>OY019131.1:5286226-7858052 GCA_955652365.1 Eristalinus aeneus | reverse complement strand
AGGAGAACATTTATAAAAATGAGGAAGAGTGTCGGAGACATAACGGAGCCCTGGGGAACAGCAGCATTAATATGGTGAATATCAGATTTGAACCCATCCAACATAACTTGTATTGAACAGTTCGAGATGTAATTTCTAAACCATTGAAGAAGAGACTCGTCGTCGCCAAAAGCACGCATATTCGACAAGAGAGCCTGATGCCAGACTCTATCAAATGCTTTTGAAATATCAAGTACAACAATCATGCTTTCAATCTTTGCAATCTTTGCACAATGTAGGAGTGCAAAGATTGGTTCCATTTTTCGGTGAGATAAGCCATCAGATCACCAGTGAACCTGTTGCTGCCGAAGCCGTATTGCCGGTCATTAGAAGCTTCCGACTTTCAATATATTTCGTAAGCTGACGATTTATCAACGTTTCCATGACGGTGGAAAGTAGGGACGTAAGTGCTATGGGTCAGTAGGAGGTGGGTGAAGATGGTTCGCCTTTTTTAGGGACGGGCTGGACAAATACAGTTTTCCACTTACTCGGAAAGAGCCCTAAAGAGTTGGACAGATGGAAAAGCTTACACAGTGGTTTCGCCAGCGTAGAAGAACACATCTTCTAAAGAACGGGGGGATACCAACCGGGCCAGCGGACTTGTGCACGTTTAGATCTTTACCTTTCGTCTTAACAGATCTTAACCTTTCGAAGGTCAGTTCAAGGTGAGTGCCACGAATGCTCACAGCGCCTCAGAAAAAAGTGAGAATCATCATCTCAGTTGCTGTTTAACGAGCGATGAAACCCGAACTAAATATCACATTTATATGAAATTCAACTTGAATGCACTAAAATAATATTATTACTTGACAAATATGTCCATTTATATATATAAACACAGCTTCACCCCGATACCTTGAATACATTGAAGGCCGCTCGTATAGCGAATACATTGTTTAGCTGGTTTCGAATATTCGTCCATAGAGTTTATTCCCCGTCGAAGTGTCAGTTGGACACTTGCTTTTGCATGTGACAGGCATATGTCCAGTAGAAGGATACAAAACAGAAATACAAGGAGAATTCTATAAAACCTGGTTCTGTCCACCATTCGGTTTTGTCTGGATTTGAAATCAATCCACAAAACACTTATTATAAATCCCTGCAGCTACCCCATTTCTGATAGCCGTTTTGCCTCTTGTAAATAAGACTTCCCCCAGATATGGCGAACCAATTCCCTGCCAGGGCACGCAGTATTCAAGTGAAACCGAGGTTGATGTACACGGGGAGGATAAAAAACTTTAATCTTGCAATCTGCGTTGGGAGTTTCCGACATTGAATTTCCGGCGTTCAGGCTTTCACAAAAATTAGTTTATGGGCTTTCAAAAACTCCAAGCACTCAATCAATTTTTCACACGAGTCACATTTGTGGGAAACTCCCTCAAACACTTACGTAAGCCTTTAATCAGATAACAAACTTGATTAACAGCTCTGACCTAATCGCTCGCATGCTATGCTCCAATTACCAGCTCCTGCAAGTAGGACATCCTCGGTCATTTGCCAAAAACCGAAACCATTTCCAATCCCCTCAAAATTACCTCACTATCAGTGGGACTCATAAATTACACTGCCGAATAATTCCCAAACTCACAACTGCCGACAGTTCCTTCGGCATTTCGCAATAAATTATAATCACAACTCAGCTAATATTAAGCTAATCCAACTCCTATTAGCAGCGCCAACCAATCCCCACAAGGTTCCTGGCGGATTTATGTGTGTTTTTAATCAGGAATGGAATCGCGGCAGCACCCTCCCTCCTGCATTCATGCGAGCGGTGTGTTCGCAAACGTACATCATGTATCGCGCCCTTTTCAATAATTACAAATTGGCACGTAAATTTCTGCCCCATTTCCCAATTCACCTGGGAATGGCAGTGCTGACGAAGGGACAACAACCGCAACAACAACGCACCCGCACACTGTCCCGAAAGCAAACGAACGAAACGAGACACGGCGAAAAAGGAAAACACCAATTTGAAAAATACGAGGCGAAAAAACTTGGCACGAAGTCGCAGTGTCCTGTCACAGGATAAAACGCACTGTCAGCTGAAGTTGACTGTATGTAAATTATTAACACTGGCGCCGTGTGGCGATGTGTTTGACGCAGCAAAGAGTTCCGATGTTTAGCGCTGATAAGCCGGATGGAATGGGGAATGCTTTGTTGACTCTGATTAGCGGCGGGGGCACGAATACGATCGGTGATTAGTCCAGGTTTCCGCAGTCCTAATGACAGCACAGTCGCTGTAGCGTGTATCTTAACCAATTTCCCAAATCGTTTACTTTACATTAGGGAGCTAGACAATCGGAGAATCTAATTCACCCTGAATGGATGTAATTATTTATGGAAATGATTGGTGGCGGGTTGTGTTTGTTTCTCATGTGCAGTCAATGGACGTAAATGACTCTGACCCAATGGCGGTGTCGGTTTCAAAGAGGATTCGTGGGAAAGGGGGCGTTGCGGCCGCCCAGATAGCTTCCATTAAACGTGCATTAAGAGGGGTATTTGGTTACATGTTAATTTGTTTGGATTTTTCCACTCTAGATATCGAACAGCTGTCAAATGTTGTCTGGCGTGCTCTCAATTATCCTCGAATTCGGGCCCGAAATATGTCTGTGTACCTAGATATCGACAACTATAATTAGGAGGAGGAGCTTTTTCCCAAGTGGCACTGATTCCATGCTACTTCGTTTATTTAGGCACGAATTAACTTCATGACAAGGGGCTCAGGGGAGCACGCTCGAAGCCCGGATGACCTGCCAATGGTCGTGTTGTCACGTAGCATGCGGCCAGTAAATATGCTGTTCTAAATTCGATATTCTAAATTAGATTGGGTAGGCATTGCTCATATTGGAAGCCTCTACAGTGATTTAAATCTTTACAGAATAAAAATTTGGAACTTGGAGGCAACTGCAAAGTGACTTTTTTGGAAGCAGCGTTTCGGAGAATCCCCACCGTAGATGAGTTCAAAAAATACACTGGAAGTCAAAATTGTGAAGCTATGTGTCTAAAATTTAAAAGCATGTAATTTTGGATTCAACGAATATCCCTTTATCGTCAAATTTGATTAAAATTCAATTGGGCTGAGCCTTACATCTTCAGCATAGTCTCTGAATTTTACAACAACCGTCATCGAACGGATCGCAAGGAAAGACCATGCCTCCGAAATGCGTTTTTCGGCATTTCGTTTCTAAAGTTTTGACTTCTCCCTAGAGTGACCCTTTCGTTTTTAGGGATTCTTAGGTCTAGCCTCTTTTCGTTCAACTCAAGGCATCATCCCAAATCAAGTAAACATTCATTCACTAAGATAAACGCTTGAAAATACAAAGACGCTTCTCCTGCATCATATTTCGAGCAGAGCGTTTAATGTCAAATCTATAGGGACCCGTCAGCATATATCAATCTGAGGAATGGTATTTTCTCTCCCCTAAAATGGTTTACAATACGTCGTTGCAGTAATTTGCTCTTGAGAATGCACCACGTTATGAAAGTCCTTCTGAAAACGTTGTGGATAAGATAAAGTCGTTTGTCGAGGTAAATAGCAGCATAAGAGATTGCTGAAAGATTTAGTTTGTCTAATGCAACTGTTAGCAAGCACATGAATCATCCAGTATAGTTTTCGAAATTTGAAACATAAGTTCCTCATGTTCTTACTGAACGAAATTTCCTTGTATGCATCAACGACTGTGCTCCACTTTTCAAACATCAAAGAGTTACCATTTTCCATGCGCATAAGTGAAAAATTTATTGTTGCCAACAATAGAAAGAGATTATGGAGTGAAAAAGATTGAACCAGCTCAATCTACTTCGAATGTCAATATTCATTAAGAGGAGGTTAAGTTGCTTGTTGGGTGCGATTTCAAGAGGTACGTTTATTTTGAGCTTCTGCCAGACACAGCCATTATTAATTCTGGAGTTTATTGTGACTAGTTTGAAAAATCACGTGATGTGTGCAACAATAGAGGCCAAAATTGATCAATAGGAAAGACGTAATGTTCCACCAAGATAATGCGCTTCTGAATGCGGAGTCGGACAGGGTATCAATCTCATAGTAAGAATTGTTGTTCAAGTTTGAACTTCTAAAAATAAAACATAAGTTGATTTACTGATTACGGATTGTCATGAGGCGTTCGGTGACGGGGTCGCAGCTCAAAACTTTTTAGTCTGCCTCGTCTGCCTCGGACAACAAATCCGCATCCGAATAAGGGCTGCCTCCACTCTCTGTAGCAATCTCTGTAGTATGTGTCGCAGATTTTCATCGTTTCTTGCCCGGCCCATCCCATCGCACTTTCTGGATGGCGGTAATGTTTACCAGCTAGCAGTCTACGGCCTCTCTATGTTGTCCGGCTGCATGTGGTGTGTTAAGGGACACCACGTTCCACGTGCAAAACCGAAAATCGTAATCCTTAAAACATTAGCTGGGGTCGTCAACAGTTAATCCCTCCTTTTCCGTGGCATTTTGTTGTCTCTGAACTAATGATTTTTACGTGGTGAGGATGTGACTCTCACGCACAACCTACAGACTGGTAGACCAGGCCCATTATTTAAACCCTCGGGCAGAGAAGCTCGCTGCATACATTGGTTCACCATACAACCGATTTTGTGATGGCTATTTGGGGGGCGCTCCGAGGAGGCTTTACGTCAACTTGACCTGTGGACTAACTAGGATAGTGTTGGCAGCACGCTTCCTTAAGCGCAATCAATAACGTTACCTCGCGTGGAAAGGCCCATGCAACCCACCCGATAAATATTGGGCTTCCTACATTGCAATACGCTTTTTTGAGGGCTTTTACAATTCAGACTCGACAACTTCGAGTTCAATTTGTGAACGTTCTGTTTCGCCGATCATACAACATATGTCTATATTATATTCAGTGTCTACACTGCACCAACGTCAGAAAATGTTACAGATATACACGCTTTCAACCGATATTCGCAGTCAGTGCTCCCTTAAGGAGCGTAATGTTAAAATTTTTCATCTTATTTCTAGCCTGATCGCATCCAGGTAGTAACAAGTTCAATTCAGAAATGGACTAAATTTATTCGTTGTGTGATATAACCGCGCCCACCTTACGCGTGTGGTCGTCGTGGCGTAGTGGGTAGAGTGCGACGCTAACACACCGAAGGGTCTAGGTTCGACTCCCAGTTCAACACCAATTTTTCGAATTTTTCACGGCACCACCTCTTTCGAGCTGCTGAAAACACTCAAAGAGTAATAACTGTCTAAGAAAGCTTCTCAAATTCCGTCGTTCCGAATCGGCAAAAAACTGTAGGTGCCTTCTACTCGTGAGAGAACAGTAGCGCGCACAACACGAGTAGTTGATGAGCAAGCTAGGCCCTGGTCCCTCTTTGGACTGTAGCGCCAACAATTATTACTATTATTACCTTACGAGTTGTTCGAAGTGTATATCGCTGCCGATAAGGTTTCGAAAGTAGCTGATTGAAATCTGACAATTTCTCGGCGTTTTTAAGAACTGGACATTGTGCAGACAAATTCTCCGTAAGGATCTGTGTTAACACCCATACAAGATCAGGCTGACTCCAGTAGCCAATTGAATCAGTTTGAGTTTGGTTCTGCAAATGAGTCGCCAGCATGATTTGTGATACAGACATACTTACTATGGGTTCGCCATCATAGCCTCTCATATATGAAGAAAATTGGAAGATGCGATCTTGTACGACATGTTGTGCCAACAGGATGTTGCTGAAGCCTCTTGAGCTCAAAGAAACAGCGATTGACAAGAGTGATTCTGCATTTGATTTGGGTGCTGATATTGTTGTCCCTGTTTACCGCGGAGCCGAGGTAGACGAAATCCTTGACTACCTCGATATTTCTGCTGCCTAGTGTGGCGCTCTGTCCGAGACGTCGATGTTGTGTGTCCTTCCTTGATGACAGCATGTACTGCGAATTGCCCTCATTTACCGCCAGACCCATTTTAGCTGCTTCCACTTCAATGCCAGTAAACGCCTCATTGACGGCTCGCTGTGTTCGTACAATCACGTCAATGTCATCAGCTTAAGCTAGCAATTGAGCTGACTTTTAAAAGATCGTGCTTTAATTTTCCTTAAATGGCATTGCTTTCTATAGAACAGGTCTCTACTTTGGACATAGAGTTGGTTGTCGGTTCGTTTTCCAGCAGTGATATGTTCTAAATTCCCAGCTTAGTATTAGTTGGCAGGCAGTCCCACAACTCGGCTGTCAGTTAGTCTAAACTCACCTGGGTAAGGAGTTTCTCCCACTATAGTCAACATTAAGCAAATTTTGCTTAATAATAAATCTTTGGAAGCAGTACGTGTCATTTCGTTTTGTGAATATTTTGCCAGCTAATCAGATTCGGCTTTTAATGAGGAATCATCGCACAAAGCTTTAAGAGTTTCATACCCTCTCTCGAAGGCTGCTTTGTAAATGACTCTAAAAGAGAGGTCAACGGAGAGGAGATGAGCAATCACTTTTTCGCTGAAATCATGCCTTTCTTCTTTAAGGGAAAGCCGTCTATTAATTTGAACTGGCTGCTGATTTAATTGGCTTTTTACTATTTGCTTACTGTTTTAACCAAAACAGATTCTGCCACATTTAAAAATTAGAGTCCTAAAAATGTTCTGAGAATGCTGATATCATGCCCATTTCACTGGTTGCTGCCCTCTTACACTTGACATCGGGAGACTCTTTGTCCGACTCCACTTCCGACAATTTGGGATGTAACAGTGTTATCCATCCAACATGTTTCCACCATCTCAAGTGTTGTACCAGCACTTGACCTGGAGAATCGTGTCCTGGTGCGGTACTTCTGTCTGTCAACGACGACCTGGAGAATCGTGTCCTGGTGCGGTACTTCTATCTTCGACAAGATATTGAACATTGGGGATCTGAGAGTAACGGCTTTGTCGTGTTCAATGATGATAATAAGGCAGATAATGTCATCACTATTGAAGGGGAACATGCTCTGAGTATATCGAAGGTGGAGCTCCAAGCGATCTTCGATTCACTAAAGAAAAATAAGTGTGTGTGGAAAATGAGCTGTGTTCGACGGAGTCTCAAACATTGTGCTTCGATATCTTTTTCTGGAGGCGGTAAAAGTTTACAATATCCTGTTCAACAATGCACTGAATAAAGTACATTATCTGGAGCAATGGAAGAGAGTAAGGATGCATTCAATCCAGAAGCAGGGTAAGGATTCCTCCAATCCCGGTAATCTGCGGTCAATAAGTCTCCTTTCCTTTTCAGCAAGGTGTTCTAGAAATTGATCAATAATAATAATAATTGTTGGCGCTACAGTCCAAAGGGGGACCAGGGCCTAGCTTGTTCATCAACTACTCGTGTTGTGTACGCTACTGTTCTCTCACGAGTAGAAGGGACCTACAGTTCTTTTCCGACTCCGAACGGCGAAATTTGAGAGGCTTTCTTAGACAGTTATCACTCTTAGAGTGTTGTCAGCAGCGCGAAAGAGGTGGTGCCGTGAAAAATTCGAAAAATTGATGTTGAGCTGGGAATTGAACCTAGACCCTTCGGTGTGTGAACCTCGCACTCTACCCACTACGCCACGGCGAAGGTGATCAATAGAGTCCTGCAAAAGTGAGTTGAGGAAGAAAATATTATTCCAGATAATCACTACGGTTTCAAAGTGGGGAATGTCACTATTTATAATAATAATAATAATAATAGTTAGCGCGACTGTTCACAGGGGGACCAGGGCCTAGCTTGCTCATCAACTACTCATGTTGTGCGCGCTGATGTTCTCTCACGAGTAGAAGGGACATACAGTTTTTGGCCGAATCTGAACGGCAAGGTTTGAGAAGCTTTCTTAGACAGTTATTACTCTTTGAGTGTTGTCAGCAGCTCGAAAGATGTAATGCCGTGAAAAATTCGGGGTGTTCAACCGGGAATCGGACCTAGACTCTTCGGCGTGTGAGCGTTGCACTCTAGCCACTACGCCACGGCGGCCACCATGACACTATTCATGCCGCGTCGAAACTCGTATCTGACATTCAATGGAACAAAGGTAGGAAACAATGCACCGGTGCCTGCTTGGTCCATTTCGGGAAGGCCTTCGATACCGTTTGGACCCCGAGACCCTCTTCTATAAGTTGAGCGGGCTAGGCATCTGTAAACCCCTACTGTACCTTTTTGTATATGCTTGTCAATAGGCGGTTCGTCGTGCAACACGACAATGGGACCTCTACCGGTATATTTCAAGTAAAAAATGGCCTGCAACAAGGAGCTGTTAATTTGCCAATCCTGTTCAATATTTTTACAAGCGATCTCGTAGGTTCTCTTCATGTAACATGTTAGCTTACAGAACAGCTCCAAATATCGTTGCTGTTGTCATCCTCTAGCAGCGTGGCTTCGAGTCGATCCAGCGTTATTGCGATGACTGGAAGTTGAAGAGAAATTTGCAGAAGTCGGAAACCATTCACGCCGTTGTCTAAGGCCTCGGCGGATACCAAAAATAATTGACACATGTTCTCAATCGAAGTTATACTGCGAGAACGATGAACTCGATCAGTAATCTCATCTTTGAAGATTAGTACCCGAATCCAATGTATCACGAAAGTGAGCGTCATGCTTCCTTCTTTCCCCAGAAGCGTTCGTCTACCTGGAGCAGAACAGCGTGATAGAGGACAACGATGCGGTACCGCTAATCTTTTACATCGCCCGTAACGTTGTAGATGGGCGACTCAACTACGACCGTTCTGTCGTCGACCTGAGCAGTGAAGATCGTCTTCGGTTCAGTAAATCCGTCTCCCTCCGAGACATCGTTAACTTTTGACGTCAACGCTCAAAATATTGTTGGTTGGATACGAATGAGGGAATTCCGTTTTCGAACTCTTTAGATCCGGGGTAGATTGGGACCTAGTCGGTCTTAAGGGGAATTTTAAGGTAGTTTAAGGAAACACAAAAAAAAATAAACAGAACGCATATAAAAACTGATACCATATGCGGCACAAAATTTATATTATATATAATTTTTTTTATGTGTAAGGCTAGGTTTAGGTCTAGATATTACGTTATTTTGAGGTAGTTTAAGTTCCAAGTTGTTTAAAAACAAAGTTTTTGAATTTACATTTTTCTTAGCTTACGTTAAGCTCTCTATGAAGAGTGGAGAATCTATTGAGATGTCGAAAGACATATCGTTAAGTTAAGGTTAGCTTAGAGCACCCGAGAAGGGCCAGTCAGTTAAAAATGAATTGTTTTTATAACCTACTTTTAAGCATTCATTTTGTCTTGTTCCTAAGATGTTTTGATAGTTGGTAATGAAAATGCAATAAAATAGTAAACTGTTGCTACAAGCAACACACGGTAATAATAATAATAATAATAATTGTTGACGCGGCAGTCCACAGGGAGGCCAGGGCCTAGCTTGCTGATCAACTAGTTGTGTTGTGCGCGCGAGTAGAAGGGACCTTCAGTTTTTTGCCGAATCAGAACGGCGAAGTTTGACAAGCTTTCTCAGACAGTTATTACTCTTTGAGTGTTGTAGCAGCTCGAAAGAGGTGGTGCCATGAAAATTTCGAGGTGTTCAGCCGGGAATCGGACCTACACCGTTGGGCGTGTGAGCGTCGCACTCTACCCACTACGCCACGGCGGCCATGCATGGTTAAAATTGCTCATTTGTTGTCGATAGCTATCAGTTTTAACGGTTTCACCAGGTTTTAGAAGCTCGTGGTTCAGGACACCTTTCTGGTTCTATCAAACACACAGCATTGTCTTCTTGCCGAATCGATCTGGTTTTGCAATCGATGTTGATGATTGTTGATGACTAACCCATGATTTTTTCCGCTTAGGATTCTTAAAGTAAATCCATTTTTCATCGCCAGTAACAATCCGATGCAAAACCGATTTTCTTTCGTGTCTTTAAAGCAACATTTTTAACTGTTGGCGATACAGTCCACAGGGAGATCAAGGCCTAGCGTGCTCTCACGAGTTGAAGGGATCTACAATTTTTTGGCGACTCCGAACGGCGAAGTTTGAGAAGCTTTCTTAGACAGTTATTACTCTTTGAGTGTTGTCAGCAGCTCGAAAGAGGTAGTGCTGTGAAAAAATCGAGGTGTTCAGCGGGGAATCTTAACTAGGCCCTTCAATGTGTGAGCATCGCACTCTACCCACTACGCCACGGCGGCCACACACAACACACTTTACAATCGATTTATCGAAGAGCAAGTATGGTAAGTAAATAAGAGTGTCATCTCAGGAAATGAGCCTGTCGATAAGTGCAACTTAACGCCTCGTCAATGGTTTATGCCCACAAGCTGACCACGTTGGAAGATTTCAGAGCCAACTCTGAACAAAAAATAAAATGTTAGGCCGAGTAGTGAAAATTTTGTCCAACGAATCGACCTCAATATAAATGAAGTCGGCCTACATTCATAAGTATTCCAATCAATCCTTAAGCAAATCATAAAAGCGTTTAAATATGTCAGAAGATTTGTGGTTTAGTAAGAAAAGTTCTCAAAATCGTATAGGAAACTTCATTATCTCAAAACTTAGATCACCTTAAAAAACCGACGTGTCAAGTCAGAAACATCGTTGAAAATTTCCTATGCTGTGTAGAGGGCACAATCTGTGTCATCAGGAAAGTAGACTCTTTTGAGTTCAATATAGGCCTTCATAAGCTTCAAAATATTGACCTTTACCGAAGTGCTTGCTTTAATAGCGCCTGTCGTCCTGTAGGTTCTCAACCGTTTTTTAAGTAATTCCGCCTTAGCAAACAAAATTCCATTTCTATGATCCAATTCAAGTTAATCAAGGAAATTCATACCCAATTCCCCCAATAACTCGTTTTGCTTAATAAAATGGTGAGAAGGTTTTCCTGATGAAAATTGTACCGATGGAATGATATCTTTCAACTTGCTGAAATCACAGAGACCATGATTAACGCTTCAAAAAACCTCAAAGAACCTAGCTGATCTCACACTGAGCCTTTAACTTTGTCCTCAAAGTGCCCAATATTCATAGAGCTCCATGCAGACATAAGCCCAGCTTTGAGCATCTACGTTCGAAACTTCCCAAACATAACCCAAGTCTATGGAAAGATTGCCAGCTGTGTGCATATCTTCAACGATGCATTATCAAATGTATTCATAAGTTACTATTGCAGGCCAACCCCCTTCCCCGTGGAACGAATGTGCATCCTCGTGCTCTCCTGCATCCCTTGAATAATGTAGCAGCATAAAATTCCATTGCCAATGAGGAGTATTTACTTGCAGGACCAAGGCAAAGACCTATGCTAATCACATCACAGCATCGCCTTGGAGAGGGAATTGCAATCACTTAAACTGCATCCAACATTTTATGCACTCCCACACACATGTTGCTCTGCTGCAAAGCATCGTGCACCGGTCCTTGTGATCTGCATAAATTTCGGTTTCGGGAAAGTATCCATGACGTAATAGACACATATCCCGAAGGCGATTCCATCCGATACTGCTGAGCTTCTTTATCAGCGGCTAACATCTTTTAAATGGAACCAGGACACTTCCGCTCTCCGTTCAGTGTGGGAACGTCACAGAGAGGGGGCATGGAAAATATTTGATCATATGCTGAAAAGACATGCTTCGCCCACACACACCGCACTCGAGATGTCAGAGGAAGGCACATATCACTGGCTCGGAATCCTTCACCAGAGTAGCATC
Source organism: Eristalinus aeneus (assembly GCA_955652365.1). Classification (NCBI taxonomy): domain Eukaryota; kingdom Metazoa; phylum Arthropoda; class Insecta; order Diptera; family Syrphidae; genus Eristalinus; species Eristalinus aeneus. Next base: position 7,846,388 of record OY019131.1, on the reverse strand, counting down.
TTCAGCGTAGGCCGTAAAGGATACACACCATAGATTGGCAGATTTAATTACTATCCTAACGGAATTATATTATCATGTATTGGTAATTAAATTATTTGTAGATTTTGAACTCGACGGCAACAGGGACTTACCTCACACTGGAGCGCCCTTGATTGTGTGCGGTGCCGGAGAACGGGCGTCCTCGGAACCACTGTACACAGCATGCGCTTGTAGTTGGCATCCAACGAGAGCGCATACACGAGCTGCATCATGATTGGGAATACCTTGGGGACGAAGGGAAATGACATAACTAAATTTCAGTACAACATAATCCATTTGTGATAATAAACGTTGTTAATGCGGAGACGTCGTCAACGACAACCAGGACGAGGATGAGTGTGCTGCAAGGAATCCTTCGGTGACCACTCGAACGGGTTACCACCACCGTCATCGTCATCTGCCCTCGAGCTAGGAAGAGGAAACCATCCGTAGCTTCCTGTCGTTGGCGTACAGTTGGGTGGTGTGTGACTGCACGCTGAGGTTCGGTGTTGTGCTGCCACATAATTCGTGTCAGGATGTGCAATGTTAAGCGCATAAATAGATCAAGGTGAATGGGGATTTGGAAATTAATGGTTTTATCTTCTGCCTGAATACGTGTTTACGAGCCTACGCAGATGCGGTTGCAGATAAGGTAGCTCCAGCGAGCTGTAGGCTAAGCAGGTCATTACTTTTCACAGTTATTGTTGGGTAAGGTGACTTGGTGCTAATAGTCGCAAATAATGCTTCCCCGAACTTGTTGTTTGGGGATGTGTTGGACACCGGCTGCGACGTAATAGGCTCTAGTTAACGGATCGGTCTTATGTCTGATCAGATTTAGATTAAGTTAGCAGACTGAAGCCATTTGATAATGAGGTGAGTGACTTCTTCGTTTGCATTAAATAATGATTATTCCTGATTTTCATTTCTTAAGCAAATAGGTGTGTTCCCGCACTAGGAATAATAACATAAAACAATACAAAGCAACACAAACTAACACAAATTACGTTCCCAAAATACCGAAAATTGGGTTTTACGTCAAATGAACTCTCTCTCTCGAAAGTAAAATATTTCGACACCCTGCCCACTCTGACATAAGAAATTTTTGTGGGTAGGTTCTTGACTTTCTGTCAAATTAATTGGTGAGCCTACAGAGATAGGTAAGCATTGAGCCATTATCTTTGTGTACGTGTCTCAAATGTTGTAGTTATTTTTGTTTTCTGTGATGACATTTCTTAATGACATACTTTTAACGTTTGGGTTAAATGCGTTCTCTCATATGCATCAGTCGTTTGGTGGAACAAGCTTACGGGAAAATATGTAACTGCAGCTGTCACCAAGATTCAAAGAACAGTTTGTCTCGGCTGCACAAGCGCCTTCCTTGATGCACTGATTATTTTCCCTCCCCTTGACCCCCACATCATTGGATATACTTCTTCTTCTTCTTCTTGTGGCGCTACAGTCCGAGGTGGACCTGGGCCTTAACCAACATGCCTCTCCAGCCAGCACGATTTTTTGCCAGCTGTCTCCAGTTGCGCACTCCAAGTTGGTTGAGGTCCTTCTCCACTTGTGTGCGCCACATTAGTCTAGGTCGTCCTCTGTTGGGTTGTCCCAATGGCTCGGATTCAAAGACTTTTTGGGCCGGAGCAGAGGTGTCCATACGCTCTACGTGGCCTAGCCATCTTAAACGTTGTATCCGTAGACGCTTGACCAGGCGCATGTCGCTGTACACCCTATAGAGTTCGTCATAAAATCTTCTCCTCCAGATGCCATCAACGCAAACAGGACCAAAAATCGCACGCAAAACTTTTCTCTCGAAAAGACTAAGGACTTCCTCATCCGCCTTTGCTAACGTCCAAGATTCTGCGCCATATAGTAGGACGGGGATGATCAAGCTGTTATATAAAGCGAGCTTAGTCCTTCGAGAGAGGGCTTTATTACTCAATTGCCTCTTGAGCCCAAAGAAACAGCGATTGGCAAAAGTGATTCTGCGTTTGATTTCGGTACTGATCATTGGTTAAAAAGGAATGATTTTTGGTTCCACTCGGACTGGAGCTTTGATGACCTCACATACCTCATGGACATGCCGTCTGATGCGAAGTCACAAATAATGCAGTTGCGGCGCTTACACAAAGTCGACTTTTACCGTGTCCTGGACTGGCTCTGGCCAGAAACAACCTGAAAAGGAATGCAGTCGGATTTTCACGGACGGCTTCAAGACGACGGAGGTTTCTGGAGCTGGGGCCTTCATGGAAAACAACAACATAAGACTCCGCGCCGCCTTAGGTAATATCGCGTCGCTCTTTCAGGCGGTAGCAACTATACTGTGAAGAACAGACTGAAGGAAATAAATATCTACATCCGTTGCGACAGCCAAGCTGTGCTCCATACCTTACTCAGCCCTTTAACCACTTCAAATGCAAGTCTTTCCTTAATTAAGCCGGCAGGCTGAATTCGCTAAGACTTGTTTGAATCGCGGCATCTTGGGAAACAAGATTATCACTAAACAAGCTAAACAAGGTTTAGGAGAGGGATTCGTAGGTCCCAATCCCTCCTTGGGGCTACCCGCATCCTTGATCAGGGTCTCCGTTGACGGGTGGGTCTCCCTACAGTACAACCACAGATGGCGTGACCCTAAAGGATGCAGGATAGCCAAGAGTATGCTTCCGAACGTTAGCAAAAAATCCGCGCCTTTTGTGCTATCTCTAAACAGCCTGTGGAGAAGGTGAATACATTTCAGAGCAACTTCTCTGTCAGCGTCCCGCCTTTCCTCGTGTCATATGGCGGCTGTTTGGCGCTGATGTAATGGGAACCGTAAGCCTAAGTTCTATATCACAGAAGCTCCTCTTGGTTTTTCTTCGGAAAACTAAGAAATTAAATAAAGGTTATTGCCTGGTAGGACAATAGACCAGTGCTTCAGTACAGTATATGCCAACCATCGAAAAAATGAACAAAAAATAGATGAATTCTCGTTGCATTTTTCTGGGAGAGATTTACCCCCACTTCGGAACAAATGGCAGACTTCAGAATTTTTTACAGAAAATACTGGAACACACCCGATATCTTAACTAAAATAGTGAACGTTTGTTTAAGGGGTATAGAACTTCAAGTTGGCAAAAATATTTTAACTGCCAACCATTTTGTCAGCTGATACATGATTAAACGTTGGTTCTGAGTGACATTATAAAGAAAATCGAAGGACGCTTGAGAAAATTGTGCAAATTTATTTTGACACAAAATTACTGCTGATGTCGAGAGGAATGCAGTCAATGGTGAAAGCTGTAAGGCCAAGATTCAATAATTAACTAACCATGATGTGCAGGAGCTGTGGTTTCAACTAGGCAATGCAACATGTCATACAACTCCTGCCTTAAATAATTGACGTTTGGTAACCGCGCCCACGCTGCTGACCCATGAATTGTGTTTTGAAAATGTGCCAGCTTGCACAGTTTTTTGTTGAAATACAGTGAGCGTCAAAAGAAAGTTTACACCTCCACATAGCATTTTTAATATTTCATACCAAGGAATGTTTGATATCATTTAATGAATTATTTATGCACGTTTTGTAAGCAGTTCATTTGTAAGCACTTACAAAGGCTAATAACAAAACAATAGGAGCAAAATAACAAAAAATAATTTATATTTTACGCGTCAAAATAAAGTGTACAGGTAGACGATCATACTGTAACGGATTCTCATAACGTTGATATTTGGATAAAAAAGCAGCCCAAAATATGGAGAGTCAAAAACACCGAATTTAATGAAAACGGTCAAGCATGGTGGGGGTTTGGTTATGGTCTGGGGGTGTATGGTTGCATCAGGTGTTGGAAACTTAGTTTTTATTGGCACCACAATGAATAAAACCGACTACCTCAATATTTTCAGGGAAAATTTACCACCAAGTGTTGAGAAATTGAGCTTAAGTCAATCAGGGGTCTTCAAACAGAACAATGATCCCAAATCTACGGCCAAATTGATGAAGGTGTGGTTGCTCTATTGCACACCTAAGCAACTGGATCATCCTTCGCAATTCCCAGACCTTAACCCGATAGATCATTTGTGGGAATATCTATGTAGGTACGCAAATTCGATTCGTGCGATAACCATCAAGGACTTCTTGAAGGTGTTTTTGCTAGAAGAACAGCAGAAAATTCCAACAGAATTCGTCAAGAAGTTAATACACTCCATGCCGCGAAGACAAGAAGCTGTTTTGAAGTCCAACAGAAAGCAGACAAAATATCAATTTAAATATTTCCATCTTTTTTCTGAACTGTACACTTTTTTTTGACGGATTAAATATGAAGTTTTTTATGTTATTTTGTAATTATTATTTTGTTAATACTTTATTGGTTAATTTATTTTTACTCAAATGTTAGTAAATCTATTCATCGTAATAAAATGTTCAAAATGGAATTTGATGTTGTACACTTTCTTTTGACGCTCACAGTTAGTATTGCTAGTGCACGCCGATAAGCCTGAGAGCTTTGACCACTTTAAAGACAACATTTGTCTGTTATTCTCTATGACTTTTTTCAATCTTTCTGTCAAATTGTGGAAAAGAACTGCACCGACTTGGATTGAAATCAAGTCATTTTTTAATTTTCTGCTCTGGTGTGAACCGTAGTTCAGTGCTAGTATGGGATAAAGCTTCCCATCCACTTTTCCAAATAGTTCTTAACCGGTAGAGCAACGTGGCACCGAGCGTTGTTATGACGGAAACTTATTTCCTTGCGTCTGGTCTCATATTCCGAGTGCTTTTCGGCTACTGCTCTCTTTAAATGGACTAATTGTGTTCGATTGCTTTGTCCATTGAGTGTTTAACCTATTTTGCAGCCCATCATACAGCATACTCTTTTGATTCCACAAAATACAGAGTGCGAACTTCGCGTCATGCCATTGATTTGTCTGGTTGGCCGCGTTTCACATATGATTTCCTGCGCTTGGGTGTATCATAATGGATCCATTTTTCATCACCATTAACAAACTAACGCAAAAATGATTTCCTTTTGTGGTATTCCAGCACCATTTCCGACAAGCAATTGCCTTTTGACGTCTCTCGGCTTGAGTTCATGCGGAACCCAATTTCCTTGCTTTCGAATATATTCGGCTGCTTTTTAACGTTTTCAAATGGCTGCTTGAGTGACACCAAAAGAATCTGCGAAATCTTCATGTGTTTGGCAACAACCTTCATTAAATAATGCTTCCAGTTGTTCATCTTAAATTTTTTTTTTTGCTGCGCATTACGCCCATCGTTTTCGAAACCAAAATCAACACTCTTGAATCGTGCAAACCATTTCTGGCACATTCGTTCAGCCAGCCCAAGTTCACCATTAACCTTCACCAAAATACGATGACTTCCGGCAGAAGTTTTCTTCATATTAAGGTAAAGAAGAAGAACTTCCCCCAAAAACACATTTTCGGGCATAAAGTTTGACATATTTGAGTAACAAACAATTTATTTTTGGTTACGTTTCAGTGACGTGTACATCGTTTGAGTGACATGTACTGTACTGACGTGAAATGACAGTAGCTTTCCACGCATGTTTCAATGGAATATTAACAATACAAGTCACGCCGTCTCTTAGCAAACCGAATTATGTTATGAGCCCAATAATTTTTTTCTTTGTGTGGTGCTACGGTCCGGGAAATTAACTAATCAAACCTCTCAAGTCAACAAGATCCACTTTTCTTCAAATGCATATTCCGAAGTGGTTGAGCCGTGGGCCACTTTGCCGTCCTGTGTTGCGTTGTACCAATGGTTTGGATTCGAAGACTTTTTGGGTCAGACCATTGGTGCTATTGTGTCCATACATTTCTTCATGGACAAGTCGTTTTAAGCGTTGTACCCGAAAAGACATGGCTTGGCCCATGCTGCCGTACTGCCCGTAAAGATCATCATTGAATCTTCTTTCCTTAAACTCAAATAGGCCCAAATTTGTTGGCTTGGTCTTGTTCACACTCGGCAATATACTTTATAGCTCTCAACAGGGATTTCTGCCAACACTGTCTTCTCCTCTGCATTGCCGTCACAACACCCTGAATGTGGCGAACCAATGTATGCAGCGATTCCCTGTGCTTGAGGGTTAAGTAACTCGCCTCATAATTTAGAGACATTGTCTCAAATATGGACGGATCAATTTAGTAGTAATGCCATAAAATTGTCTTTGGTACAAAGTGAATTTGACTTAATTCGTTAAAGCCTATCTGTTTAACGTTCACATAACGACCCGGTTCGAAGGACCAAAAATTTGTTTGGGAAAAGACAACCTGCGGACCGACGATAGAACGAATTTAAGAAATTAAACGAAAGTAATTATTGAATTAACAAATAACAAATTTGTATTAAACTGCGGATATGTCTACAGGACAGTACAAGGATTAGGGCGAGAGTGAAGTTTTCTTTCTGCAGGCAGCAGTCATCAGCTCGGTTTCTTTTGATTCGGCGATTGGTCTTAAAAAAATGTACAACAGCATCTTTAAACAAAAAAATGGCATGGCAGAGGCTGCAGTGCATCGTGTGATGTACGGCCTTGAGTAAAACCCGGTACATCGTGCAATGCTTGGCCTTGATTTTGTGCAATGTTCGGCCTTGATCTTGGTTTTATTTGATTTACATTAGTGACCAAAAGGAATGTACCAAACCAGAATACCCTCATCTCCAGATTAAATCGAAAATGTTTATACTCCTTAAGAAAACGCTCCCTTTTATGCTTCAGCTAGACGTCTAGGAAAAATATACCGCTCTTAATTTCCCATCTGTGAAAGTGACATTTAACGAATGGATTGATTCGCTCCTTAGAATTTTTTTTTAAAGGATATCTCCATGATTTGCTGTCTCTCCTTTTTAAGTTGATCCCCTTTCACTGAAATTAAATTTTTGCACAGGTGTTTCTTTTATTTCATTTAAATTTTTTTTTTTCTTAAAGAGGCAGGAGTCCACAAAACTTTTAAATTAACATTCAATTAGTAAGTTTCGAGCTCGGAAATCAATACTTCTAAACACACAATCGACAAGCACAAATAACGCATGCTACTTACGCATATAGCTACAATTGGAAACCCTCTGTTTCCTCTGAAGAGGAGTTGGATCCACAGTCTGCCCACAGTCACAGACTCACATTCGAGAACTTCTTCAGCGAAAACTTATGTTGTGTGCTCTAGTGCTCTCTTATGAATAAAGGGACCTTGAGACATGCCCTTCAATGCTGACCACTTCTCCGGTCGCAAAAAAGAAACGATTTGAGATCCATCAACGGAGCAAGAGACCTTCGTTATGGGAATCAATGCACTACTCACCGCACGAAATTGAGATAGATATCCATGCAAGAAGTTTGCTCAAAACAGTCAGTGGGCGGTTGTCTGTCGGTTATCATAAGGCCGGATGTGCCAACTGCTACAACGCCGATGCTTATGTTTCATCACATAATCTTTTTTGAGTACCAGAAAGCACACTAGGCCATTGTTTGTTGCTAATCTTTGCACAGCATGAAAGCTTAAAACCAAGGTACATGTACAGAAGGTAAAATACTCCGGGCAGATGGTCGGAGTGATAAGTTCAACGTTAAACAGCAAGAACTTGCTCAAAACATTTTAAGGAAAGTGATTTTCTGACATTGAATCCTTTACATGTGCAGTATGGAATATCTTTAAAAACTAGACGACTGAAGGATTATGTTGTGCCGCCAATCTTATTATCACTTAAAAAGAATAATAGCGAAACGACTGTACGAGACTTACAAACCCAAAAGAGACTTTTGGTATCAATACATCCATCGATTCACATATTAGCGATGGTTCGATTGATAAGGAGAACGTTGAAGTTGAAGTACAAACGGAGGATTTATACGAATCCAAAGACTCCAAGTGTGTCGATTTCTCAACACAAACAGCTGTAAATATCTTGAAAAAAGACTGCGGAGTACAAGCCAGCCAGTAATGGTAGATGGTAGCACTCAAACCTGGCCGACTTATTCCGAGTAAGTAGATCAGAATAAGTTTGAACGCATGGCACTTAAATATAATTTAGGCTAATATGTCTTCATTTGGCAGGTTACTAAAAGAAATTGCAGAGTTGAAGGCTAAAAACTGGAAACAACAACGGGTAATTGACTCTATTAGCCATATTTTCGCGAAGGGCCAGATGAACAAATTGGAATGCCCCCATAAGCGAGTGAAGTGGCCATCCAAAGATATTGCCAATGCTGTAGCCATACATGCAGCTGGTCCTTGAGCATATCGACACTTCTTAAGGAAACAGTATCCTCTTCCAGCAGTAATCACTTTGAAGAAGTGGTGTGAACAGCACTTCTCGAAGTTTTTCCATGCATTATTCAACCTGTGTTGAAAATTTTGAAAAATATCGACTTGGTAGAATATGCGTACTTTCTTTCGATGAGATGAAAGTAAAGGAGAGAATCGAATACGATAAGCGAAATGACGAAATGCTTAAGGCAGCCAGATATGTTCAACTTGTCATGATAAGGAGTTTGCTTGGAAATTGGAAAAAAAAAAACAATTTACTATGATTTCGCCCAGTGGATGACAAAAGAAATACTCTTCAGCATCATACACCAATTAAAAATATGTGATTTCAATGTACGTGCCAAATATGTGATCGTGGCGGAATGAATCAGGGTTTGCTGCGCGAAGTGAAGATCACGGTTGTAAAATATTTTTTTTTTGTAACCCAATGAATGGGACGAAAAGGATGTATGTATTTGATGAATTTCCAAATCTCATCAAGCTCATCCGAAACAGTTTTGTTGACAGTGAAGGCTTCATCTTGGACGGGCACGTTATTTCCAAGGCAGTCGTGGAGGAGCTCATTACCAAAACTAACGACAAATCAGATCTTAGTATAACATATAGGATTTCTTCGAATAATTTGAATGTCAAGGTTGCGGAACGACAAAAAGTAAAACTAGCCACTAAACCTTTTTCGCACACCCTGCCTAAAGCTATATTGCGTGCGGGGACTCTAGGTGAATTAAATGCCGAGGGATGGTTGAACTGTTCTGAGTTCTTCAAACAGGTAAGACCATGTTTAATGCTAATAAAAATATAAAAACCATATTTACAATTTCAGGTAAATGACTGGTTCGATTCGGCACCTAAATAGCGCAGTAGAAGATAATTCAGTGAAAAGAAAGAGGAAAATTAAAAAAAACAATTTCATAGATTTACAAATAGACTTCGTCAACTTAAACTTTATTGAAAACGTATGTTAATACACAGTATCTTTTTGAATTAATGTTGAATAAACACCTTTGCAATACGCGTTCATCCAAAATTGTTGTAGGTTTACTTTTTTCGCAAAGCAAATACATTTTGAGACACTTCACAGAATCTTCACAGAAAAACTATTTTCAAAACGAACGGCACTCACACGTAGGATGTACGACTTTTGCTTCCTGAACTAAACACTATTTTCGAGTTACTGACAACACTCAGAAACTATATATGAAAGAGTTTCTCAAACACCGCCATTTTGAGCAGGCATCAAACTGTAGGCCCCTTTCACTCGTTTGCAATACGCGTTCATCCAACATTTTTGTAGTTTTACTTTTTTCGCATAGCAAATACATTTTGAGACACTTCACAGAATCTTAACAGAAAAACTATTTTCAAAACGAACGGCACTCACACGTAGGATGTACGACTTTTGCTTTCTGAACTAAACACTATTTTCGAGTTACTGACAACACTCAGAAACTATATATGAAAGAGTTTCTCAAACACCGCCATTTTGAGAAGGCATCAAACTGTAGGCCCCTTTCACTCGTTTGCAATACGCGTTCACCCAAAATTGTTGTAGTTTTACTTTTTTCGCATTGCAAATACATTTTGTGACACTTGATTGATTATTCTTCCACAATCTCACTTTATTTATATTTGCAACAAAAATAAAGATAAACTTCCGTAAAGAAACCAAACTACTATGAATTACAATGCAAAATCATACGAAAACAAACATCGATGTCACTCTGATCAGCCATCTTGGATTTTGTCTTTGTTTACTTTTGATGACACATGCCCAAGATATTACCTTCATATTTGTACCGTGGTTTAAAACAACGACACAAAATTAATATCAGTCACAGCTCTTTCCAGCTAACCACAATAAATGTGCCTCGACTGGACACATCTTGAAATCTGTTATCGGAAAGTGTCACGAAAAGAGGCACAAGCTTTGTTTTCCAGAAATGATCACACATAAATTCGCATCCTTCAGCTGCCGCACAGACAACCTGTCAACATCCTTGATTTCGGAAGTTCATTTACTTCAATCGGGATCAATTTATGCGCCTGACTTCCACTTCGTCTTCACACTACTTATCATACACCGCAATTAAAGCAATCAAATGATAATCAATTCAGTTGATGCCTTGACTTTCTGCACTCGCTTCTCTGAGGAAAATATCCGTACACAGACAAATACACTTACGGTCTCTTGGGGCTTAAATTTATTGAATTAATCATGCTTGCGAACCGGTTTGCCCATTCAGGCATCGATACAATTAATTAGGATTAAGATTCTATCGGCAATTATTATATTACATGCACAATCTGCCGACGGCGCGTACATAAGCGTCCTCGTGATTACAGACACACAAACGGCTGTCTGTGTCCCCGGTACTGTCTTTCTTCACTTGTGCTGCCCCTGCCAAGGACTCAAAACAGTTTCTCTGCAGCAGTGAACGTAAAGTATTCTTCGGGGCAATTACAAGTCCTGCATGGTTGACCGTAGTTAATTAATTTTCCTGCTGCCGTTTCGGTTCCCTTCGAAGCAGTTGTCATCCTTTGCCTTGCTCCTCTCCACGTTGAAGTGTATATGAAATTCCTAGAGCTTTCCCTTTTTCCTCCAACTCCAACGGTTTGCAGGATAATTCAAGTATTATGATATGCGTTATGTCGAACCATTTTTGGGTCAGTCTATGATCGACGATAACATGCGGATGCGGTGTTCAATTTCGGAACATCTTTCTGAGCGTTTACGCCATCATAAGCTCATTGTGGGGGAGGCGACGGTGGAAAGGAATTTTTAATCAGAAATGGAGTTTGGAGGAAATAAAGCGGCTGAAGTTGGATGAAAGATTGAAGATTTACTTTGAAAAATCCTTTTTTTTGCTTTTTTAAACTAAAATTTTATAGTCCGCCTTCTGTTTCCTTTTTGAAGAAGCAACTAACTGCGCGTGGTGCCTGGCGAAACCTAAATTTATGCTGAACTGTTTTGGGTTATGCTAAACCGCATTCTTTGTGGCCGCCGTGGCATAGTGGGCAGAGTGCGACGCTCATACGCCAAAGGGTCTAGGTTCGATTCCTAGCTCAACACCAATTTTTCGAGTTTTTCATGGCACCACCTCTTTCGACCTGCTGACAACACTCAAAGAATAAAAATTTTCTAAGAAAGCTTCTCAAATTTCGCCGTTCGGAGTCGGTAAAAAACTATAGGTCCCTTCTACTCGTGAGAGAACAGTAATGCGAACAACACGAGCAGTAGATGAGCTAGCTAGGCCCTGGTCCCCCTTTGGACTGTAGCGCCAACAATTATTATATTAAACCACATTGTATACTTACCGACTCGCTGCGTTAATTAATTCTTGTCTTTATAGAATCAAGTGTACAGGAGGGTCTTCACAGAAAAACTATTTTCAAAACGAACGACACTTACACGTAGGATGTTGCTTCCTGAACTAAGCACTATTTTCGAGTTGCTGACAACACTCAGAAACTATATATAAAAGAGTTTCTCAAACACCGCCATTTTGAGTAGGCATCAAACTGTAGGCCCCTTTCACTCGTGATGGAGCAATAGCACGAGCAACGCCTTATGGACTGGTGACACATCCGTAAGTGCTGCTGCTTCAAAAGTTAAAATGTCCCAATTTAATGTCCGGGTCTTCTTCTACGAGTATAATCGCTCCCTCAAGGTCTGTTTGATTTATTTTGAATTCCTGCTTCCTTTATACATGAATTATACTCAACAAATCAATCAATATGTCCCGGGACATATAGAGGGCGCCACAAACGAAAAAACTAAATTTAATCTATAATTTTCGTCGTAGCGTATGCTGTGTGTCCCGGGATTAATTGAGTAATCTGTTACAGTTCTCATTCGTCTCGCTCATGGAAAAAAGTATGGCAAAGCGGAATGCTTAGGTAGTTTTTGAAATCTGCTTGCTGACTTATTTTAAATCTTTTCTCATCGGATTCTATTTTTATTAGGGACCTGGTGGAGGAATTTTGTTGGTACTGAAAAGTCGATATAAGATTCCAGGGGACCCTGAAATTTCGTTTTAGGCAGAGTTTTAAGGCCTATTTTGGAGATTATCAACTTGGTTATTATTTTATAGCCGAGCTCGCAGGTAAAGACGAGGCAAGAATGTTTCGGTGACTGTGGCAGGCTGACTATGTGAAGACTTTACTCCACACTGAGCACTGCACTTTAAACAGATGCTAATGAGAAGCTTAGACAGTCTTAGACAGTTATTACTCTTTGAGTGTTGTCAGCAGCTCGAAAGAGGTGGTGCCGTGAAATATTAGAAAAATTGGTGTTGAACTGGGAGTCGAACCTAGACCCTTCGGCGTGTGAGCGTCGCACTCTACCCACTACGCCACGGCGACCACATTATTATTATAGCAATTATTATTATTATTAAAAAATTTCCAAAAACATGGAGAAATGTAGTCGCTTCCGACGGGCGTATTTATTATTATTTTTTTTTTCAATTAAAAAATAGGCGAAATTAATGCGTACTCCCACGTGATATATTGACAAATGCATGGAGAAACAGAAGGGCATTGTGTGGCACCAATATTAAAAAACGGAAGATCCGAGATCCCTTCAAGCATTGAGGTATCAATCAGATCAGTTGGTCTAACTAATGTTCTAAAAGAACGACCTTTTTTCTTTCCAAGTCTTTATGATAAGCTATTTGTTTCCAAACTTCTAGAAAAAGAAACGCTCTGGTCCTTTTCGAGGAAGAGTGATTCTCCCTCATGCCTACACACTATTTAATACTCTTGCAAGTGGTTTTCCTTATTTGATGATACGATTCTTGAGAAAGTCATACTCTAAAGCGCGAAAATCTGTACGTTACTACAGAAAGGTTTTCCCTGCGATTTTTGGTCCTGTTTGCTTTGATGTCATCTGGAGGAGAAGATTTAACGACGGATTCTATGGACTGTACAGTGGCATGCGCCTGGTCAAGCGTCTGCGGATACAACGCTTAATATGGCTAGGTAGTGTAGAGCATATGGACACCACTGCCCAGGCCCGAAAAATCGTTGAATCCGAGCCATTGGGACAACGCAACAAAGGACAGCCTTGGCTAAGGTGGCGCAGACAAGTGGAGAACGAGTTCAACCAACTTGGAGTGTGGAACTAGAGGCAGCTGGCGAAATATCGTGCTGGCTGGAAAGGCATTGTGGTTGAGACCCAGGTCCATCCCGGACTGTAGCGCCAAACGAAGAAAGAGATGAAGCTTGTGACCTAAGAAATAAGGTCGTAAGAACAGGTCTTGTTCATGGGTTTTATTTCGATAAAAATCGTATAAAAAATATCATAATAAAAAGTTCAACGTATTGAAACTTTTCCCTGGGTTAGTATTTTGCACTCTTTATCCTTTCCCTCTCACCTTCTCGTCATACGCGTTAGCAGACAACGATTTTTCGGATTGAACAAATAATATTAACTGGATCGACTGACTTTCCCGACTGTCAGAACATGAGCAATGATGATTCCCAACCAGATAAGTGGACCCACATCTACTGTTACGTACACGAAAGGGAAGGGATCATTGCCCATATCATCCTTTGCCAGTCCAGTTTAGAGATTCGGCAATAAGCCAACAACGTAAAAAATGCAGAAAGCCAACCGGAAGAGAACGTTCAACCTCATTCTTACCTAGAACTCATTTCAGTCACCCTCTCATACTAGTTCCGCGTAAGAGTCTTTGCGCCAACTGTTAGAACTTGTGGTTTGTTTTTTTTGGGCGTTGGGTAGTAGAAGCCTTACATTGGTACCAATGGACCGACTTCCATTTCTATTGTCAGACTCTTACCTAAACAACTTTCTTTCCGTTTTTGATGGAAAAGCGTATGCTCCAAATTGAGGCAAACATAAATCATGACTTCTCCGACTGTCATGGTCTCTTAAACCTGTCACTTTACTCACATCGTGCGACTAGCTCTTCATCATTGCTATAGCTCTGTTGCAATAAAATTTGTTTTCAACAGCAACAATATCATCCGCGAAGCTCATAATATAAACTTTCCTGCGTACTTACACCAAAAAAGTATTAATGTAATGTGCTCAGTTGGGGCCAAACGCTGAACCCTGTTCGACTCTCCCTGAAATTTAATGCGTATTCGTGCCGCTTTTCGAGTCTTAAGGTAACATTCTGTTGATAAGGCAGCCCTTGATCAATCTTATTCTTCAGTAAATCTAATCTCTGTAAGATCGGCGACTCTGTAAGATCGGTGACTCTGTAAGATCGGCGACTCTGTTAGATCGGCGACTATGTAAGATCGGCGACTCTGTAAGATCGGCGACTCTGTAAGATTGGCGACTCTGTAAGATCGGTGACTCTGTAAGATCGGCGACTCTGTAAGATCGGCGACTCTGTAAGATCGGGGACTCTGTAAGATCGGCGACTCTGTAAGATCGGCGACTCTGTAAGATAGGCGACTCTGTAAGATCGGCGACTCTGTAAGATCGGCGACTCTGTAAGATCGGCGACTCTGTAAGTTCGGCGACTCTGTAAGATCGGCCACTCTGTAAGATCGGCGACTCTGTAAGATCGGCGACTCTGTAAGATCGGCAACTCTGTAAGATCGGCAACTCTGTAAGATCGGCGACTCTGTAAGATCGGCGACTCCGTAAGATCGGCGACTCTGTAAGATCGGCGACTCTGTAAGATCGGCGACTCTGTAAGATCGGCGACTCTGTAAGATCGGCGACTCTGTAAGATCGGCGACTCTGTAAGATCGGCAACTCTGTAGGATCGGCGACTCTGTAAGATCGGCGACTCTGTAAGATTGGCGACTCTGTAAGATAGGCGAGTATGTAAGATCGGCGACTCTGTAAGATCGGCGACTCTGTAAGATCGGCGACTCTGTAAGATCGGCGACTCTCTAAGATCGGCGACTCTGTAAGATCGGCGACTCTGTAAGATCGGCGACTCTGTAAGATCGGCGACTCTGTAAGATCGGCGACTCTGTAAGATCGGCGACTCTGTAAGATCGGCGACTCTGTAAGATCGGCAACTCTGTAAGATCGGCAACCAGTTTTCAAGTAAAATGCGTTTTTCAATTCAAATGTTATCACGACTGTGTCCTTTTTATTGCACCGTCTGCCTTTTTAGGTTGGAGCTTGTTTTTTATAACTTTAATTGGCTCAATTGTTGATCAGGGATCTAATCACTAATAACGACTATCGTGCCACGATATCATTGAAACGAGGGTTTCAAACGATATTATTTTAGGTGCTTCATGTACTCTCAAAACTGCCTATCGCTATCGTCCTGACGACCGGTTTTTGCCGATTGCTGTTTCACTATCATTTTGCAGTGGGCTGGCATGTAAGTGAAAATTTAAAAAAAAATGTAATCAAAATGTTTCGAATATTATCCTCAGCTTAGGGAAATATGAATATACATTCAAAATTATTTACAAAAAAATATTTTCTGAAATCAAACTTCATACATTTTTTGAGCTTCTCTCGCACAGCCGCTCGCTCATTCTTAATGTGTACACACACAACAAAACAATGAGAACTATCACGCAGTCGTTATCTATTGTTTTGTAGTGTGTGTACAATCATGACAAGAGATAGTTAGTTTATAAAATAGACCGTAAACTAGACGATAGGTGCTGGGTTATGTGATGTAAATTATCGACGATATCGTTATGGTGCATCGTCAGGACGATAGTCGCTTGAAAAGTTATTTGATTGCAGCTCAGTTTTCTCCGAAATAGAGCTGATATTAACTAATACCGTGGGCGCCATGGAGAAGTGGTTAGAGTGGTTCGATTCCCGGCTGAACTGGAGCACTCAGACTCAAATACTGGTCCATTGTACTACCAGGCAGTAACCTTCATTTAATGTAATTTCTTGGTTTTCCGAAGAAAAACTGAAACGTGGAAAGTCGACTTTGTAAAAGCGTCGCAACTGTATTATTGGCGAGCTCGCATCAGACGGCATGTCCATGAGAGTAGTATCATAGGAGATGCGGTGTGCGAGGTCATCAAAGCTCCAGTGCGAGTGGAACCAAACACCATTCCTTTTAAGTCGAGATATAGCCTTGAGTGTACATCCCATGATGTGGAGATCAAGGGGGGGAGATTAATCAGAGCATCAAGAGCAGAGCCAGGCGTGCTGGGGAAAGCCCCTTTGCAGCCGAGAAAAACTGTTCTTTGAAACTTGGTGAAAGCGGCAGTCACGTATTTGCGCGAAAGCTTGTTCCACCAACCGACTGATGCATAAGAATGGAGTGGTCTTATCATTGCCGTATAGATCCGAACGGATCTTTTGGGTGATAGACCCCAGGTTTTGCTGAAAACTCACTTGCATTGCCAGAAGACTGACAGCGCCTTGGAGGTTTCCGTCTCAACGTGTCTTTTCCAGAGAAGTTTACTGTCCAGGATAACACTTAGATATTTGGCTTCATTGGAAAGTGCCTTTAAGTACCAGTTGAGTCAAACCAGTCATATTCCTCCTTCTCGTAAAGAGAGCAACCTCAGTTTTAAGAGGGTTGACGGAAATCCCATTCCTGGTATATCAGCTATCGATCATGTCCGCGTGCACTGACGGCCGCAAGACATGATCCGATAACCAATACGGCTACATCGTCTGCATAAGCCTGGGCATAGGTGATAGAACTATTCAAAACGGAAAGCAGAGAATCAACCAGCATGCACCATAGGAGGGGAGACAGGACCCCGCCTTTGGGGCAGCGCCTGTTAACCTCCGACATTACAAACTTGTCACACTCGATTATAGTCCTGTTCATTAGCATTGCTCTTATCCACAACACCAATGATTCCTCTACGCCGTGATTCCTGCCCGCGTTACACATGCCATCAAAAGTCCCATTGTCGAAAGCGCCCTCTATGTCGATGAAAATGCCCAGTGCGTAGTCTTTCCTGTCAAGTGCACTTTCAATTCTACCGACGAGATATTGAAGTGCTGTCTCACAAGATTTATTTAAACCTTGCTGCATGTCCTAGTTCATTACTTCCTTGTCACTTTTATCTCTGCAGCGTCCAGTGGTATGAAGTACACTGTGTCGTGTGATGTTTCGGCATTCCAACCAAGCTCGTCAGATTGTGGACTCTTAGAGCTCCGATATTAAATATCGAAAAAAAAAATTCAGACGATGTTACTCACTGTTATGGAACACTGTTTAAAATCATATTTGGGAATATCAAAACCTGATACAGGACCTTCTAAAAGTCTGTGAATGACATTGGCAAGATTCGACGAATGTATCAAGCTGCCAATAAAACATTTTGAATTGAAATGGGCGGTGCTATAATGTGTCTAATGGCAAACGGGGGATATATAAAGTATATGCTGTCAACGAGCAAAGTGGCACAACAACTATGTGTCACATTTGAGAATATTGAGTTAGTTAAGGCATTCGTCTATGTAGGCTTCACTGTAAATCAGGAATGTAGCATGATTTCCTACCGCTGTTTTTTCGGGCTCAAAAGGGAATTGATTGATAAAGACCTATTTCGAAAGACCAGGCATAGTTAAGTCAACTCCACCATCATCTCTGTTCTACATTTTGGCACAAGAACAAGGAAGCTGGAAGCTCTTTAAAATGAAGGAATAAGCCTTTTTTAAGAGATAGCGTACAATAGTGGTCCTGTTTGAAAACATTCGAAGAAGAATCACATTGCCTTCAGAGCCGCATGCATCTAGTCAATTGTCTATGAAGTCAAAACTTTTGATGGTTTGGTCCCTTTGTGTGGATGGATAGACTGCTCTACCCCAAAGGGTCTTTACATTCGAGACATTCATTTGGGATTGAGTTCAGCAGTGGAGATGGTCCTCGGCCAGCTTGCAAAATAAAAGAAGTTGGTAGGAAACTTTTTGAAGACAAGGTCCATCTCAGACTGTAGCGCCACCCACAGCGCTTAAAGGATTCTCTGTTGGAACCAACAGTTTTACCAAAAAATTCAATATTGGTTAACATGATCAGACTCATGAAGCCACAAAAGACATTCGAAGTACCGACTGGAAGCTCCAGCGTGCACACCGCATGCAAAATATTATATATCCCGCACACACAATCAACTTGGTAGAGAACAAACTGGGGTCTTAAGTTAACATTTGTTCTTTAATTTTAATGATTTCGCATGAAGCGCTGCTAATCCACGTAAAACCGCAGACAGCTACAAAGTCACCTTCAATCACCCGAGAAAAGTGGTTCTTCTAGGAAACACGAGAAATATTAAAATGTGATCAGGCTCTTGTTAGGCTCTTCCGAGAAGCAGCTCGAGTGCTTCTTAAGGTGTCTGGTTGCTAGTCCTAATTAAACCTTCTCATTGGCAAGTATCAGCAAAATCCTTTTCAAAGGCGCACCTCAAAGGGCTCTTGAGAAGGCAGGCGCCCATCGCATTGGCTCCTACCCTCTCAATGCCTCTACCTATGCATTGTATACCTTGCGGTTGTGCACTGTGGGTAGTAAATCACTCCACGCATCCCCCAACCGCACTTGGGCACGCCGCACCAATTACAAAAAGAATCCTTGCACATGCAAATATATCCGGCCTACCGAACTGCATACAGATACAGCAGTAATTCATCAATTGACCACTCTTCCGCCCGAGCGACGTGGAGCCCGGAATGTTGCTCTTGATGATTAAGCGGCAGTAATTGGAGGATTAGTTTTATGCTGTGATTTAAATTGTGTTAATTATCAATCAACCAGATGTGCGAGGGTGGGCCACTGGGTGGGCGGTCTGAGGGCAGACGGACTAATTGCAAACCGAATGCTGACATCTGTGGTCAGAGTTTAGGAAAATTTATGTTGCTGCAGCTCGGTTATTATGGATCGCATGCGGTATCTATTGGGTTGTGGCTCTCATTAGGTAGAGGCAATCAGACAGAATTAGTAGGCTGCTGTGAATTTCCGATTTTACAAAGTGGGCTGTAATGATTACCCACAGACACTACATTTGATCAAAATGCTACAATTAGCAGCACATGCACATGGAATTAAGCGGCAGAAAGGTTAATCACGAAATGATTAAAATATAATTATGTCACTGCTGCGTGTGCTCTGCGACTCTGGGCCATTGTTACACAGCTTCATGCTGGACGAGTGATAGTTCCGAGTCTGGTCGCATGTTGCGGGGGAAAGATTAACTGTAGCCAAAAGCCTATAATACACAGTGTGGTGTACTAATTAATTTGGCTTTCTCTGGTCGTACGAGATGTGTGTATAGGATTCTCTCGGTGAAGTTATGATGAATGATGTTTTGGGGGGCCGCGTGTGGGATTGTTACAAGAAACGTGTGCTTCATGTGACATCTGCTTTTAGAAGAAGCGAGTTTGATGTTCAGTTAGAGAAATGTCAGGGTTGTTTGAGGTTCAGGGCGAAACAAATCCGATACTTGCGGCAAAGGCCATAAGTCCAGTCTTGTAAAGCATATGCGGCTATTGACATTTGCATTACAAAAGGTGGATACTTCGGTTCACCAGGGATACAGGTCATGCGGTTTCTCAAGCTATGCATGTAATACCTTGCAGCAGAATGGGTGTTTGGGGGATCATTCCTCTAGTTTCGATTCTAAGCTTCAAACGATCTGCTTAAGGGTGCTGTTGCTTTAAGTCTGATCAAAAATTACTCCTACAATATCCGTTGGGCTCAACATTAGACTGGGGGATGTATGCAAACTCTTACCCAATCAATGTCTAATACACCACAACGTTAAATTCACACTTTCGTATCTACAAATTCTCCAATCTGCATCATTCGTCTGCGTCCCCAGTCAACGTGCTAAATAATTTTCCTACACTGAATTTAAGATGAGAAGCGTGTTTACTTCAAATTGTCATGTTTACACTTCATTCGGGGTATTTTCTCACTCACCACCACCACACAGGCACACACATACGATTTAGCACAATGAAACCCCTGACAACCGCACAACTGTTTCTGCACTCTGAAACGAATTTATCCGTTAACCGTAAACATTCGGCGTATTTGCGGTGCATTTTCCACATAAAACTTTTTCGGTATCTGTCGACTCTTGACAACTGTGTAAAAGAACCCTTAGCCTCAGCTAGCATGAGGGTACATGTGTGTGTGTGTGTGCTCTCGTTTGAGGCAAAAATATCCTCGAATACATGCATAAATGCATGAAAACTAGAATTTTCATGAATATAAATGAAATCATCAAAGCACGCACACACTTCCATATACGTGCATTTGTATTTGTGTGGTGCTGTGAGGACTGGAAGGTGGCCAGCGGTCAGGGTGCTCTGTTTGGGCAGTGAGAAAACTTTTTCAATGCATATGGCCAAGATGGTTTCTCGGTTAAGGGGTGTGAATGCTTCAAGTTGCTGGGAATGACTCTAACTCTCACTTCCGATGTGCTGCAGAAGTCAGAATACAGCCGGAGGTGATGGAATAATTTCAATAAGCTGAGGGAGCTAAAAGATTTTGTGGTTTCCTTTGATAAGGAGGGGCTGGGAGGCGATCTGTGCGATGGTTTGAAAACTTCCATGTTAACACTCAATATTCGAGTGAGTATTAAGCCATAATTTTGCTTCGCAGAGAGCTTGGCACCTTGCCAGAACTGCCGACTTCTTCCTTTTTTGTTGTCATTCAATTGAAAATTTCAAATGAATTGGAACCAAATTTTGCAAACTTCATAGCAGTACAGAATAGGGAAAGCGTCCCAAAAATTGATACGTTTTGGATTTTTTCAAAGAATAGCTCATATAAAGAATAAATATTTTGAAACAGTACGATTAAATTACATTGTGCTCAAGCGTCTTTATTATATACATAAATGTCTAACTCGCTGTGTGTTTGAGAGTAAATGCGAAATAAATTAAATATTGTAGGCAAATTTAATTTCAAATTCACTTTTCTAAACTATGCACCACTGTGAATGCATTCTATGTTATTGGTTATTGTATGGGTTAGTGGAAGCGAACTGCTAACACACCGTGCCATATGATGGGTTGATGATACCGAAAACTCTCCACTAACGTAATACTTAAGAACGTCTATAAAAGCAAGTTGTTTACTTCAATAAAGTCTTCTTTCTGATATTTCACCTCGAATTGAAGCTGTCAGTGTGTTTTTTTGATCGAAACCCCCCACAATATGTAAGTTAAATTGATAATCAAACCCAATATTTTGAATTGAACTATAATTTCCTGCACTTTAAAACATTCTGAGAATTTTCCTTGTTGTTTAAAAAAATTTAAGACACTATTTGAGTATTTGTGACTTTATTGTTCTCAATCAACTACAATTGAATAAATCTACAAATTTCTTTTCTTTAATTTTTTTTTTAAGACGACAACATCTAACGTGATGGTCGGTCTGGCTGGAGAATTAGGTCTAGATGTCTTGTTCGGTCTACCCTGGAACATTAGTCGATGTGTTAATATCGAATCACCAAACTGCTGCACTTTATCATTTATCTTAAACTTTTATCAACCTGTAAGAACTTTTAAAATTTGTATTTTTTATCCCTGAATAAAGTCTGCGTGCTTTTACCGAATCACATTTGTTTTTATTTTGATTTATATATAAAATATATATATTATTTATATTAAATATATAAAAATTATAAATCGTTTTACAGGCTGCTGCATCACAGGAATAATTTAAAGTCATGTTAAAAAAAAATTAATTCACCGCATATTCGTTGATATTAAGGCCGAATATGACAGTTTGCATAGAGACGAGCTTAAAAGTGCCACGTCTAGTTTTGGCATTCCTACTAGTGTTGTGTAATTCCGGACCTACATAGCTCCTGGACTTACTTCCACCGTCGGAACTAGTTCCGATAGTTCCACATATTCCACCTAAATTTGTCTGATAGTTCTGACATGTTCGGTAGATCAAACATTACAGATACAACGTGAATGGGAGAATTGAAACATCACTCAACTCAAAAAATATATGTCAGATGCATGTATCAGTCGCAAATTTTGTTGTTTCTTGTGTATTTCTTTGACTCCTTCACACCATCAACCTTACGTCAAACACTGTATATTGCGGCGTGATAATATTGTTCCGGAGACTAATACGTGTTTGAGCCTGAACATGCAGATGGAACTATTAGTGCATATCGGTCCTGGAACTATATAGGTCCGGAACTATATCGGTCTTGGAACTATATAGGTCCGGGAACTATATAGGTGCGGAAACTATATCGGTCTTAGAACTATAAAGGTCGGGGAACTATGCAGGCCCGGGAACTACATAGGTATTTCCTTCCAAACTCATCAGGTTGGGAAGAACGACGATGGAGAACTCTCGCCACTTCGTCAAAGTCGGTAACGAACTCACCGAGGCCTTCAATGTCAAAAAATGTTTCATACAGGGCGACGCACTGTCATGTGACTCCTTTAATATCATTCTTGAGAACCTCGTGCGCAACTCAACACCAGAGGCACGACCTTACAGAAGTCAGCTCAAAAGTTAGCTTACACTTTAGACATTGACGTCAAGTCGTCACTGAGGCCTTTGCTCGAAGCGGCTTTCATAGGACTGGCACTTAAAGAGGGCAAAACAAAGTACATGCTGTCATCAAGAAAGGTCATCAACAGAACGTCGCATCAGGCACCAGAAACATCTGTTGTCAGTTCGAAAAAGGTGTTGCACTGAAACTTGGATGTGTCTAGCCCAGAATCGAACCTTGAATCGGCGTGTGAATGTCACACTACGCCATGGAAGTAGCTTCAAAGTCCAGAATTGCATTGTGTCCGTACTTTGCAAAAGCCTAGCGTCATTTAGAAGCCAAGTTTCTAGCTTTAGTCCATCGCTCGTCGCTCCATCGCTCGTCGCTCCATCGCTCGACACTACATCGCTCGGCACTCCATCGCTCGTCAGTCCAACGCTCACCACTCCAATGCTCGGACATCATCGCCTATCACTCCATCGATCGTCACTTCATCGCGTGTCACTCTGTCGCTCGTTACACTGTCGCTAGTCACTCCATCACTTGTCACTCCATTTTCCATCACTTCATCACTCATCATCTCATTGCTAATCATTCTATCGCTCGTCGCACCACCGCTTGCCACTTCATCGCGCGTCACTCCATCGCTCGTCAGTCCATCTCCCGTCAGCCAATCTCTCGTCACTCCATCGCTCATCACTTCATCACTCATCATTACATCATTCGTCACTCCATCGCTCGTCACTTAGTTGCTTATTACTCCTCCGCTCGTCACTCCATAGCGCTTCACTTTGTCGCCCGTCGCTCCACCCCATGTAACTTCATCCCGCGTTACTCCATCGGTCGTCAGTCCAACGCTCGTCAGTCCATCTCTCGTCAGTCCATCTCTCGTCAGTCCATCGCTCGTCACTCCATCACACGTCAGTCCAACGCTCATCAGTCCATCTCTCGTCAGTCCATCTCTTGTCAGTCTATCTCTCGTCACTCCATCGCTCATCACTCCATCGCTCATCACTTCATCACTCATTATGTCATTGCTAATCATTCTATCGCTCGTCGCACCACCCCATGTAACTTCATTCCGCGTTACTCCATCGGTCGTCAGTCCAACGCTCGTCAGTCCATCTCTCGTCAGTCCATCTCTCGTCAGTCCATCTCTCGTCAGTCCATCGCTCGTCACTCCATCACACGTCAGTCCATCGGTCGTCAGTCCATCGGTCGTCAGTCCAACGCTCGTCAGTCCATCTCTCGTCAGTCCATCGCTCGTCACTCCATCACACGTCAGTCCATCGCTCGTCAGTCCATCTCTCGTCAGTCCATCGCTCGTCAGTCCATCTCTCGTCAGTCTATCTCTCGTCAGTCCATCGCTCGTCAGTCCATCGCTCGTCACTTCATCGCACGTCACTCTATCACTCGTCACTCCTTCGCTCGTTACATAATTGCTGGTCTCCAATGTCTGTCACTTCATCAGTCTTTACTCCGTTGCTTGTCACTTCATTGCTCGTCATTATATTCTTCTCCTCTCTATAGCTCGTTAATCTTCTGATCGTTTCTTATTCTTAATTTTTTTTCCACTCGGTGTTCGTAGTAAATAATTTCAGTACCGTACATTTTTGCTCCGTACATGTTTTTATAGCTCTCCTGAATAGTGTTTGTCTCCAAATGGCTCATCTTATTCGTTGTGCATTACACTCCACTTACACGCTTGTCATTTAATGCGTGGTTAGAAAAACTTGATTGTCGAAAACTTCTTGTGGTTCCTTCGACTTCCTAGAATAGACTCGCCAGAAATGCCAGAAGTGCAATTGGACAAGGAATTCAAAACACGATCTGCAACAGGATGAAAGTTTTGTTGCTTGAATCCGCCTTCATTTGTACGCTTGTGAAGCATCTTGCAAAACGATTTAGTTGGAAGTGCAATCGACGAGACATACCACCAATCGAAGAAGACGCTTTAGAATAATTTCTCAAAAACTCAAGGATCTTAAAAACAACCCAAACAGCGGCGAAAGCATCACAGACTTGCACTCGACATCTGCCACCGATTTATCTATTCCCAAACGCCTTTAGTCAATAATGCATCGCCAAGTTGCCATTGAGATAAGGAGCTTGGGATGTACTCAATGACTACCACGTTCCCAGAGATCTCTCATCCAATCTTGACCTCTATCAAAATTTCCCAGTGCTCGCTTCTCCACAACTTCGCAGACACATAAATGAAACCGCCTCGTTTGCCGAAACTGGCTTCACCACAGCGAACGGCTCCTGGGTACAAGGGCATCCACCGCATAAGCGCAGATAACGTCTGCTGCGGATCGGGCATATCGGATTGCATTCCAAAAAGAAGGAGACACAGCAACAACCGAAAAAATAGACCTTGGCAAACAACTCTCGGCGCAAAATGAAGCAGAGCAGCACCACAGCAGCGGATTCAGTGAAGTCCGTGTGGAATATAAGGAAGCGCCTGCTTCTGGATGGAACTGGTCCACAACACACGAGACCGAGAGGAAGATGAGTCTGCAAGTTTACAGCAACAAAAGGAAAATATTATCTTTCGATTGGGAACTGAAAGGCTGGAAAACATCTGCGTCAAAGTTTCTTCGTTGTCCTTGTGCATGAGGATTCCTTGCGTTAGTTTTTTCCCTCCCCCTTCCGAGTGCACTCTCGCCATCTTATTCGTGTATTGTTTTGCAGGGAAATATGTTCTTGCCGTTTCGGGGGAATGAGCCCTGAGGCGTAAGCGAACACTAATGGAAACCGAGCCGGATAGCGGGGAAGTGACGGGTGGATATTTAAACTCATCTCAGTCAGCTCGCAGCTGACTTTAATTGCTACCCTGAGAAATGGTCTTTTATTTCCAATTTTCATATTCCCACAGGGGAGGGATGGTGCGGTCTTGGCCGCCTTCCTTCGGACCATGTTCGATTTATCGTTTTCGTGTTTTTTCCCTGTTTCGCCCAAAAGCAACCTGATGAGAGTGCAATGCTTCAGGCATCCTTGAAGAGCTGGGTGTAAGCAGACGTTGTACAGTATCCTATTGCGTACACAGACACGTGTCTTTCAAGATGTCTTCTACTGGTGTAGCCTTGAACTCGTTGTTTGTGAAAAGAGACGCATGCAAGGCAACGGAAGATTTGAAGGTCGTGCAACGCAAGATCTATTGATTCTCGTTTTCCAAGAAATACTTGTGAGATGTGGTGCCCCAGAAAAGTTCGCTCTGGGGGCTATTTTTTCGGAAGTCGATTATTACGTTTGAAAGAGTTTATTAGGATGGCAACATGGTTTTACTTGAGTACACAGAAAAAAGCGAATTTTTGTGAGGGTAGGCGAAGGGACGAGATCATGTGCCTGGCTGACACCGATTTCTTGGATTCACTAGGTGCGTTCAGCACGAACCACGGAAGAGTTGCACCGTGTACTGGGATCAACGAGGCTGATTTGAATTATAGCAAAAACGTGCGCCCACGTGGAGAGGAATTGCTTATGTCAACTCGCTGAGTCTCAAGTTTTTCTCAACGTCCTCCCACCCGTGATCCTCTAATTTTGCCTCTTGTACGTTTTATTGTTTAATGGAGAATGTGTTGGCGGACAGAAACTTGAGTAAAGAGAAAAGATTATTATGCACAGGAGGAGTAAATTTACAGATCTCTCGAAGAAATATTTGTAAGATGGATCAGGAGTCATCGATCTGCAGATCCGTTTTCAAAAAATCGTTTTTCCTTTAGAATAGCTTATAATATTAAACGACGTATCTTCGGGAAAAGACTTATCGGCCTCATTTAGTGGAACATACACAAAAAAAAAACACACAATTTTTTATTGAAACTAAAAAGGACCGTTGTTGGAGGTAGATCATCTTTAGTTTCCAGGAAAACATTCAATGGGTTGCTTTTAAGTAGAAAATTTGAACAAACCTCTTGACTCCTAGGTCCTATTGTTGCACCGTTCCGCGCCACAGATTATGGCTTTATATTAAGGTGACCACCTGCTATATTAGGGGGCCCATTTTCCCAAGAGCCGTAGAAAACGCAAGAGCCTAAGTTAATAGTAAATGTTGGCGCTACAGTCCAAAGGAGGACCATGGCCTACCTTACTCATCAACTACTCGTGTTGTGCGCGCTACTGTTCTCTCACGAGTAGAAAGGAACTACAGTTTTTTGCCGATTCCGAACGGCAAAATTTGAGAAGCTGTCTTAGACAGTTATTACTCTTTGAGTGCTGTCAGCAGCTCAAAAGAGGTGGTGCCGTGAAAAATTCGAAAAATTGGTGTTAAGCTTGGAATCGAACCTACACCCTTCGGCGTGTAAGCGTCGCACTCTACCCACTACGCCATGGCGGCCACAAGAGCCTAAGTTACCCCAGCATAAAATTGAACTAGTACTTGGGGGACAGTCAGTACACATTTGTAGGGAGCGAGGCCTTTCTCAAACCTTTAAGTCGCAACGCCCTGTTTAGAATGCAATTCCACTTTAAGCCGGGAAATTCCACTAAACATTTGATCAAAGTCAATGGGTTGAGCAATCGTTATTAAAGCAATCAGCACAGTATACTATCCTCGGCTGTGCCCGCCAAAATTGGTTTTAAACCACAGTCGCCACGACACTCTCACAAGAAAACCAACCGGCGTGGAACCGAAGATATAGGCGCTCCTGCCCTTCAGTGGCACCAGCATATAGCCTATAGTCAAGCCGTCGCTACTAACAACTTTGTCTCGTAGCCGCTGTCGCATCAAATGTGCTTCTGAATCGGATAACTTATGAATTCAGTCTCATCATCATATGGGGATCTATGAATGATCGGCTCTCTTAAAACCCGCCGCTCTGATCTTATCTAAGTAAAGGTACATCGGAATTGTCGCATTGATCCTGGCTGGGTAAACCAGTTGGATGAACCATTAATACTACAGGAGTTTTCTGGGAAAGTACATCAGGACCAATAATCACGTATATTTGAGAAGAGCGATGGCATGATTTATCTGCAAGTCTAAAACCTTCGAAAAAAGCCAACCTATGAGGGGCGTTCAATATATTCTCGGTATCAATATGAAGGAAAACGCGATTTCAATTTGAATTGTTCTTATTTTTCAATATAATCTCCCTTGTTTCCTCTTGAGATACGCTATTTTAAACTCTCAAAAAAATAAATTTCCTCTTTCTCTGCAAAATACGCATTTATTGCCGACTTGAGTTCTTCATCATCCAAAAATATTTTTCCACGAAGGCATTTTTTCAAATTCGGAAACAGGAAATAATCACTTGGGGCAAGGTCTGGACTATAGGGAGAGTATGTAATCATTTTCGTCAAATTGGTACCTTCACTTCTAAAGTAGACTGTATTAATAATCTATGTATTTACTCTCTCCAAAAACTCCAAAGAGTAGTTCATTTAATAAATAGAACCTGTTAAAGAGACTTATCTTTGGCCTAAATGATCGACTGATCCATCCGTTTCTTTTATTGTGCACTCGCGCCGCTTCTTTAAGTTTCATGGCAACGAAAATGTAAAACACATTTGAGTCAACAAACAGCCCTCGCTTTAGCCGCGTCTTTTATTTGTTTGCTCCCGAAACCTCCTACAAGTATTGCTTTTCTTCGAAACCACCGAACTTCGTAGAGAATGGAATTTCTGCAAATGGTAAAGAACTTCACAAATGATCACGTGTGTGTCCAACATACGAACTGATATGAGAGTGATGTTGTTTTGTACCAACTCAGTGAAACATATGCAGATGAGAAAAAATATCGTTATCATCAGTTCTCTGGAATTCCGCGAAACATTGTGTCATTTGCTACAGCTGCTGCATTGCCTCTGTATTATTTTCGCTCAGTGTATGTTAGATTTACTTTACCAAGAGTACCTTGACAACTACCTATTACCAACTACCATTATTACCAAGGCCCACAATTGTAAATTTAGCATGTAAACGATTTTATCCTAAGCGTTGTTATTATGGCCGCTAATTGTGAATCGAAATCAAGTATATCTCTGCAAGGGTAGAATTTTTTGTATTAACCTTGACTAAAATTGTAGCCTTTGGCAATAAAGTGAAAAATTCGTAATGGAAATTCGCGAATTGTATAGCCAGAGACGTATTGTCCGATGAAGTTGCAGCTGATTCATAAACATTTTGAGGCATTGTGTTATGTTTTGAACCACAAGATTTGCAATTTGAAAATTAACAATTATAAGGGAATGGTTTGAATGAACGATTTTGGAACTGTATACATTGATGAAGGTAATGACTGCATTTTGGATACATTAAAAACGACTTGCTCTTGGTCTCGACTTACAATTTCATTTGTATTTCACATTGACAGTCGCGCTGTGCTTAATAACTGCAAACTTTCTAGATCATATTTTCATTTATTGAAGAACTTCCAAACATTTGAAAAAGATGGATTATTAGCTTTTGAATACCTCGAAGCCAGAACATCTTATTGTCATCGTTCACAGATTTCACTAAGCAATGAAATGAATCGATTAACATCTTTATTGCTTTGAGTGCAATAATGTTGTCGGTAGTCGTACTAAAGATCCGCTTTAGTTTCACCAATGTACCGTTTTTCGAAGATTATTGATCAAAAAGATTGTCCAAGTTGGTAACCATTATCAATTGAGGTTAAACAAAATGTAAACTTAAGGAAGTTACTACTATGCTTACCATTAATATTTCGGGATTGAGGAACCCTTGTGTTGCAATCTGGCAACTGCCAGCTCCATCGTAAAGTTTGACAATTTTGAGGTTATACGTATTCAGAACGTTTTGACATAAGAGCGTTATTTGTGTTGTTTGATCTCGCCCAAAAATTGGAACTAAATCGTGAACATTTTCGGGCGATTATTTTTTATAACTTTCGACGTGGATTATCTCAACAACATTGCATCGATGAACTTAATTCAATTTTTGCCGAAGAAGCTGCATCAATGACCAATTTTTATCGATGGTATGGTGAATTCAACCGAGGTCGTAGTTCACTCCAAGACGAATTTCGTGAAGGTCGGCCAAAATCAGTTGTTGTTTCGGAAACTATTGATGCTGTGCGCCAAGTGATATTGTAAGTTCGCCATGTGACCAATCGTGAGATTGAGACAACCCTTAGGTATTAGTAGGACCAGCATACATTCAATATTTCATGAACATTTGACCGTCAACAAAATTTGTTCGCGTTGGATCCCACACAATTTGTCAATCGCTCTAAATAGGCCCGTGTCGATTGGTCGAAAGATATGCTCCAGAAATACGATCGCGGTGCTTCGAAACACGTCTCGTGACAGATGATGAATAGTGGATTTACGCGTATGAATGCGAAAGTAAACTGCAGTCGATGGGTGTTTCAAATTGAGCCAAATTCAACAAAAGTTGCTCGCGCACGAAGCACTTCCAAGCAATGGTCGCCTGCTTTTTCGGAAAAACTGGATATGTCGCAACCGTACCACTAGAACAACGCAGAACAGTCAATTCTGAGTGGTACACAACCATTTGTTTACCATTTGCTGGGCATCAGTAAACCAGTACTGTACCTTTTTGTTAATATGCTTGTCGGTAGACGGTTCGTCGTGAAACATAGCAATTTGCGCTCTAACGGCATAATTCAATTAAAAAATGGTCTGTAACAAGAAGCTGTTAATTCGCCAATCCTGTTCAATATTTATACGAGCTTTCTCGTAGGTTCTCTTCACCAGACAATTTCGTACGCAGGCGACTCTAAGACGCAGCTTACAGAACAGCTCCGAAGATCGATGTTATTGTCTTCCTCTTGCATCGTGATTTCGGGTCAATTCAGCGTTATTGCGATGACTGGAAGTTGATGATCAATTTTTAGAAGTCGGAAACCATGCTCTTAAGAACGCTGTTGTCTAAAGCCTCGGCGGATACCAAAAAGAATTGGCGTAAGTTCTCTGTCGTTGGACAGAACGGGCAGCCACTGGCATGTCAAATTGTAGGCAAATACCTGGGGATCTCTTTGGATCATTTCCTATACGTTAAGAAAAATGTAGGAAATGCTCTGAAAAGAGTTAGAGGCGCTTTTGCCCTTACAAAGAGACTTTTTTCACAGCAGTCAAGTCGATACGAGGGTGAAGATGTCGATACGAGGGTGAATAAGGATGCGATTGTTCGAGAGGATTTGCCTTAGGGCTTGCCTTCGCCTTTATCGAACTCCCGAGTCCGAGTACACAAAATATTACTCCAATGAGGTCTTACACAACAAGGCAAACTTGATAAGAGTGGACAATTTCCCGATGAAGATGATTCGGAGTCATACTGAGAGAACGCTGAACTCGATTAGTAATCTCAATTTGGAGCTTACTACCCTAATCCCATGTACGACGAAAATGTACGTCATACTGGTTTCGTCCCCCCCAAAGGCATTCATCTACCTGGATCAAAACGGCGTGATACAGGACAAAGATGCAGTTCCGATGATCTTTCACAAAGCCAGTAACGTTGTGGATGGGCAACCAGTTGCGCACTCCAAGTTGATTGAGGTCCTTCTCCACTTGTGTACGCCACCTCAACCTAGGTCGTCCTCTGTTGCGTTGTCTTAGTGTCTCAGTTTTGAAGACTTTTCGGGCCGGTGCAGTGGTGTACATACTATTCCATAATATTCGTGTTACCTGTCATTTTAAAATCGACCGTTTTCCTTTTAATTTCTCCATTTTTTATATTTTTCCTGGATATTTCGAAAAGAATCGTCCCGACGTTTTGATTTGTGCTTCATGAGCGCATGAAACTTTTGATTGAAAAATAGGAAAATATGAAACGAAAATGTTCCAAATCGATCTTTAATCCGGCACGAAGAACGAAATGCCTACGTGTATACTATAGCATTTCTTATTTCTTAAAGTTCGATTACATTGTTAATGAATTGCTTTTTTGCGAAGCTCTTGATATATTGTAATGGAAAACTAGTTGATAGAGCAAAAATAATGTATTAAACAATAATCAGAACGCAAGAAACTTTTCTCTACATCTGCAAACGTTGCATGCTCGCGTGGAAATCTTCTTTCATGTTTCTGACGCTGGGACCCGTTGTGTCCACGTGTCATTTGTTCATCTATGAAACCGTCCTCGAAACCAAATTGAATATATCTTCCTGTAAACGTGAAAATTCCTGCACAAGCATCCCTTAACTGCACTGCTTCACATGCATCGAAATAACTTTGTGCAGAGATATTTCAGTCGCCAGCGTAAAATAATAATACCTTCCTGAGAAAACATATTCTCACTAGCGTAGGAGCACCGCAGTGCATGGTATGCGATGGCAATAAGCCATTCTTATGGGAGTACGAGCTCCGGCAAAGTGCTCTTTCATACAGGTGTACAGGGTAAGTATTTATTTGGTTACCCCCGGTGCTTAAGAGTATTCATTGCTGACCTCACCACTTGCACTTGGAATGGGTTTTATGAATAAAGTTCTGTGCGATGGTCGGTGCCGCCGCCTCGACGTCCCTGATGCACTCTTGAATTTTTGTGTACCATTAAGTGGTTTGGTTTACGATATCGCTGTACAGGCTTTTGGCTGAACGACGTAACAATGCAAATAAACGATATCACATGGGCAAGTCCGTTGGTGCGAAGGGGGATGTTGTTGAGGACGTCTGAAATTCGACACTAAGGGAACGGATGTTTGGTGTTCTCGAATTCAGGAAGGTGTGCAAGCACTTGTGTGATTTTTGTTTGTGACGTCGCTGCCTGTAAAAGCAGAATCTGTGAGTTGCGAGCGTTTATTGTCAGTTGTATGTACATCTGCAAACGTTTATTTTTTTTTTTTGTAGTCATTCCCATTTTCGGGGTCCATAGATGTGCTCTGCTTTACTGAACTGACAAAGATGATGACCAGGTATTCAATGAAGGGGATCTCTCATAATTTGAATGAATTTACGGCAATGGTGAACGATGGCAGTGTACGCGAATGATGGCGGTGGACGCGAATGATGGCGGTGGACGCGAATGATGGCGGTGGACGCGGATGATGTCGCTGGACTCATTGGGACAGAAAGTCAATTTCGGAAAGGTTGGATTAAAGGAAGATCGGTAGTGTTTGATTGAAGTAAGCACTGGTTCTCATGGCATTTTTAGCGAAAAGTCTGTTCGCCTAAAACCTGATGACTGCTCTAGTCCATTTTTTTGTAGAACGTTTTGAAATGTCTTAACTTTCCGATCAAGAATATTAAAAAGCCTTAATCGAGAAAAATGGAAAATGGAACATATTTCGAAGAAACTAATAACTTCTGATTTGTTTGATGGTTCGTGTCTCAATTCTGCGTGATTATCTCGACACAGTGGATAGCCACCTACCATTGGCATCCCCACGTAGTCACAAAGATCTGCCATCGATCCACTGCCCTAATCGGATAACTGGTGGGAAAGGGAGTGGGCAAGTGGGCTGTTCACCCCCTTTGCGATGGTCCCGTGATGGCTGCTTTATCTGGCAACTTTGGTGTGCAATCGAAATCTTGTTACTTCGTACGCACCATACAGCGAAGCACAAGTTTTGTATTTTTTTACCAGTGTCATTGAGTAATAATAAAAATAACTTATTGGAGCTACAGTTCGCAGAAGAACCAAGACCTAGCTTGCTCATCAACTACACGTGTTGTCCACGCTTCTGTTCTCGCATGAGTAGAAAGGACCTACAGTTTTTTGCCGACTTGGAACGGCGAAGTTTGAGAAGCATTTTCCTAGACAGCGTTACTCTTTGAGCGTTGTCAGTAGTGGGAAGGTGGTGACTTGAAAAATTCGAGGTGTTCAGCCGGGAATCGAACCTGGACCTTCGGCGTGTAAGACTGCTGCACTTGCGGGTAAGGGGCAGCCTTCATTGGTACAGGGGCTTCTTCTTCGCCATCCACTTTAGGCCTATGAGGCTATATTCTGGTCGAACTGCATGTACGTAAGTGCAGATGCAATACACTTACGTAAAGGTTTACGCGGACGATAGAGCCGTGCTTATTACCGGACTATGTCTAAAGTCATATTCTAGAGGGCCGGCGTGATCGATAACTGGTGACTAGCAATGGGATTCTCTTTAGACTGAGGTTTTTCCCCTTACAAGAAGAAGGAATCTGATTTTTGACTTGCACTAAAGTGTGTCATAATTTATTTTTCCAATGAAGCTTAATACTCGGGTGTAATTGGTGATAACGAAATTATAGAAAAATTACATTAAGAGGAACAATTCCAAATGTCTGTAAGTTATCTGATAGTGTGGGGTAGTTTTGGCAAATCTTGGGGCCTATCACCGAGAATATTCATTTCAATCTACCATACACGGCATTGATAAGATATCTTCTTTCGAATGCACCAGTTGCTAGTTGGAATGCACTTTTGCTCAACTGCGTGACTGCTGCTTTCTCTAAGTTTCCAACAACAACAAGTCGTGGCTGCACAGGGACTTTCTCGATCCCTCTTGGCTCCACTCCTGATGCATCGACAAA
The DNA here is from genome assembly GCA_955652365.1 of Eristalinus aeneus. Classification (NCBI taxonomy): domain Eukaryota; kingdom Metazoa; phylum Arthropoda; class Insecta; order Diptera; family Syrphidae; genus Eristalinus; species Eristalinus aeneus. The sequence goes on along the minus strand of OY019131.1, from coordinate 7,812,278 downwards.
CCTTCCTCCCCTTGATCTGCACATCATAGGATGCACAGTCAGGACCAATTTTTGACTATAAGAAGTGGTTCTTTATTCAACTCGCACTGGAGCGGCGGATACGCCGTCTACAAATCAGTACAAGCCAAGGTGCGCTGCTTATATGAGGTCCACTTTTACTGTGTCCACAAAGGGCTCTGGACAGAAAATAAACCAAGCACGAAATGTTCTCGCATTTTCAGACGATGGAGGGATAAGGAGGTGTAGCGTTCGTGGAATACAACAACATTGGACTTTACATCTCCAAAGATAACAATGCTTTGGTCTTCCATGCGAAAAGTTTTGTGATCATAAAGGCCACTAACTTCGTTGCGAAGAACAGGTGGAAGAGACGAAGCATTTCAATCACTCACCTCCCTAACCACGTCCAAGATAGTACAGGAATTCAGGTATTCCCATATTTTGGTCGGCAGAATAACTTAGTTAAAACTGGTCTGAGTCCTAAGACACCGAGGGATTATAGAAAATAAGATTGTTGATGAACTTGCTAGGCAAGGATCGAAAAAGGAATTTATTGGGCCCGAATTCCCCTTGGCGTCAATGGTAAGGACCTCCATCGACATCGACAACACAACCAGAGATGGTATGATCCTTCAGGATGCAGGCTGGTCAACCCGCGTCGCCAAATGTCAGCAAGAAATCCGCCACGGAGGGGCATACCTTGTCCTTTAAAGAAGGATGCCCATAAAGAAGGAAAACACCTCGAATTTTTCATGACACCACCTATTTCGAGCTGCTGACAACACTCAAAGAGTAATAACTGTCTAAGAAAACGTTTCCTAAACATGGCCTTTCAGAGTCGGCAAAAAACTTCTGCTCGTGAGAGAACAGTAGCGCACACAACACGAGTAGTTGATGAGCAAGCTAGGCCCTGGTTCCTTTGTAAACTGTTGCGCCATCCATTTATTATTATAATTATAAAGAATGTGAATGCACTGCAAAGTTTTTCGTCTGTAATTGTGTTGCCTTCTTCACGAATCTGGCGATGGCTGTTCGGCGCTGATGTGATAAGAGCTGAAAACATTGGCTCATTATCACTAAGTACTTGCTTTCCTGGATAGGGGATGTGGCAAAGATCTTGTTGTGTCGCTTTGTACCAGACTCTGCTGTTTGGTTAAAATGCAAAATTAATTCAATATTTATATATTCATATTCATAATTCATAAATTAATCAATGCGATGATGAGTTGGATCTATTTAAAGGAATCTAGGAGGCTCATAAACACAAAAGTCCAGTGTAAAGAAGAGTGATATAAGGATGCGGATATAAGAACTTGCAATATGGACTTGATAAATATTTTTTTTTTAATAAAATTTGTGTTATTTGTAGACTTCACTTCTTTATTGCGTTGGCTGATTAAATTTTCGGATGGATGATTTTTGAAAGACGCGAATGTACTGTATCCTTATTTACAAACCACAGCGATTATAAAAAATTCTGTGGGCGATCAATAAATAGATGCTCTGTGGCCAGCCTATTCGGTTCGAAATTTTGACCAATTCCGCGTAGTTTCTGTAGCATTGAAAAAGAGAAAAAAAATAATTTGAGAACAAAGAGAGAGAAAAGGGTATTGGAGGACAGATAGAGAATTATTTAGCATTGAGTGAGTAACATTGGAAGTAAACGAGCGGATCAAGTGTAAATATAGGAACGAAAGTGTCTTTTAATTATTTAACGTTTATCATTCGTTTGTTCTTTTGCTTAAAATCTCATACGCGTCCACTCACTTTCGACTATGTACAGCGAATCTGTGGAATGGAAAACTATGCATTTGCACACAGTTTTGATTCTTTCTACACTCAGCAAACCACACCTTCTAGGAAAATGTCTTAAAAACTTTGGCTAGGAGCAAACAAGATCCTTGTTTGTCTATTCCACTTCAGTACAGAATTCAGGAATGAGATAAATCCCGTTTCCAATGAAAATAGCGTGATAATGTGACATTCCCGAGCAATCTTAAATTTACTATACCTTTCAATTTTCACACTAAATCCTTATGACTCATGTCTTAAAGAATCAATCGGCGTATTCATCCTGAAAAATTAAGACTCCTTCGGGCGGCTGCAATTGAAGACAGAGTTAATAATTTATTTTTCAGCAAAGGCCATACTTCGATATTCCATAAAAGTTGACTGAATGTCCCCACCGCATCGAGTTTAAGAGTTTCCCACTAATGCAATTTCATTACGCAACTTGGGAGATTAAGGACGAGTTTCTTGAAAAGTAATCAAACTTAGTTCAACTTCGCTCTTCCTGACTTGGAACCTATGAAACATAGTTAAGAAATGTGTGGATCTCGCATCGTTGCATTTTCTTCGAATGTCTTAGTGGAGCATGTGCCAAAAAAATAGTGATATTGTGACTAAAGAGCTGATGTTGGCTGATACGTAGGAACGTGGCCGCCGTGGCGTAGTGGGTAGAGTGCGACGCTCACACGAGGAAGGGTCTAGGTTCGATTCCCGGCTGAACACCCCGAAATTTTCACTGCACCAACAACACTCGAAGAGTAATAACTGTGAAAGAAAGATTCTCGATCTTCGCCGTTCGGAGTCGGTAAAAAACTGTAGGTCCCTTCTACTCGTAAGAGAACAGTAGCGTGCACAACACGAGTAGTTGATGAGCAATCTAGGCCCTGGTCCCTCTGTGGACTGTCGCGCCAACAAGTATTATTATGTTGTGTGATACTTACGAGGATACGTTGCATGTTGTTCAATTCGAATAACTGAAGTTATGCGTCGGTTAGAAGTTCCACACAATTCTGTTTCCCTTGGTAGTCAAAATAGAACCGCGCCGTCGGCCATAGTGCACTCTCTGTTAGTGTGTGTGCATTTCACTTTAAACTCCAAACTGAATCTCCTCCAGACAATATAATTTGTTTTCCATTCAAATCTCTGCTCGAAGCCCCACTGTGACTGCCGCAAAATATCTCATACAGAGACGAACACACATTTACATATTCCATTTAAGAGATAAACGAAGATATTTATGCTTATGAATAAACGCAATTCCATTTGTAGCCGCGACTGCGAATGTCATTAATCCTAATTCTGGGAATTACATTTTCGAATAGGACGACTGCGGCACTCAGGATCAATGCGACGCGCACACACTCCAGCAAACTACTGGGAAGGATCCGAAACGAAAGCATCAGTAGGGCCAAAGAAAAAAGGGAACCTGAAAACACTTCAAGGATAATTGCTGCTGTCTCAGATGTAGTGAACTGTAATAAATTCCCTTCACACGACGCTCTTCTGCTCTTTTCCATAAGTGCCGTACACACATCCCAGACCTGTGTCTGTACGCCAAGTTCAAGTGACATTTTATGCAAATTTGTATGCGTTTATCATAATTATATTTGCGAATATTTATTCAACCGCTCTACAGATTCATGTTCCTCTCAGTGTGCTTGTGTGTCGTTTGCACAACTTACTTCCAACTTTAATCAGGGGCCTCGTAAATCGTCTGTCATTCCAATGTCAACCGAGGATTTCATTGAAAATTTTCACGCCCTGTTTTTATTTTCCTTCAAAATAAGTCATGCATGTTTTTGTGTGATTTGAGACTTATAATAAGCAACAAGCCTTAAAAAGACTGGAAGCCTTAGTAATAACAACAAAGAAAGCCTGCAGCGGACAGTATAATTATTGGATACCTTTCGAGAATGTATGCATTCAACAAATCTAATTGAATTGGGAAATATGTGTCTAGGGCATCATAGATATTTGGTTACGAAATTACTGATACCTTGTTTTCTTCTTCTGGCGCTACAGCCCGGGGTGGATCTGGGCCCCAACCAACATGACTCTGCAGCCAGCACGATCTTTCGTCAGCTGTCTCCAGTTGCGCACTTCAAGTTGGTTGAGGTCCTTCCCCACTTGTGTGCGGCAACTTAGTCCAGGCCTTCCACTATTGCGTTATCCCAATGACTCTGATTCGAAGACTTTTTGGGCCAGAGCAGTGGAGTCCGTCCGCCCAACATGGCCTAGCCATCTTAAGCGTTATATCTGAAGACGCTTAACCAGGCGCATGTCGCTGTAAAGCCCATAGCGTCCGTCGTTAAATCTTCACCTCCAGATGCTATCAACACAAACAGGACCAAAAGTCGCACGCACCGGCTTCCTTAACCGCCTTTGGTAACTTTAATATTTCCATAAATTAGGACTGGGATGATCAAGCTGCCATATATTGTAAAGCGAGCTTAGTCCGTCGAGAAAGGGCTTTATTTTACAATTGCCTCTTGAACCCAAAGAAACAGCGATTGGCAAGAGCGATTTTCCGTTTGATTTCGGTACTGATGTTCTTGTCCCTGTTTGCCGTGGAGCCGAGGTAGACGAAGTCATTGAAAACCTCGAAGTTTCTACTGCCTAGTGAGAAGCTCTGTCCGATACGTCGATGTTGTGTGTCCTATTTTGATGATAGTATGTACTTTGCTTTGCCCTCATTTACCGCCAGATCCATTTTAAACGCTTCAACTTCAATGTAAGCAAACGACACATTGATGACTCGCTGTGTTCATCTATTCACATCAATGTTATCAGCGTAAGCTAGCAATTGAACCGACTTTTGGAAGATTGTGTCCCTGATGCTGGCTTGTAAGTTACGCACGATCTTCTCGGGGATGATGTTAAAAAAGTCACAAGACAGTGCGTCGCCTTGTCTTAAACCTTTTTTCACATTGAATGTCTCGGTGAGTTCATTACCGACCTTGCCGGAGCAGCGAGAGTTCTCCATCGTCATCCTACACAATTTGAAGAGTTTAGAAGGAATGCCAAATCTAGACATGGCACTGTATAACTCGTCTCTATGCACACTGTCATATGAGGCCTAAGAATCGACGAATAGGTGGCGTGTCTCGATTTGCACTTCTTGAGTCTTTTCCAGGATCTGCCGCAATTTGAAAATCTGGTATATTGTGGACTTCCCTGGTCTGAAACCACATTGATAGGGACCTATCCGGTTATGGTCGGTTCAGACGCTCACAAAATACGGCAAATAGGATCTTGTAGGCAATTTTAAGAAGATAAATCTCCCGATAAAGGCGGTTTCATTTATTTCTACTTATGGGGCATGCTTTCTTCTGACCAGATGAGGTGGTGCATGCGCCCAACCAGATCATCTTCAGCTGTTTTAAACAGTTCTACGGGCTGTCCGTCCGCTCCAGCAACTTTGTTCGACTTCAGCTTGGATATTGCTATCTTCACCTGGTTATAGTCGGGAAGACGGGGTTCTTATCCATCATTATCCAAATTTAGTCGAACATTCTGCTTAATAGAGGCATTTGGGCCGTTATCGCCGTTAGAGAGTGTGCAGAAATTATCCTTCCAGATTCTCAGCTCAGTCTGCGACTCGACACCAATTTTTTGAATTTTTCACGCACCACCTCTTTCGACCTGCTGACAACACTCAAAGAGTAATAACTGTCTAAGCTTCTCAAATGTCGCCGTTCGGAGCCGGCAAAAAACTGTGGGTCACTTCTACTCGTGAGAGAACAGTAGCGCGCACAACACGAGTAGTTGATGAGCAAGCTAGACTCTGGTCCCCCTTTGGAATGTAGCGCCAACAATTATTGTTATTATTATACCACCGACAAATAGTTGTTTTTAATGGAGCACAACTCCTGTAACAGTTTTCGGGCCATTGCTTAGCCTGCACAACATTTTTTGTCACCAAAAATCAGTGTTTAGTCAACACACGAAATTCTGTTTTCTACTTTGTTTTAAAAATCGCAAAAGTAGCCTCACTTGAAGCACTGTAACTTGTAACTTAATAATCAGGTTGTCATGACAATTTGACAGGTTTCACTTAGATGCTTGTACTTTCTGATTGTTAGTGGTGCCCTCAATATGTCCTGAGATTTAACAGTCAGTGGTTTTTGTTGTCACGGTGTCACGCTGTCATAGTACATACTTGAGAATTGTCATCTCTTCAATTATTGCAGTTTTCTCCATTGACATAACCATTCAAACAAAGGCGATATTCATCCCTAAACAAGATTCAATTATGAAATCTGGGATCGAAGGCTGTTTTCGTTTGAAAACTATTTCCATTTTGAAGCGAAGATGGTCAAGCTTACTTCAATTCATCTTTAAATAACTAACTTTACTAAAACCAAGTCGCTTCGCAGCTGATGAAATTGCTGCAAATAGTGTTACCAACAAAAAACACATCCTTTACTTCATGGGACAAAACTCTTTCAAGCTACACTGCAATTTATAGAAAACATCAAGTGCAACGTACAGAAAATAACGGAAAAATTATAGAATCTAAACTTGAGCACAAACTCTCAAAGCAGAGGACCCAAGGTCTTTTCAAAACTTCTCACCTTCCACTTCGATTATGTGACTGACCACCTTCAGACAAAAGCCGGCTTTCCCACGCACAACATATTTCATTCAAAAAAGTGGAAAAATTAGACGAAATGCACAGACTCACTTGGAAAAGATAAATATTCCTTCCCTCTGACAGATCAACCTTTAACCAGAATCATCACGTTTTTTGCTCCCACAGCCACCAGTTCCAACATAAATTAAGAATACCCCAAGCATCTGTGGGCGGTACATCACCCTCAGCGCAGCATTTTCTCGCCGGGCACTGTTAATCATAAACGCTCCCTCAATTGACAGGTCTTAAATTGATGATCGACCACGGACTAGCCACCAAGTATTATTATTCCTTCACTTCATCCGGCGTGGTAAGTTATCATTCTTCCCTTCCAACGTCTCCCGCAAATCCTCTGCGTCTCTGTGTGTTTGCCTTTTTTCTTTTGGCTCTCCTGCAGCATAAAAACTTCTATTGGACAAACTAAGAGAATAAACTGCAATTTTTCATTTTCTTGTCAAAGAACAGAAAATAAAGGAAATAGGTGTGGATAAAGTTTTTTGCTCCCCCCAAGACATTGCACCACCAATCGATGGACGATGCAGGGAAGAAAAATGAAAAACGAATAACTGAAAATACTTTCAGGACTTAAGGATATTTTCTTGAGCTGAACGCACACACTAACTCGGGCATTTCTGCCGAAGGATGAGGGACATTGTTTGCTCCTCTACTTGATATTTTTTGTTGGCCTCAGTCTGCGGGGAAAGTTCGAAATTGTTTACTTATAAATGTAGCTGACACAAAACAACAGTATTTGGTGGTGTGTTTTTGCAAAACAAAAATTGCTGACGTATTTAATTTTCAACATTTCGTTTTTTCTTTGTTGCGAAAAAGAAAGGAAAAACAAGCAGATTGCGTTGAGGATCTGTTGCAGGACTTTGGCTACTTGCTTGGAATGAATTCGAAGACAACAGATTCGTGCTTTGAAGTGCTTGTGTTCGAGTTACTGGGTTTAATGGCGACGTTCGTTGGTGGTTTTCTGGTACCAACTTAGTTCACAGCCCTCGTGCTGTGGATTCGGAGCAGAGGTTGGTGTTAAAAAATATGTAGTTGTGTTGGAATATGTGCAGTTTTATGTAAAGTTTATTTAAACAGAAATCGGCATGCCCCTAAAGCGCTCTTGTGGATGCCACAGGAGCTGTTTAAATACTGTGGTGTAAGGACAAAACGATCACAAGTGTGTTGGCGCTTATTATAGCAAGTCGTTTGCGTTTTCCGAAAAATCCCTTAAGCTCGCCTAACATGAGTATAACAGCTCGGAACGATTTAATGCTTAAAAGATCTATTTACAACTTCTCGATAGAATGATGCAAGTGCAGAAGTGAAACCTCAGAAACCACAAATTTTATAAAATTGACAGATTTCTTACAAATCTGGTCACCATTTCAGCAAAAAATGAATTAATAAATTTTCAATCTCCTCCTCTTTCTCCCCATTCCATCTCTCGCTAGAAATGCCCATGGGCTCAGCCATAATCAGACATTTCTTTAAGCGCCACCACAAGAATGTATATCCATCCTTTCAACTTGATACTTGGTCGGGGTTTCAATTTTCAACTGCTCACATTGAAAAATAATTAGCGTAAGTAAGCGTAAGTGACTTTTAGGAATTTCTATCATACAGAAATTTCTTACAATTTAAAATGAATGGAAAACGCTGTGCAATGCGTATCTCCAATCAAATCCTGATTTAGATGTAGGCAGAGCTAAGAGACAACGCTTAAGGTGGCTAGGCCATGTAGAGCGCATGGACAGCACTGCTCCGGCCCGCAGAGTTTTCGAATCCGAACCACAGGGACAATGCAACAGAGGACGTCCTAGACTGAGATGGCGCACACAAGTGGAAAGGACCTCAACCAACTTGGAGTGCGCAATTGGAGACAGCTGGCAAGAAATCGTGCTAGCTGGAGAAGCATGTTGGTTGAGACTCAGGTCCAACCCGGACTGTAGCGCCATCCGAAGAAGAAGAGCTAAGAAGCAAGATACTTGTGGACTACATTAATGTTCGTCTGAGGTCACAGTTTTCCAATTTAATCACTCCAAACTTTATCTACACTGATTACAATACGCCTGAACTTATTTTGTAGAACAAATGTTTCAAGGTTAAAAGGGAATCCGTACCATGGCGAGAATATGTGCTGGGGTCCTCAATTTAAGTCCTTTTTTCATCTCATTTACCACCGGGAAACGGTGGCTAAGAGGTCACCCCCGCAGTAGAAAGCTAATGCCCTGATAACCAGGAATATCCCAGGAAGCGTATATTTCAGTGACGCTGTCATTAGTGGAGCTGATCAAACACAACAACTTTATATCCAACGTGCTTTCCAAGTGGACTACATGGGCTGATTATGACTCTGCCCCGACCACTATCCGAGCTGTGTAGGGGTCTGTTTCATATCAACTGGAGTCATCTGCCTCCCTACCACAGATGGATCCAGGAAAAGAAATTAGTGAAATTGGATTGACATCAGCTGAAAGCCGTTAATAATAATTATACTTATTGTATGGCGCGACATTCCATAGGTGAACCAGATCCTAGCTTGCTCATCAACTACTTGTATTGTCCACGCTACTGGTCTCTCACGAGTAGAAGGGACCCACAGTTTCTTGTCGACTTCAAATGGTGAAGTGCGAGAAACTCTTTTTAAGACAGTTATTACTCTTTGAGTGTTGTCTGCAGCTCGAAAGAGGCGGCGCTGTGAAAAATGCAAGGTGTTCAGTCCGGGAATGGAACCTAGATCTCCGCCGTATGAGCGTCGCACTCTATCCACTACCCCACGGCGGTCAGAGCTGAAAGCCATTACAGGCCTCGATTTGCACCTTTTTTCCAAATCAATAATAAAAATTGCTGGCGCTACAGTCCAAATAGACCAGGGCCTAGCTTGCTCATCAACTACTCGTGTTGTGCGCGCTACTGTTCTCTCACGAGTAGAAGGGACCTACAGTTTTTTGCCGACTCCGAACGGCGAAATTTGAGAAGCTTTCTTAGACAGTTATTACTCTCTAAGTGTTGTCAGCAGCTCGAAAGAGGTGGTGCCGTGAAAAATTCGAAAAATTGTTGTTGAGCTGAGAGTCGAACCTAGACCTTTCGGCGTGTGAGCGTCGCACTCTACTTACCACGCCACGGCGACCACAAATCCAAATCAATACCGGGTATAAATAAAAACAAACGGTTAGTCACTCAAGACGTAGGAGGCCGCTGCTCTAATAACTAGGAATCTACCAAGTCCACGGAAAGAGTAGATTTCACATTAAAACATCTTAACTCTGGCACATGTTCTCAATGAAGCTTGTTAAGCATTAAAACTTTATACCCCGTGTGCTCGGAGCACACTTAGAAATATCGCCAACTCGCTATAAACTTCCCTAAGAGGTCTACTTTTTATGCAATAAGCCTCGAAAAGGCATGTGCTTCAGATTAGCGCATTACCAATCTTAACTGACACAAAATGAATTTTGAGGCGTTCCTAACCCCTGATTCGGCTGGGCAGTAGTGGTATTAGTAACATACAAATGCAGGCTAGGGTTTCTCTATAGCCGCCGAGCAAGCTAAAAGAGCGTGAAAGAGGAAGAAAGTGTCTCCCATCACCCCTGTGTAGCGATCTCTAATTGAAGACAAACTCATTAGGGTGCATTTCAATTTTTATAATTGGCGTGCGCTAAAGGGATTGGTTGTACCCTTAAGTGATCGGAATTAAGTCGCAGCACGAGCCGAAAATATAGGGCAAGAGAGAGAAAAGGGCACCGATGCACATTGGTTTTCAATGCAAGAGCACTCTATATTCGTGTGGTGAGGCTGAAGAACGAGTCTCTAAACTTCTGTGTGCATCCGAAGATGGGCTTAAGGGTGAACAGGTGTGCATTCCTGTCGAGGCGGATATTGCGGTTAAATTCTTGAAGGAGGAGTGCAGCTGGCTAACTCATTAGAGTAATTTTTGTTGAAAGAACGATAAAATTGGGATAGAGACGCAGCATTATGTGGTTTAAGCGAGTCGATTGACTTTGCAGCATTATTATGATCAATTAGTTTTATCGGTCGCTGTTGAATTCTATTTAGTAGGCGTGGTTAAGTTTTACGAGTTCCAGACCAGAGTTTTGGCCGAATATACGCCTTATATATAGTTGTCAGGTCAAAAGAGGTGAAATATTTCTATTATACATTTCTTGCATCGCTTTAAGAAACCTAAACACTTCGTTGCATTTCTGGCGATCTTAAATATTTGTTCTTTCCAAATCAGTTCTGAGTTGATACACATATCGAGGATGGAAAGTCAATCGGCTTCAATAACTCAGGAAGCATTCATTCATAAATAATGGCCGGTTATTGTGAGGTGGCTTGAGTGCCAGTAGACAGAGCTAAGTTTTGGGAGCATTAAATTCCACTCTATTCTTCTACCCCAATCAATACGAAGGTTACATTTTATATTTTGGGATTGAGCAACCCTAGTGCTGCAATATGGGAACTGCCAGCTCTGTCTTAAACTTTTTGAGGTTATACGTACTCGGAACGTTTTGACATACGAGCGCTATTTGTGTTGTTTACAGTAACTTAAAAGATTCATTTTTCTACAACTTTCGACGTGTAATAACTCAACAACAGTGCATCGATGAAATTAATTTAATTTTTGGCGATGATGCTCCATCAAGGACCAGTGTTTATCGGTGGTATGGTGAATTCAACCGAGGTCGTAGTTCACTTCAAACCGAATTTCGTGTAGGTAGTCCAAAATGAGTTCTTGTTCCGGAAACCATTGATGCTGTGTGCCAACTGATATAGCAAGACCTTCATGCGACCTATCGTGAGATTGAGACAACCTCAGGTATTAGTGGGACCAGTATACATTCAATATTGTATGAACATTTGACTGTCGAAAAAATTTGTTCGCTTTGGATCCCACACAATTTGTCAATCACTCAAGAAAAGGCTCGTGTCGATTGGTAGAAAGAAATGCTCCCAAAATACGATCGCGGTTCTTCGAAATAGGTCATGTTAAAGAGGATGAATAGTGGACTTACGCGTATAAAAACGAAAGTAAACAGCAGTTGACTGTATGGGTGTTTCAAATTGAGCCAAATCCAACAAAAGTTCCTCGCACATGAAGCACTTCCAAGCAATAGTCGCCTGTTTTTTCGGAAAAACTGGACATGTCGCAACCGTAATACTAGAACAAGGCAGAACAGTCAATTCTGAGTGGTATACAACCATTTGCTTGCCAGTTGTATTCCAAAAAATCAGGAAAACCAACCGCCGAAGACGGATCACTCTTCATCACGACATTGCGAGCTCTCACACATCGGCTCAAACAAGTGCATTTGTGAGCACTCAAAACATCGGGTCATCCCCCGTATAGTTCTGACTTGGCACCGAATGATTTCTTTCTATTCCCGTATTTAAAAAATAAAATGAGAGGTCAACGTTTTACGACTACTCAAGAAGCGGTTAATGCGTTCAGAATGTACGTTTTGAAGATACCTCAATCAGAGTGGCAAAAGTGCTTCGACAATTGGTTAAAACGCATGCAAAAGTGTATAGATCTTAATGGGTATTAGTTTGAAAAACAATAAAGCTATTTGCGACGATGTCATTATCGGGATTTAATGATTGCCGAAGAGGAACGAATATGAAAAGCTGAGATAACTGTCATCATCGACAAATAGAAAATGAGGACGAGCGAGGTTAATGCAACCATCTGACAAATTTTAGTTTTCTTTGTGTTTTTTTTTGTTTGGTAGTCTCCAATTGACTATAGGAATGTTGATTCTTGATCGGCACAGCAAACATTTGCAAGCCACGATAAGTTTCAACTCCTGTACGACGAAAATGCTTCCTGCCATTTGTATCTCTCTGTAAGTAGTTATTCATATTATCAGACACCAAGTGCTAGTTTCCATTTTTTGCAAATTAAGACTCAAGCCGCAATGTCTGTGATATTATACGATATGATAATGATATGATTCATTTTAGCATTGGTAAACGTTTTAGAGGAGAACTCTCGGAAACGCAGACAAAGTTAAAACTTTCAATTATTTACAATTTTAAGGAGCAGACACAGACTGCGATAATTTTATGCCAAAAATACTTACATTACGACTATTAGCTCATAGTTAGAAGGAAATATGCTGATAACTAACTAACTGGAATCGTAGCACCCCATCAAACATGAGCATGGCTTAATTGGTTTCCAATACTATAACCTCATCATGCGGGGTTCCTGAATGTTTCGTCAGTATAGTTTTTGTCTATGTTGGTACAGGGGTGCATATTTGTAGAAATTGCTAAAGCTAAAGTGGTAAGTAGTTGATGAACAAGCTAGGCCCTGGTCCCCTGTGGACTGTCGAGCCAGCAATTATTAAAGACTTACAGACTGACTAACAAGTATGCTATTAAATACAAGTTTTGTTTTCGACTACAAAATCGATTATGAGCCTACTACCAGTTGGATATATGTTCAATGTATTTTTTCGCTTTATGAGGTTCTACAAAACCGGATCGTCCTTGGCTTTCACCAACAAATCTCCTTAAATGGAACAATCTTTAGCCAGTTCCCTTCATTTTCGCACACCAAGCTGTGATTTAGGTTCTTCTCGACTTGTGTGCGGCCTAGGGTCCGAGAGTGTTTTCTGTTGTGTTGAAAGTGGAACGCTTAGAGCAGAGGTCTCTTAGGGCTAGAGGAAAGTTGGTGTAGTTGCAGACGCTTGTTTTTTGTTGCTGCACAATCCATACACTGTAAAATATTTTAATCCACAGGCATTTAAAACCATTGTGCATCGGTACCTTCTTTCCGCCCGTCCCCTTTACCTTCGGACCGTGCTGTGACTTAATTCCAGTCATTTGAGGGTATAAAAAATCCTTTTAGTGCGCGCTAATTATTAAAAAAAAATCAAAGCAAACAGGGCCGAAAAGAGAATTCTCCAAGGGCTTCTTCAATTGTTCCTCTCCTTTCCCAGGTCTCTGCATCATAGAACAGGGCAAGTATGAACGAAGTGTTGTTTTATATTGTTGAGAACTTGCTTAGGAATCTTCTACCCAATTACCTAGTGAGCTCCATTAACAGCATTTGGCAAGAATTGTTTTACTCTTAAGCTGAAGTTGTTTATACTGCCGCTGTAGGTGCAGTCATGTATTGCCTTGAAATTTTAGCAGCGCATGCTGTTATTCTTTGTCGCCGTGGCATAATGGATAAAGTGCGACATTTATACGCCAAAGGCCAAGGTTCGAATATTGGCAGATCACCTCGAACTTTTTACGATACCACCTCGTTCGAGTTGCTGACAACACTCAAAGAGTAATAACTTTCTAAGAGAAAGCTTCTCAAACTTCGCCGTTTGGACTCGGCAGAAAACTGTGTGTCTCTTGAACTCCTCGGAGAACTGTAGTGCGCACAACACTCAAGTGGACTATATCGCCACCCAATTATTATTATTATTATAATTGTGTCATTTTGATACATTCGTCGATATGGTGTATAATTTCTCGATGTTAGCTTTTGTATTAAATTTATTGCCATTCCTTCAATTGTGTGGCAATTCACATCACTGATGTGTTTTACTTTCAGTACAACGGCGCATTGTTTTTCAAGTTTTCGTATGTAGAGTAAAGCATTTTTGCCACTCAAATTCCTAAGTGAACGATACCCTTCTTCGCCAGAAGAATTGTCATTCAAGTTAGGTCACAACATGTTATTCGACTTAGGCCTTCGTCCCTAACAGTTCCTAACAGTTCCTAACCTTCTAACCCAGACTCCAGTCATATTCTGGAGGACTCAATGGTACACCAGGGGCAAGATCTCCTTTTTTTTTTTTTTGCATTTTTTTTATTTATTTATAATGGTTTCTTTAATACTAGACAAAAATACTTAAACTAGCTTACTTATCTAATCTATTGATCTTAATTCTAGCTTACTGACTTCTAAGAAGTACTCTAAACTAACCCAGTTTCATTTCGTTTTTGCCTTTCGGCTTCTTTAATTGATTCCTTTAAGATCTCCTATTCTCGCTAAAATTCCCACACACACTACACTCAAATATAAGACGGCCAGACGAGCTGATTACTGTGGTACAAGGAACGCGAAAACAAATTAACCCACTTCCTTTGGATTGGTAAAACAACTGCCACATGTCGGTTTCCTTGAATTCTTTTCCATAAATGTTCTTGAGTTTCCCTTGAATCTCAGCTCAAAAAGACCCACTTTCTTTTGTTGTTCTCAAATTCGAACTGTCTGCCTCAGTCGGCTTAACACACCTATATAATGACACTTTCCTTGCAATCTTCCATATCTGAAAGTACTCTGTGTCCCCAGCAAGCATCAAGCACAGCAGCAAAAGCTTAACTCTTACGCTTACGTCCTGTATGTTGTTGTCCTCTTATTCAAATGTAAATTGGCACTTCACCTAGGCACCGAGCCACAATAGAATGATATTAAGGGTGGCTTATCCTAGTTTCATTTTCCATTTTCATCACATCAAAGTATCGCACATTCAGCTCTGTGAAGGAAAAGAATCATTCCAAGAAAAATATAAATAACACACAAGAAGCGAAAGGCACAAACTTTCGAGAGCAAATTCCGCCGTCAATGGGACGGGCGGAATATTCTTCGTAGTTTTTTTTACAGACTAAGTTTTTGTTTTAAAGGAAAAACTTCCTCCATAACGAGCAACACAAGTTCAATTATGGTTTTCCATTCCTTTTTGCACTTTCTCCCATTTTTATGTTTTGTACTCGTTTTTTGAGACGGTTTGTGTTTCAGAGTGTGCATTCCATTTTGCCACTCAGCTCAATCGAGTTTCCAATTTTATTTGTTCAATTGGCTCTGCCGCTAGTTCGCTTTGATATTGCTCCCGCAATCGCTCTTATGTAGTTTGCATCACAATTTTTGCTTAGATTTGAATTGAGCCAGGCGGATGCAAAAAAACGAAAATGAAATTAGTTTTAGTCTGGGTTGAGGTCCACTCAAGCCCGGTGTGATCAAAGGCTGAACGCTATTGCATTTCAGCCTGCCAATAACGGAGGACGATCAATTATTCATTTGAAACATCCATCAACCTCTGGAATATCATACGAATAAGTGCTTATGCTCTAATTCAACCGAAACTTGCAGCATTGAAAAACTTCATCCGACCGTGTAGAAATCTTTTCAGGGAATGCCGGCAGGAAAAGCATTCACCCGCAGCCGTGCCGCAAACAATGCGACAACGCGGTTGGCGAAGGATAATTACGAATTGGCACGCAAGCATTTCCACACCCTGTCTGTCTGACGGATAAAGGAATGCGGATGAAAAATGCAAAATATTTATTGGGAAGCAAGCGAAAAACGGAACGAGGAAAAAGAAAATGCTATGAATTAACTAGGCGCGGGTAAATCGAGTTTATCATGCCATAAAAGTTCTTTCCCCGGCACACAATGGGGAACACACGCGCCAATAAAACGACCAAATAAACACATAAAAAGTCAGTTCGCGGTCGCTAATAATAATCATAAAGTTGCGTAAAACGAACCGAAGATAAGAGAATACCATAAATCGTTGAATGGCATTGGCCTTCTTGCTGTTTGTTTCCCCTTTGAGTGTTGAAAAGGTAATACGAGTCCGGCTATGGGGAGGGGAATGCACGATGACCTAAGATATACTCAAAAATAACTCCCGTATGGAACGGTTTCATTGTTGGATTCGATTTAGGTTGAAGATTGAGGGGAATTCTCAAGGGTGGCGCTGTATAGAGATTATGGCGCACGCTATTTTCCATTCGCATTCGCATTCGCATTCGCATTCGCATTCGCATTCGCATTGGCATTCGCATTCGCATTCGCATTCGCATTCGCATTCGCATTCGCATTCGCATTCGCATTCGCATTCGCATTCGCATTCGCATTCGCATTCGCATTCGCATTCGCATTCGCATTCGCATTCGCATTCGCATTCGCATTCGCATTCGCATTCGCATTCGCATTCGCATTCGCATTCGCATTCGCATTCGCATTCGCATTCGCATTCGCATTCGCATTCGCATTCGCATTCGCATTCGCATTCGCATTCGCATTCGCATTCGCATTCGCATTCGCATTCGCATCCGCATTCGCATTCGCATTCGCATTCGCATTCGCATTCGCATTCGCATTCGCATTCGCATTCGCATTCGCATTCGCATTCGCATTCGCATTCGCATTCGCATTCGCATTCGCATTCGCATTCGCATTCGCATTCGCATTCGCATTCGCATTCGCATTCGCATTCGCATTCGCATTCGCATTCGCATTCGCATTCGCATTCGCATTCGCATTCGCATTCGCATTCGCATTCGCATTCGCATTCGCATTCGCATTCGCATTCGCATTCGCATTCGCATTCGCATTCGCATTCGCATTCGCATTCGCATTCGCATTCGCATTCGTATTCGCATTCGCATTCGCATTCGCATTCGCATTCGCATTCGCATTCGCATTCGCATTCGCATTCGCATTCGCATTCGCATTCGCATTCGCATTCGCATTCGCATTCGCATTCGCATTCGCATTCGCATTCGCATTCGCATTCGCATTCGCATTCGCATTCGCATTCGCATTCGCATTCCCATTCGCATTCGCATTCGCATTCGCATTCGCATTCGCATTCGCATTCGCATTCGCATTCGCATTCGCATTCGCATTCGCATTCGCATTCGCATTCGGACTTCACGAATGAGGCGTGAAAATATTGTGCTCGTCTTATCTCGTTTTTCAACAAACCACTTACTGCCAAGCGGACCGCTTTAATGTTCGCTTAGCCCTCCCAAAAAGTTCTACTTCAGAATCCCTGTGCTCTCTCAGAAGAACCCAAACCAACATTAACCCGTCTCAGTTGCCGTCAGGACGCCTCTTAGCCCCCATCGGATCGTTCTCATATCTGTGCATTCAAATGATTATTTATGCCATCGTCTCCGACCTTGAACTCTTTTTTTCTCTCCGCTCTCGCGCTTATCCCCGAATTCAATATTCTACCCATAATCGCTCCACAGTGCTATTCAAATAAGTTAAATCTGCGAAAGCCGTGACGACCTTCAAGAAAAGAAATCTCGCAGACATAATGGATATTCAACGACTCTTCGATTTCGCCTGCGATTCACTAGCGAATTTCGCTTGCAGGCCCACACGAGTCGTCTGAATGCCGCCATGAATTGCACGGGGAGGAGGAGAAACCGAATCTGGGTCAAAAGTACGCAAAGGAACACAAATCCATTCGATGTCATTGATCAATTCACATGGAAATTCTATTTGGCATCCAAATGACTTCACAAATTTGCGTTTGCATTTCATATTCAAAGTATTTATGCTTCTGTCTCGGTTTTCATATCGCAATGTGTCTTTGAGCGCGGGCCCTTATTTGCGGAGTCTGGATAAGGATCCTTTGCAGCAGGAGTGGATGGCGTGTGTGGTTGCGAAAGAAAGCGCGCTCAAGGATCTGGGTGTGGTGTGTCCTTGTTTCTGTCTGTCACGTGGAGTTCAACGTCCATTGTTCTCGCTCTCCCGCATCGACAATCGGTTTTCCTCTGATGGATATTGAAGAGTTTTCACACACCACTGTTAATCATAAATGTCAGCGCAATTGACAGTTCCATTATAGATCATCGACCACTGAGTATCCAGTGCTTTGGTTGCTGGGGTTACGCTTCCATTTTTCTTAAATCCTTCGGTACGTTCGATTGGGTATGAGGAGCGAATGCAATTTTTCATTTTATGCTACTTAATGAAAAACGACGTGGGGATAACGTTTTTCTTGCCCCCTCTTGAGATATGAAAGTACGGCCAGACCATGAACTGGTGAAGAGTTATCTGTAGCTCTGGGAATCGAGAGTTGAAGCTAGGTCAAGTTGGGATGGCTTTGCGTCCCAGAAGTCAATTGATGGGAAAAGTTATGTGCGTTGAGAATTGAGAACATAGGTGTTTTCAATTCAAAAATCGAGTAAAAATGTATTGACTTTAACAAAAAACGGTTTCAATTGATTGGGATACTGGAAGTTCATTTGAGCTTTTACCTCGTGCTTACATGCTTCTGAATTCACTCAAAGGCGGAGAAAGTTTTTCGAAGTATTAACCTTATAGCCTTACTATGGTAGCATTAACATTAACATTAACATTAACATTAACATTAACATTAACATTAACATTAACATTAACATTAACATTAACATTAACATTAACATTAACATTAACATTAACATTAACATTAACATTAACATTAACATTAACATTAACATTAACATTAACATTAACATTAACATTAACATTAACATTAACATTAACATTAACATTAACATTAACATTAACATTAACATTAACATTAACATTAACATTAACATTAACATTAACATTAACATTAACATTAACATTAACATTAACATTAACATTAACATTAACATTAACATTAACATTAACATTAACATTAACATTAACATTAACATTAACATTAACATTAACATTAACATTAACATTAACATTAACATTAACATTAACATTAACATTAACATTAACATTAACATTAACATTAACATTAACATTAACATTAACATTAACATTAACATTAACATTAACATTAACATTAACATTAACATTAACATTAACATTAACATTAACATTAACATTAACATTAACATTAACATTAACATTAACATTAACATTAACATTAACATTAACATTAACATTAACATTAACATTAACATTAACATTAACATTAACATTAACATTAACATTAACATTAACATTAACATTAACATTAACATTAACATTAACATTAACATTAACATTAACATTAACATTAACATTAACATTAACATTAACATTAACATTAACATTAACATTAACATTAACATTAACATTAACATTATTACATTATTAACATTTCTTTGTCATAAAGTGAAGACATTTGGGACAGATCATGCGATCATTTACTATATGTAAGCTATATGACAGACTTGTCGAAAAGTTTTCCGCCACTTTGCAGTTAACATGCCTACACTAGAATTTTTTAGTCGTGGCGTGAAATGCGACCATATACCGGAAAGCAGTTTTAGATACAGCATTGAAGCCTTTGGTAAACAAACATATCGGTCGGAGACCGTGAACGCTTCAAGAAGACTCAGAGTCGTCTGACAAACAGCGCGCCAACAATTTTCCACATTTGATTTTCCATTTGTAGAGAAATTTGAATGAACGAATACTTTCGTACACCACTATTTGTTCCAGTCAGTTATTTGCTGTATTGTATTCGATCATCTGACTAGGTGAACGACCTGAGAACTCTCCACTCTTTTGTTCAAGAAATATATAAATTCTCTGCTTACCGAGAAGCGGTGCTCAGTAAACGGATAACCACACTCTCGATTGTTTTTTTTTCTCCTACAATTCTCAGAAGTGGGATCTGGCTGACAGATCAACTGTACTAAATAAGTGTATGGACGGTAATTGTTGGATCTAGTTTGCAAAATTAGTTTTTTACTTAGAAATCGTAACCGCGAGTGATAACGAAATACTCTGCTAAAGTGCAATTTTTGACAATTCTATAATGGAAGAGTGGAATAAATTTGTAGAAACTGCAACAGTTTCACGAATAAAAAGTGTGCTCAGAACATTAAAATGCCAAACTACTGGCACAAAGGCCGAGTTAAAAGTTCGTCTCCAAGAGGCTGTTCGAAACTTCACAAGTGAAGACTTTTTAAACCTGATTCAAGACATTCCGTCCACCAGTAAGAATCTTAGTATTGATGATTCTATACCAGCATGTGATCGTGCGTCTACTGATCAGTCGAGTAGTGAGAACGAAGAAGAGTTGAATGCTGAATTATCCAAACTGCAGAGGCTGTGTCAGAAAAAGCAGGAAATAAAAAGGCTTAGGCGACAACTACGTGAGCTTGAAATTGAGGAGACAGACTCCAACATTCGACTGGGTTCTAACTGTGGGTTTAAGGACATCGAAGAGTCGTTGCCACCATTTAGTGGAGATGATAACTTCCCAGTGCAACGTTGGCTGGAACAATTTGAGGAATGCTCTGAAGTGATGGGCATTGACGACCGCAACAAATTTATTTACGGCAAAAGACTTCTTAAAGGCACAGCCAAGTTATTCATCAGAACCGTCAATATTCGAAGCTGGTCGGAGTTGAAGCACGCGCTACGAAAGGAGTTCCAGAAGGTTGTCACTAAATCGGACATTTACGACGAACTTCGAAAAAGGAAAAAACATCGCGATGAAACCATTCAGCAATATGTGCTCCATATGCAGGAGATAGCGGCCCACAGCAATGTCGATGAGGAAGATCTTGTTCAATATATTATAAAAGGTATACCAGATTCCGAAATTAATAAAAGTATTTTATATAGTGCCGACAGCCTCGATGAACTTAAAATCGCCTTGCGGAAATACACTAAACTGAAAACCAATCACCGTGAAAACAACACCGACAGGACAAACAGAGCACCAACACCCGCTCCCCAAACAAATCGTTTTCCTTTGAGTAAGCCGAAAGCAGCTGATCATAGTGTATTAAGATCTTTTAAAGTGCAATCAACAAAAAGTGATATAATTTGCTTCAAATGCGGCCAGCGTGGACACATTGCAACGAAGTGTGAAACGAAAGTTCCTGTTATGATGTTACAGCACCATGTAAGTTGTGGGAAAATCCCAGTATCCAGTGGGATGAAAAGAGATAACAACGATTTCGAGTGCAACGTTTGCTATAGATGGACCACTGACGACATGGCAGTATCCGTTACCCTGCTAACCCTTTTGGATTCAGGGAGTCCCATAAGTTTTATACAGGAGAGATTTCTTCCATCTGTGTTGCTTTCAGTGCTGGAGAAGACAAACCAAACCTACTGTGGAGTTAATGGCAGCACATTAGAGGTTATTGGGAGCATAAGGACACTTGTTGAATTCGAAAGTTCAGTAACCAATTTGCTTGTTTTAGTAGTCAAAAACTATTCAATGACATACCCTATCATTCTAGGAAGAGATTTTATAAGAAAAACCGGCTTGGCTCTTCACAAAACAAATTTCATAAGCGGCAATCAAGATCCACAGCGTAAAGGCAACACCACAAGTCCTCACACCCCAGCTCTGCGTCCACCTACAGAAAACATCGACATTGACGAGTCTCAACAAATCTTCAACATTGATGTGATAGAAGAAGGTGAGTTTCAATTGAATATTAATGACAGCATATGTGCTAAAATTAAAAATGAAGTTAGGGATATTATCAAACCGGCTCTAATAAGTTCTGAATATAGCTCATCAAACATTGATTTTTATATGAAGATCGAATTATCTGAAGATAAACCTTTTCGTTGTACCCCGCGAAGGCTTCCATATACACATAAGGAAGAACTAAAGAAAATTTTAGATGAACTTTTAAATAAGGGTATAATACGTGAATCGAGCTCCCCATACGTTTCACCTATAGTTCTGGTTCAAAAGAAAAATAAGGAACTCCGTCTTTGTATCGACTTTCGGGAGTTGAACAAAATCACTATACGTGACAATTATCCCTTACCATTAATCGAAGATCATCTCGATCGTCTGAAAAACAAAAAATATTTTAGTACATTGGATCTTAAGAATGGTTTTCACCATGTTAAGATGGATCCTGGTTCGATGAAATATACATCTTTTATTACCCCAATGGGGCAATATGAATATGTGCGGATGCCGTTTGGCTTAAAAAATGCCCCATCCGTTTTCGAGAGATTTATGAAGCATGTCTTTGGAGATTTGGTATCAACAGGAAAAATATTAACATATCTAGACGATATCCTTATAGCAACATCTTCTCTTGAGGATCATTTAGAGGTTCTGAAATTAGTAGTGAAAACAATCGTTGAGAACGGACTGCTATTAAGAATAGATAAGTGTAAGTTTCTGCAAAGAGAAATCGTGTACTTAGGTTATAAAGTCACTGAGAATGGAATAAAACCAAATGAAAGCAACTTAAATGCTATAAAAGATTTTCCGACACCTTCGTGTACCAAAGAAGTACATAGTTTTCTAGGACTTTGCTCCTATTTCAGAAAATTCATAAAGAATTTCGCTTGTGTGGCTAAGCCCCTTTACGATCTTTTAAAAAAGAATGCACCTTTTGTATTTGGATTAAATGAAAGGGAAGCATTCTGTAATTTAAAAAGTAAGCTTGTCGCATCGCCCGTTTTGGCTATATATAGTCCAAACAGTGTAACCGAACTTCATTGCGATGCCAGCACAATTGGATTTGGAGCAGTCTTGCTGCAAAAACAGCTAGATGGAAAATTCCATCCTATATTTTATTTTTCGAAACGGGCAACGGATGCAGAAAGTAGATATCACAGTTATGAGCTAGAAACGCTTTCTATAATCTATGCTCTCCGAAGATTTCGCGTTTATCTAATAGGAATATCATTTAAAATCGTAACTGATTGTCAAGCTCTTACTTTAACTCTTAGAAAAAAATTGCTGAATCCACGAATATCTCGATGGGCCTTGGAGCTACAGACTTTTGATTATGTTGTGGAACACAGGAAAAGTGAAAAAATGACTCACGTCGACGCGTTAAGCCGGTCGTTTAATATATTACACGTTGATGATGAATCATTTGAATTCATTCTGGCGGCTGCGCAAAAACAGGACCCCAAAATAATTTCAATCGTTTCAGACTTAGAAAAGAAAGAAAGTAGTTTGTATGAAATGATAGATGGCCTTATTTATCGCAAATACAAAGACAAGGTTCTATTTTTTGTTCCATCACACATGGAGGAATTGGTAATCCGTACACATCATGAAGCTATGTGCCATTTAGGTGCTGAAAAATGTTTTCAGTATTTGTCGGAAAGCTACTGGTTTCCAAATATGAAAAGCAAGGTCAAAGCTTATATCGAAAAATGCTTGAAATGTATTTATTTCTCACCCAATTCTGGGAAAGCGGAAGCAAATTTACATCCTATACCAAAGGGAAATCTTCCCTTTAGTACCTTGCATATAGATCACCTTGGTCCTTTACCGACCTCTAATGCTAAAAGAAAACACGTTTTGCTTGTTGTCGACGGCTTCACCAAATTTATTAAGCTTTATCCCGTCAAAACAACGCAAACAAAAGAGGCAATCAAGTGTTTAATATCTTTTTTTGACAATTATTCTCGACCTGATCAAATTATTTCGGACCGTGGAACGTGTTTTACGTCGAAAGAGTTTTCCGATTTCATGGAACACAACAATATCAAACATATTAAAGTAGCTACTTGCTCACCCCAATCAAATGGCCAGGTAGAACGCCTAAATAGAGTGCTAGTTCCTATGCTTGCTAAGGAATGTGAATCAAGTACAGCTAGTGATTGGGACAAGCATTTGACGAAGGTTGAATTTGCATTTAATAATTCCGTCAATAGAAGCACTGGTTTTGCGCCAAGTGTTCTCTTATTTGGTGTAAACCAAAAAGGAGACTTTTCCGATCGCATCAAGGAGTTTCTTGCAGAAAAATTTAGAAGGGAACGAGCAAACTTGGAAGAAGTAAGAGAAAGGGCACTCAAAAACATAGAAGTCACTCAGAGATGTAACAAGAGTTATTATGATAGCCGTCATAAGACTCCAACGAAATATGAATTAGGTCAATATGTTATGATCAAAAATACGTCTACTGTACCGGGAGTAAACAAAAAGCTTTTAGCAAAATATCGCGGTCCGTATCAAATTAAAAAGGTATTACCGAATGACAGATATTTAGTTTCAGATATTGAAGGCTTACAGCTTACTCGTCTACCATACAAAGGAGTATTTTCACCTAACAACATGAGACCCTATAAAGTGGAAGCGGATTCTGGAAGTGATGATGATGTGGAGGTTGCTGAACAACATCTGGAGGATCTTGATTCCTGCGCTGAAGAAACCTAAATATTTATATGTAAAATGTTTTTCCTAAGCCAACGCTTTTTTTCTTATGAATTCATTGAATTTTCTATTACTTTTTTTTTGTTATTATATTTATATTGTCCATCTTTTGAATTGTTAATTAATTTTGTAATATTTTGGAATAATATGTATGCTTAAATGAATTGTAATCGGGGCGATTACTTAGTCAGGATGGTCGATCTGTAGAGAAATTTGAATGAACGAATACTTTCGTACACCACTATTTGTTCCAGTCAGTTATTTGCTGTATTGTATTCGATCATCTGACTAGGTGAACGACCTGAGAACTCTCCACTCTTTTGTTCAAGAAATATATAAATTCTCTGCTTACCGAGAAGCGGTGCTCAGTAAACGGATAACCACACTCTCGATTGTTTTTTTTTCTCCTACACATTCCATTTTGATTTCCACATTGATTGAAATATGCCGGATGGAAATTCGTCGAACTTCTCTGTCTTTGGTATATTCAATGCTAAGTGTGGCACTTAGAAAATACTTCCTTAAACAAACACTTCGCCGGGAATTGACCGATAAACCTCCGAGCTACTAGGTGGGGCAAGCGGTAGCTTCTTTACCAGCCTCAAGGCCATTATTCGCGACAAAGGTTGACATTTTGAATTGGAAATTTATATTTTTCCTATATTGTTTGCTTCTTCTTCTTCTTGTGGCACTACAGTCTGGGATGGACCTGGGTCTCAACCAACATGCCTCTCCAGCCAGCACGATCTTTCGCCAGCTGTTTCCAGTTGCGCACTCCAAGTTGGTTGAGGTCCTCCTCTACTTGTGTGCACCACCTTAGTCTAGATCGTCCTCTGTTGCGTTGTCCCAATTGCTCTGATTCGAAGACTTTTCGATCCGTAGCAGTGATGCCCATACGCGTTGTATACTAAGACGCGTGACCAGGTGCATGTAGCTTTTCTAGATTCTGTAAACGCAAACACGACCAAAAATCACAAGCAAAACCTTTTCCTCGAAAAGACAAACGGCTTCGGTAAAGAAAAATGAATCGGATTCAAAGACTTCCCGGGCCGTAGCCGTGGTATCCATACGCTCTACATGGCCTAGCCTTATTAAGCGTTGTATCCGTAGACGCTTGACCAGGCGCACGTCGCTGTACAGCCCATAGAGTTCGTCGTTAAATCTTTTCCTCCAGATACCATCAACGCAAACAGGACCAAAACAAATCGAATGCAAAGCTTTTTTCAAAGCAAATCACTTCATCTCAGAATTTGGCCTTGTATGAAGTAAGCTGTGGCTTGTGCCTACGGTTGCTTGTGTCAACTTCAGCATCGATTTACTTTTGTTAACCACTGTGGTATTGTACAATCCGAAATATAATCCGTTTGCCACAATTGTATGATCTAAACGAAACTCTCCGTGGCCGCCGTGGCGTAGTGTGTAGAGTGCGACGCTCACACGTCGAAGGGTATAGGTTCGATTCCCGGACTCTGTCGAGCTGTTGACTGCACTAAATGTGTAATAACTGCCTAAGAAAGCTTCTCAAACTTCGCCGTTCGGAGTCGGCAAAAAAACTGTAGGTCCCTTCAACTCGTGAGAGAGCAGTAGCGCCCACAACACGAGTAGTTGATCAACAAGCTAGGCCCTGGTCTCCCTGCGGACTGTCGCGCCAACAATTTTTATTAAACGAAACTCTTCACTCATATGAAATACTCTCAGCCCTCCCGCTATAAATGCATGCGAATAAGGGCAAGAAATGGGTTGTAAAAAGATGTATATGGAGACAAGCACCGCTCTTATATCTTTACTAATTCTCTACAATGTCATCCACAAAACAACCAAAGCCATTTCAGTCCCTTAAAACCACTCATTCTCACAAGAAAGACATATGGTACTTTAGACGTGAGCATGCACAACCCTTAATCCCCGCATGCACTTAAATGTGCTACAGGAAAGTATTGTGGCAAATTAACTCCGTCAAAATACTGACCACACACCAAACTCTCGGCTTTCGGAGCTCTGGGGGAACCACTTGCATCAGCGTGGCTTAGCTGAAATCTGAATGAGGTTAGGCGAGCACAATTACGAACTATTCCGCTGGGAACTGTGCACACGCTTCCATGCATCGAAGGAAATTATGAGTAGCATAAAA
This sequence comes from Eristalinus aeneus, assembly GCA_955652365.1. NCBI lineage: Eukaryota > Metazoa > Arthropoda > Insecta > Diptera > Syrphidae > Eristalinus > Eristalinus aeneus. Next base: position 7,785,853 of record OY019131.1, on the reverse strand, counting down.
AAAAGTAAACAACAATTCACAGTTTAAAAGCAGTAACAAGTTGACAACTTAACAAAGGTGAGGTGTTAAGGCTTGACGCCCCCATTTCGTAAACCGCCCATTTAAGCGATGGTGATGAATGTCTCACACGAAGCCACTGTCATTACCGTGCGAAATTAATTAAAGAAGAAAAATATTCAACCACAAACCACTGCACTTTATTCGGCGTGAGTTTTCGTTTTCAGTCCACTTGCGAGGCTGCGGCTGAACTAGATTCCCTCGAAAATTCTCTTAATTATTGCATCTCCATCATGCTTAGCGTTAAGTTACATCATTTCACTCCAATCAGAGCCACCAACCATCGTCGCCATACAGAAAGTGATTACATTTTGGTTTTCATAACTTCTTGGCAAAAATACGACTGTCAGCCGGCATCATTAAATGTAATTCGAGAGAATTCCTTACAGTAAGTGTACCTCGGCTTCATGCCTTGACCCAAATTTTCATGCACGACCATTTAGACAGAAAAAGAGAGAGAGAGAGATAAAGTGAGGGAGAACGCGACGAAAATAACTGGGGAAGAAAAAATAAACCTCAACTCCTACTCGACATTAATTTGAATGCAAAGTACTTTTAATTAAACCACTTCCAGAAAATTATTTTTAAAAGAGACGGTGTAACAAGGCTTAAGGAGAAATATTATCTACGATATTTTTTTGTCTCCTCCTGGCTCGCGGGTGAGGAGGCGGAGACCCTGGGTTGCGCCCAAACGACGACCATACTGAACTTCCCTCTTGACCCGTAAGATAAATAATCATCACGATATCCATCTGGCATAGAGTGAGAAACACGTTTCGCTTTAAGACTCTTTTATTTTTTGAACAAATGTTAGGACAGTTAAGAGAAATGTAATTTCCTTTGAAGATTATGGAGGAGATTATGAAAAACACGGAATCATCAAGGACGATATTTTCAGGTGGAATCAGAAGATGAGAGAGATGTGTTTGTGCCTGTGTTTCTATTTTTAATTTTTTTCTCCATTTTTTTGGGATTGGGATTTATGATTAAGAGAAATGTGTGCAAACAGAAAGGTTAAGTAGAGCGGATGAGAATAAACTAATTTACTTATGGTCCTTCGCTTCTCCTGGATGCAACGCTTGGCTGGGAAACGTTTCGACGGTTGATTACACTTGGTTGAGTAGACTTAATTTTTGGTAGTTTACTTGAGCAGGTTCCGTGTTTTAGGACGCTAAGGCTCTTCAGAGTGCGGCTTAACTGCGGAGAGAAATTCATGTTTATGGCAGCGAACTGTTTTAATATTAAAAATGTTTAATCAGGTGACAAGCAGTGTAGTGGCAGTCAAATGAAAAGCAACGTAATGGAGGAGAAACAGATAAAAAAAATGCACAGCGATAAACAACGACTTGCGTAGAGGAACTGGAAGGGTAATTTGACAGCGAACGAAAGTGAATAACATTTGTGCTCCGTGCGGGCTTCCAGTCAATAAGCCCCATTGGCTTGAAATTTGAAAGGAGATTCTTCAACGGGGTATTTTTTGTCTTGCCTGCGGTAAGTTCTTAACAAAACGAACTCACAGAGATCTGCGTGGTTGTCTAAATTTAGCGAGCACTTACTAGAGGCATTGGCTACAACACGAAATATAATGGTGGCGCTCATTAAGCGTTCAATTTATTGTAGCCCAGTTAATAATAAAAAATGTATAATAATTGTATGAGGCAACAGTCCACATGGGGACCAGGGCCTAGCTTGCTCATCAACTGCTCGTATTGTGCGCGCTAATGTTCTCTTACGAGTAGAAGGGACCTACAGCCTTTTGCCAACTACGAACGCCGAAATTCGAGAAGCTTTCTTAGACAGATATTACTCTTTGAGTGTTGCCAGCAGCTCGAAAGAGGTGGTGCCGTGAAAAATTCTAAAAATTCGTGTTGAGCTGGGAATCGAACCTAGACCTTCGGCGTGTGAGCGTCGCACTCTACCCACACGCCACGGCGGCCACAGCGGAGTCGAGACAGGACAAAGTTTAACATTGGAAAGCTACAATTGCAACTGATCGTTGGGAACTTTGCCGGCCGAGTCTCCCTGAAACTCGATCAGAGTCCAACTCTGGTGCCTACACTAACCGTAGAATAAAGCTGGAAACATTTTCAAGAAGCCACCAAAGATGCTGCCACTGAAATGTTGGGTTTCAGGTTACCACCCAGAAGGAACCCATGGTTTGAAGGCGAGTGCAGGCAAGCGCATGCAGCCAATCAAGACACCTATAAGAAAACGCTGCTTCGAACAACAAGGCTTGTTCGTGAGCTCTACGAACAGAGAAGAAGGAAAAGGCACCGGCTCAGAGGAAAAAAGAAGTAGTATGAGAAACGAGTGGTCGAAAAAATGAAAAGGTGTTACGGCAGGAACAAAGTTTGAAAATTTTACCGAAAGGTAGAAAACCTATCCAGAGGACACAAAGTTTGGACCGAAGCACAGTGTGGCGAATCGCTGATTTAGGCACAGTGTGCGTAGGCTGCCGGGATCAAAATAGGCAACTTGTGGTAGAATAGCAGTCTGTGCTGAGAATCTAAAAGGGTCATTTCTGCAGACTTCTCAACGGGAATGACGGCCGAAATTCCGCTGGCAGGCAGAATGTTCTACTTAATTTGGGTGAGGATAGACAAGAAGATCGTCTTCCCGACTATGACCAGGTGAAGATAGCAATATCCAAGCTGAAGTCGAATAAATCTGTTGGAGCGGACAGACTGTCCGCAGAACTATTTAAAGCAGCTGGAGATGACCTGGTTGGGCGCATGCACCAGCTCATCTGTAAGACATGGTCGGAGGAAAGCATGCCCGATGAGTGGAATCTCAGCATCTTCTGGCCGGTCCACACGAATTGAGGGACCATCCTTTTAATCATCGCATACAAGATCCTCTCTGCCGTATTGTGTGAGCGTCTGAAACCGTTTGTCCATGACCGGATAGGTCCCTATCAGTGTGGTTCCAGACCAGGAAAATCCACAATGGACCAGATCTTCACATTACGGCAGATCCTGGAAAAGACCCAAGAAGTGCAAATCGACATCCACCACCTTTTCGTCGATTTTAGGGCCGCATATGACAGTGTGCATAGAGACGAGCTTTACAGTGCCATGTCTAGTTTTGGCATTTCTACCAAACTCGTCAGATTGTGTAGGATGACGACGGAGAACTCTCGCTCCTCCGTCAAGGTCAGTGACGAACTCACCTTCAAGGTCAGAAAAGGTTTAAGACAAGGCGACGCACAAGTCATGTGACTTCTTCAACATCATTCTCGGGAAGATCGTGTGTAACTCACAAGTCATCACCAGAGGTACGATTTTCCAAAAGTCAGTTCAATTGCTAGTTTACGCTGATGATATTGACGTGATTGGACGAACACAGTGAGTCGTCAATGAGGCGTTTGCTGGCATTGAGGCGGAAGCGTCTAAAATAAGTCTGGCAGTAAGTGAGGGCGAAAGAAAGTACAGGCTGTCATCAAGGAAGGACACACAACATCAACATCTCGGAGAAAGCGTCACATTAGGCAGCAGTAACTTCGAGGTAGTTAACAACTTCGTCTACCTCGGCTCCGCGGTAGAGGAACAACAACACCAGTACCGAGATCAAACGCAAAATCACTCTTGCCAATCGCTGTCTCTTTGGGCTCGGAGGCAATTGAGTAGTATAGCCATCGCTCGACGGTCTAAGCTCTCTTTATAAAACACCTTGATCATCCCAGTCTTACCTTATAGCGTGGAAACATGGACGTTTCCAAAATCGGATGAAGAAGACCTTAGTCTTGTCGGGAGAATAGTTTTGCGTGCGATTTTTTCTCATGCTTGCGTTGATTGTATCTGGATAGTAGCCCTACGGGCTGTATAGCAACATGCGCCTGGTCAAGCGTCTTCGGATACAACGCTTAAGATGGCTAGGTCATGTAGAGTGTGTGGACACCACTGCTTTGGCCTGAAAAGTCTTCGAATCTGAGCCATTGGGGCAATGCAACAGGGGACGGCCTAGGCTAAATTGATGCACACAGGTGGAGAAGGACTTTAACCAACTTGAAGTGGGCAACTGGAGACAGCTGGAATGTTGTTTGAGGCAACTCCACCCCGGACTGTAGGAAGAAGTAGAAGAAGTAGATCGTTAAGCGTAATCTAGCTGCAGGAATCCTAGTGGTTTTCAACTTCCCTTCATAATCCAGTGCTAAGCCCTTAAATGCACTTTCCTAACCGACCGTGGCTGGCACAGACCTAAAGTCGATTTCGTCTCAAGCCTTAAATGTCTCGTCTCAAAATTTGGACCAAGTAGTACTGTAGCTTAAACAAGACCTTACCATCATGATGCTAGAGCGTAAGTTTTAAGTCGAATTATTTTGATTCATCCTCAGACTTTTTATATGGCGAAACTGTAATTCTAAAACTCATGCATGTGAAACTTACATTCAGGACTTCAACACAAACCTGCTCACAGCTTTTTTATTAACTACAGTACATTTCAAACTCAAGCCGATGACCATCTCTCGAAGTCATGTCCTAGCTGAAGTTGGATAAAGTATCCTTGGAGGATATCCGTACTCTCGGTGATGGCAAAGTATCAATAGGGCCTTAAAATCAGTCAACAACAAAGACGACTTATGAAATCAATTGCTGGTCTTCTAAGTGGCAGCTCGAAGGCACTTTAAAACGTCTGTAAGGTCGATGAAACATATCGCAGTGCTTTACTTACTTCAGGAGCACAAGTACGGAGTCAAACAATAATTTGCACGCAAGTTGAGCAGTTGCTGTAGCGTAGTGGGTAGAGTGCGATGCTCACACGTCAAAGGTCTAGTTAGGCTGAACACTTCGAACTTCGAACTTTTCATGGCACCAATTTTTCGAGCTGGTGACAACACTCAAAAGGTAATAACTGTCTATGAAAGCTTTTCAAACTTCGCCATTCGGAGTCGGCAAAAAACTGTAGGTCCCTTCTACTCGTAAGAGAACGGTAGTTCGCAATACATGAATTTTTGAGGGCCCTGGACTATCGCGTCATACAATTTTTGAGTTGGAGCGGTACAAGACGTAATCCACTGTCCAATCCATGATGGTTTATTTCTGGTTCCCTATGTGCTGCTATCTCTCAGAATATCCGAAATTTGCTTGCATGTGGGAGCATTTATAGGAAATTGTCTGAAAGCACGTTAGTGACGAGGAACCAGAAACTGTCTGGAAAGCATTTGCTTTATTCTGTCCTGTCACAGAAACAGGTACTGCAATCTGTTCATCCTAAAGATGTATGCATTTAACGATTAAGTGTACGCCACAAGCTAATTCGATCCACTGACGGCTTGGGGTTTTTACGTATGACGATGTGCCCATTTGCCACATTGTTCGTTTAATTTGTACTTGTCAAGGAGCCATTCGAAATTCAAACAAAATTAGTTTCAAAATAAAAGCAAAAATATTCAGAGCATTCGATTTTTGAGCCACCCCTTGGGATGCTTTCATTAAAATCTGTGTCCGTCCAGACTTTGAATCACCGCAAAGAAGCCCTGTTACGACATAAGCACATATCCCAAATTGGAAGTCCATTTGGTACCCTATTTGCTTCCAAAACGAGGAAGATCCCACTGACCTCATGCCTTTAACTTCAAACATTAAAGCAATCGCTTGTTCAACAAAATCACATTAGCCCGCACAATTAGAGGTATCTCCGTAAACACGTCTCATGACAACAATCTTGATCCAAGCCCAACCTTTGCTTTTCAATTAACTTCAGTATTCATCACGCCAGCATTGTGTACACTTAAGCATCGAGCTGCTTTAAACCTTATTCAGAGCGAACAAATCCAATCAGATGGATTGTGCAAGACGACCGTCTTCCATGCCAAACCGGCAAGTGCTCCTTAAGACATCGAACAAAAGGCATTCACCCTCGGCTGTTTGTGCCATGGTGACCCAATACTGTTCAATTCATCCCGTCACTCATCCTGAATTGAATTTAAATATCCCTACCGAAGGACCTGTTCGCTGTCAAAACCTCCGTACAACATGAAGGAACTAATCAATTTTCCCTTCAATGACTAGCACAATGGAGGGCGGGCTACACACGTATGCACGAATGCACAGGTCGTACAAACCCCCCGAATCCGCCCGCAGTCCAAAGAAATGGATCACAATGAATTTGGTCCTGAAAGGCGTCCTGCAACTCGCACAAACGGACGGGGATGTGTGCTTTCCTTGAGCAGTGTGTACATGAGGATTTCTTAGACCTGGCTGAGTGCAGACTGACGACATCGTCTAGGAAAACGAACAGCGGCATCAATAACAAATGACTTTTGACTCCACTCGAGAGACACTTGCGGAGCTCATGTTTTTGAATAAATTAAAAGGATTTTTTCAGGTCTCTCGGCAGAGTGCACCTTTGAGGCATACAAGGCATTCTTTAATTATTTAGAGCCTCACGTAATTAAGAAAGTTTGTGAAGAGATCTTTGATTGATTGGATGGAGCTGAATGTGAGTAGGGTTTGAAGAATTCTTAGAATTTCAAACAATAAGAAAGACAATGCACTCGCCTTGGAGCAAAATTAAAACGGAGCACTTCGAGGGAAAGGACCTTTGCCTAACGATCGAAGGGCGTACTAGGGATTTAATTTGCATGTACGCAGCCCATGTTGGGAGGAAAATATTTGAATCATTTCATATGACGAAGAGAACGTAATGGGGCACACTACCAGGCATCTGATTCCCAGTTCAAGAGGTTCGGCACAAGAAGGCGGACCTCATCAAAATTTGATTCTATCTACTCAAGCAGTGGCATTTGTGAACAGTCTGATTGTTGTGGATTACTGCCTTAACGTTAAGTACCTTGGGAATATTCCGCGTGACGCGTTCTTTAATTTGGAGACAAAAGGGAAGACTGCCCTTTAAACAACTATGATGCATACTGAACTGAAAAGCATTCAAAATAAGAGCCGAACGACGCTCACACGAGACTCTCCTATGAATCAGAAGGACATGCATGTGAATGCGAACTCTATCTACTAGTGGTAGAGCAGGTTATGGTGAGAAACGGAATTTACACTGGCGGCCGCCACACTCTCGGGTACCGCGTACTGTTAAAACCAATGACGGTAGTCGGCTTTGTAGACCCGAGTAACACAGATTTGGAGCAGTAAAGTGGTATAAGATATGTACATATGCGAATGTTAAGTATTTGAACAACCCATACAAACGTTCATGTACAACACAGTACAGAGTTGAGTATATAGTTTACTAGAGCTAAGTTAAGGTTAAGGCGGAGTATGGCAAAATTTTGTAGTGGCTTCGGGCTACTTCCTCTTTGATTCCGTCGTACCACCGTCACCAAGGGAAGTAGCGGAACTCGTAAAATATTGCGAAACAAAAAAGATGGGCCTCGTTATTTTTTGCAACGCTAATGCTCAGAACATCTTCTGGAGCAGTAGCAAGTATAACAGGAAAGAACCGTATATTCTTAATTTCGCACTTTCGTCTGGCCTGATCATAAATAACGTTGGAGAGCAACCACCATTTGTTACAACACCAACATCGTTCTAAGAGACTTCAACGCTCAGCTGGGAAAGGAGGACATATTTGCTGGAGTCATCGGTAAACACAGCCTAAATGACAACATATCCGGCAACGGACTCACGGACATTCACAAGGGGACTTGGCGATCTGACCAATCAACCGTCAACCAGTTTGATCACGGTCAATCGACGTCAGATACTAGTCCAGTATTCTCGATGTCCGAACCTTCTGAGGTGCAAGCATCGACTCGGATAAAAGTGGACAACTCGTGGTAGAGTCGCAGCCTGTGCTGAGAATCCGAAAGGATCATTTCTGCAGACTCCCTAACGGAGATTTCGGCCGCAATTCCGCTGTAAGGCAGACTGTTGCACTCAATTTGGTTGATGATAGACAAGAACCCTGCCTTCCCGTCTGTGACCAGGTGAAGATAGCAATATCCAAGCTGAAGTCGAATAAAACTGCTGGAGCGGACGGACTGTCCGCAGAACTATTTAAAGCAGCTGGAGATAGCCTGGTTGGGCGAATGCACCAGCTCATCTGTAAGATATGGTCGGAGGAAAGCATGCCCGATGAGTGGAATCTCAACGTCGTTTGCCCGGTTCACAAGAAAGAAGACCCCTTTGACTGCGCCAGCTACCGAGGGATTAGTCTACTGAACATCGCATACAGAATCGTCTCTGCCGTAAACGTCTGCGTCTGTAAACGATTGTCCATAACTTGATAGGTCCCTATCAATGTCATTTCAGACCAGGAAAGTCCACAATGGACCAGATCTCCACATTACGGCAGATCCTGGAAAAGACCCAAGAAGTGCAAATCGACATACACCACCTTTTCGTCGATTTTAGGGCCGCATATGACTGTGTGTCAGGCTGTGTGGTCGCCATCGCGTAGTGGGTAGAGTGCGACGCTCACACGCCGAAGGGTCTAGGTTCGACTCCCAGTTCAACACCAATTTTTCTAATATCTCACGGCACCACCTCTTTCGAGCTGCTGACAACACTCAAAGAGTAATAACTGTCTAAGAAAGCTTCTCAAATTTCGCCGTTCGGAGTCGGCAAAAAACTGTAGGTCCCTTCTACTCGTGAGAGAACAGAAACACGCACAACACGAGTAGTTGATGAGCAAGCTAGGCCCTGATCCCCCTTTGGGCTGTAGCGCCAACAATTATTATTATTATGACTGTGTGCATAGAGACGAGCTTTACAGTGCCATGTCTAGTTTTGGCATTCCTACCAAACTCGTCAGATAGTGTAGGATGACGATGGAGAACTCTCGCTGCTCCGTCAAGCTCGGTACCGAACTCACCGAGATCTTCAATGTCAAAAAAGGTTTTAGACACGGCGACGCACTGTCATGTGACTTCTTCAACACCATTCTCGGGAAGATCGTGTGTAACTCAGAAGTCATCACCAGTGGCACGATCTTTCAAAAGTCGCTTACGCTGATGACAATAACGTGATTGTATGAATACAGCGAGTCGTCAATTAGGCGTTTGCTGGCATTAAGTTGGAAGCGGCTAATATGGGTCTGGCGGTAAATGAGGCAAAACAAAGTCCAAGCTGTCATCAAGGAAGGACACACAACACCAACGTCTCGGACAAAGCTTCACATTAGGCAGCAGTAACCTAAAGGTAGTTGGGGACTTCGTCTACCTCGGCTCCGCGGTAGAGGGACAACAATACGAGTACCGAAATCAAACGCAGAATCACTCTTGCCAATTGCTGCTTCTTTGGGCTCAAGAGGCAATTGAGTAGTATAGCCCTTGCTCGATGGACTAAGCTCGCTTTATATAACAGCTGGATCATCCCAGTCCTACTCTATGGCGTGGGAATATGAACCTTATTAAAAGCGGATGAGGAAGTCCGTAGTCTTATCGAGAGAATAGTTTTGTTTACGTTGATGGTATCTGGAGGAGAAGATACAATGACGCGCCTGGTAAATCGTCTACGGATACAACACTAGGCCACTTAGAGCATACGGATGCCACTGCTCCTGCCAGAAAAGTCTATGAATCAGAGCCACTGAGACAACGCAACAGAGGACGGCCTAGGCTAAGATGGCGCACACAATTGGAAGAGGATCTCAACCAACTTGGAGTGCGCAACTGGAGGCAGCTTGCGAAAGACCGTTCTGGCTGGGGAGGCATGTTGGTTGAGACCCAGGTCCACCCCGGACTGTAGCGGCATGTGAAGAAGAAGAACGAATAGATTGTAAATTTTACTTTCCTGAGCTACATGTAATTCGGATTTGCAATTCTCTGTGCTAAATACAAAGCATAAGAAATATGAAATTGTCCAGTTGGCACTTCAAGCAGAAATACTTCGAAACCCTAATCGAGTTAGCAACACTGAAGTTTCTTTGACAGGATATTACAAAATGGAGGTCTCTACAAGACAATAAATATCAGTCCCACGTTGCAAACTCAAATAGCATGAACCAAAAAAAAAAAAAATTAAAAAAAGACATTCCAAAACTCAACCCGACCAAAGCAACCCCCAGTGAAAATCAATTGCAGGGATCCATTGAATTTTATCATCAGTAAAATGTTTTATAACTCCAAAATTAATTATAATATTTAACCGTGAATATTTAATTAGATCATTTAGTTGGCCGCACAACTCCTTTAGTTCCGCCCGGCTCTATTTGTATTTACGCGTCAAATTGATGGCCTACAAAATTGGTTGGGACGCTATTAACCGATATGCAAATTTATTTCACCCGTCTCCGTCTGAGCCGAGGTAGCATTTGCCTTTCAATTATAATGGAAGGAATTTCCATCGCGGTCAGTGGTGAGGGGCTCCTTCAAAAAAAGGGAATTAATTCGAACAGTTTTTGACAGCTTCTTATAATGAAGACTGTAGCAAGTTGGATTTGACTGTTTCGGTGGCAGTTGGGCTTTCAATTTTATGCGGGCATTATATTTGCAATAATCTCGTGAGCGAAGGCAACGAACCAAAACGGAGAACGGGTACTGAGAAAATAAAGTTCATTTTATTGACATCCCCCTCTCACTCAACTGGCGAATGTCAAGGCATTGTTTGGATTCAGTCAGATTCAATCAATGAATTGATAAAGGGAACTGCGACGCGGGGACACGATGGGATAACGACGGGGATAGGCAATCAGCCGGCAATATGGCAGACAGTACGGAAGGATGGTAGGAAACCCCTTGGATTAGGATGGCAGGAAGGAAATATTATCAATTTCCCATCGATTTTGTCCCTAAACCTTTTGTTTGGTTTTGTCATTATGCAGGACGGGATGGGTTTGCTGGGGAGCACTGTAATTTTGAATTGTAACAATTCGTTGAATGGACAAATTGATTTTGTAAATCTATGATGAAAAGGATTACTTTTGCGTTTGGCTGTTTCTTTTGACAATCGCTCGCAGGGGCGGAAGATGAGATGTTCCTTTCCTTCGGTTTTCTTCTTAAATTGACAAAGTAAAAATAAAATGTCAAGACGACACGTGAGAGCCATTATTTTCGGTGTTCGATGCTTTTTTTTTTATTTATTTGATCGGAGGGTTGGAACATTTTCAAAAGCAAGCCTGTGAAAGGAGGTAATAGGTGTTATGCCCAGGGGAGGCACTGGGTAATAAACTTGAAGAACATCGTTCGAATTAGACGTCGAAAATCTACAGAAGCTCTTTGTATGTTCTGAACCGGCTATAGAGCAATTAGGGTAAGAACCGTTTTAAAATTCGGTCAAAATCCAGTTAAACGGTTGACCTCCAAGTTTTTGAAAAATTACACTTTTTTTAATTTCTTATTCTAAAGCAAATATAATATAGACGTAAATTTGGAGTTCATATATGGATCTCCTTGTTCAAATGTTCAGTGACAATTTTGCTTTGCAGTCCTTCTGTCTACTATAATTACTGAAAGAGTGTGCTGTTTCCATTCTTATGGAGAATTAATCTAGGACTTTATATTGCGTCTTTCTAAGTGGAAACTTCATACATTGTGTGAGACTACTGATAAAGTGGGGAAGACAATTGTATCCCCGCTTTACTCAGAATTCAATCACTTTTAATGTCACTGTGAAACTCAGATTTCTCTGTCGAAGAAGAATTTGAAACTTCTTGAGACGTGTGTAACAGCTGTTTCGTTTGCAAATTATTTCTATTTCTCCATTCTTTTCAGAAGCTTCGATGAAATGTCTTTTGCATTCCTTCCCTTTCATACAAGAAAATCTGTTTCTGGAAAAGAAAATTAAAGTGAAATAAAATAAGACATGTTTGTCAATTAACATGAAAATTTACTTACTACGAAAAATAATCAACTGGGATTATAATTTGACGTGGCCGCTTTGGTGTTATGGGTGGAGTGCGATACTCACATGCCGAAAGTCCAGCTTCGATTCACCGCTGAGCACCTCGAATTTTTAACGCCAGCACCTCCTTCTTTGACAATTGTCAAAGAGTAACGACTGTCTCAGATAAAGCTTCGGAAACTTTACCGTTCAGAGAAAACAAAATTATTTCTATTTGCCTCTGTATATGTTGGACTATACACCAATTTACACCAATAGCTCCACCAGTTGCGTGAATATTAACCTTTAGACAACGGAAGAAGACATCGCACGCTCGGCGGTATTTCGATCCTCTGCCAGGGAAGTTCTTCTATAAAATGATCCAACTTTTGCTATTTTTGAAAGACCAGTTTTCGCTTTTAACGACAGAGTATTCCAACAGATTTGCCTACGGTGAATTTCCTTGTGTCGAAGATACGAGGTGTGCAACATTGGTTTAAAGCAAACTTAATTTAAACTCGCTTTGTGGGACGATGCGGAGTGTTGTTAAAATATTCAACCGCCGCCAATAATAACAATAATAATAATTAGATGGAGCGAGAGTCTACGATGGGCGTTCAATATTTTCTCGGTATCAACGTGAAGGAAAATGCGAATTCAATTTAAATTGTTTTTATTTTTCAATATAATCTGCCCTAACATCAATGCATTTGTTACATCTTGAGATAAGCCTTTTCAAATAGTCAAAAAAATAAAAAGTACCCATTTATTGCCGACTTGAGTTTTTCATCCGAAAATATTTTTCCACGAAAACATTTTTTCAAATCCGGAAACAGGAAATAATCACTAGGGGAAAGATCTGCACAATAGGGTGGGTGTTGGATTTCTTCGAAACCACAATCTCAAGCAGCATTGGAAACTCGCGCCGTGTGAACAGGAGCGTTGTCATGAAAAATCAACACATCCGCTGCGAGTTTACCTCGTCTTTTTTTTTAATTTCCTCCCGCAAATAATGCAAAGTGGAAGCGTAGGCTGTGGCGTTGATGGTTTCACCTTTTTTTCCCAATGAGCAAGATTCCCTTTGAGTCCCAAAAAACTGTGACCATGAGCTTCCCGGCAAACGGAGTGACTTTGAACTTCTTCGGGGGGTCTGTTCCTTTTTGATGCCACTGCATGGACTCTTGTTTACTTTCAGGGTCATAGTGGTGAGCCCATGCTTCTTACCCAGTACCAATGCTATCCATTACACCGTCCGCGTTCTCACTACATATCTCCAAAAGCTCTCTACAGAATGCGATTCTCAGTTTTTTCTGAAGCGCTGTGAGCATTCGTGGCACAAACTTGCCCTGGCCTTTGAAAGGTTAAGATGGTCATAAAGAATGGTGTGAATGGTACCAGTTGAAAGCTTGATGAACTCTGCCATAATTTTCACCTTTATTGGGGCATTGTCAAGAACAAGTTTTTCGAATTCTCTAATGATTTCTCCCGTACAAGCAGTAGTCGGGGCGCCAGAGCGGGGATTGTCTTCAATGCTCCCTCTGCATCTCTTGAACTCATTTGACTACTTTTGAACAGTTGATAATGAGGGTGCGGAACCCTGGTAAACAGCCATCATCTCTGCACGAATAGTTTTTTGACTTTTTCCTTGCTTAGTGAGAAATTTAATTATAGAGCGATGCTCAACTTTCACCATCATCGTCTCAGTTGCCATTGCGATTCTGTTTAACTAGAGATAAAACGCGATTTAATAATCGCATTTATATGAAATTTTTCATGAATGCACTAATGAACTTGTATTACTTGATAAATAAGTCAATTTATATATATAACCACAGCTTCAACCCGATGATTTATGTTTTCCCCAACTTAAGGCATACGCTTCTCCACCGAAAACGGAAAGAAAGTTGTTTAAGTAAGAGTCTGAAACTAGCAATGGAGGTAGGCTAATTGTTAATAATAATAATAATAATAATAATAATTGTTGGCGCTACAGTCCAAAGGGGGACCAGGGCCTAGCTTGCTCATCAACTACTCGTGTTGTGCGCGCTACTGTTCTCTCACGAGTAGAAGGGACCTACAGTTTTTTTGCCGACTCCGAACGGCGAAATTTGAGAAGCTTTCTTAGACAGTTATTACTCTTTGAGTGTTGTCAGCAGCTCGAAAGAGGTGGTGCCGTGAAATATTAGAAAAATTGGTGTTGAACTGGGAGGCGAACCTAGACCCTTCGGCGTGTGAGCGTCGCACTCTACCCACTACGCCACGGCGACCAGGCTAATTGTTCCCAATGCTATATTCCCACTTCCCAATGACAAAAAAAAACAACACAAGTTCAAATAGTTGGCGCAAAGACTCTTAAGGCCCCGGCACATAGAATACGTTACTAGCGTCAGCGTCAGCGATACTTTGACAGATACATAGAAATACGTGTATTCTTATGGGGAGTGGTCCATAGACCAACGCTGCCGCTCACGCGGCGGATGTAGTAGCTCAACTTTCAACTTTTCTCTCTCCGTCAGCGTTGACAATCGAACATTGTGACATTTCAAGAGCATTTTTTTGAATTTTAAGTTTACATGTTGAGTTTGAGATTAGTTCTCGTCGAAGTCACACAGGAAAATAACAAAGGTTTGTATTTGCAATTTTTAATAATAACAATAAAATTAACTTATTAAAGATATTAACATAGGACGGAAGAAAAAATAGAAAGAAAATCCTAAATTGAGTGGGAACAAAATTTTTTGCAGGACATAATTAAGGTTTGTAATTGCAAAACTTAAATAAAATACAAAAATTAAATTGTGTTTTAATTATGTTAAGTTAATCCAGTATCTCCTCTGGAGGAATTTTTGCAAAAAAATATATCAAACTGCTCTACACTATATCCGAAACAAATTGAATTCAAAGCTACTGTCAAATGACATCAGCTGTGCGTTGAAGTATTCATTGTGTCACCCCCTTCCGTCACGTGCTTCAACTTCAACGAATATTTTGCCGCTATGCAAGTAACGTATTCTATCTGCCGGAGCCTTTACGCGTAACTAGTATGAGAGGGCGATTCAAATGACTTCAGGTATACCCGTATGAAGTGAGCGTCAAGATACAAATGTCTCGTTAGGGAACATTTGTTGTGAACGAGCCCTTATTTTTTTTTCTTTGTTTGCTAAAACATCTGTCAAAATATTTAGTATACATTAAGTCATTGAATAGACAACATCATAATTTTTCATCGTGTTAAAAAAGTCGAATTTTGCACCAGAAAGTGATGATTCGCGGAAAGCATTAATTTTTTGTTTTCATTTGAAGAAAAGTGCTGCAGCGTGGCATCAAATGCTTGTCGAGGCATATGGTGATCATGCTCTATCAGAAGCAACATGCAAAAGATGGTTTCAACGGTTCAGAAATAATGATTTTGATGTGAGAAATGAACAACGTGGAAGACCACCAAAAAATTTTAAAGACGCCGAATTGCAAACGATATTGCATGGAGGTGACACTTTGAGTCAAAAGCAAATGGGAACAATGTTGAATGTTGCACAACAAACAATTTCTGACCGTTTTAGAGCTATGGGAAAGACCCAAAAGTGTGGAAAATGGGTGCCACATGAATTGAATGAATTGAATTGAATGAAAGACAGATGGAAAACCGAAAAAACACTTGTGAAATTTGGCTTAAAAGACACGAAAGAAAATCGGTTTCGCATCGGATTGTTACCGGCGATGAAAAATGGATTTATTTTAAGAATCCTTAACGGAAAAATCATGGGTTAATCTGGGACAACCATCAACAACGACTGCAAAGCCAGATCGATTCGGCAAGAAGACAATGCTGTGTGTTTGGTGGGACCAGAAAGGTGTGATGTACCACGAGCTTTTAAAACCTGGTGAAACCGTTAATACCGATCGCTACCGACAACAAATGATCAATTTGAACCAAGCATTGATCGAGAAACGACCAGAATGGGCCAGAAGACACGGCAAGGTAATTTTTGCTCCATGACAATGCACAGCACACAAGCCAAAACCGGTTCAGGATACAATCATAACATTTGCCCCACCCGCTCTGTCCACCGGACTTGGCTCCTTCCGCCTACCATTTGTTTTCATCGATGGGACACGCATTGGCTGAGCAGCACTTTGATTCCTAGGAGGAGCTTGAAAATTGGGTGTCTCATTGGTTTGCTTTAAAAGACGAACAATTTTATTGGCGTGGTATTCACAAATTGCCAAAAAGATGGTCAAAATGTGTAGAATACAATGGCCAATACATTGAATAAAATGTTTTTACTTCCCCATTATGAATTACTGTTTTATTTTCAAAAAAATCACTTCATACCGGTGTACTTGTAGATAAGAAGTATTGAACGTTCTCTTCCGGTTGGCTTTCTGCATTTTTTACGTTGTCCGCTTATTGCCGTATCTCCGTACAGGACCGGTAACGCATGATATGGACAATGATGCCTTTCCTTTCGTGTACCTAACAGCAAATGCGGGTACATTTATCTGGTTGGGAGACATCGTCGTTTATGTTCGACAATCGGCAATGTCAGACGATTCAGTAATTGTACTTTGTTCAAGCCGAAAAATCCTGCTCTGCTGACACGTAAAGGATGATGTGTGCAAAACAATAAAATCCGAGAAATAGAGAAAGCACTTACTGCAGGAAAATTTTCAAAAATTGTGAGTTTTGTGTTACTTATGATTTTCATCGAAATGGAACCCATGTAATAAGACCTACTCGAACGACCTTTTTCCCTAGGCTTAATTTTTTCAAGCATCGTATGAACAAATAGGGAAAACCACCTACAAGGGCAGTAAATAGTGTGCATGTATGAGGGAAAATCACGCTTCCTCGAAAAGGAACAGACGGTTCTTTTTAAATTCGTGTCAGCATCTGTTTAAGATGCAATGCTCAGTGTGGAGCAAAACCTGCACTTAGTCTGCAGTCTGTCACCGCAACATTTTTGCATTGGCTTTTCCTTCGATTTTGGTTATCGAACAACAAAAACGGCGATGATCCCAAAAAGAGTCTGAAAACTCTGTCTGATACGAAATTTCAAGGACTCATGAAAACTTATATGCGGTTGTCACTCCCATTCAAATTCCTCCACTAGTCGGGCCCCTTACAAAAATTTAAGCCGATGGGAAAAGAGTCAAGAGTCAAAACTCGTCCCAGCAAGCAGATTTCAAAAATTAGCTAAACATATCGATGATTGTATCTAAATGACACCATAATAGCAATAACAATTGAGTAGCGCTTCATTCCATGGGGGGACCAGGGCTTAGCTTGCTCATCAACTACTCGTGTTGTGGGCGCTACTGTTCTCCCACAAGTAGAAGGGACCAATAGTTTTTTGCCGACTCCGAACGGCGTAGATTGAGAAGCTTTGGCCAGTTCTTACTCTTAAGTGTTGTTAGCAGCTCGACAGGTGATGCTGTGAAAAATGCAAGATATTCAGTCCGCCAATCGAACCTAAACTTCCTGTGTATGAATGTCGCTTTCCACCCACTATGCCACGGCGGCCACTAAGGGCCATCTATACTCTGGCAAAAAAAATCGATTCTTAATATGAAAAAATACATTTCGATATACA
This sequence comes from Eristalinus aeneus, assembly GCA_955652365.1. Classification (NCBI taxonomy): domain Eukaryota; kingdom Metazoa; phylum Arthropoda; class Insecta; order Diptera; family Syrphidae; genus Eristalinus; species Eristalinus aeneus. The sequence goes on along the minus strand of OY019131.1, from coordinate 7,768,473 downwards.
GTTCAAGTACTTCAACTCGAAATTTCTTGATAATCGCCTAATACGTTCGGGGAATGTTGTGATAAGCATAACGAATGGGCAGAATCACAACCTTTAAAAGTGGAACCTATTACAGTGTGGTAAAAATTTCATTTTCAAATTGTTCTCCTGTTTGCAGATTTCTTTTCCATTTGGTGCTCACTCAAGGGATTGTTTATACCCTTAAGTGACCGGAATTTAGTCACAGCATGGTCCGATGATATCGATGAAGAGGGGGAAAAGATGTACTGATGCACATTCATTTCAAATGCCTGTGGATTGTATTGAGGGGGAAAAGTTTGTCTGGGAAGAGTATTTCACATTCATGTAGTGTGGTTGAAGAATGAGTCTCTTAAGTAAACTGTTCTTTCGGACGTTCTAAGCGAGGCGGGTATTGCTGCTACATTCTTGAAGGGGAGGAATGCAGCTGGCTGATTCATTAGATCATTTTTTGTTGAAATATTGGAACTGTATACTTTTTAAGACAAATTCCACACTTTTCTACCTTCAAAATCAACAGAACATCCAAAATCCCAGTCAAATCTTCTCCAGCATGCTGCAACAATCGTTACTTTTTGGCGCCCGGCTCTGATCATAAAAATAAAATGAACTGCTGGATAACAGACAGTTTTCTTTAGCCACAATTACAACACTATCAAACTTTTCCTATTTGCATAATTTACAGCTGGTTACAGAACAGCCACATCGTCAACTTCGAATTACACAGTCATAACATTGTGGCATACCCTGTGCTAGCTGATGTCGGTGAAATCACAAAAGCATTGTCCTTTTTCAGGCCCCGCATAAGCCAGCCAGAACGGAACTTTTCTCCGAAACAATACTTCTAATAGAATCGCTTCGTCTGCACCAGCAACTGGCAAACTTTTCAAAGACCTAGAGAATATTGTGTTAATTGGCTGAGGAGCGGGTGTGACTGTGGGGTGTGGGAGAGAACTTTTTGAATGAACTAACGTAAATAGCAACCAAACTTGATTTACTAAGCCAAGTTTCTAAGTTTTGATGGCAAACAGTGGTTAACAATGTTAGCAATAACCCTCATGCACGTGTGAAGATTCGTTGTTGTTGCCAGCTCATGCTTATCCTGGTCTCTGAAGTCATCGGTGACTCAGAAGCGACGAATGCTGGACAAGCCCAATAGTCATTTGGTTTTGGTTCGACCTGCGAGGGAGAAAATATTCGACCGGAAACATAAAAAGCTAATTAAAAACAGCATAAAACGAATCGTAAAAATATGATTGTGAATTTTGTGATTCAGTTTTGAGTGCGAATCGGGTCGAAACGGAGCGGAAGGAAATTTATGGGAGTACATTTGGGCGACGGGATGAAGGTGCAACAGGTAGTTAGTTGCCTCGTAAAACGTTGTGGGAGTGCCGGGCACGTAGCCCATTTGCGAGGACATTAGTGTCGGCTTCTGACAGAAAGGCCCATTTCAATAGAAAGGCCCATTTGATGATGGTGTTTTGAACATTGACCGAAATGTTTTCGAAATTTCCTGAAAGGGATTGGCGTCTGTGTTGGGCGTGTTTTATGTCTGAGGAACTAGTTTTCGACGCCAAAGCATGTTATTCTCTTTCTAATCGAAAATCACACAAACATGAAATACGTTTCATTTCTGATTGAAATCATCTACTGGCCCTAAGTGCATTACCCTCCTCTCAAAAGGAGGGACGGATTTTGATTGAACCCTCAAGGTCCTATCAGAGCTCATCAGTCAGTCGTCCGTAAACGATTTACTGTTGACACTTTTGCATAAGTGGAAAATGTCCGTGCAATGACCAACACCAATCGATGAAACATATCTGCGAGGCAATAAATTGGACAGCTGCTATTTTGTAGGATTTCGATTCCCTAAGGCGTTCAGGTTTACTTCTCATGGCTGTATGTACCCCTTCCTCGCCACACACAGAGGCGATGTGCATCGAAACGTTGGAAGGGAATTTCATTTTTCAACCCCGACCTGTGATGGAATGACGAGTATTGCATTGGCCCAAGGCGCATTTGCAATCTATTGCAATTCGGTGATGTGTAAATTTATTTCAGTGCAGAAATATTTTGTACAAATTGCGCTGTATTCAGAAAAAGGGTTTCTGCAAAGAGTATGCATTTGGTCCCTGAAGGAATTTTACATTCGTTCTCGATTCTGTGAATGGAGAGTGGGAGGAGAGAAGGGAATCAAGAATGAGTTAAACACAATTCACTGTGGCAGGATTTGGGCTTGAATGCACTTTCAGGGCAATGTGCGTAGCCTGTTAAAAATGCGCAACATTCGTTTGCGAGTACCTATCAAATGAAATTTCAGTCAAATTAGATTGAAATAAAGTTCTACAGGGAAGAACATCACATGCCAAAATAAAATATCGTTAAGTGAATAACTGTAAATAACTTGAGCACAAGCAGCTTTGCCATGCTGCCGTCGATTGTAAGAGTAATTTGTTTTTAATGGTCATGAGAGTTGTGCTCCAGTTTGTTTGTGTCATGGAGTCGTGTGTTTGCCATACGGGACAAATGTGCTCATCAACCAAACACAAACGGATGAAGAGGCAAACCAGCTTCACCGAGAGAATCTCTAAACGTGAAAAATGAACAGCATAGTTCATTGAAAAAGGTCCACCCTATCTCACCTAATTCTTTTCATAAAAACCACACTTAAAGTGTCCGAATGAGAAGATAAACCTTCTGCAGTGAAACTTGCTCACATACTTTATAAAATGAGGAATTGAACTAAAACTTTAAAAAAGGAATGGAGCATAAATCGCATGTTCTATGAAATAGATGCAATCAACTTTTTTGGCATATTGGTATAACTGTCCAGACACGGTTTCATTGGAATCAATATTTGGTTGCAACACGGTTAAGTAATTAAAAATACTTCACAACCCCTGGACACTGAATCGAAAATTTGTATAGCTGGATAAAAATTTCCGATTAGCACAACGGCAAGTTTTCTTGTCGAGCCCTATACCAGAAAACTTCGATCCACGGCCCTTGGCATAAGTTCTTAACCAGAACAAGGACATACTATTGAGCAAGTTGAAACTTGTATTGCCCCTTTATTCTGCTGAATTATATATACTATAGCCTTCGTATAGCCTATATACTTATAGCCTTCGTATTCTAATGTCCTTCCCCTTTACGACCTGGCAAACGATATATTAGGTTGTCAAATATCTCCCTTCCGCGGGCTACGTACAAAGCGCAACAGAGCTTGTATCTGGCAATACTATACACTCAATTCAATTCGTATGCATGTCGTCCTATCACTCAGCACCATCAGCGATGCAACTGTTTCCTCATTCGCGTCATACCTGTGACAGAAAAACGAACTTTTGTTCTGATTCCATTTGTGGAACTAATATATCACTTGCTTTCGTGAAACGTTAGTTCAAACAATTCCCAAGCCCACCAGTCACTAAATTCAAAAGTTTTCGTTCCCTGGTCAAATATGGTCATCATAATATGCATCTCATACCTTACGTGCTGAGGCCAATCAACGCAGATTTAAACGCTTCATTACAATTGGCCTACAATGACATGCTCAATTATATTTTCTTCTTTCAGTCTAATACGACTAAATAACACTCAGTATTTTTTTTTACACAGCGCTACAGAGTTCGCAAATAATAATAATAATTGTTGGCGCTACAGTCCAGAGGGGGACCAGGGCCTAGCTTGCTCATCAACTACTCGTGTTGTGCGCGCTACTGTTCTCTCACGAGTAGAACCTACCTACAGTTTTTTGCCGACTCTGAACGACGAGATTTGAGAAGCTTTCTTAGACAGTTATTACTCTTTGAGTGTTGTCAGCACCTCAAAAGAGGTGGTGCGTGAAAAATTCAAAAAATTGGTATTGAGCTGGGAGTCGAACCTAGACCCTTCGGCGTGTGAGCCACGTAGTCTACCCACTACGCAACGGCGACCACTCATCTCGCCGTGGCGTAGTAGTATTGCTCATTTGAAAAGTGTTGACATAGCCTAGAAGACGGCGCTATGCATGATTAGCTTGGATATTGTGTCCAACAGTTATAGACGTGTACACATGGAGCTCACTAACGCCGAAATTTGAGCTATATTAAAGTTTTAATTCGTTAAAGTCAAATCCGTTAGAGAAACTTTCTGTAAGACTAACGCTGTTTTGTGGGGTGGTACTCTATCCCTTCGAACCGCGAGGGAATGGTTTTGGAGATTTAGAGCCGGTGAAAACGACACCGTGGATAAGCCAGCCGGGGGAAGACCTGTGGCGACGAATACCGATCGAATCATGGAAATAATCGAGTTCGACCGCCATGTGGTATCTTGCGACATCGCGCAGAAGATGGGAGTTAGTCACCAAACCATTTGAAACCATCTGCAGAAGGCTTGATTCAAAAAAATCTTGATGTTTGGGTGCTTAATGAGGATTTGACATTTTGGCCTTGAAAAAACCTAGAATGAACGCTATGAACGATTAGTTTGGATATTGCGTTCAACAGTTATAGACATGTAAACATGGAGTTCTCTAACGCCGATCTTCGCGCTATTTTAAAGTTCTCCTGCGTTAAAGTCAAATCCGTTAGAGAAACGTTCCGTGACAATAATAATATTTTGGGGGATTTTGCTCTATCACTTCGACCTGCGAAAGAATGGTTTCGACAGAGCCGGCGAGAACGACACCATGGATAAGCAAGCCGGCGGAAGACCTGTGACAACGAATACCTATCGAATCATGGATAACATCGAGTTAAACCGGCATGTGGCATCTCGTGACATCGCCCAGGAGACGGTAGTTAGTCATCAAACCATTATAAGCCATCTGCAGAAGGCTGGATACAAAAAAAAGCTTTATGTTTGGGTGCCGCATAATTTGATGCAGAAAAAACCTTCTGGCCCGAATCAACGCCTCCGATATGCTGCTGAAACGGAACGTACTCGACCCGTTTTTGAAGCGGACGGTGACTGGCGATGAAAAATGGATCACATACGACAATATCAAGTGAAAACGGTCGTGGTTGAAGGCGGGTGGATCGTTGCAAACAGTGGCCGAGCAGTGATTGACGGCCAGGAAGGTTTTACTGTGTGTTTGGTGGAATTGGAAGGGAATCATCCACTATGAGCTTCACCCATATGGCCAGACGCTTAATTTTACCATCTACTGCAAACAACTAGACCGCTTGAAGCAGCCGATCGACCAAAAGCGTCCAGGATTGGCCAACAGGACGGGTGTAGTGTTCCACCAGGACAACGCCAGACCACACAATTCGTTGATGACTCGTCAGAAGCTACGGTAGCTCGAATGACTGGTTTTATCGCATCCACCATATAGGCCGGACATAGCACCAAGTGATTACAACATGCTCCTGTCCATGGCGAACGCTCTTGGTGGTGTGAAGTTGAACTTAAAAGAGGCTTGTGAAAAGTGGCTGTCCGAGTTGTTCTCAAATAAGGAGGGGGGGCTTCTACGAGGGGAGCATTATGATGTTGCCTTCTAGATTGTTGAACGAAACGACAAATATTTGAACTAAATCCGATCACTGTAACACTTTTTATGAAGCATAGAATGAAAAGCAAAAAAGCGGAAGGGAGATATTTGACAACCTATGTGGTACATACGCCCAAAGCTTGAGTAAAACGCTCCTATCTGGTCTAGTGTTCTTTAGACTTCTCTGCAGCTACTAGTTATAATCCAACAGCGGGGGATAAAACTTATTGGTAATAATAATGTTGCAAAGTCAATCGACTCGCTAGAACATCGACGAAATAATCGAGTCTCTATCACTATTTTATCACTATTTCAACAAGAAGTCAGCTGCATTCCTCAAGTTCAAGAATTTATCCGCTATACCCACCTCTCAAGCAATGCTAACACATTCATCCTTAAGCCCACCATCAGACGTAATATTAAAAATATCTGTTGGCGCTACAGTCCACAGGGGACAAGGGCCTAGCTTGCTCATCAACAACACGTGTTATGCAAGCTACTGTTCTCTCACGAGTAGAAAGGACCTACAGTTTTTTGCCGACTCCGAACGGCGAAGTTTGAGAAGCTTTCCAAGAGAGTTATTAAACTGTCGTGCTGTCAACAGCTCGAAATTGGTGGTGCCGTGAAAAATTCGAGGTGTTCAGCCGCGAACCGAACCTAGACCCTTCGGAAGTACAGGTAAGACTAAGGACATGTTGTTTAGCTGCACCACACGAATATGGAATGTTCTTTCCAGACAAACTTTTCCCCCATTTGACCCACATTACAACCAAAAGGCATTTAAAATCAATGTGCATCGGTACCTCCTTTCCCTCTCTTTCTCTATACCTTTAGCCCGTGTTGTGACTTAATTCATGTCATATAAGGGTAAAAGCAATCCGTTTTGGGAGTGTCAATTATAAAAAAATACATGACACTACATGTTTAGAGAACTCGAGATGAAAATAGACAATCTGATGAAGGCCTTTGCAGATTCTGTGGACAAGAGGAAAAATACCACCAGCCAGCACAATCTTTCGCCATCTGTCTCCAGTTTCGCACCCAAAGTTGTTTAAGGTCCTTCTCCATTTGTTTGCGCCACCTTAGCCTAGGCCGCCCTCTGTTACGTTGTCCCAATGGCTTAGATTCAATGACATTTCGGCCCAGAGCAGGGACGCATATACCCTCTAGTTATCTTGAGCGTCGTATCTGCAGACGAATATCGCTGTACAGCCCGAAGAGTCCATCGTTTTCTTCTCCAGATGCCGTCAACGCAAACAGGACCAAAAATCGCACGCAAATCTTTCCTTTCGAAGGGAGTAAGTGATTCCTCATCCGCTTTTAGTTACATCCAGGCTTCTGCGGTATAAAGTAGGACTGGGATGATCAAGCTGTTACATAAGACGAGCTTAGTCCTTCGAGAGAAGACTTTATTATTTAATTGCCCCTTGATCCCAAAGAAACGGCAATTGGCAAGTGTGAATCTCCGTTTGATTTCGGTACTGGCGTTCGTCAACCTATTTACCGCGGAGCCGAGGTAGACGAAGTCCTTGACTGTCTCGAAGTTTCTGCTGTCTAGGGTGGTACTCTGCCCCAGATGCCGATGTTGGGTGTCCCATTTTGACGGCAGCATGCACTTCCTTTTTCCCTTATTAGCCACCAGACCTATATTAGCCGCTTACACTTTAATGCCAGCAAACGCCTCGAAAACGGCTCGCTGTTTTCGTCCAATCACGTCATTGTCATCAGCGTAAGCTAACAATTTAACTGACTTCTGGAAGATCGTGCTTCTGCTGTTGACGGGTGAGTTACACACGATTTTCTCGGGGATGATGTTGAAGAAGTCACATGACAGTGCGTCGCCTTGTCTAAAACCATTTTTGACATTGAAGGTCTCGGTGAGTTCGTTACCGACCTTAACGGAACAGCGAGAGTTCTCCATCGTCACCCTACACAATCTGAAGAGTTTGTTAAGAATGCCTAATCTAGACATGGCACTGTACAGCTCGTATCTATGCACACTGTCATATAGGGCCTTAAAATCGACAAATGGGTGGTGAGTGTCGATCTGCGAAAGACCAGAGAAGTGTCTTTTGCAGGATCTGCCATATAGTGAAGATCTTGTCTACCGTGGACTTTTCTGGTCTGAAACCACACTTATAGGGAGCTGTCATATTGTGAACATACGGATTCACACGCTCATACTACGCGGCAGAGAGGATCTTGTAGGCGATGGTAACAAGGCTTATCTCTTGATAATTGGTGCAGCCAAGGTCGTCTCATTTCTTGTGGACCGGGCAAACGATGCTGAGGTTCCACTCATCGGGAATGCTTTCCTCCGACCAGATATGCTGATGCATGCGCCTAACCAGATCATCTTCAGCTATTTCAAACAGTTCTTCGGTCAGTTCGTCTGCTCCAGCAGCTTTGTTCGACTTCAACTTCGATATTGCTATCTTCACCTCGTCTAAGTCGGTGGGACGTTATTCCTGTCTACCATCGCTCAAATCGATAAGAACATTCTGCCTAAAAGCGAAATTTGGGCCGTCGTCGCTCTTAAGGACTCTCCAGAAATGGGACATAAGACGTTGTTCAATTTTTAATGATCATACATTTACTTGAATATTCTCATTCAGACTCCACCAAACAGAACCCAAGATTGCAACCAAACATTGATCGAGGAGGTTGCCCATCTGCTTGCAATAGTAGCTTAGCTTTGACTTTTCGGAGTAGATTCTAAAAATGTTTGCAAAGCTTCGGAAGACACTGAATGTGGTAACTGAACCTTGTCTGGTCGCTGTGAAGTATCGGCTTAATCGGAAGGTGAACTATTTTCAATTGACAGTCTTTGAGTGCCTGTCAAGTTTGGTCGGACGGGAATAATAAACTGCAGGGGAACTTAGACTTCAGACACAACAACAAGTTTAACAAGGCGAGAGAATTTTCAAGAGCATACAACTCGGTCCTTTTAGACTACACCTCCAGCAAATTGATTTTCTGTTTTCAAAATATTCCTTATTTTCATTTTTGCTCGTTCGACTAATATTTTAATAATCAGTATCGTTAATCAGTCCACGCTTCTCCAATTCTTACCTAGCATTGCGTGAACCCTCAAGAACCTCGAATCTACCAAAATCTCAGTGATTAAGGTACATTCAGTGAAAGGTTCTTCAAACAAATTTGCGAAGTAAACTCTCAAAAGACATCAGACATGCTCGTAATTAAGACACTCGCCACATCATTATGTAAATGCGTATTATGGTTTTACGAGAACCGCGATGCTACGATTAAGTTAAGGTCTCAATAAATTGGTAAGCGTTCCACACAGTGACTGCAGGCGAAAAATTGACACACGAGACCGATTAAGTGTTCACACGAGCGTCTTAATGAAGAACGCGAAATTGCATTTAAGCCAGATGCATCCAGAGGAGCCATGGAAAAGCCTCCCATCCGTCGAAATGTGGGAAGCGTAGAAGAACTCATCAAGGACTCATCCCTCCCTCGGCAGACCGCAATCACGATGGAAAAGTGTATTTTCCTCATCAGCACTTCCGAGCACAGATTGGTAATGACTCGAGTCGAGTGTGGGAAGGCGAAGGCACGAGACGACTCTCTTTGAATAATCCGCCTTGTAACCGCTCGGCGAAAAGAAGAACGAGCAATAAAAACGCAATGAAACTCGTGTAGTTATAAATGGGCAATAAATGTCTGTACGATGATGCCATCGACGTTTTATCTCCGCGAATGCAGTAAAAAATTGTTTCTTTTATTCTTGGCGTACAAGCCGTTGTATATCATTTATGGCCTCGGAAAAAAAACACTGACCCAGATCGACGCGAACTTCGGCGGGCGGATTCAGTGGATGTCCGTCCGCAAATAAATTCAGCAGAACGGACGAATGACCAAACGATGGCATTTTTTTTTCGAGGAGCCGGGATCGGTTGATGAGTGGATCGATGAATTATTCAAAGCAGTGCACAGAATTGGGACTGATGCATCACGGTACGCTGCTCCCTATTTACGGGTGCCCGTGACAGGCGGGCTAAAGTGTGAAATGTAATCCAAAGCTCAAGCGAATGAATGTCTCAATTTTGTGAGTCATTAGATCAGAAGAATAATCCTTGCACAGGATGAAATTTCACTCCTGTCACGGTTGAGGGAAAATAATGGAAAATGGACACAAATAAAATTCCACCCAAAAGAGTGTAAATCACACTAATAGAGAGCATGAAACTCTGAAAAGGATACGCCGCCACCCCCCGCAAGCTTCTCGTTCGCTCAACCTATCCCGGCGCAACTAACCCCAAAGGATATGCGGTTGAACTTGTGATATATAGAGTTAAGTAAAAAAAAGAGAAAACCGAAAAAACACAAGCCAGCACAGTGTCAAAATGGAAGAGAGGAACCGAGCTGTCACAACATAAAAGGAATGCGCTGCACTTTGCCAGGACTACGATAAGCCCTCCCTTACGATGAAATTGCCTTGATGCTGCAGCGGCAGCGGTGGAAATGATGATGAGGGTTTTTACTATCGTCATGAGTTACTATCACGGATATGTTTATTTTATGATGGAGACAAGATTAAATAATGATGATGGTAATGTAAGCAAAAAGGATGAAGATCTTAATGAGTAATGAAACGAATGTACGTACAACTACGATGGAGGCACGTCAATTTCTCTTGTCCGCGATATGAGGCTTCCGCCGTTCAATGTCGGGAATTGTTGGGCCAGATATCGTAGATCATAATGGGTTTGCTTGGCGGTTGGATATGGAGGCAAGTATTTAAATTACACTCAGTCCGTAACATAAAGTTGACGAGTGGTTTTTGTGAGTAACATGGACTTTTTTCAGAAGATTTTAAAGGGCTGGCAATTCAGCTTGGTAATCAAATTTAATATCAGGTTAAGAACGGGAGGCTCCTTCAGGCAACAAAATCAAATAAAGAGCATTGTTGCCGGAGGAAATTAGAAAACTATTGTTACACTCCTTGATCGTAAATCGAACTCTTTGGACAAGTTAAGCCCACCGACCGTAATCTATCAAAGCCAAACACAAATGGTTTCATGCTTGAAAGGGCTGGATCTCTAGGAATCAGTAGGGTGCATTGGTCGATCGCAAGGTTAGAACTAAAAAAAGTCACCTCCTACTTCATTCAATGGAAAACCGAGTAAAATCTATGGGAATCTGGTACATAAAGAATGATTCATCCTGAGGTGTGATGATGCAAAACAAATCGATTTAAATATGAACTTAAAATCTCTGTTGTCCGATAGACAACATATCACGGCTGTAACTTAAAGAGGAAACATCATCAAATTTAGCCACGAATACTAGACAAATCTATTGGATCATGAGAACAGGAATTTCATGGATGTTGCGAAATAAGAACATACTATGTTTTCTGGTTTAAATGACAATTAATTGAGCAATACCTTAAGGCAAGGCTAAGAAAAAACACGAGCTTTGCCTTTTAATATAACGTTGCCAAATATCTCCCTTCAGCTTTTTTGCTCTTCATTTAATGCTTCATAAAAAGTGTTACAGTGATCGGATTTAGTTCAAATATCCGCCGTTTGAAAATCGATAATGTGTTTCCATCTGGACGGCAACTTCATAATACTCCCCTCGCAGAAGTCCTCTCCTAATTTGCGAAAAACTCGGACAGCCACTTTTTACAAGCCTCTTTTAAGTTCAATTTCACACCACCAAGGACCTTCGCCATGGACAGGAGCAGGTGGTAATCACTTGGCGCTATGTCCGGGCTATATGGTGATTGCGATAAAACCACCCATTCGAACTACCGTAGCTTCTGACAAGTCATCAACGAATTGTGTGGTCTGACGTTGTCCTGGTGGAACACTACACCCTTCCTGTTGATCAATCCTGGACGCTTTTGGTCGATCGGCTGCTTCAAGCGGTCTAGTTGTTTGCAGTAGATCTGGCCATGTGGGTGCAGCTCATAGTGGATGATTCCCTTCCAATCCCACCGAACACACAGCAAAATCTTCCTGGCCCTCAATCCCAGCTCGGCCACTGCTTGCGACGATCCACTGGTCTTCAATCACGACCGTTTCCACTTGATATTGTCATATGTGATCCATTCTTCGTCGCCAGTCACTATCCGCTTCAAAAATGGGTCGAATTCATTCCTTTTCAGCAGCATATCGCAGGCGTTGATTCGGTCCAGAAAGTTTTTTGCGTCAAATCATCATCAGGCACACAAACACCAAGATTTTTTTTGAATCAAGCCTTCTGCAGATGATTTGAAATGGTTTGGTGTCTAACTCCCATTTCCTGGGCAATGTCACAAGATGCCACATGTCGGTCTAACCCGATGATTTCCATGATTCGATCGGTATTCGTCGCCACAGGTCTTCCGCCGGCTGGATTATTCATATTGTCGTTTTCACCGGCTCTGAACCGTCAAAACCTCCGCGGTTCGAAGTGATAGAGTAACATTTCACAAAACATCATTGATCTCACGGAACGTTTCTCTAGCGGATTTGCTTTTAACGTAGGAAAACTTTAAAATATCTCGAATTTCGGCGTTAGTGAACTCCATATTTACACGTCTATAGATGTTGAACGCAATATTCTCTAACTAATCATGCATAGCGTTGTGTAGGTTATGTCAAGACCTTTCAAATAATGTATAGTATTGCCATATACGAGCTCTGTAGAACTTTGTACATAGCCGGAGAATTCAAAAGGTAAAAAGGCGGAAGGGAGATATTTGACATATATGTTATATATGACATATATGTAAAAAGCGAAAAGTTGATGTAGGTAAAGAAAGGTGGAAGACGAAGTGATACTAAATCTTGAATTTTTGACTAGATTAGGAAAATTTGATGCGTTAAGAACATTTGGCCGACCATAAACTACACGAAAGGCTGGTTCGTTCATCAAACTAATCAAAGTCGCATTTAAAGCTCAAAAGCGGTAATATATTGACTATGCAATTCTCAATGTCGCGGAACTCTTCAGTCACCTCCTAGGTGGATCTTCACAATGCGTTCCAGCCTCCAATTGCTGGGAGGAATGTTGTCCTCTCTGACTTCTACGAAATCTTCTACGGGAATGTTCTAGAAAGATTTATTCCATTTAACACGTTGTGGAAATTGTTGTAAATGCTCATCTAGATTCTTTAACCACAAACCATTATAAAATAAAGTTATATTGTTCCCTTGGCCGTCGCGGCGTAGTGGGTAGGGTGCAACGCTCATATGACGAAGGGTCTAGGTTTGATTCCCGGCTGAACAACTCGAACTTTTCACGGCACCACCTCTTTCGAGCTGCTGCCAACACTCGAAGAGTAATAACTGTCTAAGAAAACTTTTCAAACTTCGCCGTTCGGAGTCGGCAAAAAACTGTAGGTCCTTTGTACTCGTGAGAGAACAATAGCGCCCACAACACGCGTAGTTGATGAGCAAGCTAGGTCCTGGTCTCCCTGTGGACTGTCGCACCAACAATTAGTCTATTATTTCGCTCCACGAAAAAATTGTGTTTTATTTTCTAAAAAAGGCCGCAATTACTTAGTTCCTCACCTCATAAAAAGCAATAAATACTTCTTTAGAAATTTTTAAGGAGAAGAGCCCAGCAAGCGCATCCGTATTTGAAAATCGGTAAATCTTTGGAATCTATTTCCGCAGACACTTAATTCTTTTTCTTCTTTGTTCTTTTGTTCTACTTCTTTTAGATCCGGTTTCCGGGCTTCATGGAAAACGGCGAATATAAAAGCTATGAGGCCTTACTAACGAATTTGGTTGGAGATGCAGTTAATAGGACTTTCGGCGTTAGTTGGTCAGAGATGCGCTCCACCTATTGGTTATGGAAGATATATCAAGGTTGATATGTAAATACAGGACATACATACAGGTTTTCCCAAGTTCGTTCTTAAAATTTGCAAGGAAACATACTCACCCTGTAGCACAATGCAAACGCAGGAAACTTACAGCGTGTGAAGTAGGAAAACTATCTGACGAAAAAGACTATATTTTAACATGAAATACAACTTCATACCAATTAAGGTGAAAACTATAAGGGGTGTTAAAAGAGGAAACGGGAAACCTGACTACATCACATCAACAGCACCAGCTTCACACGAATTTGTTCAATATCACTTTTCAGCAACATCTCCTCATTTTCCTGCTATTGAGTCCTGTTCGTTCCAACAATTTCCTAGATTGTTAACTAAATTCTCGTTGTTTGCGAACTGAGATTCATTTGTGATCCACTTACGAGGGGCGTTCAGTATATTCTCGGTGAAGCTGTGGTTATAAAGGGGCTTCCAACAAGAACTCAAGATTTAAATTTGGGGCCATTCGAATTGTCATTGTTTGGCATTTGAAAAATTATTATTGTTTGTTTGTAGAAGGAAGGAAGGTTAATCAAAATGGTGCGCTACACGAATGAACAACGGATTCTCATTGTGAACATGAAAATGCTGATTTTGCGGATTAAATCATCTTTAGTGACGAGGCCCATTTCAATTTTGAGGGCTTCGTCAATAGGCAGAATTGTCGCATTTGGGGCGAGAAAAATCCTCGAGAGATTCACGAGAAGCAAATGCATCCTCAACGTGTTACTGTGTGGTGTGGATTTTAAGCTGGAGGAATCATTGGACCTCTTTTTTATGAAAATGAATCAGGTCAAGCCCAAACAGTCAACGGTGTTCGGTATGATAATGATAACCAATTCTTTCGTGCCTGGAATTGAAGAAATGAATGTGGAGGGTATGTGCTTTCAATAAGACGGTGCCACATCTCATACAGCCAGAGAAACAATTCAATTGCTGCATCAGTCATTTAAATCTTGCGTTCTTATTGGGACATCCTTTATATATAAATTGACTTATTTATCAAGTAATACTATTATTTTAGTGCAAATTTCATATAAATGTGATTATTAATTCGCGTTTTATCCCAGTCAAACAAATTCATAATAGCAACTGAGACGATGATGGTGAAAGTTGAGCATCGCTCTGTAATTAAATTTCTCACTAAGCAAGGAAAAAGTAAAAAAACTATTCGTGCAGAGATGATGGCTGTTTACCAGGGTTCCGCTCCCTCATTATCAACTGTACCAAAGTGCTCAAGTGAGTTAAAGAGAGGCAGAGAGAGCATTGAAGACAACCCCCGCTCCAGCGCCCCGGCTACCCCCGGGGGAGAAAGCATCAAAGAATTCCAAAAACTTGTTCTTGAGGCTGCCCGAATAAAGGTGAAAATGATGGCAAAGAATACCAAGCTTTCAACTGATACCATTCACACCATTCTTCATGAATATCTTAACCTTTTAAAGGTCAGTGCAAAGTGGGTGCCACGAATGCTCACAGCGCCTCAGAAAAAAAGGGAGAATCGCATGCTGTAGGTAGCTTTTAGAGAGGTGTGTTGAGAACACGGACGACTTTATGGATCGAATTGTTACTGGGGACGAAACAAGGGTTCACCACTATGACCCTGAAAGCAAACAAGAATCCATGCAGTGACATAAAAAAGGAACAGAGCCCTTGAAGAAGTTCAAAGTCACTCCGTCAGCCGGAAAGCTCATGGCCACAGATTTTTGGGACTCAAAGGGAATATTGCCCATTGAGTACAAAAATAGGTGAAACCATCAACGCCATATCCTGCGCTTCTACTCTGCATAAAATCCGGGAGGAAATTAACAAGAAAAGACGGGCTGAACTCGCAGCGGGTGTGTTGCTTCTTTATGACAACGCTCCTGTTCACACGGCGCTAGTTTTCAAGGCTGCTGCGCGAGATTATAGTTCCGAAGAAGTTCTACACCCACCCTATAATCCAGACCTTGCTTCTAGTGATTATTTCCTGTTTGCGGATTTGAAAAAATGTCTTCGTGGAAAAAGATTTGCGGATGATAAATCAAGTCGGCAATATACTGGTATTTTGCAGAGAAAGAGGAAATTTATTTTTTTAAGGGTTTAAAAAGGCTTATATCAAGATGAATCAAATGCATTAATGTCAGAAGAGATTTATTGAAAAATAAAAACAATTTAAATTTATTCTTTTCTATAATTCGCATTTTCCTTCATAATATAATATAATTATTGTTGGCGCTACAGTTCACAAGGGACAAGGGCCTAGCTTGCTCATCATCTACTCGTGTTGTGTGCGCAACTTTTCTCTCTCGAGTAAAAGGGAGGAAAGTTGAGAAGATTTCTTAAATAGTTATTTCTCTTTCAGTGTTGTCAGCGGCTCGAAAGAGGAGGTGCCGTGAAAAATTCGAAAAATTCTTGTTGAGCTGTGAGTCGAACCTACGCCTTCGGCGTGTGAGCGCCGCACTCACTACGCCACGGCGGTCCCTCTTCATATCGATACCAAAAATATATAAAAACACCCTTCGTAACTGTGAAGGGCCATGACGCTTTAAGAACTGACCTCAAGTTTTTTGGTATACAAGTGTTGCAAATACTTCTGCAAATTCTGTAATCCTTCAACAGGTTAGTAATTTTAACAAAACTTTTACTTTCGTCCTGTTAAAATTTACTGACAGTTAAAAGAGTATTTGCGAGGCGTTTTAATTTTCCATAAGCTCTTGAAATTCAATTAACTCTGATGAGCTGGGCTTACTCTGGAGGAAAAGCAACGAAAGATTCAGTCCTCAGAAGGAAGGTATCTAATGTACCAGGTATACCGGTATGAAGTGAGCGTCAAGATACAAATGTCTCCAAAAGGAACATTTGTTGTGAACGACTCCTTATTTTTTTGTTTGTTTGATATGCCATTTGTGAAAAATATTTAGTATACATCAAGTTATTGACCAGACAACATCATATATTTTCATCGTGTTGAAAATGTCGAATTTCGTAACAGAAAGTGATGATTTGCGGAAAGCATTAATTTATTGGTTTCATTTGAAAAAAAGTGCAGCAGAGTCACATCGAATGCTTGTCGAGGCATATGGTGAGCATGCTCTCTCAGAAGCAACATGCAAAAGATGGTTTAAACGGTTCAGAAATAATGATTTTCATGTGAGAGACCACCAAGAAAGTTTGAAGACGCCAAATTGCAACCGATATTGGATGGAGATGGCACTTTAAGTTAAAAGAAAATGGCAGCAATGTTAAATGTTGCACAACAAGCAATTTCTGACTGTTCTAAAGCTATGGGAAAGATCCAAAGGTGTGGAAAATAGGTACCACATGAATTAAATGAAAGGCAGCTGGAAAACCGAAAAAACACTTGTGAAATTTGGCTTAAAAGACACGAAAGAAAATCGGTTTTGCATCGGATTGTTACTGGCGATAAAAAATGGATTTATATTAAGAGTCCTAAACGGTAAAAATCATGGGTTAATCTGGGGCAACCATCAACATCGATTGCAAAATCAGATTGATTCGGCAAGAACACAATGCTGTGTGTTTGGTAGGACCAGAAAGGTGTGCTGTTCCACGAGCTCCTAGAACCTGGTGAGACCGTTAATACTGATCGCTACCGACAACAAATGATCAATTTGAACCATGCATTGATCGAGAAATGACCAGAATGGGCCAGAAGACACGGCAAGGTAATTTTGCTCCGTGACAATGCACAGCACACAAACCAAAACCGGTTCAGGATACAATCAAAACACTTGGCTGGGAGCAGCTACCCCACCCGCCGTATTCACCAGACTTGGCTCCTTCCGACTACCATTTGTTTTCATCGATGGGACACGCATTGGCTGAGCAGCACTTTGATTCCTATGAGGAGGTTGAAAATTGGGTGTCTGATTGGTTTGCTTTAAAAGACGATCAGTTTTATTGGCGTGGTATTCACAAATTTCCAGAAAGGTGGTCAAAATGTGTAGAAAACAATGACCAATACTTTGAATAGAATGTTTTTACTTTCCCATTAATAATTAGTGTTTTATTTTCAAAAGAAAACGTAATTTCATACCGATATACTTGGTACAAAGGCAACAAAAATGCCTGCTATGGTTAGGAATTTTTTGAAATTTTTCTTTTATTGGCTGCACTACAGACATTATGGGGAACTTAACATTGGTAATAAAATGCATCCTCGTCGCACTCTAGCGTGGCCATCGAAGTGTCCCTACAATCTGACTGACTTGTGTATTTACTGTGAGGTTTACGATTCTAGAACGACTTATTTACCTCGGGATGTGAAGAGTTTCAAAATGGTTTTCTTTAAGCACGCAAGACGGTCTGAAATATTCGGCTAATGTGTGCGAAAATTGATCGAAAATTGTGTTCAACTGCTGCCCTTGGTTATTATACGGTGTAAATTGAATTTCGAGCATAATTTTTATTTATAATAATAATAATTGTTGGCGCTACAGTCCAAAGGGGGACCAGGGCCTAGCTTGCTCATCAACTACTCGTGTTGTGCGCGCTACTGTTCTCTCACGAGTAGAAGGGACCTACAGATTTTTGCCGACTCTGAACGACGAGATTTGAGAAGCTTTTTTAGACAGTTATTACTCCTTGAGTTGTCAGCAGCTCGAAAGTGGTGGTGCCGTGGAAAATTCGAAAAATTGTTTTTGAGCTGGGAATCGAACCTACACCCTTCGGCGTGTGAGCGTCGCACTCTACCCACTACGCCACGGCCGCCAAGTTATTTTTCACTTAATTGTTTAAAAAACAAAGCGAATCTGGGTGCCTTTTTTGTTTGATTTAGAACAAAAGCTTCAAGCGGCCTTTCCAAAGATCACTTCAGTTTCCCATTCCTCAATGTTGTTAGTTTCTAGTTCTTCTTAGGTTCAGTCGACATTAGTTGTGGCCCCATGACCTTAGGCCTCAAATCCTCGATCTGTGCTCAATGTCGTAACTATTAACAAAGTAGGAAGTACCGACGAACTTCTCTTTCACACCTAGGAAGAACTGCCCCCAATGTTTGCTCTCAGCAAAGCGAAATCCTCTGTTTTAAGATCGGAATCATGTCACGCGTAGACGCTTCCAACCTCATTTCGAGCCTCTTAATGCCTGTAGTGGCAAGAACGTGCTTAAAACTAGGCTTATTTCAAATTAATATTTTGACTGCCTTCATGACTGCGTTTAAGATATCCTCTCCCTTAACCTACGTGCTTCACAATTCAACATCAATATCAACCTCCCTTAGGACAAATTTAACCCTCAACCTTTCAACCCTCTCCTCACCATCATCTCATCAGAAACCGCAAACTTTCGTTTACCACTTCACGCAACCACCGCTTAATGAGCGGATCAATTATGTACCTATTCCACAAGCGCATTTCCGGTGCGCATTTAAATCATTTAATATCAACCACAACCCCTTTACTGCCACGCCCATTAATTGGTGGAATTATTTAACTGGGAAAAGACTATAAACAAATTATAAATAACCCGCTGCAGCCCCTGCTCACGCACCAAGTTACTGCGAATTCAAGGCACGTATCCATTTCCAATTCAATAATTCCCTAACGTTGTTCATTTCGACTAATCCGGCGTCGTTTGGCTTGCTGGCTGGAGAGCATTTAAATCAAAATTTCATTAAAACCTAATTCGGTTGGCATCGCTTGCGCCCTTCTGCCGCGTGCCCTTGTCTGCTAGATTGAAGCAAGCCCCACCCAATGTCGGAGATTATAAGCTCTGAACGAAGAATTCCTCTGTCATAGGCCACCACTTAATCCGTTTAAATTACAATTAATATCACCGTGATGGAGGGGGTTAGAGTGGCAATCCTTTGTCCTCGGATGGCTGACAGTGCGCCGAAATCTGACGACGGATTCGAACCAGGTCGACGGAGGTGAGGAAAAAAGACACAACAGCAACAAAACACTCAATTAAAGCGATGATTACCAATTATGCCAGCAGGGAGTTGCGGAAACTTATTAAGCGCACGAAACGTCTTCGGCGAACGGCTACGCAAATCGCATTGTAAGCTGGCGCGCCGTTGGGACGTAGCGCATTTTAGCGTGCTTTAGACCCAAATTCAGTGTTTTGCGGTCGACCCGAGTGACACTTAAATCAACCTAATTTTAGAACGAACTACAAAGCATATCTTTCTCAAAGGTGACAGCGGCGACAGACGTCGAGGCGGCCACAGAGAATGGGGCGGACTGGAAAGTCATTACGGAAATTTAAATTATTTTAATCCGAGGATTAAACGATTTCACAACAGGACCTTAGACCTAGGCTCTCCAGATGACGTCTCTGACGGATGCCAGAAATGAATGAGCAGGGCAGCCCAGTTTCCGTCGGTGATCCTGGCACTCTGGTCCCGTAGCCCTCTCAGCTTTTTGATTTTATTAAACGAAGCAGCAACGTTTGGATAATTAAAACTTTCTCGTGCATAAGACACGACGAGTCTCTGTTTCTCTGCGTCACTTCTGAGTCTGGCGGTGTGGGTGGACATCTCTTCATTTCTTTTTTTTTCTACCGTGAATTGAAAGCAAAGCTTGTTAGTTGTGTTGCTTTGTAGGTTGAATGTCCGAGCCATTCAGGTGGAGTTTAAGTGTCACGTTCGTGTTTTCCTCTAATCCCGAGAAACGTAAGTTCTCCCGCCCGACTGGGGCTAATTAAAAAAGACTCTTCAGCTTAGTGCGAGATTGCTATCAGTCCTTCACTTTACATGAACAATGGGGTCTGCTTCTTTTTAGGTTGTATCGATTTTATTTCTCTGTTCTTCTTTGTTTTTGAGGGACGAGATAAGGAGCAAAAAATTAAATTACTTGATAATTACTTTGAAGAAAGGGGAAATTGGAAAAGTGCAGATGTTGTGAGGCAAGGAACTGGAGGTGTTTGCACAGAGCTGTGCTTTAGTTCGGAAGTCGTACGGGAACTTTTAAATTTTCCTCCTGCAT
The DNA here is from genome assembly GCA_955652365.1 of Eristalinus aeneus. Classification (NCBI taxonomy): domain Eukaryota; kingdom Metazoa; phylum Arthropoda; class Insecta; order Diptera; family Syrphidae; genus Eristalinus; species Eristalinus aeneus. The sequence continues at coordinate 7,748,216 of OY019131.1, read as the reverse complement.
AAAGCAATTACTCTCCGGCTCTTGTGAGAGGAACTGCATTAAATATGTTTTAATAGTCCTACTTTACTTGTTGCCGAGCGTCCTTAATTTGATATTGTTCTGCGAGGTTGGAGTTCTGCCCGTTTTCTTGGGTCGTTAGCTGTGAGAAAGACGTTTATTGTGTCTTCTACGGCTTCGTGCTTTGCATTCTGAGTAAGTATCTGCATTTACCTTTGACACAAAGGAGAGGACAGGAGATACCTTTAATTGGCGTGTTTACTTTTCTTCCCTCCCTGCCGTTTTATGCGAATGGCATACATTACCAATTTGAATGATGTGGTTTCATGTCCAGAAAGTAAATTTACTTGAGATTGTCACATGAAAAAGTTCAAGGAAGACAAACCAAAATTCACCAGTTCTTCTTCTTCTTTTTGTGGCGCTACAGTCCGGAGTCGACCCGGGCCTCAACCAACATGTCTCTCCAGCCAGCACGATCTATCGCCAGCTGTCTCTAGTTGCGCACTCCAAGTTGTTTGAGGTTCTTCTCCAGTTGTGTATGCCACAGTCTAGGTCATCCTCTGCTGCGTTATCCTAATGGCACGGATTCAAAGACTTTTCAGGCCGGAGCAGTGGTGTCCAAAGGCTCTACATGGTCACGCTATCTTAACCGTTGTATCCGTAGACGCTAGACCAGGCGCATGTCGTTGTACAGCCCATAGAGTTCGTCATTAAATTTTCTCCTCCAGATGCCATCAACGCAAGTAGGACCAAAAATCGCACGCAAAACTCCTCTCTCGAAAAGACTAAAGGCTTCCTCATCCGCCTTTGATAGCTTCCAAGATTCCCCGAAATAGAGAGGACGGGGATGATCAGGTTGTTATATAAAGCGAGCTTAGTCTCTCGAGGGACGGCTTTATTACTCAATTGCCTCTTGAGGCCAAAGAAACAATGATTGGCAAGAGGGATTCTGCGTTTGATCCCGGTACTGATGCGTCCTTGTTTACCACGGAGCAGCGGTTGACGATGTCCCTGACTACCTCGGCGTTTATGCTGCCCAGAACGACGTGCTGTCCAAGACGTCGATATTGTCTGTCCTTCCTTGATGAATGTATATACTTCGTTTTTTCCTCATTTACCGCCAGACCCATTTTAGCAGCTTCCGCTTCAATGCCAGCAAAGGCTGCATTGACGGCTCGCAGTGTTCGTCCAATCATGTCAATGTCATCAGCGTAAGCTAGCAATTGAACTGACTTCTACAAGATGGTGCCTCTGGTGTTGACTTGTGAGTTACGGACGATTTTCTCGAGGATGATGTTGACAAAGTCACATGACATTGCGCCTCCTTGTCTAAAACCTTTTTTTACATTGAAGGTCCCGGTAGGTTCGTTACCGACCTTGACAGAGAAGCGAGAGTTCTCCATCGTCATCCTACACAATCTCACGAGTTTGGTAGGAATGTCAAAACTAGACATGACACTGTATAGCTCGTCTGACGAGTTTGGTAGGAATGCCAAAACTAGACATGGCACTGTATAGCTCGTCTCTATGCACACTGTCATATGCAGCCTTGAAATCGACGAATAGATGGTGAGTGTCGATTTGCACTTCTTGGGTCTTTTCCAGGATCTGCCGTAATGTGAAGATCTGGTCTAAAGTGGACTTCCCTGAAACAAAACCAAACGGATAGGATCCTATCAGGTCATGGAAGAACGGTTTCAGACCTTCACACAATACGGCAGTTGTATGCGATGTTCAGGAGACTAATCCCTCGGTAGTTCGCGCGTTCCATTTTCTCGACCACGCTCTTCTCTTGCTCTTTCTTTTTCCTTCTGAGAAGCTGATGCTCTTCCCTTCTTCTCTGTTCGTAGAGCTCACGAACAGCCCTCGTTGTTCAATGCAGCGTCTCCTTAAATTCGTCTTGTTTAGCGTTCACTTGCCTGCACTCGTCCTCAAACAATGGGTTTCGTCTGGGTGGCGACGTGAAATCCAGCACATCAGTGGCAGCTTCATGGATGGCCTCTTGACAACGTTTTCAGTCTTCTTCTATGTTTATTGCAGGCAGCGTCGTACTCTGAGCGAGTTTCAGGGAGACTCCGTCGGTAAAGTTCCCAGCAATCGGCTGCAATTGTAGGTTTTCGACGTCAAACTGTTTTGGCCTGTCTCGACTCCGCTGTTTTCACGATATCTGGGTTCTTACCTTGGCTACAATAAGGTGATGATCGGGGTCGATGTTTGCACCTCGGAAGTTTCGGACATGGAGAATGCTGGACGAGTGTCTCACGTCGATCGCAATGTGATCAATCTGGCTGACGGTTGATTGATCAGGGGATCGCCAGGTCCCTTTGTGGACGTTCAGGTGTGGGAACCGCGTGCTAGCCACAGAGAAGCTCCGCTCCGAGGGGAAGTCCGACAGCCTGAGTCTGTTTCTAGATGTGTTGTCGCGCAGACTGTGTTTCCCGATGACTCCGGCAAAGATGTCCTCCTTTCCCAGCTGACCGTTGAGATATCCTAGAACGATTTTAGTGTCGTAGCTGGGGCATGGATCGTATGCTCTTTCTAGGAGAGCATAGAAGTCATCCTTGGTGCTGTCATCCTTCTCCTCTGTCGAGGCATGTGCGGATATTAGGCTGATATTCCCGATTTTATCAAGGATTGTTATGAGTCGTTCGCTGACGGGGTCGTAGCTCAAGACTTTTTGCCTAAGTCTGCCTCGAACAACAAATCCGCATCCGAATAAGCGATGACTTCTCTCCTTGTGCCAATCGCTGTATTAGATGACGCAGTTCTTCAACGCTTTTTTTCCGGGGCCATACCATTTCACTTCTCGGATAGCGCTAATGTCTGCCTTGTAGCAATCAAAAGCGTCCGCAAGTTGTGTGGCTGCACGTGGTCTGTTAAGAGACCTCGCATTCCACGTGCAAAACCGAAAATCGTTATCCTTAAAACGTTTACTGGGGTTGTCACAGTTTGATCCGTCACTATCCGAGGCATATAGGGTTTTCTGAACTGTATTATTTTTCGTGATGAGGAATTTTACCTCACGTGCAACCCACAGACTGGTAGACCAGGCCCATTACTAAGAAGCTCGGGTAGAGGAGGGCTCGATGCATACATTGGTCAACCATACAATGGGTGTTGTGATGACAATCCAGGGGGGCGCCGCGTGTAGTCTGTATGTCAACTTGACCTGTACACTTACGAGGATAGCCTTGGCAGCTTGCCATATTGAGCGCAATCAACGACGTTACCGCGTGTGCACAGGCCCATGCCCCCCACCCCATTCCAACATCGATACATTGAATGCCATGATACTTGTTACACAGCCCTATTAAAATTAAACACTTTCAAACAATCTCCAGATTACAAACAGCGACTATTACTGTTATTTGAAAGCAGATAACCAAGTTCAAAGGACAGTTCCTCGCGCAAATCTGGCACATTTTTATAGTTTTTAACCTGCACCCGAATTTTTATCTTCCACACGATCCGTGAGAAGATATCAGTTACACTGTGTCAGGTGCGTTCTTGAGAAATTTCGTGACAAGTGTGAATGCGATAAAGCCAGTCAAACGAACTTCTGTATGCCCTCTTGTCACGCACAGATAACAATCAAATTTACAGCAGAAAGGACTTTTAAAACGGAAAGGGAAAGTAATCACGCACATTTGAACATTTGGCAATTGCGCTTAATTGTCCTTACGCCGCAATTAACTGCACATAAAAATATTTGTGCTTGGCCCATTGTAAAAGTGTTAAAGGGCAGGAATTGAAAATAGGGGTGAGTTCTTATTCGTTTCTTTTTTCCATATGTTTCAGATATAGGACTCATATTCCTCCGGTCTCTTCAGAGTGAATTAATATGAATGTCAATTCTCAAAATACGCAAATAAATACTCCTTGGCGCTCCTTATATGTCTCGAGGCTTATTGAGGGATGTTTTATTTAACTCCGATACGTTTCCCGTATTTGCGCAGATACATGAATCAAGTCATGACCCAACGTTGATATTCTATTTAATTTCTGGTGAGTTGTTTAATAATAATTGTTGGCGCTACAGTCCAAAGGGGGACCAGGGCCTAGCTTGCTCATCAACTACTCGTGTTGTGCGCGCTACTGTTCTCTCACGAGTAGAAGGGACCTACAGATTTTTGCCGACTCCGAACGGCGAAATTTGAGAAGCTTTCTTAGACAGTTATTACTCTCTGAGTGTTGTCAGCAGCTCGAAAGAGATGGTGCCGTGAAATATTAGAAAAATTGCTGTTGAACTGGGAGTCGAACCTAGACCCTTCGGCGTGTGAGCGTCGCACTCTACCCACTACGCCACGGCGTTGTATACCTTTTGGTAAATCACGAAATCGAATGCAATTAAATAATGACGGCGTTGCTTTTGAGGATCGTAGTTTCCTTTGAAACCGCTGATCCTGAATGTCTAGATGACGTAAATTACCTCGACGCATTCACGGCTGATTGCGTTTCCTTTTGACTGAGGAATCTCATCTCCAATAAATGGAATTACTTATTTATCCATACTTTAATATATTGTGGTGCTCCAAGCAATCACGAATGAAGGGGAACTGTCCGCGTGTTCAAGCCACTGGTATCGCAGGAGTTCTAAGTCTGTTTAACTTAAACCATTGTTCCTCTTTCAAATATGAGCCGGAGACAATGTTTCCCTAGTTTAATTTTAAACAGTCTTAGTAACAGTCGAGTTCTCTCTTCAAAGGGTAATTTAAGCATATAGGCTTGGCAACTGTAACTAATGTGATTACGATTGATTTGAAGAAAAAGACAATATTTAAGCAATTGGATAGCTACGTTTGTATCACTAATATTAAGTTAAAAAATACAAAAGCGCTTAGATCTGCAGGAAAAATTCCTTATTTTTGAAAAGGATATATATTTCAAAAATTGTATTGTTCTTCTATTTCGCGGTTATTGATCGAAATTCCAGCTATTCAGGTCTCCGAGCTCAAGTATAGTTGTCGTCTTGCAATGACTCCATGATGCTAGGAATTAAGCCGACTGAGTCTCTCTGAAACTCGCTCGGAGTTCGACGCTGCCTGCACAAAACATAGAAGAAGACTGGAAACGTTGTCAGAAAGCTGCCACTGATGTGCTGGGTTTCACGTCACCACCCAGAAGAAACCCAAGGTTTTACGACGAGTGCAGGCAAGCGCATGCAGCCAAACAAGATGCCCATAAGGCGACGCTGCATTGAACAACGAGGGCTGTTCGTGAGCTCTACGAACAGAGAAGAAGGGAAGGGCACCGGCTTCTCAGAAGGCAAAAGAAGGAGCATGAGAAGCGCGTGGTCGAGGAAATGGAAAGGTGTTATGACAGGAATGAAGTTCGAAAGTTTTACCAAAAAGATACAAAGTTCGGACCGAAGCCTGCCGGGATCAGAATTCAACTCGTGGTAGAGTCGCAGTCTGTAAGATTCATTCCTGCAGACTCCTTAACGGCGCTGACTTCACCAAATACGCTATTAGACAGCCTTTTCATCTCAATTTGGACGGTGATATACAAGAATTCCGTCCCCCCGACTTAGACGAGGTAAAGATGGCGATATCCGAGCTGAAGTCGAACAAGCTGCTGGTGCTAACGGACTGCCCGCAGAACTATTTAAAGCAGCTGGAGATGAGTTGATTGGGAGCATGCATAAGCTCATCTGTAAAATATGGTCGGAGGAAAGCACGCCCGGTGAATGGAATCTCAGCGTCGTTTGCCCGGTTCACAAGAAAGGAAACCCCTTTGACTGCACCAATTATCAAAGGATTAGTATCCTTAACATCGCATACATCGCATCGCATACGATAGAGCTGGCAGTTGCCAGATTGCAACACTAGGGTTGCCCAATCCCGAAATATAAAAAGGAAATCTTCGTACATGCTGTCTTCCAGGAAGGACACACAACATGACGTCTCGGCAGAGCGTCATACTAGGCAGGAGAACTTCGAGGTAGTCAAGGACTTCGTCTACCTCAGCTCTGCGGCAAACAGGGGAAACAACTTTAGTACCGAAATCACTCAGAAGATTTAACGACGAACTCTATGGACTGTACGTCGACATGCGCCTGGATACAACGCTTAGGATGGGTATGTCATGTAAGGCGTATTGACACCACTCCGTCCCGAAAAGGCTTTGAATCCGAGCCATTGGGACAACGCAACTGGGGACGGCCTAGACTAAGGTGGCGCGGAACTGGAGGCAGCTGACGGAAAATTATGTTGGCTGGAGAGGTATATTGGTTGATGTCCAGGTCCACTCCGGACTATAGCGCCACAAGAAGAAGAAGAAGAAGAAGAAGAAGAAGAAGAAGAAGAAGAAGAAGAAGAAGAAGAAGAAGAAGAAGAAGAAGAAGAAGAAGAAGAAGAAGAAGAAGACGAAGACTTCACGATGCTGCAAAGACGGTGGCGTAAGCCGTTTTATCTCATGAACGAGGTTTCAGCAGCAGTTCAATTTCTTAAATAACGCAGTAAATCGAGTATAGCATACACTTTGTGAAATTTGTCGCCATTCTTTTGAATCCGTATTTTGGTCACATTTATACTTTGCAGCATGCAATGATATGCTGCGGTAATGTTGCGATTAGAACGACTATCGAGTGACCCATACCTAATACGGATTTTGCCGGAGTATCACATTACCTACTTAAGCTGGATTACTGCCGAGTAATGCCTTTTTTGAATTTCAACCCAGAAGATTATTTCTCCAAATGAATCAGCATCAACGTAAAATATTCACCAATCCAATTAAACGCCGACGCTGAAAATGGTCCAACATCTTGTATATTTTAGTATTAAGCAGATCTTGTTAGGATGTTGTTCTTTAAGGGAAGATCGCTACAATGACACGGGAACGCCAAAATATTAAGAACGTTTTCTTTTCGACTGATTTGTATGGCCTCTTGATCTGCGTGCATTCGATGTGGGAGACATACATCTGATGACGTTAAGAAAATGTTAATGATAATAATAATAATTATATGGTGCCACAATCCATAGGCGACTACGGAGTGGCTCAGAAAGGGGTCTAAGGTTTATTGGCGACTCCGAACGACGACGATTGAGAAGATTCTTCTTAGGCAAGTATTGCTCTTTCAGTGCTACCAGCAGCTCGAATTCGATGAGTTTGGCCGGGAATCTAACCTTAACTTTCGGCGTATGAATGTCGCACGCGGCTTCCATAAGAAATGTGGTATAATGTTCTTAAAATTACGACTTCGCGTTGATATTGTTAAAATTATAATTGCCTTTAAACTTTTCAAACGTCACTACTGCTTCATATGCGTACAAATATGAAAGAGTCTGTTGCCATAACGAAAGAAAGTTTAAACTTTCCTACTGAAAATCTATCTGTCTTGTATCCAGTTTCTGCTGCTGCGTTTCTTTCATAATCTTATATCTTTCAATGTTTTTCTAGTGTCAGGGTTAAGTCCTTTTAATGTTCTCTTGCGACATTACGTTTTCCAGATGCTTTGTTGCACTCGGTGACTCACATTTTTTCTCACTTGTCGTCTAGTATTTTAATGTATAATGTAAAGTAGTTCCTCCATTTTGTATTTGGCGCGACCGCTAGTGTCAAACCGTTAAGGCCTCTGCCTTGCTTTTGCTAAATTTTCGATTTTATAATTGATGGCGCTACAGTCCAAAGGGGGACCAGGGCCTAGCTTGCTCACCAACTGCTCGTATTGTACGCGCTACTGTTCTCTCACTAGTAGAAGGGACCTACAGTTTTTTGTCGACTCCAAACGGCGAAATTTGAGAAGCTTTCTTAAACAGTTATTACTCTTTGAGTGTTGTCAGCAGCTCGAAAGAGGTGGTGCCATGAAAAATTCGACAAATTGGTGTTGAGCTAGGAATCGAACCTACACTCTTCGGCGTGTGAGCGTCGCACTCTACCCACTACGATTTTCGATTTGCGAAGATATTTTAAAGCTAGTGTAACCCTCTCATGGCCGAGGCGTGAAATCTCAGCGTATATTGCCCGTTTACAAAAAGGATATCCTCCTATTGTGTTGAGGTCAGACTCCTCAACATTAAAATATCCGTCTGTGCGTCTGAAACCTTTTGTCCAGGACATGACAGCTCCTCGTACCAACTTCCACCCTATAGGCCAGACCTTGCCCCTAGTGATAATTTCCTGTTTCCGGATTTGAAAAATTTTCTTCATGGAAAAAGAGTTTCGGATGATGAAGAACTCAAGTTGGCAATAAATGGGTATTTTGCAGAGAAAGAGGATATCGGATATCGATACGGGGAATATATTGAACGCCCATCATAGATGAAGGCGAATATTTGAAAGACATTTCAAAACGAATTTACACCGATATGTTTTTCATCTGAATCTTAATGCCCTACTCTGGGATTTCGGATGGTAGATCAGCACCTAGTTCTCTCAAATTTGAATAAAACCTTTGACTTTCTTTCATTCACTGAAACGTGTTGTGTGAGCGTCTGAAACGATTTGTGCACAACATGGCTCAATATATGTATGGTCTCAGGTCAGAGAAATCAGCGGTAGACAAGATCTTAACTTTAAGGCATATCCTGAAAATTACCCAAGAAGCACAAGTCCACACTTACCGTCTTTTCGTAGATTTTAAGGCAACATATGACAATGTGCATAGACACGAGCTATACAGTGACTTGGCACTGTTTTGTTATTCCTACCGAGCTCGTCAGAAAGTGTGAAATGAGACTCTCACTGCTTCGTCAAAGTAGTAACGAACTTACTTAGGCCTTCAGTGCCAAGAACAGTTTTAGAGAAGGCGACGCACTGTCATGTGAATAAATGTCATTCTTGAGAAGACATTTATTTATACTTGTGCGTAACTCACAAGTCAACACCAGAGCCAAGGTCTACCAAAAGTCAGCTCAAATGTTAGCTTACGCTGACGGCATTGACGTGATTGGACGAACACAGCGAGTCTTCAATGATGCGTTTGCTGGCATTGAAGCGGAAGCGGCTAAAGATAAAATTAAAGATGTACAACATCGGCGTCTTGGCAGAGCGTTACATTAGGCAGCAGGAACTTCGATATATTCAAGGACTTTGATTACTTAGGCCTTACGGTAAATAGGGATAACAACGCTAGTACCGAAATCCAACGCAGAATCACTCCTGAAAATCGCTGTATTCTTTGGCTCAAGAGGCAATAGAATAATAAAGCCTTCTCTCGAAGAACCGAACTCACTTTATATAACAGCCTGATCATCTCAGTCCTACTTTATGGCAAAGAAACAAAGGCATTACTAAAAGCGGATGAAGAAGCCTTAGTATTTTTGAGAGAAAAGTTTTGCTTGCGATTTTTGGTCGTTTTTGCGTTGATGACATCTGGAGAAGAAGGTTTAAAGACGAATTCCATTGCCTGTACGGCAACATGCGCCTCGTCAAGCATCTGCGGATACAACGATTAAGGAGGCAAAATCATGTAGAGCGTAAAGGTATTACTGCTGCCGTTAGAAAAGTCTTCTGCTCATATTCTGAGCCACTGGGACAACGCAATAGAGGACGGCCTAGATTAACGTGGTGCACTCAAGTGGAGAAGAACCTCAAACAATATGGAGTGCGCAAGTGGAGATAACTGGCGATAGGTAGTACTGCCTGTGGTGACGTTGGTTGAGGCCCAAGCCCACCAAGAACTGAAGGACCACTACAAGATCTCTCTTCATTTGAGTTTCTGGCTATTTCATTCAGATTCTGGTTAAGAACCCCTTCAGTTTATTCCTTTTCTCATTTGGTAGCGACATTGTATATGGTTACAAGCTGCATTGTTGTTAAACTTCCTTCGTAGTTCCCCTTATTGAGATACTAAGCTCCAGGTTTAACAAATGTCCATACTCTCCATTTCAGATGCACTGTACCCAGTGGCGTTTTTCCTACTTGTTTAAAAACGCATTTCAGAATTGCTGAGTATTTATTGAATTGGCATAGTTAACGTTGTCCCTATCAAAAGACATCCAAGTGCGAAACATCCTCTTCACATATAGCACTGTAGCCCCCGTCTCTAAATTTGGCCTGTAAACTTCAACCTACTGGCAGTCAATCCATCTGCAAATTCCCAAGTAGGTTACTATTGCAAGCATCAAGTATTCATTTACGATAAGTGCAAAATTAAGGTCCTTTGCTCTAATAAAACCTTTCCAGAAAATTTGTTTCAATTTATAGCACATGGCTTTAAGAACACACTTCCTTGAGTGGGTAGTAAGCATCATCTTCAGATGACCAGATAAACTATGTGAAACATTTTCTCAGAAGTATCCTTTAAACAGAGATGTTTGCACAACCTCATTATGCGGAGGTATGGCCTCTCATTGGGCGGAACGGATTAACCAAATAAGATTGAACTATAAAGCCATTCAGTTGGAAGAGGGTACGTGATTGACATTTCTAATAATCCTCCTCCATTCAGATATGTGCATGGAGAGAAGCATTCCCTTTGATGGATGGATTGATACTGGGGATATTTTGGGTCATGTTTTCCACTCGAGCAATTTCTCAGCACAAGAATCTTCATAATTGTAAATTGATTGTGGTTCCGTTGTGGAAAATCAACCCGAACTGGAATAGTTTCGAAAATTATTTTCAGTTGTCTATAGACTGCACGTCTATATACTCACAAATGAGTACGATGGCCCTTAGCTACGCACACACACACACGATGACATTGTTGGGATGGTTTCCTAAAATAGTTTTGATTAATTGTTGGCAATGCTCATTAATCATATTAGTTTCACTCCAATGGAGGGATTATCTCAGCTCATGTCCTAAATTGTGGGGTGGAGTGAGATTTTTTCTAAGGCTACCACATCGTCAAGATGTCATCCCTTTGGCATTCTTTTAGGCCTTTTGAACAACGGGCTGAATGAAAGTCCAGAGCTAAGTGAAACTGAAGGCGACCACTTGTCTTGAATGATTGATGTAATCACAAAACTATTATTTTGGTATCAAATTTTCACCAAATTGGCAGTTTGTAAACTGAATTGGAAACAAGCTCGTGAAGTGATTTCAAAAACTATTCAAGGGTTGCTTTTCAGGATATGTAGCAGCAAAAAATTAGCAATAAAATATTTTAAAAACCAATTGCCGGTTTGTTGCCTCGAAGCGTGATACTTCATAGTGTGTATTGCAAAAAATGATTTTGTCGCCCTAAGTTCCATTTTAAAAAAAAGTCATTAAATGTCATTATTTTACGAAGGCCTCTTAACGTTCAATGAGGCGGAAATTATACCTCCAAACATTAATTTTGCCTTCTAATTATCGAAAGTGCGAAAAGTAGTCACAGTCTGTCATGGAACTGGTGAGAAGTTTGAACGGATTATGTGTTCAGTAGGATCAAGATGGAAGAAAGTAAACTTAATCAAGCCGCGGTAGTCGTGGCGGTGTGGGTAAACGAGATACTCGATGCCAGGTTCTACTCCAGGACTGAACAAACCACACACAACACATGATAATGTGCATAAAGACGAGCTGTACAGTACCAAGTATAGTTTTGGCATTTCTACCAAGCTCGTCAGAAAGTGTGAAATGAGACTCGCTGCTCCGTCAAGTTCGGCCTTCAGTGTCAAGAAAAGTTTTAGACAAGGCGAGGCACTGTCATGAGAGATCATAAATATCATTCTTGAGAAGATCGTTAGTAACGCACAAGTCAACACCATAGCCAAGATCTTCCAAAAGTCAGATCAATTGTTAGCTTACGCTGAACCACACGCAAACTATAGCTTTTAAGTTAGTTCAGATTTCGCGATTGGACTTAAAAGTTTAGATTGATTTTCTTGCCACAAAAATAGCAACCACCATGAAGGTTGTTTTTGGGAAACATTAAGACAAAAATTGGTCCATTGTACTTTCAGGTGGTAATCAAAATTTCCTGTTCTGCTGCAGGATATCCAGCAAGCGCTTCTGTGATAAGGTTAACAGTTTTCACAACATCAGCGCCAAAAACCTGTCACCTGATCCGATCAAAGGCAGGACATTTCCTATAGGCGCCGCATAAAGTACCTCTCTAAGCACAAGCACACTTAAGTGCTTAGCGAAAGTTAAGCGTTCCGTTTGTGTTCCAACAATTCATTTGCAGTCTTTTCTACTTGGAGGCACAATTAAGACCGTGTATTGCTTGTTGACTCTTGGGAGCATGCATTTGCACTGCCTGCATCCAAACCAAACCGTAAACGGAAGACCTAACCAAAGAATCGGGCAGTTCCAAGGCTTTGGGTAATGTGAGTCCCCTTTTTGATCCTTCCTTGCAAGTTAATTAGCAATTTCATTTTCTGTGATCCCTTGGTGTACCAGGGCTCAGGCAGGTCTTTAGGAATTCAAGCTGCCGCACGAATAAATGTAAGACTTGCATTCCATGGTTTAGTTTACAGCCTTGGTTATAGCAACAGCAGTAGATGGTCTCTTGGTATATTCCGCCTATTGTTCACAATACAGATTGTAACCACAAGTAACGCAAAAGTGTCTGCGATGTAACCTTTTGATGTGCAAATTATAATTTTTCATTTTCGATACATGCACCAGCTTCAAATTCCTCCGTACATAAAAATCCGATAAAATCCCCTTCTCGGTTTTATTTCTAATCAGATGTAGCCCTGAATACAGGGAAATACGAATAATTATGAACGACGCAACTGGATTTTTGGTGTCCAACCATTAGGCGGCATTTCCTTAAGATTAGTGTCATAGACGATGCGGTGCGCGAGGTCATCAAAGCTCCATTGCGAGTGCTGTTTCTTGGTCCAATTTTGGACTGTTACGCCAACAAACTGTTTAAATCAAGACTTCCAAAAACTGGTCAACATTACACGTGCCAATGCCATGCCACATTCATTCTCGTTGATCCTGTTAAAATTCAGAAACTAATCCTTGGAAGTTATGGTTCGACAATTGTTTTACTAAAATTCTAATGTAAAATTTCTAATTCTAAATGGTGTAGTGGTGGCTCCAAGTTTCATCCATAACGCATAAAGTTCTTTTTATTTTGGCGAAACAGCTTCAGACAGCTCTCAGAATCAACGATGCGTTGTTGTTTTTGGGTCAGTTTGAGCCAACTGGGCACCCATTTCAAAAATTGCTTTCTCATTACTATTTGGACGTTTTCAGGTGCAACCCCCTCAATTGGCCTTCCGAAGCGTTCAGCATCGGTGGGTGTACGGATATTTTGAATGTCAGCCTACCACCGACATATAGTTGTGGTTGATAGAGCAGAGTCCCTGTAAGACTTTTCAAGCCATTGCTGAACTGGAAGGGTATTTTTTCCATGAAATAATAATTGTTGGCGCGACAGTCCACAGGGGGACCAGGGCCTAGATTGCTCATCTCATACTCGTGTTGTGCGCTCTACTGTTCTCTCAGAAGTAGAAGGGATCTACAGATTTTTGCCGACTCCGAACGGCGAAGTTTGAGAAGCTTTTTCTTAGACAGTAATTACTCTTTGAGTGTTGTCAGCAACTCGAAAGAGGTGGTGCCGTGAAAAATTGGAGGAGTTCAACGGGGAATCGAACCTGAACCCTTCGGCGTGTGAGCGTCGCACTCTACCCACTACGCTACGGCGGCCATCAAATGGCAATGTTTAATTAGCACACGAAATGCAGTTGGGCTGGAAAGCCACAAAAGTCTTTACGTACTATGCGAACCAAACTAAACAGGCAAACAACATAAGAGCATTGAGTGTATATTTCTCCATGATTGTTGCTATGAAAGGAGTCTCGCATTTCACCATATGTCGCTCAAACCAGTCAAACGGGTCGTTAAATCACCACATCAGCTTTTGTCCGATCAACCATAAACCACAAATCGGATGGTCGAAATGTGGTAGCGCGAATAAGTAACTTAAGGTTTTCTTGTCCCGCAATAGATATAGCTTTAGCTTTTTTCTTATTTAGCTTGGAAAATTAATATTCTGCTTTTATTTAAGTGCTTGCTCCTTCAAAATGTGTGTTTTTTTTATATGTGTCCGGCAGCAAGATGGTTATTTGGAGAAACGCCACCCGACGGCAACTAAGAGAAGAGCGAGGACCAATAGGCTACAGTCTCTCAGTTATGCGACATCAGTCCAACATACATTTCTTATAATCAGCGAGCAGTCATATCCCTGCCCTTTCATGGACATGAACGGTTCCAATGAACAATCGAGAACAAGTCAGAATACATTTACGAGAATTGATCGCATTCAACCCTCAATCTGTCTCATCCCATGACTCATTTTCGAACAGAAGAAAAAAGTAACTCCAACTTCAGGCCGTGCCTCTGACATATAAACACACCTCATCTCCACCATTTTACGTTAATTGCCACTCGATTTCTTTAAAGCACATTTCAACACTTAAGTGTTTGATAGGGAATTTAACTTTTTTTCCGACGAACACCTTCTGTTAAGGGAAAAAAGCAATTAATTCGTTAACAGCACTTCAGCCGTCACCATCATGTCCCGCACTCTGCAATGCCAACCCAAACCCGGACCCCGCGCATTTAATGTACTATACATCTGCAATGAATACGTATACCGTGGCGCTCTTTGATTTGCCTGACATCAAAGTATTTCAATGACAGCTTGACAATTTCAACAAGATATATGCCCGTACATAAACGCATGACATGCTCCAGCACAAAGCGCGGAGGCGGTGTCGTTGCAAGCATGTCTTACACCGCCATTGTACCGTGTCCCGAGCGTTTTGTTACTTTTTTCTCTTTTTGTGTTTTCATTTTTTAAATTTGATAATTTATGACAGAGAGGGAGCATTTTTCCCCTGTTGGTGCTGCCTGTACGTTATTATGACCCATGCTTCACTGAGCAGCCTTTAAATTTATTACTTGGAAGCAATGGCAGGTCCTGTTTTTATAAAGTTATAAAAGAAATGTCAACTTTTGGAATGGTGGGCTCTGGATGTAAGACAACTTGATGTATGTGGTGCTTGTGGGCGTGTGTCGGGGTTGGCAATTAAATGCTTTATCTTCGATCGGGCTGCCAATTTGATTGGAAGTGTGAAACGCGATTTAATTCCTTTGAGAGTTATCCATTGAACTGAAATGAGGCCTAATTCTGGTTTGTGTTGGCAGTGACCATCAGTTGGGGATGCTATTCATTGGCTTGAAATTCAAAGAAATTTCCTTTTTGACTGGCAGAGTGAAAAGAGCGTCGGTGGACATTGGAGCACCACAAGTACGGTAACGTTTCCAAACATCCATGAATGTGATTACAAGAGGCCTACTTTCTTACATACTTTCCGCGATAAATACTGTACCATATTTCCTTTTCAGTAAAGGTATCGGATGTGGCGTCAAGAAGAGTGAATGCACACAATTCTTATGAAAACATCAGTTTTAACAGTTCAGTTCAGTTCAGTTTATTTGTAGTTTAACTCGTAAGTATTTACATATTAGCAAAACCGTATTTTAGAGATATAGAACAACAGTTCTTTACAACTATGAGGATACAGATAATATAATAACATAATAACAGTAGAAAAGAAAAATGAAGGTAAGGGAAAAAACTACAATCAAAAACCCTTATAATAAGTCTTACAGCTTCAGATTCTTATAACTAAATTGCACCTAAACCCAACATTATGATAAGGCTAGTTAGATCAGAAGATTGCGGATAAGTTCGCTCTCAGAGAGGGTACATTTAATAAGAAAGTTGTATTTTAATTTATGAATGAGACATACAATGGTGTCAACATTAGCTCTTTCATGAAGTCTTGCAGTTGAGAAATGCCAAGGCAAGTTCAACATTAGTTTTAGTACCTTGTTTTGACAATTTTGTAGCTTCCTAATGTGAGTACTGGCACAATCTGCCCATACAGGTGAAGCATAAGTTAGAACTGGTTGGAAGATGGTTTTAAAAATTAATAATTTGTTTTCAATACTAAGCGTTGACTTTCGATTGATAAAGGGATAGAGTATCTTAACCATGAGGTTTACTTTGTGTATTGTGTTTGAAATATGTTTTTCAAAAGTAAGTTTTCTGTCAAAAGTTACTCCTAAGTACTTGCAGTTTTCAGACCATTCAATACTGATAGAGTTCAATTGCAGGTTTGATTGGGGTAGAATCTGATGTTTTCTGCGTCTAGTGAACCACATAGCCTGAGACTTGTCAGCATTTAGCTTTATTTTCCATTTACTACAAAAGTTTTGAAAAATGTCAAGTGAATTCTGTAACGAAATTATAGAGTCCTGAGCTAAGATGTTGGATGAGAACAGGGCTGTATCATCAGCAAACAAAGCAAGAAAAGTGTTTCCAGTAGGTATTGGTATATCGGACATAAAGATATTGAACAGAATAGGACCGAGAACGGAACCTTGGGGTACTCCGAATTCAGTTATATGTGCTTGGCCTACAAAAACAATAAATTTCCTTTGATCCAAGAAACTTTGTACAATTTTAATAAGAGACTTCGGAAAAGAGTATTGGATGAGCTTTTATATAAGCCCTTTGTGCCATACAGAATCAAAAGCCTTTTCAATATCCAATAGTACCAATCCTGTTGAGAGTTTCAAATCTAAACTACTTTTAAAGTGTTGTTTAATTCTCATTATTTGATGGCATGTGGAATGGTCAGCTCTAAAACCAAATTGTTCTTTTGGATATATATTCGATTGTTCGATATGAAGGATTAGGTATTTTTTTATTATTTTTTCAAACAGCTTGCTTAAAGAGCTTAGGAGACTTATAGGTCGATAGCTTTTAGGATCATTCTTAGGTTTACCAGGCTTTGCAATTGAAATTATCTTAGCTGTTTTCCATTTTTTAGGAAAATAACAGTTTTTAAGACAGGAATTGAAAATAAACGTTAAGTAGACTAATCCTTTACGCGGTAAGGCTTTAATTAGAATGTTTCCAATACCGTCAGTTTTAACCTTTCACAAATTTAAGTGTAAGTGCTATCAAGTGTTCTACAACTTATGAATTATAAACAAAAGGTCTCAGTAGCACCAGACCAGATAGGAGGGTTACACTCAAGGTTTGGGTGGATGCGCGCCTTATATATTGTTGCCATATCAAAAGAGGTGCAATATTTCTTGCATTGCTTTAAGAAACCTAGACATGCTGCATTTTTGCGACCATAAATATGTGTTTGTTTCAACTTAAGGCTGAGTTGATACAAAAATCCCGAGGATGGAAAGTCGTTTGGTTTCAACAACGCAGGAGTCATTCATATATAATGGTAATTTGTTTTGAGATAGCTTAATTGACAGTCTTTCTATATTTTTTACAAATTATGCTGTCAGAAATGAATGATCTTAGTATACGATGCCGTTCCATAACCGAAGAGGAGCATTGAGAACCGAACAAAGATGAAAATTGGAAAGTACTGTCATCAGCCAAGAAGTGAATTGGATTACAAGTGAGAGGAGATGATTTATAAAATGAGGAATAATGTCGGATACAAAACGAGGAACATATACATTAAGCGGCGTTGAAGACTACAATTAAGTACATAACTTTTGAAATGCAGGTAAATTACTTGACATCAAATGTTTGAATTTGTTTCAGAACTACGAGGGTTGCCTTTTATATTTCTGGATTAGAGAACAAAAACAAATATTAATCATCGAAAATAGCTTTATTGTTTTTCAAAATATTCCCCATTAAGATCTATACATGCGTTTGAACCAATTTTCGAGGCACTTTTTCCACTCTGATTGAGGTATCTCCAAAACATGCATTCTGAACGCATCGACTGCTTCTTTAGGTGTCGAAACGCGTTGACCTCTTATTATATTTTTTATATGCGGAAATGAAATGAAATCATTCGGTGCCAAGTCAGGACTATAAGGCAGATGACTCATCAAATCGATGTTTTGAGTGCTCAGAAATGCAGTTGCTTGAGCCGATGTGTGAGAGCTCGCATTGTCGTGGTGAAGAGTGATCCGTTTTCGGCGGTTAGTTTTCCTGATATCTTGGAAGACAACTGGCAAACAAATGGTTTTCTACCACTCAGAATTGACTGTTCTGCGTTGTCCTAGTGTTACGGTTGCGACATGTCCATTTTTTTTCGAAAAAAAACAGGCGACTATTTGCCTGGAAGTGCTTCGTGCGCGCGTAACTTTTGTTGGATTTGACTCAATTTGAAACACCCATACGGTCGAACTGCTGTTTACTTTCGGACTCATACGCGTAAATCCATGATTCAACACATGTCACGATGTCATAGACGTGTTTCAAAGCACTGCAACCTGTTTTTGGATCATTTCTTTCGACCAATCGACACAAGCCTTTTTTTGAGCGATTGACAAATTATGTAGGATCCAACGCGAACAAGTTTTATTGACGGTCAAATGTTCAAGCAATATAGAATGAATGTTGGTCCCTCTAGTGCCTAAGATTGTCTCAACCTCACGATAGGGCACATGACGATCTTGCAATATCAGTTGGCACACAGCATCAATGGTTTAAGTAACAGCTACTGATATTGGACGACCTTCGTCTTAGAGTGAATTACGACCTCGGTTGAATTCACTATATCATCGATAAAATCTGGTCTTTGATGGAGCTTAAGTGCATCGATGCATGTTGATCCACATGGAAATTTGTAAGAAATAATCGCACGAAAATCTTCATGATTTAATTTAATTTTTTGGGCGAGATGTATATTCTAAGTTACTGTTAATAACACAAATAGCGCTCTTATGTTAAAATGTTTTGAGCACGTATAATCTAAAAAATGTCAAACTTTACGATATAGAGCTGGCAGTTGCCAGATTGCAACACTACAGTTGCCCAAACCTGAAATATAGAAAACAAACCACGTATCAGACTTGAATCCATCCAATGCAACTTGTATTGAACAGTTCGAAATATTATTTCCAATCCAATCTTAAGAGATTCATCAACGACAAAAGCATGCATTTTCGACAAGAGATACTCTGTCAAATGCTTTTGAAATATCAAGCACAACGATCTTGCTTTCTTCTATATTGTGCAAAGATTGGTTCCATTTCAACTCAATAGTGGACCTGTTGCCGCGGAAGTCGAAGAAGCTTCCGGGTTTCACGATATTTCATTAGCTGACGGCTTATCAGCGTTTCCATGACCTTAGAATGTAGGGACGTAATTGCTATGGATCGATAGGAGGTGGGTAACGACGATTCGTCCTATTTAGGGATGGGGTGGACCAATGCTCTTTTCAACTTACTCGGAAAGAACCCTAATGAGTAATAATAGTAATTGTGGGCGCGACAGTCGACAGCGGTCTAGATTGCTCATCAACTACTTGTGTTGTGCGTGCTACTGTCCTCTTACGAGGAATGCCATTGCAACTTTGAAATCAATTATTTCTTATGGAATTAGCAGTGCTATGTTTCAACCATAAATCTTAAAATATTGAAAGGTAAACATATTTAATTTCCAACACGATATAATGGCTACGGCTGTGGATATTAGCAAATTTGTGTGCCGAGCGTATATCCAAAACAAACACTTGCTTCAAACTGACCAGAAAATAAGAAATCTTGCGCTTACGAAAACATAGGAAATCGACTGAGAAGGATATGTACCGCCCTTTCAAAAAAAAATCTGTATGCATGATACAGTTGGGGTTGTTAAGAAAAATGTTAGGTTCGTTTCCCACATTCTCTTATTTTTCATCACATTTCTTCAAATGAAGAAGTAAAGTAAATAAATAAATAGACTGGGTAGAGCTTACAGAGTAAAATTGACTGCATCACATATTTCGTAGGGGAGACGAATCATTGTGACTTCAAATGGCCGAAATAGAAGATTTCTTGTCCACCAAATAACTTTTCCCTAGAATGAATAACGGATAAAAGTATAGCCCAGAATACGTTCAGAGGTCTTGAATTTTTTGACTTATTACTTACTTTTGGTATATAACCGTGAATTTTTTTTCATGTGGATCCCAATTTCCTTGTTTTTAAATGTAATTGCTTTTAAACGTTTTGAAATCACCGCTTGAGTGACACCCAAGGATCCTGCAAGCTCTTCTTGTATTTGGCAAGAATCATCATAAAATTATGCTTCCAGTACTCTATCTTCAAATCTTTTGGCTGCCCAGGACGTTCATCGTCTTCCAAGCCAAAATCGCAACTCTTAAACCGTTTAAACCACTTTTGGCACGTTCACTCAGCTAGAGTATATTCACCATAAGCTTCCAACATAATTTCTTTCTTTCTACTTTCGTCAGCTGTTTTCTTCATATTAAGGTAATGAAAAATAACTGCCCGCAAAAACACTTGTTCAGGCACAAAGCCATGAGTGAACTGGTATTTACGTTTCAAATGAATGACATTTACTGAAATGACGTACAATTACAGTAGCTTTCCAACGCAATGGAATGGAATGTTCAATGGAACAATAACATTGGAATAGTGCGAGTTACGCCATCTCTAAGTAAACCGCACGAATAACAAAAAAAGACCTCATATAAAGCGGGAATCAAAGCTTATCAAAAGGAAATGGTTACATAACTCAGGCAATCGAAATTTAAACAACAAAAAAAACCACCACTTAATTCATACCCACACACCGGTTGAGCTTCTAACTGAGAAATATATTAAATTGTTTCAAGACACTGAAGAATTCCAAACAGTTTGTAGAACAAATTTGTGATTTATATCTGCTCCTTAAATTGACAGACATAATCGCACAGGAATTCATAGCTTGCAACGAGTTGATACAACTTAAATAGTTTTGCTGCGGGATAAAAATTGATGGCATGTCTGTCGATCGTGGCCGCCGTTGCGTAGTGGGTAGAGTGGAACACCCACGCGCCGACGGTCCAGGTTCGATTCCCCGCAGAACACCTCATTTTTTTTAATGGCACCACCTCTTTCGAACTGCAGACAAGACTCAAAGAGTTATAACTGTCTAAAAAAAGCTTATCAAATTTCGCCGGTCGGAGTCGGCAAAAAGATGTAGGTCCCTTCTACTCGTGAGACAACAGAAACACGCACAACACAAGTAGTTGATGAGCAAACTAGGCCCTCCTGTAGACCGTAGAGCCACCCAATAATTATTATTAACTCTGTCTATCTTTACTCCGCCCCGTCATTTGAGCTCTGACCATCAGGGAACGGTTAAGTGAACTCTTGCTGAGCTGGCGATACATACGAAAATTATATCATAGCTCACTTGAGTACAAAGCACGGCGGAAAGAAGAAAACACAATATATTTGCTTGGTTTCAATTGTTCGAAACTGTCAATGACTGAGCCTTCATCTGGAGAGAAACAACACTGAAACAACCACGAAATGCACCAACTAGGGGACCGAATTCCTACTGGACCTAAGAAGTACGGGTTATAGGAGAATACGAGTAGACTTCGCTTGCACATTCCAATGCTTCATCACGAGTACACGGTCGCAAATAAATCACAAGAGATGATGTCTGCCCCAGAAAGGAGGCAAAGCAGAAACTTAAAAAAAATCCGTATTCAGGATTCAGTTCATATTAAACTGGTCGCTGACCGATTGAGTTTATGTTTTCGCATAACGACAGCAGTACGTTGCAGAAATGCACAGAGTCCACAAGTCTGCACAATTTTATTTGATTACTTACATTTGCAAGTCCGCTTCATGTAATTGCATCCCCCACACCCACTCGTAAATTTATTACGCTTTTGGTTAAAACTTGACCTATACTCGGTGATGGTGGTATGGCCCAAATAAAAACGTAGTGAAGAAAAACGAACCGTCCAGAATGCTTCCCGAATCATACTCTGTTTGAATGCAATATATTTTAATTAAACCCGCAGAGTTCCATCACCCGGCATAGAAATGAAAGGAAAGGATTTTTTTGGTGCTGCAGATTTATGCTTATTTCTGTTTTGGTTGTGTTTTGTTTTCGTTTGTACCAAAAACCAAGCCAACTGCCCATTTAAGTTGGAAAATATATTATAATTAAGGTTGACCTGCTTTTGTGTTGGTTAACTTGATATTTACTTAAACCGATGTTCGAGCCGGCCTGAAATGCAATACTTCTTTGAGTTGGTGGTGGTGGTGGTTAGGTGCTGGGCGTGTGACGTGAGAGTGGATGAAATGGATATTTTTTCGCTGATGACGAAATCAGGTCGGTGGAAATGTGTGAAATGGATACTGAGAATTGATGAGATTACTTTCTTTCCAGAAATCATCCGTAGAACTGAAGGATATCCGTCGGTTCTACTGTAGGTTCGATAAAATAAGTCAAATGAGAGATGTCTGTCTTCTATCTTTCGATCTGCTTTAAATGAGAAGCCTCAAACTTGTGTTTGCTTTCACTTCACCCCTATTTTCTTCCCACCAAACAAACAGCAGCGAAGTTATTTGTGTTATTTTCGCGATGTACGCAAAAAATATTTACGGCCAGTTGAAAGCATGATTAGTGGTGAAACTGAAATAAATGTTCTTCACTTATAATAATGACTCATGTCCAAATAGGTTTACTGCACTCCACCAGTGCAATTATTGTTTTTTGCAACGCAGAAATTGTTACATCACCGCAAAGTGCTTGTTTGTTTAATTAGTTTTACTGTGTCCATGTTCGCAGGAAGTTCACACCATTGTAACAGGACGGAAATGTTTTGCATTACTTGACCATAGCATTCCTGTTATCACCGGAACGGTGCAATAAATACAAAAACGAACAGAAAAAATTAAAACATAGAAATAGTGACTGTGCCGGTCGAAGTAAAAACTGCCCAAATTTGGTACAAAGCTGGTGCTGATGATTACAAACGGATTCAACACTTTTTGTTCCTTTGAAGATGTAAGATATTTTCATGGAAAGTTCTTTTGTTCCTTCACTGGCGTTTCAGTCAAAGAAATTAAGGAATCGCCAGTCTCATACATACCTCAGCCATTCAGCGAGCTGCGTCCAGTTGTGCACTCCAAGTTAGTTTCGGTCCTTCTCCACTTGTGTGCGCCTGGTCATGATGATAATAACATGTCAAAAATAGGTGCACGCCGCTTTACTGTCTACATATTTTGGTGTCGAAGTTTCACTGTCAGAAACCAGCAACGCAAACAGAGCCAAATATCGCATCTTTTACGTTTCTCTCAAAAAGAATATAAGCGTCTTCATCCGCTTCACATACAGTCCGTGCCCCTGCCACGTAGGGCAGAAGACAGTTATAAAACAACAGTTTGGGTTTCCAGAGAGTTCTTCAATAGCCCCTTCGGCTCAAATAGAAAGCAGTGGGAAATGATTCGATTATCTCTCATTGGTCCACAACCCGGGTTAAAGAAGGTCTGGACTTACTTGAATATTTTCTGCCAATTATGAAATTCTCTCCGCCACGTTGATGTTATATGCTTGTAAATAGCCGCAAATGTGACAGCAGTAGGAGCAGACACATCTATGACTAGAAAGGAACAGAAACGGATCCTTTTTAGACTAGTACAAGAAATTTGTGAGCGTACTTCGGATCTGCAAAGAGCAAATATAACACTAGAAGTAGGCAAAATACACATATTCTAGCGAGAATATGCCCGCAGCATCGTACTCTGCCGTAGTACAGAAAGCGTTTAAGCTCACCAAACACCATAAGTACAAGTTCAAAGTTGTATAAGAAAATTCTACATCGGACACTCTATTCATTTTATAATTAATTCACTCAGCTCCACACATTCAGAGATATTTTCAACGCAATGTGCGGTCTGGTATACCGGTATAAAATGAGCGTTTTTTTGAAAATAAAACACTAATTATTAATGGGAAAGTAAAAACAGTTTATTCAAAGTATTGGCCATTGTTTTCTACACATTTTGACCACCTTTCTGGCAATTTGTGAATACCACGCCAATAAAATTGTTCGTCTTTTAAAGCAAACCAATCAGACACCCGATTTTCGAACTCCTCGTAGGAATCAAAGAGCTGCTCAGCCAATGCGTGTCCCATCGATGAAAACAAATGATAGTCGGAAGGAACCAAGTCTTGTGATGGGTGGGGTAGCTGCTCCCAGCCAAGTGTTATGATTGTATACTGAACTGGTTTTGCTTTGTGTGCAGGTGCATTGTCAAGGAGCAAAAATTACCTTGCCGTGTCTTCTGGCCCATTCTGGTCGTTTCTCGAACAATGCATGGTTCAAATTGATCATTTGTTGTCGGTAATATACGTAAATAATAAATAATACTGATCGCATTAACGGTTTTAGGAACTCGTGGTACAGCACACCTTTCTGGTCTCACCAAACACACGGCATTATCTTCTTGCCGAATCGATCTGGTTTTGCAGTCGATATTCATGGTTGTTCCAGATTAACCCATGATTTTTTCAGTTTAGGATTCCTAAAATAATTCCATTTTTCATCGCCAATAACATCCGATGCAAAACCGATTTTCTTTCGTGTCTTTGAAGCAAAATTTCACAAGTGTTTTTTCGGTTTTCCATCTGCCTTTCATTCAATTCAAGTGGCACCCATTTTCCATATTTTGGATCATTCCCATAGCTTTTAAACGGTCAGAAATTGCTTGTTGTGCAACATTTAACATTGCTGCCATTTTCTTTTAACTTAAGGTGCCATCTCCATCCAATATCGTTTGCAATTTGGCGTCTTCAAACTTTCTTGGTGGTCTTATACGTTCTTCATTTCTCACATGAAAACCATTGTTTCTGAACCGTTGAAACCATATTTTGCATGTTGCTTCTGATAGAGCATGATCACCATATGCCTCTACAAGCATTCGATGCGACTCTGCAGCATTTTTTTTCAAATGAAACCAAAAAATTAATGCTTTCCGCAAATCATCACTTTCTGGTACGAAATTCGACATTTTCAACACAATAAAAAAATTTGATGCTGTCTGTTCAATGACTTGATGTATACGAAATATTTTTCACAGATATCATAGCAAACAAACAAACAAAAAATAAGGGCTCGTTCACAACAAATGTTTCCTATCGAGACATTTGTACCTTTACGCTACCTTCATATGGGTATACTTGGTACTTTCTTTCCAATGTGTTGGGAGATATTTCCAGTCCAGGTTCAGTTTCCAGCCCAACACGAATTTCTCACGGCACCACCTTTTTCGAGCTGCTGACAATGCTGAAAGAGCAATAACTGCTTAAGAAAGCTTCTCAAACTTCGCCGTTCCGAGTCGGCAAAAAACAAAAAAACTGGCAACCAGGGCCTAGCTTGCTTGTTTGCCTAGCTACTATTCTCTCACGAGTAGAAAAGACCTACAATTTTATGCCGACTACGAGCGAAGAATTTTTGAGATGCTTTTTCTTAGAGTTATTACTCTTTGAGTGTTGTCAGTAGCTCGAAAGAGGAGATGTCGTAAATAATTTGAGGTGTTCAGCCGGGAATCTAACCTAGAACTTCTATTAATGGTAATTATTCGGGCTGATGGTGGCTATACCGCTCCCGTAAATAAACCTCATATTCACTCTTCTCCTCGCCATATGGTAAGAGTGGACATCCATCAGCTTAGCGGAACAAGCCAATCCGTTTATATTGCTTGAAGGCTTTGGCTGGAATAATTTCACTTCCTCGCACGTTCTTGTGGTATGCAACATTGGAGTAATAGGCTTCAAATATATGTTCGTTTTTAGAACACATGAGTCGTGCAACGATGCAGCACCCTATTCACTTAAGCTTCTTTAAACAAAACCTTATACTGATAGGATGAATTGGGTGTTCTGTATTGCTTTTATCAAGGGCGAAGGCATGGCCTCTCCAGTACGTTAAGTAATTAATCCAACAATGACTCAACATATTACAGATTTCCATTTCTCTGGGGTAAAGTTGGCTACAATCCAAAAATTATGGAACACTCAAGTTGTGATTGAAATTTGCCTGAAATGCTGTTGAAAATTACTTAACGAATCTTTTTTTTTGGTTACCTTTT
This sequence comes from Eristalinus aeneus, assembly GCA_955652365.1. NCBI lineage: Eukaryota > Metazoa > Arthropoda > Insecta > Diptera > Syrphidae > Eristalinus > Eristalinus aeneus. Next base: position 7,722,443 of record OY019131.1, on the reverse strand, counting down.
ACTGTGAGCTGATTTTGTTGTATGGACCTAAACAACAGCTTTGAAGGTCTCCGATAGCCCAAACCGCCCGGATCTTCGACACCTACAGAATTTACTGAAGCACCGAGTTCCTAGTATCAAGTATTCCAAATAGCAAAGCAAGCCAAAAACTCATCAAATAAGATGTCTCCTAATCCAGTTAACCGCCACACTCGAGCATAACGAGCTCTGGAGGATTACATTTGTAGCGACTCCCGCCGGAGCGGTAAGTACGTGATCCATTGCACTCTGCTGTGAGAATTTTCTTCATCGAATTAATGAGATATTTTTCACCGAAGGTGTCGCATACCCTGGCGCACTTATTTATGCCCTTGTACACGAGATTCTTTCATGTGCACACTTCAAAGTTTGTCTGCGTTTGGTGTCGGTTGGGTTTTCAATTAAGTCGTACACCAAACGATGACACACACACACCCCTCCCGCTGCTCCTGTAGGTACGCCATACCCTCAAGTCCTATTGTTAATTTTAATATCGAGACCTTATCCTAGAAAACACCTTGTGCATAAAGTACAAAAGTTGTAATTACAAGAGACGGAGATGATTTCTTAAATTAATTATGCAAATTTTTAATGAGTTTTCGTAAACTTTGAACACAGGTCCTTGAGACACAATCAGTTCTGTTCCTGCAATATTGTGTGTGGTAAATACTCTATTGTTCTCGTCAGCAGCCGTGCTCGTCGCACTTCTCCTTGCCGAGTGAAACTGTATCGCAAGAAACCCGCCCACAATCCAATTACTTATCACGAGTTACGTGCCAAGGATTTGTATTGGGTCTGCGGATGGGAGACTGTCGTCACACGTTGCTCGAGAAAGCAATTTTAAAATCACATGCAGCTGAACTGCGTCATTCGACAAAGCACTCCACTTTGGGGAACTGTGGAGAGCACCGCTGCGATATTTACTGCGAGCAATTAACAACCCATTGGACTGCGTCTGCTGTTATTTAATTATATCATTTAATTGTATTCAAATTAGACATGTGAGGAGCTCAAATTGACCATGTCAATCAGTTCCACCCACGGCCTCCCACATAATTGACTGGATTAATTAAAATAAATCCGGCTGTAGGTGGATCCTTTCGCATTGAGTTCACAGCACATCGGTGCGGTGCAAATTGCGCCCTTTCGCTTCACACTGGAATGCAGTTAACAATTATTAGCCTAATAAAGTTTACTTTGAAAGAGTGTGCTGGAAAGAGGGCAACTCTGTGATGCACAATGCCCGGTGGTCGGCGGCGGCGGTGGCTATGGCGGGGCGGCGCCTTCCTGACAGTTGTTCATAGAATGTGTTGCATGAGTTCGTGTAATTAGGGAGTTGGAAAACGTGATATTTGGTTACACACCCGCAGACACAAATAATTGCCTCCGCGAATTCAGCAGAGTTTGTTCAACTTTCCATTCAATTGATTGATTGACTTTAATTGGGTGTAGAATGCTCTCTGTCGGGCTGGTGTTCTACTTCGCTGAGTGCGCGTGTTTGCTTCTGTGCACAATGTGGGGTGTCGAATGCACGAGGATTTCGGGCCGTCTGGCAGCAAATATTTGACAGGTATTACATCCCCTGGTTTACCGCCGGACGTTTGCTCTGCGAAATCAAAATATCAGAAGTATTGTAAGCAATAAACGGTAGCCCAGAATATCGCCGACTCTGCAGAGTGCAAAATTCAGCTGAAAAGTGGCTTGAACGAATTTGATTCTCTGAATCCACTGAGACCTTTGCTTGCTTTAGCACTTCATTGTGCAATCATACGTCAATTGTGTTTCGTTTCTTTGAATACATCTTCACACACTTTATTTATTCAAACAGTCATTTTGTCTGGGGTGCTCGCTGCTAAATTTTGTTGTAAGAAAAATAATTGTTGGCGCGACAGTCCACAGGGGGACCAAGGCCTAGCTTGCTCATCAAATACTCGTGTTATGCGGACTATTGTTCTCTCACGATAAGAAGGGACCTACAGATTTTTGCCGATTCCGAACGGCGAGATTTGAGAAGCTTTCATAGACAGTTATTACCCTTTGAGTGCTGTCAGCAGTTGGAAAGAGGTGGTCCCGTGAAAAATTTGAGGTGTTCAGCCGGGAATCGAACCTAGAACCTTCGGCGTGTGAGCGTCACACTCTACCCACTACGCCACGGCGGCCAAATTTTTTTGATGTACTTTAGGCAATTCGATTGTGAGAAAGGTTCATTCAATACGGGTTCTCAAGCAGACAAGGAGTTTTTAAAAATGAATGCCCTCATTGTTTGTCTACTTCTCCTCGACTGAACTTCGCGCAGCTTTTCACCCTACCAGCTCTTTGAAGTTAGGGACAGTTTCCGTTTTGAGCCTGTAACTGCTCTTCAGAGAACAAAACACGAGAAGGTCTAATTCGTAGAAAAATTTAGACATTTTTTCGTTTAAGTTTGATTTTCATGGAAAAGTTCAAATGCAAAATTTCTTGATCTCACAAGTAGAAGAAAAAGGGCTTTTGGCAACAGATTATATTTTCGGATCAAATTCAAGTCACAGCAGAAGAAACAAAGAGGATTTTTTGGATTTGACATTATAAACATGAATAATCGAGTATCGATTGTAGTCGTCAGTAATGCAGGATATTAGTTTATATAAAAAGTGTAAATAATGACGTGGTTAAGTATTTACTATAATTAATAAATTATTTTATCTAATTTATTTATTTTATTTGTTAATGTGTTATGTAACAAAGTTCGTTCCTTATAAGGAATTAATTAATTAACGGAGGATTAAAACCGAAAAGGTATTCTAAAAAAGGATATACAAATTAAAAATGGAAAGGCCAAGGAAAATAACAAAACCTACCCTTCTGAGAGCACAACCAGAGATGACGTGACTCTGAAGGATGAAGGCTGACCAAGTGTATACTCCCCAAATGTCCACAAGAAATTCCCGGCTTTAATTCTTCTTCTTCTTGTTTTGCTACAGTCCGGGGTGGACCTGGGCCTCAACCAACATGCCTCTCCAGCCAGCACGATCTTTCGCCAGCTGTCTCCAGTTGCGCACTCCAAGTTGGTTGAGGTCCTTCTGCACTTGTGTGCGCCACTTCAGTCTAGGCCGTCCTCTGTTGCGTTGTCCCAATGGCTCGGATTCAAAGACTTTTCGGACCGGAGCAGTGGTGTCCATACGCTCTACATGGCCTAGCCATCTTAAGCGTTGTATCCGTAGACGCTTAACCAGGCGCATGTCGCTGTACAGCCTATAGAGTTCGTCATTAAATCTTCTCCTCCAGATGCTATCAACGCAAACAGGACCAAAAATCGCACGCAAAACTTTTCTCTCGAAAAGACTAAGGGCTTCCTCATCCGCATTTGCTAACGTCCAAGATTCTGCGCCATATAGTAGGACGGGGATGATCAAGCTGTTATATAAAGCCAGTTTAGTACTTCGAGAGAGGGCTTTATTACTCAATTGCCTCTTGAGCCCAAAGAAACAGCGGTTGGCAAGAGTGGCCCGGCTTTAATGATCTGTCCAAAAAAATCCGAGGCTATTTTGTTGTCTTCAGACAGAAAAGACTGCAGATCGGGCACTTCACCAAATCGGGCACTTCACCTTCGCACACTTAAGTATGCCTGGACTTGTTGATGTTATCCTACGCGACGCATGTAGAGAGGGTGAAGACACTGCAGAGCACTTCCTTGGTCAATGTCCCGCATATGGTCATATAAGGTTTCGGCTGTTTGGCGCTGATGTGGTGACGCTGGTTAGTTTTCTTCTGAACGACCAAGAAATTACATTAAATTTAGTTTTCGAGTCTGAGCCCGTCGATTGCAGTCATTTTCAACCTCCAAAAACAGAAAAAACCTACAGCTGATTGAGAACTGAGTAAATGTGGAGCTCTCTAGATACGCTGCCAACAATTTAAATGCCGTTGGCTAATTGCCTCATTGCAATTAAAATTAGAATAAAGATATTTTGTAAAAGAGGCATACGTCTGAAAACCTTGAAGTTTGACAAAGTATGTCATGATATGATTTAAAAAGTTTCATTTTAAGTAAAACGCACATTGTGTTAGATGGGTTTGAGTTATTACACTCTCCCTATGAGCTGTGATTTCTCCTGAAGGTAAAAAACTGCAATTGCAACCTTCCCAATGCAAGGAGCGATATTGTGTTGAATTTCAATTTATACTGTCGACCGTGTCAGCATTGTTAGCGAAGACTATTAGTGATGTGTCATGTTCTTCATGGCTACCAGTTCATAGTGAGTTAAGCATTGCACAAGACGATAACTACTGGAGAAACTTACCTACGCCTGGCTGCCTTCACACGGAAGCTGGACAATTGTTCCCAACTCTATAGTCATTGCAGACGTTGGTGAACAGCCTTCACGTGTCACAAAGTCAGACAGAAGTAAAATTTACTCATTCTGTCCTTTCAGGTTCACGCTTTCGCTTTCACAAATTTTTTCCTGTTGCCTGTAGGAAATTACATACCTTCCAGGCTTTTCCTCAGTTTTCATCCATCAGCACCAAAATCGTCGAGCACAGATGAAGCTTCATTGCTCAACAACGAGCTCCCTCATTTCTGGTACTGCGAATTGCTGTAAGGTCGGATTAATCTTTGAGAAAGCTGCGATTTTGAAATTTGATGAATTTTCTAGACAGCGAGAACAAGATAATGTAATATCTAGCTCAATGTTTAATACATATTCAATTTGGCATACAGTACGACCTTACTTTCTATATAGAATTTTAAAATTTTGAATTATTTTATTATTTATATAATAATAATAATTGTTGGCGCTACAGTCCAAAGGGGGACCAGAGCCTCGCGTGCTCATCAACTGCTCGTGTTGTGCGAGCTACTGTTCTCTCACGAGTAGAAGGGACCTACAGTTTTTTGCCGACTCCGAACGGCGAGATTTGAGAAGCTTTCTTAGACAGTTATTACTCTTTGAGTGTTGTCAGCAGCTCGAAAGAGGTGGTGCCGTGAAAAATTCGAAAAATTGGTGTTGAGCTGGTAGTCGAACCTAGATCCTTGGGCGTGTGAGCGTCGCACTCTACCCACTACGCCACGGCGACCACTTATTATTTATATAATAATAAATATAATAATAAATAATAAATATATATATTTATTACTTGTTGTGTAATGTATTAACACAATTTTCTTCACGAAGTGTAGTTGCATCCGATCGAATGTTTTATCAGAAGTGTTTCCACTGATTGACATGTAACATCACTCAATAAATCCCGGGACTGGGGTATAGCGGCGCCCCATTATCTTTTGTAAGTAAAAGTATTCAAATGATGCCTGTCAAATTTTCATGGCAATCTAACATTTCGATATCTTTTTATGAAAAGATTTATCTTTGGCCTCAAAATGGGCTTCAGTTTCGGTGATCATCTCCTCATTCCAGCCATATTTTTCTTCGGCGAACATCTATTTGAGGTCTAAAAAGAGGTAGAAGTCGCTGAAGGCCAGATCTGGGGAATACGGTGTGTGCGGAAGAAATTCTAAGCCAAATTCGTGCAATGTGGTCATGGTAGCCAAAGACTTGTGAAGGGAGCATTCTCTTGGTGGAAGAGAATTTTTTTCTTCTTTATATGGGACCGTTTTTCTTAATACACAAATAATGCCATGAACTATTCGCTATTGACAATCTATGAATAAGATTTCGTGCGCATCCAAAAATACAGATGCTATAATCATGCCACTCCACCTTTGTGTTTTTGGGCGCTTTGGGCGTGGTTCACCGGTTGCTGTCCACTCCGCTGACTGCCGAATTGACTCCGGAATAAATTTAGGGATACAAAGTTTTGTTTATTCTGGAGAAACAGTTCCAAACAGCTCTCAGAATCATCGTTATGTTGTTGTTTTTGCTCCATTGTGAGCAAACGCTGCACCAATTTCGAAAACCGCTTTGTCATGGACAAATGTTCATGCAAAATAGTGTACTCATCACCTTTTGATATCGTTAAGGCGTCAGATTTCTCACGACATTTCACTTTGCGGCTTTTTAAAACGATTTTTTGTACATTTTTGGTGGTTTTCAGGTGTAACTGCCTCAATTGGCCTTCCAGAGCGTTCAATATAGTTGGTTTCTGTACGGCCACGTTTAAAGTCAGCATACCACCGACAGATAGTTGTGATTGATGGAGCAGAGTGCCTGTGACTCTTTTCAAGCCATTGCTAAGCTTGCACGGTGTTTGATAATAATAATAACAATAATAACTGTATGGCGCGACAGTCCGCAGGGGACCAGGGCCTAGCTTGCTCATCAACTACTCGTGTTCTGCGCGCTACTGTTCTTCCACGAGTAGAAGGGACCTACAGTTTTAAGCCGTCTCTGAACGGCGAAGTTTGAGAAGCTTTATTAGATAGTTATGACTCTAAGAGTGTTTTAAGAAGCTCGAAAGAGGTGGTGCCGTGAATAATTTGATGTGTTCAGCCGGGAATCGAACTGAGACCCCTCGGACGCCACGGCGGCCATGGTGTCTAATAGACCTAGAAACCTACGAAATTCTGTTTTTTCCATAATTTAAAAATATCAAAAGTAATGTCACTGCAACCTATAACCTAATAATCAGATTGTCATGAAAGTTTGAAAGGTATCATTTGAGTGTTTGCACTTTCTTTCCGGTGTGGTGTAGTGGATAGAGTGGGACGCTCACACGCAAAAGGGTCTAGGTTCGATTTCCGGCTGAACACCTCGAATTTTTCACGGCACTACCTTTTTGGAGCTGCAGGCAACACTCAAAGATTAATAACTGTCTAAGAAAGCTTTTCAAACTTCGCCGTTCGGAGTCGGAAAAAACTGTAGGTCCGTTCTATTCGTGGGAGAACAGTTGCGTGCACAATACGAGTAGTTGGTGAGCAAGCTAGGCTCAGGTCCCCCTGTGAACTGTCGCGCCATACAATTATATTAAAATTGATATTGATTTTATTTAGTGGTGCCAAATATACTATTTGAATGATGTGTTAGCAGGAGTCGATAAATGGACTCAATTTCCATGAATCGCCTACATATTTAGGCCAACAAGGCCACAATTTCATGTTCATTGTTGGCTTCGGGCTCCTCTGATATTGTCAGCTTGTTGGCATACATAAATGGCTAAACTTAGAATCACAGAAAAAGGTCAATCAGCTTTCGAAGCCGCCTTAACCAATCCACTAATCTACGCCTCACTTTAGACAACACGCTCACCCGACCAACTCTTCAATATATCAACGCAAACGTGACCTGTGTTCAAACGTGGTATGTTATCCTTATCCCTAACTTTCAATTCCGATAAGGAATACTGAGTAAACACGGCGCTACAACGCTCTTCTCATTAAAAGACGATCGATACCTTCTATACCTACCTACAAACCGCCCAAAGTAGTTGTGTTGGACGAATTGGTAACATTTGGAATATCACCGACCTGTAAAGGATCCTTGGCTTATTGATGAACCTTTTGAGCAAAAAATGAGTTTTCCGATGAAATTCATCATTGCTCTTGATATCCCAAGCGGAGAAACAACGTCATCTCAAATGGTTTATTCTCTTCAGTTAGGTGTTGCTCGAGTGTTAACCAGGATTATAACGCGAGATACGCCATAATGTAGTCTCCAGAATCTCATGGAATTGTTTGATTTAAATTTTCATGCTGCGAACGCCTGAAGCGCAGTGATATTTATAACACTTAGTTGCTTCACTGACGCAACAATTTAACACAACGAGGTGTACGTAGCCTCATATTTTTGGAATTAAATTGTTTTGGTCTGTCTACGGGGGGGAGGATTATGCCCGACAATTGGAGCTGACGTTGCGGTCACCGATGTCCTACAAATTTCAGTAGAAAGTTCTGTAAATTTGCATACGTTGCCTGTTCATATACACACCATGCCAAAGACCGTTTGATAATAAGTTAAAGAGTGCATTCGCAAATAGATCTCGAGTTTGTCAAGTCCCTACTTCTTCTGCAATGAAAAAAAAATGTTCCACATACGACATAAGGTTCGCTTGTTTCCTGCAAGGTCCGTCTCCACTTCATTACAAGCGTCACATGTCACAACTCAAACCCTTCAATTAGGAAAATCAAAGATGAGCCGTCGTTTAAGCAGAAACATCACTAAAACATGTGAATTCGTATGCATTCCCCAAGCAGCAGTCAATCAACGCAAGTATTTCCAAGCACGTACAGTGCCCCTTTTTTGCAGTTATCCCTTAGTAATAGATTTATTATGGTTCCACGCAGACGATCCAGAAGAGGCAGAAAAAAATTCAAAATCTCACTATTTACCCTTCTGATTGCGGAGAACAACCTTAAACTTAGACAAACTATGCGAACTCCACCGATTCCGGGTACGACTTGGTTTTTATCCCCTAACTTGTGGCATCGTAAACCGCATCATACTCCCGGTCCCCTAACGAATGTGTGCTCAAAATCAAGTAATTGAATTACATTTTCATATTTGCAAATAAACTATCTATAAATATGCTATCCTTGTCGTGATACCCGGCACTGACTGCACGGCTGTGTGCTTATGTATCGCACTACGCCGCCGTCCCTCCGCTCCTGGGTGTTTATGTTAATAAAACCGGAGAGAGGAAAAAAATTCTGTACGTGAACACTTTTCCATGATAATCACACATATACGTATCCATGCCGCATGGTCGTGAAGACTGGCATTTGATTTCGGCCAGCCCCCCGCCCAACCTCATATGACATTCATCAAATATTTTTGTGGAACACGCCCTTGGCGTGTACCCGGAAAAGTTGTTTTTGCCAAAATCTGAAGGTTTTCGACTTTTGTTTATTTTTATTTACTACTCGTTTAGTGAGATGTCAGAGAGAGGACCAGCGGCTGTGTCCACCCCATTCTGCGTGTATCCAGGAAACGAATTCGAGGTTACGCAGGCATCCGTCTTCAGCGGATGGACGGTTTATTGTGCCGTTCACCCAGTATCTGGACTGTCAAATACTTTCTCTACGAAGTTATAAGTTAATATTGATGTCGCTGAACAAATAAACAAGTGGACATTTTGTAAGTGGGTTGGATTATAGGACACTGTGATTTAAAGAGATTAACTGCTCTGAGCGGTGAGACTGTCTCTCGAGGTTACAGGCTCGGACGTATGACCTTGTGGGAATTGTTACCGAAAATCTTTGTAGGAACCCATGGTTTGACGACGAATCCAGGCAATTGCATGCAGCCAAACAAGACGCCTATAAGGCGTCGAACAGGAGCTGTTCATGAACACTATGAAAAAAGAAAAATGGAAGACCACCGGCTTTTCGAAAGAGAAAAGCAGGAGGAAAGTCTGGAGGTTTTACTGCAGGGCAAAGTAATTTTCTTGTGGCCGCTTTGGCGTAGTGGGTACAGTGCGACGCTCACACGCCGAAGGACCTAGGTTCGATTCCCGGCTGAACACCTCGAATTTCTCACGGCACCAACAGCGCAGAATGCTTCTCAAACTTCGCCGTTCGGAGTCGGAAAAAGATTGTAGGTCCTTTCTACTCGTGAAAGACCAGTACTGCGCACACACGAGGGCCAGGGCCTAGCTTAATAACCAAGCTTGGCTCTGGTCTAACTGTGGACTGTCGCGCCAAGAATTAATATTTAAGACAATTGCCTTGGGGATACATAGTTCAGACCGAACACTATCCGGACCAAAACCGACATTTAGCAGTCTGTGCTAAGAATCTGAAAGGACCATTTATTCAGTCTCCTAAACGGCGATGCTGGAAGAACGTTCTTCTCAATAAGGATGAGAATGGACAGGAATTTCGTCATCTAGACGAATTGAAGATAGCAATATCGAAACTGAAGTCAAACAAAGCTGCTAGAGTAGTGGACACGAACAGGTGGTAATCACTTGGCGCTTTATCCGGGCTATATGGTGGATGCGATAAAACCTCCCATTCTAGCTCCCGTAGCGTCTGACGAGTCATCAAGGAAGTGTGTGGTCTGGCGTTGTCCTGGTGGAACACTACACCCTTCCTTTTGGTCAATTCTGTGCGCATCTGGTCGATCGCCTGCTTCAAGCGGTCTAGTTATTCGCAGCAGATGGTAAAATTATGCGTCTGGCCATATGGATGCAGCTCATAGTGGATGATTCCCTTCCAATCCCACCAAACACACAGCAAAACCTTCCTGGCTGTCAATCCCGGCTTGGCCAATGTTTGGGACGATTCACCGACCTTCAACCACGACCGTTTTCGCTTGATATTATCGTATGTGATCCATTTTTCGTCGCCAGTCACCATCCGCTTCAAAAATGGGTCGAGTTGCTTCCGTTTCAGCAGCATATCGCAGGCCTTGATTCGGTCCAGAAAGTTTTTTTTGCGTCAAATTATGTGGCACGCAAATATCAAGCTTGTTTTTGTATCCGGCCTTCTGCAGATGTTTTTAAATGGTTTGGTGACTTGCTTTCAGCTCCTGGGCGATACCACGAGATGCCACATGCCGGTCTAACTCGACGATATCCATAATTCGATCGGTGTTCGTCATCACAGGTCTTTCGCCGGCTGGCTTATCCATGGTGTAGTTTTCACCGGCTCTGAATCGTCGAAACCATCCCTACGCGGTTCGAAGTGATAGTGTATCATCCCTCAAAGCACCGTTAATCTCATATAAATAATAATAATTGTTGGTGCGACAGTCCACAGGGTGACCAGGGCCTAGATTGCTCATCAACTACTCGCGTTGTGTGAACCTACAGTTTTTGCCCACTCCGAACGACGAAATTTGAGAAGCTTTTTCTTACCCTTTGTCTGTTGTCAGCAGCTGGAAAGAAGTGGTGCCGTAGAAAATTCGAACAACTCGTGTTGAGCTGGGAATCGAACCTAGACCTTTGGAGTGTGAGCGTCGCACTCTACCCAGTACGCCAACGCGGCCACAAACAATCAATTACTTACCCTCTAAGAAATATGTAAACAAATATAAAAAAATCAACGCTTACTATTACATTGGATTTTAATTCATGTTCAAGAATTTTTGATCTTGGTGCTATTATATATTGCACACACCGAAATTCTGTGTTCTTTCGGATAACGGGCCTAATTAGAATTCAGAATGCATCTTTTTTCTTATCTTGCTTATAGGTTTTATAACTGATGAAATAAGGATGTTGTGCCCTAAATATGGTGTGTTTGCATTAGGGTAGGAAGAAGTTATAGGCAAAATAGTGACAAAATTGTGACAAGGTCATAAATGGTTGTATTATTTTGCACAGTGCTGTTGACGAAACGAACATTTCTGTTTTTAAAAATGGTAAAAGTTATCGCGTTTAAAGGTGGCAAATATCATAATGTGGATCATTAACTTTTGCAAAGAAAGTTTTCGAAAAAATTGTGCGTGAGTGAACATTTTTTTTTTTGGTGAATTTTTTTGTTATTAATTCTAGAGTCATGCTGGCTGGAGAGGCGGGTTGGTTGAGGCCCAGGTCCCCGCCGGACTGCGGCGCCAGAAGAAGACGAATTCTAGAGTTCCAAAAAAATATTCTGTAGTCTTCCCTGGGCCATAGTCACACCGGGTTAACCATGTAAGCCACAATTTTGTAAAATTATAAATGAAGTTCACTTAAATCTATGTTTCTTACACTTTGTAATGTTTATTTTATTATATTACCCCATCTTAAGACTGTATTAAAAGCTATTTGCAACTCTGTTAAAAATTTATAAATAAAGGGTGATTTTTTAAAAGCTATAGGAAAGTTGCTAAGAAAAAAACACATAAAATTCAGAAAAATGCATGAAATCATTGTTTGAATAGATAGTAAGGTCCATATTATTTAATGTTTGAAGATTATTTCACGCAAATGTTTGCCTTGACTGTGCCTCAAATGGTCCATCCGCTTATTCCAATTTTGGCAAACTCTTTCCAACATTACGGCCGCTATCTCACGAATTAATGCTTCAATGTTGTCTCCCAAGTTTCAATTGAAGCGGGATTGTCTGTATTTACACGAGCTTTAAAATAACCTCAAAACCACAAAAAGCACTACAACCACAGCCTCAACCCACAAAAAATAGTCTAAAGGCGTTAAATCGCTCGATCAAGGCGGACAACTGACCAGTCCCGAACGTGAAATAAAATGTTCACCGAAATTGCCCCTCAATAAGTCCATTGTTGCGCGTTCTGTGCGCCATGTAGCACCGTCTTTTTTAAACCACATGTCATGCAAGTCAAGCTCTTGCATTTTGTGCAAAAAAAAGTTGGATATCATCTCACAGTTGCGCTTACCATTCACAGTTACGTTACGATTCGCATCAGCTTTGAAGAAGTACGGTCTAATGATGCCACCAGCTCATAAACCGCACCAAACTGTGATTTTTTCTGAATGCATTGGTAGCTCTTGCAATGCTGGTTGATATTCACTCCAAAATCTACAATCTTGCTTATTAACTACCCCTTGAGCCATAAATGAGCTTCGTCCATTATCGACCTTAAAATGGAAGAAGTGAGCGATGAACTTGTATAACAGAGCACGCACTTTGATAGAAAAAAAAAATGAATAATTTGCAAGTGTTGTTGACTTGTAAGACGATTTATGGTTAAATTATAGACCAAACAATATGTATGACAATGAAACAAAACACAAAACTTGCGTCAGCTGATTAAACCAGTGTGGCCTAAAACATAACACCATAGCTAAAACAGTCACCCTATATATGACTTCATATAGAAAAGAAAACCATCAAAAATAGCCCCTACTTAATGTCTATCTATATCCATTTTCACTTTGACTCAATTATCAAAAATATATATTCAATAATTTGTTTCAGCTTAAATACCCCTGGCAGGAATCACTCCAAATTTTCTGATACAGGAAACATCTCCAATGTGTCTGCCTTATACCTGTATATACCTGTATGAAATGAGCGCTATTTTTTTAAATAAAACACTTTTTATTAATGGGAAAGTAAAAACATTGTATTCAAAGTATTGGCCATTGTTTTCTACACATTCTACACCACCTTCCTGGCAATTTGTGAATACCACGAAAATAAAATTGTTCGTCTTTTAAAGTAATTTAATCAGTCACAAAATTTTCAACCTCCTCGTAGGAATCAAAGTGCTGCTCAGCCAATGCGTGTCCCATCGATAAAAACAAATGATAGTCGGAAGGAACCCAGTCTTGTGAATACGATGGGTGGGGTAGCTGCTCCCAGCCAAGTGTTATGATTGTATCCTGAACTGGCTTTGTTTTGTATGCAGGTGCATTGTCATGGAGCAAAAATTACCTTGCCGTGTCTTCTGGCCCATTCTGGTCGTTTCTCGATCAATGCATGGTTCAAATTGATCATTTGTTGTCGGTAGCGATCAGTATTAACGGTTTCACCAGGTTTAAGGAGCTCGTGGTACAGCACACCTTTCTGGTCCCACCAAACACACAGCATTGTCTTCTTGCCGAATCGATCTGGTTTTGCAGTTGATGTTGATGGTTGTCCCAGATCAACCCACGATTTTTTCCATTTGGGATTCTTAAAATAAATCCACTTTTCATCGGCAGTAACAATCCGATACAAAACCGATTTTCTTTCGTGTCTTTGAAGCTAAATTTCACAAGTGTTTTTCCGGTTTTCCATCTGTCTTTCATTCAATTCATGTGCCACCCATTTTCCACACTTTTGGATCTTTCCCATAGCTCTATAACGGTTAGAAAATGTTTGTTATGCAACATATAACATTGCTGCCATTTGCTTTTTACTCAAAGTGTCATCAACATTCACTATCGTTTGCAATTCGGCGTCTTAAAACTTATTTGGTGGTCTTTCACGTTCTTCATTTCTCACATGGAAATCATTATTTCTGAGCCGTTGAAACCATCTTTTGCATGTTGCTTCTGATAGAGCATGATCACCATATACCTCGACAAGTATTCGATGCGACTCTGCAGCACTTTTCTTCAAATGAAAACCAAAAATTAATGCTTTCCTCAAATCATCACTTTTTGGTTCAAAATTCGACATTTTTAACACGAAAATATGATGTTGTCTGTTCAATGACTTGGTGTATACTAAATATTTTTCACAGATGGCATACCAAACAAACAAATAAAACTAAGGGCTCGTTCACAATAAGTGTTCCCTATCGATACATTTGTATATTGGCGCTCACTTCTTACCGGTATAAAAGATGATAGAAGATGAAGTTTTTATTTATTCAAATTCACGAAGAGTTCACTTTCGCACAGATTCATCGATAGCAATCTGCTCGCTGCAACAAAAATCTGAAATAACTCGCGTAGCAATCTTCAGAGTTTAGTGTTTTCAAAATATACATGTTCCTTCATCTGGCTATCATCTCCACAGTGTCTCAGTTCCCATGTTCCGATTGCTTTTACGACCTCTTCGGCGGCGCCCCTTACACGACCACTTGATCCGTTTAAACGATTCAAAGCGAAGAGTCACATATGCGCAAAAGTTTTATCATTAAAATAATCAAAAACAAAACACCACGCCGAACTTAAGCAGAACTTCCCGGTGAAAAGCGCCCGCTCCCCGTCACACAGCGCTCCCCAAATTTCCAACGATACCACACCTCTAAGCTGGAAAGCCAAACTCCCAACACGAAGGCGGATATTGTAATTCCCGCAAGAGAACTAAAAGTTCACCGCAGGTTTTTCTCCATATGCGCCTTGGCGGCGCGGTGGCAGTGGCTCTGGCCAAAATCATTATGATAACAGACACAGGAGACCACAAAATAAAATAAAATCCAAAACAAAGCAAAAACTCCCGTCGAGAATGACGAGCAAAAAATAAAGCAAAACCGACTTTCTCACACACCGTCCGCAGGGTATGTGCACAAAGTTCAGCAACTTATGTAAATCCACCACCGAGATGGGAATTTATTGCGAAAGTTTTGATTTTATTGTTAACAGGATTCGTCTCTTGTTTTCGCCATCTCTCTATCATTGGAAATCCCACGCTTTACTGCTGCAGAACGGACCTACATCTGATGACCGAAAATGTCTTGTCTGCCGACCACGTTGGCCGGGCTGCGCTTGAGCCTCGTTACGAAACAGATATGCGGTAAGGTCGTATTTTTCCTGCACCAACAAGGATAACTGGATATCCTTGAAAACAAAGTTATCTCTTCTGGCGCTTCCTCTACATGTGATCTGTCATGTCACGATGCAGGGAGTTAAAGTTCTGCATCTTTCTTTCGCATGGAGACATTGATGTATGGCCGTAAAGCCGGGAGATGTATAAAGCGTGCGGAGCAGCGGGTGGACGGATGTGTTGGTTGTGTTAATTTGCGGCAACCGAAGTTTATTCGCATCTGGTCTGAGGTTGTGGATGTAAATTTGAAAATGTTTATTAACTTATTTGCGGCGACGGGGAGGGAGGGCGAAGAGCGGTTGCAATTATTTTGATGCATGCATGTGGCAACGGGAGGGTACAAGGTTGTATGGGGGAAAAGAAAACTCCACTTGTGATGAATGCTTCAAGGACGTATATCACGTTTTTAAATGGGCTTAGAGGCTTTGGAAACAGCGTGTAGGCTTTTCGCAAACAGTTGAGAATCTACTTTGCAATTAGGAATGGAGGCCAGAAGTCTGTTACAGAAGCGATCCTGATTGATATTTAATTGCTTTTTTGGCATAGAAATAAGTCCTCAGGGCCCCCTCGAACTCACAGGCTCATCCGTACTCATATTTCCACGCAGCAACTCATTGCGGCGATTCTCCAGAAATCATCCCAAATGCTTAACCCCGGTCTACAGCTGCAGGAACACTGTTGCTTGTCACTACAACATACCACCAGTTCCCCATGCGGCCTCCACTTAAAGTCAAAAGTCTACATTTCAATGGCGATGACAAAAGCAATTATGCTCTCCAGCCGAGACAACACGGGCTCCTCGCACACGGCATCTCCTCACAATTGATCTGAAGCCATTGTGTCAGCTTTTACCTTATTACTGATTTGAGGTTGAGTCTGGTGGACTAGTGCAGTGCGAAGGTATTTCGAATTCGTTGCACCTGCCGTCTGCACCGATTGCGTGAGTTGTGTGCAACCCGATTGCTCTGTGTTCCATTATCACGAACAACAGTGCCGTAGCCGGCGTTTACCAATCAGGAACTCGTTGCACTAATGAACTTGTTCACATGGTTGACTGAATGCCTCCGTAAATTCCGGAAAGGTTCCTTTTCATTGTGGAGACGGTGAAAATGCACTTCGTGTCATGGTTGCCCTGGGAATTCCATCAAGTGAACATATGAATGTGGAGTCCTTAAATTCCTATTGTCATCCGCACACACTGTAACATGCAACAGAGCATTTTACGAATTCATGCTACATCGAAATTACTCGCTCCGAACTCTATCGAGCCCTTTTTTAATCCTCCACACTGCAGAGAGAGGCCGTCGGCATAATTTTCATAAAGCCAAAGATTTTGAAAGTCTTTGCATGCATTAACTGCAGACTGCAGTGCACGGCTCGGCTGTGCCGTATCGTCGTCTGTTAAGTGTGGGCGCCTAAGAAAGCCTTTGTGTGTCCCGACGTTAATGCCAACAATGCAATTTGATGAACATGGATGGCTCCAATCAAAATGCTTTTGCATATTTGATTACGGATTGATTAAAGGCGACCTGGGCAACCACGGAAAGCAATTACTCCCAAATTCGCTTCCCTGCAGGATGCCACCGAGTTGAGCCTGAATTGGAGGCATGCTGTGCTAAGTAGGTGGAAAGACGTTGAAATTTCGAAGGAATTTCAGAGAAGTGACACGAAAACTCAAACAAGTAGGCAGGGAAGTGATTATTATATTCAACGTCCTTCCTGAGTGGCTTTGAAGCTCTCCCTTCCTCTGCAATTTAGAATGTGTAATCAATACGTGACATATTTGAAACTTTGATACTGAAGTATGAGCTATTGTTTCGCTAGACGAAGCATAATTCCGACAAGGTCTTGGAGTCAGGAGCACAAGGCTAGCATGTGGCTGCTCTTACAAGCCTTATCTAATCGTGTTCTTTCACACTCTAAGGACACTCAACTGATTTTCGCTCTAGGGGATTCTGATGCTACTTTTCTTTACAAATCGGATCAACAACTACATTTACTAGTGTGAGGTACTTAATCCTAGGTAAATATTACTCTTCCTTATCACAGAGTAACATGCTGTATGGGACAACACGATGGACAATGTACAGGTTGCTAAGCAAGTACAGTGCATATTATTGTCCTTTGACAAGAAGAAACAACACCGAACTTTATAATAGACAACTGGTAATAATTGAGCAGCTGTTCGAAAGAGAAGGTGCCATGAGAAGTGTGCGAAGTTCAGTCCTGTTGAACCAACGATAAGTGTCGCAATATATACTCATTGTTACGGCGGCAAAATTGCAAACCTTATTTATAGAGAGTGAGTAGCTTTTTGTGAGTAGATCCTTTATGGTGGAGGAGGAGCCCAACACAAAGAGAGTTTGTTACCTGTAATTAAAAGCTTGTGTGGTGCAGTTTCATACCACACTCTGCTCACAAGACCAAATAAGAAGGATATGTTTGGGGATATAAATGGAATTTAACACAGCTAAAGAGTACTAGGTCACACTTTGTTCGTTGCTGTTATGCAAACAAAATTCAACATAAAAGATAAGCAAACGCAGTTGACAACGAATCTTGCCATGGCATAAACAAGTGAAGACGGCCTTGAAATCTTTTAACAAGCCGGAACGATGAGATTAATAAAATAGGGATACCCTCTCCCTTTGAATAAAATAATATATTGGCAGGATATTAATTTTTGACACCATATCTTAACTCAAAAACAAACTCAGCACCACATATCTAGGCCTCGCATTTGTAAACGATGTCCTTCCACGATCCAGCCACACTCAAACGTACTGTCTGTTTACGAATGGAAAGGAGCAAAAGTTAAAGTAATTGGCAAAGGTTTCATTTTCTTGATGAAGTGAAGCGTACTCCTTGGACTTACCTAGGAAAATAAAACCAAACTGAAAGAAAATGAATAACATTTAAGTTCAGTTAAGTTCAAGTCCCGGGATTGATATATAGATGGCACTACTAACAAACAATCCATATGATTTTTAGAAAGTACAAACATTCATATGATACATGTCAAATTTTCATCAGATCATCAGATCATCAGATTATCAGTTAAAAGTTACAGTGCATTAGGTGACGCTACTTTTGAGATTTTTAAAACAATAGAAAAAACAAAATTTCGTGTGTTGATTAAACACTGTTTTTCGATGGAAAAATTCCGTGCAAGGTCAGCAGTGTCTTGTAGAGCATTGCAAACACTCTTCTTCTTCTTGTGCCGCTACATTTCGCTGTGAACCTAGACCTCAACCAACATGCCTCTCCAGCCAGCACTATCTTTCGCCAGCTGCTCCAAGTGGCGCACTCCAAGTTGGTTGAGGTCCTCCTGCACTTGTGTGCGCAACCTTAGTCTATGTCGTCCACTGTTGCGTTGTCCCAATGATTCGGATTCAAAGACTTTTCGGGCCGGAGCAGTGGTGTCCATACGCTCTAAATGGCTAATACATCTTAAGCGTTGTATCCGAAGACGCACAACCAGGCGCATGTCGCTGTACAGCCCATATAATTCGTCGTTAAGTCTTCTCCTCTAGATGCCACCAACGCAAACAGGACCAAAAATCGCACACAAAACTTTTTTCTCTAAAGGACTAAGGGCTTCTTCATCCGCTTTTTGTAACCTCCAGGTTTCCACGCCATAGAGCAGGACTGGGATGATCAAGCTGTTATATAAAGCGAGCTTTCTCCTTCGAGAGAAGGCGTTTTTACTCAATTGCCTCTTGACCCCAAAGAAACAGAAATTGGCAGGAGCGATTCTGCGTTTGATATCGGTACTGATGTTGTTATCCCTGTTTACCGCGGAGCCGAGGTAGACGGAGTCCTTGATAACCTAGAAGTTTCTGCTACCAAGTGTTACGCTCTGTCCGAGACGTCGATGTTGTGTGTCCTTCCTTGATGACAGTATGTACTCAGGTTTGCCCTCGTTTACCGGCAGACCCATTTTAGCCGCTTCCGCTTCCATTACTCTGCTCCATCGAAAACAACTATTTGTCGGTGGAATGTTGACTTCAAAAGTATCTGTACAGACACCAATGATGCTGAAAGCTCTGGATGGCCAAGTGAGGTGGTAACACCTGAAAACGTCAAAAAAGTACATAAAATTTTTTTGGAAAGCAGCAAAGTGAAATTGCATGAGATAGCTAACACCTTATAGATATCAGAAGGCAGTGTGTACACTATTTTGTATGAACGAGTGTCCAAGAGAAAGTTGTTTTCGGAATGGGTGCCGCGTGTGCTCACAATCGACCAAAAACAACACAGTATCGATGTATCGATGATTCTGAGAGCTGTGTGGAGCTAATTCGCCAGAAAAGACAGGACGTTTTTCGTAATTTATGCCAGAATGGATGAAACATGGATCCAGCACTACACTTCAGAGTCAATCGACAGTCAGTGGAGTGGATAGCTGCCTCTTAACCACGCCCAAAGCGTCCAAAGCACCAAGGTCGGCTGGTGTCCAGACATTGCCCCTAGTGATTATGTCCTGTTTCCAGATTCGAAAAAGTGTCTTGGTGGAAAAAGATTTTCGGATAATGAACTCAAAATAGCAATGAGTGGGTATTTTGCAGAGAAAGACGAAATTTATTTTTTCGGATGGTTTAAAAAAGCTTATCTCAAGATGTAACAAATGCATTAATATTAGGAGAGATTATGTTGAAAAAAAAAACATTTTTCATTGAATTCGCATTTTCCTTAATATCGATACATCGATACAACTGTCCGTAGGGCGACTAGGACCTAAGTTGCTCATTTACTATATGTCTTGTGCTCCCTTCTGTTCTCTCACGAGTAGAAGGGACTTACCGACTTCGAGCGGCAAAGTTTCAGACGCTTTTTTTAGACAGTTGTTACTCTTAAAGTGTTGTTAGCAGCTCGAAAGTGGTACCGTGAATAATTCGAGCCAGGAATCGAACCTGGAACTTCGGAGTGTGAGTGTCGCACTCTACCCACTACGCCATGGTGGCCACGCCGACGAGTATATCAGGGGTATTAAAAATCGTTACACGACAGTAGTAGTCAATTTATAGGGTTTCAGATTTGAATATTGACACCAAAGTTCATTCTAAGTCGCTTTGGAAAGCCATTAACCAACCAATTATCATCCGTACCAAAGCTGCTCAAAAATTGATAGAACTGAACATACTGAATAACATTATGGATAAATGGAAGTATTCCTCTTTAACAATACTTTATAAAAGCGGGTTGAAACAAAAAGTAGAAAGTTATCGGCCTTTATCAAAGCTTTCTTCCATTCCAAAATTGTTTGAGAGCCTCGTTAAAGAAAAAATGTATTTTCTAGTAAAAGAGCTTATTTTAAATAGACAACATGGCTTCATGCGAGGTAAGTCATGTTCTACTAACTTATCTTTATTTACAAATTATATATTTACAAATTTAGAACATCGCCTACAAGTTGATGTACTTTATATTGACTTTTCGAAAGCCTTTGATAAAGTGCATCACACTTTGATTTTAAGCAAACTTAAATCCATGGGAATTCATTCAGCAATGCTAGAATGGTTTTCCAATTATTTAAAGGATAGGAAGCAAATGGTTAAGGTCGATAGTTATATTTTTCACGTAATAAAGGTAACATCGGGCGTGTCACAGGGTAGCCACTTGGGCCCATTATTATTTCTTTTATTTATAAACGATGTTCACGAAATATTTAGATTCAGCGAAATTCTAACATTCGCGGATGACTTCAAATTATTTTTGTCTATTAACAGTATAGCTGACTGCATTAAGTTTCAGTCGGATATACATAACCTAGCGGAATGGTGTAAACATAATGCTCTAGATCTAAATATTTCAAAATGTAAAATTTTTACGGCACATAGAATAACATCTTCAATTGTTTATGATTATTTTATCAATAATCATAAACTGGATCGCTTAGAAGAAGTTAAAGACCTTAGAGTAATATTCGACCCCAAGTTGGATTTCTCACTACATTATGATTACACCGTTGCGAAGTCGAATTCTATGATAGGATTTTTAAAAAGAAATTGCACAGATTTTCGCGATATATCCAGTTTAGAGACCATCTTTGTTTCGTTAGTAAGACCCTATTTGGAATATGCATCCATTGTCTGGGACTCACCTTACGATAGTCAAGAACTAAGACTCAAATGAGTTCAAAAGAATTTCACGAGATATGCTTTCCGAAAGTTGTATTCCTTTGAAGATCTTTCTAATTATGTTGAAAGATGCAGAACAATTGGCTTACAAGCCTTAAGTTTCAGGCGTAAGGCAACGTCAGCCATGTTTACTCGTGACATCTGTAAGACGATAAGAGTCGGTAGATGATCCTAAGTCGCTCAGCAAACATCTGGTGTTTAAAGCGATACTGAGAGTTAACACTTAGAGAACGTAGTGTTTTGTGTTACTCTGTGACGGATACAAAAAAAAAAAAAAAAAACATTAAGCCTATTGACTGGCTCTCCTCAGATACGAATTCGAATCCTTTGGATGATTAGTAGCAATCACATCTGGGAAATATGGCCTACTGTTAGTAATGCTTGAGAAAGCAGTGTGGCCAGAAAAGGAAGCGCACTCTCATTGAACATGGACATGTTTAGGAGCCGCATTAATCCGTCGACTACTGTGGATGGTTTTGACTAGTTTGCAAGAATACAGCGGCCTGTCAATCGGAATTGAAAGAGAAGTAAAATCCAAGGACCTCGAATTTAAAGCCAAGCGAGCTACTTAGGCATTTGAGACACTTGATGTTATTAAGAGGGATTTTTACCTTTGATAACATGGAGACATCTGATGGAGAAGATTTAAGTATGAACTCTATTGGCTGTATGGCTGCAAACATCCCGGCAAGTGTCTGCGGATGTATAACTTACGTAAAGCACTGCTCCGGCCCGGAGGGTCTTCGAATCTCTATATAAGGGTCAACGCAATAGATAATGAGCTCCTCAAAATTGAAAGAAACAGACTCCTTGTCATTAGCTACGACATTGAAGGTAATACGAAGATTTTCACAAGAAACATCGACAACACCTTAAACGTGTCTTTTGCCGCCCCTCACACAACCACCGCTAATTCAACCGAACTCTCATAACAATGAGCAAAGTCAAATCACTCCCCATATGTTTTCAATGCCCTTACACGTGCACTCAACCGAACACAAACCGTCACCTATTACGCACAGAGATTGCGATTGAATTATCTCAAAGATGCCACCACCCGCGGTCATTTAGTGCGAACTTATTACTGCCACTTCTTATTTATCTTACTTTTTTCACATCTGTTCTCAGCAGATGCCCGCCACTAATGCACCTGGTACGTTTGACTGCTGGGTTATTACCCTTTTAAGCTTAATCGAAAACGACGAGTTTCATTGTGATGTTCTGCATGAATGCTTTGCCACAAAAGTTACAATCTGACCAACAATGGCAGTTGAATGCGATAAGAGCTTGGATGTGGTGGGTGTTCATATAAATCCCATCTTTCTGCCACATCGCTTCCCACCCCATCGCTGGGAGGACTTGTGGCGCACAGAGCACGAGGGAATGAAAGTTTAATGGAACGATATTACACCTAAATGCAGCAAAATGAATTTTATGGAAGATTAAGATTGTGTAATGGGAATAAAGTTATGATCGTATTAAATTTTTTTAATGCTCAATATTTTTGTGTTGTTGCCGTATCCTGGGATAAAAGTTTTCGTTGTAATTGTGTAATTAAATGACTTTGTGGCGGTGGTTCGCATTTGGAATGCACGAAGGGAAACGTAGTTGTGGGAGTTTCAAAAATGGGGAAAAGACGTTTTTTCGACTTTCAAGATGAGTTTGAGAAAGTGATTGAAGTTTTAATGCACTGCAGTCTGAAGCCGATTATTTCTGAGTTTGGGGTGGAAAAATATTTTCCAGTGAAGTGAATGCAGTTTTCTGAGGGAATGTTGCAGTTGAGCGGGAAGCCTGAAAGCATTTGCGGAATGGTTTCAGGCTATGATTTTTTCTATGAGGGCAGTTTTCAATGACAAATGTACTGACGGGGTCTGGCAGTGATTCGGAGCTACTTCAAAGTTGCACGTAACGCAAAATAAAGAGGAACGGCAGTAGACGAAAATTTATTTTAATGGTTTGTGTCAGACCTAAGGTCTTGCAGTGAAATTTTGATACTAAGTGGCAAGTTAGGTAAGGTAGCCAATCATTTTGAATAATACCGAAGAAGATGCAGTGGGCGTCCGGACTCCTTACTGGGTTCCAAGTTTTGTTATCAGAAAATAGGCAATTTGTTGACAAAAGAAGTTGAAATTTATTCAAGGAGGTTTAGATGCGTCATCCTGGGTTGGTTGTATGATATTTTTTTCTGTAATTTGAGGATGCTCAGTTAATTTCGAACACACTTGAATGATAGATTTCTGATCACTTCAAAAGCCGGAGATTCATACGTTCGTGAAGTTTTCGCTCAAATTTGGAAAAAAGTATACAAAAACGAGTTATGGGAGTTAAAGGGTTAATTTTGTAACGTATTGCCCATTTTGGAGGCCACTGTGGCATAGTGGGTAAAGTGCGACGTTCAAATGCTGAAGGGTCTAGGTTCGATTCCCTTTTGAGGTGACAACACTCAAAGAGCTATAACTGTCTTCTTCTTCTTACACATCAGCTCAAACAACTGCATTCAGCCTTCGCCATTCGGAGTCGGCAAAAAACTGTCGGCCCCTCCTACTCGTGAGAGAACAATAGCGCGCACAACACGAGTAGTTGATGAGCAGGCCAACAACAATAGCGCGCACAACACGAGTAGCTGATGAGCAGGCCAGGTTCTTGTCCCCCTGTGGACTGTCGCGCAAACAACAATGTGTTTTATTTTCGAGAGACACCTTTTTATTTTTTTTTTTTTATAATTGACGCGTGCAAAAGGGGTTGCGAGTACCCTTAAGTGACCGGATCAAGTCACAGCACGGGCCGAAGGTATAGAGGAAGAGAGGGAGAGGAGGTACCGATGCACATTGGTTTTAAATGCCTGTGGATTGTAATGAGGAGGAAAAATCGAGCTGGGAAGAGCATTCCAGATTCGTGTAGTGCGGCTAAAGAACGAGTCTCTGAATTTGACTGTACGTCCGAAAGAGGGCTTGAGGGTGAATTGATGGGCATTCCTAGCGAGGCGTGTATTGCGGGTGAATTCTTGAAGGGGAGGAATGCAACTGGCTAATTCATCTGAGCATTTCTTGTTGAAATAGCGGTAAAAAAGTGACAATGAAATGCAAATCAATTATAAGTCCTGGATAATTCCACTCATGAAGCGGTTCAAATGAAAATGCAATTATTTACGGGGAGTGGGACTGACTGACTAAGGCTTAAAATTGACGTCCACCACTTTTAAGTTTTGGACAATCTACGAGGCACCTTTTATATTTCGGGTTTAGAGAGAAAAATCAAATATTAATTATCGAAAATAGCTTTTTTGTTTTTTAAAGTGTTCCCCATTAATATCTATACACTTTTGCATGCGTTTGAACCAATTGTCGAAGCACTTTTGCCACTCTGATTGAGGTATCTCCAAAACATGCTTTCTGAACGCTTCTTCAAGTGTCGAAAGACGTTGATCTCCCATTTTATTTTTTACGTACGGGAATAAAAAGAAGTCATTCGGTGCCAAGTCAGGACGACGTTTTGAGTGTTCAAAAATGCAGTTGTTTGAGCCGATGGGGGAGAGCTCGCGAAGAGTGATCCGTCTTCGGCGGTTGGTTTTCCTGATTTCTTGGAAGACAACTGGCAAACAAATGCTTGCTTACCACTCAGAATAAAATCTTCTTCGCTGATCTAGTGGTAAGGTTGTGAGATGTCCAGTTTTTTCGAAAAAACAGGCGACCATTTGCTTGGAAGTGCTTCGTGCGCGAGCAACTTTTGTTGGATTTGGCTCAATTTGAAACACCCATGCAGTCGACTGCTGTTTACTTTCGGGCTCATACGCCCAAATTAATGATTCATCATCTGTCACGATGTCATAGACGCGTTCCGAAGCACTGCAGTCTTATTTTTGGAGCATTTCTTTCGACCAATCGACACGAGCTTTTTATTGAGCGATTAACAAATTGTGTGGCATCCAACGCGAACAAATTTTTTTGACTGTAACATTTTCATGCAATATTGAATGTATGTTGGTCCCACCAATGCCTAAGGTTGTCTTAATCTCATGATAAGCCACATGACGATCTTGCAATATCAGTTGGCGCACAGCATCAATGGCTTCCGGAACAATATCTGATTTTTGGCCACCTTCACGAAATTCGTCTTGGAGTGAACTATGACCTGGGTTGAATTCACCATACCATCCATAAACACTTATCTCTGATGGAGTTTCATCGCCAAAAATTGAATTAAGTTCATCGATGTACTGTTGTTGAGTTAATCCACGTCGAAAATTCTAAAAAATAATCGCACGAAAATTTTCACGATTTAATTTCATTTTTTGAGCGAGATGAATCTTTTAAGTTACTGTAAACAACATAATAGCGCTCGTATGTCAAAACCTTCTGGGTACGTATAACCTCAAAAATGTCAAATTCTACGATAGAGCTGGCAGGTGCAAGATTGGAACACTAGGGTTGCCCAATCCCGAAATACAAAATGCAACCTTCGTATGATTTTTTTTCTGTAATTTTGGGATGCTCACTTAATTTGGAACATACTTAGATGTTAGTTCCCTGATCATTTCAAAAGCCAAAGTTTCATACGTTCGTGATGTTTTCTGCTTAAACTTAGAAAGAAGAATACAAAAACGAGTTATGGGGATTATGGGGTAAATTTTGTAATGTATTGCCCATATTAAGCAATTATATTTTTAAATCTTTCAAGTGACATCATAATTCCACGTTCATGAATTTTCTACTTTTTGTTTTTATTTGGTCGTCATGAACGTCAACTGTAGGAGCAGAGCGCTTTTCATCTTTGAGTGAAGGATGACCAGAACGAAATTGGGCAAACCAGTTTTGATAATGGTATTATTTCAAAGCTTTGTACCCATAAGCACCAATTAGCTTTTTCTTAGCTTGCGATGTGTTTATTAATTCCGGAAATACCATTCCCATAACTTTTAAACGGTCAGAAAACGTTTGTTGTGCAACATTTAACATTGCTGCCATTTGCTTTTGCCTCAAAGTGTCATCTCCATCCAATATCGTTTGCAATTCGGCGTCTTCAAACTTTTTTGGTGGTCTTCCACGTTCTTCATTTCTCACATGAAAATCATTATTTCTGAACCGGTGAAACCATCTTTTGCATGTTGCTTCTGATAGAGAATGATCACTATATGCCTTGACAAGCATTCGATGCGACTCTGTAGCACTTTTCTTCAAATGAAAACAACAAATTTATGCTCTCCGTAAATCATCACTTTCTGGTACAAAATTCGACATGATGTAAAAATATGATGTTGTCTGTTCAATGATAGCAAACAAACAAAAAAAAAAATAAGGGCTCGTTCACAACAAATGTTCTCTATCTCGCTTCATGCCGGTATACCTGGTAAATCGTGAACATTTTCGTGCGATTATTTTTTACAACTTTCGACGTAGAATAACTCAACAACAGTGCATCGATGAACTTTTGGCGATGAAGCTCCATCAAGGACTAGTGTTTCTCGATGGTAAAGTAAATTCAACCGAGGTCGTAATTCACTCCAAGACGAATTTCGTGAAGGTCCTCCAAAATCAGTTGTTGTTCCGGAAGCCATTGATGCTGTGCGCCATCTGATATAGCAAGATCGTCATGTGACCTATCGTGAGATTGATAGACATTAGTGGGGTCAGCATACATTCAATATTGCATGAACCTTTGACCGTCAAAAAAAAATTTGTTCGCATTGGATCCTACACAATTTGTCAATCGCTCGAAAAAAAGCTCATTTCAATTGGTCGAAAGAAATGCTTTAAAAATACGATCGCGGTGCTTCGAAACACGTCTATGACATCGTGACAGGGGATGAATCGTGGATTTATGCATATGACCCCGAAAGTAAATAGCAGTCGACTGTTAGGGTGTTTCAAAATGAGCCAAATCCAACAAAAGTTGCTGGCGCACGAAGCAGCTCCAAGCAAATTTAGGAAAAACTGGACATGTCGCAATCGTACCACTAGAAGAACGCAGAACAGTCAGTTCTCAGTGATACACAACCATTTGTTTGCCAGTTGTCTTCCAAGAGATCAGGAAAACCAACCGCCGAAGAAGGATCACTCTTCACCACGACAATGCAGCCCAATATAAAATCCCTGCTTTGAAAGTCTATCTACTTAACAACATTGTTGTCTTCCTTAATTTTTGGATTCTTACCAGATCTTATGGGAGCTTTCTACTCAATTTAAGAACGTACCCAGGCCTTGCAGCCAAATATTACCCACATCATTTAACAAGTTTAGTGCTGTCGTGTCACTTTAAGTGACCTCGAAAATCTGATCATTTCAACTTGGTATTAAGTTAATTAATATACCGGGAATGGAAAGCCTTTTAATTCCAATTCCACAGATGGCTTATTGTTTTGAAAAGCCTTAAGCGATTGCACACAGCCTCTGTGATTATGTAGTCAAAGAGAAAGCTGACTGCAAGATGTCTCCCGCCAAGTTAAAATACATCTACAGTCCCATCCATCTCATTACATTTCCGAATTCTTCTTTGACATGTGAGTCGAAGCAGGAGGGAATAATTACACAATTCGATTCACAGGTTCATTTTTTCGGCGGAACTTATAAGTATACAATGATCTCTGCACGCTCATGAGCTTCAAGTCAGGTTTGTTCAAGTGATTCAAACATATGTGCGTATGATTACTTTTTAAACTCTGAGGTTTTAAATCAAGGACTCAAAATGATAATTTCATTATTTTAACATTCACATAGGTAATGACTTATCCAGAATAGTACGTTTGTATTGTCAATTCGTCGTTGAGATTAATTAATGTGCATTTCTTTCGGCTAAATTTCGACTAAAATAACATTTTGTGGGAATTGTTCAGAAGCTGATCTGCATAAGGGGTATATCCAGCTGGAAAAGGAGAGGCTATAGAATTTTATTGCATTCCGAAAAAGTTTCTTTAAAGGTGAAACTGTCAATGGAAGGAGGAAGTATTGCTTTAAGAAGTGTGTCCCAGTTCTTTACACAGGAACTAAAGAACTAAAGGGTAGTCAATGCTCAAATATATTGCCAAAAACGAAAGCTTGTCGTGTCCTGTAACTATTCTAAGAAGCACTAAACAATGTTCCTCTTGTTGAATCAAATTCACGACCCAATGCGTGAGGTTGAGTTTACGATAAAGTCCAGTTTCAATTCTTAAACTGATTGACGATATTGGATTCCACTGCGACATAATTGAAGTAAATATTTCATGTTAACAAATGTTGTCAAGAAAATTCGTAAATACACATTATTCCATTTTAAGTGGGGAACTTGAGTTCAAATTAAGATAAGCTACAAAGTGTGTAGAATTGTGAGAAATGTTTTGAATCCATGAAACTCGCTCAGAGTTCGACGCTGCCTGGACTAACCAGAGAAAAAAAAACTGGAAACGTTGTCAAGCAGCCATCAAAGAAGCTGCCACTGACGTGCTGGGTTCCACGTCACCACCCAGAAGGAACCCATGGCTTAACGACGAGCGCAGGCAAGCGCACGCAGCTAAACAAGACGCCTAAAAGGCGACGCTGCATCGAACAACGAGGCCCGTTCGTGAGCTCTACGAACAGAGAAGAAGGGAAGAGCACCAACTTCTCAGAAGGAGAAAGAAGGAGCATGAGAAGCGAGCGGTAGAGGAAATGGAAAGTTGCTATGGCAGGAATGAAGTCCGAAAGTTTGACCCAAAGGTAAAGCAGCTATCCGGAGGATACAAGGTTCGGACAAATCCCTGCCGGAACCAAAACGGACAGCTCGTATTAGAGTCGCAGTCTGTGCTGAGAATCTGGAAGGATAATTTCTGCAGACTCCTTAACAGCGATGACGGCCCAAATTCCACTGTTCCACTCAATTTGGACCATGATAGACAGGTTTTCCGCCCCCCGACTTAGACGAGGTGAAGATAGCAATATCCAAGCTGAAGTCGAACAAAGTTGCTGGAGCAGACGGGCTGTTCGCAGAACTATTTAAAGCAGCTGGAGAAGACCTGGTTGCGCACATGCACCAGCACACCTGTAGGATGTGGTCGGAGTAAAGCCGGCCCGATGAGTGGAATCTCAGCGTCGTGTCCCCGGTTCACAGGAAAGGAGACCACTTTGACTGCACCAACTACCGAGGGATTAGTCTCCTGAACATCGCATACAAGATCCTCTCTGCCGTATTGTGTGAGCATCTGAAACCATTTGTCCATGACCTGATAGGTCCCTATCAGTGTGGTTTAAAGCCAGTGAAATCCACAATGGACCAGAGCTTCACATTACGGCAGATCCTGGAAAAGACCCAAGAAGTGAAAATTGGCACTCACCACCATTTGGTCGATTTTAAGGCAGCATACGACAGTGTGTATAGAGACGAGCTGTACAGCGCCATGTCTAGTTTTGGCATTCCTTCTATACTCGTCAGATTGTGTAGGGTGAAGATGGAGAACTTTTCCTGCTTCGCCTAGGTCGGAAACGAACTTACCGAGATCTTGAATGTCAAAAAAAGATTTTAGACAAGGCGACGCACTGTCATGTGACTTTTTTAACATAATCCTCGAGAAGATCGTGCGTAACACACAAGTCATCACCAGAGATACGATCTTCCAGAAGTCCGTTTAATTGCTAGCTTACGTTGACGACATTGACGTGATTGGACGAACACAGGGCGTTTGCTGGGCGTTTGCTGGCATTGAATTGGAAGCGGCTAAAATTGGTCTGGTGGTAAATGAGGGTAAAACTAAGTACATACTGTCATCAAAGAAGGACACACAACATCGACGTCTCGGAAAGAGCGTCATACTAGCCAGCAGAAACTTTGAGGTAGTCAAGGACTTCTTCTACCTCAGCTCTGCGGCAAACAGGGATAACAACATCAGTACCGAAAAGAAACACAGAATCACTCTTTTGCCAATCGCTGTTTCTTTGGGCTCAAGAGGCAATTGAGTAATAAAGCCCTCTCCCGAAGGACTAAGCTCGCTTTATCTAACAGCTTGATCATCCCAGTCCTACACTTTGGAGCGGAAACCTGGACATTATCAGCGGCAGATGAAGAAGCACTTAAGCACAAAAACTGTTTTAATTATTGGAACAACTCAAGAGTTCTCAATAGGAAAAAGTAGTAATTTTATTTGATAGGCTGACAATTTTGTTAATTTCATATCGTCATTATTTCATAATTACCAATCATTGGAAATGTTTTGAAATTAGCTCTCATCAAATGCATCGATTGCAAGTCATTTTACACGTTTCATTGTATAGTCAAAAGGTTGTAAGTCACCTTTTGAAGGAAGTCAATGAAATTTTAACTTGCTAATTAATGTTAACACAATTGACTGTCTGAATTGCGAAAAATGTGTAAATTTAGTGAAACTTTAAGGGAATCCTGCCTTGGACAGGTGTCAGATGCCAACACTTCCTAAAATTACTTGGCTCTTATACGGCTTACATCGACTGATAGTAAATATAACTAAAGCCAAAAAAAAAACTTTTTATATTCAAACGTGTTTCCCACCCAGGTTGATTATTTATTTTTCTTATTTTTGACTGTTATGACGTAAATTGTGAAGAACACTCTTCACTACTGCTGTTTGTATTTTATCGACGTCGACTGAGGACCTCGCTGTTTTCACCAACAGCACCAGCAATTCAGGATCAGTCCCATGAAAGATATCTTCTGAATGATTAATGGACAAAATTCACTATTTGAAAAAGTGTGTCTTTCGGCTGCCTTGTGCAGAGGAATACTTTAAAAAATAGGCTCCCTTTGGGACACAAGCGTTGAACTCTGTTTGGATAAATGAAAATTTTCTTCATGACAATAACCCTGTAATTGTTTCTCTCAGAATCATTCCATTTGTGGCCGCCGTGGCGTAGTGGGTAGAGTGCGACGCTCACACGCCGAAGGGTCTAGGTTCGATTCCCAGCTCAACACCAATTTTTCTAATATTTCACGACACCACCTCTTTCGAGCTGCTGACAACACTCAAAGAGTAATAACTGTCTAAGAAAGTTTCTCAAATTTCGCCGTTCGGAGTCGGCAAAAAACTGTAGGTCCCTTCTACTCATGAGAGAACAGTAGCGCGCACAACACGAGTAGTTGATGAGCAAGCTAGGCCCTGGTCCCCCTCTGGACTGTAGCGCCAACAATTATTATTAGAATCATTCCAGTCATCAAGGTTTCCGTCATGAGAGACTGTTTGATAGACAGATAGACATGCAAGGTCGCTTTAATAACAACTAAGGTTGCTTTAGTATACCTGAAAATGGCTGCGTGTCCTTGGGCACATTTTTGACATAAGCAACCGTAGGGCCAGAGTCGGCTAATGCCACTGAGGTTATTCGAGTATCGTATTCATACTATTTACCTTTTCGCTTTCTCCTTTTTTTGCAAGAGCCTGCCAAATGCGGAGCAGGTGACAAATTGTCTTCATTCTTCCTGCGTCCGTTTAGCCAAACCTATAAGGCTTGTGCCCCAAGAGTCCAGCGGATTACTGTAAACTCATTTACAGTCCATAGAAATGATTTGACTACACTATCGAAGCAATAAAGGTGTCAGGAACTGCTTTTATTCCGAGAAAAGAAGAGCTCCTAGATCATTTACTTTTTGTGTTCGTCAACATGAATTAGGTAGAAGAGAACTATTGGCATGTCACACTCAAGAGAGAAGGTGTCAACCAGCACATCTGACACGAGGATTTTGTAAAATGTGGCAGTCCAGAGAGAGTACCAGCTCAGATCCCAGCACCTAACCTGTGTGAACCGGCACACATTCAAGGTAAATTTTGTTAAACGTAGCTGTCCCTTAACACACATCTTGCTTCTCATTCATCATTAGTTATTCTTTTTCCATCAAATCTTGAAATTTAAGCAGTTCGGCCACAGCTCAGTTCCTGATATATTCAGGAAAGCGTTTCTATGGACCGTAAATGAGTTAACAGGAATTCGCTGGACTCTTGGAGCAGAAGCCTCATAGGTTTGGCTAAACGGACGCAGAATGAATGAAGGAAGACAATTTTTCACCTGCCCCGCATTTGACGCTGGCCCTACGGTTGCTTATATCAGAAATGTGCCCAAGGACACGCAGTATACTAAAGCAACCTTAGTTGCTATTAAAGCAACTTTGCATGTCTATCTGTCTATCCAACAGTCTCTCATGACGAAAACCTTGATGACTGGAATGATTCTCAGAGAAAGAATTACAAGGTTGTTGTCATGAAAAAAATTTTCATTTATCCAAACAGACTTCAAAGCTGGAGCTTTTTTTATAAGTATCCCCCTGCACAAGGCAACATTGTTGCTGCTTCAACAATGGGTATAGAACTTATGATCTCCGATTTATATTCCCAAATGCACATGGACGTCTGTTCGCTTTCTCAGATAATGCAATAATCCACTTCGGGAGTAGTAAAAGAAACCCGAGAAGCACCATCTTAATCAGGATTACTCATCACACAGGCCACTTGACGAGATGAAGGGATTGTACTTTTTAATCTTCGAATTGGTGAAGCAGATCTTCGGGCACAGGTACCATAACCCATCACCCCTCATCTGGTCTTGTGTGAATATTAGCTTTGGTAAGCGCCACAAAGGAAGAGAGTTCAGGTGTGACACATAAAAATGAAATACGCCCGACGATAGGAGAGACTTAAAAATGCCAGACAGTGCGGAAAGAGAAAATAGAAACAACACAAAATACGAACAATAAAATTATTGTTCCTCCCCAAAGTCAATTCGGGGAAGAAAGGAAGCAATTTAAAGGAATAAATATGAAGACGTTGAGAAGTACTTTTCCACGCAACAATACCGAACAAGGTGAAAGTTAGGAGAGCGAAAGGACATTAAATTAAATAAACGCAATAAAAGAACCTCGGCCACCTGCTCTGTTGAGGACTTTTCCGCTTACACTCGTTACCTCGTCGTGTAGGCGGCTGTTAGAAGTCCCACCCTTAGTCAGGCAGCACCAGAAGAATGTTTTTTGTGCAAAATGAGTTAAGCTGCCTAAAAACAAAACAGAGTTTAGGTAGCAAAACAAGTGTCAGATAGCCCCCAAAGGATATCCCCATCGCTTTGTTCCAAAAAAAAGCAAAACAACAGAAAAACCGAAAAACACACAAGAAGATGGAGGGAGTGAAAAAAAAACACTCTCAAGGCAATGCGGTGTGCGAAGTTTAATGGCAATATCCTTTTCAGTTACAATAACATGGGGGGATGTGCAAACAAATGCTTTGGATCCGATATGAGTTCAATTTGCGCCTTTTTCCTCGGCGGCGACGGTGTCGTGCACGTCGTGTGCAGGATAAGCCGGCTGTACAGGGGATTAGGACACGCCACTTGTGTTTGCGTACTTTCATTAGCCGTCTCTCTGTGCCCGGTCGATGCTGGAAGAAGTTTTTCTTTTTGTGAATTTTTCACACAATCGCAGTGGGAGCAGCTCTTGTGTGTCCGCTTCTTTCTTGTGCCTTTTCCTTTGAAAGGAAGATTCTGTCTGGATAGGGGTGTACGCGTTTTGTCTTTTGTTAAATTTGTTTCGCATCCACCCCACCCAGGGGAACATCGAATTTAGCGCAAATCTAAATGACAGTCTCCAGACAGCAGTTTTATTGCAAACGTAATGGTGATTTGGAATTTTGAGCTTTTGAATTTTATTGGATATCACCATGATGGCAGTTGCTTCGCATATGTACACACATGCGTACCCTCCTGCGATGAGAACAATTGCTTTCAATTGTGTGCATTGTGTGAGAGCAGTGGGTATTAGGGTAGTTATTGAAGCGGACGACCTGAGGTGCGAACGACTTATGATGAGTGAGTCATTGCCTCTGGGCGAGTACTTATGACAGGAAGGTGTTTGAAGATAAACCAATAATCGTTCGCTGTCATCGATGTGGCACACGGACAAGTTTAAAATTAAACGGAGCCTAGGGGCGTCTTGTTTCTCAATTTAATGTTGAATTACCTTCAAACGCATTAAGTGCCACCGACTATGGGGCACACTCATTGACTGCATTTAACTGAGGAATTGGAAACAACTTAAGTTAAGACTCAGGGCATACGTGGCATATTTTCCAGCTCGCCTTGTGGCAGAATGACAAAAAACTGCGATAAGTAATATAAAAATGAAATAAATGCAATTTTAAGGGAAACAACGAAAATTTTAAAAGGTTTCTACAATAACTTGAGCCTGATGATATTTTAATTTCAATTCAGCGATTTTTTATTCTTCCTCTGTTGCGGTGTACTTTATATCAAGTGATAACCTTGGTTTTAAGGCACTATTCTTGTGATTCCGCTACAGATTGTACAGGAAATCATTTGAAAATTATAAATTGCTATTTCTGAGCTGAAATCAATGTGTTACATAAATTACAAATTAATCCGGTCCACTCCGCTTAAAACTTACTGCCCTAGGGACACAGAAATTTGATCCCTGAAAATTCTTTACAAATTGTTTGTTTTGATATTGGCTTTTGATTTGTGTTGGGCTTCGTGATCGCTTAAAGAAAATGCCAGACAAAATTTTTTTAAGGTTTTAAAGAAGACAACATTTTGTATTTATTTTTTAATTTTACGTTACATCAATAAGCAAAACATAAGACTGATGTAAATGTTTATTTTTTCAATTTTGGAGCTTTCTCCTCGATTAAGGGCAAAAAACTTGACATGAAGTGTCAAGTATTTTCAATATTTCAATTAGTGGTGAATAAACACAGCTATTTTTTAGAGGTCTTAAAAGTGTTTGAGGTCTTTATATCTCAATCATGACAAGTTTTTTCTTGTTGTTGGGCTCAGCATGGCCGCCGTGGCGTAGTGGGTAGAGTGCGACGCTCATCCGCCGAAGGGTCTAGTTTCGTTTACCAGCTGAACACCTCGAATTGTGCACGGCATCACCTCTTTCGAGCTGTTGACAGCACTCAAAGAGTAATAACTGTCTAACAGAGCTTCTCAAACTTCGCCGTTTGGAGTCAGCAAAAACTGTAGATCCCTTCTAATCGTGAGAGAACAGTAGCGCGCACAAGGCGAGTAGTTGATGAGCAAGCTAGGCCCTGGTCCCCCTGTGGACTGTCGTGCCAACAATTCTTAGTATCATTAAGCTCAGCGTTTGGCTATCACATTCCGCAGCTCTGCCTGCTATGACGTAAGTTTCTCTTCCTCATCTTGTGGCGCTACAGTCCGGGGTGGACCAAGCAAAATGTATCTCCAGCCTGAATGATCTTTGGAAAGCTGCCTCCAATTCCGCACTCCAAGTTGGTTGAGGGCCTTCTTCCCTTGTGTGCGCCACCTTAGTCTCGGCCGTCCTTTGTTGCGTTATCGCAATGGCTCGGATTCGAAGACCTTTTGGAACGGAGTAGTGGTGTCCATACGCCCTGCATGGCCTAGCCATAATAAACGTTGTATCCGCAGACTCTTGACCAGGCGCATGTCGCTGTAAAACTCATAGAGTTTGAAACTGAGTCTTCTTCTCCAGATGCCGTCAACTCAACCAGGAAAAAAATCGCACGCAAAACTTTTCTCTCGAAAAGACTAGGGACTTCCTCATCCGCTCTTAGTAACGTCCAGGTTTCCACGCCATAATGTAGGAATGGGCTGATCAGGCTGTTATACAAAACAATCTTAGTAATTCCAGAGAGGCACTCTTGAACCTAAAGATACAGCGATTGTTGTTGTCCCTATTTTTCGTTGAACCGAGATAGACTTAGTCCTTGACTACGTAGAAGTTTCTACTGACTAGTGTGAAGCTCTGTCCGAAACGTTGATGTGTGTCCTTTTCTTGATGACGGCATGTACTTCGTTTTGCACTCATTATCAGCCTGACCCATTTTTGCCGCTTCCGTTTCAATGCCTTACGGCTCGCTGTGTTCGTCCAATCACATCGTTGCTCTGGTGATGACTTCTGAGTTACGCACGATCTTCTCGAGGATGATGTTGAAGAAGTCACTTGGCAGTGCGTCGCCTTGTTTAAAACATTTTTTGACATTAAAGGTCTCGGTGAAATTATTACCAAACTTCTCGGAACAACGAGAGTTTTCCATCGTCAGAGTGCATAATTTGACGAGTTTGGAAGGAATGCCAAAACTAGACATGGCACGGCATAACTCGTCTCTATGCACACTGTCATATCTTTTTCTTCTCCTTTTGGCGCTACAGCCCGCGGTGGACCTGGGCTTCAACCAACATGTCTCTTCAGCCAGCACGATCTTTCGCCAGCTGTCTCCAGTTGCGCACTCCAAGTTGGTTGAGGTCCTTCTCCACTAGTGTGCGCCACATTAGTCTAGGTCGTCCTCTGTTGCGTTGTCCCAATGGCTAGGATTAAAAGACTTTTCGGGCTGGAGCAGTGGTGTCTGTACGCTCTACATGGCCTAGCCATCTTAAGCGTTGTATCCGTAAACGCTTAACCAGCCGCATGTCGCTATGCAGCCCATAGAGCTCGTCCTTACATCTTCTCCTTCCGATGCCATCAAGGCAAACAGGACCAAAAATTGCACGCAAGACTTTGTCATATGCGGCCTTAAGATCGACGAAAAGGTGATGAGTGTGGATTTGCATTTCTTGGGTTTTTTCAGGATCCTCATCCGCTTTTAGTAATCCCCAAGTTTCCAAGCCATAAAGTAGGACTGGGATAATCAAACTGTACTATAAAGCGAGCTTTGTCCTTCGACAAAGACTTTATTACTGAACTGCCTGTTGAGCCCAGAGAAACAGCGATGGGAAAGAGTGATTCAGCGTCAGATTTCGGTGCTGCTGTTGTTAGTCCCTATTTACTGCGGAGACTATGTAGGCGACGTCCTTGGCTACCTCAAGGTTTCTGCTGCCTAGTGTGACGCTCTGTCCGATACGTCGATGTTGTATTCTTAGAGAACAACAGCAAGTGCTTCCTTTTTCCCTCGTTACCCACCAGACCCATTTTAGCTGCTTTCATTTCAATGCCACCAAACACCTCATTGAAACACGTCAATGTCATCAGCGTAAGCTAGCAATCGAACTGACTTTTGGAAGATCGTGGGTGTGGTGTTGACTTGTGAGTTACCCACGATCTTCTCAAGGATGATGTTGAAGAAATCACATGACAGTGCGTCGCCTTGTCTTACATGAATTACCTCTTGTAAACTCCGTTCTTACAAAAGGACACTGGAAAACATGGTATCTTTAAATTAATATGAAGTTAAAATTATGGTTAGAGTAGTCTTCTGTCGGGCTTAGACAATGTCTCAATCTTTGTTGGATTTTTTTAGCATCTGTAGCAGTATATCTGTGATAATGCAAGGAATGTTGCGCTCCAAGTAGTCAGTAGTTTCGCATTAACCGGAGCAGACCAGTGACTTTACACATTTCCACAGAAAATATTCAAATGGGTTTGATTTGCAGGATTTTGGAAGACTATTCACGGGCTGGTAGCGTTAAACTATGCGGTTATCAAATCATATATTTAATCAGTGAATATTGGCACGAGCTGTGTGACATGTTGCCCCGTCTATTTGGAACCAAAGACCCTTCACATTATCGTTGTATAAGTGATGAAGGGAAATCAAAGTAGTCATGCAAAAAAAAAGCGGTCACCATTCACTGTTGCGTTCTGGTCTTCAACGTTCTTAAAGGAGTACAAGCAAATTATTTCACCAGCCCTGCATTTATAACGAAGTTCCGATTCTACGCTGAATCGAAATACACGTTGATTGTGCCTTTTTCAAACGGAGGATGGTATTAAGAACGCGGCTTAATCCTTTCCAATCACACATTCAGTTGAATGCCACTGCTGTTTTCCTTGTAAGTCTAAGCCGCGACATGCCACTACTTGATCCGCTCCAACAATTCACTAGCTATTTTTTTTGGTATTCCGAGCAGAAAACATTTACCCCCCCAGTTTCCCTATTTTATCAAATTTGCTTTTTCGGGAGCCTAATGAACTCTACACTTTAAAATCGTGTATTTTTTCCGACAGCCTACAGGAAAACTTGAAGGTCTATTGTTTTACAACAGGCTTATCCTGTTCGTGGTTTCAATGTTTACAGGTTTCAGGTAGTCCCCAATTTGATAGTTGGATGCGCGTCCCTTGCGAAATAGATTAACAACCGATGTGATGATCGTTGTCTGCGCTAAAGGGAAAAAAACAACGACATTATAACTGTTTTCTCAGAAGAAAGTTAAAAGTAAATTCAGGTCAAGATTAACCGAAACCTGGGTGTCATGTATGGACTTCCCTCTGATCATGTTCTTCGTCCGCTTCACGATCAGCTGAGTCATCTATTCTTATATTTAATGAACACTATTTTCTTTCCAAATGGAAAAACAAACTGAGTACCAAGCACACTTTTCTTGTGTTCACAAAGGTACTTTTACACACATTCTATTCTAATTGCTCAAAACTTGTTACCTTCTCACTAAAAAGAAGACCGTTTTCATATTAATTAACTTACAATTTTATGTCGTTTCCCATGTTGTCGTCACTTAGCGCAAAGGGAATGAAGAGAGATCCCAGATATCAGCCAGTGTTTAAATATTAACGTACGTTGATTAAAAACTTCACAAACTAAAACTCTAAAACTGCTCTCCGAGCGATGTCAACGCTTCGTTCTGCATCTCCCTGTCACTCGCATTCCCCAGTGCACTCGGTGCACAAGCATTCTTTTTAATTAAACATCACCACACACTCATAAACGTCAGTTATCGCTGTTAAACAAGATGGCATCTTGCTAAAACAGCACTTACATGAACGAATATTTCGCATGTCCTTGGTGCAAGTTTCCGAAATTCTGTGTGAAGACTTCACAGCTGAAGAGCCACCTTTTAGCACTGAAATTTTTGGTTGAATGTATCTCCCCCTCTGCGTTCACACTCGCACTCTTCACATCCAAGTGGATATCCCAAGCTGAAGAGATGGCTCTCCATGATGTCATCGAGTTGCAGAATTGCTGCATTTGTATTTGATAGTCTTAAGTACCGAGTGGTGGTTAGTACTTACTCCCTACAATCCGTCCCCCGTTTCTCTGCGCCCTTATATTGTGGTGCTTGTAGCGGCAATTGAAGCAAGTTTTGGTTCCCCCTGAGTAGTTCTTGCGTCGTTTGTTGTTTTGAAGTGTATCTGAAACGTCCTGTTTGTAATATTAAATTGATATGACAGAAGCTTGTTGAAATTCTGTAAGGACTGTCGTCTTCTCTAGGAGTTTCTGAAGTGTGCCACTGCTATTCATTCTACTTCAAAAGGTGCATTGAAGAATAGCACTGATATCTGAAATTATCATCGACTGTCAATTGAAATTGAACTTCACTGAGTGATGTGAAATCGTTGACTGGTCGAGTAGAGTTAATATCGCTGTTGAATTCTTCTAGTTGAGTAATTTCGTTTAAAAGGATATTTGCAATTAATTTTGCATTTCTGAGTTCGTGACTCAGCTATGAAGTAAAAGGTGGATGAACATGTTTTTCCGTTATCCCCGTTAACCTGACAGCTGCGCTATAGTTTGAGAGGGTTTTGCTATGATATTATTAAAGCACTGCACAATTGAATTGAGTTCATTGACAGTTTATTTCATGAGCCGCTTCCACCACGCACACTGATATCACAAAAATGCCACAGGGTTTCAACTGTCAATTTGTTACACTGCCAAGCTTTTTCAAACACTTGAAAAGAGGAAGTCGAATGAGGACGAGTCTCGCAATGTTGTGATTTACCAAATACAAGCTGCTAAGTAACGAAAGTATTTACTGTCAAATAGTTTCTGATCATTTTCAAAAACCTGGATCGACTTCCTCTGGCATCGATTAAATCTTTTAGCCATTCTTTCTCTCTTCTTTAAAAGACTCAAACCGGTGACCCCACAAATCGTTTTGCATTCGTAGAAAAAGTCTGCAGTCGGAAACAGTAAAGTCTGGAGAATAGGGCGAGTTGTGTAAAACATTATATTTCTGTGTTTCCAGGTACAGAAAACCAAAAAAATAACTGGGACACTTATTACCTTCAAATTCAGCTTGAAATATCTCAGCCATTTTTTAATATATTAAAACCAATTAAATTGCATACGAAACTGCAGTTTAATACGGTTTCAGTAATCCAAACAATTAATTTTTTAATTTTAGCAAATAAAGGCTTACCAGGTCTACCGGTATTTTTGAAAATAAAACACTGACCGTTAATGGGAAAGTAAAAACATTTTATTCAATGTATTGGCCATCGTTTTCTAAGTATTGTGACCACCTTTCTGGGAATTTGTGAACATCACGCCAATAAAATTGTTCGTCTTTTAAAGTAATTTAATCAGTCACAAAATTTTCAACCTCCTCGTAGGAATCAAAGTGCTGCTCAGCCAATGCGTGTCCCATCGATGAAAACAAATGGTAGTCGGAAGGAGCCAAGTCTAGTGAATACGGCGGGTGGGGTAGCTGTTCCCAGCCAAGTGTTTTGATTGTATTCTGGACCGGTTTGGCTTTGTGTGCAGG
Source organism: Eristalinus aeneus (assembly GCA_955652365.1). Taxonomy (NCBI): domain Eukaryota; kingdom Metazoa; phylum Arthropoda; class Insecta; order Diptera; family Syrphidae; genus Eristalinus; species Eristalinus aeneus. The sequence goes on along the minus strand of OY019131.1, from coordinate 7,681,866 downwards.
TGCATTGTCATGGAGGAAAAGTAGCTTGCCATGTCTTCTGGCCCATTCTGGTCATTTCTCGATCAATGTATGGTTCAAATTGATCATTTGTTGTCGGTAGCGATCAGTATTAACGGTTTCACCAGGTTTTAGGAGCTCGTGGTACAGCACACCTTTCTGGTCCAACCAAACACACAGCATTGTCTTCTTGCCGAATCGATCTGGTTTTGCAGTCGATGTTGATGGTTGTCCCAGATTAACCCATATTTTTTTTTCCGTTTAGGATTCTCAAAATAAATCCACTTTTCATCGCCAGAAACAATCCGATGCAAAATCGATTTTCTTTCGTGTCTTTGAAGCAAAATTTCACAAGTGGTTTTTCGGTTTTCCATCTATTTTCATTCAATCCACGTGGCACCCATTTTCAACACTTTTGGATCTTTTCCATAGCATTGAAACGGTCGGAAATTGTTTGTTGTGCAACATTTAACATTGCTGCCATTTGCTTTTGACTCGAAGTGTCATCTCCATCCAATATCGTTTGAAATTCGGCGTCTTCAAACTTTATTGGTGGTCTTCCACGTTCTTCATTTCTCACATCAAAATCATTATTTCTGATCCGTTGAAACCATCTTTTGCATGTTGCTTCTGATAGAGCGCGATCACCATATGCCTCGACACGCATTCGATGCGACTCTGCAGCACTTTACTTCGAATGAAACAAAAAATTAATGCTTTCCGCAAATCATCAATTTCGACATATTTAACACGATGACATAATATGATGTTGTCTGTTCAATGACTTGACGTATACTAAATATTTTTCACAGATGTCATAGCAAACAACCAAAACAAAAATAAGGGCTCGTTCACAACAAGTGTTCCCTATCCAGACATTTGTATCTTGACGCCCACTTCATACCTGGAAAACCTTTAGTTGCTAATATTAAGAAACTACAACAAATGTGTTTGAACCACTGAAACCGTATTATGCATTTGCATTCTCATATGCAATTTATTTGGTTGTAATATATCAAAAGAAGGCTGAGATATTTCAAGCTGAATTTGAAGGTAATATCTGTCTTAGTTTTTTTTTATTGGTTCGCTGTAGTTTGCGACCGCTACAGACACCTCGATTCGGACACTATTGGTTTGAGAAAGGATCTTGTCATGCTCTTTGAAGTTCCTGAACGTTTTTCAGATAATTCACGGCTCAAAAGAGTCAGTTAGTGGCGACAACATTTCCAATAAATGGTTTTAGTTGCCCATAGTATACAGCCCGCGTTTGATCCCGCGATGTGCAGGCTTTTGAACTATGGCGTCAATGTAGACGACGATGGAACGAATTTACATTGCTTTGCAACGTAATCATGCTTCTTTGGGTTATCGTAGTATATTTACTTTTCATCTCCGATTCGGCTGCAAAATCTTTTCCTTTCAATTCACGTTTTGGCATCTCTTGGTTTCAACTTGTACCACACTTGCTTGAATAAATGCAAGCTTCTTTAACTAAACGGTAATTATTTTGTTTCAACTTTGTATTTGGTACGGATCTTCATCCAGTAAAGCATCCAATTACACATCTTCAAAATTTTTGGGTTGGCCGACACAGGCTTCGTCTTCCACTCCAAAACCACCACTTTTGAAGCATTTCCCATTCTCTGAATGATTAATCGACCGGAGGGCTTTCACATAAACATTCCGAAACTAAAATTAGTCTAAGACAAAATCGGACATTTTCCGGATTTCATTATTCAGAAACCAATGAAGTTGTCTAAGAAAGTCGTTAATGCACATATATTGTTACTGACAAGTGTTACAACTTTCCAATCAAGTAGTCAATTTCTTCCAAGAACAACTACAGCTTGCAGGTGGCGCCATCTTTCGGGAAAGAATGGTAACCCCAAAATTTTATGGCCATGTTCAACAACTACTAGTGCTGGGTTTTTCCGTCTTTTGTCACGAGTATGTCTGACTTTAAATAACTTACTCTCAATAGCTTTCTATACGTAATTGGATATTTTTGACTTACGTGAGCAGTTTGAAGAACAATAAAATGCTGATGGTCAACGCAAGGATAGGCAAGGACCTCCCTTGCATGGGCCGGTATTCATTTACATCGACGCTCTTCTCCAATTCAACAATGCATTCAATAAAAAGTGTCCCAGTCTCTTAACGTTGGACTACTTACTACCATGACAAAAGCATCTGCGAAAGATGTCATACCTCAACCTTCAAATCATTGGGTTATACAATGTCTGTCAATAGATTTTAATTTACATCAAATAGGTGCAGACAAATTGTGTGTGTTTCCAGTGGAAGAAGTGGAATGTGTCCACATCCGGCAATAAATTGAAAATTTATTCTGTCACGTTCTGACCAGCGCTCGCTTTCATGACTCCTGCTGGCCAGCCGTATGTCATTATTCAAATCACATTCAATTTTTAATTTGTTGACATTGAAAACCGTGAACAGAGTCCCTGCATCTAATTTCCACTTTACGGACGAGGCACTCAAATACGAAATCAATAAATACTCGTGTCGTTTCCAAAGGCTGTGCACAATACTGAACGACGGCTGTTGATTGTGCGCCCCCTCGCAGAACCCATTCAAATTGATTGGCGTGGACTTCTCGCAAGAAAACGTAACCGATACCTCGACAAAAGCTTATTAAATATTACAAATCAGCAGCGCTGGGGTAGAAGGTGGCTGCTGAAGGACTTAATTTAGCAGGTCGCTCCGATTGACTGTGAAGCTGGATGCCTGGAATTGCGTAAATCAATTGGGGTTATGACTGCTCTCAGATCAAATATCAGAAGATACCCCATCCAATAAACAAATGTGACCCTAAACCATCCGGCGACAAAGAGTAAATTTTGCAATTTATCGAATTGTATTTGCCGATGACAACAACATCGAAGACAATTAAGCTCAGGCGCAACCGGCTGTCAGCTCGGTGTTTGATGAATGGGACGGAAGTGGGCGGGGAAGTCAACATGGGGTTTGTTTAAATATTTGTCTTGAAGATATCGAAATTGACTTTGTACTGCAGTTTGAGGGTTGTAGAAATTTTGCGGCACACGCTCAGAAAACCCTCGGGGAAAACGGTTTTGGAGAAGCGGCTTTTGCTTTTCGGGCAGTCATGCTATTTCTTGATTTGATTGAAGAACTTCGTGAGCAAAAGAGGGAGAGATCTCATGCATCTGGGGAGAATTTTAGTTTGAAATCAAAAAGAAGGAAGACTATTTTCGTTTTTCTTTGAACTTCTGAACCGACAACTGTCAAAACATATATATATATTTATATATATATATATATATACATCAACAACCTTGAGAATATAGGGAACTTACGGCTGCGAAGCACAAATGAAGCTTGTTTTTGAACAATGCTTATCCGACAAGAAGCACCCGCTACTACTGCTGTATGTACATATGTAGGTTTGTGCAGAAAGTTCGTAAGCATATGTGCAAGAGAATTGTGCATTAATCGTTACCGTCATCGAACAGTGCTCACAGATCAAAAATGTGAATTCTGTTGTCCAGGGCGTCAGAAGCAATTCACGAATGATACCTAGCTTAATATTTTCACCGGGTAAGAAGGGAATCCGCATAAAGACCCCTTACTATCCACTCACAGGATCCAAGTGATTGCGAAATCGAAGGCGCACATTTTGGCCTACAAAACATACTTCTTCATATACAGTTTGTAATCTTACGTTGTTATTGTTAGCAACTGGAAAGGCGTGGTGTCGTGTATAAAAACGAGATTCACTCCTGTCTTGCAAATTGATGTTGCACTTACCCACTTGGCGGCCCCAAGTTAGAAGTGATAAAGAATAAGAATGTGGCTCACCTTCCGGGACAAGGTCAAGGAGATCTCCTGGCTCAAGAGCACACATATGCAACTTCAGATCTGTGGCTTAGAATCAGTTCAGCTCGGTTGGGTACGGACCAAATTCGCTTCGAAGGGTAAGTAGCTAAGTAATTTGACGTGAATACCCAAATACAATCATCCCAATAGAACATTAGCAAAACCCAAAAGTGTATGGTCCTATCAATGGAATGTGAAGTATTGTTTCCAGCTATGTTGAAGGATAGAAGAGTTACTTAGGATTATGGCCTTCAGTTTCAGATCGCCGGAAACAAAGCAAATGCCGAAAACCCAGTCATGATTGGCGACACTTTTTCACTCGGCAAAAGCAGTAGGGGTTTCAAAAATGAGACAGGAATCAACCCCAACATTTCTCCAAGTATTAAAAAAAAAAACCTATTCCAACTGAATCGGTTTGTGCGGGATCGCAGAGTAAGTCCACATAATGTTTCGCGTTAAACTAAATATTCAGATGGTGAAAGAACTTCGGGTGGCCGCCGTGGCGTAGTGGGTAGAGTGCGACGCTCAGTTTCAATTCCCGTCTGAACACCTCGAATTTCTCATGGCACCACCTCTTTCGAGCTGCTGACGACAGTCAAAGACTGTCTAAGAAAATATTTCTTTAAATTTGCCGTTCGGAGTCGGCAAAAAACTGTAGGTCCCTTCTACTAGTGAGAGAATAGTAGCTCGCACAGCACGAGTAGTTGATGAGCAAGCTAGACCCTGGTCCCCCTGTGGACTGTCGCGCAGACAATTATTATTATTATTGAAAGAACCTCGGATGGGGAGGAAGGGATGAGTTGTCTCATTTTCGAGAGCTTTGCGCTATTTCAGTTCTGTCTAGAAGAAGTGGTTTGTGAAAATATTGTGCCGTACGTGGAAACATTCTTCAGCCGCCAAAGGGTTTCGATGTACAGCACTGTGCAAAATAGTAGCACCATGTTCGACGTTGTCACTATTATGCTAATTACTTTTCCCTATGGTTAGGTACAAGCACCTCGTCTTTCTGTAAAGCGTTTTCGAAGTGTACACCAGTGCTTCGAATTTTTTCGGCTTTAAACTACATTTAGACATTTCATTGTAGTGCAAAAGTGCAGCGTTGCTTGCAAAGTAAAATGGTTCGTGGTGTACATTGAACTCCCGAGAACCGTGCCTTAATAAAACAAATTGCTTTCTGAGGGTGTTACAAATTTGTAAGTGGAATTGTTGGATGTTCCAACAAAATGATCGCAAATGCCAAAAAATACGTTCAAAAGGTAGAAAAAAGATGAAGCAGATCTAAACTTACTCCCGCCCATGAACGACAAATTATAAGAGTTATCAAACGATTCCCTTTTATAAACGCTATGAAAGTAAAAGAAAAGTTAAATCTACCCGTGGAGACATCAACAATAAGAAGAAAGGTGGTAAAGAAGAACCTACCTGCCATTAGTCTAAGAAAAGTAACACAACTCTCAAAAATCAACTCACAAAAGCAAACTAAATTTGCGAAAGAGCACCTGAACTGGAAACCTTCTAAAAAGCGCATTATATTATGGACGGACGAATTCAAAATAGTTTTATTTTGTACTCCTGGGACCAGGACATATGTTCGTAGTTGAAAAATACAAGAGTTTCGGCCGGGGTGTGCTATCAGGACTGTACAGCATGGCGGAACAAAAATTAACGTATGGGAATGCTTTCTTTTTTATGGTACTGGCCCAATTTTTTGGAGAAAACCGATGATTACTCCTGAAGTTTTTGTTAGCATAATGAGAGAAATTATACTGCCTTACGCAGAGTGGAATAGAAGACAATGATCCCAAAAATACGAGCAAACTGGCCAAAGAATTTTTCCAAAGCAATGGAGTTCAAGTTCTAGAGTGGCCGCCTCAGTCTTCGGACCTGAATCTCATTGAAAACCTTTGGACAGATGTAAAAAAAGCTGTATATGAAGCAAATCCAACGAAATGCAACGATTCAGGAAGTACGAACCGAATCGCTGACAACTCACAACTGTTCAGATGATTGGAAAAAGCGCTGGCAACAGTATACGTAGATCGACAGAAGAGACTAGCAGTCAATACATAACTCAATTAGTTCCGAGACATAGGAGGCGACACTAACAGAAAATATTAATATTAAATTATTTATATTAAGTATCTCGGTAGAGTACCGCAATTTCTATTTGCTCGTAGGGTATCAGTCTTGTGTTGCTTGCTGTTGCGTTGTATACTTTAATTTTTTTGATTGTTAGCTCAAGATATTTGTATCCATTTTCTAAAAGATCACGTTTAGAAGTTACCACGATTTCCAGGCAGGACTTTCTCAGTAAGAAAAGAAAAAAATTAATATTCGTTCATAAACAAACATGAAAACTTTAAATAGAAACTTTTCTCATTGACTAAACTTTTCTTATAATCATACAATGTACAAAATGCTTGTTACACTTGTGCCTCATATTGCTTTCTTCTTATTACTGAGGAATTCCATGAAAGAACAACGCCACAACACGGTAATTGGAATAAACATTTCATTGGAAGATCACCTATACAATATCACAAAAAAGATTTTTCGGTGAGCTGTTATGTTTAGAAAAAAACCTTGGCGCATTTGTACAACAACCAGTGGTGCTACTTTGGATGGTGCATGTTAGAATATTTGAAGAAAATTTAAAACTCTTTTGAAAAGACTAGATTTAGTTCCTTCGAATTTAATCAAAATTTGACAACTTGCATTGTACTGTGAGAGTAAAAAGTGCACACTTAACTTGCAAAATGAATATCAAAAACTGATGCTCTGTTAGTTTTCTCCTTGACTTGAAAACACTTTGAAGTTATTTCGGTAATGTAATAATGATGATTGTTTGGCGCGACAGTCCAAAGAGGACCAGGGCCTAGCTTGCTCATCAGCTACTCGTGTTGTGCGCCCTACTGTTCTCTCACGATTAGAAGGGACCTACAGTTTTCTGCCGACTCCAAACGTCGAAATTAGGGAAGCTTTCTTAGACAGTTATTACCCTTTAAGTGCTGTCAGCAGCTCGAAAGAGGTGGTGCCGTAAAAAATTCGAGGTGTTGAGAAGGGAATTTCGGCAATGTACCAATTTTTTAGTCCATTCGACAGAGTTTTTTTGAGACCCTTTTATTTGAACTGATTTCAACGGCCATTTGCTACATTCGTTTCATTTTCGGGTAAGTGTAGCAAAATATTCCTTGAAATACTCGATGGGGTAGAGGTCAAAATGACCCATCTGCTTAGGTATACGATAGAACAGCCTTCATTTCATTTATTCGCCGTGTATATTGGATCGTAGTCGTCGACCTTTCACACATTTAGTCCTAATCTTGAAACAAACGCCGAAAAAATGCGGAATTCTGTGCTACAGGCAACAGTCCAGAAGTGGAACAGGACCTAATTTCTTTAGGAACTACACATGTTGTGTGATCTTTCAGAAAGTAAGAAGACGTTGAATTCAGAAAGCACGTCCCTTCATTGATCTGATTTGCGGAAGATATAAAAAGCTTACAAGCACAAAAATTCCCAATATTCATTTCATGGGCACATTGGCTCATGCACTTTTTCCATAACTGGCCAAAGGCCAAATCATATTACCAGAGGATGTAAAGCAAATCAAAAGACATCACTTTGTGCTGCTGCAACGGAGTTGTTCCTGTACCTGTGACGTGCAGTTTTTATGGTAAGAAAATTTTGCCTTTACGAAGGAAAAGCACTAGTGTGTTGGAGCTTGTGCCCTGCTCTTAATGCGAGTTACAGAGCTCGGCAATTGCTGCTTATCTTTTTCTGGTAGCTCCGAACATTACAAGTTTCTAGTGACGCTAGTCTAAGCTCTGATAATGGGTCGTTCCCTTCCTACCACTTGTCAACGTCAACCCGTCACAAATTCCCTCCACCATTTCCAAACACCAGTTCAAATTCTGTACTCTGTCGTGTGCCTCAAGTGATTTTCACTAATGAATTTATCTAAACGTGCTCAGCTTTGATCTCAAGCTATCACTGTACACAATGTCCCCGTTCCATGTCGCAACAATCGACAATTTAGCATGCGACCGTCCCCCCACCGGAGCTGCTTATTAAAGCTTAATTGAAGAACACTTGCCAGCTTTGCACACACATGCATATGCCATGTACTTCAAGTGCGCATCGTGTTTGCACGCCGTCAAATTAATTGGATGGCACTGTGCATGGTGATGTTCTAATTACCGTCAGAAGATTCATCAAAGTTGGATTTGCTTAAATTCGTTTTTCGAAACAAGCAGCTGCCTCTCAAATGTGCGCAGACCAGAGGAGGTTTAACGAGCAGCTGCGAGTGGGTGTTGAAGGAGACGAATTCACGTGGCCGTGGAAAAAATTCTCTGCATCGCCCTAAATTAGAATTTATGCAAAGAATAACAAATAAGCAGAATCCGGCAATCAGGCAAGTTTAGTTCATTCTCTTCAGGTCTCTGGTCTGGGATTCAAAGTCGATAACGACGTAAGGGGGAATGACTTGAATCCAAGTCTAGCTCTCTGCGCCTGGTGGTGCAATCGATTTTATTGACTCTTGTATTCATCCATAGCGCATTTTCGACGTCGTAAAAATGTGCCGTCAAAGTATTTCAAAGTATTCACACTGTGCACTGCGGCCGTCGGTGGATAGGGTTGCGGGGGTTTATTGCTCATAAAGCGAACGACCAGTTATTCCCCGAATGCTTCGACGTCTGGAGGGAAAACAATTTCGATAGATTCCACCCGAAAACCTACTAACAGTCGAGGCCAAGCATATGTACACCAGCATAGTGGCCGTAAAATTGCAAACTCCTGCCAATTGAACGTTAAATGTGAGCGGATATAAAGCATATGCTGCAGAGGATACAATTCATTTTTAAGGCAACGAAAAGTGTGGTTATAAAGATGATTCCCCATACGGAACAGTTGTAACGGCGATCAAGGATGAAGGTTTTTATTTTACAAGACGCGTTTTACGAAAGTGGTGATTGCATGTACCAGTCGTTTTCCTCTTCGGAAAATTCAGGGTTTTGTGCAATTAATTGAAGGGGAATCCCTCAAATTGGAAGTTTCCGCTGTAGCACGTGAGCTGTTATCCTCTCGCAAAGGAAGCATCAGTTGAGCAAATCTAGCTAGGGGTTCAATTATTTATAAAAAAAAAGCTTTCTGACGCAAATGCATAACTATTTTAAAAAAAACATGTGTCGCAAAAAAAATGTTTATGATATACTGTGAGCGTCAAAAGTGAGTAAACAAATATCTGATTACTTCATAAAGATGAAAATTGGGTTTAAGCAACAACAAAACTCAAATTTCATTGATACACAAAAACAGCTTTATTCAATTTGATCAATTATTCAAAAAATAAAGTACGGTAAAAAAAACAAGTACATTTTTTAATGAAAATTATAACTACTTCAAATATTACGAGTCAAAAGTGGGTAAACAGTATGCATTTCTATAAGCAAATGTACTTATTTCTTGCTAAAAAATGGAATTTAGTACTTTGTTGGTCCTCCTTTAGATTTTATTACTTCCTTGAGTCTACGTGGCAGACACATTACCAGTTTATTGGTAACATCGGGGGTTTGGGTTCTATTGGGTTAAGGTCCGGTGTTTCCAGGGATGATCAAGCTGTTTCGGGGTCCCATAAAGCAACCATTCCCTAACAAGACGTGAGGTCATTGTCTTGCTGAAAGTTCCAACGCCTAGCTAAACCTAATTTGTCTACGCTCGGTTGCAAGTTGGTCCTGAGAATATTTAGATAATCTTCCTTCCTCATTGTACTATCAATGAAGACAAGATTACCGACCCCATATGCTGCTACACACGCCCACACCATCATTGAACCTCCACCATGTTTCACGACCGGCCTAATATTTTTTCCAGTGAATTCTTCACTTTTAGCTCTCCAATTTTGTTTATTCATATGGCTCTTAAAAATTTTAAATTTGCTTTCATCACTAAATAAAATGTTTTTCCAAATCGAAATGTCATTGTTTCTTTTTTTGTTAATTTTTTTGGTCTCCCTTTTGACCCAATTTTGTATCTTTCTACAGTAATCACATATTTGTTTACTCACTTTTGACGCTCACTGTAGTTCCGTTTGCTTGTTATTTAAAAAAAATTAAATGTGTGGAGTTGGTTTTCCTTAAAAAGTTTATGGTTTTAGAAAGCCTTCAAAATAACAAAAGATTGCCGAAAATGTGAATTATCATTGGAGAAATTCAGCCGACTAGGATTTGTTCGCAGATTAACTCCAAAGTGGTAGTTAACGTTTGTCACATAACGTACATTGAGTAAATATTCTGAATATGGAGGTATTGTCATCCGATCGTATGATCTATCCGAAATGTCTGCACTTTATGACAAAAATATGTTACCACTGCAAATCATGAGATTATTCATTATTAAAGAAGAGCTAGTACAGAGAGGACGTGTAATTTTTTATTTTTCTTTGAGCTGTAAATTTTCTTTGGCTTTTCCACTACAGATGTGTAGACAAAGACTTTTGACCGAACTGTAATTTGACCGGTTACATGTGAGGTGCGGGTTTTAGTGTTGTAATGCATCAGGATTGCGTGAAGAATGTAAGCAAGCGCTAGCTGCTTTCAAGTTCCCTATTTATGTATGTACTACATACGAACACAATCTTGGACGACTTTCATCATTTCACTCTGTGTATAGGCTAGATCCCGACAATGTGTTTATGCTAAGGGCCTTTGACTGCCTTAACCTACCGCTTAAAGCAGTCAATGGCCTGAAGCATACATGCGTTTTTCAAGGTTGAAACATAATGTTGTTTCTACAGCTCCATGTCCAAATTCTTTTCTACAAAGGTTACCTTTTATATTTCGGGATTGGGGAACCCTAGTGTTGCAATCCGGCAACTGCCAGCTCTATCATAAGGTTTGACATTTTTTAGGGTTTACGTACTCAGAACGTTTTGACATACGAGCGCTATTTGTATTGTTTACAGTAACTTAAAAGATTCATCTCGGCCATAAAATTAAATTAAATCGTGAAAATTTTCGGGCGATTATTTTTTACAACTTTCTACGTGGATTAACTCAACGACATTGCGTCGATGAACTTAATTCAGTATTTGGCGATGAAGCTCCATCAAGGACCAGTGTTTATCGATGGTATGGTGACCGTTCGTTGAGGACAATCCCACATCTGGAGCATAATAGAAGTTGAGCAAGCCAGATATGCTGAGGAAGTAGTACATAGTTTGATAGACAGGTGATGTGTACACTGAAATCTGATTTTCCTTACTTCTGCAACCGTTTTCAAGTCGATTAAAGAGTTCAACTATTGGTGGGGGAATATGAAATTACGGAAAGTTCGAAGTTTAAGAGCTAACAACGCCCTTTTTTCTGTAATATCTGCAAATAGAAAGAATTCCTTCTGGGACATCGATAATTGACCGAAATTTTGTATAGAAAATAATTCAGATTTGATTTTCGCCGCGTGCTTGTACTTGAAGTCCTAGCTATCGCCATCTGTGACGGTAGTCAGTTCCTGAAATAATAAAAGGAATGATTAGAATTGTAGTATTCCTAGAAATTCCATCACCTGCGTCGAAAGAAACCCCGTCGTCTATTGTCTGATCCCAGTCACCTGTAAACAAAATAAAATCTCTAAAATATCCATTTGTTTTAGGATATGTACCTGTGTGAGTTACCACAATCAACCTTCTTCCTCACAATGATCTTAATTATAATTGTAATAAATTTATTCTTAACTCACCCTATACTTTGTTGGTTCACCTTTATTCCTTTTATAGTATTGTTTGCTAGTTCATTTAGAATAAAGTCGACTAGGTTTTAAGTTACAGAAGATGTTGTTTTCCCTCATTAAGCCATCTTCTTTTACATCTTGTGGCGCTACAGTCCGGGGTGGGCCTGGGCCTCAGGTAGTTAGGTAGATAGGTTAAGGTGGCTGATGAATGCACTTAGTCCCATAAAAGACCATTGTGCTGCCACACCATGTGGGAAGAACCTTAAACCAGCTGAAGCCGATAATAAGATTTAAACTGTCGGCGGGGGGATTTTATTGAGGTCATGTGGGCCTTTGAGGAAGTATCTTCCAAAGTGCTTGTATCTGAGGTGCGAGAGCGCCGGTTATGTGCCTAACAGCTGTAGGAGAGTTTCTGATACTTCCTCATCCCTGCAGCTTCTGCAAAAATCGTTTGTGGCAGCTCCTAGCCTGTTAGCATGCTCAACGTTTAGACAGTGCCCGGTTATGGCTCCCATGATCAGGCTTATGCCAGATCTTTTGAGCGATAGTAGCAGTCTGGAGCGTTTGGGTTCAAGAAAGGGCCACACCTCCTTAGCGATGCGACAAAGATTATTGTTACACCACCTTTGATTTGTTTTTATTATTTTATTTTTATTTCCATTAATTTTTATTTCCCTTAATTCGTGTTCTTACATGCTAGACAAAAATACTTAATCTAGCTTAGAAGTATAATCAAATGATCTTTACTCTATCTTACTAACTCTTCATAAGTACTCCAAGCTAATCTAGATTTTTCGCCTTATACCTTTCGGCTTCTTATATTTTTAAAGTTTAGCACTTAAATGTATATGCATTTTCCATTTCATGAAAGAAAATTAAAAAAAAACTTGGATTTCAAAAAAAAGTATTATTCTTAACCTAACTTAACCCTTATATCCTAACTATACTACCTTAAAAATAAACAAAAACTTAACTCAAATATATACAATAATATAACTTAAACCTTAAATCAATTTAACTGTTTACAGTAATGTAACTATCTAATTATGTCCGTACAACGTTACGGAAGTGTGCCCTAGGGCAATTGTTATTTGTATGCTGGATATATATATCTTATACGCCGTGGTGTGCCTCTTTTTTTGGTTATGTTTTTTAGTGTTTTTTTTTTGTATTTTTTTTTTTGTATTTATTGAATTTTTTTTGTTTATTTTCTTATTTTTCATTTATTTTTTTGTCTAGATCTTAGATCTAAGTTAACCTATATGAGTTGGCCGTGCTGACTCAACTACCCCGTCTTATATTTCAAGAAGTTAACTGCTCCGAAGGCTGGTTCTGGCGCAACCACCAGTAAAATAGCCGTTCCTTTGCAAAGACTGCTCTGTACCGGGCAGAAATCGCTCTGCTGAACCGCTGGAGTTACTAGTGGTGACCTATGATTAGTGTGATGTATCGCTTTCAAGTGCAGTTCTGACTTGCATGTGACGAGAGGGATGCCGAGGTGTTCGTGTTCCTGAAGTAGTGGTTGCATTGTGGCAAGCCTGGTCAATTCGTCTGCTTTACAGTTACCCGGAATGTCTTTGTGACCTGGCACCCAGCACAGGCATATATTGAACTGCTTAGCCATCTCATCCAAGGATGTGCGGCAATTTGTGACCGTCTTAAAGTTTGATGAGACAGATTCGAAGGCCCTGAGTGCTGCCTGACTATTTGTATGAATAAGCATATCAGCTGAGGATATTCTATTCTTCTTCAGCCAAGACAGTGCTTTGCGAATAGCCATTACTTCAGCTTGAAACACGCTACAGTGATCTAAATTTTAGACTAATGTTCAGATCCTCAGAGTAGACTCTGCAGCCAACGACTTCTTTCTCTATTGGGTCTTTTCCAGGATCTGAAATAAAGTGAAGATCGGGACTTCCCTGACCTGAACCCACAATAAAAGGGGCGCATAGGGTTGTGAACAAACGGTTTCAGACGGTCACACAATACGGCACTGATGATCTTGAAGGCGATGTTGAGGAGTAGATCTCTCAATACTTGATGCAGTCAATTAGGTCGCCTTTCTCATGGACCGGGCAATCGACGCTGAGATTCCATTCATCAAGCATGCTTTCCTCCGACCATATCCTACAGATGAACTGATGCATGCGCCCAACCACGTCATATGCAGCTGCTTTAAATAGTTCTGCGGGCAGTCCATCCGCTCCAGCAGCTTCATAAATATACTTCATAGAATTATTAAGCTGAATCAGGCAAACGCTTCACTTACAGAAATATCGTTGTATTGTACAAATGATTATGTATATGGTCCCAATGGAGGATATCAAGTAGGATGAATAAGACACGTCGCACTAATTCTTTTACGAAATGAGTAATAAACAAGTGCTTATTGCCATCAACTAGTCCCGGGACTAACCACTAAAAATACATTTTCTAGACCAAATTCGACTTTATTCAGCAACATAGTTTCCTTCAAGAGTGATGTAACTTGTCCAACGCTACTAACATTTCGATTCCTTCTTTAAAGAAAGATATATCCTCAAAACATGCTTCAGTTTCGGCGATCACCTCTCCATTCAGACATCTTTTTGAAGTCTGAAAAGACAAAAGAGTCGCCGGAGAGCAGATCTGAAACAATTCAAAGCCCAATTCATACAATTTGGCCATGGTAGCCAACACCTTGTGCATGTTTTGATCAAATACAACTTTTTTCTCTTCATACGGGAGCGTTGTTTTGCAATTTCTTCCTTAAAATGAACCAATAATATTATCTAGTACTCAACGTTGACCCTTTTATCTTTCTCAAGGTGGTCGATGAATAAAATTCCGTGCGCATCCCAAATTACAAAAACCTTACAAGCCGATCTTTGTGTTTTTGGACGCCTTAGGCGTTGTTCACTTGCTGCTGCTCACTTACCTGACTGCCGATTTCACTCTGCAGTTTAGTGGTGGATCCATGTTTCAGCCGTTGTGACATACCGATGCAAAAACTTCTGTTTATTCTGGCGAATCAGCTCCAAATAGCTCTCAGAATTGTATTCACGTTGTTGATTTTGGTCCATTGTAATCAAACACAGCACCAATTTCGAAAACAGCTTTCTCATGCCGAATAGTGTACACACTACCTTCTGATATCTTTAAGGCATGAGCTATCTTACGCACTTTCACTTTGCGGATTTCCAGAACGACTTTGTGTACTTTTTTGACGTTTTCAGGTGTAGCCAGCTCAATTGGGATTCCAGAGCATCGTCAGTGTCAGTGTACGGGCACGTTTAAGATCTAATGGTATTGATGGAGCAGAATCCCTGCAACATTTTTCAAGCCATTAACTTGCTCGGTATTTTTTCCACGCCAGGAAGCACGCAAAACTCTGCTTCCTCCGTTGTTTTAAAAATCGCAAAAGTAGCGTCATTTGAAGCTCCGTAACTTGTAACCCAATAATCAGATTGTCTTGCAGGTACCATGTGAATGTTTTTACTTCCTTAAAATGACATGAACTTGGATTGGCGCCTCTTTTATGTCATCTTCGGCACTCATTGAGTGACGTTTTAAGACTTGTGTAGTGTATCCTTTTTTCGGTTTGAGAGAACTCTTTTTCGAAGCGGGTTTTTGTTACAAAACTGTATGGCGTTCACTTTAGAAATCGAACCTGACACCGAACTGCTGTTTGGGAGCTGCAAACTTATTTTTCTGCTATATGCAACCCACACGTGGTCACCGTGGCGTAGTGGGTAGAGTGCGACGCTCACACGCCGAAGGGTCTAGGTTCGACTCCCAGCTCAACACCAATTTTTTGAATTTTTCATGGCACCACCTTTTTCGAGCAGCTGACAACACCCAAAAAGTAATAACTGTCTAAGAAAGCTTCTCAAATCTCGCCGTTCGTAGTCGTTAAAAAACTGTAGGTCTCTTCTACTCCTGAGAGAACAGTAGCACGCACAATACGAGCAGTTGATGAGCAAGCTAGGCCCTGGTCCCCCTGTGGACTGTAGCGCCAACAATTCTTATGCAACCCACGCCTAATCTAGTAATCTATTCTTAGGGCCGAAAAACCTTTGTTCTTCAAATAACACCTCAGTTACTGAAACCATGTTTCAAGCCTTCCTCCTTCCTCCCAGGCACATCCGCGTCGCGTGTATCCAATTATTTGACTGAAAACAAAACAAGGAAAGCATGCCTTTCAATCGAAAACAATTGCTTTACCTTTCCCCAGGTCTTGTGAAACATAAAACGGAAGCAATAAGCCATATTAATGTGCTCATGTCGTTACGCACAGGTGTGAGCTCCTTCAAGGACCCCGTCACTTATTCGACACACTTGTGTTCGGCCCTAACCTCCTTTCATCGTGCGCATTTATGTAATTTTTACTCAGCATAGCAATAAGGGTCCTTGTGTTTGTTTTGCGGAATGGAAAAACAAATCCCAAACGAAAACAGTACGAGACTTGTTTCCAGCCAGGAACGCACCCCACGCCACTCGAACGAACCGGGAACCTACACATTTTCGAGAATAATTAAATATTTCGCTCACAAATTCATTCGAACTTGTTATCAACAAGAGTTATTTAATTATGCGAAATCGTGTGCCAACGTACGTAGGAGTAGGCGCAGTTCATCGTCAACGATATTCCATATGCCGGCACTACTTCGAAAATGTTGTTCGGCTTCTTCCAGGGCTCAATGCGTGCTCATTTATCATGACTGTAAATGCTCGAGAACATAGTTTGAGAACTTAATTTATAATTCACATAATAACAGTTCCGTTTGATGGTACTTGGTGTGGAAGGGGTGGTTGGTGGTGTTTTGGTGAAAATTGGAAATTAGAAATTGTTGGGAGAATGTCGCCCGGATGGCAAAAACTTTCGCTGCGATAGAGTCAAATGAATACGCCTGGTTGCCGTTTGATGTTCTTTGCCAGTGCCATTCTTGTTTGTAATTGCAAACTATAACTTATAAATTAAGCCAAACAAAAAGCACTGTGTTTGAACAGTAAGCCCACACACAAACTGTGTTGTGTTGCCCTCAAATGCGCAACTTTGACTCGCTTTGAGTGGAAGGATTGGCTTTTCAGTTGATGCAAAGCTGGATTTTTTAACAACAAAGGGGTATCATATAAACAATGTTGCGTTGCTTACAGTCATCTGATTTTGGTCATAACATTCTTCGTAATATGTGTGCTTTGCTATGACGACAGTATACGATTTTAGTTGTTGTTTTAAGTGGCTTGCCAAAGGGCACTCATTTCTCTGTTCTGTTCTTTCATTAATGGTTGGCTGATCGTAACCTGTTATCTACACGTTAAGCACTATTCGAGAACAGACCTGGCCGCAAACTTTGCTATTCGCACTATTAAATCATACTATAATATATTTTTGAGAGAGCAAAATGGAAATAAAGCAGCACTTCCAAAAATCTTACAACTTCATTCTTTTACTTCAAGAAACAAGTGTGGCACTGAACTTCTGCCAATTAACAGTATGGTTCGCATGTCAATACTTCTGCTCATAATCTCATGCAGTGTCAAATGACGTTCGTGCTTCTTTTCTTCTATCTTCTATCAGTTACGGCCTGATTGCCTGCGAGTGCGCAATTCCATAATGCTGTAGAATAATGATTCTTGTTTATATGGTACGTCATAGATGCCACATGTTGTTGTTCTTCTTGATGTTCTTGTAAAGTTGCTGACTGCTAAATAATTTCACTATTTTCAACGCCCTATTCTGATTTAATATCTAAATTTAATGACATTTCCTCTAAACTGTAAAATGTTCAAATCGCCATATTTCTACCAGGCAGATCGACACATCACTTTGGAGCTATCCACTATAGTGACCAACTTGAACCACTTGCTATTAATCATTTTCTACTTCGGATGCTTTATTTCAAATAACTTTTATTAAAGTTGAAAATAATAGTCAACTTGTGCTTTAACTACAAAACAAAATAATAGATAATGCAAACATATCACATAGCCATCACAACACCCGTTGTATGGTGAACCAATATATGCAGCGAATCCCTCTGCCCGAGGGTTACATAATGAGCCTAGCCCTCCAGTCTGCGGGTTGTGCGTGAGGGTAACATCCTCACCACGTAAAAAATATTTGTTCAGAGACAACAACATGCCTCGGATAAGGACGAATTAACTGTGGACGACCCCAGCGAACGTTTAAAGGACAACGATTTTAAATTTTGCACGTGGACTGTGAGGTCGCTCAACAGGCCACGTTCAGCCCAACAACTTTCGGAGGCCCTTGAGTGGTACAAGGCAAATACTACCGCCATCGGTAGTTTTATGCCAGGCTCATCCCATGGCCTGGCATAAAAACGATAAGGAACTGCGATATCTACTACAGCGACTGCTATGGAGAGAGAAGACAGCGCATGATGCGGATTTGTTGTTCGAGGCCGACTTATTTAAAAAGTCTTGAGCTACGACCCAGTCAGCGAACGTCTCATGACAATCCGCATCAAGGCCGAATTCCGGAACATCAGCCTACTATGCGCTCACACCTGTTAGACTTCGCCTCTGGCCGGAGCATCTCAGTGGCTAGCACGCGGTTCCCACACTTGAACATTCAAAAAGGGACCTTGCGATCTCTTCATCAATGACCGCCAACCAGATTGATCATGTTTCGATCGACGTCAGCCACTCTTCCAGAGTTCCCGATATCCGAACCTTCCGAGGTGCACACATCGACTCGGATCATCACCTTGTTGTAGCCAAGGTAAGAAACCGGATATCGAGAGAGCAATGGAGTCGAGACAGACCAAAACGGTTTGACGTCGAAAACCTACAGTCGCAGCCGATTGCTGGGAACTTTGCCGACCGAGTCTCCCTGAAACTCTCTCAGAGTGTGACGCTTCCTGCACTTAGCATAGAAGAAGAATGGAAACGTTGTCAAGCAGCCATCAAAGAAGCTGCTACTGATGTGCTGGGCTTCACGTCACCACCTAGAAGAAACCCAAGGTTTGACGACGAGCAACGAGGGCTGTTCGTGAGCTCAACGAACAGAGAAGAAGGGAAGAGCACCGGCTTCTCAGAAGGAGAAAGAAGGAGCATGAGAAGCGCGCGGTCGAGGAAATGGAAAGGTGCTATAGCAGGCATGAAGTCTGAAAATTTTACCGAAAGATAGAACAGCTATCCGGAGGATACAAGGATCGGACCAATGCCTGCCGGGACCAAAATGGACAACTAGAAGTAGAGTCGCAGTCTGTGAATCTGGAAGAATCTGGAAGGATAATTTCTGCAGACTCCTTAACGGCGATGACGACCCAAATCCCTCTGTTAGGCAGAATGTTCCACTCGAGACAGACAGACAGACAAGAATTCCAACCCCACGACTAAGGCGAAGTGAAGATAGCAACATCCAAGCTGAAGTCGAACAACGCTGCTGGAGCGGATGGACTGCAAGCGGAACTATTTAAAGCAGCTGGAGATGAGTTGGTTAGGCGCATGCACCAGCTCATATATAAGATATGTTCGGAGGAAAGCATGCCCTATGAGTGGAATCTCAACGTCGTTTGCCCGGTTCACAAGGAAGGAAACCCATTTGACTGCACCAACTACCGAGGGATTGAGTGAGCATCTGAATCCGTTTGTCCATGGCCTGATAGGTCCATATCAGTGTGGTGGAACAGGGAAGTGCACAATAGACCATTTGTTCACATTACGACAAATCCAGGAAAAGCCAAAGAAGTGCAATAAGACACCCACCACCTTTTGGTCGATTTTAAGTTCTCACATAAGCTATAATATGCCATGTCTAGTTTTGGCATTCCTACCAAATTCGTCAGATTATGTAGGGTGACGATGGAGAACTCTCGCTGCTCTGTCAAGGTCGGTAACGAACCTACCAGGTCCTTCAATTTAAAAAAAGATTTTAGACAAGGAGACGCACTGTCATGTGACTTTCTCAACATTATCCTCGAGAAGATCGTGCGTAACTCACAAGTCAACATCAGAGGCACTATCTTCCAGAAGTCAGTTCAATTGCTAGCTTACGCTGATGACATTGACATGATTGGACGAACACTGCGAGCCGTCAATGAGTCATTTGCTGGCATTGACGCGGAAGCGGATAAAATGGTTCTAGCGGCAAATGAGGGCAAAACTAAGTACATGCTGTCATCAAGGACACACAACATCGACGTCTCGGACAAAGCGTCACTCTAGACAGCAGAAACTTCGAGGTTGTCAAGGACTTCATTTACCTCGGCTCCGCGGTAAACAGGGCAACAACAGCAGTACCGAAATCAAACGCAGAATCACTCATGCCAATCCCTGTTTTTTTGGACTCAATAAGCAATCGGGTAAATGAGCCCTCTCTCGACGCACTACACTTGGTCTATATAACAGCTTGATCATAACAGTCCTACTTTATGGCGCGCAAATTTGGACGTTAGCAAAAGTGGATGAGGAAGCCCTTAGTCTTTTCGAGAGAAAAGTTTTGCGTGCGATTTTTGGTCCTGTTTGCGTTGATGGCATCTGGAGGAGAAGATTTAACGAAGAACTCTATGGGCTGTACAGCGACATGCGCCTGGTCAAACGTCTACGGATACAACGCTAAAGATGGCTAGGCCATATGGAGCATATGGACACCACTGCTGCTACCCGAAAAGTTTTTGAATCCGAGCCATTGGGATAACTCAACGACCTATTCTACGATGGCGCACACATGTGGAGAAGGACCTCAACCAAGTTGGAATGCGCAACTGGAGGAACTGATCACCTCCATGGCCTTATGCAACAATAATTAATATTTTCAGAAGCAAGTGATTTATTTTCGTTTAGAGGCTAGACGGCTCCAACTGAAGCTACTTCTTGTTTTCCAGCCGAACACAAAGCAGTCATTATCACGTTTGAAGTCCATCGCCGATAAATATTTTTCAATACAACATAGAGCCAAATTGCTTGTAAGACTTGTAAAATATAAAATTATCGGTCATGTTTCTAAGTTCATGCTTTCTGTAATGAACGAATCGGAAGCTATAGGAGCCTGAGCTGCAGTTCGTGTCAAACAGACTGTAATCAATCCAGGTATTACACATCTATAGGAGACATTGGGATGTGCAGTTGGCTCAAGTACCAGCCTGGTATTGAATAACATAAAAGTGCAATGAAAAAATCTGGAAGACAGGTTTCAATGAACAGCAGCTTACCTCCTGCATCTTCTTATGTGCCAGCTACACTTTAATGAATTCTAAGGAGGGGATGCAACACATGAAACATTTATAACGCATTTACTTATCTTGGAGTGATGCTAGAAACATCAAAGAACGCCATCGAGCAACCGGGGAAATAAACTTATGAATTTATAAATGAACGGCACGGTTTCACTCTCTCATTATAGAGCCATCGTCCTCAGAGTTTCTCACAACATTCACTATCCTTTTGTTTATCGATTTGTATCGAAAACGTTTGTCGCCAGTATCACAACAAGTAGCCAAACGCTTTTCCCTCGCCGTCTAAACTTCTGTTAAACATATTTTTCGAAAAAACATTCACCCCAAGCACAAACAACCAACAGACTTTCATTCCAGCTACATCCTTTGGCACTTTGGCTTTAATTAATGAATTTTTCACTTTTATTATCGACATAAAATAATTTAATGATCGTAATTAGTTAGTATAGCGCCAATTATTTTATGCACAAAAGGGCAAATTGCTGCCACGTATCGATTTAATTTATGACCTATTAAGCCAGTACGGGGTCTGACACGAGTTTCCGCTGCTGGCGCTCCTGGTGCCGGTATGGGGCAAAGCATAGCTCTTTTTGGCAACAATTAAACAACACTCCTCACCGACGCATTCGTAGCCCGCCCAACAAGCCGGCACCAGTCTTCGCCAGTCATCAGTGGGTTGTAACTAAGGTGCCATCAGCATGTAGCACAGTGTGCAGGAGAGCACCGCTGCTCATTATGCCTGAATGAAAAATCCTTTCCGTTTACGGGCAATTTATTAAACAATCTTAGTTAATTGAATTTTTAATTTTTACAATGTGCAAGGGAAATATGGTGTTGCCATCAGCGATACACACCCGGCATAAATATTCACAAGTGTGGTGGGAAGAGCCGGATACAAGTTCAAAGAGGCTCTTTAACTTCGTTTAATGGGCCAGGACATCATTTCGATGGGAGCGTGCGGGAGTTGAAGTGGCGCCATGTTTGATACATGGCCGTTAAAAGAGGTGTTTAATGTATTTGAAGCACGTATCTCTTTTATGTTGCTTCAAGATATAATTAATGCTCATTAAAAGGGCCGCATAATGGGAGCGGAATGGGAGCAAGAGACACTTAAATTGCACGCAATTTGATTTTATGACGGGATGAAGTTGTATGTAGGGAATTCATTCCTGAGCCTCCTGTTAAACCGCTCTATCTCCTCTTTAACTGGCATCTGCGAACAGTTCGATATGCATTTTAAAAAAACTGTAGGCATTCAATCACATAAATTAAATTTAATATTCAGCAACTGCGATTTGTTCTACTGCCAGCACTTAAGTTCATCAATTCGAAACTGCAGTAAGGTTTCTGTATTGGCACGAATCAGATGTGAACCTTGACGACCGTACTGATAATCGACACCAGCCGTCACGCACTAGCTAAGTATGCAGAGTCATAGAAAAAGTGCGTTAGGTTTTGCAAGAAAAGTTTGACATCTCCACAGTGGAGTGGATGGCCTAATGAAACGATGACCCGTATTAGGACAGTGAAATCCTAGCCTCATTCAACTCGTGGCTGATCTCTAGGTAGCAGCCTTTGTTACCAAGGCATTGGAGGTTATTTCGGTTATTTCATTATATCCGAGTGTGGGACCTGGTATAAGAACGAATGATCAGAACAAAAAAGACACAGTTGCAGCAGTTAAGGTACGAATACCTCACTCAACTTTTACAACTGGTTTTAATTTTTGCTTGTAAAAAGTGTTGCAGAAGATTTCAGTGCGCCAGATTAAAAGCCTGCGAGTTCCAAAGGAAGCCTTCGGGCTTCACTGCCGCAACAACCATCAAGGTCAACTAATAAGCAATAACTTTAAAAAATACCTGTCCGCTTAGTCCTTTTTTAAAATCTAAGAAAATTCCGAAATCTAGGAAGATTACGAAGGTTGACTTTTATATTTCGGGATTGGGGAACACTTGTGTTACAATCTGCCAACTGCCAGCTCTATCGTAAAGTTTGACATTTTCTCTATATATACATACATACTATACATACTCAAAACGTTTTGAAATACGAGCGCTATTTGTGTTGTTTATAGTAACTTAGAAGATTCATCTCGCCCAAAAAATGGAATTAAATCACCAAAATGTCCGTGCGATTATTTTTTTACAATTTTCAACATGGATTAACTCAACAACAGTACATCGATGAACTTAATTCAATTCTCTTGCGATGAAGCTCCATCAAGTTTATCGATGGTATGGTGAATTCAACCGAGGTCGTAGTTCACTGCAAGACGAATTTCGTGAAGGTGGCCAAAAATCAGTTGTTGTTCCTGAAGCCATTTAAACTGTGCGCCAACTGATACCGCAAGATCGTCATGTGACCTATCATGAGATTGATACAACCTTAGGCATTAGTGGGAGCAGACAAATGCATGAGCATTTGACCGTCAAAAAAATTTGTTCGCGTTGGATCCCACTCAATTTGTCAATCGCTCAATAGAAAGCTCGTGTCAATTGGTCGAAAGAAATGCGCAAAAAATACGATCGTGCTGCTTCAAAACACCTCTATGATATCGTGACAGATGATGACTCGTGGATTTACGCATATGAGCCCGAAAGTAAACAGCAGTCGACTGCATGGGTGTTTCAAATTGAGCCAAATTCAACAAAAGTTGCTCGCGCACGAAGCACTCCCAAGAGAATGGTCGATTGTTTTTTCGAAAAAACTGGACATCTCGCAACCTTACTACTAGATCAGCGCAGAAGTTTTAATTCTGAGTGGTAAACAAGCATTTGCTTGCCAAGAAATCAGAAAAACCAACCGCCGAAGACGGATCACTCTTTACAACGACAGTGAGAGCTCTCACACATCGGCTCAAACAACTGTATTTTTGACCATTCAAAACATCGATTTGATGAGTCATCCGCCGTATAGTCCTGACTTGGCGCCGAATGACTTTTCTTTATTCCCGTACGTAAAAATAAAATGAGAGGTCAAAGTTTTTCGACACCTTAAGAAGCGGTTGATGCGTTCAGAATGTTTTGGAGATACCTCAATCAGAGTTGCAGAAGTGCTTCGACGATTGGTTCAAACGCATGCAAAACTGTGTGGATCTCAATGCGGAATATTTTGAAAAAGAGTTAAGCTATTTTCGATGATCAATATTTGTTTTTGTTCTCTAATCCCGAAATATAAAAGGCAACCCTCGTAGAACGTATATATTATACACTGATCGTTGCAAAAGAGAAATCTCGAACAACGCCAAAAATGACAACGGTTCTTAGCGCATATTCCCTCAAAGGTGTTCTAGTGACCAAAACAGTTAACTCAAGATGCAGAAAGAAGCGTTTTTTTTTTCAAGTAAGCCCAAATTTGGTGGGAAACCTTTCGGCTCCATCAAAGAATGGTGAATTTTATTGGCATTCCGTTTCAGTATGTGTGAACCCGGTGGTGTAGTGTAGCCGAACCAAGAAATGTTTCAAATCTGAACGCGAAGATGACTTACGAAGAAGAAGATGACTGGCGCTTATTCTTAGGCTTATGGAAGCATGTTCTGAAGCTGGAATGAAGTTAAACCAGGAAAATGTCTTCGTTGTGGTTATTTCCAAAACGCCTGAAGTCCCAACAGGTGAAGGACACAATCTCTCGGATCTTTTTCGACGAGTGATGTGAGGACGCAACGCCACGGTTCCATGCAGGAAAGTAGCTAAGAGGATCAATCATAAAGAGGAGCTTTGTGCCAAAGGCAGTTTATCGCTTTCGAGCTCTTCGTTCGTTCTAATTCTCATCTATAGTCATGGAATTAGGATTATGGCAGAAAGATTTCCGTTCTGAGTTTTTTCCATTCTGTTGAGGTCGCTCCTCTCCAGGAAACAGACAGAGAAGCGTGACAGTGTGGTTCAACTCAATGTTGAACAGCTAATGCTTCGAGTGAAGGAGGGCTTATGTCAGATGGCTTGGCCAAGCGGTACGGATGTTACGTCCATTTCAACTTTTGAGTCGAGCCCTAGATACCTTTACCTCGGATAGGCGACCGCTTTGCAAGGTTAATACAAAGTTGTTAAACCACAAGTCCATCAACTCGCCCGGTTGTGCTGCGGTGTAACGCTCGGTGAGCTGAAGACGATAACGGAGGATCAAGCCGCTTGGATTGTCACGCGCAAATTTATTGGTTCCCAAAATCTGTGAAGATTTTAGTTATCTTATTATTGCGTTTTTGTTGAGCAAAGAGCGTCAGCCTTTTTTGGGACTAAAAGGCATGCTTCTTTTTTTTATTAATAACATTGAATGCCACCATAACCTTTTATGGCTTTATATGTGTTCAGTGGCTATGTTGTTTTACCAGGATTCTCAAATAGATCCAATCATTCTTATATATTGCAGGCACTTTAAAAAAAAAAACGAAAATGTGCTAATCGCGCTAAGATTATATCATGACACCCTGTGTGTGTCGTTTTAAATGTATTTAACACCGGCCATCCGATCTTACCGCTTACCACGGTTTAGCTAAGCCTGTTCGAAGTAGATTACGGAAGAAGAATAAAAGTGTACAATCATTGTTGTTTTATTTTTTTTTCTCTTCAAAATTCAACAACAATATTTAAGAAAAATGTATTCTTTGTGAAAACACAAACTTGAAAATGTAAGAGGACCTGGCTGACGTAACAAATCAAATACGAATTTACTTTTTAAGTCTTCTAAGTCATTTCGGTTGAAAAAATAGTGACCAGTGGTCTGGGAATATTTTTAGTTTAGTGCCTGTAATTTTGCCCCACTTTCCCCTTTAACCAAAGCTCATGTAACGTCACGAAAATAATGCAAAATTAATTTAATTGCTTCAATAGGGAAAAAGGAAGGTACATCAAACCACAATTCTTGGTAAGGAAATCCATCAACAAAGGAATGCATCGATTTTTCTTCCTTCCCGAGGGACACCTCCCACACGCCGACACAGGCGTAAAGATAACAGCGTACGCATAAATATTATAAAACCACTTAAGGACTCTCTCGGGAGATTCTTATCCGAAAAAACATATTTACGAGTATCTGGGTTCCGGAACATCAAGGGATCATGCAAAACGAGATTGCTAGTAAACTAGACAAACAATGTTAAAACGAGGAATTGGTAGGGCCCGAATGCACTTTGGGACTACCCGCATCCTTAGTTAGGCCGTTCCTCGACAGTTGAGTCTCCCAACAACACAACCTTGATGTCATGACTTCACGGTGCAGAAAAAGTGATGCCAGCAAGAAATCCGAAGTTTTTCTGTTAACTCTAGACAAAAATGAGTGCAGACGACTTGTCAGCGTACAAGCGGGACACTTCGCCTTCGCAAAACACCAAAGTCTGCTTGGGCTTAATAATAGCACCAACTTTACGACGCCTGTGAAGAAGGTGAAGACACTTCAGAGCACTTTCTCCGTCAATTTCCCGCAATTGTTCATATCAGGCGGTGGCTGTTTGGCGCTGGCGCGGTGATGGCTGAAAACTTAAGCTCTTTTTCACAGAAGCTCCTGATACAGTTTCTTCGGAAAACCAGGAAACTACATTAAAAGAAGGTCTCTGACTGGTAGTATATTGAATCAGTTTTAGAGTCTGAGCGCTCCAGTGCAATGTATACGAGGGTTGCCTTTTATAAATATTTCGGGATTACAGAACAAAAACAAATATTAATCATCGAAAATTTGTTTATTGTTTTTCAAAATATTCGTCATTAAGATCTGTATACTTTTGCATGCGTTTGAACCAATCGTCGAAGTACTTTTGGCATTCTGATTGAGGTAACTCCAAAACATGCATTCTGAACGCATAAACCGCTTCTTCAGGTGTCGAAAGACGTTGACCTCTCATTTTATTGGTACGTTCGGGAATAAAAATAATTCATTCGGTGCCAAGTCAGGACTATATGGCGGATGACTCATCAAATCGATGTTTTGAGTGCTCAAAAATGCAGTTGTTTGAGTCGATGTGTGAGAGCTCGCATTGTCGTGGTGAAGAGTGATCCGTCTTTGGCGGTTGGTTTTCCTGATTTCTTGGAAGGCAACTGGCAAACAAATGGTTGTGTAGTACTCAGAATTGACTGATCTGCGTCTTTGTAGTTGTACGGTTGCGACATGTTCAGTTTTTCCGAAAACACAGGCGACAATTGCTTGGAAGTGCTTCGTGCGCGAGGAACTTTTGTTGGATTTGGCCAATATGAAACACTCATCCAGTCGACTGCTGTTTACTTTCGGGCTCATACGAGTAAATCCACGATTCATCACCTGTCGCGATGTCACAGACGTGTTTCGAAGCACCACGATTGTATTTTTTGAGCATTTCTTTCATCTAGTCAACACGAGCCTTTTTCTGAGCTTTTGGCAAATTGTGTGGGATCCAACGCGAACAAATTTTTTGACGGTCAAATGTTTATGCTAAATTGAATGTATGCTGGTCCCACTAATGCCTAGGGTTGTCTCAATTTCACGATAAGTCACATGACGATCTTGTAATATCAGTTGGCGCACAGCATCAATTGTTTTCGGAACAACAACTGATTTTGGACGACCTTCACGAAATTCGTCTTGGAGTGAACTACGACCTCTGTTGAATCGATAAACACTGGTCTTTGATGGAGCCAAAAATTGAATTAAGTTCATCGATGCGGGTTAAGTTAACCCGCGGCGAAATTTGTAAAAAATAATCGCACGATAATTTTCACGATTTATTTCAATTTTTTGGACGAGATAAATCTTTTAAGTTACTGTAAACAACACAAATAGCGCTCGTATGTCAAAACGTTTTGAGCATGTATAACCTCAAAAATGTCAAGCCTTAGGATAGAGCTGGCAGTTGCCAGATTGCAACACTAGTGTTCGCCAATATAAAAGGCAACTCTCGTACTAACCTCCAAGAAAAAAATTACAAATTTTCCTTTCACACGTAATCACGCGTATGACGCGTGAAATCGACATCAAAAGAGGATATCATGGCAAATAAGTGTACACGCTCCCTCATCCCCATACGCCAATCAACTCATTTCGGTGTTTGCACAGTCAATCATTATATCACCAAACATTTCCAGCACATGTCTGACCCCGTGCTCCTGAATTCAAAAAATAATGTTAATCAAACATTAACGAGGTAAATGCCTCCGTGTACGCATTGTGCGCAAATATGTCTGTCAGAGGCAATCGACAGCAGCGCATCTGTGTCAACGCACGGCAGTCAAATTCAATATTCCGACCCAAATAAATCATGCACTTATGTAAGTATGGGCTGCAAATACAAACGTCACATCTTCATTTGTCGTGTCAGTGGATTCGACATGCTGCTGACAGACTGATTTTGATGAATGATCAAGCATTCGCTTTCAATAAATCGCTTTTCAGTTAGCATTTCATGCTTGCAGAGATATGTGTTTGACATGGAGGGACTGGGATTCTTTTTTCCTTTTTAAATAATTAACAATTTATGAATGAAAAGGTGTGTTAAATGCGCGAAAGGGCGTCGGATGTGATAACTGATGCTATAAATACGGCTCCAAATTAAAAGTTATTTTTGATTGCCATCGAAAACAAGCATGGGAAAATTATAAATAGTCTCGGGAAGAATTAAATTACAGTTCCTAGGTTCTGTCAGCTTTTAAACGACTGATTCAAAGCACTGCTATTCAACTTCCTGTAGAGAGAAGTTTAATAGCAGCCCTATTTAAGTCGTACTTCCTGCTCGGACAATTTCTCTTAAGAAACTTTGGAGAGTTACACTAAGATGTGCTTTGTTCACGACTCTCACAATGTGTGAGAAACGCTCTGTGGAACAAAGCCAAGAACGCGATCAAATTGATTCTTCTATTCGGGGAGTTAAAAGCCTAGTCTATATAGTCCCGTCAATGTGTGTTTGGTTTGCTGTTCTGTATCGTGCTTATATTCGCTTCAGTTTTTGGTATCGTCTGAGCTCTCTTCCTAAAGGCAGGATAGGAAGGATTCGTGTTTATTCCGATTTGCCTGAGGATGTGTATTGGTCCTTCTCAGGCAGGAAGAGAACGATGGCCTGACAATATATCAGCTCTTGCTGAGGGCCAGTCTGGTGATTCCCCGTGGCTGAAAATTTCTCCTGACTATGAGTGAGTGTAGTGTAGGGAGTCAAGAAATTGTGTGGGATCGTCTCTAATTATATTCACCTTTATTCGCCACATTTCTATTTTATTCCTGTACTTTTTATTCTTTGGAGTGAACATCAATTTAAACTTGGAGTGAACATCAATTTATCTCGGCTCCGCGGTAAATATACGCAAAAACACCAGTTCGGAAATTAAACACAGACTCACCCTTGTCAATCGCTGTCTCTTTGGGAACAACAGGCAATTGAGTAATAAAGCCACCTCCCGAAGGGCTAAGCTTGCTTTCAGTAACAGAGTGAACAACCAAGTCCTACTTTTTGGGGCGGAAACCTGGATGTTACTCAAAGCGGTTGAGGAAGCCCTTAGTTTTAGAAAAGTTTTGCGTGCTATGTTTGGTTTTGTTTGTGTTGATGAAATATGAAGAAAAAAATTAACGGCGATCTCTATGGTCTGTACAGTGATATGCGCCTTGTCAATCGTCTTCGGATACAACGTTTAAGATGGGTAGGCCATGTGTGGACATCAATACTTTGTCTCTTAAATTCTTCGAATCTGAGGCATTTGGACAACGCAACAGATGACGGCCTTAGCTAAGGTGGCGCACACAAGTAGAAAAGGAGCTCAACCAAATTGGAGTGCGGAACTGGAGGCAGCTGGTGAAAGAGCGTGTTAGCTCGAGAGACAAGTTGGTTGAGGCTCAGGTCCACCGCGAGCTGTAGAGACACAGAAAGAAAACGAAGACGGACGTGTTTCGGCTCTACGAAGGGCGCCCAATATATTCTCGGTGAAAATATATATATATATAAATTGATTTATTTATCCAGTAACACTGTCGTTTTAGTGCATTAATGTAAAATTTGATATAAAAGTGATTTTTAATTCGCGTTTTATCTCTAGTTAAACAGAGTCATAATGACAAGTGAGACGATGATGGTGAATATTGAGTATCGCGCTGTAATTAAATTCCTCGCTAAGCAAGGAAAAAGCAAAAAACATGAAGAGATGGTGGCTGTTTACCAGGGTTTCGCAGCTACATTATCAACTGTACATAAGTGGTCAAGTGAGTTCAGGAGAGGCAGAGAGAACATTGAAGACGATCCTCGCTCCGGCGCCCCGGCAACTCCTTGTACGGAAGAAAGCATCTATGAAGTCGAAAAACTTGTTCTTGAGGATGCCCGAATAAAGGTGAAAATGATGGCAGATATCACCAAGCTTTCAACTGGTAGTATTTACACCATTCTTCATGACCATCGTAACCTTTCAAAGGTCAGTGCAAGGTGGGCGCCACGAATGCTCACAGCACCTCAGAAAAAAGTGAGAATCGCATGCTGTAGAAAGCCTTTGGAGATGTGTAGTGAGAACGCGGACGATACTATGGATCGACTTGTTTCTGGGAACGAAACAGGGGTTCACCACTATGACCATGAAAGCAAACAAGAGTCCCTGCAGTGGTATAAAAAAGGAACAGACTCCCCAAGGAAGTTCAAAGTCATTCCGACTGCCGGGAAGCTCATAACCACAGGTTTTCGGGACTCAAAGAGAATCTTGCTCATTGAGTACAACAAAAGGTGAAACCATCAACGCCACATCCTACGCTTTCATTTTGCACAATTTGCGAGAGGAAATTGAAAAAAAAGACGGGGTATGTTGCTTCTTCATGACAACGCTCCTTTTCACACGGCGCGAGTTTCCAAGGCTTCTGCACGATATTATGATTTCGAAGAAATCCAATACAAAGTGGGTCCTGATCTTGTCCCTAGTGATTATATCCTGTTTCCGGATTTGAAAATATATTTTCGTGAAAAAAGATTTTCGGATGATGAAGAACTCAAGTCGGCAATAAATGGGTATTTTGCAGAGAATGAGGAAATTTATTTTTTGAGCGTTTAGAAAAGCTTTGCTCAAGATGTAACAAATGCATTGATGTTAGGGGAGATAATATTGAAAAATAAAAACAATTTAAAATTAATTTGCAATTTCTCTCATATCGATACCGAGAATATATTGAACGCCCCTCGTAAATATACCTTTTTACCATCTCGAACCTTAACCCTCAGATTCGATGATTCTTTTACTAAAGTTTGTTTGAAGCATAAAAAAAGGCAATGAATTCTGTAAATACACTTTCTTAACAAACAAGTAATCAACACTTCTGACGATGCTTTCACTGGCGATCTTGAGTCAGAAATTGTTTCGGCTGAGGCTTTGCATTGGAAAATTGTGCCTTAGCTCCAAAAATTGTGCCTCTGATCGGAAAAGTTTAAGCATTAGGCACGCTTTGTTTCTCTTAGAACCTATGCTGTGGAATAATAAAAGTGCATACCGTCCCAAATGAGTTTCGGAGTTCATGTATGCTTACATTTGTTTGGCAACGTGTCTTCATTTCTGGTTAGAGCTGGGACATAACCAAATGTACTCTTCAATGAATAGAGCCTTTCGCAAGCTGCCGCTGGTTGAGGTCTCATTTGCTCTGGTGTTGATATATTATATATGAAGTTGCAAGGTGTCGCAATCAAACCTATCATGCAAGCGCTGCCCATCCGTTTCATTTAATGGATTCTAAATAGATTAATTTAGGTCTTAACGAAGTCGCACTTCTGATAGCTGATGGGTAGCTTTTGCTCTTTGGTTCAGCTCGGATATGTGTCAGCAATCCCAAATCATTTAATTCTCTGAAATTTGTAAATTTATTAAAGTGTTAACGAAAGCAAGACCTTTCAGCAATGTGGTCTTTTAAATTAAATAACTTGCTTCTCCTGCTTGTTCGGCAGGTTCGTGTTGCGCGCACTTTTGTCCTCTCTCCTGCTTGTTCGGCAGGTTCGTGTTGCGCGCACTTTTGTCCTCTCTCGATAAGTGAAAACAATCAGTTCCTTATTGACCTTGAAAGTACTCTTCCAGACCTGCAAGTGAAACAAAGACAATTGCGCCATGTTCAGTCCTAGAGTTCTGCCGCAGACCTACGACGGGCAAATGAACCACTAACTTCCTACCAACCCAAGCATTTTATTACTCTTGTGCTTCATGTTTACAAGGAAATACCGTTTGTAAGCAAATTTAATTTCAAATTCACTTTTCTAAGCTAAACTTGCACCACTGTAAATGCATTTTATGGTATTGGCTAATGTATGGGTTAGTGGAAAAAACTGCTAACACACCGTGCCATATGATGGGTTGATGATACCGGAAACTCTCCACTAACGTTATGCTTAAGAACATCTACAAAAGAAAGTTACTCCAATAAACTCTCTTCTGATATTTCACCTCGAGTTGCAGCTGTCAGTGTGTTTTTTGGTAGAAACCCCCCACACGTTTATCAAGGAAATTTTTGGCGAGTGTCTAAATGACCGCATGACTGATGACATTGTCTCTACTTACTTCCCAGACTTTTGTCCACATCACGCGACACGCTGTACAAAGATATCTACTGCAAAGCAGAAGCTAAAACAATATCTTGTATGTGCTTGTCCAGAGATAATCTGCAACTGTTTCATCCGAAATCTCGGAATGCTCCCCAATCAGGTCATTGGGTCCATGTCGCCATATGAAAACACTCGTGAATCAAGACAATTGTACATCATCAACAAGAATGAATGGAGAAGAGGTCAACGATAAACCGAGATTGTCTTAAAAACACAATGCGGCCCCTAATGAAGTGAATCTGTGCAGCAATCACGCTTATAGCCAGCCACTACATTTGGGCAAACATAAGCAGTTATCTCAGTTGCACACCGCATTAACCACAAGTGCAAGAAATCTCTGCAATTTCATTTGTTAACTTGTAATCGCCAAGACAGTTAGAAGAGGACGACTCTCGAAAAGGACTGGATATCGAACGGGCACAAGTATCTTCCTAAGCCACGGGAGAAGAAAAACTTTCAAGGGGAGCGAGAGTGGGGAAGAGGGTAAAAGAAAAAAAAGACAAAAATCGACAAATGAATAGATGGATGCTAGAGCACTGCTGCCCGGGTTAAGGATTATATTAGCCGGCGGCGTGGCGGTTCGAAAAAGTTCACCGTGGCGCGAGTGTGAGGATAACGAAAAGATACTGGACTCAGTTACAAGGGCTTAGGAATCGAAATGGAAGAAATGCTTTGTTCAGCTCAGCTGTTATCCCCGTTCCGCTTTACACTGGTCATTGTGAGAGTTCAACTACTGTGAGTGGATTCCTCTTGTCGGTGTGCTAGTTTTTCTTTGTGTTTTGTTATAATTTCATCTTAATCTTACCGAGCTGTTGTTCGCTGGGACTGCCTTCCTGGGAGTTTCCTTCCATTTTCGTCCTTTTGTTTTATCCGTCCTCAACTGGACACGGAGGGATTATTCGCTTATATAATTAATAAATGTCATTCCCTTAATTAAAATTGTCTTTTATAGTTAGTCCTCATTTTGCTCTGAAAGTGTTGGTGGTTGGTGGAGGGCCTTGCCGCCACGAAGGGGTGATTTGCGAAAAGTTCTTGTTGCACGATTTCAGTCTTAATTTGCTCAAAGTTGAGTTGAGTGAAAAGGAACCCGAAAACTCACGAGAACAATGACTGATTTGTGTGCGCAGGAAAATAATAATTAAGGATTTTCAATTACTTTGATTATTCTGTACGAACATGTAGGGAGAGCTTGTGACATGGTGAATTTTAAATTGCGGTAGCAATTGACTGTATGCTTTGTTAAGTAAAAGTTGTAGTTTCTGTTTTCGCACTCTATGAAGTACCGAAGAGTTTGGTTATACAGTTGAGCATAGATGGGAATTATGAAGGTTGCATTTTACAATTCCAGATTGGGAAGCTCTAGTGCTGGCAACTGCCAGCTCTATCATAAGGTTTGACATTTTTGAGGTTATACGTATTCAGAACGTTTTGACATACGAGCGCTATTTGTGTTATTTACAGTAACTTAAAAGATTCAGCTCGCCCAAAAAATGGAATTAAATCGTGAAAATTTTCGTGCGATTATTTTTTACAAATTTCGCCGCGGATTAACTTAACCCGCATCGATGAACTTAATTCAATTTTTGACTCCATCATAGACCAGTGTTTATCGATTCAACCGAGGTCGCAGTTCACTCCAAGGCGAATTTCGTGAAGGTCGTCCAAAATCAGTTGTTGTTCCGGAAACAATTGATGCTGTGCGCCAACTGATACTGCAAGATCGTCATGTGACTTATCGTGAAATTGAGACAACCCTAGGCATTAGTGGGACCAGCATACATTCAATATAGCATGAACATTTGACCGTAAAAAAAAAAATTTGTTCGCGTTGGTTCCCACACAATTTGTCAATCGCTCAAAAAAAGTCTTGTGTCGATTGGTTGAAAGAAATGCTCCAAAAATACGATCGCGGTGCTTCGAAACACGTCTGTGATATCGCGACAGGTGGTGAATCGTGAATTTAAGCGTATGAACCCGAAAGTAGTCGACTGTTAGGGTGTTTCAATATAAGCCAAATCCAACAAAAGTTGCTCGCGCACGAAGCACTTTCAAGCAAATAGTCGCTTATCTTTTCTAAAAAACTGGACATGTCGCACTCGTACCACTAGAACAACCTAGAGCAGTCAATTATGTGTGGTACACAGCTATTTGTTGCCCAGTTGTCTCCCAAGATATCAGGAAAACCAACCGACGAAGACGGATCACTCTTCACCACGACAATGAGAGCTCTCACACCTGGGCTCAAACAATTGCATTTTTGAACACTCAAAACATCGATTTGATGAGTCATCCGCCGTATAGTCCTGACTTGGGACCTAATGACTCCTTTTTTTCCTGTACGTAGAAAATAAAATGAGAGGTCAACATTTTTCTTGACCTGAAGAAGCGGTTGATGCGTTCAGAATTCAAGTTTTGGAGATACCTCAATCAGAGTTTCCAAAGTGCTTCGACAAATGGTTCAAACGCATGCAAAAGTGTATGGATCTCATTTGAAAAACAATAATTTTAAACTTCGAGGATTAATATTTGTTTTTGTTGTCTAATCCCGAAATATAAAAGAGGCAACCCTCGTAGTATATGTTGTAGGCGATTTACAAATCTGTGCTACTTGATTTACGCTTGCTTTTAATTCAAGCTGCTGTTAATTCAGTTCTAAGATTCTTAAAAAGTGGCCGTCGTGGCGTAGAGGGTAGAGTGTGATGATCACACGCAGTAGGTCTAGGTTCGATCCGCGACTAATCACCTCGAATTTTTCACGGCACCTTTTCTTTCAAGCTGCTGACAACACCCAAGAATTAATAACTGTCAAAGAAAATGCTTCTCAAATTCGCCGTTCGGAGACGGCGAAAAACTGTAGGTCCCTTCTACTTGTGAGAGATTAGTAGTGCGCACAACACGAGTAGTTCAGAAGCAAGCTGGGCCCTCGTGTTTCGTGAACTGTCGCGCCATCCAATTATTATTATGATTAAGATTCTAATCAAGCATTGCCACCAGCTACGAAGTGCAAGTTCACACCGAGAACGTTAAATATGCCAGCAATCAAGTAGTCACATACCTTGGACACCTGCAGCCCATATTCGAAGAACTACACCCGCCGACTCAAACCACCAGACGCTGTGTCAGCAACTCAGAATATTATAAATGAATGTTAAACCTAAAAACGCTGAGTCTTCTTCCAACCAATAAACTGGGCAGCTGCCCCATGGAAAATAAATTCTGCACAAAAAAGCATTACTTATATCTTACCATAACTCTAAACACACATTACCGTGCTCAATAAAAATGGAAAGTGACGTTTTTATTTCTTTGCGCTTTCAATGCGCTGCAAGAGCCTATCCCTGTAATACACAATACAATACAATGTATGCTTATTCCAATCGCAAGTGGATTCATCTAAGCAAGAGCTCGGCAAAAATCTTGTATATGATAACTAGAGCTCATCTCCCGGTTTGATGTGGAAAATGTTAAAAAAGTTGGGCCCTTTCTTTAATTTTCAAACTTCTCGGGCTTTCCTATACAATTCGATTTTGCATTGTTTGGCCTTTGTGAAAGAATTTTATTTCATTTGAACGGAAGTTTCCCGTTCGCTCCTTAATTTTTGTACTACAGAGCTGAAAGCGATTTTCAGCATAAAGGTCGATATTTTCCATGCACTTTTGCTCAATTCTTCACTTCATCCTGTGGACTGCACCATCTTCCAATTCATTCAACTGTGTGAAATTGTTATTGACACACAAAATTCATTCGAGTCTTGTGACTGCTACAGCAATCCTTGAAAACATTGCAAGTACCTGTGTCTTCGCGTCTTTCGTTGAAGCAGTATATTTTTTGTTAATATAACTGCTTAAACAGAAATTCACAACCGAAATTCGTGGTGTCCTGTATTGACTGAAAAAAAAAAATATCCCGTTTCATCAATACACAAGTGCATTCAATTTCTGCGAATATTCCATCTCACATACAGCAGTGCATGGAGTACGTAGTCGGGTCAAAGGATATTGTAAAATGTTTCCACTTCTGCGTTTTTTTACTTCGAGTACTCCCCACACTGTTGCATGAGTCTCCTTTGATTTAAGAGGAAAAAAATGTATTCGGCACTGAAAGTCTCAAAAACCTTCAACCCTCCCGTTCGCAGAGTTCACTCAAAAAGTCGATGAGGATAACTTTGATTATTTCCGTTTCGTTTATTCATTTCGACATAAAATTTCATTCATATGAATATTCAGATGTAAGTACACAAACCGCAGACGCAAAGGATGTGCGGGGTTTCAGCCCTACGTATGAATCTCAAACAGTTTTTTTTTTTGCTTCCCATGTTCAGCTGCTGGGGGGACATGTACTAGAGTAATTTTATTTTAAATTGTAAACGAGGAAGAATGAAATTTCAGTCTTTGTACATTGGGATGGAAATGAGTTTGTAAACAGAAAACATGTAAAAATATATAACGACATTGTGTGGAATGGTTTTCGGTTTTTGAATTCAATCACTGTGACTGCAATCAACTATTGTGGACACTCAATTAAAGAGGGACCGTTAAGATATGATAAGGCAATTGATAGACTCATATTTCACCAATTTTTACTACCCCATCATATTCTCGATCAGTCAAGTCACTAAACAGTCAGCACAGTCACAAATTTTAAATGCATAAGCGGCGAAAAATGCTGAAAGGACGAGAGAGGGGAAACCTTGATAAAACAACTTGTAAAAGTGTGAAAAAATTTTACAAAATTATCTCACCCACTCACCGTGAGTAAAAATCTATAAAATGCGACAATGCAGCCATCGTCATGGAAAAAAGTAAAAATCTATAAAATGCGACAATGCATACGTCTAACTCCACTTAGGTCATTCGAAATATTTAAACTCCTTAATGTCCGAAGTCGTTTGCCAAATGTTGGAAAAGCATACATATGTATTAAAGACATTCAATTTTATTCGCATCAGAAGCTTTGAGGGATTCACTTCTCTCCTGTTTCAATTGATAATGTCGTAATGTACGCTCAGAATTAAGATTATCTTTCATTTGAAATATTTCGGTGTTTTCCCCTCAGACAATGTAGGGCAATTTGGCTTTTCTGGGTTTTTGAAGTTTTGATTCTTGGTCTTCAACGCAACATTGACTTTTAACCTCAGACCCAGATGATTCTTCTTATTCTTCTTGGGGCGCTGCAGTCCGAGGCGGATCTGGGCTTCGACTAACATGCCTCTCCAGCTAATAAAATCGTTCGCCAGCTGCCTTCGGTTGCGCACGCCAAGTTGGTTGAGGTCCTTTTCTATTGTTTGTGCCACCTAAGCCGAAGCCGTCCTCTGTTGCGTTGCGACATAAACTACAACTGTGATGGTCAAGCTGTTATATAAAACTGGCTTTGTACTTCGTGAAAGAACTCTATATAAAACTGGCTTTGTACTTCGTGAAAGAACTTTATTACACAATTGTCTCTTGAACCCAGAGATTGGCAAGAGTGATTCTGCGTTTGATTTCACTACTGGCGTTGTTGTCCCTATTTACCACACAGCCGAGGTAGAAGACGTCCTTGACTACTTAGAAGTTTCTGCTGGCTAGTGTGACTTGCTGTCAAAACACCGATGTTTTGTCTTTCGTGGATGAGAGCATGTACTTCGTTTTAACCTCCAGACCCAAGGTTGCAGCTTCCGTTTTAAGCCAGCAAATGCTTCATTGACGGCTTGCTGTGTTTGCTAATTACGTCAATGTCGTCAGCGTAAGTTAACAATTGAGCAGAAAACAGTGCCTCTGGTGTTGACTTGTGAGTTGTGCACGATCTTCTCGAGAATGATGTTAAAGAAGACACGCGATAGTGCATCGCGTTGTCTGAAATCTTTTTTGACATTGAAGGTCTCGCTGAGTTCATTACAGACCTTGACAAAGCAGCGAGAGTTTACCATCACCATCCTACACAATCTGGGGAGTTTGGTAGGAATGCCAAAACTAGACTTGGTACTGTTAAGATCGTCTCTATGCAAACTGTCATATGCGGGCTTAAAATTGACGAAAAAGTGGTGTTTGAGTTGTGTGACAAGGCATACTATTTCACAGGGATCCAAACACGGATAGGTTTGCGTCTTTAGTGGAGCTTCCCGAAGCCATAGACTTCTATCACTGAAGCCATAGACTTCTATCTTTGCCAGCGTTTTATCTATTCTGTCCCACCTTGGCATCTATATACCTTGTACGTTTTTGCGTGCTTTACTGCTGTCCATTCCTGACTGAACTCGATTGGCTCATTTTAAGCCAGATGCTGACGCAGAAGCTTTTTCTTCTTGTTGCGCTACAGTGCGTTGTGGACCTGGGCCTCAATCAATATGCTTCTCCAGCCAGCACGATATTTCGCCAGCTGCCTCCAGTTACGCACTCCAAGTTGGTTGAGGTCCTTGTCCACTTGTGTGCGACATCTTAGCCTGACCGTCCTCTGTTGCGTTGTCCCAATGGCTCGGATTCAAAGACTTTTCGAGCTGGAGCACTGGTGTCCATACGCTCTGCATGGCCTAGCCATCTTAAGCGTTATATTCGTAGACGCTTGACCAGGCGCATGTCGCTATACAGCCCATAGAGTTCGTCGTTAAATCTTATCCTCCAGATGACAACAACGCAAATACGACCAAAAACGGCACGCAAAAGCTGCTGCATCACTATTTTTTTTTGTTGACACATAGAGTGGACTTCATTTTTAGTAGGTCGAACAGCCGGCCCATGGAGCAAAGGATGACGTTCTGGAACGATATATAATCTCAATATGGACAACATTGACAACTTTGTGTATGCTTACAACATACTCTTATGTATTTTCTGTGCTGAGACAAAATCCTATTGCGACAGTGGTGTTCCGGAAGTTCACAGTTGTACGACAACCAGGAGTTTTCAATTGGAGTATGCTGTTCTTTTCTAGTTGAACCATTTATTTCATTTCACCAAATGAAGCACGGCAGTTTTTCCTCGCAACAGAGTGCTTTCTAAGTCGTACTGGATCTATGCCAGATCAGAGTAAATCTTAAGTTTCGCGTAAAGCCTTCATATATATATAAATTGACTTATTTATCAAGTAATACTATTATTTTAATGCATTTATGTAAAATTTCATATAAGTGTGATTATTAATTCCCGTTTTATCTCTTGGTGAACAGAATTATAATGGCAATTGAAACGACGATGGTGAAAATTGAGCATCGCGTTGTAACTAAATTTCTCACTAAGCCATGAAAAAGTCAAGAAACTATTCATTAAGAGATGATGGCTGTTTACCAGGGTCCCGCACCAACTGTGCAAAAGCGGTTAAGTGAGTTTAAGAGAGGCAGAAAGAGCCTTGAAGACGACCCCGGCGCCTCGGCAACAGCTTGTACGGGAGAAAGCATCAAAGAAATCGAAAACCTTGTTCTTGAGGATTCTTTAAAAAAGGTGAAAATGATGGCAGATATCACCAAGCTTCCAACTGGTAGTATTCACACAATTCTTCATGACCATCTTAACCATTCAAAGGTCAGTGCAAGGTGGGTGCCACGAATGCTCACAGAGCCTCAGAAAAAACTGTAGAAAGCTTGTGGAGATTTGTAGTGAGAATGCGGACGATGCTATGGATCGACTTGTTACTGGGAACGAAACAGGGGTTCACCACTATGACCCTGAAAGCAAACAAGAGTTCATGCAGTGGCATAAAAAAGGAACAGACTCCCCAAAGAAGTTCAAAGTCACTCCGGCCACAGTTTTTTGGGACTCAAAGGGAATCTTCCTCATTGAGTACAAAAAAGGTGAAACCATCAACGCCACACCCTGCGCCTCCACTTTGCTTAATAAGCGGAAGAAAATTAAAAAGAAAAGACGGGACAAACTCGCAGCGGATGTGTTGCCTCTTTATGATAACGCTCCTGTTCACACGGCGCGAGTTTTCAAGGCTGTTGCGCGGGATTGTCGTTTCGAAGAAATTCAGCACCTACCCTATACTCAAGACCTTGCTAATAGTGATTATTTCCTGTTCCCGAATTTGAAATTATGTCTTCGTGAAAAAAGATTTTCGGATGATGAAGAACTCAAGTCGGCAACAAATGGGTATTTTGCAGAGAGAGAGAGGAAATTTATTTTTTTTGAGGGTTTAAAAAAGCTCAAGCTCTCAAGATGTAACAAATGCATTGATTTTAGGGGAGGTTATATTGAAAAATAAAAACAATTCAAATTGGATTCGAATTTTCCTTCATATCGATACGTAGAATATAATGATTGCCCCTCGTAAGTGCGTGAAAGACTCGAGTTTTCACCGAAGTGCTCTGTAGAGTAGCTCCAAAAAACATGGTCAAGCGATAGCTGTCTAAATTGTAGTTCTTCATAACGATATCTTCTCAGCCTTCCAAATGCTATTTTCACTTATGGCCATTATCTAGCAATTTTTAAAGAACACGTACTCCATTGCCCAAGGGTCTCATTAGCACTTGTGTGCCTTTCCGGGTGGTGTTCTGCGTTGATGACTGAGTTTCCATGTTATGGTCATATGCCTGAACTAGTGAATGATACTAGTCCACATAAAATTGCAATAAAAAAACAAAGAAACCTGAAAAATGTTGAGTTTTTTCTTAGTTTTAAATTCGTCCTTTAGACAACTTCTCCTCTCATTCTTCTTTCGCTTAATTTCACTTGGCAGGATATCATTTGCAAACAAAAGAACTGAAATGAAAACCCCCTGATTTATACTATCCGCGGAATTCTGTTCCTATCATATTTTGCAATTATCAACTGAATCTTCATGCCATCAATTCGAGAACTTTTTCAAAATGTTCTCTTCTACTTTCAAAGGAAAACTTGTTATCGAGCGGGAAACATGCTCCTGGCTCATGAAGTTCGTTCAATCATTTTAAAAATGTCTTCCGGCAAGGGCCAGTGTCATACTTTTTCCCTCCCATCGTTTTCATTCTCTCTGCCTCTCGGTATAATGATAAGGATATTATTTTCTGTTACCTCCGTATGACGGCACTCGTATTTCGTTTGTATTTTTTGTTTTATAATTGGCAAGCACTTAAGGGATTGCTTACACCCTTAAATTACTGGAATTAAGTCACAGCACGGGCCAAAGATATAGAAGAAGAGAGGGAAAGGAAGTACGGATGCACATTGGTCTTATATGCGTATAGATTGTAGAGGGGGGGAATTGGGCTGAATTGAATTGAGCATTCCATATTCGTATGGTGCGGCTGAAGAACGAGTCTCTAAAGTTCACTGTATGTCCGACGGTGGGCTCAAGGGTGAACGGCTGAGCATTCCTAGCGAGGCGAGTATTGCGGGTGAATTCTTGAAGTGGAGGAATGCAGCTGACTAACTCGTAAGAGTATCGATTAGAGTTAGAGCGAGTCGATTGACTTCGCAGCACTATTATCACCAATAAGTTTTATCGCTCGCTGTTGGATTCTCTCTAATAGGTGCAGAGAGGTCTTAGGAGCACCGAACCAGATAGGAGCGTCGTACTTAAGCTTAGGGAGAATGTACTGTCAGAGAAGGGGGAAGTATTTCTTGCATCGCCCTAAGAAACCTAGACAATTCGCTGCATTTCTGGCGATCTCGAATATGTGATCGTTCCAACTTAGTGTTGAGTTGATATACGTAGCGAGGATGGAAAAAT
This sequence comes from Eristalinus aeneus, assembly GCA_955652365.1. Classification (NCBI taxonomy): domain Eukaryota; kingdom Metazoa; phylum Arthropoda; class Insecta; order Diptera; family Syrphidae; genus Eristalinus; species Eristalinus aeneus. The sequence continues at coordinate 7,639,977 of OY019131.1, read as the reverse complement.
CGTTTAGTCTCAACAATGCAGGAGCCATTCAAAAATAGCATTAAATTCAATTCTATTATTTTTACCCCAATCAAGATCAAGTGGTCACCGTGGCGTAGTGGGTAGAGTGCGACGCTCACACGCCGAAGGGTCTAGGTTCGACTCTCAGCTCAACACCAATTTTTCGCATATTTCACGGCACCACCTCTTTCGAGCTGCTGACAACACTCAAAGAGTAATAACTGTCTAAGAAAGCTTCTCAAACATCGCCGTTCAGAGTCGGCAAAAGACTGTAGGTCCTTTCTACTCGTGAGAGAACAGTAGCGCGCACGAGTAGTTGATGGGCAAGGTAGGCCCTGGTCCCCCGTTGGACTGTAGCGCCAACAATTATTATTATCAAGATCGGAATTTAATGAGCTTAACATACGCTGCCGTTTCGCTGTCATTAGCGAAGCAGTGAATTATATTAGGAGTGACAGACAGGAGATCATTTAAGAAAATGAGGAAGAGTGTCGAAGACAAAACGGAGCCCTGGGCAACACCAGCATTAATATGGGAAATATCAGACTTGAACTTATCCAATACAACGATCATGCTTTCTCCTACATTGTGCAAAGATTGGCCCCATATTTCGGTACTCCCTCTTGACGGTTGTTTTTTTAGAAACTGAATTCTAGTTTTGTCTCAAACCACTGAAGTATACTGGTTTGTGAGAAGCTTAGAAAGGTTTTCAATTGGGAATGTCCAGGAAGTAACCATCAGCAGTCTTTTACTGTTCAATGGAATTTGTTTGGAACCGTTTGTTTGTTCAAGTAAAACCGTTGGTTGTCGTTTTACCTCTTAGCTTAAGTGAAGGTTAGGCTTTTGTATAATTTTCAGTAAAGATAAAGGATATATGTATCACGATGGATAGAGTATCCTTATTTACAAACGATAAGAGAGTGGCTGGTTTAAATGTCACTTCAAAATAAAATATGTTATTATTGTGTTATTTTGTTTTTAATTAAACGAAACACAATCTTCCTTAGGCAAACATTAAACGGATTTGTTTCCCAATAAAGCTGGTAAAACTTACAATCAATTAAAATTGTCATAATCATTATCTTCAGAAATTTGATGAGTCAGTCGTTTTTGAGCCTTTCCCTCATTTGTTTTGTTTGTTCAATTCGATTGTCTAAATAACGCGTGCTTTAAATGACTAAAGTGCATTAACTGTTGACATAAAGAACTTTGAAATGGGAAATTGCATGGGGAGCTAGAATGTCTATCACTAATGTTGTGGGGTTTTTCACATTCCTACGATAAGGAGCTATCCATAAACAGAAACGTGCTTACTTCTCTGTTTCGTAAGTACGGTTTCATGTGCGTTACAAACGAAGTCCAAGCAATCGCTAGCGACCAATCCCAAAACTTATAGACTTTTGACAATTTGAACGTGTTGTGAGAATGTTTAGAAGTTCAGTGAAGACGACGTTCGGGCAAACAACCGCCACATACCTTTGGTTAATATTTGAATCACTAAGTTGAGTGCTACTTTGGTTTTTTCGTCCTTATATCAGTCTGAAGTCAGATGCATACGGCAAGTGGGCAAATTGTGGAACCCTCGAAAAGCAGAAAATAATATCAAATTATAGAAACTAGAAAGCGCATGCGTGTAACAAATTAACATCTGAATAATAAAACAAGTTAATACAAGTAATTTAGGATGAGCAAGTTACAAACGACAATTTAAGTGAAAAGGATGATGAAAAAGAAGTTGAGCAGGCAGGTGAATATTTAAAACGAAACACTTCTTACCACTTCTGTAGTCGTACACAGAATCAGTTTTATTTGGTTTGTTTGGGTTTTATAACGGTTATTCATACAGCTAGAAGGGGCAACAACACTGTACGAGAGGGCTATCGGTTATGCATGTCCTAGTTGTTGTTGCTCTTTTTACATAAGGGACAATGACTTCCAAATGAGAAAAAGAGAATACTTCTAATGTACATCAAACAAAAGTGTATGCACATATGTAGGTACTATACATGTGTTTGCACAGTATAGTACACACAAGAATTTCATGGGCTTTCCCTTATGAAAATTGGCAAGAGATCCGAGCCTTTTTTGTTATCTGTAAGCAAGAAAGAGTGACTCGTCCGCGTACAAACGGAACACTTCACCTGCGATTAGCAGCTACATAAGTCTGCTTGGGCCTAGTGGTGGCAGCTTTTGCGACGCCTGTTCTTAAGGAAAGGACATTTCAGAACACTTTCCCTTACAATGCCCCACCTTTGCTCGTATCAGGTGGCTGCTTATTGGCGCTGATGTGGTAGAAGGTAAAAACTTAAGCTCCTTATCACAGAAGCGCCATCTTCGGAAACCAAGAAGTTACATTAAATGAAGAGTCTGGTAGAACACAGTGTTTGAGTTTCAACGATCCATTGAAGTATATCACAAGCGAACAGAAAGGCGAAGAAGAAGGCTGTAAAGGTGTTCGCAAATTTTATATAGTTTGACATTTTTAAAAGCTGTCATACTTAAAATTTCAATTCACATATGGTATTTGGTATTCCAAAGTTGTGTTTTGTGAATTTCAATTTTGTTTCATAATATTCGACCGTTGTTATTATAGAGTGATTGCAAGACTGAAGTCCATGTGCCAGATTGACCGATATATACATAACTTCAGTTGTAGGCTCCCAGTTTTATTTATATCTGTATCTGCGTGAGTGTCCGGCTTTGTCGCCATTCCTCTTCGTAATTTTTTACGACTGTAATCACTTATATAAGGTTGCCAAATGTATCCCTTCCGCCTTTTTGTCTTTTGAATTTTCCGGCTAAGACAAAGCGCTATAGAGCTTGTAGCGCATGGTGGCAATATTATACACCATTTGAAAGGCCTTGACAAAACCTAGAACGAACGCTATGAACGATTAGTTTGGATATTGCGTTCAACAGTTATAGACATGTAAATATGGAGTTCTCTAACGCCGATCTTCGCGCTATTTTAAAGTTCTCCTGTGTTAAAGGCAAATCCGCTAGAGAAACGTTCCGTGAGATTAATAATGTTTTGGGGGATGGTTCTCTATCACTTCGAACCGCGGAGGAATGGTTTCGACGATTCAGAGCCCGTGAAAACGACACCATGGATAAGCCAACCGGCGGAAGACCTGTGACAACGAATACCGATCGAATCAGGGATACCATCGAGTTAAACCGCCATGTGGCATTCTGTGACATCGCCCAGGAGGTGGGAATTAGTCATCAAACCATTATAAGCCATCTGCAGAAGGCTGGATACAAAAAAAATTTGATGTTTGGGTGCCGCATAATTTGATGCAAAGAAAACCTTCTGGACCGAATCAAGGCCTGCAATATGCTGCTGAAACCGAACGAACTCGACCCAGTTTTGAAGCGGATGGTGACTAGCGACGAAAAATGGATCACATACGACAATATTAAGCGAAAACGGTTGTGGTTGAAGGCCAGTGAATCGTCCCAAACAGTGGCCAAGCCGAGATTGACGGCCATGGAGGTTTTGCTGTGTGTTTAGTGGGATTGCAAGGGAATCATCCACTATGAGCTGCTCCCATATGGCTTGACGCTTAATTCTACCATCTAATGCGAACATCTGGACCGCTTGAAGCAGGCGATCGACCAGAAGCGTCCAGAATTGTCTAACAGGAAGGGTGTAGTGTTCCACCTGGACAACGCCAAACCACACACTTCGTTGATGACTCGTCAGAAGCTACGGGAGCTCGGATGGGATCTTTTACTCGTGTCGCATCCACCATATAGCCCGGACATAGCGCCAAGTGATTACTATCTGTTTCTGTCCATGCCGAACGCCCTTACTGATGTAAAGTTGAACTCACAAAAGGCTTGTGGAAGGTGGCAAATAAGGAAGGGGCTTCTACGAGGGGGGTAATATTGAATTTGTCGTCTGCATAGACACAAATTATCGAACAAAACGGCGCGGTAGACATGGAATGCACTAAAGGCGCATTTATTGAACTAAATCCGGTCACTGAAACCCTTTTTATGAAGAATTAAATGAAGAGCAAAAAGGCGGAAGGAAGATATCTGGCAACCTTATATTTTCAAGCAACTATCGTCCTGACGATCCACCAAAGCGATAACGTCGATAATTGGCATCATGTGACCCAACTACAATCGTCTCGTGTACGATCTATTTTACACACAATTTTGAGCGCTACTGGGCGGAACATATCTCTTGTCATAATTGTATACACACAACAAAACAATTAATAACACCGACGCCTGATAGTTTTCATTGTTTTGTTGTGTATGTACACATTACGAATGAATGAACGACTGCGTGTGTCTGAGGTTTGATTTCAGGGAATATGTTTTTTTCAATTATTTTGGACGTAGATTCATACTTCCGTAAGCTGACAAATGAAAATATTTTGTGACTACTGATTATATTTGTTTTCTTACTTTTTTTTCTTTTTCCTACTTTTTCTTCAAATTTTCATTAATTGTATGCGAGAGCAATGCAGAAAGATGGTGAAATAGATATCGTCAAAACCGATAGTCAGGACGATCGCGATTGGCAGTTTTGAGAGTAGATGAAGCAACCAAACCAAAATGGTTTTTTGTTTTTTTCTTTTGCTTACGCGATACAAAACTCTCGTTTCAACGATATCGTCACACGATAGTCATCATCCGTGATTATACGTCAGATGATGGCCTATTGCAAACTCTGAAACTATTACGCTCCAGGGGAGTAAGACCACTGTCACTTGCGATTTGTAAAAGTAGTCATAACAATTTTCATTTAAGGCATTGTTATTTCGTGACACGTATTAGTGAAACACTCGAGGTGTTTCGAAAGCACCCACTCAACTGAAATTTGCGTTTTCTTCTGATATGCAACAGCTATGTGCAAGTGACTCATTCCTCTTTCACAACGCACCACATTTTAAGCGAAGTAGTCTGGAATTAGTGTTTGAATTTTCTGCTCTGCCTGTGGATGGCGTCCCAATTCCAAATTCCGCTTAGCATTGTGTTAATTCTAAGTTTCACGCAACTTTTAATTTCATTAGAAACTGTTCTAGTGGGTACACGCCATGTTTCAGATGCACTTCCCATCGCCATGGAAGCCTTGCTCTTCGCATTTAATTTCGCATTACCTGAGAACTCTTTCAAGTTTCTGTTCTCACTCAGAACAAGAGCAATTAGTCGCGCATTTCACGCAAACCACATTGAAGATGGGTGACATTCGCACGTAAGTGCCGCAGAATTCTAAAAATTCTGAACTGCACCCCGAACACTGTCGTATGCTACAATTCAAACAGACAAGTTTCACACGATGAAATTTTATGCGTGTATCCGAAAATAGACTGAAAATCTGTTGACTTTCCCCTAACATTGAATACTTCCCAAGCAGTTAAAGTTAAGGAAACCCAAGATCATCGTATGTGCACGCGAGTGCAGCAAGTAGGTGATTTTCATTTTAACGGCGTTGTACGTTTTAAACGAGCACTTTCTTCGATGAGGATAAGTGCAAAAACGCTGATGAGTAATTTAAATGGATACTACGCAATTAACGAAGCTCAACACATACTGGGCTTGCCTTAACGTATTTTAAGGCTTGTAATTAATTGTATGCTCACTCCCTTGTGTAATTTCGTCTTCACGCCCACTTCATGCCTCCTCAATTCCACTGTGCAATGAAACATTGCTTATTAAGAAAAATGTACATAATTGAAATTTTAATTAAGTAGGTTGTCCTTCACACATTGCTGTCACTTCGGAAGCCTGTTACACTCACAAGTTAATCAATTAAGGGTTTTACCGTACAACGGATCAGTTGGAATGCACAAAAGCCGGTAAATTGGGCAATTAATATTTTTTCATCATCCTGGAGCTTATTGTCTGTGTGAAGCAATGGACAAGATAAGATGTGAAAAACTGAAGAGCCGTACGTATGTCGTTTTAAAGTGTTTAAAAGCCAGTACTTATGTCAATACAGCTGAGGTCATTGTGTTTCTTTGTTCTTAAGGCATTGACAAGGACCACCAATCGACTGAATTTATATTTAAGGCTAAGGTTGGTTTTGTCCGCTCCTTTCATAAACTTGCGTAATCAAACCTCCTTCGTTTCAGATAACTTTTCAAAATCCGCTGTGATTTCTGATTACAGAAGTCTATTATTATCCAGAATGGTGGAAAAACTGTTTTTGTCTATTAATTTGAATATACGGTCCTTTGCACGAGAAATGCGAGTGGAAATAGGACCCAACGCGAATTGCAACAGATCAATAAGTCTATGTCCCGAGACTAATTGAGTGATCTGTTGTAATAGAGGGCGCTACGAACAAAAATTATTAATTTATTGTTAAGATTTTGTTAGTGGCGCCCCCTATATATGTCCCCGGACTTATTGAGCGATGTGTTACGTTGTATAACGAGTAGTGGATATACTCGAAATGTCTGCAAGGACTACATAGCGAACGAATGGACAACAACGCTCCGGCTAAATGGGTCGTTGGTTTCGAAAAAGGAGAAGATGATCGAACCACCAACGGACTGCGGACGTTGACAACTGGAAGCGTCCTTAGTATTGTCAGGAATGGAAGGCAGTTGTAGCCCATCATCGGTCGCTGACCTGAGTAAGTGAGTAGAATTTTTTAAAAGTGCATTGCACCTGGGTATGTTTCACGTTATCTTCCCTTTCAGCGTCAGCAGCTAATGGTGTTCCTGAAAGTGAAGCGAAACATTTAAGTACATTTCAACGTTTGCATTCGGTACCTCCTTGTGTTCCAAAAGCGTAAAGCTAATGAGAATAATGATGAAATTGATTTTTTGAAATGACTTATATTTGCTTTTTTTTTCGTGGCCGCAGTGGCGTAGTGGGTTGAGTGCGACGCTCACACGCCGAAGGGTAATCTCTCTCTATTCTGATTACTTTTTACATACAAACGAGGAAAACATTTTGTACATTAATTCGGGGCGCACCGTGGCGTAGGCTGTAGAGTGCGACACTCGCACGTTGAAGTTCCAGGTTGATTCCCTAACGAACTCCTCGAATTTTTCATGGCACAAAGTTTTTAGAGCTCAAATAGTGAAGTCTTTCTAAGAAAATGGGTTGTCAAACTAGTTGCCCTTCGGAAAGCTCAAAAAACTGTAGCTCCCTTTTACTCGTGAGAGATTAGTAGTGTACACAACATGAGTAGTTGATGAGCAAGCTACGCTTTGGTCCCCCAGTGGACTGTCGCCCCATCCAATTGTTATTACTATAATTTCCATTTATGAGGAGGTCGCTTAAAATTTTGAGGAGTGTCTGTTTTCAAAGAAGCTGTTAATAATTGAAGTTCATAGGTCCACTAGAATGTCAAAGTTCAAAGTATTGGGTCCATAAGCTTTACTTTTCATATAGCCACTCATTCGCTTTTCCCTGATTTCTACCAAATTCCTTGGAAATATTGGACTACTCGACCTGAACTCATTCAAATATACGTTTGGGTGCCGTAACCTTCACCCTCTAGTTCTTCTCGCAATAACCCACGCATTGTCCGTCTGTTCTGTTCATTTAACGGGTAACCTTTGACTTTAAAGCAATTCTTTATAAATTTGGATATTTGTCTGGGGTCTCCTTGAGTTTCGTAAAATTCGCATTAAAAAAATCAATCCTTTCTTTTGTTTAAGCGGTGTAGGAGGGTTGATTCAATGCACGAAATGTCGTTAAAACTTTTGACACATCGATCCCTGTTCGCGGTTTCCTTTCAACTAGTCATGCTTTGTATAATTCGCCTTGAACTACATTTTTTTATGTCTCTTACCTTTCTTAATTTTGTGTTAATTCTCGGGACTTTAATATTTTTTCTCTTTTTATCTTATTTTCTCGTGTTTATCTCTTGAAGTCCAAACTAAGATTTAATCCTAATGAGATGAGTAACATACGTTGTTATTAAACTAAACATCGTAGCTTAACTTAACAGAATAAAACGTAAAACTGAACAAATCCAAATGTGTTACAGCGAGGAGCAAGAAGATAAATCAGCAGCGGGATTATATCGTGATTAAAGAACTGTACGCATGTTGTCCCAGACGCAAGACATTATGCAAAACCAAGTAATTTAAGAAACCGTACCCGCTGCTGTTAATGCCTGTTGGTAGTGCGTGTCTAAATGGGACAGGCAAGGGATGACGTTGCTTGCGCCACCCCAACAGTTATCCCATAAATGAGAAACGTTATTTAATTTCCCATTCTTGATATTAGAAACGATCTTCATTTGTAGGGCAAGCAGAATTCTTAACGAAAGCCGGCAAATCGTTTCGCAAAAAATTGACATTCCATTTTGCATTGAAGACCCCAAAAGGCACAAGACATTAGATCGATCTAAAATAAGATCAATTGCCAGCTTACATGAAGGACCGTGTACGTGGGCGAACAGAGCACGTCGTCTATGAGGCACATGCTGGCATTGTAACGAAAGTGGCTAAAATGGGTCTGGAGGTAGATAAGGGCAAAAAAATTCGACATCTGTAATTAATGAAGGGCAACACAAGATCGACGTCTTTGACTGAGCATCAGCGTGTAGAATTCAAAAAAAATTTTGAACTGCACTCCGAACGCTGTGGCATGCCGTGGCGTAGTGGGTAGAGTGCGACGCTCACACGCCGAAGGGTCCAGGTTCGTGCCCCGGCTGAACACCTCGAATTTTTCACGGCACCACCTCTTTCGAGTTGCTGACAACAGTCAAAGAGTAATAACTGTCTATGGTAAGAAAGCTTATCAAATTTCGCCGTTCGGAGTCGGCAAAACACTGTAGGTCCCTTCTACTCGTGATAGAACAGTAGCGAGCACAACATGAGCAGTTGATGAGCAAGCTAGGCCCTGGTGACCCTGTGGACTGTAGCGCCAACAATTATAATTCCTCCGAACTCTGTTGCATGCTACAATTCAAACAGACAAGTTTCACTTGACCAAATTTTATGCATGTGTCCGAAAGTAAACTAAAAATCTGTTGACTTTCCCCTTACATTGAATACTTCCCAAGCAGTTAAAGTTAAGGAAACCCAAGATCATCGTATGTGCACGCGAGTGCAGCAAGTAGGTGATTTTCATTTTAACGGCGTTGTACGTTTTAAACGAGCACTTTCTTCGATGTGAGTAAGTGCAAAAGCGCTGATGAGTAATTAAAATGGATACCACGCAATTAAGAAAGCTCAACACACACAGGGCTTGACTTAAAGTATTTTTGGCCTTGTAATTAATTGTATGCTCACTCCCTTGTGTAAGTTCGTTTTCAAGCCCACTTCATGCCTTATGTAGCTGATTCTTTGATGAAGTCATAGATTTGGTACAGCCTATATTGATACACGCTTGGCTATCACAGCGTCTTTGGGCTTAAAATCCATTTGGGTTAGAGAGCCCTCTCAAAACTAAGCTGTCCTTGAATTTCTAATCCCAGACCTCCTTTACTGCAAGGAAAATTGGAATTGAAAAAGAACCAAGTTTTTTAGAGAAAAGATGAAATCATTGCGATTTATGGCCCTGGACACCACTGCTCCGGCTCAAAAGGCCTTCCAATACCAGCCATTTGGACCAAGTAACAGAGAACGGCATAGGTTGAGATAGCGCTTACAGAAAAGGAACTAAAACAACTTAGAGTAATTGGATGCTAGGCAAAGATCGTTCCGACGCTAGAGACATGTTAGTTGAAGCCCAAGACAACCCCGGACTATAGGTAGAACCATAAATAGAAGAAAATCAAAATTAGTGTACACATCAGTAAAAGGCTTCGGAATCCGTAATTCAGAAATGCCAAATATAAAGAAAAAGGGTGTGCCATCACGACATAAAAAGTGCTATGTCATTCCGGTTTGGAAAAGTGCAAGCCAGCTGATCAGTTGAATGGCCCGAATATCTCCAAAGTCAAATGCATTTTTGATATAATCTCGTTGATATTCTTTGGGCTCAAGAGGCAATTGGTTAATGGAGCTCTCGAAGGATCGCTTTATATAAAAGCTTGATCATCCCAGTCCTACTCTATGGCGCGAGAACCTGGACGTTACCAAAGGCAGATGCGGAAGCCCTAAGTTATTAAGAGAGAAAAGTTTTGCGTTCGATTTTTGGTCCTGTTTGCGTTGATGGCATCTGGAGAAGAAGATGTAATGATGACATCTATGCACTATTAAGCGACATGCGTTTGGTCCAGCGTAATTGGGTATAAGGCTTAATATGGCTAGGTTATATAGTGTGTATGGCCACCACTGCTCCAGTACGAAAAGTCTTTGAATCCGCGGCATTGGGACAACGTAACAGAGGACGGCCTAGGTACACACAAGTGGAGAAAGACCTCGTCCAACTTGGAGTGCACAAGTAAAGGCAGCTGGCGATAACTCGTGCTGGCAGGAGAGGCATGTTGGTTGAGGTCCAGGTTCATCCCGGATTGTAGCGCCATACGAAGAAGAAAAAGGAGACGTTGATATTGTATAAAGACAGTTTCAATTGTATCAGTTGAATTTTATTTCAAATTTTCCTCCACTACCAGAGAAATCTCGAAAACGAAATTTCGAGAGTAGCACTTTCGGAACCTGTCCCGCCTTACGTGTCTTCTTGATTTTGCGATGGCAAATAAATTCTCTTCAAATTTTATGAATAAAACGCAATGACAAATGAAAGAGGGGCACATCATTAATTGATAATGTCCAGTAGTCGTCCTTCACGGAAGCTCGCCTTTCGAAATCAATCTGATTTGCCACAAAGTAAACATTCAAAGGGTGTTTTTTTAGCTATTGTATTCTTGGCAACACTGGCTTAAACAGCTGACGCACATTTTGTGATTTGATTCACTGTCAAACATCTTGAGTTTGTTCTAAATTTTAACCATGAATCGTCTTACAAACGAACAACGCTTGCAAATTTATTTTATTGTTATATTATATTATATTTATATTTATTGAATTTTATTATCAAAATGCGGCCTCTGTTAAGAAAGTTCATAGCGCGTCTCTTGCATTTTATGGTCATAAATGGACGAGGCTTATTTTTGGCTCAATGGGTACGTAAATAAGCAGAATTGTCGATTTTGGAGTGAATATCAGCCAGAAGCATTGCAAGAGCTAACAATCCAGAAAAAGTCACAGTTTGGGTCAGTTTATGGGCTGGTGGCATCATTGGGCCGTACTTCTTCAAAGATGATGCGAATCGTAACGTAACTGTGAATGGTGAGCGCTACCGTGACATGATATCCAACTTTTTTTGCACAAAATGGAAGAGCTTAACTTCCATGACATGTGGTTTCAACAAGACGGTGCCATATGCCACACAGCACGCGCAATAATGGAGTTATTGAGAGACGAGTTCGGTGAACATTTTATTTCACGTCCGGGACCGGTCATTTGGCCGCCTAGATCGTGCGATTTAACTTCTTGAGACTATTTTTTGTGGGGCTATGTAAAAGCTCATGTCTGTACAGACAAGCCCACTTCAATTGACGCATTGGAAAACAACATTGAAGCATTTATTGGTGACATACCAGCCGAAACGGTGGAAGGAGTATGCCAAAATTGGACTAAGCGAATTTACCAATTGAGTCGCAGTCAAGGCCAACATTTGCATGAAATAATCTCCAAACATGAAATTATATGGACCGAACTGTCGATTGAAATATCTGAATTTTATGTGTTTTTTGTTTTGAAAAACCATCCTAAGCTTTTAAAAGAAGAATTCCGTTTCGGCAGTGTCAATTATAATTCTTCTCGTTGGAAAGAGACCTATGAATTTTAATTTCATCAGGTAAATTAACCCATTTTCAATCCTCTTTATTTTTACAATGAATGACGCTCACAGAGGGATCAGGGGTTTTTCTTCCTCAGCTATTCATGTTGTGCGTGCTATTGTTTTTTCACGAGTAGAAGGGACCAACAGTTTATTGCCGACTCCGAACCGTAAATTGGAGAAACTTTTTCATAGAATCAGAGCATTGTCTGCAGCTTGAAAAATATGGTCCCGTAAAACAATTAGAATTATACAACCCCGGAATAGAATCAGGGACCTTCGGCGTGTAGGTAACGCACTTTGACAACCACGGCATTTCAATTTTTGTGCTTTTTCATTATTTAAGTCATGACCTTATGTGTTTCTGTTTTGGAGGAATCTTTTATTTTTCACGGCAGACATAAGTCTACATTTCAGCAAAAGAATCATTTGATGTTTACACGGCTTTTCTTCAGTAAGATAGACACCTCAATATGTCAAGAGTTCTGAACGCCCACTTTTATGATGCAACGTCTCAGACTCCCATTGCTTTTCCGTCTACAAATACATTGGAATGACAAAGGCTACATTTTTAAGATATTTTCCGAGATAAAAGACTACTTAGAGACAGCCCAGCGATGTCATTTTTAACGTACTTTGGCATTTTCTTCTTTATTGTTAATGTCAAGAGTTTTTATTTTGGTACTTCTAATGTACAAAATATTCTGGGTGCTTGGAAACGAATAAACTTCAGAGTTTCAACTGAATCCTTTGAAAGGATTCTTTCTTCCTTTATCGAAAAAAAAACAAAAAATTGAAATTATGCATACAGCTCTATTTATACAGTGTATGGTTGTTCTCTAAACCGTTTCACGCAAGTGCTTTAAATTTCCATTTATGCTGCTTACGGAAAGAAAAGAACGAAAAGAACGCAAATAGAGACATTTCTACTGGCACACACTCCCAGGTAAGAACATATCCTTGAGATTCCTCCCATCGAATAGCTTTTCTTCATATCCTTCTCTCAACTGCGATCCACTAGCAGCAACGCACGTAGTTTTTGGTATTATTTTCTTATAGCCACCACCTCATTGTGTTACGACGCTCGATGTCAACTTTTCAAGGGCAGTTGACTTTTACGTTCAGAGTATCATTGGCTGCGATGTTTTCCAGCTACGATGTTCCGGGATAAAATTGCGTTCGCGTGTACAGCACAACCGGCTACCATTTGACGGGAATCATGTACTATGCCGCGCCAAAGTGGCCATTTAGATTTAGTTCCGTGTTGTTGCACTTGTATTCCTTGTAGAAAGGAGCACATGAGAAAATGGATAATCAACTGCCTAGGGCTCATTTAATGGATTAGCATTTGAAAGGACTATCCAACAGTGCTTGTGCTTGTGCTCCATGAAGCCAAATGAAATCAAATGGAATTTCTTTCCAGGAACAAAGCAAATAGGTTATCCTTAAATAAGTGAAAACGAAATCCTCAATTCAAAAGATATTTCTCAGCCGAGAGACAGATCAGGCATGCATTCCCCTGGTTGCCAGATTAAGTCGAAGTTTTGAATCGTTCCAACTCCATTTGCTTTCCATTTTTCTCAGAACTCAATTCGTAAGGAACTTCTTTGGAGAAAAATCAAAATCCTTCAAACATCCTAGAAGTTGATGCATCAATTTGTAATTTAGACATCAGGCTTTTTATGTATTATGGGAGTTCTGTGCTAATTCTAATTGCAAATGCAAACTAAATCCACAGGCTCCACATTGCGTTGCCTTTTTACACGCTTTAAATTCAATTCACTGTATGTGGCATGGACATTAATTACTTTCGCAGTTTCGCTATCCGCTGTTGCAGGGAAGATTGCAAATTGAAACACTGAACGAAATCGTGATTGAATTTCAAACGAAAGCCATGCACCAGCCTTTACCACGGCTGCCATGTCCAGAAACCAATCAAAATTTATCCTCTCGAATCTAATACTTCTAATGGATGCGGGGGGAATGTCCCTGTGTACTCCCATAGCATAGGTTTTCCTCGGATTTCATTAAATTGCGCACTGAGTAAAAATATTTATGAAACATAGGCAGGAATATTGGAGTTGCATGTATTAATACATTTTGAATTGAAATTCAATTACTCGAAGCGTAAGCCCGCCTAAGCACAAAGAATTAATGCTCACTGGTAAGCATGACAATTTGTAATCAATGTAACAAATGATCGGATTCAGAAACTCTCGTGCATCGTTCGCTTAACCTTCACTTAGGACAGGTTAAGTCGTCCAAATAGCATACCTTTGGTAAGTTTTGATTATGGGTTTTCATGAAAATTTATTTTATTGTAACACTGTTTCAAGAAATAATTAAAAAACGTTGCAAACTTCGACCGAAATCGAAGACCCAGTTGTGGAAAGGAGGCAAGTGCGGACTTTGTAACAGAAGGTTTGAACGTATAAGGACATTCTTTTTACAACTAATAGGTTCTACTTTGAACTTGGGGTGGTCTAAGCAAAAATATTTATTTATTTATTCAGTAAATAGCTAAAAACTGATTCCAATTATAATACAGCTTAGTAGACAGAGCTTTAAAGGGCATTAGGCTAATAAATAAAAATAAGCCAAACGTTAGTACGCTTCTCTAATAACAAGGCAAGTCCTACGTCTTGACTATCACAAGCAGCACAACATGGATAGAACTTCTGGTTTCATATGCTGCATTTTTGTGTATATAGCTGAGTTTTTACCAGACTTGTCAGAGGCCACCTCATTTATGTACGAACGCCAAAGAAACTGTTTTTGATTGTGCCCTTGGTATTCAATGTTGCATGTTTGTTACGGTGTATGAGATTAGGAAAGTAAAACTGTGATTGAATTAAAAGGGGCACGGGCCTGTCCACAAGGGGTAACGCTGTTGATCGCCTTTAATATAGCGATCTGCCAACAATATCCTCGTTAGTCCACGGGACAAGTTGGCATACATCCTCCTCGCGGTGCCCTCTGGATAGCCATCACAACCCCCCTTGTGTGGTGAACCAATGTCTTCAGTTAAACCATTTGTTCGTGGGTTAAATAATTTACATGGCCTACCAGTCAGTGAGTTGTACGTGAGAGTAACTTAATCACCATGTAGAAATTAAGTTGTTCAGAGACAACAACTTCGGATAAGGACGAATCAACTGTTGACGACCCCAACAAATGTTTCAAGGACAACGATTTTCGGTTTTGCGCGTGAAATGTGAGGTCCCTTAACAGGCCACGTGCAGCCGAACAACTTACGTTTGCTACAAGGCCGTCATTACCGCCATCTAGGAAGTGCGATAGGATGGGCCTGGCATAAAAAAGATGATAAACTACGATATCTACTACAGCAATTGATATAGAGAGAGAAGGAAGCACTTATTCGGATGAGGATTTGTTGTTCGGGGTAGACTTAGGCAAAAAGTTTTTATCTACGACCCCGTTAGCGCACGCTTCACGACAATCCGCATCAAGGATAAATTTGGGAACATCAGCCTAATATGTGCTCACGCCCCAACAGAGGAGAAAGGAAGACTTCTGTGATCTCCTAGAAAGAACATACGACACCAAGATCGTTCTAGCAGACTTCAGAGCTCAGCTGGGAAAGGACGACATCTTTACTGGAGTCATCGAAAAACACAGCCTGCACAACAAAACATCCGGAAACGGCCTTAGGCTGTTGAACTTCGCCTCGGGCCGGAACCTCTCTGTGGTTAGCATGCGGTTCCCACACCTGAACATTCACAAAGGGATCCGGATCAATCCACCGTTAACCAGATTGAACATGTTGCCATCGACATCAGACACTCTTTCAATATTCTCGATTTCCAAGCCTTTCGAGATGAAAATATTGACTCAGATCATCACCTTGTTGTAGCCAAGCTTAGAACCCGAATATTGAGAGATCAGTGGAGTCGAGACTAGCCCAAACGGTTGTACGTCAGACAGCTAAAATCGCAACCGATTGCTAGAAACTTTGACGACCGAGTCTCCGTGAAAATCGCTCAGAGTTCGACGCTGCCTGCAACATAGAAGAAGACTGGAAACGTTGTCAAGAAGCCATCAAAGAAGCTGCCCCTGATGTGTTGGGTTTCAGGTCAGTACCCAGAAGAAACCCATGGTTTGACGACGAGTGCAGGCAAAAAGTTGCATTCTATATTTCGGGATAGCATCAGTGAACTGAATTCAATTTTTGGCGATGAAGGTCCATCAAGGACAAGGACAGGATGGCATGGTGAATTCAACCGAGTTCGTAGTTCACTCCAAGACGAATTTCGTGAATGTCGTCCAAAATCAGTTGTTGTCTCAGAAACCATTGATGCTGTGCACCAACTGATATTGCAAGATCGTCATGTGACCTATGGTGAGATTGAGACAACCTTAGGCATTAGTGGGACTAGCATACATTCAATATTCCATGAACATTTGACCGTCGAAAAAATTTGTTCGCGTTGAATCCCACGCTCAAAAAAAGGTTCGTGTCGATTGGTCGACAGAAATTCTCCAAAAATACGATCGCTCTGCTTCGAAACACGTCTTTGACATCGTGACAGGTGATGAATCGTGGATTTATGCGTATGAGCTCGAAAGTAAACAGCAGTCGACCGTATGGGCTTTTGTTCGAGCCAAATCCAACAAAAGTAGCTCGCGCACGAAGCACTTCCAAGCAAATGGTCGCCTGTTTTTTTGGAAAACAGGTATAAGTGGTCGCAACCGTACCACTAAAACAACGCAGAACAGTCAATTCTGGGTACTACACAACCATTTGTTTGCCAGTTGTCTTCAAAGAAGTCAGGAAAACCAACCGCTGAAGACGGATCACTCTTCACCACTACAATGCGAGCTCTCACATATCGGCTCGAACAACTGCATTTTTGAGCACTCAAAACATCGATTTGGTAAGTCATCCGTCGTATAGTCCTGACCTGGCACCGAATGACTTCTTTTTATTCCCGTACGTAAAAACCAAAATGAGAGGTCAACGTTTTTCGACACCTGAAGAAACGGTTGATGCGTTCGGAATGCATGTTTTGGAGATACCTCAATCAGAGTGGCAAAAGTGTTTCGAAAATTGGTTCAAATGCATGCAAAAGTGTATAGATCTTAATGGGGAATATTTTGAAAAACAATAAAGCTGTTTTCAATGATTAACATTTGTTTTTGTTCTCTAATCCCGAAATATAAAAGGCAACCCTCGTATATGGCAACGCTGCATCGAGCGACGAGGGTTTTTGTGAGCTCTACGAACAGAGAAGAAGGGAAGACAACGGGCTTCTAAATAGTTAAAAGAAGGAGCACGAGAAGCGCGTGGTAGAGAAAATGGAAAGGTGTTATGGCAGGAATGAAGGCCGAAAGTTTTACCGAATGGTAAAACAGCTAATATAGGGTTCGGAACGAAGCTTTCTGCGCCGGCTGGAGAGGCACGATAATTTAAGCCCTGGTCTACCCTACAGTCCGGGATGGACCACAAGAAAAAGAAGTAATTATTGAATTTAAGAACGTATTCACCGTACTTTAGGTGGCCGCCGTGGGGTAATGGATAGAGTGCTACCCTCACACGCCGAAGGTGTACTTTCGATTTCCAGCTCAGTACGAATTTTTCGAATTTTTCACGGCTCCACCGCTTTTGAGCTGCTGAAAACGCTCGGAGAGTTATAGCTGATTAAGAAAAAGCTTCTCAAATTTCGCCGTTCGGAGAAGGCAAAGCACTGTAAGTTCTAGTCGTGACAGAAAAGTATCGCGCACAACGCGAATAGTTAGATAATATATAATATATATATTATCTAACTATAATAGATAAGCAAGCACGGCCCTGGTCGGACTGTAGAGCCAAAAATTAATATTATTATTATACACCTTACTTTGCTACTGTGTAACTTGGCACATGAAGTTGTAGAAGGCAATTAAACATTTCACAGAATACACAGAATTTCAGACATCGAAAAATTTTGAAACGTTGCCTTTTGAAAAACTCATTTCACTTGTTAGACCCTACTGTCTGTTTCACCCCAAGTAAATTAAATTGGAGATTTAACTTAGAATGGTTCGTTTCAGCAAATGATTTGACTATTTTCGAAGGTTAATGATTGTAAAATTAAGATATCCCCATTCTGTACCTTATGCTGAAATTTTTCAGTTGAAGCCGCCTGTTACATTAAGTGTCTCTCTGATGGAAAAAATGATGTATCAGACTCGTCCTACCTCTGAATTCAAATACTCCGTTGTGCAAATAAAACTGCCTTCAATATTTGCAAGCAAATTCTTGATGTAGGAAGAAAGGATATCTACAAATCTTTTAACTAATGTTAGAGTGAAATAAATTGCGGTTTTATACGAAGTTTGTTGCAACGTGAAATCAGTTAAAAATCAGTTAAGAGAAGCAAAGAATTCAAAAACTTGCACAATCAAATTTTAACACCCTAATTTGTACGTTCATATTTAATGTAGAAACGGAGTGGAAGGGTTATCAAGGCCTTATATTTGAACGTATTTAGGCAGTCGCAATTGAAGAGTTAAAATTATCAGTAAAATATTGACAACTGCCTGCTTCCCATTACTAAGAAACAAATGAAGTGCTAACCAAAATACGCACCATTAGCTTCCCGATAAAATTGAAAATATCACTTTACTCATAGAAAAATATTCACGCGTTCACGTGGTAGGAGTTGAGAATAAATGTCGTGGAAACAGTACGGAATTTACATTGCCTTTCTACACAAAAATTCTTCAAAGTGGTTACTTTTTTCAGGCCATAAGGCACACATCTTTACTAATGCGTCACATGCTTTACTAATGCCTTTGACTGTGATCAAATTAGCAACTTTATGAGAAGGGGTGGAAATATTATTGCGAGTAGTGATGTAACCTTTCTGTCCAATGAAGTGTAATGATAAAGTCAAATTCTCTGGTAATTGATGACTTAAATTTGCAGAGTGAACAATTATTTCAAAGTATATTTTATTTTTGAGTTTCTCAGGTTTCAAAAGTTATCACTGTTCTTACCTAAATGTGGCTTACAGTATTCTTAAACTCTTTGCCGAAGTAGCGCCTTCTATAGAGTCCTCCTTTAGATTCCCGAGTTAGTACCATAGCCATTGAATTTTAAACGCCTTTAATATTTTTAATTTGTAAACTTCTGTTAGAAACATGTTATCCAGCTTGACATTCAACGTCTACTGATCTAAATGCGGGGCTTATCAAATTTAGACAATCAAATCAATAGAACTGGGAAAAGGAAATACGAAAATTCGCTTTGGTCCATGGTTTGACCACAATGGTTAAAGTGAATATATGGTAATAAGCTATAAGAAAAGACGCTCGAGAAAACTGCTATAGGCGATGGGTAGTGTAGCAGGTACCGTGTTAAAATATTCTTCGACTTCTTTTTCTTGTAATGCTGGGGTGGACCTGGGCCTCAATCAAATTACCTTTCCAGCCTGCATGATTTTTCGCCAGCTGTTGCGCACTCAAAGTCGGTTGAGGTCCTCCTCCATTTGTGTGCCCCACCTTAGTCTAGGCCGTCCTCTGTTATGTGGCTTGGATTCAAAGAATTTTTGGGCCTGAGCAGTGGTGTCCATGCGCTCTACATGGCCTAGAAATGAAGCAGCTTAGTTTCATTTTAAATTGGTTGAGTTAAATATAACTGTTCCTTGATGTACCATAAGAACATAGTCGATTTGAAACTGGAGCTTCTCTGTCAACTTCCTGGAAGTGTCAGGAACCATATCAGTAAACATCCTTAACAAAACGAACGTAAACAAATATACAGGCGAAGCTAACATCATCAGGGTTAAGAGTATAAAACATGACTCTTGCATCACCACAACGCTGTCACAGAATAAGTTAATGGAGCTCCAGAAATGTAAATGTGTAAATTTCCAGAGAAAATTTCAATTGTCATTGTAAGATCTATCCACAATCCCGAAAACAAGGACTTCTTCTTGGTGGTGGTGAACCTGGGCCTCAACCAACATGCCTCTCCAGCCAGCACTATCTTTCGTCAGATGTCTCCAGTTGCGCACTCCATGTTTGTTGAGGTCCTTCCCACTTATGTGCGCCACCTTTGTCTAGGTCTTCCTCTGATGCGTTGCCACAATGGCTCTACATGGACTAGCCATCTTAAGCGATTTATCCGAAGACGCTTGACCAGGCGCATGTCGCTGTACAGCCCATAGAGTTGGTCGTTAAATCTTCTCCTCCAGATGCCATCAACGCCAACAGGACCAAAAATCGCATGCAAAACTTTTCTCTCGAAAAGTCTTAGGATTTCCTCATCCGCTTTTTCTAATGTCCAAGTTTCTGCGCCATAAAGTAGGACTGGGATGATCAAGCTGATGATCAAGAGAGGGCCTCATCCGCCTTTGCTAACATCCGCGCCATAAAGTAGGACGGCAATGATCAAGCTGGTGATCAAGAGAGGGCTTTATTACTCAATTGCCTCTTGTGCCCAAAGAAACAGCGAGTGGCAAGAGTAATTCTGCGTTTGATGTCGGTTCTGATGTTGTTGTCCCTGTTTACCGTGGAGCCGAGGTAGACGAAGTCCGTGACTACCTAGAAGTTACTGCTGCCTAGTGTAACGCTCTGTCCGAGACGTCGATGTTGTTTGTCCTTCTTTGGTGACAGCATGTACTTAGTCTTGCCCCCATTTACCCCCAGACCCATTTTAGCCGCTTTCGTTTCAATGAAAGCAAACGCCTCATTGACTGCTCGCTGTGTTCGTCCAATCACGTCAATGTCATCATCGAAAACAAGGACGCAGCCTAAAAAAATCTATCCTGTTCTTCCAGAGCTGGACAATGTGATGCAGATGTGATAGAGAGTGCTATGTTAAAAAAAACGTATACGTATGGCCTTCTGAGAATTCGAAATGTCGAATGACTTGAAAATTTGAAAAAACAAGGATTTCTTCTAGCAGGTTGGTACGCTTCAGTAAGGCTTTCAATGCACTCTGTAACGTAAGATATTCTGTAGGCTGGGATATAGTCTGAGTTCACAGATGAATACTAGACTGATTTAAGTGATATCTTGAAAATAAAGGCCTTACGATAAAAATTCGAAGTCATGTGGAAATATACAAATTTTAAGCGCGGAGTTTGTGGGTGTTTTATTACTTCTGTAGCTCTCAGGACAACAACCTAAAGAGAAGTGTGCGAGTTACGCGAGATATTTTGGATAAATTTCGGTTTTTGGATTGCCTGCATTCAAATTTTAAAGCTGTAACACACTTTCTTTTTCGCAGCGGGACTCCTTCGCTACTATCTAGTTGAGTTGCATTAATTTCCTCCTGTAACTAAGCATTTGTTTGTCAGTCCAAATGCAGTGCATTTAGTCGTCTACATAACTAGTCCTTATAAATTTCATCGCATTAGGTAATTTCCCCCTTAAATTTATTCATATTAGGATATAAGTACGTGAGCAAGAGTGCTCACACGCGCAATTTTGCGCGTTCGTGGGATCATCTGAATTTTTCAACATATGCGAGGAATATTTTTAAGCTATCCGCGTGTAAGTCGAAACAATTATTTCGCACATATTTTGGTGGAAAATATCCTGAGAATCCTCTCTACCTCTTTGTATATGCGTTAACAAAGTTTGGATAGAGCGCATCAAGTTTGTTCCCGACTGGCAGTTGAAGGAAGGAAGGCAGGATTCCATCCGGTGTACATTGAAACGCAACTGATTGTGTTTCAGAATGTAATGCATGCGATTCTGTGGAAGGGAATATCGATATGCGTTTGTAAGCCAGAAGCAATCTATTGCATTCAACTGCAGCAATTGGAGTATAATTTCACAGGGCTTATGGACGTAGCACCGCACACATGTGTCTTTCGTGTTCGAGCAGCAACCCAGTCAATGATTGAATTATTTTGGGGTGACCGGGCAATATCTGATGTGGAATGACTTTTGAAATTATCTGTTGCGATAAACCAGCAAATAAATTTGAATTATTGCTTTCTATTGAATTCTGACAAACTAAGTGCATCTTTGAACTTGTTTCAGTTTGACCTTTTCATGGTTTAGTGCAAATCAATTTCGTATTCTGTAACGATTCGTTAGACCTTCCCCACCGTCAGTATATTGCGAGGGCATTGCTCTTTGCGTAAATGAGTTGTTCTTTTCGCGCAGGAATGTTTTACGCATCAATAGGGGCATATGACTTTTAATGAGAAATTAAATGAAAGTACAATTTAAGAGACCAGTCACTAAACTTAATTCATCATTGCTTTAAGTCTGAATTTTGTCACGTCTCTCGAGGTACTTGACTCAAGCCAAGTAGACTCACACACGTCACTCACAACGTCTCGATGAGTTGCAAGCAGGATAAAGTTGTCATAATAAGTTCATTCAATATCACATTTGTAACCAATTTGGAGCAATTTCTTTTAACTCGCTTCTTCTCTGTATGTTTCCCAACACAGATTCCTTGTGGCCTTCATATATTGGGTTGGCAGCTACGCAATTGCTAATGTCACCCATAGATGGCATTGGTTGAGTTTTCACTAGTACTGACGTAATCGAAATGTCAAACACATTTTGTTCTTTGACTGTTGGTACTTCAACTGTTAACTAATAAAAAATTTTCGCACGGTTGTGTAGTATTTGTTCGACGTCTGTTGAAAAATAGAAAGTCAAAAAAGCTTTAAAAGAACGGCAGTATCAAAATTTGTTTTGCCAAATTTCGTTCTGGTGATTTTTTACTCAAAGGAGAAAAATGCTCCGATCGTCCAGTTGAAGTTGATGACGAACAAATAAAAGCAATAATCGATTCGGATCATCGCAGTATAATACGTAAGATTGCAGAGAAGTTTCATGTATCACATACATGCTTTGAAAATCACATAAAACAACTTTGCTATGTACGAACAGTCGATATATGGGTTCCTCATGAACTGCAAAAAAAAACTATTTAACACAAAGCATTTAAATCTGCAATTTGTGAGAGATATGCATTGAATATGACCCATTTTATTGATGAAAAAAATCAATTACACTGGAAATGGAAACATTTGCGAGGGGGGATCCTCGAGTGATTCACGAGAAGCAAATGTATCCTCAACGTGTCACTGTTGTCCTTTTGTCCAAAACAAGAGATAAGCAGTCAGCTTATCAAATATCTTGAAACCATAAAACTTCATGGCTAGAAAGTTTTCCGCAGCTGATGATTTGATGACATAGCTTCAATGGAACCAATCTATACAGAATAAAGGAAGCAAGATAGTTTAGCTGGATATTTTCAGAGTCTGATATCAGGCTTTCTTTCCAAAAATTCTTGCTTTTCGCGTCCATGATTTTTTTTAGAATGGATTATAGCAGGTATACTGTTTTTTTTTTTTGAAAATAAAACATTAATTATTAATGGGAAAGTAAAAACATTTTATTCAAAGTATTGGCCTTTGTGTTCTACATATTTTGACCACCTTTCTGGCAATTTGTGAATACCACGCCAATAAAATTGTTCGTCTTTTAAAGCAAATCAATCAGACACCCAATTTTCGACCTCCTAGTAGGAATCAAGGTGCTGCTCAGCCAATGCGTGTCCCATAGATGAAAACAAAACCTCTGCAGTTCTGCAGCTTCAGTTTGAAGCATTTGGTTACAGTATCGTTCAGATTCCGAATTGCCACCTCAACCCTACACCTCGTTCTGAGTTTTGGGAGAGGCACAGTGCGATTTTCTAATAAAATGTATTGTCCAATTCTTAGATGCATTATCCATTATTATTTATCCCAAAATGTTCCTTTTTTCAAACCAACTTTTATTTATTTTTGAATTATCAAATCGTTGACTGTTACAAATGAACGATATTGCATTAATACTGCCAACAGCAAGAATATAAACTTGGTTGCTTTCGCTATCTCTTTCATTTACACCACAAATAACTAATGACCATCTCACTCACAAATGAAGGAGCACACAAATGTAATGACGTGAATGTCATTAACGCAAAGTGCTTCCAAGTATATTTTGATGAATTATTAAGCGGCGATGGCCGGTTTTTTGGTCACTTTTAATTTAAGCGTATATAATAATAATTATTGGCGCGACAGAGCACAGGGAGACCAGGGCCTAGCTCGCTCATCAACTACTGGTGTTTTGCGCGCTATTGTTCTCTCACGAGTAGAAGGGATCTATTGTTGTTCGTCCGAACGGCGAAATTTGAGAAGCTTTTTTAAACAGTTGTCTATTTGCGGTTTGAAAGGAGATAGAAGTCGTGGATAAGGAAGCAAATCAAAGCCCATTTCCTGCACCTTGGCCACGGTAGGCAACGACAAGTGACACGGTGCATTGTCTTGGTGGAAGAGAATTTTGTTTTTCTTCATATGGGGCAGTTCATTTGCACTTTCTTCCTTCAAACGCACCAATAGCCGTGTTTTTTTTGCAGGCGTATATACGCTGGCCACTGTGGCGTAGTGGGAAAAAAATGTCTCGAATGGAGAGGTGATCGTCAAAACTGTTGAAGCCGAAGATAAATCCTTCTTTAAAATTGGGTATCGAAATGGTAGATCGTCGCTGGGCTGATTGAATCACTCTTGAAGGACTATTTTGATGAATAAAGTGGAATTTTGTCTGGAAGATGTGTTATGCGATTTTCTAACTCTTCCCTTAACTTAAGCCAGTTTGTTCTCCTAGGGTTCCTGCTCTTTTGCGAGATGTTCATTTCGCATTCGATTAGGAACTCTATGTATCAATGGTCCGACATGGACACTTCCGAAAGAACTTTCCAGTCTGTGATCTCCTTAAGATATTTTTTTGATAGCGTTAAGTCCATCACTTCCTGTTTTCTTGTTGTAACAAATGTTGTTTGTGATCCAACGTTGCTGATGGTCAGGCCAGACGAAAGTGCGAAGTCGAGAAGATGTGACCACCCCTGCTGCACTTGCTGCTGCCTCAGAAAATGTTCTAGAAAAACAGCTCAAGATTCGTTGCAGGTCATTATGAAATCTCCATTCGTTTCGAAAATACAGCCAACCAGGCCCCACCACCAAGTTGAGTCATTTTAAATAAATTAAAGATACGAGTCCACAACTGAATAGGAACAGTCTCCACAAGTAATATCCCTGCACCAGTTTAATGTTCAAAAGAATGAGCAGCAGCCAGTTCGCTGGTTGTGTACGTTCCCTTTAACGCAGCAAAGACGTCGTTTGTGCCCCCTTCCGATGCACGAGAAGGGACCGCCATTCACCATAAAATAAAAATGAAAGTATGTGGTAAAAGGCGATTTGCATTCATTTGATTGCGGAACTCTCTCATGAAACTTGTTATTATCAAGTGGGAAACCCCTTACCCTTATTCGCTTGCCGCTGTTGTTGTTTGTGTTTTATTTCCAACTCAATCGTTACTGAGAACATAGACGACACAAAAGAATATGTTATTTACGTTGTTCGCTTTAAGCTTTGCTTTCTTCGACATTGCGCTAGCATCCTCGGGCGATGTGTTGAAGCAGAGAAGCAATTTTTCCTCGATCCTGTCAAGTGCAATATGGAAAAAGGAGGTCGGGCAGAATGCTCTTTTAATCTGTGGAACAATTTTTCTTCGTTCTTCCTGGGTCTCCTGGCAGTTTGCATGAAATTAAGTTGAGTATGTAGTTCGTCCGTTTGTTCCCCCATCCCAGTGTACAAACACGTCCTCTCAAAGAAACAGAAAGGATAATGAGAAAATAAGTTCATTTAGGCTGAAGCTCTGCTTTTCATAAACGAGAGAAAGCACATTTTAAGCCACATTTAATATCTGCTTCTGGCTTTGCAACAAATTTAATTCAACTTTCGCATACCATTCCGCGGGGCTGATGTGCACGAGAGCTCTTCACGCTGACTCGGTGGATGTATGTGTCAGGGGAGGAGGAGTGTGGCAATATTCTTGGATTTTGCAAGTCGTCTCGCGATAAGGGAAACCGCAGAATTCAAAGATTTGATGTCTTCATTGAAAGAAAGTACTTGTCATCGTCTTTTGCTCCCCACTTGCAGGACCAGCCATGCACATGGAAGTGTGCTTCGGTGCGATGTGGCAGCAGTAAACATAAAACTGAATTGCATCGTAAATGCTTACGATGTGGATGTTTGAAGTGAAAAATTGGTAAAACGTCTTACTGATCGATTCTCGGGCGCTGCCTTGCGCCGTCATTGGCGGGGAGGTTTGCTCAAATAATCCTTGCAATCAACATACAATCATTTTTATCCTTTTCTGCGTTTCATTTTAACGTGGCGTTGACTCTGCGGATATTACTGTGAATCTTGTGAGCACAGGCACATGTACGGGAACATACATCTTGCAAAGTGTGGGGAGAAAACCTTTGTCGTTTTGTGATTAGAGCAATCTGCAGACATCAACGCATTTACTTTGAAATATAAGTGCACAGTGGGTTACAATGAAGACGTCTTTGCAGTAAAGTGATCATGACGTGAAGCCTCCGAATAACCAAGGTGACATAAACGAACTTTCGTTTCGACAAGTTTTTAGTCTGTGGAATGTATACTTATGCACTCAACAATGTGATGTGTTGGAGAGGGGAGGAGTTCGGCAAATGAAAAATAGAAAGACAACTTGCTTGGGCGAAGTGCTTCGTAATGCAAGGGAGAGAGGCCGAATTCACATTGCTGCTCGTATTCATATCAAGGCTTGGCTTCCAGTCAATAATATAATTTGCTGATTCGAACACGGACTTTGAGTAAATGCGTACCGTTGACTATCAGTTCGAAAAAAGTTTCGTTTTCAGGGTAATTCTATATGATTCGATTTTGTTGTTTTGTTTTGTTTTTTTGTTTCTACTATATGTGGAACTTCATACCAAACCCGACGTCAACTAGTTGCACAACGTTCTTTCGCGAGTGGAAGAAGCCTGCAGTTCTATACAAAGTATGAACGATAGAAGACTTCACACATTTAATGCCGTAACGGCCTAGCTTCATTTTCTTCTTTTGAAACTCCGGCTGTGCTTGCAGTTGCGTTCTTATGAATACGAAGGACCAATAGACTTGACTCTAAACAGGTTAGATCAAGTCTATGAAAGCCTTTGGAAGTTTCAAGCATTTTACTGGATTATATCCAGTCCCGAAATCGAACCTACGACTATCGGTGAGTATGGTAAATGTTGCATGCGCAAAGGCACCAGCATGCAGCCACAATACTTTACAGCGCACAACACTGGGATCTCTGGCTTATGGGCAGACCAACCAACCCACACCGACACGCGTTTCATTCTCACAAATCGAAAACTGTATAAGATCGTTAACTCCAGAACAAATCTAAAAGAAATTTCTGATCAGTGTGAAATTGATAAAGTTTGAGAGGCTTTGACATACGCGGGTCAAGTCAAATTCTGTTTTAAAATGTAATCTAGCAGAGATAGGAGGTCTGTTCAAGCAAATTTAAATTATCAAATTGGGTACAAGTTGAGTTGTGGAGAGCATTCTATATTAGTGTGCTGCAGCTGAAAATTTATCAGTAATTTCGAAAGTTCCTAAAGCCGGACTAAGGTGTAAATGTGTAGCAGATAGGTATAGAAAATATACTAAAATTGAGCGGGACCAATATGGAAAACTTGTAATAGAGTCGCGGTCGACGCTGAAAATCTATAAAATCATTTCAGCAGAATTCTGACCGGCAAATTTTTTTTTTTTCAAACCAAGGAAGTTCACGATAGACCACATCTTTACTTTACGGCAGATCCTGGAAAAGACCCAAGAAGTGCAAATCGACCCCCACCACCTATTCGTCGATTTTAAGGCCGCATATGACTGTGTGTACAGAGACCAGTTATACAGTGCCATGTCTAGTTTTGGCATTCCTACCAAACTCCTCAAATTATAGGATGACGATAGAGAACTCTCGCTGCTCCTCTCAAAGTCGGTGACGAACTCACCGAGACTTTCAATGTCAAAAAAGGTTTTAGACAAGGCGACGCACTGTCATGTGACTTCTTTAACATCATCCTCGAGAAGATCGTGCGTAACTCACAAGTCAACACCAGAGACACGATCTTCCAAAAGTCAGTTTCCTCGCTAGCTTACGCTGCCGACATTGACGTGATTGGACGAACATATCGAGGCATCAATGAGGTGTTTGCTGGCATTGAAGCGAAAATGGCTAAAATGGGTCTGGCGGTAAATGAGGGGAAAACTAAGTACATGCTGTCATCAAGGAAAGACACACAATATCGACGTCTTGGAGAGCGCGTCTTTGTCTACCCCTCCTCCGCGGTAAACAGGGACAACAACATCAGTACCGAAATCAAACGCAGAATCACTCTTTCCAATCGCTGATTTGTTGGGCTCTTCTCTCAAGAGACAATTTAGTAATAAAGCCTCTCTCGAATGACTAAGCTCGCTTTATATATCAGCTTTATCATGCCAGTTTTACTCTATGTCGCCGAAACTCGGACGTTATCAAAGTCGGATGAAGAAGCCCTTAGTCTTTTCGAGCTAAAAGTTTTGCTTTTGATGTTTTGTCCAGTTTGTTTTGCTGATCATCTGGAGGAGAAAATTTCACGCCGAACTCTATGGGCTGTACATGCACCTGGTCAAGCGTCTTCGGGTACAACGCTTAAGATGGCTAGGTCATGTAGAGCGTTGGACTCCACTTCTTCAGTCCGAATAGTCCTCGAATATGAGCCATTGGGGCAAAAGAACAGCGGGCGGCCTACGCTATTGTGGTGCACACAATTGGAGAAAGACATCAACCAAACCCAAGCAGGGAGTGTGTAACTGGAGGCAGGTGTCCAGAGATCGTGCTGGCTCTTAGGGCATGGATGAGACCCATGTCTATTGAAGACAGTTGAGGCACGACAAGAAGAAGAATACAATTGAGCGTTTCTTGGTATATTTGGGATGAAAGTGTAATCAGGACACGTCTTTATTCCAATGATTCATCGGCTTCCTGGTGTTCTCTTCGACTTTTTAACCACTGTATGGGATCGTCTTTAAGTATTGCTTACCCACGTAGACTTTACTAACTTTAATCTTATCTCATACCCTGTTTGAGTTTCTTCGTGCGTTAAGCCCGAGTCTGTCTACAGCGTTGAATTTCAAAACTCATCGAATGGCACATAACAATCACCGCATATTTTTAGTCGCAAAGGGATCATATAATGATTATATAGACCGCTGGCTACAACATGTAACTTTAAATTTATTTTTACCGTCACATATATTTAAATTACCCGTCCATCCCTGCATCCTTTTACCTATTCACTCTTAAGGTAGAGAGTCCTAAAATCTATTTAAAATCCTGAAAAGTCCTTGCAATTTAAATTCCCTTCGCTGACTGCGAACTTCACTGAATTTCCATGGCTAAATTTATTAGAAAATAATTCTCCCAAGGTCCTTGAGCTCTAATTTTGCACAATCGTCTCCGTGATCTGCAAGCGAAACGACTTAAAAAAAAACTCCGTCGCAACGATAACAATAAAAACAAAGGAAAAGCGGCAAAAGACAGAACCTTACAACTCAAAAAGTCGTAAATGGAACAACTTCTATAACCAATAATAATAACCCTTAGGTGACCTCTAGGGCTGTTGCCGGCCACCGCGCAGCCTTTTGAGCATAGTTTCTTTTTATTTGCCCGGAAGGATTTTATTTTAACAATACGTCACGTTGTATCCATAAAATTGATTAACGTATTTTCTCCCTTTCATGGCCGCCTTTGTGCGGCTCTGTGTATCGGCCTTCAGGGGAACCGTTGTAGAATTTAATTTGCCCCCAATACCCTCGCTTATCGAAAGAGCGAGGGTATTGGGGGCAAAAGAGCCTGTCAAGAGACGGCCTAAAAAAGTCTTCTGCAAAAGATGGCAGGAAAATCCTTAAACTAAATCGAATTTCGGGGATAATTCAATTTTGCCTTCACGCCAGTCTGTGCATCGAAAATCAACAACATCCAGCAGTGAGGAGGAGGAGGACTTGAGGTGGAAAGCGGATATCCTGTCAGAACTACAATCCTGCCCCGACGACGCTGCATAAGCCGTTTTCGAATGAAGTTTGTTTTGAATATGTCAATCACATAAAATACTTAATGCCGCCAGTTGCGGCTGCAGGATTATTCCATGCCGCAGCGTGAAATTGGATTTATCCTTGCCGTTTTGTGTGGCATGTTTCATAGATGCGAAAAGAGCGTGTGTTCCGCGCTGGCTTCCTCGAACCAAGTTCATTAGAAAGATGCAAGGTGTGAAAGACGATCGGCAGCCTGTCTGTCAGGCTAAACTAATTTGCCAGAGCTGCTGTGTGCCGGATGGTTGACGCGGGATGAGGAAAATTATCCAAAGAGGCACTCTGGGAATAAGTAAATAGAAGCGTTATTCCCCAAGTACACGGGTGTGTACACATGAGGTGTTCGGTGGCGAATGAGTGATATGCTTGAATCGTCTAAAAGCGACGAGTGCACAGGAAAGGAATTCTCTTTTGGTCGCATGTGCACTGCAGCGCGCCGAGGATTAAGCAAGTGAAACTCACACCCGCCCTGCACTGACTCGCCTTGAAATTACTTAGAAAGGTTTAGCTAACTTCGGGTTTTTATGACGTCGGTGGAATGGTGGAATGGGAAAGATGCTTTGACACTGCTGCTGCTTCTGCTGCGATTGCTTGTGGATGCAAAATACGTTAAAAATGCGTTTTGAGTGCTTTGCTGTGAGCAGCATTGTTGGGCTGAAATTAGAAAGGAAAGTTTATAATCTCCTTGGTGGAAAGTGCAGTGAGCTTTTTGCTATGTGCACGAAGAGGAAGAGAGTCCTTATTAACCCCCTTTATGACGAAGTGCATAAATTTGCGCTGTAATGTGCTGCTGCAAACAACATGAGTGCGAAGAAGATTGGTAGTAATTATGACAGGGATTTGTGTTTCTGTGTTTTGAGGCGTGGTGGGTGCACATTTATTTCAAGAGCAGAGCTACAAACAGTTCGAAGATGTGGCTCATGGACGAATAAAAGGTGTTTTACCCAAATTGGGTGCATTTTGTGTAAGGACTTATTTTACAATTTCATACATTTACAATTCCATTTTTAGTTTTACATTTTCATTGACATAATTTCTTCACAAAGTTCAAGACAGAGGCTAAAGGAGACCAATGTGCGGCAAGAATGATCAACTTGAAGAGCCGTGCAATTTGACCAAACTCAATCTACATTCAAGAGGGCTTCTTATTGTTACTGGCAGCGGTCTACTCGATGTGTAATGTTTTCACATTTAAAAGACGACTGGGCACTGCAGAGTGCGTGAAGAGCACATCCCGAGGAGTCCTCAAATCTCAACCTTCGACAACCAAAACCGTTCCACCTAACATTAGTCCCCACAGATGTGGAGAAGGACTAGAGTAAATTTTTGATGAGGAATAGGTGCCAGCCAAAGAGGGGCAAGTCGGTTGAGGCAAAAGCTTCGCTGCATCTTTCAGAAATCGACGAAGGGGTGAAACGACTCTAGAATCATTATTTTCGATAAGGATCAAAATATGACAGTTTAGAGTTGATAGAAAAAGTGAAATAATGGCAACAAGCAAGTTCATCAGCAATTGCAACGTAATGATTATCGATGGCATCTCTATATCAAGCTCCGCCAAATGTATCGGCAGACCTGCCGCATTCTGTGATAAACAAGTTTGAATTGTAAACAAAGAAGTGCAGAGAAGGCATGCCCAGTGCCCGTCCGCAAGAGGGAGGAAGGAATAGGAGGAGGAAACTGGAGGTCCAATTGAACTAGAATCTCAAATAATTGTGGATCAGCTCGAGAGACATTCGGGTGCCGAAAGTGCTTGTTCCTGTATTGACCATTGAGTGTGCTGTACAGCATATAGGTCTTTACTACATCTCTCCTTAATCTACAATCGATGCGAAATCTGGACAACCTTAAGAAGGAAAAGCTCATATCATTCTAAGAGCCTATAAATGGGTAAAGTGTTCCAGGTCTTAGTTATTAGAAGATATTAGTGTTCAAAGTAATGCTCGCCAAAGGTGCATAATTCCGGCAATATTGTTCTGTGTAGTTATAGGCTTGGAACTGCACTCAGCACTGAGGAGGGGCAAATATGGGCTTCGATGAAAAATGATATTTCACCATAAACACTCAGGTTTCTAAGTATCAGATAATGGAATTTTGACTGACAACAAAAAATTTTGCTTATGAGGAGACTCATGTGAAAACGTAGGTCCTCAGCCCTAGAAATCGAACAAACCTTTGCATTGCAGGAAAGCAGGTCAAGAATTCAATCAGCTTTCCATATTAAGGAAATTTGGTCTCAGCACTCCACGTAGACGCTAGATGTTGGGAGGAGAAAACTAAAAACCAAGGATGGAGATCAAGGACCGAGCTGTGATTATTCTACTCCATAGAGAAATTAATACTGCATTCCGAAAGTGCAATACGTTGTCGTTTCAAGTTTTTTGAAGTCCTTTTGATTTTTTGAATTAGTTTGTCAAGTATGGATATCACAGAACTGTGGCATCTTTGTCAATATAACATTTCTATAAAGCATCATTTGTATTTCATTAGTTAAGAGTAGAAGAATCGAGACAGTCGATAACAAGAAGTGGAAGAGGGCAGTCGTCGTCAAATATCTTCATTCCGCTTTTTTGCTCTTCATTCAATGCTTCATCAAAAGTGTTACAGTGATCAGATTTAGTTCAAATATGTTCCGATTTGTTCGATAATTTGTTTCCATTCAGACGTCGAAGAAGCCGCCTTCCTTATTTGCCAAGAACTTGGACAGCTACTTTTCACGAGCCTCTTTCCAGTTCCAATTCACACTACCAAGAGCGTTCACCATGGACAGGATAAGGTGGTAATCACTTGGCGCTATGTCCGGGTTTTATTGTAAATGCGATAAAATATCCCATCCGAGCTCCGGTATCTTCTGACGAGTCATTAACAAAGTGTGTGGTCTGGTGTTGTCCTAGTGGAACACTACACCCTTCCTGTTGGCCAATTCTGGACGCTTCTGGTCGATCGCCTGCTTTAAGCGGTCCAGTTCCTCGCAGTAGATGGTAGAATTATACGTCTGGCCATATAGGAGCAGCTCATAGTGGATGATTCAATTCCAATCCCACCAAACACTCAGCAAAACCTTCCTGGCCGTCAATCCCAGCGTGGCCACTGTTTGGAACGATTCACCAACCTTCAACCACTACCGTTGTCGCTTAATATTTTCGCATGTGATCCATTTTTCGTCGCCAGTGACCATCCGCTTCAAAAATGTGCCGAGTTCGTTCCGTTTCAGAAGCATATCGCAAGCGTTGATTCGGTTCAGAAGTTTTTTTTGCGTCAAATCATCATCAGGCACCCAAACATCAAGATTTTTTTTGTATGAAGCCTTCTGCAAATGGTTTAAAATGGTTTGATGACTAACTTTCATCTCCCGAGCGATGTCACGAGATGCCTCATGCCGATCTTAATCGATGATTTCCATGATTTAATCGGTATTCGCCATCACAGGTCTTCCGCCGGCTTGCTTATCCATGGTGCCGTTTTCACCGGCTCTGAATCGTCGAAACCATTCCTCCGCGGTTCGAATTGTCTATTACAATTCCCTAAAACACCATTAATCTCACGGAATCTTTCTCAAGCAGATTTACCTTTAACGAAGTTTCCTTCGTTTAACTTTAAAATAGCGCGAATTTCGGCATTAGAGAACTCTCTGTTTACACGTCTATAACTGTTGAACGCAATATTCCAAATCATGCATAACACCATTTTGTAGGTTATGTTAAGACCTTTCAAATGATATATAGCGAGAAATTTCAAAAGACAAAAAGGCGGAAGAGATATTTGACAATTTTATATAATAAAATTAAAAATTAGTGGCCGCCGTGGCGTAGTGGGTAAGTTGCAAAAATTTAGACACAACGAATTATTTTGAATTTAAAATATCTCTATTTATTTTATATCATTATAAAAATAATAATTGTTGGCGCGACAATCCACAGGGGAACCAGGGACTAGCTTGCTCATCAACTACTCGTGCTGTTCGCGCTACTGTTCTCTCACGGGTAGAAGGGACCTACGATTTTTTGCCGACTCTGAACAGCGAAGTCTGAGAAGCTTTCTTAGTTATTACTCTTTCAGCAGCTCGAAAGAGGTGGTGCCGTGAAAAATTCGAGGTGTTCAGCCCAAAATCGAAGCTTCAGCGTGTGAGCGTCGCACTCTACACACTACGCCACGGCGGCTGGCTGATAGTCACTCCAAAATCGACAATTTTGCTTATTTGCGCAGGCATTGAGCCAAGAATGAGCTTCTTCCATTTTGGACCATAAAATGGAAAACTTTCTTAACAGAGGACGCATTTTGTTAATAAAATTTAATAATTTGCAAGCATTGTTCGTTTGTAAGACGATTCGTGGTTAAATTATAAATCAAACTGAAGATGTTTGACAGTGAAACAAACCATGAAACGTGCGTCAGCTGTTTGAACCAGTGTTGAAAAAAAGATAAAAGCAAAAAAATCAGCCTTTATAACCACAGCTTCACCACGATACCGAATACATTGAATGCCCCTCGTAAGTAGCATTTCCCTTCAATGTCCTCCTTCAAGGTTTGCCATTTCTAAAATGTCGTCCTACTGCAAATTTCAACCTTTTCGAAAAAGGCGGTAACGTGTCTTGCAACCTTTGTGAACTTAGTTATTCAAGCATGGACACTGCGGTGTCTACTTAATCAGCACTTAATGTTTTAAGAGTACAACGAACATTTTCTGCGCATCATCAAGGTATGTCCAAATGTGGTCCAGGGTTTGGTTTGATTACATGTTTCCATTCCGGAATAACTTACGTTATTTCTCCATCTCAACAGTCTACTCCCAAGATGCACTTCTACACCGTCCAATGTGATACGAAAAGTGAACGAACGTATAAATTTGGTATTACTTAAACACGCGAAAGAATAGAATCAGAAAATCAGACGTCCTGCTGCCTGACAGCAATATTGCCTCTACCTGCTCCCCACAAATTCATTCCTCCATAAGCGACTGAATAGCATCAGTTTGCATTCATTCCCCTTAAATAACGTTTCGATGAAAGGAATAGCCACAAGAATGGGAATAAAAATGCGTTAACATCCCATTTGCATCTCAATGACATGCGGAAGAAGGAAACGGCCAATAAAAGGAAACTTCGAATGTCTACGGTTGCAGAGCTATTGGCAAATATGTTGCAACCATCAGTGGGAGTACCATTTACTCTGGGCCCCCACTCTCAGTTTGTATTCCTCAGGGAGGGAGAGAGCGCAGGACAAGGTTAATAGTTCCCTTTATGCTAACATTGTTGCAAACGCCGCATCGAGAAATGTGCTCTGTCAGTGGCGTTGTTTCATTCGTGTTTTGTGTGCAGGACTGTTCTTGTTACTGGATTTACTTTTCCATTTCATTCTTCTTCAACGGCAGTAAGAAATTTCCTTTAAGGCGTTCATCCCACTCCAAAGGTTTCTTCTTCTCTGAGTTTGTCCGGAGAAGTCAATGAGCATCCCGTACTTTCTTGCTTCCCGTCAACTTTGACATTCAGCATGTTCGATTCCGCATCTCAGTGTAATTATTCACTGTGCCGAAGAAGCTCTTCCTCGCAGGTGTCATCTTGCATGCAAACATTCGCAACACCTTCCGATTAAAAATTTCACAGAGCAGAAAGCATTCAGCGACGCCGTGCTATCCTATTAAGCAAACAAGGTTCGCTTCACCCAAATAATGATAGCATCTGTTGTAAATAATTTCTGCGCATATTGTTTCCGAGGAAGTCTTGTCACACCCCCTCCGCCAGGGCACCTTATTGCTTTGCACATGCACACGACAACAGCGAGGACGGGACGCACATGAAGTGTGTGCTTGAAAACGCACTCACTCGCTTCAGTGAGCGCTTTATGAGATAAACGAATAACGATTGCAGTACGCTCGCTTTATTCTGTCAAATAAGCTTCCTCTCTGACAGGAACAGCTCTGCGCGGCTCAACTATCAGCAGCGTGTACCCACACAAAGCCATCGCAAATCTAATTTAAAAGAACTGAAGCACACACCAGTGAGGGTGGTGGTGGCGACAGGGGTGGCTGAAAGGACACCCTTGCGCGCTGCACTTGTTAAAATATTTGTTTGTAAATAATAATTATGAAAATGATAATGTTTGTCTCATCAGTAAATATTTTAATTCAATTTATATCTCTGTTTCCGTTGGCTGCGAATGGGAAATTAAATTCCATTCTGTTTCCGCGTTTCCGCGCAGCTGTGGGGAAGGGGTGCTCGGAATCTATGTTGATGATGCATTGTCAGGGGGAGTGGATTACGATTTGTCAACGTAAATAATCACGATTCCTCGCATAATGTCAGTTTGCAAGTGAATATCGGAGTTATTGCCAGTTTGCAGTTTGATTTGTTTCTGTGATATGTATTTGTTCTTTCTGTTTTCGAAAGTCAATCAGATTTTGAATCTTAGTTGGCAGATTTGATGGACGGACCTACAGACGTGGTGGTATTGGCGTTAGGCTGAAAATATGTAATGGTTTAATGAGAACAGTCGTTTGCATTGTTTTTTCTCTTTTTTCCTTTCATCACAAAGAATTAGCTTGGCTCACAGAGTCTGGTCTGCACAATCTGATGGGATCACTGAGCTTTATAGAACATAGCAGACGAACTGGTTACACTTTGTTCTGTTATTTTATTGCAACCATACACATGTTGGATATCATAACAGTCCACAATGGGATCGGGCCTGCCTTCCTCACCTTTCTGACACACTACTCGTGTTGGTCAGGGAAATAGGAGTAGAAGGGCCTTTTTGCTGTTTTCAAACGACTGAATTCAAAAAGCCCTCCATTGACAGTCAGAACTCCTTGAGTGTTGTCAGCAACTGTAGACGTATAGACCTGTGGTAAGCAACGCACTTACCCACTTCGTAAGGATTTTTTTCTAAATGTCGCCCAAATATGGAAAAAATATTTGATCCTGGAAGCGAGCAGAGATACGATTGGAAGTATGAATTGACGCGTTTTTGAACTGCGTCATTGTTTGTTTGTTTCATTGTCAAACTTCTTCAGTTTGGTCTATAATTTAACCACGAATCGTCTTACAAACGAAAAACGCTTGCAAATTATTGCATTTTATTATCGAAATGTGTTAAAAAAGATCATTGCGCGCTTCTTCCATTTTATGGTGAAAAATGGACGAAGCTCATTCTTAGCTCAATGCGTACGTAAATAAGTAGAATAGAGTCGATTTTGGAGTGAATATCAGCCAGAAGCATTGCAAGAGCTAACAGTACATCCAGAAAAGGCACAGTTTAGTGCATTTTATGGGCAGGTGGGATCATTGGGCCGTACTTCTTCAAAGATGATGCGAATCGTAACGTAACTGTGAATGGTGAGCGCTACCGTGAGATGTTATCCAACTTTTTTTTGCACGAAATTCAAGAACTTGACTTGCATGACATGTGGTTTCAACAAGACGGTGCCACATGCCACACCGCACGCGCAACAATGGACTTATTAAGAGGCTAGTTCGGTGAACATTTTATTTCAGGTTCGGGACTGGTCAGTTGGCCGCCTAGATCGTGCGATTTACCGCCTTTAGACTACTTTTTGTGGGGCTATGTTAAAGCTTACGTCCACAAAGACAATCCCGCTGCCACTGACGCTTTGGAAGACAAAATTGAAGCATTTATTCGTGCGATACCGGCCGAAATGTTGGAAAGAGTACGCAAAAATTGGACTAAGCGGATGGACCATTTGAGGTGCAGTCAAGGTCAAGATTTACGTGAAACAATCTTCAAACATGAAATTATATGAACCGTGCTATCGATTCAAATAAAGATTTCATGCAGTTTTCTGAATTTAATGTGTCTTTTTTTTCTTTTGAAAAACTTTCCTATAGCTTTTAATAAATCATCTTTTATTAACCACTTTCCAGCCACACAAGGATGCGTAGTTTATTGTTACGGATGAAAAGTAATTCTTTTAGCTTAAATTGCATAACTTGCCAACACTATTTTCTTCACAAAATACTATGAGTAGTATTTTCTATTTTCTTTTGTGTGGTCGCCGTGGCGTAGTGGGTAGAGTGCAACGCTCACACGCCGAAGGGTTTAGGTTCGACTCCCAGCTCAACACCAATTTTTCGAATTTTTCACGGCACCACCTCTTTCGAGCTGCTGACAACACTCAAAGAGTAATAACTGTCTATGAAAGGTTCTCAAATTTTGCCGTTCGGAGTCGGCAAAAAACTGTAGGTCTCTTCTACTCGTGGGAGAACAGTAGCGCGCACAACACGAGTAGTTGATGAGCAAGCTAGGCCCTGGTCCCCCTTTGGACTGTAGCGCCAACAATTATTATTATTAGTATTTTCTTTCGTTTTAACATACCTTAAAATCACAATTTAAAAGTAATTGAATAAAATACTAGACTGAGTAATTTTAACATTATTGGAAATTTTCGAAAGTAAACAAATTTTCTAAAGATTGTCAAATTCAGCAACATATCTGGAAAAGCCTTAAATTATATAGCTGCCACAGTAAATATCGGCAAAAGGGCACTATGCCACTTCTAGACTGAAGGCTGGTAGGCCTGGTAAATAGGCTTAAATTTCGTTTTTTCGAATTACAAAATTAGATGTTCCACTTGCGATTTTCATTTCATAGCGATTTTCGATTCCCGGCTGAACACATCAAATTTTTCACGGCACCGCCTTTTTCGAGCTGCTGACAAAGAGTAATGACTGTCTAAGAAGCAGATTCTGAAACTTTACCGTTCGGAGTCGGAAACAAATTTTAGGACTATCCTTCTAGTGAAAAGAACATTAGTGCGCACAACACGAGTAATCCTGGCCCCCCTGTGGA
Organism: Eristalinus aeneus; assembly: GCA_955652365.1. Classification (NCBI taxonomy): domain Eukaryota; kingdom Metazoa; phylum Arthropoda; class Insecta; order Diptera; family Syrphidae; genus Eristalinus; species Eristalinus aeneus. The sequence goes on along the minus strand of OY019131.1, from coordinate 7,601,485 downwards.
CTGTCACGCCAACTAATTACTTTTATTAAGCAACAGTCGTTCAGTGGTCGACGACTACGACTGCGATTTATGTGGTCTTCTGTTCTTTTTGCTAAAAGGGCGAATAAAAAATTACTCAAAGTATTGTTAGTCGAAACTATTACTTCTTTCAATCTCTGTCTTAAATTTCGAATACCATCTTTGAAAAAAAAATCATTGATTTAAACGTTGATCCAGTGTTTGATTTCTTTATAAGACCCAAACCGCTGACCTGAAAAGCAGTAGTTGGAAAGAACAAGATTTGGAGAATACTGCGGTTGAGGTTAAAATTCCCATTTCAGTGTTTTCAGGTGGTTCTTGTCCGAGCGGGACGAAGTATTATAAAGTTTCCAAATCACTTTCTCATGCCTCTAGGTCGTTTTAGCCTATTCACAGGTCAATACGCAGCTCAAACGCATAAGTTTATGTCAATAACGAATCCAATCAATGATTTCGTTTAAGCGGGTCATGTCACACCACATCCGCCTGGTTTCACAACGTGCAGAGTATTTCTTTGAATTGTGGATATTTATCTTTGACGTCGATGTGGTGCGGGTTCGACAGATTCCGCATGGTATTCTTCCTTCTAAGAATTTTCACTTTTTATCTATACTCACAATACCGTGCAAAATTCTCTTCCTTTGATGGCATTCAAGAAGCAGTTCCATGGCGAAAAATCGCCTTTCGACATCTTAGTTCCTTGCTTTTGAATTTTCTTGTTCCTGAATGGAAATTGTTTACTACGAGTTCGCTTTGCGTTTTTCACAGACCTTGATTTTATAAATACCTGTTGGCGCTACAGTCCAAAGGGAGACCAGGGCCCAGCTTGCTTATCAACTGCTCGTGTTGTGTGTGCCACTGTTCTCTCACGAGTAGAGAGACCTACAGTTTTTGCCGACTCCGAACAGCGAAATTTGAGAAGCTTTCATAGACAGTTTTTTCACACTTTGAGTGTTGTCAGCAGCTCGAAAGAGGTGGTGTCGTGAAAAATTCGAAAAATTGGTGTTGAGCTGGGAATCGAACCTACAACCTTCGGCGTGTGCGCGTCGCACTCTACCCACTACGCCACGGCGGCCACACCTTGATCTTTTCTCATTTTCAAACTTTTTTGGCTATTCATGACGCTACTGGTTTAAAATCTCCACTGTTGAAACATCGACACCACTCGAAACTGCTTCACTACTACTATTTAACGCATTCGGTAGGCTTCAGCCGTACTTACAAAAAAAGAAAAAAGAATGCTGTTTATTCAATAAAAGGCCTGACGTTTTCGAAGAGGCAAAGAACATTTTTGTTGTCTTAAACAGACACACATGCATTGCTGACAAATGTTACACCTTTCCAATGAATTGGGAAATCGCTCCCAAGATCAGCCATAACTTGCAGGTGTCGCCATCTCTTGAAAACGGACAGAATATATTTGTGCCCTCTATAGCATGATCTTATTTTTATCAAGCCATACGGAGGAACTCTCGGTTGCAGACCTTAAATTGATTGAAACAATTGTGCTTGAGCGGCACTTAATTTAAGGCAATTGAGACTCGCAAGCATTGATGTCTCATGGAAACTGTATGATCTATGACAATGACTTTTTCCATTTATCGAGTAGGTGAAGAGGCACCGCATGTCTTTGAAGCCCCAGCATCCCTGTTCGTCGAAGTCAGTAAGTCTCCTGGTTTTTTTTTTTTTTTTAATGGGATGTAGTTAAATGCTTAGCAATCAATTTGAAAAATGGTACCATTTTTTGCTAATTACGCGAAGCAGAAAACCGCACCTAAGGAAATTTTGTAAGATGCCCCATCAGTTGCTGCCCATTGAAGAGAAACGCAATGAGTTCTAAATGTAATGCAATAAATTTTAAATTGGGTCAGGAGGAGTGAATCACATCCCAACGCACACACAAAGTGAGAACTATTCAGAATTAATTTCCTCTCAATTGGCACACAGATACCGGACAGAGTGCACGGGGGTGGTTCAATGACAGACTTGTGATTGATATGCATTTATTAATATTCAACGAGTACTAATTATTGGACAATGCCAGTGGAAATGGAATTAATTACTGTGCGGAAGTGATAATAGATTTTGTGGCTATGGGTCGATGCGTTAGCTGATGATAGAGTTTGTAGTGCCCGAAATTAATGGAGGGCATGCAGAACTTTCTATAAATCATTATGTGTGTCAACGCGTATACGAAGTGTTGGCCAATTCAATGTGCGCTGCTCTCTACTCAGAAGGCAATTTCAGTTGCGAGCGGCTGGGCGAGGTACGGTGGTCGTGTAAATCTGATCTGTGGTTGCCAGAATTTTCGGCTTTTCAAACATATTTAGATTATGGGTAAGTGTGGCCTATTGATAGAAGCGGTGTGAAAGGGTAATTCACACCGTTTGTCAAAAACATTCGTTGATATGAGACTCTTCAAACAATGTTTTATTGTCATTGCGGCTAAATTACACATTAACTGATGCAGAGGGAGAGGGAGGTGCGGATGACTGGAATATGTATGCATTTTATCCTAATGGCCATTTAATCAGTTTGGCAGATTTTCCGATGAATAAAAGGCCTGAACTAAGAACAAAAATAGCTTTATAGTGGACGTGCATATTGACTTTTCAACCACGTAGCAGCTCGGCTCTCACACATTCACTTTCATGCGGCATGCCCTGTGCGTTGGTTGGCTAATTTATTTTCCGTTTGAAAATTTCTGCGAATCCGTGCGTATTAAACTTGAAACAGCTGCTTGTGGCTACGTTCCAAAAATAGAATAATCCCTTGAAATTCTAATTCTAAGGCATAGTGAAGTGCGTAGGTGCCGAGGTTTCAAATTACGCGTGCTATCCCACACACCACAGGCCGTGAGTCGTCTCAATTCTGGTGACAACGTCAGACAAGACAACCAAGCGAATGTGCGTTTTAAGGGGAAACAATTTTCGTAAACTAAAATCGAAAATAGTTCCGAGAGCACAATTTGCAAAAGAGGATGATGCGACGAGAAGCAATTTCAGGGGTCGGTCATGTTATCCGCATTGTAAACCACATCCGAAGGTTCTGACTTCCTGAAGCTAGGCTATACGAAGAGAATGGAAACAATTCTTTATTCGGATTAACAGTGGTGTTTGGTTTGCAGGCCTCACGCACTTGATTTGGGGTGTGGAAATTGTTTTCCTCAATTGAGATGAAATGTTGTGGTGCTTCGAAGTTTTCTACAATGTACGATGTGTGTGAATTGATGGAAAGAAGACTGCTGCAGACCATAGGAGAATGATGAGCATAAAAAGAATTTAAGAAATTCTTAAGTTCAACAATTTTTTTTATTATACGGGTAAATTCTTGAAGGGGAAGAATGCAGCTGACTAACTCATTAGCAGTGACATTACGTCTATATTCTAGCGAGTCAATGATCTTCTGAGCATTATTATTCCCAGTAAGTTGTATCGTTCGCTGTTCAATTCTATTAAGTAGGTACAGGGAGGTCTTAAGAGCTCCAGACCAGGTAGGAGCGTTATACCCAAGTTTTGGATCAACTAAGAACCTGATAATTCTGGCAGTACTTGTTTCCTTTAGAAAGAAGAAGAGGAAGAGAGTGGAAGACATGCATGTGTTCCAAATTTGATTGTGTGCAAGCCCCTCAATTCGCAAAGTGGTACGTGGCCTTTATATTTCTGAAGTGACTGACTTTGAAGGTGATATTCGTAACACTTGCTGTACTTGTACTATCTTTCGATAGAGCTTAACTCATTGAAAATTCAAAGTTGATCAAAGTCAGGGGTGAATTTCCCTTGGATCTTAAATAAAATTATATCTAAAGTCATACGTTTACGTAATATTTTGACTTTCATTTGTAGGAAACAATTTTTCTTGTGATTAAGTTGTCTATGGATCCATATTTCATTCCGTATTTATTTACTTTGGAAAGAAATTTATTTGTTTCTTTCTAGCATCCAGTTGAAATCGGAAAATCAGATATCTTTGTTGGTTCATATGGCACGCAAACGTCGAATGTTTTGTGCAACCTAATTTTTTTTCATATCATTTATAAAATATAATATGTAACACCAATAAGGAAAGCTACCAACAGCTTTCTCGTCTCTTGCCCGTGGAACATTTGACGGTGTTTTTTCCCTCTTTCAACAGCTGATTCGCAGACAGGGTTATTTTTGTCGAATTGACAATACGTGTGAGCTGCTTAATCAGTTAAATACTTTCAAACGCAAACTATTGTGGGAAGATTTTATAAGAAACGTCAAATAGAATAACAAAATAATTTATGCATTCAAGTACACTGCCATTGTGCATTCATGCTCGGGGCCGCCGTGACGTAGTGGGTAGGGTGCGACGCTCACACGCAGCAGGGCTAGGTTCGATCCTAGGCTGAAAACCTGCTGAAAACACTCAAAGAGTAATAACTGGCGAAGAAAAAGTTTCTCAAAAGCTTCACCATGCGGAGTCGGCAAGAAACAGTAGGTCCCTTCAACTCGTGAGAGAACAGTAGCGCGCACATTACGTATACCATAGTTGATGAGCTAGCTAGTTCCTGGTACTTTGTGCACTGTCACGCCATCCAATAATTATTATTATTAAGCTCCCTGCTTCGATAGAAAATAACGGACAATTAAAAAAATAGCCATTTAACATTAAACACAACACAAATGTAGAGTAGCTCCGAGGACAGATGTGTACATTGAGGGATATTGAAGACTACAATTAAGTACATAAATTTTGAAATGCAGCTATATTATTTGATATCAAATGTTTGGATTTGTTTCAGAACGAATGTTGCCTTTTATATTTTTGTATTAGAGAACAAAAACAAATGCTAATCATCGAAAATAGCCTTATTGTTTTTCAAAATATTTCCCATTGAGATCTATACACTTTTGCATGCGTCTGAACCAATTGTCGAAGCACTTTTGCTACTCTAATTGTGGTATCTCCAAAACATGCACTCTGAACGCATCAACCGTTTCTTCAGGTGTCGAAAAACGTTGACCTCTCATTTTGTTTTCTACGTACGGGAATAAAAAGAAGTCATTCGGTCCCTATACTATACGGCGGATGACTCAACAAATCGATGTTTTGAGTGCTCAAAAATGCAGTTGTTTGTGCCGATGTATGTGAGCTAGCATTAAAGTAGTGAAGACTGATCCGTCTTCGGCAGTTGATTTTTCCAATTTCTTGGAATACAACTGGCAAAAAATTGATTGTGTACCACTCAAAATTGACTGTTTTGCGTTGTTCTTGTGGCACGGTTGCGACATGTTCAGTTTTTCCGAAAAAATAGGCGACCATTGCTTGAAAGTGCTTCGATTGTGAACAACTTTTGTTGGCTTTTGCTCAATTTGAAACACCCATACAGTCGACTGCTGTTTACTTTCGCATTCATACGCGTAAATCCACTATTCATCATCTGTCACGAGACGTGTTTCGAAGCACCGCGATCGTATTTTTGGAGCATTTCTTTCGACCAATCGACACGAGCCTTTTTTTGAGCGATTGACATATTGTGTGGAACGAACAAATTTTTTTTGACGGTCAAATGTTCATGCAATATTGAATGTATGCTGGTCACACTAGTGCCTAAGGTTGTCTCAATCTCACAATAGGCCACATGACGATCGTGCAATATCAGTTGGCGCACAGCATCAATGGTTTCCGGAACAACAACTGATTTTGGACGAACTTTACGAAATTCGTCTTGGAGTGAACTACGACCTCGGTTGAATTCACCATATCATCGGTAAACAGTGGTCTTTGAAGGAGCTTAATCGCAAAAAATTGAATTAAATTCATCGATGCACTGTTGTTGAGTTAATCCAGGTCGAAAATTGTAAAAAATAATCGCACGAAAATTTTCACGATTTAATTCCATTTTTTAAGCGAGATGAATTTTCTAAGTTACTGTAAGCAACACAAATAGGGCTCGTATGTCAAAACCTTGTTAGTACGTATAACCTCAAAAATGTCATATTCTACGATAGAGCTGGCAGTTGCCAGATTGCAACACTAGTGTTCCCCAATCCCGAAATATAAAATGCAACCTCCGTATGATTTTTTTTCTGTAATATGGGGATGCTCAATTAATTTGCAACACACTTAAATGATAGTTCTCTGATCACTTCAAAAGCAGAAGTTTCATACGTTCGTGATGTTTTCTACTCAAATTTAGAAAAAAGAATACAAAAACGAGTAATGGGGTTTATAGGGTTAATTTTGTAATGTATTGCCAATATTGAGCAATTATATTTTAAAATCTTTCAAGCGACATCATAATTCCACGTTCAAGAATTTTCTACTTTTTGTGTTTATATGGTCGTCATAAACCTCAACTGTAGGAGCAGAGCGCTTTTCATCTTTGAGTGAAAAATGACCAGAACGAAATTTGGCAAACCAATTTTGACAATGCTGTTATTTCAAAGCTTTGTACCCATAAGCACCACCCTCCCGGTAATAACGTCAAAAATGTCAAACTTTACAATAGAGCCTACAGTTGCCAGATTGCAACACTATGGTTGCCCAATCCCGACATATATAAAGAAATCTTTGTTTATTCATCAGAAACCATTAAGGCAGGAGATTGTCAACTGAACAGCTGATTTCCGCTTTATCTAACGACCGTTCGACTGTTATCTACGTGTTCTGGTAGATATAGCCCAATTTCTGTAAGTCATATACTCGACATCGAACATTGCCTCATTTAACCCATACGCCTATACATTTCCCCACACCCCCATTCGCCTAAGGAGAAGGAAAATAAAATTAACTCTAATGACGTTCATTCAACTACGATACATGTTAAAACTAATAAAAATAAGTAAACTTATTCCAAGACCAGAAATTAAACATGTTTCGAGCAAACATTATTAAACAATACAAATGAAACGAATGTATTTTGTGAAACAGTTTTGTCTAGTTTAGCTCCAGCGCACATTATTATATACTTAAATCATTAAGTTGGTTCGAATAAGACACTTTTAAGACAGTTGCTTTTCTGCTGCAATTACTGCCTTACAATATGATTTCTGAACATGGCTATCGTCAGTCATTACTTTGTGGTGAAAAATAAGTATTCCTTCCCTCTTTCAACTATCTGATTTATATGCCCTCTACTTCTAACAGTTTGAGCGATGAGGAGGCCCACGGTATAAGCAGCTCACACGTATTTTCATTTAAGAACAAACAAAAAAAAAACATGTGTTTAAATCAGCTGTTCATGGAGGAGATATGTTATAAATTACGCTGTCAAAGTAAGTTCAAGGGCGGGAGACGAGGGAGTTGACTGACTCTTTGATGTGGCCTTGCAAGGTACACATTATTCATCTATTTCTTTTCTTATTTAATTTTTTTTAAGTCTTTTAGTGGCCACCATTTGACGAATCAAAGCCATCGGACTTAAAGGGAGCCCCGAAATAGTTATTTTTCAATTTACATCGTAAACTACCGAAACCGTCGTATAGTCTGCAATATCTCTTATCAAAACAGGATAATGAAGTTGCCAGTTTTCGTGTGTTTGTTTCTCACAATAAGGACCAACAGAGAGATGTTTTTCATTTCCCCCATGCATCTAATTTTATAAAAGTGTTCAGATCATTAATATCCAACCTTTTTTGCTAAACACTTTTGAACCAAAGGAATGAAATAGTTTTCCTTATTTGGTTACCAGACTAGATTCTCTTAAACTTGCCCGAGTCTTCACGGGATCACCGGAAATAAGATTGTCGGTAAACTTGTTATGCAAGGAACAATAGAGGCATTCAAAGGGCCTTAACCTTACTTGGCTTCCATCAACAGTTGGGTCTCTCGAAAGCATAGCTTGAGATGTCATGACTCTCCAAGGTGTAGGCTGACCACGCCCATGCCCAAAAGGCGTACAAAAAAGACGGAACATATATATACCTGCTCTAGACAGAAAATACTGCAGACGGCTTGTTGGCGTACTTACGAGACAATTGTGAAAGAATATGCTTTCGAATCTGAGTGGAAGAATGTTGTATTTGTAAACCCTTATCAAAACAATTAAAACTAATTGTGTACTTCAAGCGAGTGTAAGAATGAATGCCTAGACAAAGCATGGGATCGTATTCTAAGACTGTAAGGAGAACAAGAAACGAAGGACGGAGAAGAAGACGAAGGAGAATAATAAGAAGAAGAAGAAAAAGAGGAATAAAAACCAGAAGACTTTCCTGGTATAGTAAATTTATAATTTTGCAAGGAAAGCAATTTGAATGAAATGGGAAGGAAGAATTCGAACAAATTCTTCTTCTTCTTTGGATGGCGCTACAGTCCGGGGTGGACCTGGGCCTCAACCAACATACCTCTCCAGCTAGCACGATCTCTTGCCAGCTGTCTCTAATTGCGCACTCCAAGTTGGTTGAGGTCCTTTTAAACTTGTGCGCGACATCTCAGTCTAGGACATCCTCTGTTGCGTTGTCCCTGTGGTTCGGATTCGAAAACTCTTCGGGCCGGAGCAGTGCTGTCCATGCGCTCTACATGGCCTAGCCACCTTAAGCGTTGTATCCGTAGACGCTTGACTAGGCTCATGCCGCCGTACAGCCCATACAGTTCGTAGTTGAATCTTCTCCTCCAGATGCCATCAAAGCAAACAGGACCAAAAATCGCACGCAGAACTTTTCTCTCGAAAAGACCAATGGCTTCTTCATCCGCTTTTAGTAGCGTCGTAAAGCAGGACTGGGATGATCAAGGTGTTGTACAAAGTCACTTTGGTCGTTCGGGAGAGGGCTTTATTACTCAATTGCCTCTTGAGCCCAAAGAAACAGCGATTGGCAAGAGTGATTCTAAGCTTGATTTCAGTACTGATGTTGTTGTCCCTATTCACCGCGGAGCCGAGATAGACGAAGTCCTTCACTACCTCGAAGAGTCTGCTGCCCTTACTGACGCTCTGTCCGAGACGTCGATGTTCTGCGTCCTTCTTCGATGACAGCATATACTTCGTTTTGCCCTCGTTTACCACCAGTCCCACTTTAGCCGCTTCCGCTTCAATGCTAGCAAACACCTCATTGACGGCTCACTGAGTTCGGCCGATCACGTCAATGTCATCCGCATAAGCTAGCAATTGAACGGACTTGTGGAAGATCGTGCCTCTGGTGTTGACGTGTGACTTCCGCACGATCCCCTCAAGGATGATTTTAAGAAGTCGCATGACAGCGCCTCGCCTTGTCCAAATTCTTTTTTGACATCGAAGGTCTCGGTGAGTTCGCTACCGACCTTGACGGAGCAGCGAGAGTTCTCCATCGTTATCCTGCATAATCTGACGAGTTTGGTACTGATGCCAAAACTAGACATGGCACTGTATAGCTCGTCTCTATGCACGCTGTCATACGCGGCCTTGAAATCGACAAATAGATGGTGGGTGTCGTTTTGTACTTCTTGGGACTTCTCCAGGATCAGCTAGGCATCGCCAGGTTGATACCAATCAGTACCCAGTTCCCACATCACCCAGCCATCAACTCGAACAACTGGTCCTGTAAAAAGAATGACTCTAAAAAATAGTTTTTTTAAGAGCCTGAACTAACATTTGGTTTATATTTGAGTATCTCATGAGACATTAGAGTCAAGGAACAATTTGTTTCTGCACTAAACAAAGTCACCTGTAGATGGAGCTTTACACGCTTTGTGACTCATCACACGTGATTGGGAAGAAGGACACACTTGCAAGTTAAGTCTCAACTGGATATCAAGAGTTATGTATTATTTCAGTTTTAAAACTACAAAAAAGTTTAGCTGAAATGACTTGAATGGTGCTTCTATTTGCTGTTATATTCAAATGAATAGTAAATTTATAAAGCAGCTCTAAACAAAAGAAGTTCCGATTGAATTCAGAAATATGTATAGCCAGAAAGTCATTCAAGTACAATTAGCCACCAGTAGTTCCAATAAAGAAAGAAAGTAGGCACATATGTTAATTGTTCCGAATTTCACCAGAAAAAAATTCCATTTTAATTCGTTTTGATTTGCTTTTAGTGAACCATGTGCTGTGACCATATGAGTCGACTGTGTTTATTATATTTCAAGTGAATTCTAAATTTGTACTCTGAGTCAGAAAACATAATTTCAACTAGCTTCCACGAATCAATCCAATTGAAAGCACAAAAAAAAAACAATTCCAGAGAATGGTTGTCTGTTTACTTTAATTTGCAGTTGGTCTCTCAACTTTGACAGCGAACTTCTATCATTTTCCTGGAATGCAAACTCAAACGAATGTATTCATTAAACACTTTTCTCGGAAACTGTGGAACCGGCACTCGAATCTAAGCCTTTAACCAACGTGGGAGGCATATATCCATTAGGGCCCTCAGGCAAATCAGTACAATGTACATAGTTCAATAGCACCTACCGCATACTACTTGAACGGACATATTTAGAAAACATTTCATGTCAAAAACCATAAAGGCTTTCAGCGTTTAGTTAAATAATTAAATAACGATGCCAATGATACTATTCACGAACCACCCTCAGAATACAAGTAACTAAAGACCACTCAGTTAATGGAAACTCATTGCTTTGAAAACTTTCAAGCAACAGAAAGAAAACAGGTTCGAACCAAACTTCGACTCAATCACTTGTTTCAACAACAAATGTCTCCCTAATTTGTGCGCTCATCATCAGTCAGTAATGAAATGTACAATAATTGAACTGAAAACGGAGTCAACAGGAAGCACAACAACGCATAATTATTAGCAAAACAAAACAAATGGTAATGAATGGAGCCATGCTTTTCTAAAGAAGAAAGAGACACGTTCACATAAAGCAGAGAAATGTTGACGAACGCTGCGCCAAGCGGATACTTCTTTAATTATTGGAAATTGGAATCTCTGAATGGCATTCATTTCATCAGTCCTCACTTTGTGTTTCTTTTGTTCTGATTGAATGTAACCAGTTGTACGTTAGTTTGCGTCTATTGTTGGACAGGAGAGAACTCCGATGTCTCATTGTGTTCGGCCTTAGGAAATTATTTTGCAAATATTTGTTTAAGTTTCATAAACTTTTTTCTCTTGTACAAGCTTTAAGAAGAAAATTTCTTTTGACTTCATTTAAACCTTGCCTTTGCAACACTCTTCATGAACAAACACTGTTCCTTTAAACGTTTAAATCTGAAAATATCCCTTTATTCCAAAGCCAACAAAGAGCACCAGCCAAAAAACAACGGGATAAATAAGAAACAAAATTAAGAAAAACGTAAATTTCGAACATTTTCGCAAATGTTCAGCGACAATTTCGCTTGCAGTCCTTCAGTTTACTATAATTACAGAAAGAGTGTGGTGTTTCCATTCTTATGGAGAATCAGTCTAGGACTTTATTTTGCGTCTTTCTAAGTGGAAACTTCGGTCTAGATGGGGTATCTAACCGCATATGATGGCCTGGATCTGCGCCCTATTCTACTATATGGCGTTGCAGTTTGGTGGCCTGCACTAGACACAGCCTTCCACTATAACACTATCAGAAAAGTCCAGCGACTGGCCTCCATATGTGTCTTCGGTGCTCTAAGAATCACCCCATCAGATGCATTGGGCGTCATTCTCAACCTCATGCCCATAGATCTGTTTGTCCAACTGGCGGCGGCTAGTACAGCCCTAAGACTGATCTCCTGATCACAATGAAATGTGTACCAAAAACACTCAAGAATCCTTCAAAGAGTAAACTTTGTATACCAAAACCTTGACAATGCGGCGCCGAAGGAGTCTACTCTGAGGATCTGAAACTTAGTCTAAAATTTAGACTTCCCAATCACTGTAGAGTGCTGAAGTAATGGCCATTCACGAAGCACTGTTTTGGCTGAAGAGGAAAAGTATATCCTCAGCTGATATCCTTATTCTTACGAATAGTCAGGGCTCTGGAATCTGTCTCAACAAACTCCAAGGCGATTATGAACTGCTGTACATCCTTAGATGAGATGGCTGAGCAGTTCAACATACGCCAGGTCACAGCGACATTCCGGACAACTGTCAAGCAGACAAATTGGCCAGGTTTGCCACAACGCAAAAACTACTTCAGAAACACGAACACTTCGGTATCCCTCTCGCCACATGCAAGTTAGTACTGCACTTGAACGCGATCCATCAAACTAATCAAAGGTGGTCTAACCATAACCTCTCCAAGAAGGTGTGGCCCTTTCTTGAACCCAAACGCTCCAGACTGCTACTATCGCTCAAAAGATCAGACATAAGCCTGGTCATGGGGGCCATAACCGGTCTAATCGGTGAGCATGCTAGCAGGCTAGGGGCTCCTTTCAACGATTTTTGCAGAAGCTGCAGGGATGAGGAAAGATCAGAAACTCTCCTACACCTGTTATGCACATGTCCGGCGCTCTCGCGCCTCAGACACAAGAACTTTTGAAGCTATTTCCTGAACGGCCTACATGACCTCAATTAACCCCCTCCCGCCGACATTTTAAATTTTATTATCGGCTCCAGCTGGTGTGGTAGCAAAATGGTCCTGTAATGGACTAAGTACATTCATCAGCCACTTTAACCTACCTACCTTTATACAATGTGCGAGACTACTGATAAAGTGGAGAATAAAATTGTATCCCCGCCTTACTCAGAATTCAATCACTTTTAATGTCACTCTGGAACTCAGCATTCTCTGTTTAAGAAGAATTTGCAATATCTTGAGACTTGTGTAGCAGCTGTTTCGCTTGCAAATTGTTTCTGTTTCTCGATTCTTTTCAGAAGCTTCGATTGTATTCCTCTTGCATTCCTTCCCTTTCATACATGAAAATCTGTTTCTGGAAAAGAAATTTAAAGTGAAATAAAATAAGACATATTTCTCAATTAACATGAAAACGTACCTACTACGAGAGATAATCAACTGGGATTATAATTTGACGTGGCCGCCATGACGTAGTGAGTAGTGCGACACTCACACGCAGAAGATCCACGTTCGATTTCGGGCTGACCACCTCGCATTTTTAGCGCCAGCACCTCCTTCTGTTGCTGCTGCTGACAATAGTCAAAGAGTAATGACTGTCTAAAATAAAGCTTCGGAAAATTTGCCGTTCAGAGAAAACAAAAGACTGTAAAAGACTATAAAAAAGACTGCTCGCTTCTACTCGTGGGGAAGCAGTGACGCGCACAACGGGCGTAGTTGAGGAGCAAGCTATTCCCTGGTTCCCCTATGGAATGTCAATATTATTTGATACATGACTGCCATGACTGCCTCGGACCTTGTAAGTTCCATCACTTATTACCATATATCTGTCCCAATGCTTCGAACTTATTAGCGTTTAACAGCAACTTCACATGTCTCCACAAAAAACAATCAAGCGGCGCTTAATCGCACGGTATTGGAAACTTGGAATCTGTGACCAGTTATTTGCACGCCTATATAACATAAAGCTATGCGCTTACGAAACTTTTGATTATAATTGTGTGGCGAGACAGTCCACAGGGGACCGGAGCCTATCTTGCTCATCAACTGCTCGTGTTTTGCGTGCTACTTTTCTCTTACCAGCAGAACGCACCTACAGTTTATTGCCGACTCCGAAAGGCGAAGTTTGAGAAGCTTTGTTAGACAGTTATTACTCTTTGAGTGTTTTCAGCATCTCGAAAGGGGTGATGGCGTGAAAAATTCTAGGTGTTCAGCCGGAAATCGAACCTAAACCTTCTGCGCTTGAGTGTCGCAGACTACTCTACTACTCAGTGGACACGTTTGCTTATATGAATAAATTGTGACATAAGCTGTGCGAGAAGTTTTGTCGTCTGGTTGTTCCCACAGCTGATCAACTGATAAATACGCAAGTCACTAATCATTACTCGAAGGCGATCACTGTAAATTTCTGACAAGCACCGTTTTAAAAGATGTACTGACTGAAGCCACCCCATAAAACACAGCAACAAACCATTTTTACGAGTACACTTGAACATTACCATCTTTCCACATCTGGCAGTTTTGTTGATTGACGTATTCATTGAACCAAAAGTGAGCTTCTTGTTGTTTGCTTTTACAAACTGAAATTAACGACCAAAACTAAGACTTGCTTGCTTTCTAGGTCTCCTTGCGCTAAAATGACACATCCTTAAATACCCCACTCGACAACTGACAAAACAGTAGCTAGCGTAGGTTGCTGACAATATTTGTAATATTTTTATTGCTGACAACATTTGTAATAAGAAATGCAACTTTAATCTCGATTACTCAGTTTTTTAAGAGATATTGAAGAAAGTCGTTGTTAACCTACTCTCTGGCTCGTGTTATGACCTAGATTAGTAATAATTCCTTTGGCAATTTTCATTTGTAAAAAAAAGTATGAAACAGGGAAGTTATTCTTAAGACCAGACTCTGCGTTGGAATTCAGTTTCAGTTTAGATTTTTCATCTGTGGTTGTCCCTCAATTAACCAGAATCAGAGCTTGTATCGCTGTCCATAGCTGTAACTGAGCAAGGGTCTTTCCTGTTTTGTGTGGATAAACGGGACTGGAGACAATTTAATAAAGCAGCCAGTATGTTTTCGCTCAACCCATTAATGTAAAATGGCGATGAGATAACCCCTTTAATATAATAATTATATGGCGCTACCGTCCACAGGGGACCAGAGCCTAGCTTGCTCATAAACTACTAGTGTTGTGCGCGCTACTGTTCTCTCACGAGGAGGTGGGACCTACTTTTTTTTCCGACTCCGAACGGCGAAATTTAAGAAGCTTTCTTAGACAGTTAATACTCTTGGAGTGTTGTCAGCAGCTCGAAAGAGGTGGTACCGTGAACAATTCTGGATGTCCAGCCGGGTATCGAACCTAGACCTTCTGTGTGTAAGCTTCGCACTCTACCCACTACGCTACAGCGCCCACGATAAAAAAACTATCCAACGATAAAGAAAGAGATCGAAGACTATCGGAGACTTCTGGCAGTCTTCACATAAAACTGTAAATTATTGGTGCCGAAGTTATCGAAGACGATGAAATCCTCTACTTTTAAGACAAGCCCCTATTTGAAAATGTTGGTTCCTGCCATTGGACAGTAGCCATGTGAAGCATTTTGATGATGTACACAAAAGTAAAAACAAATAATAAATAAATTGTACAAATATAATTTGCCTTCGAAAATGAAAGGTTTCGTTTTTCAATTTGTACAAGACCATACATTAAATTATGTAACTTTTCACATATAAGCGAGTTTCACATTAAAACGTTTGAAATGCGCCACTCACAGATGACGTTCTAATTTTTCCGCCTAGCTGCTCCATTATAGTGAATCAAGAAAGGTAGCTGTGAACTTAACCTTGCGATCTTTTCCAAAGATCTGCCGATTGATACACACACTGCTGTGTGATGCAATTTACATTTGCGCCTCATGTTAATTGAAACCAACCATTTGGAACTAATTGTCTGATCAAGGGCTTTTTATTCCAAAATAGTGCAATACTTCATAAGGTCAAACGATCAGAAGGACGGAGGGAGACCTCGAAAATATACAAATTTCGTTCTGCGAAAACGAATTCCAATAAAATGTACCATTTACAGAAAGTAGCTGCTGTAGAGAACAAATACAGTATTTTTGCAGAGTTCTCACTTTGTTTGCTTGACTCAATCGACGTATATCCTAAGTTTAGAAAACCGATTATTGAGCGTTGTTGGACGTAAAATGAACGTGTATGCAGATTTTGAATCAGTTTGTAAACAAGAGCGATTTTGAAGCGTATTTGTTATCTATTAAGGACGACGTAGAAGGCCTTCTAGGTATTTGCGATGCCAATTTTTTAAAGTTATGCATGACAGAAATTTTCTTTCGATTAAAGAGAAGAAATGTCCGGTCGGAATATTTTTTTCTTGTTGCCATAAAGATTAATATGTCCAAAGGAGTTGTTTGTTTTCGTATCCGAACCACAGGGACAACGCAACAGAGGACGTCCTAGAATGAGATAGCGCACACAAGGGGAAAAGGACCTCAACCAACTTGGAGTGCGCAATGGGAGACAGCTGGCAAGAGATCGTGCTAGCTGGAGTGGCATGTTGGTTGAGGCCCAGGTCCACCCCGGACTGTAGCGCCATCCGAAGAAGAAGAAGAAGTTGTTTGTCCATCACCCATACATTAAATGGTTCTACCTCTCCCGATATTCTTACTTCGTATCTGCTGATTGACTAAACTGAGGGCTTTCTTCACTCCTACAAGAATGGTGCCCTTGCCGCAGATTCCAGCTCTGGTTCCTTGCAGACTTGGCTGGCACTCGAAATTCCTCTCAGTGCATTAGTTAGAGGTCTGACCTTAATGCGCAACCAACTCAAATCACCATTCCGCTTCTTTTAAATATATGTCAAGACCCTTTAAACAATTTAAAAGAGTTTTACAGCACCTCCGCAGCTGTATTCCACACCAATAAATACGTTCCCCCTTTTGTGCTTGGGATAAGTGGGATTTCGCAGGAACACTTCATTCATTTATAAAGCTGAAAGATATTTTTCACGCTTGCTTTCCATTTTCTCATTGACTCTGTTCGGGTTGAATACATACGATCATCAGCTTCGGGGAATTTTTTTCTACAGTATTCTGTGTGATTGAGTGGGGAATAAATGATAATTTAAGGCAACTGCAGGGCAGTGCGTGGAAAATATTCCATCTGATAACGATTCTTCATATTCCTCGAAAATCACATTCACCAATTCCGAGAGTCGTGCATCCCGTTATAAAATTCTTCATAATTCGAGTCTCGATTGAAAAATTACTTAATTAAATTAGCAAACCAGTGATGGGCAGTTCCCTTGATTCTCAACCTGGCCGTGTACAGGAGAGCACGCGTTAACCATAATTAAATCGATTTCCATAACCCTGCCGGTTGGCAGTTTGTTTCGCTGAGCTTCTTGGTATTTTTTGTTCGTGAAGCCGGAAATGGGCAGAGAGCAGGAAGGACATCCCTGCCCAGCTCTACCCAATCGCTGAGTAATACGACGGATTCGCTGTTGCTGTCGGCGTTTACGTGTAGCTGCCATCCCCTCTTCCGATGTCTGTCCGAGGCAATCCATTAAATGTAAAGCGAGCGATTTAATTAATTTATCTAATCGCATGGAAATGATTTTCGATCGAAGGCGGATGATGCTGTCTACGCACGTGGTGGTAATGGCACAGACGCCATATTGTAAAAATCGCACTGGATGGGGGTATAATGGGTTGAGGTCATAAGCTCTGATTCCTTCCTATCGTCTGGTTTTGAAAAGAAGGGTGATTGTTATTTCAGGTGAAAGTAATTTAATTTTGATTTCCGCGTTTTTATTAGCAGTTTGCGGTTTGCGTTTGCATTTGACGCAACGTAAAGTCTCCGGATTTAATTCATATCGTGTTGGGGGAATGTGTAGATTTTTAAACAAATCAGGCATGTTAATGCTAAGTGCAAGCACCAGTCAATAGTTGGGAAGTCTTTACTTACATGACTTGTTTTCATCGCCCTGCTTGCAGCAGAAATTTCACTAATGGACGCTGCTCAAGTAAACACGATTCTTTGCAATCACACACTTCCGGACCTCTCATCAAGAACATCGTTCACTAAAAACCCGGTACCCGGCAGTCGGTACTCGGGGTGAAATTCGCAGCAGGAAGTGACTGAAGTGTCGGTGGCCGGAGGAAGGAAGTCGCATTTGCGGAAAATTCCCGGCTCTGCTCAGTCCTTCTGCACGGCACATCCACCATGCATGAACAGCTCAGAGGTACGGAGGAGTGTGTTCAGATGATGCGGTCGAATGCTCAAAAACATCTTCATAATTAAGTTCAACTGAATGCGGCAACCCCCTTAAGTTCACTCGCGTTAAAGCAGCCATGGCGAACATATCTCAAATGCTGATTTCGCTAAATGCAAAGAAATGCACAAATGAGAAGAGAGAGAGAGAATACTGGGAAAATCTACCACATTACCCAAGACAAGTATAACTGTAACCGCAGCAAAGAAAAATCCTTACCCCCCTCATGCAGCCCACTCAAAGCAATTATTAGCCCCATTCATAGCTGAACTCATTCAACTGAAAATAATACCTTTCTGCCAGCCTCATAATCCGAATGCTTTCTTTTTATTTTTATTCAAAAAGCAGAAACTGAAATGACTGAAGTACGAATATTGAAAGCTGCATGAAAGCCGGCCGTACACAAATTGTTGGATTGGACTGCAACGCATTTGGCAAATTGATTCATGGCTCTGCAGCCACTGGAACTGCTAATTTCAACATTTTCTTTTCATTTATTAATCGAAAGGCCTGAAAGAGGATAAAAGAAAAACTGACCAGCAGCGAGCAGGAGCAAAGCGCATTATATCACCCATCCATCCAACCGAAAAATACATCAGCAAAGTTTCATTAAAATATATACTTTTGGATGGTCGGGCAGTGGTGGAGAGGTGCGCAGGCGGCATGTCGGCAGTAGCTGCACCCACCCACCCTTCCCTATCGCCAAGAGCAGCAACTGCGGATTCCCGTCACGATGGTTAAGCCGTTGGGATTTAAGCATTTGCTGGAATTCAATTTTTGTTTAAATTGAATTTAATAATGCTGTTTGCATTAATTTCCTAATTACACGCGTTGGCATGTGGGAAGGTGTTTATTTTGCGGCTAAGTGATTTTTTTTTACGCTGTTTGATTTTTTTTGTTCTCTTCCGCTGGTCATGTATTTATGAGGATTACTTCCAATTTAATTTGCTTTAAGTGAGTATGTGTATAGCTTTGTTTTTCTGTCAACTTCTTTGGTATGATGCCGCGCCTTGAGCGATTTCAGAGGGAGACACCATCCTACTCCTTCGCAATGTGGTCGAATTTTATCATAATCCCTTGCATAAGAAGTTTCGGCGAAAGTACACGAAAATCCTTCTTCTTTAGCAATCTTATGAATGGTTTGAGCAGTCGTAGACACTCCCTTGTTCAATTAGCTCACACCAATTTGCTTTTAGTCCATATGAGCGTGACATCTGGCTTAAACATTATTTGCCTGAAGTCTGAAGGCATGAGAGCCGATTGAAGAAGGGGACAAAAGTTTAATCTGATCTGCATCATGTGCAAAACTTTTTTGGGAACATTGGCACTGGATATCCATTCATCAAATAAAGTGGTGCCCTATCGACAAGGATTTGTTACTCTTCACTTTCTAATTAGGTGTGCCGAGTCCGTTATGTCTGGAGTGTCAGAAGTGTTTTCAGTGCTTCTGCTGCAACTGACAAATCCCAGTGGCTGAGGAACTGCGTTCTGTCCCAAATTCAATGAGTTTTGATGCCCGTACCAACGCCCCCTATCTTACAATAACAGGCATTTTCTGAAGCTTGCGATATCCTTTAATTAGAGTATTTTTGAGATATAAGATAGCTTATCTCTTTCATAGCAATCAAGTGTCGTTTGCGGCAATCGTATGCGTATGCAATGTTCAAAGTTAACCCAAGAGTAGCCTTTTGTTCACTTTGCCAATCTACAGTCGTCAGAATCAAACAGAGTGCATCAGTGGCAGTGATGGGGAAAATCTTAAAATCCGTATTGACCTCGGGATTATTTCATGTACAGAATCTTCAAAACAGCACATTGACTGGATTTGAATGAATCAAAAGAGTAGTAAGCTCAATGCCCTACCCTCATTTGCTCTATACTTTCGGCTCGTGCTGCAACTTGATTCCGGTCAGTTACGGGTATAAACAACCAATTTAAAATAAAAGTGCCAATATGTCAAGATTACAAGAGTACCGAACACATATTCTGTTTTGAGAAAATGAGTGAACAAAGTATTGTCGAAAAATTTTTGAGGAATTTCAGGGATTTTACGATTACGTTCCTTACACCTTTGATGATTAACTTTGTAGATTTTGTTAAATTCCTGAAAATGGGTCTGTAGTTTGTTGTTGTGACAGACAACGTTATATCAATTAGGGGGAAGAAGCTGCTACAAAACCAGACCCTGACCCTGTGAAATAATAAAAACTCACGCCACTAACAAAAAAAATTATCAATTTTTGTTAGTGGCGCCCCCTATGTGTCATGGGATTTATTGAGTAATCTGTTACTTAGGGCAGAGTTAATTATTTCGGCGCACGACGGGCTTTGCTCATTTGAAACTAAAATGTTTTTATTCTTGTCGGAGTCGACATTACTTCATTCCTTATGCAGACGCCTTTAAAAATAAGTTTCAAAACTTGCAAGCTATCCCACACGGATCCATTCAACTAGAGCAACGAGATTCCTTTGTCTGAATCTTAAAGTTGGTGGTGTGCCCGTTCTGTTTATTTGGTGACGCATTCACTTTTTATTTGTTTTTGCTTTGAAGGGCTTCCTCGTCGTGCCTTTTCCCTTGTAAAATGCTGCTACAAATGTTTCGATTGTTATCACCAATGATACGTTTTATCGCCTAATGAACTCAGTTTCGGGCACTAAGTTGTAACAGGTAAATTTTCTGCACAATTTTAGACATGCATGTTTCTTGCGCAGTTTAATCTCAAGCCTGGTAAGCTACACGTGTCAAAACACATATTGAGCCTTGTGCCCGCATATGTTTATTTATCTTCTTACATTATGCAATGGCCTCCATCGAGAATTTATGTTTATCGTGAATTGGTATCCATCCATTTGCAGCTATAGCGTCGGCCACGAAATGGTCAACGTCGACCGATCACGAAGCAAACTTTTATTAAATATTGGCTTAGTCCACAAGCGGAATGCACCAAATAGGACTTAAAATTGCTCCCAAAAAGTTTCTTTTGAAATGAAAGACGGCTAATTGTCTAGCATTATTTACACATATTCAACCGATAAAAAGATTGATCATGTTGCGATCGACGTCAGACACTCCTCCAGTATTCTCGATGTCCCAACCTTCCGAGGTGCAAACATCGACTCGGATCATCATCTTGTTGTAGCCAAAGTTAGAGCCCGGATATCGAGAGAGCAACGGAGTCGAGAAAGGCCAAAACGGTTTGCCGTCGGAAAGCTACAATCGCAGCCGATTGCTGGAAACTTTGCCGACCGAGTCTCCCTGAAACTCTCTAAGAGTTCGACGCTTCCATCACTAAGCACAGAGGAAGGATGAAAACGTTGTCAAGAAGCCATCAAAGAAGCTGCCACTGATGTGCTGGGTTTTACGTCACCACCTAGAAGGAACCTATGGTTTGACAACGAGTGCAGGCAAGCGCATGCAGCCAAATAAGACAGCTACGAAAGTTGCATTACATATTTCGGGATTGCCCAAAAACTGGAATTAAATCGTGAAAATTTTCGTGCGATTGTTTTTTACAACTTTCAACGTGGATTAACTCAACAACAGTGCCGCAATAAACTCAATTCAATTTTTGGCGATGAAGGTCCGCACGCAGCTAAACAAGACGCCTATAAGGCTACGCTGCATCGAACAACGAGAGCTGTTCGAGAGCTCTATGAACATGAGCTTCGGCTTCTCAGAAGGAAAAAGAAGGAGCATGAGAAACGCGCGGTCGAGGAAATTGAAAAGTGCTATGGCAGGAATAAAGTCCGAAAGTTTTACCACCCGCATATGTCATAGTGCATAGAGACGAGCTATACAGTGCCATGCCTAGTTTGGCATTCCTACCAAACTCGTCAGATTGTGTAGGATGACGATGGAGAACTCTCGCTGCTCCGTCAAGGTCGGTACCGAACTCACCGAGACCTTCAATGTCAAAAAAGGCTTTAGACATGTGAATTCTTTAACATCATCCTCGAGAAGATCGTGCGTAACTCACAAGTCAACACCAGAGGCACGATCTTTGAAAAGTCCGTTCAGTTGATAGCTTGCGCTGATAAATATGACGCGATTGGATGAACACAGCGAGCCGTCAATGAAGCATTTACTTGCATTGAAGCGGAAGCGGCTAAAATGGGTCTAGTACATGTACATGCTGTCATCAAGGAAGGACAAACAACATCGACGTCTCGGACAGGGCGTCACACTAGGCAGCAGAAACTTCGAGGTAGTCAAGTACTTCGTCTACCTCGGCTCCGCGGTAAACAGGGACAACAACAGAACAGTACATAGTACATCAGTACCGAAATTAAACGCAGAATCACTCTTGCCAATTGCTGTTTCTTTGGGCTCAAGAGGCAATTGAGTAAAAAAAGCCCTCTCCCGAAGGACTAAGCTCGCTTTATATAACAGCCTGATCATCCCAGTCCTACTTTATGGCGCGGAAATATGGACGTTAGCAAAGGCGGATGAGGAAGCCCATAGTCTTTTCGAGAGAAAAGTTGTGCGTGCGAATTTTGGCCCTGTTTGCGTTGATGGCATCTCGAGGAGAAGATTGAATGACAAACTCTGTGGGCTGTACAGCGACATGCGCCTAGTCAAGCGTCTACTGATACAACGCTTAAGATGGCTAGGACATGTAGAGCGTAGGGACACCACTGCTCCGGGCCGAAAAGTCTTTGGATTCGTGCCATTGGAACAACACAACAAATTACGACCTATACTAAGGTGGCGTACACCAGTACAGAAGGACCTTAACCAACTTGGAGTGTGTAACTGGAGACAGCTGGCGAAAGATCGTGCTTGCTGGAGACGCATGTTGGTTTAGGCCCAGGTCCACCCCGGACTGTACCGCCACAAGAAGAAGAAGAAGAATTCACACATATTATATCTATGTACATATTGAAGGGTTTTCCAATGGAGACGTGAAAATTTAAATTAAATTTGTGAGCGTAATCTTTCATTAATCATCACACTGTTAACTTTCAGTTTAATTTCCGTCATCGTAAAGTACGCCAGCAATGCCTGCAGAGTAAAAAAAAGTTGCATCGAAATTTACAGTCGGTAGCCGCAACTTGAAAAGCGTCAACTTAAATTATCACTTATTATTCTTGCCCTTTTAGGCAGGCAATAGAGAGGTTAGTGCATGAATTTTATTTGACATACTCGTTCTGTCATGTTGCTGTGTCAGGGAGATAACGGATGAGTCAAACCGGGCTACGAAATATATCGCAGATGTTAGGCGTCTATCCTTCCGTTCCATTGGCTGTCTCGTTTTTGCGTTGAATGCCACCGAACAATTTTTTGTGAAGCTTCGGTAAGTTATTGATTTGACCTCACAAGTTGACCACGTTGGAAGAGCTTTAGAGCCAACATTAAAAGTGAAAGAACGGCGTGTTTAGCCAATATACGTAATGGAGTCGTACATAATTGGTTTGAAAGAACCGACTGCTGTAAACGTGCCCGCGGTGGCTGTATGAACAAAGTTGGGTTTCATTCGTTATTGGTTTAAGCCGACAAGAGGTTTCCAAAATATCTGAAATGGTTTCCTTTTTAATAATAATAATAATAATAATAATAATTGTATGGCCCGACAGTCCACAGAGGTCCAGAGCCTAGCTAGCTCATAAACTACTAGTGTTGTGCGCGCTAATGTTCTTTCACGAGTAGAAGAGACCTACATTTTTGTATCGAATCCAAACGGCAGAGTTTGAGAAGTTTTTTCTTTAAAAGTTATTATTCTTTGACTGTTGTCAGCTGCTCGAATTAAGTGGTGCCTTGAAAAATTATATGTGTTCGGCCGGGAATCGAACCTGGACATTACGTGTGTGAGTGTCGCACTCTACCCCTTACTCCACGGCCGCCACCCCAAACCTTACTTTTCTTTACTTTTATGAAAAATTTGGCACGTCCCTACTGCGCAACCACTGGGACTGGGACGAGGTGCTATTTGAACTCAAATTGTTCATTTTCCTTGGATTACTCGCCGACATTAATTTTTACGCTTTTTTTACGGTGCACAGTGACGAAAATTTTGGAACCTTGAGTCTCTAAAATGGTTTTTTTTTTTTTTTTTTTTTTTTTTTTTTTTTTTTTTTTTTTTTGAATGCATTTTTATTTTTAATTTTCAAATTCAATATCTTACATGCTAGACAGAAAAATACTTAAAACTAGCTTACTAATCAAATCTAATGATCTTATTTCTAGCTTACTGACTCTCTACAAGTACTCTAAGCTAACCTACGGATTTGATTTTTGTAATACCTTTCGGATTCTTAAAATATCTGATTTTATGCTTAAAATATAAGTGTAATTATTATTTCTCCAAGAAAATTAAGAAAAAAACTTGGACTTCATGGTTTTTTTGTTTGCTACTTATCCTAACTTAAAATAAAACTTAAAAATTATTTTATCTTAACTACTTAAATTACCTTAACCTAGATTTAAACGTAAATCTACAATTTATAAAACAATACGTAACTATTTACATTGGATTTAACTATGTCCGTAAATATACGGACGCGTGCATCAGGGCGTATGTGTTATTTATATGCTTTACATATATATCTAATACGCCGTGATGCACCTTTTTTTGTGTTTTTGTTTTATTTTTTCCTTTTTTTTTATTATTTTTTTTTTGTATTTTATTTTTTTTTTATTTTTTTTTTTTTTTTTATTTATTTATTTTTTTTTTTTTTTTTTTTTTTTTTTGTTACTCCTTACATCTACCTTAACCTATGTGAGTTGGCCTTATGACTCAACTATACCATTTTTTACTTTAAGTATTTAGCGGCATCGAATGCTGGTTATGATGTAGCCACCAGTAGAAATGCCGTTCTTTGTCTGTTACTGCTCTGTCTCGGGCAGAAATCGCTCTACTGAACCGTAGGAGATCCTCGTGGCTGCGAGCGACGTCCGGCTCGTATTGGAGTTGCCTTTCTACTGTTCGGCGTGCGACATGGAAGATGATAGGGCAGCCATCCTCATCTTGTATCAGGCCTTTCGCGTCCAAGTAGAGGAAAGCTTCAGGCGGAATAAAGCCGTTAAGGCGTACCCTCTCGTGGTACATTACGTTAGGGTAGTAAGCCCCAAAGATCAGACTGTTGGTTGAAGTCATGGCTCGAGCAGTGTGACTCCGAATCAACTTAATAATAAAGTTATCTATCCTTATAAGGTTTGCCTCGTTATATAGGACCTCGTTGGGATAGAATTTCTTGTACTGAGACTCTGGTGTTCGATATAGACGAAGACAGGCCCGAAGGCACCGCCTCTCGAACACCCTCATCTTTTCCATTTGGGAAGGACTCACGTTGAACCACACAGGACAACCATATACCATGATTGGCCGGATAAGAGCCATGTAGCAGATAACCTTCACTCTGGTGTCAAGTTGACTGCTGTAGAACAGTCCTCTTGCCATAGCGAAGGCATTTTTAGCCCTGGTCAGAGCTGTATCTACATGAACATCAGCATATAGGTACTGGTCTAACCAGATGCCTAGATATCTCGCCACACTTTTCACGGTCAATGGCCGCCCTAGTGGGTCAACTATGCCGAACTTGCGCCAATTCATTTTCGTGTCCCTTGAGGCTCTGGACAGCGGGGTTCTGAAAAGGATAGTTTCACACTTCTGGTAGTTGATTTTCAACTTCCAGTCGTCGCAAAATCGTTGAATTGCATCGAAGTCATTCTGCAACAAGACATTTATTTCTTCTACCTTCGGGGCTGATCTGTACGCGATTAGATCATCGGCAAACGCTATTATGTTAGGCATAGAACCTATAAGATCGCTGGTGAATATAGTGAACAAGATCGGCGAACCCACTGCCCCTTGTTGCAACCCATTTTTTATGTGGAAAACAGTGGTGGAAATTTCGTTGCCATTTTTCACAACGAACTTCCTACCTGTTACCATGTCGTAGATCATATATAGCAATGTTTTATGAATGCCAAGCCTGACCAACTTTAGGAAGAGTCCTTCTAACCATACGGTGTCGAAAGCTTTTTCCATGTCGATCAAGCAGGCCCCTGTGCATTGTGTTTTGTTTCTATTCCACTGGATGTCGGAAACCAATTTTGACGCGGCATGAATGGTGTCATGCCCCGCCCTGAAGCCAAATTGGTTTTCCGGTATGATTTCTTTTTCCTCAACCCATTCTTTCAGAGCTTTAATGACTATCTTCTCAAATACCTTGCTTATGCACGGGAGAAGACTTATAGAACGGAGATTCGTCGGGATGGAGGTATCTTTGCCCCGTTTCGGAATTGGCTGTACCACAGCTGTTTTCCAACGCACCGGGTAATATGCATTACTCAGCGCATTGTTAAACAGAGTTGTGTATACATCCACCGCCTCAGAGGGTAGGTGGCGCAGAACAATATTTGGTATCCCATCTATTCCCACTGACTTCTTCTTCTTCAGTGAGTTGAGGATACCGTGGAGTTCATCTTTTGAAATAAGGATGGAGTTGTTTCCATCATCGGCGACGACATTATTTGCCGGAAAATCGTCACTGAACCTGGTGAAACCAGGGTTCTCGGATCGCCATTGACTTATTTCATTCCGAAGAGAGACATGGTTAAGCAAGGCTCTGTTCTCCAGATCGTTATTCGGACTTCGAGTCTCGTTGACCGTATACACTCTCTGGAAGACAGCACCAATTGCTTTTACCTTCTCCTGGGGATCCTCAACTACGAAATAGTCGTTGTTAAGCACAGCCCTATCAGGATCGATGCCAACTGAAGTAAGTAGGTTCGCGTTGTCTGTTGTTCTGTCAAGTCGTACGCTCTGAATGCCATTATGGTCTTTCCTCCGAAAGATTTTATTTACTTGCGGGAACATGCTCGGGTTGTTGAACTGTACAGCCCGAATCTTATTGCTCCAATGCAAGCTTACAGCTTGTCTGTAATTATGTTTGATTAACTGTTGGAGTACTTTGATCTGTGACTTCAGACAGCAAATTTCTGAATTTTGTGGATCTATAAATCTCCTGTACAAGAGTTTGAGTCTTGACAGGAGTCTACTTTTTTGCACGTGAAGTGCATCGATCGTAGCATTCCGATAAATGTCGCCAACATCGGTTTGTGCTACCTTCGGGATAGTTTTGTCCATTGTTCGTTTTATAACTTCGTCCATTTGTGTGAGGTACCCATCAACCTCTTCATTCGTTAGGTTTCTGTTCGTCGGAGGATTGATCGCACTCGAACTTATTTCTCTGGCTAAGGTTCTAGAGAAACGTGACCAGCGCGCCTTATTGTAATTATAAGGGTGCTTTTGGACATATTCCTCCAGTTCCTCCAGCTTGTTCGGGAGCTGTATTACCGCGGCGAGACCACAGTGGTCACTGTCGTACTCGACCGTAGTTAAACAGTTCCTCGTGCGTCGCTCCACGTTTCGTATAGTTAGTCGTCTGTCGATTAGCATCAAATCCAGATAGGACCCGCTTCTAGGAAATGATGGTCTATCGGTTGCCAGCAAATCCAGTTTGAACTCAATATTGTTTTGTTCCATCCACTCTAAGAGAGCGTTTCCTCTCTCGTTTGGAACAGTATTACCCCATTCTCCATGTTTGGCGTTCAAATCCCCGGCTAATATATAAAAGTTTTCTTCCGAGTTCATGCGGAGGCTGGTGAAGAGAGCCTCAAGCTCCGAAAGAAAGTTAGGGTTTTGAGGTTCCGATGCGTAAGCAGCGATCACAAACAACTTCTTTCCACCTTGGAGAGAGATGCGTGCGATGGCCGCTTCTAGCACTCTAGATCTTCTGGCTTCATTGCTATATATGACCTTATGACTAATATTCTTTTTAATTAAGAGGGCAACTCCGCCACCTCGAGTGGATTGGGGTCGGTCCCTTCTTATAATATGGTAATTTTTGTACCTGAGGTTGCGCGTCTGGTTAAGCTTAGTTTCGCTAGCCATCAGCACATCAGGATTGTGGGTTTGCAGTAAATTAGAGAGCGATAGTTTTCGCTCGATCCTTATCAGCGAATTAACATTCACTGCTAGGATCTTAAGGGTTCTTACCTCGCGTGAGCCCATTATATCTGAGCGCGCTTGCTTGCAGGCAGCTGAGAGAAGAGGAAATCTACTCTAGCCGTCTGCGTAAGGAAACTGGTCTGTAGTTCGACCATCTGTTTCTGCAAGGCAATCATCTGCGCTTGCATCGACTGGATGGAAGATAGTACATCCCTTATGGAGGGGTCTACTTCAGGTTGCCTGGCCTTTGGAGCCGGAGCAGCCTTTGGCACTGTTCGTTGTGCCGGTTGTCTGCCTGACACCATCTGGGCGTAGGAGACACCAGGCGTAACGGTGGTAGTCAGCGCACGGGTAGCTGGCCTGGCGATTACCTTTTTGTCGTTCCTTGATGCTTTTACTCTCTGCCGGAGTTCTTTTATTCGTGGACACCCCAAGTAGGTTGCGGGGTGTCCATTTCCTCCGCAGAGTACACATTTGAGGAGCGCCTTATCCTCGACTTCCTCCGTACCTAAGGGACAATCCCCTTTGTTGTGGCTGAAAGTGCATCGTGCGCAGCGGAACTCCATATTGCAGTTCTCCGCGACGTGCCCCAGCCTTCTGCACTTCGCACATTGAAGTACGTGGTCAGATTTGTTTAATTTTTCCCACTTTACACTAAGACCCCCTACGAAACGGATTTTTCGTAGGCTGTCAATTTTAGTACCGTGGGATACCTGAACTAAGAAGAAAGGAAGTGCCTTCTTCTTCGCCCTCGCTGCCGCAGTAATGAAGGGCTTAACCCCTACAAACTGGACCTCGTCGCTCTCGACTTGGCGCAGCTTGTCGAGGAGGACCTTCGGGTCAGCAGAAGGATTAATACCTTTGAGAAGCAAAGTCTGTGGCCTTTCTCCTCTGGGGGTGTACGTATAGAAGTCAGCGTTCGATGCCGCTAACTTCTCTTTCAGAAATCTAAACCCGTCCATTGTTAGGCAATGAACGGTGTGGGTTTGGGGAGTCTTATATTTTATGTAAAATAACTTATTGCCTAGGGCCAACTCACATAGGGTCTCTAGTTCGTCGGTCCCAATGCCAAAAACGTTGATGGGCGGGCAGCGTACCTTGAACTTCTGCTGCTGTTGTTTTTGTTGTTCCTGCTGCCGTGATTCCTGTTGTTTCTGTTGTTCCGGTTGTAGTTGCTGTGGTTTTTGATGCTGTTTCTTGTGTTGGGCCTGCGTTTGCTGGGCCTTTTGTTTTTGTTGTTGTTGCTGTGTCTGTTTTTGTTGTTGCAGTTGAGCAGTCTGTAGACGCTGAGCTGTCTTTGATGTGGATGGCTGCGATTCTGGAGGATTCTGCAGGTTTTCCTTCCCCTGTCGCTTTTGTTGCCTCTTTTGCTGCAGCTTTAAGATATCGCTCAGCTGTTCTTTCCTCTTCGCTGCTTTTTCAGCCGTCTTTCTTGCCGTGGACTGTTCATAGAGGAACTTGATGTGGGCGTCAAGCTTTGCCCTTTCCTCATCAAGTTTCCTGAGTCTCGTCTCCTCCTGTCGTATTTCCTCCTCCTCGTCGTCGGCGTCCGACGTGGCAAGCACCTTGAAGGAGTTATCGCTCCCTCTATATGAGAATCGGCATTCGTTGCCCTCCGATTCGCATTGAAGGGCATCAATGTCGATTACAGCTTCAGCTGTAGCCGATGTTGTTGTTGCTGCAGTTTTCTTTGGCGGAGTTGTTTTGGTCGGCACCGATCCGCCTTTGCTCGGTGCGACCGCCTCTTCATCTGACGTCATCGTAGTCGTCCGACGCTTAGTGATGGTAGGCTGCGGCTGCAGCCTCTTTCTCCTCTTTTTCCCCTCTGTAGTCCGACTCGTGGGACTAGCCATACGGAGACTACCGTCACTGGTTTGGTGGCCTGATTTCCCGGCCACCGGTGTTTTAAAATCACCCGATTTACTGAGCTCGGGTCGCTCGTCACTTTCCATGTCCCTCGCTCACACTAGGTGTCTCTCTCACTGTTAATTAAAAAAAAAAAAATAAACTTTTTTTTTGTCCTCGGGATTCGAACCCGGGATTCGTGGTCACCGACACTTGTGCTCTACTACCAGAGCTACTGGGCACCTTTGACAAATCGGTTTTTTTTCTATTTGTGAAACACACACTACGAAGCCGAAACACGTACGTACTCCGTGGAGGTCTGTGAACGACTGTCTCTAAAATGGTGTGTGGTAACAAATTGCTGTTTGTTTGAGTAAAAAATGTCTAACGATGGGCACTGCATGTTCAGTTGTAAGGGCTAAATAAAGTTTGTGTTGGTGCTCAGAGGGGGACAGAGTGTATCCCACTTCCTGTGCTGGTAAAAAACAGACTGTATGAGGAGATTTGAGGTTCGTGCGATGGGCGATCGGAATAGAAAAAAAACAAATCTCACACAGTTCCTTATCTTTATTGCTCGCTCGATAAACGGAAAAGTAGAAAAAAAACATATTTTGTCTCCTATTTATAATGAAGCTGTATTTCCGGTCGATAACCTGATCAGATGGATTGAGCAAAGCTTTTGCAAGTACATGTAAACCGTTTACTTGGTGTTCGAAAACAAATCCAGAACAGGGTGATTAGTTCTATTTATTTATTTATTATTTTTTCTGCCATAAGACAAACTTCATTTCAGCAGGGAATTTTCGCACTCGGTCAGACTTGATGGCTCGTATGCCGAATTTTTGTTTATTTTGCCATGTTGTGAGGCATGTCCTCAGACAATCTATTGACGCCATTGACTTCAGTCACAATGGAAAAGAAGAAAATCAAGTCTTAACCTTTTTGATAACCCCATTGTGTGTTGTGGTATATCTTCTTTGTCAGTTGTTGACACAAGCATCAAACTGTTGGAGGATGTTTGCCAATCTGAAATGTTTGCGTCCGTTTGGAGCTGGAGAAATTTCTTGATCTTTCTTCAGGAAAACCACTCCAAAAATTGTGTGGACTTTGAAGTGGCAATCCCACATCTCTAACAGCACATTTCGTGATCAAGCAAACCCACGACCAAATATCAGTTAACACAAAATTTAGTAAGAATCATCATCCCAATGCAACAAAAACGCTACGTGACGGAATTTGCCAAATCTGCAAATTTACATCCGAACAGCAACTAAGATAGCGTGCAAAGTCACTTGACTCCACGGATCGACAAAGATAAAGTTGTCAACGACCATGCTGCCGCTGCTGTAACCCGAGAGACTTGTTTGTCCATGTTTCCATTTTCCACATTCTTTTCCACATTTCCCAAATGCACCGTAGGTTAAGTTCGAAGTAAGAATTGTATTGTAGTTTAGTTTTGATCTGAAAGCGGAATAATAAAGAGGCTTAGCCTCCGAAAATAATTTTTTTTTTAACTTTTAATAAGCAAAAAAATTAATTGGCGCCCGAGCAAGGACCAGCGTGTCGCGTGTGTGTGGGTATTTAAGTGTAAGGCCCGACACCTGAAGAATTCGCAGTGCCTTCGGGAATAGAAAAAGTTCTAGCCTGACGCCACAAGTAGCCGCCTCGCTCCCGGAAAAGTGAAACACTAGCACGTAAAGCCAGTCGCCTCAAGCAGCCGCCACGCTTGTAACACAACGTGACCACTGGTCCCAGAACCCGCGAAGTGAAGAGTGAAAAAATAAAAAGAACAATATTAAGAGCTAATTAATCCTTACAGGTTCATTTTGGCCCCGTGCATCCCCAGCGTCCAAATAATGGATTACACTAACCCTCAAGTTGTGTTGGTTCATATAGGGTGAGTAAAAGTTCAGAGCTGCACCTTCCGGCTTATCCATGTGATTGACTTGGAGGCATATTACAAGAAAGCAGAAGAGATAAGAGAGGACATAACTTCACATGTCACATATTAAACTTTTAATAAACGAAAAGTTAATTTGTCTTCTTCTTATTCCTTCTTTGAGCCCTGATGCCTGTCGGCGCTCTATTTGTTTTTTTTTTTTTTTGTGTTTTGCCATCATTCCACTCTTGAGGCCTGTTTCCAAATATATAGTTTCGGACACTAAAAAACGAACAACTTATCGTGTGTCTATTCCAAAGTGGTAATTTATGTGTTTCGCACATATATAAATAATGGTAGTGCCAACATTTAAAGTATTAATTCTCAATCGGAATTCCAGAAAATTAATTCAAATTGCCGCGATTTTCCTGCCCACTGTACACACAAAAATGTTCAACAGTAAAAATATCCACTTCTAATTCGGTGAGCCTACTTAACTATCCCTCTGCCTATGTTTTACTGTTGACCTTTGAATTCCAGCAGGCTCAATCACCATGATGTGTGGCATATTACTCTACGCTCTGAAAAAAATCAATTAAACACACGGCACGATGTTATGCACCAATGTTTGCTCACGCATTCAGAATTGCTGCGTTTGTGTAAACTTGGCTTTATTTCCCGTTAATTCGCGATCTCATAATTTATTTATCCCATAATTTATTTAGTTTTATTGTTTAGCAATAAGCAATTTTCATGAAAAACACCGGCGCGTTGGGTGTACATATGCACGTGGCCACCAGGGACGCGCAAACGTATTAGCTATTCCCAACATGTATTCATAATTTATCTGCGTTGTAATTGAAGCTCAATTTCAATTTTTTCAACCTCGCCAACAGCGTCAGTTCGCTTACTCCATTGTTATGATTAGCACTCAATACATAATTAATTTTGTGGCAAAATAATTTCGGAGAAAAAATTGAATTTTCTAATTTCAAAAAGTTCTCTATTTAAATTTCTGTAAACCTTGCACGGAAATGGCAGTCACCCTGGGGGGAATAGAAAACCTCGCCTCGAAACACCACCCGACAGGATTATGAAAAATGATTGAAAGGGAAAACAACTCCCGATCCAATTCATCACCTCACTCACAGACACACCCTGTTAACTCTGTCAGTTCTGTCGTTCAATTTGCCTAATGTCGCCATAATGATTCACTTCGTTATCGGTCATCAGCCGAGGAATAGCGAAAATATTTTCACAACGAATCGCGTGAAGCAGGGACTTAATTAATACTTTTCCCATGTTTACACTGTCCACCGATGACACGAACGTCACCGACCGCCAGCAGGGCTCATCTTTTTTCACGTCAAAAACGCCCCACATTTGACATGAGCACAATGGAAGTGGAATAACCAAAAGTGAACTCATCATTAAGGTCGAACTGGCAACGTCCTCGAGGGATGGACAGGACTGTCACAAAGCGGCCTCTTCACTTATTCGTTAAAACGTAACAACTGTTTGACATTTATTTCAATTAAACGCGTGTTCGTACAATGGAGGGAACTCTCCAGCAGCCGGGGATGTAGAGGTGTACGATGGCCCTTGTTCCGTTTGTGCAAGGAACTTACTGCAACGTCAAGAACGAAGTGAGAAGTGCTTGCACTTTCTGGCATTGAATGAAAGTTTTTCCATGCCATTACACCCGCTGGCGGAATGCATTTGAACAAGCATTTGACTTTGTCGTTGTTTGTGTGAATGTTTACTTGTACACTGTTCGTGTATGTGCCTTGGCAGCGTTTATGCAAAGCGGAGAAAGGATTTCTTCATGTTCTTCTTTATTCAGCACTGATCGAAGGCTGAAAGGTTGAGTGAACTGCAGATGCTCTCGCCCCCGTCTGGAAGTCACTGAGTTGAGAATGCGATGCGGATGATGACACTTAGAATCACTGAACCAGAACCAAATCGAAACTGATTTTCTTGAATTTGAACAATGACCAACAAGAAAAAAATGAGAGGCGTTACAAAGATTAATGGACACAGGCAAACTTGAACTCTGACTCTTGGCTCCATTGAAACTGAGATATTGAGAAGAAATTCCATCCAGAAGTCAAGAGACCTTAAAGGATGTGTCTGGAATATGCCGATTTATTTGCTAAGTTGAACAGATATCACTTTAAAGAAATGCAAGATATGACAACGCAAAGTTCCAACAACACCAGGACATTGCTTCTTCTTTTAAACTAATACAGATGGATGTTAGCTCTGAGGAGACTTTTCTAAAGTGAGTTTTTAGAATCAGCCCAAGAACTTAGCTCCATATTTGGGCAGACGACGTCTCGAAACTGGTAAAGTTTTCAAAGTCCAGCTTAAGCTTGTGCCTAGAGGTTTCCTGCGTGACACAGGATGTGTCAGAGTATTTCAAATCGATTTCATGCCTCTGTGGTGAATTTGACAAAGTTACAGTCAATGACATCGCTACTGTCACAAAATCAAAGAAGGTTTACTAGATTTTGTTTTCGAAATAAAATGATGAGAATGATACCCTAGGCGCTGAATCGAAAATAAGTTTTTTTAAGCGCTGCAACATTTTTAAAAAAAGATGGCGACTCAGACGAAGATTTACAGATGGCACGCTTCGCCAGCATCAGTAAGTTCTTTTCGACGTTATGACACATAATTCGCTATGTTCCGGAACATATAGGGAGCGCCACTTACAAAACATAAACACTGAAAAAACATAATAAATATTAAAATAAATATTGCCTGGCTTAGAAAAACGCACTCGCCGTAAGAAAAAGGAACTTCTGATCTTGTCGCTTTTGTGTCCGCCACATCAAGATCACACCAATCTTCTTTAAGCAGTATTTTGAATCTCAATTACCACTTCAGCCAGCTGTTCATCGAATTTCAAAAGCTTTTATTGTCGTCATCAGGCACCTAACTGCCACAACTAGAGCAAGCATTCCGAGTTTAGTAATAACAATTAAAAGGGCTGAGTATACATACCGCCGTGGTGTAGTGGGTAGAGTTCAACACTCACACGCAGAATTTCAGGGTTCGATTCCCGGCTGAATACGTCAAATTTTTCACGGCACCACCTCTTCCGAGCTCCTGACAACACTAAAAGAGTAATAATTGTCTAAGCAAGCTTCCAAAATTTAGCCATTCGGAGTCGGCAAAAAACTGTAGGTCCCTTTTACTCGTGAGAGAACAGTAGCGCGCACAACACGAGTAGTTGATGAGCAAGATAGGCCCTGGTCCCTTGTGGACTGTCAATAATAATAATAATAATTGCTGGCACTACAGTCAAAAGGGGGACCAGGGCCTAGCTTGCTCATCAACTACTCGTGTTGTGCGCTCATGGCTGCCGACTCAACAGAAAATGAAGGAATACGATGGGCCCTCAACTCCGAACTCAAATACCTCGACCCCGCCGAAGATGTACGTCTACGCTGGCACACAATATTGGATCTCCACCGAATATGGAGAATGGATACAGATGCGGATGGGCAAAAAATTTAATTACACAAGTAATGGGCCGCTAGTTTCAGCGACTTAAATATGAGCAGACTTGGAAGGAAATAGAGATTTTTAATAACTTGGGAGCCTTCTCAATGTGTTGAGAATTCGAACTTAATACCTCTATCAAGTTGAAGTTGTACACCTTTGTCAACAGGTATTTGTGCGTGCCTATGACAAACCGTTTTACTACCGAATAGCTTAACAATATAAAGGGACGTGAAGCTGCGAGCAAAACAGTAACAGCTAAAGTGACTGTGGTTAATTTGAGGTCCATATACGAGGGGCGTTCAATATATTCCCGGTATCGATATTCCCGTTATCGAGGCGTTCAATATATTCCCGGTATCGATATTCCCGGTATCGAGGCCGTCGTGGTAGTGGGTAGAGTGCGACGCTCACACGCCGAAGGGTCTAAGTTCGATTCCCAGCTCAACACCAATTTTTTGAATATTTCACGGCACCACCTCTTTCGAGCTGCTGACAACACTCAAAGAGTAATAACTGTCTAAGAAAGCTTCTCAAATTTCGCCGTTCGGAGTCGGCAAAAAACTGTAGGTCCCTTCTACTCGTGAGAGAACAGTAGCGCGCACATTACGAGTAGTTGATGAGCAAGCTAGGCCCTGGTCATCCTCTGGACTGTATCGTCAACAATTATTATTGAGGTGAAGCCGTAGTTATATATATATATATATAAATTGAATTATTTACCAAGTAATAGTTAAATTTCTTACAAATGTGATTCGCGTTGTATCTCTTGTCAAACAGAATCATTATGTCAACTGAAACGATGATGGTGGAAATTGAGCATCGCGCTATAATTAAACTTCTCACTAAGCAAGGTAAAAGTTAAAAACTATTCAAAAAGAGATGGTGGCTGTTCACAAGGGTTCCTCACCTTCATTATCATCTGTTCAAAGGTGGTCAAAGGAGTTCAACAGAGGCAGAGAGAGCATTGAAGACGACCCCCGCTCCGGCGCCCCGGCTACTGCTTGTTCGGGAGAAAGCATCAAAGAAGTCGAGAAACTTGTTCTTGGGGATGCCCCAATAAAGGTGAAAATAATGGCAGAGAACACCACGCTTTCAACTACATTCACACCATTCTTCATGACCATCTTAACCTTTCAAGGGTCAGTGCAAGATAGATGCCACGAATGCTCACAGCGCCTCAGAAGAAAGTGAGAATCGCATGTTGTAATGAGCTTTTGGAGATGTGTCATGAGAACGCGGACAGTGTTATGGTTCGAATTGTTACTAGGGACGAAACATGGGTTCACCACTATGACCCTAAATGCAAATAAGAGTCCATGCAGTGGCATGAAAAAGGAACGGACCCCCGAGGAAGTTCATAGTCACTCCGTCTGCCGAGAAACTCATGGCCACAATTTTTTGGGACTCAAAGGGAATCTTACTCATTGAGTACAAAAAAAAAGTTGAAAGTATAAATGACACATCCTACGCTTCCATTTTGCTTAATTTGCGGGAGGAAAATAAAAAGAAAAGACGGGGTAACTCGCAGCGGGTGTGTTGTTTCTTCATGACAACGCTCCTATTCCGACGGCGTAAGTTTCCAAGGCTGCTGTGCGAGATTGTGGTTTCGAAGAAATCCAACACCCACCCTATTGTCCAGACTTTGCCTGTGATTATTTCCTGTTTCCGGATTTGAAAAAATGTCTTCGTGGAGAAAGATTTTTGAATGATCAATTTAACTCGGCAATAAATGTATATTTGTTTATTTCTTTTAGGGTTTAAACAAATTTATCGCAAGATATAACAAATCTATTGATGTTAGGGGAGATTATATTGAAAAAAAAAAACAATTTAAATTGAATTCGCATTTTCCTTCATATCGATACCGAGAATTTATTGAACGCCCCTTGTATAAGCGATAAACTTCCATTACATGTTTTTTTAGGATGAAAGTTTAAGGGCGGTGTATGTGAGTACAGGGCCCACCACTCTTTAAAAGGAAGCTTGATATGGGGAAATGTGAGGTGATATTGTGTTCATTAACAGGTACCCCACACTATGGCATCGAAGAGCTCTGGGTCCAAAGTGGTGATACAGCAATTAACACATCACTCAGTAACTTTAAGAACTTACAAAAAAAAACACATTTTCTATACGAAATTCGATTGTATTCTTCAACATCTTTTCTGTCAAAAGTGACACAATCAGTCCAAACCAGCTCTAACATTTCGATACCTTGTTTAAAGAACGATTTACCTTTGGCCTCAAAATGGGCTTAAGTTTCGACGATAACCTCCGCATTCGAGTCATATTTTTTCCGGTGAGCATCTTTTTGAGGTCTGAATAGAGGCAGAAAGTCGGATCTGGAGAATACAGTGGGTGCGGAAGCAATTCAAAGCCCAATTCTTTCAAATTGGCCATGGTAGCCAACGACTTATGACACGGTGTACTGTCTTTATGTAAACAAATTTTTTCTTCTTCATATTTTACCGTTGTTTTGATTTTTTTTCAAATGCACATGTAGTATTGATCCGTTTACCTTTCTGAAAATAGTCGGTGAATAAAATTCCGTGCGCATCCCAAAATACTGTTGTCAGAGTCTTGCCAACAGACCCTTGTGTAATTGGACGCGTTGAGCGTGGTTCACCGGCTGCTGTCCAATCCGCTGACTGCCAATTTGACTGTGGAATGTAGTGGTGGATCCATATTTCATCCGCTGTAACATACTGACGCGGAAATTCCTGTTTATTCTGGCGAAGAAGCTTCAAAAAGATCTCAAAATCATCGATTCGTTGTTACTTTTGGTCCATTGTGAGTTAACGGGGCATCCATTTCGACAACAGCTTTCTCATGGACAAATTTTCATGCAGAATAGTGTACACACTGCCTTCTAATAAGGTGTCAGCTATCTCAAGCAATTTCACTTTTCAGTTTTGCAAACCGATTTTTTGTACTTTTTCGACGTTTCCAGGTGCAACCACCTCACCGACAAATTGTTGTTTTTGATTAAGCAGAGTTCCTCTAACACTCTTCAAGCCATTTCTGAGCTCGCACGATATTGTTTTCCATCAAAAAGCAGTGCTTAATCAACACACGAGAACCTGTTCTTCCACAAAAGTTGTTGACGCAAAAGTAGCGTCACTGGAAGCACTCTAACTTGTGACATAATAATTAGATTGTCAAGAAAATTTAAAAAATAAAATGATTTTTTTTTTTGTTAGTGGCGCCCTCTATATGTCAGTCTCGGGATTTATTGAGTGATTTGTTAATTACGAGCACTTCAAAAAGTTTCAAGAATTGGAGCTCCAAATATTTGTAACCCTGGCACGGAACAGCCTCTTTGAAATACCAAGAACCAGTAAATCCATTTGAACTTATCAGTTAAAGGCGCTCAGACAACGCAGGTTGATGTGAGGAACCTAAGGTAAGTTGACTGAGCTCTCTATCTGTCGACACTCCATGTAACGCTTCGCAAGTGAAGCAGAGACTGGACTAACCCAAACCCAAAAATCAAACATCGAATAGATCCTAAATCAAATGTATGATGCGTACATACATTGACTTATGTAGCGTACTGCTTTCTGAGCTCCTTCAAACTCCTTAACACTTCGAATGCATTTATTAAAGTAAGTCCTGTCCAGCAATACATTGGACCTTCAGGACTTACTACGAGTATACAGTCATTTTAAACGAAAACCACCCTGCTGCGATGGGGAAAGCAGGACCACTAAATTTTTCACATGACAACCCACTCAAACCGAAAGTACCTGTCAGCCTTCACCGAAAAGAAAATGTCGTCTTATTAGAACCTTGTCTTTTCAATTACCTTTGGAAATCCCATTACCAGTCGACATTTAATATACCATGTTCCAACATTCTTCACCGGACAAAAGCACAGCGTGTAACAAACCATAAATACAATTTTACAATCCTTTCAGTTCTCCATAGCTGACCACATTAGTGCAAGTGCTCCTCGGCCGGTGTGTCCTGGCCAGATGTAAACGAATGCATGTAGAAGACGTTAAGGCAAAATTCCCCATTGGTCGCATAATGGATTGCAGGCCGGGATAATACACTTACTTCTTGTTCGACTTACTACCGCTCACAAGTGTGCACGTGTGTGCAGATCCTTTGAGCAAACCGAACGGACTGACGGACCACTATGCATGTAATCAGTAATGTAGAAATATTTTAAGCTATTTCTTTTTCGTCCTCTCGTCCGTTCGTCCTTTCAGAGACATTTTCCTTCGGTTATTTTTATCATTCGCAATTTTTTGGAGTCCCTTTTTTCCACTGTCGTCCCTCCTCGGAGTTTTATTGAAACCCGATTATGTGTACTTTCATGGATGTCCTTAGCATATGAATGTGAATTACGTCAGTGCACGACAAAGTGGTCCTGAAATGGAAA
The DNA here is from genome assembly GCA_955652365.1 of Eristalinus aeneus. Classification (NCBI taxonomy): domain Eukaryota; kingdom Metazoa; phylum Arthropoda; class Insecta; order Diptera; family Syrphidae; genus Eristalinus; species Eristalinus aeneus. The sequence goes on along the minus strand of OY019131.1, from coordinate 7,562,216 downwards.
ATGGGATTTGTGGATTGCAAGTAGGAGTAGAAGGTGTGTGGGTGTGCGAGGGAGGAGGATGCGAATGATGCGGACAAGTGGTTGAGCCAAATAGAAATTATGATTTTCTGAAACGTTATTTGCTCTTTTCCGAAAAGGCAACTTACGATGAAGCCCCGATAAGTTTAGATACAATTTTCCTTTTTCACAAAATGTCTCTTTTTAGAACATTCGTTGATGCATTGTGAAAAGTAATTTTCCAGGTACCGCTATCGTTCTCGGAAAAATGAGTGAAATTGAAGAGCAATATTTTAAACTTGAAATCTGATGGGTGAGGGATAGAGAAGTTCTGACTGGCACTTTCGAGAGCGAGATGACATTTGTGGCTTGCAGGGATAAACTTAGATTTAGTCTCCACAATTGGCGAGCAAGGGATATCGATGCTTTCTTGGGGTAAATTGTTTGGAGAGAGTGATCTTATCGGAAACGGATCCTATAAGAAATTTAAGCAAGGTCTAGTTATGATACCAGACATGCACATGCTAGCATTGCAAATCGTTATTGTTTCCAATTTGTTTCCAATTTGTATTGTCAACCTTTACCTTCCTCCTCTTGGCAAAGTGGTTGAAGGAAAAGTCTAACCGCGCGTGCCTTCAGATAAGCAAATAGGCACCATATTGTATGTGTGCGTATAATCCACCCTCTACAGGTTTTCGTGTGCTACTATACCATATATCCATTCGGGTTTAGGCCTTTAACAAATTCGTTAAACGATTGAAAAGACAAGAATGCTTTGTCTCTGAGCTGAAGCTTACAAAACTGGAGTAAACCGAGAGCTGACTCATCCTCTGTCGTATGTATCTCGATCTTTGAATCAAAGAGCACGACAGTTATTGTGAAGATATTATTCGGAACAGTTTTGGTTTAGCAGTCAGTGGTCGCCGTGGCGTAGTGGGTAGAGTGCAACGCTCACACGTCGAAGGTCTAGGTTCGATCAATCTGCAGTCAAAGAGTACAAAGTGCCTAAAAGAGAAACTTCGCCGTTCGCATTTAGAAAAAACTTGTGGGTCCCTTCTACTCCTGAGAGAACAGTAGGACGCACAACACGAGTAGTTGATGAACAAGCTAGGCCCTGGCTCCCTGTGGCCTGTCGCGCCATACAATTAATATTGAGTGATGAAACTAGGCTCTGGTGTCAATTAGCAAAACTGACATATTTAGAGTGATGGTATTCTACGTTCAGAAACCGTAAGATTCTCATGAACTGTATATTTCTTGTGCTTGATGGCTTTGTGGTGAAATCGGTCAGTACTTCCTTAAAACGTTGCTAACGAAACGTTAAAGTAAATGGTGATTGCTTTATAGCAATGATTTCTCACATTTGTTTTTCATTATTCGAAAAACTATCACAGATTTGAGCTTTGGTTTTAACAATAGGCCGCAACATGTCACACAGGTCGTCCCACAATGAATTTGTTGAAGAAAACGTTTGGTAAATGCATATTTTCACACACGGATCAGTAGATTGAACTCCCAACTCGCGTTATTTAACGCCGCTTAATTATTTTATTCGGAGATGTATAAAGATCTGTGATAATTTACTTGAAAATCAATTGAAGGTCAAACATTCCCCGCAGACATGCGGCCTTGAAAATAGAAAGTCATCTCAAATCGGAATTCTAATTTACACTACGTTTGTGAAAGATGGCAATTATGCTGGAGTTATTGTGTAACAATGCCAAACAATTTTCTTTTGAATAAAATGGACACTAAATCAATTAAACGAACGTTTGTTTATGTTATTTTTAAATTCTGTACCATTTAAAAAACAGTCTTTATGTACAAGGGATCACTTTTGCCAACCGTTGGTTGTTTGGGCTCAAAACGCAAGGCGATTAATGGAACCTTCTCTAGCTAAACAAAATTTAGTATAATTGTATGGCGCGATAGTCCACAGGAAGCTAGGGCCTAGCTTGCGCATAAACTACTCGTGTTGTGCGCCCTACGGTTCTCTCACGAGTAGAAGGGACCTACAGTTTTTTTGCGAACGGCAAGTGCTTAAAAAAGTTTTTCTTAGACAGTTATTGCTTTTTGAATTTCGTCAGCAGCTCGAAAGAGGTGGTGCCGTGAAAAATTCAAGGTGTTCAGCCGGGAATCCCACCCAGACCTTCGGCGTGTGAACGCCACACTCCATCCACTACTCCACGGCAACCAAAGAAAAAATTGTGTTGTGTCCTTCATCAAATTTACACCTTGAATACCTAGTTAGTTTTATTTACCTCAAAAGGAGCAACCAAACATACAAGCAATGTCATGTGAACAGGTACATTATCGTGATGCCAAAAACCCATGAATTGCTTTTCCACAATTCTGGACGTTTTTTTTTATTTTTTATTATTTTTTTTTTTTTTGTTTTCTTCTACCCCTTATTAACTGTACCACCAAGTAGTAAGAATTCCTGATGCTCTACACCATAGTAATAGAACAAGACAATCAGCAAAACCTTGACACTTGACCGAACTTGGCGTGCTCTTTTTGGCCTTAAATCTACTGAGCTCTTCCACTGGGACAATTGGACCCTGGTTTGGATACAATAACCCTATGGTGCCCATGATTCGTCATCAGTTATGAACCTTTAACGGAAATCTGGTTCGCCGTTGAGGTCATTCAACAACCCCTGAGCAGTGTTCAAATTGTTTGGTGGAAATTCAGCAATTTTGGAACGAACTTCGCTGTTACACTATACAAATACACCGACATCTTCAGCAAATAGTGATTCAAGGATTCACCAAAAAAATTTTCTTAACTTTCTTAACATATTCAACGTTTGTTGTCGCGCTAAGGGCCAGCGTTTGTCATTCACACCTTCTTGAGCTATTTTAAAAAAACTTTTGCCACCAAACAAAATGTTATTTTTTTGGCTCAGAATACACCCGCTGTATGCCACTGATAATATATATAAAATATATAATATATAATATATATAATATATAATATATATAAAATATTTTCGGTCAATTTTTTTCTTCAGCTGGAAATCGCCAAACATGCAAAACACGTCTAACTGAAACTTCATAAAATCAATCTTGGAAATTCTGTTCTTAGCTCTTCTCTCTCGTTGCCTTAGTTATGGGTTCATTTACCGTTTTTTTGAAGCCAGCATATCGTGGTGGAATGAGGTACTGTTTTAAAAGTAGTTATGAAAATTTCATAAATAATATTCAGAGTTTAACAGAAAAAAATTAAAATTCAAACTGAAAAAGAAGAAAACTACAGAAGAAGTGGAGAATGACAATATAATGCTACTTGAAGAAGGGATATCTTCAAGAAAAAATGCTGAAAGGCGAATAGTCTGACAGCGTACTGTTCTTTTGTTCAAAAAAAGGAAACATGTGCTTTGTGGAAACAATCGGCCTGTGCGACAATAAATTCTTACTAATAGTGGCACACGTTTAATGGAACGATTGATTAATCGCAGAGACTACAAGACCCCAAAAATATCAGCAAAATAAATTAATAAAAACGTCAATGGACAGCTAGAAGAACTCTGCAAAAGATCAGATTGGTAGCACGGAGAAAACCAGCACTGCCTGAAAAAAATGTAAAAAGGCGTTTTAAGTTCCGTAAAGAGCACTAGACTGGAAACGGGTAGTTTAGTCGGATGAGACTAAAATTAATCACTTTCAGTCAGATGACAAAGGAATACTTTTGTCATCGTGAAAATGATACTCTCCTAAAGTGTCAGAAAAGAGAAACCATGAAGCATGGAGGTGGCAGCTTAATGGTGGGGATCTTCAATAATAATAATAATTGTTGGCGTTTATTCTCACATATTGTTAGGAAAACATAAGTTTTTTTTTTTTTTCATTTTTCTTAATTTTCTTTAAACATCTATTCATTTTTGCTCGCCACTGTAGCTGATGCTGTAGACATATGTTTGAGACGAGTGCACCTACAAAACGAAATAAAAACGCATTAATCGAATAAACGTAGCCAGCGAAATTAAATCGTCACCTTATTTTTTTAAGTAGGCCTCATATTTTCAGTGAAAGGGCCTACAATGTCTGTCTGGTTCTACAGACCAGACGAAGTACAGACTTCGTCTGAAGCTTTTCTTGGGAAGTATCCACCAAACAACGAATCAAAGTGACTCCTGTTCTTGCAGCAGTGCATTGTTAGGAAGGTTATTGGCCCTTAATGTTAAAGAATCCAACCGAGAGCAACACAGTTGTGAAACCTGGCCGCCAGCGCTATGCTGGTACCACAGGAGGGCAAGAGCCGTTGCAAGAAAGTTTCAATTTTTCTGCGTAGTTCATCCCCTTGATGGACTAACGTGGTGGATATGGCTGAAACCCAAATCGACAAGGAAGTTAAAAGCAGTCAACCGTACAATATGATCTGATCACTTTGAGTCCCTGGCTGCTGGACACACACGGAACAGCAGAGCTGTAAAAAGGACTTCCCCCCTTATTAAGGCAGAGTAGCTATCCTATAAGACAAAACCTGAAAATGTTACTTGAGATAACAACATAGGCGTTGGTCAGTGTTTTCCTAACTTTCGGTGTATAAGCTACTCGGTTCAAGCCCGACAGGCGATATACACATCTGCGTGGAAGCCTTCGGGATTGAAAACTGTTTCCCATGAAGCACAGAACTCGATTCCGGTCAATATTTCACCTTAGCTGACCTGGCAACGATAATTCTGCCGATTGGCAATTTATGAAAATATTCACCAAAGCAACTACTCAATGATTACAGCATTGTTTTGTTTCCCTCTCACATAATTCTGCTATTCCGTAGATTCATTCGTTTTTATTTTACATTATGTGCCGCAGTGTGGATGCTTAAATGATGCCGTGGTTATTAGACTATAAACAAATTACCGTCGCGGTTTTTTCCCGACTAGCCCAGCCAGTCGCACAAATGGGGATAAATTCCGCATTTAACATGTTCCCGCACGCAAACTACCGTCTACGGCGTATGGGGAACTGCGATGTGGCATCACAGCTGGATACACATCTGCTAATCAACGTCGGCATGGGCGCCGCTTTGACAAGCAAAGGGGGGTTAACTTGATTGAAATGGGTAAAATCGGTACGTGACCCACTTGCATAATTTAGCTGCACTTAAAATCACTATTTCGTATCTGTGCTTTTTCGCACGTACACGTAGGGGAGCTGCACAATTGTGGAAAATCGCGGTATTTTTTTCCCTCTCTCCCACGGAAGGACATCGCTCTTCGGGGAGGACGGGATTGGAGCAGTGCGCTTTCAGAATGGGGTCACAGTGGCATGATGAGTCCATATTGATTCGAATGGGAGCGTACATAGTGTATGACTGGTCAATTATTAAAAACGCTTTAAGGTGAATTAATAGGCTCCATGCGATCCGCGAATCAAGGCACTAACGCGATGCGTGAATATGAGGTGATGGGCGCTGTTTAAATTTCTGATTGATGGACTTTAATTGCTGAGCTTGACATGCACATGTGGGACTTGCATTTAACACAGGCTCCCATGAGTGGAGGTTGTTAGAGCACGACTATTTGGCTTCGACACACAAGAACTAATTGGAGTTCATGCTTGAGGAACATTCACTTCCCCTCTTAACTCGCTGTCGGTCTATGGGTCACAACACCTGGTTGCGGTGCAAAAAAGTCGAAAAAACTCATATGAGACAGCAGAACGGACTAAGGTCACGCACCACCATTCAATATCCTCGGGTCGATTGCTTGAACTAAACAATAACCTCAAAAACCGTTTAGGCTCACATACTCTAGTCAAACAGCCACATGTGCCGCATGGGGCACTATGTGGTAGAGTGCATTAGAACGAGCTATACAATGCTTGTCTCATTTTGACATTCCAGAGCTTGTGTGGGACAACGGTGCTCGATCTCATTGTTCCGTTAAACTCGGTTAACAACAAAACCGACACGCCGTCATGCTAATTAAATGCAAAAATCAATCCGCAACACATGAGGCTAATCAGCCAGTTTGTGTAGTTGATAGCACACGCGGACGTCGGTAAATTAATCGATTTTGCACAGCGATAAAGGAATGGAATGGAAATGGGTCTGGCTTCAAAAATGTGCGAAAAAGTCTAAAACAAGTGTGAACGCACCAGCACATCCGCAACCGATGAAACTGTTGAGAAAGTGAAGACATTATTATGGAGAGTCATTCGATCATTCTTAAAGAAGTTGTTGAAGTTGTCGGTGTATCAGATGAAGGTCTAAAGCGTCATGTAAATTTTTTGAAGTTCTGGGCAAAAAGCGTGCGACAGCGAAGTTCGTACTGTAGGGGAAGGAATTGAGTTGAAGACAACACATTGTTGTTTGTTTGAGATAAGCGTGTTTATTACTCGGCGAACTCCAACTGACTGACTGCATTCGATCATGACAAATACGTTTACATTTATGATCTTAGCGGAATTGGTAACAAGCATGAATAATTGTATGAGTGCGTAAAAATTTAATGTGCATTAGCAAAATGATGAGCTTCAGATCATTCGATCGGGCCTGGAACTGTAATTAAATAGATACCGCAAAAGATGTAAATTCTCGTATGATCATAACACCCGAGTATAATATGACAGTGTAGTCAGATATTTTTCGAAACCTTTCAATTTTAATTTGTTTGTTTGCCTACATTCCGAAATTTCTACCAATAAATTTCGCATGAGCATCGCTCAGAAATTGTTGATAAAGTCAACGGCGATCCATTTGCGTAGAAGGTAACTGATGATCAATCATGAGCATATGGTTAAGGCATCGAAACTAAGTCCAATCGTCCCAATGAAAGACTCCAGGATAGCCAAAGCCTAAAAGAACATGTCAAGTTCGATGCAATATGAAGGTTTTGCTGACTGTTTTTTTTTCGATAACAATGGCGAGGTGCATCTTACCACGTAGTCGAACGGTCAGCAAGGAGTATTCTCTTCAAGGAATGCACCGCTTGCGAGGAGCATCACGAAACAAACGTCCAGAATTGTAGAAAAGCAATTCACAGCTTTTGCATTACGATAAGGCACCTGCTCACACACATTTGCTTGTTCGTAATATTTTGGACAAAAATAACACCCTTGTAATGCCTAAGCCATTGTATTTACCAGATTTGGACCCCAGCGACTTATTCCTATTTATAAGATTGGGAGATTTATGAAACAACGGCGTTGAGGTTGTACAAACCGAATCGGTTGAGGAGGGTTGAGGAGGTACAAACCGAATCGCTCAGAGAGCTCAAGTGCATACGAGGGTTGCCTTTTATATTTCGGGATAAGAGAACAAAAACAAATATTAATTATCGAAAATAGCTTTATTGTTTTTCAAAATAGTCCCCATTAAGATCTATACACTTTTGCATGCGTTTGAACCAATTTTGCCACTCTGATTGAGGTATCTCCAAAACGTGCATTCTGAACGCATTAACCACTTCTTCAGGTGTCGAAAATCGTTGACCTCTACTTTTGTTTTTTACGTACGGGAAAAAAAAGAAGTCACTCGGGTCTAAGTCAGAACTACACGACGGATAACTCATCAAATCGATGTTCTGAGTGTTAAAAAATGCAGTTGTTTGAGCCGATGTGTGAGAGCTCGCATTGTCGTGGTGAAGAAAGATCCCTCTTCGGCGGTTGGTGTTCCCGTTTTCTTGGAAGAAAACTGGCAAACAAATGGTTGTGTACCAATCAGAATTGACTGTTCTGCTTTGTTCTAGTGGTACGATTGCGACATGTCCAGTTTTTCCGGAAAATAGGCGACCTTTTGCTTGGAAGTGCTTCTTGCGCGAGCAACTTTTGTTGAATTTGGCTCATTTTGAAACACCCATACAGTCGACTGCTGTTCACTTTCGGGTTCATACGCATAAACCCACGATTCATCACCTGTCACAATGTCATAGACGTGTTACGAAGCACCGCGTAATTATTTTTGGAGAATTTCTTTCGACCAATCGACACGAGCCTGTTTTTGAGCGATTGACAAATTGTGTGGGATCCAACGCGAAGAAATTTTTTTGATGGTCAAATGTTCATGCAATATTGAATGTATGCCGGTCCCACTAATGCCTAAGGTAGTCCCAATCTCATGATAGGTCACATGACGACGTTGCAGTATCAGTTGGCGCACAGCATCAATGGTTTGCGGAATAATAACTGATTTTGGACGACCTTCGCGAAATTCCTCTTGGAACTACGCCCTTGGTTGAATTCACCATACTATCGATTAAAACTGGTAATTGATGGAGCTTCATCGCCAAAAATTTAATTAAGTTCAACAATGAACTGTTGTATCGGGGTTTTGGAGCATTTCTTTCGACCAATCGACAAGAGCGTTTTCTGGAGCGATTGGCAAATTGTGTGGGATCCAGCAATATTGAACGTATGCTGGTTCCACTAACTTCTAAGTTTGTCTCAATCTCACGATAGGTCACATGACGATCTTCTAATATAAATAATTTCCGAAACAACAACTGATTTTGGACGATCTTCACGAAATTGTGAGCTACGACCTCCGTTGAATTCACCATACCATCGATTAAAACTGGTCCTTGATGGAGCTTCATCGCCAGAAATTGAATTAAGTTCATTAATGAACTGTTGTAGAGTTAATCCAGGTCGAAAATTGTAAAAAATAATCGCACGAAAATTTGCACGACTTAATTCCATTTTTTGGGCGAGATGAATATTTAAAGTTACTGTAAACAACACAAATAACGCTCGTATGCCAAAACGTTCCGTACGTATAACCTCAAAAATGTCAAACTTTACGATAGAGGTGGCAGTTACCAGATTGCAATTAGGGTTGCCCAATCCCGAAATATAAAAGGCAACCTACATACCAAAAAGTACATATCACTGCTTCGAGATTTGAAAAAAAAAACGCTGCCGCACGTGTTTTCGTCTGACGGGGACTTTGACTATCACTGCCTCGAGAATTGAAAAAAACGGTGCCACACGTGTCCTGATCTGATGAGGACTACTTTGAGGGGGACAAAATAGAAATTGATGATTAAATAAATATTTTCTGAGAAAAATTTAATTTAGTATTTGAACAGACCTCGTAGTTGGTTGCCAACAATGAACAATTTTCCCGAATCCACCAACAAGAATATTTTTCGTAATGGCTTTATGTTTCCATGAAAATACTCAGATCTCCACCAATCAATGTCCATCCGCGTTGAGTAATAAAACAGCAAATTCCAATATTTCATCCGTTGTGCGGTTAATTTCCACACACGTCTCCCTTAGGTTCGTCCCCAAAAAACTAATTAAGTAATTTTTAAGTTTTTAATGCCCGCGGCGCTTTAATTTTAAATAAAATCAAGCTTCACCACATCTCTGGCAAAGTGTGCCATAAGTCCGCCAACAGTACAAAGCCCGTTTAAGTCCTTTAAACCATCGGATCCGATCAAATGTGAGCGCCGTATCTCTTGCAATCGGCCACACACGCAGTGGCACACAGCTAGTGGCATTTTTTTAATTAGTTGAATTAATTTTATATTGTTATGACACCCCACTTGCCGGCTCAGTGACGCGTGGAGTTTGTTGTTCTCAGTTTTTTATTCAATGTTTTATTGTGCCCCACCACAGCACGTATCCGGATTGAGTTCGTGATTTCGAAACCTCACATTACGCAGTGCATATCTACGTATAGAGATATTCGCCGTATGGGGGTGCAATTAACGCGAGAGAATTTTGTTAAACGATTACTCATTCTGCACGCGTACTGATAATGTGTGTGTCCTTTCGGTACGTTTCGACTGCCCAATAATCGGATTTCGGTTTTATACAGCGCTCGATGTTACTTTTTGCGTTATCCTCCGATGGAGCGTAAAAACGAACATTATTAAAACCCGCTTTGGCACACCTCCTTGGGGCGAGAAGATGTGACGAACCGGTGCTGGCGAACACATAAAAACCACGTCAAAATAATACGGCGTCGTGCATTTCGATATAAATTGGAAAATTTGTTTCCCAAGCACCTCCGGCGTGGACAGCTTAGGCATCAATAATGATTATTACCGTTATTGAGAGTGACAGTCTATATGGATTGTATGCGTGTGTGCACGCTTAAGTGAGTAATGTGCAAGGACAAATTTATACACCCACCAGTAGCCGTAGGTGGAATTTTGTAAAATATTGGAAGATAACAGAACAAAAGCGAGGCTATCCGAAGCGTGAGGACACACAGAGTGGAGGTTATCGATCAATAATATGTTTGATTCGGTCCTGGGGCTCAGTTTTTTGCTTGACGCGATTCCTGCTCCGAGCTAGGAAGGAATATTACGATGAAATTGATTGTTGGTAATAAAACCGAAATGGGTTGTAATTTAAGAGGGTGGGTGGGGGTGTAGGTGAATCCATGCGATGGAACCAGGAATGAAGGACAAGTCAAACATAATAAAAAAAATGTACCAGGAGTTATGAAGGGAGTTAGAATAGATGTTCCGACCATTTGCGCGCGGCTTCGAACTAACCTCGGTCCATGGAGAAAACTGTAAATGCACCTAACGTTGCTTTCCTTAACCAGCAACTGCACTTAGTTTCATTACCGTTAGACCTCATCCGAGAAATTTCACAGCATAAGAGAAATTTTAATACGCAATAAACAATTACCTTCTTTTCACAACTGCACTTATTTGATAACTTTCACCGGAGCACTAAAAATGAACCCAACTACTTTGCGGTCAACGTTCATTGTCAACGCTGAGCTCTTTCAGTCGTACGCCCTGACCTGCGATTGCGAATAAAGTTCATTTTTGTTCTATTGAAGCACGCAAAAGGTGCAGTCGACATTATTTGCAAATTTATAGCGGAAAGCTTTTATCCTTCATGTTCATGCAAAGAGGTCAAGTCCCACTGCCAAGGACTACGTTCGTTACGTTGGTAAAGGAACGGATAAAGATAATTTAAGCATTTCATTGGTTTTAAGCGTGTCTATTTCAGTGAAATCGTTCGTAGTTCGATCAGGCTAATGGATGCATTATTAAGTGTGAGTGACAGCCCAGGACTTGGTGTTGAGGAGAGAGCATATCAAAATGAAATTGAAATGGTGAGGATGTGATCGATTTCGGGACTAAACTGGCAGGAGGTTAACAGGATGGTCCAGTGAAAGAAGACAAATACAAGCAATGTTTCGAAAAACGAGTTCTTTTCAAGAGAAATAAAGAAAAAAGAATAGTTTTGATGAGCCTAAGGGTACTTCTAGTTGAAAATACTAGGTATACCGGCATGAAATGAGTTTTTTTTTATTTGAAAATAAAACACTAATTATTAATGGGAAAGTAAAAACATTTTATTCAAAGTATTGACCTTTGTTTTCTACACATTTTGACAACCTTTCTGTCAATTTGTGAATACCACGCCAATAAAATTGTTCGTCTTTTAAAGCAAACCAATCAGACACTAAATTTTCGACCTCCTCGTAGGAATCAAAGTGCTGCTCAGCCACTGCGTGTTCCACCGATAAAAACAAATGGTTGTCGGAAGGAGCCAAGTATGGTGAATACGGCGGGTGGGATAGCTGCTCCCAGCTAAGCGTTTTGATTGTATCCTGAACCGGTTTTTCTTTGTGTGCAGGTGCATTGTCATGAAGTAAAATGACCTTGTCGTGTCTTCTGGCCCATTCTGGTCGTTTCTCGATCAATGCATTTTTCAAATTGATCATTTGTTACCGGTAGCGATCAGTATTAACGATTTTAGCAGGTTTTAGGAGCTAGTGGTACAGCACACCTTTCTGGTTCCACCAAACACACAGCATTGTCTTCTTGCCGAATCGATCTGGTTTTGCAATCGATGTTGATGGTTGTCCCAGAATAACCCATGATTTTTTCCGTTTAGGATTCTTCAAATAAATCCATTTTTCATCGCCAGTAACAATCCGATGCAAAACCGATTTTCTTTCGTGTTTTTGAAGCAAAACTTCACAAGTGATTTTTCGGTTTTCCATCTGTCTTCCATTCAATTCATGTGGCACCCATTTTCCACACTTTTGGATCTTTCCCATAGCTTTTAAACGGTCAGAAATTGTTTGTTGTGCAACATTTAACTTTGCTGCCATTTGCTTTTGACTCAAAGTGTCATCTCCATCGTCCAATATCCTTTGCAACTCGGCGTCTTCAAACTTTTTAGGTGGTCTTCCACGTTCTTCATTTCTCACATCAAAATAACATGAACCGTTGAAACCTCATCTACTCGTAAGAGAACGGTAGCGCGGACAACACGAGTAGCAAGCTATACCCTTGTCCCCTGTGGACTGTCGCGGCATATCACACACACATATGACAGAAATGTTGACAGTAAATGTGAAAGTAAACTTCAATTGTAAAATAACTTTTAAAAGAGAAATTGTTTGCCTTTTTCCTTTGCCACTACTCTCCAAAAATGAGTGTTAAGCAAGACATTTTGGACGCCATATGATTGCCATTTTTCCTATAGGGAACCATGATTGCCAAAAATTCTGCTCAATTCTTACGATGATGAACAAGAATTCCGTCCCCTCGACATACCTAGACGAAGTAAAGATACAAATATGGAAACTGAAGTCAGACTAAGCTGCTGGAGAGGACGGACTGCCCGCAGAACTATTTAAAACAACTCAAGATGATCTGGTTGGGCGCATGCTCCAGATCAGCTGTAAGACTTAGTCGGAGGAAGCATGCCCGGTGAGTAGAATGTCAGTGTTCTTTGTCTTTTCCACAAGACTGCGCTTCAACCTTTAAGATGGCTAGGTCATGTAGAACGTATGAACACCACTACCTTGAACCGAAAACTTATCGATTCCTAGCCTTTGGGACATCGAAACAGAGGAGATGGTTGAGATGGAGCACAAAAGAGCAGAAGAGCTTCGAGCACCTTCAGATAACTTGGTTGGGCGCATGCTCCAGATTATTTGTAAGATATATTCGGCGGAAGCATGCCCGATGAGTAGAATGTCAGTGTTCTTTGCCTGGTCCACAAGACAGCGCTTCAACCTTTAAGATGGCTAGGTCATGTAGAACGTATGAACACCACTACCTTGAACCGAAAACTTATCGATTCCTAGCCTTTGGGACATCGAAACAGAGGACGGTCTTGGTTGAGATGGAGCACAAAAGAGCAGAAGAGCTTCGAGTACCTTCAGATAACTTGGTTGGGCGCATGCTAAAGATTATTTGTAAGATATGTCGGGCGAAAGCATGCCCGATGAGTAGAATGTCAGTGTTCTTTGCCTGGTCCACAAGAAAGGCGACCTCTTTGAGTGCACTAATTATCAAGGGATCAACCTTCTACAACATCGCCTACAAGATCCTTTCTGCCGTATTGTGTGACTAATTGAAACCGTTTGTCTATAGCTGATAGTTCCCTATCAGTGTGGTTTCAGACCAGGGAAGTCCACAATAGACCAGATTACTTTACGGCATATCGTGGAAAAGACTCAAAAAGTGCAAATCGATCTTTTCGTCTATTGTAAGGCTGCATATGACAGTGTACATAGAGACGAGCTATACAGTGCAAACTCCTACCAAACTCCTCAAATTGTGTAGGATGACGATGGAGAACTCTCGCTTTTTCGTCAAGTTCCGTAACGAACCCACTGAGACCTTAAATGTCAGAGGAGCTTTAAAACGACTTGATGTCATGTGACTTCTTTATCATCATTTTGAGAAGATCGTGAGTACCAAACAAGTCAACACCAGGGTCACGATCTTTTAAAAGTAAGCTCAACCGCTGCCTTGTGTGGAGGACATTTACTTGGTTAGACAAATAGTGAAGCGTTTGCAGGCATTGCAGCGAAGCGGTCAAAGCGAAGGATAGACACCATTAATGTCTGGAGCAGAGTGTTATATAATATAACAGAAACTTCAATGTAGTCAAGGACTTGGTCTACTTAGACTCCGCCGTAGATAACGACAACTATATCAGTACCGAAATCAATGTCAGAATCACTCTTGCCAATCGCTTTTTCTTTGGACTCAAGAGGCGAATGGGTAATAACGCGGACAAACAGGACAAGGGATAACAGCTTGATCATCCCATTCTTACTTTATGGCCTGGAAACTTGAACCTTATTAAAAGCGGGTGTACCTGGGTCTTTTCGAAAAAATAGTGCGTTCGATCCTAGGTCCAATTATGACGGCATGCGTCATGCGATTGGTAGAGCGTCTTTGGCATCAACGTCTAAGATGAGCAGACCATATAGAACTAATCCACACCATTACTCTGAACCGAAAATTTCTCGATTGCGAGACATTAAAACAACGAATCAGAGGACGGGAAATGGCGTACGCAAAAGGACTTCGAGCAACTTGGAGTGCGTAATTGGAGGAAGCTGGCATGATGTGCAAGGAAGGAAATACAACATTTATAATTGATATTTCACGCTTTAAGAATTGGTTGATGATCGGCCGCTTTTGTTCGCCTGGTGTTCTTGTTTTGTTCGTCACGGTGAGCCATCGTGAAGTCAGATGAGGTCAGATGAGTTAGATATTAAAACCTCCATTCACCCATGAAACAAACAAAACCCTCTGTTTGATGGTTTGATCTCAAGGAAAATGATTCAGAAACAGGGCAATACTATGCATTGTGTACTGTGAACTAGTTCTTGCTTCTTTCGGTTTGTTTCTTTGTTTTGCTTTTCCACTCGAACTGATTGACTCGAACTCCAGTTCAAGTATGTGACTTTCAATCTCTTCTATTGTTCCTTGCTAACTGGCAAAAAGGTTTAGGTTAGATTCCCGGCTGAACACCTCGAATTTTTTGCGGCGCCACCTCTTTCGATGTAGAGCGCACAACACGAGACCGTGGTCTCCTGTGGTCTGTCGCGCTATCCAATTATTATAAGACGGAAAGAAATAGCCCCCTAGTTGATTACTGTCGAATCTCGCTTTCCCCGTTGGTATAGGTTAGAGACAGTTTTCCCCTCAACCAACCATCGAACTAGACCCGCAACTAGACCAAGTTCCAAACAAAATTCCAATTTACACAATAAAAGAAAAAGTCCATTTCTCGTGGACTTCCTGAGCTTCCACAAGGGGAGTTGAACTCACGACCATTAAGTCGTGGTCCGATCGCTATCCACTCACTCACTAATTCTCATCAAGAATGCACTGCAAATGGCCGAGATTCTTAATTTATTGAGAACATTGCCTAGTTTTAGGCGGAAACACACCAAAACACAAAGGCATTTGTATTTTGAAAGTGATACAAATTCAACAACAGAACTACGTCTGAGATAGTTCATTTCGAAGGTCTGATTTTGTGCAAGCCGTTTGAGCATAGCGACAAGTGATTCATCAAAGACCTGGTACTTATCAGTTCTCGAAGAAAACAGTTCAAAGCTGTGACATCGCAAGATCTAGGCGTTGTCCATTCCGTAGCAGAACACGAAATTAAATGCTCAGTAATAAAATTTTCAAGCAAGTCTCTTAATGCACCCGCTCTACGACACAACTGGAAGACACTCGGCCTCACCTAGACCAAATCCTTCAATTCCTGGAAACACGCAGTCCGTAACAATGGTGCATTTACGCTTACACTTGACGTTTTGATTTGTTAAAGTAGCTCGACAGAAAAAAATATGTGAGGCCTGATTGACAGCTAAACTCACTTGTTAAGCAGCTAAAGCTTGTCCATAACTTTGCATTCCTTGTGGGAACACATGCGAAAAGTATTTATAAATAGCTTTAAAATAAGCCCTTCATTAAAATTCGAATACAGTTCATAAAAATCATCATAAATTGTGTCGATAGACACACTCACAGTTGTTACGTGATCAATTAGGTTTCGATACGTGTACTTATTTCTTTCCTCATTTGTTTAATTAAATTCCAGCGCGTATTCACATTCCCACAATAACCAAACCGCACTTTTGGCAAAGTGAATAAAAAATTAAAACAAAATTGGGTATAGGTTTTCAATTAGAATCTCAATTACCAACGGGGATAGAATATCGAATTTTTTTTAACTTAACTAAATTTAATAATGAGCGAGGATTGCATTTGAATTTCAATTAGGATTCTGGTAATTCAGCGGAGGAAAAACTAAATGCAAATAAGTTTAGCTAATGCGATATAAATGGCGCAAGCTTTCCAACTCTTTGTGAAGGGCTATCAATATTTTCCATCTTCAAAATAAAACCACAATTTTGCAGAATTCGGTTGATCGATTTGATGGAAGAAAATTCTGAAGAGAATGGCCAGAATACTGCGAACATGGCGATACTCTGAAATCCCTCAATTGCTTGGTTTCATAGTTCGAGGTAGAACTTGAAGTTTCGAGTCATTGAAAATTGAGTAAAACACAGAATTTAAATATGTATGGATTTCAGAATTGTGGGTATTGAAACAATAACTTTTCAGGATTTGAATTAGTCAGAGCCCCTGAAAAAGCACGTAATTTTGGTCTCTGCAAACCAGAACCCTAGTAATACCCGGTAATTTGAAAGCAACATTTCATTTGAACTCCAATTCTTTCGGACTAAGACTTTCTTACTTATCGGGACAGCAACCCATAGAAGTTCTGGATGTGAGCTGTATCTCCCTTCCTTTCTTGGCAAACAAAGGTACAGTGCTTTCATTTATCAATACCGAGTTCTCAAGCGTTAACCATAACATTGTCTCTACACCAGACCGAGTTATCTAGCGCCAACTATTACTTGGTCTCTACACCAGACGTTCGACCATCCTCTTCTTCTCGAACCCGAAATCTGGCATTCGAAGGTTCTGTTATCGGGAGTGTTGTTGTCCATTCGGTGTATGTGGTCGGATCATTGTTTTCATTAATTTGTATATCTTCTAGAGTTCACTCAAGTAGATTTCTCGTTTTGGTACTTTCCCACATTCATCTTTCTTGCTCCCAGAACCATATATTCGACACAGGGCACCTTTTTCGAAAGTTCGAATAATCTGCTTTGGTTTTTTGCTTAATAATTGGGTGACGCTACAGACTAGAGGGGGACCAGATCCTAGCTTGCTCATCAACTACTTCTATTTTGCACGCTACTGTTCCCTCACGAGCAAATGGGACCTACAGTTTTTTACCGACTCCGAACGGCGAAGTTTGAGAAACTCGAAAGAGGTGGTGGCGTAAAAAATCGAAGTATTCAGCCGGGAATCGAACCTAGACCCTTCGGCGTGTGAGCGTCACACTCTACCCACCACGCCACGGCCTTATCATATAAGTCCCACAAAACATCTGAATTGACTTCGGGCGATTTTTCTGTCAATATACTTACTCTAAATCTTAATTCTAATTTCACAGAACTTATGCACTCTTCAGTTGCACCCTTTAGTTCACCCGATTTTTCTCGACTCAAGTACAGGCGAATCCTCACATTTGATACGATTTCAAGAAAGGAAACAATATCGCTCATTAAACTCTCACGCATGCACTTGTGTGTCTCGTAATCGCTTTAGCTTCCAATTAGTCGCGACCTTATGTCGTAACATTTAAATATTCCTCTCATACACATTCGCAGTACATCGACTGTAAACCTATTCAACTTAAGTTTAATTTATAGGTGTACCGACAATTTAAATCCTGCCCGCCCTTCGAGTGCATGTGTTGCATGAATGGAGGTACGTATCCTTGGCAATTCACATTTCATCATCGTTTTATCCGCGCAAATGGCTAGGTATGTGAAACTAAAGACGACGAACTCCAAAGCTAATTGTGCATGACGGTTGCCCTATTAATTAATCAATTTCCTGTTCAATCATCTACGACGCAGTTATGATTCAACGAAATTATGGATTGGTAAGTAGATCTTATTTAATTGTGGTAAATGGAAATTTTAACTCAAATTCAGATAAAGAGAAATAGAGGAGAGACTGTGGTTTGCAAAACAAAAACAAAGAATTGCACACAGAAGATGAGAAGATCCTTCGTGTTGCTCAAAAAGGATAACTATCAGTGCGACTGAATAATATACGATGTACACTAACAACTTTTATAGAACGGAGATCAGACACAATCCCCCATAACACTGAGCTCAGAAAGGAAAGAAAGCATTGTTTTGTTTTGAATGATGATATATATAACAGATCACTCAATAAGTCCCGGGACATAAAGGGGGCACCACAAACAAAGAAATATTTAACATAATACACTCGTTCAGTTTAGTTTCCCTTTTTTGCGTCGTAAACATCTACCAGAAAATTATACTGGATCTGTATGTAAGTAACTGAAACTTAATTAGCCAACAATTCCGAACAGACAGGAGTACAGTGCTTTGCGTGTCACGAGCGCAACAGGCTTTAGAAACTTGCAATACAGAACCCACATGACACAAATCTCGATCACAAAATATCTTTATTGTCCATCGAGCAGAGTAACCTGTGTATCTTCTCACATTGAAATATACGTGTGCTACCTGGCGGCTACTGGGTGTTACCACGCACGCTACCAAAGTTGCACCAAACACACGCCAATCTATTCGGAACATGAATGTTGGACTGTCACAATACGCAGCCCTATGGCAAATTTTAATTTCACATGTCCTTGCCGTTTTTGTGGTCGCCGTGGCGAAGTGGATTAAGTGCGACGCTCATACGCCAAAGGGTCTATGTTCGACTCCCAGCTCAACACCAATTTTTCGAATTTTTCAAGCACCACCTCTTTCGAGCTGCTGACAACACTTAAATTGTAATGACTCAAATTTCGCCGTTCGTAGTTGGAAAAAAACTGAAGGTCCCTTCTACTCGTGAGAGAGCAGTAGCTCGCACAACACGATTAGTTGATGAGCAAGGTAGGCCCTGGTCCCCCGTTGGACTATAGCGAAAACAATTATTATTATGTCCTTGCCGTTTAACCACTGCTGCAATTTTATTGAAGGTACACATTCGTTTTTGTTGGAAAAAACTTAAAAAGTACATCACTTGTCCGTCGAAAACGACTACTTTTTCCCAACTTTCTGTTAATTTTCGAATATCATCTCTAAAACCGAATTCTCTGGCATCGATCCAATCATGCAACTATTTTACAAATTCTCCAAAAGACCTCCGACCGTGATCCTCCAAATCCTTTTGCATCCATCGCAAAAGCCAGTAGCCGGAAGGAGCAATGTTTGGAAAATAAGGCTAGATGGACTAAGACCCTCGATTTTATCGATTCCACTTAGTTTTTGGCCGCTGCAGCCACGTTCGGCCGAACGTTATCATATTGCGAAATCATCTCATCGTGCATTTCGGTTGATTCTGGCCGTTTTTCACGCAATTTATGGATCAAACGCATTATTTGTAGTCGGAAACCTTTCACTTAATTGGTTTCTGCCTGATTAAGCAGCTTAAACAACTCATGCATTCCTCCCCTTCAAGAATTCACAAGCAATACCCGCCTCGCTAGGAATGCTCACCCGTTCACCCTTAAGCCCACCTTCGGACGTACAGTTAAGTTTAGAGACTCTTTCTTCAGCAGCACGACACGAATATGGAATGCTCTTCCCAGCCCAATTTTTCCTCCCCATTACAATCCACAGGCATTTAAAACCAATGTGCATCGGTACCTCCTTTCCCTCTCGTCCTCTTTACCTTAGGCCCGTGCTGTGACTTAATTCCAGTCATTTAAGGGTATAAGCAAGACCCTTTAGTGCGCACCAATTATAAACAACAAAAATAAACAAAAAAAGGTTTGATGAGAAATTCTCAACAATAGTGCAAGTTCAGTTTGAGTTTAGTACCCTCCCATTCCTCATCCTCGATCTTTTTAGGCCGGACCAAAGTTTTTTTTAAATCGTCGAAATCCCTCTTTGATGAGCATGATTAACAATAAATTTCTTGAACTTTGCTTCCAATTAAATTAACAAAGTCGAAACTTTCCCCCAATTATGTTTATTTAAGACACATTCCGACATTTCGAAGAAGCATAAAAGAAGGTTTTTGTTTGAAGCTGACGCTGAGGCACACTTATTAATGCAAACATATATCAAATCTTTCCAATGATGTAGACAATCTCTTCCAAGATCAGCCACAACTTGCAGGTGGCGCCATCTGAAAACGAATTGATTTGTACCCTCAATAATTAAAGTGACTTTGTCTAACTGAATACGTGTGACGTCAGGCTAACTCTTCGTGTTCACATTCCTGAAGTACAAGCCAATGTTGTCGCTTATGTAGGCTGATTCGACATTGGATATCTTAGGATGCGCGGCAATCTATGTTCTACTCAAAAATGAAGCAGGCACCCTCCAAGGCTTTAGAAACTGCATGACTGTCTTTGTATAACACTAAGGGCAAAGCCACTCCACTAGGACATTGACATACGAGAGTTATTTCTTTAGCTTGGAGTAAATTACAGCGGTTGGAGTTCATCAACAGAAGATATACTATTTCGGTAGATCAAGAAGAGTTACTTCCTTAACGTCTAAGAGATTATTGTGATCGTGGTTAACACCAGCGCTTTCGTCTTACTATCATCTAAGTAAATGCAGACAGAGCCTGCTGCATCTGTTGTGAGCAGTTTAAAGTTCGGTGAAGTTTTGCAACGGATTGGTGTTTTTCCCTGGCTGAATCAGGTTTTGGAAAGAGTCATTTACTTTCCAGAGCATTTACTAATGACATTAAGATACTGGCTCTTGTAACAAGAGTGGTCGCCGTGGCGTAGTGGGTAGAGTGCGACGCTCACACGCCGAAGGGTGTCGGTTCGATTCCCAGCTCAACACCAATTTTTCGAATTTTTCACGGCACCACCTCTTTTGAGCTGCTGACAACACTCAAAGAGTAATAACTGCCAATTTTCGCCGTTCGGAATCGGCAAAAACTGTAGGTCCCCTCTACTCATGAGAGAACAGTAGCGCGCACAACACGAGCAGTTGATGAGCAAGCTAGGCCCTGGTGCCCCTTAGGACTGTAGCGCCAACAATTATTATTATTATTAAGATACTGGCTTTTGTAACAAGAAACCTCCAATGTTGTGCCAGCCACGGCCCACTGGTGTACAGATCTGAGAGGAACTGCGAGTGCCAAATGCGTTCGGTTATTCTAAGTAAATCACTGCAGCGCACGCGTAAGCGTTGGGCAGTCCTGTGGGAATTAAAGTGCCAGACTTCATCAAGTGCTGTCTATTAAACTGCCACGCCATGTGGTTTAAGATTCTACTTTCACGTGTAAAATGTAACTGATCCTGTTGTTCAGCATTGCGATATTGGCCTCCCAACTTAATTTTCTGTCAAGCGCTGCTGTCAAGACAAAATTGTGTCTCCAGACTTTAGTGTCCATAGCGTCGATATGAGGATTTTTGAACTCCCTCAAGCACCTGTTCAGCATTGACGCTTAGCCTCTTGTTTCTGATCCATTTTGACAACAATGAAAGTGAGAGCGCGGGGATCGATGTGCCCTACAAAAAGTTGATCGGAGTTAATCATTTGACTCCGAATCACAGAATCAGTCAACCGATTGTGTAAACGCTGAAAACCCAATATCACAACCATAACCACACACTAATGTTTACTTTATGCTTTGACACATAAAGGCGGCGAACTGAATTTACAATGGTGCACCGATTTTGTCATCCGTGGATGAGCCGGCTTACCGGAGAATGGAAGGAAAGACTCTTCATGTTTCCACAGTGAAGTAATCACATTCTATTCGAAATGAACGCAATTTAGTTATAAAATCCTTTCCGGGAATATGTGCCTTTTGAAGGAGAATTGACTTGGCAATTTCTCGGGAGCTTTGAGATCAATCAAGCGATGGACGGCGATTGAATTTCAGTTGTTGTCCTGCTGCTTCGGCACACGTCGATACCATTGAATGGAAGAGAGGGTATTACGTATGGACCACGTCAACGCATACACAGCCACCGACAAGGAATCATGCGTTGACCATCATATCGACTTTGGATTCTCCTCGGCGAAGAAAAATCCAATAAATATACGGAATTTTCATCGAGTACGCCCGCCTGAATACAAAACATGATACACTCTGTCATTGCTCAAGGTCCTTCGAAAGCGAAATAAGTTTTGCATGAATGTGCAAATGGGCCCGGGGAGGAGAAGTATATTTCATTCGGTTTCAAGGATAACGAAAGATTATTATTCAAAACACACTTTCGCCCGCACTAATACACACCACATTGACGTTAACGAGAATACCTGTCGTGTACACTCCTCTCCGACAAGTGATATTTATTCCAACAATTTAATTTACCGCTCCTGAGAGAGTGTTCATCTGTGCGAGTGTGTGGAGACGTACGTATACACCGCAAATCGATGTTCATCCAGTGTGAGCACTTGTACACGAGGCTTCGTCTCATTGGGAAATGTCTCTTAATGCCCTCAAGAGATTGTCTGGATTTTTGACAAGACCACATGTAAATACATAAGTGATTGTGTACATCCGTGTTTGCACATGGATGTGCGAAAGTAAATACAGGAAGAACGACGATTGTTTCGAGTGAAGGGAAATCAAATAGACAGAGGTGTGCACGGCTCTGTTTGTTTCTGGTTTTTCGAGCAAAACCGTACCTATGGTTCTGGGTGAATCCACCGCTTGAATAAGATTTAAACTGAAATTTGTTCTCTGCCTAGGTAGGTCGTAGGAATGCATTGGCATTTGTCTGGAACTCTGTCGGAATGAAGCAATATGTTTTTCAAGTATGAAGTGTGGGCTCTGGTGACACCACAGACTGCTAGATCCTTTTTAAACAGATAATGTCCTTCGTTGCACTGCCCCAAGGGCTGGGAAATAGAAACACTTTTATTCAGAGCTCGGTTGTCTGTGCGCACTTTATGACATTTAAGGTCCTGACTGTGTATGATTCTGTTGACAAAACCTATGGCAGCACATTGATGTACTCTGCATTTTCATTTGAGGGTTTCACCACCAAGAGCTGAGAATATGAATTTCTAAACTTGTCATTAATCAACTTGTAAAACGCCTAAATTCACGTTTGTCGCATTATCCAATTCCTTTCTAATCTGTTCTTTGCTCCAACTCCATTCTTCTTCTTGTTGTGGTGCTACAGTCCGGGATGGACCTGGGTCTCAACCCACATGCCTCTCCAGCCACTACGATCTTTCGCCAGCTGTCTCCAGCTGCCCATTCCAAGTTGGTTGAGGTCATTCTCCACTTGTGTGCGCCATTTTAGTCTTGGCCGTACTCTGTTGCGTTTACCCAGTGCCACGGATTCAAAGACTTTTCGCTCCAGAGCAGTGGTGTCCATACGCTCTACATGGCCTACCCATCTTAAGCGTTGTATCCGTAGACGCTTGACCACGCGCATGTCGCTGTACAGCCCATAGAGAACGTCGTTAAAAAATCGCACACAAAAGACTAAAGGCTTTCTCTTCCGCCTTTGCTAACGTTCAAGATTCCGCGCCATAAAGTAGGACGGGGATGATGAAGCTGATGATCAAGAGAGGGATTTATTACACAATTGCGACTGGCAAGTGTGATTCTGCGCTTGATTTCGGTACTGATGTTGTTGTCCCTGTTTACCGCGGAACCAAGGTAGGCGAAGTTCTTGACTTCCCCGAAATTTCTGCTGCCTAGAGTGACGCTCTGTCCGAGACGTCGATATTGTGTGTCCTTCGTTGGTGACAGCATGTACTTGGTATTGCCCTCATTTACCCCCAGACCCATTTTAGCCGCTTTCGCTTCAATGCCAGAAAACGCCTCATTGACGGCCCGCTGTGTTCATCCAATTACGTCAATGTTATCAGCGTAAGCTAGCAATTGAACTGACTTTTGGAAAATCGTGCCTCTTGTATTGACTTGTGAGCTCAGCACGAACTTTTCGAGGATGATGTTAAAGAAGTCACATGGCGCGTCGCCTTGTCTAAAACCTTTTTTGACATTGAAGGTCTCGGTGAGTTCGTTACCGACCTTGACGGAGCAGCATGAGTTCTCCATCGTCATCCTACACAATCTGACGAATTTGGTAGGAATCCCAAAACTAGACATGGCACTGTATAGCTCGTCTCTATGCACACTGTCATATGCAGCCTTGAAATCGACGAATAGGTGGTGAGTGTCAATTTGCATTTCTTGGGTCTTTTCCAGGATCTGCCGTAATGTGAAGATCTGGTCTATTGTGGACTTCCCTGGTCTGAAATCACACAGATAGAGACCTATTAGGTCATGGACAAACGGTTTCAGACGCTCACACAATACGGCAGAGAGGATCTTGTATGCGATTTTCAGGAGACTAATCCCTCTGTAGTTGGCGCAGTCAAAGTAGTCTCGTTTCTTATGAACCGGGCAAACGACGCTGAGATTTCACTCATCGGGCATGCTTTTTTCCGACCATATCTTACAGATGAGCTGGTGCATGCGCCCAACCAGGTCATCTCCAGCTGCTTTAAATAGTTCTGCGGACAGTCCGTCAGCTCTAGCAGCTTTTTTCGACTTCAGCTTGGATATTGCTATCTTCACCTCGTCTAAGTCGGGGTAACGGAATGCTTGTCTATCATCGTCCAAATTGAGTGGAACATTCTGCTTAACAGCGGGATTTGGGCCGCCATCTCCGTTATGGAGTCTGCAGAAGTGATCCTTCCAGATTCTCAGCACAGACTGCGACTCTACTACGAGTTGTCCGTTTGGGTCCCGGCAGGCCTTGGTCTGAACCTTGTATCCGCCGGATAGCTGTTTTACTTTTCGGTAAAACTTTCGGACATCATTCCTGCCATTGCACCTTTCCATTTCCTCGACTACGCGCTTCTCATGTTTCTTCTTTTTCCTTCTGAGCAGCCGGTGCTCTTCCCTTCTTCTCTGTACTGTTGTTCAGTTCATTTAGTAAAGCGAAACGAAACTTTGAGTCTGTCTTTCTTTTTTTTGTTCGGGAGTTTCTACAGAAATGACACTAGTTCTTGTGAGCAGTATACTTTTGTGCCTATTCGTATTCATCGTTGCAAGTCAATTGTTGCTGTTCTCCGTCCAACTTCCCACTTCCTAAATACAGGGAACTAAATTTCATAGCACATCACTCAATAAGTTTTGGGGTTAACCAATAAGAAAACATTTTCTAGACAAAATTCGACTTGACTAATCAACATAGTTTCCTTCAAGAGTGATACAGTAAGTCCAACGCCGCTCTATAATCTGGATTACTTTTTTATAAAATGGTTTATCTATGGCCTCAAAACAGGCTTAAGTTTCGGCGATTATCTCCTTATTCAAGCCATATTTTTCCCAACGAACATCTATTTGAAGTCTGAAAGGAGGTAGAAGTCGCTGGATGCCAGATTTGGAGAATACGGTGGGTGCGGAAGACATTCAAAGCTCACTTTGTGCAATCTGGCCATGGTAGCCAACGACTTGTGTCACGGTGCATTGTCTTGGTGGAAGAGATTATTTTCTGTTTCATATTGGACAGTTTTTTTGCAAGTTTTTCCTTCGAATGCACCAATTTTATTTACTGTTGATCTTATTGCCTTTCTCAAGATAGTCGATGAATAAGCATCGGTGCGCATCCCAAAAAACGAATGCCAGAGCCTTGCCAACCGACCTTTGTTTGCTTGGACATTTTGGGCGTGGTTTACCAGCTGCTGCCCACTGCTGCAGAAGTATCAACGTGTTCCTTTGGTCTATTTTGAGCAAACGTGATACCCCTATCGAAAACAACTTCCTCATGGAAAAATGTTCATGCTAAATACTGTACATACTGGCTTCTGATACCTCTAAGGAGTCAGCTATCTCACGCAATTTTACTTTGCGTTTATCCAAAAAGATTTTGTGTACTCTTTCGATGTTTTGAGGTCAATTGGCTTTCCAGAGCGTTCAGCATCGTTGGTGTTTGAAGTCAGCATAATAATAATAATTGGATTGGCCACAGGGGGACCAGGGACTAGCCTGCTTATCAACTGCTCGTATTGTGCGCGCTAATGTTCTCTCACAAGCAGAAGGGACCTTCAGTTTTCTGCCGACTCCGAACTGCGACGTGTGAGAAACGTTTTTTTCGACATTAATCAACTTATGAGTGTGGTCAGTAGCTCGAAAAAGGTGGTGCCCTAAAAATTCGAGGTGTTCAGACGGGCTTCGAACCCGGACCTTCGGTGTCTGAGTGTCGCACTCTACCTACTACTCCAAGGCGACCTTAAAGTCAGCATAACACCGAGAAATAGTTGTTTTTGATTAAAGAGTATCCCTGTAACACCTTTCAAGCCATTGCTGACCTTGCAAGGATTTATTTTCCATAATTTCAATCAGTACATGAAATTGAAATTTTTGTTTTTTCTATTGTTTTAAAAATCGAAAGAGTACCGTCACTAGTAGGACTGTAAGTTGTAGTCTACTATTCAACTTCAAAATTTGACAGGTATCAGTTGGATGGTTGTACTTCTCGAAAGTAATATGATGAATGATGATGAATGATATGAATTTTATGATGATGATGATGAATATGAATTTTATATTGGTGGCGTCCCCTGTATGTCAGTCCCGGGACTTAATGATTGATGTGCTAAGCTTGCACTTTGAGTTCGACATTCCGTAAGATCGTTGTTGTTAACAGAGCGAAAAATTACTCCAGCGATGCTGCTCAGACGATAAGAAAAAAACCCAATTGGTTACCACGTTATAATATGCTGTATATTTTTAATCAACTACCTTCTTGCTTGGTGGTCCGAAATAGAAAGAGGACGAGTCATAATTCATATAATCCAAGAAGTCTCGCTACAATTGCGGACATAACATAAGATATAGAGCAAGTATTTACATGAGCAGTACATAATGAATATGGCATGATCGTTTACAGTGAGACTAACATTTGCCTTAACATAATGCAAATAAAACTTTACATAAGTGAGCTTAGAAAGCTTTCACAGAATCCAATTAGAAATATCAATAACAAAACATAGAATTCGAGGGTAATTCATAAAGAAGGAAAGAGTAAGCAAGCATTTTCAATGTTGTAGAGTGAGCAAGATACATTATGCGTAGGAACTATACGTGAGTTCTCAACAATCGTTATGGCGACTATTCCCTCAAACGCTTTTAACATTCCATTCAACTCCTGCTTATATCGTTCTCTCCACCAAGACTAGCTACTTAGGACTAGAGGTAGTCTCTTGAGCTTACGCAAGCTTGGCATTAACGTGTGCCTTGGGAGTTGCAAAAATTAGTGCTATGGATATGCGCTTTGTCTTTATGTCTTTTCGTGGTTAAATCCAAAAGTATATTCATTTAGTTTCACCAATTCTGAATACTTTGTTATGAAGAGCAACAAAAGTACCCGACTCTTGGACACTTTCAGCTCATTTCCTTAACTTCTTGAACTTCTAAGAATTTCTGAATAGATATGGTCGAGATTGTGCAAAACGGATTGAGGCATATTAGACTTCCGCTAAAAAAGGAACTTCGAAATGTAAAGCTATAGTAATAAAAATTGTTGGCACGACAGTCCACAGGGGGACCGGGGGACCAGGGCCTAGCTTGTCCATCAACTACTCGTGTTGTATGCGCTACTGTTCTCTCACAAGTAGAATGGACGTGCCGACTCCGAACGGCTTGGTTTGAGAAGCTTTCTTAGACAGTTATTACCCTTTGAGTGTTGTCAGCAGCTCAAAAGAGGTGGTGCCGTGAAAAATTCGAGGTGTTCAGCCGGGAATTGAACCTAGACTCTTTGGCGTGTGAGCGTCGCACTCTACCCAATACGCCACGGCGGCCACCGTAATGTAAAGCTAAACATAAAAAAATCTCAAAAGTCGTCAAATGACCAACACAAGCGTAAAACTGAAAATTCTGTGTTTACTCAAGCACTTAATTTTCAATTCACTCAGCCAATAAATAAACTAAAAAAGAAGGCAAAAAGTGAATCTCTCCATAAGATTATTTTGCATCTCTTTGGCTATCGTTTCATAAAAATAAGCTAAGATACCCTCACGGTACCATTCCGTACAAGTTGGCAAGCAAATATTGAAAGCATAATGTTCTAAGTTGTGAATATTGGCAATTATTGTTCCTGATACCTCAGCTGGGATTAAAGCGCGTCTAATAGGCACTCGAATGTTTTCATTTCTAATAATTTATCAGGAACTGTATTATATCCAGCAACAAAGTAAGCAATCTCTTAACACTTAAATGAAAAGGACTGAGTGCGACTGTTGATCATATATGTTCATATCACTCAGTAATCGCTATCAATACAAAATGCTCTAATGAGTTAGACCGCTGTGTACATCCTCTTCTAGAATTTACCCTTGAGTCGCTAGAAAAGGCTATCCGATCGTCGACAAGCCCACCTTCCCACGTAAAATTATGAGTTTCGTGAATATCGAATGCCCTGTCCGCATCTTCCTCTTCGCATTGGCACGGGTTGTGACTTAATCCCGGTCACTTAAACTCTTTAGCGCGCGCTCATTACAAAATTAAAACAAATAATGTATGTATACACTGTTCGACGATATGCACCTCGTCAACCACTTTCAAATTTAGAAACTTTTTGTGTTCAGAATGGAAACTTGGATTAACGTGATCATTTGCTATACCGGTTTATACCATTTTACCATCCTCCCCTGAGTCGTAGTTTATGCAAGAACCGGTATGAAATCAGCATTTTTTTTAAATAAAACACCAATTATTAATGGGAAAGTAAAAACATTTTATTCAAAGTATTGGCCATTGTTTTCTACACATTTTGACCACCTTTCTGGCAATTTGTGAATACCACGCCAATAAAATTGTTCGTTTTTTAAAGCAAACCAATTAGACACCCAATTTTCGACCTCCTCGTATTAATCAAAGTGTTGCTCAAAGCGTGTCCCATCGATGAAAACAAATGGTAGTCGGAAGGAGCCAAGTCTGGTGAACCGGTTTTACTTTGTGTGCAGATGCATTGTCATGGAGCAAAATTACCTTGCCGTCTCTTCTGGCCCACTCTGGCTGTTTCTCGATCAAAGCATGGTTCATTTAATCATTTGTTACCGGTAGTATTAACGATTTTACCAGGTTTTAGGAGCTAGTGGTACAGCACACCTTTCTGGTTCCACCAAACACACAGCATTGTCTTCTTGCCGAATCGATCTGGTTTTGCAGTCGATGTTGATGGTTGTCCCAGATTAACCCATGATTTTTTCCGGTTCGGATTCTTAAAATAAATCCATTTTTCATCGCCAGAAACAATCCAATGCAAAACCGATTTTCTGTCGTGTTTTTGAAGCAAAACTTCACAAGTGATTTTTCGGTTTTCCATCTGTCTTTCATTCAATTCATCTTGTACTCATTTGTCACACTTTTGGATCTTTCCCATAGTTTTGAAACGGTCAGAAATTGTTTGTTGTGCAACATTTATTTTTGCTGCCATTTGCTTTTGACTCAAAGTATCATCTCCATCCAATATCGTTTGCAATTCGGTGTCTTCAAACTTTTTTGGTGGTCTTGCACGTTCTTCATTTCTCACATCAAAATCATTATTTCTGAACCGTTGAAACCATCTTTTGCATGTTGCTTCTGACAGAGCATGATCACCATATGCCTCGACAAGCATTCGATGCAACTCTGCAGCACTTTTCTTAAAATGAAAACAAAAAATGAATGCTTTCCGCAAATCATCACTTTCTGGTACAAAATTCGACATTTTTAACACGATGAAAAAATATGTTCTCTATTCAATGACTTGATGTATACTAAAACTTTTGCACAGATGTCATAGCAAACAAACAAAAAAAAATAAGGGCTCGTTCACAACAAATGTTCCCTATCGAGACATTTGTATCTTGACGCTCACTTCATACCGGTATACCTGGTAACCTTAGTTACCCAATCTGAGACCACGTTTGAGGGAGCTTGGAGGAAGACCGTTCTTAAGCTTAAGCGTCTCTCTGGGTCACAAAAGAATGCAACTCCACACTGAGCTAGGGAAGTTCCCTAGCCGCCTTGCCTAGAGAAGGATCAGCAAAAAACTAGTCCCATCAGCATAGTGCACTAACCCCGTTTACTCTCACTGCATTGGGTTCAATCTCACAGCCGCCACGATGCTCCACCAGGGGTGACTACTGCTCGATTAGGCTGGAACAGAAATTCGAGGGGCTCCCGAACTCCCGTGGCATCAGAATAAAACTTATGATCAAGATGCCGCTATAAATCAGTTTACCGCAACATCAGGGTATGTAAGCCGTCATCGTATTAAATTGTCTTGGGTTCCATCAGTGTTTCATTTGATACTAATAGGAGCGTTCCTGGTATGATTTTCAATCATGTTATTAATAAATTCAGTTTCATCTTCTGGAGTGTGTGTACCACGTACAACCTATATTGAGCACAGACAGGGTTCTCCATTCAGAACAGAAGAAATTAGAAAAAGACGGTGGATTTTAAATGCAGCTCATGTTCATGTCCCCAAACATTTCCTATCAATCGACAAAAACAGACAGATTAGCCTTGTTACTCATTGCGACCTGTCAATAGACAAAACAATAAAAGCCATCAAAAGCAGTTAACCCAAAGAGAATTAGCCGTTTATGCAACATTTCATTTAACCAGGGACAATAATTGCATACAAACACAAAATTCTGTATTATCCGCTTTCACAGAATAATCTCCGGTAACCGCATTTATTCGCAACTATCTGCATTTGTTGCACCAACAAACCAAACAAAAAAGCACCCGGTCTCTGAGCCATCAAAAAACGAAATCTATCCGATATGACAATATTTGAGCTCTGAATTTGCTTATTTTGACATTTGTGTTTTTGTCTATTCCCTTTCACCGTTTTGCCGGCAACACAGGACTTGCATTCAACAGCTCAGAATTCGATTTTCCTCGATGAGTTATCGATTTAAAAAGGAAAACACAAAAATACTGTCGAGTCAAATAGGAAAAATATTAAATGAGTATTAACTGTCGCAGTATCTGTCATGACGTCGGCGTGAGCTGGTGAGCTCTCCGGGATGAAGCAAAAGTTGTGGCTTTGAATGCACACAATGTGATGCTGCATACACATCACATGTGTATTTGCCTGTCACTGCAAATAGTTGTAAAATAACATTGTTGAAGCAGCCTCGAGGAAATTGATGATGCGGATGGAAAGGAATGTGAGTCCAGCTCAATGTCATATTTTTACGTATATATTGTAACGCAGAGCGTCGAGACATGCACGACTAAAATATTTTCAGTTCTTCGAACTCCAATGAAGTAGAGAACATAAGCCTTTGAATGATAATCGAATCAACTTAAGTCCAAATTACAGTGTGGGGTCAAGTAATCATTTTGGAAGCATTTGGATATGCCAGTGGAGGTTAAAAACAAGGGAATGATAAAGTTAAGTAACGACGGGCTTCCTCGCTTTGCTGGCAGAAAAAAACACCCAATTAAGGTGAAGTAAAGTTTGCTTGGAGTTTGCTAATCGAATGAATAGATACTTTCTGTGCATTGGCTTTTATATGGGATGCAACCGAGCTTATAGTAGTAGATATGCCCAAGGAACGAAAGTGGCAGGGGACCAGCTTTCTCTCTGTGCCGTTAAACATTTAGGTCCACAACAGAAAGGTCCAATAGCAATAACATTTCGGCCACTGTTTGTTTCTCAATTTGTCAAACCCTCTGCCATGTCTCCGTCACCAGTTTGAAACTCACAGATATCTGAGTTTTCATGAAACGGTTGGATAACGATTCAACAGTCTTAAAATCACAGAGGCGCGAAAGATTAACGAACATTTTAAGACAACACGGCGTCTACTGAAGAGCTGGATTTTACATTTTCCTCTTATGTTTCTTGTGACGCTACAGTCCGGGGTGGACTTGGGTCTCAATCAACATGCCTTTCCAGCCAGCACGATCCTTCGCCAGCTGTCTCCAGTTGCCCACTCCAAGTTGGTTCAGGTCATTCTCCACTTGTGTACGCAACTTAAGTCTAGGCCGTACTCTGTTGCGTTGTCATAATGGCACGGATTCAAAGACTTTTCGCGCCGGAGCAGTGGTGTCCATACGCTCTACATGGCCTAGCCGTCTTAAGCGTTAAATCCGTAGACGCTTGACCAGGCTCATGTTGCTGTACAGCCAACAGAGTTCGTCATTAAATCTTCTCCTCCAGATGTCATCAACGCAAGCAGGACCAAAAATAGCACGCAAAAGTCTTTTCTCGAAAATACTAAGGGCTTCCTCATCCGCCTTTGGTAACGACCAGGCTACCGCTCCATAAAGTAGAACTGGGATGATCAAGCTCAAGATCAAGATCAAGCATAAAGCTTAGTCCTACACAATCTGACGAGTTTGGTAGGAATGCCAAAACTAGACATAGTACTGTATAGCTCGTCTCTATGCACACTGTCATATGCAGCCTTGAAATCGACGAATAGGTGGTGAGTGTCAATTTGCATTTCTTGGGTCTTTTCCAGGATCTGCCGTAATGTAAAGATCTGGTCTATTGTGGACTTCTCTGGCCTGAAATCACACAGATAGAGACCTATTAGGTCATGGACAAACGGTTTCAGACGCTCACACAATACGGCAGAGAGGATCTTGTATGCGATGTTCAGGAGACTAATCCCTCGAAAGTTGGTGCAGTTAAAGGGGTCTCCTTCCTTCTGAATCGGGCAAACGTCACTAAGATTCCATTCATCGGGCATGCTTTTCTCCGACCATATCTTACAGATGAGCTGGTGCATGCGCCCAACCAGGTCATCTCCAGCTGCTTTAAATAGTTCTGCGGACAGTCCGTGCGCTCTAGCAGCTTTGTTCGACTTCAGCTTGGATATAGCTATCTTCTCCTGGTTTAAGTTAAATTAAATCGAGTAGAACATTCCGTTAAGGAGCCTACTGAAATTGTCTGAGCACAGTCCGCGACTCTATCACGACTTGTTCATTTTGATCCTGTCAGGCTTCGGTCCGAACCTTTTATCCTCCGGATATAATAATGGTTGGCGCTACAGTCCAAAGGGGGACCAAGGCCTAGCTTGCTCATCAACTACCCGTGTTGTACGCGTGTATTCTCTCACGAGTAGGAGGGACCTACAGTTTTTTCCGACTCCAAACGCCGAAGTTTGAGAAGCTTTCTTAGACAGTTATTCTTTGAGTGTTGTCAGCAGCTCCAGAGCCGCGAAAATTCGAAAAATTGGTGTTGAGCTAGGAATCGAACCTAGACTCTTCGGCGTTTAGCGTCTCACTCTACCCACTACGCAACGACGACCACTATATGACGTGACACCCAGCACATCAGTGGCAGCTTCTTTGATGGCTTCTTGACAACGTTTCCAGTCTTCTTCTATGGTCAGTGCAGGCAGCGTCGACCTATGAACGAGTTTCAGAGAGACTGGGTCAGCAAAGTTCCCAACGATTTCCCGTTGCGATTGTAGCTTTCCGACGTCAAACCGTATTGGCCTGTCGCGACTCCGCTGATCACTCGCTATCCGGGTTCTTACCTTGGCTTCAACAAGGTGATGATCCGAGTCGATGTTTGCACCTCGGAAGGTTCGGATATAGAGAATACTGGAGAAGTGTCTGACGTCGATCGCAACATCATCAATCTGGTTGACGGTTGATTGATCAGGAGATCGTCAGGTCCCTTTGTGAATGTCCAGGTGTGGGAACCGCGTGCTAGCCGCAGAGAGGTTCCGCTCCGAGGCGAAGTCCAGCAGCCTGGGTCCGTTTCCGGATGTGTTGTCGTGCTGGCTGTGTTTACCGATGACTCCAGCAAAGATGTCCTCCTCTCCCAGCTGATAGTTGAAATCTACTAGAACGATCTTAGTGTCGTAACTGGGGCATCGATCATATGTTCTTTCTAGGAAATCATAGAAATCATCCTTGGTGTTGTCATCATTCTTCTCTGTGGTGGCGTAAGCGCATATTAGGCTGATGTTCCCGAATTTAGCCTTGATGCGGATTGTCATGAGGCGTTCGCTGACGGGGTCGAAGCTCAAGACATTTTGCCTAACTCTGCCTCGAACAGCAAATCCGCATTATGTGCGGATTGAGAATTCTGTCTACTCCGTCAAGATCAAAATAAAATTCATGAATATCTTCCATGTCAAAAAAGGTACAGGGAGGACCTCAACCAATGGTGTAAGTCACTGCAAGAAACGAAGGTCATTCTCTACTTTATTGCTGAAGGTGCTCCTTTTCCTCTTAATGTTTAGAGAGGAAGGGGTCACAAGTCTTGTTCATATAAGTATCCTATGCCTTGTTCACATATGTTAGCGAATTTCTGAAGTCGTATCCGCCATATATTTGACTTACCCCATATAAAGAGATGCAAAACGTTACTCAACCAAACGTGAAACGAACCCTAAATATAAATCTAAAAGTGCGAAAAAATCTGAAGAATGGAAATATAAGAACAAGAAAGATTTTTTTCTTCTAAGAAATAAGAAGAAGAAGTCATTACCAGATGCTTGAAGATTCAGCAAACAATTTTAAAGACGCGCACAGAAATCATGCTTGGGGGGTCGTAGAGTACTCCAAATGAATCTATGCACACCGCTTCGCCGAAATGTGAATATTACTTGAAGCAAATGAGTAGCGTCAAAGGCAAAATTCACTGCTTTAATGCTTCGATAAATCGTAACCCTAATTTGTTTGGACACCTAATTAAAGCAAGCAAAATGTTCTTAATTGTTTGAAGGTTTAATGTGTCTTTGTAAACAGGGAGAAGCATATTTGCTTTGGGGAGAGTTTGGCTCTCCGAAGCTGTACATAAATTACAAATGATAGAGTTAACTCCCTGAAAAGTCCCCCAAACGAATGTTTGAATTGAACTTGAACTTTGGAAACTAATGGAGAAATTTGATTTGTAGAGAGAATTTTCACTGGAGACAAGAGTGTTTTAACACAGTGGTTAACTGCTTTGACACTAATAGAGGCTGTACATCGGCTTGTTTTCATAAAAACAAATGAGTGCCTTGTGCATTTGCTCTATTCCACGAGCTATGAGCAAAGTTTCTTGATCCTAAGTTTCATATGTATGGAAACGTTTCTCTTGTCAGTAAGGCTAAGAACAAAAACAAACACTTTCAAAAACTTTATCATTTAGGGCTCTTCAATATTTCTTTTTTTTTTAATCTAAAACTTGATAAGAGAGTCGATAAAAATGTTTTATGTGTTGAGGAACATTGAGTGAGAAGTAAGCGTTTTATGTGGGCGCCGTCTAGGTTCTATTCCCAGCTCAACACGAATTTTTCACGGCACCACCTCTTTCGAGCTGCTGTCAACACTCAAAAGAGTAATAACAGTCTAAGAAAACTTCTCAAACTTCACCGTTCTTTAGGTCCCTTCTACTCGTGAGAGAACAGTAGCGCGCTCAACACGAGTAGCTGATGAGCAATCAAGACACTGGTCCCCCTGTAGACTGTAGCGACATCCAATTATTACAATTATTAGGTGTTAGTCACTGTATCAAAATACCTTGATGGTACTATCTGCACTAACAATTGTACATCCTTGCATCGGATGATGCATTAACTGGAATATAATACGAGCGAACCAAACAAATATAACGGTAAAAACAAGAACAAATACATTTTTTTAATGAAAATTATAACTACTTCATTTATTACGAGTCAAAAAAGAGTAAACAGTATACATTTCTATCGACAAATGTACTTATTTATTGCTTTAAAAATTAAATTTAGTACTTTGTTGGCCCTCCTTTGGATTTTATTGCTTCCTTGAGTCAACGTGGCATAGACATTACCAGTTTATTGGTAACATCCAGGGAAATTTTTGACCATTCTTCTGTTATAGCTTTTTTCAGGTCTTCCTTGTTGTTAATAGTACTCTGTCGAATTCTTCTATCCAAATGCTCTCATAAGTGTTCTATTGGGTTAAGGTCCGGTGATTGCGGGGGATGATCAGGCTGTTTTGGGGTCATATGTTCCATAACAAGACGTGAGGTATGCTTAGGATCTTTGTCTTGCTGAAAGATTCAATTCCTAGCTAAACCTAATTTGTCTACGCTCGGTTGCAAGTTGGTCCTTAGAATATTTCGATAATCTTTCTTCCTCATTGTACTATCAATGAAGACAAGATTACCGACCCCAGATGCTGCTACACACCCCCACTCCATCACTGAAGCTCCCCCATGTCTCACGACCGGCCTAATATTTTTTCAGTAAATTCTTAATTTTTTGCTTTCCAAATTTGTTTATTCCTATGGCTCTTAAAAATTTCGAATTTGCTTTCCTCACAAAATAAAATGTTTTGAATAGTTGATCACATTGAATAAAGCTGTTTTTGTGTATCAATGGAATTTGAGTTTTGTTGTTGTTTTGACCCAATTTTCATCTTAATACAGTAATCAGATATTTGTTTACTCACTTTTGAAGCTCACAGTATTTTTCAGTAGATTAGTTCAAAGTGCAATATAATTTCATATGGATTTCGGTAGCTTAGTAGCATTCAATAATAATTTTCACACTTACAAATTAAAATAAATATTGATTAATTATAATATTGGACTGAATGTGTTCATTTTATTTCATTTCGTGAAAATTCGGATTGCCAGTATACAACAAAATGCAATTCCAGGAAGTAAGTAAATATCTATAATCCAATGGCATTATGTTTGTCAGCTTTGTCTGCCTGCCTTGTGTGGTTTTCGGTACATAATTGTTTGCCATTTCAGAATGCTCGTCCTTCATGGACATTGACCAAGCATTCCATTTGCCTTGGCGTTGCTAACCTAGTGTGTTCATTAATAATAATAAAAATAATAAATCAATTTGTTAACAAAAAATCAATTACTACTTAAAATTCATATTTCCAAATTTTGATTTGAATATAACTATGAAATTTAACAGTGCCATAATACTTTGGAACTTACTATGTCTATACGGCATTTAACGCTCTCAAACTGTTTCTGAAAATGCCTACTATTTGAATGATGAGCGACACGGTGAAACGATGCGATTGTTATGCTTCGCTGGACTACGATCGTTTTAATAGTAACGTGGTGAGACCCTGAACTACCTTCTTCAATATATCCTCGGTGTCGGGGTGAAGCTGTGATAATATATACAAATGTGATTATTAATTCACGTTTTATCTCTAATTAAATGGAATCATAATGGCAACTGAGACGATGAAGTTGAAAATTGAGCATCGCGCTGTAAAAAATTCCTCACTAAGCAAGAAAAAAGTCAAAAACCTATTCATGAAGAGATGATGGTTGTGTACCAGTGTTCTGCACCTTCATTGTCAACTGTGCAAAAGTGGTCAAGCGAGTTCAGGAGAGGCAAAGCAAGCATTGAAGGAGACTCCGGCGCCAAAGCTACTGCTTGTACGGGAGAAAGTATCAAAGAAGTCGAAAAACTTGTTCTTGAGGATGCCTGAAA
The DNA here is from genome assembly GCA_955652365.1 of Eristalinus aeneus. Classification (NCBI taxonomy): domain Eukaryota; kingdom Metazoa; phylum Arthropoda; class Insecta; order Diptera; family Syrphidae; genus Eristalinus; species Eristalinus aeneus. Next base: position 7,525,064 of record OY019131.1, on the reverse strand, counting down.
ATAGGTGAAAATGATGGCAGATATCACCAAGCTTTCAACTGGTGGCATTCACACCATTCTTCATGACCATATTAACTTTTCAAAGGTCAGTGCCACGGATGCTCACAGCGCCTCAGAAAAAGTGAGAATCGAATGTTGTAGAGAGCTTTTAGAGATGTATAGTGAGAACGCGGACGGTGTAATGGATCGAATTGTTACTGGGAACAAAACATGGGTTCACCACTACGACCCTGAAAGCAAACAAGAATCCATGCAGTGGTATGAAAAAGGAACTGATCCCCGAGGAAGTTCAAAGTCACTCTGTCTGACGGGAAGCTCATGGCTACAGATTTTTTGGGACTCAAAGGGAATCGTGCTCAGTAAGTACAAAAACAAAAGTGAAACGATCAACGCCACATCTAACGCTTTTACTTTGCATAATTTGCGGGAGGAAATTAAAAAGAAAAGACAGGATAAACTCGCAGCGGGTGTGTTGCTTCTTCATGATAACGCTCCTGTTCACACGGCTTGAGTTTCCAAGGCTGCTGCGCGAGATTGTGGTTTCGAAGAAATCCAACACCCACCCTATAGTCCGGATTGAATCATCTTCTTTTTCTTCTTGTGGGACCAGGTTGGACCTGGGGCTTAACCACATGCCTCTCCAGCCAGTACGATCTTTCGCCAGCTGTCTCCAGTTACGCACTCCAAGTTGGTTGAGGTCCTTCTGTACTGGTGTACGCCACCTTAGTATAGGACGTAATCTGTTGTGTTGTCCCAATGGCACGGATCCAAAGACTTTTCGGGCCGGAGCATTGGTGTCCCTACGCTCTACATGGTTTAGCCATCTTATGCGTTGTATCAGAAGACGCTTGATTAGGCGTATGCCGCTGTGCAGCCCACAAAAATCGTCACTAAATCTTCTTCTCCAGATGCCATCAACGCAAACAAGACCAAACCTCGCACGCAAAATATTCTCTCAAAAAGACTAAGGGCTTCCTCATCAACTTTTAGTAACGTCCATGACTCCGCGCCATAGAGTAGGACTGAGATGAACAAGCTGTTATATAAAGCGAGCCTAATCCTTCCAAGGAGGACTTTATTACTCAATTGCTTCTTGAGCCCAAAGAAATAACAATTGGCAAGAGCGATTCTGCGTTTCTAAGTCTAATCACGTCAATGTCATCAGCGTAAACTAGCAACTCAACGGACTTTTGGAAGATCGTGCCTCTGTTGTTGACTTGTGAGTTAAGCACGATCTTCTCGAGGATGATGTTGAAGATGTCACATAACAATGCATCGCCTTGTCTAAAACCTTTTCGATATTGAAGGTCTCGGTGAGTTCATTACCGACCTTGACGGAGCAGCATGAGTTCTCCATCGTCGTCCTACACAATCTGACGAGTTTGGTAGGAATGCCAAAACTAGACATGGCACTGTATAGACCATCTCTATGCACACTGTCATATCCAGCCTTGAAATCGACGAATAGGTGGTAAGTGTCAATTTGCATTTCTTGGATCTTTTTTGTACTGTGAAGATCTGGTCTAAAGTGGACTTCCCTGGTCTGAAACCACACCGATAGAGACGTATTAGGTCATGGACTAACGGTTTCAGACCCTCACACAATAAGGCAGAGAGGATCTTGTATCCGATGTTCAGGAGACTTATCCCTCGGTAGTTGGGGCAGTCAAAGGGGTCTCCTTTCTTGCGAACCGGGTAAACGACGCTGGGATTCCACACACCGGGCATGATTTCCTCCGACCATATCTCACAGATGAGCTGGTGCATGCGCCCAACCAACTCATCTCCAGCTGCTTTAAATAGTTCTGTACACAGACCGTCCGCTCCAGCAGCCAGATTGAATCGGATTTAAAAACAAGTTTTCGTGTGAAAAGATTTTCGAATGGTGAAGAACTCAAGTCGGCAATAAATGGGTATTTTGCAAATTTATTTTTTTGAGAGTTTAAACAAGTTCATCTCAAGATGTAACAAATGCATTGATGTTAGGGGAGATTATATTGAAAAATAAAAACAATTTAAAATGAATTTGTATTTTGCTTCATATCGATATCGAGAATATATTGAACACACCTCGTATTTGAATGATGAGCGACACTGTGAAGAGATGCGATTGTTATGCTACAGGAAGCAAATTTCTGATGACGTTATTTAGTACAATCGCTTGGACGATCGTCTTAAAAGTTACGTGATGAGACCTACTGGACTCAATGCCGTTGAAGTTACCGGGGTTAATTTCTGGTCTTAACAAATTCCACCATGGCACCAGGTCTCTCGTGTCTGACCATTTAGTGTTTCAGACAGCTCACGTAAATCTTAAAAAAGCCATTTCACCATTTGGTCTCGGCTAAGAACTGTAATGCCATTTTACTCCTGAACGAAAGCTAATGCAACACGAACAGTTGCTAATAAGCTGGGATATGGTCGAATTGTCATGGAATATGTTTATTTCACGCATTTATTCAGTTATATCTAATAAATGTGACTACACTTAGCGTGGACCTGAGACAACCTCAAAGAACAAACATTAATTTGGATCTGCAACAACTTTCATCACTTTCTCGCGAAAAGACGCCTAAGGTATGTATTTTCGCTTTTTTTATTGCCCCCATCATGCATGTATATAAATTTAATTATAATTCTTAAGGGGGGGCTTTAAACACTATCTTGAGCATTGATGCATGACCCAAAAAATTGAATTACTTCTAACACTCTGTGCGCTTGATCAGAGAGCATAAAGCCCTTTAACTGGAAGAAAGCGAAGTTATCCTTTCTCCAAATTAGAATTCTTAGCTCCTTCAGCTATTCTCCTTTGCTTACATAATTCATTTGCCGCTTATCCGCCGCATTATCCGCATATCCCGAACAGATTTCTTTCTTAAACTTTCCAAACTAAAACTGCATGACACGTATAAAATCAACTTCGAAAACCTTGCTTTTCCATTTCAACTCATCTTTTTCGCAGAATAAAATCACCGCAAAAAGAATGAAGGAGAAGTTTTTTTTTTGCTACCCTCTCCCTAAAGAGAATTCATTTCCAGACACAATCCGCAGAAATATTTCTTAGGTAAAACCAGGAATAAAAAAAGCCTTGGGACGGGAACTGCAGTTCGCCATGTCTGGGAAATGAATGAAAAATTGCAAGATATCGTGCCTTCACTGGTCGTAAGAAACGTGAGTAGTATGCGGTTCGAAGTTTTCGTATTCGCGGTGCATATGTAACGAAAGGGAAACCGTTTCCTTCGTTTTGCGGGAATATCACTTAGAACTTTTCCCCAGGAAACTGCCTTATCGATCGATGTGTGATTTATTGCCTCTAATACTTAAATGTTTCGCTATCAAGAGGAGCGGAGAAGATCTTACTTCTGGTTCCGGGTAGGTATTTTGTTGGAAAGGCGAACAAAGTGCCAGGCGATGCGGAACGAATTCTAGTTTAGATTTAATACTTGCAGTAGGAAATTTTATCAGACTAGTAGTATTTGCTCAAACATCTATCGTGGTGCATAGATTATGAGGGAAGTGTCTGCATCTCCCTGCAAGGTATTGGAATAATTTTCCTTTTGATCCCAAAATAACTTGTTGACCGAAATGAGTTGTCAGTTCTGTTTCAAAAGGCATTTCCTTTTTTGTTTATTCCATGTCGGCATCGATTCGCCTCCATTTGCAAACGCTTAGCAATGAAGGCCGAAAGCGTCAACAGAACAGACACTCCATGAATGGCCTCTGTTTTTGAATAAATGAATGATAACATACAAAGGCATACTTCCTCTTCATATTTCGACAAATTTTTTCACCCACCCCTCAGATCACGCAATTTGAAGGCACAATTTACCTTTATCTTCAAGGAAAATTGAATATCCTGACAAGTGGTGGGAGACATTTCACAAACATTCGAAAGACCTAATTTCGCACAATTTATGTGCCATTCTATATGGCTGCGGAAAAGAACTGAATGCTGATCTAACATTATTCGTACATGTGGGGCATGCTCGCATTACGGCCGTCCGGGGGCAAGGAAATACACACAAATACGCTCATTCTATGCAAACATTCTCAATTTCAACAGAATCCTTTTATTTGGCATGTGGATACAAATCCAATCGATATAGGAATGAGAACTTATACCGAACGTTTGCCTAAGAATAAATAGAGCATGCTTCTCTTCGCAAGTTATCTGGGAGATGATTTTTTTTTGTCCTCTGTTTTCCACACGTAGATGGAGGATGTTTGTATTTTATGAATACGGGAACTACTTGCTTTCTTGGCGGAATTTGTGTAAGTCGCTGGTTGGATGTATTTAAAATGCGGTTAATTACGAGGATCTGATAAAAATTAAAACAGATTTCGAGAATGTTCTGGGCGGGTATTGGTGGTTGCACCTTCGATTTGAGACCTTTTAAGTTTAGAGTTTGACGACATAGGTATTTACTGCTTCCGATTGTGGTACAAAATTCTGTATCATCATGATGTGCAAAAGAACAGACACAATCACAAGGCCATGTTGGGTTTTTAAATGTCAAATGCGTCTAAGGGGGGAATTCTTTAGTGTACAGAAATAATGGGAAGTGCTTTCCTATGTTATGAAAGAACACCCCACGAAATAAATTATGAGTTCCCCAAACACTTGTAAGAAATTGAAGAAAAAAACCTTCACAATTATTGTTCTGAAGCTTTTTTCATGAATTGCAGTACACTATCTATAATATGAACAGTGGTTAATAATAATACGAATGATGCCTTATATATTTCGGAATTGGGCAACTCTAGTGTTGCAATCTGGCAACTGCCATCTCTATCGTAAGGTTTGACATTTTTGAGGTTATACGTACTCAGATCGTTTTGACATACGAGCGCTATTTGTGTTGTGTACAGTAACTTAAAAGTTTCATCTCGCCCAAAAAATGGAATTAAATCGTTAAAATTTTCGTGCGATTGTTTTTTACAACTTTCGACGTGGAACTCAACAACATTGCATCTTAGCTTAATTCAATTTTTGTCGCTGAAGCTAAATCATGAACCAGTGTTTATCGATGGTATGGTGAATTCAACCGAGGTCGTAGTTCACTCCAAGACGAATTTCGTGAAGGTCGTCCAAACTCAGTTGTTGTTCCGGAAACTATTGATGCTGTGCGCCAATTGATATTCCGCGAAATTTCTTCTTCTTGATAAAAAAATTCGGATAGGTCGTGTTGCACGTCAGTTGGTTTCAGTTTGTTCCTCCTGCACGCCTGCAATAAACGTTTTTGATTGACACGTCTGTGCGATTTTTGCGTTTGTTTTTCGTCACCAAAATTTGTGTTTCAGGTCTTGGTTTTTTGTTTCTGTGCCACAAATCTCGAAGGAAACAAAGCTTTTGTCCTATAGGAAATGGTCTGTAGAGGGGCTGGTTAATCAAAAATAGATAAAGATGCTTCTGGCAAAACACAGTGCAGTTGGCAAATATTTTCTTTTCCAAATACCCGTTCTCAGTAAAGATTTTAAGTTTCTAAATTTAATATAACATTTTGTGATGTTTATAATGAAATAAATCCATCCAATTAATTTGTATGTGATAGAAATTGCATTATTTTTGACTTCTTAGGAATATTTTTTTTACTTAACAACTTACTTACAAAAATGTGATGAACACACTGCTGGTTCATCACATTTTTCAATTAAAATACGACGCTACTCCCTTGATTTTTATTTGTTCACGTTATCGCACCTCTTATGTATGCAACGGGCAAAACACGGGGAATACGCGCTTAGGGTTGTGATTGTTTTGATAGACTACCAACATCAATCGAATTATTTCTATTTACCTTGAATAATATTTGTTTTCATTTTCAAAGCAATTGTTCGGTTTATTTCATTGAATGCTAATATTGGAATAAGAACATTTAAAAAAAACTGAAATGGCATTAATTACATATTGATTTACAAATCTGATGAAAGGAATACATAATGTATAGCCCCTAGAAACAAACAAACTATGCAAAGTGAACCCCTTTTGACATCGTTTACATTAACGCCAAGGAAAAACGTATATATAGTTTCTTGTGGCGCTACAGTCCGGGCTGGACCTGCGCCTCAACTAATGCCTCTTCAGCCAGCACGATCTTTCGCCAGCTGCCTCCAGTTGCGCACTCCCAGTTGGTTGAAGTCCTTCTCTACTTAACTATACCGTCCTCTGTTGCGTTCTCCCAATGGCTTGGACTCGAAGACTTTTCAGGCCGGAGCAGTGGTGTCCAAGCGTTCTACATGGCCTAGCCATTTGTATCCAAAGTATGCGTTGTATCCGAAGACGCTTGACCAGGCGCATGTCGCTGTACAGCCCATAGAGTTCGTCGTTAAATCTTCTCCTCCAGATGCCATCAACGCAAATAGCACCAAAAATTGGAAGCAAAACTTTTCTCTTGAAAATACTAAGGGTTTTGAGGACATATAAAGCGTGATTTTTTGAAAGCTATAGAAAAGTTTTTCAAAAAAAAAAAAAACACATAAAATTCAGACAAATGCAGACAATCTTTATTTGAATTGATAGTACGGTCCATATTTTTTCATGTTTGAAGATAATTTCATGCAAAAGTTGATCTTGACTGCGCCTCGGACGGTCCATCCCCTTTGTCTAATTTTGGCATATTCTTTTCAACATTTCGGCCGGTATCTCACCAATAAATGCTTCAATGTTGTCTTCAAATGAGTCATTTGAAGTGGGTTTGTCTGTATAGACATGAGCTTTAACATAGCCCCACGAGAAAATAGTCTAAAGGCGTTAAATCGCCCGATCTCGACGGCCGACTGGCCGGTCCCGAACGTGAAATAAAATTTTCAATGAACCGGCCTCTCAATAAGGCCATTGTTGTGCGTGCTGTGTGGCATGTGGCACCGTCTTGTTGAAACCACATGTCATGGAAGGCAAGCTCTTGCATTTTGTGCAAAAAAAGTTGGATATCATCTCACGGCAGCGTTCACCATTCACAGTTGCGTTACGATTCGCATCATCTTTGAAGAAGTACGGTCCAATGACGCCACCAGCCCATAAACCACACCAAACTGTGACATTTTCTGGATGCATTGGTAGCTCTTGCAATGCTTCTGGCTGATATTCACTCCAAAATCGACAATTCTGCTTATTTACGCACCCATTGAGCCAAACTTGAGCTTCGTTCGTTTTTGACCATAAAATGGAAGAAGCGCGCGATGAAATTTTTTAACAGAGCCCGTATTTTGATAATAAAATTCAATAATTTGCAAACGTTATTCGTTTGTCAGACGATTAATGCTTAAATTTTTTTAAAATTTGCGTGGCTATAGACCAAACTGAAGATGTTTGACAGTGAAAAAAAACACAAAACGTGCGTCAGCTGTTTAAACCAGTGTTGCCAAAACGTAATAGCTAAAAAAATATCCTTTGAATGTTTACTTTGTGACACATCAGATTGATTTCGAATGGCGAGCTTCTGTGATGGACGACTACAAGACATCATCAATTAATGATGTACCCCTCTTTCGTTTGCAAGTGAGTTTTATTCATTAAATTTGAAGAGAATTTATATTCCATCCCAAAATCAAGAGGACAAGTAAGGCGGGACAGGTTCCGAAAATGCTCCTCTCGGAATTGCGTCTTTGAGATTATTCTGGTAGTGAAGGAAAGTTTTAAATAAAATTCAACTGTTGCAATTGAAACTGTCTTTATTCAAAATTGCCGCTGCCAGAGAAGATCAACGTCTTCTTCTTCTTCTTCGTATGGCGCTACAGTCCGGGATGAATCTGGACCTCAAACAGCATGCCTCTTCAGCTGATTTTGCGCAGTTGCCTTCACTTGCGCACTCCAAGTTGGTTGAGGTCCTTCTTCACTTCTATGTGGCAGACATGCGTCCACAAATGTTATACAAAACCTACAGATTGGACAAGGTCTGAACCAACCATAGCTGCTGTACACCTCAGATATAAAATAAAACAATTGAAAAAAGAAAAGACCTTTCTCAAATTGTATTTCACCCCTAAAACAATAGTAGTATTCTGAACCAAGAACATATTCCAATGATAAGTCATACCTTAGAGCCCGAATTTAGTGCGGTGGGAAAGACTAGATAGGGAAAATCAGATTTGAGAGAATTTTTGTTTCCTTATTGGAAAAAGCATTGAAATCGTCTTGTTGTGGCGCTACAGTTGAAATCTACACAAAGGAAAAAAAACATAATTACTTTCCTAACTTCCTGAAGTCATATATTGCTGAATACTCATTAGGTATATCGCCAAAATGGCACATTCATATAAATTTTAGTTCTTGAGGATGAAGTATCAGCAAATATTAATTCATTAATTCATTTTAAACAGTTTGCTAAGAGAAAGTTGAAAGCCTTAGCAACACCCTAAAATAATTTCATAATGTCCGCCATACTGATTGCAAAGTGGGGAAGAATTTGTCAAATAAACAAAGTATTCCCTTGTCGACAGCAGTTCCCCTAACCTGCTAATTTATAATTAAAAAATGAGTAGGATTCTTTGGCGTCCTCAATATGTTTTTGGGAATGGCACTGATTAAATTACGAGTTTGAGGAAAAACATTTATATACGGTTGGCAAATATCTAACTTCCGCTTCTTTGCTCTTCATTCAATCCTTAAAAAAAAAACTTTTGCAGTGATCGGATGAAGTTCAAATATGTGCCATTTTGTTCGATACTCTGTTTTCATTTAGACAGCAATTTCATAGTATCACCCTCGTAGAAGCCCCCCCCCCCCTCCTTATTTGCGAAAAACTCGGACAGCCACTTTTCACAAGCCCCTTTTGAATTCAACTTCACACCATCATGGGCGTTCGCCATGGACAGGTGGTAATCACTTGGTGCTATGTCCGGGCTGTGTGGTGGATGGGAAAAAATCTCCCATCCGAGCTCCCGTAGCTTCTGACGAGTCATCAACGAAGTGTGTGGTCTGGCGTTGTCCTGGTGGAACACTATACCCTTCCTGTTGGCCAATTCTGGACTCTTCTGGCCGATCGGCTGCTTTAAGCGGTCCAGTTGTTTGCAGTAGACGATAGACCTAAGTGTCTGGCCAGATGGGAGCAGCTCATAGTGGATGATTCCCTTCCGATCCCACTAAACACACAGCAAAACCTTCCTGGCCGTCAATCCCGGCTTGGCCACTGTTTGGGACGATTCACCCGCCTTCAACCACTACCGTGTTCGCGTCATATTGTCGTATGTGATCCATTTTTCGTCGCCAGTGACCATTTGCTTCAAAAATGTGTTGAGTTCGTTCCGTTTCAGCTGCATATCGCAGGCGTTGATTCGGTCCAGAAGGTGTTTTCGCGTCAAATCATGCAGCACCCAAACATCAAGCTTTTTTGTATCCAGCCTTTTACAGATGGTTTAAAGTGGTTTTGTGACTAACTCCCATCTCCTGGGCGATGTCACGAGATGCCACATGTCGGTCTGACCCGATTATTTCCATGATTAGTTTGGTATTCGTCGTCACAGGTCTTCCGCCGGCTGGCTTATCCATGTTGTCGTTTTCACCGGCTCTCAATCGTCGAAACCATTCCTCCGCGGTTCGAAGTGATAGAGTACCATCCCCCAAAACACCATTAATCTCACGGAACATTTCTCTAGCGGATTTGCCTTTCAAGAAGGAAAACTTTAAAATAGCGCTTAGTACCTAGCCGGAAAAATAAAAATACAAAAGAGCGGAAGGGAGATATTTGCCAACCTAATATTTTCCCTAGAAAATACTCGGATACACACAAATTTTAAGAAGAGCTTTGTAAAGAGAAAATAGAAAACAAAAATTGTTTTTAATGAAACCTAGAATAAAGAATTAATTTAAACCATTCAAGGTCACACTGGATTAGCGAAGACTTCATCTAACAATCTGATCCTTGGGACTTCCTACCCAAACTTCATGTACCGCGGAGAGATGCGGCAAAAAAGTCTCTTCTCCACCCGAAGCTTTTCTCTATCTTGACTCCATAGGTCTATTACAGGATACGGAAGGATGGCCTTTAACTTCTAGGTCGTTCGTCACACATTGAACAGCGACTCCCATACGTACCAGACGTCGCTAGTAGCCACGAGAATCTTCTTAGGTTCAGTAGAGCCATCTCTGCCGCAAATATGTCCGGCAGGGAAAGTTACGTGGTGTGGGTGTGGATGGATTTCATAGTGGGTAGATTTTATCATTCACAAGCCGAAGCTCCTAGGTCCGATTCGCGGGCTGAAAATTTTGCAGTTTTGATTCACCTCTTTCGAATTGATGACAGCACTGAATGGGTAATAATCGTCTATGAAAACGCTTTTCGAAATAATTTCGCCGTTTGGAATCGACAAATTTAAGATCCCTTTAACTCGTGCGGTAACAGTAACACGGAAAACATGAATAGTTGGTGAAAAAGCTAGCACTGGTCTGATTGTGGACTGTCGCGCCATTCAGTATGCAAGCACCTGAAACAAAATTATATTTAAGGTCACACTACACCTCTGTCTGTTTATGATCAAGTAAGATTTAAATACCTTAAAATATTTATTGACCAAGGGATCGAAGAAATTAATTAGAATTGAATTAGTTCCCTGTTTACTTTCCGATTGCATTTGATTACGACTAAAACAAAAAAATGTAACCAATATATAAATGCACGTGAAGTGTTGCTGTTCTCGGTTTGTAACTGCTGGGTTGTCAGACTTACTATTGAGTACTAAGTTAGCACTGCTCGTGTATTCTGCTATGTGATGTTATATTTCTTTAACAAAACTTAATTGCCTTGCTCATCGGCATAGTGGAACTGTCGCCTTTTACTAAGGTTGCCTTTTATATTTCGGAATTGGGTAACCGTAGTGCTGCAATCTTGCAAATGCCAGCTCCATCGTAAAGTTTGACATTTTCGAGGTAATACGTACTCAGAACGTTTTGACATACGAGCGCTATTTGTGTTAATTAAAATAACTTAAAAGATTCATCTCGTCCAAAAAAATTGAATTAAATCGTAAAAATGTTTCATGCGGTTATTTTTTACAACTTTCGGTGTGGATTAACTCTACAACAGTTCATTGATGAACTTAATTCAATTTTTGGGAATGAAGCTCCATCAAGGACCACTGTTTATCGATAGTATGGTGAATTCAATCGAGGTCGTAGTTCACTCCAAGACGAATTTCGTGAAGGTCGTCCAAAATCAGTTGTTGTTCTGGAAACCATTGATGCTGTGCGCCAACTGATATTGCAAGATCGTCACTTGACATAACGTCAGATTGCGACAACCTCAGACATAAGTGGGACTCGCATACATTCAACATTACATGAACATTTGACCGTCGAAAAAATTTGTTCGCGTTGAATCCCACGCTCAAAAAAAGGTTCGTGTCGATTGGTCGAAAGAAATGCTCCAAAAATACGATCGCGGTGCTTCGAAACAGGTCTATGCCATCGTGACAGGTGATGCATCTTTGATTTAAGCGTATGAGCCCGAAATTAAACAACGGTCGACTGTATAATAATTATAATAATTGTTGGCGCTACAGTCCAAAGGGGGACCAGGGCCTAGCTTGCTCATCAATTACTCGTGTTGCGCGCGCTACTGTTCTCTCACGAGTAGAAGGAACCTACAGTTTTTTGCCGACCCCGAAGGGCGAGATTTGAGGAGTTTTCTTAGACAGGTATTACTCTTTAAGTGTTGTCAGCAGCTCGAAGAAGGTGGTGCCGTGAAAAATTCGAAAAATTGGTGTTGAGCTGGGAGACCCTTCGGCGTGTGAGCGTCGCACTCTACCCATTACTCCACGGTGACCACTGTATGGGAATTTCAAATTGAGCCAAATCCAACAAAAGTTGCTCGCGCACGAAGCATGGTCGGTTGTTTTTTCGGAAAAACTGGACATGTCGCAATCGTACCACTACAACAACGCACAACAGTCAATTTTCAGTTGTACACAACCATTTGTTTGCCAGTTGTCTTCCAACAAATCAAGAAAACCAACCGCCGAAGACGGATCGCTCTCCACCAAAAAATGCGAGCTCTCACACATCGGCTCAAACAAGTGCATTTTTGAGCACTCAAATCATCGATTTGATAAGTCATCTGCCGTATAGTTCTGCCTTGGCACCGAATGACTACTTTTTATTCCCGCACGTAAAAAATTAAATGAGATGTCAACGTTTTTCGACACCTCAAGAAGCAGTTGATGCGTTCAGAATGCATGTTTTGGAGATACCTCAATCAGAGTGGCAAAAATGCTTCGAGAATTGGTTCAAACGCATGCAAAAGTGTATAGAACTTAATGAGAAATATTTTTAAAAACAGCAAAGCTATTTTCGATGATTTATATTTGTTTTTGTTCTCTAATCCCGAAATATAAAAGGAAACTCTCGTGGATTGTCCAATAGCTGCAAGTGGTAGACGTCAATTTTCAGCCTTATTTATCCTATTCCCCGTAAATAATAGAATTTTCATTTGAACCGCTTCATGCGTTGAATTACACAAGACTCATTATTGATTCTAAGATGTCTTTCGAAAATTAAGCACATGCTTTAGAACAAAATTTGCGTGGCTCTGGAGATGATGGTTACATCTGTCATCTTCTGCCTTCAAACAAAGCAAACAGAAATAGCTTTTTGTCATTTAGGCGAATAAAGGACAATTATTCGAAGCAAACATTTAAACTGGCTGATAGTGGGTGAACTTCTCATTGTTCGTTAGTGGGTGAACTTCTTATTGTTCATTAAAGCTCCCAGTCTCACTTGGTATAGGTTCTTTGAACGTCAAGTTCCTCTTGTATGGAGTGGACAGTTTTGAAATGACATCAATTTTTCGATGTATCATCCAACAACTTATCACCTTCAACCAAAAGCATATGTTTAAATACTTCTTCCTCGTTTCTCAAGGAATACGCACCAAAAGTGCCATCAGTCAGACTTAAGTCTCAGCCGATTTATCCCCCTTACAGAGGGCTAATCAAAATTAATATTGTGGCACCAACAACTCCAACCTCAGCTTAATCCTCCTTACCGCCAACTCCGCCAGTCTACATCTGCGCAAGAGGCAAACTTTTCGCAAGCAAACAGCCAAAGATTCTTGTGATTTACGCCCGCCATCAATATGAAGACGTCCAATTCCCAATAGAAAATAGCCGAAAATATCTAGCACCACGTTTTACACCAACCGCCACCACCACCAGATGCAGCCCCAGAATCACCCGCCCGTCACCCACACTCCCTCTAGTGGCACGTAACAAAGTGACTTGCCAACTCGTGCGCCACCATCTTGTGTTACCCATAGAAACCGCGGCACAATATTAATCAAAGAGTTAAATAGCTTTCATTCTGAAGTAAGTGAATTAATGAAGTTGTTGTCAGTGGGAGGAAATGCGGTCGACATCGGGGTACGCCAATCCCTGCAATTTACAGGGCTACATTAGCACCTGTGCATAATTGAAATCTTGCTGCGTGTACTCTTTGGGGGCGAACCGCACACCTTGGGTTTCCCGTCCCCTCGCACATATCACACTATCCCATCAAATGTATCTTTTGTTGTGATCGGTTCTGTGCAAGCGGAGCATTAATTAATTTTCAATCAACAGTCCCCGTTAATAAGATTTGTTTTACATTTGCAATTTGCGGTTCAATGGTACGGCGCGACAGAAGCAATGAACTAGAGAGAGCATAATCCCCGAGGACTGTGGTAAATTGGATTTTTTTATGTTTGCTGCTGATTCCAGGAAGAGAAATGATTAAGCACTTTGGCGTAACCGGTTGCAGGGTAATCCGAAAGGTGCAGACCTAATGCCCCACTGCATCCGAGTTTTCTGGAACTAGTTTGTCGTTTAAATGTTCTCGCGTGCATTTGAACTTTTGCGGAAAGCTTGTGACTGCAATTTATTCATTGTAAGTTGTGTTAGGTCAAACTGTTGCGCAAATTCTCTCAAATTGATTTTTATGTGATTTGCTTTTTGTGCAATGTTTGCTTAATTTGAAAGTTTGTTAGAAAGTATAGGCACCGAGAAAGGCACTTCAATTAGAGGAAGTAGGCTTAGCTAACACACTTTGAACTTTTTCCTTATCGGTTTGAATTAAAATAAGGTATCAGACGAAAAAAAAGCAACTCAAAAATAAAGTCAAGAAATATACAGACAAGTTCCATGCACTCAATGTCTGTTGTGGATATTTCGGTGCTCACTCTGTTAATAACAGTGTTTTTAAATGTTTTTTAACTCTCTAATTTGTTGATGATTTTATTTGGAAAATATATACTTTGCCCTTCTCGGTGCATCGTTACGCTTTTTTATGATTCGTGGACGTTAATTTCACAACCATTTCATTTTTACTTTATTGTACACATTCTAAAATGGGTTTGGGGTAGAAATGTGGCATTTTTTTGTTCTTCTTCTTCTTGTGGCGCTATAGTCCGGGGTGGACCTGGGCTTCAACCAACATGCCTCTACAGCCAGCACAATCTTTCACTACCTGTCTCCAGTTGGGCACTCCAAGTTGGTTGAGGTCCTTTCCTACTTGTGTGCGCCACCTCAGTCTAGGCCGACCATATCTTACAGATGAACTGGTGCATGCGCCCAACCAACTCATCCCCAGCTGCTTTAAATAGTTCTGCGGGCAGTCCGTCCGCATCAGCAGCCTTATTCGACTTCAGCTTGGATATTGATATTTTCGCCTCGTCCAAGTCTGGGGGACGAAACTCTTGTCTATCATCGTCCAAATTGAGTAGAAAATGTTGCCTAACGGAGGGACTTGGGCCATCATCGTCGTTCAGGAGTCTGCAGAAATGATTATTCCATATTCTCAGCACAGCATTTTTATACCGGCAGGCATCGGTCCTAACCTTTTATCCTCCGGATAACTGTTTTACTTTTTGGTAACACCTTTAATTTCTTCGACCTCGAGCTTTTCTTTTTCCTTCTGAGAAACGGGTGCCCTTCTTTCTGTTCGTAGAGCTCACGAACAGCCCTGTTGTTCAAGGCAGCGTCGCCTTACAGGCGTCTTGTTTAGCTGCATGTGCTGGCCTACACTCGTCGTCAAACCATGTGTTCCTTCTTTGTGGTGACGTGAAACCCAGCACATCAGTGGCAGCTTCTTTGCTGGGTTCTTGACAACACTTTCAGTTTTCTGCTAAAGTTAGTGCAAACAGCGTAGAACTTTGAGCGAATTTCAGAGGGACTCGGTCGGCAAAGTTTCCAGCGATTGTAGCTTTCCGACATCAAACCGTATTATTCTGTCTTGACTACGTTGATCTCTAGATGTTCGGGTTCTTAACATGGCTACAACAACGTGATGATCCGAGTCGATGTTTGCACCTCAGAAGTTTCGGACATCGAAAATATTGGAGGAGTGTCTGACATCGATCGCAACGTGATCAATCTGGTTCACGGTAAATTGATCAGTAGATCGTTCAGGTGTGGAAACTGCGTGCTAGCCATAGAGAGGTTCCACCCCGAAACGAAGTCCACCAGCCTGAGTCCGCTATGTGTGTTGTCATGCAGGCAGTATTTACCAATGACTCCAGCAAAGATGTCCTCTTTTCTCAGCTGAGCGTTGAAGTCTCCTAGAACGATCTTGGTGTCGTAGCTGGGGCATCGATCGTATGTTCTTTCTAGGAGATCATAGAAGTCATCGTTGGTGTTGCCATCCTTCTCCTCTGTCGTGGCGTAAGCGCAAATTAGGCTGATGTTCCCGAATTCAGTTTTCATGCGGATTGTCAAAAGGCGCTCGCTGACGGGGTCGTAGCTCAAGATTTTTGCCTAAGTCTGCCTCGAACAACAATTCTGCATCCGAATAAGCGCTGCCTTCTCTCTCTATGGCAATCGCTGTAGTAGATATCGCAGTTCTGCGTCGTTTTTCGCCGGGCCTGTCCCACCGCACTTCCTGGATGGCGGTAATGTCTGCTTTGTAGCAGTCAAGGGCCTCTGCAAGTTGTTCGGCTGCACGTGGATTGTTAAGGGACTTCACATTCAACGTGCAAAACCGAAAATCGTTGTCCCTAAAACGTTTGCTGGAGTCGTCAACAGTTAATCCCTCCTTATCCAAGGCATGCTGTTGTCTTTTTATCACATAATTTTATTTTTGGCATCAATGTAAAAAATTTTATAGCTTACAAAATTTGTTTTGAAATGATATGGTTCATGTACCCTACTACAACAAAATTATTAAAATTGGTAACAACAATATCACAGATCTTCTTATACATTTTTAAGGAAAAGGCCGTTATCAAAAACCTTCATTGAAACAGAATTAAAGTTTTGGACCATTGTAGGGAAAAGAGAATCGATGTTAAGACATACGAGCTTAATTACATTGTTATTGAAGTAGAACAGAAGAAAATAAGTAAATGTATAAATAAGCATATAAATATAAAAATAAGTGCTTAAGGGACAAATAAATAATTCATCAAAGAACTTATAGTGAAACAGAACAAAAGAAACATTGTTAATATATGAATGCATATATGTTAATATAAATATGCAAATACATATAATTATAAGAAAAATAAGTAATTCTACATACGAGTATTAATATGCAAATAAATATGAAAATGATAAATAAAGAAATATATATAACTAAATAAAAGAAAAATAAATCATTCTATTTTAAGTGTAAACAAATAAATAAGTAAGTAAATAAATAAGCTAGTAAACATATTTATAAATAATAAAGAGTAAACAAATAAGAATAAATTGAAATAAGTAAAATAGATAAACATGAACATACATTGTAAGGTTGCACTATAATTTACTGCATCAAATTGGAAATATAGAGATTTTCTGAAGACAAACACGAGTGGCCGCCGTGGCATAGTAGTTAGAGTGTGACGCACACACGCCGAAGGCCTAGACCCTTCGATTCCCGGCTGAACACCTCGAACTTTTCACGGCACCACCTCTTTCGAGCTTACAACACTTAACGAGTAATAACTGTCATAACTGTCTAAGAAAGCTTCTCAAACTTCACCGTTCGGAGTCGGCAAAAAACTCTGGGTCCCTTCTACTCGTCAGAGAACAGTAGCGCGCACAACACGAGTAGTTGATGAGCAAGCTAGGCCCTGGTCACCCGGTGAACTGTCGCGCCAACAATTATTATTATAAACACGAGAAGTTATATTTGCATCTTATATTTTCAGGTCTTTGTGCTACTGTATCAATGCCAGTCAGTTCATGAAAATATTTGGTATGAAAAAACCATGGCAAGTTCAACATCAATTTAAGCAATTTATTTTGTGCAGTCTGGAGCTTTGGGAAATGACTTGTAGCGCAATTACCTCAGACGGGTGACGCATAAAACATAATGGGCTGAAAGATCGCTACAAAAGATTGCTTGCATTATTCAGTATCGAATTTCTGCAAATAGAAATATGGTCTTGACCCTACCTTTACTGTATATTTTGTTTATCAAGCTTAGGTACTTCTGACTTCTTCTTTAGAATAGCAGATTGAACCTTAAAAAATTATAAATTGATGAATCCAAGAAGAAATTGAATGTTGAGAATCAGACCGTGCCACATTAAGTTATCTTTTGTTTTAAACCTTCTTTCAATGGTCATCAGTCGAAATCAGGTAAACTGATAACTCAACGCAAAAACTGAACCGTTTAGCAAAAGATTAATATGAAACTGATGAAGTTCACACAATTTGTCAGTTCAGTTATCAGTTAAATTGTTGTGTAAATACATTCCCTTTCAGTTGTCGGTTTAATCCTCATTTCAGTTCCAATCAACTGTGAATCAGCATTGAGTTTATTATTCACACATCAAATATTTAACTGATTTTACTGAAATTTATCGCGATTGTCCATTTTTGTCCTTGGCTGAATACCTCGAATTTTTCACGTAACCACCTCTTTCGAGCTTCTGACAACACTCACAGAACAATAACTGTTAAAGAAAAGAAAAGGCTTCTCAAACTTCGCCGGAGGCGACAAATAGCTATTTGTCCTTTCTGAAATATATAATTACAGTTCACTTATGACCTACTTATCAATATGTATCAGCTTCGTTGCCTTTGCTGTCGAATCAACAAAACGAGTTCATGTACTCAAAGAACAGTAGCGCGAGTTACAAAGCCATATTGCTGCAGCTAATGTCGCTTATACAAATTATATGTCAGCACACCGGTGAATTAAATTTATTGTGCTGACACAAAACAATTCCACTGCCGGAGTGTATGAACTCCGATATGACATTGATTGCACTGTTGGAGTGCATGAACTCGTTATGCTGACACGACAACAGAAGCAACGAAGTTGATACTTTTTGATAAATTGGTCATAAGTGAAATGTAATTTTATATTTTCGGGAATAATAAAAACATGAGTCTTAGGACCACAACCAAAAAACACACAAGTGTTTTATATAATTCGCATACAACACGAGTAGCTGATGAGCTAGCTAGGCCCTGATCCCTATAGACTATCGCGCCTTCCAAATATTATCATTGTTGTCTATGTTTCTGGAAGAAAAGTAATCCGCTTCATCACAATTTAATGAAATAGTGCCAATTTGACATTGGATTTATTCTCACTCACTTGTAAAAGGGCAGTTCACACCGGAAATGTAGTCTTAACAAACTCTCTTTTCAACAGATTTGACAACTGAACTGACAAACTGAATGTCTGGAAAGGTATTTATAATATAATAAATGTTGGCGCTACAGTCCAAAGGGGGACCAGGGCCTAGCTTGCTCATCAACTACTCGTGTTGTGCGCGCTACTGTTCTCTCACGAGTAGAAGGGACCTACACTTTTGGGCCGACTCCGAACGGCGAGATTTGAGAAGCTTTCTTAGACAGTTATTACTCTTTGTGTGTTGTCAGCAGCTCGAAAGAGGTGGTGCCGTGAAAAATTCGAAAAATTAGTGTTGAGCTGGGAATCGAACCGACACCCTTCGGCGTGTGAGGGTTGCACTCTACCCACTACGCCACGGCGACCACGGAAAGGTATTTAATGACTAAATAATTTAGCGTTCTTCTCCATAGGCTAGTGCCGGCACATACGAAGGTCTGAAGTAAGATCCTGACTGCCTGATTCCGATATGACATCACGCCGCTTGCAGTCTTCACAAATCCTCTTGTGGGGAATTTCAGTGGGGGTGTAAATAAAAGAAGCGACTGAAACGAGGGATGTTTCAGTCATTGAAACACGAACCAATGTGTTTTGCATTTTACGTAAAACAAAGAATTGGTAAATGGTATAAGTGACAACGACGATGACAATTTGGGTAACAGATTCTATACGAATATGTTACTTAAATTACTTTGTGTAGTAAAAATACTGAACGTACAGTCTGTGTTAAGATAAGATCTTGTCCTCAATCCAATCCACAATCTGGACATACTTGAAACTAAAAGGATTTCCAATTCTTGACCTCAATTCAATTCACAACCTGGTCAAACTTGAATCTAAAATGGCTGCCAATAGGCACATCAAATCAAAATTTGAAATTCTTAACTTTCTCTTTCAATGTACGAGTATGTTTATTTAATGAGCTCAAAAGTTTGCTTATGCTAAACTACACGAACAAGCAACTGCTGCAAATTATTGTTTTCTACTGAAATTCAAAATACGAGTGACGTCGGTGACGTCAACGTCGTCAACGTCGTCAGCGTCGTTTACCCGGTCCACAAGAAATTAGCCCCCTTTGATTGCGCCAATTATAAGGGATTAGTTTTCTTATTGTGTGAGCATTTGCAACCTATTGTCCATAAGCTGATAGGTCCCTATTTGTATGGTTTCAGACAAGCGAAGTCCGCAATAGACCAGATCTAGACATTCTGTAAAAGACACAAGAGGTGGAAATCGACACTCACCACCTTTTCGTCGATTTTAAGACCGCATATGACAGTATGAATAGAGACGAGCTGTACAGTGCCATATCTAGTTTTGCACTCCTACCAAACTCGTCAGATTTTGTAGGATGACGATGGAGAACTCTTGCTGCTCCGTCAAGGTCGGTAATGAACTCACCGAGACCTTCAATGCCAATAAAGGTTTTAGACAAGACGACGCACTATCATGTGACTTATTTAACATCATCCCCGAGAAGATCGTGCGTAACTCACAAGTCAACACCAGATGCACGATCTTCCAGAAGCCAGTCCAATTGCTAGCTTACGCTGATGACATTGTCGTGATTGGACGAAGACAACGAGCCGTCAATGAGACGTTTGCTGGTATTGAAGCGGAAGCAGCTGAAATGGGTCTAGCGGTAAATGAGGGCAAGACTAAGTACATGCTGTCATCAAGGAAGAACACACAACATCGACGTCTCGGACAGAGTGTCACACTAGGCAGCACAAAATTCGAGGTAGTCAAGGACTTCATCTACCCCTGCTCCGTGGTAAGTAGAGACAATAACATCAGTAAAGAAATCAAACGCAGAATCACTCTTACCAATCGCTATTTTCTTGGGCTCAAGAGGCAATTGAGTAATAAAGAACTCTGTCATCGGACTGATCTCGCTTTATTTAACAGCTTGATCATCCCAGTCCTTTTTTATGGAGCGAAAACCTAGACGTTACCTAAAGCGAATGAAGAAGCCCTTAGTCTTTTCTAGAGAAAAGTTTTGCGTGAGATTTTTGGTCATGTTTGCGTTGACGTCATCTGGGAGAGAAGATATGAACGTAATGACAGCTGTACAGCGACATGCGCCTGGTCAAACGTCTACGGATGCAACGCATAAGATGGCTAGGCCATGTAGAGCGTATGGACACCACTACTCCGACCCGAAATGTCTTTGAATCCGAGCCATTAAGACAACGCAACAGAGTATGGCTTAGGCTAAGGTGGCGCACAGAAGTGGAGAAGAAATGTTGGTTGAGGCCCAGATCCACCCCGGACTGTAGCGCCAACACAAGAAGAAGAAGACATAAACTTTCAGAGCGTTAGCTCCTATTTTCAGTTATAATTTTTGACTAAGTTCCCTATCTACTAACAATATTTCTGCAACAATTTGAGTATACATATTTCTTCTGTAAATATGATTTTTCAGAGATACAAAGGATTGGTTAAAGTACCGCAAATATGGCACCCGTTCAGGAATCCGCAGGAACACATCAAATTTAGTGAGTTTCATGGCACTCTCGAGAATTAAGCACTGCTCATATGATATATATTACGTAAAGCTTATGATTCACAACCATGAACATCAAGCCCAGGACCATTAGAAGCGAAGTATGTTCGGCGACTAGGTGCGTAGGAAGATGCGCTGAAATAATGAGCTTTATCGCAAACTCATCTTCATCATTTATTGCTCTATAGGTTCGACAATGTGCGAAATATGTGTTGTTGATCGGGTGTATATATGCATGTGCTTCGTGAATTGACACTTCACCCTCAAAAACAACCGTTCGGTGTGATATGTATGCAGGCGGCGTTATTGGTCTATATTTTTTCATTGACAATAATTGTCGTCTCGTTTCTTTGAATAGTCAATGTTTTAGTGCCAAAATTACAGACAATTTTTGGCCCGAAGTGGAAGATATGGAAGATTTATAGTTTCAATAGGATGGTGTCACAAGCCACTCGATTTATTGAAAAATATTTTTGATAAGGTTGTCATTTTAGGAAACGGGGCAGTCAATTCTTCACCTCCTTCGAGTCACTTGTTTATTCTTTTAGTCTTTGGTCGACTCTTTAGACGACGATAGAAGAAGGTGTTCGCCGTGGCGTAGTGGGAAGAGTGAGACGCTCTCACGCCGAAGGGTTAGGTTCGATTCCTGGCAGAACACCGTGTAGTTTTCATGGCACCGCCTCTTTCGAGCTGCTGGTAACCTTCAAAGAGTAATTACTGTCTAGAAAAGCTTTTCAAACTTCGCGTTTGGAGTCGGCAAAAAATTAAAAGTCGCTTCTACTCGTGAGAGAACAACAGCGCGCACTACACGAGTAGTTGATGAGCAAGCCAGTCCCTGGTCCCCCTGTGGACTGTCGCGCCATCAATTTTTATTAAAACATATAGGTTTAAATATTAAACCAGAAATAGCGGCTGAGTCGACTGAACTGTATAGTCGAATTGTTTAGATTTGGGTTCGAATCGTTAGATCGTTATAAATATGACTGCACTGAACATTTTAAAGACTTCGAATAGCTTTCAGAAATGTTTGGTTGTACTTTAAGCCCAAAGTTATTGAAACATTTCAAATTGCTTGTACTCCATTAAAAAACCCCTTCAGTAATCAACACTTTCGTGGTTTATTAAGGTCTGAACATCTTTTAGGAAAGATGGGGTCTGTTTCACAACTCATGCATGGAACAGGTTCCAAATTGCCTCACATATGAAAGTCGCAGGCTATTCTTCCTTCTTCACGGAAATAGGATGTTGTGTAAGTAGAGTCCGTTGAGTCCTATATTCAGAACTATCATGTTGCAGAGTCATGCACCCTGAGTAGTGGTGGTGACAAGCTTGAAAGCATTTATTAACATTATTCAAAACTCAGGACTTGCCCAATGGTTCAACCGAATTTCTGTTCTTTTCGTTGCAGCCCTTGTAGTTTAAGGGACTAGAGACATGTATGAAAGAACTTTTTCTAAAGTGAATTGATGACGTAATATATATAAGCAGAAACTTAAGACATGGACGTTGGAAAATTAATGCTACCTTAATCGTTTGATAAGTCAGAGGGACTTATTGAATCAAACACTTTTCAGACTCTGGTGACTTCAAACGTGAAGAAAAAGACATCAGAAGGAGTAATTTAAATTATATTAAAATTAAAATAGAATTAATTAATTTAAATTTAAATTTAAGCTTGAGGACCTTCAATTCTTTGCATGACACGCTAGATCTACAAAATTATAATCAGTTCCTTGCAAATCTCCCCCACCTCTCTTCTTTCTCTACCTCACAATGTAACAAATTCATTGCAGGAACAGTTTAACACATCCTCTGAACACTTGACCTTAACATCGCAGGGCACAAACAAAAATCGACAAAAAAGAAAGAGTTGGGACTTAATACCGTCAGAATTTGTTTGTTCACCTTATAAACAAAGTTAAAAAGGTTGTGCTACCGGCAGCTAGAGACCAAATTGTAGCTTCCTTGAAATTTGCGTAGGACTCAACTTACCTTATCGACACACCACTGCCCAGCTTACAACAATTTTGTCACCCGAACTTGAGGAGCATTCCTATTTTTCCAGCAAAAACTCCTTACCACCGATGCCGGACAAACTCCGAGTGATTCTTGCTGATGAAGCGAATTCCTTCATGCGGCAGCATGGCCTTCTGCTTCCCAGAAACATGTGAGAGCGTGAGAAATTTCCCAAAACATTGCCAGAGCAATTCGCCAAAGTTGCTCAGTCGAGGTGAGTTTCCAACAGAAGCTCATACACACCCAAAAGTGGAAAAAACAGCCCCTGCAAGCTCCCACTCTCTGGAAAGCTCCGGCACTTAGGGCTGGTCAGTCCCGTTCTTTACCTCTGTCGCTTCGTTCAGTTCTCTTTGACGGGCTAAATTGAATATAGAAAGCAGCGGCTCCCCCGAATTATTTCTCCGTCATCAGGCGTCGACGGATGGAGGACGCCCCGCTTCGACCACGTTTTAATCGCGTTTGATCTAAGCTGCGTTACAAATCCTATTCGTTCGGTGGGCATACTTTGACGTCTCTGCAGCGTGACGCCTTTCAGTGATTCAGCCTGACGTGCACACACTCTGAGTTAAAACTGCAGGCATTGTTCTATTAATTGCTACTTTCGCTTTTAGGCCTTCAGGGCGTCAGAGGTCCTTCCTTTAGTGGGATTTTTGTCCCTTCTGATTTGTGATTTCCTCTTTGTTCTCCGTCGACAATTTTTATTTTCACGTCGAAAGGACACTCACTGCGTCTCACTTTCAGTGTCTGTCTCTCTCGGTCTCTCGCCCTGATAAAATGTGGATTTATTTGAAGGATAGAATTCCTTTTTTCTCCTGGCCGAGGCTTTTGTCTCTTCTACCGCTTTATCTTGCACTTAAATGACATTCAGTGATTTAGTAAGTTCATTCATACATACCCGCACCAACACACACGCATAAAATAATGTTATCTTTCCTTATGAATGGAAGAGTGAATAATTGCAGTCGTTGAGGTAGGGTGTGGTGTCGGCGACAGTGGCGACGGATGAGAACAATTGCGGGTCTATGTGGGTGAGACAGAATAGAATCCCCGGCCTTAGATGAGGTGACTCGATACAGTTTGTTGGATTGGGTGTTTAATTATTGGGTGGTGCTACGGCTAGGAAAACGAACAGCGAGTTGATGGCTTTGACCTTTAAAGTAAAGGCACTTCTCAAGCCAAGTTTGGATTCTGATGTTAACCAAAGTTTTAGAGTGCAGTGCAGACAATGAAATAATAACGCCAAGGGTCTTCAACGTGAATAGAATTGAATTCCCTCAGAATCATCACCGACCCCCCAACAAGTGGAGGGAATCTCGGATATTATATGTATTGATCCCAATGGAAGGAAGAGGCCAACTCTATTAGTCTTAAGCTGATAGTTGGATGACACCAATTCAAAGAGTTCAAATTTTTAATCCGTATTGCATGCTGGTAGATTGGCACTGCCTGAAAAAAATTCTGATTTGTTCAGTTGTCATCGTATACAAATTTGAATTTATTTTTTGAACAAACCTCGTACAAATGTGTAATGTCGGCGACTCGATAGGATAGTCAAAGCCTGTTTATATGTACTTTACTGTGACTTTTCTCCTTCGATGAAAATTGACTATAGTATTCTCACAGCTCGAACTTATAGATCGTTATTCGAATCTCAGAAATTCACTTGGGTTTATGTCCTTTATAAAACATTCTGCAGCACAAAGGACCATTTCTGAAACAATGGGTAGAGAAAAACCAATTCATGGAAGTGTTCAATGCTATTTAATCATAATGGAAACATGTTTCTGCGTCGTTTTGTAGGTGAATCAACTTGAACACACCAAAACACAGAAGAAACCATTGTGAACATGATCCGCAGAATACACTGACAGTACTAATAAATGAAAAACTAATACCTCCCCCAAGCATCATTGAAATCTGTACTCCACATCCGTTAGCTTTGAGACTCTCCTATACCTGGTAATTTACTCGATTTGATACAAAAATATAAAACGGATAAATTTTCTTATTCTAAATATGTTTATCCATGTTTAGTGTAGTAGCCGGGCAAGGCAAGAATTTGCTGACTCATACGATGTATTCTACACATTTGCATCCATGCAACTTGATTTAAATTACAAAATTAAAAATTATCATCAGAATCTAAAATGAGCCAAATAGGCGGAAGTCTTAGCCATGGTAGATAGCACTTCAAACATTCAGAGAACGTTACCCAATTTTAAAAAAATGGTAAGAAATGAAAATAAATTTTTCCAAAAGGATCTTTATAATAATAATAATTGTTGGCGCGGCTGTCCACAGGGGGACCAGGACCTAGCTTTCTCATCCACTACTCATGTTTTTTTCGGATTCTAATAACATCTGATTTTATGCTTAAAATATATATGTATAATTATTATTTCTCCAAGAAAATGAAGGAAAAACTTGGATGTCATGTGTTTTTTGTGCTACTTATCCTAACTTATACCTACTTAAAATACCTAAACCTAGATTTAAACTTAAATCTACAATCCATAAAATCAATTTACGGAACTACGGAACTATGTACGGCTTAACTATGTCCGTAAAAATACGGACGCTTGCACCAGGGCGTATGTGTTATTTATATGCTTAACAGATATATCTAATACGCCGTGATGCATATTTTTTGTGTTTTTTTTTGTGTTTTGGTTTTATTTTTTACTTTTTTTTTGTATTTTTCTGTATTTTTTTTTTTTTTTTTGAACTTCTTACATCTACCTTAGCCTATGTGAGTTGGTCCTTTGACTCAACTATACCATTTTTTACTTTAAGTATTTAGCAGCATTAAATGCTGGTTATAGTGTAGCCACCAGTAGAAATGCCGTTCTTTGTCTGTTACTGCTCTGTCTCGGGCAGAAATCGCTCTACTGAACCGTAGGAGATCCCCGTAGCTGCGAGCGACGTCCGGCTCGTATTGAAGTTGCCTTTCTACTGTTCGGCGTGCGACATGGAAGATAATAGGGCAGCCATCTTGATCTTGTATCAGGCCTTTCGCGTCCAAGTAGAGGAAAGCTTCAGGTGGAATAAAGCCGTTAAGGCGTACCCTCTCGTGGTACATTACGTTAGGGTAGTAGGCCCCAAAGATCAGAATGTTGGTTGAAGTCATGGCTCAAGCAGTGTGACTCCGTATCAACTTAAAAATAAAATTATCTATTCTTATAAGGTTTGCCTCTTTGTACAGAACCTCGTTGGGGTAGAATTTCTTGTACTGAGATTCTTGTGTTCGATATAAACGAAGACAGGCTCGCAGGCACCGCCTCTCGAACACCCTCATCTTTTCCATCTGGGAAGGACTCACGTTGAACCATACTGGACAACCATATACCATGATTGGCCGGATGAGGGCCATGTAGCAGCTTACCTTCACCCTGGTGTCAAGTTGACTGCTATAAAACAGTCCTCTTGCCATAGCGAAGGCATTCTTAGCCCTGGTTAGAGCTGTATCTACATGGATATCACCTTAGAGATACTGGTCCAACCAGATGCCTAGATATCTTACTACACTTTTCACGGACAACGGCCGTCCCAGTGGATCAACTATGCCGAACTTTCGCCAGTTCATTTTCGTGTCCTTTGAGGCTCTGGACAGCAGGGTTCTGAAAAGGATAGTTTCACACTTCTGGTAGTTGATCTTCAACTTTCAGTCGTCGCAAAATAGTTGAATTGCATCGAAGTCACTCTACAACAAACCGTTTATTTCTTCTACCTTCGGACCTGATCTGTACGCTATAAGATCATCGGGAAACACTATCATGTTAGGCATAGAACCTATAAGATCGCTAGTGAATATAGTGAACAAGATCGGCGAGCCCACCGCCCCTTGTTGCAACCCATTTTTTATATGGAACACAGTGGTGGAAATTTCGTTGCCATTTGTTACAACGAACTCTCTACCTGTTACCATGTCGTAGATCATATATAGCAATATTTTATGGATGCCAAGCCTGACCAACTTGAGTAAGCGCCCTTCTTACCATACGGTGTCGAAAGCCTTTTCCATGTCGATCAAGCAGACCCCTGTGCACTGTGTTTTATTTCTATTTCACTGAATGTCGGAAACCAATTTAGACGCGGCATGCATAGTGTCATGCCCCGCCCTGAAGCCAAATTGGTTTTCCGGTATTAATTGTTTTTCCTCGACCTATCCTTTCAGAGCTCTAATGACTATCTTCTCGAATACCTTGCTAATGCACGGAAGAAGACTTATAGAACGGAGATTCGTCGGGATGAACGTTTCTTTGCCCCGTTTTGGAATTGGCTGTACCACAGCTGTTTTCCAATGCACCGGGTAATATGCATTACTCAGCGCATTGTTGAACAGAGTAGTGTATACGTCCACCGCCTCAGAGGGCAGATGGCGCAGAACAATATTTGGTATTCCATCTATTCCCACTGACTTCTTCATTTTCAGTGAGTTGAGGATACCTTGGAGTTCATCTTTTGAAACATGGATGGCGAACTACTCATGTTGTGCACGCTACTGTTCTCTCACGAGTAGAAGGGACCTACAGTTTTTTTCCGACTTTGAACGGCGAAATTTGAGAAGCTTTCTTAGAGAGTTGTTACTCTTTAAGTGTTGCCAGCAGCTCGAAAGAGGTGGTGCCGTGAAAAATTCGAAAAAGTGGCGTTGAGCTGGGAATCGAACCTAGACTCTTCGGCGTGTGAGCGTCGCACTCTACCCACTACGCCACGACGACCACCTGACGTCTTTAGCTTACCAAAAAAGCCATCCCGGATCTGGTTATGAGCTGTGTTCTTATACGTTTCTGCTATGCCACCTTGGTTGTGTATCAAGTTCTGACCAGAGCAGTGAAGCCTGGTCAGTTTTTATTCCATTCACGTTTGCTGCTATACCAAAAGTGATATAGCATACCTCTTTGGTTACTAAGAGGATTAATCCTATATTCGGTGAAACGAAACGAAACGAGCCAGGCGATCTTTGTCAAGTTTCCATACTGGCATTTCTGAATTTGAAAGGCGCTGCCATGAATGTGACTTCTGCTAGGTTTGGGGCACCCAGCTTTGTCAATTTAATTGCAGTCTCATTTCGAATGATTTCTTTATGTCCTCGAAACATGAATAAGTGGAAAAACTGCATTCTTTCCACTGTAGTGGACTAGTAGTCGTATAAATGTCCAATTTTCAAAGCCCTTGAATGAGTTCAGTTTGTAATTTTGTGTTGAAACACTTGAACTTTTCTCCGTTGCCGAGACCAATACGTCTAATTTTAGTTATTCCGCACATTTGTAGAGAACAATCAGGCAGATACTGTAGGCGATTGACAAAAATGTTCTAGTTGCTTTTCGCCTCCTCATAATTCAGCACGTACTGTGTGTCTACAGGAAGTAAGGTTCTTGACCCTTGCTCACGAAATTCTCCCTCCGGCTCCACAATATTTTGTATAAAATCTTGTAATACACATCACGGTGATCAAAATCGAAATATATAACTGACAGAGTGAGTCTTTGTTTTTTTCTGTAGGCCTGCAACAATGCGGACGCCCGTTCGCATTTGGACTAGGAACGTTAAATCTCCTGCGAAATATTTTGGAGCTGATACCTGATCGCTGAATTCATTGAGATTTCCAGTAGGTATGCAGATAGAAGGAAGAATAAAAATAAAAATTGTATGGCACAACAGACCACAGGGTGGCCAGGGCCTAGCTTTCTCATCAACAGCACGTTGTGCACGCTACTGTTCTCTCACGAGTAGCCAAAAAACCCAAGCCAAAATTAAAAGGAAGTTTGTCCTAAAGTCTTGGAAACCTAAACGTGTGCGCGATTTACATTAATTTTGACCAAAGAAATGATTTGAACTTAAGACGGCTAGAAATACCAGAGTTAAATATGTTTTAATTCGTCCGTCATTGTTTGTTCCTCTATGTCATGGACAAGTACGAGGGTTGCCTTTTATACTTCGGGATAAGAGAACAAAAGCAAATATTGATCATCGGAAATATCTTTATTGTTTTTCAAAATATTAAGATCTATACTCTTTTGCGTGCGTTTGAACCACTTGTCGAATCAATTTTGCCACTCTGATTGGGGTATCTCTGAAACATGCATTCTGAACGCATCAACCGCTTCTTCATGTGTCGAAAAACGTTGACCTCTCATTTTTTACGTACCGGAATAAAAATAAGTCTTTCGTTGCCAAGTCAGGACTATACGGCGGATGACTCATCAAATCGATGTTTTAAGTGCTCAAAAATTCAGTTGTTTGAGCCGATGTGTGAGAGCTCGCATTGTCGTGGTGAAGAGTGATCCGTCTTCGGTGGTTGGTTTCTTGGAAGACAACTGGCAAACCAATGGTTGTGTACCACTCAGAATTGACTGTTCTGCCTTGTTCTAGTGGTACGGTTGCGACATGTCCAGTTTTTCCAAAATTTGCTTGGAAGTGCTTCGTGCGTGAGCAAGTTTTGTTGGATGTGGCTCAATTTGACAGACCAACAGAGTTGACTGCTGTTTACTTTCGGGCTCATACGCTTAAATCCAAGATTCATCACCTGTCACGATGGCATAGACCTGTTTCGAAGCACCGCGCTCGTATTTTTGGAGCATTTCTTTCGACCAATCGACACGAACCTTTTTTTGAGCGTGGGATTCAACCCGAAAAACAAATTTTTTCGACTGTCAAATGTTCATGCAATATTGAATGTATGCTAGTCCCACTAATGCCTAAGTCTCAATCTTACGATCAGCTGGCGCACAGCATCAATGGTTTCTAGAATAACAACTGATTTTGGACGACGTTCACGAAATTCGTCTTGGAGTGAAGTGCGACCTCGGTTGAGTTTACCATACCATCGATAGACACTGGTCCTTGATGGAGCTACATCGTGGCCGCCATGGCTTAGTGGGTAGAATGAGACTCGCAGCAGGTCTCTGTTCGATTCCTGACTGAACACCTCGAATTTTTCGCGGCACCACCTCTGACAACACTGCTGACAACACTCGAAGAGTATACTGTCTAAGAAAAAACATCTCAAATTTCGCAATTCGAAGTCGGCAAAATATTGTAGGTTCCTTCTACTCGTGGGAGAACAAAAGCATGCACATCACGAGTAGCTGATGAGCAAGCTAGGCCCTTTGGTCCTTTCCGGACTGTTGCGTCATCCAATTAGTATTATTATTCATAACAAATAATCGTCATAGCTTACTCAATCGTCGATTACTTTGCCAAGGCTTGTGGCCGTAAATGAGGGCAGCGAAGTTTGTCCTTAAAGTGGTCAATCGCTTGGAATTTAGTGGCCAAGGTTTCATATATATCCCACAAAAGGTAGTCAATCGACAATAAATCAGACGACTTTGGAGGCCACATCGCCGGTCAGTAACATGAAACTTTGCGGTTACCAAACAGTTTTCTCAGTAGTCCAATCGTGGCATAAACTGTGTGAAATGTGGCGCTGTCCTGGTAAAACCGTAGTGGTGGTAGTTTTAGTTTTTCAGCAGATGAACTACAGAGTCAGTAGTCTATCATCATTGCTCTCACTTACGGACCAGCATCGTTTAAAAAGAATTACACTCCAATTACTTATAAATATGCATAAGAAAGACGGATGTAACCGTGCATCAAGCGACTACCGTAGCATCGTAGGAAAGTGCGACACTCACACGCCAAATGTCCCAAATTTGATTCGTGGACTAAGCACCTAGAATTTTCCCACAATTCGACTTTGGGGGCAGCAAAGGACTGTAGGTTCCTTTAATTCTTGAATGAACCGAAATACGTGTAGGTGCTTAAGCAGCTATAAGCTGGTCGACTTGTAGGACACTGCCCTATCAAATATATGAATGAATGTATATTACGGTGTTTTAAAGTACATTTGGGGATTGTCCTTCGTCTTCTTATTGTGGCGCTGCAGTCCAAAGTGGACTAGGGCCTCAACCAACATGTCCCTCCAGTCAGAACGATCTTTCGCCAGCTGTCTCCAGTTATGCACTCCAAGGTGGTTGCGGTCAAGCCACTTGTGTGCGAAAACTTAGCCTAGGCTGTCCTCTGTTGCGTTGTCTCAATTGCTCAGATTCGAAGGCTTGTCGGACCAGAGCAGTGGTGTCCATGGGCTGTACATGACCTAGCCAACATAAGTGTTATATTCAAGACAGGCCTGTGCCACATTTGGGGATCGGCATAATTCAAAATAAGACAGTTTTCTTTATTGACACATTTACCACCTTCTCGCAAAATTTGAAAGCTTTGTACAGGTGTTAATCTATTCACAATAAAATGTCAAACCGAACTAAAATTTTTATCACTTGACGGCTGACAAGACAAAGGGCATTGAGAATAATGATGCCGATTCCCAATTCTATACCTCTGAAAAGCACATGTCCTTACAAATATCAGACACTTCTCCCCTCGCTAATTTAGTGCCATCGAAATAGACGTAACCACAGTCGACAACTGTTGGTATTTTTTGCTTAGTTAGTCCTTGATTTAATTTACTTGATTTAATATATTAATATTTTTTTTTATTAATAAATTTATTAATAAAATTTTTTATTTTTTTATTTTTTTTATATAATTAAATTTAATTTCATATTATTTTTATATTATTTAATAATAAAATTTATTAATAAAAACTTGATTTAATTACATTAAAAAAAATTACATTAATTACATTGATGGGATTTAGAGTATTTTAATAAACAGCATTAACATATGAAATAATGTACCATTCGCCAAGGATCTTGTTTGAATAGTCTTTGCTTCATTGCCTTGACTTTAATCGATTGCACTATAAGCGAACAGATTGTAATTTTTCAAGAAATTAATGTTCTTTTTATATTTCCAACCCGAGGGTGCAAGTCACTTTCGCAGCTTTAAGTCGCAAGCACTCAGTCTAATGCGGACTCACATTACTCTTGTTCCAGCTGAAAACACACAACTCGGATCTAAGCTTTCTGTACATATCACTTTGACAAACAGAAACAGCAACATTTTGAACAATCGTCTCTGAAAAAATTGTCGAAGAGTTTCATTTTCTTCCATTTCGGTGTTGCTTTCAAGTGCGACGCCAACGCAACCGAAACCAAGGCAAACGCTGAATAGGTTGCGACTACCTTTCACTCCTGCAGTCTCCCAGTAGAATTTAAACAAAACGGTCGTCAGTCATCACCAGTGACAGAAAGAAAAAAATTATTTAAATTTCATTTCACAAAATGTCGCTTCCGCCGTCAGCAGCACACTCAATTAGCTTCTTTTCCTTTTTCCCACATTCAGAGGAAAACTTTAAATTCCCTAATCGCTTTGTTGGCTCCCGTGACAGACGTCGCCGATTGTCCGAACTCGTTCCTCATGTCAAATCCAATGACAGCGCTTTCTGTGTATTAGAGATTTAATAAAACATCTCTGCTGGGTGGAATGTCGGTCTTCTACCAGTCCAGGAGACGGATTGACACCGAATGTGTCCATCGAAGACATTAGAACTTTGAGATGTCGTTTATTAATGTTTACCAAAACAGAAAACAAAAAACGCCAAACAACAAATTGTGTGTATACAGCGAAAATTGCATGTCTCTTGCGTTGACAGTGCCCAGCCCATCCGCACTCGGCAGTGGGCCCCTGGCAAGAGCCCTTTGTGGACGGCACCATTATGGAATTCGGGTTATTCACATGTACAGACAAAAACAAATATTTGCTTTATTTCGCATCAAATTTGACAAAAGCGGAGACAAACAATGGGCTCGACTTGCAGGACGGGAGTTCTGGAAAATGTTTTTTTTTTGGTCTACTCATAGGCACAAAGATACACCCATATTCGGTTACATTTACGCCTTGTTTTGGAAGGTGGGTTGGTCGGTTAGTTGGTTGGCTGGTTGGGCGGTTGGCTGGTTCGTCTAATGAAAGCCGCAGTGTGAAATGTATCTCGTAGTCAATGGATCTGCAGCTGGAGTGTATTGTGCTTTGCGAACAAATGGAATGAACATTCTTCAAAGAGATTGCTAGAATGGTGCAATCCTGCGAAATTGGAATCCAGGGTGTTAGCTTGTTATTCGCGCACAACTGAAAATATACAAAAAAAAAATGCATTTGTGGATGTTTCCTTTCGAAACAGGTTGCCTACTGCTCTTCTTGGATAAAAATCCAGACGTCTGCTGGACAAATAGATCAGAATAGCAATCTTTGAGGCGGTTTCGGCAGGTACATTGACTCATGGCCTGATGGCGCCGCTATCGCAAGGAAAATTTACATTTTCGTCGTTTTCTGAACGAACTGTTTTTACTGTACCATCACCACAACTTTTCTCAGATAATTTGATCACACATCTTAGAAAAATGGAAAAGAAGTATAGGCTTAATAGTCTAGGCTTAAGTTCCTATCCCTCTACGTCGAACGAGTTGAAGACGCTCCCAGAAGCCTTAAGAACGACTGACACTTATGGTTGAGTGTCAAACATGTGCAGAATTGAATCAGGAAACAAATGAATCTGCACGGTTATCACCTAGGCATTTGTGGTCTTGATAGAATGCGTGGGTTTTTCTGGAATGGGTATGTTGTTTGCCCAATAGATGCCGCTTTTGGAAACAACAGCCAACAAGTGTAAAAAGGAGTCAAGGATTAGACTTAGATTAGATTAGATTTTTTTTAATTTCATGGTTTTCGGTGAAATAAAGGTCCACTGGTGGGATAAATACATAATTGAAACAGTTGACTTCATCGAGTGAACGTGAAATTTTGTAGGTCACTTTCCTGGAGAGGTGTGTTACGTTGGCACCTACTCTCAAATGCTGAAATACTGATCAATATGACGACAAGTACGGGAAAAATTATATATACGAAGATAGCCGCTTATATTTCGGGATTGGGCAGCCCTAGTGTTGCAATGTTGAAACTCCTCTATCGTTAAGTTTGACATTTTTGAGGTTATACGTACTCAGAACGTTTTGATATTATTTGAATATACGAGCGCTATTTGTGTTGTTTACAATAACTTAAAAGATTCATCTCGTCCAAAAAAATTGAATCAAATCATTAAAATTTTCGTGCGGTTATCTTTTACAACTTTTGACGTGGATTAACTCAACAACAGTGTATCGATGAAGTTAATTCCATTTTTGGCGACAAAGCTCAATCAAGGACCACTGTTTATCGATGGTATGGTGAATTCAATGGAGGTCGTAGCTCACAATTTCGTGAAGATCGTCCAAAATCAGTTGTTGTTCTGGAAATTATTAATATTAGAAGATCGTCATGTGACCGATCGTGAGATTTAGACAATCTTAGACGTTAGTGGAACCAGCATACGTTCAATATTGCATGAACATCTGCCCATTAAAAAAATTTGTTCGCGCTGGATCCCATACAATTTGTCAATCGCTCCAGAAAAAGCTCGTGTCGATTGGTCGAAAGAAATGCTCCAAAAACACGATCGCGGTGCTTCGAAACAAGTCTATGACATCGTGACAGGTGATGAATCGTGGATTTACACATATGAGCCCGAAAGTAAATAGCAGTCGCTGTATGGGTGTTTCAAATTGACCCAAATCCAACAAAAGTTGATCGCGCACGAGCCATTTCCAAGCGCATGATCGCCGGCTTTTTCGGAATAACTGGACATGTCGCAATCGTACCACTAAAACAACGGAGAATAGCCAATTCTGAGTGGTACACTACCATTTGTTTGCCAGTTGTCTTCCAAGAAATCAGGAAAACCAACCGCCGAAGACGACTCACTCTTCACCACGACAATGCGAGCTCTCACACATCGGCTTAAGCAACTGCATTTTTGAGCACTCAAAACATCCATTTGATGAGTCATCCAACAGTGGTGCAGTGGCGTCCATACGCTCTGCATGGCCTAGCCATCTTAAGCGTTGTGTCCGAAGACGCTTGACTAGGCGCATGTCGCTTTACATCCCATTGAGTTCGTTGTTAGCAGATTCCATCAACCCAAACAGGACCAAGAATCGCACGCAAAACTTGTCTCTTGAAAAGACTAAGGGCTTTTTCATCCGCCATTGGTAACGTTCGGGTTTTCGCACCATGAAGTAGGACCGGAACGACCAGGCTGATATAAAGCGAGCTTAATCCTTCGAGAATAGGCATTATAACCCAATTGCCTCTTGAGCCCAAAGAAACATCGATTGGCAAGAGTGATTCTGCGTTTGATTTCGGTACTGATGCTGTTGTCCCTGATTACCGCGGATGAAGTCCTTGACTACATCGATGTGTCTGCTGCCTAATGTGATGCTCTGTCCAAGACGTCGAGGTTGTGTCTCCTTCCTTGATGACAGCATGTACTTAGTTTTACCCTCATTTATCGCCAGACCCATTTTAGCCGTTTCTGCTTCAATGCCAGCAAACTCCTCATTGGCGGCTCGCTGTGTTCGTCCAATCACGTCAATCTCATTAGCGTAAGCTAGCAATTGAACTGACTTTTGGAAAATCGTGCCTCTGGTGTTGACTTGTGAATTACGCACGATCTTCTCGAGGATTATGTCTATCTTTGACGCATGACAGTGCGTCGCCTTGTCTAAAACCTTTTTTGACATTGAAATTCTCGGTTCCTTTCCGACCTTTACGGAGCAGCGAGAGTTCTCCATCGTCATCCTACACAATCTGATGAGTTTGATAGGAATGCCAAAATAAGCGCTGCCTCCTCTCTCTATGGCAATCGCTGTAGTAGATATCGCAAATCTTTATCGCTTTTATGCCATCCCGCACTTCTTGGTTGTCGGTAATGTCTGCCTTGTAGCAGTCAAGGGCCTCCGCAAGTTGTTCGGCTGCGTGTGGCCTGTAAAGGGACCTCACTTTCCACGTGCAAAACCGAAAATCGTTGTCCTTAAAACGTTTGCTGGGGTCGTCATCAGACTCGTCCTTATCCGAGGCATGTTGTTGCCTCTGAATTACTTATTTTTGACGTTGACATCTCTCTCAATAAAGCTAAAAGTAAGCAAGTTGTGTGAGATTTGCCTCTTAAATTTGCAACCATGTATCGTTCAAGTCAAACTTTTTCAAGATTTTCCGTCCTGTTGATCCACATATCATCCAAGCCGTGATCTATCGGTGGTCATGTGATTTAAAGCTCACTATAATCGTCCGCTTACAGGCATCGTCAAAGAGCTACGGAACAAGCACTGCTCTCGGCCGTAGAATACACTAAATAACCACCATGTCTGTATGTGCCATGATGCACACCCCTTAAGACGTCGGTTGCTCTTACAACCTCTTCTCATTTGTTGACAGGGTCAGTTGTGTTAACCGTAATCATCACATCATTTTTGAAAAGTGACAACCCTTGAAATACCCCATCGCTGTAAGTTTAAGCACTTTTAGCGAGTCATTTGATGGCAAAAGCAAAAACTAATCAGCTAATGTTCCACTTCAAATCATAGCTGAACTCGGCAGGTGTCGCCTGACAGTGCTGAAAATGCTCTGAAGTACGAAATGAATAACCTTGCATCTCGCTGATGCTGATCCCAGTGTGAATCAAATTTCCCCGAGAATTTCCAAATTTACATGGCAGCGTCTGAGAAAAGCATCACAAAGCGTTTCCATTCCCCCAGCAATCGCAAAACCTCTCTCGAAAATTCTTCAATGTCCCATCACAGAAACTGATTCTCATTCGAATGACGTACGTTCCGACCCATAAGTACGCTTAAATCAGAAAGAGTACAGAGGACGTTTTCACTCGGGAGGAATCTGCAACCACCTTCCCCCCACTTCCATACTTCACCTTCCGTTTGTGAAAGCAAAACGAAAGAAAACGTGCTTAATTGATATGCAAATGAAACAATGTTTCCATCGTTATTACTCAAACTTTCCCGGGAACAGAAAATGCAAAAAAACACGAAGAAATAAGAAAATATCCTGTCAAGTGGTGAGTGGTGGGGTGAAATAAAGCATCTTCACTCTCGCTCTCACATAGAAGAGTGGAAAATGTAAAAAAACGTAAAGAAAACATTTTCTTTGTCATTTTTAGACATCATAGCGAATTTATAATGACACACAGAGCTCCTGTGTCTCCGCGTCACGATGAAGACTCGTCCTCGTGCGGAAACTCCTTCAGGAGGAGCACTCGCTGGGTACCTTTTGGCATGTTTTGAAGCCGGAAATTATGGCGGCATTGCAGGAATAACAACATTGCCAACAACACGCCACAACACAGTCGCCTTCACCACCGTTAAAGGACATTTTACGTACACTACGTGCCTTTTTTGCAATTTTTTCTTCCATATTCATACAGTAGCGCGCCTTGCCCTGTGAGTGTACATTTCCTCCGAGGACTGTGCCTGAATGCTGCTCATTCAGCTGGCTCCGTCCCTTCAGCCGGGGGCGGTGACGCGCTCGCACTCGCATATGAATTTAATTATCAGCGAAAGGGTGTTGAAATTAAAGGATTTCACAGACGTTTTCAGTATTCAGCGGATTTTAAATTTTTTATTTTTAATACTTTCACGTTTCGTCCTCTCGCCGCTCCGCATTCCTTTGTTTTGCATGCTCTAGAAGGATGTTTCCAAAACAGCGGATTAAGCTTTTCAGGAAGCTGACGCTGCCTCGGTGTAGGATGTGCAGGATGTGTGTCATTTGCATTTTCCGCTATCCTTTGAAGAGCTTGGTAAACACATTTTTTTCCGTTTGTAAAGTTTCATTGTCTATTAGTTGGTTGCTGAATAGCCGCATTTCATCAGAAGCACCCCGCTTGACAGGAAAGCTTGCCTTTGAAGTGAGACATTTTGATGTCTGGCGTGGCGTAAGCACATGTGTATGATGTGTGTTGGACAGGGAACTGATCGCTTAAGATATTCGGAGAGCGAAATGGATTAATACATTTTCATTATGCGCGTAGTTTTGTAGACACGCTCCACGTGGTTGGTTAAGTTTTGTCTTTTGTTTGGTTTGGGGTAAAAGAAAGGCTAACCGGCTCCTTTTTTGAGTCTTTTAAGTAAAAGATAAAAGTAAAGCTGAATGACACAGGAATTGAAGTTTTAGTCGCTGCTATGAATGTGCAAACATTCTTTCTTGTCTACCAAAAGGTCCGCGTACACTGACCAACGACAAATGAGACTGCAGCCTCTTGCTCTGAACAAATTAACATCTACAAAAGTGAGGATGAATTGAAACGGTATTGGAACAGCAGGGGTGTCCGATAATGCAATTTTGAAAGCATACTCAGTCAAAAATCAAAGAAGTTGAAATTTGTACACATTAAATCATGTTCGTCAGTAATCTCAGATTACCTTGAAAGTGTGTTTTCAAAGTCGTGGAATTCACATTGGCCGGGGTTCTAATTACGGACGACGACTATAGTGCGACTCAATCGTTGAAACGGATGTATGAATGTACATCCGAAATTATTTAAAAAAATATTCCCCGAAATCAAACTTCATACATTTAATGAGCACCACTCGCACAGTCCTTCATTCTTTCGTAATATGTACACCAGAAACCAATAAGGATCTCTGATGGTCTCTGATGTACACACACAACAAAACAATGAAAACTAACAGGCAGTCTTTATTCATTGTCTTGTTATGTACAGTTATGACAAGAGATATGTTGCCTTCAGTAGCGCTCAAACTGTGTATAAAATAGACCGTAGACGAGACGATAGATGCTGGGTTAAGTGATGCAAATTATCGATGATAGCGTTTTGGTTGATCGTCAGGACAAAAGTCGCTCAAAAAATTACGTGATTATAGCACTGGACATGGTAGTGTTTCACACGTCTATTTTATTTTAAGACAGCGTATATACGGGTGCATGAAGATGATATGTGGGGTGCCATATCCGAGTTTGTCATTTTCTCAGCTTTTGCAATCTATCCTGGTCCCACTAAGGCCGCTTAGCTCCTTTATTACTTCAATGCCACGATTTGTTTTGTCACAAGCTGAAGAATTATCCCTAAGCACCCTAAGGACCATGAGCCTGTTAACGCGAGGTGACACCGTTGATTACGCTCAAAAAGGCGAGCTGCCAATATTTTCCTCGTCAATGCACAGGTCAAGTTGACATACAACCTCCTTGCGGCGCCCCCTGGATAGACATCACAACACCCGTTGTGTGGTGAACCAATGTATGCAGTGAGCCCCTTTGCCCGAGGGCTTTAATAATGGGCCCGGCCCAAAAGCCTGTGGGTTGTGCGTGAGGGTAACTTCCTCACAACGTAGAAATCATTAGTTCAGAGATAACAATATGCCTCGGATAAGGACGGATCACCCCAGCAAACGTTATAAAGACAACGATTTTCGGCTTTGCACGTGAAATGAGAGGTTCCTTAACAGGTCACGTGAAGCCGAACAACTTACGAATGCCCTTTGTTGCTACAAAGCAGACATTACCGCCATCCAGGAAGTGCGATGGAACGGGCCCGGCAAAAAAACCAAGAAGAACTGCGATGTCTACTAGAGCGATTGCCATAGAGAGAGAAGGCAGCGCTTATTCGAATGCGGATTTGTTGTTCGAGGCAAAAAATCTTGAGCTTGACCCCGTCAGCGAACGCCTCATGACAATCCGCATCAAGGCCCAATTCGGGAACATCTGCGTAATATGCGCTCAAAAAGATTCACAAAGGGACCTGGCGATCCCCTGATCAATCCACCGTCAATCAAATTGATCACATCGCGATCGACGTCAGACACTTCTCCAGTATTCTCGATGTCCGAACCTTCCGAAGTGCAAACATCGACTCGGATCATCAGCTTGTTAACAAGCCAAGGTAAGAGCCCGGATATCGAAAGATGAGCGGAGTCGAGATAGACCAAAACAGTTTGATGTTGGAAAGCTACAATCGCAATTGATCGCTAGTAACTTCGCCGACCGAGTCTCCCTGAAATTCGCCCAAGGTTCTACGCTGCCTGCACTAACTATAGAAGAAAACTGAAAGCGTTGTCAAGAACCCAGCAAAGAAGCTGCCAGTGATGTGCTGGGTTTCACGTCACCACCCAGATGGAACCCATGGTTTGACGACGAGTGCAGGCAACCGCATGCACCCAAACAAGACGTATATGAGTCAACTCTGCATCGTGAGCTCTACGAACAGAGAAGAAAGAAATGGAAAGGTGTTACGGCAGGAATGTCCGAAAGTTTTACCGAAAGGTAAAAAAGTTATCCGGAGGATACAAGGCTCGGACCGAAGCCTGCCGGAATCGAAATAAACAACTTATGGTAGAGTCGCAGTCTGTGCCGAGAATGTGGAAGAATCATTTCTGCAGACTCCTGAAATGCGATGGTGACCCAAATCCTGCAGTTAGGCAGAATCTTCTACTCGATTTGGACGATGATAGACAAGCATTCCGTTACCCCGACTTAGACGAGGTGAAGATAGCAATATCCAAGCTGAAGTCGATCAAAGCTACTGGACCAGATGGACTGTCCGCAGAACTATTGAAAGCAGCTGGAGATAACCTGGTTGAGCGGATGCACCAGCTCATCTGTAAGTTATAGTCGGAGGAAAGCCTGCCCGATGAGTGGACTCTCAGCGTCGTTTTCCCAGCCCATAAGAAAGGAGACCTCTTTCACTGCGCCAACTACAGAGGGATTAGTCTCCTGAACATCGCATACAAGATCGCCTCTGCCGTATTGTGTGAGCGTCCATGACCTGATAGGTCCCTATCAGTGTGGTTTCAGACCAGGGAAGTCCATAATAGACCAGATCTTCACATTACGGCAGATCCTGGAGAAGACCCAAGAAATGCAAATTGACACTCACCACCTATTCGTCGATTTCAAGGCTGCATATGACAGTGTGCATAGCGGCGAGCTATACAGTGCCATGTCTCGTTTTGGCATTCCTACCAAACTCGTCAGATTGTGTAGGATAACGATAGAGAGCTCTCGCTGCTCCGTCAAGGTCGGTAACGAACTCACCGAGACCTTCAATGTCAAACAAGGTTTTAGACAAGGCGACGCCGTCATGTGTCAATAAATGACATCATCTTCGAGAAGATCGTGCGTAACTCACAAGTCGACATCAGAGGCACGATCTACAAAAGGCGGATGCGGATGCCCTTAGCCTCTTCGAGAGAATAGTTGTGAGTGCGATTCTTGGTCCTGTTTGCGTTGATGGCATCTGGAGGAGAAGATTTAACGACGAACTCTATGGGCTGTACAGCGACATGCGCCTGATCAAGCGTCTTCTGATACAACGCACCAAATGGCTAGGTCATGTAGAGCGTGTGGACACCACTACTCCTGCCCGAAAAGTCTTTAAGTCCGACCTAGACTAAGGTGGCACACAAGTGAAGAAGGACAACAACCGACTGGGAGTGCGCAACTGAAGACAGCTGGCGAAAGATCGTGCTGGCTGGAGAGGCATGTTGGTTGAGGCCCAGGTTCACCCCGGACTGTAGCGCCACAAGAATAAGAAGAAGACAATGAGCATAAATCCTAGAGTACCACCGGTGTTTTCTTTTGAAATATATGCCTATTATATGAATTAGAAAAAGGAATGATCTTTGGTTCCACTGGCACCTGAGCCTTGATGACCTCAAAGACCGTATCTCCTATGATACTACTCTCATGGACATGCTGTCTGATGCGAGATTGCTAATAGTACAGTTGCAACTTTGTTTTTCCCCGTGTCCTGGACTGGCTCTGGCCAGAAAATGAACGGAGAAAGGAATGTAATCGGATTTTCACGGACGGCAACAAGACAACGGAGGGTTCTGGAGCTATGGCCTTCATGGAAAACGACAATAATAGACTTCACGCCTCCTTAGGTAATTTCACGTCAGTTTTCCAGGCGGAAGCCTTCGCGATTCTAATGGCCACCTACTATTTTGTGAAGAATAGTTGGAAGGGACGAAGTATCTGCGTCTGCAGTGACAGCCAAGCTGTGCTCAAGGCCTTACTCAATCCTTTAACCACCTTCAAGATCAAAAATTCAAGCCTTGCCCTAATTCGGTCAGCGGGTTGAGTCCGCTAAGACCTATCTGTGTCCCGGGTCATCACGGAGTCCTGGGAAACGAGACTGCGGATGATGTAACTAGACTAGGTTCAGCAGAGACATACGTAGGGCCCGAACCCGCCTTGATAGTTGCCGTCGATAGCTGGGTCTCCCTACAGCACAACTAGAGATGGCGTGACTCTCCAAGATGCAGTGACCAATAGTATGCTCCCAACGTCAGCAAGAAATCTGCTAGAAATTTCTGCTATCTCTAGACAGAAACGAATGCAGACGACTTTTCGACGTACTAACGCGACACTTCATCTTCACTATGCACCTTAGTCGGCTTAGGCTTAGTTATGTCACACATTGCGATGCCTGTGGAGAAGGTAAAGATACGTCAGAGCACTTTCTCTGTGAGTATTCCGCTTTCGCTCGTATCATGTGGCGGCTATTTGGCGCTGATTTTGAACCGAAAACCTAAGTTCTATATCACAGAAGCGCATCTTGGTTTTTCTTCGGAAAACCGAGAAATCACATTAAATGAAGGTTACTGCTTATTAGTAGAATGGTTCAGTATTTGAGTCTGAGCGCTCCAGTTGAGTCCCAGTCCCAACCTCCAAAAACAACAAAAAAAGTTTGAATTAGCTTCAAAGCATTAGGATGGCACATAGGTAGCACTTCCCGATATAATTCAAAGAGAACCAAATGCGATTTGTCTCCCTGTATGCTTTTTATGCCCAGCAAGGTGTTTTTCGCAACATTTATCATTTAACTCGGCAGGGTATTATTAGCTTTGCTTTGTGGCAAACACAAACGATGTCGATCGCTAAACTCTGTGAAACTGATCCTTCAACAGTCTCAAATAGTATTACATGAGCTTTGAGTTTAAACTCAGGAATAATGTGGCATTAAAATTGCTGCATTATTAAATATTTCATGTCAATCCGATGATAAATGTCTGCGTACACCTTCATGTATCCTGCACGAAAGTGTCATGCCAACGGCGCCACCCCACGGCTTCAAGGAACACCAAAAATTAAGTCTCAGCAAATTGACTCGGATGATCTCTTCTGCCCAAACACACTGCGTCCGCACTTAATTCGGAGGGCCCCGGAAATCAATTTCCATGTTCAAACAGCGTAATTATTCAATTAGGTGACGCCCCTTCTTTGAGCCTAATACCGCGCTAATAATAACTAATGAATCTTTGATATACAATGCCTCGGGCAATCTGCGCTCGTAATCGGGTTAATCAATTCAGATCTCCATGTGCGCTTAAAGGTGCCCTAATCGTGCGAATCAATTCCCATTCAACACTTGGCAGGAGGTCATCTTCATCCTTTTCACATTTAAATGCATTTCCTCGCACCAACGTGATGCATGCATGCTCCGTCAAGAAATCGATGCACACCGCGAGCTCTCAGTGGGGGCAGGGGAGGCAGGTCATATGATTCAGCTGAAATTAACGGAAAACCGAGATATTCAGACACGAGCGCTAAGTCAACCAATACTTTTTTCAATCTTCCAGAAAAGTATTAAATGGGAACTTTAAAGTGTCAAGTGG
The DNA here is from genome assembly GCA_955652365.1 of Eristalinus aeneus. NCBI lineage: Eukaryota > Metazoa > Arthropoda > Insecta > Diptera > Syrphidae > Eristalinus > Eristalinus aeneus. The sequence continues at coordinate 7,481,596 of OY019131.1, read as the reverse complement.
CAGTGAGGAAATTACGGTAAAATGAAAACCAATTTTCCGATACGGATGCCGAGGGCAAACAAATTGAGTTCATCTGAGCGTTGCCAAGTGATGATTGCCGTCTAGTGGCGGATAATTGCTGACCATATGGGTGCGCATGTGATGCGTTGAAGCAATTATTTGTGAGGATGTGCGCTTACACTTCAGGAACTGCTGTGGAGGAAAGAAATTCGAATTGGATAAGTTACTGTTGGGGCGGAAGATGATTTTAAATGTTTCCCATCAGATTTCTTTCTCAATTCGCAAAGTTTGCAGGTTTGGCGTTTTTTATACGACAGTTGTGGAGGGTTAAAGTTAAAGACTTGGTCCTTCAGTAATTTTGCACGCACTGTTAGCGAGGTGACAATTTTACTAACGGAAGTGACTGTACTCAGCTGTTATCAAAGGGTTTTGATCAATCTTTTTTAAATTGCTATTGAACGTTTTTTAAATATTGCAAGCCGTTGCGTAGTTGGTAGAGTGCGACATTTATACGCCGAAGGTCCACGCTTGATTCCCGGTTGATCACTTGAATTTTTCACGGCACCACGTGTTTCAAGCTGCTGGCAACACTCAAAGAGTACTAACTATCTAAGTCGCAGTTGACAAAAAACTGTAGATTTCTTTCACTTGTGAGGGAACAGTAACGCGCACAACACGAGTAGCTGATCAGTAAGCATTGTAAACTGTAGCGTCACCCAATAATAATAATTATTATTATTATTCCTTTTTTTTATAATTGACGCGTGCAAAAGGGGTTGCGAGTATCCTTAAATGACCGGATCAAGTCACAGCACGGCCGAAGGTATAGAGGAAGAGAGGGAGAGGAGGTACCGATGCACATTGGTTTTAAATGCCTGTGGATTGTAATGAGGAGGAAAAATCGAGCTGGGAAGAGCATTCCAGATTCGTGCAGCTAAAGAACGAATCTCTGAATTTGACTGTACGTCCGACAAAGGGCTTGAGGGTGAATTGATGGGCATTCCTAGCGAGGCGTGTATTGCGGGTGAATTCTTGAAGGGGAGGAATGCAACTGGCTAATTCATCTGAGCATTTCTTGTTGAAATAGCGGTAAAAAAGTGACAACGACGCGACATTACGTCGGTGTTCTAACGAGTCAATCGACTTCGCAATATTACTGTCACCTATAAGTTTTATCGCTCGCTTTTGAATTCTATCCAGCAGGTGCAGGGAGGTCTTAGAAGCACCTGACCAGATAGGAGCGTTATACTCAAGTTTTGGGCGTATGTATGATTTGTATATTGTAGCCAGATCAGAGGGGGTGAAGTACTTCTTGCATCGTTTAAGGAAACCTAGACATTTCGCAGCATTTTTGGCGACCTCAAATATGTGATCGTTCCAACTAATTGTTGGGTTGATACACATACCGAGAATGGAAAGTCTTTCGGTTTCAACAACGCAAGTGCCGTTCATGGATAACGGCTGATTATTTTGTGATCGCTTTAACGACAGTAAATAGCACTGGGTTTTGGAAACATTGAATTCCACTCTTTTCTTATTTCCCCAATCGATTATGCTGTCAAGGTCGGAATTTAATGTGCTTAACATACGCTGCCGTTCCGAGTCTAAGGCCGAAGTGGAGGGACGTGAGCCAAGGAACGAATATGAAAAGCTGAAAGTACTGTCATCAGCGAAGGAATGAATAGGATTAAAAGTAGCAGACAAGAGATCATTTATAAAAATGAGAAAGAGTGTCGGAGACAAAACAGAGCCCTGGGGAACACCAGCATTAATATATTTGATATCAGACTTGAATCCATCCAAAACGACTTGTATTGAACGATTCGAAAGGTAATTTCTAATCCATTGAAGAAGAGACTCATCGATCCCAAAAGCACGCATTTTCGACAAGAGAGCCTGATGCAAGCCTGTCAAATGCCTTTGAAATATTAAGCGAAAGAATCTTGCTTTCTCCTAAATTGTGCAAAGATTGGTTCCACTTTTCAGTGAGATATGCCATCAGATCACCAGTGGAACGGTTGCTTCGGAAGCCGTACTGCCGGTCATTAAGAAGCTTCCGGGACTCAAGATATTTCATAAGCTGATGGTTTATCAGCGTTTCCATGACCTTGAAGAGAAGGGACGTTAGTGCTATGGGTCGGTAGGAGGTGGGTGACGAACATTCGCCCTTTTTAGGGACGGGCTGGACAAGTGCAGTTTTCCACTTACTCGGAAAGAGCCCTGAAGAGTAGGACAGATGGAAAAGCTTACGCAGTGGTTTTGCCAGCGTAGAAGAACACCTCTTCAGAAGAACAGGGGGAATACCATCCGGGCCAGCGGATTTGTGTATGTTTAGATCTTTAAGTACTCTTCCTACTGTACGAGTGCGAAACTGGTAATCACAATTAAAGAGTGGGCCGAAAAATAAAAACAAGCGTGAAATCGGTGATTGCTGAAAGACCCGGAGGTGCAAGGAAAGGGATTTCTTAACAATCTTCAATGTACATGTCACACGAAAGATCCTGCGATCCTGACGCAAGAATTCGCAAAAAGAATCCCGAAGCCACGAAAATAAAACGAGGAGCGCGAACCTTTTTAGCTGGAAGAGTTTAAAATGCCTTTACTAGTTCATCAGCACAGGAGAAATTTTCCGTCTTTCTGCTAGTCGAAAAATAAAAAGTCACATAGTCAAAGATGGGCACTGTCTAAATTTAACCATCGAACACTCTCTCTGTTCCGTTAAAGTCGGTAACGAATTTCTCAAGACCATTAATGTCAAGAAGGTTTTAAACAAAGCGACGCGGTAGCATCAGCCTTAAGACGATTGTGTTAACACACGTGACATAATCTTCCAAAAGTCAGCTCAAGCGGAGGATATTTATTTAATTGGATGAGCACAGCGAGCCGTCAATAAGGCGTTTGCTGGCATTTTAGCAAAGCGGCTTAAATGGGTATGGTGGTATATAAGGGAAAGACTAAAAACACACACCATCCATGTCTCAAGAAGAATATCACAAAAAGCAGCAGAAACTTTTTGGTAGTCAAGAGCTGCGTCTACCTCGGCTCTGTGTTTAATGGGGACAACCACATAAGAACCAAGACAAGGTCTACGAGCCATCTCCTAAAAGGTTAAGTTAGATTTGTATAAAAGCTTGATCATTCCTCTTCTGCTTTACGGCGCTTGGATAATTTCAAAAATCAATGAGAAAGCCTTTAGTCCTTTTGATCGGAAAATTTTGCCTCCGAATTTTGGTGCAGTGTGCAATGATGGAGATAAAGATTAAGCAACCAACTTTATGAAGCACAGCCTTCCCATACCATGTAGAGCGTATGGCTAATATCATTCCGCCTAAAAAGGCATTGGGTACGAAGAAAGGACAGCCTAGGCTGAAGTGGGCACACAAGTGGAGAAGGACCTCAACCAAATTGTTGGCAGCTGGAGAGACATGTCGGATCACTCCGAATTGTATAGCCAAGAAGAAGAAGAAAAAGAAAGGGAGGCACTTTCCGAGTGTGAAGCCGAATCAAACCAATAAGGAGAAAAAAACATCGTACGCGTGGGTGGGTTGCGATCCCTGTGATGGTTCGGTTACGACTGAATATCACTTCTTTGCTGAAGTTATGTCCACTCTCCTCACTTTTCCTTACACGAGTGTAAATTTTTTAAGACTGAAAATATTGAAACACACATACTTGTTTTCTTTTTGCTCAAAGATTTAATTTGCCTGTTTTTTGAACTAGGACAAGTATTCGTTGACAGAAACGGATTGCATATTGTAAGCCTCTTAACAGTTTGCTTTTAAAGTGTGTTCTTATTCTATTCTGGAGCAAGGCAGCAAGTACTTGAGTAGGAACACAATTAACTTGAGAAAGAACTGCAAAGTGTAAATATTGAACAAGCTAGACATGCTGAGAGTGGGTCTTTTCTGAACTGATTTGTTAGGAGATATAACTCCTGCGTGCATCGTAGTCTCCAAGCACTCATTTTTACTACTAACAAAAATGGATAGATGTCGAAAATGAGATATCCAATGGTTTGTATGTAAGGTAATTCTCCAGCTACGTCAGCTCAAGCGTTGCTACCCCACATGTTCCCTTTAGTTGGCTTTAAAAACTTCAGAGAACTGGAAAAAAATGATGTTTTTATCAATCTACAGTGGCTCGCATGACTAATCAGAGACAGGAAAAGAACAAGGTTTTTACATGATGTACTCAGGTTTTAAAAAAATTTATATAAACAAAATGCAAATTCATTCTACATTAACAAAACCTTATTTTAAAAAACCAAACACACACAGTTTGAGAAATATAAGGTTGCCAAACATCTCCCTTGTGGTCGCTCAACACCAATTATTCGAATCTTTCACGGCACCACCTCTTTCGAGCTGCTGACAACACTCAAAGAGTAATAACTGTCTAAGAATGCTTCTCAAATTTCGCCGTTCGGAATCGGCAAAAAACTGTAGGTCCCTTTTACTCGTGAGAGAACAGTAGCGCGCACAACACGAGTAGTTGATGAGCAAGCTAGGCACTGGTCCCCCTTTGGACTGTAGCGCCAACAATTACTAAATATCTCTCTTCCCTTTTTGGCTTTTGAATTTTCCGGCTATGTACAAAGCGCTACAGAGCTCGTATCTGGCAATACTATACGTCATTTGAAAGGTGTTGACATAACCTACAAAGACGATGTGCATGATTAATTTGATATTGCGTTCAACAGTTAAAGACGTGTAAACATGGAGTTCACTAACGCCGAAATTCGCGCTATTTTAAAATTTTCCTTCGTTAAAGGAAAATCCGCTAGAAAAACGTTTCCTGAGATTAATTGTGTTTTGAGGAATAGTACTCTATCACTTCAAACCGCGGAGAAATGGTTTCGACGATTCGGAGCCGGTAAAACGACGCCATGGATAAGCCAGCCTGTGACGACGAATACCGATCGAATCATGAAAATCATCGAAATAGACCGGCATGTGGCATTCCCCAGGAGATGGGAGTCAGTCAGCAAACCAATTTAAACCATATGCAGAAGGCTGCATGATAAAAAAAACCTTGATGTTTGAGTTGCTCATGATTTGACTCAAAAACACCTCCTGGACTGAATTTATTTACTTATTTATTTAATTATTTATTTTTTTATTTTTTTATTTATTTATTTATTTATTTATTTATTTATTTATTTATTTATTTATTTTTATCATATATTATATATTTACGCAGATGAGTAGATGAAACAGAATAATAAATAGCAATATATTATTTGTAAAAAAAATCCATATTAATATGTCTTCAAACTGTGACATTTGTGTATTTTTTTTTCTTTTTTTTTTTTTTGTTAAATGAAAGGTTCTCTTGAGAAATATTAACACTAATTTTTTTTTCAGAAATAAGATAGATCACTTATTGTATCTCTTTATTGTATATAACTTATGTAAGACAAATATTGTAAACTTTACTGGCTAACTAAAGAAACTACACCGAATCAACACCTGCGACATGCTGCTGAAACGAACTCGACCCATTCTTGAAGCGGGTAATGACTGTCGACGAAAAACGGATCACATACTACAATATCAAGCGAAAACGGTCATGGTTGAAGGCCGTTGAATCGTCCCAAACAGTGACCAAGCCGAGATTAACGGCCAGGAATGTTTTCCTGTGTGTTTGGTGGGAATGGAAGGGAGTCATCCACAATGAGCTGCTCCCATATGGCCAATCGCTTAATTCTACCATCTACTGCGAACAACTGGACCGCTGTAACACTTTTTATGAAGCATTGTATGAAGAGCGAAAAAGCGGATATTTGACAACCCTGAATAAAGCCCTAAAAGTGAAATCTTTTGAGAAGTCATATAATAATTTTTTTTTACTTTCTGAGTTCGATATTCGTGGGAGCCACTGTATAAGCCGTTTGAAACGAGGAGTTGCACAAGCTTTAAGATCAAAATGTGATAGGCAAGTGGACAAATACGGTCATTTCAACAGAGGAACTGCATTGTACAACAACTTGTGGCTATTCCTAATGATTTAATTTCAATAGGATTTGAAAGTCTAAGTTTTCGAGAAAAATGATTACCTCTTAAGTCGGTAACATCAAATAGGTAGAACAATGCCTTGAACAAAATGTTAAATGTTCAATTGGTTCACAGCGACGAACTGTAAACATTGCTTTTCTCCTTTGGTTGGTATTACAGTCCGGGATGGAACAGATCCTCAATCTTCCCACCTGGAATGCTCCTTCACCATCTGTGTCCGATTTCGCACAACGATATGATAGAGATCCTTCCCCGCTTTTGTACCCTGCCTTAGACGCAAACATCTGTTGTTTCGTTGTCCCATTGCATTGACCTTGATGACTCCTTTAGCTTGATCTGTGTTTTCCAAGCCGTCTTAAGCTATGTAAATGTATTTCGATAAAAAAAAGGAAGGAATGCTTATAGGCCAATTTTGTTTGACTTGCTCTCTCTTGAAACAGGATATTCTACTACTGCTCTGTCTTAATCCCTCGACTGCATTCCCAGTGAAAGACTATCGATTACATGCTAACTCTAATCTAAGTGCTCCTCAAAGTCGACAGAGAGACTGTGACGCTACAAATGCGAATTTGCGGCACCAATCGATCAAATTTAATGCAAGTTAATTGATTTTATGTATTTGCAAATTTTCAATCAAATTTTGCAGAAAAAGCGTCCATCCAGCCCAAGTAGATGCTGCAGAGTTCATTCACATTCCAAGTGATCTATGCATGGATGCACACTCATGGGTGCAAGCAAAATATTTTATTCACGAGTGTCCCTCTCGAAGCGCATTGACTATAGCATAACGCAAATTGACTCGTCTGAATTGATTTCATATTTATACACGAGCGGCAAAAGTCGACCGAATGAATAAATGTAAGCAACCATCGAATTAATTAAAAGCGAAATAGTTGCGACGCGCATTTTTCTGTTTCACCGATATTTCATTAATTAAAGTGTAGCGCAAACATCACAGAGGAAGGAATTTTAAAACTGATAGCCAAAATAAAAAATGTGCCGAGTTTGATTGCAAAACAAAGGGAAAACAATAAACGCATTGGCCGTATTTTTATGGAAATACTGCCGGATTCCTAAATTGATTCATTTCTCTTATATTGTTATGACATGTATGTAACACAAATTACGTTTATTTAATTCATGCAAGCAACAGTGCAGAAATTTCCACGTTGCGACAACGAAATTGGAGTTTTTCAATCGGTTCTTAGCTCCCGCATCAATTTGAATTCCTCCCACAAATTGGTGGGTGGTCCTTTTCGTTTCATCTGCTATCGTTAATCGACTAAGAAAATGGGTATGATCAATTTAATTTCATTAAACAATATTTGGGCCTTCAAATGGTAGTTTTTCTCTAATTTTAGCAATTTATTTCTTATGACAAATCACTCACGTTTGCTAGCATCGAAGTGGAAGCGGCTAAAGTAGGACTGGTGGTAAACGAGGGCAAAAGGAAGTATATGCTGTCATCGAAGAAGGACGCAGTACATCGACGTCTCGGACAGAGCGTCAGTATGGGCAGCAGACTCTTCAAAGTAGTCAAGGACTTCGTCTATTTCGGCTCCCCGGTGAATAGGGACTACAACATCAGTACCGAAATCAAGCGCAGAATCACTCTTGCCAATCGCTGTTTCTTTGGGCTTAAGAGGCAATTGAGTTACAAATCCCTCTCCTTAGCGACCAAAGTGACTTTGTAGAGCACCTTGATCATCCCAGTCCTGCTTTACGGTGCAGAAACCTGGACGCTACTAGAAGCGGATGAAGAAGCCCTTGGTCTCTTCGAGAGAAAAGTTCTGCGTGCGATTTTTGGTCCTGTTTGCGTTGATGGCATCTGGAGGAGAAGACTCAACCACGAACTGTATGGGCTGTACGGCGGCATGAGCCTAGTCAAGCGTTTACGGATACAACGCTTAAGATGGCTAGGCCATGTCGAGCGGATGGACAACACTGCTCCGGCCCGAAGAGTCTTCGAATCCGAACCACAGGGACAACGCAACAGAGGACGTCCTAGACTGAGATGGCGCACACAAGTGGAAAAGGATCTCCACCAACTTGGAGTGTGCAATTGGATTCAGCTGGCAAGAGATCGTGCTAGCTGGAGAGGCATGTTGGTTAAGGCCCAGGTCCACCCGGACTGTAATGCCATCCGAAGAAGAAGAAGACAATTCAATCAATATGTCCCGTGACTTAATAAGTGAAAGAATTTATGGAGACCATTTTCTGAAAAAATATCTAAATTCTGTGACCTCTAATAAACACAAGTATTCACAAGTTTTTAAAGTTTCTTGGTTCACATTTAAAAGCACAATGAATTGAAAAAACGAGCATAAATAAAAAATGTACCTAAAAGGCATAAAAAGATAAACTATCCTAGGTTAGCTTAGAGCACTTATTAAGTCTCAGTTAGATAGATTTACGATCAACAGATTAGATAATTAAGCTAGTTTACGTATTTCTTGTCAAGAGTGTAAGTAAGAATGAAGAACAATAAAAGTTACCTACAGTATGGACCTAAACCAGTAAATAACTTTTTATGATTTTTTTTTAGCTTAGTTAACATTTTTCCGACCAGACATCAAACCAGTGATTTTGACCGTAGATCAAATACTGGTAGTTCTACCGTTAAGATACTTGCAGATAATGTTGGAGTTCATGCACCAACTCATCTGCAAGTTTAGGTCGGAAGAGATTAGCCCCCATAAGTGAAATCTTAGTGATATTTGTGCAGTCCACAAGAAAATACATCTCAATGACTGAGTCAACCAACAAACGATCAGTCTCCTCAATATCGCGTCCGAAATATATCCTACAGTTGTGAGGAAACGGATCTAGCTCTTTGTGTTATAGCACCTCATCAGTGTGGGTGCCCATTTCAAATCTGGTTGTCGTCCTGCGCGAAGTCCTAAAAATAACTAAACACGTCCAAATCGACAGCTGAAACTAAACACACAAACGTCATCTCTTAACTCCCTCGACTGCGTTGGATCACGATGGAGACCTCTCGTTGCCTTTGTCAAGGTCTCACTGATGCTTTGCATTATTTAAATTGCTTTTTGCACGGCGAGTCACTGTCATGTGACTTTTTCCAGACCTTTTCTAGCCAAACTTACAAGACAACACTAGAGACCTGGTCTTCAAGCAATGCGTCCTGTTGCTAGATCACGCGGATATGACTTGATAGAACAAAGATAGCTCGTCGTTTATGAAACGCGTACCAAAAGCAACTACAATGTTTCTTCCGGCAAAGTGCCAATGGAAATATATGTCGCCTTTCAAAGCAGACGCAAAAGAATTGATGTCTCTAAAACAAACGTAAAAATTGGTAGGAATATCTTGAGGTAGCCAAAGACTTCCACTACCCAGATGGACACCCAAATTGTTAAGCGTCTACAGCGTAAGGAGACAAAAGACCCTCACCGGAAAGTCTTCTAATCTGAGAACTTAATCATGCAACGAAGTACAAGGAATTATTTTTTTTATTTACTAATTCAGATATGAATATCTTTGTTGTTAGCAATGTCATTCTCGACTTTGACTTAATATTCAGGTCATTCTGCTAAACTAACAGGTGTAGTTTAGCAGAATCCCTTGAATATAATTCAAAAATTACTTCCTCAAGTTGAAAACCGTTCGAAAATTGCCACCCTCCAGAACAGAGAAATAGTGATATCTGGATCACAAGTTTCTAATTGCAACGTTCACATGTTTTAACAGAACACTCTATGAGTTCTGGGACAAACAAGTTGCACCACTAACCAGGAACAATAATTTTGGGTTTTATTTTTTATTTTCTTTTTTTTTTTTTTTGATAGTGGCGACTTCTATATGTCCCGGGACTAATTGAGTGATGTTTTATTTTATATATATTTCGGGATTTGGCAACCCTAGTGTTGCAATCTATCAACTCCCAATTCAATCATAATGTCTGACATTTTTGAGGTTTTACGTACTCAGAACGTTTTGACATACGAGCGCCATTTGTATTGTTTACAGTAACAAAGGATTCATCTCGTCCAAAACATGGAATTAAGTCGTCAAAATGTTCGTGCGATTATTTTCTACAACTTTCGACGTGGATTAGCTCAACAACAGTGTATCGATGAACTTAATTCAATTTTTGGCGATGAAGCTCCATCAAGGACCAGTGTTTATTGATGGCATGGTGAATTCAACTGTGGTCGTAGTTCTCTCCAAGGTGAATTTCGTGAAGGTCGTCCAAACTCAGTTGTTGTTCCGGAAACCATTGATGCAGGGCACCAAATGATTTTGAGAGATCGTCATGTGACCTAATGTCAGATTGAGACAACTTCAGGCATTGGTGGGACTAGCATGCATTCAATATTGCATGAACATTTGAGCGTCAAAAAAATTTGTTCGCATTGAATCCCACACAATTTGTCAATCGCTCAAAAAAAGGCTCGTGTCGATTGGTCGAAAGAAATGCTCCAAAAATACGATCGCGGTGCTTCAAAACTCGTCTATGACATTGTGACAGGTGATGAATCGCGTATGAGTCTGAAAGTGAACGTCAGTCGACTCGTAGATTTACGCATATGAGCCCGAAAGTGAATAGCAATCGACTGTCAGGTTGTTTCAAATTGGGCCAAATCCAACAAAAGTTGCTCGCCCACAAGCAAATGGTGGCCTGTTTTTCGGAAAAACTGTATATGTCGCAACCGTACCACTAAAACAACGCAGAACTGTCAATTCTGAGTAGTACACAACCATTTGTTTGCCAGTTGTCTTCCAACAAATCAAGAAAACCAACCGCCGAAGACGGATCGCTCTCCACCAAAAAATGCGAGCTCTCACACATCGGCTCAAAAACCTGCATTTTTGAGCACTCAAAACATCGATTTGATGAGTCATCCTCCGTATAGTCCTGACTTGGCACCGAATAACTTCTTTTTATTCCCGTAAGTAAAAAGTAAAATGAGAGGTTAACGTTTATCGACACCTTAAAAAGCAGTTGATGCGTTCAGAATGTTTTGGAGATACCTCAATCAGAGTGACAAAAGTGCTTCGAGAATTGGTTCAAACGCATGCAAAAGTATATAGATCTTAATGGGGAATATTTTGAAGAACAATAAAGCTATTTTCGATGGTTAATATTTGTTTTTGTTCTCTAAACCCGATATATAAAAGGCAACATTCGTATAAGCCCCACAATAACAATCTACAAGGGGACTAGGAATTAGCTTGTTTATCAACTTTACGTGTTTTGCGCACTACTGTTCTCAAGTGTAAAAGGAACCTTAAATTTCTTGCGAAGTTTGAGTGTTGTCAGAAGGTCGAGAGAGGTGGTTGCGTGAAAAATGCCGGGAATCGAACCTGGACCTTCCGCTTGTGAGTGTCGCACTCAACCCACTACGCTACGGTGCCACGGTGAAAGATAAAAAAGGAAATTTCTAAATATTTTTCGATATAATATTAATATTATTTGAATTGGATATTGTTCCAAAGCCACTGTTTGTCTTAAAGACTACTTTAAAACATTCAAATTACTTTAAACCAAATGCACTTCTCCACATCCTTATTCAAAGTGTCATCTCCAGGCCCCATGTGAATAGAGAACGAGGACCCTTTGCCAATGTATACGAATGACAGCGCATTAATTTAATTACGTTCGCACTTCTACATGTGCTTGTCTCTTCTCAATCAAATCGATTAAAGATTAAGGACTGCGACGAGGCACATTTGTACTTGCTCTGCGGCAAAGTATCCTGAGCCCGATTATGTGCGTAGAAGCGACATGAATGTGCACTTTATTCTTTGGGTGTTTTTGAAATTAATGATTATTTCATGGATTCGGGTTAGTTTTAACGATACAATTCCACTGGAAAGTCGAAGATGAAATTTCGTCACTTTTTTTCCTAGTGTCAGACGAATAATAGGAAATTTTTTGTATATCTCGAAAGAATATTTCCTGTCGTTCCAAAAAGCCCTGTACCACCGAATTGCTAACGCTATCAGAGTCGAAGTTTTACAAAATAGTGGACAGACATCCACATTTGTCGGTTCAAATTCGTATGGCACCCAATTTCCTTGCATTTGTACCAAATTTTTTCGATGTACCAGCCTTAACAGTAAGAGGGAGTAAGATTTGCGTTTGATATGTATCTTGATCCGGTAAAGCCTTGAACTCCTCATCTCCAAACTTTTGGGCTGGTAAAGTGTTGTATGTGTTCGACGCTTAAACCACCACTTTTAAAGCGTTGAAACCAACCCCTTCATAATTTAGTGGCCGGAGCAGGCTAAAACTAAACTTTAATAAGCAACCAAAAAAGAAAATAAAAATTTCCAGCTGTTTATTTATAACATATTCGAGCACTAATGATGACCCAAGCTACAATCTTGCTTGTCTTAAACAGAACCTGATAATAATAACAAAAATTTGGTGGCATTACATTCCACACGGGGACCAAAGCGAAGCTTGCTCATCAACTCCTCGTGTTGTGCGCGCTACTATTCTCTCACGAGTAGAAGGGACCTACTGACTTTTGCCGACTATTAACGGCGAAATTTAAGAAGCTTTCTTAGACAGTTATTACTTTGTCAGTGTTGTCAGCAGCTCGAAAGAGGTGGTGCCGTGAAAAATTCGAGGAGTGCAGCAAGGAATTGAACCTAGATATTTTGAGTGTGAGCGTCTCACTCTACCCACTTCGCCACGGCGGTCACAGAACAGAAACTGATGTATATCTATTATTGCTTACAAATGTCACACCTTTCCAATGAAATAGATTATCGCTTCCAAGCTCAGACACGAAACTTACGAATGGCGCCATCTTTTGAAAAAGGGCCCAATGGAATTTCATCTTCCTTTTGTCCGGGGTGGACCTAGGTCTCAACCAACATGCCTCTTCAGGCAGCACGATATTGCGCCAGCTGTTTCCAGTTGCGCACTCCAAGGTGGTTGAGGTCAATCTCCACTTGTGTGCGCCACCTTAGTCTAGGTCGTCCTCTGTTGAGTTGTCAAAATGGCTCAGATCAGAAGACCTTTCGGGCTCGAGCAATGGTGTCCAAACGCTCTACATGGCCTAACCATCTTAAGCGTTGTGTCCGAAGACAACTGAAAAGGCGCATGTCGCTGTACAGCCCAAAGATTTCGTCGTTAAATCTTCTCCTCCAGATGCCATCACCGCAAACAGGGCCAAAATCCGCACGCAAAACTTGTTCTCAAAAATACTAAGGCTTCCTCCTCCGCTTTTAGGAACGTCCAGGTTTCCGCTCCATAAAATAGGACTGGAATGATCAAGGTGTTATATAAAGCGAGCTTAGTCCTTCGAGAGAGGGCCGAAGAAACAGCGATTGATAAGAGTGATTTCGATACTGGTGTTGTTGTCTCTCTCTGTCGCGAAGTCCATGACTACCTCGAAATTCCTGCTGCCTAGTGTGACGCTCTGTCCGAGACCTCGATGTTGTATGAACTTCCTTGATGACAGCATGTGCTTTGTTTTGCACTCATTTACCGCCAGACCCATTTTGGCCGTTTCTGCTTCAATGCCAGCAAACGCCTCATTGACTGATCGCTGTATTCGTCCAATCACGTTAATGTCGTCCGCGTAAGCTAGCAATTGAACTGACTTCTGGAAATCGTGCCTCTGGTGTTGACTTGTGAGTTACGCACGATCTTCTCGAGGATGATGTTAAAGAAGTCACATGACAGTGCGTCGCCTTGTCTAAAACATTCTTTAACATTGAAGGTCTCGGTGAGTTCGTTACCGACCTTGACGGAGCAGCGAGAGTTAGCCATTCTACACAATCTCGTGAGTTTGGTAGGAATGCCAAAACTAGACATGGTACTCTGTAGTTGGTCTCTATGCACACTATCATATGCGGCCTTAAGATCGACTTGGTGACTGTCGATTTGCACTTCTTGAATCTTTTCCATGATCTGCCGTAAAGTGAAGATCGGGTCTATAGTGGACTTCCCTGATCTGAAACCATACTGATAGCGATCTATGAGGACCTAAGTTGTGAACAAACGATTTCAGACGCTCAAACAATACGGTAGAAATTATCTTGTAGGCGATGTTGAGGGGCTTCTATAATTCTCGCAGTCAAAGGGGTTTCCTGAGAAGCTGAGGTTCCACTGATCGGGCGTGCTTCCTCCGACCATATCTTGCAGATGATTTAATGCATGCACCCAACCAGGTCATCTCCAGCTGCTTTAAATAGTTTTTCGGGCAGGCAGTTCACTCAGCAGCTTTGCTACACTTCAGTTTTGATATTGCCGATCTAATTTGTACTTCCAAAAATGTGTCAAATGTAGTAAGGGGAAAAAGTGACTAAAAGGACTAAGCGAAGTACGAATTCCAAGTAGTTCAATTTTTAAGTCAATAATAAGAGAAAATACAATGTCTACTTTGGTCTTTTAACGCTCTTCTTCAAGAAATCTTATAAATGAGTTGAGTATGGCTTTCACCATACACTTAAATACTTCGCCTATGCTCGCCTTCTTTTCACAAAGTCATTCGTGACCACTAGGATCGTAAAGGATTTCTGTAAAATAGACGGACGCGAAGATACCTAAAGAGGTGTGACATTTAATATCGTCATTTTCTTCTAAGGCCCCAGCTCCAGCACTCTTCATTGTTCCTGAAAATCCGAATGCAGTCCCTTCCTGCCTTAGTTTTTACTCAGAGCTGGTCTTGGTTACGCGGAATGTGGACTTTGTATCAGCAGCGCAACTGAACACATGGAAAATGGCCGTACACATGCGTCGCAGCTGAGTCCTCTCAGTAGACGGAAATATTCGTAAAACTGGTGTCACCAGTTTCACGAATATTTCCGTTTAATGAGAGGACTCAGCTGCGGTGCGCAAACTTCAATGCGAGTCATATCAAAGAGCACTTCTGTACTGTCGGAAGATGGCTTTAATTGTGTACCCCATGATGTGAATATCAAGTTGGGGGAAGATTCATCAACGCACCACGGTGAACTATTATCTTACCAGTCGTCACAAATGGAATTTTAAAAAGACGTGTTGGCCTGATGTGTGAGGTAGAAAGATGCCGGAGACACAATGATCACGAACGGTTTGCATAATACCTCGACGATCAATCGCAATAAAAATCAAACTTGGTAGACTCTGCTGGAGACTGCACTTAGCTCGCAAGAGTGAAGACAAGTCGGTCCGGAAGTCCTATTTATTCCTTCTTTTTTAGACAACAGTGTGAAAGGCCTTACAGTATGCTAGAATGATCCAGGATACCCTAAACTTTGAAGTGCGCCACTAGATGGCGTCGTGAGGGATGAAGAAACTTGCTGTAGGAGGGCTGTAATTTAAGCATCTTGTCATTTCCTTAGGAAATACATATTTCATTCCTATCCTGGAAAAGATATGTCTATTTCTCTGCGTCCTTTGAATGAATTCCTTACAAGTCACCGCTTGGTTAATTTGAACATTCTTCGATTTGCTTGCCTTGATTGTAAAACGACTTATAATTGAGCATAATACCGAATTCAGTCACTGAATCGCAGCTTTTCCCCCTGTTTTATAAACGGCATATGCTGTATCAATGGCTTGGAAATAAACCCCTTTCAGCAAGGTATTTTTTCCTCCCGCAGATTTGTGGGTGCGCCTCACCCGTCCATCACAATGCGATTACATCTGCGGATTTTCCCAGCAAACGGGATGAATATCGTGCATTTTCTATCGCAAAACCGATTGGGTTTGGTTAGCTAGAGGCAAAAAAAAACGCCGCTGCGGCTCATGCAGTTCAATACAAACGCTTCGGGGTGAAGCCAAGCATGGTTCTGTTATGTGAAGGACGAAAAAGGAAACTTTGCGGAGGTTGCACCGCCGAATCTGATGTGTGATACACATGACTGAGAGATGAGATGCCGCCGATGGACACGACATTTGTCGAGACCATAGCATGCAACGGGGATAGGAGTTCCAGTACGGCATGTAAACGAAAAAGATTCTAACCAATTTTAAAAACCAATTGGGGTGTTGCGCAGACCGAAGAAGGAAGGAAGAACCTCGCCCTGCATAACGAAGGTACCGATTTTCAAGTCTAATTAGTTTGCCCCAGCAAGCAGAATTCTTCTACCAGGAAGAGAGACAAGTGTATCAGGACAGTGCACACCACGATGCCAGCGACGGAGAGCACCAGGTTAGGATGACCATCACTGGATCCTACAACTTTTGGCAAACAATTAACGAACTGTGGCACTCAATTAAAAATATGTGAACAGAAATCACATCCTAACGAGGGGCTTTGCCAAGCACAGGTACACACATGGACGGCAAGTACTCCGCATAATGGCAAAGCAGGCTTAGTGAACCGATATTGGACTAAGCAGAGTATAGAATAAGCTTATGGGCCGCACAATTTGATTTGCATATGATACGCTGATTGGGCAGGATATTCACAGGAAGTGCGAAGCGCTGAGCATTGACTTTTGGTCGGTTTTAATTTTATTAATGAAATGTGCTTTTAACGACTATGAGCCGGAAAATTGTTGTCAGAGTGAAACAATCTCCTAACGGAAATTTGCAATCTCAAGAGAATCCCTTCCATGCAGAGGTGTTGACAGAAATGGATTATAGGTCGTGCTAGGCAAACGATTAGGTTTCATTTAAACCGGTCTGTAAATGGGATTCCATTACAGACGAAACACTGAAGTTGTTTAAGTTGTGGGAAGTTAGTGTGAAAGGGAAATTTAGAGTCACCCCTGAATCTCTGTTGATAGCTCCATTCACAAAAAAAATGCCTAAATATGTGGAACGTCCTTCTGTCTCTTTGCGGTGTTCAGTTTGGATCGAAACAGTTCTTCCTTTTACAGCCCGCCTGCGAACTCTAATTGTTTAAACTAAAATTGATTTGCCTCTGTTATGTTTTCAGCAAATTCCTCAAATCATATTCCACAGTGGAGTCCCTAAGCTGCCCGGAATTTGTGTCACACCGATGACCAACGAAGTGTTCCGAATTATTATTTCAAATGCAGTTGCTCCCACACCAAACAATAGCAAACCTATGGCATCCTCCGCATGTCCTTGAAAAATGCCCAGAGTGATCGGGTAACAAATTGTTTTTCGAAATACCAGCAAGTGGTCCTCTGCACAAACCCCCATCAGAAGCTGTATCAGCCAAAATAATTTCAGCCCGAAGGAAACTCTATGCGCACACAACCACAGCGCACATGTAAGGCAGCCTGAGGTAAATGAAATTGTGTCAGAAATCTGGGAAATACCACAAATCTGCACAATCAAGCTAAAATGCAGGCAAATTTATTCCATGGTTCGCTTAGAATGGTGGTGGATAGATGAGGTAACTCGCCTTGGTGGCCTTGGAGAGGAGACATGAACACTGGCTTTTTATGTTGAGTGGTGGTCCAATGGTTGTCGCTTACCGAAATGGGTGTGGCGATGATGGAGCGGATTTCTCGGGGCGCACAATCACGTTAACCGAACAGAGTGACTGTTGCTGAGGTTATGTTGGCTGATGGCTGATGCGGAGGGGAGCGGGATAAACGCTCACCTCAGGGGAATTAAATTCATTTGAAATTTATAAGAAAATGCAGATACAGTTCTGGTCCGTAGACTGAGAAAATTCGAGATAAATCTCAGCTTAACATACAAGTGTATGAATCTGAAAAGTACTACCCTTAAATTGAATCAAGAGGCATTTTGGTGCTGGTTAGCTGATTTCCGTTTTACCTGTATGTATTAGAATGTTTTGTTTTTTTTTTGTGTAAGAGTATTTTTTATTTCTTATTTCTTATTTCTTATTTCTTATTTCTTATTTCTTATTTCTTATTTCTTATTTCTTATTTCTTATTTCTTATTTCTTATTTCTTATTTCTTATTTCTTATTTCTTATTTCTTATTTCTTATTTCTTATTTCTTATTTCTTATTTCTTATTTCTTATTTCTTATTTCTTATTTCTTATTTCTTATTTCTTATTTCTTATTTCTTATTTCTTATTTCTTATTTCTTATTTCTTATTTCTTATTTCTTATTTCTTATTTCTTATTTCTTATTTCTTATTTCTTATTTCTTATTTCTTATTTCTTATTTCTTATTTCTTATTTCTTATTTCTTATTTCTTATTTCTTATTTCTTATTTCTTATTTCTTATTTCTTATTTCTTATTTCTTATTTCTTATTTCTTATTTCTTATTTCTTATTTCTTATTTCTTATTTCTTATTTCTTATTTCTTATTTCTTATTTCTTATTTCTTATTTCTTATTTCTTATTTCTTATTTCTTATTTCTTATTTCTTATTTCTTATTTCTTATTTCTTATTTCTTATTTCTTATTTCTTATTTCTTATTTCTTATTTCTTATTTCTTATTTCTTATTTCTTATTTCTTATTTCTTATTTCTTATTTCTTATTTCTTATTTCTTATTTCTTATTTCTTATTTCTTATTTCTTATTTCTTATTTCTTATTTCTTATTTCTTATTTCTTATTTCTTATTTCTTATTTCTTATTTCTTATTTCTTATTTCTTATTTCTTATTTCTTATTTCTTATTTCTTATTTCTTATTTCTTATTTCTTATTTCTTATTTCTTATTTCTTATTTCTTATTTCTTATTTCTTATTTCTTATTTCTTATTTCTTATTTCTTATTTCTTATTTCTTATTTCTTATTTCTTATTTCTTATTTCTTATTTCTTATTTCTTATTTCTTATTTCTTATTTCTTATTTCTTATTTCTTATTTCTTATTTCTTATTTCTTATTTCTTATTTCTTATTTCTTATTTCTTATTTCTTATTTCTTATTTCTTATTTCTTATTTCTTATTTCTTATTTCTTATTTCTTATTTCTTATTTCTTATTTCTTATTTCTTATTTCTTATTTCTTATTTCTTATTTCTTATTTCTTATTTCTTATTTCTTATTTCTTATTTCTTATTTCTTATTTCTTATTTCTTATTTCTTATTTCTTATTTCTTATTTCTTATTTCTTATTTCTTATTTCTTATTTCTTATTTCTTATTTCTTATTTCTTATTTCTTATTTCTTATTTCTTATTTCTTATTTCTTATTTCTTATTTCTTATTTCTTATTTCTTATTTCTTATTTCTTATTTCTTATTTCTTATTTCTTATTTCTTATTTCTTATTTCTTATTTCTTATTTCTTATTTCTTATTTCTTATTTCTTATTTCTTATTTCTTATTTCTTATTTCTTATTTCTTATTTCTTATTTCTTATTTCTTATTTCTTATTTCTTATTTCTTATTTCTTATTTCTTATTTCTTATTTCTTATTTCTTATTTCTTATTTCTTATTTCTTATTTCTTATTTCTTATTTCTTATTTCTTATTTCTTATTTCTTATTTCTTATTTCTTATTTCTTATTTCTTATTTCTTATTTCTTATTTCTTATTTCTTATTTCTTATTTCTTATTTCTTATTTCTTATTTCGTATTTCCTATTTTTTCTTGTTCCTCGTCCCTCGTTAACGCGTCGGGGTTAAATTTTTCAAATTCTTTTCAATTGACCCGTAAATTAATGATCCTCACCTCTGCCAAGCCACTTGTCTAATCTTTCTACTTCCTACCTGGACAGTGTGCTCAAATTTAAGGTATCGCTTTCAAATTGCTTCAATTAGTCAACACTTCATTCAGTGCGGATTGCTGGCGTGTTAGGCAATGGAATACAGGACGCTCCCTAATTGATACTAATTGCATTGTGTAAGCAAATTTCATGCGTTTAACCAAAATCTGCCCTGCAACCAGAAACCACACCGATAAAGCATTGTCGTCGAGGGATGCTGTTGTTGTTGGACAAGTCCTGTCGTAGGCACTGCACGAGACACATTGGCAACTTTTTGAAGTTCTCAAATTAATTAATGGTGTGGGGCGATGTACAAACACATCTGTCAGTCGATTAATTGCCTCAGAAGTGCTCGGTTTGGTTTCGGGGCTTAAATTTCAACACAAACCGTAGATACGTTCTATGAATTCCCATGGGACAAGCACCTGAATGCGTGTGGGAGTGCCAGGATATCTCTTTCTATTTTTATGACGTCTGCATCATTATCTAATATTATACAACTTTTCATGGATGTAGCATGCTGCGATAGCGAGTCATGGGACAGGAAACGATAATTCCGTTCCCGCAATTCTTCACGGCGACTGCAATGTGGCCCGACGTGTCCTCCTTGATATTCGCCACCGTGAAGGAGGTATTAATGTTTAAGCACCATGAAGTGCTATATGATGAGCAATCGTCATCCACAGTTCGTGATGTGGCGTACAATGAGCCGAGAGTACCGTGCCGTAGTACATATTTTGAGTACTCCCCTATACTGGCGAGGACATTTTTAGGATTATATATCTAAGCCAAAACAGAGAAAAAACGAGGATACACGGGAAGAAAAGGACAATAATAAAAAGTAATTTACAATCCCACAAAAATGATTATACCTTAAATCTTTAGTGTGTGAGGGGGAGGAGGGGAAGAGTGGCTGCTCCTACCGAAGCGTACCTTGACGGGCAAAGAAGCTCTCCGCACGTACACAAAAGCAGGCAGTGAGGTGTTATTGGATATAATGGCTTTCGGGGGTTTTTGCGCTGGCAAGAACTATGGTGACCATCATACACAGGGTACTCGTACAAATGGGTAAATAACAACGGCAACGACTCACGTGGACTTGGGTAAGGTCACCCAAGTGACTGTATCCGTGTCTGCACAAAAGGTGTCCTGTGATGTGTTGCCGGACGGGCGGCAGGGTGGATTACTACGTGATATATGAAGCGAGAAAAGGTATCGTGACATGGCATAAAGATTAAATTAGATTTTTTTAAGGCGTTTTCATAAATTTCACCCCAGACACCGTCGGTGGCCGCCCTGCGGATAAACCAAAAATATATTTCACCATTCATTACACTTTGACTTTTAATTGGCTATTAGAGGTTTATTGAACGTGAAGTTACGCCGCGGAATACGAAATGTGCAAATAATTTGTTCTTCATTAATAATGCTGGACTCCGTCGTAGGGGAGGGGAGGGCATATGGCGAATAACTTTTTCGCTTTCCATTGACGAACGTGATTTAAAAATAAAATTACTGCTCGAAAATCGAAACCGCCCCACCAAGGAAGGTTACTGCTCTGTGAAGGAGGGAGATGGGACTGTAAACTAGGTGACCTCGGAGGGCAGTGTCATTGCCTTTCTGATGAGCGTGGACAAAGTGTCAATTAAAAGTTGAGCACATATTGGAAAGTTAACGCTTGAGAAGATTATGATGGATGCTTCATCAAATTTCTCTGCGTGTGGGGAGTGACTTTAAAGTTGTGGCTATGAGGCATCGACCTGTGTACCTTGAAGAATATAAGATTTCGTGGCATGCAGTGATCACAAGGAAGGTTTACAGGAGTTAAGGAAATCATGTTACAAATATTTCCTATTTTGCATCTATTCAAGGAATTGGCGCACAGTGCTTGCAATGAAGGTATTGATCTGACATTTGCATAATTTATTTATAAAAAAAGTTAAATTTTTAAATTTCGCGGTCTACGTACATTCGATTATCGATTTTTTTATTTTGTTTTGTTGGTACACAGGGCTTTCCGAATGAACACCTTGAATTTTTCCACGGTGTCACCACTGTCAACCTTTTGACAACACGTAATGAGCAATTACTGTCCAAGAAAAAGCTTCTCAAACTTCCCCATTCGTAGTCGGCAGAAAACTGTAAGTTCCTTTAAGTTGTGGGAGACCTGTAGCGCGCACAACACAAGGAGTTGATTTGCAAGTTAGGCCCTTCCCTTCCTTTATGGATGCCTTATCGCAACGGAAGGGCTTAAGAGTCAATGAACTTAGGTTCGGAAGATCCCAGGTGAGACGTCGAACTAAAGTCCAGAAACGTCTTGTCTTTGGACGTTTTAAATAAAGGCTGTATTGAGGCAAACCCCAAGGATTTGACTACTCTATGCGATTGCGATAATCCACCCGTTGTCTCTTCGACATCGGCCGGGGCAAGGATTCTGGCGGCTCCAACCACCATACTCAATACACCCTGCGCCCGCAGGGGCACTGAAAATAATGATTCTTGCCGCATCAGCATCAGCACCGCATCAGCACCAAACAGCTGTCATTTGATTCATGCAAAAACTTACCAATGATAGATGAAGAGCGATAGATGAAGAGCCCTTCAGAGACTTCAACTTTTCATTTGTACACCTTTCACAGTATTTCGGCCTTTAGGACAGTAATCATAACGCCGTTGTATTATACAAAACTCTTTTTTTTTGTCATTTTATCAAGGTGCCCTTGTCAATGGGGTATGCACACTTGATGAAGAAATCGAACTGAAAAATACACCCCTTCTTCCCTTTGCCAGAGAACTGCTTTGTGTAGGTAGCCAATGCACACCCCGCATATGTTGCAAATGTATTTTCAAATAAAATAAATTTCCCTCCCCATGACTGATCCACATGAACGTCCTCAGAAGCGCTCGCACCCGTCCTGAGGTAGTTAAGTTTAAATTTATCCTTCTAATCTGCCGCCACCCATCCCACAAATGTCAATCGATTGAATGAACGTTTCAATTAAATTTGTAAATCCATATCTAACAAGCGATTTAAGCGACACTAATTCTTCGATGCCCTCAGTAGAATGAGTTGGAAAACTGGAGAAAACGGCGGAGAGTCTCAGCCTGATACGCCTAATCTTCTGGCTCAGGGTCAGGAAGCTTGATGTTTGGGTGCCGCATGATTTGACGCAAAAACACATTTTGGACCGGATTAACGCCTGCGATATGCTGCCAAAACGGAACGAACTCGACAAATTTTTGAAGCGCATGGTGACAGGCGACGGAAAATAGATCACAAACGACAGTACCAAGCGAAAACTGTCGTGGTTGAAGGCCGGTGAATCGTCCCAAACATTGGCCAAGACGGGATTGGCGGCCAGGAATGTTTTGCTGTGTGTTTGGTTGAACTGGAAGGGAATAATCCACTATGAGCTGCTCCCATATGGCCAGCCGCTTAATTCTACCATCTACTGCGAACAATTGGACCGCTTGAAGCAGGCGATCGACCAGAAGCGTCCAGAATTGGCCAACAGGAAGGGTGTAGTGTTTTAGCTTGGATGAGATGTTTTGCTCGTATCGCATCCAGCATATAGCCCGGACATAGCGCCAAGTGATTGCCACCTGTTCCTGTCTATGGTGAACGCCCTTAGTGGTGTGAAGTTGAACTCAAAAGTGGCTGTCGAGTTCTTCGCAAATACGGAAGGGTGCCTTTACGAGGGGGGTATTATGAAGTTTCCATCTAGATGGAAACAGATCATCGAGCATTACGCCGCATATTTGAACTAAATCCGATCACTGTAACACTTTTTATTTTATGAAGCATTGAATGAAGAGCAAAAAAGCGGAAGGGAGATGAATGAATTTTTGTTTTGTTTTTAATGAAAGTAGGCGAGTAGGAGCGAAGTGTTTAAGTGTATGGTGAAAGCCATACTCAACTCATTTATAAGATTTCTTGAAGAAGAGCGTTAAAAGACCAAAGTAGACATTGTCTTTTCTCTTATTATTGACTTAAAATTGAACTACTTGAAATTCGTACTTCGCTTAGTCCTTTAAATCAATTTTTTCCAAACATTTGACACATTTTTGGAAGTACAAATTAGATCGGTGAAGATAGCAATATCAAAACTGAAGTGTACCAAAGCTGCGGAAATGGACTGCCTGTCCGAAGAACTATTTAAAGCAGCTGGAGATGACTTGGTTGGGTGCATGCACTAGATCATCTGCAAGATATGGTCGGAGGAAGAACGCCCGATCAGTGGAATCTCAGTTTCTCAGAAAACCCCTTTGACTGCGCCAATTATCGAAGCCCCCTCAACATCGCCTACAAGATAATTTCTACCGTATTGCTTGAGCGTCTGAAATCGTTTGTTCAAAACTTAGGTCCTCATAGGGACTATCAGTGTGTCAGTCACCTTGTAAGCGAACGTCGCGGAAGACAAGACAGAAGAAGGGTTTTCCGTTTGGGGGTCAGTAACAGACTCTTTATTTGCTGTATTTTACATTCTTATATAGATTATAAGAGAACTGCTAGCTGAGAATTTTCAGGAAAATCAGCCGATCAGATAGCGCAATTCTATGACTATGATAGACTATGTTATTCACAAAAACATATACAACATAAGAATGTATCAATTATGTAGCGTACATTACAGTAGCGTACAAAAGTAAATATTATTTTTAATATTGTCTACAGATCGGCCATCCTGACAGACTAATCGACCAGATAACAATTCAAAAGAACATTAATATATAAAAGGAAAAAAAATAAGTTTAAGGAATTTAAGTAACGAATAGTATTAGTTCTTTAAACAAATCCAATTGTGACGGAGCGTCACACTAGGCAGCAGAAACTTTGAAGTAGTTAAGGACTTCGTCTACCTCGGCTCCGCGAAAAATAGGGACAACAACATCAGTACCGAAATCAAACGCAGAATCACTCTTGCCAACCGCTGTTTCTTTGGGCTCAAAAGGCAATTGAGTAATAAAGCCCTCTCTCGAAGGACTAAACTGGCTTTATATAACAGCTTGATCATCCCCGTCCTACTATATGGCGCAGAATCTTGGACGTTAGCAAAGGCGGATGAGGAAGCCCTTAGTCTTTTCGAGAGAAAAGTTTTGCGTGCGATTTTCGGTCCTGTTTGCGTTGATGGCATCTGGAGGAGAAGATTTAATGACGAACTCTATAGGCTGTACAGCGACATGCGCCTGGTTAAGCGTCTACGGATACAACGCTTAAGATGGCTAGGCCATGTAGAGCGTATGGACACCACTGCTCCGGCCCGAAAAGTCTTTGAATCCGAGCCATTGGGACAACGCAACAGAGGACGACCTAGACTGAAGTGGCGCACACAAGTGGAGAAGTACCTCAACCAACTTGGAGTGCGCAACTGGATACAGCTGGCGAAAGATCGTGCTGGCTGGAGAGGTATGTTGGTTGAGGCCCAGGTCCACCTCGGACTGAAGTGCCACAAGAAGAAGAAGAAGAAATTAGAAAATTCAAAAATTCATTATAACAATTTTAAGATACCAAATATTTTTCTCAAAATCTTAAAATTTATAGAAAAATTATGAGCAATGTTAAAAATTCAAAATTAGATCAGAGATTGGTTGGCGCGTGAAGTAGTAAGATACATGTATTAAATCACTACATTTCTTCAAGTTCTTCATCTTCTCTGCGGTTCACACTTTCATCCTCATGTGATCTGCATTGAATTGATAATCAACCCACTTCTGCCAGCTTTTCTTCAGGACTTTCATTTACATCGACGTTGATTGTATTTTTGGAGAATGTTTCTACATCGCGTTGTTCTTGATGTTGGGGAATTAAAATTTCATGCAAAAGCCCAAATGCTCCAAAGTAATATTCAACAACTGTGTGTTGCTCCTATACACAGATAAGTCGCATCAAAAGCTTAATTGAAGATGACAATCGGTCGGCTTTGTACGCCTTTTTGTTTCTTGGCGTTTAAAAACACTGTCGAAGTGCTCAGACTCAAAAACTGGTCCGTTATACTACCTGGCAGTTGGCTGCACTTAATACAATTTTTTGGTCTACCGAAAAAATATCAACAAGCTCTTCTGTGTTGTTGAGCCTAGGGATTCAGCTACAACCGCATCAGCACCAAACAGCTGCCATTTGATCTGTGGAAAAGATAACCAATGATAGATGAAGTGCCCTGCAGACACTTCACCTTTTCACTGGTACACCTTTCACAGTATTTCGGCTTTTAAGGACAGTAACCATAGCGCCGTTGTATTATACAAAACTCTTTTTTTTTTTTGTGTTTTTATCAAGGTGCCCTTGTCAATGGGGTATGCACACTTGATGAAGAAATCGAACTGAAAAATACACCCCTTCTTCTCTTTGCCAGAGAACTGCTTTGTGTAGGTAGTCAATGCACACCCCGTATATGTTGCAAATGTACTTTCAAATTAAATAAATTTCCCTCCCCATGACCGATCCACATGAACGTCCTCAGAAGCGCTCGCACCCGTCCTGAGGTAGTTAAGTTTAAATTTATCCTTCTAATCTGCCGCCACCCATCCCACAAATGTCAATCGATTGAATGAACGTTTCAATTAAATTAGCAAATCTATATCAAACAAGCGATTTAAGCGACAAGATAATTTTCTTATTTGATTTATTGGCAAATTTCGTATTCCTTGCATGCCTCCGAACTTTCGATGGGGAGCTTCCATCTCCTCAGAGATAGATAAGAGCTCACGCAGGCACTGGGTTCCTTTGCAAATTTAGATTTGCATGCCGACGACGAAGTGGGGAACGGAACCTTTGGCTTTCAACATGACGACTTCACACGTATGGCAATTTGGAAATTTGAGAATTTTTTTCACCTTTATTTTCTGAATTCCATTTCGGAGGGAAGTTTCGCATGTGCTACTTTCAGTTAAACTAGTTCAGCAACAGCAACTGGTGTAGTTTTGATTGAACTTTTGTGAAAGTTTTGCTGTTGCAACATTTGCATAAACAAGGGCAACTTTCTTCTCACAATGAGGGGAGCGTTTTCCAAAAGCGTGCACAATGATAACTTTTGTTTGAAAATATGCATGCAGTGGGATGAAGGAGCAACTTTATTGACACTTCCTGTGCTCGCTCCTCCATCGATTGAAGGATCAAAGGAATGTGGGAGTTGATGATGAGGCGAGAACATTCCGCTTTTAACAAAGGTTCTAAGAAGCTGCAGCTGAACGTTTGCTCGTGAGCTGACCCTTCCCAACCTGTTTTAAGTGCTTTTGCGAAGTAATTCATCTTAGGAGCGAATCATGATTGCTAATTTCATTTACCCTCGCAGAACTCATCTGGCATTTTCATTAACAATTGCGCGTCCAAGAAAGTCGGACTGCCACTGAGGAACCTGTCTAATATTTCATTTTGCCCGACTTGCGCCAATAAGAACCGAAAAAGGTTAACATCAACTAATTAACAGAAGGCAAGCAAACAGCTTTGTTGAAGGTGGGTGGTTATGAAAAACGGAAATTGTAACAAAACAAACGAAATCGCAGGAAAACTTTGTTCCGTTCTTCACAATTCTCTTAAACAAAAGAGCAAAAGTTTCATCAGAGACTCCAAAAGACCTCAATGAATGAGCTGAAATGAAAGTTCGCAGCGGAATGACTGTGAAGGACTTTCTTTGGCTGAAGGTTGGTTTTGTGTTTTCGATTTAAGTCTCTTTGAAGACCAATTCGCAGATGGATTAGGAAGCGGGACGAGAGCGAATGAATCTATTGAAAATGTGATGTTCAGTGGGGTGGGGAGATGCGGGGATATAATTTTTGCGGCAAAATTTTCGCTTGGAACGGTTGGGTTGCTAGGTTGGCAAGTTCATAAGAAATACCAGTGCGCTCGCGGGGTATTCTGCGCGTCGGACGCTGATGAATTTATTGTACCTGTAAATGCACTCTTCGAAGAGTCAGTTTAAAGCATCTCTCGTTGTGACTCTCTGCAATTGTTGTATGTTTTAATTAAGCTGTCAACTATTGTGGTCGGAGTGGATTGCAATCATTACGGCGCAGGTATTGTACGAAGGTCACGTTAACAAAAACCAGCACTCAGCTTCTGTGCTTTATCAGAGATTCCTTTTCGCATGTTGAAAGCTATCGCCTATTAACAATCATTCTTTTGTGTAATTAACACACGTGTTAAGTTACCAAATTCAATGTTCCTCTCAGTTCCATTCAATTCCGTCCCCCCGGTTTAAACCAAGTCGAAATAACAATATCGAGACTGAAGTCAAATAAAGCTGCTGAAGTGGAAAGACTGTCAGTAGAACTTTCAAAAGCAGCTGGAGATAATCTTTCATAGATGGACGCGTCCTCAGCTCATCTGCAGGAGCTCAGTGACGTTTTTCCGGTCCACAAGAAAGGAGGCCCACCACTGCACAATCTATCGACGGATCATCTTAATCAACATCGCCTCCAAGTTCCTTTGCAGATCAACACTAACCACCTATTCGTCGATTTTTTGCCCGAATATGAGTGTGCCGCCGTGGCGCTGTGGGTAGAGTGTAACGTTCATACGCCGAAAGGTTTAGGTTCGATTTCCGACTAAACACCTCGAATTTTTCAAAGTACCACCTCTTTCGAGCTGCTGACAACACTCAAAGAGTAATAACTGCCAACGAAACCTTCTTAAACTCCGTTCGGAGTTGGCAGAACCAGTAGGTCCCTTCTATTCGTGAGAGAACAGTAGGCCCAGGTTCACCTGTGGACTGTCGCGCCAACAATTATTCTTATTATATGAGTGTGCAAGAGACGAGCTTTACAGTGGCATGTCCAGTTGTGACATTCCTCCCAAGTGCTGTCATCTGTCTTAGGAATATCGTGTGTAACTCATAATTCAGCACCAGAGACACGATTTTCCAAAAATCTGCCCATCTGCTGGCTTATGTAGCGGACAATTACGTAATTGAACGAACTTAGCGCGCCATCTATGATGCGTGTGCTGGCATTGAAGCAGGCATGGCTAATTTGGGTCTGACGGTAAATGAAGCTAAAACGAAGTACCAGGCATACCGGTATGACGTGAGCGTCAAGATACAAATGTCTCGATAGAGAACATTTGTTGTGAACCAGCCCTTATTTTTTTTTTCATTTGATTGCTTTGACATCTGTGAAAAATATTAAGTATACATCAAGTCGTTCAACAAACAACATATTTGTTCATCGTGTTAAAAATGTCGAATTTTGTACCAGAAAGTGATGATTTGCGGAAAGCATTCATTTTTTGTTTTCATTTGAAGAAAAGCGCCGCAGAGTCGCATAGAATGCTAGTTGAGACATATGGTGATCATGCTCTATCAGCAGCAACATGCAAAAGATGATTTCAACGGTTCAGAAATAATGATTTTTATGTGAGAAATGAAGAACGTGGAAGACCACCAAAAGGTTTGAAGACACCGAATTGCAAACGATATTGGATGGAGACGTCACTTTGAGTCAAAAGCAAATGGCAGCAATGTTAAATGTTGCACAACAAACAATTTCTGACCGTTTAAAAGCTATGGGAAAGATCCAAAAGCGTTTAAAATAGGTGCCACATGAATTGAATGAAAGACATATGGAAAACCGAAAAATCACTTGTGAAATTTTGCTTCAAAGACACGAAACAAAATCGGTTTTGCATCGGATTGTTACTGGCGATGAAAAATGGATTTTTTTTAGGAATAGGTTAATCTGGGAAAACCATCAACATAGACTGCAAAACCAGATCGATTCGGCAAGAAGACAATGCTAAGTGTTTGTACCACGAGGCTGTACCACGAGCTCCTAAAACCTGATCAAACCGTTAACACTGATCGCTACCGACAACAAATGATCAATTTGAACCACGCATTGATCTAGAAACGACCAGAATGGGTCAGAAGACACGGCAACTTAATTTTGCTCCATGACAATGCACCTGCACACAAAGCAAAACCGGTTCAGGATACAATCCAATGACTTGGCTGGGAGCAGCTACCCGTCCCACCGTATTCACCGGACTCGGCTCCTTCCGACTACCATCTGTTTTCATCGATGGGACACGCTTTGGCTGAGCAGCACTTTGATTACTACGAAGAGGTCGAAAATTAGGTGTCTGATTGGTTTGCTTTAAAAGACGAACAAATTTATTGGCGTGGTATTCACAAATTGCCAGAAAGGTGGTCAAAACTTGTAGAAAACAATGGTCAATACTTTGAATAAAATGCTTTTACTTTCCCATTAATAATAAGTGTTTTATTTTCATTTTATACCGGTATAACTGGTAAATGGGACCAGTGTGATAGAGAACCAAGAGTGATAAGGTTTCTGAATTTTCTTTAAAAAGGATATCTTTCACCCTCTTACTGGCAAAGTCCGTTTGTTTGTTTGTTTAACCGTACTTGGTATATAGCTTCTTACAAAAGGAAGGATGGTCGTGTCTTCTCATTACATTCTCAAACCCTTCGGAAGACATTGCAGCAGTGTCCAGAGATTGAGCCTGTTCATCAACGATCATTACTTTGTGTCGGGTTGAAACCAATTTTTGGCCCTTATTGCTTTTTAACCAGTTCATTTGTCTTTACTACTTGTGCATCAATGTTATAAAATAAAGCGCTTATAAAATAGTGTACGTAGCCCGCGATACTAGACTTTCACCTTATTCTTTGAGCAGACCTCGTAATTGGTTTGTTCTGACTATTTGGGAAGAGAGAGCAAGCAGTGACAGACCCTCTTCAAATTTGATTCTGTCTAACTTAATTCATTTCCGAAACTGCCTCGGCAATATTTTACCCCTTTAAACCTAATCAGTAGCTTCGCAGTTTAAAGAATTTTTCTTTACTCACAGTTGCCACTGTACCAATGAACACCAACCTCTTAACTAATCATCAGCTTTTAGGTCAACTATTGGGAAGGATGTCCTTAAGGTAGGATCATCAACACCAAAGAAGTGACTGGCTGGGAGGGATACATTTTACTGAACAATGTACGTTCAACCAAAAGCACGTAACTCGAGTATTGAAATTCGGAGACGATGCTTCCACCCACATTGTTCACTCTCAACAAAACCTCATTGGAAATTATGTTTCCTGTTGTTTGTGAAGACCCATGTTATCTCCTCATTAAACTTTCTCTATTTATTTCTTGATAACCGCTCTCACATAATTTTGTTCGCCTGTGTATGTGCCTCTTAGCCAACTGTCAATTAACAAACTCCAGCCTCGCCCGCCGAACAGAAGGCAAAGTGAACTTCTTATCTTGTTGGAGGAGAAAAGCCGTCAGCTATATGAAATATCAAAAAAAGTTAATTATGACTTAAATGGGAACAGAAAGCGACAGAGAGAGAAAGAGAAAGCGAAAAACAAAAGGTTAAGGGTAACAACAATCGTAGGACTTAAATTACATTCGAAGTACGGACAATGTTTTTGTTCCTCGAACACTTGCGAATAAATTCACAGGGAATCAGTTGTTCTGGTTAATTAAATGTGCACACAAATCCCGTCCTCCTTGCAAACAATAAATACTGATCAACCACCCTCCCCCCTCTCCCAATCGACAGGGACGCAAGAATGACTCCATAATCCTCTTGGGTCTTAATTTTGCTTAAATTCGCAGAAATTTAAGAACCCTCAAGCGAATTGAATTGTCAGTTCCCAGAAACACACTCGTAAAGGAGGCAAATGCTTTTGTTTCTTATTTAAAGACGGGCACGTGTAAGTTTTTGTGAATGCTAAAAGGTTGGCATATTCTTTTTCCGTGCATCCCACTTGTAGAAACAGCACAAATAACAAATATCACTTTTTGATTTTTTTTTTTTGGAATTTGATTTGTGTAAGCCCTCCAGACACCACTCGACGATTGCAGACGCTTGTGGTGAGTTCAGTCAAAAGGGAACGAAAGTAAGCTCTCTACATTTATGAATATAAAAAGGGCAGACAGAAACACTTCATTAAAAAGGGAGACGGTTCAGAAATTATTCATTGATGTTACAAAGAAGTACAGGGGCAGTCCCAATTGTAGCTATGAATTATTGGAAATATGCAATCAAGCAAAATATCAAAAGAAGGTGAAGAGTCTTCTTGTTGAATGTTTCTTTTCAATCGACGACATCCTTTTTCAACCTCAACCAGAGCTTAGTGGGGCAAGTGTATCGACTTTGCAGTTTCACCACCTCTTTCGAGTAGAGCCAACCTGTCGATAGAAAGTTGCTTAAGTCGGAGGGGGCAAGAAACTAAAGCTCCCCTCTTCTTGTTTGGACTATAGATCGCACAACTTAAGTAGTTTCGTAAGAAGCTACTCGTGGAGCGCGTTCGCTGTTGTGCTGTGCTGCCGCATCAGGTCAGTCATTTGTTGTTTACACCGGGGATTCGCACCGCTTTCATTCTCGGAGGTGAAGGTATTGATTTGAAGATCCTGGAAGGCGGTTCTCAACCGACTTTATCGGACAGCGGCCAAAGTGGTGTAGTGGGTAAGGTGCGGCACTCATACGTCGAAGCTCAAATTCATGGACTGAGGATTTTGCATGACGGCAGCACTTCTTACGAGCTGTAGACAATAACCCAAGAGGAATGATTGTCTATGAAATATGTAAGCTTCTCCAATTTCGACAACGACAGGTCTCTTCTATGGTACTCGCGAGAGAACAGTAGGACGCACAACACGAACAGTTGAGGAAGCTAGGCACTGGACCTCTTGTGACCTGTTGACCAATCCACACACACTCTATTCATTCCAGCGCTAGGTTCTTATTTTGTATGTCGACGTTAGAGCTAAGGATGTACAAAGCAAATTATTTTCTCATGTTCGTTATTCTTCAGAGAGAATTTTCCACTACCCTTTGCGTTTACGTTTATGGCATTCACAATGATCTTGCAGTCGTAGACAAAGTGAGCATCTTTTTTATGCTTTAAGCATCCATTGGTGTTGTTAGTTGAACTACATCGGCACGTAGAGGTTCTGTGCTGACAAAGCTCATTCCAATTTCAGATAGCATTGTGCGCCTCGAATGGGTCAAATTTCGTTGATACCAACTGTGTTTCTGCGATTTCGGATTCAAATTTTATGTCAAAAGTTTAGTGCTATAGTGGTATAGTGCTTCTTTACGAAAAGAGAAGTGAATTGGCCGCAGATGTCAGTAAGCATTTGAACATCTGGTTTGTGTTGCGAGAAGCCTAAGGTATGATGACTGTGCATGCGACACTTAGAATGGATGAAACAATGTAGATGGACTACAAAGGTTGTATGGAGTTTTGAGGAAAAGAGAAAAAGTTTGTCCTTGTTTGCATTAACAGCAATTTGACAAAATAATTCTTAAGTGGCCGCTGCGGCGTAGTGGGTAGAGTGCGACACTCACACACCGAAGGTCCAGGTCCGATTCCCAGTTGAACACCCTCAATTTTTCATTGAACAACCTCTTTCAAGCTGAAGACGACACTCAAATAGTAATATCTGTCTAAGGAAAAGCTTGTCAAACTTCGCCGTTTGGAGCCGGCAAAAAACTGTAGGTCTCATCTACTCGTGAGGGAACACAAGTAGTTGATGAGCAAGATAGACTCTGGTCCCCTGTGGACTGTCGCGCCAACTTATTATTATTGTTATTAATTCTCAAGGCACTTTATAATGATTTTCCTTAAGTTGTAAGGTTTTCTCCTGAAAGTATACCCAAGATTGGTTAAATTGAGTGGGTGGATATTGGTCAGGATCATGTCGTAGGCTGTACGTCCATTGTGTGTCACC
The DNA here is from genome assembly GCA_955652365.1 of Eristalinus aeneus. Classification (NCBI taxonomy): domain Eukaryota; kingdom Metazoa; phylum Arthropoda; class Insecta; order Diptera; family Syrphidae; genus Eristalinus; species Eristalinus aeneus. Next base: position 7,448,370 of record OY019131.1, on the reverse strand, counting down.
TTAAGGGGGGAGTAGTAAAAAAATAATAAAAATGAAAAACAAAGTAACTAATGAAGAAAAAAAAATATAAAATAAAATAAAGCTAGTGTTAGTAGGACGCTAGACGTTGTGGGTTCAATTCAAGGTTTTCTAAGACTGCTCGTTTTCTTTATTTTTCATTCGGTCCTGTCGGTGGTTTTTCCTGCTTTTGTTCCACAGCGATGGACTGACCCTTGATCCTCCTCGAACGAAACGTGAGGGTAGCCGTTCTTTGTCCGGTGGATGGTACCATGGAGAGTTTGCGACCTTAATGGTGGTTCGATCTATTTCGACTGATATGGGTGGTCAGGCGATCATGTCCCAAGGTGGACGAAAAATGTTAGTCGTCTGATCAGCCAGGAATTCGAGGTAGTCAGTGTTTGGGAGGCGACAATAGAAATCGATTCGAGAAGATATAACAAATGGACATTCGGTGTGTGAGTGTCGCACTCTACCCACTCCTCCGCAGCGGCCACTTAAGAATTATTTTGTCAAATTGCTGTTAATGCAAACAAGGACAAACTTTTTCTCTTTTCCTCAAAATTCCATACAACCTTTGTAGTCCGTTTACATTGTTTCATCCATTCTAAGTGTCGCATGCACAGTCATCATGAAAAGAAAAGGAAATGATAAAGAAAAACAAAACAACTAGTGAAGAAGAAAAGAAAGAATCTAAAATAAAATAAAGACTGGCTTAGTGGCCACAAAAGTTTTTTCTTGCTAGTAGTGCGGTAGTGAGGATTTACCCCTCCACCCACCAAAATTAAGACCAAATAGAACAAGAAACGAAAACATGCAAATAACGTAAACAAAAATAAAATAGTAGTGTAGTCCTGGTCAAGCAAAATAAATTACAAAATAGAAAAAAAATACAAAAGTGATTTTCACGTACAACCTCTACTAAGCAATTCTTTTAATAAACACAAACCGAAAATATAAGAAAAAAACGAAGTGTGTGTGTGTGTGTGCGCGTGTGTGCGTGTGTGTGTGTGTTTGTGTGTTTGTGTGTGTGTGTGTGTGTGTGTGTGTGTGTGTGTGTGTGTGTGTGTGTGTGTGTGTGTGTGTGTGTGTGTGTGTGTGTTTGCGTTTGTGTATGGCTTCCCCCGTAGAGTGAGTCACTGAACTTAAACCAAGCGTATATTATTACTCACTTATCTCAGGAAACCAATTTGAATCCAGAAGCAATCAGGTCATCAGGACGTTCCAGAAGAGGGCAGGAAGACCGCAGATGACCGCTCTCCAGGGAAGATTTTTTTTTTTTTCTGTTCAATTTTATTAGTTTCTTACTTTTTCTTTTTTTTACAGACTTAAATTCTCTTTGTTTTCCTTGTTTTCCTTTTCTTTTTTCGAATATTCAAGTTTCATTTTTAAGGCATAATTTTTTTTTAATATGTGTTATAGGAGAATATATTAAAGTGCACTTGTGATTTGAGTTGGTATTGTTGTCTAAATAAAATAAAGACTAGGGTTCGAGTACGGTTCCGAGAACATATTTATTTTGTACATTCCCTCTTGTAACGTGTGTCCTTGTTTATTACCTTGGTTAAGATAGTTGTAACCTAAAAAATAATTGTACAAAATTGATACGGTTTTCTTAGGTTAAGATTAAATGAAGCTATTCTATGAACTTAAACCTTTCTGTCCGTTTCCTTCTTTTTTTTTCTGCGGGGGATTGGATCCTTGCCCTTAGTCGCGGTTCAGGGCTATGGACCGTGTCGAGCGGGAGGGCAGACGCGTGGCGCTCTATTTCCATAATTCCCACGGCCATGCTCCATTGAGTGGCTTGCTTGCTCTTTCGTTCGACCCCAATCGGTAATTCTCTAAATCTGATGGTAACAACTTGGTAATGACTGCCCAAACTCCTTGCACCTGAAGACTAACTCGTGCCTCATAGAACGAGGCTTGACATTTTCCCTCATTTAATTTTCGATATCGTTCCTTAATCTTGTAGTTGGTAACTCCACCGATATTTTACGAATATTTTCATTCACTCGGTATCGGGGTGAAGCTGTGGTAATATATATAAATTGACTTATTTATCAAATGTAAATGTATCACGTAAAGTTTCAAATAAATGTGATTATTAATTCGAGTTTTTTTTATCTCTAGTTAAACAGAATCATATTGGCAACTGCGACGATGATACTGAAAATTGAGCATCGCGCTGTAATTAAATCTCTCACTAAGCAAGGAAAAAGTTAAAAAAAACATGAAGAGATAGTGGCTGCTTACAAGGGCTCCGTACCTTCAGTATCAACTGTGCAAAAGTGGTCAAGTGAGTTCAGGAGAGGCAGAGAGAGAGCATTGAAGACGATTTCCGCTTCGGCGCCCCGGCCACTGCTTGTACGGGAGAAAGCATCAAAGAAGTCGAAAAACTTATTCTTGAGGATGCCCGAATATAGGTAAAAATGATACAGAGATCACCAAGCTTTCAACGACTACTATTCACACCATTCTTCATGATCATCTTTTCATTCTTCATGATCATCTTTCAAAGATCAGTGCAAGATGGGTGCCACGAATGCTTACAGCGCCTCAGAAAAAAGTGAGAATCGCATGCTGTAGAGAGCTTTTGGAGATGTCAAGTGAGAACGCGGTCCGTGTTATGGGTCGAATCGTTACTAAGGACGAAACATGGGTTCATCACTGTGATCCTGGAAGCAAACAAGAGTCCATGCATTGGCATAAAAAAGGAACAGGCCCCCCGAAGAATTGAAAGTCACTCCGTCTGCCGGAAATCTCATGGCCACAGTTTTTTTGGGGCTTAAAGGGAATCTTGCTCATTGAATACAAAAAAAAAGTGAAACCATCAACGTCACATCTTAAGCTTCCACTTTGCATAATTTGCGGGAGGAAATTAAAAAGAAAAGACAGGATAAACTCGAGTGTGTTGCTTTTTCATGACAACGCTCCTGTTCACACAGCGCGAGATTGTGGTTTCGAAGAAATCCAACACCCACCCTATAGTCCAGACCTTTCCCCTAGTGATTATTTACTGTTTCCGGATTTGAAAAAATGTCTTCGTCGAAAAAGATTTTTGGATGATGAAGATCTCAAGTCGGCAATAAATGGGTATTTTGCAGAGAAAGAGGAATAATATTGTTTTTGAGGGTTTAAAACAGTTTATCTCAAGATGTAACAAATGCATTGATGTTAGGGGAGATTATATTGAAAAATAAAAACAATTTAAATTGAATTTGCATTTTTTTCATATCGATAATAATAATAATGGTTTTTGGCGCTACAGTCATTGCTCATCAACTACGCGTGTTGTTCGCGCTATTGTTCTCTCACGGGTAGAAGGGACCTACAGTTATTTGCCGACTCCGAACGACGAAATTTGAGAAGCTTTCTCAGACAGTTATTACTCTTTGAGTGTTGCTAGCAGCTCGACAGAGGTGGTGCCGTGAAAAATTCGAAAAATTGGTGTTGAGCTGGGTGTCGAACCTAGACCCTTCGGCGTGTGAGCGTCGCACTCTACCCACTACGCCACGGCGACCACTTCCTTCATATCGATACCGAGAATATATTGAACGCCCCTCGTAGTTTCGTTGCTCTACGATTTCAACGAAATTTATATTCAATTCTATTTTTATTTTAATTCGACATGAATTTGTCCCTTTTTCTTAGCAATGACGATTGCTTCTGCTCCCTCCATCATTGGAGTAACTTGTCAGTTGACCTTGGTTCACTTGCTCAAACTCGTGAGCTTCTTTTTCTAATGAAATTCGTCTTAAATGAACTGATCTTTCTGAACTTTTTCTGGTTTTAGAGATATAATCTTTACTGGTTTTTTGAAAGTTTCTTAAGGTTGTCTGCCCTTCACTGGCTGGATGTTCGTAGATTTTTAATTTTTATTCGTCGGGTTAAATTCTTGCAATCACATCTTCGGTACGCACCTTCACGTGGAACGCGGACTAAGAACATAGAATACGAATAGCAAGACTTTAATTACGTCTTCTGCGAGAAAGAAAGTGGTCGCCGTGGCGTAGTGGGTAGAGTGCGACGCTCACACGCCGAAGGGCCTAGATTAGACTCCCAGCTCAACACCAATTTTTCGAATTTTTCACGGCAACACCTCTTTCAAGTTGCTGACAACACTCAAAGAGTAATAACTGTCTAAGAAAGCTTCTCAAATCTTGTCGTTCGGAGTCGACAAAAAACTGTAGGTTCCTTCTACTTGTGAGAGAACAGTAGCGCGCACAACACGAGTAGTTGATGGCCTGGTCCCCCTTTGGACTGTAGCACCAAGAATTATTATTATCATTCTGCGAGAAACCTTGAAACCTTAAGTGGCCACCGCCATATTAGACATGGGTAAAGTTTCTTTAAATCTTTCAGTCGCATCAAAATGATACTCTTGGCCTGTTTCTCATATTCACTGTCGTAAGTACTGGCCCCTTTGCTTCCCGTACCTAACATTTGTCTTTCTGTACAATGTTTGATTTTTATAATTTTAGTTATTCTTTTTCGGAATACCACTTCTACCAAGTTCTACGGTTCCCAAAAGGTTTGGTGTCCTGGTTTTCCCTTTCTATCAATGCAAAGGCTTGACATGGACGTCACCTGAGAACGGGTCAAATTTAAACACGCGCCAATTTGGCTGTATTCCTGAATGTGTTTTTATCCATTGAGTTCTGTTTTGTTGTGTGTATGTTTATGTATGTTCCTGTAAACAGTTTTATGTGGGTTGTACTAAAAGCAAAGAAATTTCAATCCTCCCTTTAAGACAGGCTTGTAGCCATGGAAAAGAAAATATACGAGTAATTAATTCATTCGCATGTATTAAAAGAACTTTTCACTCTCCTTTACAACTTCTTATTCTTCTTCTTTGTGTGGCACTACAGTTCAGAGTGGACCTACACCTGAACCTATATATCTCTCTGGCAAGCACGATGTGTCGCCAGCTGCCTCCTGTTGCGCTCGAACTTGATTATGGTCCTTCTTTACTTGTGTGCGCCACCGTAGCTTAGGTCGTCCTCCGTTGCGTTGTCAAAATGGCTTAGATTCAAAGTCTTTTGGAATCGGAGCATTGGTGTTCATACGGTCCACATGGCCTAACCAGCGTTGTGTCCGAAGACGCTTTACCAGGCGCATGTCGCTGCACAGCAACGTCCTTATATTTTCCCCTCCAGATGCCATCAACGCAAACAATACCAAAAACCACACCGCACCGAACTTTTATCTCATTCACTGAAGATAATTTTGTGGTATTGAAATACTGGAGTAAGAAGGGAGGCGTCGCTTGTGGACTTGTTGAACTTGTTCGATGAATTTAAAATGATATGAAAAACATGAGTCCTGTCTATATTTGCGGCATGGAATCTGTACTTGAGTTTGTTCAATTTCTTCATGGAGTATGTGCTTGAGTTTGTTAAATTTATTCAAATTCCTTCCAGGAGTGCATTCTTCTGCTTTAGGCAAGCAGTACCTTATTTCTTCGTCAAAAGCTCATCGCCGCGTTCCAAGAAATGCAAAGTAAGGCTTGTCATTATACTCGCCCACAGGAAGTCTCGGATTACGAGCTGAAGTAGCTTTTCATTGCTTTGGTTTTCACCGTTCAACTTTCCATAATGGAACTTCGCGGCTGCGCATTCTTATGAAGTATGCGGAGCACCAAGAAGTGGTTCAACGTAAAATCTGCAAAACCAAATTTTTTCTTCTTCTTCGGATGGCGCTACAGTCCGGGGTGGACCTGGGCCTCAACCAACATGCCTCTCCAGCTAGCACGATCTCTTGCTGCCTCCAATTGCGCACTCCAAGTTGGTTGAGGTCCTTTTCCACTTGTGTGTGCCATCTCAGTCTAGGACGTCCTCTGTTGCGTTGTCCTTGTGGTTCGGATTCGAAAACTCTTCGGGCCGGAGCAGTGCTGTCCATGCGCTCTACATGGCCTAGCCACCTTAAGCGTTGTAAAAACTAAATTTTTTGCCCCCTGATTATCCCCGATCACAAATTAAAGAATCTCTTCACTCCTTTGCGTAACACAATTCCCATCTCCACACTAGAACTACGCGACCCTCGCATTCTCGCGCATTGGGCGCGCGCGTGAGAGGCAGCATAGAGATTCCCAGATCCTTTCCTAATTGATGTACTCGCAGAGTTCATGTTAAAGGCAAGCAGCTGCCATGAAATAAAAATTTCCAAGAATTTGAAGTTGAATGTGAACACGTACGCTCCATCTTCGATCAAAAAGCTTATTTATATGTCCTCATGATCTTTGCAGTGATAACATCTAGGAGAAGTATTACCAGAACGTTTTCATACGAGTACATTGACATATTTGTGAAGTTCTTGCCGTCCATTTCTGCTTGAACATATGACAATCCGATATATTACACACTCTCGTGGAATAAGTCCCATTTAAGCCAGTCACCACCGAAGTAGCGAAAGTTGCAGATGAAAATTACCACCAAGCTCCTGTCGTATGAAAGCCATGTTCAGTTGTCTAGCATGCAAGGTGGGTGAATATTTTTCCAAGTTCAGTGTCCCTCCTGAGATATTCACTCTTTCCCCCAACCGGTAATGCAATAAAATGGATTACCGCCTTTTCCTGTTGAAATCAAACTAACACCCAACTGCTCGCATGACCTAGCCGTCGGCTTCATTCTTCCCATTACATTCATCATCTTCCCGCTGGTCCTCTGCAGAGGTAAACTTACCAATTGCATCTGAAGTTTTCTAATTCAGTTCTGCACCGCTACGTGACTCCATTTGCACCCACGGCCACTGGATAGACAATCCTCAGACTTTCGCAAACTTTTCAGTCCCACGCACCAAACACCCTGCCTCCACAACCCCACGGCAATCAATCCTTTCGATAATTCAATGTCGAAGAAGGGAGCAAATAACAAAATAGGAATTCATCCTCACAGGGCGTCAACAAAAAAAACCGCTTTGATACATGTACAACGTCATACTAGACAAGCAGATAAGTAGAGACAGCAGAACAGAAAAAAGATCTGGACCCGGAGGGAGAGAAGTGCCAACATTCCCTACTTCAACATTTATCTTACTGCTCAACCATCCATCTTGCATCGCTGTTAAAAGGAGCTAAAGCAAAATAAAACGAAACAAATCCTATCTAGTTGAGGCCTTGTCCATTTATCTAAATGACCAACAATTTGTTTTCTTGTGTACCACTCAACCTCAAATTCACACGTTCTGCTCCGAGTTAAGTAAACAAAACGGGACGGAATGAAAATGACATAACACAAAAAAATAAACGTTCAGGTCTACACCTACAAAGCACAGCCGTAGCCGTAGCCGCCGTCGCCGCCACCCCACAGAGCATTCCCTTCCGGCAGCGCTCTTTGTGACGGTGACATGGAGAGCAAGAAGAAGAAACGACGCCAGTTAGTTAGCCCCGGCAAACTCGTTTAGATACCCCACCACGCCGCTGCCATGAAACATCAAATCCCGAGCAAGTGTGCTATAATGTGGGACCAGCACCGGGACCAGAAGTGGAAGCGCTGGCATTTGTCGGAAGTCCTCACCACTCACAGCGTTTCGGTGTGAGTCCGCTGTGCACATGTGTGATACAGAAAAATCGTTTCATGTTTCACTTTAAAATGATTAATAGGACACAATTCCATTTGAACGTTTCACATGGAGTTGTTGCTCGCATTTTTCATACGGACCGTGTGTATCCCTTTTGTGTCCCTTGCTCGTCCTTTCGATGCTGATGATTGCAGTGTCCACTGTTTGGATGGGGGAAAGACCACTATTGTTGGGCACTGGGGAAGGCAGAGTTTGTGGACACGGACGGCTTTGACGTGATAATTTTTGTGTTGGCTACTTTGATGGGTGATGCTTGGTAGAAAAAGCATTCTGGAATACATTTCTTTTGGAGTGAGTCGCGGGTGGTGAGCTTAGTTTGCAATCAACGAGGGACAAAGTATACTCTGTGTAGAAAATATAATTACATCCTTGAGTCAGAATATTCGAATTCAGATTCTCTCTCTGTGAATGCGAGCAATTAACAGGAGAGAAAAGTGAATAAGGACTCAGTTAGGACTAGGTCAAGGTAGAATTTGTTCACGTTTCTTGAGTAGAGTGGAGCCACCATTCACCATCACCCTCCTCAGGTCCCGGTGCATAAAATATGTCGATATGGTGAACAGCACGATGCAAGTAGTGATCGGAAGGAGGCTTCAATGCACAGCTCGGCATTAGGTGTGCATTGCATATGGCATTAGGCATTAGGTTTTAATTCAATTTGCTACAGTAAATTCTGCAGAATGGTCCAAGAGTTGTTGTGAAAATATGTCTCTGTTCGTTGATTTACAAATGTCCTCAATCACCGAATTGCAAAAAACCTCAGATCACTGTAATTTCTAAACCAGTCGAAACAGTGAGCTCAAATTGACATATGACAGACTAATATTATTGCTTACAAGCCTCTTGAAGGATTTGCGTTTCAGTTGTGCTGGAAAATGTACGTCCGCAATGGAATTTAAATGTAATTGCCTTACACTTGACTGAATGTAGCAGGACCTTCCAGCGCCTAAGGGCGAATAAAACATTCGTATCTCGAACGACAGCTGATTACCGTAATACTGGTTGCGTTGCAAAATGCAATTTTTTTAATGCAAATTGTCTTTTTAAGCGCACACATCAATTAAAGGTTGGATTTATTTAACATCTCTTTAAAACTGACAATATGTCAAAATTTAATTGCCAATGCCGAAGGAGAGGGAAATGTTATATGTGCGGCAACTCCCTTTTAGGCGTCAGCGTCAGCCTTGGGCTATGTGACACATTCGATAACGTGTGTGTTCATAAACCAACGAATTGTTGACACTGATGAAACTATCGGGTTCTATGTGCCGGAAGCCCTTACTAGGAACCTGCAGTACACGCAGGAAATAATTTTGTTGAATTTTATGAACTGGAGCTTAAACCACCGGGGGACTAATGAAAACACGAGCAAGTGTCTTTTGGAAAGATGTATTTCATAGAGGTATACATCTTTGACTATTTTATTGAAACAAACATCATACTCAAATTGACAAGAAATTTCCTTTATTTGAAGGAAAATTTTCTGGCATTATAACATAAATATAATTTCTTGTACTGTTCGGACTAAGTTTCGATGAATCGATGGCTTTTTCAAGATTTGTGGCCGCTTTGACGTAGTAACAGCACCACCAGCATTTCATATTCGTTCCTCTGCTCTCGACACACCTCTCCAGCAATAGACTTGGAACGCCAGTGCATGTTAAGCTCATTAAATTGCAATCCTGAGAGCATAATTGATTGGGGTAAAAGTGAAATTCGTGGCCGCTGTGGCGTAGTGGGTAAGGTGCGACGATCACACACCGAAGGTCCAGGTTGGATTCCCGGTTGAACACCTGGAATTTTTTGCGACACTACCTCTTTCGAGCTGCTGACAACACCCAAAAAGCAATACCTGTCTAAAGAGAAGCTTCTGAAAACTTCACCGTTCGGAATCGGCAAAAAACGGTAGGTCCCTTCTACTCATGAGAGAACAGTAGCTTGCACAACATAAGTAGTTGATGAGAAAGTTAGACCCTGTTCCCCTATGGACTGTCGAACCATACAATTATTTTTATTATAATTATTAAAAATTCAAACGCTCCTAAAACCAGCCATTTTCCATAAATAGCTCTTGCGTTGTTAAAACTGAACTTCTTCCCATCCTCGGTATATGTATCAACACAACACTAAATTGAAACGAATTGCCTGTTATACTACAAGGCAGTTCCCTACATTCGCAGTAATTTCTTGAACTTCTGAAGGAATATCAGCAAACCCTTCTACTAAGTTTCTAACTCCAACTACATCAGCAGCAAACAGCCGCCACTTGATCAGACCAAAGGCAGGACAATGATAGCGGAAAATTCTTTGTAGTGTCTTCAAATTTTTTAAAGACGTCGTAGAGGGTTTTATCAGTTACCCCACTTAGGTGATAAGCGAAGGTGAAGTTTCCCGTAAGTACGCCAGCTTGGCTGCCAAATACTTTCATTTCTTCTTTACAATGTAGTTCGTGACTATTAGGATCCCAATCGTTTCCGCCTGAAAAAGTGACGCGGAGATTTGCAAAGAGGTGACGAATATGATAATGTCATTCTCGAAGAAGGCCTCGAAATCCCTAAATCAGAGTCGTGAGTGAAAATCCGACTATACAAACTATCCGGTTCAATTTCTGTATAGAGCTAGGCTTGGACAGATATAAAGTAATAATAATAATTGTTGGCTCGACAGTCCATAGGCGGACCAGGGCCTAGCTTGCTCATCAACTACTTGTGTTGTGCGCGCTACTGTTCTCTCATGAGCACAGAAGGGAGCTACCGTTTTTTCGCCGATTCTGAAAGGTGAAATTTGAATAGCTTTCTTAGACAGTTATTACTCCTTGAATGTTTTGAGCAGCTCGAAAAAGGGGGTGCCGTGAAAAATTCGAGATTTTGAGCCGCTAATCGAACCTAGACCTTCGGAGTGTGAGCGTCGCACCTTACCCACTACGCCACGGCGGCCACAAGCTGCACATCCCCCCCCTTTAAAAATATCCGCGATACTCATCTCAGTAGGAATGTTCACCCGTTCACCTTTATGCCCACCTAGAGACTCGTTTCTAATGCTGGGAAGAGCGACTTTTCCCCCGTAGTACAATCCACAGGCATTTAAAACCAATGTGCATCGGAACCTCCGTGCTGTGACTTAGTTCCGGTCAATTAAGGGTATAAGACATCCCTTTAACGCGCACAAATTATAAAAAAATGGGTAAAGGATATTAAAAATAACGTGGCTAATATTTTTCTCGAATGATCTATTGTTTCGATTTTATTGGCGCAGACTAGCTCCTTCAAGTATCAGCACCAGCGGCTCTAAAAAGAACAGTCTTGGAGGTCAATTCATGGGTCCGTAGAATAAAACCAAATGTTTGCTCCTGTAAGCCAATTGCGACGCGACATATATGACATATTGGGCAGGCTTGTTGAAAGCACAACTGTGTGGAATCGAAGGCAGGGAACGAGACCGTACCAGTTGATAAGGCATATTAGTTGAGGTTCATGTCCACCCTGAATTAGTTTTTTTTTTTTTTCTGGAGGTTTGGAAGCACTTTACTGAAGCACTCAAACTTAAAGAATTGCCTGTTATACTACAAGGCAGTTCCACAGTAATTTTTTGAACTTGTGGAAGAATATCACGAAGCCCTTCTACGATAAAGGGGCTAAGCTTTTAACTCCAACTATATCAGCACAAAAGAGCCGCCACTTGATCAGACCAATGGCAGGATAATGATAGAGTGTAGTGTAGTGTCTTAAAGTTCTCTAAAGACGTCGTAGAGGGTTTCATCAGTTACCACACTTAAGTGATAAGCGAAGGTGAAGTATCCCGTAAGTACGCCAAAAAATCATTTGCAGTCTTTTCTGACAAAAATACAGCGGATTTCTAACTGACGTTCAGGAGCATGCACTTCGTCAGCCTGCATCCTGAAGAGTCTCTGTTTGTGCTGTCAAGATCGAGATTCGTGCAGATCCTGGCCAAGAACGTGGGCCGTGAACGTCCCGACTTGGGTTCGGTCCCTGTGAATTCCTCTTTTGATCCTTGTCCAACAAGTTCATTGACAATCTCATTTTCCATGATCTCGTGGCGTCCCTGGGACAAGACAAGTCTTGAAAATTATGTCTGCTGACCAAATTGAGGAAGAATTTGCATTTCTAAACTAACTTGAAAGTGGATAGAGTGTTGAGTAAGACCTTGACAGCTTGGTTTCCAAATCCTTCCACTTCTCCTTAACAATGTTCGTGGCTATTAGGATCCCAAACGTTTCCGCCTAAAAAGCTGACGAGAAGATTTATAAAGAGGTGTGAAATGTGATAATATCGTTTTCTTTAAGATCCCTAAATCGGAATCATGTGAGAATATCCGACTGTATTCCCTGCCTGGCGCAGTCTATGGACAAAACCAGTCTTGGACACATAAAAAGTGGACTTTGTACATACCCCGCAGATGAATTTCTGGTGTCCTCGCATCAGACGGCATATTAGTGGGACTAATGTCAGAGGGGATGTGGTACGTAAGCTCCAATGCAATTTATATCAAAGACCACTTCCTTTTACTAAAAAAATGGCTTCGATTGTGCATCTCATGGTGTGAATATCAAGATGGAAGATTCTTTTATCTACCAAGGGCAGGCCAGAGCATGCTGGGGAAAGCCACTATGCTTATAATATGGCCTAGCTTGCTGATCAACTACTCATGTTGTGCGCGGTACTATTCTCTCACAGAAGAGACTTACAGTTATTGCCGACTCTGAACGGCGAAGTTTGAGAAGCTTTTTCTTAGACTCTTTGTGTGTTGTCATCATCTCAAAAGAGGTGGTGCCGTGAAAAATGTGAGGTGTTGAGTTGGGAATCGAACCTAGACCTTCGGCGTGTGAGAGTCGCACTCTAGCCACTACACCACGGCGGCCATGTGCTACCAATACAGCAGAAGTAAGAGACTGTCCGCTCACAGGAAGGTCATCTGTTCGAAGGTGTGACAGTTTTTTCTTTTCTTCAAGAACCTCTATCAGCACATTCATTATCTCTTAAAATTTAAAATATGCACCGTCAAGCGAGCTTTATTTCAGGCCTGGAACTTATTTATTTTCTAAAAAGTTATCTAACGAACGAACAATATTTACAACAAGCAAACTTTTCAATGACAGCTTTGACTCTCACGAAGAAGTCCTTCCAGCATGACTTTCAGAACAAGTTGAAAAGCGAAGTCTGCCTGCTACCCAGTATCCACCTATGCCCTCTTGAGAAATCCTTAAGTATTGTCTATTCATTTGGCACATTCATAATAATAATTAATAATACTTGTATGGCGCGACAGTCCACAGGGGACCAGGGCCCAGCTTGCTCATCAACTACTCGAAGGAACCTAAAGTTTTTTCCCGACTCCGAACGGCGATGTTTGAGAAGATTTCTTAGACAGTTATTAATCTTTGAGTGCTGTTAGCAGCTCGAAAGAGGTGGTGCCGTGAAAAATGTTCAGCCGGGAGTCGAACCTAGACCCTTCAGCGTGTGAGAGTCGCACTCCACCCACTACGCCACGGCGGCCACATTCATAGTGTCACAAACACGCGTTAGAAGAACAAAGACTGAATCGGAACAAAATATGTCGTGTCATTTCACTTCCATTCGGCTTCCAGGCCTGCAAGGCGCACAAATGGTTTCAACTTACCCTGCACCTGGCCCCAAACCAAACACGGTGGCTCACACCATAAACCACACCAGAAAGTAATCCCTCCACCATGTGGAAATCATATCCCATCACAAAACATTTGTTTGGGTCATGAATGTGAACTTTCGATTTCGAATTGAGGATACAGCGTGTGTGCTTTCTGTGCTTTTTCATTCGTCACCAAGCACATCCACGCCAGCATCCGCAGACTCGTACAAATGATTATTGCTCGCGCAAACGTCAACATATTGCTTCCAATTAGCGCTCCAATTAGTTAATTGCTGATTGCCAAGTGTTGCGCTTAGGATATTTTTCATTTTCACTCATGTGCACATCGCCGTGTAGCGTGGTGCGCCTCCGGGCGGGATAACTTTGGAATTATGACATGAAAGCATAGATTTTATCACCTAATGGTGTCGTTATGAGTTTGTTGTGAAATATGCATCCGAGTGACTTTCTGTTGACAGATGGATGGATTCAGGTTAAAATTGTTGTTCAGCTCCTTTCTGTGTACATTTTGCAGCGCAGTTGAGAAAAAATGATGATTGCCATAATGGCAATGGATGTCGATCAAATAATGGTTTCTGATAAATGCGATAGGACTTAGCTTTTGCCAAATCCTGCTGCCAACAGTATTGGGTGCAAAACGTTGTCTGAATCGTCTTATGATGCACCAAAGCCTTTGTGAATTTTTACTATTGCCCCTGTTCTACAGCCGAAGACACTGGCATTACTCCTGCAGATCTTCTGACATCTTAAGCGAGACAATTTGAACCGAAGGACGTTTAGTTCGCCTCACCGTAAGAATAAACCTGAAGATTGAACTTATAGACGGAGGCTTATATACAATGATTGAACCAAAAATTCGTTTTCAATCAAAGGCCTCGATTAGACCATTTAAGCGAAGCCAAAGCTTCGCCCCTAGAAGAACAGGTTAATCAGCTTAGGTGCGTGGAAGTTAGGAAGGGTTGATCGAGGTGTACACTTAGTTGACGCTCATTGGGATGTGGGATGACATCCGTCGAAAGAGAGTTACAGCTTTGTTTTAAAGCCCATAGCAATAGAATGCGAATTCACGCCCTTAAGCGATAATCCTCGGCAATTAAGCCACATTCCCTAAGCTCCTACCTTTCTATCCTCGACCTAACTTAAAACAAATTAAGAAACTGAATAGTCCACCTTCACTAAGATGTGCCACTCAAGGACACGCGTATCTCTGCAGTGTAAACTCAATTCCCGGGAAACTGATCCATGGCTCCCCTTCATTGCCACTCTGCCGGGAGAACAATTCATCTTGGACGGTCACTTTGCTCCTAATTTTTTCCATTTATCCTTCTCTTAGTGCATAATCCCCTCTGTCGGAGAATACGTACACCCAGCTGCCCTGACAGAGTTGGGAAAATTGAAACCCATAAAAATGTTCTCGAGAAAGGTGCTTGTAAAAGTTGACGAGGTCGGGGCAGTTTTTCTCTCCTTTTGCATCTTCTTTTTTTTCTGTTTCGCCATTCTTAGGGTAAAACTTTTGTTGGTGATAATGACCCCGTGTCAGCGTCAGTATCATCACTAACAAAGGAAGTTATTTTTACCATCCTCGGAATTTCCCTTCACTGCATCTTGTGGCCGGGCGTAGTTGAATTGGTTGATAACCCTGTACAGATGGGGGCTTTAGCAAACTTCCATGCCGCGCTTCGTTGATTTTTTGAAACTATTTAGAAATCCGCTTAGAGAATCTTTCCGAGATAACAGACTTTTCTCGTTTGGAAGTGGTTTCCTGTTGTTTTCTTTTATTCGGGTTAACTGATTACGAAATGGGGAGTGGGGTGAAATCAGCTACACGTTGTTCAGCGTTCCTTCCTGAGTTGGTTTATGGACTGGGATGGGGGTCTTCTATATGCTCCGAGAACCGTATGTCGTTGCTTAATTCACAGGAATCATTTGAAGCATAAATTCGTCATGAGGACAAACGGACAGCGAGTAGTGCTTTCCTTTGAAACAATCACAGGTTCAGTGAACTCACCGCAGGCGAATTGAGATTTGCATCCATGACGCGACACCTAGGTCGGTATGAAGTCAATTCTCAGAAATTCATGTTGCTCCGACATGCGTTTCTTGTGATTCCCTGGCACACTTGTCTCCTTGATTGGTGGGATATACGAGCATGTCGAAAACAAACCCATAAATAACTAATTCCAGCCGCCCACTGAAATTTGGGTGAGCGAGGGGGGGTGAGGGTTAATGACTCTGCAGGCTGATTGGGTCATAGGACTGGGTTTGAATTGTGACTTTGTCCCAGTTGAGGGAACTCGTGTGTAGGTGGAAACTCCTCAGTTTTGAATAAAGCAATGGATTGTGGTTTGAATTTTTTATGACAGAATTTTGGTCAACGGGGCGTTTCTGTGAATGGGATTACACATTAATTAAGGCGGACACAACCAAATCTGATGAAAGAGAATTAAATTTGAATGTGAAATGAGGACGTCATGCTTCCAGGATATATATTGATTCAACGGGTGAAGGGTGGGTCGACCAAAAGTCTAAAGCACAATTAAAAATTGTAATTCAACTGCAAATGTTTTATATTTACAATCGTCTGGGAAATTTTGTCTAGGCACTCGTCCAAAACATTTTTCATTTGTCCAGAAAACAAACTTTTGAAACTTTTAAACTTCGTATCGGCATGGAAATCAAAACCCAAGTTTACACCGCGCACTTGGCCCTGAACCACATATAGGGTTACAGTCTGTATGAGAATTGTTGACTAAGCTTATTCAAGTGCAAACTTGTTCATACGCTTATTTAACGTGCTATTCGTACGACCACCGAACGTCAAATTGCAGCGGATACACGCGCCAGCATAAAACTGATGAGCCTGCATTCTGGATGGTTGGAACAACGGCTTCCTACAAGAAGCGCGGTACCTCTAGGTTTAAGTTTTGACTTGTAATCGAACGGTAGAGGAAATAAAGTAATAAATAAAGCAATAAAATTTTTGGAATTGTAAGTCGAACGGTTGGGGGCAGGCGTTGTCTCCCCGTTCGCGAATTTTTTCAGGAATCCTGGGATGGATTCCTTAACTCCCATTTCACAAATGCTTAGCAACAATGTCCTGTTTTCTCGACTAACCAGGGTTTTAAAGAAAAATTAAATTATGGTCTTCAAGACAAGACAAAAAGCTCAAATTTCTTCAGCAACTTCTGATCTTGTCCCTGCTTTAGTCTATTCAGTTGAAGGAACACCTGCAATTTGTTTTCGATTTCGAATAAGGACATTTCGAAAGCTACTCGTATACAAGGGTTGCCTTTTATATTACGGGGTTAGAGAATAAAAGCAAATATTAATCACCGAAAATAACTTTATTGTTTTTCAAAATATTCCCCATTAAGATCTATACACTTTTGCATGCGTTTGAAACAATTGTCGAAGCACTTTTGCCACTCTGATTGTGGTATCTCCAAAACATGCATTCTGAACGCATCAACCGCTACTTCAGGTGTCGAAAAACGTTGACCTCACATTTTATTTTTACGTGCGGGAATAACAAGAAGTTATTCGGTGCCAAGTCAGGATTGAAAAGCAAATGACTTATCAAATCGATGTTTTGAGTGCTCAAAAATTCAGTTGTTTGAGCAGATGTGTGAGAGCTCGCATTGTCGTGGTGAAGAGTGATCCGTCTTCGGCGGTTGGTTTTCCTACTGCTACTGTTTACTTTCGGGCTCATACTCATACAATCCACGATTCCCCACCTGTCACTATGTCATAGACATCTTTCAAAGCACCATGATCGTATTTTTGGAGCATTTCTTTCAACCAATCGAAACGAGCCTTTTTTTGAGCGATTTACACATGGTGTGGGATCCAACGCGAATAAATTTTTTTGACGGTCAAATGTTCATGCATTATTGAATGTATGATGGTCCCACTAATTAATAAGGTTCTCTCAATCTCACATTAGGTTACATGACCATCGTGCAATATGAGTTGGCGCACAGCATCAATAGTTTCCGGAACAACAACTGAATTTGGACGACCTTCACGAAATTCGTCTTGGAGTTAACTACGACTTCGGTTGAAGTCACCATACCATCCATAGACACTGGTCCTTGATGGAGCTTCATCGCCAGAAATTTAATTAAGTTCATTGATGCACTGTTGTTGAGTTAAACTACGTCGAAAGTTGTTAAAAATAATCGCACGAAAATGTTCACGATTTAATTCAATTTTTTGGGCGAGATGAATCTTTTAAGTTACTGTAGACAATACAAATAGCGCTCGTATGTCAAAACGTTCTGAATACTGTCAAACTTTACGATCGAGCTGGCAATTGCCAGTTTGCAACACTAGGGTTACCCAATCCCGAAATATAAAAGGCAACCTTCGTATAGTTTAGAGTATAGAGTTGATAATGACCGGTCCAGGCTTCAAGCGAAGGCCTTCTGGGGTTTAAGTAAGTACACGTAACCAAGTCTCATTGACGGGAACCGATAAATCTAACACTTTTAGATGTTTTGAGCCACATGAAAGTTCCTGCATTCAAAATCGATTTTATTGCAATTCTAATAAGCCGGATCCTTTTGTAATTTTCCGAAAAGCCTGGTCAAGTGGGCTCTTCGTTCGGTCAATTTTCTTACCATGTTCTTTATCTTGGGGGGCATGGGCTTGTGCACGCGAGGCAACGTCGTTGATTGCGCTCAACATGGCGCGCTGCCAAGACTATCCTCGTTAGTGCACAGGTCAAGTTGACATACAGCCTTCACGCGGCGACCCCTGGGCAGCCATCACAACACCCGCTGTATGGTGAACCAACGTATGCAGCGAGCTCCTCTGCCCGAGAGTTTTAATAATGGGCCTGGCCTACCAGTCTGTGGGTTGTGCGTGAGGGTAACTTCCTCACCACGTAAAGCATCGTTAGTTCAGAGACAAGAACATGCCTCCGATAATGAATCTTGACGACCCCGGCAAACGTTTAAAGGATAATGATTTTCGGATTTGCACGTGGAATGTGAGGTCTCTTAACAGGCCATGTGCAGCCGAACAACTTGAGGAGGCCTTTGACTGGCACAAGGCAGACATTACCGCCATCCAGGAAGTGCACTTGGCATAAAAGCGATGAAGAAATACGATATCTACTACAGCGATTGCAATAGAGAGAGAAGGCAGCGCTTATTCGGACGCGGATTTGTTGTTCGAGGCAGACTTAGGAAAAAACTCTTGAGCTAAGACCATGTCAGCGAACGCCTCATGACAATCCGCATCAAGGCCCAATTCGGGAACATCAGCCTAATATGCGGTCACAGACATTCACAAACCTTCCGAGGTGCAAACATCGACTCGGATCATCACCTTGTTGTAGCCAAGGTAAGAACCCGGATATCGAGAGAGCAACGGAGTCGAGATAAACCAAAACGGTTTGATTTTGGAAAGCTACAATCGCAACCGATCGCTGGGAACTTTGCCGATCGAGTCTCCCTGAAACTCTCTCAGAGTTTGACGCTTCCTGCACTAAGCATAGAAGAAGAATGGAAACGTTGTCAAGAAGTGCTAATGTGCTAGATTTCAAGTCACCACCCAGAAGGAACCCATGGTTTGACGACGAGTGCAGGCAAGCGCACGCAGCTAAACGAGACGCATATAAGCATCGAACAACGAGGGCTGTTCGTGAGTTCTACAAACACAGAAGAAGGGAAGAGCACCGGCTTCTCAGGAGGAAAAAGAAGGAGCATAAGAAGCGCGCGGTCGAGGAAATGGAAATGTGCTTTGGCAGGAATGAAGTCCGAAAGTTTTACCGAAAGGTAAAACAGCTATCCGGAGGATACAAGGTTCGGACCAAGGCCTGCCGGGACCAAAATGGACAACTAGTAGTAGAGTCGCAGTCTGTGCTGAGAATCTGGAAGGATCATTTCTGCAGACTCCTAAACGGCGATGACGACCCAAATCTCGCTGTTAGGCAGAATGTTCCACTCATTTTGGACGATGATAGACAAGCATTCCGTCCCGACTTAGACGAGGTGAAGATAGCAATATCCAAGCTAAAGTCGAACAAAGCTGCTGGAGCGGACGGACTGTCCGCAGAACTATTTAAAGCAGCTGGAGATGACCTGGTTGGTTGGAAAGCATGCCCGATGATTGGATCTCAGCGTCGTTTCCCGGTTCACAAGAAAGGAGACCCCTTTGACTGCGCCAACTATCGAGGGATTAGTCTCCTCAGCATTGCATACAAGATCCTCTCTGCCGTATTGTGTGAGCGTCTGAAACCGTTTGTTCATGACCTGATAGGTCCCCATCGGTGTGGTTTCAGACCAGGGAAGTCCACAATAGACCAGATCTTCACATTACGGCAGATCCTGGAAAAGACCCAAGAAATTGACACTCACCACCTATTCGTTGATTTCAAGACTGCATATGATAGTGTGCATAGAGACGAGGTATACAATGGCATGTCTAGTTTTGGCAGTCCTGCCAATCTCGTCAGATTGTGTAGGATGACGATAGAGAACTCTCGTTGCTCCGTCAGAATCAGTAACGGACTCACCGAGACCTTCAATGTCAAAAAAGATTTTAGACAAGAGGACGCACTGTCATGTGACTTCTTTAACATCATTCTCGAGAAGATCGTGCATAACTCACACGTCAACAGCAGAAGCACGATCTTCCAGAAGTCAGTTCAATTGCTGGCTTACGCTGATGACATTGACATGATTGGACGAACACAGCGAACCGTCAATGAAGCGTTTGCTGGCATTGAAGCGGAAGGGGCTTAAATGGGTCTGGCGGTAAATGAGGGCAAAACTAAGTACATGCTGTCATCAAGGAAGGACACACAACATCGACGTCTCGGACGGAGCGTCTCGGCAGCAGAAACTTCGAGGTGGTCAAGGACTTTGTCTACCTCGGCTCCGTGGTAAACACGGACAACAACATCAGTAACGAAATCAAACGCTGGATCACTCTTGCCAATCGCTTCTGTTTCTTTGGGCTCAAGAGGCAATTTAGTAATAAAGCCCTCTCTCGAAGGACTAAGCTCGCTTTATATAACAGCTTGATCATCCCCGTTCTACTTTATGGCACGGAATATTGGACGTTAGCAAAGGCGGATGAGGAAGCCCTTAGTCTTTTCTAGAGAAAACTTTTGCGTGCGATTTTTGGTCCTGTGTTTAATGACGAACTCAATGGGCTGTATAGCGACATGTGCCTGGTCTAGCGTCTACGGATAGAACGCTTAAGATGGCTAGGCCATGTTGAGCGTACGGATACCACTGCTCCGGCTTGAAAAGTTTTCGAATCAGATCCATTGGGGCAACGCAACAGAGGACGGCCTAGGCTGAGGTGACGCACGAAGAAGGACCTCAATCAACTTGGAGTGAGCATCTGGAGGGAGCTAGCGAAAGATCGTGCTGCCTGGAGAGGCATGTTGGTTGAGACCCAGATCCACCACGGACTGTAGCGCCACAAGAAGAAGAAGAGGAAAACCTGATTCAGTGAATTCCACAATTTGCGTAGTTAACTTCAATGTTATCACCGTCTCCGGGGCTGATGCTGAACATATTGAATTTTAAGTGGAGTTGTTAACTGATTTCGTTGAGGTTCATGAGTCTCAATGTAGGCATCATATCTAGGACCCCAGACGTTAAAGTATAAGGGATAGACATAGGTTTCATTTCACAAATTCTTACCTGCTGACTGCTCAATCAGAATAAGGGGCCAAATATCTTCTTCATTCGAGAGATGGCTTCCATGACTCATTTCCTTCTTCCACTTATTTATGGGTGGATACTTGCTTGTGCACTGCACTCCAATAGCGATATCAAATAGTAACCTATTCAAACCAAAAAGAGTTGGTTTGTATGTGTTCTTTCCGACGGTGCTTACATGTGCCCACCATACCAGTTTTTGCAAAGCCACATGCTTACTTATTGTACTAAGCCCTTATATTTTATTCCATGAACCACAATGGCATTATACAGCCTTAGTTTCCGTTACCTTATTTAACTAGAATACAAATCGTCTACGTTTGAATTGGGTTGACGTTGGGTATTTGGTTGCCACTGAAGCGCGGTGTGGATTTCGGCTTTTTGTCAACCTATCAACAAATCCATGTGGCCGCCGTGGCGTAGTGGATAGAGTGCGACGCCCACACGCCGAAGGCCTAGGTTCGATTCCCGGCTCAACACCTCGCATTTTTCACGGCACCACCTCTTTCGAGCTGCTGACAACACTCAAAGAGTAATAATTGTCTAAGAAAGCTTCTCAAATTTCGCCGTTCGGAGTCGGCAAAAAACTGAAGGTCCCTTCTACTCGTGAGAGAACAGTAGCGCGCACAACACTAGTAGTTGATGAGCAAACTAGGCCCTGGTCCCCCCGTGGACTGTCGCGCAATACAATTATTAATTATTATCAACAAATCCATACACCAAGGTGATTAAAGCCCATCTCCACTTGGTTGCATCATCTTGGACTTGCACATCGTTGCCTTCTTGCCCAAATTCAATGACTCTGTAAATCGGAGCAGTCTACACAGCCTAGCCATTTAATGCGTTGCATTAACATTGCTTACAATCGAACCCATGATAAGGGCCTGTCTCACAAAGATACCAGCACTCGGCCGCTTCTTATTGCGTCAAGGTTTCTGTGCCATTAAGGTTGTATATAGTCAGGCAAGATAAACTTTTTGCATCTCCAGAAAGCCTTGTTGAAGTCTTGCCCTGGGTTATCCTGTGGCCTGCAGTCTCTTGCAATGATTCTCTTTTAAAGTGTTTTCCATTCGACTCACAGGGGACCTCACTTCATCTGCTCACACTCATGTGGTTAGTGTCCAGTACATCTTGTGTTGTGCGGATTTGCAAAGCTTTTGTGTCTACGTCAATATTTTGAAAGAAAATATCCCGAATTTGTTTTTGTAGGTCCCCTTCGTTTTTGTCTTGTTTTTGCAGCCTTCCTAAGGTTGTTAAAATTTGTCTGCCATTGCCTCAGTTATTTCAAACAACTGCAAAATGATATCAAACGCATTACGAAACTTAACCTGCAATGCCACAGAATGGAATTCGTGCTTCACAGCAAAGACCACCACTCCGTTTATTATTCGCACGTAGTAATTCAAATACCAGTCAGAGCACAACATTCATCACATTTAGTCCAAGGGAACATCCCAAGTGCAGTATTTTATGCCAAAATTGGATGTCTTCATTTATTAGCCCACTCCTTTCGCACCTAGAGGCATTCATGAATAAGTAATAAATTGTTGTGTCCTTAGTGAAATAAAATATCTCGCCCACACAATGGAGAGTGGGCCAAGTGCCAGAAACGATGAATTAAAACTCTTATGAAATTTCAGTAACGGACGAGAGTACAATTGAGTGGAGTTTTGTGCCTCCGTGTACTTCCAAATGCCATAGCGTTACAATGGCACGAAGAAACACATGCACAAGGGAGTGTACGAGTGTACTGTCATAGTCAACCAGCAGGAACTGAAAATGACAGTTATAGGCATTGGCGAAGGTTGTCCATGTTCTCGGAAATTTATTGCCAACATCGGTATGCGCTGGCTGGCTGGAATGTAAAGTTTCATTTTCATTCGCATTTTATGCTCTGCCCGGGTGTTGTTTTACGTCTGAAAGATTTGTCTTATTTTGCGGATTTGTTGTAAGCTGGAGGTGGTACGGAGGGATTACATGAAAAATTGACAATGTTATGATTCAACATATTTCATTGAATCCATGAACAGTGTAACTCATCCATCGCAGCACAACCCTTTTATTTTTTTCTTTCAAAACTTCACATGTCTGATTCGCAAAGCATTGCTTAATGCCACCCCACTCAGTGCCATAACCAATCTTTAGCTCATAAAGCGAGGAAACGTCAACAACACTGTTGTTGTTTTTCTATCCCTGTCTCGCTCTGTCACTCTCCGTCTCTACGAAAGGGGTGTGAAATGACACTGTTATGAACATCAGACATTACAGCAAATTACCCCCCCAAAAAAAAGGATAACGCCCAATGTTGTTACATAATAATAATATCCAAAGCTAAAACGAGCTAAAAGGACGAAAAAGGACAATCCCCAGAGTGAGTTTCCAAGCCCGGGCCTAAATCAAAAGAACCAACACTAAAAGGGACACCAGCACCAGATAAGGGTGATAAAACTGTAATTTGTCTCTGTGCACGGACAGTATCCATTACTTTTTCTGTTGGGCAATTTGAATCATCTGTAATAGAGACAGCCAAGGAATTAATCGTGAAATATGAAACAACTAAAAGAGTTATATTCATTTGAGGGACACAAAATAAAAAGCCAATCGATCGTTTAACGAGCAATAAATAAATGCTCAAATACAATTTTGGGCGGCAACAGTGACCGTTTGCCCGTGTGGGGCGAGCCCCTTCTGCAACTCATCGAGTTTACTGTTTACTGGAGTAATAGATTATGTACAGGGAGTGCGTGTGGCAGCAGTACCGATAAATTATGAGCATAATGCTGAAGTTTTCAATGTCCCATGAATTGAGAAAGTGTGTGACAACATTTATTGGAATTTATCATTCAATATTTATTCACTGCTCGCATGGACTTCCTGCTGGGCAGTGCCTGCTGCGTATTGTTTTCTCTGGTCCTGCCCTTGAATGCAGCGACATTCGAAATGGTTGCGGAAATGAAAAGAATTAACTTCAAGGGGAGGACTCGCAGATTGCAAATGGTGGCAAATCCGGGTGGAACTTGTAGCTAAGACATGAAATGTGGGCTTTGCTAAAAAAAAACTTTCTGGCTGGCAGAGCTTTTGTCCACAAAGGGTGGTCCGTTTGCTGGACATCTGTTCTTTCTTCTTGATTATGATCACAGACAAGTAAACACATTTGGGTAGTCTCACCGCCATAGAAAGGACTGACATATGAAACTGAAAAGCTCTATTTGTTTACCGATTTTAAATACTGGCAAATTTTGTTCTCTTACCTATTAGAAAGCAAAGCGCTTTCAGTGAGAGGCAGTCTCTTTTAAAGGATCTCCGTAACTAAAGCAAAAGTCGGACGTACAGTCAAATTCAGAGACTCGTTCTTTAGCCGCACTACATGAATCTGGAATGCTCTTCCCAGCTCGATTTTTCCTCCTCATTGCAATCCACAGGCATTTAAAACCAATGTGCATCGGTATCTCCTCTCCCTCTCTTCCTCTATACCTGCGGCCCGTGCTGTGACTTGATCCGGTCACTTAAGGGTACTCGCAACCCCTTTTGCACGCGTCAATTATAACAAAAAAAAAAAAAAAGGTAGGCATTGATTGGTATCAACCTGGAGATGCCCAGCTGTTGTAACTGTCTTCCACACACCAATTGTGCTTATTCTACTTCCACGTTGGTAGCCACCGGGTACTGGTTGTTGTTCACCCGAACTCAACCTGATAAACCTATAAGTGCGACCTCCGCCCAAGAGGTATAAAAGAGGGCCTGATCCTTCATTTTGGGGGTGAGCGTCGGGGTAACTGCCCGGCCACATACAAAAATACTAGTTACGAACCAACCGAATGCCTCGGATATGGATGAATACACTGTTGACGACCCACGCAAACGAAAACGACTGCTGTAAAGCAGACATTACCGCCATTCAGGAAATGCGGTGGGAAGGCCCGGGCAAGAGAAGAGTGAGAAACTGCGACATATACCACGGCGACTGCTACAGGGAGAGAGGGAAACGCTTATTTGGATGCGGTTTTGTTGTTTGAGGCAGACTTAGGCAAAAAGTCTTAAGCTTCCAATACATAAGCGAACGCCTCATAACAATCCGCATCAAGGCTAAATTCGGGAATATAAGCATCATATGCGCCCACGCCCCGACAGAGGAAAAAGATGACAGCACTAAAGAGGACTTCTATCACCTCCTAGAAAGGACATATGATCGATGCCCCAGCTACGACACCAAGATCGTTCTAGGCGATTTCAACGCTCAGCTGGGAAGAGAAGAAGTCTAGCTTGTAGCTTCAATTTGATACCCATTTTATTCACATGCGACTTACCGTTTCGAAGATATTAAGTCCTGAATACCAAAACTAAAAATGTCCTTTTCGTCCTTCCCGTTATTTGCGGGAAAAAACCATTTCGATTTGGGCTTCCTATGTGCAGGGTTACTATAAAAAAAATTTCAAGGAAATCGGTGAGTACTATTCGGAACTCCACCCCAAATTTTTTTTGATTTGCAGTTTTTAAACTACAAGTTGTCCTGTCCGTGGTCCATTTGTAATTTTTGAACAATAGAAGAAGTATAAAAAAATTGCTTTTCTCTATTCTTTGTTTATAGCATTCATTTGTTGTGATAACCCATTCCGGGAAACGGAGATTTGTAACCTCGAAGCATTTTTGTAAAATTGTTTCTCCTATTTTGGGCATAATTGGTTCCACAGAGAAAAATTCAGTAAACACTTCTACATGCAAACGGCTTTTTTAAAAACATTTTTCTGAAGGCCACAAAAGCCTAAACCATTGATTTTGTGGCCTTCAGAAAAATGCTGTTATTTGATAAGTCATATTCGTTCAGCTTTATTAAAAGTTCTGTTAAATTAAAAGTCTCTTTGGTTTTCAAAACAGCTTCGACACATTTCAGACAAATACTTTTCATTTTGCTAAGAGTCTTGAAGAAACTGTATACAGAAAAATATCTCACTGAAACTTCATCAACTTAGGGTATTATAATAAAAATGTGATTTTCTTCATTTAAATTGCTGCAGATTTCCTCGATTTCTGCTTTGCTTTCCTCATAATCGTCTGTGTTTTGGCTACATATGACGATATTTTCTTCCTCATCATGTGTAAACGTGCTCCAATCAAGGGTAAGGTAGTCGAAATCATCCTCTTAATAGAGAATTTTGAGTTAAACAAAAATTTTAAAAACAAAACTTTAGCTAACAAGCATCCAAATTCTGCAAAAGTATAATTGTTTTTATTGCCATTTCCCGCTCTTATTCTGCCAAACAGATTTTCAAGTGGATCTTGCTTAAATTTATTTAAATTTAAATATTTACTCGTTTGGTGAACATTAAATACTTCGTTCTTGATGCACAGAATGCTTTCAATAGTAAGGACCATTCCATCAAAGCAATATACCTTACCCGTGTTTTAAAGGCGGCTTATATTTTTTAGATCATTTCATAAATGGTAGCCGCCGTGACGTAGTGGGTAGAGTGCGACGCTCACACGCCGAAGGGTCTAGGTTCGATTCGATTCGACTGAACACCTCGAATTTTTCATGGCACCCCCTCCTTCGAGCTGCAGACAACACTCAAAGAGTAATAACTAGTCTAGGAAAGCTTCTCAAACTTCGCCGTTCGGAGTCGGCAGAAAAGTGTAGGTCCCTTCTACTCGTGAGAGAACTGTAGCGCCCAAAACACGAGTAGTTGACGAGCAAGCTAGGCCCTGTCCCCCTGTGGACTGTCGCGCCAACAATTGTTATTAGCATTTCATAAAGAAAATCTATATTTGTGTCATCCCTTGAGGTCTCTGGATTGCCAATTAAAATATAAAATAATCTGTATGTTTTTCTTGTGAAAGCTGATATCGGCATAACATATTTTTGTAGAGGGGTGGGAATGCTATTGAGCTCACCCAATGCCTCAATCCCACATGCTACAGACCGACTTAAAACTTGTGCGGCCAAAGCTAAATTAATTTTTTCAAAGCATGATGGGTATATATGCGCAAAAGTTGATTTTGGACATATTTTAATTGATTTGGTCGTTTCTAAATTATATAGGCGTTCGACAACAAGGTCCCGTTCCCGGAATTGCAACCGAATTTAAATGAAGAACGGCTTTAAACTATAACTATACATATTTATGTAGTTACTTAAAGATAATATTTCAAAAGTGCAACGTTGTTAGTAAAGTAAAATGGGTCCTGGTCATTGTACTCCCGACAAATGTTCTTTGATAAAAAAAAATGCTTTTTTAAGGTTAAAACTTGCAAATTTATATGTGAAATTATTGGGTGTTCAAATAAAATGAAAATGAAGAGACGAAACGAAAAGAAGAAACGAAACTAGCCCTCGCTGATGAAAGACATAGAGTAAGATTGGTCAACCGTAACCTGTTTATCAGCCTTCTTCTTATTGTTAGTATCGCCATCAACGGCTGATAAAGAAGAATTTACCTGCCAGAAGTCCCAGAAAAGTAGCATTACTGTCAAAAATCAACCTACTAAAACGAACAAAATTTGCGAAAGATCTCCTGAACTGGGAACCTTCTAAATGACGCAATATATTATGGACAGACGAGTCCAACATTGTTTTATTTGGTACTCCTGGGATCAGGACATTTGTTCGCAGGCGAAAAAGCCAAAAGTTTCATCTAGCAAGACTGTAAAGCACGGCGGATCAAAAATTAATTCTGGGTATACTTTTCCTATTATGCTGCTGGTCCCATTCATTGGATAAAACCGATGGTGACCTACCTATCTTACACAGTTGAATATGCCGCTTACATGGATTCTACACAAAGCAATGACAACCCCTTTGTTTACCATGGTTCAATATCATCAATACAAGCAATCGTTATAGTAATCACTCTTCGAAGTTCTCTTTGAATTTTTCTCTTCGTATTATTATTTCTTCTCGGCTGGCTGCTTCTCTTTCAATTATTGAATGTGTTTGTTGGCTGGTTTTTCAAAACCAGTATTTTGTTCTGCGTGAGACATCGGGGTATACTTGGCTGTGTTAATATCATATTTTCATTCTTGTCGGGTGGCTGTTTCTATTTCTATTTCTCTTTCTATTTTTAAAAGCTTTTGTCCGCTGGATTTTGTTGCCCGGTTTTTCAAAACGGTAACCATTATTTTGTTCTGAGTGAGACATCTGTGTTTACTTGTTTGTGACTGTGCTGTATGCAATTTACTGTGGTTCGGTTCTTAGCTGGAATGTGTGTGTGTGTCCTCGATTGCTCGCGTCAGATTCACCACTATCCAAATTGTCTGTGCTAAGCCTACAAATGGTGAGTTAAATGTTGTTCCACAGAATGTATGGTTTGAATGGCTCGGTATAACAGTTTAGCTGAATTTGAATTTTACTCCGAATTTACGGGGAAATTATTTCGAGTGCCACCTATGTTTGAGGATATTTACTGAAATATAACTCCATCTAAGACCGATTTGAAAATGTGTACAGACTGCCGGTTAAGCACAACCTAGTGTTTTGACTAACCAATGAAAATGAATGGAAATGTTCTTAGATGTTCATAAAAGATGCTGCTGTATCAAACCACGTGGCTGGATGACGAGCGCTGGAAAGTACAGTTTTTCCGAATAGGGAATTTACCATGCTACGCTCCGTCAAAATGTGGAAACGCTCATAGGCAAAATAGAGGGTGCTGGTCGCCTGAGAAAATAGGATAACCATGGCCCCGTGCGAACTGGTCCGGCAAATTCAATGTTCTTTAAATTCGGGCGTATTGGCTTTGCCTGGGATGCGAAACGATACGCACTTTGCAAAGTGATAAGAAACTAGTTCGCTTCTACTCGTGAGAGAACAGTAGCGCGAACAACACGAGTAGCTTATGAGCAAGCCAGCCCCTCGTCCTCCTATGGACTGTAGCGACACCCAATTATTAATTATTAAGAAGGTGAGTAGCAAGTCGGGTTATCTATGAAAACCAAAGTGAGTTAGTTGTTCCCGATTCAGCACAGTTCCAACTGTTTGCTACAGAACAGAGAACGAGAGTGCACTTGGCCAGTTATAGCCACTTTCCTAAAAAGTTCTGTATGGTCGGTCGAGAACAAACCCAGTTTCGAGCAGTGTAAACGGAATTTTCCTTAACAAAGCAGGTATTTGTGTAGGACCTTTGCCATTTTAGCTTGTCGTGTAAACAATATAAATTTTAAACTGATTAAGGTAGCCCTATCATCGCTCAATGTAGTCCCTCAATTAAATTCAGTTCTCGAACTCCAGTCTTGGCCAAAGCCACATAGAGCACTCTTACCTGCAATCCCTTTAAGAAGCCTTTTGAAAGCGGCTAGACTGTGCGAGAATCCTTTACAGCATCTGGAAAAATTCTACAGACTAACTTGGTTCACCGGTTTTTCGCAAGCAAGTTTGTGGATACTTCATGCGTACAATGAAGCCGTTTTCGAGAGAAAAATTCTGCGTGAGATATTTGATCCCGTTTATGTTGATTGCGCCTGGGGGAGAAGATTCATCGACAAACTCTTTATGCTGCTGACGCTAAGGATGCTTAGGAGGGGCTGGATACCACTGTTCCGACAATGTTGAATGAAAACGAGCAATAATGCCAACGCAAAAAACGATGTCCTCTTCTAAAATGCCGCACACAAGTACAGAAGGACCTCAATCACGTGAGTGTTGGCTAGAAAATGTCAATTGAATATTTCGATTGCACAAAACTGAACCACTTTTTACATTTACATTACATTTCCCCGGAACAATATTTTTTTAAACGCTTCGCTATGCCATTTCGTCATTTTTATTATCAACAAAAATGTTGTTTGCATAATTTTCGTGAAGCAAAATAAAATGCTTCATGTGGTCCAACATACGTCACACTTCTGTCGATATACAGAACTAAACTATGCCCTCATTTCCATTTCGATGGGCATTCGACTGAAAACGAATTTCGGTCCCAGCCTGCATGAATATTCATTTTCTGCACGTAGAACGATTTCGATTTTCAAATGCGAGATTCACTTTCGGAATGTCAAATCACGTCATAAATCATGTTTCCTGTGTAATTTTGGAATAAACATTTGTTTCATTTAAAGCAAAGGAATGTCCGAATTCCAGTGATGGATTAGCAACGATTGAGACTCCATTCAACTCTAAATCAACATTTGTCAGCAAACGAAAAACTAATTGCTGTGAATATTCATATTTCAGAAAACGATGCGCAGACCTGTATCCAATTTGGATCTCCTCCCAGTTGTCATTAACTTTACCCCATTATATCAATGATGAGGGCATCTTTAGAAACCTCTCTGAGATCGTTCACAGTCAGTGCTATGACTTGTATTGGAAATAAAAAACATTGTGGGCCCCTTGAATGCCCTTAACCCATTAAGGACCATTTACATAAATACTCAGAAAATTACCAACATGGCTTTCTCATATAAATCTTCCTTCTTTTCGGGGACGTAGTTGGGTCTCATGATACGGGCCTTCATAACAGAGGCGATCTTGCCAGAGAAGACACGACCGAAGGCGTAGAAACGTCCCTTATCGGTGGTCGGTACCATTTTGGATATGTACATCATGAGTGGTCCATTGGGATCGCAGGACTTCACTGCGACGGCAGCTTCATCGTCAAGTGGACCCTCGTACAATATCTCCATTCTGTATTTCTGTGCCACGACGGGAGATGAATGGCAATCATTTGAAGTAAAGCTTCTCCGGTAGGCAACCAGGTGCTCATGACAACTTTAAGAAGTTGTTTACCGTCCTTGTCCATATCTTCGTGCTTCAGAGTGACTCTAATCTTCTCTAAGAGAGTTGGAATCTCCTCCTTCTTGTAGTTCATGATGGCATCAAACACTTTGTAAATGGGGTCCAAAATGTACATACAGAATGAGCACTTGTTGTCGGTTTCCTTTTGTTTCGCCCACTTCTTTGTCTTGGCATTGAAGAAGTTCTTTCCCCACAGACGGTTCATTAGTTTAACGACATCAATCTTGAATTTCTCTGAATACATTTCAGAGAATTATTTCAATGTGAAGGCCCATCCATGGAGACCTGAACCGAAACCGACAGATCCCTTTGAGGGGTCCACGCGCACCTCTCCCATTGGACCACCATCGTCGTTGTACGTAGCAGTGATAACTTTGATATTTTCCACAATCCTCTGGAAAGTCTGATATAGTTCTTCGGCTTGCAATTGCAATTCCAAAAGAGCTCGGTTCATCTTGTTCATGAACAAAATTGGCTTAATACGTTCAGCAATTGCTTGACGAAGAACGGTTTCAGTTTGGACACATACACCAGACACACAATCCACGACGACCAAGGCGCCGTCAGGTACACGAAGAGCAGCAGTCACCTCAGAAGAGAAACCAACGTGCCAGGGTGAATCGATCAAATTGATCAAGAAACCCTTCTCTTCCTTTTCGCGTTGATCAGGGTTGGTAATGAAAACCGAGTCCTTATCTTCAACTTCGAAGTACATGGAAATAGCAGTCGATTTGATGGTAATGCAACGTTCCTGCTCATCCTTACGAGTGTCCGTAAAACGTGTTTCACCAGCTTTGGCTCCGGCAATAGTACCAGCTTTGGAAACCAAAGAATCGGTCAAAGTAGATTTTCCATGATCGACGTGAGCAATGACGGACATATTACGGATATTCCGTTTTTTGTCCATCAAACCACGGATCTCATGTACGGTGAAGTTGGCCATCTTGGATGTTTAGTGATTTCTTGACCGAAGTTGTAAGACACCACACGTCTGCAATGGCGTACTTTCAAAAAGAGAAAATTACCAATATTTAAATATATATCCATTTTATTAATTGTACATTGTACATATTTTCTTTTTTTTCAATCCACCACGCCCTCCTTTTTAGTGCTGTTGGGACAATGCTTATAAAATTGAATTAAATATGATACGTTTTAAAACAATGAGAATGTAGTGGAACAGCGCATTTGTTACACATAAATACCGTTGTGCTCTTACAAACTTGACGGCGTCTTCTCCAATTTTCACGATTCCTCTTAATAATATGACCAACATGGTCTAAGCCCGATGTGGATGGTAAAGCTGATGCTGAACCGCGACCTTGAAGACATTGCGTTTTGCATTTATTGGTACTTATGAGACTTCGAGCTTATTCAGACCTGAAGTCCAACTGAGAAATAGGTTTTTTTCGCCTACACTATTCCAAGCATTCACTATTGCGAAGTCTATTGCGTTTATAAATAATGGCCACCACCATTTTCTACCACCAATATTTACCAGGTGTACCGGTATGTAATGTGTGTGTTTTTTTTTTTTGAAAATAAAACACTAATTATTAATGGGAGAGTAAAAATATTTTATTTTAAGTATTGGCCATTGTTTTCAACATATTTTGACCACATTTCTGGCAATTTGTGAATACCACGCAAATAAAATTGTTCGTCTTTTAAAGCAAACCAATCAGACACCCAATTTTCGACCTCCTCGTAGGAATCAAAGTACTGCTCAACCAATGCGTGCCCCATCGATGAAAATAAATGGTAGTCGGAAAGAGCCAAGTCTGGTGAATACGGCGGGTGGGGTAGCTGCTACCAGCCAAGTGTTTTGATTTTATTTTGAACCGGTTTTGCTTTGTGTGCAGGTGCATTGTCATGGAGCAAAATTACCTTGCCGTGTCTTCTGGCCCATTCTGGTCGTTTCTAGATCAAGGCGTGGTTCAAATTGATCATTTGTTGTCAGTAGCGATCAGTATTAACGGTTTCACCAGGTTTAAGGAGCTCGTAGTACAGCACACCTTTCTGGTCCCACCAAACACACAGCATTGTCTTCTTGCCGAATCATTCGGGTTTTGCAGTCGATGTTGATGGCTGTCCCATATTAACCCATGATTTTTCCGTTTAGGATTCATCGCCAGTAACAATCCGATGCAAAAGCGATTTTCTTTCGTGTCTTTGAAGCAAAATTGCACAAGTGTTTTTTTCGGTTTTCCATCTGTCTTTCATTCAATTCATGTGGCACCCATTTGCCACACTTTTGGGTATTTCCCATAGCTTTTAAATGGTCGGAAATTGTTTGTTGTGGAACATTTAACATTGCTGCCATTTGCTTTTGACTCAGAGTGTCATCTTCATCCAATATCGGTTGAAATTCGGCGTCTTCAAACTTCATTTCTCACATCAAAACCATTATTTCTGAACCGTTGAAACCATCTTTTGCATGTTGCTTCTGATGGAGCATGATCACCATATGCCTCGACAAGCATTCGATGTGACTCTCAGTCAGTTTCTTTTTATTTTTTTTTTCTCTCTCACTCTCTTCCACTCTTTTGCTCTTCATTCAATGTTTCACAAAAAGTGTAAGTGATCAGATTTAGTTTAAATATGCCCCGTTTTGTTCGATGTTTTCATCTAGACGGCAACTACATAATACCCCCCTCGTAGAAGCCCCCTCCTTATTTGCGAAGAACTCGGACCATCAAGGGCGTTCGCCACGGACAGGAATAGGTGGTAATCACTTGGCGCTATGTCCGGTCTATATGGTGGATGCGATAAAACCGCCCATTCGAGCTCCCATAGCTTCTGACGATATATCAAGGAAATGTGTGGTCTGGCGTTGTCCTGGAGGAACACTACACCCTTCCTGTTGGTCAATTCTGGACGCTTCTGGTCGATCGCCTGCTTCAAGCGGTCCAATTGTTCGTAGTAGATGGTAGAATTAAACATCTGGCCATATGGGAGCAGCTGATAGTGGATGAATTCCTTCCAATCCCACCAAATACACAGCATCCCACCTGGCCGTCAATCTCGGCTTGGCCACTGTTTGGGATTCACCGGCCTTCAACCACGACCGTTTTCGCTTTATATATTGTCGTATGTGATCCATTCTTCATCGCCAGTCACCATCCGCTTCAAAAATGAGTCGAGTTCGTTCTGTTTCAGCAGCATATCGCAGGCGTTGATTCGGTCCAGAAGAATTTTTTGTGTCATATCATGCGGCACCCAAACATCAAGCTTTTTTTTGTATCTAGCCTTCTGCAGATGGTTTAAAATGATTTGGTGACTAACTCCCATCTCCTGGGCGATGTCACGAGATACCACATGCCGGTTTAACTCGATTATTTCCCTGATTTGATCGGTATTCTTCGTCACAGGTCTTCCGCCTTTTGGCTTTTCCATGGTGTCGTTTTCACCGGCTCTGAATCGTCAAAACCACTCCTAACACTGATGTTTCATATTTTACGATACCCCACAAGACAAGGAAACCCTGCTCCTTTAATGGACGACACAAAGAAAGAAATATAAAGGCAATAGCCGAACAAATCTTTTGTGTCCGATTGATTTTGCGGAGAACAATTTGAAAGTAAAAATCATCATAATAACAATAATTGTTGGCGTTACAGTTCAAAGGGGGACCAGGGCCTAGCTTGCTCATCGACTACTCGTGTTGTGCGCGTTACTGTTCTCTCACGAGTAGAAGAGACCTACAGTTTTTGCCGACTCCGAACGGCGAAAATTGAGAAGCTTTCTTAGACAGTTATTACTCTTTGAGTGTTGTCAGCAGCTCGAAAGAGGTGGTGCCATGAAATTTTCGAAAAATTGGTGTTGAGCTAGGAATCGAACCCTTCGGCGTGTGAGCGTCGCACCCTACCCACTACGCCACGGCGACCATTTACATACCAAACAAAAAATAATAAAATAGCTCTGATAGTATCTCGTTCAGAAAGTGATTCAGCGCTATAAGAATGAGAATAGAGTGGAGAACGCTGCTAGATCAGGACCTCGCCCGAAGCGAAAATCCATTTGAAAGTGCTAAAAAAATTGCGGATGAGTTGAACAATATCAACATAATACAAGTTCAATCCGAAACTGTACGTCGCGCAATCGTAGAAGCCGGACTATCCTCCCGCACATCGAGGAAGAAACCATGCATATCTGCAACAAACAAGAAAAAACGAATTGCGTTTGCAAAAGAGTATATTTATTGGTCTACGAAGTCTTGGAGTAAGGTCCTTTTCTCCGATGAGTCAAAGTTTTGTATATTTGGATCAAACGGCCGCCTAAGATTGTGGAGAAAAACAAGAGATGCCTTCAATCCGAAACACACGATTAAGACTGTGAAACATGGTGGTGGAGGACTGATGGTTTGGGTTGTTTGTCAGCTGCTGGAGTGGGAATTTAGTATTCATTGAAAATACAATGGATCAACATGTGTTCTTGGATATTCTAAAGAATAATCTCAAGGAAAGTGCCACTAAACTAGGAATGCCTGCCGATTTCCTATTCCAGCAAGGCAACGACCCGAAGCATACCGCTCATAGGGTTCGAATGTGGTTGCTCTATAACACGAAAACACAGCTGACACCGCCTCAAAGCCCTGATTCGAACCCTATAGAGCACCTCTGGGATAAACTGGACCAACAATTAAAAACGCACCAGATTTCTAATAAAATCCAACTAAAAGAAATCTTACAGGCGGAGTGGCACAATATTAGCAGGGAGTATACTAAAAGATTAGTCGATTCAATGCCAAAGAGACTTCAGTCTGTATTCGAAATGAAGGGGTTCCCAACAAAATTTTGAGGAGTATAAGTTTCTTAGGTAATTGTTTATTATTGCTATTATTTTTTCAAATTTTACGCAGGTGTACCAAGACTTTTGTGGAAGCAGTTTTCGCAGTTTCGCGGTTATAACAGATTTTTTTTTTTATAAAAACGATAAATTTGTAGATTTTTTTTGCTGTAAATCTAGAAATATCAACTAATTGAAAAAAATATGAAAATGTTAAACTTTTTTGCATTAACTATCAAACGGCAGTCCAATTTTATAAATCATATGCACTGTACCTAGATTTTTGTGGAGTTCTGTATATTGTGAACATGTGCTAGTTGAGCGAACGCGCCAGAAATTATTTGCACGATTTAAAAATGGTGATTTTGGCTTGGAAGACGATGAACGTCCTGGGCAGCCAAGAAAATTTGAAGATGGAGAACAAACGTCTCTATGACGATTGTTGCCAAACATATGAATAGCTCAAAGAATCTTTGGGAGACAGATATTTTAAAACGTTTAAAAGCAGCTGAATGTACGAGTATTTAAAAGAATGAAAATTCGGTTTTACATGAAGAAAACCGCACGGATTACGTTATATATCCAATTTAACACATAATTGAAAAATAAGGGTCTTGAAAACCTGTTACAGTTTGTTTGCTTTTCATAACGGCGATGAGAAACGAAGTCTATAATGAAATCCCAAAATGGCTCCTCCCCGCCTTTTGCTTATTTTTATTTGGGAGATTTGTGATCCTTGTTCACTTGTGCCTCGAGTTAGGTTGAAGCAGTGGGCCAATGAATTGTGACACTGTATGGATATTCCGCCTGAAGAAGCTTAAAATCGAAGTTACTGAATGGGTTCCAATTGAGCCGTCCTTCCCTTTTATCGCTGTGCTTATGTACATGAATTGTCCCCAAGCACCTGTCTCACTTTTTTTTACAGACTTAAGAGATATATAGATATTTTATTTCTTTCATATAAATAACAATAGCTTGCTCAGAGATATAGTTTCTAGAGACTTTACTACTGAAAATTCAGTCACATTATGTTATAAATTGTTTAAAGTGATGAGTACGTTTGGAGGAAAACTATGGGAAAAAACCTCCATTTGAAATGAATATCACAGATGAATAACAAAAAATAATGTGTAGACTTAATAGTCACAGTGAAGAAGGGGGAAGTGATTCCTAGTCCCTATAGATTTCCAAAAAACATTATTGTGAGGGGCGTCTTAAAGGTTGAAATGCTATGAACATGTGATGTTGCATCTCCTTAAGAGGTTGGCTGTCGAAGTTGGTCATATTTATTTGGTAGTAACCGTCCTTTATTTCGTTCACAAAATTAAAGTAAGGACATAATACCATATAATACACAGTTTTTAATTTTTCCTGATTTTTAAGACTATTTTCAGCCCTTGATAAGTTTCACAGTTCTCTTGATTTCTCGTGAGGGCGGATCTGAACCCCATCCATCTAAGTGAAATTTGAACTACTTTTACATCTGTTTAATAGAAAGGCGGTATTATATGAATGTTTACAAGTGAGTGTTGTGAGCTTCAAGGGATTAGATTGCAGTCTGGCTGATGAGCAAATTCCTATCGTAAATTCCTTTGTTTGTCTGTCATCCCAGTGCTTTTCAAGTCGCCATGACTTAGTGGGTGGAGTGCAACGCTCACACGCCGAAGGTCTAGGTTCAATTCCCAGTTCAACACGAATTTTTGGAATTCTTTACGGCACCACCTCTTTCAAGCTGCTGACAACACTCAAAGAGTATTAACTGTCTAAGAAAGCTTCTCGAATTTCGCCGTTCGATGTCGGCGATACATCTATTTTTAATTTCTACCTCGAAAACTATTCATTTTAAGGCGAGTTTGATAAAGAGACGAAGGGTTAGATCTTTGAGAGACTGATGAGAGATCTTTGAAAGACGGAGTATTAGATCGTTGAAGTCTGCTTCCGCACAATGGATTATGTGGTAGGTCAAAACCCCTTAACATACAGTTCCAGTACAGGGTCCAGTTTCCGGTTTTTTAATGAGAATCTCTTGAAAACGAGTTGCAACAGAGTAGAGTCTCTTATACTCGTGAGAGAACAGTAGTGCTCACAACACGAGTAGTTGTGTTGATGAGCAAGCTAGACCCTGGCCCCCCTGTGGACTTTCACGCCAACAATTATTATTATTAACAGAGTAGGCTGCGGTTCTCTTTCTAAAGCCATACGGATCCATTTAATAATAATAATTGTTGCCGCTGCAGTCCAAAGGGGGACCAGGGCCTAGCTAGCTCATCCACTCCTCGTGTTGTGCGCGCTACTGTTCTCTCACGAGTAGAAGGGACCTACAGTTTTTTGCCGACTCCGAACAGCGAAATTTGAGAAGCTTTCTTAGACAGTTATTACTCTTTGAGTGTTGTCAGCAGCTCGAAAGAGGTGGTGCCGTGAAAAATTCGAAAAATTGGTGTTGAGCCGGGAATCGAATCTGCACCCTTCGGCGTGTGAGCGTCGCACTCTACCCACACGCAACGGCGACCACACCGATCCATTTAGTGCAGGTTTATTTAGCCTTGCGGAGTGCTGCGTATATGTATACACACGCTGAGCTGCACACTCGACTTATTAGCTCGCAGCGGAGTTTTTTTTAGGCCCTCCACCAAAAATTGATGCCGTAAATCGAAGTCAACTTTCACATTGTCATTGCTGTCCAAGCATATTTCCCATTTTCTGTATGTTTTTTTATTGCTTGCCACTTCTCGGTCATTGACGTGAGTGTAGTCTCGAAAGCTCCCCAAATAGCCCAAAGCACTCATTCAATGCTTTTAAGTAATTATGCAGTCAGAGCTCTGACGACACCATTCCGCCCACTTCCACGAATAAACGCCCGATGCATCACAAACTCCAAGTAAGTACCATTAGGGCACAGGGCAAATAGCCCCACGAAAATTCCCCCGTACGTCGACTCTCTCAAATCAAAGCAAATGAAATTTCATTTGAAAATGTTTCGAAGGACTTTCAACGGGGCTGCGACACGGTCGCACGTAAAAGCCAATCCGTACCGTATCCGCAGCCAACTTCAATCGAAATACCATATTCTCAGGAAAGGTTGACATAGATAACAGCTGTCAACTTTAATTGGAGGCTCCGCACGATCAAATGGTCGAGTCGGAAGGCAATGGCTTTGCTCCGAACAGGCATTTGATTTAAATGCACGTCCGTCGTCCATCCGTCCGACACACAGGGCCGCAATTTAAGCCCATCGATACAGGCAGGGCCGCCCTCAAAATAATCACAAATTTACATTCCCGAAAGAGTGCACATTACACACACTCATCGCCGGGCTGCTGGGAGAGATATGATTACACTTTGA
Source organism: Eristalinus aeneus (assembly GCA_955652365.1). Classification (NCBI taxonomy): domain Eukaryota; kingdom Metazoa; phylum Arthropoda; class Insecta; order Diptera; family Syrphidae; genus Eristalinus; species Eristalinus aeneus. The sequence goes on along the minus strand of OY019131.1, from coordinate 7,409,612 downwards.
AGTACGGCCCCCTTCGATGTGACCTTAGGATAGTCATTCGACGCCCGCTCGGTCCGACGTGGTCCGCCACTCCAGGTGAAGTGCGAGCGCAGTAAAGCATTTCGGCCATATTTGAGTAAAGTAAATGCATAAGGCAACCAGGCCGCGTGGAAGGACATGCTCGGCATTAAATTCGTTCCATCATCGATTTGAAATTGAATTGCATTGTGAGCCTGGCGACTGGCGAGTGAAATGTGGAATGTGGGGCAGCGAGATGCAATCAATCCAAGTAATATCGATAATTCGGTGCTTGTTGCAGGTGTTCGGCCTGCAGGCTATTTCAAGCATGTACTGAAATTGATGGAATTACTCACAAGCACACCCGCACATTTCCGAGATCCAAACCTTCATTACTGCTGTGTGGGACTGAGCTGAACGGGGCGTACGAGTGGCATTATATCACTCGATTAAATTTGAATGGATTGTTCGCAAAGATTGAGCAACCGTCGTGTAAATTGTGCATCTGTAGGTCTGTTTAATCGGCTGAGAGAGATTCTCGGGCGCACAGATGGCTGCTAGGCATGCGGAAGTTGACGGCACACTGAATACGCTTCTCCGCACGACCGGAGATGAGTTGTGTCTGCCTTGAGTGGTGTGAGAACGTCTTGATTCCCAAACATAACTTAACTAGATGAATGTCTCAGACACAGATCCATTATTATTTGAAGAGATGAGCGCACTTCAAATACGGTTTAGGAAATAAATATTTAGTAGATGCATGCGAAACAGCTTCCATTAAATGCTTATGTGGATGCGCATATCTGAACATAGGCTCACATGAGCAGTGTTGAAGTCGGTTGCTAAGTAAATATTTTGGACGAGTGGTCGCCCTGTCGCAAAGAAAACACTTCCTAGACTCTATGACGGTGTAAACCCACTCGGTCAAGTTGTGGGTGGCCAGTGACTTCTTTTGAATTTGGGCAAAATGGGGCGGAATCTAAAGAAAATTGAATGAAGTAGCAGCTCGCAACCCAAATTCAAGCAACTGGGTGACGGTGCGGTGGCTAGTGGGGGAGAACTATTTCTTCATTGCTTGACGATGCTGCTTCAGCATCAAATGGACTCTTTGACCATTTCGTCTTTCTACACAAAGTCGATTCATATGACACAGTGTGAATTCAAGACAATGCTGAAACTGAAAAGACGATCTATGCTTTCCTCAGAGAACGCTCGACGGTTGCTATTCATAGTATCAACCTGCATTCGATAAATCGAAAAGTGTGGCTTAACGGTGTATGTCAGAAAAGTTTGTTTTCTAGGAATAGAATAGAATCATGGCGTTTTTATAAAATGGGAACATTTTTGACTAAAGCAACTGTCAGGTTTCGTTTTCTTTTTTGGCGTTACAGGTCTGGGTGGACTTGGGCCTAGACAAATAAGCCTCTCCAGTCGGCTCGTTTCGTCGGCAGCTTCCTCTAGTTGCGTACACTTTGTTGGAAAAGGTCCCTCCCCACTTCTGCGAGCCACACAGCTCGGAGACTTTCTTCATTGAGCAGCTTTGATGGCTCGGAATCGAAGCGCCTATTCGTTCACTTTTACTTACTTATCGTAAGCGTCGAACCTGAAGATGCTTAAATATTTGCATGCCGCTGCAACACCCCACATCGTGGCTGAGTCTTCTCCTCCAGACACCATTGTCGCAACCTGGGCCAAAGATCACACTCAAAACTTTTCTCAAATGACCAAGTGCTCTTTATACGTTTTAACTAGAGTCCTTGTGTCTACGTCGTCGTAAACCAGGGGATTAACAAAATGTGTAAAGTCAGCTTGGTGTCTCAAGAGAAAGCTCGTTAAGTAAGTTGCTTCTTGAACACAAAGAAACCGAGTAAAGCAAGAGGAAAGGACCGGCTTCGCAGGAACCAAATGTGGAATGTGCCGCAATTGAGCTTGTTGATAGTTTTTAACTGTGGCTTAGCATAACATTAGAGCTCGATGTACAATTTGATTTGTACCAAACTGTGACTTTTTCTGGATGCATTGGTAGCTCTTGCAATGCTTCTGGCTGATATTCACCCCAAAATTGACAATTCTGCTTATTTACGTACCCATTGAGCCGAAAATGAGCTTCGTCAATTTTTGACCATAAAATGGAAGAAGCGCGCGACGAACTTTCTTAACAGAGCAAGCATTTTGATAATGAAATTCAATAATTTGCAAACGTTGTTCGTATGTAAGACTATTCATGGTTGAATTATAGACCAAACTGAAGATGTTTGACAGTGAAACAAAACAGGAAATGTGCGTCAGCTGCTTAAACCAGTGTTGCCAAAAAAAGATACTAGCTTAAAAATCACCCTTTAGAACTCTACAATGCACAGGAGCGCCCAGACTCAAAAACTGGTCCAGGCAATAACCTTAATTTAATGTAGTTTCTTGGTCTTCAGAAGGAAAACCAACTAGTGCTACTGTGATAAAGAGCGTACGTTTTAAGCTCCAACCTCGTCAGCGCTGACCAGCCACCACCTTATACGAGCAAAGCGGGACATTGGCAGAGAAAGTCTATGAAGTGTCTTAATCTTCTCCACAGGCTTCGCAAAGGGTACCATCACTAAACCCAAACAGACTTAGTTTCCCGTTTGTACGCCGACAAGTCGTCTTCACTTTTTTCTATCTAGAGATAACAGAATTCTTACTGACGTTTGGGAGCATGCACTTGGTCAGCATGCATCGTGGAGAGTCATTTCTGCTCTGGTTGTGCTGTTGGGAGACCCAACTGTCGACGGGAGCTCTAACCAAGGATGCGGGTAGTCCCTAGATGGAACAGAGAATTTCTCAAAGTCTTGTTATTCTTTATGTATGGTTTTCAATAACAATGTATGTTAAGCTTACTTTGTCTTTTTATATTTTTTAGGCATTTTTGGCATTCAACCATCGTTAACCGATCGGCGGTGTTACATGAGGTATCGATTGCAAGAGTTCTTTGTGCTGCCCTTTTCGCTTATATAACTTATATTTCATGGACTCAAAAATATTGATACAAATTTTGCAGTATAACTTATAAATTAAAAAAAGAAAAACCTTGTAAATATAGACACCGTAATACTTAAGCGCCACATCAAAGGGATATATGTACACGCATAAAGCAAGGAATGTACTCGTCACTCAATCTGAAAGAGTGCTCGAATTTCTTTTCGGACTTGATTGTGTGACGGTTAAAAAGAGAATGATAATAGGTCAAGTGAAACGTCCTCATGAGTTCAAAAGACTTGATGTGTGTGACAGACTTTACGTATTGACAGATGGAAAGACGTTCGGTACATAAACCACAATAAATAAATCGGTGTTTTAGTTTTTTATAAGGTAATCTTCAAAAAAAACTGTCTTCTGTGAACTGATAACACAGCAGCTAAAAGTTTGCAAAGCTTTTTGTCACGTTGTCATAGCATATGTATGCAATGGAGTTGACTGAACGGCTATATTCCCTTGTCGCCTGAACGATTATGCACCTTGGTAGCTTGAACGACTGCATACGGTCGTATACACCGGCTTTGACTTTTTATTATATTTTGAATATAAGGGCATTTTTAAGCTGTTTTATTAGCCAAAAGAAACAAGAAGGAACATCGTTGACATCGTTCGAATAAATTAGATATGCTCAGGATTTGATTCATTTATGTTCCTAATTCTTTTTCTTCTTCTTCCTGTTGTTCTTGTTCCTTTTCTTGTTCTTCTTCTTCTTCTTCTTCTTCTTGTTCTTCTTCTTCTTGTTCTTCTTCTTCTTGTTCTTCTTCTTGTTTTTCTTCTTCTTCTTCTTCTTGTTCTTCTTCTTCTTTGTGTCCTTCTTCTTCTTGTTCTTCTTCTTCTTCTTATTCTTCTTCTTCTTTTTCTTGTTCTTGTTGTTGTTCTTCTTCTTCTTCTTCTTCGTCTTCTTCTCCTTCCTCCCAATCTTCTTTTTCTTCTTCTTCTTCTTATTGCTCTTCTTTTGGAGCTACAGTCTGCGGTGGACCTGGGCCAACAGCATGCCCCTCCAGCCAGCACGATCTTTCGCCAGCTACCTTTAGTTATGCACTCCAAGTTGGCTGAGGTCCTTCTCCACTTGTGTGTGCCACCTTACCCTATTCTGTCCTCTGTTGCGTTGTCCTATTGGCTTGGATTCGAAAACTTTTCAGGCTTGAGCAGTGGTCCATACGCTCTACCCTAATCCATTTAAACCGCGCGCGCATGTCGCTGTACAGCCCATAGAGTTCGTCATTAAATCTTCTCCTCCACGCACGCAAAACTTTTCTCTCGCTTAGAGCTTACTCATCCACTTTTTGGTAACGTCCAGGTTTTCATGCCACAAAGTAAGATTGAGATGGTCAAGCGCTTATATAAAGCAAGCTAAGTCCTTCGAGCTTTGGCTCTTAAGCCCAAAGAAACAGCGACTGGCAAGAGTGATTCTACGTTTGATTTCGATGTTGATGTTGTCCTTATTTAACGCGGAGACGAGGTGGACGAAGTCCTCGGCTACCTCAATGTTTCTGCTGCCTAGTGTGACACTCTTTTCGAAACGATGCTGTTGTGTGTCCTTTCTTGATGACCGAATGTACTTAATTTTTTCCTCATTAACCACCAGATCCATTTTATCAGCTTCCGCTTCAACACCAGCAAACGCTTCATTGACGGCTCTCTGTGTTCGTCCAATCACGACAATGTCGTGCATGTTGCTAACTGCAAACTTATTTTACAATCTTTTAAGACTGCCTTATTTTACAATTTGCATGAAATCCTTTTGGTCCTTTTGGTATATCCATAGCTGCGAAATGGCTGGCATTCTAATGATAAGTGCTACTTACGGCTGGTGTGTTTTGAATCTCGCGCATCCCGCAGTCACAGTTCAATTCCAAGTCCCTCTTTTTTCCAATTTTATTTTAGTTTTCTCCTTCTCCTTTTCTTCTTTTTCTTCTTTTTCTTCTTCTTCTTCTTGTTCTTCTTCTTCTCTTTCTTTTTATTCTTATTCTTACAAATATTTACAATTTAAACATTTTAAGACTATAATCAAGGTGTCGACTCAACAACAGCGGTCCGACGGAAAAACAATTGTCTTACATCGTTTTTAAATGTGCAGATGTGAATTATTTCATATTTAAGCGATGTTGTGTGCTAACATGCAAGTCCCTTTGAACCTTTGTAAATGCGTTAGACTGTTGTTGCATTTGCTTAAGTAGTGGATAATGATGTTGTTCAAAGGAGAGTCTTATGTGAATCATTTCTGAAGACCACCATCGGACAGCTTCCTAAAGTTCACATTTGTCCATGTGGAGAACTTCTCTCTAATGTACTGCTTTCTAAGAGGCTGTCAAATTTAATGGTATCGTTTTCCTGGTAATTACCTTACAATAAATATGGAAACGTCAAGAGTAAAGTGCTACCTTGTGTTCCTCTTCAAAACCATCTGTTGTACAGAGTGTTCAGAGAGACTTTTGCATTTGAAAAGGTGGCCCGTCCTTAGCTTTGAACCAGAGCATAACCTGCAAGTCATCGAGACATGGTTTTACAGTCGTTTCTTACAATCAATTCAACCATTCTCAACGAGAGGCCTCCTTAGTATTTGTTAACGATTCCACAGAAGTCCACAACAATTCGCTCCCCTTCAGCATGAAGTGAATATGTGGAAGCAACATTGTTAAAACATGTTCTCCGTCCACTCTTCATCGCACCCCTTAAATTTTCCCCACTTAAATATCCCAAATGTCACCTCCCATCCATACACAATTCATCCACCGAGTGCGCATGTTGGGAAAACACCCATCTCCTCACCCTCGCTTAACACACGGTCCACAAGTCATTCTCTCGCCAAACTGTAGAGGTAGGTCATAGTAGCAGTTAAGGCCGTAGTCCGCCACATCCACGCTTTTCATTAGTCCTGCCAAATGGCAGTCCTTAGCAATGAATAGTCCACCTTTTGGTGGGCTTGTCCATTCATTTCCTTTTCATTTGACGTCTTTGTCTACCAGAGCTGCTTAAAGTTTCAGCCGAACAGCTGCCTGTCATTCAGAGATGAGCCACAAAAGAGGACTTTTGCTGTCAAGGATACATCACCATTAATTCAGCATCCGGCTGCCTGCTTTTGAATTCAAACGTTTATTCCTTGATCTTGTGGCATCCGACCATAATGACGCAGACTTACAGCCACCTGCACTGCCACACCACCACCACCACCACCACTCAGACGGGCAACGGATGAAGGGGGGCGGAAGCAACGAGATGCCACGGCGGATATACCATTAAAACGTCCCAGAGCAACAAGCATCCCGATGTGTTCATGCCTGTGCCTGGTGCACTGCATAAAATGTGTCAAGTGATACGCCATTGAGGTGAGGAAGGAAGCCACTATGTGTACGTACTTGTGCGTGTGTGTGACACGGTAAGTGCTAGAAACATCCTTGACGGCAAAAAATAAAACGCCTAAGGAAATGCATTGGGGCGTCGCGGAACATGGCTCGTCCTTGACTTAGAAGCCCACTGTGCTGACTGCACAGCCCGGGCCGTAGGATATCCTCTCACAAATGGGAAGGGATAAATTGTATCGCCTGAGGACAAAGTTGCCCACAAATCAGACTTTTTGTTTTGCCTCAGCATTTATTACTCTCTTCCTGGGGGGAGGTCGACGGTTTGTGAAAGGATATTTGTCGTTTTTATTTCTCGAGTCTTCGTACTGCACCGCCCTCAGCGCCGCCACATATCTCCGTCATTGACAAGAGTTCGCCATTCGCTTTGTCACTACTCGCTTTTTTTATGACTTTTAATGTGCATTCCGTGAGCTCATTGCCGCAGTCGGCACTTGCGAGGAGCACTGCCCGTCCTGTCACATTGTCGACTGCTGCACACGCATGGAGCGCATTCCTAAGGAGATTGTCGGTGAATGGAATTCTTGACTTCTTCTTCGCGAAGATGCAGCATTTTACGCGCAGTCGACTTTGTTGTGTGAGCCTTTCGCTCCTTTGTGTCGCATCTCGAGAACGTCGAATGCATTTCTTGTTCGAAGTATTCACTCTCACACTATGCGCCAGAAACTTGTCAATGCTGGCGACAGTAATTTAATGACAGTCGGAAGTTGATTGTTACACTCCGAACTGTCATACGTGTGTGTGTCATACGTCTGAGGATGTGCTCGCATTGACACTGTCACGTTGTTGCTCTACCCGGTAGCTGGCCTCCAGACTGATGTGAGGAGGAAGTCAATTCATAGTTCAACTCGTAGATTGGATGTCTCGACTGGCATTGTGTGTACCTACCATCATTGCGCTGTCCTGCCTGGGGATGTGGGGCGTTATTGTCGTTGGCTTTTTAATGTGGGTAATAAACATTTCCGTTCCGTTGGCAGTTTTGTGTTTAGCAGTTCCTCCCTTTCTGCTGTTTTTTGTGCGTTTCCTTTCAATGAAAATATTGCTGACTGGGTGACATTTTTTGTTTGATCAAACATAAAATTCGACTGCGAGCAGTGTCGAGACGGGTGTATTATTAGGTTGTTCCGGCAGGTTATCCAGAGAGAGGGAGACCTTGTGTTAGATGTTGCAAGCGTGAAGTTTATTGATTCTGTTTTATTCGATCGCTACAATGTCAGCTGTCCGAAGACGTTGCAATCTTGGGAACGGGGATACAATGGCTGTCTTTTATATTTCGGGATTAGAGAACAACAGCAAATATTAATCATCGAAAATAGGTTTATTGTCTTTAAAAATATACCCCATTAAGATCTTTACACTTTTGCATGCATTTGAACCAATTGTCGAAGCACTTTTGCCACTCTGATTGAGGTATCTCCAAAACATGCATTCCGAACGAGGCAACCGCTTCTTCATGTGTCGAAAAACGTTGACCTCTCATTTTATTTTTTACGTACGGGAATAAAAAATAAGTCTTTCGGTGCCAAGTCAGGACTATACGGCGGATGACTCATGAAATCGATGTTTTGAGTGCTCAAAAATGCAGTTGTTTGAGCCAATGTGTGAGAGCTATGGTGAAGACTGATCCGTCTTCGGCGGTTGGTTTTCCTGATTTCTTGGAAGACAACTGGCCAACTAATGGTTGTGTACCACTCACAATTGACTGTTCGAAGTTGTCCTAGTGGTACGGTTGCGACATGTCCAGTTTTTTCGAAAAAAAGGGGACCATTTGCTTGGAAGTGCTTCGTGCGCGAGCAACTTTTGTTGGATTTGGCTCAATTTGAAACACCCATACAGTCGACTGCTGTTTACTTTCGGGCTTATACGCATAAATCAACGATTCATCACCTGTCACGATGCCATAAACGTGTTTCGAAGCACCGAAGCACCACGATCGTATTTTTGGAGCATTTCTTTCGACCAATCGGCACGAACCTTTTCTTGAGCGATTGACAAATTGTGTGGGATCCAACGCGAACAACTTTGTTGACGGTCTGTATGCTGGACCCACTAATGCCTAAGGTTGTCTCAATCTCACGATAGGAGACATGACGATCTTGCAGTATCAGTTGGCACACAGCATCAATAGTTTCTGGAACAACAACTGATTTTGGACGACCTTCACGAAATTCGTCTTGGAGTAAACTACGATCTCGGTTGATTTCATCATACTATCGATAAACACTGGTCCTTCATGGAGCTTCATCGCCAAAAATTGAATTAAGTTCATCGATGCACTGTTGTTGAGTTAATCCACGACGAAAATTGTAATTTAAATAAATTCCATTTTATGGGCGAGATGAATCTTCTAAGTTACTGTCAACAACACAAATAGCGTTCGTATGTCAAAACGTTCTGAGTACGTATAACCTCAAAAATGTCAAACTTTACGATAGAGCTGGCAGTTGCCAGAATGCAACACTAGGGTTGCCCCATCCCGAAATATAAAAGGCAACCATCGCACCAGTCTGTCAATGCTTTCCACTTTTTTATCAGAGGACTGAATTTATTTTTATAAACTTACACCACGATAAATTTAAATGAAAAGTGCTTTAAAGAACTGATTTCTGAACGACGCTGTTCTTAATTTAATTTTTTCAGAACACTACCTGCGTTTCCTCGCTTGTTTTCTGGAGGCAATTTTGTCCTGAACCGAACCCTTAGTTAAATAAGACAAGATTCCATATACCCGATTTCATCGTCTTTTTATTGGTCGACCAGAGCTTGGTGAGTTTTGATTTTTAGCATTGAAACAACGTCCGTCTTTGCAAACAGCCAATATGTGCTGGCCACTGTAGCAGCGAGAGCAAATGCCTGACCACCATGCTAAAAGTCGTTAATTCAATTGCTCAGGACATTACCAAACTTGTTCACGACACTCAAAGAGAACCGTTTGTGTACGTAAATCTTCCCATCTCCCTCGCCGTTCGGAGTGGCAGAAGCGGTGAAGAATGCCTTTGGAAGAGAAGTTCTGACTCCTTGCCAGAAAAGCAAGAGCGTCATTTTATTTATTTTTTTTTATTAAATATTCACTGACATCATGAAAATTTGAATTCATAGCAATGATTATCTCAAGTTGCTTAAAAAACACGTTACTAGTCTTGGTCTCACAGAGGACTGCAGCACTATATAGTCGTATAAACAACTCAATCTTGTTAGTAGAACTTATATTAAAAGCAACTTTTCTTTTCATACGTCAGTTGAAAAACTTTTCTTTTCCCCTTTTGTGTGTGCAGTGATAAATTCCTATACAAAAAGTCCTTTAAGCTTAAGAGTGCAACAAAAGAGATTATGTTCATTCATTTCGACGAATGACTTATTAAATGTGAAACAGCTTAAACGAATATCATTTTTCTATTTTAAGAATTGTTGAAAAAATATTATAAATGGAGGTACAAATAAGTTTACTTTTCAAAAGATGGCGCCACCAGTAAGTTGAGGCTGATCTTGGAAGCGATTACCTACTTCATTGGAAGGGTGTGACACTTATCAGAAGTGTGCATGAGTGTCTGTTTAATGCGACAACATTATTTTTTTCGCCTCTTCGAAAATGTCCGGATTTATCTTGAATAAACAGCATTTGTGGAAAATTATTATTTTCTTTTTTAATTTTAAGAAAAGTGCAGCTAAGGCCCATGTAAAATTTTATGTGGAATACGCTGCGACTGATGGATTATGCAAGGGTTGGGAATCTGGTGGTGATCTAAACGTGGAAGACAAGGAAGGATTTTCCAGCGCAATTGGAGTTTTTTTGCTGCATCAAGATATATGCCAGACGCAAAGTAAATTCGCAAAATTGTTTTAAATGATTAGCAAATTAGCAATTAATTTCCGTTTATTAAGAAGCAAGGAAATTGTGTGCGGTACGAGTTGAAACCGAGGGGTGTCGAAAAGCGATTTTTACCTCGGAACTGCTTCTTAAAAGACATCGAAAAAATGAAAAATTCTATGTAAAGCGTGTTGAAGCCTTTTCATCATCGTCTGCATCGACGCCAAGGATAAAAACGGTTTAAGGTTCATGGGGAGGGGGACCAGACGAACTGAAAATAAAGTTGCTAAACCAAGCGAAACTGTTGGTGGGAGGCGTGAACAACTCCTAATAATCCGATTTAACCGTTTATTGTGTGGGAAACGGTCAGAAGCTACCAAAGGTCATGAGAAAATGGTTTTACAAAGGGATGACGCTCGGCCCCACGTAGCTATTACGGTCAAAAACTTCGTACGCCAGCTAAGGGGGAGGTCTCACCCTACTGGAGTATTCTCCAAACCTTGCTCCTTCCGACTTCTGGTTTTTTCGACGCATGCAAATCGATTTGAAGAGTCACGGATTCGGGTATTTTGAAGAACTCAAAGATGGGCCCAATGATTGGTTTGATGGTAGAGTGGACTAATTTTTTAGAGATGGTATTCGACATTTAGAGAGTAGATTGCGAAGCCCACACGCCGAAGGGTCTAAGTTCAATTCCCGGTTGAACACCCCGAATTTTTCACGGCACCACCTCTTTCGAGCTACTGACAACACTCAAAGAGTAATAACAGTCTAAGAAAGAGTTTATCAAAACTTCACCGTTCGGAGTTGGCAAAAAACTGTAGGTCCCTTCTACTCGTGAGAGAACAGTAGCGCCTGCACAAGACGATTAGTTAATGAGCAAGCTAGGTCCTGGTCCCATTGCGGACTCGCTCCATACAATTATTATTCGAAATTTACCTGAGAGATAGGAAAAAGTAGTCGCTTCCGATACACAAGACATTGCAAAATAGTTTGTACGTTAATGGATGATAAAAAATATCTACAGCAAACGAACAGGAAGTATTCATCGGCATCGCAGACGTATTCGGGTGGTGTGGCACCCCATTGATTGAATGTTGGCCTGATGTAGCAACACACACGTCCCAGGCTTTCTATAAAACTTTGGTTGTGGTTTTGTGCGTTTGATTAAAAAAACGGGTTACAGATTCGCCTCGTGAACAACTTTTGACATAAAATAAACACTAAATGGAATTTTAGAAAATGTATTGTTTTAAGGAAACACAGAAGTTATTGCAGTGTATGGTTGGATTCCAATCGATTCAAAAATTATTCAACAAGTGCAATTAAACCTACAAACGAGTATGCAAAAAATGTGTTCATCGTTCTGCTGATACTGGAAAAGACAACGTGAACTTAAGGCCATTCCGAATATGGTGAACAATGTAGTAGGTGTGTTCATAAGCATAACACATTACTCAATAAGTTAATTTCTTCCTACAAATGGACCAATAATGCCATGTAGTATTCTCTTAATTAGGGAACATCAGCTTAATTTGCGCTCAGGCGACAGACGAAAAGGATGACAACACCAAGGAAGACGTCTATGATCTCCTAGAAAGATCATACGATCGATGTCCCAGCTACGACACCAAGAACGTTCTACGAGACTTCAACGCTCAGCTGGAAAAGGAGGACAACTTTGCTGGAGTCATCGGAAAACACAGCCCGCACGACAACATATCTGTAAACAGATGCCTGCACAAGCTATAGAAGAAGATTGGAAACATTATCAAGCAGCCATCAAAGAAGCTACCGCTGATGTGCTGGGTTTCGCGCCACCACCCAGTAGAAACCCATGACTTGACGACGAGTGCAGGCATACGTATGCAGTCAAACAAGATGCCTATAAGGCAACGCTGCATCGAACAACGGGGGCTGTTCGTAAGCTCTGCGAACAGAGAAGAATGGAAGAGCACCGGCTTCTCAGAGAAAAAGGAAGAAGCCTAAGGAACGCGTGGTCGATTAAATGGAAAAATGTTAAGGCTGGAATGAGGTCCGAAAGTTGTACCACAGGGTAAAACAGCTATCCAGCGGATACAAGGTTCGGACTGGGATCAAGATGGACAACTTGTAGTAGAGTCGCAGTCTGTGCTAAGAATCTGGAAGGATCATTTCTGTAGACTCCTCAAGGGTGATAACTGCCCCAATTCCGCTGTTAGGCAGAATGTTCTTCTCAATTTGGACGATGATAGACAAAATTCCGTCCCCCCGGCTTAGACGAGGTGAAGATAGCAATATCCAAGCTGAAGTCGAAGAAAGCTGCTGGAGCAGATTGACTGTCCGCAGAGCAATTGGAGATGCCCTGGTTTTGGCGCATGCACCAGCTCATCTGTAAGATGTGATCGGAGGAAAGAATATCCGATGAGTGAAATCTCAGCGTCGTTTTCCCGGTCCACAAGAAAGGCGATTCCTTTGACTGCGCCAATTACCGAGGGATTAGCTTTCTTAACGTTGCATACAAGCCTTCTTAACATCGCATACAAGCCGTATTGTGTGAGTGCATAAAACCTTTTGTCAATCCTGGTTTCAGACCAGGGACGTCAACGTCCAGACGAGATCTTCACATTACGGTAGATTCTGGAAAAGACACAAGAAATGCAAATCGGCACTCAACACTTATTCGTCGATTTTAAGGCCGCATATGACTGTCTACATAAAAACGAGCTATACAGTGGCATGTCCTGTTTTGGCATTCCTACCAAACAAAACAGATTGTGTAGGATGACGATGGAGAACTCTCGCTGCTCCGTCAAGATCTGTAACGAACTCACTGAGAGCTTCAAGTTTGAAAAGGCTTTATACAAAGCGAAGCACTGTCATGTGACTTCTTCAACATCATCCTCGAGAAGATCGTGAGTAACTCACAAACGAAAACAGCTTTTGGACAAATGTTCATGCAAAATAGTGTATACAGTACTTTTTGATACCTTTAAGATGTCAGCTATTTTACCCAATTTCAATTTGTAGTTTTCCAAAACTGTTTTCTTTGTTTTTTTTACGTTTTCAGGTGTAACCTCAGTTGGTCTTCCAGAGCGTTCGACATCGTTGGTGTCTGTACGATTAAATTTAATGCCAGCATACTACCGGCAAATAGTTGTTTTTGATGGAGCAGAGTTCTTGCAAAACTTCTCAAACCATTGCTGAACTCACAGTGTAATTTTTTTGCCATCAAAAGAGGTGTTTAATTAACACACGAAATTTTGTTTTTTTTTTCATTGTTGTAAAAATGGCAAAAGTAGTTCAACTTGTAGCACTGTAACTTGTAACCTTGTAATTGTCATGAAAATCCGACAGGTATCGTTTGAATGTTTGTACTTCCTTAAAATTTTCCTTTGTGGTGCCCATATATATCAGTTCCGAGACTTATTGAGTTATGCGTAACTTTATTTTGGTACTGACAGTTTCTTCTTTTGCGAAAAGGCTCAGCAATTTGGAATTAAAATGTCGTAACTTGACGAAAAATCTTAAATTTGACAAAGGTTTCAGGATGAAAATTTCCATTTCAGTCGGACGAACATTAAAAACAGAACAAAAGCAGTTCAGGCACACGTTGCTATCGAGATGCTTGTGCATTCAGAGTGGGTGCCAGCTCATTCGCTTCTCTGCATAGCTTACGTCCACTTTGTTGGCTTAAATCATTGTACCCCCATGTTTCTTTTCGAACTACCTGGCAGTCCAAGAGCGACATTTTATCCCCTTTCAGTAGAGCAAAGACTTTCTGTGAAACTTGGCAGGAAAGCAGCAGTTCCACCCGTATGTGGCTTATATTTGCATGGGTAGAGACAACGATTTCCTCTGATGCTCGCTACATTCAAAAATAATTAACTTTCCTTCTCACTGACTCTCCCACAATTTATTTCATCTGCGTTTCATCCTGTCACCCGCCCTCCTCCTCGCAATGGCACGAAGGGAAAGCATTCGGAAATATTTTAAAACAATTCGCTTCTGTGTCGCTTAATCAATACACCCCCGGCGGCATTCGCTCCCCAGTCGGGTGGCTTCACGTCTTCATCCCATTGTTATCCAGTTCAAGCGAAAACATTCACCCTTGAGTAAACAATTTAATTGGCTCCGATACAGAAGTTCGTGGAGGACGCTGCAACAAGTTCTTCGCGTCTCCTCGCAAGCCGCCTCATTTTCCCCGGACGGGGTCGCACACCAGATGCGACTTCCTCTAACAAGATGTGGTTCATTAGTCGTATTTCATCGTCAACGCATCTCAAGTCAACCAATCCAGCACAGAAGAATGCACTTTAGCCTGTCCGCCCCCGGGAAGTCCCCATTACACGAGGACTTTGCACATCTTCCAACAACTAATTGCGTCTATCTCCAGCGCACCGCAGTTCATCCCTCCTAATTAGGGGAGAAGTAGTAAATCACAACTTGATTTACTTTAACTTAGTTGGGCTCAGTGCTCGACTATCATGCAAAGTTGCCCCGGGACTGTCGTCAAGCGCAGCACTCTGGTAATTTAAATTCATATCGTCCCCCATGCGGGCCTCGTGCGATCTCCCCGCCCGTTCAATTATGCGGCTCACAGCGGCAGATGCGCCTACATGCGAGCGCGATACCTGTCCCAGTCTGTGCTGCCAAGATTTTTCGCATGCGGAAAAGTTAAATTGCCCTCCCGTCGATGGCACAAAACCAACAGCCAAAGTCTAATCCCGGACATGATGCGCAGCGAATTACGATGATGACGTTGATGTTGGCTGTATGTGACAAGCGCAATTTTCGGGCAATCATCTGTTTGCGTCTCTATATCTCAGAATTGAGTTTTGGACCCGAATAGTTTGCTTTTGCAATATTTGCCAGGCATTGTGCACATGACTGTCCTGGAGAGGGAGGCAGTGTATGAAGGCAACCGTCGATTGGGGCACAAATGAAAATCGGAAAACTAGATTTGGTGGATTTAATGAGGATCTGCGGGTTGGCCGGGCCAGAGATGTGATGTCGACTCAATATGATTTCAAGTGAATTCCAATTAGGGAATGTGGTCACTGAATGGAGGTCATGTGCACTGTACTGTGAAGTCTTACATGCATTTGGGGATCTATTTGATGAATGATGTTCTTGCTTGATTTGCGGGGAGATTTGAAGAAAATAGATGAGCGGATAATTGCCAGGGACTGGGGTCTGTTCATTGACTCGTGGGCTGTAATTTGATTTGTGCTTTTGAGAAGGACCTAATGGTTGACAAGGCGAATTTCTATGAAATCCTGCTCAAGTATAGGCCAACGGTTGGAAGAAGAATCGCTATGTAGGGTCGGCTGTAGATAAGGAATTCGTTTATTAAATCCTCGGAAAATGAAGTTTTTCGATTATAAGTAAGGTACTGTTTTAACTTTTTCTTCTTATTTCTGCATTCGCGTCTATTTAAGTCATAACTAATAACCTGATTTTAGTTCAACATTTGTAAGCTTCTATTCTAGTTATGAAAAGTTATAAGTCCCGTTCATTTGTCAGTTGTCTGTTTGTGCGAGAAACTTACTTCATTGATTTGGGCTACAAAAACGTTGACCGCCCAATGAGATAAATAGTTTGGACATTCACATATTCTTTCAGTTCTGGAAGTATATAACGATAATCACGTTCCTATACAACAATTGTTAAGTTGTTCTTCCTGTGTTTCTCCACAACTTAAGTATAATAAGTCGCTTGTCAAATTATACCCACCACAATTTGAGTCCGCTTTTAATAATAATAATATAATTGTTGGTGCGACAGTCCAAAGGGGGACCAGGGCCTAGCTTGCTCATCAACTACTCGTGTTGTGCGCACTACTGTTCTCTCACGAGTAAAAGGGACCTACAGTTTTTTGCCGACTGCGAAGGGCGAAGTTTGAGAAGCCTTCTTAGACAGTTATTACTCTTTGAGTGTTGTCAGCAGTTCGAAAGAGGTGGGCTTTGAAAAATTCGAGGTGTTCAGCCGGGAATCGAACCTAGACCCTTCGGCGTGTGAGCATCGCACTGTACCCACTGCGCCACGGCGGCCACTTTTAGGAAGAATTGAAGTCAAACTTGACTTTAATTTAGTTCTATTCCATTCTGTTCATATCTCCTTCATCGTGCTTCGTGTTTGAATTACTATTTATGGTATAGAAGTTGTTTTCTTTTGTCTAATGTAGGGAGGTATGCGAACAATGAACACTTCCATCACATCAAAACTTCGAATTTCATTGATATACCAAATTTAAGGATTAATGATTTTTTTTCTGATCAAGATAGTAACCACGAAGCCTCAAGCATAAAATGGTGAAAAAACAAGATTCTTTCTATTTTCACGAGATGCTAAAATGGCAAAAGTTTGGCAAACTAAGTGTGGACGAAAAGACAAATTTAATTTAAAAAATGCGTATATATGCTCAAAACATTTCAATAAAGATCAGTATTTACATAATTTACGGCATGAACTATTGAATTATTTTCCCGAAAAAGCGAAAATATTAAGAAACGATGCAGCACCCTCAGAAGATCTTGCATGTGCAAGTTTTACGTCCGTTGAGAAACAAGAACTGAATGCTGAAAGGGAGGAAAGGATTCAACGGCGAAATAACCAAGCTATGGTGCAATCTTTGCTGAATGAAGTGAGCAAGGAAGAAGACCACATCGTAGAGGAAGACCACATCGTAGAGGAAGACCACATCGTAGAGGAAGACCACATCGTAGAGGAAGACCACATCGTAGAGGAAGACCACATCGTAGAGGAAGACCACATCGTAGAGGAAGACCACATCGTAGAGGAAGACCACATCGTAGAGGAAGACCACATCGTAGAGGAAGACCACATCGTAGAGGAAGACCACATCGTAGAGGAAGACCACATCGTAGAGGAAGACCACATCGTTGAAGAAAATTTGGCACAAATAACGTAAGTTTAAATTCCTTCACGTACATTTCATTTCTTATACTTGTAAAATATTTAGACCTAAAGAACAGGAGTTACAGGATATAATATCAAACCTGCAAACTCAAATTAAATCGCTCCAGAATGAAAAAGAATCATTGCACGCACAAGTTCTCAAGTTAACCCACGAGAATTATATGCTACGGCAGGAGTGCAATGCAATAGGGAATATATTTTCACCAACAGAGAAAAAAGCTATATCTGGGAGTTAGAGTACGATGGACTTTGGATGACATATCGAAGTATACAGCCATTCATGCTAGTGGCCCGAAAGCATATCGATTCATGCTAAGAAAGGGCTATCCCTTCCCTGCTGTAACCACGCTTAAAAAATTTGCGGCAAAAGTTGATATCCAGCCTGGGTTCTTGAAATCAGTACTCCATCTGATGGAAAATACCCATTTTTCACAGCATGACAGAGTGTGTATGCTAATGGCTGATGAAATGAAAATACGTACTTGTTATGAATATGACAAAAAGTCAGACACCTTACTTGGGCCTGCAAATTATGTCCAAGTTATCATGGCAAGAGGAATATTTAATAACTGGAAGCAACCTCTGTATTAAAACTTCGACAAAAAATTGTCCAAGAGTCTAATAGACAACATGATTCGTAACTTAGACTTCATTGGCTACCAAGTCGTTGCTATTACTATGGGCATGGGAGGTGGAAATCCAGGCTTATGGAGAGAATATGGTGTTAACGAAGACAAGCCATACATTGAACATCCAACTAAGCCAGATGAAAAAGTTTTTATGTTTGCTGACGTTCCACATTTGATAAAGTTGTTAAGAAATTATTTCCTTGACGATGTAATGCTCATCAACGAAAAAAATTATCTAAATTAACCTTAAAATAGCACCGCGTCTAACACCAATTCATTTAACAGTCAAGCAAAGTAAGAGGCAGAAGGTAATGTTTTACTTTATTGAACATTTTTAAACTTTTAATATATTAATTTTGTTACAGGTAAAATATGCAACTGAACTCTTTTCGCATACGAATTCATGTGCACTGAAAAGAAAGGGTATGCTGGGCATTCTTAATTCACCTAACTGACAAGAATTGTCTGAAATTATCAATACTGTAAATACAAAATTTAAGAATAAATAAAATGCGTGGTTCGACGTGTTCAATTCTAAAGTACCGAAGATACCGAAGTACCGATTAACGACCCAGGAAAGCAGCATTTGGCTTAGAGATGGAGACGCAAAAGAAGATATTTCAAGAAATGGAAAATCTTGTCTTACAGCTACGATCCAGCAACAGAGTTAATCTACTTCCATTTCAGAAAGGCACTTTGATCAGCATAAAATCATTAAATATGCTTTTTGAATGCCTTAAAGATCAGTTCAAAGCGGGATATGTCCTGACCGGCTGAATCAGGATATGTTGGAGATGTTCTTTGGTGTAATACGTGCCAAAGGATGTCTCTACGATTATCCGAGCCCACTAGAGTTTAAGTACCGTTTACGCTCGTATTACGTGGTTTTCATAATAAATTGCAATTAAAAAGAAAATTAATTCGAATAGGTCCATAGAAATTTAAAATAACAAATATATATATGTATATTTTGTAAATATTTATGCGCTAAAAATAATTAAACAAAAGAAAAATAAAAATAATTTCATTGTTTATAAAATCACGCATTCTTCTTTTTCTTTTTCGGATGGCGCTACAGTCCGGGGTGGACCTGGGCCTCAACCAACATGCCTCTCCAGCTAGCACGATCTCTTGCCAGCTGTCTCCAATTGCGCACTCCAAGATGGTTGAGGTCCTTTTCCACTTGTGTGCGAAATCTCAGTCTAGGACGTCCTCTGTTGCGTTGTCCCTGTGATTCGGATTCGAAAACTCTTCGAGCCGAAGCAGTGCTGTCCATGCGCTCTACATGGCCTAGCCACCTTAAGCGTTGTATCCGTAGACGCTTGACTAGGCTCATGCCGCCGTACAGCCTATACAGTTCGTGGTTGAATCTTCTCCTCCAGATGCCATCAACGCAAACAGGACAAAAAATCGCACGCAGAACTTTTCTCTCGAAGAGACCAATGGCTTCCTCATCCGCTTTTAGTAGCGTCCAGGTTTCTGCGCCGTAGAGCAGGACTGGGATGATCTAGGTGTTGTACAAAGTCACTTTGGTCGTTCGGGAGAGGGCTTTATTACTCAATTGCCTCTTGAGCCCATAGAAACAGCGATTGGCAAGAGTGATTCTGCGCTTGATTTCGGTACTGATGTTGTTGCCCCTATTCACCGCGGAGCCGAGATAGACGAAGTCCTTCACTACATCGAAGTGTCTGCTGCCCATAGTGACGCTCTGTCCGAGACGTCGATGTTCTGCGTCCTTCTTCGATGACAGCATATACTTCGTTTTGCCCTCGTTTACCACCAGTCCCACTTTAGCCGCTTCCGCTTCAATGCTAGCAAACGCCTCATTGACGGCTCGCTGAGTTCGGCCGATCACGTCAATGTCATCCGCATAAGCTAGCAATTGAACGGACTTGTGGAAGATCGTGCCTCTGGTGTTGACGTGTGAGTTCCGCACGATCCCCTCAAGGATGATGTTAAAGAAGTCGCATGACAGTGCGTCGCCTTGTCTAAAGCTCTCGGTGAGTTCACTACCGACCTTGACGGAGCAGAGAGAGTTCTCCATCGTCATCCTACACAATCTGACGAGTTTGGTAGGGATGCCAAAACTAGACATGGCACTGTATAGCTCGTCTCTATGCACGCTGTCATACGCGGCCTTGAAATCGACAAATAGATGATGGGTGTCGATTTGTACTTCTTGGGACTTCTCCAGGATCTGCCGCAGTGTGAAGATCTGGCCGATTGTGGACTTCCCGGGCCTGAAACCACACTGATAAAGACCTACCAGGTTGTTGACGAACGGTCTCAGGCGCTCACACAGTACGGCAGAGAAAATCTTATATGCGATGTTAAGAAGACTGATCCCTCGGTAGTTGGCGCAGTCGAAGGGGTCTCCTTTCTTGTGGACCGGACAAACGATGCTGAAATTCCACTCGTCGGGCATGCTTTCCTCCGACCATATCTCACAGATGAGCTGGTGCATGCACCCAACCAGCTCATCCCCAGCCGCTTTGAACAGCCCTGCGGATAGTCCGTCCGCGCCAGCAGCTATGTTCGATTTCTGTCTCGATATTGCTATCTTGACCTCATCGAAGTCGGGGGGACGGAATTCTTGTCCATCGTCGTCCAAATTGAGTGGGACATTCTGCCTAACAGCGGAATTTGCGACGTCATCGCCGTTTAGGAGTCTGCAGAAATGATCCTTCCAGATTCTCAGCACCGACTGCGACTCTACCACTAGTTGTCCATTTTGATCCCGGCAGGCTTCTGTCCGAGCCTTATAACCACCGGATAACTGTTTTATCTTGTGGTAAAAATTTCGGACGTCATTCCTGCCACAGCACCTCTCCATTTCCTAGACCGCGCGCTTCTCGTGCTCTTTCTTTTTTCTTCTGAGAAGCCGGTTCTCTTCCCTTCTTCTCTGTTTGTAGAGCTCACAAACAGCTCTCGTCGTTCGATGCAGCGTTGCCTTGTACGCTTCTTGTTTGGCTGCATGCGCCTGCCTACACTCGTCGTCAAACCATGGGTTCCTCTTAGGTGGTGGCGTAAAACCCAGCACATCAGTGGCGGCCTCTTTGATGGCTTCTTGACAACGTTTCCACTTGTCTTCTATTGTTTGTGCAGGCAGCGTCGAACTTTGAGATAGTTTCAGGGAGAATCGATCGGCAAAGGCTCTAGCGATCGGTTGCGATTGTAGCTTTCCGACATCAAACCGTCTTGGCTTGTCTCGACTCCGTTGCTCTCTCGATATCCGGGTTCTTACCTTGGCTACAACAAGGTGATGATCCGTGTCGATGTTTGCACCTCGGAAGGTTCGGACATCGAGAATATTGGAGGAGTGTCTGACGTCGATCGCAACGTGATCAATCTGGTTGACGGTTGATTGATCAGGTGATCGCCAGGTACCCTTATGAATGTTGAGGTGTGGGAACCGCGTGCTGACCACAGAGAGATTTCGCCCCGAGGCGAAGTCAACTAGCCTGAGTCCGTTTCCGGAGGCGTGCAGGCTGTGTCTTCCGATGACTTTAGCAAAGACTTCTTCTCTTCCCAGCTGAGCGTTGAAATCTCCTAGAACTATCATGGTGTCGTAGCTGGGGCATCGATCATATGTCCTTTCTAGGAGGTGATAGAAGTCCTCTTTACTGCTGTCATCGTTTTCCTCTGTCGGGGCGTGGGCGCATATGAGGCTTATATTCCCGAATTTAGCCTTGATGGGGATTGTTATGAGGCGTTCGCTTATGTATTGGAAGCTTAAGACTTTTTGCCTAAGTCTGCCTCGATCAACAAAACCGCATCCAAATAAGCGTTTCCCTCTCTCCCTGTAGCAGTCGCCGTGGTATATGTCGCAGTTTCTCACTCTTCTCTTGCCCGGCCCATCCCACCGCATTTCCTGGATTGCGGTAATGTCTGCTTTATAGAAGTCCAGGGCCTCCGCAAGTTCATCGGCTGCACGTGGTCTGTTTAGGGACCTCACATTCCACGTGCATATCCGTAGAGCATTATCCTTTTTTCGTTTGCGTGGGTCGTCAATAGTGAATCCATCCATATCCGAGGCATTCGGTTGGTTCGTAACTAGTATTTTTGTATATGGCCGGGCAGTTACCCCGACACACACCCCCAACCTGGAGGACCAGGCAATTTTTTTATACCTCTTGGGCGGAGGTCGCACTTATAGGTTTAGCAGGTTGAGTTCGATTGAACAACAACCAGTACCCGATGGCTACCAACGTGGAGGTAGAATAAGCACAATTGGTGTGTGGAAGACAGTTACAGCAGCTGGGCATCGCCAGGTTGATACCAATCAGTGCCTACCCTGTTCCCACATCACCCAGCCATCACGCATTACTTTCATTTAATTCACGCCGCAAATGATACATATTCAAAAACTACTTCGAGTTTCTAATATAATTCTACACCCAATTTGAAGTTACGGGTCGGCAGATGGCGTCGCTGGAAATTGACAGATAAAGAAGTAAATTATCTTCTATTCTGTATATCGTGGATCCACTAGCTCGGGCTTACGATATTACGATATTAGAAATACCAACGGGCGACAACTTCATTCCGTTGTGAGGCCGAACACCGAACGCGCGAGAGTGCGAATGTGATCAGGCTTAATGCTCATGTACACTCCAACCCAATCTCTCTTAGCTTGAGTTGTGTTGTACACTCTTACAGCCAAACTCTGTGAGTAGCAAGATATCTTTTCTCGCTATAATTTTAAACTCTCAAAAGCTCTTGCTAAAGTGAAATTTCTTCCAATAACCACAAGCAAAGCATATTCCAAACAAATACATTACACGGAATTCGCTCCCAGCCGTCACTCGTACACACCCAACACCTCAAACAAATATATCACCCCCTCCACTGCGGAGAACCGTACGTTTTTTCGAACGTAAACATAAAATATGCACCACTCAATGATAACACCCGATGAATGCGAAGCCAGTGGCTCCGCAACTCCCCGCAGATGAATCACGACCAGCGCATCATGTTATAAAATTATTCAGACCATGTTACGCTTACACGCCGACGGTAGTATTCGCCAGCTCGACGTGTACGCCGCAGTTGTTTGTGCTGCTCGTGCTGTTGATATTTTATTTAAACAAATTAATAATGACAAACAATCGGCTTGTTGAGATTCCCCAAAACGAATGGCCAGCGCTGCAGCAGCTGTATCGGAATAGGAAGGAGGAAGCTTGTTCCTGGAATCTGCTGCAGAACTACATCAACTGGTTTGCACAAGATCCGGCGATAAGCAATGTGAGGGTGTATTCGCTCAACGGGGACTGGAGTGATGGCACATTCATTATTCAAGTGAGTTGTTCACAATGCCGGCAGCGGCGCCTTCAAGTGCGACTGAATCGTTTCCCCCTCTCTCCGCAGGACGGGTGCACTTTAATGTTCAACACTTTGGACGACTGCCAAGAGAGGCTGTTTAACGCCCTCCAATGCATCGATCAGATTGCTGCCAACTCGACTAACGATTATTATTCACTTCACGACTTCGTGCATCGCGTCAAGCCGACGGTGGATAGATTTATGGGTCCAAAAGGTACGGATGTAACCGTAATCTGGTATCACCTGTCGCGGCAGGAAGCCCTAAACTTCAAGGTTGAGTAAGTGATTAAAATTCGACTTGTCGTATGTGACACTTACTCTTGCTGCAGTCCTCCACTAGGAGTCACAGTGGCGCCGCTCACGCAGGAGAATGTGGAATGCATTAACAGTCTGTGGCCGTATCGCAAAGCCGGAAGTGACGCATTCATTAGCCGCTTAATTCGGCTGAACCTACACATGGGTGCGTTTGACGAGGACGGTGCGTTACTGGCTTGGTGTGTACAAATGCCATTGGGATTTTTGGGATTACTCCATGTGAAGGACGAGCACAGAAGAAAAGGACTGGGAAGCTTAGTGGTGCGAGCACTGTCAAGGATAATGGCTGAGAAGGAAATTGAAGTGACAGCTAGCGTCGTAGAGAGTAATGCAATGTCGAGAAAAATGTTCGAAGGGTTAGGGTTTAAGGAAATCGATCGTTTGTATTGGGTTAAGCGGCCAATAAAGCTTGAGTGAATTTTTAAAGGCAAGCAACTTAAGCAATGGTGAACAAATTAAGTAATAACTTCAACGATAGCTTGGATGGTCTGTGTAAGTTTGCATAAGGGACCTGGAAACTTTGAAAACTTGTCAATTGAATAAGAAGATGAAGCAGATTGGATGCTTCTTTGGAGGAATTTTTACCATCGCGCCTTTAATAATTGAATAACTGTCTCATGTACCAACAGAACGGGTCTTCAATACGACAACGAAATGCAACTCGTAACCCAATATGAATGGAAGATTTAAATTCGACTGCCTGTGCCGAGCGTTGAATGATATTTCTTAGGCGATTACAACTTCTCGTGAATTGCTAGGCAATCTAGAAACTTGAAGCGTCCAGTGCAGAGAACCTAGATTTGTGAGAGAAATTTCTAAGACGTCTAATGGTCTTACTAGAGAATGGTGTAGACTGGAACTGTATTTGATGACTAAATTCGGTTGGCCAACCTTTGTTGGGTTAAACTGAAATGATGACAGATTTTTGGCAGAGAAGTTGCCACAGAGTCAAATACTTCATTCAAAACTCATTAGTCAATTTTAAAGACTCATGGAAGTGCTAACTTTTCCTTTCTTTGACTTGGCTAAAAACCCTCGCAAGCAGTCTCCAGATTCGCACGCTTAATTCGATATAATTATTCTTCACTTTTATGTTCCACCTTAAGCAAGAACGTTGCCTTTTAATCTTGCCAATTATAAGGATCTAAAGAATTCAGTACGAAGGATGAAGGACTTTTTCACCGTTTCCAATATCATGAAGGCCTCATCACAATCCAAATTAAGGCTTAATTCGGGAACACCAGGCTAATTTGCGCTCAAGCCCGACAGGGGAGAAGACATGATGACAACACCAAGGATGTTGATGAAAGAACATACGATCGATGCCTCAGCTACGTCACCAGGATCGTTCTAGGAGATTTTAATGCTCAGCTGGAAAAGGAGGACATCTTTGCTGGAGTCATCGATAAACACAGCCTGCACAACAACACATCCGGAAACGGACTCAGGCTGTTGAACTTCGCCTCGGGGCGGTACCTCTCTGTGGCTAGCACGCGGTTCCCACACCTGTACATTCACAAAGGGACCTGGCGATCTCCTGATCAATCAACCGTCAATTAGATTGATCACGTTGCGATCGATGTCAGACACTCGCCCAGTATCACCGATGTCCAAACCTTCCGAGGTGCAAACATTGACTCGGATCATTACCTTGTCGTAGCCAATTTACTTCGGAAAGCTACGATCGCAACTGATCGCTGGGAACTTTGTCGACCGATTCCCCCTGAAACTCGCTCAGAGTTCGACGCTGCCTGCACTTACCATAGAAGAAGTCAAGAAGTCAAGAAGCTGCCACTGATGTGCTAAGTTTCACGTCACTACCCAGAAGGAACCCATGGTTTGATGACGAGTGCAGGCAAGCACATGCAGCTAAACAAGACTCCCATAAGGCAACGCTGCACCGAAAAAAGAGGGCTCTACGAGCAGAGAAGAAGGGGAGAGCTCCGGCTTCTCGGAAGAAAAAAGACGCAGCATGTGTAGTGCGGGGTCGAAGAAATGGAAAGGTGTTATGGTAGAAATGAAGTCCAAAAATTTTACCGAAAGGTAAAAAAACATCCGGAGAATACAAGGTTCGGACCGAAGTCTGCCGTGCTTTGCTGGAGAGGCAGATTGGTTGAGGTCCAGGTCAACTCCGGACCGTAACGCCACAAGAAGAAGCAAAGAGAATATTATCAAGTCTTCAAGGCGCTATAGACGGCGACAGCAAATAAAGTCAATCAAGATGTTTTAAAAAAATAAGTTGAACAATAAAGTAATATTGATTGCGCCGTTGTAGACTTTGTTCGTGAATGCCCAGTAAACGACATTTACTTGCAAGAGCTTAACTTAAGCCATCGCATCAAGTTATTGTCCGGAAACCTTGCTTCATTAAAAAAAGGAGACAAGCTATGTTTTTTTTTTCATCTTTACCAATCGAGTGAGCTAAAAAGATAAGAACCTCCTTTTTTTATTTAGATTTCCCATCACCCACCTCTAAAAAAAAACTCTAAAATCGTTACAGGAAGGGGCCGTTGTACACAAGTGTTGGAGTCGAAGTATGAGCGATTAGAAATAGAGAAATACGCTTGATTTTGGTACTTTAGTGATTTTCTCTCTCCGCTTAGCATACTATGCAGACAATGTCCTTGAGTATAAATATTTTTTGCATCCCGTTGCGTCGCTATCTCCGAAACCTCGATGTTTTGGGGCGCTCTTTTCCTGCTAATAAGAACCTTTTTTAGCCGCGTCTTCTTCTGTCGGTTTTTCTGAAATCTAAATTGTACACAAAGGTCATGGTGAGTTTTTTTTAACCGAAATTAACGGAGCACCCAGACGACTCCATTCCTGCTTAATACAGTCTCATAAGTTTGGCAGGATTTTCAAAGTTAGACATTTCATTATATAGCCGGACTGAAGACTTACAGGAAGGCAGTGGGCTTTTTGCACTTTCAGCAAATTCCGCCACTGCGGAAATTTTGATTAAAAAACTCTGATAGGATCTGTCAAGATATTCACAAACGTCTTCAAAGGTTCACAAAAAATGCAGAGAATATCCTGTACGTAATAAAAAGGATGCCGATCCCTGTAGTAGAGATCTTCTTTCTCGTGAGCCAGGCACACACTTATAAATTTCCACACTTCGAAATAGATTTGAACTGCTGCCTAAACGCCAGTCATATTTCTGAAGTGACTGAAAATTATTTAGATTTTAGACAGCAGTTTAAAAAAAAAGAAAACAAGTCGAATGCTGTTGTTACGATCCAAAGTCATGCCGAACCTCCATTCTCCCCTCATAACCTTACAATTTAAAAAATAAGCCGGTACATGATGCACGAACATTTTAATTGAATTAAAGAAGATTTCCTTTTCAAAGAAAACACGTTATATTCGATTGCATGTTCGGCTAGAAAATGAATACATTGTGGAAGTTAGTAAAGATGAATCGTCGTCATTATTTTCATTATCATGTTTTGTTACTCCCTGCCATCACCGCGCAATACACGTACTGCACATTTCAAAAGCGTTTGTGAATTATAAGTCATCAGGAGCAGAGCGCAAGCGTAAGCAGACGAGTACAACACTCATGGCACGCCTTGAAAGATGCGACGATGGAGACAAAATATTGAGCAGCGATTTCTCTTGCTATCTTCATCGGTCCATTGAGACGTGCTAAGCACTAATAAATTGAGTTCGACGTTAAGTGGAAACAAATTGTTTGAACACATCATTTCGAACACAACGTCTTATGAAAAATTATTTTTTAGTTTTCGGAGTACCTTGTGAGTGGGGTGTGGATAAGCCAGCTCAAATGCTTGATGCATTTTTGAGAAGTTTCATCAGAGTCACCATTTTTTTTCTTCTTTTGTTAAGGATCAAATTATTTTGTCTCAAGTATGCTCAAGTTGGGATACTTTTTTCAATTCAAAGTTCAAAAGATGGCTGTGTCAAGAGCTTTGGTCGCCTTGGCGTAGTGGGTAGAGTGTGACGCTCATACGCCCAAAGTCCAGGTTCGATTCACCTCACACTTTTTACGGCACCACCTCTTTCAAGCTGCTGACAACACTCAAAAAGTATTAATTGTCTGAGAAAGAGCTTCTCAATCTTCGTCATTCTGAGTCGGCAAAAAAATCCCTTCTATTCGTGAGAAAACAGTAGTGCGCCCAACAATAGCCGTTGATGAGCACTCTAGCTGGTCTCCCAGTGAACTATCGCGCCATATATTTTTGCGTCAGCTTACACTTCTTCTTATGAGGATATTTCAAAGAACCTACTTAAACGAAAACACGAATCTCTGTATACTACTCGTTTTCAGAATTCGCTTCAAAATCAAAACTGCATTTCAATCTTCACAGAATATGTGGGATAATAATTCTGCAAAGAAATTGTTCCCCCGACTGTAAGACTCTCCAGGCCACCACTTTCCCTTCCCAATAAACTCTGGTTTTCATGAAAATTAGAAGAGTTATGAAATTGAATAAATCCAGATAAAAAGTTTCTCCCCGCCGCCGGCGACCGGATTGAATCCTCTCCTTATCTCAACAAACACAAACTCACCGTCCATCGGAGACAATAAATTCCAAGAGTTCCTGCTAATTTGACTAAATGTTCCTCAAGAATCGCAGTAATTACTCCGAAGTGTTATCTGGGCAAATGTCGAACCCAGGTTCTCTGAAGCAAACTGAAGCACCCCCAAGACTTTGAAGAATTCCATCTGTTACATGAATCCATTCGCAATATTTTCACTTGTCTTTGAGAGATTTTCTCAAACAATTTCCCTCGGCCGTCCCTTAATTAAAAACTGCTCATTTCTTCGTCAAATACCCATCGCAAAGTCCCTGAAGTATTCCAGACATAATCCGGTGAAGTATTAAGTCTGCAGCCATTCACTCGGCAGGTTCCTCCGTCAAAGACCAACATCAGTTCCAACTCAAATAGAAGTAATAAAGTCACTTAAGCCTCCTTTTGTTTCGCCCTGACGGGATGTGCTTTCAGTGATGTCATCGGAAGGGATAACTTCATCTCCTTTTCGCCGCATTTTTTTGTTCTTCAAATTTCCAGGAGAAGAGGGCGAAACTATGAAAAATTTCTGAAGTTCTCAGACATAAGCCGTCTCGTTTGCATCTCATCGACTTTTTTTGTGACTTTTTCGCCTCATCGTCGTCGTTGTTGTTGGTGCGGCGTGTTTGTTGCCGTTCGGTGTTTGAATTCGAAAGATACACTATTCGAAACTATTGGGAATCAATTGGGAAAGTTAAATTTGTTAGCTCTTCTGGAAAGAACGGAACGAAAGCGGTGGCGCAGTGAAGAGTGAAGGTAACTTTTCCAAAAGTTGCAGAGGAAAGGAACAAAAAATACAACGACAGCCGATGTAGCCGCTCTTGCGGAAGTCGGTGAAGCATCAAAAACGCAGTTGTGTCCCATTAGCACACGGACGGGAGTGATTGATGAGGTAGGAGCGAGTTTCGAGCAACTTGCGGATGTGTGGAGGCCCCTTGACACAGTTCTATAAACCAAAGTCTTAAGATCACTGGAGGGAATTCAGAAAGTTTCAATTTGAACAAACAAAGCACTTTCGTTGCACTGCATCGCATCGCATTCACGCTGAGGACGCGTCAAGTGTCTTCGAAACTACTTTCTGGATTTGCACTTCTTTTAATGTTGATTCGAAAAGTTGACATGGGAAC
Source organism: Eristalinus aeneus (assembly GCA_955652365.1). Classification (NCBI taxonomy): domain Eukaryota; kingdom Metazoa; phylum Arthropoda; class Insecta; order Diptera; family Syrphidae; genus Eristalinus; species Eristalinus aeneus. The sequence goes on along the minus strand of OY019131.1, from coordinate 7,380,586 downwards.
GAAAACTCGAAAGCAAGCAGAATGACGTGTTGACTCCTAAGGATAGTGCGCTTAAAACAAATGTACAGTGAGATCATTGTCCTATTGGAGAGGAAAAACTGAAATTAAACGAAAATTTCCAGCACAGCACACCCCCTCTGAATTGGCCATTTGCCACGCCATAACCTTTCAGTCCCTGTGGACATCGTTTCGCCCCCGTACTTGAACCATGGACCATACGTGTTTTCTGGGCGACATTCATTTGAATTGAGGCGGTGTGGTTTCGTTTTGCCAGTTGATAAATCTGAGTGATATCATTTTCACACTTGGCGCGGGTCCAATTGTTACATTTGTCGGCGGGCACTAAATTTTTCGTGTGGTTTCGCTTAGTCGGGTGTATTTGACTTATATGCGATTGGAATCTTCACGTAACAGTATTTGCTGACCTTGGCTATCTACAAAAAAATGTTTGAATATTATCTTGGCATGCTATGGGTGAACTTCTTTTGGCATAAATAATGAGTTGTTGACCCTTGAGTGGGGTGTTTCCTACTAAAAAAGCGTACACGCCAACCAAGAGACACGATATTCCAAGAAACCGTACAACTGACAATAAAACGCAGCCAGAAGTCATTGAAGCGTTTTTGTATTGCGTATTAAAGCGAAGGCGGCAACAAATAAAGTAGTTAAGGTAAACGAAGCCAAGACTAGGTACATCATGTCACCAAGAAAACGGAAAAAATGTCATCGTGTCGCAGCTATAACTTTGAGGAAGAGAAAAATTTCCTCTTCTTTGGCTCCAACTACAACTCTTTGTAATTGGTTTGCTTTCAAGAGGCAATTGAGTAGTAGCTCGAATGACGAAGCTAACATTATACAACACCTTGATCGTCCGTGTCCCGTTTTTCTTCTTCTTTTTATGGCGCTACAGTCCGGGGTGGACCTAGGCCTCAACACACATGCATCTCCAGCCAGCACGATCTTTCACTAGCTGCCTCCAGTTGCGCACTCCAAGTTGGTTGAGGTCCTTCTCCACTTATGTGCGCCACCCTAGCCTAGGCCGTCCTCTGTTACTTTGTGCCAATCGCTCACATTCGAAGACTTTTCGGGCCGGAGCAGTGATGCCCATACGATCTACATGGCCTAGCCATCTTAAGCGTTGTATCCGAAGACGCTTAACCAGGCGGATGTCACTTTGATCGTATGTCCTTATCTTTGGTGTTGTCATTTTCTCCTCTGCCGGGGTGTGAACGCAAATCAAAATTAAAGCAGATAAAGAAGCCCTTAATCTTTATGAATAAAAAGTTCTACTTCAATCTTCTGTTCTGTTTGATGGTTTTTGTTGGAAAAAATGAGTTACGAACTGTGTGGGCTGTTGAGCCTACCCAGGCGTCTACTGATACAACGCTTGAGATGATAAGGCTATGAAGAGCACATGGATAATACTGCTAAAGTCTGAGGAAATTTCAATCTCAATCTTTCAATCTTCAGGAGGTAGCTAGCTAAATACCGTGCTAACTGAAGAGGATATATGGTAAGGGTCCAGATCAAAAGCGGACAGTAGCGTCAATAGAAGAAAAGGAAGAAGTTTGACAGTTTACAAGAACTGTATGAACTGTATATGTTGCAAAACCTTTAATAACTAATCAGTCTCTTTCAAGTAAGCATAAAGTTGAAAGCGAGGTACTCTAACACGGTTAATGGCGATAAACGAAATTCTCTCTACGATTTACTAGGAAATATACATTTTTGAACAAGAGATGACATACTTGTCTCTTCCTGCTATTAGAAGTCAACTTAATTTGTGAGTATTGCGCCATAGATGTCTGAGAGGTGAAAGGGATATTGATTCATCGCTCGAGAAACTGGATGTCTGTCTTTTCTGATTAATTAGTTCTTTTTTGCAGCAGGCCTCTCTCCTTTGTTCAATTTACTGCAATATTATGGGTACTCTGACAGCTTACCAGTGTATCAGACAGACTATGTTTCATCTACGTAGAGGAGCAGTGTCTTTTGGGTACGTTTGCGAATGGAGAGCTAATTAAACCGAGGTCCAAAAAAGGGACGCGCTTTAAAGTACTCCCTTGAATCAGAAGCAATGCCAATATTTCTCTTCTTAGGAATTCATAACACAGCTTATCAGGTATACCGTATGAAAGAGTATTTTTGTTTTGAAAACAAAACACTAATTATTAATGGGAAAGTAAAAACATTTTATTCAAAGTATTGACCATTATTTTCTACATATTTTGACCACCTTTCTGGCAACTTGTGAATAACACGCCAATAAAATTGTTCGTCTTTTAAAGCAAACCAATCAGACATCCAATTTTCGACCTCCTCGTAGGAATCAAAGTGCTGCTCAGCCAAAGCGTGTCCCATCGATGAAAACAAATGGTAGTAGGGAGGAGCCAAATCTGGTGAATTCGGCGGGTGGGGTAGCTGCTACTAGCCAAGTGTTTTGATTGTATCCTTAACCGGTTTTGCTTTGTGTACAGGTGCATTGTTATGGAGCAAAATTACCTTGCCGTGTCTTCTGGCCCATTCTGGTCGTTTCTCGATCAATGCCTGGTTCAAATTGATCATTTGTTGTCGGTAGTGATCAGTATTAACGGTTTTACCAGGTTTTAGGAGCTCGCGGTACAGCACACCTTTCTGGTCCCACCAAACACACAGCATTATCTTCTTGCCGATTCGATCTGGTTTTGCAGTCGATGTTGATGGTTGTCCCAGATTAACCCATGATTTTTTCCGTTAAAGATTCTTAAAATAAAACCATTTTTCATCGTCAGTAACAAACAACCGATTTTCTTTCGTGCCTTTGAAGCAAAATTTCACATGGTTTCGGTTTTCCATCTGTCTTTCATTCAGTTCATGTGACACCCATTTTCCACACTTTTTGATCTTTCCCATAGCTTTTAAACGGTCAGAAATTGTTTGTTGTGCAACATTTAACATTGCTGCCATTTACTTTTGACTCAAAATGTCATCTCCATCCAATATCGTTTGCAATTCGGCGTCTTCAAACTTTTTGGTGGTTTTCCACGTTCTTCATTTCTCACATCAAAATCATTATTTCTGACCCGTTGAAATCATCTTTTACATGTTGCTTCTGGTAGAGCATGATCACCATATGCCTTGACAAGCATTCGATGCGACTCTGCGGCACTTTTCTTCAAATGGAAACAAACAATTAATGCTTTCCGCAAATCATCACTTTCTGGTACAAAATTCGATATTTTTAACACGATGAAAAAATATGATGCCTGTTTAATAAAGAGAAAAAGGAATCAATGATTTTACTCCCTGTCAGGATATTTCACCTCAATAACTGCTCATCTGTTTGCAATCAGCTGATCAAGACAGCTCACACGTATTCACAGACAGGGGTTTATAAAAAACGCTGTCAGTTTTGTCAGTCCTCCTCAAAGGGAGGAAGACGAGGGAGTTGAATATCTCCTTACTTATCTCTTGTTCGATGACTTGATGTATACTTAATATTTTTCACAGATGCAAACAAACAAAAAAAAAAAAATAAGTGCTCGTTCAAAACAAATGTTCCCCATCGAGACATAGGGAAATAGGGCATGCTAATCTAACATATTTTATTAAATTTAACAAAAATGTCTGAATTTAAAGTCACAATCAAGAAGACAAGTGTTGTCTACAAAATTAACTGCGAAAATATTTGATTTCAAAATTAAAAATACAAATTCTGGTCAAACGACCGCCATTCGAATGGAAGTCTATTTAAGAAGAGCTCACACTTTCTTCATATTCCCAAAAAATACAACGACTGAAGAAGGAATACCAATATACACAAAAAAAAACAAAATTAATTCGAAAGAGCTCATTTGCCTTGTCCCAGAATCCTGATCGATTCATGCTGCAAAAAGAAAACAGTCCAATGAAACAATTGGAAAAGACACGAAGAAGATGGCCAACAACAAAACGAATAACGTTTTGTAGTAAACTAGCTCGTCGCTCTTACAAAACCGACCGACACTAGCTGTTTATCGAATCAAAATTTTATGTGTTCAAAATAATTGAGAATAATGAAAAAAATATTGAGTTGCATCGGCCGGGAATCGAACCCGGGCCGCCCGCGTGGCAGGCGAGCATTCTACCACTGAACCACCGATGCTTCTTGGAATTACGACGCACAAATACGTATTTAAAATGAACTCCAATCCAAACAGGTTTGTTTCCACGCATACGAATGTACAATGATAACACTTAATCGGGGAACATCACAAAATATTTATTGGACTGAGCGAAGAGTTAATCACCAAACCGGTTCAAATAGAAAAATTAAATTGATAAACATAGTACGGAGTTACGTGAAGAGAATGTTGAAATGCCAAATGAAAAAGATAACTCTTATATGTGTATGTACTCGTATCTCAAAAACAGAATGTTGACATTCGACTGAAATATTCGTGGAATAACTAACAAAGCAGCCATTCCCCTGCAAAGACGACCACATTGCTTTTAGCTTGATACGAACGTTACAATCTAATGTGTATACAAGTTCATCACGGAACTTGAACTTTACATTTGAACTGTGCAACTATGCGATTTAAGACTTACTTTGTTTGTAAAGTTTTTATTTCCAACAGAAATATCTTGATGTTCTGATTCTTGGCAACAGATGGAGTGTTAACCCATGTAAAAGTATTATTTTTCCTGTCGTAGATTTAAGCAGCTTAGGCAATAGAAGGTTGTCAAATATCTTCCGTCTTTTCTTCTTTTGAATTTTTCTGCTATGTACAAAGCGCTACAGAGCTCGTATCCGGTAATACTATACATCATTCGAAATGTGACATAGCCTACAACAACGACACTATGCATGATCGATTTGGATATAGCATTCAACAGTTAAAGACGTGTAAACATGGAGTTCACTAACGCCTAAATTCGCGCTATTTTAAAGTTTTGCTTCGTTAAAGGCAACTACGCTAGAGAAACGTTTCATGAGATGAATGGTGTTTTGGGGATGATACTCTATCACTTCGAACCGCAGAGGAATGGTTTCGACGATTCAAAGCCGGTGAAAACGACACCATGGATATGTAAGCCGGCGGAAGACCTGTGACGACGAATACCGATCGAACCATGGAAATCATTGAGCTAGACGGGCATTTGGCATCTCGTACATCGCCCAGGTGATGGGGGTTAGTCACCAAACCATTTTGAACCATCTGCAGAGGGTTGGATACAGAAATAGCTTGATGTTTGGGTGCCGCATGATTTTGACGCAAGAAAACCGTCTAAACCAAATTAACGCCTGTGATATGCTGCTGGAACGGAACGAACTCGACTCATTTTTGAAACGGATGGTGACTGGCAACAAAAGATGGATCACATATGACAACATCAAGCTAAAACAGTTGTGGTTGAAGGCCAGTGAATCGTCCCAAACAGTTGCTAAGCCGGGATTGACGGCCAGGAAGGTTTTTCTGTGTGTTTGGTGGGATTGGAAGGAAATCATCCACTATGGGCTGCTCCGATATGGGCATACGTTTAATTCAACCATCTACTGCGAACAACTGGACCGCTTGAAGCAGTCGCTTCAGAAGCTTCCAGAATTAGCCAACAGGGAGGGTGTAGTGTTCCACCAGGACAACGCCAGACCACAAACAGGACAACCCGACCGCTTGATCCAGGCGATCGACCAGAAACGTCCAGAATTGGCCAACAGGAAGGGTGTAGTGTTCCACCAGGACAACGCCAGACTACAAACAGGACAACCCGACCGCTTGATCCTGGCGATCGACCAGAAGCGTCCAGAATTGGCCAACAGGGAGGGTGTAGTGTTCCACCAGGACAACGCCAGACCACAAACAGGACAACCCGACCGCTTGATCCTGGCGATCGACCAGAAGCGTCCAGAATTGGCCAACAGGAAGGGTGTAGTGTTCCACCAGGACAACGCCAGACCACACACTTCGTTGATGACTCGTCAGAAGCTACGGGAGCTCGGACGGAAGATTTTATCGCATCCACCAAATAGTCCGGATATAGCGCCAAGTGATTACCATCTGTTCCTGTCCATGGCGAAAGCACTTGATAGTGTGAAGTTGAAGTCGAAAGAGCCTTGTGAAAAGTGGCTGTCCGAGTTCTTCGCAAATAAGGAGGGGGCTTCTACGATGGGGTATTATGAAGTTGCCGTCGAGATGGAAACAGATTATTGAACAAGGCGGCGCATATTTGAACTAAATCCGATCCCTATAACACTTCTTATGAAGCATTGAATGAGAAGCAGAAAAGCGAAGATATTTGACAATATTTGACATATTAAATCGATTAAATCAAATTGCTATCAAACAGTTAATTGACTAGCGTGTTATGTTAACGTATGGATCCATTAGCCTCGTCAATGTGATCTAACGATTTTTGACCATTTTCCTTGCAGTACGTAAAGGCATTGGTGTTTATCAACAAGCTGGCACTGAAACATGAACTCAAAGCCGATGTTTAATGTTAAAAAAGTGAAATCTCCGCGGCGAATATTGTCCTAGAAGTGGACAGACGTTTGTTCATAAAGACTAGCCGCTCTTGCAGGCCAATTCGGCAACTTAAAACTATAGGGTAGGCTAACTTTTCCTTTATAACATCAATTGTGCAAATGTACTTCGTTTCTAAACTTTCGAAAAGTTTAATCAACATCAATCCAATTTTGTAGCCATTCACTGAAACTACGCGTCTATTCGTGGTAAAGTGTCGAACCAAACTAAAAATAAATCTCTTGATGCCTGAAGAAATATCAACCAGTTCAAATTGTATTTCCCACTTAAAGTTTTGTCCCAAAAAACACAGTCATACAGGCATATATCATAAAACTTTCGGATTGGCAATACATCGAGCTTCTCTGAAGTCATTCAATTTTCAATTGAAACCTTTAGTCTCTTGTTCATAATAAAAAAGCCTATAAGGTAGGCAGGTGTTTGGAGGAGGAATTTTTCAATGCTTATTCATTAATTTTTTAAAACGTACACAATCAATCGCTGAATAATTTTGACCTTAATTAAGTAGCACAATGGCTTTGTTTTTCGGCACAATACTTCTTTCTATTTAATGTCATCTTATCTCTCTTAAAACGAAGCACATGCCAATAACGTGGAGTACATACGAGACAACTGATAGAATTTTGGAAAACAACTAGCAACGTCTGCATGGTTTTCTTCCAAAAGGAGGTTTTCGCTTCCAGCATTGGGAAATCATTTTCCCTGTTATTAAAAAATTGCAGCCATCCGCCAAGAAGGTGAACGACTCAAAGCAGTCTACGATTTGGTTACTAGAGTGCTTTACGTATGCAACCGAAGTTCTTTTCAATTAACACGTACTGCGAAGCCAAGTGCTAAGGATGATGGTAGACAAAAATCGTTTTAATTAATTTAATTTTAATTAATCCTCATACTGTGATATTCAGCAGACTTGACCGCGTAGCACATTATCGTACTGTAAGCAGTTTTAAATGCTTTATTGCACATCACACAATAAGTCCCGGGACTGACATATAAGGGACGCCATATTTTTTAGGAAGTACAACAATTCAAATGAAATTTTAATAACAGTCTAACATTGTAATACCTTTTTTTATAGAACGTTTTACCTTTGGCCTCTATATGGGCTTCAGTTTCGGCGATCACCTCCTCATAAGAGCCAACATTTTTTTCAGCGAGCATTTTTTTGAGGTCTGAAAAGAAGTCCCTGGGGACTAGGTCTGAAGAATACTGTGGTTGCGGAAGCAATTCAAAACCCAGTTCGTGCGATTTGGCCATGGTAGCCAACGACTTGTGATACGGTGCACTTTCATGTTTGAAGAGAATTTTTTCTTCTTCATATGGGACCGTTTTATGCAATTTCTTCCTTCAAATGCACCAATAATTCCATGTAATACATGTAGTATTCGCTGTTGATTATTTTCGCAAGATTTTCTATGAATAAAATTCCAGGCGCATCCCAAAATACGGATGTCAGAGACTTGTCAACCAACCTTTGTGTTTTTGGACGATTTGGGCGTGGTTCATCGGTTGCTGTCCACTCCGCTGACTACCGATTTAACTCTAGAGTATGGATTTTCATCCATTGTGGTATAATAATTAATAATAATTGCTTGGCGCGACAGTCCACAGGGGGACCAGGCCTAGCATGCTCATCAACTACTCGCATTGTGCGTGCTACTGTTCTCTCACGAGTAGAACGGACCTGAAGTTTTTTGCCGACACCGAACGGCAAAGTTTGAAAAGTTTTCTTTCAGTTATTACTCTTTGAGTGTTGTCAGCAGCTCGAAAGAGGAGGTGGCGTGAAAAATTCGAGGTGTCCAACCGGAAATCGAACCTAGACCCTTCGGAGTGTGAGCGTCGCACTGTACCCACTATGCCACGGCGGCCACGGTGCTGCAAATAGTCAAGAATAAAATGAACTCTAGTGAATGATACATGAAGAATACATAAAACAATTATAACAAATTCGGCAAAGAAACAACATCCTGCAAGTGAAGGCTTCATTTTACTCATTTGTTCCCGATCTTGATCGCATTTAACTTAAAACAGAGAATCATTTGGATTCATAACTTAAAACCTGAAAGCCTCAGAAACCATTCAGTCAGTAAAAAGTTCTTCTTCCCTCATTTCCCGTAGCTGTCGCTCAGTGAACTTCATTTTCGATGATTATTCCCGGAGCAGAGATAACTAAATTACTCTCCAAATAACAAACAACCCATCGGCAATTAGTTGTAGGCACACACAGCGACACATCCACTCCAGCCAGAGAGTTGTCAGCAGCTCGAAAAAAGAGGTGCCGTGAAAAATTCGAAGTGTTCAGCCGGAAATCGAACCTAGACCCTTCGGCGTACGAGCGTCGCACTTTACCCACTACGCCATGGCGGCCACGTGGTATACCAACGCAAAAGGTCCTGTTTATTCTGGCCAAAGAGCTTCAAACAACTCCAAACAGCTCTCAAAAATACGTTGTTGTTTTTGGTTTATTGTGAGCAAACGCAGCACCCATTTCGAAACGGCTTTCTCATGGACAAACGTTCATGCAAAAGAGTTAACACACTAGCTTCTGTCAGCTTCTCCTTCTTCTTGTTGCGCTACAGTCCGGGGTGGACTTGCACCTCAACCAACATGCCTCTCCAGCCAGCACGACCTTTCGTCAGCTGCCTCCAGTTGTGCATTCCAAGTTGAGGTCCTTCTCCATTTGTGTGCGCCACAGATAGCTGGCACCTTGGAGCCTAGGCCCTCCAAGGTATCAGCTATCAAACGCAATTTCACTTTGCACTTTTCCAAAACGATTTTGTGTACTTTTTTTAATGTTTTCAGTTTTAACCACCTCCCGCAGAGCATTCAGCTTCGTTGGTGTCACATTTAAAGTCAGCTTACCACCGAGGAATAGTTGTTCTTGAGCAGAGTCCTTGTAACACCTTTCAAAGCATTGCTGAGCTTCCACGGTATTTCTTCCCATCAAAAAGCAGTGCTTAATCAACAAACAAATTCTGGTTTTTCCATTGTTTTAAAAATCCCAAAAGTTGCGTCACTTGAAGCATTGTAACTTGTGAAGATTGTCATGAAAATTTGACAGGAATCATTTGAACCTTTGTACTTCTTAAAAATGATATGCAGTTTTAGTGGCGCCTCCTACATGTCAGTCCCGGTACTTTTTGAGTGATGTATTTTTTCAAGCTAGAGGTTCTTCACCTCAAATGATATCTTAGGTGGAGTTCTGTTGCTTTTTACCTTCTTCGCTTTCTATAGGAATTCACTAAATTATAGTTTGGATGTAATGATGCCTTAAAAAATATCTACATATATTCCTTTGTGTTTTTCATTACTTCACTGTCGCAATGTCCATTTTCTTCTCTTGTGTTTCGTCCAATACCCTTTTAAAAGCCATTATTATGGACTTTCAACCTTTTAAGTTTCACAATCTTGTCAATCTTGATATTCATCATGGTTGGTTTCTGCTAGAATTCAACGCAATCGGCCTTAGGTAAAAGTTTGATGTAATGATTGCTGAAGACAGTACCCCAGGCAAAAGAGTTCCGATGTCATCTAAGAACATTGAGAAAAGAAGCCGGCTCAGAAGACAACCCTGACTCCCACTCCCAATTCGAGGTTTTAATAACTTCTTCCCAAAAGGAAGATCAAAGTTTTGCTAGGGCTACATAACGCAGGAAAAACCGATCAGTGCCTTAAAGTCGAACAAATGCTTTAAAGAGAAAACATTTCTTTGCCTAAGAAATGCTGTAGAATAGTGTGAGTTTTTGGCACACAATCTTTTTTCTACGAGTTTGGAGTATGGCATGTATGTTCAAACTTTTCAACAACACTCAGTTTTACACTCAAACCCAGACGCACTCATGCACCACAAACTTTAAATGACTTTCATGCTTTCGCATGATTCGACGATCTGCTTTAAACGAAAAAATCGGTTGTAGCTGGAGGTCCAAATTGTATCCTTCCGGTCATCAAATTTCTGCCAGCAATGCACCGAAAACAATTCTATTTCAGTTGAGTTACCAAATCATTATCGCGTTTCTGGGTGACACCTCAGCAGAGCGAAAATAATTGTCAGCACTCAATAAGCGAGTAGATTCGACTTCTTTTCACGCCCATCCCCAGTCAGAAGCACAAGCTTCAATCGGAACCGGTGAAATAACGATGAAATGTCATCTCTGTGGCTTGCACCTACCCCGCACCCATGGCGCTCAGCGTTTACCGAAACGAAAATTAATGAAAAGAACTAAGAACTCTGGAATCCCCATCGTCGATCTCTCCTCCGGGATCCGATTGACAACTGCACCCTTTGTTATCTGCGTTCATTTCATTTCCTTTGTTGGACGCCACCCGGTTGTCGATGTTGCAGCGTCCTTAATGCTTAATTCCGATATGTACTTGTGTTGCAGCGTTTTTCACGAAATTCACCTTTCACGGGTTTTCATTTTTTATCCTTCGCTGACTCTTTCATTTCCATCATTGCGAGCAAGAACAAAAAAATGTCCCTCTCAGGAAGAAGGTGGGGGCGGGGAGTATTAAAAGTTTTGAATTACTTTATGAAAACTCGGTGAATGCAAGTCACGGGGTTCAGAATTCCTCATCCAGGGCGGGTTTGCAATTGCAAACGAGGAAATCATATTTTTCTGCAACATTCAACCGTCTGATGGAGGAGAGGACAGTGTCAATGCTGTTATGCTTGGTTAGGAAGTTAGTCATCGGGTGAGGGTGGATCCGAAGGGGGCACTGTGAAGGTGCGGCGACGCGGCGTGCAAATAAGGAAAAGGAAACGGATGGGAATTTATCAAAGATTAAAACTAATAATAATAAGTTCTGAGTGGATTTGGTTGTTCGCGGCAAGCGCCAACTACACCGTGACTGAGACGGAGACACAATCGACGAGTGGCGGAGGTTATTTAAAGTTCGACGGATAGGGTTGGGAGTGCAGGGAGAACGACAAAACGGTGTCTCTTTGTAGTGCGGAAGTTCAATCTGGAATGCAGTTGGCGTGCCCTGGTGAGAAATCACTGGCGCTGGAGTGACGGTGGCGGCGGATCTCGGCTCGGAAGCAAATTCGAAACAGGATAATTTCAAACAGAAGAATTGTGTGCGAGTGGGAGTGGGGATAATTACATCGAGTGGGCGAGCTCTTTAGATTCAGTGAGGAAATTGTTTTCGTTTTCTTTTGCAAATGAATCTAAGCGAGTTAGTGAAAAGGAAATCGCAGAGAACTCATTGAGCGTAAAAGGTCTAATCAACTTTTTAGGGTAAAGCAAACAGAGACTTGTATTGACTTCCTCGTGTAGCCGCCTCAATTGAGACGAAGCTTATGTTGGAAGCGTGATATTCGAATACGCGGACAGTTGACCATTGAAACATGGACGTAGTAGTCAATCTACCGCACGTCTGCTTTTAAAACTTCGAAATGAAATATAAACTTTGATTAAACATCATACAGTCTCATCGAAGAAGTGTTGGAACTTCTTGCTCTTGTTAGAGTTGAATATGCAGCTTCCATGTGCGTTTGGCATTGAAGTCAGTGGAAAGTCCTCAATCAAGTTGACATTCAACCACCAGCCAGTTCATTCCAGCTCAAGAACTACGAACAAATTCAACAAATGACAGTTTCACATTGTTCAACAATTTGCACTTTAATTCCCCTTCAACGGCCTACAAACCCAATGTATTGTGTCGACCTCCTTAAATCCAAGCTTTTCAAATAACCGTTTAGACGCAAGATTTGAATCGACGACCGCAGTTGTTATTTGTGTTCCCTTCTCAGCGAGTCTCTTTGAAATCGCTCGGACCAAGAGGCTCCCAAAGCCTTTTCGCTTGTGTTCCTCTCGAACTTGAAGTAATCCCAAACTCCCTCTTGGTAGCTGTAAACACCAAGCCATGAGGTCCCCACTTTCATCAAAGAGCCCAATGCTCACATTGAAATGGATAAGGCGTCCGATAAACTCCTCCGATCCTGGATACTGATATGCCCAGAAGCTGTTGACAATTTCAACATGAGTTCTGTTCAGCGACTGCAAAGAGGTTTTCTCTGGAAAGCTGCAAGTGCAAACGAGTGAAAATCGTAATGAATTGGGGAAACTACTTACTCTAGTTGAAAGTTGAGCGCCTTGTCCGTTTCGAGATGAAGCCAAGCAGCTGCCACATCGATTTTGACTCCTGTAGGTTCCATGTAATTGTTGATAAGTTGCACGTAGCGGTGCGAGAAGTCGCAAATGCAAATGTAAGTGAATCTGCTTAGCTCCTCTAGTGACTCAATGCAATCTAGAGCAACTCGCAGACGGTCATGGTTTGAGTCCAATGTGTTGAACATAATGCTGTTTGCGTCCTGTGAAATTTAGAGAAGTAAAGCAGGGGATCAGATGGCTTGGGAGAGGAGAATGGAACTGTATCAGCCTGATTTTTATTGGTTGTGGATTTTGTTCAATATTTGTATGAAGTGAGGACCTAGTGTAAGAGCTGATGTAGAGTAAATAAACTCAACTGTTTCGTATTATGAACTGTACGTATATCAGTTGAGAAGACCTGGGTGCGCCGAGTTCTGATTATCGATTGTGCTGCCATATAAGAATACAGTTGATTCAGATTTGAAGTTGCACATTTGCAGAATGATACCAATAAACCACAAAACCAACAAACAGATGCGTCTGGGGCAATCAAGGAACAGAAGGTAAAATAGGAGAGAGAAGCAAAATTATAAAGAGAACTGCACACGCTGCAGTGGGTTAATAATAATTGTATGACGCGACAGTGCGCAGAGGGACCAGGGCCTAGCTTGCTCTTCAACTACTCGTATTGTGCGCGATTTCTCACTAGTAGTGTTTTCTCTAGAAGGGACATACAGTTTTCTGCCGACTCCGAACGGTGATGTTGAGAAGCTTTCTTACCAGGTATACCGGTATGAAGTGATTTTTTTTTTGTTTGTTTGCTATGACATCTGTGAAAAATATTTAGTATACATCAAGTCACTGAACAGACAACATCATATTTTTTCATCGTGTTAAAAATGTCGAATTTTGTACCAGAAAGTGATGATTTGCGGTAACCATTTATTTTAAGAATCCTAAGCGGAAAAAATCATGGGTTAATCTGGGACAACCATCAACATCGACTGCAAAACCAGTTCGATTCGGCAAGAAGGTAATGTTGTGTGTTTGGTGGGACCAGAAAGGTGTGCTGTACCACGAGCTCCTAAAACCTGGTGAAACCGTTAATACTGATCTCTACCGACAACAAGTTATCAATTTGAAGCATGTATTGATCGAGAAACGACCAGAATGGGCCAGAAGACACGGCAAGGTAATTCTGCTTTATGACAATGCACTTGCACAAAAAGCAAAACCGGTTAAGGATACAATCAAAACACTTGGCTGGTAGCAGCTACCCCACCCGCCGTATTCACCAGACTTGGCTCCTTCCGACTAGCATTTGTTTTCCTCGATGGGACACGCATTGGCTGAGCAGCACTTTGATTCCTACGAGGAGGTCGAAAATTGGTTGTCTGATTGGTTTGCTTTAAAAGACGAAGCATTTTATTTGCGTGGTATTCACAAATTGCCAGAAAGGTGGTCAAAATGTGTAGAAATCAATGGTCAATACTTTGAATAAAATATTTTTACTTTCCCATTAATAATTAGTGTTTTATTTTCAAAAAAAAACGCTCATTTCAAAACCGGTATACCCGGTTCAACATGCTGATATTAAACGCAATCCGGGTACGCGGAACTAAATAGTTCCTTTCCAGATAGATGCCTCAGACATTTATATCCAGAAACGATAGAAATTCGGAACTACTCATCTCAGGTTTCATGTTCAGGTTTAAAATATGTTTCCGTCTTCGGAACTATAATGGAAGGAATGTCTTAAAAGTATTATTTGTAATATGTGGACCAATTAGAACTTGTTCAGACAGCGAAATAAGGGCTAGAAACTATGAAGGTCCAAAACTATACAGCATTTGTTCAAGCATGCCCCAACATAATGAGCTGGACTGCACAGGCCACATGCGTCTTCGATTGGAAAATGCCCCTTACCCTATAAAACAAAGTTACACGGGGGCAAAGATTTCTAAGTATGTCTTTTTAAGGTAATTTGTGATGGATTGCGGAATTCGAATATTTTTCTCAAATCCCATATGACGGGATGACGGTCAGCTTTGTGTTGATTTTTTTATTATCAGTATTCAAAATCGCCCTTTTCCTTCAACACATTTTCAGTAATGATGGTGAAACTTAACAAGCCTACAGAAGGTCACTTCAACTTATAACATCTATTGAAACAGACTTTGTTGTCTTGTCTATTTTATATCTTCCGTTATGCTTGTAGTGCAATGCACTTATAATTGATGTTATATCTACGTTTTGAATTAGGTGACAACAATTAAGGTCGCATTTTCGGTCCTTTTGGCAACAGGTAAAACAAAAGGAAACACTAAAAACGTTTGCTCATTTTCTAAGATCACAAAACTTTCGAATAAAATTCAGCACTATATTGATAAGGTGGCTGCCGTGGCGTAGTGGGTAGAGTGCGACGCTCACACGCCGAAGAGTCTAGATTCGATTCCCGGCTGAACACCTCGAATTTTTTCACGGCACCATCTCTTTCGAGCTGCTGACAACACTCAAAGAGTAATAAGTGTCTAATAAAGGTTCTCCAACTTCGACGTTCGGAGTCGAAAAAAAATTGTAGGTCCCTTCTACTCGTGAGAGAACAATAGCGCGCGCACAAAATGAGTAGTTGATGAGCAAGCTAGGCCCTGGTCCCCTGTGGACTGTCGTGCCATACAATTATTAAAATATTATTATTGGTATATTTATAAGACGTACAATTTAATTTTTCTGAACAATGGACATCATTCACTTGTGAGTTTAAAGAGTAGGGAAATGAAAATTACCAGCTGACAGCAACTCACAATAAACAACAGTTTCCTTAAACAAACGCCGCCTCACCTGAATGATAAATGTGCCATCACTCCAATCACCATTTAGCGAGTAAATTTTTATAAAATCAAGTTCTTGTCCAGTTCCCAACCAATTGATATAATTTGTCAAACAATTCCAACCAGATGCGAGTGTTTTCTTGTCCGAATAGAGCTCTGCCAACTTCTGCCAGTCGGTATTTGGAATCTCAACAAGTCGATTTGTGTTCATACTGTCACCTGGTTCCCAAAAATAGCATCACTCTCGCCCACAGCTAGTGCCGAACTGAAGCAAACAATCAAAAACAGCCCCCTACTGCAGCACACACAACGTTTCCAAATTTGTTTCCATGCTCTTTTTCTCTTAATCCGTTCATATCTTATGCCGATGATATTCATCTAAGATAAGGTATTCGATTCGGAGAACAGACAAACGTTGGGAGTATTTTTGGTTTCGTTTCCAAAAAAAAAAAACAAACGAGAGCATTGTTCGTTTGTGCGTCCATGTGTAAGGGTTATAAAAGGATTCATAGTGCAGGCGCGTTTAGGGACGAATGCTTGCACTTGAACATTTTTATTTGGGAATAGAGAGAGACCGAAGGTAAAAATAAAGCGCGGTGTGGCAGATATTTTTGATTTAAAAACGAAGTAACAGATCACTGAATTATTAATTGAATATTTTTTTTGTTCGTGGCGCCCTCTATATGTCCCAGGAATTGTTAAGTGATATGTTAAGTGTCCCTTGGGTAAGCTAATGTACCTAAAAATCTAAAAATTGAACGAAAAACTCAAAATATTCGTTTCGATTAGAACTTTCAACGAAAAGTGAATATTCATCGACTATGTACATACAGTGATGGACAAAACAATAAGACCAGTACGGAGAACATCGAATATTTACGCAATTCTCACTGAAATAAAATTTAATTAACGTCTCTTTGCATATTCCTCTTTGTTTGTAGCGGCACTTTCTTCCCAACGAAAAAATTCCAAGGAAACAAGAACATTTGAAGAAAGTTTGTCTTTAAATGTTAAGGGACGTTGAGACAGTTCGGACAAATAATAATACCAGCTTAATTGTTTTTTCTTTTATTAGAATTCTCTTATATATTTTTTTTTTTTTTTTTTGACCAATTCACTCTAATCGTAGAAATGCCGATATCTGTGTGTTAAAATCCATAGTAATTCTATTCTATTTATGAAAGCAGGTAAAAAGGGCCGCGGCGTGAACTTCTCTGCAACCGAAAGGGACTTGATCTAAAAACTTACAAAGTAAGGAAAGTCACAGCGGGAGGTGTCCAGACATTTGTTTTCAATGCACTACAACCGCAAAAATCTCACAACAGGTTGTCCACCGAAAACATCTTCAAAAGATGAGGTCCACATTAAACGATTGTGAAAAAAGACTCGTTCTTATCAGCTGCAGACATCAATCGTGAACTGGACTTTTCTGTTTGTTATAGAACAAGGCAAAGGAGGCTAGAAGAACGAAATCTCTTTGGACGAAGCTTCAGGAAGGTACCACTTCTTACCACAAAACTTGAAACAACTTAAAAGAAAGTGGAATCCAATTTTCTAAAGAACATCTCGAACCCTAGAAAACCAAAAAAATGGCGAAATATTCTTTGGTCGGATGAAAGTAAGATCAAAATGGTGGGATCAGATGGTAAGAGGTGGGTAAGGCGTCCCAAAATGCAGGATACCAGCCTCAATACACAAGCAAAACCTAAAAAATGGAGGCGAAAATGTTATAGTTTGGGGATGCTTCTCTTGGTATGGAGTTAGTCCGTTATATTAGATAAAGGATACCATGGACCAGCATTTGTACACCAAAATATTAAAAGACGTGATGCTTCCATTTGCTGAAAGGAAAATGTCACTAAAGTGACAGTTTATGCACGATAACGACCCGACGCATACGGCGGGTAAAGTAAAAAGATGGTTGGAAGAGCATAATGTCGATACCATCACCTAGCTCTCCCAATTGCCTGACCGTTAACCTCTGGAAAACTTGTGAGAAATTCTGACAAAGTCCCTTGGAGCTGAAAAAGCAAAAACTAAAGAAGAGTTGTAAAGTAAAATTCAATCGCCTTGGTACGCCATACCGACAAGCACTTGCCGCAGACTGGTCAAATATATGCCCCGAAGAGTGCGTGCTGTAATAAATAAAATAAATGATTTTCCACTAAATACATTGCTTTGTTCCCTTTCCATTCACGCTTTTCATAGAAAAAAATATTTTTTCTTATGACCTGAATACCTCTCAATTTTTTATGATGTTTTTTAGTTTCCCTTTCTTTTTAGTGGTCTTATTGTTTTGTCCGTAACTGTATCATGCCATTTCAAATGCTATGATATTTGAATTTGAAGTTACACCCATTTTGTTTCCGATCTTCTCATCGAGGTAAACTTCGAAGCTTATTCTTAGGAAGGCACTTTTGTAATTTTCTACG
Source organism: Eristalinus aeneus (assembly GCA_955652365.1). NCBI lineage: Eukaryota > Metazoa > Arthropoda > Insecta > Diptera > Syrphidae > Eristalinus > Eristalinus aeneus. The sequence goes on along the minus strand of OY019131.1, from coordinate 7,362,722 downwards.
ACGGTTGCCTTTTATATTTCGGAAATGGCCAACTCTAGTGTTACAATCTGGCAACTGGCAGCTCCATCGTATACGTACGATAGAGCTCTATAGAGTATACGTACTCAGAACGTTTTGACATACGAGCGCTATTTATGTTGTTCACAGTAACTTAAAAGATTCATCTCGACAAAAAAATGGAATTTAATTAAATTACAAATTTCGACGTGGATTAACTCAACAACAGTGCAGTGAACTCAATTCAACTTTGCGCGATAAAGCTCCATCAAGGACCAGTGTCTATCGATGGTACGGTGACTTCAACCGAAGTCGTAGTTCACTCCAAGACGAATTTCATGAAGGTCGTCCAAACTCAGTTGTTGTTCCGGAAACCATTGATGCGGTGCTCCAACTGATATTGCAAGACCGGCATGTGACCCATCGTGAGATTGAGACAACCTTTAGCATACATTCAATATTGCATGAATATGACCGTCAAAACATTTGTTCGCGTTGGATCCCACACAATTTGTCAATCGCTCAAGAAAAGGTTCGTGCCGATTGGTCGAAAGAAATGCTCCAAAAATACGATCGTGGTGTTTCGGTGCTTCGAAACACGTCTATGACATCGTGACAGGTGATGAACCGTTGATTTATGCGTATAAGCCCGAAAGTAAACAGCAGTCGACTGTATGGGTGTTTCAAATTGAGCCAAATCCAACAAAAGTTGCTCGCGCACGAAGCACTCCCAAGAGAATGGTCGATTGTTTTTTCGGAAAAACTGGACATGTCGCAACCGTACCACTAGAACAACGCAGAACAGTCAATTCTGAGTGGTACACAACCATTTGTGTGCCAGTTGTCTTCCAAGAAATCAGGAAAACCAACCGCGGAAGACGGATCACTCTTCACCACCACAATGCGAGCTCTCACACATCGGCTCAAACCACTGCATTTTTGAGCACTTAAAATATCGATTTGATAAATCATCACTGACTTGGCACCGAATGACTTCTTTTTATTTCCGTAGGTAAAAAATAAAATGAGAGGTCAACGTTTTTCGAACCCTGAAGAAGCGGTTGATGCGTTCAGAATGCATGTTTTAGAGATACCTCAATCAGAGTGGCAAAAGTGCTTCGACAATTGGTTCAAACGCATTCAAAAGTGTGTATATCGTAATGGAAAATATTTTGAAAAAATAAAGATATTTTCGATGATTAATATTTGTTTCTGTTCTCTAATCCCGAAATATAAAGGCAACCCTCGTACAAATTTCAGTCCGTTAGTTCTATTTTCGGGTATGATTATAAGAATAGTTGGCGCGACAGTCCACAGGGCGACTAGAGCCTAGCTTGCTCATCAAGTACTCGTATTGTGCGCGCTACTGTCTCACGAGTAGAAAGGACCTACAGTTTTCAGCCGACTTCGAACGGCGAAGTTTGAAAAGCTTTCTTAGACAGTTATTACTCTTTGAGTGTTCTCAGCAGCTCGGAAGAGGAAGTGCCGTGAAAAATTCGTTCAGTACGGAAGCGACCCTAGACCGTTCGGCGTGTGAGCGTTGCACTGTACCCACTACGCCACGGCGGCCACTCTGGTATGATGATGATTGTTTTTTATCCCAAGGAAGAGAAATCCCTTGACATTAAACTTAAATATGATTTTTGCCATATAAACTTCATGGCTACCTCGGACGCATTCTGATCTAATTTTCGACGACATTTTTCTACATTTGTCGACTTATATCGGCAATAAAGAGGCGATTGCTGCCCTCTAAGTCGACAATCATTTAGGGTTTATTGCCGTAGACGAGCTATTTTACACATTCGCATTAAAAATATCCTACAGTTTTCAGCCGACTTCGAACGGCGAAGTTTGAAAAGCTTTCTTAGACAGTTATTACTCTTTGAGTGTTCTCAGCAGCTCGGAAGAGGAAGTGCCGTGAAAAATTCGTTCAGTACGGAAGCGACCCTAGACCGTTCGGCGTGTGAGCGTTGCACTCTACCCACTACGCCACGGCGGCCACTCTGGTATGATGATGATTGATTTTTATCCCAAGGAAGAGAAATCCCTTGACATTAAACTTAAATATGATTTTTGCCATATAAACTTCATGGCTACCTCGGACGCATTCTGATCTAATTTTCGACGACATTTTTCTACATTTGTCGACTTATATCGGCCATAAAGAGGCGATTGCTGCCCTCTAAGTCGACAATCATTTAGGGTTTATTGCCGTAGACGAGCTATTTTACACATTCGCATTAAAAATATCCAAGCGGCGTTAATTCGCACGATGTTGGAACCGCATTCGAGGGTCCTTCACGTGAAATTATTTTGCCAATCATTTTCTGCAATAAATAAGCAGTGGCACGGACGATGTGATATGTTGCGCCGTTCTACGGAAACAAATACAGACTGTGGTTGTTTTTATAAATGATAAATGGAAAAGTCAGTCATCATGGCCCAGTAGCGGTGAACATGGCCTGTAATCTTGTTTGTATCTGGTTTGTATCGTTTTCAAAGATGTGCGAAACTAATATTCCACCAAGTCATACAGCACGTCAAACAGTCAGTTTTTGGGGACATTACAATGTCTCAACACACATTTGAGGACTATCATACCTTCAGGAAAAGCATTCTCATTTATTGACGTGTCCTTTCCGCCAAAACTGAGCTTCTTCAAAAGCCATGCATTTTTAAATAATTTGTACAATTTAGAAGTGTACTTTTAGGCGTCAGTCTGTTCATATTGAAATGTCAAACCAAGTTAAAGGTAAATCACTTCCCAACTGACAAATTGGGCGCCAGTTAAAATAGTGTTGCCAACTTAAATTTCTATATCTCTAAAAAAAACTTAATTTCGAAGTGTGGTCCAGACGATGCTCTCAGGTACCAAAACAATATATGTAGTTAGAGAAACTCAAAGTGTACATATGAAATTTTTGTTTATTCATTGTCATTGCAACGGCCTGGGTATTGCCTTTATTTGCTTTATTTGCGATTCATGTTCGCAACTTCTTGCTGTTTGTCCTTTAGGTGCACAGTATAATCAGCTATGTTGGCATAGTAGTTAGCGTCTTTCTCATTTTCTTCTAGCAATAGAGAAGCCTGTTTTGATTGAATTCCGTTCATTTCTTTTATCTTGAATATGGAAACTCCCAGAGTTCTATTCCGAGATTGAAACCTTTTAACATGGGAACGGTGTTGTTGAGCCTAGATATGTCACCATAATGTCAATAATCATTAAACACACGTCGACGGTGACAATATTTGTGCTCTTTCTATTTTAGAAACAAATTTAGTAAATCTTTTGCAGTAAACTATCAAATCCGAGTCCAGCCAATTAAAACAATGAGATCGGATAATTTTTCATTTGGCAGCACTTTTATTTCACTTACGAATTCAATTCGAACACAAACTCTATTTGGAAGGTTAAAAGAAACAACTAAACTTTACGCTCAAATTCACTTTGATTTGTCATTACAAATCAGAATCAATAAAATCCAACAGCTCCAGCAGCTTCTCTTCCTCCTCCTCATCTTCTTCTTTTATAGCTCTCCCTTCTTCTGGTGGGTAGTCATCTTGGGCCAAGGAATTATATCGTATTTCCAAACTTCTATATGACTTAAAAATACACACTTTAGGATTGTTTAAGAAATTCCGCCCCAGTATCATGGGGTGAACCTGATCACTGTCGTTGACAATATACACTTTGGTCAACATCATAACTTCGCCAGCAGTCACCATTTCATTCAGGCAACCGATAGCCTGGACTGGGCCGGAGTTAAAAAACTGCACTGTGTCGTCGCACTCTTTCATTTTCAAGTCATGTCGTTTCAGTTCACTTAGTCGCATGGTAGAGGTGTCACTGTCGAGGCTTACGAAGGCCGTCAGGTAGGCTTCTTTAACTTTCACCGTTGTCATAAGATCTCGGAAACTGTTCTGGTATTTGTTAGTGGATGTTTGCCTAGTTAGGGTCGTCGCGAAAGATCGCTTACACTTGTATTCAAATTCAGACTTTGTCGCGCTTATGTTTTGACCGGTCGGCACAAGAATCTCTTTGGCATTGTGGTGCACGTTGAAACATTGAATTCGATAAAGCATCTCGGTTATGGTCTTACAGTGGCACGCAACCAAATGCGTTCTCAAAGCACTGTCCCCCAAGCCCGAGATCATGTAGTTGATAGTCGTTTCTAAGTCAAAACCACACTTCATCGCCATTCGCTCGACGTCGAACGCGTACTGCTCGTAGGTCTCCTCGTCACCTTTGCTTCGCCGGATAAGCTGTTCGAAAACGAAAGCGTTGTCAATGGTGTGAGGAAACATCTGTTGCAGATTCACTTTAAACTGCGGCCAATTACAAAAGTGCTGCGCAAACCACTTCTTAGCGTCACCCTCGAGTCGGCGGGAGGCGTACAGTAGAGTCAAACGATCGTCCCAGTCGAACAGCATCCTCAAGTTCTCAATCGACGCAATCCATTCGGAAGCACTCAATCCCGTAGTCGTTATGGGATCAAATGCTGGAATGAGCAATTCCATCTCGTGGTCACTTAGCCTGATCGGTGTGGATTTCGCAAGTCCTGCACCGCGATTCGTCCTGTATTCCTTCTTGATCGATTTCACATCCTTTCTACTCAAACGCCCAAAACTCTTAAATGTTCGTCCTATATTACTGCGCCTGTCCATCGTGGATACAACCGATCCAAATCACAAAATGTACACAACTGCGCGTTGTTTGGGAAGCATTATGCAGCGCTGGTGCTCTTTCTCTTTCCGCACTTCTTGAGCATTGTACCAAAGAGACCGATACATACCATCCGCTAATGCACATGAAGAGGACGGCGATAGCTAGCGGAATAAACGAAGAGAATTTTCGAAACATTCTTCCACCCTTATACACTTATGAGTGATGTTTTCTTCTTCACACGCTGTTCGCAATGTCTATGCAAGACGTCCCCCTGCCGAGCGGCAAAGTTGTTAACGTGAAACCGGTTTTTGCGCAGCACATAGGATCGGATTCACATGTGAACGCAATTCGCAAACAAAAAAAGAAAATGATGACGCCTTGTGTGTCGATCGTTGGGTCGTTTGTTCAGCAACGCGGTGGTGCCGCAGCTGTGGTGGGACTTTATGTGCACTGCTCCGTTCCTCAGAAACGAATGGTCTTTAGTGTGAATAAACTGAATGTACTTGACGTGTACTTACAAATATAAGATGGATAAAAGGGGACGAAGTGGGTGTGCTTTCTGTGAACCTTACAACTGCAATGCAATGTACGTCCGTTTGTTTTGTGGCAGCAATTAGAAGCAATGAACTCAAGCCTGCGATTGCTTTCTGAGAAATTCGTTGGATTTTTATTTTATTTCGTGAGGTTGTCTGTGTACGCAACAAGGGACCATTTCGTTGCACTTTTCAATCACGGAAATAAGAAGGCATACAAATATTTCGAAATTGCGAAATTTCTTCTTCTTTGTATAGCGTTGCCGTCCAGAGTGAACCTGGGCCTAAACAAACAAGCCTCTCTAGCTGGCACGATCTGCTTTTATTACTGCTGCTTTTATTATGGTTTTATAAGGTTGCCAAATATCTGCCTTCTGCTATTTTTGCCCTTCCTTCAACGCTTGATAAAAAATGTTACAGTGTTACAAATATACGCCGTTTTGTTCGATAATCTGTTTCTATCTAGACAGCAACTTCATAAACCCCCTCGTAGAAGCCCCTTTCTTAATAGCGAACAACTCAGACAGCCACTTTTCACAAGCCTCTTTTGAGTTCAACCTCACACCACCAAGGGCGTTCGCTATGGACAGGAACAGGTGGTAATCACTTGGCGCTATGTCCGGACAATTTGGTGGATGCGATAAAACCTCCCATCCGAGCTCCCGTAGCCCCTGACGAGTCATCAACGAAGTGTGTGGTCTGGCGTTGTCCTGGTGGAACACTACACCCTTCCTGTTGGCCAATTCTGGACGCTTCTGGTAGATCGCCTGCTTTAAGCGGTCCAACTGTTCGCAGTAGATGGTATAGTTAAGCGTATGGCCATATGGGAGCAGCCCATAGTGGATGATTCCCTTCCAATCCCACCAAACACACAGCAAAACCTTCCTGGCCGTCAATCCCGGCTTGGCCACTGTTTGAGACGACTTACTGGCCTTCAACCACGATCGTTTTCGCTTGATATTGTCCACTTCGTTCCGTTTCAGCAGCATATCACAGGCGTTGATTCGGTCCAGAAGGTTATTTTGCGTCAAATCATGCGGCACCCAAACATCAAGCTTTTTCTTGTATCCACCCTTTTGCAGATGGTTTAAAATGGTTTGGTGACTTATTCCCATCTTTTGGGCGATGCCACGAGATGCCACATCCCGGTCTAACTCGATTATTTCTATGATTCGATCGGTGTTCGTCGTCAGAGGTCTTCCGCCGGCTGGCTTATCCATGTTGTCTATTTCATCGGCTCTGAATCGTCGAAATCATTCCTCCGCGGTTCGAAGTGATAGAGTACCATCTCCCAAAGCACCATTAATCTCACGGAACGTTTCTCTAGCGGATCCGCTTTTAACGAGGGTAAACTTTAAAATAGCGCGAATTTCGGCGTTAGTGAACTCCATGTTGACACGACTATAACTGTTGAACGCTATATCCAAATCAATCATGCATAGCGTCGTTGTTGTAGGTTATGTCAAGACCTTTCAAATGATGTATAGTATTGCCAGATACGAGCCTGTAGTGCTTTATACACAGCCGGGAACTTCAAAAGACAAAAAGGCAAAAGGGAGATATTTGGCAACTTTATATTATTTCAAAGGAAAAACGGCTACATGTGACCCTTCTTGTAGCACAGTCAAAACCGTTTTAAGGGGACAGCCGAAAAACCAGCCGTCTTAGAAAAAAGAAACCTTACGTTATGCAAACCGATTCGATATGGCGGCACTATCGTCCTCAATAAACAAAGATTTTAAACAACTTTCATCTGGCGTACTCTGAGATGCTATTGAATACGGGTTCCTGTTGGCCTCTTCCAAATGGTGTCCTAATAATTTAATAATTGGACGGCACAACAGTCCCCAGAGGGACCAGGGTCTAGCTTACTGATCACCTACTTGTATTGTTCTCTTACGAGTAGACGGGACCTACAGTTTTTTGCCGAATGGCGAAGTTTTAGAAACCTTCCTAGACAGTTATTACTCTTTGAGTGTTGTCAGACGCTCGGAAGGGGTGATAAGATATGAAAGGCGTGAAAAATTTGAAGTGTTCAGCTGGGAATCGAACCTAGCCGTCTGAGTGTCGGACTCTACCCAAGGATGCGTTGAAACGTATTGACGAAAACACCAAATTGGCAAGCCCGGATTTCGTAACTTGTTAATTGGTTGCTTTAAAGCTGCGAGTTAATCCTTTTGGAAGGGAATGTGAAGAGCCGATGCCATCAGTTCGGACATGAATTAAGTGAAAGGAATGCATGAACTACTAAAGCTTGAATACATCAGCATGGCCTTGGTAAGACAATACACTTCTATTAATATTGAACATATTGTGCATTAGCTGATTATGCTAACAAAGTTAGAAAACCCTTAGAAGTCACCAAACAAGCTTTTTACAAGATTTCCGCAGAACCTGTAATAACATCAAAAGTGTCGGAACTGACATCCGTGCCTTTTGTGTCAGCATGTGAGGCACAAAGTCACTTGTTCGAAACATCTCCGACTGCTTCGTTGCTGCTACACATGATGGTGGACACACATGCCACTGGGATCAGTTTTCTCGTCCCAATACTAATGTGTGTTTTTGGGATTACGTGATCACCTGCCGTTAAAGCTTAATACCACGGGGTTGTTGTTAGTAAGCGTTCTCCTGACACATAGTCAGGAGAACGCTTACTAACACCTTGGGAGCTATTTTAAGTACAAATCTGAGTTCTTATCCTTAGGAATAGTCACTCTTGTTAGGTAGGCCTTTCCAACACCTCTCCTGTTCTATGGGTCACAACACCCGGTTAAATGCAGCTCCACGTCAAAACAGATGTTAATTCTCATAATCATATGTCCTCATCCGACCCAGACTGAGGCAGATCAGATCATATAGCACAGTTGACTTCTTCCAGTTCTCCTCGCAATTTGGGTATAAGCCACCATGATATTCCCATAAGGCGGCAAACCGCACGGTCAGGCTGAAACTAAGTTTCAGGGGCTTCTGACCTCCCGTGGTACCAGAATATAGCTTTCGGTCGAGTTTCGCCATTGTGTTGAGCTCTGTAAGATTCCTTAACATCCATTCCAGAAGATAATCCTACAGAGGACATCGACACAAAACGTGCAACCGATTCTCGGAGCTACACCCGCACAAGCAATCCTCTGAGTCGCTTATGGACCGCTTGAACAAGATTAAATTCAATGAACCGTGTTCGGTAAGAAAGTAGCTCAGATGCGTACTCAAATTAAGACCACCAACGGCCCACCAATGGACTCCACCCACTATGTCGCCGTGGCGTAGTGGGTAGAATCGGACGCTCACACGCCGAAGGGTCTAGGTTCGATTCCCAGCTTAACATCAATTTTCGATTTTTTCACGGCACCACCTCCTTCGTGCTGCTGACAACACTCAAAGAGTAATAACTGTCTAAGAAACCTTCTCAAATTTCGCTGTTTGGAGTCGACAAAAAACTGTAGGCCCCTCTACTCGTGAGAGAACAGTAGCGCGCACAACACGAGTAGTTGATGAGCAAGCTAGGCCCTGGTCCCCCTTTTTACTGTAGCGCCAACAATTATTATAATTATTAATTATCAATGGGCTTAACATGTGACACATCGCGAAGAAAACTGTATGTCACTCAGGTAGTTAGAGCTAGTCCCTCCAAGCTGCTAGTGTAGGTCCCTCCAGCACTTGGTGCAGGATGTCTCTCTTTCTAATAATGGCGCATTACTGAGAATTACTACATTATACTAGCAATAAATATACATTTCGCAACAAGACTTTTTTAAAACTCCTGGTATTTAATGCCACAACATTAGTAGAACCGACAGGTTACTTAAGCCCCTCAATGGCCGACCGTACGAACTCCGTGATGTTATTTAGCTTTACAATCTTCTTCTATTTCTTGTGTCAACCAACATGCCTCTCCAGCCAGCACGATCTTTTGCCAGCTGTCTCCAGTTGCGCACTCCAAGCTGCTTGAGGTCCATCTCCAATTGTGTGCGCCATCTCAGTCTAAGACGTCCTCTGTTGCGTTGTCCCTGTGGTTCGGAATCGGAAACTCTTCGGGCCGGAGCAGTGGTGTCCATACGCTCTACATGGTCTAGCCATCTTAAGCGTTGTATCCGTAGACGCTTGACCAGGCGCATTTCGCTGTACAGCCCATAAAATTCGTCATTAAATCTCTTCCTCCAGATGCCATCAACGCAAACAGGCCCAAAAATCGCACCCACAACTTTTCTCTCGAAAAGACTAAGGGCTTCCTCATCCGCCTTTGCTAACGTCCAAGATTCCGCGCCATAAAATAGAACGGGGATGATCATGATGTTATATAAAGCGAGCTTAGTGCGTTGAGAGAGGACTTTATTACTCAATTGCCTCTTGAGCCCAAAGAAAGAGCGAGCATTTCCTTGATGACAGTATGTACTTAGTTTAGCCCTCATTTAACGCAGACCCATTTTAGCCGCTTATGCTTCAATGCCAGCAAACGCCTCATTGACGGCTCGTGTTAGCCCAATCACGTCAATGTCATCAGCGTATGCTAGCAATTGAACTGACTTCTGGAAGATCGTGCCTCTGGTGTTGACTTGTGAGTTACGCACGACGATGTTAAAGAAGTCACATGACAGTGCGTCGCCTTGTCTAAAACCTGTTTTGACATTGAAGGTCTCGTTGAGTTCGTTACCGACCTTGACGGAGCAGCGAGAGTTCTCCATCGTCATCCTACACAATCTGACGAGTTTGGTAGGAATGCCAAAACTAGACATGGCACTGTATAGCTCGTCTCTATGCACACTGTCATATGCAGCCTTAAAATCGACGAATAGGTGGTAAGTGTCAATTTGCATTTCTTGGGTCTTTTCCAGGATCTGCCGTAATGTGAAGATCTGGTCTATAGTGGGCTTCCCTGGCCTGAACTCACACTGACAGGGATCTGTCAGGTTATGGACAAATGGTTTCCGACGCTCACACAATACGGCAGAGAGGATCTTGTATGCGATGTTGAGGAGACTAATATCTCGGCAGTCGGCGCAGTCAAAGGGGTCTCCTTTCTTGTGAACCGGGCAAACGACTCTGAGATTCCACTCATCGGGCATGCTTTCCTCCGACCAGATGAGCTGGCGCATTCTCCCAACCGCGACAGTGCGTCCGCTACAGCAGCTTTGTTCGACTTCAGCTTGGATATTGCTATCTTCACCTCGTCTAAGTCGGGGGGACGGAATGCATGTCTATCATCGTCCAAATTGAGTGGAACATTCTGCCTAACAGCGGGATTTGGGGCGTCATCGCTTTTAAGGAGTCTACAGAAATGATCCTTCCAGATTCTCAGCGCAGACTGTGACTCTACTACGAGCTGTCCGTTTTGGTCCCGCCAGGTCTTGGTCCGAACCTTGTATCCTCCGGATAGCTATTTTACCTTTCTGTAAAACTTTCGGACTTCATTCCTGCCATAAGACCTTTCCATTTCCTCGACCGCGTGCTTCTCATGCTCTTTCTTTTTTTTTTCTGAGAAGCCGGTTCTCTTCCCTTCTTCGCTGTTCGTAGAGCTCACGAACAGCCCTCGTTGTTCGATGCAGCGTCACGTTTTAGGCGTCTTGTTTAGCTACGTGCGCTTACTTGCACTCGTCATCAAACCATGGGTTCCTTCTGAGTGGTGACGTGAACAGAAGAAGCTCAACCAAACTGAAGTGCGCAACTGGAGATAGATGGTGAGAAATCGTGCCGTATGGAGACGCATTTTGGTGGACTCACAGGTCTCCCCTCCCCATCCGACTGTAACGCAACACGAAGAAGAACAACTACATTAAGTGGCATACCGCCTAAAAGCCGCTTGCAGGGGTCGAGTTTTAGAACCAAATTTTCGACAAATTTTTCTCATAAATTTGTTGATATTAGTGCTATTGGCCGCCGTGGCGTAGTGGAGGTCCAGGTTCGTTTCCCGGCTGAACATCTTGAATTTTTCACCAGTTCCTTCGAGCTGCTGACAACTCAAAAGACTAATAACTGTGTAAGAAACAGCTTCTCAAATTTCGCCGTTCGGAGTCGGCAAGCATGTAAAACACGTGTAGTTAAGGAACAAGCTAGTCCCTGGTCCCCCTGTGGACTGTCACGCCATCCTGTTATTATAAGTTTGGGTTTGTTTTACAATATTGGCTCTGAGTTAATTTGTCGTATATTGACACAGAACGCCCGATAATACGCTCAACTTCAGTGAGTCGGACTTTAAACATGCTGTGTGACTTACAGGTTGTCACCAACCTGTTGAAATCACATATTGACCACTATGCATTCAAAGATGTGGTCAAATGATATCTTTTGAATTACTTGCTTTTTTCATTTTGGCTGGATGAATGGTTGCATCCAGAATTGAGACCTTTGCTGAATATGAGTTTTCTTTTTAAAGTTGCAAATGACAGACTGGAAGCGAATTTATTAAGAAAAAGGCTGCAAACTTTGCTCAAGTGCGTAATGCTGTCAAATGATGTTTTAACTTAATATGAGCATAAATGATAATCAAATCTAAAACAAAATGGTGTCGAGTAGCGTTCGAAATAGTGTAAGCTTCGCTATGGAAAAACTCTCCATATACAGTCGGTCATAAAAGTAAGTACACAACATGAAGCGTGCTTTGCATTCATTAAAAAACAAAAAAAAATTATGAACGTTGGCCAAACGACAACATCGATATTTAAAGCGTAGAAAGCCAAATATCTTCGAAAGTAGCACATTTTTCGCAATGAAACCAAGACATGATTCGGATACTTGCGGCCCCTCGATTGAATAATGCAGTTTCGTAGGTCTCAGTGAGACGAAGAAAAAATTGTATAGGTGAGAGGGGGAGGGGGTGTCTGATCGGCTAAGTTTAGACGATATTTGAAATTAAAAACCGCTAGTAGTCCAGACATAAACAATGGGTCAGTTTTAAGAAATAAAGATTTCTGGGTATGTCTTATGTTTCTATTGTATACACTTCTGCGCAGAAATGATATATGTACACGTGGTTTATGTTTTTTCAATGGGTTTGTGTGTTCGCCTAACCTTGCTAATAAATACGGGATTCGGGAAATTATTCTTCCTTTTATCTTGCTTGTGTCCGTTTGTTAAGGGGTTGTTAAGGGTATGTGTCCGCCAGATCGTCCGCGTTCATCGTCTGTTTGTCCGTCTTCTGTGTTTGCGTTCGTATGATTTGATCTAACAGTTGGTCGCCTGATCCTAGCTGCAGTCTAGTCGCGTAATTTGTATGCCATTATAGGGTAAGGTCAGTTCGGTTGACTCCCGATCCCACATAAATGTTTCATTTTCCTACTTGTCTTTCCAAGGCAATTTGCATCTGCAATTTATAATTTTGCAATGCACGCAATGCAGAGAATTGCGTTTGATACAGACCGTTCATAAAAATTATTTAAAAATGCTTTAAGCGTTTACATAAAAAACCATTTAATTATAATATGAACAATTCTTTTTTTATATAAATATTCTAATATGAATGAATCTTTGATGACTCACTTAGCTGCTCTGTTTGTCACGCTGTTAAGTTTGGTATGTTCCGACATGCATTTTGGTATCTTCAAACCAAACATGTAGCCTGCATAACAGTTGCATTCATCAAGTAAATACTTTTTTAATTCTTGCAGGCGAAAAAGAGAAATTGGTTATCATAGGTGAACCCAGCTGCTGTAACTGTCTTCCACACACCAATTGTGCTTATTCTACCTCCACGTTGGTAGCCATCCAGCCAACCTATAAGTGCGACCTCCGCCCAAGAGGTATAAAAAAAGGGCCTGGTCCTCCAGGTTGGGGGTGTGCGTCGGGGTAACTGCCCGGCCACATTAAAAACAAAAATCAGTTACGAACCAACCGAATGCCTCGGATATGGATGGATTCACTGTTGACGACCCACGCAAACGAAAAAAGGATAATGCTCTACGGATATGCACGTGGAATGTGAGGTCCCTAAACAGACCACGTGCAGCCGATGAACTTGCGGAGGCCCTGGACTTCTATAAAGCAGACATTACCGCAATTCAGGAAATGCGGTGGGATGGGCCGGGCAAGTGAAGAGTGAGAAACTGCGACATATACCACGGCGACTGCTACAGGGAGAGAGGGAAACGCTGATTTGGATGCGGTTTTGTTGATCGAGGCAGACTTAGGCAAAAAGTCTTAAGCTTCCAATACATAAGCGAACGCCTCATAACAATCCCCATCAAGGCTAAATTCGGGAATATAAGCCTCATATGCGCCCACGCCCCGACAGAGGAAAAAGATGACAGCAGTAAAGAGGACTTCTATCACCTCCTAGAAAGGACATATGATCGATGCCCCAGCTACGACACCAAGATAGTTCTAGGGGATTTCAACGCTCAGCTGGGAAGAGAAGAAGTCTTTGCTAAAGTCATCGGAAGACACAGCCTGCACGCCAACACCTCCGGAAACGGACTCAGGCTAGTTGACTTCGCCTCTGGGCGAAATCTCTCTGTGGCCAGCACGCGGTTCCCACACCTCAACATTCATAAGGGTACCTGGCGATCACCTGATCAATCAACCGTCAACCAGATTGATCACGTTGCGATCGACGTCAGACACTCCTCCAATATTCTCGATGTCCGAACCTTCCGAGGTGCAAACATCGACTCGGATCATCACCTTGTTGTAGCCAAGGTAAGAACCCGGATATCGAGAGAGGAACGGAGTCGAGACAAGCCAAGACGGTTTGATGTCGGAAAGCTACAATCGCAACCGATCGCTAGAGCCTTTGCCGATCGATTCTCCCTGAAATTATCTCAAAGTTCGACGCTGCCTGCACAAACAATAGAAGACAAGTGGAAACGTTGTCAAGAAGCCATCAAAGAGGCCGCCACTGATGTGCTGGGTTTTACGCCACCACCTAAGAGGAACCCATGGTTTGACGACGAGTGTAGGCAGGCGCATGCAGCCAAACAAGAAGCGTACAAGGCAACGCTGCATCGAACGACGAGAGCTGTTTGTGAGCTCTACAAACAGAGAAGAAGGGAAGAGCCACGCGACTTCTCAGAAGAAAAAAGAAAGAGCACGAAAAGCGCGCGGTCTAGGAAATGGAGAGGTGCTATGGCAGGAATGACGTCCGAAATTTTTACCACAAGATAAAACAGTTATCCGGTGGTTATAACCCTCGGACAGAAGCCTGCCGGGACCAAAATGGACAACAAGTGGTAGAGTCGCAGTCGGTGCTGAGAATCTGGAAGAATCATTTCTGCAGACTCCTAAACGGCGATGACGACGCAAATTCCGCTGTTAGGCAGAATGTCCCACTCAATTTGGACGACAATGGACAAGAATTCCGTCCCCCCGACTTCGACGAGGTCAAGATGGCAATATCGAGACTGAAATCGAACAAAGCTGCTGGCGCGGACGGACTATCCGCAGAGCTGTTCAAAGCGGCTGGGGATGAGCTGGTTGGGTGCATGCACCAGCTCATCTGTGAGATATGGTCGGAGGAAAGCATGCCCGACGAGTGGAATCTCAGCACCGTTTGTCCGGTCCACAAGAAAGGAGGCCCCTTCGACTGCGCCAACTACCGAGGGATCAGTCTTCTTAACATCGCATATAAGATTTTCTCGTACTGTGTGAGCGCCTGAAACCGTTCGTCAACAACCTGATAGGTCCTTATCAGTATGGTTTCAGGCCGGGAAAGTCCACAATCGACCAGATCTTCACACTGCGGCAAATCTTGGAGAAGTCCCAAGAAGTACAAATCGACACTCACCATCTATTTGTCGATTTCAAGGCCGCGTATGACAGCGTGCATAGAGATGAGCTATACAGTGCCATGTCTAGTTTTGGCATTCCTACCAAACTCGTCAGATTGTGTAGGATGACGATGGAGAACTCTCTCTGCTCCGTCAAGGTCGGTACCGAACTCACCGATACCTTCAATGTCAAAAAAGGTTTTAGACAAGGCGACTGTCATGTGACTTCTTTAACATCATCCTCGAGAAGATCGTGCGTAACTCACAAGTCAACACCAGAGGCACGATCTTCCAGAAGTCAGTTCAATTGCTAGCTTACGCTGATGACATTGACGTGATTGGACGAACACAGCGAACCGTCAATGAAGCGTTTGCTGGCATTGAAACGGAAGCGGCTTAAATGGGTCTGGCGGTAAATAAGGGCAAAACGAAGTATATGCTGTCAGCAAGGAAGGACACACAATATCGACGTCTCGGACGGAGCGTTTAGGCAGCAGAAACTTCGAGGTGTTCAAGGACTTTAGGACTTTGTCTACCTCGTCTCCGTGGTAAACACGGACAACAACATCAGTAATGAAATCAAACGCTGGATCACTCTTGCCAATCGCTTCTGTTTCTTTGGGCTCAAGAGGCAATTGAGTAATAAAGCCCTCTCCCGAACGACCAAAGTGACTTTGTACAACACCTTGATCATCCCAGTCCTGTTTTACGGCGCAGAAACCTGAACGCTACTAAAAGCGGATGAGGGAGCCATTGGTCTCTTCGAGAGAAAAGTTCTGCGTGTGATTTTTGGTCCTGTTTGCGTTGATGGCATCTGGAGGAGAAGATTCAACCACGAACTGTATGGGCTGTACAGCGGCATGAGCCTAGTCAAGCGTCTACGGATACAACGCTTAAGGTGGCCAGGCCATGTAGAGTGCATGGACAGCATTGCTTCGGCCCGAAGAGTTTTCGAATCCGAACCACAGGGACAACGCAACAGAGGACGTCCTAGACTGAGATGGCGCACACAAGTGGAAAAGGACCTCAACCAACTTGGAGTGCGCAATTGGAGACAGCTGGCAAGAGATTGTACTAACTGGAGAGGCATGTTGGTTGAGGCCCAGGTCCACCCCGGACTGTAGCGCCATCCGAAGAAGAAGAAGAAGAAGGTGAACCCAGTGCATTTGTATTAAGCTCCAAATAGAAATGGAAACTAATTATCTCATGCGAATATTAAATACAACTGAAATATTAAATAAAAGTTTAACTCTGTGGTGAACCCAGCTTTGTTACCAATTTCTCTTTTTCGCCTGCAAGATTTAAAAAATTATTTACTTGATGAATGAAACAACAGATACAACAAAAAACTAATTGTCAGTTCAATTTTTCTTTTTAATCTTTATAAGTCGTATATTCCACTCTTTTCCACTATAGAACAACAAAAAAATAATATATGTAGTCATATCCAGGTACACATTCAATCTTCCCTTCCAGATGACATAGTCCACCAGTACACCCTTCCAATTTCCCTAAAATTTAACTTCCTAAACATATTTCTCGAAGGAAAGTTCACGTCGACCACTGGAGCTGTTGCTTCAAATCCATTTTGAGCAAATTTCTTAGAAAGCGTACGAACCAGAAGGCTTCCAAGTCCCATTCGCTTGTATTCATCAATCACGTTAAGGAGGCCAAGACCACCAGCGGGGATCTGCAAAATCCACGCCACCAGGTTTCCCTCCTCGTCATAGGCGCCAACAGAGAAGTTCATCGATATCAAGCGGCTTACAAAAATCTCTGAACCTGGAAAACGATGCGGCCAACGGTTGTTAATCATGTGAGTGTATTCTTGTCGAAGAGATGACAAGGTTATACCCTCGGGTGGCCTACAGAAATACAGCTTAAAACTTTGAATAGTTTCAGTTTCGATAGCACTGTGAGCAAAATACTAAAAACCTGGTTTGATGTCAAAAAATGAAAGTCAATTCGAAGCAATCCCAGAAGCACAGTAACACTGTCCCTCTTTTTTCGATGTGTTTTTGAATAGCTTCACTCACCATGAAAATGTTACACAAATGAAAATTTTCATGTGCCCAAAAGTCGCAGACAGGGGTGCCAACCAAATAAACGCAAAAACAAATTTCGTTCGAATTTTTTAGATTTTTTTTTTGTTTTTGCTCACAGTGAAAAAACTCTTACTCAGTGTCGAACTTCAATGCTTGCTCAGTGGAAATGTGTTGCCAAACGGTCACAAGCGGTGGATATCGGTCGCATCCCCTTTGCTTTGCGTAGTTTTCAACGGCGGGAAGAACCCGTTCATTGATTCCTCCGAAATCATACGCTATGGCGCTGTCAAGGCAATTGAGTGCGACGAGGAGCCGGTCGTTTGAGTCGTTTAGTGTATTGCACAGCACCGTGGTCCTGCTGTCCTGAAAATAAATTCAATGGAATGTAATAGAAATCTTCAGAAATTAGAGCAACTGTGATGGAAATTCGAAAGGAAGCAATGTGTTCGGTGATTTATGTGGAACTGAACTCTGTTACACAGCAGCACACTGCAATCCTTTTTGCTGCCCAACAGGAGCTAACTCACTATCAGTATAAAAGTTCCATCACTCCAGTCACCATTGAGTGAATAAAACTTTGCGAAGTCCAATGACGGATTTTTCTGAAACCATCTGATGTAGATCTGGATCGTGTTGTAGGAGTCCGCTTCCATCCTGTGACCTCTGTAGAGATCTCTCAGCTTGGGAAGATCCTCTATTGGTATTTCCACTAAACGATGGTCTTCCATTTCGAAGCACACTAAGTCACTGATGCAGACCCTTCAAACGCACTTTACACACTGGTTTCGTTTTCAAATTGCAAATTGCTGCAAAGCCCTACGGCATTTGGCACACATTTTGCATGTGATACGTAATAGGGTGTCAGTGCATGAATTAATTTGCTAATTACCTCAGAAATCCCAAACAAATATTTATGTGTTCGTTGTCCTACTCAAAGCCTCTTATAAACCAACATTCAAACCCCTTGTTGACTCCGTAGTTGGGGTTTACTGTGCACCCTCTATGAATAAATATGTAGCTTTTGCTTTAACTTATGCAAATTCATTCAGAGACACTGCAGTTTTGCGATTTTTCAGACTTTCTGCATAGATTACGAAACACTTTTGCCTTGGAATTAATAAACACATGTTTATTTATTTGGTCTTGTTGTCATTAAAATAGTGACTATACGTCTACAATTTTAAAAGGATTTGTGCACAGATTGAGAAAGTAAACAAAGCAATCTCAACTTACGCATATTTGGAGATCTTTTAGATTTTATAGATTGGTCGAACAGTGCACAAAGCTTAGTTTCTTTCCCGACTTCTCACGTCTTGCGTATTACTGCTGTGTTATGAGTTGGAGGGCCTAAAATATTTTCTTGCTGCTCTCTTACGGCGAAATTTGAAAAGATTTTCAGACGAATAAACACATCACTCAATAAGCCCCGGGACATATATGGGGCGCCACTAAAAAAAAAATAAATTAATAATTTTTGTTAAAGGGGGCGTATATGTCCTGGACTTTTTAAGTGCTCCGTTAATCACTCTTTGAGTTTTGATAGCAGTTCGAAAGATGTGGTACCGTGCAAAAGGGGAGTTGTTCAGTCAATGTCGGCCTTTACTCATTACGCCACAGTTTCCATGATATTGCCTATCATTTTAAGAAATGTATCAAAGGCGAAACAAAATTTTAACATTTTCCATGGGCAATACATTCCACCGATTATTTCACGCGGTTTCAACAGATGGCGCTACTCGATCACATTTTATATCTAGGTCACAGTATGCTCTTCGTCGCCCAAACTGTTGTCGGACTAGGGGAAAAAATATTTCAGACACTCTAAGATCAGTCACATCTTGCAGGTGGAGCCATCTTTTGAAAACGGACCGAATTAATTTGTACTCACTATATTAAAAAAAAATGTCATCTTCCACTCACAGAGTTTCACAGTCAGAATCAATCCTTTTTTCTTATTCCCGTACTCATGAAGTAAGCTTTGCGTCAAAGAGGGACAAACTTAAAAATTCAAAGTGACAAAAAGGAAGTTATATGATGGTGGCCATGGAGTCGTAAGTGTTGCCTGTCTTTTCTGGTTAATTAGGTGAAAAAGAAGTCCACTTTTAAGCGTAAAATAACTCTGCAAATTTAAGGCGACTTTCACGTTAAACATAGCCGCGAACCACGAGTCACTTAATGGCCAGCTGCAGTTTAAACGTTTCAGATGTGCTTCCGTTTAAACGTTTTAGATGGTCGCCGTGGCGTAGTGGGTAGAGTGCGACTCTCACACGCCGAAGGGTCTAGGTTCGATTCCCAGCTCAACACCAATTTTTCGAATTTTTCGCGGCACCACCTCTTTCGAGCTGCTGACAACACTCAAAGAGTAATAACTGTCTAAGAAAGCTTCTCAAATTTCGCCGTTCGTAGGTTTCTTCTACTCGTGCGAGAACAGAAGCGCGGACAACACGAGTAGTTGATAAGCAAGCTAGGCCCAGGTCCTCTTTGGACTGTAGCGCCAACAATTATAATTATTATTAGATGTGCCAACAACGATAAAATATAACCCTACATACAGGGAAATAAAAAAAAACTGGGACGCTTATTACCTTCAAATTCAGTTTGAACTATCTCAGCCATTTTTTAATATATTAAATCGAAATAAATTTCATACGAAACTGCAGTTTAATACGGTTTCAGTAATCCAACCACATTTATTGTTAATTTTTTAATTTGAGCAACTATTGGTTTAAATCAAAAAAAGTGCAAATTCATCGTCCAAAAAAAAAACAGGGACAATTACAAAAAGAAAATAATTATTTTTTTTTAATATTTTGTTTGTTGTCCTTTTGCTTTTATAACTTCCTTCAATCCTCTGTTTATCGATCCGACCAGGTTATTTGTTACAGCCGATGGAATTTTTTGCCATTCTTCATACAATGCTGTCTTTAACTCTTCTCTGGTACAAATGGTCCTTTTTCAAACTTCCTTTTCTAAAACAGCCCAAAGGTGCTCTATTTCAAGCTGAATTTGAAGGTAATACGTGTCCTAGTTTTTTTTTGGTTCACTGTATATGTTTCCCGTTATACGTAAATAATACAGCTCATAAAACTGGTAACTGCAGTATGCCATCTCCACGCGAGTAAGAAGTTATATAGTCTACAACTTCTACGGCTCTGTTGGTCATTTTAGAAAATAGTCCTCATGTGATCGGTCCTTTATAGCATGGTTGCTTGTTCAAATCTCGTCTCATTCTATTCAGATAAGTGAAGTGAAACCTAGTGCAACGTTCAAGTACGATTTTGTTAATTCCCTGTTTACATCGGATTTTATATCAAGTGTTTTTTTTTTTATCAAAACTTAAGTATGCACTTAAAACGTCAAATAAAAACCCATCAAAATTGCAAGAATGACTTGCAAGAATGCAAAATCACTTGAAATTTTCGTTTAAATTATTTAGAGATAAAGTAGTTATGATACTTTTGCATGTCTGAAATGCTACTTCTGGTTGGATTGTGCTGAGCCTTCTTCTCCGACCTACGGTGACAAGAAGTTCGCGTAAAGAGAGGGACAGCACCATTTAAAGACAAAGCCCCTGCATTATTGTCATCTGCCGCGCCAAAAGTCTATTTTGTCTATAGGATTTTGTGCTCCAGCAATGACTGCTGGCAGAGTGATAAAATAAAGTATAGTTGATAAGTATGTGTCGGGCAATGGGAAAAGTCATGAAACTGTAGATGACCTGATAACGTTTATATGCAGCACTACAATCTTTCCTCAACCACATTGTTAATTTTTTTTTTTATAATTGACGCGTGCAAAAGGGGTTGCGAGTACCCTTAAGTGACCGGATCAAGTCACAGCACGGGCCGAAGGTATAGAGGAAAAGAGGGAGAGAAGGTACCGATGCACATTGGTTTTAAATGCCTGTGGATTGTAATGAGGAGGAAAAATCGAGCTGGGAAGAGCATTCCAGATTCGTGTAGTGCGGCTAAAGAACGAGTCTCTGAATTTGACTGTACGTCCGAAAGAGGGCTTGAGGGTGAATTGATGGGCATTCCTAGCGAGGCGTGTATTGCGGGTGAATTCTTTAAGGGGAGGAATGCAACTGGCTAATTCGTCTGAGCATTTCTTGTTGAAATAGCGGTAAAAAAGTGACAACGACGCGACATTACGTCGGTGTTCTAACGAGTCAATCGACTTCGCAATATTACTGTCACCTATAAGTTTTATCGCTCGCTTTTGAATTCTATCCAGCAGGTGCAGGGAGGTCTTAGAAGCACCTGACCAGATAGGAGCGTTATACTCAAGTTTTGGGCGTATGTAGGCCTTGTATATTGTAGCCAGATCAGAAGGGGTGAAGTACTTCTTGCATCGTTTAAGGAAGCATAGACATTTCGCGGCATTTTTGGCGACCTCAAATATGTGATCGTTCCAACTAATTGTTGGGTTAATACACATACCGAGGATGGGAAGTCTTTCGGTTTCAACAACGCATTTGTTCATGGATAACGGCTGATTATTTTGTAATCGCTTTAACGACAGTAGACAGCACTGTGTTTTGGAAGCATTAAATTCCACTTTATTCTTATTTCCCCAATCGATTATGCTGTCAAGGTCGGAATTTAATGTGCTTAACATACGCTGCCGTTCCGAGTCTAAGGCCGAAGTGGAGGGACGTGATCCAAGGAACGAATATGAAAAGCTGAGGGTACTGTCATCAGCGAAGGAATGAATAGGATTAGAAGTAGCAGACAAGAGATCATTTATAAAAATGAGAAAGAGTGTCGGAGACAAAACAGAGCCCTGGGGAACACCAGCATTAATATGGTGAATATCAGACTTGAATCCATCCAAAACGACTTGTATTGAACGATTCGAAAGGTAATTTCTAATCCATTGAAGAAGAGACTCATCGATCCCAAAAGCACGCATTTTCGACAAGAGAGCCTGGTGCCAGACCCTGTCAAATGCCTTTGAAATATCAAGCGCAACAATCTTGCTTTCTCCTAAATTGTGCAAAGATTGGTTCCACATTTCAGTGAGATATGCCATCAGATCACCAGTGGAACGGTTGCTTCGAAGCCGCACTCCCGGTCATTAAGAAGCTTCCGGGACTCAAGATATTTCATAAGCTGACGGTTGATCAGCGTTTCCATGACCTTGGAGAGAAGGGACGTTAGTGCTATGGGTCGGTAGGAGGTGGGTGACGAACATTCGCCCTTTTTAGGGACGGACTGGACAAATGCAGTTTTCCACTTACTCGGAAAGAGCCCTGAAGAGTAGGACAGATGGAAAAGCTTACGCAGTGGTTTTGCCAGCGTAGAAGAACACCTCTTCAGAAGAACAGGGGGTATACCATCCGGGCCAGTTTTGTTTTGTTTCGTAACATGGCCCGATAAGCTTGTCTCATTCAAATAACATCAAGTGTTCAAAATACGACGAATACAATTTTTATTTTTATTTTAAATTGGCGCGCACTAAAGGGATTGTTTATACCCTTAAATGACTGGAATCAAGTCACAGCAAAGGCAGATGGTAAAGAGAACGAGAGGGAAAAGAGGTACCGATGCACATTGCTTTTAAATGCCTGTGGATTGTAATAGATGGGAAAAATTGGGCTGGGAAGAGCATTCCATATTCGTGTGGTGCGGGTGGAGAACGATTCTCTAAACTTAGTTGTACGTCAGAAGGTGGGCTTAAGGGTGAACGAATGAGCATTCCTAGCGAGGCGCGTATTGCGGGTGAATTCTTGAAGACGAGGAATGCAGCTGGCTAACTCGTTAGAGCATTTTTTGTTGAAATTGCAATAAAATAGTGATAGAGACGCAACATTTCGTCGATGTTCAAGCGATTCGATTGACTTCCCAGCGTTATTATGACCAATAAATTGAATTGAAAAAATTAAACATTGAATGTTAACGCTTTCATGCGACTGCATGAAAGCAAAATATTTATTTTTCTTGTCTAAATTTGTGAATATTGTAAGATAGACAGTGACCCCTTAAACTAATTTTTTTACCACCCGCCGCGTCCGAAATTCTTACATAACCCTACACATAAACTTGTTGGCACTCGTTGTTGTCAATTAAATATAGCTTGTCCTTAGAAAGTTATGATGTTGGGACATATTCAAAACAAATAAAAGCAATTGACAAAAAATTAGAAAAAAGAACTAACTCAAACTGTCGGCCAAAGTCATTCCTTGCAGTTAAAAGGTTTTATTCAGTTCGCACACATTAAAGATTTATATATCTTTAATATGTATACCAGATATTTCATCTTGTTAAAAATACCGAATTTTGTAACAGAAAGTGGTGATTTGCGGAGAGCATTAATTTTTGGTTTTCATTTGAAGAAAAGTGCTACAGAGCCGCATCGAATGCTTGTGGAGGCATATTGTGATAATTCTCTATCAGAAGCAACATGCAAAAGATGGTTTCAACGGTTCAGAAATAATGATTTTGATGTGAGAAATGAACAACGTGGAAGACCACCAAAAAAGTTTGAAGACGCGGAATTGCAAACGATATTGGATGGAGATGACACTTTGAGTCCAAAGCAAATGGCAGCAATGTTAAATGTTGCACAACAAACAATTTCCGACCGTTTAAAAGCTATGGGAAAGATCCAAAAGTGTGGAAAATGGGTGCCACATGAATTGAATGAAAGGCAGATGGAAAACCGAAAAAACACTTGTGAAATTTGGCTTTAAAGACACGAAAGAAAATCGGTTTTGCATCGGATTGTTATTGGCAATGAAAAATTGATTTATTCTAAGAATCCTTAATGGAAAAAATCATGGGTTAATCTGGGACAACCATCAACATCGACTGCAAAACCAGTTCGATTCGGCAAGAAGACAATGCTGTGTGTTTGGTGGAGCCAGAAAGGTGTGATGTCCCATGAGCACCTAAAAACCGGTGAAACCGTTAATACTGATCGCTACCGACAACAAATGACCAATTTGAACCATGCATTGATCGAGAAACGATCAGAATGGGCCAGAAGACACGGCAAGGTAATTCTGCTTTATGACAATGCACCTGCACACAAAGCAAAACCGGTTAAGGATACAATCAAAACACTTGGTTGAGCGCAGCTACCCGAACCGCCGTATTCACCAGACTTGGCTCCTTCCGACTAGCATTTGTTTTCCTCGATGGGAAACGCATTGACTGAGCAGCAGTTTCATTCCTAAGAGGAGGTCGAAAATGGGGTGTCTGATTGGTTTGCTTCAAAAGACGAACAATTTTATTGGCGTGGTATACACAAATAGCCAAAAAGGTGGTCAAAATGTGTAGAAAACAATGGTCAATACTTTGAATAAAATGTTTTTACTTTCCCATTAATAATTAGTGTTTTTTTTTTTTCAAGAAAATCATTTCATAGCGCTATGAAACTGTCGCGATAGTCCACAGGGGGACTAGGGCCCAGCTTGCTCATCTACTACTCGTGTTGTGCGCGCTACTGTTCTCTCACGATTAGAAGAAGCCTACAGTCTTTTGCCGACTACGAACGGCGAAGTTTGAGAAGCTTTCTTAGACAATTATTACTCTTTGAGTGTTGTCAGCAGCTCGAAAAAGTGATGCTGTGAAAAATTCAAGGTGTTCAGCCGGGAATCGATCTTTCGGCGTGTGAGCGTCGCTCTCTACCCACTATGCCACTGCGGCTACAGTTTGGATATTAAAATATTACCTACTGGAATCAGCAGTATATTCAAAATCCCGAATTCGGCGTAAGATTGATTGGTGGGAAAAAATGAAAACCTTCCAACCAAATATACTTCCCTGGACTGGTGTGACGTTTTACTCCCTCTTGGCGCGTAAAGCTGCAGATGGAATTAATTTTAAGAACCGCTTTCAATGCCCTCAGGAAATTATTCATTCCCCCACTCTACTTTTTATTGCTCAACAATTCTTATTATTCACTTACGAGTCATTTTTAATCGGTCCCTTTCTTCATCATCACATCACATTCGGGCGCGGCCCTCTTACACTGTCAGCGGAACAGGGTACACAAGTGAAAAATGTTGAAATGTCAACTCACGATCCCGTGCCTCCGAGACGAAGAATTTGAAAAGCCATGAAACCTAATTTCCCAGAGGATGCGGTTAATGTTTATTGATAAAGAGAATATCTCCAGCTGTGCACATGCGAAAATGTAGACACTTTGAGGTTATTGCCATCCGTACTCAGGTGGAATTTGTAAAATATTAAATCTTTTTTCTTGGGAGGATGGATGCTTGAAAGAAGATAGGAGGTGTGTGAATTATGTGGAGCTTTTCTGCCAAATATTGTAGGACAGAAATATTTTCTAACCTCAGAGTGATGAATGTTCTAGTTGTTCTTAGGTGACAACATGTTAGATGTGATCCCTCTTGCAATATAAAAGATGTACACGCTTGTCTGACCTTTCCCTCAATCCCTTAGCTCTTAGTCCATTAAGTATAAAAAAAATTTCATCTGCAGAAAGCAGCAGAAGTCAACACAGTAATAAATCTTAGAGCGAATTGAAGTGCTTCATAGTCAACGTTATTAGTAATCTTAAGTGAATTGAAAAAATTCTTTGAAAAAATCATAATTTGCATCATAAATGATTCGGTTTTTTTTTTTAAAGCGCATTACCACTAATGATGAAAAATGTATTTTTACAATAACGTCAATCAAAGACGATAATGGTCAAAGGGATTCGTTTTGCATTTCCTCAAATGTCGCAAAACGCCATCATTTCATGTGTTTCTTTAATCTTGGAAACATGAAAAATTCGCTAGAGGCCAAATCTAATGAATGATGACTAAGGCATGATATCGGCGTTATTTTTGGGGAAATAAAAAATCAGAAACACGCAATGATGAGTGAACACGCGGATTATTGTGATGCAAAAGCCTTGAATGCCATGAAGGCTTGCTTCTCGTAAACGGCTCATAACTTCAAAATAATTCTCCTTGTTGACCGTACAACTTTGTTGTAAGATCTCCTGCCTTCACTCTGTTACGGTAAAATGTCAGCATTTGATTGAACTTGGCGAGCTTTTTTGGGGCTTGGCTCCTCTGGGCTCTTGCATTGAGACGATTGGACTGTGGTTTCGTTGCCATAACCATATACCCATGATTTGTCATCAGTCACGACTCTTTTTAAACAACCATTCCTGAGCGATGCTCATGCGACATATTCTTTTTTTTTTGATTGAAATTGAGGAATTTCGAAACAAACTTCGCTACCACACGCTTTATGCCCAAAATTTCCGAAAAAAAATTGCATGCCATGAGTCAACAAATATGCCAATGTATTCAGCAAACCTCTGTTTAAGTAACTCGAAGATGCTTTATCATAAAAATTCTTCACTTTATTAACAGTTTCATCGGTTGTTGTTGAATTGGGGCGTCCAGAGCGAACATCGTCATTAACATCCTCTCGGCCTTTTTTGAAAAGCTTGTATCACTTGTAAACTTTTTTTTGGACTCAGAGTACACTCACCATATGCGACTGTCAACATATACGTATATTTAAGAAGTTGTTTGCATTTTTCTCACCAAGTTAAATGAGAATTTTTTGATTCGTTTTTTTCGACACCAGGAAATCGGCAAACACGCAGAACACGTCTAACTTCTATACCTTTCACAAACAAGATAAATATTCTAACATATAGGGGCATATAGGGGGCGCCACTAACAATAAAAAAAATAATACAAAATTAAACATTTCGGTTAGTGGCGTCCCTATATGTCCCGGGATTTATTGAGTGATCTGTTGTTTAGTTCAAATTGCAAACTTGTGTTTGAAACGAGTGAACGAGGGTCGCCCTTTATACTTCGGGATTAGAGGACAAAAACAAATATAAATCATCGAAAATAGCTTTATTGTCTTTCAAAATATTCCCCGTTAAGATCTATACACTTTTGCTTGCGCTTAAATCAATTGTCGAAGTGCTTTTGCCATTCTGGTTGGGGTATATGGTAACTTGCATTCTGAAGGCATCAAGCGCTTCTTCAGGTGTCGAAAAACGTTGACCTCACATTTTATTTTTTACGTACGGGAAAAAAAAGAAGTCATTTGGTGCCAAGTCAGGACTATACGGCGGATGACTCATCAAATCGATGTTTCGAGTGCTCAAAAATGCAGTTGTTTGAGCCGATGCTCGCATTGTCGTGGTGAAGAGTAATCCGTCTTCGGTGGCTGGTTTTCCTGATTTCTTGGAAGAAAACTGGCAAACAAATGGTTGTGTACCACACAGAAATGACTGTTCTGCTTGGTTCTTCTTGTTTTTCGAAAAAACAGGCGACCATTTGCTTGAAAGTGCTTCGTGCGCGAGCAACTTTTGTTGGATTTGACTCAATTTGAAGCACCCATACATTCGACTGCTGTTTACATTCGGGTTCCACGATTCATCACCTGTCACAATGTCATAGACGTGCTTCGAAGCACCACGTTCGTATTTTTGGAGCATTTCATTCGACCAATTGACACTAGCCTTTTTTTGAGCGATTGACGAATTGTGTGGGATCCAATGCGAACAAAATTTTTTGACGGTCAAATGTTCATGCAAAATTGATTGTATGCTGGTCCCACTAGTGCCTAAAATTGTCTCAATCTCACAATAGGTCACATGACGATCTTGCAATATCAGTTGGCGCACAACATAAATGGTTTCCGGAACAGCAACTGATTTTGGACGATCTTCACGAAATTCGTCTTGGAGTGAACTACGACCTCGGTTAAATTCACCATACCATCGATAAACATTGGTAATTGATGGAGCTTCATCACCAAAAATTGAATTAAGTTCATCGAGTTGTTGAGTTAATCCACGTCGAAAGTTGTAAAAGCTAATCGCACGAAAATTTTCACGATTTAATTCCATATTTTGAGCCATATGAATCTTTTAAGTTTCTGTAAACCACACAAATAGCGCCCGTATGTCAAAACTTTCTGAGTACGTATAACCTCAAAAATATCAAGCTTTACGATAGAGCAGGCAGTTGCCAGATTGCAACACAGGGGCTACCCAATCCCAAAATATAAAAGGCAATCTTTGTACCAACATAACAAAATGAACCTTCGTACCAACATAACAAAATGAAGAAATCGATAGTCGGTTGCACTTGGCCCGCGAAACGTAAAAATATTTGTATTTTTTGAACAGACCTCGTATGTATACTTGTTTTAAGTTCATCATAAATATTTGAAAAAAATGTATTTAC
The DNA here is from genome assembly GCA_955652365.1 of Eristalinus aeneus. NCBI lineage: Eukaryota > Metazoa > Arthropoda > Insecta > Diptera > Syrphidae > Eristalinus > Eristalinus aeneus. The sequence goes on along the minus strand of OY019131.1, from coordinate 7,334,601 downwards.
TTTCAATTACTTCAGATACAATCCAGTAGTCAATACTGCATAGGGCTCAAAAGTCTTTTAGACAGAAATTACCACAATTTGATATTTTTAAACACAAAAATTCGATATGTACAAGGTCGCAGAAACCTTAAAATATCACAATCCTAAAACACATTATTAACAATAAAAGAGTTCCCTAAAAATATATTCGGACAAGTAAATTTTCCTCTGTAGCGTAGAAGAGTGAGTCCCGAGTTGCTGACAACACTCAAGGAATAATAACTGTATAAGAAAACGCTTCTCAAACTTCGCCGTTCGGAGTCGGCAATTGTGGGTCCCTTACCACGTGACCGAACATAAGCGCGCACAACACGAGTAGTTGATGAGCCAGCTAGGGTGTGACCCCCCTGTGGACTTTCGCGCCATACATTTATGTTGTCCTCTAGCATCCCTTCTCTTGGGGTCATCTTAAGATTATCAATTTTTTGCGTGACGATATTTCGCAAATCTGTAAAAATTTACAATTTTGGTGTCTTATCATACTTAAATATGAGGAATTTCGCGTTTTGGGTATTTCGGGAGCAGTCACAGTAACACGCGGGGTCCGAATGGTTAGATCCATTCGGACCCCGCGTTGAGAGCCATTATTTCAAATAACTCAGCTTCACCAACTTCGCCATATAAAAACCGCAATACAAATCAACTTCACTGCCTGACAAAACTACATTCACATTAAGAAACGCTCTAAAACTCCATGGCTATGTTATTGTTCAAATATCAGAAAAAAACATCGCCAGCCCTGTCACTGTCCGTTTATTTGAAATGTGCAGCGCGCAAGCTTCGTATGATGCAGTGCAATTTCATTCTGCTGCTAATGGAATAATTAAATTTTCCTGTCCGCATTTCTATTTCGCAACAAATCAACAGCTGGGGTGTCCATTTGAAAAATGTCAAAAGTATATTTCATACATTTTTCAACGTAATGTCCGCGCAATTAAGCGCAACCACCCGCACGCGGGAGGCAAAAAATTCCCAACTGAATGCTGTCTGGCCTTTCATTTCAGGAGGAAATGGACGAAAATTAGTCAATAGCTCGGCTAATTGCAGGTAATAACGACTAAATGCGGCCGAGGCAGGTCAGACGGCGGGTGGGAGAGGGAGAGATAGTTGGCGAATTCGAAAAATTCAATTGCGCTCATTTAATTGACAGTCGATTGTTGTGCAGATTTTCTGATTTCTGATGTTCGTTTTTCAGTTTCTTTTTCGCCCTGGTCCACTTCGTTTTTGTTGCATTTCCGGTCCCAGTGGCAGACGGATACCACCACTATATGGCATCGTTTTTCTTGTGTGTGGCACTGTCAAACGAATCCTTTTGCTGGTTTTATTCCGTTCGTTTTTGTTTCATTGCAACGTGCTGGTCGGTGTAATTACAGACGGCATCTGGCGTGTGTGGTGGTCTTCTTTTTTCGCTCCCTCTGAATCGTGTCCGAAATGTGTCCGTGTGTAAGCCGTTTCAGCGGCAGCACTGTATCCTCGTGCGGCTAGCAGACGGTCAAATGTTAAACGATGTCGGTTTATTTTCAGGACACACAATATGGGACTGTAATTGACATAATACTCTGTGTGCTATGTTATCCCCCATCCCATGGCTCCATTGCCTCGTCCGCCGTGCGAAAGCGATTCTATACATTCGAAATTTTATTTATTTATTTATTTTGGACCCGAGTATGAATGGGTGTGCGTGTGTAGCGTTGAGGTTTTGGAAAATGGTTTCCCTTTATTGCTTCTTTTGTCTATTGTGCATTTGTGGCTGACAGGCGGATGTGAGAAATACAATGTACGTTTCCGGATGAAAGGGAATGACAATTCACGTTGGTCAGTGGACACTGGCGAAGCTCAATTTTTCTATTCGCCTCTATGTTCACATGTGTGGATGGGTTTCTTCGTGGGATTTCTGTTTTAATAAACGGATGATGACGAGGAGAATCCAAGCTGTGTGGGTTGGGGAAAGGGAGACAGCCTTGAACCTGGAAGACGCACGTTTGCAGTTGTCAGCTGTCTGGGGGACATATCTTTTATTTTATGTGAACGATGAAATGGTTCATAACTTAAATTCATATAATTTCTCCCTGGATTCAGGTCAATACGTCCTCAAGAGCTGCAAAGTTGATTTGCTTTGAGAAGTCGTACAAGTATCATGATACTGTTACAAAGGAGTGAAATTGAGGTGCATTCAGCAAAGATATCTAGCAATTTCGCACAGCAATTAATTCTCTACGACAAATGCTCCAAAATTCATATAATTTGAACGACGGGCACTGTAAAACCCGAACACACATGCCAAAGTTTCGTTGCTCGGTTTAAAATCAAACTGTTCCTTTTAAAAGTGGCCAGAGCAGCGAATAAGGCAATACTAGGCCTTCTTGACGTCAATATTGCATAACCTTGTGTAAAATAAGGATACTCCTATCATAGAAAGAAGAGAACCATTACAGACAAGACAGTCTGATTGAACCTAGGGAAATGCAATTTTAGATCAGTAATCAAAATGGCAAGCGATCTTTTGCACTCTATGCCGCACATTATAGCGTTCGCTGATGATTTGGTAGCGTACAGATCTATATATAAGTATTCAAGAAAAAACGAAAAGCAACTAAGTTTTTAACAGTTTTCTTGGCATCATTTAAGTTTAGATTAAGGTTAAACAATAAAAAAAACAAGATGCCGAAAAGCAGTAATATCTTCTTCTTCTTCTTCTTCTTCGTCATCTTCTTCTTCTTCTTCTTATTCTTGTGGTGCTACAGTCGTGGGTGGACCTGGGCCTTAACCAACATGCCTCCCCAGCCAGCACAATCTTTTGCCAGCTGTCTTCAGTTGCACACTTCGACTTGTTTGAGGTCCTTCTCCACTTGTGTGCGACACCTTAGTCTAGGTTGTCCTTTGTTGCGTTGTCCAAATGGTACAGATTAAAAGACTTTTCGGGCCGGAGCAGTGATGTCCATACGCTCAAGATGGCCCGGCCATCTGTATCCGTAGACGCTTGACCAGGCGCATGTCTCTGTACTGCCCATAGAGTTCGTCACCAAATCTTCTCCTCCAGATGCCATCAACGCAAACAGGACCAAAAATAGCACGAACAGCTTTTCTCTCAAAGATACTTAGGGCTTCCTCATCCGACTGGGATGATCAAGCTGTTATATAAAGCGAGCTTAGTCCTTCGAGAGAGGGCTTTATCACTCAATTGCCTTTGAAAGAAACAGCGATTGGCAAGAGTGATTCTGCGCTTGATTTCGGCGGAGCCGAGGTAAACGAAGTCCTAGACTACCTCGAAATTTCTGCTGCCTAGTGTGACGCTCCGTCCGGGACGTCAATGTTGTATGTCCTTCCTTGATGACAGCATGTACTTCGTTTTGCCCTCATTTACCGCCAGACCCATTTTAGCCGCTTCCGCTTCAATGCAAGCAAACGCCTCATTGACGGCTCGCTGTGTTCATCCAATCACGTCAATGTCTTCAGCATAAGCTAGCAATTGAACTGACTTCTGGAAGATCGTGCCTCTGGTGTTGACTTGGGAGTTTCGCACGATCTTCTCGAGGATGATGTTAAAGAAGTCACATGACAGTGCGTCGCCTTATCAAAAGCCTTTTTTGACATTGAAGGTCTCGGTGAGTTCGTTACCGACCTTAACGGAGCAGCGAGAGTTCTCCATCGTCATCCTACACAATCTGACGAGTTTGGTAAAAATGCCAAAAGTAGACATGGCACTGTATAGCTCGTCTCTATGCACACTGTCATATGCGGCCGTGAAATCGACGAATAGGTGGTGAGTGTCAATTTGCATTTCTTGGGCCTTTTCCTGTATCTGCGGGTAATGTGAAGATATGGTCTATTATGGACTTCCCTGGTCTGAAACCACACTGATAGGGACCTATCAGGTCATAAACAAACGGTTTCAGACACTGACACAATATGGCAGAGAGGATCTTGTATGCGATGTTAAGGAGACTAATCCCTCGGTTGTAGTTGGCGCAGTCAAAGGGGTCTCCTTTCTTGTAAACCGGGCAAACGAAAGAAAAGTTCTCAACGTTAGATTAATTGCTGTTTAGCTGCTACCGCTTTCTTGTGAACATATGCGCTCATATCAAGATTCGATGTTATAGCAACGCATTTCTTATTAATTAATTCATAATGGTTTACTTAAGTATTAGACAAAATCACACTGAAACTTACTTCTCTAGTGATCTTAATTATAATTTACTGACTTCTTTCAAGTACTCTAAGCTAACCTAGGTTTATTTTGTTTTTACCTTTCGGCTTATTTAATTGTTTTTTTCATAATTTTGTTAATGTTGATGCATTTTCCAAGGAAAACTTGAAAAAGCATTTGGTTACATTTGTTCTGATAAAACTGCTAAAATTTAAAAATTTACATAAATTTTAATTTAGATGCACTAGGATACGTTAATGCATTTACATTTAGTACCGACAGCATCAGTTTAAATTAAGTTTGCTAAATTTCAAGAGTGGATGGATTTGTATTCCCGATTCCAAAGACACGGGAGACGCAATTATGACAACATTAAAAACATATCAAATGGACTCTCTGTAGATATTTAATAAAAACATATTTTCGAGTGGAGTCATTTAAAAAATGGTAAATAATAATAGACCTATATCATTGCTTTCACCATTCTCAAACATTTTTGAGAAAGGCATGAAGGTTAGAATGGTATCGTTTTTGGAGAGGACACACTTTTCTGGTGATTGATAAATTGGTTTCAGAAATGGTATGTCTACTGAAGATGCCTTATTTATTTTAGAGCTTCACCATAGTTTTAATTCTTCTGAGTTACCAGCATCTTTGTTTATTGACATTACGATTTGGTGGACCATTATTTTCTATCAGACGAACTATTTCTTCCTGGCTTTGGAGGTAATATTCATAATTGGTTTGCTTCGTATATGCGTAAGCACCAGCACATGGCCAGGTTAAAAAATACTTTTGGTGATTCGAAATATATTGCGTCAGGTGTTCCGCACGGATGGGTTTTAGGTCCTATTTTGTTTTTGATTTATGTGAACTTCTTGTTTGCTCTGCCAATTAAGGGCAAATTTAATGCATCTGCTGACGGCACTGCTATTTTATGCTGAAGTAAATGTTTTTAATTGTGCTCTTGGATAGATCTTGACTTACTGAGAAATTAGTGAGACATTATTATCATAAAGCTCATCATTAGTCACAAGACAAAATTAATGCTTTTTAAACTAATTTTTCTAATATTGCCGATTTGCCACTAATGTATCACTCCCATGAATGCAAACGATTTCAGATATCTAATATTAATTTAATTTAACAGTAAAATACTTGATATACCAGCTGCTTCGAGATGGAATGTATTTTAAAGCTTTATTTACTTCGCCATAATGCTGTATTTAAGACAATAGCTTAATGAGACAGTATAGTAGCAGTAGTAGCAGTAAGACAAATGTATCATCTTGGACTGTATTGCCCCTTCTCTATACCAATGTTAGTAAATAATGGCTTTTTCAAGTCAAAACTAAAGTATGGAATCCCTCGCTGGGGAGGTGCTGATTTTACAACTTTTATAACTTTTACTGATTAAACAAAAACAATTATAATTGTTTGCTAAACCCATTGTAAAACTAATTTAAGCTACTAAGCTTTAATCTGTTCAAAAATCTTAAAACCTTTTCGTTATGACATCTCCATTGCTATAATAAATAATTGTTGGCGCTACAGTCCAAAAAGGGACCAGGGCCTAGCTTGCTCATCAACTACTCCTGTTGTGCGCACTACTGTTCTCTCACGAGTAGAAGGGACCTACAGTTTTTTGCCGACTCCAAACGGCGAAATTTGAGAAGCTTTCTTAGACAGTTATTACTGTTTGAGTGTTGTCAGCAGCTCGAAAGAGGTGGTGCCTTGAAAAATGCGAAAAATTGGTGTTGAGCTGGGAGTCGAACTTACACCCTTCGGCGTGTGAGCGTCGCACTCTACCCACTACGCCACGGCGACCACCTCCATTGCTATAAAGTTCTCAAAATATTTTATCAAGATACGGGTTTTTACACATTCGTAGCACCTGTGTTACAATTTGTGAGTCAACTTCAGAAAATTTTTATTGAACCGCTATATGCTTAACAAAGTAACACGACTAGTATTTTAACACCACGTGGGATGGACAAATTTTTTTTAACTCAAGCAGAGAGTTTCCTTTAAAGGTGTTTTTCACTTCTGCGTTTTGCATCAAATCACCACCAATTGCTCGTAAGTCAATCACGCTCCGATCATCCTCCCATCCCATCCTTTACCAATAAACCTCGGCAGTGGTTTCCTTTGTGATGCTTCCTCTATTTCTGTTGCCTAGGTAGTAAAGGTAGTGGCTTCGTTACTTCCACTTCCAAAGATAAATGTTGCCTCAGAACTCAGAAGGAAATAAACGCCAAACGACTGAAAGACACCTATACATCCATTTGATACGTGTACTCTCGCCAGCCAATGTCTATTTGCATTTTCATACTCGTTTCTTTTCCGTCTCTGACATGCACTTGCTCTGCACTGGATACATTGCCATCTAAGGGCAATAAAAACACAAACGTCACCTTCCCACACGCGTTAAAAATGTTCAGGAAAAACAGAAAACACCAAAGGAAAACAACATTTTGACGAGTCACTGTTTCCGGCGTCGTCGCCTGCCATTGTGTTCTCTCCAAGCGCAAATTTGGATGGATTTAATTGAAAAATGCGGTTTCACAGAGACCATCAAGAAAAATCTCGAATTAACAGTTTTGTTAATAAAAATCCAGACATTGAGACCGCTATTTGACCGCACAACCAATTCCGGAGCGGAAAAATAGACTGCCAATACCACAGAGAAGCCGGACGGACTACCCCGTGCACACTCGCATGTTTGCTTTTGAAACAACGTCAAGGTAAGTGACACGAAATGATAATGCTGCCGTGTCGAATGCAGGTCGACCGGCGTCGCTATTGAGCCCTTCGCCGGTGGAATCAACCAAACGAGAGGATTTCCGGGAGAGCGCTTATGCGTCAGCCGCAGACCGACAAACCTGGATGACGCTGGCAAATACGAATGGGCACGAAACTAATTTTGTTTTCGCCGGTTATTATTGTGATGAGTAATTTATTAGACTTGCATCACTGTCGCATCGAACAAGGAGAGTTCATAGACCTTGTGTCACTGGCTGCTGGCAGGAGTCGCTTATGCTGTCAGTGAACTTGGCGAAATGTTAATTTTGGTACGGTACTGAGCGTAGAATGCATGTGTGATGGCACACGGTACGTGTGTAATTAAATTATAATTACGGAGCGGGAGTGTCTCCCATTCACTCGGATGCTCCTGCGAACGGTGCATATGATCAGGCTCTGCTGGGACTTTGGCATTCACAGCATGACTGCGCGAGCTTTTGTGGTTCGGAATGAGTTCTTTGAACTAAATGCGGAGTTCCATTACTGCGAAGTGACAGTGCGAAAGCAACGGCTCACAGTTCGTTGCACAGCCAAGGTAAGGACATCCAATCCAAGGGAATTATCTGATTACATCAAGTGAAGTGTTGATGTGATTCTCATGATGGCAGCACTGTGGGCTCGGCGCTGTGGGGAGCACTTCTTCCTGCAGTTGATTAAGTTTGCGATGTAGCATTTGGAATGCGTTCTTTGAATTGGTTGCGCTGTTCCATTAGAAGGCGGCCGCAGATAGGCCCCATGCTATTTTCAAGTTTGTGTGCTTTGATCAAACAAATGAATGTGCGGTGGGTGAACTGTTTAAATAAATTGAATTTTAATGGAAATTAGGAGGCTCTGGCAGTTCTATGCGTTTTATGAACTTATTGCCTTTTAAATTATATTCTGAAGATTTTTGTTGAAGGTGCCGCTAGGATGTTTGCTTTGGAAATGCTACAGTTGTTCAGGATATTTATTTCTACATACAACACTGTGTAAAATAATAGCACCACGCCATTCTGAAGAGCGTTTTCGAAGTGTATACCAGTGTTTCGAATTCGTTTTTCGCTTTTAACAATATCTACACCTATTATTGTATTTCCAAGTGCAGCGTTGTTAGCAAAGTAAATTGGGTTGTGGTGTGCATTGTACTCCCGAGAAACGTGCCTTAATAAAAAAATACCTTCTAAGGGTAAACCTAACAAATGTAAAAGTGAAATTTTTAAGTGTTCAAATAAAATGATCGCAAAAGGAAGCAAAATAAAGGAGAAACCAAAACTAACCCCCGCCGCTGAATGTCAAAATAGTGAGATTAGTCAAACTTAACCCGTTTATGGACGCTAGGAAAATAAAAGAGGAGTTAAATTTACCCGTGGCGACATCAACAATAAGAAGAAGGTTGGTCCTAAAGAAGAATTTACCTGCCAGAAGTCCCAGTAAAGTACCACTTCTGTCAAAAATTAGCCAAATTTGTGAAAGAACACCTGAACTGGGAACCTTTTAAATGGCGCAATATATTATGGACGGAAGAATCCGAAATAGTTTCATTTGGTACTCCTGGGGCCAGGACTTTTTCTTGTATGAACCATCTTAGCCTAGGCCGTCCTCTGTTGGGTTGCGCCAATGGCTCTGATTCGAAAGCTTTTCGGGCCAGAATAGTGGTGTCCGTACGCTCTAAATGGCCAACCCATCTTGAGCTTTGTATTCGGAGACACTTGACCAGCCGCATGTCGCTGTACAGCCCATAAAGTTCGTCACTAAATCTTCTCCTCCAAATGCCATCAACGCAAATAGGACCATGAATAACACTCAAAAACTTTTCTCTCTAAAAGACTAAGGGCTTCGCATTCGCTTTTGGTAACGTCCAGGTTTCCGCGCGTTAGTAGGAATCTCATTGAGTCCAAAAAGGCGTTGTGCAGGTTATCCTTCTTGTTGTGGCGCTGCAGTCCGGGGTGCACCTGGGCCTCAACCAACATGCCTCTCCAGCATCTTTCGCCAGCTGCCTCCAGTTGCGCACTCCGAGCTGGTTGAGGACTTTTCGGGCCAGAATAGTGGTGTCCGAACGGTATACATGGCCTAGTCATCTTAAGCGTTGTATTATATATCGGGATTGGGCAACCCTAGTGTTGCAATCTGGCAACTGTCAGCTGTATCATAAAGTTTGACATTTTTGAGGTTATACGTACTCAGAACGTTTTGACATACGAGCGCTATTGTGTTGTTTACAGTAACTTTACAGTAACTTAACAGTAACTTAAAAGATTCATCTCGCCTAAAAAATGGAATTGAATCGTGAAAATTTTCGTACGATTAGTTTTTACAACTTTCAACGTGGATTAACCCAACAACAGTACATCGATGAACTTAATTCAATTTTTGGCGATGAAGCTCCATCAAGGACCAGTGTTTATCGATGGTGTTGTGAATTCAACCGAGGTCGTAGTTCACTCCTAGACGAATTTCGTGAAGATCGTCCAAAATCAGTTGCTGTTCCGGAAACCATGCTGTGCGCCAGCTGATATTGCAAGATCGTCATGTGACCTATTGTGAGATTGAGACAATTTTAAGCATTAGCGGGACCAGAATACATTCAATATTGCATGAATAATATTGCAATTGTTCGTGGTGGATCCCACACAATTTGTCAATCGCTCAAAAAAAGGGTTGTGTCGATTGATCGAAAAAAATGCTCCAAAAATACGATCGCGGTGCTTCGAAAGACGTCTATGACATCGTGTCAAATGATGAATCGTGGATTTATGCGCATGATCCCGAAAGTAAACAGCAATCGACTGTATAAGTGTTTCAAATTGAGCCAAATCCAACACAAGGTGCTCGCTTACGAGGCACTTCCAAGCAAATGGTCGCCTGTTTTTTCGGACATGTCGCAACCGTACTAGAACAACGCAGAACAGTCAATTCTGAGTGGTACACAACCATTTGTTTGCATGTTGTCTTCCAAGAAATCAGGAAAGCCAACCGTCACAACAATGCGAGCTCTCACACATCGACTCAAACAACTGCATTTTTGAGCACTCAAAACATCGATTTGATGAGCCATCCGCCGTATAGTCCTGACTTGGCACCGAATGACTTCTTTTTATTCTCGTACGTAAAAAATAAAACGAGAGGTAAACGTTTTTCGACACCTGAAGAAGCGGTTGATTCATTCAGAATGCATGTCTTGGAGATACCACAATCAGAGTTGCAAAAGTGCTTCGATAATTGTTTCAAACGCATGCGAAAGTGTATAAATCTTAATGGGGAATATTTTGAAAAACAATAAAGTTATTTTCGATGATTCGATTCGATTTGGTTTTGTTCTCTAATTGCGAAATATAAAAGGCAACCCTCCTATTACATGATAAATAAGCCAATTTATGTTTATAACCACAGCTTCACCCCGATACATTGAATATTTTGATCACCATTTCTTTCGAGCTGCTGACAACACTCAAAGAATAATAACTGTTTACGAAAAAGCTTCTCAAAACAACGCCGTTCAGAGTCGGCAAAAAACTGTAGGTCGTGAAAGAAAGAATCTCGCGAGCGTTTGATGAGCAGCTAGGTCCTGGTCCCCCTATGGACTCCAATTATCATTATTATTGTTTTGTTTTTATGAAATGCTTTAAATACAATAGTCAAACAATTTTTTAACTCTATTTTTCAGTGTGTTGATTTTGCCTTAATTCAATAAATGAATGAAATGACAAGTTTTTCGACAATCAGAAAATCTGAAAGGATCAAAATGTTGCAATTGTTTACAGACTCAAGCTAGTAAGAGAAAAAAAAATACTTCAAATAATACTGCAGCTGTATTTTCAACTGCCAGTGTCGATTATTGACTAGTTATCAGTAGCGATTCAATTTCCGTTAAATTTTTCACAATTTCAATAACTGCTTGCGTAGTCGGCCCAAGATATCGAGCATAAGCGTATCGTCTTGCCCGGAAAATGCTTGATTTTTGAGAACACTTTCTGATTGCTAATCCATCATTCAACTTATTTTGTGGCATTCATATGGCAATTCAATGATGAAACGATCGCCCATTAGAAGTGGGCACGCGCTTGCTGCTGCCATTCCCCAACACCATAAACGTTCGCAAAAATGATGAAAGTCATCGTCGGTCAATTAAACCGAATTCAAAATTATCTAGTCTGTCACAAGCCATCGTCTACGACAACTCCGGCAACACCGTCAGTGCGGCTGTCCTTAACCCTCACTATCGATTCGTTGAAATTTCTGTCGTTCACACCTGGTGGTCCTAATCTCTGGCCACATAAAACACCCCTTCACCTGAGAACCACAAACAAAAAGAATAACTCAACAACAACCGTATCTTTTAATTGCCGTCACATTCTTTCCCGCACCAAATAACGATAAACACTTATCACATAAACAAACCCAGAGAGTCTACTTCGATCCGATAAGTTACGGATAACCCACAACTGAGCCACGAAGAGTTCCTCTTTCAGTTGACTGCGCCACCAGCTTGCGAACAGTTGCACCATGGCTGTCTGCCCAGACCGTCTCACGCCCATTCCGTACGCAGAATTGCCAAAGCTTCGCGATCTGTACGTCGCAGATTGGCCACGCCACTGCGTCGGCTACTATACATTGGACAACTTTAAGCGCTGGGTGGAAAGGGATCCCCAGATGAAATCACTCTCCATACTCGCCCTAAACGACGACTGGAGCGACGGCACTTTCCTGATAATTGTAAGTTCCGTCATGCGAAAAATTCAATAACTCTACAGACGCTCTCAGGACAGATACCAATTGTTCGTGAATACAATCAGTTCCAGCAACGAGCGGCTGACAACTGCACTCTCACTACTCGACTGGTCACGCGGCTTCAATGTTAGCTTTTTTCTGGAGCGCCACCGCCCCGCTGTGCTGTCCATTGTGCAGGCCTTCCAGCTGAAAACGGAATACGATTGCCTCAATCTGGTCTACCACATGCCTCGGGACTATGCCGCTCGAATGGAAATCAAGTAAGTGTTCCATATCGCATAACAAAGGCAGACGCAGTCCATTGACAGCATTCCACTGACAGCTGCCCGGACAATATTGTGCTGCGGGAGTTGCAGGAGGAGCACGCTGCCATTATAGACGGCGTCTGGCCCAACCGGCACGTGGGTTCATTGTTCCTCATGCGCCGCCTGATCAAATTGAATCCGAATATGGGAGCATTCACTAAGGACACTAACGAGCTGGTGGCATGGTCCTTAAGGTGTAATTCAATGTTTCGAATTTGGCAGCTAATTCTGAATATTGCTTTCAATTAGAATGCAAAGTGGCTTTCTTGGGGTGTTGCACGTTAAGGAGTCCCACATGCGGATGGGCCTGGGCAGCCTGGTGACGAGGAGTGTGTGCAAGAAGGTCGCCTTGATGGGCCATGACATTGTGACCTGCGTGTACGAGAATAATTTCCCGTCCAGAATGCTGCTGGAGAAATTGGGATTTCAATTGGCCGGCAGGGTGTACCTCTTGAGGACCTATCCCACGGTCGACTTCACATGGTCTGACGAATGAAATTTGAATTTTAATTTGCACTAGTGAGTAGAGAGAGAGACTGTTATTGAATACGTTTTACTAAATATATGCCTAATGGAAACCCAAATCGGTGTGTGATTACTTGATGGACTTGACGGTACGGGCACTCGTCTGGGTTGGTGGAGACTTCTAAAGTGGGGCGGCATAGTGCTTATGTCGCAATGACTAGACGTTTTTGGCTTAAACTCAATCATTATGACTATTCTGCGTTGAAAATTGAAAAATTCGGGCTTCTGCGGTACGGGGATCCATTCTTTCAAGTGATGCACACAACGCACAACAGAAATCATGCGGGGGGGAAAGTTGTTCCACCTTCGTCGGAAGCAAGGCCCTTCTGAAACCACTGCCGCTTTCTTAGGATCAGCACTCGATTAATTTCTGGGAAACGCTTCCAACTGGTTGATCTGATGTGTGAGTTAAAAGGACAGGCGGCACAGTACACGAGCCACAGTTCAGTCTCCGTGATTTGGTTGTAGACTAAATCCACCATGATACTTTTACCATGGAGCTTATCGTACGATCAGGTTCTCATCATGGAGCTTATCCTGCGGTCAGGCTGGGGACCAGCTGTGGAATCGGAACATATCCTCTGGTCAAGGTGTCACTAAAAGTAAGGTTCTCCTTCTGGTCGCCACCATCACAACGCATTTGGTTCTATTAGATCTTCCGTTGGCATTGATATCAAGGTTACGGATGTAATCCTGAATCAGCTGATTCATAAATCAGGTTGCATCATCTGGAATTGCAAGAAGCAAACACAAATGAGTGAACAATTGTCATTCCGATCTTTATAGGAGTCTTAACGATACAAAGGGAAACACTATATTTTAGCGGCAGTATAACTTTTTCCCTATATGACTGCGGCTAAGCTATTATGGCATAGAATGCGTAAAATAGTAAGTTCATGAACAGATGTGGGATTTGGTTTTACGTGAACACCTGCCTTAACGGCTTATATCACGGGGAACCTTTTTCCCAAGAGTTGTAAGTAACGCAAGACTAAGCGCCTTAGTTACCCAAGTACCAAACTGGGATCATGCTTGAGGGGCAATCACCCCACCTTGGTTTGATGCGAAGCCTTCCTAAAACTTCTTCCGCTCTTTGGGTCGCAGCGCCCGGTTGAGAATGCAACTCCACACTGAGAAGGGATAGTCCCCTAACTGACTTGCCTAGTTTTGCTTAAACAATGGGCTAGACAAGTCAGCACAGTACACTATCCTCGACTCTACCCGCGATGTTAGGTGGTAAACCACAGCCACCACGAAACTCCCACAAGGGGGCCTACCGCAATGGTCAGGCTGGAACCGAAGTTCCAGGGGCCCCTGACCTCCCGTGGCACCAGAATATAGCCTCTGGTTAAGCTGTCACTACCAGTCAGGTTCCCTCTAAGCCTGGGTCTGTTAGCCGCCATCCCGCCACAGATGGTCTTTTCTCCATCAGTGTTTCCGTTGTCACTATAAATAGTGATACGGATGTGATTTTGAATCATGTGATTCATAAATCCAGTTACATCATCTGGAAAGTTCATGAACAGCAGACATTTAAGTCTTGTTAGCCGGTTGAGTTCAAACAACTTGAACTGCGAAATCAGAGGAAGCTGGCAAGAGAATTTGAAGTTGCGACCCAGGTCCAACTCGGACTGGAGCGTCATTCTCATGGAAAGATAGGCGCATGGCGGAGGAATGCCTAATAACAGTGAGCATCGTAGTCATGGGACCCTGCGAAGGGGCTGCGAATTGTCTATTTTAAAAGGAACCAAAGTCTGACATGTTCCATTTCATTGAATTATATTAAGAAAGAAAACATACAACATTTCTATGCCTTAAAGGAATTCTTTGGATGATTGTATAGGGCTCAGTTAAATAAAAGGTGTCCCAACAAGAACGCAAGATTTAAATTTTAAATAAAACGCAGACATTTAAAAAAATCGTGAATTCTTAATTACATCGTAAAGTAGACAGGATTTAGTTATATTTGGAATAACACATCGGCCATATGGCCGCCGCGGCTTTGCTGGCACATACGCGAAGTTTTAATGAAATTTTCAATGACCGTTTTGCATAAATGCTGCGGTATTTCATTAATTCAGCATCCAATTTCCTCTTTAAAGGCTTGAGTCGTCGTCGGCTTATTCGCATAAACCATCGACTTCAAAAAACCCCAAGGAAAAACGTCCAATGGTGTTAAATCGCACGATCTAGGCGGCCAATTCTGGTCTCCAAAACGCGAAATGACACGACCGGGAAATGGCTGATGCAGCATTTGAATTGTTTCTCTGTCTGTATGAGATGTGGTGCCGTCTTGTTGAAACCACATCCCCTCGACATCCATTTCTTCAATTCTAGGCAAAAAAATTGGTTATCGTTTCACGATACCGAACACCATTGACTGTTTGCCTTTGACCTAACTCATTTTCATAAAAAAAGGTCCAATGATTCCTCCAGACCAAAATCCACACCACACAGTGACACGTTGAGGATGCATTTGCTTCTCGTGAATCACTCGAGGATTTTCCCCGCCCCAAATGCGACAATTCTGCCTATTGACGAAGCCATCAAGATGGAAATGGGCCTCGTTACTAAGGATGATCTTTTCGCCAAAATCAGCATTTTCATGTTCATAATAAGAATGCCTTGTTCATTCGTGTAGTGCTCCATTTTTGTTAACCTTCTACCTTCTACTAACAAAAAACAAAATGTCAAACAATGACACTTCGAATGGCGCTAAATTTAAATCTTGCGTTCTTTTTGGGACACCCTTTATTTTGTGTTCAACAAGTTTTGTCCGTCGAAAGCGACTGCTTTTTCCCATCCCTCTGGTAATTTTTGAACACCATCTCTAAGAAATGAGTCCTCTCTGGCATGGTTCCAATCATTCAACTTTCCTTTGATTCAAAGACCTGAACCGGTGACGTCCCGAGTGGTTTTGCATCAGTCGAACAAACCAGTAGTCGAAAGAAGAAAGGTCTGGTGGATACAGCAGGTAGGCTAAAACTTTCAATTTCAGTGTTTTCAGGAAGTTTTTAACGGCTGCAGCCACTTGGATCGAAGCGTTATCTTGTTGCAAGACCATCTTCTGAAGCCATTGGTCTGGTTTCTGGCCGTTTTTGCACGGCTCATGTGTCAATGGTTTCGACTGATTTTAATTTACCACACCCGTCTGTTTTCGCCCTTTGGAGAGCATTATGTCACCTGTACATCTCTGGCGCCGACCATCATCATGTACGTTGATGAACGGGGTTCACGAAGCTGTACATATCATTTTATTCTTCTGGGCGTTATCGTAGTATATCCACTTTTTGTATCCAGTAACGGTCCTGTCTAATAATCGCTTCCTTTGATGTCTCTGAACAAGTTGTTCCGATCTGAAAAATCTCGTTTTAACATTTCTCGATTTCCATTTGTACGGCACGGAATTTCCTTTTTTCTGAAAGATCCGAATTTTATAAAATTGTTTGCCCTGTCACTTTCAATGTTTTTGGCTTTGGAAGGGATCTTGGCTATGTAATCCTCCAATTCCTCATTTTCAAAATATATAGGCAGGCCAAGGGGCTCTTTGTCTTCGACGCAATAATCACCACTTTTGAAATGTATATGCCACTATCTGCATGAATTTTTGGGCGAAGCGAACTTACCGTAAACTTCTACAAGCATACGATAAGCTTCAACTGCTCTTTTAATCAAAAAAATTTAATATTAATTGATAAATACTATAAAAACATTTCGCAAAGCCTGTTGACTTCAGACAACTCCGAAAAGGGAAAGAAGAGGCAAAAACCAATGTTGTTGTCTAAAACCAACACTGCCGACAAGGCTAACAACTTTCCAATAAAGAAGGAAATCACTTCCAAGATCTGCTTTAACTTGCTGGTGGCGCCATCTATTAAACAATTTAGTAGAATTTAAAGTCACTCATATAAGGGTTTTCGAAAAGGGACTTAACAAATTCGAACTTAACTTGTTAAGACACTCTTTTACCTTAAACAGTCCTCGTCAGTTTATTCTGTAAACTCAACACTTTCATCATGGTAAAATTCTCGAACGTGCTAATTTTAATCATTTAAATTAGAAAAAAATTGTCAAGTCCCTACTGGAAAGTCCTTTAATTGCCAGATAGCCACATCACTTTCCTTACCCAGGGCAATGATTGACACACTTCAAGTTAAAGAAAGTCAAGCAACCACGAGGAGGCCAATGGAAAGTAACCTTGCAACACACTTCATTCCATTTCCACTTGCGGGCGATGGGAGATAACGCAATTCCATTGACACAGACATCTCAGCACTCCACCTAACCCATAAATTCTGAAAACTCTCCCACTCTAGTCGAGAGCTGTGTCCTTCACAAAAGTCGGCCCACAAGCTCTCTTTCACGCCCTCCACATTATCAGTTAGATTAATCCTTTGCATTTAAATAGCAAAAATTATGAGCCCGACTTAATCATTTACCCGTAAGACACAAGCACCATATTTTGACAGTTATGGCCCTCGAAAGTGTGTTTTGCATTTTAAGCGTCATCGAAAATAAACTCCCGCCAGCCTGGACCTGCTCGCATAAACAAATTACCCGACATTAACGTACACAAACTGTTCGTTAAGTGCATGGCTTGTACACGAGTTGTAGCCCCGGGCGACAACTTGTGAACGTAAATCCTTGCACAAAGTGACTATTTAAATTACCCTCACGTTACTCGGGCATTATGATTAAGTTCACCATGGGGCGTCTGCCGGGGCGGGAGGCAAGCCTTCCGCTCGACTGAGTTTGCTGCGGAAAGTTGTTGCAAGTCCACTTAAGAGGCGAAGAAAAATTCGCACCATAAGGCGTAGAGAGAATAATTTGTCTTCATGATGTGCAGTGCAGCGGTGGGGGGGAGGCGGGATGGATAACCTTGGGTGGTCGTGTAACCTGAGCGCAGACCCCATTCCTATGCACGCTCACCGAGTGTCAAGATGACTGACTTATGAGCTCAGCAGCGACAAACATATGCATGCATGTGTGCGTGTGTGTCAGTTTGGATATTTTTTGCAGCCATCTTTGAAGGGACGAGCGGCGACGTCCTTTTTCCGCCATCTCGCCGTTCCCAAAGGGATGCGCTGAAATTTGAAATTCACGAGCAGTTCATCACATTCCTGTTTTGCCGAAAAGTTGAAGTTGAGCTGAATTTGCATAAATAGTTCTTGTGGGACGGATTTCGGGACACGCAGATACTGTGCTGTGTGCGAAGGCACCACCTGCAAGGATAGTCGCGTCCACTTTGAATTAATTTAACATTTCATTTGAAAGGTTAATCCGCTGCGCGAGTTGAACAACGAATTGAGGGACTGTCGCGGACGAAAATAAATCTTCCTTCGGAAACCTTCTGGAGTGTGATTGCATGGCCCATGGGTTGAAAACTTATTTCCTCCACTGCGAAGAGCCCCAGGGAAGGTGCTCCTTAACGAGCTTGAATTTTAAATACAGTTCTGACCGACAAACTTTATGGTGGCTATGTGATGAATTATTTACTGCTCCAGAGAATGTTGCTTAACTCCTGCGCGTCGAAAACTTTATACGAATACTGCGTGGGCGGTTGCTTAAAAGTAAGGGGAGTATTTTTTTTTCCAGAATCACACATCATTAACTGATTTCAATGTGAATCGTGTGTATAGAAACAACGATATAAAATATTTCGTGGGGTTTTGTGGGAAGGAAGGAAAGCTTAATTTGATAAGGAACGTGCTTGCAACAAATATGCTCACTAAGACCTTAAAGCAATACATTTTGTTGCGACATAGCCGGTTTTTATTTGTTTTTCTTTTGATTCTGCGGATATGCCTGTGAATCCGCTGAGGTTGTGATTTCCCAGGAATTGTCCCTAGATGGACGCTATACGCTTTGAAGTTTTTGATAATGGCCGAAGGGCTCCAGTCTTTCTCTGCAGGGTGTTGCAGTTGTCATTATATGGTAAACCTAGACCTACAGCCTGTTTTTCCTAGACACAGTGTCATGTGAGAGCTCGCAGTAGGTTGTAGAGATTTTCCTATTTGCAATGATCATGTCCACTTTTCTCAGAAGGATTCTTGCATGTATATAAATGGTAATCCAAAAAGGACTTGACAACCTTTCAAGTTCAATGTTTTATGATTTACAAACGTTTCTCATCCGTTTTTATTAACCATGATAAAACTGTTAAGTTTGCTATTCAAATAAAGAGTAATATTTTCATGATTATTGAAATCGTTTCTATCATTTCTTCAGCCTCTACAATAGATAAGAGATAATTGGCAACACTTATAAATCATGCTACTGAAGTCGTTATATGAAATAGAAAAAGCTTAAACAGATTAAAAGGTTTTTGGTTCCTTTGTTCGGGAACAGGATTAGCAAATTTGCGGAATTACACCTAAGCGATGAAAGCAAAATGGTTGAAATGTGCCTAGAAGACTTCAAGTTCATTGTAGTAAATTTAAATGTTGTAAAAATTGACAGTGAAAAAGTAATTAAAAAAATACAAATGCAAAGGATCAAGGTTGTCAAATGTCTCCCTTCCGCTGTTTTTGCCCATCATTCAATGCTTCATAAAAAGTGTTACAGTGAGTGGATTTAGTTCAAATATGCGCTGTTTTGTTTGATAATCTGTTTCCATCTTGACGGCAACTTCATAATACCTTCCTAGTAGAAGAACCCCTATTTTTTTGCGAAGAAGTCGGACAGCCACTTTTCACAAGCCTCTTTTGATTTCAACTTCACACAACCAAGAACGTTTGCAATGGACAAGAGCAGGTAGTAATCACTTGGCGCTGTGTCCGGGCTATATGGTGGATGCGATAAAACCTTCCATTCGAGCTCCCGTAGCTTCTGACAAGTCATCAACGAAGTGCATGGTCTGGCGTTGTCCTGGTGGAACACTACACCCTTCACGTTGTTCACTTTTGAACGCTTCTGGTCGATCGCCTGCTTCAAGCGGTCCAGTTGTTCGCAGCAGATGGTAGAATTAAGCGTCTGACCATAGGGGAGTAGCTCATAGTGGATGATTCCCTTGTAATGCCACCAAACACACAGCAAAACCTTCCAGGCTGCCAATTCCGACTTGGCCACTGCTTGGGACGATTCACTGGCCTTCAACCACGACCGTTTTCACTTGATATTGTCGTATGTGATCCATTTTTCGTCGCCAGTCACCCTCCGCATCAAAAATGGGTTAAGTTCGTTCCGTTTCAGCGTTTTGTGTCATATCATGCGGCACCCAAACATCAAGTTTGTTTTTTGTATCCAGCCTTCTGCAGATGGTTTAAAATGGTTATGTGACTAACTCCCATCTCCTGGGCGATGTCACGAGATGCCACATGCCGGTCTAACTCGATGATTTCCATGATTCGATCGGTATTTGTCGTTACAGGTCTTCCGCCGGCTGGCTTATCCATGGTGGCGTTTTCACCGCCTTTGAATTGTCGAAACCAATTCTCCGCGGTTCGAAGTGATAGAGTACCATCCACCGAAACACCATTAATCCTACGGAACGTTTCTCTAGCGGATTTACCTTTAACTAAGGCTTCGTTTTGTAGGTTATGTCAACCCCTTTCAAATGATGGCAAAACTATAGCCAGATACGAGCTATGTAGCGCTTTGTTTATAGCCGGAAAATTCCAAAAACAAAAAGGCGGAAGGGAAATATTTGACAAGCTTATATTTTAAGTGAAGTTAAGAAAAAGCATTAAAAGTGTTCCAAACCTTATAGAAGAGGTACAAATACGATGCAATAAGTGTTAAATACAACTGGCAAATAATTCCGAAGGAGCTGCTCATAAGAAAACTTTATTCCGAAGCAAAACAAAGTAAACATTCAGACTTTGCTAAGAATTGTTTTTGTTTTGACTAGAATATTGAGCATTCCCTATTTCCCAATTTTTAAAAAAAATTGGGAAGTGTTCGTTCACACTTAGAGCGTAAACAATTCAAAAAATTGTATGCCTTTATAAAATGCAAGATTGATAAATGTGATGTCTAGGAGCTTGCCTGCTTAAATTGCAAATGGTCTCAGGAATGACTTTCTTGTTCAAAGAAACTGCATGTAGTGTACTTCTTGGAGACCATAAATTAATATTTGTCTCCCCCAAATTTATTTAGAACAGACTCGGCAGGTATTCCCTGCTCTAGTGTTTTAGCGCTTCAAATCTTAAAAAAAATCGTCCATCGTATAAGTCTCTCCGTCTTATTATAGCCTCTGATTTAAATGGTGACTGACCTGATTGGCAGAGAATTGTTTGGTTTTCTTCGTATAACAGATCGCATAGTCTCAGCATATCTTATACGATTCTAGAAGCCCTGGGTTCGCCCTTAACAGGTCTGCTGCAATTTGCGGAGGAGATTCCATCTTGAAAGTGTGTCCTTAGGGAATATTTGATGAATTGTATGCACTTTTCTCACAACTTAATTTTGTGTGTTCGTTAACTTAAACAGGTGCCCACCCCAGACTGCATCAATATACATTTCAGTCCTTAGGGGGCAACGGATGACAAACATAAACTGACAAGTACACCTCTCTACATTCAGTGAGGACACACGTCTACACTCCAGACAGGTATCCACATCCTGCAGCAGAACGCCTTACAAATGCATAGCAATCGTAAAAACTACTCCAGCCCTCAAGTACCGCCGCAGTCACAAGTCGACTGAGTACTCTATTAGGCAACAAAATCGAATGACAACTCGTACACATAAGAAATTGACTTTCGAAGCAGCCCTTGCCTGCTTGCTTCGGTCCTCGACAGCAGACGCAGTCACTGGGAGAATCGATTATATATGCATTCTTAACTGCTTATTACTACGATTACTGCTGTGAATATTTGCCACTGACTGACATAAAATTCAAATCCCTCATCACAACCTCCGGCCCATCTCCCGCCTCACACAGATGCAATATGAGGCGAAAGGTACATTTTGAAACCCCAGCTGACATAAAAGACAAAATGGAGGCAAAAGGCGTCTCCATGCTGGCAGTGCCTGCAAGACGGGGAGACTTTAGTGACTCCTACGCCACTCACTTCGATGACGATGTCAATGATTATGATGAGTATGACTTCTAGGAAATGGGATTTTCTTCCCTGAGTAATAAAGACTTTTTTTCTCCTTCCCTCCTCTATTTGGTTACTTTTCGTTGATGTTGCCAAAGGAAGCGCGATTCCTAACCTTCCGCACTGGGAGGACGTTAGCTGCGGCGC
Organism: Eristalinus aeneus; assembly: GCA_955652365.1. Lineage (NCBI taxonomy): Eukaryota > Metazoa > Arthropoda > Insecta > Diptera > Syrphidae > Eristalinus > Eristalinus aeneus. Next base: position 7,312,885 of record OY019131.1, on the reverse strand, counting down.
TGATGCGGGGACGGAAATTTGAATTAAAGTTAAAGCTTGTGCGGTGCCTGGCACACAGTGAGCACTTTTCAGTTTTTCACATCAAAAACGTCCTTTATCGATGAAACCATGCTACATCGAATTATCGCCGTCGGACAATATTAACTATGCGCAGCTCAACTCCACACAGATACGAGCAGTACACATGGTCGGTTAGAGTTTTTCTTTGAAGAGAAGATAAAAGCGAACAACCGGAGGGCAGGAATTATACACTCTCCATCCCCGTCGATGGGATTATAATATCACATGGATCTAGATGAGATGGATATGCATAAGTGGGAGAGAAGGAGTGAGGAAAGAGGAATGCATTAATGGTGCAGTTTTAGAGTGGATAACCACATACTGGATGTGGACGTGGCCGAGGGAGGCTGGGATTCACCGTTTCAAAACTTTAAAATTTTACTGGAAAGTCTTCCAATTTGTGCCACTGTCATCGATGCCAATGAAATTTGAAACGCTCCATTCAACGTCGCCGTTGACAACTGAGAAGGGTTGATAGAAATCAACTTCGCGGAAAATAAAATGAAAATGTTGCTACCGAACGATGCAAAGTGAAAATGCTATTTCTGGAAAGGGGGCCGATAACTGTGCTGTTCTCATGCATTGGGAGTCAATATGAGTCTGCATATGATCGAACTGATTGTTCAGCAAGAGTTTTCCGCTTGGGGCTGGGGTGACACAAGTAACAGCAGTAAGGCTCGGACAAGTCATTTTCTTTTGTCTGTTTAGGACATAATTTTGTTGAAGAGGGCAACCAAGTGAAGGTTGGGAATATCAAACACAAACATTTTTCATATAATTGATATGCAACATTAAGTAACAAATAATATTTGCAATGCAACGCTGCAAGGTCTTATTTCATCAAGAGTCACGTTTGCTCTGGTCACTACTGAATTCTCAGATGAATTTTGACAATAAACGACCAAGAGTTAGGTGCGTTTCTTAAAGTGTCATTCTATTATGGTTAGCCGCAAGTGTTGTCAGAATTCCAAGAGAAGAGCAACTCTGCAAATAGTGGATAAGATTCATGTCGAGTGCAATATTCCAACTGAAAAGTCTTAATACTGTGCAAAGCATTTATTAATTTGCAGAGGGTTGTGTTTAACCTGAATACCTCAACAACCATTTGATAAAAAAATCTATCAAGCACTTGAACTTGCCAGCAATGGAAGGCAGTCAGTCAGTTTACAACCTTAGTATTTAAATAATAATTGTTGACGCGACAGTCTACAGGGCCTAGCTTGCTCATCATCTACTCGTGTTGTGCGCACTACTGTTCTCTCACGAGTAGAAGGGACGCCGACTCCGAACGGCAAAACTTGGGAAGCTTCCTTAGACAGAACGGCAAAATTTGAGAAGCTTTCTTAGACAGTTATTACACTTTGAGTGTCGTCAGCAGCTCGAAAGAAGTTGTGCAGTGAAAAATTCGAGGAGATCAGCCGAGAATCGAAACTGGACCCTTCGTCGTGTGAGCGTCCCACTCAAACCCCTCTGCCACGGCGGCCACAACTTTAGTACTTAATTCGAGGTAATTCTACAATCTTCTCTTATTATTTAAAACGTATTATTTTCGATAATGTACCGTCAGCAGAATAGGTCGTTAGCTTGACACACCGCACCATGTTCATATTTTTGTACGACTTACTGCGTCAATGAAAGTTTCCTGCAATGAATTCATTGCCTCAGTGTTGTTTCATAGGTTCTCCTCTCTTCATTCTCTCCCCGCAAGAGATAAACATTGGCATATGTTGGTTCGGCGGTCGATCCGTGATATATGAGTTTCAAGTTTTTTAAAACTGTACTCCGCCGATTGACGTTTCATAAGTAGACAATTCTTAGGTAGGTAGGTAAAAGGGCTACCTGCCTACCACTGAATCGCTTAGAATCGAAAACCTGTTCATACTACTACCAGACGGTCTCCTTCTTTTAAGATTATACGAAGTCCACATGAGCAAGCGCTTTACCGATAAAGTGCCGAGGTTTTCAGCCCCAAAAGTATCAGTACCAAACACCGCTTATTTATTTCAGCAAAGAGTGGAACATTGACAGAGGAAGTGCACTGCAGTGCTCTCACCTTCTCTACAGGCCTCGCAGAGTATTTCATCACTAAGCAAAAGTACACTTAAAAACTTAGCGAAAGTGAAGTGTCAAACTACCGCCCGCAGTCTAGAGATAATAAAAATGCCGCGGATTTCAGCCAGCAAGTGATGTCACGTAACAGACCATGAACAGCATAAAAAGACTTCACTGACTGTGGCCGCCGTGGCGTAGTGGGTAGAGTGCGACACTTACATGCCGAAGGTCCAGGGTCGATCCCCGACTAAACACCTCGCATTTTGTCACGGCCCCACCTCTCTTGAACTGCTTACAACACTCACAGAGTAATACGAGGGTTGCCTTTTATATTTCGGGATTAGAGAACAAAAACAAATATTGATCATCGAAAATAGCTTTATTGTCTTTCAAAATATTTCCCATTAAGATCTGTACACTTTTTCATGCGTTTGAACCAATTCTCGAAGCACTTTTGCCATTCTGATTGAGGTATCTCCAAAACATGCATTCTGAACGCATCAACCGCTTCTTTAGGTGTCGAAAAACGTTGACCTCTCATTTTATTTTTTTGTCACAATGCCATAGACGTGCTTCGAAGCATCGCAATTTTTTTTTTGGAGCATTTATTTCGACCAATCCACTCGAGCCTTTTTTTGAGCGATTGACAAATTGTGTGGGATCCAACGCGAATAATTATTTTTTGACGGTCATATGCTCATGCGATATTGAATGTATGCAGCTCCCACTAATGCCTACGGTTGTTTTAATCTCACGATAGGTCACATGACGATCTTGTAATATCAGTTGGCGCACAACATCAATGGTTTCCGGAAAAACAACTGAGTTTGGACGACCTTCACGAAATTCGTCTTGGAGTGAACTACGACCTCGGTTGAATTCACCATACCATCGAAAAACTCAGGTCTTGGTGGAGCTTCATCGCCAAGAATTGAATTAAGTTCATCGATTCACTGTTGTGAATCGCCGAAAGCTGTAAAAAATAATCGCATTCCATTTTTTGGGCGAGATGAATCCTTTAAGTTACTGTACCATAAGCAACACAAAAAGCGTTTGTATGTCAAAACGTTCTGAGTACGTATAACCTCAAAAATATTAAACTTTGCGATAGAGGTGGCAGTTGCCAGATTGCAACATAAGAGCTACCCAATCCCGAAATATAAAAGTCAACCTTGGTAGTCGATAACGTTTGCTACCCACTAGAGTGCGACACTCACACGCCGAAAGTCCAGGTTCAATTCCCGGTTGACACCTTCTCAAACTTCGCCGTTTGGAGTCAGCAGAAAACTGTAGCTCCCTTTTACTAGTGAGAGAACAGTTCCGCGCAGAATAAAAGTAGTTGATGAGCGCTCGTATGTCACAACGTTCTGAGTACGTATAACCTCAAAAATGTCAAACTTTACAATAGGGCTGGCAATTACCAGTTTGTTTTTTTTTATTTAAACTTTTTTTATTGAGTTAGTACTTGGTCGTTTGTGGCAGCCATGGCGTAGTGGGTAGAGTGCGACGCTCACACGCCGAAGGTCTAGGTTCGATTCCCAGCTCAACGCGAATTTTTCGAATTTTTCACGGCATCACCTTTTTCGAGCTACAAATAGTAATAACTGTCTAAGAAAGCTTCTCAAATTTCGCCGTTCGAAGTCGGCAAAAACTGTAGGTCCCTTCTACTCGTGAGAGAATAGTAGCGCGCACAACAAGAGTAGTTGATGGGCAAGCTAGGCCCTGGTCCTCTCTGGACTGTAGCGCCAACAATTATTATTATTATAACTACCCGCGTAATGAACAGACTTATGACCAAAACCAGAATAACTAGGCCTTCAGAACATCAATATAACAAATCACTCAATATGTCCTGAGACATATAGGGGGCCCCATTAACAAAATTATTTATTTAATATTGCTTGTTTTTTTACTGGCGCCCCATATATGACTTATTCTCCATGAATTTTATATAATTGGTATATAAAATTCATCATTTTGAGGACGCCAACATTCTTTTAAAGAGTGTCTTAGATAATTCAAAATTCTTCTTTAGAAGTCAAGTAAATTTCAAAATTGTTCCAAACATTAAATTAATTTAAGGCACTCCTCCTTAAATAATTTCACAGAAATTCTTTAAGCGATGAAAACATACATCTTCAATCACAACGATTTCCAACCTTAAAGTAAGTCTTCTCTGAATGATTTAAGCCAGCCAAATAGTTAAATGAACAGCCAAGATTCCGGCGTAAAGCAAATCTCTCCCGAGAATCGTTTTAAGCGTTTACCTGCCGAATACCCAGGAGACAGCGAACTTTGCTTTTTTTCGGACTGCTATCACTTCCTAGGCAACAAAAGCAAACTAGATGCCAACGGCTGGTGAGGGATGATAGGTATTGCAATTAAATTTGTGCGAATTCCACCGAAATGAGTCTAAACAAAAGCACAACTCCATTGTAAACCGCAGCCGCAGCCCTAGCCAATTAAATGAAATTAGAACAGAATTAACAAAGGGCTGTGGAATTTTGTTTTCTGGTTCTTACGAAAGGGGACGGATAAATATTCAGGAAAGTTCGGCAGAGGTGTAGGCGTCTGTGGGATGATTCCGACAACGAAATTGCTTTGACATTTTTTTTACTGTAATTGAAATGAAGCTTTTGCATTGACAACTATTATGGTTTGTTAAGCAAACATGGGATATCGGCGTGTGAGCGTTGCACTTAACACACTGTGCCACGGCGATTATGAAGAGTGCATAGTAACAACATGCTTAAGCGGATTTGACCTTCCGAAAAGGGGTTCATTACCTTAAAGATTATCCCCAGCGTAGGTTAGAAATTGCATTAAAATAGAAATCGATTATCAGGTATACCCGTATGAAATGAGCGATTTTTTTTTGAAAATAAAACACTAATTATTAATGGGAAAGTAAAAACATTTAATTTAAAGTATTGGCCACTTTCTGTCGCCGTGGTCGCAGTGTCGTAGTGGGTAGAGTGCGACGCTCACACGCCGAAGGGTCTAGGTTCGTCTCCCAGATCAACACCAATTTTTCGTATATTTCACGGCACCACCTCTTTCGAGCTGCTGACAACACTCAAAGAGTAATAACTGTCCAAGAAAGCTTCTCAAATTTAGCCGTTCAGAGTCGGCAAAAGACTGTAGGTCCTTTCTACTCGTGAGAGAACAGTAGAGCGCACACCACGAGTAGTTGATGGGCAAGCTAGGCCCTGTCCTCCTTTGGACTGTAGCGCCAACAATTATCATTATTATTGGCCATTTTCTACACATTTTGACCACCTTTCTGGCAATTTGTGAATACCACGCCAATAGAATTGTTCATCTTTTAAAGCAAATCAATCAGACACCCAATTTTCGACCTCCTCGTAGGAATCAAAGTGCTGCTTAGCCAATGCGTGTTCCATCGATGAAAACAAATGGTAGTCGGAAGGAGCCAAGTCTGGTGAATACGGCGGGTGGGGTAGCTGCTCCCAGCCAAGTGTTTTGATTGTATCCTGAACCGGTATTGCATTGTGTACAGGTGCATTGTCATGGAGCAAAATTACCTTGCCGTGTCTTCTGGCCCATTCTGGTCGTTTCTCGATCAATGCATGGTTCAAATTGATAATTTGTTGTCGGTAGCTATCAGAATTGACGGTTTCTCCAGGTTTTAGGAGCTCGTGGTACAGCACACCTTTCTGGTCCCACCAAACACACAACATTATCTTCTTACCGAATCGATCTGGTTTTGCAGTCGATGTTGATGGTTGTCTCAAATTCATTATTTCCGTTTAGGATTCTTAAAATAAATCCATTTTACATCGCCAGTAACAGTCCGATGCAAAACCGATATTCTTTCGTGTTTGTGAAGCAAAATTTCACAAGTGTTTTTTCGATTTTCCATCTGTCATTCAATTCATGTGGCACCCATTTTCCACACTTTTGGATCTTTCCCATAGCTTTTAAACGGTCAGAAATTGTTTGTTGTGCAACATTTAACATTGCTGCTATTTGCTTTTGACTCAAAGTGTCATCTCCATCCAATATCGCTTGCAATTCGGCGTCTTCAAACTTTTTTGGTGGTCTTCCACGTTCTTCATTTCTCACATCAAAACCATTGTTTGTGAACCGTTGAAACCATATTTTGTATGTTGCTTCTGATAGAGCATGCCCACTTATATTGCATATATATATTTCTGTTAATCTTCGCAGCATAATTAATTACGAATTCCGAGTAACTACATCTTGCAGTGATATATTTTCCTGCAAATTTCTTAATTTTTAAGAAGCTGAAATGCTATACTCGCCGGCACTAATACTTTTTTAATAAGTCAAAAAAATCGGTATTGTTGTTGGCAGCGTAATTTACACATAAATTCTTAAGCCATACAAGAATGGTGATGCTTCATAAAGTGTCCAATGACTGCGTTTCTTACTTTAGCAGCATTATCTGACACAATTGTAACTATTTTCGTATTATCGCACCATTCCACAAAAAACTGTGACAACACATTAGCGATGATTTCTCGTGTGTGCGAATCATGCATTTCACGAGTTGCAAGTACAGGTGAAAATAAGTTGTCGTTGAAAATAAAATTACTGGTGACTGTATAGTAGGATTTATTGCCATCAGAACTCCATACATCAGTAGTCATTCGTGCGATTAGTAGTCATTCGAGAGTCATTCGAGAGTCATTCGAATTGAGAATCGTGATGTTATCGAGATGTTGTAAGAATCGATTAACACTCGAGATATCATTCGAATGCGCCCATCATTAGATCTGATCCATTCAGGAGGGGCGTTCATTATATTCTCGGTATTGATATGAAGGAAAATCCTAATTCAATTTAAATTGTTTTTATTTTCCAATATAATCTCTTCTTGCAGCAATGCAGTTGCTACATCTTAAGGTAAGCTCTTTTAAACCCAAAAAAAAAAAAACATAAATTTCCTCTTTCTCTGCTTACTACACATTTATTGCCGACTTGAATTCTTCATCATTTGAAAATCTTTAAATAATCACTAGGGGCAATGTCTGGACTATAGGTTGGGTGTTGGATTTCTTCGAAACCACAATCTCGCGCAGCAGCTTTGGAAACTCGCGCCGTGTGAACAGGAGGGTTGTCATGAAGAAGCAACACACACTCTGCGAGTTCACCCCGTCTTTTCTTTTTAATTTCCTCCCACATATTGAGAAAGTGGAAGCGTAGGATGTGGCGTTGATGGTTTCACCTTTAGTTTTGTGCTCAATGCGCAATTTTTACTTTGAGTCCCAAAAAACTGCGGCCATGAGTTTCCCGGCAGACGGAGTTTCTTTGAACTTCTTCGGGGGTTCTGTTCCTTTTTTATGCCACTGCATGAACTCTTTTTTCTTTCAGGGTCAAAGTCGTGAGCCCATGTTTCGACCTCAGTAACAATTCGATCCATAACACAGTTAGCGTTCTCACTACACATCTCCAGAAGCTTTCTACAGCATGCGATTCTCACTTTTTCCTGAGGCGCTCTGTGCATTTGTGGCACTCACCTTGCACTGACCTTTGAAAGGTTAAAATGGTCGTGAAGAATGGTGTGACCTGTACCAGTTGAAAGCTTGGTGATCTCTGCCATCATTTGCACCTTTATTCGGGCCTCCTCAAGAACAAGTTTTTCGACTTCTTTGATGCTTTCTCCCGTACAAGCAGTAGCCCGGGCGCCGGAGCGGGAGTCGCCTTCAATGCTCTATCTGCCTCTCCTGAACTCACTTGACCACTTTTGCACAGTTGATAATGAAGGTGCGAAACCCTGGTAAGCAGCCACCATCTCTTCATGAATAGGTTTTTGACTTATTCCTTGCTTAGTGAGAAACTGAATTACAGTGCAATGCTAAATTTTCACCATCATCGTGCATTGAACAGTTCGAAAGGTAATTTCTAATTCGTTGAAAAAGAGATTCATCGATGCGAAAGATAGCATCATCGTTCTAAGTCTGCAATAAAATATTGTTTCTCAATTACTCAAATGTCTCTGCTCATGAGTGAAAAATGGCGCGCGGCCAGTATCTATGTGTCTTAAGGCACCAATGTCAAGTTCGCTGTGGGATAGGGTTGCACTTTTTCCTTATTTTTTCTTTCAACGGAAGGAAGCACAAAGTAAATATCCCTTACGCAATGCACCAATAGAATGTTTGTTGGGAACGCCAGTAGTGCGTTCCATTTGGGAAGTTTTATTGTTTTATCTATGGTATTCGGGGTCTTTGGTGTCATTATTGTAATCCCTACAACACCATTTCTTCTTCTTCACTGAACGCTACACAACGCCATTCGCTAATGGAATGCTCTGCTCCCGACCTCTGAGTGATCAATCCTCATACAATCACTCTCATGTTTCTTCTGCGTACGGCCTTTGGCAACATCGCACAAAGACACATCCTGTTGCCAGCTGACCGCTGCGAAAATGTGATTACGAAATGGGAGGCAAAAGAATAAACTACTTAAGACAAAAATATTCTTCCTGATGTTCCCATGTAAACGCATTTTTAATCGGCTGTAATTCGAAAAAATGAACGGTTCCGGACCTATAAATCTCCTCACCTCGTGGAAGAAAGAAATCAACAAAATTCAACAGAATGCCATCAACGAACAATTGAATCGGTGGCTTAAAGAGAACGAACAACGCTTTCGTCGCGACTGTTCATAAAAATTATTCACAACATCCTCACATAACAGTAATAAGGAACAAATAAATTCAAATGCACTCTGCGGCTGATGACTGTCACGGAATTTAGTCCCAGTCCCATATGTCTCCATTAAAAATCACTCAATAAACATTATCCTCGCACAGGCCATTAATTCCTCGAAGCCGCCACACAGAGACCGGCGCGGACGTAGTGACCGAGAGAGTGACCATCCGGTCGGACTTGGAAATCAATCAAAAGTGACGATAACTTCCCTTGGGGCTTTTAACTTGATGGTCAGCACGTCCTGACTTTTATTGAACCAGAAGGACTGACACACACGCTTCGATGACACTCTGACGTTTATGGATCCAAAGATTGGCGAAAGTTCGTTTCACTTAATATTTTATCAATGTGAGTGTACGGAGAGTGTATGCATGGGTGGGAGTGTTTTTTTTTTCTTTTTGTTATTTAATTCCTTTGTTAGCTGCCCGATCCAGCACTTTGGTGAAAACTCAATTAAAGCACTTACAAAGCACTTTTATTAAGTTCGGATTCCCTTCTTAGATTCAATTTGCGTTGCAAATTGGCAGCAGAAAGTGGGGAAGCGGATGCAAGTTGGAGACACGGGCATCCGTGCCGTGTGGAGGAGAGTGTGTTCGTTGTGAGTCCTTGGCGTGTGTTCAGCACCAGGGTGTACGATTTATTTCCTCTGTCCTATGAGAATCCTTTGCTTTGTAAATATTTCAATTGACATTGACCATGGCTGCGATAACAGAGCTCGGAATTTGCGAGATCTTCGATATCGTCTGGCAGCATTTGGCAAGGAAGAATTTTGCGAGCGCTGTGATGAACAATACACATGCACACGCGATGGTGTAATGCAATCTTTGCCCAATCAAATGGCATGCAGGAAAGTTTCATTCTGTGCAGCTGGAGGACATCCATCTAGAAGACGCATATACGCAAGGGAGATGGAAATTGTGTGTGGTTGTTCTTTTCTGTGCAGGAAACCTGCACTTATACATTTTCCAAAGGGAAACGAAGAAGATAACCCAAGGAGTTGGGGGCGAATTCATTTGAAGAGTCTCCTAAAGTAGAGATGCCATTGCACAATCTCCCATTCTTCTTTTGCTCTCCTTACTCTGCTCTCCCATCAAAGGACACACGGAGGATTTGCATATATACCGTACAGAGTTATAATGCGCTTTCTCTTCGTTTCGTTTTTATTTTACTTCATGTTCATCCTCCTTCCCAGAAAAGCCGGAGATAATATGAAATCCAAATGAAGCTGGCTTCGCTGTAGGACTCGTGTAAAATGTATGTTATCAAGGGATTTTCTAGTGGAAATCCAGAAGTGAAAGGTAAAGATTGCATTTGACACAGGAAACGTGATGCGGTGGCAACCAATTAGAAGGAACCATCTAGGCGTGTGATGGGGGAATGCCTTTGTCCTTCATCCTAATGATCTCTGTCCTCATTTGCAGGATATCGATGCACTTAACTGTGGTTACTTGTGAAAGCAGAAATATTGTAGAGGTAAAGCACACAATATTCCTTTTTACAGAAACGACTTAATTCTGTAGTTAAATCCAACGTTAACGCCTTTTCCTTTTTGTTGTTTTAACTCATTTAAGTTCAAAACTACAGCAAATTTAGTGTGTGTTGGAATAAACAAGAAAGCATGATAGACAGTTGTTTTTTTTTTACGCGAAGAAGGTTTCGTTTAACGAAAATTAATTTAAAATAAGCAATTCAGGTCCCAAGAAAGAAAGTATGTCACCACCTCAGTTTGCAAAGTGAAATGGTTACAGTAATAGGATGCTTTAGTTGAATTATTAAGTCAAAGAGCAAACAATTTCCTTAGACGATTTGCACTCGGCGAAAAAAAATAAATACAGATAAAAATTCGAATGAAAACGTGGAAATTGACAGCATCATGTTACTTTTTGAATTTTTTATTCGCAATTATCTTTCAAACACTGTAAGAGCTTTTTACGTGTCTCTCAATTTAGGAACTTCTACCTTAAAATGAACGAGTTACCTTAGAAGAAGTACAGCACTGTACAAAATAATAGCACTGTAAAAGAAAGGGCACTCAAAAACATAGAAGTCACTTACACCTGAAGAAAGTGTTATTTTGATATTCATCATAAGAATTCTATGAAACATGAGACATATTATGACTACAAATCGGTCGACACTTCTGGTGGTAGATGAAAACAAAAAAGTTATTATTAAAAGACAGTTTTGATGTCAAAGGTTCATAGCCTGTGACAAGCCAATACGGTTTGACGTCGGAAAGCTACAATCGCACTTGATCGCTTTGAACTTTGCCGACCGAGTCGCCCTGAAACTCACCCAGCCTGCTATAACTATATAAGACTGGAAACGTTGTCAAGAAGCCATCAAAGAAGCTCCCACTGATGCGCTGGGTTTCACGTCACCACCCAGAAGGAACCCATGGTTTGACGACGAGTCCAGGCAAGCGCACGCAGCTAAACTATACGGCTATAAGGCGACGCTGAATCGAACAAAGAAGGCTGTTCATAAGTTCTACAAACAAAGAAGAAGGAAAAAGCACGGGCTTCTCAGAAGGAAAAAGAAGGAGCATGAGGAAATGGAAAGGTGTTATGGCAGGAATGAAGTGCGAGAGGTTAACCGAAAGGTAAAACAGCTACCCGGAGGATACAAGTTTCGGGCCTAGGTCTGCCGGGACCAAAACCGACAACTCGTAGTTGAGTCGCAGTCTGTGCTGAGAATCTGGAAGGATCATTTCTGCAGACTCCTTAACTGCGATGACGGCCCAAATACCGCTATTAAGCAGAATGTTTCACTCAATTTGGACGATGATAGACAAGCATTCCGTCCCCCCGACGAGGTGAAGTTAGTACTATCCAAGCTGAAGTCGATCAAATCGGACGGACAGTTGAAGATGACCAGGTTGGGCAGATGCACCAGCTCATCTGTAAGATATGGTCGGAGGAAAGCATGTCCGATGAGTGGAATCTCAGCGTCATTTGTCCGGTCCACAAGCAAGTGGACCTTTTCGACTGCGCCAACTACCGTGTGATTAGTCTCCTCAACATCTTATACAAGATCCTCTCTGCCGTATTGAGTGAACGGTTTCAGACCGTTTGTCCAAAACCTGATAGGCCCCTATCAGTGGGGTTTCAGACCAGGGGAGTCCACAATAGACCATATCTTCACATTACGGCAGATCCTGGAAAAGACCCAAGAAATGTAAATTAACACTCACCACCTATTCGTCGATTTCAAGGCCGCATATGACAGTGTGCATAGAGACGAGCTATACAGTGCCATGTCTAGTTTTGGCATTCCTACCAAACTCGTCAGATTGTGTAGGATGACGATGGAGACCTCTTGCTGCTCCGTCAAGGTCGGTAACAAACTCACCGAGACTTTCAGTGTCAAAGAAGATTTTAGACAAGGCGATGTATTGTCATAAGACTTCTTCAACATCATCCTCGAGAAGATCGTGCGTAATCCACAAGTCAACACCAGAGGCACGATCTTCCAGAAGTCAGTTCAATTGCTAGTTTACGCTGATGACATTGACGTGATTGGACGAACAGAGCGAGCCGTCAATGAGGCGTTTGCTTGCATTGAAGCAGAAGCGGCTACAATGGGTCTAGTGGTGAATGAGGGCAAAACGAAGTACATGCTGTCATCAAGGAATTACACACAACATTGATGTCTCGGGCGGAGTGTCACACTAGGCAGCAGAAGCTTCGACGTAGTCAATGACTTCGTCTACCTCGGCTCCGCGGTAAACAGGGACAACAACATCAGTACCGACATCAAACGCAGAATCACTCCTGCCAATCGCTGTTTCTGTGAGCTCATGAGGCAATTAAGTAATAAAGCTCGCTCTCGAAGGACTAAGCTCGCTTTATATAACGACTTGATCATCCCAGTCCTACTTTATGGCGCGGAATCTTGGACGTTAGTAAAGGCGGATGAAGAAGTCCTTAATCTGAGAGAAAAGTTTTTCGTGCGATTTTTGGTCCTATTTGCGTTGATGGCATCTGGAGGAGAAGATTTCACGACGAACTCTATGGGTTGTACAGCGTCATGAGTCTGGTCAAGCGCCTACGAATGCAACGCTTAAGATGGCTAGGCCATGTACAGCGAAAGGACACCACTGCTCCGGCCCAAAAAGTCTTGGAATCCGTGCCATTGAGACAACACATCTGAGGAAGGCCTAGACTAAGATGGCGCACACAACTGGAGAAGACCCTCAACCAACTTGGAGTGCGCAACTGGAGACAGCTGCCGAAAGATCGTGCTGGCTGGAGAGGCATGTTGTTTGAGGCCCAAATCCACATGGGACTGTAGCGCCACAAGAAGAAGAAGAAGAAGAAAAGTGCTGAATGTTCTCATTTTAGACATCATTTGAGTTTTACTTGAACAATTGCGTTGATTTTACAAAATCCAGTCCAAAGACAACTTATTGTTGCGAAAAAACTTTTTTTTTTGCAAAGTTTTAAGGAAACACATTAATATTGCAGTGGGCGCCGTGGCGTAGTGGGTATTGTGTGACGCTCACACGACGAAGGTCTAAGTTCGATTCTCGGCAAAGAATTTTTTACGCCACCACCTTTCTCGAACTACTGACAACACTCAAGAAGCAATAACTGTCGAAGAAAAAGTTTCTAAAACTTGGTAGTTCGGAGTGGGCAAAAAACTGTAGGTCCGTTCCACTCGTGAGAGAACAGTAGAGCGTACAGCAAGTTGATGAGCACGCTAGGCCCTGGCCTCTTTGGGAACTGTTGCGCCATCCAATTATTATTATTAAATTAATGTTGCAGTCTTACAAAATTAATTTTAAATTGTGAGAGACATTGAACTGTTGCCTTTTCTTGTTCCATATTCCGCATATCCCTGTCAAAAATCTTTACAGTACTCACCTAACAACAACTTAAGCCACTTGCATCTTTAAATCATTATGAACTCATGAAATTCCTCAGTACTTGAAATTTGTATATATCATGCTCTCTCCATCTTTGAGCTAACCTCGCATCTCTGGCTAATTAGTTGAGTTTCAAATGTAACCGAGACATGTCGAAACTGTTGCATTACCATGGGTATAAACACCAGTCATCTGATACCCATTCTTGTTTTTAATTAGGCAAGGACTGAACAACGCATTCGAAAACGTCCCTCACAGCCTGAACCGATAGTGTGGCATGAACTTGCTCGTATACTCAAACAAAATGCAATTTATCACTGTCACCCAGGAGCTCAGGTCAAATGAAAAACACGCAGCCCCACAACTGTCACCGAAACCAACTCTCCAATTCAGCCACAAGCAAGTAATTGCGTTGTAAGCCCAGACTTTTTCACCAACTCCATTCAATCCGCACTGGATTATGCGCTTGTTTACCAGCAAATAACAAACACGATATTTTTCATAGAGATAAATAATTTAACCGTCCGCATCAGTGAGTAGGGATATTTGTTTCTGTTTGTGGTTAACCACTTAATTAAAACTTTCCATTCAAAAACAATTCAGTCCGGGGCAGGGAGGCGAAGGATTCCCCTTCGCCTGCCAGTGCCAACCGTTCGAGAGCACACACATCGTATCGGCATTCAGCTGAATCGAATTCATCCAACTTTATTACATCGGCATTGTTGAGCAGAAGTATGAAAACGCAAATTAAAACAATACTTCTGGCCGTGGCCTAACACAGTCCACTGCCGTTGAGCGTTCTGGTTGATCCCCGATGCCATGGTGGCGGTGTTATTAAAAACATTTCAATTCAAAAGCAAAAAACACTCCTCATACATAGAGACGGGGACGGTTAATGGGTGCAGCGATAATATGACTAGCTTCACAAAGCAAAGCCGTGGCGCAGCTACGGTGAGCAAGTTTGAAGTTGTGAAAACATACAGAAGTGTTTCGACTCTGTCGAAATCATTTGTAAGCCACCATTATTGCAATGGCAGCCCTTAAAGTGAATGTTACAAATTAATTCAATTGGAAGTTTTGCATATAAAGGGTAATTATGTCCGGTTCGTTTAAGCGTACATAGGGCCAAAGGGTCGCTTAAAATAATAATAATAATAATTGGGTGGCGTTAGAGTTCATAGGAGGACCAGAGCCTAGTTACTCATCAACTACTCGTGTTGTGCACGCTAGTAGTTTCTCACGAGTAGAAGAGATCTACAGTTTCTTGTCGACTCCGAACGGTGAACTTTGAGAAGCTTTCTTGGATGCCAACAACGCAAACAGGACCAAAAATCACACCTAAAACTTCTATAGTTCAATGCTAGTAGAAAACGCTTAATTTGTCTACTGATGACATTCTTAACACAGTTTTTGATTATTTGCTCATAAAAGAAGCACTCAACTAATTCCGTTCAGTTCATTTATGCAAACGATTTTTGTTTAACAGAAAGATCTATGTTGCACAATAGAGAAGGTGAGTGAGGGCTGACTTTTTAAATTCCCTTATTCAGCCCTAGGCAGAGCTGCTTTCGAATAAAGTCTTGCCCAAAAGAATGTTTATCAAATCTGTCTCAAGGTCTTTAAGAAAATAAGTGTAAACAGAAAACGTCCGGCATCTTCAATAACATTTTCTTGTCTCCCACAAAAGAATTTGAATGATGACGATGGCGCAATCAAAAACACCTAAGAATGTTGACCTTGATATTTTGGGATTGGACATCCCTAGTGTCGAAGTCCGGCAAGCTCTATCGTAAAATTTGACAAATTTGAGGTTATACGTACTCAGAACGTTTTTACAACCGCTATTATGTTGTTTACAGTAACTTTACAGTAACTTGACAGTAACTTTACAGTAACTCAAAAGATTCACCTCGCCCAAAAATGGAATTAATTCGTGAAAATTTTCGTGCGATTGTTTTTAACAACTTTCAACGTGGATTAACTCAACAACAGTGCATCGATGAACTTAATTCAATTTTTGGCGACGAAGCTACATCAAGGACCAGTGTTAATCGATGGTATGGTGAATTCAACCGAGGTCGTAGCTCACTCCAAGACGAATTTCCTGAAGGTCGTCCAAAATCAGTTTTTGTTCCGGAAACCATTGATGCTGTGCGCCAACTGATATTGCAAGATCGTCATGTGACCTATTGCGAGATTGAACCTAAGGCATTAGTGGGACCAGCATACATCCAATATTGCAGGAACATTTGACCGTCACAAAAGTTTGTTCGCGTTGGAAACCACACACGCTTAAAAAATGCTAGTGCCGATTGGTTGAAAGAAATGCTCCAAAAATACGATCGCTGTGTATTTCGAAACACGTCTATGACATCGTGACAGGTAGTGAATCGTGGATTTACGCGTATTAGCCCGAAAGTAAACAGCAGTCGACTGTATGGTTGTTTCAAATTGAGCCAAGTTCAACAAAAGTTGCTCGCTCACGAAGCACTTCCAAGCAAATGGTCACCTGTTTTTTCGGAAAAACTGGACATGTCTCAACCGTACCACTAGAACAACGTAGAACAGTCAATTCTGAGTGGTACACAACCATTTGTTTGCCGGTTGTCTTCCAAGAAATCAGGAACACCAACCGCCGAAGACGGATCACTCTTCACCACGACACTGCGAGCTCTCAAACATCGGCTCAAACAACTGCAGTTTTGAGCACTCAAAACATCGATTTGATAAGTCATCCGCCGTATAGTATAGGGACCGAATGACTTCTTTTTATTCCCGTAAGTAAAAAATAAAAATAGAGGCCAACGTTTTTCGACACCTGGAGAAGCGGTGATGCGTTCAGAATGCATGTTTTGGAGATACTTCAATCAACGGTTCAATTTCAAACGCATCCAAAAGTGTATAGATCTTAATGGGGAATATTTTGAAAAACAATAAAGCTGTTTTCGATGATATTTGTTTTTGTCCTCCAATTCCGAAAAATAAAAGGCAACCCTCGAAAAATGTTTTTATCACACACTCTGTTTGACTTGATGCTGTCTACGAGTAAATACAAAGAGTGCGCCTGTTACACACATCACAGAGAGGAATAAAAGTAGTGGTGCAATTATTTATTTTATTTGTACCTCAAAAGAGCGAATTTAAAATTAGTTTGGTAAATTAACGCGTTTACGCGAAGACAATCTGTTTTTGTTTTTCTTGTTTCTGCTTTTGTTTTGGGCAAGAATAATGCAATAGACTTTGTATGGAAGCTATTGTTATTTCAGGACGGCAACCAATTTTTCTTTTTTTTTTAACTTCTAAATATAAAAAGACCACATTTTTGGGATGGGTTCGTGGTAATGCATTTGTACTGGCGACCTTACACTTTCCGCAAAAAATAGTCAATTTGGGTTAAGTCCCAACAAGTCGGTTCCTTAAATACAATATCTGAGGCATGAGTGTAATATATTGTGGCAAAACATATTCGCATTTAAGTTTGTTTGATGAACAGAGCCTATATTAAAATCGTAAGCATGGCTTTAAGCAAGAATGATAGAAATACAGATTACGCATTGCGCATGTCTGTCACCTTCTGTCAATTTTTGATGACGTAGGCTGACATAACGGATGTTTACTTTTTATATACGGATGTCAGGTTTGGCTGCGATTTCCGGGCGTTTATTTGAAAAAAATTAAAAGAAACATATTTTGTAATTTATTAAAAATTAAATAAAGGGAAATTTTTGAAAATGAGGTGTGCTGTGTTTGGCTGCAATGCAAACCGAATGTACGGTTTTATCGGTTCCAAAACACAACAGTGGATTCACTTATGCAGGAGAAAGGATAACTGCACATTTCACTGCGGATAGTTTTGAAAGAAACTTACAATTTGAAATGGGCAAGATGATTTGTTTATTTACTTACATATTAAGTCACAATTTTATTACAGGCCTTTGCAAAAATAATGGATATAGGTTGAAGGCGGGAACAATTCCAACAATCCAACTGAGAGCAATAGTCGCTCCTTCATCCCGCGACATCAGAATGCAATCAAAGGCAATACATGAAATGATTGCAGAGCTTCTAGCGGAGAAACCAGTCTCATTGACATTTAATTAAACTCCTTCGGAATCATTTTATTGACCAAGGGTTTAAAATAAATGGAAATGAAGTAAAAAAAACAATCCTTACGCTTCTAACGTGTACAGCGTCTGAATGTCAGTCACCCATAAGATATCGGCAGGCCATTTAAACGTTATTGGAACTGAAAGACAGAAAGTTGAAATGGCTACAAAACTTTTTTCTCACATCTCTCTCATTTAGGTGACCAAACAGTTGCTTCGGATGACACGCCTGACTTAGTTTCCGAATGTACTCTTACAAGTAATGTTTTGTCTACATACATATCTGAATTATATAAATATGTTAATATTCTTTTTACTTTAAGGTACGATACTTACGAGTATAACTATAAATCCTCCGAGCATTGATGTCTACAGCCAGGTGGACAATGAATTGGAATCTTAAGCTCACGATGGGCTTGACAACTTGGCTGGGTACATTTGCCATAAGTTGGGGGATGAAATTCCCGACATACGTGTTCATCAAAATAAGGACACGACTTTTACGTGGGTTAACCATCTCAACGAAGGAGGCCTGGATAAACCCACATCTGCACTAATGGTTCACATGAAGCAACTCGAAGAAATTTTCGAAAGTGTGAATGGGGATGACCCCTTGATCTCCCCTGAATATCTTAAGACACATTTGGAACTGACCGAAAATGTGAACGGTGGGGAGAAAATAAAAAAAAACTTTATTTTAGAGCACGAATGCATTTAAGGATAAGGAAACTAAACAAAGAAATTACAGAGTTTCAATTCAGAAAAAAAGAAAATATAATAAAATTGTCCACTTCTAAAACTTTACAAAATTATGATTATTGCCTTATGAAACTCTGTGAAAGTTTTTTCCACTCTGCATGCAAAATGCTTGACTTAATAGCTCGGAAAGTAGTTGGATAGTCAAATTAACTCAATTGGATATACACTTAAAACTTATTTTATGTTAAAAAGTTCTTAAAACGTGAATAATATCAGAAAAAAATCAACTAATAACTTTTCCTGCTTCAATTTGTATGTAGATATTAAACAATAACAAAGAGCTGTCAAATCAGAAGTCTCGCGTGACGTAAGCTGCGCAGAACGAAAGAAAATTGAACACTCTATTGCGCAATCTCTTTTTCTATCATTCTTGATCTTTAAGTAAGTCATTTGACATCTGCCAGTTGAATAGTCCACAGGATGACCATGACCAAGCTTACTCACCAACTACACGTGTCGCGGGCGCTACTGTTGACTCCGAATGGCGAAGTTGAGAAGATTTTTCTTGGACAGTTATTACTCATTAAGTGTTGTTAGCAGCTCGAAAGAGGTGGTGACGTGAACAAATTCGAAATGTTCAGCCGGGAATTGAACCTGGACCCTCAACGCCTGAGTGTCCCTCTCTACTTACTGCGCCACTGGGGCCAATAGTGTTGTTAACTTAAAATTCTACACCTCCAAAAACACAATCTACATATCTGCTTCCATAACAAATTACTTTTGGTTTATGAACTTGGCCGATTTTTGGAATGAAATTTAATATGTGAACAGGTCTATTGACTATTAGAAGAGCGTTGGAGTTCGATTGTAACTAAGCTGAGTCTACAGAACCCATCGTTGAAGACCTGTGGCATTTTATGCATGAATAAATATTAGTCTGTTCATTTGGATTGGAACCGATTTCAAAACGAAGTCGTAGTCGGTTTTATGCAGCTTTATGTTTCAAACTTTATTCGAATACTTAATCGAAACTGCTTTAAATTAATAAGAAAAAAAACATTCACTTTGTGTGACTGTCCTTACAGAAACAAGACCTGAAAAGATAAACTGACTTCTCTCATTCAGAGATCCACCTCGTATACGTGAGTCCAGTTGCAACAAAATGTAAGTACTATCTGTTACAAACCCTGTCACAAACACTGCATCCCCCTATCGAACGGATAGTAGTTTCATCATAAAATCGATAAAATGTATAAAACGCACACAAGGCGGACGGACGGGCGGTTCGATGATAAATTTAATTTGCATTTAACAAAGTGAACATCCGCGATGCGTCGAAAGCGATAAATTTAATTTAGGACTCGTCGACTGTGGACAGGGATGGGAAAAGGACGAGAGAACTAAGCCAGCAGCGGGCAGCAATACTGAAGCATTGTGGGAGCTAGCACCTGCATTGCGAGGCGTTAACGTATTTCAACTTCAATAAAAATCTCCCAAAGATTAATGATCATTAAATTACTGGTGCTTATACGTTCTTCTCTGTTTTTAACATGACTTCCGACCGGGATAAGGATATTGGAACGGTTGAGAGGACGTGAGCGCAAATTTGATTTATTATCTGCGAACTCAAGCGCTCCGTACTTTATTATGTTTACATACAGAGCATGAAAAATGCTGATTTTATGCATCCGCAGTTAATTCGCTGGCGACCCGGTTCTTGGCGTTTTAATCCTGGTACTGATCTTGATCCATGAATTTTCTTTCGCTTTGGTTCGACAGAGGTCCTTGTGTAGCTATATTAAATTATTCGTACATTTAGGGAAGGTCACCAACAGTCAGTGCAAGACCAAACATTAAAGCTAAGGCTGCGGTGTTAAGCTAGTCCTTCTTTAAAACATTTAAGGTACACAGCGGATTTCCAGCTTCGTCAGCAAAATTTGCTTTTAAGAACTACTTTGATTTGTTAATAGGGAGTATCCCTCATAAATAAATCAAAAACCGACCACAATACTCGTCTTAAAGTGGAAAACTACAACATTTATAAACAACCAAGTAAATTCCCTTTTCCACAGACTTTCCTCGCCGCCTTACAGAAGCCACAATGAACTTCCAAACCAAAGTAAATGGTCTCTTTGAAAGAGAATACAAACCATACTCCTCGGTAAATGTTGTCAACTGCAGCGTATCCTTCGGAAAAAGTTCCGTTTTTATTCACATATCTCAAAAGTAGAGAAACCACGTCACAGAACTTCACCACCGACTTGGAGTTTATGAGGGAGCAAAAAATTAATTGAAAACTTTGCTCAAAATGAAAACTAAGAAGGAACTACTTGCGCAAAGTTAGGGACAAGATAAAATTAACCATGAAAAGATGTGAAAAGCTTTATGAAGTTCTGTTTTTGCATTTACTAGGACTTATGACAAGTTCACGACCATGTATGCCAACACCGTTGGTCCGTGCATGATAAAATTCTGAAAATTGTTGAAAAGTTTATTAGGATGGAGACATGTGATACTTTGACTGTGTTTGCACACTTTATGAAGCTTACTCTTGTTAACAGGAAAATGTTCTCTTAGCAACCAATTACAGGCTTACTGTCTGTTGCTGAATAAAAACAAACGTAAATAAAGTGAGTTTTGTCATGGTTGCGACAGATCAAAACTAAGAAAAGGTTTTTGCTTTCAAAATTGTAAGGTTATTCTTTCAAAATTTAAATTTCCCCTCTCTAAGATCAAAGTGGTGATATAAACAACACCACTTTTCAATTATTTGACAACACTAGCTAACCCGCTTGTCAACCAACAAATCAATCCGTCATTTCGTTTTCAAAAAAGTGGATTAAAGTTCAATTTGAAACGAAACAAATTATAATTTTCACCAAAAATACAAAAAAATGTTAAAAATACTCGTCTTGGAAGGAGATAATCTGGAGCCTTTCGCTCATAAAATGCTATGGTAGTTCCATTGAACAATATGTGTGGAATGAAATGTTTGCGAAGCGTTGAGAACCGCGTAGAAAGTTTATGGAGAGTAAGTTCCGTCGAAAGCAGAGGTGAGTCAATGAGAATTATGTAATAACAAATTAAATTCAAAAAGACTTTGTAAACGTAGTGTGATCAGAAAAAAGTTGAAAACAATGCTGGACTCATTGCAAAGGGGATAAGATGAGTATAGGAAATTTTCAGAGACTATTTTGGGCATGTATCCGTTCGAAAAACACACAATTGCATAGAAAAGAGAACTCCGTTGAAGTCTTTGCAATGAAAGTAGCTTACAATTGATTGAGTCCCCTACCAAAGGCCGTAAGGCTAATGTTCACAGTGTTCTTTGATAAATATGGTTTGGTGTAAATTCATTTCAATTAGATCAAATCCATATCAGGAAATATCCTTCTAAGGTTGGTTGCGTCTTTTGTAGAATGCTGGGCGCTGAAGAAAGGAGTTTTGGACAAAGAATTGCAGTTTTTTTCATCATCACCAAGAATCCTTATACACAATCTTTTCTTTTTTTTTCTTTTATCTTTATCTATACCTTTCCTCAGGCTAATCTATCCCCATGCGACTTTTTGCTTTGCAAAAGACCGCTTCGTTCAGACAAAGAATTGATAGAGGGCATACAAGGAATCCGAAATCGACGAAAATAAAAAAACACGAAAGTAATCGTTTAAAGGGCAAACTTGATGGAGATATCGGTGACAGAAAATTGAGACGAAGAAAATTTTTTACAGTTGTAAAAGTCATGCAACCCATTACTCTAAGACATTCAAATCTACATGAATATTTAACCCTTTTAGTGCCGGGCGAAATGGAGGTGCCTATGCGAGAAAAACCGGCCGAATTTCACAGTTTTACAAGGGTTCGGGAAAATGCTTATAAAAACCAAACGAGAAACGATATTTACATGATTCAAAAAGCTGCGTATTATAGATGAAATACAGAACGAAACAATGACACTAGTTTTTTTGTACTCATTTGAGAATTATAGAAAAAACAAAGGTATATATGTTTATAAATGAAGTAAAAGTTGAGTTCTCTCGTACAAAACGTGTTTGCGATCGTGGAGAAACTAACTGATCCTACGTTTCGCTGCGGCAATGCGATGTTATTTTGTGTCATATAAAACACTGTCGACAAGTACCGATAAGGGTCCAAATCCACAGCTATTTACGCCGCAGATCGAATATCGCCTGAGTGGCGACCATCGGTGTTTATGTTAGACTTCGGTACCTCCAAGCGATAGGAAAAGGTCGTCGTCCACAAAGAGCTAAAACGAAAAACTATTTTTTTTAATTCTCTCATAGTGAAATTAGATCATTTATAACGTATTACAAAATTTATTTTGAGATAGAGTTCTCCCGCAATGCGAATAGTAAAGCGCTACGAGGCGCGGGCCGATATATCGGCTCTGGCACTTCTCGCGAGTGTAGAAGGAGCCGATATATCGGCTCCCGGCATTCAAAGGGTTAAAAAATCCATTATCTCCACTGCAAAGTCAGGCATGGTCATCACTGCCTCCAATTGTGATGCGTTATGATGCGTGTTAACACTTGAGCTACCGACAATTCTTGTATAACTATTCCTACCGCACGTTGTCAGATTGACCGACAATTAAAAATATTATCGACTTTATTATTCAATGCAAATAATTTTTGATTTGTTGCGTAATGTATATAAAATAAAGAATTTTCATGAAGGTTGGCCCACATTTATAATAACAAAAATTGTTGGCGCGACAATCCACAGGGTCACCAGGGCCTGATGAGCTTGCTCATCAACTACTCGTGTTGTGCGCGCTACTGTACTCTCACAAGTAGAAGCGACCTACAGTTTTTTGCCGACTCCGAACAGAAAAGTTTGAAAGGCTTCCTTAGACAGTTAGTACCCTTTGGGTATTGTTAGCAGCTCGAAAGAGGTGGTGCTGTGAAAAATTCGAGGTGTTTAACTGGGAATCAAAAATAGACCCTTCGGCGTGCGAGCACTCTACCCACTACGCCACGGCGGCCACAAAATTTATTTTTATATTCTTCTTCTTCTTGTGGTGCTATAGACCGGGGTGGACCTGGGCTTCAACCAACATGCCTCTCCAGCCAGCACGATCATTCGCCGCCTGCCTCCAGTTACGCACTACAAGTTGGTTGAGGTCCTTCTCCACTTGTGTGCGCCACTTTAGCCTAGGTCGTCCTCTGTTTCGTTGTCGCAATGGCACGGATTCAAAGACTTTTCGGGCCGGAGCAGTGGTGTCCATACGCTCTACATGGCCTAGCCATCTTAAGCGTTGTATCCATAGACCCTTAACAAGGCGCATGTCGCTGTACAGCCCATAGGGTTCGGCGTTAAATTTTCTTCTCTAGATGTCATCAACGCAAACAGGACCAAAAATCGCACGCAAAACTTTTCTCTCGAAAAGACTAAGGGCTTCTTCATTCGTCTTTGTTAACGTCTAAGATTCCGTGCCATACAGTAGGACGGGAATGATCAAGCTGTTATGTAAAGCGAGATTAGTCCTTCGAGAGAGGGCTTTATTACTCAATTGCCTCTTGAGCCCAAAGAAACAGCGATTTTCAATTGTTAGTCTGCGTTTGAATTCGGTACTGATGTTGTTGTCCCTGTTTACCGCGGAGCCTATTTAGACGGAGTCCTTGACTGCGAAGTTTCTGCAGCTCAGTGTGACGCTCCGTCCGAAACGTCGATGTTGTATGTCCTTCCTTGATGGCAGCGTGAACTTAGTTTCGCCCTCATTTACCGCCAGACCCATTTTAGCCGCTTCCGCTTCAATGCCAGCAAACGCCCCATAGACGGCTCGCTGTGTTCGTCCACTTCTGGAAGATCGTGCCTCTGGTGTTGACTTGTGAGTAACGCACGATCTTCTCGAGGATGATGTTAAAGAAGTCATGTGACAGTGCGTCGCCTTGTCTAAAACCTTTCTTGACATTGAAGGTCTCGGTGAGTTCGGTACCGACCTTGACGGAGCAGCGGGAGTTCTCCATCGCCATCCTACACAATCTGACGAGTTTGGTAGGAATGCCAAAACTAAACACGGCACTGTATAGGTCGTCTCTATGCACTCTGTCATATGCGGCCTTGAAATCGACGAATAGGTGGTGAGTGTCAATTTGCATTTCTTGGGTCTTGGGACTTCGCTGGCCTGAAACCACACTGATAGGGACCTATCATATCATGGACAAACGGTTTCACACGCTCACACAATACGGCAGAGAGAATCTTGTATGCAATGTTCAGGAGACTAGTCCCTCGGTAGTTGGCGCAGTCAAAGGAGTCTCCTTTCTTGTGAACCGGGCAAACGACGCTGAGATTCCACACATCGGGCATGCTTTCCTCCGACCATATCTTACAGACGACATGGTGCATGCACCCAACCGGTTCATCTTCAACTGCTTTAAATAGTTTCGCCCGCTATAGGAGCTTTGTTCGACTTCAGCTTCGATTGAACTATCTTCCCCTCGTCTAAGTCGGGGGGACGGAATGCTTGTCTATAATCGCCAAACAGAGTGGAACATTCTGCCTAACAGCGGTATTTGGGCTGTCATTGCCGTTAAGGAGTCTGCAGAAATGATCCTTCCAGATTCTCAGCATTAGAATCAGATTATTTTTATATAATTTCTAAAATTCTTTATAAAAAAAACAAATAAAATTAAATTTTTATACACAATGTTATTCATACATAATATACTATATTCGGTATCCTAACATTGTTTTCAAAGTATTTTAGTCTGAAATGTGCATTTGCCACAAACATATTATTCGCGCTTCGAACAAATTTTTGTTATTTTCGAGCCTTTGCAAAAATTTTTTTGACAAGTTTTGTACGGACAAATCGGATCTTGAGGACAGTGTTGGTGAAAGCTTTTTTAGGAGATTTTGTATATGCTGTTCAAAAGTTAAATTGAACAAAAATTCCTGCTTCAAAATGTTGTCTCACTTTGTTTCTTTATACAAAATTCAGGCATTTATTCCAGCGAAGTCCAAAATGTTGGAAAATACCTATAGCGACCACCTGCAACTTTTCGACTTCATGCTGTATTTCCTCGCCATCTGGTCTGCCACATCTATACCAATTTGTGTACTAATTTAAGATAGAATAGTCTCCGGTAAATGTTTTTTGCTTTTTTCTATTTCTGAAATTGAACAAAAATTCCTGCTTCAAAATGTTGTCTCACTTTGTTTCTTTATACAAAATTCAGGCATTTATTCCAGCGAAGTCCAAAATGTTGGAAAATACCTATAGCGACCACCTGCAACTTTTCGACTTCATGCTGTATTTCCTCGCCATCTGGTCTGCCACATCTATACCAATTTGTGTACTAATTTAAGATAGAATAGTCTCCGGTAAATGTTTTTTGCTTTTTTCTATTTCTATTCAGTTATATTTAGAACTTAGGACAAACACAAGCACACGCCAATCAAACTTTTATCCCAAATTTGTCTGGTTTGTTTGGCATATACTGCGTAAATCTATGCCTAGTCTTTGACAGAAACAACTGCTCATCAACAGCAATTTTTGCACCAGACTTATAACAATTTTGTGAATTTTCAATAAATCAATGCCATATACCAATATTGTAATTGTCAACTTCATCGGTTTGAAAACGCTGACTTCTTTCGCAATTTATATCAAATTGCATGAACTTCATAGTTTCGACAACGTATTAAAATATAGAATATAGATATAGAATATAGAAACGGTAATTTTGGGCGGTACTGGTAGGTTTAGTGTTAATGTGTAAGGTATCCTGTTCATTGGCCTTAATTTTCATTTAATTTTATATAAATAAAATATCTTAAGTACAAGTATGTTTTTATTTGCGTTTATATTATGTAATTAAGAAATATTAAAACTCATAATTGTTAGGACAAGCCGTCGAACCATAACAGATCTCAGGAAAAACAATTGCTGCATTCGTTGATCATTATCTCGCACATCAACTCTATCACTTAATCCAGCCAGTTTCTAAAACCAATTGACCTCAATATTTTAAGCCACGTCCATTATTTCAATACACAATACAAACTTATCACAAACCGTCCGCCGTCCATTGCGTCTACAAGTAGCAACGCTTCAGTGGAGTCATTGTATCCTTAGACAACCCTGAACTGTGCACGAACTTTGTAAACATTCCTTCATTCATAAACAAACTTTGATCATCTGGGTCGACAAACAAGGGAATAACATCTTGATTTACCGTAATCAAATAATAAACATTGTTGAGCGCAACTAGTGATCGACGACGAAATGCACAATGCAAGAGACTGCATTTCTACATATGTGTACGAGTATACCAGTGTATTCTTTCTTTGAAAATTAAACTCTTATTATTAATGCGAAAGTAAAAACATTTTATTCAAAGTGTTGGCCATTGTTTTCTACATATTTTGACCACCTTTCTGGCAATTTGTGAATACCACGCCAATAAAATTGTTCGTCTTTTAAAGCAAACCAATCAGACACCCAATTTTCGACCACCTCGTAGGAACCAATGTGCTGCTCAGACAATGCGTGTCCCATCGATGAAAACAAATGCAACTCGGAAGGAGCCAAGTCTAGTGAATACGGCGGGTGTGGTAGCCAAGTGTTTTGATTGTATCCTGAACCGGTTTTGCTTTGTGAGCAGGTGCATTGTCATGGAGAAAAATTACCTTGCCGTGTCTTCTGGCCCATTCTGGTCGTTCCTCGATCAATTCATGGCTCAAATTGATCATTTGTTGTTGGTAGCGATCAGTATTAACGGTTTCACCAGGTTTTAGGAGCTCGTGGTACAGCACACCTTTCTGGTCCCACCAAACACACAGCATTGTCTTCTTGCTGAATCGATCTGGTTTTGCAGTTGATGTTAATGGTTGTCCCAGATTAACCCATGATTTTCTCCGTTTAGGATTCTTAAAATAAATCCATTTTTCATCGCCAGTAACAATCCGATGAACAACCGACATTCTTTCGTGTCTTTGAAGCAAAATTTCACAAGTGTTTTTTCGATTTTCCATCTGTCTTTCATTTAATTCGTGTGGCACCCATTTTCCGCACTTTTGGATCTTTCCCATAGCTTTTAAACGGTCAGAAATTGTTTGTTGTGCAACATTTAAAATTGCTGCCATTTGCTTTTGACTCAAAGTTACATCTACATCCAATATCGTCTGCAATTCGGCGACTTTAAACTTTTTTTGTGGTCTTCCACGTTCTTCATTTCTCACATCAAAATCATTATTTCTGAACCGTTGAAACCATCTTTTGCATGTTGCTTCTGAAAGAGCATGATTACTATATGCCTCGACAAGCATTCGATGCGACTCTGCAGCACTTTTGTTCCAATGAAAACAAAAAATTAATGCTTTCCGGGATCAGGGTCAAGCTTCCACAGCAACTTCTGTTGTGTTGTGTGTACTACTGTTGTCTCACGAGTAGTAAAGTACTTTCTACTCTAATTTTTTCCAACTTCAAACGACTAACTTTAAAATGCTTTTCTGTAGACAATTGAATGTTGTCAGCAGCTCGATAGAGGTGGTGCCATAATTAAAGTAGAAGCTATTCAGTCCGGGAATCGAACCTGGGTGCTTCGTCGTGTGAGATTTGCATTTTATCCACTACAACATGACGGCCACATAAATGGCACTTGCATCGTAAAAATTGAAAGGTTTTCCATCCTCGGTATATTCTATCAGTTAAGTATTTCATTGAAAGCATAGGGGCCTAAAAATCCTATGACATGCCAGGATGTCTCAGCACTTAGCAACAGATATGCTTCATTCACACTGATTTTCCTACAATATACTCGCGTAAGGTACAGCCTTCTAACTAGTCTGGCTTCCTTCAATTCAGCTACTGGATAGTGTCTACTAGAAATATTCAAGAAACTCCTTGTGAACTAAAGGACTACTCCTTTATCAGTCTTTTTTACCACTTAAGAAAATAAAAGACTGAACAACAATAACTGGGCACTTGCTTTTCTGGGGTTTCACAAATCTAACCACTTCGCTAAGTATAGCCACCAAATATGGTAATTCTTAAGCCCCTTTTTGGCGGCATTCTCAAATTTACGGACTTGTGCACCCTACCACATCACACAAATATGGAATGTTATTCCCATTTCTTTGTTTCCACCCAATTAACAACCACAGGCATTCAAAACCTCCCTCTTCCTCCTCCTTCCTTTCACCCTCTTTTCGTGCCTATCTCTGCCCCCTGCTATGAACTCACTCTTCAACTCTTAAACACATCAAAACTAAAAAAAAAGTAGTTGGAGGCTCGGACATCTTTTTTTCAAAATATCCCTGCAAGGGTAATTCGACTGGATAGCAGACGGCTTCTCAAGAAACCTCTTTGCGTGGTATACAAAGTGTGACAAGCAAATAAACAGGAAAAGTCGAGCTCAAGATTGAGACTGAGTCAGTAACTTGGAGTTTAGCAGTTTCTCAGTTATCTCCCGATAGTTCTGCAGAACCCGATGTAGAACTCACAAGTTACCTGATGCAGTGAAAAGAGCAATCTCCCACTTTGACGTGTAAGATTCGTTATTATCCATATTTGAAAATATGATTTGCTTTAAACTGTTTTGAGTCAAACCAAATTCTCTTCTTACTGCTGTCCATTGCCGTGTGAAACTTGTTTCCATCAAACGTCAAATATTCTGCTTTCCTCTCCAGTGCACTGAGCTTGACACTGAATGGCACATCAATTGAAGTTTTTTCAAGTGGAATAATCTGCCAAATAAACCCATCACAGCTCTGATGTTCATATTGCATGCATAAAAACTTTCAGGATATTGCAATTTCACGTCAGAACAAAAGACTCGTCCCTCGAGCAAAGCAAATGCTGGTCGATTGGATATGTGCATGCCTCAGCAACTCATACACTAAACTAACGTGTTTTGTCTTTCATTTCCACGAAATGCCCGAACTGCAAGATGAATGCAAAAGCCTGCAAACTTGGATGCGTTTCACCCGAACGTAATCCATCCACAACAGTGGAACTCTTGGACAGTGTACGTTTCTTGGATATTCGTAGAAACTGGGATATTGTACCGGGATCATAATAGTTACCTGCACCAGACAACAATACCTCGGAGCTCAAATGCAGCTAGTCGTGGCCAACCAACTAACATCTTATGGTACCAACGTTTCTTTGTTGGGAAACGCTTCCCTCTCATGACAGGGATTATCTCAAAAGTTTGGAGCAGTTGGATGCGGTGCAACTTTAGACTAATCTGAGAGATTTGTTAAAATGTATTTTGTGACCAATTGTACAATGTGTGAAACAAGCTTGTGTCGTGTTGTGTTACATGCCACAATGCATGGAACACACATCTGCAATTTTTGCGAATTTAAATAGAAACTTCATTGTTCGTGCAGGAAACACTTTTGACATTACCGAGACCAAAGTGAAGTGGGAGGTAGAAAGCAGTTGAAGAGAAGAGAACTCGCCTCTCAGCTGTTGCCGAACTTGGTGTACCGGGGCCCCTTTCGGAGCTAGGTTGACACTATGGCGGAAAATAATTATTTCAGACTAAATAGAGAATCATAAGGGTGATACGAACTAGGTTGGACATTAGTTTCAACCAATTCAGATATTTCCAGGTGTCGTCAATCGCGAAGTAGATTTGTTGGCGTGGGTTTTCACCTTAACTCGTTAGACCTGACCAAGCACTGATTATTTACACAATTAATATCAAGTAAAGTGGGTTTCTACCTGCATACGCAGAATGTCAGAATCTTCCTACTTTGTGTTAATAATAATAATAATAATTGTTGGCGCTACAGTCAAAAGGTGGACCAGGGCCTAGCTTGTTCATCAACTACTCGTGTTGTGCGCGCTATTGTTCTCTCACGAGTAGAAGGGACCTACAGTTTTTTGCCGACTCCGAACGGCGAAATTTGAGAAGCTTTCTTAGACAGTTATTACTCTTTGAGTGTTGTCAGCAGCTCGAAAGAGGTGGTGCCGTGAAATATTAGAAAAATTAGTGTTGAACTGGGAGTCGAAAATAGAACCTTCGGCGTGTGAGCGTCGCACTCTACCCACTACGCCACGGCGATCTACTTTGTGTTATGTTACTTAATTCAGGTTGGAACACATTTCCTTCTTCTTCTGCATGACTAGCCGCTCTTTGCGTTGAATCCATCAATATCAGACTATGCGCATGCCACCGTACAACCCTTAAAGCCTGTCGTTTTACCATTTCCTTTGAAGACGAACCGATGCAGGTAGTGACATAAGCTCAGAGTACGTGCTTTCGTGTTAATATGGTAGAACTTCCTCTTTGTTTGTTTTACGGGGTGGATTCGGGCTCAAACAATAAGCTCTCCGGCCAGCATGACCATTCACAATGCCTCTCCACTTCAAGCTAGTTTCTACGCTTGTATGCTCCTTTATAACGCTAGCATGAAATTTTTCCTTACTTGCATGCGCCATTTCGTTTAAGGACGTCCTCTTTTACATTGTCCAAGTGCCTCAATTTGAAAACCGTTCCGGCCAGCACTATGGTCTACTTAGAAAACTGATCTTAGGCATTGGATTCCCAAATGTATTGCTCAGCATAGCTCCTGCAGCTCGTGGTTGAACCTCCTTTTCTAGAGGCCATATTCTTAAAGAGGACAAAAAATCATACGCAGCATTTTTCTCTCGAAACGATAAAAGACTTCTCAATTTACTTTCAACAGAGCACATGTATGTCTATGCACCGTGTAGCAAGACGGGGGTGATCAAAGTATTGGTACTCTGTTGCTGAATTCCATCTTGTACCCCAAGGAGCAGCGGTCGGCAAGAGTTAGTCTGCGTTTGATCTCGGTGCTGATGTAGACGAAATTCTTAACTACTGCTCTGTCCGAGACGTCAAAATTGTGTATCCGTCCTTGATGACAGACTGCACACAGTTTTGCTCTCATCCACCGCTAGATCAATTTAAATCCATTCCTTTTCAACGCGCCAAGGAACGCAACAGTTTATTTAGTATTGTTAAATGTTAAATTTTATAATTTCTGGATAAGATTTTTTTTTCCAGAATAATCAATTAATTCTCAAAGTCGGACTGTTTATTGGAAATATCCTTCTGGATTATTATGTTTTTTCCTACAAGGACCTCGATGATAGAAATATCCTGGTCTCTTTGTTGATATTACAAAGCTTTCGACATGGTCGATCACTGTATTCCTTTCAAAAAGTTCTACTCTGCCGATTTTCGTCGGTTTATTGTAACTTGGGTTACATCCTACATATAATATATAGAAAACAGAACTCAACAAGTCAAAGTTGGAAGACTTTTAGCAGTCCAACAGTAATTTCCGTGCCACAAGGTTGCATCCTTGTTCTCATTCTGTTTGTTATGTTTGTTTACTCCCTATTTTTTCTTCAATGTCGTGGTAGCGCCGAAGTCTGTGGATAAATTTGCTTTATCTCAACAATAGATTTAAACTTGGTTGCATCTATAAACCGCGCTGGTTGCTTACTTCGGCAGAGCGACGATTATATGGTCCTGTCTGCGGCGAAGGCGAATTGAGGAGAAGACACAGCCGCGAAATCTATATGCAATATGTAGATGTACTTTAAAATGTACTGTAGTTCGCTCACATCAAGCGAATGGGCAACAACGCTACAGCTAAGGGCCTCTCTTAGTTCCAGCCCCCGGTTTCTAGAAAGAGATGAAGTTCAAACCTTCGGTGTAAAGATCGATCGTTTCCGGACGCTAGAGAGCTTGGTCTTGACAACTGGAGGTAGCGTGCCCGGGACCATCACGAATGGAAGGCAGCGATATCTCAGGCTGAGACCCTTCATGGGTTGCATGCCAGATAAGAAAGAGAGAAGTTTCAGCGACGAACTCTATGGGCTGTACAGCGGCATGATCCTAGTCAAGCGTCTACGGATACAACGCTTAAGATGGCTGGGCCATGTAGAGAGTATGGACCACTACTTCGGCCCGAAAAGTCTTCGAATCCGAGCCATTGGGACAACGCAACAGAGACCAACCTAGACTAAGGTGGCGCACACAAGTGGAGTAAGACCTCAAACAACTTGGAGTGTGTAACTGGAGATAGCTGCCGAAACATCGTGCTGGCTGGAGAGGCATGTTGATTGAGGCCCAGGTCCACTCCGGAATGAAGAGCCACAACAAGAAGCAAAAGAAGAAGATTATTGACCCAAAACTGTACTGAAATGACAACATTCCAAACTATATGCTATACGCCGAATATATGCTGTCATGTTTTCGCATTTTCAATAGCTTAAAAGAATATCGTCAACGAAACTTTTGAAGATCATATTTCTGAGACTTGTTCAAAGTAGACTATAGTATGGCATAAGTTCATGGGGTAGTGCATATCGTAGCAAACTTCAACAATTATTTAACTTTCAAAAAAGATATTCGTAAAATTTGCAAAAGATCTCGCTTAGCTAATTAAATAGAAATGTAAGTTTCTACCCGTACACCCGGTTTATTTAAAGTGTTTTTTTGCAGGTTTGGTTATTTACCAACTCCGATTGCAAATAATCACAACTTGCGTATTATGAAGGTTGCGTTTTATATTTTGAGATTGGGCAATCGTAGTGTCGCAATCCGGCAATTACCAGCTCTGTCGTAAAGTTTGGCATTTTTGAGGTTATTTGTACTTAGAACATTTGCTATTTGTGTTGTTTACAGTAGCTCAAAAGATTCATCTCACCCAAAAAATAGAATTGAATCGTGAAAATTTTCGTGCGATCAGTTTTTACAACTTTCAATGTGGATTAACTCAACTACAGTGCATCGGTGAACTTAGTTTAATTTTTGGCGATGAAGCTCCTTCAAGGACCAGTGTTTATCGAAGGTATGGTGAAATCATCCGAGGTCGTAGTTCACTCCAAGACGAATTTCGTTAAGGTTATCCAAAATCATTTTTTGCTCCGGAAACCATTGATGCTGTGCCCCAACTGATATTGCAAGATCGTCATGTGACCTATCGTGAGACTGAGACAACCATAGGCATAGTGAGACCTGCATACATTCAATATTGCATGAACATTTGACCGTCAAAAAACTGGATCCCACACAATTTGTCAAACGCTCCAAAAAAGGGCTCTTGTCGATCGATCGAAAGAAATGCTAAAAAAAATACGACCGCGGTGCTTCGAAACACGTCTATGTGACAGGTCATGGGTTTACGCGTATGAGCCCAAAAGTAAACAGTGGTCGACTGTATGAGTGTTTCAGATTGTGCCAAGTTCAACAAAAGTTGCTCGCGCACGAAGCACTTCCAAGCAAGTGGTCGCCTGGTCGCCTGCTCCAAAAATACGATCGCGGTGCTTTGAAACACACACGACAACGCAACAGGGGATGAATCGTGGATTTAAGCGTATGAGTCCGAAAGTAAATAGCAGCCGACTGTATGGGTGTTTCAGATTGAGTCAAATCCAACAAATGATCGCCTGTTCTTTCCGAAAAATTGGACATGTCCCAACCGTACTACTAGAACAACGCAGAACAGTCAATTCTGAGTGGTACACAACCATTTATTTGCCAGTTGCCTTCCAAGAAATCAGGAAAACCAACTGCCATAGACGAATCACTCTTCACCACGACAATGCAATCGGCTCAAGCAAAGGCGTTTTATTTTGTTCCTGTACAAATTTACTGTTGAGACAATGTCTTTAACTCGTATTTCCCTACCCTTTCTGACATATCGATGTTGCGCTCATTCGCTTAGTGACTTTAGATGAACTTTGGTCATATGTAAGATGTACCGTACACAGAAAATGAGATATAACTCAAGTTGTTAAGCATATAAATAACACATACGCCATGGTAGACGCGTCCGTATAGTCTTGGGGGCACAATTAAGCTTAATATAAATAGATTAGTAGAGTTATGTTTAAGGCTTATTTAATTGTATATAGTTAAAAGTTTAGGTTAGGATGCAATCTAACTACATAGTTACGTAAGTTACTATGTTACAAGTGTTTATAATTTTCTTGGAGATAATAAAAAGAAATGTATATAGATTTAAGCACTAAATTGCACTATATAAGAAGCCGAAAGGCACACAGCAAAAAACCTAGATTAGCTTAGAGTAATCGTGAAGAGTAAGTTAAGATTAAGATCAGTAGATTATATTAGTAAGCTAGATTTAAGTATTTTTGTTTAGCAGGTAAGAAAATGGATGAATAAGAATGAAAATGCATTGAAAAAAATAAAAAAAAACTAAGTTTGTGGATTGTTTATCAGCCTAAAACCACGCCAATCATGCGCTTCTAAATATATTCTTTTTACCTATCAAACCTAAATGTTACAGTCACCCCTATCATTCCCACGTTTTTTTATTATTTTTTATAATTGACGCGTGCAAAAGGCGTTGCTAGTACCCTTAAGTGACCGGATCAAGTCACAGCACGGCCGAAGGTATAGAGGAAGAGAGGGAGAGGAGGTACCGCTGCACATTGGTTTTAAATGCCTGTGGATTGTAATGAGGAGGAAAAATCGAGCTGGGAAGAGCATTCCAGATTCGTGTGGTGCGGCTAAAGAACAAGTCTCTGAATTTGACTTTACGTCCGAAAGAGGGCTTGAGGGTGAATTGGCGGCCATTCCTAGCGAGGCGGGTATTGCGGGAGAATTCTTGAAGGGGAGGAATGCAACTGGCTAATTCATCTGAGCATTTCTTGTAAAATAGCGATAAAAGAGTGACAACGACGCGACATTACGTCGGTGTCCCAACGAGTCAATCGACTTCACAGTATTACTGTCACCTATAAGTTTAATCGCTCGCTTTTGAATTCTATCCAGCAGTTGCAGGGAGGTTTTAGAAGCACCTGACCAAATAGGAGCGTTATACCCAAGTTTTGGGCGTATGTAGGCCTTATATATTGTAGCCAGATCAGAGGGGGTGAAGTACTTCTTGCATCGTTTAAGGAAGCCTAGACATTTCGCAGCATTTTTGGCGACCTCAAATATGTGATCGTTCCAACTAATTGTTGGGTTGATACACATACCGAGGATGGAAAGTCTTTCGGTTTCAACAACGCAAGTGCCGTTCGTGGATAACGGCTGATTATTTTGTGATCGCTTTAACGACAGTAAATAGCACTGGGTTTTGGAAGCATTGAATTCCACTCTATTCTTATTTCCCCTATCGATTATGCTGTCAAGGTTGGAATTTAATTTAATTCAGAGGTCATTACTCTGAGACAACAGATTTTTGTCCATTCGCCCAAGCCGCTACAGATGACAGATTTTGTCTTGCGGAGTTAATCTTAATACACCTTCGTGTGTTCACGGTCAACAACAGTTCGGCATCACTTAACAAACTACTCGGAGAACCAATCAAATACTCACGTAAAATTCTCTGATTTCAAAACTCCTGCAAATTTGTTGCTCGAGGAATCGGTTAAATCAAATCTTGCCTCTCATCCACGGTCAGGCAAAAGTCCTTGCATGACGTCTCCTCAATAACACTAGAATCCCAGAAAAAAAATAGAAAACAAACTCGCACCCGGGAGTGCATAACATACTCGTACGTCTGAGATATTGTTCAAACACATCGCATTTGTCCATCGTCTAATCCAACCGTTTGCTCATGGTGCACCTGCTGTTTATCTCGTCTTCTGCTTAAAACATTCTTATCTTATTGACAAACTGCTGTTTCTCACCAGTTTTGAAAGCTCCAAGGCACACATGGTTGTACAGACTCCCTTTCCTGCTGCACAAACCTGTCACTCACCCCCCAAATTGGGGAGGGTTATCATGTTTATCACGACTATGCAAGCCAACACCCGGCATGCAGAGCGCGTTCTCTTTAAGTGGAAAGTCGCCATTCTCAGGATTTATTTTCCATTTTCATCATCCAGGACAATAAACAAACAACCGTTGGATCCCTTGGTTGCATTAGCAGCTCGAGTATGACAGAGATTTCGCTAGGGGTCCTTGTTTGGGTGCCAACGACTGTGCAGATAGCCAACCAGCGCAGCCACCATCGTCACACACAGCCGTCGGCGCCCATCTGGAAAATACATTTTCGGAGTGCACATATGGATGTAGCTATACGCTTGGAAATTGGATTCCTCAGGTTCCATTCAATCAACATGTCCTTTTGTCATCGGGTTCGGCCGGAGTGATTTTTGGTGTGCGGTCGACTGTCAACTGTCGACAGCTATCCTTAAAGTTTGAGCATTAAAGTTTGATCGCAATTACGGAAGGACAATGATTAAAGTCGCACACAAGGCTTCCCTTTGAGTAGAATCTGGCACCCACCTTTCTTCGTTTTTATACATCAACGAGCCCTTGTCTTTGGATGTCTCAAGTTTTCGAGAGGTAATTTTGAACATTTTCTAGTTTCACTGCTTGCGGGTGGTGCTGGTAACGTGGGTGGTTGTCCCGTAGTTGGAGCTGCCGAAAACTTTTGATCCATCGAAACTTTTGAGCAGAATAAATTAGCATTCCATATTCATCGCCACAATTACCTGCGTTCGCCACATGCCCTTGTAGGTCCCATGCGGCTTGAATCCGAAAAGGGGGACACGTCGCATCTGCACCGCAGGAGGTGTCTGGATATATGCGAAAAGCATGTATGCCCGCCTGTACTTTTCCTTACGGATATTCGAGTTAATTAGTTTCACTTTGATTACAATCTACACCAGCCAGCAGATGTTGGATGCATTGCCGTCGAACGACATAGTTTCGTCCGCACAGCTTCGTTTTTAAGCCTGCCTGGCGACAACGAGCTCTGTGCTCTGCCGTCGCCGTCGTCGGCGTCGACACCGCAGAAGCGACTGTGTAGGATGAGGATGACATGAATTAGAATTTCCACAGTAAAACTAATTACTTAAACGGTGAAGACGATTTGTAGCGCTGCAAAGGATCCAGTCATGTATCTACACGCCTGAGTGTGAGGGGGGTGGATGCATGTTCGCTTAGTCGTGCACACGGTTCAATCTAAATTTGCGAAGCGCTGAGGAGATCCGTTGAGGGCCCACCGAAGGGCTGGAGCAGCGTCCGTGGCAATTTTCCGAATCTCGAATTGGCAGTTGTTGTGTTAAATATGCAATGACAGGCGTTGTCGGATCTGAATGCTAATTGATGTGCGAAAATGTAATTTTAATTAAATGGAGAAAGTTGAACGGTGTAATGTGGTACGACGTCAAGAAGAGAATGCTGAAGTACCACGTCTTTTGAAGTGGGTAAGAATGATGTATTTACAGAGCCACTGACGCGCATAAGCTCCCCCATTCCGCCCTCCGCGCCGATACGACGCAACTGATATGTAAACGTTTCGACGATTCGACAAAGTGAAGCGAGTGCCTCAATCCATTGGATGTTTAGCAGAGCACTACATGAGCACGCATGCAAATTGCTGACGATTGCTGAGCATCGTGTTTGTCAATTTTTTTCAATTTTTTGCGCCTTTGACGAGAGGCACACTCGACGACAACTCTGACGGAGGCTGCTGCCCGATGCGAAACAACAAGCAGCAGGGAACATGCGAAGCAATATAATGAAAACCCAATTTCATGCCAAAAAATTCATAACTTTTCATGCAAAGCAGCCAAACAGCAGAAGCAAGCAATCAGCAACGAAACTCGTCAACTACACGGGAAGGAAACGGGAAACAAGCGTAAGGAGTCGTATCTTCTTCTATATCCGTTATTTGTTTTAAGAAAAGGAGTCTTAACGGTGGGAAAGTATAGGTGCTTTTCCCTGTCCCTTTTAACACTGCCTGCTGTAGTTTTCACATTCTGACGTCGTACAAAATATTCAATTCAACTTAAGCATTGGGGTATAAATTAATTCGTTATTCAATAGATGGCGCCACTTGCAAGTTGTAGCCGATTTTGGGAGCGATAACCTACTTAATTGGAAATCTGTGACATTTTTTAGTAATAATCAGTGCGCATCAGCGTCTGTTACAGGCAACAACATTGTTTTTTGTATCTTAGAAAATGCCCTATTTCCGAATAGATTGAAAATGAGAAATTGAAGAGTTGATTGGATCAAGACCCGTGCCAAAAGCAAAGTGAACTCGTTTTGAGTCACATCGTTCAGTTAATTTCGTTCAGTTGAAGAAATTTCGATAAATTGTAGTTTGGATGCCGCACGAGTTTAAGGTGAAAGATGTCAAAAGTCAATTTTTCAGCTCGAAACTGATTTTTGAAAGACATTAAAGAAAACAATTTTTGCAACGGATCGTAACTGGGGCTGAAAAGTGGATACACTTCATTAACCCCCAGAAAAAAAAAATGCTTTGCAGAGCCTGGTGAGCCCGTTCCATCATCGTTTACATCGACCCCGAACAAAAATGCACGTTTCATTACTTATACTCTGCAAATGGTGGGACCACACAGTTGGGGTAGCTATAAGCTACTAAAACCAGGAAAACCATCAATGGAAAACATTGACAATAATAATAAATAATTGGGTGGCACTACAGTCCACAGGAAGTCTAGGGCTTAGTTTGCTCATCAACTACTCGTATTGTGCGCGCTACTGTTCTCTCACGAGTAGAAGGGACCTATAGTTTTCTGCCGAATCCGGACGGCGAAGTTTAAGAAGCTTTTTCTTAGACATTATTACTCTTTGAGTGTTTTCAGAGGCTCGAAAGAGGTGGTGTAGTGAAAAATTCGAGGTGTTCAACCGGAAATAAAACCTGTACTTCCGGCGTGTGAGTATCGCACTCTTCCCACAACGCCACGGCGGCAAACGCTATCGACTACCAAGGGTGACTTTTATATTTCTGGATTGGGTAACCCTTATGTTGCAATCTGGCAACTACCACCTCTATCGCAAAGTTTAACATTTTTTAGGTTATACGTACTCAGAACGTTTTGACATACGAGCGCTATTTGTGTTGTTTATGGTACAGTAAATTAAAAGATTCATCTCGCCCAAAAAATGAAATTAAATCGTGAAAAATTTCATGCGATTATTTTTCACAACTTTCGACGTGGATTAACTCAACAACATAAATTGTATTCAATTTTTGGCGATGAAGCTCTAGCAAGGACCAGTGTTTATCGATGGTATGGTGAATTCAACCGACGAATTTCGTGAAGGTCGTCCAAAATCAGTTCTTGTTCCGGAAAACATTGATGCTGTGCGCCAACTGATATTGCAAGATCGTCATGTGATCTATCGTGAGATTGAGACAACCCTAGGCATAAGTGGAACCAGCACACATTGAATATTACGTGAACATTTAACCGTCAAAAATATTTGTTCGCGTTGGATCCCACACAATTTGTCAATCGCTCAAAAAAAAGGTTCGTGTTGATTGCTAGAAAAAAATGTTCCAAAAATACGATCGGGGTGCTTCGAAACACATCTTTGACATCGTGACAGGTGATGAATCGTGGATTTATGCGTATGAGCCCGAAAGTAAACAGCAGTCGACTGTATGGGTGTTTCAAATTGAGCCACATCCAACAAAACTTGCTTAGCACGAGGCACTTCCAAGCAAATGGTCGCCTGTTTTTCGGAAAAGCTGGACATGTCGCAACCGCACCTCTGGAACAAAGCAGAACAGTCAATTATGAGTGGTACACAATCATTTGTTTGCCAGTTGTCTTCCAAGAAATCAGGGAAACCAACCGCCGAAGACGGATCACTCTTCACCACGACAATTCGAGCTCTCACATATCAACTCAAGCAACTGCATTTTGGAGCACTCAAAACATCGATTTGATGAGTCATCCTCCGTTTAGTCCTGACTTGGTACCGAATGACTTCTTTTTATTCCCGTTCCTAAAAAAATAAAATGGTGGTCGCAGTGGCGTAGTGGGTAGAGTGCAACGCTCACACGCCGA
The DNA here is from genome assembly GCA_955652365.1 of Eristalinus aeneus. NCBI lineage: Eukaryota > Metazoa > Arthropoda > Insecta > Diptera > Syrphidae > Eristalinus > Eristalinus aeneus. The sequence continues at coordinate 7,272,640 of OY019131.1, read as the reverse complement.
GGGACCCAGTTTCGACTCCCAGCTAAACATCAATTTTTCGAATTTTTCACGGCGCCACCTCTTTCGAGCTGCTGACAACACTCAAAGAGAAATAACTGTCTAAGAAGGCTTCTCAAACATCGCCGTTCGGAGTCGGCAAAAAACTGTAGGTCCCTTCTACTCGTGAAAGAACAATAGCGCGCACAACACGAGTAGTTTATGAGCAAGCTAGGCCCTGGTCCCCCTTTGGACTGTAGCCCCAACAGTTATTATAAAAAATAAATTGAGATGTCAACGTTTTTCGACACCTGAAGAAGCGGTCGATGAGTTCAGAATGTATATTTTGGAGATACCTCAATCAGAGCGGCAAAAGATCTTCGACAATTGGTTCAAACGCATGCAGAAGTGTATAGATCTTAATGGAGACTATTTTTTAAAAAAACAATAAAGCTAATTTAGATTTATTTGTTTTTGTTCTCTAATCCCGAAATGTATAAGGCAACCCACGTATATGTCGGACGGAAATCTTTTCGTCTTACATGTTGTGTGTGTTTAGAAGTTATTGTCCAGGGACTGAGCTCCTTAAGTTCCTGAAGATTGGGTTTGGATAGGTTTCAGTTTCTCCCAGCTGCTTCTTGAAAAGTTGTATCAACAACTGCAGAGGGATGATGCGCGATTTTTCTTAGACCTTCTTGTTGCGGTAATGTTTCGTCCGGTCCTTGCCAAAAGTGAGAAGTGCAGAATCTTCCTTTCGAAGATCGATAGTTTCTCCATGCTGGTGGTGGAAGCTATATGCTATAATGAATCGCATTCCCTGCTTACACAGTGAAAGCCTCGTCTTCTCGGCAAGTCCGTTCTCACGTCGCATCAATTGGGAGATGCGATGGGAAGCGAAACTGGCCTTTTGGAGGGTCACCTTGGAGTGAGGATTAAACTTCAGCTTCTCGGTGAAGTTCACTTAAAGATAATTTGCCTTGTCCGTTGTCGTTGGTGCTGTCCCGTTTGGGTAGCACTACCTTGATGCTTCGGCATTTTGCGGCTGTTCGGGAGTCTAGTCGTGTTGGTCTCCGCAGGTACATGAGGACCGATTTGTCAGTGTTGATCCGGATTTCCCACCTTTGGTTATAGAGGTAGAGCTTGTCCATTTGTTCGATCCTCCGCGCTGCTAACTGCGGTTGAGTATGTTTACGAGTCCTTTACAAACAGGTAACAGTTAACAGATGTCACAATAAAACGATTAATAAATTCTTCATTACACTCTGTCGCTGTATCATGCTGTATTATGTTATCATTTGGAAGAAATTAGATATGGAGAGCTGATGTTAAGAACTTGTAAAAAAATTACTCATGTGCTACTCATAAACTTTGAAATTTGCAATTGAAACAGATTGTCAACGCTATCGCAGAGTGACAGACGAGATGGTGGGTGTCACTTACTCAATTAAGCGACGAAGACGAAGTAGGCTGTTCAAGAACGAGAGAATTAATTTTGAAAAGTTAAATAAAATTAAGAAATTGTGAAGAAGGCATTTTGAAGAATTTATTTTGTGTATTATTTTTTATACAATTAAATTATTAGTAGACATCCTAAAAAAATCTCTTCTCTGCTCAAAAAAAAATTATTAGTAGGAAAGTAAAACCATTTTATTCAAAGTATTGGCCATTGTTTTCTTCACATTTTAACCACCTTTCTGGCAATTTGTGAATACCACGCCAATAAAATTGTTCGTCTTTTAAAGCAAACCAATCAGACACACAATTTTCGACCTCCTTCTGTTCAGCTAATGCGTGTCCCATCGATGAAAATAAGTAGTCGGAAGGAGCCAATGAATACGGCGGGTAGGGTAGTTGATCACAACCAAGTGTTTTAATTGTATCCTGAACCGGTTTTGCTTTGTGTGCAGGTGAATTGTTATGGAGCAAAATTACCTTACCGTGTCTTCTGGCCCATTCTGGTCGTTTCTCGATCAACGCATGGTTCAAATTGATCATTTGTTGTCGGTAGCAATCAGTATTAACGGTTTCACCAGGTTTTAGGAGCTCGTGGTACAGCACACCTTTCTGGTCCCACCAAACACACAGCATGGTCTTCTTGCCGAATCAATCGGGTTTTGCAGTCGATGTTGATGGTTGTCCCAGATTAACCCATGATTTCTTCCGTTTAGGATTCTTAAAACAAATCCATTTTTTATCGCCAGCAACAATCCGACTCAGAACCGATTTCCTTCTTTTGTCTTTGAAGCAAAATTTCACAAGTGTTTTTTCGGTTTTTTCATCTGTCTTTCATTCAATTCATGTGGCACCCATTTTCCACACTTTTGGATCTTTCCCATAGCTTTTAAACGGTCAGAAATTGTTTGTTGTACAACATTTAAAATTGCTGCCATTTGCTTTTGACTCAAAGTTACATCTACATCCAATATCGTCTGCAATTCGGCGTCTTTAAACTTTTTTTGTGGTCTTTCACATTCTTCATTTATCACATCAAAATCATTATTTCTGAACCGTTGAAACCATCTTTTGCATGTTGCTTCAGATAGAGTATGATCACCATATGCCTCGACAAGCATTCGATGAGACTCTGCAGCACATTTCTTCAAATGAAAACAAAAAATTAATGCTTTCCGCAGATCATCCCTTTATGGTACAAAATTCGACATTTTTAACACGATGAAAAAATATGATGGTGTCTGTTCAATGACTTGATGTATACTAAATATTTTTTAAAGATGTCATAACAAGTAAACAAAAAAAAAAAAAATAAGCGCTCGTTCACAACAAATGCTTCCTATCGAGTCAGTTGTATTTTGACGTTCATTTTATACCGGTATACCTGGTAAAGCTATAAAACTTACACATACTTTCTCTCAGTGTTCCCTGCAATATGTGCACGATTCGGACAAGCAAGAGGCCAAAGTACACACATCCAGGCATCAGAGATGAAGATGAAAAACGGAAGCAAGAAATTCGATAATATGTAGTATATAAGGCAAATGAAGAACCACACATCTTTGGGAAACGCAAGGCGTCTCCACTGTACACTGTATATTGCAGTATCCTTCCGTCCAGCAATTTCCATTTTTTGCCGCCCGCATAAACAATGTGTGTAGTTGCCGCCAACTGTACAGCATGGTGTGGGGGTTGTGTAGTCATTGCTTTTTTTTTTGTTTTGATGTTCAAGCGGTATATGGGAGCTTTTTGCGACATCCTTCGACTTCAATCTCTGCCACATCCATCGTCGACGTGCTGTGTTCGAAACCCCCTCTGTGATATGGAAATTTCGTCAAAATGAGATTCTTTTTCATTTGCAGTGACAAACTGAGAGGTGATGTATCGTACTCTGGCACAAGATGCACGTCCAGTGCAGGCCAGAGACCAGCATGTGGCATCTGTTGTCCAATGTTCGTCGTTCCCTGCGGTTTTTTAAACAAATTTTTGCTTAGAATATTAAATATGGGGAAGGCTGCGCGTATTTTTTAGCTTCATAACAATGTACGGGTATCGAAATAAATTGTTTCCGAGAATGTGGCGATACACAGAAATGTTTGGATTGACAAGAATGTGAATAGGAAAATTCGAAAAACCATTATAAAGGTTGATTCTGTTGCCGCTTGGACTCTACAAGCATATAAAATTCGAGTGAAAAATCACATATCAAATCGCACTCAAATTTGTTATAAAAAAAAAAAAAACCCTGTGTTGCACGGAGAGAAACATTTACTGGATTGATGAGTTATTTAAGGCTTTCGTGGCGAGTTACTGCGAAACTCATGGGAACGTCAATAGAAACGTTAAAGTCAGTACAAAAACAAAAGTGGTTTACTGTACGAATTATCAGTTGCATTTTTTTATATTAAACTCACGCTAATGTGTAGATTTAAGTATGTAGATTTAAGTATGTAGATTTAAGTATGTAGATTTAAGGGATTAAGTCACACTACGGGCCGAAGATACATAGCAAGGGAAGGAAAAAAAAGACCGCTGGACATTAGTTGCGAATACCTCCGGATTATGATGAGGGTGAAAAATGAAAATTTGATTTCAATCCATATTCGTGTGCTGCGGCTAAGGAACAAATCTCATAACTCCAATGTATGGCCTAAACTCCGGGTCCTGCGACTGGATTTTAGAGATCACATGATTCAAAAATCACATCCGTAACACTATTTATGTTGTCAACGGAAACACTGATGCCGAAAAGACTATCTTGTGGCGGGATGGCGCCTAACAGACCCAGGTTTTGAGGGAGCCCTGACTGGTAGTGACAGCTTGACCAGAGGCCATATTCTGATGCCACGGGAGCCCAGAAGCCCCTGGAACTTCGGTTTCAGCTTGATCAAGCAGTAGGCCCACTCGTGGGAATATAGTGGTGGCTGTGGTTCACTACCCAACATCGCGACTAGTATCGAGGTTAGTGCACTGTTCTGACTTGCCTTCTTGCTTAATAATATAAATATTTCCCTTCCCCTTTTTGCTCTTCAGTCAATGCGTCATAAAAAGTGTTACAGTGATCAGATTTAGTTCAAATATACGCCGCTTTGTTCGATAATCTGTTACCATCTAGACGCCAACTTCATAATAACCCCCCGCAGAATAATAATAATAAAAATAATATTTGAGTGGCGCTACAGCCCACAGGAGAACCAAGGCTGAGCTTGCTCATCAAATACTCGTGTGCGCTACTGTCTCACACAAGTAGAAGGGACCTACAAGTTTTTGCCGACTCCGAGCGGCGAAGCCTTCGGAAGCTTTTTCTTAGACAGTTATTACTCTTTGAGTTCTGTCACGAGCTCGCAAAAGGTGTCGTCGTGAAAAATTCTAAGTGTTCAGCCGGGAATCGAACTTAGACGTACCCTACCCACTACGCCACGGCGGCCACTTCGTAGAAGCCCCCTCCTTATTTGCGAAGAACTCGTACAGCCACTTTTCACAAGGCTCTATCGACTTCAACTTCACACCATCAAGTGCTTCCGCCATGGGCAGGAACAGGTGGTAATCACTTGGCGCTTTATCCGGACTATTTGGTGGAAGCGATCAAATCTTCCATCCGAGCTCCCGGAGCTTCTGACGAGTCATCAAAGAAGTGTGTGATCTGGCGTTGTCCTGGTGGAACACTACACCCTTCACGCTGTTCACTTTTGGACGCTTCTGGTCGATCGCCTGTTTCAAGCGGTCCAGTTGTTCGCAGTAGATGGTAGAATTAAGCGCCTGGCCATATGGGAGCAGCTCATAGTGGATGTTTCCCTTCCAATCCCACCAAACACACACGAAATCTTCCTCGCCGTCAATCCTGGCTTGGCCACTGTTTGGGACCATTCACCGGCCTTCAGTCACGACCGCTTTCGGTTGATATTGTCTTATGTGATCCATTTTTCGTTGCCAGTTACCATCCGCTTCAAAAATGGGTCCAGTTCTTTCCGTTTCAGCAGCATATAGCGGGCGTTGATTCGTTCCAGAAGGTTTTTTTGCGTCAAATCATGCGCTGCCCAAACATCAATCTATTTTTTTTTTTTTGTATCCAGCCTTCTGCAGATGGTTTAGAATGGTTTGGTGACTAACTCCCATCTCTTGGGCGATGTCACGAGATGCCACATGCCGGTCTAACTCGATGATTTCCATGATTTATCTCATTGAACGTTTCCCTAGTTGATTTGAATTTAACGAAGGTAAACTTTAAAATCGCTCGAAAATGCAACTCATTCTTAAAACATTCTCAATCAAAAATCGGAAACTGGTCTCTGTACTGGAAGTGTATGTTTAAGGGTTTTGACTTACTTCATAAGCCAGTGTGCGAAAGCAGAATCCAACGATATAAAACTCTCTCGTCTTTCAAGGATCTCTCATCAGTCTCTCAAAGATCTAATTCTTTGTCTCTTTATCAAACTTACCTTAAAGTGAATCGTTTTCGAGGTAGAGATTAATAATAATTGTATGGCGCGACAGTTCACAGGGGAACCAGGGCCTAGTTTGCTCATCAACTACTCGTGTTGTGCGCGCTACGGTTCTCTCTCGAGTAGAAGGGACCTACATTTTTTTGCCAACTCCGAACGGCGAAATTCGAGAAGCTTTCTAAGACAGTTAATACTCTTTGAGTGTTGTCAGCAGCTTGAAAGAGGTGGTGCCATAAAGAATTAAAAAAATTGGTGTTGAGCTGGGAATCGAATCTAGACCTTCGGCGTGTGAGCGTTGCACTCTACCCACTAAGTCATGGCGGCCACTTTGTACACAATGTTTGATATTTTTCTAAGAAAATGAGTATAAAAACTCAGTTACATATTTGTTTTTGAAACCTAAACCTATTATATCCTAAATTTTAACGCATTTATATTCTTAATATATTTTGATTATAAAAGATACGTGTCCATGAGCACGTTCGAACGACAAAGCTCAAGTTCAACAAGAGCAACAATCGGTAATTCTCTGAATCCATTTCAATCCAACACAACGTAGACAAGTACTCTAAGTTCACAAGGACCCCAATTTACATCCTGATATACTGCGTTTGTCCAACGGTGGGACTCGGGTCAAAATTACAAATATATTGCAATGTCATTCACTTTGCCAGAAAAATCGATTTGCAGTTAATAAAGGTCTAATAGATAGAAACAATAAACAGCAAATTATCTTTAATCTAAATCTTAATTTTTTTTATCAAAATTCACCACAGATGATCTTATCCGCAGAAGTTCACTTGAATGCGTTGACAAATTCAACAGCATCTAATAAAACCTAATGAGCTGACAAAAAGACCAATTTGTTTTGAATTAAGCCTGGCAACAAAATACGAATATTTGAATCAGTTGGTGTCCCAACATACAAAATATCATTCACAATCTGTAGATATACCATTGAGATACACTAATAAGAGCTTCCATGTGTTTGAGAATAAATTTGAGTAGAAATAACTTAGTCGATTGCAGCTAGCACATTCAAGAAATGTGCTGATTTCAAGAAAAATGTTACAACTTCAATTTTAAAGAAGTTATTTCCTTAAGAATCCTGAAATGAGTTAGGGTTTTGAATTAAGTACTTCTTTTGTTAATATTTTCTTCTTCTTCTTATGGTGCTACGGCTCGGGTGAAGCTAGGTCTCACCCAACATGCCTCTCCAGTCTGCAGGATCTTTCGTCAGCTGCCTCTAGTTGTGCACCTTAAGTTGGTTGATGTCCCTCTCCACTTGTGTACGCCATGTTAGTGTAGGTCGTCCTCTGTTGTGTTTTCCCAATGGCTCGGATGCAAAGACTTTTCGGGCCGGAGCAGTGGTGTCCATACGCTGTACATGGCCTAGCCATCTTAAGGGTGTTATCCCTAGACGCTTGAGCAGGCGCAAGTTGCTGTACAGCCCATAGACAATTGTTATTATTAGTATACACTTTAAGAACGCATGCAAGTTATTTTTGTAATTTATTAGTAAACTTCATGTTTGGTAATCGCAGCCTAAGTTATCTTCAGCTTATTTCCGGGTTTGCCGACAGCAACATATCCCCTAACAGCAATCCATGCGTACTTCACGAGACCCCATTACAGCTAGAAATGCCGAAGGAGTTATATCATATTTGTTGGCGCCACGTTTCTACAAATGGAAACCCCTACCACCCATGAAAAGAGGTTATTTTTGGGCTCAATAGGAAGATAAACATTTGGCATATATGCCAAAATGTGCTAAAGTGTGCTGTGCTAAAAGTCACAGAGCACGTGCACCATTGATTTACTGGGGCTTGAATTTAAAGAGAGGCTTGTTACACGAAATGGAACCCTTTGGACACCTTTGGCCGCCTCTTAAGTGACTTATTTATTCGATTCCGTTTCAAGCTCAAAGCTTGAATGTAAAATAACTGAAAGTTCAGCAAATTTTTACGAAAAAGTGGTCGAAAATCGGGTTCAACTACAATGCCCTTCTGCAAACGTTCTCGTTAGCGTCATGCGAAATGGATGCGAAATGGATTTCATACATTAATTAATTTTGGCGTTCTTATTCTGTTGTTGTTCAATTGAAAAAACTTTTACTTGCCCCATCTTCGTCTCTAGTTAAAAATGTGCTGCAAAGATTTTTCCTTAACCCACCCAAGCCGATTAGCAATAATATCTCACTCATTTGCAGATGACTTACTCGCAAACTTTCAATTCGCAATCGCAATCAGTCTGTGGGGAGCCTTTGTTCCGTCAGAGTCGGTGCCAGTATTTTCCTCCTGTTCTGTGCCAGATATATACAGAAAAAATGACCGAAAACCAGCTTGTTGAAATTCCAATTGCTGACTTGCCCAAATTAAGAGACCTTTACAAAGACCGAAAAACCGAAGCAAGCGTCTACAACACGATTCAGAACTTCATCAATTGGTTTGACAAAGATCCCTCCTTGGATTTCGCGAAATTTTACTCACTCAATGGGGACTGGAGCGACGGAACGTTTGTGATAAGTGTGAGTCAGCAGAGTTCTTTTTATTCGATTTGAGTTATGTTTACAGAAAATGCTGTCGCAATCGTTTCGCATCGTGGGTGATTTTTGCTGAACGAGAATGTTTTCATTGTAGGATTCATACTTGATTCTCTTCGATACACTCGATAGAGACGGTGGAGGGGCTAGTCGTCTCAAAGAATTGTTGTGCCTCTTTGATTACTCTGCACTAAGAGTGTTTAATGCATACGATTCCAGACTGCAGTTTGTTGTGCGGGAAGTTGTCGGAGAGCTGGGTTTGCGCAACGATCACACACTCGATAGTAGCTACGACGTGTATGTGCTTCAACGTGAAATTGCTGCAAACCTGACTGAGAGGTAATGCAAAGAAGAGACAGATGCTGCTGAACGCTGTTTTCTGTTAACTCTCTGTGCCCGTTTTGGTCGTAAATTTTCTTTTCAAAAAAAAATTTGACTAGGACTCTGTTTAGTCCTGATTTGGCGTTAAAGAATACGTTTGTTTTGTTCAAAAGTGCTTACCCAGCAACGTTGAATTGTCTGCTGGCGATTATAACACGACTCACATTTCCATTTAAGAACAATTCCAGGTGGTCTGTCACTAGCACCACTTAATGAAGATCATGCAGAGTTCATAGACAGAATTTGGGACTTCCGGCACGAAGGAAGTTGGGAAGCCACTCGCTGTCTGATTAAGTACAGCAAGAGTTTAGGTGCATTCGCCAGTGACGGGCGGCTTATAGGCTGGATACTTGTGTAAGACCGGAATATTTGTTGCCTGACTGTTTGACTTTGAGCTTATTTGCAGTCAGCAGACTGGAGCACTGGGGTCGCTTAAGGTCCTTGAAGATTATCGAAGATTTGGGATTGCTTCAGCCCTCGTAACAAGAATGGCGAAGTCAATATCTGAGACTGGACAAGATGTGATGACACTGATTTCGGCCGACAATGTTGCTTCGAAAAATCTCTTCAAAAGCATCGGTTTCAGAAGGATAAATGAATACTGTCTGACATGGACTTTTTTGAGAGCCAAATAAATGATTAAAACTTTGCCTTTGACTTAGTTTTGAACAAAAATTCTTTTTGTCTTGTCAGGATCAACTTTCAGTTGATGGTGTACAAAATTTTGGAACGGTTTGTTTTCCTTGAAAATTTTAATTCAGTTCTTCTTTCATTTTCAGGAAACGAACAGCTGCCTCACGTTTAACACTTTGAGTGAATCTCAAGATCGACTCTTAGGAGCATTTCACTGCCTTGACAAAGACGAGAGTTATCTGTTTTGCGGATTTACAGCTCGATTACTTCCCACAGTCGATAAGTACTTGAAGGAATTGGGAAACATAACGACTACACCCGACAAGACTGTATGGTATCACATCTCCAAAGAGCAGGCTCTCATGTTTGATTCAAAGTAAATTACTGTAGTTTGACACTCTCAAATATCTAGTTCATTCCTTTCCTGTTTTAAGACCTCCAGAGGGAATTACTCTCGCTCCCCTGCGACAAGAACACGTAGACACGGTAAACAGTATTTGGCCACATCGTGCTCCGAATTCAGAGCTTTATGTAAGCAACCTAATATCGAGGAACATAACTTTGGGAGCTTACGACGCTGAGGGTACCCTGTTGGCATGGATATTCCAAGTACCAGTTGGTTCGCTAGGGATTTTGCATGTAAAAGACGAACACAAACGGAAGGGGTACGGAAGCCTAATGGTTCGTGCAATGTCGAAGGTATTTGCCGAGAAGGGAATTGAAGTCACAGCTCCGGTGATTCACACCAACACGCCGTCAAGGGAATTGTTCAAAAAGTTGAATTTCAAAGAGATCGATAATGTATACTGGTGGCGAAAACCAGGCAAGAATTGACAAATTTACTAATTTGAGGAAAATATTGTCTTAGTGGTCTTCAGATTTGTTCAATAAACGTTTTACTTCACATTTATGGATCACTGTTTTAAAATGGTCATTTAAATGATGACATACGGGACACTTAAATTCTTATTTGAAAGGGTAAAGGGCTTACATAAACGTAACAAAATACAGCTTTTAGTGTATTTCATTGACTCAAGTTCGAGGGTTTTTAAAGAGCGCATTTTTCAGAAAGTTCTTCGAATTGTACAGGACTTCATGGCGGAATAGATGGGTGCAGGAAAAACCTTTTCATTGTAAATATACCCAGTGATGGCAATTCCAATGAGATCTAGTTAATAAATCCCTTAAGGTGATTCATAAAAAAAACGCGAACGGGGAGGCCAAGCCTCCCCCGACCGTTGAACTTTCAAGCAAACACGTTTTTTCTTCAAAAAAGTTTATTTCTTAACAGAACCCAATTCTGACAATGCACAATTAGAACTAACTTAAAACTACGAATGATGTTCGCTTGAAGCATACACTTCTTCGTCCATTCCGTTGTGTCAGCATATTACGTGCAGCGCGTGTATCCGGAACGATACAACTTGATTCCATGCACCGGTGCCATGGGAACATGCTCGCGGCTGTCCAATCCAAAGGTGTTAAATCTGCGAATATTTCGCAAGGTAAGAGGGCTGTGCGTCCTGTTAACTGATCTCTTTATTGTTTATGCTGGATGACTGTAAACATGTTATTGGGAACGTTTTTCGACAAAATTCGCTATGTGGGACTTATATCTGGGAATTAATTCATTTTTAAACCGACACACGTCGAGAACCTTAGTCGATTCCACTGTTGTTCCACATACATACATTCCACAACTGCACCAGGCTGCCATTAGGTGTGTTCCAGTATTTTTTTTACGAAATTCTGTCAGGTCTGTCATTTTTTAAGGAGTGGGATTAAACTTTTTTCTCAGAAAGAGGCAAGGTACGGAAGCGCATCTAGTCCATTAAGAAATGTCAAATTCACTTTTTGGTATACGGGAACAGACTTTACGTTAGTTTGTGCAGTTTTGCACTGTTTTGGGTTGTTTCAAGTACGGGAACACACCTATTGTCAACGAGCATTATGTTCGTTAAATTCAAATATCAAAATAACTTATTTTCGTGAAAGTGGTCTGAATTCAAAAACACAAGGTTCTCAAATATGTTCAAAAAGGCTCTCAAATATCCCTTCCGCTTCCGCTCTTCATTCAATGCTTCATTAAAAGTGTTACAGTGATCGGATTTAGCTCAAATATGCGCCGTTTTGTTTGATAATCTGTTTTCTAGACGGTAATTTCATAATACCCCCCTCGTAGAAGCCCCCTCCTTACTAGCGAACAACTCGCACAGCCACTTTTCACAAGCCTCTTTTGAGTTCAACTTCACACCATCAAGGGCGTTCGCCATGGGCAGGAACAGGTGGTAATCACTTGGCGCTATATCCCGGCTATATGATGGATGCGATAAAACCTCCCATCCGAGCTCCCGTAGCTTCTGACGTGTCATCAACGACGTGTGTGGTCTGTCGTTGTCCTGGTGGAACACTACACCCTTCCTGTTGGCCAATTCTGGACGCTTCTGGTCGATCGCCTACATCAAGCGGTCTGGTTTGTCCTGTTTGTGGTCTGGCGTTGTCCTGGTGGAACACTACACCATTCACGTTGTTCACTTTTGGACGCTTCTGGTCGATCGCCTGCTTCAAGCGGTCCAGTTGTTCGCAGCAGATTGTACTATTAAGCGTCTGGCCATATGGGAGCAGCTGATTGTGGATGATTCCCTTCCAATCCCACCAAACACACACCAAATTTTGTTTGGGACGATTCACCGGCCTTCAGTCACGACCGCTTTCGGTTGATATTGTCGTATGTGATCCATTTTTCGTCGCCAGTTACCATCCGCTTCAAAAATGGGTCGAGTTCCTTCCATTTCAGCAGCATATCGCAGGAGTTGATTCGGTCCAGGGGGTTTTTTGCTTCAAATCATGCGGCAACCAAACATCAAGCTTTTTCTTATATCAAGCCTTCTGCAGCTGGCTTACAATGGTTTGGTGACTAACACCCATCTTCTGGGCGATGTCATGACATGCCACATGCCGGTCTCACTCTATGATTTCCATGATTCGATCGGTATTCGTGGTCACAGGTCTTCCGCCGGCTGGCTTATCCATGGTGTCGGTTTCACCGGCTCTGAGTCGTCGAAACTATTCCTCCGCGGTTCGAAGTGATAGAGTACTATCCCACAAAACACAATTAATCTCACGGAACGTTTCTCTAGCGGATTTGCCTTTATCGAAGGAAAGTTTTAAAATAGCGCGAATTTCGACGTAAGTGAACTGCATGTTTACACGTTTATAACTGTTGAACGCAATATCTAAACTACTCACGCATAGCGTCGATTTGTAGGCTATGTCAAGGCCTTTTAAATGATGTATAGTATTGCCATATACGGGCTCTGTAGCGCTTTGTACATAGCCGGAAAATTCAAAGGCGGAAGGGAGATATTTGGCAACTTTATGTTTTTAAATCATTCAATTAGCCAAAAATTTCTTAGTATAAAGCGAGATTAATATAGTTACTGGTACTGGCCAATGATACAAGCAAGAGAAAACACATCGTTCAAGGGATCTCTCTTTCGAAATTCTGCAATGCTAAAATGTGATCCACTCAACTCCCTACATGCGTACACATATTTATCTTTCAGCGTTGCACCGTCAGACGAGTTTACGGAAGAGCTAGCTGAAACATATGCGAAAAGCACTACCATATCTACTTTTTTATGGACAACCAGAAGGTTAACGTCCACAGAACACAAACAAAACTCGCCAATGCCTGATCGGAAATCGCCACCGCTCTTATTCTCTCATTTCTTTTGTAAGACATTTCGTAAGCAAATAGAAACAAAACTGAGTTCTCTTCTCTTCTCAGTGCAAATTTTTGTTTGAAAGCTCTCTCCAACCAGACAAAAACTTGTTGCCTATTCATTTGTGCAATTAGCACTCAGCTTCGTCTTGTCGGTTTTGTGCAGTTGCTTTTGCATAGTCTTGCGGTTGATTTGCACGTCGGTCCACTCACGCAACATGATTAAAAACAAACTCACTCCGATACTTCACTCTGATTTGACAAAACTTCGTGATCTTTATCTTGTCGATTGGCCTCGCAACTGTGTGGGCTATTACACCCTGAACAATTTCATCGGCTGGCTGGACAAGGACCCGCAGATCATGGACCTCTCCGTGCTTTCGCTTGACAACGATTGGAGCGACGGTACATTCGTTATCGTTGTAAGTAATGTGACAAGCAAATCTCATAATTAATCTCATAATCCCATCATTCAGGACAGATACCAGCTGTTTCTCAACTCTTTAGCTTCAAGCAACGAACGACTGACGATTGCACTGTCCCTCCTGGACTGGTCGCGGGGCTATAAAGTAAGTTCGTTCCTAGAACGACATCGACACGCTGTGCTGTCCGTTGTCGAATCAAAGCAATTGAAAAAGCAGTATGACAGTCTCACGTACATATACTACATGCCACGCCAAGAAGCGGGTCGATTGGAAGTTCAGTGTGTATCTCATTTGTCCCCTGCCTTTTTGTTTTGTTTTTTAAATTTCTTTTCACGATCCAGGTGCCCAGACGGCATGGTCTTGAGGGAGCTTGTAGAACAACACGTCGAGGAAACTGAAAAGGTTTGGCCAAACCGACACAATGGATCGTTGTTCCTCTTCAAACGCCTCATCAGGTGGAACTTAAATGTTGGCTTGTTCGTCGAGGGTACAAACGAATTAATCGCGTGGTGCCTGAGGTAGGCTGGACATGATTCGAAAGTGTTGCTTGATTACTTTGTTGGTTATCCAGGTTACAGGGTGGCTTCCTTGGTGCATTTCAAGTAAAGGACGAACACCAGGGAAAAAAGCTAGGCGGCATTGTACTCAAGGCCATTAGCAAGATACACGCAGAAAACGGCCAAGATGTTATGGCATGTGTGGGCCATGAGAACGAGCCATCGCAGAAGGTTTTCAGTAGGTGTGGATTCAAAGTGATCGATAGTGCCTACTGGTTGCAAACCTATCCAACGTTTGACTTTAGTTGGCCAGAAGGCAAATGATGTACGGCGAAAGGATAGGAGAAAAGGGAATAAAGCACTGTTTTGAATATGATTAGAATTGGAATTTGATTTCACTCAAAGCATGCACTAATCTTACTTAAGTAGACTATGGTTTGCGTCAAGAAGCTAGAACGCCCGCTCATCACTTGTGAGGAGTTTTATGCACAAAGTCTGCGAAAACAAGAAGAAGGAGGTGATCAACCGAAGAGAAGAAGCCGTAGTTACCGAATGGTTTGGGTTACAATGTCTTTAGACTACATGAATCCACCGCAGTGGTCTATGTAAAGGATTCCGTTCTGTTTAGAAGTGACCACGATTTCCAAGCGTGCTTTTACACATTTTGCTACCAGCCTAAGCTAAACTAATGAAGCGAATCTTTGCTACTTCACATGACATATTAATTACTATAACAATCTCAATAATAATTGTTGGAGCGACAGTCCACAGGGGTACCAGGGCCTAGCTTGCTCATCAGCTACTCGTGTTGTGCGCACTACTTTTCTGTCACGAGTAAAAGGGACCCACAGTTTTTTTACGATTCCTAACGGTGAAGTTTGAGAAGCTTTTTTAGACAGTTATTACTCCCTGAGTGTTGTCAACAGCTCAAAAGAGGTGGTGCCGTAAAAAAATTCAAAGCGTTCAACCGGGAATCGAACCTAGACCCTTCGGCGTGTGAGCGTCGCACTTTGCCCACTACGCCACCGCGGTCACACCATCCTGGATACCCTTTCTTAAGCGCAATAAAATTGCAGATCACATTAGTCGGATGGAAGACTCCAAACTTTTCGTCCACTTAAGCTGAAAGCAGTTTTCTATGACCCAGGGATGCCTACCAAGTGTGTAAAATTATCTTTTTTTGCACTCGATGAGCTGATTCACATTTTTTTTTATTTTACAGACGCGGAAATGCACTAGTCAGCCCCTTGGTTAAAACAGAGGAGTTGTCGGTGACATAGGGGGCTCGCAACGCATGGAAGTCTCTGAGGTACTATAATCCATTTGCCCAGTTTTAGCTTTAAATCGCTAGTTTCTTACAGAACACAGTAGATACGAGACTTGCTATTAATTGCTGCCGCACTTTAAATCTACATCGATAGCCGACAAAACGGGTGATGAAACGAGTTCTACCTTCATTTCATTTTAATAAATTTGTATTTCCAATTCATGACAAACTTACGTACTAGACAAAAATGCCTGAAACTAGATGGACGTACATATTTTTCTACAATCTAACTTAGTGGCCCTTGACGAGCACCCTAAGCTAAACTTATCCTCAATCTATTGTCCTTCGACATCACATTACATTTCATATATTAGGTATACCAGTATAAAGTGAGTGTCAAGATACAAATGTCTCGATAAAGAACATTTATCGTGAACGAGCCCTTATTTTTTTTTTTTTTGTTTGCTATGACATCTGTGAAAAAAATTTAGTATACATCAAGTCATTGAACAGACAACATCATATTTTTCATCCTGATAAAAATGTCGAATTTTGTACCAGAAAGTGACGATTTGCGGAAAGCATTAATTTGTGTTTGTGTTCATTTGAAGAAAAGTGCTGCAGAGTCGCATCGAATACTTGTCGAGGCATATGCTCCATCAGAAGCAACATGCAACAGATGGTTTCAATGGTTCAGAAATAACGATTTTTATGTGAGAAATGAAGAACGTGGAAGACCACCAAAAAAGTTTTAAGACGCCGAATCGCCAACCACATTGAATGGAGGTGACACTTTGAGTCAAAAGCAAATGGCAGCAATGTTAAATGTTGCACAACAAACACTTTCTGACCGTTTAAAAGCTATGGGAAAGATCCAAAAGTATGAAAAATAGGTGCCACATGAATTGAATGAAAGACCGATGGAAAACCGAAAAAAACACTTGTGAAATTTTGCTTCAAAGTCACGAAAGAAAATCGGTTTTGCATCGGATTGTTACTGGCGTTGAATCCTAAACGGAAAAAATCATGGGTTAATCTTTGACAACCATCAACATCGACTGCAAAACCAGATCGATTCGACAAGAAGACAATGTTGTGTGTTTGGTGGGACCAGAAAGGTGTGCTGTACCACGAGCCCCTAAAACCTGGTAAGACCGTTCATACTGATCGCTACCGATAACAAGTGATCAATTTGAACCATGCATTGATCGAGAAACAACCAGAATGGGCCAGAAGACACGGAAGGTAATTTTACTCCAATTTACTGACAATGCACCTGCACACAAAGCAAAACCGGTTCAGGATACAATCGAAACACTTGGCTGGGAGCAGCTACCCCACCCGCTGTACTCTCACCAGACTTGGCTTTTTCCGACTACCATTTGTTTTCATCGATGGGACACACATTGGCTGAGCAGCACTTTGATTCCTACGAGGAGGTCGAAAATTGGGTGTCAGATTGGTTTGCTTCAAAAAACGAACAATTTTATTGGCGTGGTATTCACAAGTTGCCAGAAAGGTGGTCAAAATGTGTAGAAAACAATGGCCAATACTTTGAATAAACTGTTTTCACTTTCCCATTAATAATTAGTGTTTAATTTTCATTTCATACCGGTATAACTGGTACATATTTATGGGTTTCATTGTCATTATGCGTACTACTTATTGTTAAGAAAAAATTTAAAGAAAAAACTTAATAACTGAATGAATTTTTTAGTTAAAACTTATATGCTAATTTACATACTCGTACTATTTTAAAATATATAACTTAAAACTACCTTAACTAAACATACATACACACATACATATATGCATGCTTGCATACTACTATGCGCCTATACATGCGTGTACCTTACCTATGTACATTTGTATACACATGAGTACACTCAGTGGGAGATCTGTGCTACTTACTCTATGCCGGGTCTAAAGGGTTCGCCGAGAAGGTTCCCTCTCTCAGCCACCAAAACTTTTGATGTTGTAACGCAACATCTCTATAATCCCGACAAATAAATTCTTTCGAACGAATTTATTAATTTGTGGAAACATGCTCGGGTTGTTATATCTAACAGCCTGAATCTTAGTGTTCCAGTACGTGTTCACAGAAACTCTGTAATTTTGTACAGTTAAATTTTGTACGTTCTTAATGAGCAATTTCATTGTCCTAACTTCCTCGCTACGTTTACCATTATATCGCCTGTACGAGGTTTTTAATCCTGACAAGAGTTTACTTTTTTGTTGGTGGAGTGCGTCAATTGTCGCATTGCAGCCCAAGTTTTATTTTATTTGTGGTCCAATTGAATTATCTTGATTCGATTGAATTGAATCTCTTCGTTTGACAAGTTTCTATTGGACGAAATGTGGAGAGCATTCGAAGAGATTGCTCGAGTCATTTGACGGCTTCTCCCGTCACCCGTGGCCAAAGCACCCTACTGTAATAATAGCTATGCGTCTGGACAAACCTAATTCCGCAATGTCGTTAGGGATCTTGAATTCGGCACTAAGTCCGCAAGGGTCACTGAGATACACGAAAGTGTTCAAACAGTTTACCTTTGTCTCTTTGTGTCAGTCAGCTGCAGTCTTGCGTCTAACAGCAGCAGAGCCAAAAGCGACCCGTTTCTGGGGAAGGACGAGATCTCTGTTGCTTTAAGATCGAGTCTATACTCAACACTGTGCAAGCAAAACCAGCTGTAAAGCCGGTCCCCTCTGTCATTGGAAACTATGTTTCCCCAATATCCATGACGGGCATTTAAGTCCGCGGCCAAAATAAAATAGTTCCCTCCGAGTGCAGACTTAGACATCAAAAGAGTGCATCGAGCTCTGATATAATAGTTCTGAAATTGAAAGAATGAATTGACGCTTTCCCACAAAAAAAAAATAAAAAAAAAAACGGACAAAAAGTAAAAGTGTTCTTCAAAGACAGTCAAGTGGCGATAAGGGGTCTGGAGATACCATCAATAAAATGAAAGGTGTAAACTCTAGTTTTCTGGAAAGATATTGATTAAAAGCAATAAAACTTTTTTCCTCATTCTGGTTATTAATATCAGCCATGGCAACGAAAGAGTCGATGAGTAAGCAAGAAAGAGGCGTGATATACACTTTCAGCAAATCAACAAAAAGCGTCTTTCTTTTTCGAGTAGAATGTATGAAATGAGACATGCAAACCGGACGAAGAACTTTATCAGATTTAAGAATCACGGGAGAAAGCTTGGCAGGTTTGCAAGCAAAAATAACATCACTTAGCTAAACAGGAACCTGCCAGCCTTTTGTAGCTGTTAGAAAGGCAATGGTCGGAAACCACGTAATAAAACAGGATCAACTATACTTTCCCCTTGTCTTCCACTCCAAATAATGTGAGTCGAGGATTCTCGGTAGAGACCGATACTATCCACTCGCTCAAAGTCGCCGACCATGCTCAGTAACCTCGTCTTGACTTTTTGGACTCCTTTCTTATTCGTAGCACTGCCGGCATAACTTTTTCATTTCTCGTTGATGGAATATTCAACATAAAATATTCCTCTCAAAAGTTCCAAAACGCTGCCTTGTCTTTCTTTGCTTGTCGCCGGTCTTTATGTCACACGAGTATAACGCAACAGACACGCTCAGAGTATTAAAAAGTATTTCGAGCATTGTGTTGTTGTGTACTTCGATATTGTTTTGTCAACCAAATTGCTGTTATGATTTCTTTTTTAATAATTAGCGCACGCTGAGCGGAATTGAGCACACATCACGGGCCGAAGGTATAGAGGAAGAGAAGGAAAGGAGGTACTTCTGCACAAAGGTTTGAAATGCCTGTGGATTGCAATCGGGGGTTAGTTGGGCTGGGAAGAGCATCTTATTTTCGTGTGGTGCGCCTGAAAAACGAGTCTCTAAACTTAACTGTAAGTCCGAAGGTGGGCCTAAGAGTGCACGTGTGTGCATTCCTAGTGAGGCGGGTATTGCGGATGAGTTCTAAAAGGGGAGGAATGCAGCTGTCTAACTCATTGGAGCTTTTTTTATTGAAATAGTGATAAAATATTGATAGAGACGCAACGCTCGACGATGTTTTAGCGAGTCGATTAACTTCGAAGCATTGTTATTACCAACAAGTTTTATCGCTCACTGTGGAGCACCAGACCAGGTAGGAGCGTTATACTCAAGCTTTGGGCTGTTGTACGTCTTCTATATTATTGCCAGTTTGAAATATTTCTTGCATTGCTTTAAGAAACTAGACATTTCGCTACATTTCTGGTGATCTCGAATATGTGATCGATCCAACTTACGAGGTATAACCGTATGAAGTGAGCGTCAAGATACAAACGTCTCGATAGGGAACATTTATTGTGAACGAGCCCTAATTTTTTTTTTGTTTGCTATGACATCTGTGAAAAAATATTTAGCATACATCAAGTCATTGAACAGACAACATCATATTTTATCATCGTGTTAAAAATATCGAATTTTGTACCAGAAAGTGATGATTTGCGGAAAGCATTAACTTTTTGTTTTCATTTGAAGAAAAGTGCTGCAGACTCGCATCGAATACTTGTCGAGGCATATGGTGAGCATGCTCTTTCAGAAGCAACATGCAACAGATGGTTTCAATGGTTCAGAAATAACGATTTTTATGTACGAAATGAAGAACGTGGAAGACCATCAAAAAAGTTTGAAGACGCCGAATCGCCAACCACATTAAATGGAGGTGACACTTTGAGTCAAAGGCAAATGGCAGCAATGTTAACTGTTGCACAACAAAAAATTTCTGACCGTTTAAAAGCTATGGAGAAGATCCAAAAGTGTGAAAAATGGGTGCCACATGAATTGAATGAAAGATGGATGGAAAACCGAAAAAACACTTGTAAAATTTTGCTTCAAAGTCACGAAAAAAAATCGGTTTTGCATCGGATTGTTACTGGCGTTGAATCCTAAACGGAAAAAATCATTGGTTAATCTGGGACAACCATCAACATCGACTGCAAAACCAGACGAATTCGGCAAGAAGACAATGTTGTGTGTTTGGTGGGACCAGAAATTTGTGCTGTATCACGAGCTCCTAAGAACTGGTGAAACCGTTAATACTGATCGCTACCGACAACAAATGATCAATTTGAACCATGCATTGATTGAGAAACAACCAGAATGAGCCAGAAGACACGGAAGGTAATTTTGCTCCATGACAATGCACCTGCACACAAAGCAAAACCGGTTAAGGATACAATCAAAACACTTGGCTGGAAGCAGCTACCCCACCCGCCGTATTCACCAGACTTGGCTCCTTCCGACGTCCATTTGTTTTCATCAATGGGACACGCATTGGCTGAGCAGCACTTTGATTTCTACGAAGAGGTCGAAAATTGGGTGTCTGATTGGTTTGCTTTAAAAGACGAACAATTTTATTGGCGTGGTATTAACAAATTGCCGAAGGGTCTAGTTTCGATTGCCAGCTTAACACCAATTTTCCGAATATTTCACGGCACCACCTCTTTCGACAACACTCAAGGAGTAATAACTGTCTAAGAAAGCTTCTCAAATTTCGCCGTTCGGAGTCGGCAAAAAACTGTGGGTCCTTTCTACTCGTGAGAGAACAGTAGCGCGCACAACACGAGTAGTTGATGAGCAAGCTAGGCCCTGGTCCTCCTCTGGACTGAAGCGCCAACATTAATTATTATTTTTATTCCTTTTACCCCAATCGATTATGTTGTCAAGATCGGAGTTTAATAAGCTTAACCTACTCTGCCGTTCCAAGTCATTGGCCGAAGAGGAGAGTCGAGAAACGAGTAACAAATAAAAAAAGGTGAGGGTACTGTCATCAGCGAATGAGTGAATTGGCTTAGTAGCGACAGATAGGAGATTATTTATAAAAATGGTGAAGGGTGTCGGAGACAAAACGGAGCCCTGGGGAATACCAACATTAATATGGTGAATATTAGACTTGAGCGCATCCAAAACAACTTGTATTGAACGATTCGAAAGTTTATTTCTAATACATTGGAGAAGAGATTCATCGACGCCATAAGCACGCATTTTCAACTAGAGAGTCCGGTGTCAGACTCTGTCAAATGCTTTTGAAATATCATCTCCTACATTGTGCAAAGATTGGTTCCATTTTTCGGTGAGATAAGCGATCAAATTACCAGTGGACCTGTTGCTGCGAAAGCCGTATTGATGATCATTAAGAAGCTTCCGAGTTTCACAATATTTCAAAAGCTGACAATTTATCAGCGTTTCTATGACCTTAGAAAGTAGGGACGCAAGTGCTGTGGGTCGGAAGGAGGCGGATAATGACGGTTCGCCCTTTTATGGTGACGGGTTGGACAAATTTTGTTTTCCAAAGAGCCTCAAAGAGGAGGACACATGGTTTTGTCAGTGTAGAAGAACACTTCTTCAGAAGAACGGGGTGATACCATCTGGGCCAGAGAATGTGTGCACGTTTAAATCTTTAAGTACTACTTAAGTACAACTGTACGATTGCGAAAATGAACTTATCCCATGGTAAATTTCACGCTCTCGAGTACAGGATGGGACAAAGCACAACCTGGAAGCATCGAGCTGGCTGCAAAATGTGCAACTAACAGATTTGCTTTGTTTAAAGATCAGACAGCTGGAATGTCATTGCTGGAATTGAGGGGAGGTGGAATTCTTTTCATTTTTCTACGAATGACCAAAAGATTTTGCTACTCTTGGAACAATTCAGCACTCTTTGCCTCAACTTTTGATCATAGGAGAATTTTACACGTCTTATTAATGAATTGCAATCATTTTGTGGCCGACGTGGCGTAGTGGGAGAGTGCGACGTTCACACGCCGCATGTCTGGATTCCATTCCCGGCTGAACAGTTCGAATTTATTACGGCACCTCTATCGAGCTGCTGACAACACTCAAAGAGTAATACTGTCTAAGAAAAAGCTTCTCTAAACTTCGCCATTCGGAGTCGGTAAATTACTTTAGATCTCTTCTACTCGTGAGAGAACAGTTGCACGCACAACAGTAGCTGATGAGCAAGCTTTGCGCTGGTCCCTGATGGACTGTCGCGCCATCCAATTATTATTATTAATCATTTCGGGCCCTTTTGAACTTCTTCCGATTTTCCGCAGAAGGATTGGCTTAAAAAGTCCGGCAGCTTATTTGTTTCAATATGATAGCAGCTCTTGTCATACCAAGCATTAGGCCTCGAATATTCACTAGGTTGTCGTAAAGCTAGCTTACATTAATTTCGTGGCAAACAAACTGCTTGACTTCTTTAAAGTAAGTTATTTAAAAAATGCCTGAGGTGTTGTCTTTTTTCGCTTCAGTGCAACTCATTTTACGTACAACTTGTCTTTAAAGGGTTCTTTACGGCACACTGAGAACGACCAAAGATATCAATGTCGTCAGTGTATCACAGCTGATGTACGGGCTGTTGTAGAAAGTGACGCGTACTCTATGATCCAGTACAGTTTGATAATGAATCATAAACACGCCTTTCTACAATAAAATCCGGAGTATGTTGGAAATAGTTGAGAGGAACTGTTGCCGATTTTGAAACTGCACCGCGTTTTTTCCATCATACTCAACACAGTTTAGTTTTTAATGCAACTTTGCATATTGTAATGCTTAAGACAACGGGGTAAGGTAACAGTTGCAGTAATACTTCTAACTTAAAATTCTTTTCCTGAATTTTTCTTAAAGTTTGACTCCATTTAAAGGGCCTTGCTTAAAGTGTGGAAAGCTAGTGAAGTCATCCGCAAACAGCACCTGGTCCACTGGCAAACATAATACACAAAAAGGAACTGCTCAAAAATGAACATACGCAGACCGAAGCAGCTTGTGACACTAAAGTTCAACACCCAAAACGATGTTGAAAGGAAAGCACATCTAATCAAGAACAACCCACAATTCCCCATTCAAACGACACACAGCAAATTAGCAACACAGCTCATCTGCTATTTTGATGTTAATATCTATTCAATGTGTTTAGGTTCGTTCAACAAATGCTTTAACAAAACAATCAATTTAAAATGAAGCTCCAAAGTGTCAAATCCGAAACAACTACAGATGAGATAATCATTAATGCCTCATTAATGCTTTATTGCGAAGCCGCTTGAAATTTCTTCCAGGAATACGAGAGCAACCGTTTATATCGTCACGAATGCCCCGCACTTGTCTGCGATGACTCATTGGAAGATTTCGGATTTCTTCAAGCAACAATTTCTTGGGAATCGTTTTAAAACGATTTACATGATAATGCAAAATTCGTAGAAACTGATAAAGGCAATCGACGTTTTTTGAAGATAAGCTTTTGATTGCGGTCAACTTCCAGGAAGCAACGAAAGTATAGGGACTTTTAGATACGCTGTAGTTCTACGCATTTGATTTTTTTTTAAACATTAGAAACACTCAACTTATTAATTATAGCACAAAACGGGCCTATTAAAAAATAAAGTTTTTTTTAAGCAGATGTTACGTTGCATGTTTTCCTTAATTGCGAACTTAATTTAAATTTATTTTAAGGAATATGAATTTGACCATTTATCTGCATCAACCAACCTTATAATTCTGATTTTAAAACTCAACTCCTTAGGCCCGACATTTTATTCGAGTAAAAATTATTAAAAAATGCCACAATCAAAAATTGAAAATTTCTGCAAATTAATTTATTTATTACATAGTAATAATAAAAAAAAACTTTATTTCCAAAAAAAACAATACTGTTATATGTAACAAGTATAAAATGACGAACACGACTAGGCCGTCCGAAGATTGGAGCGTCCGAGGACTCGACCGTCTGACGACTGGATCTCAATTACTGAACCGTTCGACGTCTGGATCTCGATTGCTTTTTGTAGGATGCTGCTCGGAGTAAGTCGCCTCAGTATTCTTAGTCTGATGTGTTGTGGATGAGGGTTGATATGTGAACCGATGCACATTTTTGAAAATCATTCCGATGCTCAAGTGGTTTCTTGGATTTAGGGATCGTTTGAGTCATAATAATACTAATTGTTGGCGCGACAGTCCACAGGGGAACCAGGGCCCAGCTTGCTCATCAACTACTCGTGTTGTGCGCGCTACTGCTCCCTCACGAGTAGAAGGGAGCTACAGTTTTTTGCCGTCTCCGAACAGCGATATTTGAGAAGCTTTCTTAGACAGTTATTACTCTTTGAGAGGTATCAGCAGCTCAAAAGAGGTGGTGCCGTGAAAAATTCGAGGTATTCAGCCGGGAATCGAACCTAGACCCTTTGGCGTGTGAGCGTCGCACTCTACCCACTACGCCACGGCGGCCACTTGGGTCATATACCATAATAGTGGGATCGGGAGCCAAACGAACTGACTTACCCTACAATGCCATACAAATCACGCGAAGAAACAACAGCTAGGATCAGGCGACCAAACTGTTGGACAAAATCATACGTACGCATACACAGTAGACGGACAAACAGACGATGAACACGGACGATCAGATGTACACACACATACCATTAACAAATGGACACCCTAGCAAGATAAAAGGAAGAATAGTAAAAAGAGAACGAAGAGTCGTAGTTAAGCCATCGAACACGTCAGTTGTCACCAAGCGCGAAACGATATTTTATAATTAAATAAATTCTGTAAATCTATGTATTAAAAGTGAGTTTCATTTCCCGAATCCCACATAATGTTTATGAATTCCAGATGTATTGTTTGTCCAGTATTGTTTACGATTGGATCGAAGTGTTAACTTGTATTTTCATCAATGATGCGCAATACAAAACAGCAACTATTCGCACATACGGAGGACAACGGGTTTCGTGTTGTTCACAATTCTGAACTTACGAATTTCGAAAGCCCAGGATGTGTAGTTGTGTGCCGTCAGAGAAACTGCTTTGAGGCCTCAAATTCCTTGGAAGACAACAACGATAAAAATTTCATCTATTTGAATAACATTAATCTTTATGCGAGTGATAAAAAATGTCTCAGAGTTCAACTCTTATTTTACCATCTATGAGTGACTACAACATTCATTCATAAGAGAATTCGACATCACGCGAAGTGTAAAAAAATATTTGAATTTTTAAATTTTTAAATTGTTTGTTGTGATGCAACAACAGGTAAACTGACTTTTTAGATTGAGAAATGTAACAAATCAAGTGCAAACATTCGGGCAGCTGTCCAAGCCTATCAACATCTTAGATTGACTTCTACAAGGTGTCTGATCATCCTTCTAATCTTAAGCCCGATGTTTAAGAAAGTATACAGGTCCTTAACACATATTGAGAAGCACAATACGAGAAACCAGGTTCCGTAAGATATTGACTTACACGAACGGTAAATACATCATCGGAGGATCACACCAAACTAAACATAAGTCGAGTAATAAGAAGCCTGAGATTGCCCATCAGTGAACGAAAGGCAAAGTAAATAAATGGACAAATCTTCAACGCTTTCTTAGACAGATATTATATTCGTGAGAGAACAGTAGCGCGGTCAACACTAGTAGTTGATGAGCAGGCTAGGCCCTGGTCCCCTTGTAACAACAATTATATTATCTTCTACGCGAAGAATTGTTGCTCAGACGATTTAGGGAATTGAACAGGCATTTAAAGAAGAATAAAACTACAACTATCTCGGGTCAACAGTAGCAGCCGAAAACAAACTGGAGGACTTTTCAATGCATTTTTAGTTCCACTAACTCATTTTCTTACATTCTTCTTATTCTTCTTCTTCTTCTTCTTCTTCTTCTTCTTCTTCTTCTTCTTTTTCTTCTTCTTCTTCTTCTTCTTTTTCTTCTTCTTCCTCTTCTTCTTCTTGTGATGCTAGAGTCCGGGGGGGACCTGAGCCTCAACCAACATGTCTCTCCAGCCAGTTACCTCCAGTTGCGCACTCCAAGTTGGTTGAGGTTCGTCTCCACTTGTGTGCGCCACCTTAGTCTAGGCCATCCTCTGTTGCGTTGTCCCAATGACTTTGATTCGAAGACTTTTCTGACCGTTGTCCATGCGCTCTACATTGTCTGACCATCTTAAGTGTTGTATCCGAAGACGCTTGACCAAGCGTATGTCGGTGTGCAACCCAGAGGATTCGTCGTTAAATCTTGTCCTCCGTATACCATCAACGCAAACAGGACCGAAAATCGCAAGCAAAAGTTTTCTCTCGAAAATTCTAAGCGCGTCCTCTTCCGCTTTTAGTAACCCGAAGACTTTCGCGCCATAAAGTAGGACTGGGATGACCAAACTGTTATATAAAGCGAGCTTAGTCCTTCATGAGAAGGCTTTGTTACTCAATTGCCTTATGAGCCCACAGATACAGCGATTGGCCAGTGTGATTCTGCAATTGATTTCGGTACGGATGTTGTGGTCCCTGTTCACCGCGGAGCCGTGGTAGACGAAGTCCTTGACTCCTTGCCTAGTGTGACGCTCTGTCCGAGCCGTCAATGTTATGTTCTTTCTTGATGACAGCATGTATTTAGTCTTACCCTCATTTACCGCCAGACCCATTTTAGCCGCTCTTGCTTCAATGCCAGCAAACGCGTCATTGACAGCTCGCTGTGTTCGTCCAATCACGTCAATGTCATCAGCGCAAGTTAGCAATTGAACTGACTTCTGGAAGATTGTGCCTCTTGTGTTGACTTGTGGATTACGCACGATCTTCTCGAGGATGATGTTAAAGAAGTCACATGACAGTGCGTCGCCTTGTCTAAAACCTTTTTTGACATTGAAGGTCTCGTTGAGTTCGTTACCGACCTTGTCGGATCAACGAGAGTTCTCCATCGTCATCCTACACAATCTGACGAGTTTGGTAGGAACGCCAAAACTAGACATGGCACTGTATAGCTCGTCTCTATGCACACTGCTATATGCGGCCTTAAAATTGACGAATAGGTGGTGAGTGCCGATGTCTTCTTGGGTCCTTTCCGGAATCTGCCGTAATCTGAAGATCTGGTCTATCGTGGACCTCTCTGTCCTGAAACCACACTGATTGGGTTTTAGTTTTTAGTTTAAAAATGCATTTTATTTTGTTTACTAATGCTATCTTAAAACTAGGAACAAAATGCTTAACCTAGGCCCTATGCGGGCACTCTCCACACTGATTGGGACGTATCAGGTTATGGACAAGCGGTTTCAGGCGCTCAAACAATACGGCAGAGAGGACCTTGTATGCGTTAAGAAGACTGATCCCTCGATAACTGGCGCAGTCAAAGGAGTCTCCTTTCTTGTGGACCGGGCAAACGACGCTGAGATTCCACTCATCGGACATGCTTTCCTCCGACCATATCATACAGATGAGCTGGTGCATGCGCCCAACCAGGTCATGTTCAACTACACCTAAGTCTGTTTTTACACGGTCTTTTTTTACACGGTTTTGATATACCACGGTTTAAAATTGAATATTTTTAATTTTTTTACACGATTTTATTCCATTTAGCACGATTTGAAATTTTATGTACTTAAATTTTTTTTGTCAAATTTAATTTTTGCGAAGTATGTTCATATCACAAAAAAGTATTTATGAAAGAAAAAAGTCTGAAACCATCGATAGTATCGATAGTGCTATCGATAGTTTGCGAACACTAGCTTAAAGATTTAAGTGAATTCCCTTTTAGCGCGTACAAGCAATTTTTACTGGTCAAAGCAAATGTGAATAGCACTAATTTAGGGGAATTCCCTTTACAAGGAATTATACAAAGAGGTAGCAAGAATTGGCGAACAACGGCTCATAACAGAGTTCATTTTTCAAAATGTAGATGCCGAACGAGCAAGAGAAAGTCCAGTTCAAAATTATTCCAGCGATGATATTGAATGTATACGCGTTCGAAGCAAGCGAATGCGAATAACTGATGACGACAGCAATTAAATTTATGTTGCTGTATTTATGATTATCACTTATTTTATTTTATTTTATTTCTTACCTTAAAAATTGGATAACTTATTCTTTTCGTTCACAGCATAGTTGTTAAGTTCCTGAACTTGCCATACATTTAATTTATATTACTTTTAAGATTAGAGTGCATATCTTTTTTATCATTAATTACTATGCTTGTGAAAATAAGCATTATATATTTGATTTAATAAAATAAACATGAATTCTTGTTCTTAAAAATTCTTGTTTTTCACTAATTTTAATAGGTTTTAGAGATTAGGAACAAATCACCCATTTTTGTATACGATAAATGTCTTTTTTTACACGGTTTTTTTTTTACACGGCTTCTTCTGGAACCAATCTACCGTGTAAAAACTGACTTAGGTGTACTTTAAATAGGTCTGCCGGTAGTCTGTTCGCTTCAGCAGCTTTAATATTGCTGTCCCCTTAACAGTCAATTTTATTCAACAGCTCTTCCTCAATTCGTACAATTTTGATATTTTCTTTAGTGGTTTAGTGGTTTCTCTAAAAGACAAGGTCCACACTTCAGTGTGGACTGTGACGCCTATTCTTAATTTAAATTTCTTCTTTGAACACTTTATTCAACAATTTTTGCTGAACCAATTTGTGAAGGGAATTTTCAAAGTGATATGTTTGAAGGAGGTTCTCAATTCTTTCAGAGCAATGTAGCGTTCGACTGCAGCTTCATGGAAACACAGGCCTTCAGGAATCTTCAGGCACATTCATTAAAGCTCACCTCATGCGAATCCAGTCCGTGTGAAAACAGGTAAATTATATTTTCACACTTCCCCAACCAACGAGACATTGGCCGAATAGTTCTGCTCTGTACAATAAAACATAACCCACGCGTCTGCGGTTAAATAAACCCCTGAAACAATTCAACTTTATCATACCTCCGCAGCCACAATCGCGTCCAACCACAGTCATGGCCACGTTCCCCAATGAAATGAAATTCCACATTCCCACAAATACAATTTATTTCATTTATCATAACTAAAGCACAATTTAATATCATCTAAATTAAAAATTCACATCTCTACAAACTAGTCGTCAGCAACTAAACTTAACCGAACCCTGCACTACCCGTGTCTGTTTTTCTGCAGACAACTCGGTAAAGGGAAAAGGAAATGCTTAAAAATATCACTAATTGAATGCTCTATGTACACAGACTGCTCTCTAAAACCACATCCGCCCGGATGTCGTCGCTCAGGTCATCTCCACATCTGGTGGCGTACTCTTTGATACCTGGACGAAGTAAAAAAAGCACACGTCGCATATATATTCACAGAAATACAGTCACAGCAACCTCATTAGCATGCTAATCCGCCCCAAAACCATGCAAAATGCACCTCCTCTCCCCCGGTTAGGTCCAAAAAATCAAAACACTTCTCATTTGAATAATTAATTTCGAAACGAGAGGATGCATATTAGATTGACTAGAAAATACCGAACATATATCAACACACACGCACACACACGTTCATACACACACAGATGCCCAACTTAATTTTATTCCCATCAGAGGACATGCATTTGGGAGGGTCCCCATGCGGGCGACTTTTACAGTGTCCTGCACGGCCAGTGGCCCATCGAATAAATATTTATTTTATCAATTATCCACCGCCTGGGGGAATGACATGCACCACGGTTTTGCCCGGCGATATGATGTAAATGCCACTGAATGTCCGGAAAGCGCCACAACGGGGTGAACGCTCGCTGCTGGCGACACAGCAAGCAGTGGTCAGATGATTGCGGGATGAGTTCAATTACAATGCGTTTTTGTGGTCTTAAATTAGTTTCTGTTATCACCGCCTCAGTTTGGAGGAGTAAAACCGATCCGGGTTCATGCAGCTGGCAGGAGGTGGGTTCCCCAAGGTGTTAGTAGTCGCGGTGGAATGCAGTCGGATCCCGGACAAGGTCAATATTCATTTCACTTAGTTATCGTATGGCTAGGGTTGTTTGTGTTAACATAAATGTTCTTATCAACAAATTATCTATCATTCCAGTTTGTTATTATTTAGCAGGAGTTCTTTGCGTTCCCTTACTTTGAAGCACTTGATTCGGAAGTGGTCGCACATTTCCCGCACCTGAAGTGAGAAGGGAAGTGGGAGATTAATCAGCAGCGTCAGCCTTTGCATCATACACTTACCACTCCGTGACCGTAGTGCAGATGGGCAATCGTACTGAATATCGTCAGGCCGTGTACAATCCAGCGTTCCACGTCGAGTGACAGGTGCAGGCCTAGGTGTTCGTAGAACGGGAAACAGGACACCATCACCACGGCGACCAGGGGCCACATGAGGATGTTGAAGCCGTCACATCGGGTGTCGGACATCTGGGCGACAATCAGTCGACACTGCAAAAGAGAAATCACGGGAGCGCCATGAATGAATGGTTAGATGTCGCCGGCAGTCACTCTCGGTCCACTTACAGCGATGTTCGAGAAGAGCGTCCCGAAGAGCACAAACATTATCCTCGGCTCCAAATTTATGATGCCATTTGCTGAGTAAAACGCCCAAATCATAGTTATGACGAACAGCCACAGGAAGGCGAATAATGGACGTGCCGCCTCAAAGAAGGGTCGCATTTTGCCGGTTTTGTTCTTGTAGGACCTGCGGAGTGGGCGGCACCAGAGGGTGACGTGTATTAATGGCGTGTCGAGGGGATGTTTATGGGAATGCCTGGTAGAGTGGACATTCAACGATACTTACAGATAAATGTTTTTAATTATAATTGGATGACTCGTTACCATGCCGGAACCGATGAGGACGATTTCAAAAACGTTAGCCATTGTCAGGCCGAAGAATTTCCCGGCCCGCCAGATGCCTGGCCCAACGATTGAGGTTAGAAGCAGAACCAGTGTTACACCCTGAAAGAGAGTGATGCAAAGTAATTAATTAATTAAACTTCCTTCAGACAATTGTGTGAGGGAGCTAAAGTCGAAGGAAATTTCTCAGAATTCGGGTAATGGGTTCCTTCTGGAAAGTTTTAATTGTCTTTACTTCCGAAAGTTGAAAGAGTTGAACAGTCTGAACAGAAATTTATTTGTCAAAGAGCGGTTCATGAAAAAGTTAAAATAGAAATCGAACCACTGGCTGTCTGTTGGAGATGGCTTCTGCCCTCTGCAACTGTATTTAAGGTTTTTAAAGCTCTTCCGGGTAGAAACTGTGCTGTGGTTGAATGAGTTATTTATTTTATTTCAGAATTACCTTTCAAAGGTTTCTTAGCGCTTGCAGACACATTTCTATGAAATGTGGACACAGCGAACTAATTGGATTGGATATTGAAGGAAAAGCGTGCTTTAAAGGCAATCCCGTTCTTAATTAATAATTTGGCCAGTTTCATGCCAAAGTTCTTGTATGAATTGTATACAGATCGCAAAACACGATAAAAATGTTCTTTTAATCGGCACAACGTGGTCTCAAGTAATGAGTTAAATTTGATTACGTAGTCTTTCTTAGGACGCCGTGGATTCCGGTTGAATAAAAATCCAATAGTGCATAGAGCCAAAATGACCAGAGCCCCAAGAGGTTACAACTATCGCTGAGAAGGAACACAAAAATGAGGTTTTATTGTGATTAGGTATGTATATGAGATAAGAGGTCTGCTGGAATTGAAGTAGGATTCTGGACATCAATCGGGAATCTTGACTTGTCCCGATTTGGAGGTGGCAATTTAGTGGGTTCGATTCTTATAACCATTGTCTTTTATGACTTTAAGCCCTGCACAATCCATCGAATGATCTGAAGAAATTTTTCACTGATACTGCATACTCCAAACACTGCTCCATGAAGCACAAGTCTAAGGTGAACGATGTTGACTTTTTACATCTGTTTGACTACCCTATGGCTTCTCGTCGGCAGTGCAACCCGACAAGCCTCACGGAAATCTAACAGCACACAAAATAAAAATTCATTGTAAGTCAACAAAGACGGAACATGAGCAACGGGCTACGGCACCCCGTGCCGAGATGTTTATGTACGAGCAAGTGTAAAGCGAATACAGCGTGCCGAGTGCGTCTGTACTTTGCGTCGTATCAACAAAAGATGAAAACGAAAACTGGCGATCATCTACGAGTAAAACACGGAAGAGAGACTACGCAAAGGGATCGTAGCGGACTGTCTGTAGTTAGTTGGTTTGGTGAATGAGGGAAATTCAAATAACTCCACTCAAATTTTGCCAAATTTTTTGTAATCCCTTTTTATTGTTTTGTTGAAATCGAAGGTGGCCGCCGTGGCGTAGTGGGTAGAGTGCGACGCTCACACGCCGTAGGTCTAAATTCGATATTCCAACTCTACACGAATTTTTCCAGTTTTTCACGGCACCACCTCTTACGAGCCTCTGACAATGCTCAAAGAATAATAACTGTCTAAGAAAGCTTCTCAAATTTCGCCGTTCGGAGTCGGCAAAAAAACTGAAGGTCCTTTCTACTTGTGAGAGAACAGTAGTGCTCACAACACGAGTAGTTAATGAGCAAGCTAGGCCTTTTCTTGCCCTTAAAATGCAACTGACAGCGTTTTTACCAGGTATACCGGTATAAAGTGAGCGTCAAGATACAAATGTCTCGATAGGGAACATTTGTTGTGAACGAGCCCTTATTTTTTTTGTTTTTTGTTTTGCTATGACATCTGTGAAAAATATTTACCATACATCAAGTCATTGAACAGACAACATCATATTTTTTCATTGTGTTAAAAATGTCGAATCTTGTACCAGAAAGTGATGATCTGCAGAAAGCATTAATTTTTTGTTATCATTTGAAGAAACGTCCTGCAGAGTCGCATCGAATGCTTGTCGACGCATATGGTGAGCATGCTCTATCAGAAGCAACATGCAAAAGATGGTTTCAACGGTTCAGAAATAGTGATTTTGATGTGAGAAATGAAGAACGTGGAAGAACACCAAAAATGTTTGAAGACGCCGAATTGCCAACGATATTGGATGGAGATGACACTTTGAGTCAAAAGCAAATGACAGCAATGTTAAATGCTGCACAACAAACAATTTCTGACCGTTTAAAAGCTATGGGAAAGATCCAAAAGTGTGGAAAATGGGTGCCACATGAATTGAATGAAAGACAGATGGAAAACCGAAAAAAAATTTGTGAAATTTGGCTTCAAAGACACGAAAGAAAATCGGGTTTGCATCGTATTGTTACTGTGGCCGCCGTGGCGTAGTGGGTAGAGTGCGACGCTCACACGCCGAAGGGTCTAGGTTCGATTCCCGGCTGAACACCTCGAATTTTTCACGGCACCACCTCTTTCGAGCTGCTGACAACACTCAATGAGTAATAACTGTCTAAGAAAGTTTCTCAAACGTCGCCGTTCGAAGTCGGTAAGAAAGTGCATGTCCCTTCTGCTCGTGAGAGAACAGTAGCACGCACAACACGAGTAGTTGATGAACAAGCTAGGCCCTGGTCCCTTGTGGACTGTTGAGACTGTCGGTGTTCAGCCAGGAATCGAACATAGACCCTTCGGCGTGTGAGAATCGCACTCTACCCACTACGCCACGGCCGCCACATAAATCTTAAATGCATATTTTGTATATTGCAGCGTATAGTTTACGCGGATATTTTAAATTTTTTAGTGCATTGAAAACCGAACCCCAAGTATCAGTAAATGAAAATCAAGAGCCCTCGTTGAACAAATGCACTTTTTCAACAGTAGTATTTTTTGCTGAGCTACTTTGAAAAAAAAAAAATTAAATTCAGCCGTATAACAGTCCTATAAGTATTTTTCAATGTAACTTTCACAATTTAAATGGCAAAAAATCAGTTTTGTGCTTAAAAACAATACTACCGTTATTTTGCTTTTTCCCACATAATTGCCATTTTGTGTGAAAGAAAAAAACAAAAATCCACCGAATGCAATAATTAAATTGTGCCCCACACAAACCTCATCAAAGTTAATTATCCCCCCCAAACAAAATCAAATGACACATTCCGCCACCGAAGGAAATGTGAGCATTTTAATTGCTAAACCATTAACTCGAGTTCACTGCACACAACGTGCACACTATTTAACTATTCATCTGAGTGCTATAATTTGATGATTCCATTCCACTTCATTGGCCAGAATGCATTGGAATGAAATAAATTACAAAGAGTCGCATTAAAGTCCTTGCACGCACGCAAGCTCGAGCCTATTTTTTGAGATACTCTCCAATTGCACATGTGTCGGACTGGTTTTTTATTAAAACAATTACATTCGTTTCTGTTCATCAGGATTTCAGTCAAAAAGGTTTAATTTATCACCTCACCCCTGTAGAGGTTTTAATTAAATATTAATTCAATTTTTCGTTCACAGGAAATAAATATTGCGGGCGCTCATTTCGATGGGGGACTTTCATAGACAATCATTGGCGTTTAACTCCAGGTCAAGGCTGCCATGTCGCGTTTGATTTTTCGTATCTCACCGGTGAGGAGCCGTTAATTTAATTAATATCCCGGGCGCAAATCGCTCGCATGTGATTGTGGCCCACAACTCACGCAGGTTGACGGCGGCTGTGAAATCAATCGTTTTATGGCACGCGCCATGTCCACGATATCCATCGCACATCGGTCTCACCAAATGGATAAGGCCGCCACTGGGCCAGAAATTAATTACCTATCAAACAGGCCGATTGCCCATGAATTGATCATCAGAGCGCATTAAAAGTTCATACGCTTCGCTGACCGTCCCTTTCATTGCCCGCGTCCTTTTGCCCCGCATTTGACTTACCCACATGGTGAAATCGTAGCCCCACGGCAGGAACATCACACCTGTGTTGTACTTCTCCACGTGCGTCAGGTAGAAGTTCAGGAACACGTTCCAGATGACGAAAAACATTCGTATGGGCGGTAAATCGATTGTCCCGAACAGCGAGAACATATAGATTGGAATCAGGACCGATGAGTACGAGTCGAGGCCGTGGTCGAAGAGCTCCCCGAGCGGTCCACTGGTGCCGGTGCGACGAGCCTGCTTTCCATCAATGCCATCTGAGGAAGAGAATAGGGCATTTGCCCGCGTTTAGTGCCGCCACCAATGGATCATCGTCCGGATAAATCACCGCCCCAAGCCGTGTTCAGTTGTTCCTTTCTGGGACCATTTATGAATATCCCCGTGCGAACACGTGGTTACGATGGCACATAGCGCACAACTCACCTAGGGTGTAAGCCAGGAATATATTAATAGCCGCCACCAGCCACACCCAGCGTGGCACCGTGTTCTCGGGACGGTTGGCTGCCGTGAAATCCCAGTCGTAAAATGCAATTAAAATGAAATTGACCACCGTCAGGAGGAAGCCGGTGAATGTTATGAGATTCGGTGCCAGCCATTTGGGAAAGTACTGCAATAATAATAATAATGAATGTTTTTTTTTTCCTGTTGTGTGTGCCTTTTGTTATTGGCTTAATGCGGTCCACCGTCCATCGGTCGGCTCTGGTGACTTACCTCGACGCATTTGTTCCAAAAGGGATGCATTATGTAGACGCTGAGGAAGCTGGTATCGATGCTGTTGTACTGAAAAGAAAACATCATAAAAGAATTATTTTATTTTGTTTTAATTCAGAAGCACATTCTGCGGGTAACGATTGTGCGTCGAAGGTACACCGACGAGTGGTTGGCAACAAAAATAATTGCAATCAGAGCTCACTTTATCGGCGCTGCTCGGTGGTGGCCAGAAAAACACACATCAGAACAGCCCTAGTGGAATAATAATCGAGCCTGGGTACGGATATTGTGGGTGGAGGCAGAGATTCACCTTGCGACTGAACAATCGTTTGCGCGAACGCATTGTAATACACTTTGCGGATGAATTCGAGCCTTTATTTATATAGGGGAATTTTATTTTTTTATAGTTGGCGGTTTTTTTAGTAGAATCTGGCGGCCATGAAAATGTAAGCCGCATTTGTATTCTGGTTTGGTGATACGAGTAAGTGTTCTTAAATTTCACTTACTTACGGTATACCCGTATGAAGGAAGCGTCAAGATAACTGATAAAGCCATCAAGTGCGCTGTAGCGTCTTTTGATGGTTTCAAGTCACCCGGCACGGATGGCATATATGCAGCACTGCTGCAAAAGGGCATAGACCCTATACTGCCGGCTCTGAAAAGAATTTTCACTGTCAGCCTCGCGCTGACATACATTCCAAGTACCTGGCGTACAGTGAGGGTAGCCTTTATACCGAAAACTGGTAAAGGAGACTACAGTCTCACCTTCTTCATGCTAAAATGCTTAGAGAGGCTGGTCGAACTGCACATGCGCAAAAACGCTCTGCGATCACACCCTCTATCTCAAATGCAACATGCCTACCAGCGCGGAAAATCTTGCGAGACAGCACTTCAAAATCTCGTCGGTAGAATTGAAAGTGCACTTGACAGGAAAGACTACGCACTGGGCATTTTCATCGACATAGAGGGCGCTTTCGACAATGCGACTTTTGATGGCATGTGTAACGCCATCACGGCGTAGATGAATCATGGGTGTTGTGGATAAGAGCAATGCTAATGAACAGGACTATAATCGCGGAGGCGGAGCGTGACAAGTTTGTAATGTCGGAGGTTAACAAGGGCTGCCCCCAAGGCGGGGTCCTGTCTCCCCTTCTATAGTGCATGCTGGTTGATTCTCTGCTTTCCGTTTTGAATAGTTCTATCACCTATGCCCACTCTTATGCAGACGATGTAGCCGTATTGGTTACCGGACCATGTCTTGCAGCCGTCAGCGCACGCGGACAGGCGGCTCTTGACACGATCGATAGCTGGTGTACCAGGAATGGGCTTTCCGTCAACCCTCTTAAAACTGAGGTTGTTCTCTTTACGAGAAGGAGGAATATGACTGGTTTGACTCAACTGGTACTTAAAGGCGTCAATATCCCACTTTGCAATGAAGCCAAATATGTAGGTGTTATCCTGGACAGTAAGCTTCTCTGAAAAAGACACATTGAGACGAAAACCTCCAAGGCGCTGTCAGTCTTCTGGCAATGCAAGGGAGTTTTCGGTAAAACCTGGGGTCTATCACCCAAAAGATCCGTTTGGATCTATACGGCAATGATAAGACCACTCCTCTCTTATGCATCAGTTGTTTGGTGGAACAAGCTTTCGCGCAAATACGTGACTGCCGCTTTCACCAAGTTTCAAAGAACAGTTTGTCTCGGCTGCACAGGGGCTTTCCCCAGCACGCCTGGCTCTGCTCTTGATGCTCTGATTAATCTCCCCCGCCCCCCCCCCCCCCCCCTTGATTTCCACATCATGGGATGTACACTCAAGGTCATCTCTCGACTAAAAAGGAATGGTCTTTGGTTCCACTCGCACTGGAGCTTTGATGACCTCGCACACCGCATCTCCTATGATACTACTTTCATGGACATGCCGTCTGATGCGAGGTCGCCAATAACACAGTTGCGACGCTTTTACAAAGTCGACTTTCCACGTGTCCTGGACTGGCTGTGGCCAGAAACTGAACCGGGAAAGGAATGTAGTCGGATTTTCACGGACGGCTCCAAGACAACGGAGGGTTCCGGAGCTGGAGACTTCGTGGAAAACGATAACATTAGACTTCACGCCTCCTTAGGAAACTTCACGTCGGTCTTCCAGGCGGAAACCTTTGCGATCCTAATGGCCACCAACTACATTGTGAAGAATAGGTGGAAGGGAAGAAGTATCTGCGTCTGCAGCGACAGTCAACCTGTGCTCAAGGCCTTACTCAACCCTTTAACCACTTCCAAGATAGTTCAGGAATGCAAGTCTTCCCTCAATTCGGTCGGCAGGCTGAATTCGCTAAGACTTGTCTGGGTCCCTGGTCATCACGGGATCCTGGGAAACGAAACTGCCGATGAACTAGCTAGGCTAGGTTCAGCAGAGGCATTCGTAGGACCCGAATCCGCCTTGGGATTACCCGCGTCCCTGGTCAGGGCCTCCAATGATGGTTGGGTTTCCCTAAAGCATAACCAGAGATGGTGTGACTCTCCAGGATGCAGGGTGACCAAGAGTATGCTCCCAAACGTCTACAAAAAATCCGCTTCGTTTCTGCTATCCCTAGACAGAAACGAGTACAGAAGACCTGTTGGCGTATTAACGGGACACTTTACCTTCGCTATGCACCTGAGTCGGCTTGGGCTTAGTGACATCACACTCTGCGACCCCTGTGGAGAAGGTGAAGACACTTCAGAGCACTTTCTCTGTCAGTGTCCTGCCTTCGCTCGTATCAGGTGGGGGTTATTTGCCGCTGATGTGGTTGGAACTGAAAACCTAAGTTCTATATCACAGAAGCGCATCTTGGTTTTTCATCGGAAAACCAAGAAATTACATTAAATGAAGGTTACTGCCTGGTAGTACAATGTATCCAGTGTTTGAGTCTGAGTGCTCCAGTGTAGTTGATCCCAACCTTCAACAAAAAAAAAAACTTGGGTGGACTTTTGTCACTTTATAGTTATAAAAAGTAATTGATGAAAATATTTAAATCGAACAAAAGGCCTTACGATTGAGTCCAGCAACAAAGTCGCAGACAGTTTCACTTTGCCCCCGGTAAAGTCTGTCATCTAAATCTTTTTATGGTCACTGTGACAGATGGCTGCATGCAACAAGTGAACGTTAAGCACTATCCTCAAGTGTCATCTGCTAGAGAAACCCCTAAATGTGCCAAAGATGGACAATACAAAGGAAAAGCACACAAAATCTTTTACACTCACGAAGTAATTGCCCATTCAAGATACCCACTGGAATGTGATGAATTATGCTTATTCCACTTAAGACACAGGCCAGACAAATAAGTGGCACTCATTAACTTTACGGATTCAAGAAGCCAATTGAGGCAGGTTCTCGATGTCTGTTTTTGCACATTCTTTATTCGCATGTGCTGATGAGGAAAATACGGTTTAAATTCGCAGTGTCCCTTGTACTTCCTCTGCCAACGCAACAGTACTCCCGCATTCATCGATGAGCTCGATTGAGCAATTTACCCGCATTTGTGCATTTAACAATGTTGACATGAGGAAATCCAATACGTCATGCAAAAAGAATGAGAGTTAATATTTTTATGCAATCCGCTGAAATGAAGCGTGTGCTGCACATTTGTACTGAGCTATGGAAACTGGGTTAATTGTAAATTGGATGAGTGTTCGGGATCAGATGGTGGCTCGGGGGCAGCGAAGGCGGAGTTATTCATTTATGAAATTATCGCAAATTGTACAATCTCATTAAATTGCACTTCAACGCAGAACATACAGAAAAACTTCCTCTGCCTAGTGTGGTTGAGCAATATTATGAAGTCGAATTACATTCTCGTTAACACGACTCCCGATGGAAGCGATATACTTACAGATAGGACGCATGCAACTGTGAATATTTTGACTTTTATGATTGGCATATCGAGTTGCCTCCCTTCAGAATTGTTCTCCAATGAAAGCTGACTCATTTTAAATTACACGGGCGCGTTTGTTTTGGCTCGAATAGAGTCAAATCAACCTGATGGGAATTCCACAATCAGTTGGCGTATTCTTTAAATGCTTTTCGAATGTAAATTTATACTTTGTGGCATGCGAGGTCTGTTTGTGGACTCATAGGAGAGTCAAGACCAAGAACACTAACTTCTGCGTCTCTCAAAAACAAAATAAACAAGCTATATAGCTGAAAGTGGGAACATGTGTTCCAAACGAGTGTACCAATGTAACAAAATTAAAAAAATGTCGATAATCGAATATTCTTAACCCGCTAAATTTCTTCTAATTCTGTTGAACATGAATCGCTTGCGTGATAAAAGCTGGAAATTTTTCGGACATTTTTTACAATTAGCAAGCTAAAGGGATTATTTGGTAGCCTAGTGGTTAGAATTAAGTCCCAGCACGTGACAAAAGTATAGAGTGCAGGGGGTCTTAGGAGCTCTAGACCAAGTAGAAGACTTAAACTGAAGGCTATACTTACATTGCAGCCGGATCAAAAGGGGTAAAATATTTCTTGCATCGCTTTAAGAAGCTTAAACATTTCGCTTCGTTCTTGGCGATCTCAAATATGTGATCGTTCCAACCTAATGTTGAGTTTATACATCGAGCATGGGAAGTGGTTTCTACAACACAAGACCCATTCACAGATAATGGCTGGTAAATTTTGAGAACGTAAATGACAGTACACACCACCTGAATATCATAAGTACGACGATCTTAATAATAATTGTTGGCGCTACAGTCCACAAGGGGGCCAGGGCATAGCTTGCTCATCAACTACTCGTGTTGTGTGTGCTACTGTTCTATCACGACTAGAAGGGACCTACAGTCTTTTGCCGACTCCGAACGGAGAAGTTTGAGAAGCTTTCTTAGACAGACTTTTTGAGTGTAGTCAGCAGATCGAAAGAGGTGAAAAATTCGAGGTGTGCAGCCGGGAATTGAACCTAGACCCTTCGGCGTGTGAGCGTCGCACTTTACCCACTACGCCACGGCGACCACAAGTACAACGATCTTGGCTTTTACAAAGACTGATTCCATTTTTCGGTGAGATAAGCTGTCACATCAATAGTTGACCTGGTACTGCGTACTACCGTTCATTAAGAAGCTGTCAGAATTCAAGATATTTCATTAGCCGGTGGTGTATCAACGTTTCCTCGATTAGAAAGATGGGAGATACATAGCTGCTTTGGGTCGAAAGGAAGGTGATGAATATTCGCCACTTTTAATATTACCTTTGCCTAAGCAGTGAAAACTTTTCTTATGAGAGTGTGAACAATTCAATTTCCATATTCTTTCTTTTTGCTCTCGTTTTCTTGAACTATTCAAAGCTCACAGGCAGCTGGCGTTCTCAGAGACAGAATTCACCTCACATTTCGTAGTTCATCGTGAGTATTAGTGTAAGAGTTTGATGGTGGTTTCATAAGGACTGCAACGGGCCTGTTTTTTCCAAGCCACAAGTTTGTAAAACAATGAAATCTCCCAAACTATTCAAGACTGGGTGGTATTTGAAACAAAATTCCAAGTTTAACAAAGTGTTCAAAGCCAAGAAGGTTAAGCGACTTTTAGGAATCTTCAACTGTTTGCCTGCTTAATCTTTAAATAGGTAACGTAATGTGAAAAATTGAAAACTTATCAGTGAAGTTATCTGAATTCGGGTGTTATACATACAAAAACTCCTTTGTAGGATAGGGTCGAAGGACAGCATACGCGACAAGTAGATTCTAGCGTCTACTTGTCGCGTATGCTACATGAAAATAATTCATTTGAGTCTGCCAACTTTCCCAAAATCTTCACAGGCGTGATATGAGGTGTGTTCTTCTTCTTCTTCTTGTGACGCTACAGTCCGGGGTGGAATTGGGCATAAACCGACATAGCTCTACAGCCAGCACGATATTTCGTCAGATGTCTCCAGTTGCACACTCCAAGTTGGTTGGAGTCTCCACTTGTGTGCGCCAGCTTAGTCTAGGTCGTCCTTTGTTGCGTTGTCCCAATGACTCGGATTCAAAGACTTTTCGAGCCGGTGTATTCCCCTACCTTAAATAAAGAAAACAAGGTAAGGTAACAACGCAAGTCAACGAAAGTCTGTTCCCGTATGCCAAAAAGTGTGTTATCAAATGAGTACTCTCTCAAGAGAATCAAATATTTTCCCACCCTGTTCATTTCAACCCAAGGTTGTTGGTTTTCGGTCAATCTGAAGCTGCATACTTCGTGCATAGGAGTAGTATACTTATGAGCATTACGTTCCTCATCGCATCTTTGATAACCATAAAACTTCAGTTCTTTGAACATTTCCATCGTGGCGTAGTGGGTAGAAAGCGACGCTCACACGCAGAAGGGTCTAGGTTCGATTCCCGGCTGAACACCTTGAATTTTTCACTGGACCACTTCTTTCAAGCTGCTGACAACACTCAAAGAGCAATAAATGTCTAAGAAAGCTTCTCAAACTTCGCCGTTCGGAGTCGGCAAAAAACTGTAGGTCCCTTCAACTCGTGAGAGAATAGCAGCGCGTACATCAGGAGCGGTTGATGAGCAAGGTAGGGCCTGTGGACTGTCGCTCCAAAGGAAGTTGGTTTTGAAAGAAGTGTGTTATGAGTTCCTTTTTAGAGTTGAGTTTCAGACAATCGTTTTCGCGCGTTCTTTTTAACTTAGATGAGGGCAAAACCGCGAGCAACAATTTTGTTTTAATGTCAAAGTCTGGGGTGGACCTGGGTCTCAACCAATATGTCGCTCCAGCCAGCACAATCTTTCGCTAGCTGCCTCCAATTGCGCATTCCAAGTTGGTTGAGGTCCTTCTTCACTTCTGTGCGCCATCT
Organism: Eristalinus aeneus; assembly: GCA_955652365.1. Classification (NCBI taxonomy): domain Eukaryota; kingdom Metazoa; phylum Arthropoda; class Insecta; order Diptera; family Syrphidae; genus Eristalinus; species Eristalinus aeneus. Next base: position 7,230,265 of record OY019131.1, on the reverse strand, counting down.
TAGCTTATGTCGTCCTCTGTTGCATTGTCCCAATGGCTCTGATTCGAAGACTTTTCGGACCGGAGCAGTAGTGTCCATACGGCCTACATGGCCTAACCATTTTAAGCGTTGTATCCAAAGACCGTCGACCAGGCGCATGTCGCCATACAAGCCATAGAGTTCGCCATTTAAGTCCTCCGGATAGCATCAACACAAACAGTTTAAAAAATCGCACGCATAACTTTCCTCTCGAAAAGACTAAGGACTTTTTTATCCGCTTTTAGTAACGTTTCAGGTTTCCACGCCATCAAGTGGGACTGGGATATTTACTCTGTTACATAAAGCATGCTTAGTCCTTCGTGAGAGGGCTTTCTTACTCTGTTGAATCTTGAGCCCAAAGAAACAGCGATTGGCAAGAATGATTCTGCGTTTTATTTCGGTACTGGTGTTTTTGTCCCTGTGTACCGCGGAGCCGAGTTAGACGAAGTAATTGTGAAGCCTTGAGTGACGCTCTGTCCGAGATGACAATGTTGTGTGTCCTTCCTTGATGACAGCATGTGCTTCGTTTTATTCTCATTATTCTCCAGACCAATTTAAGCAGCTTCCGCTTCAATGCCAGCAAACGCCTCGTGGACGGCTCGCTGTGTTCGTCCAATCGCGTTAATGTCATCAGCGAAAGCTAGCAATTGAAGTAACTTTTGAAAATAGTGCCTCTCGTGTTGACTTGTGAGCTTGCACGGTCTCTTAAGAATGACGTTAAGAAAGTCATTTTGAAAATGGTTCGTTTTTCTGAAACGATCTCTCAAGAATCATGAAGAAGACGCATGAGAGTGCATCGCCTTGTCTAAGCCACAAGTTTTTGAACTCTCTTTCTCTTTCTGAAAGATCTTTTCCCTACTCTTAAACAAATGCCAGGTTTCATAACTCGCAGTAATTACTGGAACACATCAATGGTATGTCCAGAGGTTTTACACCATTGAAACGTCTGTACGCATTACTCATTCTTCCAAATTAATTTCGTCTCCTTAAGTACTGCAGCGCGATGCTAGTGACTTGCGTCAATTTTTTTTGAAAATTTTTTTAATATGCTGCAACACTAAAGCTACACTAAAAAGTACTTTCAATTACAATTTGGAGAAGATATCAATGTTAATAGTGATAACGTGCCCTTATCGGTGAACCCAAAAATAGAACGTCGAAGATTCCTAACAACGATGTCGATAACGAAGTCAATAAGTTGCCCAAAGTAATGTGCAGACCTCAAGGGTCCACAAAGGCATCTAAAAATTCCATTCAAATTCTGTCTTATGCGGATAAGGCACCAGAAGGAGAACACAGAAAGTTGTTGGCAATAACAACGAAAGCGGTCAAAAGAGTGAAATTGGCTGATGAAAAAACAAAGCACAACAGAAATGAGAAACGTCGACCCTTTGGGCAAATTGCTATAATAGAAAACATTTAGAAGAAATTTACATATAGTAAAGCGTACGTTTAACATCTCTCTGTAGTCGAAAGGAACAGCAAATTCGACAGCTCAGTACCGAGACTTATTTTATAGTAAAATAATTGTATCGCGACAGTCCACAGGGGACCAGGGCCTAGCTTGCTCATCAACTACGCGCGCTACTGTTCTCTCACGAGTAGAAGGGACCTAGAGTTTTTTGCCAACTCCGAGCGGCGAAGTTTGAGAAGCTTTCTTTGACAGTTATTAAACTTTGAGTGTCGTCAGCAGTTTGAAGGAGGTGGTGCCGTGAAAAATTCGAGGTGTTCAACCGGGAATCGAACCTAGACCCTTCGGGGTTTGAGCGTCGTACTCTACCCACTACACCACGGCGGCCACTTATTTTGTAGATGATTTTTTTAAATACAGTTTTCTATTAAAAATGCCATCTCAGTTGACTACGACCCGCAGTCTAAATTTCTATTGACAAAATGAAGCCCAAGAGATCTGTTACTTCACATCATTGCTAGAACACAACAAGGAATGTTTTTATAAAGGCAAACAGAGCCGAAAAACCAAAGTCACTGAAACCCCAGCCATTTAAAAATGCCTCAGGGCTAAAACCTAACTGTTTATTTCAATATCCTTTTAACCGATATAGTCAAAGTAACATAGTTTCAAGGATATCACACCGCCCAGGTAGCCTTTTTTACTATGCTTCGTGACAAACAATTTGAGGCTGAAACAAGATGATGTTCCATCCATCATTTTCTCGACATTTACTTTTCTAAGGTACACCACCAGGTCAAGGTCCAGGTTGTACACGAGCTTCAATGAACAAACCTTTTCCGCTGGCCTGATCATCCGATAGCTGCCTAAAGCAACCCAAAGTTGTTGGTTTTCGGTCAATCTGAAGCTGCATACTTCGTGCATAGGAGCAGTATACTTATGAGCATTGTATTCCTCATCGCATTGTAGATAACCATACAATTTCAGTTCGTTAAACATTTCCACCGTGGTGTAGTGGGTGGAATGCGACGATCACACACAGAAGAGTCTAGTTTCGATTCTCGGCTGAACACCTCCAACTTTTCACTGGACCACTTCTTTCAAGCCGCTGACAACACTCAAAGAGCAATAAATGTCTAAAGAAGTTTCTCAAACTTCACCGTTCGGAGGTGGCAAAAAACTGTAGGTCCCTTCTACTCGTGAGAGAATAGTAGCGCGTACATCAGGAGCAGTTGATGAGCAAGGTAAGCCCTGTGGACTGTCGTGCCAACAAAGGAAGTTGGTCTTGAAAGAAGTGTGCTATGAGTTCCTTTTTAGAGTTGAGTTTCAGACAATCGTTTACGCGCGTTCTTTTTAACTTAGATGAGGGCAAAACCGCGAGCAACAATTTTGTTTTAATGTCAAAGTCTGGGGTGGACCTGGGTCTCAACCAATATGTCGCTCCAGCGAGCACAATCTTTCGGCTGAAACAAGATGATGCTCCATTCCACATTTTCTCGACATTTACTTTTCTAACGTGCACCACTAGGTCCAGGTCCAGGTTGCATACGAGCTTTAATGAACAAACCTTTCCTGCTGGCCTGATCATCTGATAGCCCTAGCAAATTTTGATTTAGACACTTTTTGAGCAGGAACATTGTTGTATCTCGGGTAGGAACATTGTTCCATCTTTCCCTCTGGCTATGTTAAAAGTGACTAAGTTAATATGTCAAAACTTAGCTTAAATAAAGTGATCAAAATACAGTGGCTCCAAGCCAAACTCGGACACCAACTCAGTAACACAATTGAAGATTGATAAATAATTAAGGAAACGAAATAGACGAAATTTATTAATTGTTTGACAAAATTTCATGAACAAACTTAATTATTTAAAAAAAAATACAGCTCGATTCCTAAGGGAACTCAATAAAATAAGGGACAAGCCAAACTCGGACGGCTATTATTAAAGTTAACACAATTTAAGATTATTAAGTTTTTAAATAAAATTAATAGTTTGTGTGAAGGCCTTTGTTCTTTATAACCATTTGCAGCCTTGAAGAGAGTGGTTGAACTAATTTTGTGCAAAAATTAGGTTCAATTTTATTCCACTCCTCAAGAAGAACGCTTTTCAACTGCATCTTGTTAGAAATCTAATATTTTCTAATTTTTCGGTTAAGATACTCCCACAAATTCTCGATAGGGTTTATATCTTAACTTTGCGGAGGGGTGTCCATTACATGAGGACTGTTATATAACAGCCAGGATCGTACTTTATAGGCTTTGTGTTTGCGGTCATTATCTTGGTAAAAACTCCAGTGATTTCCAAGGCCGAATTTAGTGAAGGAAAGGGACATTCTGTATTCTGTTTTCAAATAAAATAAACATTTTGATCCATTTTGCCTTCTATAAAATGCAATCTACCAGGTCCAGAAGCAGAAAAAGATCCCTGCACCATCACCGATCCACCGATCTTTGAAAGCAGCTCTTCGTTGGGTTTTCTTCACACGTAGGGCTTGCCGTCAGATCCAAAAATATTGAATTTGCTTTCGTCTGTAAATAAGACTTCTTTCCAGAACGAAAAATCCTTATGTTTGTGTTCTTTGGTAAATTCAAGTATTTTCTTCTTGTTTTGTTGGCTGATCAGTGGCTTTAACCTGGCTCTTCTACCATTCATATCCGCTTTTTGGAAGAAAATTCCTAATTTTTTTATGGACTCGCATGCTTCCCAACTGTTTCGCCGCTATGACTACGAGCTTTGTCGTGCTCAAAAAGGGGTTAATTTTTACTTGTTTTACTAAGAAACGTTCATCAACTTTGTTAAAAATTTTATTATGTGCCTTTTTTAGCTTGCCTTCTATCTGATTACTACACCGAAACTGTTTAATTGTATCCTGAACCGTGGACCGACTTTTATCAACGATTTTTGCGATATCTCTCAAAGATTTTCGGTCTGTTGAGTGTTTTATAATTAATTTTCTCATTTCGAGAGTAGTTTGACGATTCTGTTTTCTCATTTTCTATTTTATTAAATTTTATAAGTACAGCTCTGTGCAAAAAGATAGCACCACGTTGAGGTCTGCACTTTGGATGCTAATTACTTTTCTCCATGCTCATGTAAAGACACGATATTTATTGTAGGACATCTGTTGGGTATCAGTAATAAAATGCAAACAACAAGATAAGCAAAGATGAATTTTAAGACAAGAAAATTCCCGTTATACGAAATGAAACCGAAATTTTGGTGTGCAAAATAATAGCACCATGTCATTCTAAAAAGTGTTTTCGAAGTGTTTGGTGGTGTTTAGTTTTTTTTTTGTGCGTGAAAAGATTTAAGTAAAAATATTTAAGTATTTTGAAACTAGTATTTTTAAAATACAACGTTATAAACAATTAAAATAGGTCGTGGTGTGCATCGTACTCCTAAGAAACGTGAACTTATAAAAAAATTATTTCTGATGGAAAAACGTACAAATTTATTCGGGAAATCGTTGGTTGTTCGAATAAAATGATTACTAATGCAAAGAAACACGTCGAAAAAGAAGAAACAAGAGGTAGAAAATCGAAATTACCTACTCTACCGACGAGCGAAGAATGATAAGATTAGTGAAACAAAACCCATTCATCACATCAAACAAAATAAAAGAGGAACTAAATCTGCCCGTATCAACATCAACCATAAGAAGGAAGTTGATAGAGAAGGAACAACCTGCCAGAAGTCCCAGAAAAGTACCCTTGCTGACAAAGGTCCATCTTCATAAAAGAAAACAATTTGCGCAAGAACTGGGAAGTAACCAAATGGCGTAATATACTATGGACAGATGAGTCTAAAGTTGTTTTCTTTGGAACTCCTGGGACCAGGACATTTGTTCACAGGCAAAAAAACCAAGAGTTTAAACCGGAGTGTACTTAAAAAAGCAGTAAGAACGGCGGCGCGAAAATTAACATGTGGGGATGCTTCTCCTACAACGGTACTGGTCCTATATTTTGAATAAAACCAATGATGACCGCCGAAGTTTATGTTGGCATAATGAGGGAAACCATATTGCCCTACGCCGAGTGGAATATGCCTCTCAGATGGGTCCTGCAGCAAGACAATGACCCGAAACCAAGGAATTTTTTGCGAGGAATGGGTTTCAAGTTATGGAATGGCCGCCGCAATCTCCAGACCTAAACTCCATTGAAAATCTTTGGACAGATGTTAAAAAAGCTGTTCTTAAAGCGAAACCAAAAAATGCACTACAGCTATGGGAAGCTGTGCAGGCTGCGTGGAGTGATATTCCAATTCGGCGATGTCTAATCGACTCTATGCCACGACGTTGTGCCGCTGTGCTCAAAAATAAGGGTTATAAGGCGAAGTACAAGAGCAGTAGTATAAATTAAAAAAAATAAAAACCGTACTCTTCCACTAAATTTTGCATTTTATTTACAACGTTTTACTTGTGGTGCTATTATTTTGCAAACCAAAATTTCGGTTTCATTTCGTATAACGAAAATTTTCTTGTCTCAAAATGCATCTTTGCTTATCTTGTTTTTTGCATTTTATTACTGATACCCAACAGATGTCCTACAATAAATATCGTGGAGAAAAGTAATTAGCATCCAAAGTGCAGACCTCAACGTGGTGCTATTTTTTTGCACAGACCTGTATCTTACAGCTTAACTGACTTCTGAACTTAACTGACTTGACAACTATTAAAAATTTGTATTGTGATAAATGATTACGATTTATTTGACGGAAAATTCCAATTTAAAATATTTTCCTAAGCCGTCCGATTTTGGCTTGTTCCTTATTTTGTTGAGTTCCCATTGAGCTGTATTTTTTTCAAATAATTGAGTTTGTTTTTTTAAAATTTTGTCAAACAACTAATGAATATATATATTGCTTAAAACTTATAATGAATTTCGTATATTTCTTTTCCTTAATTATTTATCAATCTTCAATTGTGTTACTGAGTAGGTGTCCGAGTTTGGGTTGGAGCCACTGTATACACGGTGCTATAACCTTCTCGTCTAAAAGCAAATGCCTTGAATCCAAACAACTTTTGCACAAATTTCAGCTTTAAAATTAAATTTCCTAGAGAAGGCAATGAGCTCTCACCAAGTAAACCGTAATTCTCAAAAGCGAAATCCCACAGAAGCCAGCCTCTTCGAAATTCCACCGGCCTCTATCAAAGAACAGTTTCCGACAAAACAAAGATTCGGAGGGGTGAACCTCTCCGCACAGATTTGCATAAATTTGACAAATAATCAATTATTCCCTAATTCCGTTGAGGTAGGGCTTAAAGACCTTACATGTCGCCTCAGTTATATACACAATTCGACCCACTTTGCAAGGTTTCACCAGCGCTTATCATTTTCAGTGCCTTCCCTGACACTCGTCAGTCAGTTCAACAAGCACTTCGCACCCCGTTCAGCGTGCCGACTTCAGCGTAAACCACTCAATAACCCACGAACAAGCGTAATCTTCACGCTCCTCAGCGCTCACTTGCGAGCTGTGACGCTCCTTGCGTGCACGCACACTGTCACCCCGTGTTCCGCATATGTCAAGAGCAATTTACAAACACAGATCCAATTAGTTGACACGCTTTCAGCGAACTCCCTAGTCTGTACGAGGAAAATAGTCACGCCATCACGCCATCGAGCGGCCGCGCGCATTGCGACATCAAATGGCGCACACACTCACTGCCACAATCAAGCGAGGGTGCGAGTGAAAATCGGACGGGGTGAGGGCTCTTCTTATTGGCCGTGGCTCGGTTGTGCGCTCACGAGATAAGGCTAGACGACTGTAAAGTCATTGACCAAACTCTCAGGACAAATCGAGATAATCAAGTAAAACGCGGCAAATTTTTGGGGAACCTGATTGCGGTGGCCCGCTGGTGTGTCACCAGTTCAAGCTCCGCATCGCCAATGGGACGATAAAAACGTTGGATCCCATCAGGCGAACAGTGCAGAGGTTGCCGCGAATTGCCCACTTGTTGTGGAATTTTATTGATTTTGCCTCTTTTAATGGGCCACTACGAGAAACTTTTTTATAGGCCTCCTCTGCGTTTTGCGAGCAACTTTGCTGGCACTTTTATATGAACGCCATCGTTATTCTTCTGCCACGTGCAACGTATGAAGAGTTTATTTATTGGTGACTCCTCTGGGCGAGATGCGCTGTGGGCGGCGCAGGTGGGAACGATTTTTGAAGGTTTGGGGTTCATATGCACCATAAGGGCACTTTCCTGAGATCGAAAAGCAATTGTTACACCACAATGCCGGCACCTGCACTCTGTGCTTAATTGAATTACAGTAGAAACATGTGGAGTTTTAAACGTTGCGGTAGGTAAACATATTCTTCAGCTTTTTGGACAAGCGCAAACCCACTTGAGAGTTGAAAAGAAAGCGGATTCTATATGAGGATGATGTTTCTGTAACAAGAAGGTCAAACGGAGGCTCTGGCCAAATTTAACGAGCTTATAATGTCACACTTTAATTTATTGTTTATAATCTTGAATAGGCAAGGGTTCATTACAGCTTCCAAGGACCCGCATTTGAACGCGCTTTGACAGTTTCATAAAGTGGTCCAAATGGATCACTTCTTTAAACCTAGAGAAAACCACTTAGCGCTAGAGAGGACAAGAAAAGTTGCTTAAAATCTTTATAGATCTATTTTGATCCTTGTTGAAGGCAAGTACCAATGGACATCTGTGTAGCTTTAGTCCTGCGTGGAACAGAACCTTAAGGTACAGTTTCATCCAGTCAGCAAACTTTCTTGGCAACCGCTGCAAAGATTGCACGTGCCCACGATTAATGTCAGTTGCCCTAGCTATTGTCGTCTTAACCTGGGATGGTTTTCTGCAAGATGTTATTTATCCGAGCCTTCGAGCTATAAAATGACAACGCATATGAGTGAGGCGTCTAAAAGTCTGTCACGACGCATTTTGTGCAACACACGACAGAATATTTGAAAAGAGACTTTTAGGGTGCGGAATGTATATCAAAAGATAGATCCCTTTAAAGTGGTCGCCGTGGTATAGTGGATAGAATGCGACACTCACACGCAGAAGGTCTAGGTTTGATTCCCGAGTGAACACCTCTAATTTTTCACGGCACCACCTGTTTCAAGTTGCCGATAAAACTCAAAGAGTAATAATAACAATAAACTGTTCAAGAAAAACATTCTCAAACTTTGCCGTTCAGAGTCGGCAAAAAACTATAGTTCCCTTCTACTCGTGAGAGAACAGTAGCATGCGCAACATGAGTAGTTGACTAGCAAGCTAGTCCCTCTGTCTCTCTGTGGACTGACGCGCCATACAAAAACTTATTATTAGATCCCTTCAAAGGAATAGAGGCTGTCTAGCTAACCTAATGAGTCAAGGAAGAAATATTTAGGTCCAAATCTCGAAAAAGATTGTCACTTCATTTTCGGTAGACTTATTCGCAGACCATAAATTAAGTATATTCTTTTCGAGCTTTCCGGTGGGCGGTCGAATATGAACTAAAAATGCAGTTTATTAGTATGGTATGCACATATAATAACTCCTAAGTTTAAGTAAAATGCTAAGTACTAGTGTACAGAACTCTTATCTGTCCAATTTCTTCCGCATCTACGTGCTTCGTTGTACACCACGTCATGATAACAAACAGAACTATAAATTCTGTTAATAAAAAAATAAAAACAAACAGTAATAAACGAAAATACGACTTTACACAAATCGAAGTCTTATAGAAATCGAAGTCTTAACCGAAAGAATAGGACTAACAAATCATTCAGACAGAATATTTCTCTAGATGCTGCAAACCGAAATTCGTGAAGGATTTATCTCGGCAAAAGATAATAAGCAGCAGTCTTTCTTCCTTTCATTTCTTTTTGCCAAATAAAAATTTTCGACAGACACCAACTGTTTTGCTATTGAATTTTGCAACTGTGGAAAACCAGTCAGCACAGTGTGTTAAAATATAATTCTAAAATTAGGAACATTTAATCCTGTTTGTCGGTTACAATGTGTACATGAATTATGAAGCAGTTTAGAAGGATGGCTTAACGAAGATGGGGGGATCTGGAGCTGCAGCTTTAGTAAGAACGACAACATTAGAAATCACTCGTCTAGCCACGGCTACGAGGGGCGTTCAATATATTCTCGGGGTGAAGCTGTAGTTATATATATAAATTGACTCATTCTCAATTAATACTATTATTTTAGTGCATTCATGTAAAATTTCGTATAAATGCGATTATTAATTAGCGTTTTATCTTTAGTTTAACAGAATCATAATGACAACTGAGATGATGATTGTGAAAATTGAGCATCGCGCTGTAATTTAATTTCTCACTAAGCAAGGAAAATGTCAAGAAACTATTCATGAAGAGATGATGGCTATTTACCAGGGTACCGCACCTTCATTATCAACTACGCAAAAGTGGCCAAGTGAGTTCAAGGAGGCAGAAAGAGCATTGAAGACGACCCCCGCTCCGGCGCCCCGGCTACTGCTTGTACGGGAGAAAGCATCAAAGAAGTCGAAAAACTTGTTCTTGAGGATGCCCGAATAAAAGTGAAAATGATGGCAGAGATCACCAAGCTTTCAACTGGTACAGTTCACACCATTCTTCATGACCATCTTAACGTTTCAAAGGTGAGTGCAAGGTGGGTGCCGCGAATACTCACAGTGCCTCAGAATAAAGTGAGAATCGCATGCTGTAGAGAGCTTTACGAGATGTGTAGTAAAAACACGGACGGTGTCAATAAAAATAATAATTGTTGGCGCTACAGTCCAAAGAGGGACCAGGGCCTAGCTTGCTCATCAAATGCTCTTGTTGTGCGCGCTACTGTTCTCTCACGAGTAAAAGGAATCTACAGTTTTTTGCCGACTTCGAACGGCGAAATTTGAGACATTTATTAATCTTTGAGTGTTATCAGCAGCCGTGAAAAATTCGACGTGTTCAGCCGGGAATCGAACCTAGACCCTTCGAGGTGTGAGCGTCGCAATCGACTCACTACGTCACGGCGACCACATCGATGTTTAGAGTGCTCAAAAATTCTGTTGTTTGAGCCAATGTGTGAGAGCTCGCATTGTCGTGGTGAAGAGTGATCCGTCTTCGGCGATTGGTTTTCCTGATTTCTTGGAAGACAACTGGCAAACAAATCGTTGTATACCACTCAGAATTGATTGTTCTGCGTTGCTCTAGTGGTACGGTTGCGACATGTCCAGTTTTTCCGAAAAAACAGGCGACCATTTGCTTGGAAGTGCTTCGTCCGCGAGCAACTTTTGTTGGATTTGGCTCAATTTGAAACATCCATACAGTCGACTGCTGTTTATTTTCGGGCTCATACGCGTAAATCAACGATTCACCACCTGTCACGATGTTTCAACCTGACCTGTTTCAAAGCACCGCGATCCTATTTTTGGAGCATTTCTTTCGACCAATCGACACGAACCAACGCGAACAGATTTTTTCGACGGTCAAATGTTCATGCAATTTTGAATGTATGCTAGTCCCACTAATGCCTACGGTTGTCTCAATCTCATAGGTCACATGACGATCTTGCAATATCAGTTGGCGCACAGCATCAATGGTTTCCGGAACAACAACTGATTTTGGACGACCTTCACGAAATTCGTCTTGGAACTACGATCACGGTTGAATTCACCATACCATCGATAAACACTGGTCCTTGATGGAGCTTCGTCGCCAAAAATTGAATTAAGTTCATCGATGCACTGTTGTTGAGTTAATCCACGTCGAAAAGGATCATAACTGGTGTTCACTTGGAGTTTGCATGTTCTTCTGTTGGGTCGCTGACCTACAGTTTATAAAGACAAGTTGGACTCTCGTCAGTGCCTCCTCCGCAATTGCTTTTAACACGGAAAATATAAAACGTGTCCATGTGGTCCCAGCTTCAACATTGATTCTATGAGAATTTTGTTGAAGATATATTTTACGTGGTTTTTCAGGACTACCAAAAAGCTTCGGTTTATGTTTAGAGCAAGATTTTTAAATAAGTGACTTGAATGCCGTTTAAGAACAATTTGTGAAATGTGTTTGAGATCATCATAACTTTGAAAAATGTTTTTTTTGCTGCAATGTAGATCCAGTGCAGACTTTATAAAATTTATTTTGTAAACTGCTGTGCAGGAAAGAAGTGATTTTCTTTTTTCCTTCTTCTTTTCAATCATTTCTTTAATGATGGTTAAGGAAATATAATAAGGTTTCGTTCTCTAACCGATGCTGTTTGCGAGATTCCCTGAGCTGGTATAAATTTTAAACGTAGGATGCAAATTCAGATCGCACACGGTGGAAGAATCCTTCTTCTCACAAGTGGAAGGAATCTTCTTGTCTCTGGACTGTAGCGCCACAAGAAGAAGAAGGAAGGGTTCTTCACTTTTATGCCGACTCAGAACTGCCTAATTTGACAAGCTTTCCCATAGAAAATTAATTCTCTTTGAGTGTCACCAGTTATTCGGAAAAGCAGTATCCGAGAAATCGAGTCTGAGATCATTGGCGTTTGAGTGTCGTCTTTTACAAAAATCGCCACGACGACCTCGGTTTTTGAAATTAAAAGAATAAAATTCTGCTGCAGTTGCTAGCTGTGGGCAATTCCATATATTCCTCATATCTTAATTAATCCAACTCATACATATTCCTCTTTCCTGCGATTTCTAAGGGATGTTACTGAGCAACGAATAACTGCCGGTTTTAGACGTCATTGTAGTAACACAAGCATTCTTCCTGCAATCAGTTAACGTATAAATCCGCCGTTTCATAAAAACAAAACATTTCATCAGTTGATTGTAAGAGACCAGAAGTCGGTTGCCTAGAAGTCGCTGAACTTGTGAACAATTAAAATATTTCCGTCGTGAAATTCAAAGCTAGACTGATAGATTAATTCCAAATTTCTTTGAACAGACGTCACCTATACAGACACAAACGCAATAAAATAAAAACAACTGGAAACGTGGAGTACTTTTCATAATCAACAACTGCTGCTTTAATTGTGCAGAAACCAATTAAACGTTATCGGTCTGTTTACATCTGCAGCTTAGCGATTTGTTGATATGCGCTTTGCAGCGTCAATGGATTTAGCGCGATTAGATGTTTACGAAAAACCGTAATCGCACGCATAAAGCTTCAAATTACTGCCCGATCAACTGAAAAGTAATTTCTCAAATTGCCTCTGTTACATAAGCAAATCTAAACTTGGAGCGTTGTAGGAATGTCAACAAATTAGCGTGTTTCCACGGCCATTTAATCCCACAATACCGAAAAAGAGTTGCCATGGAATAGCAAATGCAATTTTCACAGCCGAACAGTCGCTTCTAATCACGAAGCCAACTCGAAAGATTTGTATCCATGTCGCGCCGTAATGGACATCAATAATTAAATTATGACCGTGTCACGCAGGAGGCTCCGACTTACCTTGTATCGCTCGAAGCCCTTCAAATGGGCTTCGGTAAGGTATTTCACCCCCAGCATTCTGCGCCGACCTAGATTCCAACAATCCTCCCCGATGACGTGTGGGAATATGAGCACATGCACTTGCACTTGCACTTGAAACACACACTTTTCCTTGGCGGTAATTGAAAACCACTTAAACTGTCCTCCCGACGTCTCACCAACTCGGCCGGCTTCGCACAATTCACTGCGTGTCGCGGCTATTTGCAGCCGCGGCGTAAACGATTGATAAAACTTCAGTAAAACAACAATCTCACGGTTTTTCCTTTTATCTGACGAATAGCGAATCCCGATTCTGACACGTGCTATTTTAGTCGACGTACCCGCTCTCTGGCGATAAGATTGCTTGTGTACGGCAACGGAACGAGTGAAAAAGTCCAGCTGAACTGAGCACTTCTGTACGGGACTCTGCGAGTCGTTTTCTTGATCGATTTAGATACGGTCCGCGGAGGAAAGTTGAACACGACTGGGGCGGCTTTCGGTCGGTAGCGCACTAAGTCGGCACGCAAGTGAAGTGCCTTCGGATGTCTGACAGACTGACACACTGGCTGACTGCTCACGCTCAAGAGCTGAGCGGCAACAGGGAATCCAATCCGAATGGCGTTCTTGTTGTTCTCATGTGTAGTTGTTGCTTTGATTGCTTGGTTTTACGTTAAATTTGATTAGTGTCGGTGGCGGGTGCAAGCTCAGTACTCTCAGTGAGAGATTACTTGTATTGATTCAAAGTTTGGCTGATAGTGGCGCGGCTTAATTGCTTAAGCCGAGGGCTGGAGGAGAACGACGCCCTGGGAGGCTGCTGATAGGCTGTTTTTCTTGCGGACTTCAGTCGAGGTGGTTACTTTGTCAATCACAAGTTGACTGAATTTATAAATAAAGATGAGTTATATGTTGCAGCTGGGTTTTCCCATAAACAAGACTCAATAATAATAATAATTATATGGCGCGACAGTCCACAGGGGACCAGGGCTTAGCTTGCTTATCAACTACTCGTGTTATGGGCGCTACTGTTCTCTCACGAGTAGAAGGGTACAGAACAGTACAGTACAGTTTTTTGCCGTCTCCGAACGGCAAAGTTTGAGAAGCCTTTTCTTAGACAAATAATACTCTTTGAGTGTTTTCAGCAGCTTGAAAGAAGTGGTGCCGTGAAAAATTCGAAGTGTTCAACTGGGAATCGAACCTTTACTTTCGAACCTGTAAGCGTCGCACACTACCCACTGCGCCACGGCGGCCACAATATAAACAAGACGGAGTTTCAATATTTGTGAAGAAAAGAGTAATTGCCGGGACTTGGGGTCAGGCTAGAGTTTGGACTCTTTCCTTGTGGCAGTAACTTATGTATATTTGGGCAGCTTTCAAAACCTAGGCACTCATTTTTATGATTTCAATCATTTGGAATTTTTTAATGGCATTCGAGAAATGCGAATAAGTCGATGATGGGTCCTCAGGTTGTCAACTTCTACGTTGGAGGTTGAGATTCAAGCACTGAACAGTACCTCCATCAAACTCTCATGCTTTCTATGGTTTCACTTTCTTAAAGTTTTGAAACTTCTGAGAGAGTGTTGGTTATCTCAAATTTGCAAATGGCTTCCGTTTTGTGTGAGAGAATAGCAGCTCACCCAACGAGAATGATTGACGGCTCCCTGGCCTAGAGACTTTAAGGATGTTCGGAGAATCTAATGCGACCTCAAAATTTAGTGCCAGACAACAAATTTTTAAAACAAAAGACGAACATTTAAGAGCACCGGAAGAAACTAGTGTGTTGCTAGTTGTACCCAAGACAAGAGGGGGTACGAAGTACGTTCGATTGGGAGATGAAGATGAGCTTTAATGTAGATTGGCGTAGAAAGCGCAGTGGCAGCACTTGCAGTAGGAAGCAGTCTTATTTAGTTAATTCTTTTTAGTTATTTTTCTGTTTTGACTAACCCAAGACAAGCGCATGCGTCTTTCTGAAACTATATCAACGTCATTATCACAATCACCCTTATAACGACTGGTTTTAATTGACCGACTTTTGGCGTATTTTTGAGTCGTGTCGGCAATGTGCCGTTTTACTTACGATAACGAAGTACCTTAGCTCTAGTTGTGTTCCACTTACATTCCAAAATAAGAAATAAAATGTACGAGGGGCGTTTAATATATTCTCGGTATCGGGGTGAAGCTCTTGCTATAAGGGTTGTCAAACATCTCCCTTCCCCTTTTTTGCCCTTTATTCAATGCTTAATAAAAGTATTACTGTGTTATAAATATACGCCGTTTTGTTCGATAATGTGTTTCCATCTAGAAAGCAACTTCATAAGACCCCTCTCGTAAGAGGGCTTCTTCTTTATTTGCGAAGAACTCGGACAGCCACTTTTCACAAGCCTCTTTTGAGTTCAACTTCACACCAACAAGGGTGCTATGTCCGGGATATATGGTGGATGCGGTAAAACCTCCCATCCGAGCTCCCATAGCTTCTGACGAGTCATCAACGAAGTGTGTGGTCTGGCGTTGTCCTGGTGAAACACTACAGTCTTCCTGTTGGCCAATTCTGGACGCTTCTCGCCTTGCTCAAGCGGTCGGGTTGTCCTGTTTGTGGTCTGGGGTTGTCCTGGTGGAATCTTACACCCTTCACGTTGTTCACTTTTGGACGCTTCTGGTCGATCGCCTGCTTCAAGCGGTCCAGTTGTTCACAGTAGATGGTAGAATTAAGTGTCTGTCCACATGGGAGCAGCTCATAGTGGATGATTCCCTTCCAATCCCACCAAACACACACCAAATCCTCCTCGCAGTCAACCCTGGCTTGGCCACTGTGTGGAACGATTCACCGGCCTTCAACCACGACCGTTTTTACTTGATATTGTCGTATGTGATTTATTTTTCGTCGCCAGTCACCATTAGCTTCAAAAATGGGTCAAGTTCGTTCCGTTTCAGCAGCATATCGCAGGCGTTGATTCGGTCCAGAAGGATTTTTTGCGTCAAATCATGCGGTACCCAAATATGAATCTATTTTTTTTTTGTATCCAGCCTTCTGCAGATGGTTTGAAATGGTTTGGTGACTAACTCCCATCTCCTGAGCGATGTCACGAGATGCCACATGCCGGTCCATCTCGATGATTTCCATGATTTGATCGGTATTCTTCGTCACAGGTTTTCCGCCGGCTGGCTTATCCATGGTGTCGGTTTCACCGGCTCTGAATCGTCGAAACCATTCCTCCGCGGCACGAAGAGATAGAGTACCATCCCCAAACACACCATTAATCTCACGGAACGTTTCTGTAGCGGATGTGAAAGAGGAAAACTTTAAAATAGCGCGAATTTCGGCGTTAGTGAACTCCATGCTTACACGTCTATTATAATTCATGTGAATCCTGGGAATCAATCAAATTGCTTAGAAGAATTATAAATACGAAGGGCTCGGGTGAAGCTGTAGTCATATATATAAATTGACTAATTTATCAAATAATACTATTATTTTAGTTCATTCATGTACAATTTCATATATATGTGACTATTAATTCGGCTTTTATCTCTACTTAAACAGAATCATAATGAAAACTGAGACGATGATTGTGAAAATTGAGCATCGTGCTGTAATTAAATTTTAAGGTTGTCTGCCGATTCCGAACGGCAAGCTTTAAGAAGCTTTTGCATTGGCAGCTATCACTCTTTAAGTGTTGTCGACTGCTCCAAAGGTGTGGTTACGTAAATGTGTGTTCAGGATGTGTTCAGTCCGGGTATCGAACTTTGAGCGTATGAGTGCCGGACTTTACCCAATATACCTCGTCGACCGTCCGATTGTCCACTTTATTTTACGCCCTTATTACAAAAGTCCATAACTATTGTTCCTTGCGACGGTAAATGCGTCGATTCACACTATAAAGGCATAATAATATGTTCGAGAAACAAAGGGCGAATGGTCCTATGATATCCACATTGTCACTTGTGGCGATTGTGGGTAGTGCAAACTTTACTAAAACATTGTCTCACTTAAATTTAACTCGTCTTTATAGCTGTCAAACACACAATGCACTTAATTGTCACAGGAACAGGTATTAAATGCATTCGAGAAGAAGAACGAAATGACTCAATGATTGAATTCAATTAAACCTTTACAACCAAAGGCCGCCTGGAACTAAATAAAGAAATATTCGGACTTTAAATAATTTTCACTTCTTTAAAACACTTCATTCACATGTCTGCGAATAAGGAGAAGACATTTTTCTAACAAAGACCACATTTCCAACGTTTTCACGTGACAAATTATAGCACATAACCTGAGGCTAAACTCGAACGTGAGAAGTCCTAAGTTTTCCGATGCAGAGATTTCTCACATCAGACAGTGCTTGCATAGGCGAAGAACGTATAGCGCAGCATATGTTCACAGCCATATCAACATTGAGTTCATAATCGATCGATTTGAATGAAAACTTTGCAAACAGGGTGGGAGAAGTGAGATCGAAAAGTTTGTCTTCAAATTGAATCTAGTCGACTGTGTAATGCTTTAAACTCGAAAGTTATTAATAAATTTTGTTACGAAAGTGACCAAGAGATATTGAAAGGAAGAAAAGTTTTAGAGGCCACGATATTGGTGTTATTCGATTTATTTGGAAATTGGATGAAATTCATATTTTCGAATTTAATTCTTGAGCAAACTTTGCGCAAAACTGGATTAATTCCGTCTTCAAAGTCTTGCGTCAGGTTTTTATTATAATAACAATTGGTGGCGCGACAGTCCGCAGGGGGACCAGGGCCTAGCTTGCTCATTTACTACTCGTGTTGTGTGCGTTACTGTTCTCTCACGAGTAGAAGGGGCCTACAGTTTTTTGCCAACCCCGAACGGCGAAGTTTGAGAAGCTTTCTTAGACAGTTATTACTCTTTGAGTGTTGTCAACAGCTCGAAAGAGGTGGTGCCGTGAAAAATTCGAAAAATTGGTGTTGAGCTGGGAATCGAACCTAGATCCTTCGGCGAGTGAGCGTCGCACTCTACTCACTACGCCACGGCGGCCACCAGGTCTTTATTGACATACTTAAATAAAACGGGGACGCCCTGACGAATTGTATTAATATTGTCAAACTAATGTCCCGTCAAGTACATTTCCCAAGGATATTTAACTCCCACACTCGTTGTACATCTGACCCCTGACAGTATGCATTCTTCGTTAAGCAACTGATACATTTTTAATTTAACGAGAGGTATTCGATATTGAGCATTTAACAGCTGAAATGTGATCCTTTTTGTGAGTAGGTAGCATATAGTTCTGTGATTTCAAATTTCATCAGGAACAATCAATTCAAGCAGAATTTGTTTTCAAATTACTTTGAGGGAGGTTCCCATATATATTTGCAGGTAGTGTTCTTTACACAGTTTCATGCATAACATGGAAAGGTTAGTGGGTATCGCTTAAAAATGTTACGTTAAAATATAACATGCCCTATTGAGCCTGCTACTCTCTTATGAGGATGAACGGCAACGGGTTAAACTAAAAAAGTTTCTGTAACTTTCTGTTTGCAGCAAACAACTTTTAATAAAAAAAAAATATTTTTTTTAAAGCCCAAGTAATCCCAACTTGCCGTCTTTGGCGTCTTGTCCATGTAGAGCATGTGGACACCACTACTCCGGCTCGAAAAGTCTTCGAATCAGAGCCATTGGGACAACGCAACAGAGGACGACCTAAGCTAAGATGGCGCACAGAAGTGTTGAAGGCCCTCAACCTACTTGGAGTTCGCAACTGGAGACAGCTGGCGAAAGATCGTGCTGGCTGGAGAGTCATATTGGTTGAGGCCCAGATCCACCCCGGACTGTAGCGCCACAAGAAAAAGCCGAACTTAGATTCCCATGAAAGAAAAAAATTGCCGGGAAACGTATTACAGGCCTTCCTGCAGTGTTACCGTTGCCGGCAATATTTTCGAAATATTTTAGTCTACGCGAAACATTTCCGTAATCGAAGTCAATCTGATAGAAAGCTCGCGGTTTTCACCTGATCAATTAGAACTGAGAAATGATTCACATTTGTGTAAGATTGGAGAGACGTTCTCAGCATTCTCAAGGTCCAAACTTTTGAAGGAGCCAACATGGAGTTTATTTACTTCCTTTTTGTAGTCAAGCAAGAAAAGGTGCCAAGGAACAAAAGTTTCGAAACACGTTTTGGATCATTATCATTCAACAGCATTACACCCGGTGGTAGGCCAAAATTTTCTTTGGTTTCAGGGATACAACGTTCTTGGATATCAACGTATCCAAACTTTGTTAAATTTCCTTCAATTACATGAAGAGAACTCCGTTTGTTGCCATTGAACCCCAAACCATTATGTTTCCACCACCGTGCTTAACTGTAGAAGTCACATTTTTGGGATCCAAAGCAGTTCCGTCTCTCCTTCACATAAAGCGTATACCGAAAATAATAAATTTTGATTCGTAACAAAAGATTACTTGATTCCAGAACTCATCCGTCTTCTGCACGTACTCCTTGGCATACTCCAGTTGCTTTTTTATGTTTCTTTCTGATAAGGCTGGCTTTCTGCGAGGTGTGCGGGCTTTTAGATAACTTTTCTGTTCTTGGAAAACAAGTGTCCCAGTGTTTTTGGTCGATAAATTTGCACTATTTTTGATTTAAGCCTCTAGTTGCTAAAATTAAACAATTAACAATAAACTTGCTTGGATTACTGAAACCGTATTAAACTCCAGATTCATATACAATTTATTTCATTTTAATATACTAAAAAATGACTGAGATATTTTAAGCTCAATTTGAAGGTAATAAGTGTCCCAGTTTTTTTTTCTGGTTCACTGTATATGCGAACGACTTGTTTCATCAATGCCAAAAAGTGTCAACTCATAAAAGCGAAGGGAGACCACATAAGGTATTAAAATTTGCCCGTGTTATTGTTTTCTAATTTTAATTAAAAATAAAGTAAAATATATTGAAAATGTTGTTCTTCTTCTTGTGGCGCTACAGTCCGGGGTTGACCTGGGCCTTGAAAATGTTGTTTGTCCCAATTAATTTGCACACCACTGTAGCTCCTAGTCAAACTGTCACGACTAGTCAGGTTTCCCTTGCTCATCGCACCAAATGTGTGTTAAGAATGTGGTTTTGAACCAGGCGATTCATAGATCCATTTCTATCATTCGGGTCGAATAGCTCCAGTCACAAGTTACGGTTGTTAGGAACCAACCTTGCACTCACGGTAAATGAAGACTGAAAATGTTGTTGGAAAGTATTAAATACGTTCCTGTATTCCGGTTTGACTACGAGCGAAATTGAATGCCAACAAGCCAGGGCTGTGTTGAAAACCAAGTGCTGATGTGAGAGCTCTATTTACAAAATGGAAGACAAGTGCACAGCTTTTATAGGCTGATAAAAAAACCGTTAAGTTACGGACATGGAAAATTATAACAAATACAATGAAAGTCAACATTTAACCAAGAGGCTGAACTGCGAAGTTCGAAACGACAAACGCAATAAAACCAGAGAATTCAGAAAACCTCCTTTAATAATCATAATAATTAGATGGCGCGACAGTCCTCACGGAGGCCAGGACGTAGCTTGCTCATCAACTACTCGTGTTGTGCGCGCTACTGTTCTCTCACGAGTAGAAGGGACCTACAACGTATTATTACCCGAAAAGTAAAGAAGGATCCAAAGAAAAGTGTCCCACAACTACAATTAGAGATTGCTGAAGCAACGGGAAAGCAATCCAATCCACAAACAATACGCCGTGTGTTGCATGAGACCGGATATAATGGGCGATCCATTCGGAAAAAATCTTTCGTCAGCAATGTCAACCGTAAAAAGAGAGTTAAATTTGCCAAAACCCACACAACGTCTGACATTACTTTCTGGAATAAAATAATATTTACAGACGAAAGTAAATGTAATGTTTACAGTTCAGATGGGCGCATCAATGTATGGAGAAAACCGAATATGGAGCTAAACCCGGAAAATATGGCTGGCACCGTTAAGCATGGTGGTGATTCCATTATGGTTTGGGGGTGTATGGCGGCATCTGGCGTCGGTAATTTAGTGTTTGTGGAAGGAAATATGAATCGCTTTGATTATTTAAACATCCTCAAAAATAATCTTCGCAAAAGTGCACATAAATTGGGATTGGAAGGGTCATTCGTCTTTCAACAAGACAATGACCCCAAGCATAATTCTTATTTAGTGAGAGAATGGCTGCTATACCATATGCGCAATCAGCTCAAGACACCTCCCCAATCCCCCGATTAAAATGGTATGGAGCATTTATGGGATCATCTTGAACGCCAAAGTCGAAAACATGACATGAAAAATACAAATCAGGAATCGTTTTTTAAGAGGAATGGGCCAATGGTGACTCAAAAGCTCGTTAATTCAATGCCATCTAGAATAAGCGCTGTCATTAAGTCCAAAGGCTATCCTACTAAGTATTAGTTTTTCATCATAATTCAGTATTTCAGCTTTTTTGTTTTTTTTCTGTGATGTGTATACTTACTTTTGTAACGTATTTTAAAATGAATTTCGGTTATTTTTCTTGTTTTTGTTACTTTCTTTTGTAATTTTGTTACTATTAGTTGTTACTTAAAATATATATTGGAGTTACTAAAAGAATATATTTGCTTATTTGGTTAAAACTAATTACGAGTGGGTGCTTTCGGTTACTAAACCTATTATGCCGTACTGTATACTAACTTTTGTGACTAAGTGTACAGTTTTTTGCCAACTCCGAACGGCAATGTTTGAGAAAGTTTCTAAGACAGTTATAACTCTTTAAGTGTTGTCAGCAGCTCGAAAGAGGTGGTGCCGTGAAATTCGAGGTGTTCAGCTGGGAATCGAACCTGTAACTCCGGCGTGTAAACGTTGCACTCTATCCACTACGCCACGGTGGCCACCAAAAATTTTCTTTGCCGTCTTTTTAACTACGACGACGGATGCAAATATTACTGTCAAACGAGTGCTCTATTCTTACGACGGTAAGCAAAAAATTCCTCCATCCCGGCAGACAAGGTTAAAAGAGATTTATCGAAAACAAAGAAACTATGCATAGAACTCCGCAAAGAAGCAGGTTTTTGGCTAGGTACCATCCAGATATGGCCAGAAACAAGCATGCCCAATGTCGTTTGCACCGTCCACAACATAAGAAGATGAACCCTACGACTGCCAAAACTACCAAGGGATTTATCTCCTAATCATTGAGTATAAGATCCTCTCTAGTGTTTTTTTGTAAGCGCTGGAAAAATTTCGTGAACAATCTAATAACGGTTTATTGTTGTAAAAATTGAATACTGGGGTCAGTCCTTTAAAACACTAAAAACGCACATACACTTCGTTCGACTCAAGACCAGCGAACATGGAAATGATAAAGTGCCATTCTCACTTTTAGAATTTAAAAGAAACTCATCAAATCGCAATCGAGGACGTTAGCTGCTCCATGACCGGAGCCTCCGTATAACCTCCATGTAATCCGAAGCGCTGCCATGCGTAGAGTAGATTATGACAAACTTACCAACTCGACAAGAGAAACATGTGCGTTCGTCAACCATGCAGATATGTACATACCGCTTTTACTGAGAGGCCCGTTGAGATGTGAAATGAAAGCAACTTAAATGATTCTGGTCGGGGACAAGGCAGAACGGTGATAGAGCAGTGAACTACAACGAGAGGTAGTCAAAGAATGGGAAAACAACGCTCTACCCGACCTTGTTCAATCAAACGAGCACAATTTCAGGACCTGATAAACATATACGATACGTTGAAGGAAAGATTCAAAATTCAAAGTCAATGGTGCAATCTCCATATTCATGTGACTCTGAAATATTCCAAATAAAAAGAAAATCTCATCTAATTATCCTCAGCAATGTTTTATTCATATCGCACCGAATGCAAAGTGAGCTTCTTCCTACTCCCGAATTCCAGCGAGCTTTCATGTGCTTCCCCAGCTCCAAAAACATCCGCTTTTTGACGGTGTTAATTAAAATTCAATGTTCATTCCAATCTGCATAAAAGGCGTCCACTCGCACAGACATATCCCGACGCCTATGGCCGCGATCATCCAATCTAAGCCTTTATGCACAAACCGCTGCTGCAGCCAAATAATCGCCCAGCCACAGAAGCCTGACCATTGCAATCCCCTGATTAAGACCCCTAATCCTCCAATTAAAACCATCCGGCTGACCACAGACCAGCCAACGGAGCCAACTCGTTCCTGAGATGCCTCACCACAAGCCTGTCTAACAGATTTATTCGAATAAATGAAAAATATGTCTCTGCCGCGTGCTGAACACGTTTCCATATGCCAAGTGCTTAGTGCTGCCCCACCACCAGATTATTTTTTATGGAAATCTCTTAAATTCGCACTAGTCCGGCTCCAGTTCCATCTCCGTCTCCGTCTCCATCTCCATTTCGTGTGTTCGCCATCCACACGGTCGTATGGTAAATTAGATCCTTGAAATATAGCAGTTCCATATATCTCCCGGTCCACGCTTTCTCTCCCCCTCTTTTGATGTGGAAGCCGCTCCCCATCCGAACAGCATCGCCCTATAATTCTGCGAGGCAGGTTGGTTTACCGGTTTTTCTTTCGCTCCTGCTTTCCAGTTCGCGGAATCCCACTGGGACACGAAGACTTTGTTAAGTTCATGCAGCGGATGAATTGGTAAGAAAGTGCAGTGCGCACTGTAAATGGTCGGTCCTTCTGGTTCCGCACTTTAGCAGCAAATGCTGTTTCACATCATAAATCTCGTTAGTCCCACGTCCCGACTCTGCATAGACTGAGGGGGTGTAGGACGACTGCTGTGATGGTGAAGAGTGAAGGTTTCCCGTTTTTTCTTCTCTACTAGAATTCCCAACACTCGCTGATGAATGGAGAATGCAGAATGAACGAGAGAATAATGTTTTGATGAATTTCCTCTGCGACCACAGGGGATGGGGAATGAGGAATCGACATTTGAAATTTTGGAGCGGAATGGGGGAGGGGGAGATGGCCGAGAATGAGGTTACTAATTTCGATTCAATTAAAATGAAATTGAAATCGAAAGAAATCGGAAGAAGGAATGACGAAGTTTTGTCGGTTTTCTCAGATCCTTTTCGAGATTATTTCCACTCAATCAGACTTCGCATTAACACGCTGACGGGGAAAATGAGACTCTAATCGAAATCCAATGCTGACAAGTTAAGGAACTTGTGTCAGGGGACGTCGTGTTCCCTTGTACACGATGTGATACGATGACTTCCGGGTCAACGAAACCTAAACATCGTGCGTAGTGATGGGCGTGAAGCGAGAATAGCAAATAGTGTGGCAATCACTTTTGGAGGGAAATCAATTCATTAATGAATAAATGTTGTTCTCCGCAATCATTAGCTGATACGGGAGAGCGGTTGCAGTTTTTGTTTCTTTGTTGCTAAATTTTTCAGTAAACATATTCAAGCCCATTATCAGGCACATGCTTTAAAGCTAATAGACCGCTGATGTGCGGGGCATTAGATTACGGGCTCAGAGGTTTGTTCGTTTTGTAATTCGGTGTTATCAGCTTGCCAAGGAACTTCGGAGTTCTTTCGTAATCTAAAACATTCAAATGAGCGCATCGAATTAGTAATTTAAAGTGAGTTTCGTTTTCTCTAATGGGATAGTTGTTGGTTTATTTTTGGTTGTACGCGAGGCAAAGCATCGTTGTAATCTTTGTTTCTAGTATTTTTTACGTTTGTTCACTCATTATTGTTCACTCATCTATGAAACTGCAATGATGTAAATTGATGTTCAATCTATAAAGGTTCTCTGTTGTAAATATTTACTCTGAAGTTCTTATAAACCCTTTCCAGACACAAAACAAAGGTTCCACATATCTTCAATAGTGCATAGTACATTGACGAAGGACGCGTGAGTCGATAGAAGAGGTAGAAAACGAAGACATAGAAAACTGAACAAACAATCAACTCATGGCGCAAATGTGTCCTTAAGCCTTTTTCGTTGTCCCTACACAGATATGTATTAAACCACAATTTGGAGAAGTAACTTAGAAGAATCTGAGCTATTGAGACAACGTAACAGAGGACGGCCTAGGCTAAAGTGGCGCACACATGTGGAGAAGGACCTCAACCAACTTGGAGTGAGCAACTGGAGGCAGCTAGCGAATGATAGTGCTGGCTGGAGAGGCATGTTGCTTGATGCCCAAGTCTATCCCGAACTGTAGCGCCACAAGAGAAAGAAGAAGAACAACTTGGAACAGTGCTTCGGATTCTTAATGAAACGTCACAAAAAGTTTCTCAACTCGATCAAGTTTCGAATTAATGTTTATCGTGAGGCACATCAGATCTATGTACTTCTTAAGCTTAGGTCTACGATAATCGTCTAAAGTTCAACATAGAATAAAATCGAAGATGCATAAATATTACCTTTTGTTCCTTATGCAAAGATCATTCAAAAATTACTTGGAGATCTGAGAATTGCTAGAACTGCTGACAAAATTCACAGAGTCTGTCTACTTCTACTCCCTTCTACTCGTGAGAGAACAGTAACGCACACAACACTAGTAGTTGATGAGCAAGCTAGGCTCTGGTCTCCTGTGGACTGTCGCACCATTCAATTATTTAATTATCCTCAAGTGTATTTTGAGTTATGTAGTTTGCCTGGTGCAACAGTCAGCATGGGGACCCGGGCCTTCCTTCCACATCAGCTTGTCGTGTTGTCCATGCTATTTTTACTCTCGATAAGAAGAGATCTACAGTTTTTTCTTAACCGACTCCGAATGACAAAGTTTAAGAATTAAATCTTTGAGTGGTATCAGCAGCTCGAAGACCGTGGAAATTGGGGGGTGTTCAACCTGGTAAGCGTTGAAAGCGACTAGGGCTACAATGTGCCGGTTCTTGGCGACCGCTATTGAGCAGTGATTACTAACTTTTTTGTTCATCAAAATATTTGCAGTAGCTGTGATTTTGTGTCCGCCGTGGCGTAGTGGGTAGAGTGCGACGCTCACACACCGAAAGGTCTAGGTTTGATTCCCAGCTCAACACCAATTTTTCGAATTTTTCACGGCACCACCTCTTTCGAGCTCCTGACAACACTCAAAGAGTAATAACTGTCTAAGAAAACTTCTCAAATTTCGCCGTTCGAAGTCGGCAAAAAACTGTAGGTCCCTTCTACTCGTGGAAGAACAGTAACGCGCACAACACGAGCAGTTGATGAGCAAGCTGATCGCCCTTTGGACTGTAGCGTCAACAATTAGCTGTGATTTTAACAAGACCGCGTAATATGTCACTCGTGTCCAATTGACTTTTTAGAAGGAATGTCTGGTAATAACATAGCTTCCGCCTACGGACCAGTGAATCGGCCTCCAAGATTGTGCGATTTAACGCCGCTTCACTCTTTTTACTTTTTCTGCAGGAATATGTGAAGTCTATGTCGAAAAGCCCGAAGCGAATGACCACTAGGACAACATCCTTCTTGTTATAAGGCACAAATGTTGGAAAAATTATCGAAAATAATTCCTTGTTCTAAAAGAGCACTTAAGTTTATTTGTTTTTTAATAAAGTGAAGGGTGTGCTTATCATGTGAGAATCTTACGGCAAGTTGCACGGACATGTTCCTAGGAATTACTCAAACCCATTCGGCAGTTTTACTTTGCTTTATGAATTGAGCAAAAAACAATGTAAATAAGTTAATGATGCTAATCCGAGGGAGAGGGAATGCACTTCAATACTTAATTTGAAAGAGAAGAAGAAGGGAGAATTTTTGATACACAAGAATTTTTTAAGAAATGTTTTTGAAGGCGTATAGTGTGAGAAGGAATCATTAAACCCTAAGAATTGGTTTAGAATTTTTTTTAAATTTTCATTTTAACATGTTTATAAGAACATGATTTAAATGAAAGCCAATTCAAGATCCAAATTTTTTCCGTCCAAGAAGATCCATGTAGTTTAGACAGACAAGGATTTTGCTCTGCCTTGTGATAATTTTGTTGGCGCGACAGTCCACAGGAGAACCAGGGCCTAGCTTGTTCATCAACTACTCTTGTTGTGCACGCTACTGTTCTCTCACGAGTAGAAGGGATAAACATTTTTTTGCCGACTCCGAACGGCGACGTTTGAGAAACTTTCTTAGACAGTTATTACTCTTTGAGTGTTGTCAGCAGCTCGAAAGAGGTGGTGCCGTGAAAAATTCGAGGTGTTCAGCCGGGAATCGAACCTTGACGGCGGCGGCGACTACGGCGGCCATGCCTAATGATAGTCTGTTATAAACTGTGGAGTAGAATGAGAGGCATCCTTCTTTTCTTTACTAGCGGACGATTCATTGGGACATACTTTTGTTAATTCTGACCAAACAGTTTCCCAGGAATTTTTAAGCATGTTGTATCATTAAAGCGGAAAAAGTTCAAGGTCGTTATTTAACTTTATTTGGAAGTACAAGAATTGGTAGATTTAGTCCAAATTCTGTATATTTCATTTTTAAAGTCTATTTAACTTCCTTTACTCAGATGTTGTGAAACTTTCAATATCTCTTGCCCAACGACCAGGCTTTTAAGTGAGCGTATATAAACCATACGATTACTCGCCGGATTTCTCGGAATTGAAAAACAGACGCTCTGGACTGAGCTCAATCTTATTCTTCAGAAACGATTGAAATGAAAGATTGCATTGGGAAGTCATCTGAACTCTGATCTCAGAATCTGGTTTACTCAAATCGTGAAAACTCATATTTTGAAAATAATCTATTTCAGTTAAGCATTAAAAGTGAATTTATAAAAATTCATCATAAATTACCAAGCTTGGTTGCCGAGACCTTATTCTTCATACGTATAACCGTCATAATACATCAAATATGACTCATCTGTCATTATTCAGACTTAAATGCCACAATTAGCCTAAGTCACTGTTCAAACACCATTTCTATCGATGTGCTCAATCATTTTACCACATGCGTCCAGTTTTTAGTGTATAATCTTTTTTTAATTGCCCCAGGTGTAATGATAATTTTTCCTTGTGATAAATTTAATAGATTTCCAAAACTGCACAACATTGTTTGGTTGGACTACCCCGGCATTTGCGGTTGGTATCCAGTTACAACAGCTGCACACAAATTATCTCTTTTCATTTGGGAAATGTTTAAATGCTGTTCCTCTAATGACATTCACACTACAAATAACAACAAGTGGTCTGGGAAATCGAACGGCAGTCACTTTAATTGACACCCAACAAGTACCAACTCCATCTGACAGCGATGGCTATCAGTACAGTTTC
Source organism: Eristalinus aeneus (assembly GCA_955652365.1). Lineage (NCBI taxonomy): Eukaryota > Metazoa > Arthropoda > Insecta > Diptera > Syrphidae > Eristalinus > Eristalinus aeneus. The sequence goes on along the minus strand of OY019131.1, from coordinate 7,202,238 downwards.
AACATGGAAAAAACATAAATTAATGAATGAGCGCATTTGTATTGGAAAGAGGGAAAGGTGGGATGTGAACCACAAACAATTTGATACTGGCTGACGCAGATGGACTGTGTTTACACTGGAATCAGCGTGCCCAGTTTGAATATGTTACAATTCGTTGTTTTAACACCATCATTTAATTGGAATAGGAATTACAATATTACATCTTTATGCGATTAAAAGTGAGGTTAGGTATGATCAGTTTGTAACTGAAACAATAAGGCAGTAAGGTTGTAAAACAGAAAAAATTATATTTCCTGAAACCCGAACAGCATGCATTTTGTAATCCTGAATTTTAATACAATAAAGTTCTTTTACAATGCTTCGCATTTCAAGTGTTCAACTAAGACGCTGAGGAGTTTTATCTACACACGGAAATGTATGCTAAGTAGGGAAAAGAGGGGGAAATGGGAGTGCAAATTAATTCGGTTCGATTGTTTGAGTTTAACTAAATTTTTCAAATACAAAAAAAAATTAATTAAAATTGTTGGTAGACAACTTTTTCTCATCTCTCCTTCTTCTTCTTCGGATGGCGCTACAGTCCGGGGTGGACCTGGGCCTCAACCAACATGCTTCTCCAGCTAGCACGATCTCTTTCCAGCTGTCTCCAATTGCGCACTCCAAGTCGGTTGAGGACCTTTTCCACTTGTGTGAGCCATCTCAGTCTAGGACGTCCTCTGTTGCGTTGTTCCTGTGGTTCGGATTCGAAAACTCTTCGGGCCGGAGCAGTGCTGTCCATGCGCTCTACATGGCCTAGCCACCTTAAGCGTTGTATCCGTAGACGCTTGACTAGGCTCATGCCGCCGTACAGCCCATACAGTTCGTGGTTGAATCTTCTCCTCCAGATGCCATCAACGCAAACAGGACCAAAAATCGCACGCAGAACTGTTCTCTCGAAGAGACCAATGGCCTCCTCATCCGCTTTTAGTAGCGTCCATGTTTCTGCGCCGTAAAGCAGGACTGGGATGATCAAGGTGTTGTACAAAGTCACTTTGGTCGTTCGGAAGAGGGCTTTATTACTCAATTGCCTCTTGAGCCGAAAGCGATTGGCAAGAGTAATTCTGCGCTTGATTTCGGTACTTATGTTGTTGTCCCTATTCACCGCGGAGCCGGATAGACGAAGTCCTTCACTACCTCGAAGTGTCTGCTGCCCATAGTGACGCTCCGTCGATGTTCTGCGTCCTTCTTCGATGACAGCATATACTTCGTTTTGCCCTCGTTTACCACCAGTCCCACTTTAGCCGCTTCCGCTTCAATACTAGCAAACGCCTCATTGACGGCTCGCTGGGTTCGGCCGATCACGTCAATGTCATCCGCATGAGCTAGCAATTGAACGGACTTGTGGAAGATCGTGCCAATGGTGTTGTCGTGTGAGATCCGCACGATCCCCTCAAGGATGATGTTAAAGAAGTCGCATTACAGCGTGTCGTCTTGTCTAAATCCTTTTTTGACATCGAAGGTCTCGGTGAGTTCGCTGCCGACCTTGACGGAACAGCGAGAGTTCTCCATCGTCATCCTGCACAATCTGACGAGTTTGGTAGGGATGCCAAAACTAGACATGGCACTGTGTATCTCGTCTCTATGCACGCTGTCATACACGGCCTTGAAATCGACAAATAGATGGTGGGTGTCAATTTGTACTTCTTGGGACTTCTCCAGGATCTGCCGCAGTGTGAAGATCTGGTCGATTGTGGACTTTCCTGGCCTGAAACCACACTGATAAGGACCTATCATGTTGTTGACGAACGGTTTCAGGCGCTCACACAGTACGGCAGAGAAAATCTTATATGCGATGTTAAAAAGACTGATCCCTCGGTAGTTGGCGCAGTCGAAGGGGTCTCCTTTTTTGTGGACCGGACAAGCGATGCTGAGATTCCACTCGTCTCTCCGGTAATTGTCAAATTCTGTCACCCGAACCGATTTTTAAATCGTTTTTCATCCGTACAAAAAACAGTAGTCGAAAAGAGCAAAGTCTGGTTGACGTTTCCCATCGATAATTTCCTCCGTATTTAATAGCACAAGTATTCGCCTTGTGTCAGTGTGCAAAGTTTGGCCATTGAATTATGGATATTTATTCTTTAATGACGATAAAAAAAAAAAAACGGAATCACCAGGTTCCACTTTTTACTTCCAGTAACGATTTGGTAGAGAAACATGTCTTTCTTTTCTTAGCTTTCAAAGAAATCCATAATCTTAAGCCGAACAGAAATTGTTTGCTTATTCATTCAAAATGATTCTGCTGTTGCAAACTGAATTGATGAGAAATGTCACACCTTTCCATTGAAGTAGCTAATCGTTTCCAAAATCAGCCACAACTCACAGGTGGCGCCATCTTTTGAAAACGAAATTAATCTGCAACCCCAATATAATTAGCTAAGCTTACTTTAATTCCGAACTCCCCAAGATGTTGGAACAAAAAGACAGACTTAAGACTGTTGATTTTCAATGAAACCAGGTTATTTCATTGTTATTATCCCAACGTTTCGGCAGGGATTGCTGCCTTCATCAGGGGACCTTTTTTATTGAAACAATAAAACAAATTATGTTACATACATACATAGTAAGAATGCAATTTAACAAGTGGTAGATAATAAACTTACATTAATTGTGTTGTTTTTACAATTGGATGTGGATGTTAGTCTAAATGTTCTTTATAATTATCACAAAAAAAAAATCACAATGAAACAAAATATTGAGCACTTCCGTGTGTGGCGATCAGTCAAGAATGATTTGAAGTTTAAAATTTGCATTAAATACAATATGTATAAGCCGTTACAAGTGCTGAATATACGGCAGATATGTTCTGTATGTCCTGTTTCCTATTCATATTGTTGCTGGTCTTGATTATGTGCAGGGTTTCCAGAGTGAACCTTTTGCTAGTATGTTTTTCCGTTTGCACGATTTTGACGTCATCAAGGTCGAGTAGATGGTTTGTCTGGACGCAGTGATTAGCTAATGCTGTTTTGACTGTGTTCTTGTTGTTGATGTCTGATTTATGACCAGCTAGTCGTTGACGAAGAAACTGTTTGGTGTAGCATAAATTGCAGGATTCATTGTCATTGCCCTTCCACTTGATTTTGTAAACAACGTCAGTTTTGCTTCCTTTGTCTATATCTGGTTTGTGTCTGGTGAAAACCGATGCTAGTGTAATCGAAGACTTGAACGCTATTCTTATATTGTCACAGCTACCATCAATTACATTCTTAAAATTTGTCGACAATGTTGGGATATACATCATGCTTTTATAGATATAATCTACTGTGGTGATTGTCTGTATTTCGGAGTGTATGTTGTGTTTGTATTGTGTTATTAAGTTTTTAATAACTTGCGTTGGATAACTATTGTCCATAAGGATGTCTGTGACAATTCGTTCGTTTTTTTTTATGGAACTTACTGCCACTTAGCTTGCACACTTTTTTAACCAAGTTGGAAGCTGTGTTGATTATAAAGTGCTTGGCTTGGAGCCCCTGATGAAGGCAGCAATCCCTGCCGAAACGTTGGGATAATAACAATGAAATAACCTAGTTTCATTGAAAATCAACAGTGACCAAAAACGCCGACGAAGGAAAGACAGTTTCCCCTGCATAATAATAATTGATTTGGTCAATTTTTAACAAACAACTTTGATTACACAAATCATCTGTTTTAATCGTAACTAAGTTCTCAACACACACACAAACACATAAAGCAAGCTAATAAATACACATCTAGGGTGAGTAACTGTTAAAAATACAGTATTCCAGTCCTAATTGAGCCACCTCGACGTCTCCGACGACGTGAGTCCAACCTGCCTCAGGCGCGATAGCATCGGTCGGTAGACGTCCGAACTGAATGGCAGGATGACACCCCGTTCCTGGATCTCGCCTAAAATACAATGTTACCCACATCTGAATTTAAATCACACAACACAGTACGCGGGGTTGGGCTTACCATCCAAAATCATCTTCGCCGCAATCGCCGCAGGTGTTCCGACCGTAACTGCCATAGCGGAATGGCCATTTGGTTGCCCATAGACAACGAAGTTAATGCCGCGCTCCTCGCGGCGGCCGTCATTCCAGCGGATAACGACCTCGTGCCGTAGTATAACCAAGTCACGTTCGTTCTTCTCTGCAACCAAACCGACAATTGAGACCACATCTTCGTCACCGGAGTGACATAAGTTTTCACTTACCGAACGCCAATCGCTTCGACAGGTAATGACTTAAAGTATCCAACGGGGTATTCAGACGCACAACAGGTGTATCGTCCAACAATCCCAAACTCTCGATTCCCTCGATGTTGCCCACTCTGTCCATGAGTTTCTGTTTCAGGTTCTCGTAGAAAATGCTTGAGTCCGCCATCCCCAGGAGGTTGACGACTAGCTGCCTCCAGGTGACTTCTGGTCCGTTGGGGTGCAGCATTGGATGTGGCTCTGGATCAATGAGCCCCAGTAACTGCATTGGCTGAATGCACTCCGCGAAGCCCTTGTAGCGGATGGTTCCTCTTACCAGAGTGTGAATGTCCCTGCCCAGGCCGTAGAGCTCTGAGTATTGCGTCGAGTCCCTGTTGGGGAATCCCTCCAACGCGAAGCCAGGCAGGAAGTCCAACGTTTTTGCCGCCGACATCAAATCTCCGCCACCAGAGATTTCAACAATCTGACCCTTGTTCAAGTACTTCGCTGCAGAGAGGGTGTTGATAAGAGCTCCCCTCGGGGACCATGAGAACTTGTATCGCAGGGCATTGTTGGAGTGCTCCGGTGCGGGCAGCCCACCGCAGTAGCTAATGAAAGACTCCACCACTCCGCCATGCTCCTGGATATCGTGAATGCACTCCAGTGCGAGGAGGTGATCAATGCCGGGGTCCAGGCCCACCTCATTCATAATCGTCACCCCGTTCTTTTTGGCCTCTTCGTGGAGGCCCTTTATTTGGTCATTGAGGTAGCTCGCCGTGACCATGTGAGTTTTCTCATCAACGCAAAACCTAGCGACAATCTCGTGCAAGCTATATGGCAGCAGGGATATAACAACGTCGGCACGTCCGCAAAGCTCTTGCAAGTGAGCTGTGCTCTCGGTGACGTTGATGTAGAGGCTCTCCACTCCGGAGTAGAAGTTGGCCAATCTGTCGGATTCTTCTTTCACTTGCGACGCCACAGTAATGGAGACCCCCTTCTCACGATGCAGCCACTCGACTAGGGGTGCGGAGACCATGCCTGCGCCCAGGACAAGCACTCGTTTGTTATTCTCTCCGCTGCCCTCCACATTGTGGTGGGACCTGAAGCTGAAACAGAAACGTCCGTGGGGATGTGTTCTTTTTTAAGCAAGCAAATGCAATTACTCACGAGTTATTCTCCCTCAGTTCCTGGATGTACTCGTAGTTCTCAGTTAACTTGCCATTACTGGCAATTATGGCCGAGTGAATGGGGTAGGGAAACTTTTCCTCCTCGAGCGGCTTGGCAGCGTCGCTCCGGATGATGTCGTTCACGTAGGGCTGCAGCAGTTCGCCAAAGAGATCCGTTGACTCCCTGGGTATTTGTGTCGGCATATTGTCTATGGAGCATACCAGTACTCCGGGTCCTTTGAAACTTTTCGTATCCTTGTTTCTGTCCGCGTCGTACAAACAGAATGGGGTGTCTATTGTGGTGCACTCGTTCATGAATTCAATGGAACCACCTGGGTCAGCGGATATATCACAGATAGCCAGCATTCTGTGTGGCAGCGAAGGCGATCCCTTGCTGGTTGGGAGCCAGGGCGTATTCGCTGGGCGCAGAAGATTTTTCGCGTCGGGAATGGATATGAGTTTAGGACTGCCCACAGCCCAGTAGATTCCATTTATTATGACCGATGCGTAGGGGGCGATTTTTTTGTTGAACGTTGAAATGTAACGCTCTGGATACTGGTCGTACTCCTGCTGATCAAAGCCACCGCCCTCGCGCCGCTCCAAATGGTCAGATCGACTTACTTCGCAGCCGTAAAGTTTGTTTTGACCTAGAGATGGTGTAAACTTTGTTAGATGTCAAAGGATTTAAATTAACAGCGAGCATCAACTTTGAAGGGGATGCACTTGAGGATAGCAGTAGAGAAAAAATCTAAGAAAAGAAATTTCATTTCATTCAAGGGACTTTTGCGCGTTCTTTCACAATGATTGAAAATAGAGTCCAGGCGCATTGGGTCCTTAAAATGGTACCCGCCAGGCGTGCTATGAATGAGGACATTATCTTTGTGCAAAGGGGGATATTTTTTTTAACGTCAAAAACATCAATGAAGTCAGCAATTGAAAAAAAAAGCTGGACATGTGGAACACGAAAGGCGAACTTGAACGAATTCCGGCGCCGAATGCTCATTCTCACAGTGGAACGGGTGCTACCAAACAAAAAGAATCGAAACTCCGTTACAAATGTCAGCAGCTTTACCACTGTTTTTTAGCACAACAAAACCTTATCATTAAGTAGGTTAAGACTGCAGAACGCCCTCAGCAAATTTCGATCGAACGATTGTTATGATAGGGGCATTGTATCACATGCATCAACAGTAGGAGGAGGTGCCAGTGGTAGAGGGCAATCACCGATGGCTACACTTGGAAACACAGCGGGACGGCGACCAAATTGTAGTCATCATCGGTAACGTTAATGCAAAGCTTTAGAGAGAAGGGAGCACCAAAAATTAAATAAACAAAAGGAACGTATCGTCGTTGTTCTAATTTCAGGGAAGATCGCGTACAGTGCAGTCGGCTGATGCACTGCGCCTAGATGTAGACAACAACTTTTTTGTGGAATCGAATCCTTGGCCATCGTAAAATAAAGCAATTGAGATTTTGAATCCTTCTGGAAAGGTTTTAGGGTCCTTTGGAACACGCTCAATAGCGACACCACTGCAAGAAAAGGAATTTTGTACAGATTGAGCACGTGACAGCAGACAGCAGGCGTTTCCGTTGATTTAAAACAAAAATATGAAAATCGATCGTGATCAATTCTGTTTTTGTTGCCTAGTGCTTAACGATTTGTAGAATAAGGAATGACGTCGCTTTCTATGAACATAAGCAATTATTTAAACAAAATTTTCAGAGTTGGCTTGTCAGTGAGATAAGTCTTGGAAGCCGGTACTAGAAACAGTAGCTAGGCAGCAAACCATAATGCATATCATTCACCGCCAAAGCGAGAGATAAATGTGGTTGTCAAATTAAATGCCCGTGAAGGTCAAGCATTGGAAGTATTAGAAAATAAGAATAACCGTGTGACCACTGAGCATTGTATGACGCGGTTCATAATTTGATGAGCTTTTGAAACATTTCATGACAGCCGACGGACGCAGTAGGGACTAAAATACACAATGAAGTTCATCCAGTGAACATTTTCCGAATAAAGCGAAACCTGTTCTATCAGTTTAAAAGGGACACATATTTTTTTTTATTTAAGAGAGCCTATACCAGACATATATATATATATATATATATATATATATATATGGCCTATACCGGTATGAAGTGAGCGTCGAGATACAAATGTCTGGATAGGGAACATTTGTTGTGAGCGCGCCATTGTTGCTATGACATGTGTGTAAAATATTCAGTATACATCAAGTCATTGAAAAGACAACATCATATATTTTTTTATCGTGTTAAAAATGTCGAATTTTGTACCAGAAAGTAATGATTTGCGAAAAGCATTAATTCTTGTTTTTATTTAAAGAAAAGTGCTGCAGAGTCGCATCGAATGCTTGTCGAGGCATATGGTGATCATGCTCTATCAGAAGCAACATGCAAAAGATGGTTTCAACGGTTCAGAAATAATGATTCTTATGTGAGAAATGAAGAACGTGGAAGACCACCAAAAAGTTTGAAGACGCCGAATTGCAATCGATGTCGGATGGAGATGACACTTCAAATGCAATGTTAAATATTGCACAACAAACAATTTCTGACCGTTTAAAAGATATGGAAAAGATCCAAAAGTGCGGAAAATGGGTGCCACATGAATTGTATGAAAGACAGATGGAAAACCGAAAGAAAAAACTTGTGAAATTTGGCTTCAAAGACACGAAAGAAAAATTGCGATGAAAAATGGATTTATTTTAATAATCCTAAACGAAAAAAATCATGGGCTAATCTCAAACAACCATCAACATCAACTGCAAAACCAGATCAATTCAGCAAGAAGACAATGCTGTGTGTTTGGTGGGACCAGAAAGGTGTGCTGTACCACGAGCCCCTAAAATCTGGTGAAACTGTTAATACTGATAGCTACCGACAACAAATGATCAATTTGAACCATGCATTGATCGAGAAACGACCAGAATGGGCCTGAAGACACGGCAAGGTAATTTTGCTCCATGACAATGCACCTGCACACAAAGCAAAACCGATTCAAAATACAATCAAAACACTTGGCTGGGAGCAGCTACCCCACCCGCCGTATTCACCAGACTAGCCTCCTTCCGACTACCATTTGTTTTCATCAATGGGAGACGCATTGGCTGAGCAGCACTTTAACTGCCACAAAAATTCCTACGAGGAGGTCGAAAATTGGGTGTCTGATTGGTTTCCTTTAAAAGACGAACAATTTTATTGGCGTGGTATATTGCCAAATGTGGTCAAAATGTGTAGAAAACAGTGGCTTTCGAATAAAATGTTTTTACTTTCCTATTAATAATTACTGTTTTATTTTCAAAAAAACCGGTATACCTAGTATGTAGTTATTGGAGCAGCATCTAATGAAGTGGCCGCCGTGGCGTAGTGGGTAGAGTGCGACACTTATACGTCGTAGGTCTAGGTTGGGCTGAACACCTCGAATTTTTCAGGACACCATCTCTTTCAAGCTGCTGACAACACTCACTGTGTATCAACTGTCTAAGAAAAAGCTTCTCAAACTTCGGAGTCGACAAAAAACTGTAGGTCCTTTCTACTCGTGAGAGGACAATAGCGCGCACAACACAAGTAGTGGATGAGCAAGCTAGATCCTGGTGCCCCTGGGGACTGTCGTGCCACACTAATATTATTATAAACTAATGAATTGTTAGACCACCTTGGCACCAATTTGCTGAAAAAGGAACACATCAAACGAGGAAAAATGTTCTTTCACATCGACACGCTACAATTTACAACCCAGCAATTGCCAATGCCAAGTAGGTCGGATAAGACTTCGCCATGGTACTGCGATAACACAATATAACACGTATCCACGAATGCAGATAACATTTGTATATTTGCGACTTCTCTTTTTAAACGAAAAACAAGACCCTCGTAGAGAAGTAATTTGATAGGAATTCAGGCGTTTTTCGCAATGGAAATAAACTTTCCGAACAAATAAAATATTGCTGATTCAGATGAAACGACATGAAAGGAGGCAGTTTTCGGAAATAAATCCCATCTTTCCCAAATTGTAATTTTTCTTTTGTAGCCTCAGTATTTAGCGGAATGCAATCAGATGTCCAGTTCATACAGGAAGCTAAAAGACTTAAACCAAAATAAATAATCGAGAAACCGTTTGAAGTATTACAATATTTTTAAGCACGCATGTTTGTTATTTCATTTTGAACCTCTTAAAAAAAAAATAGCAATATTCTATTTGTCTTAAGTTGGCACCGACAGGATAATTTTTGAATTAAATAATTAGGACTACGACCTATCCTCTTTAGCACTTACTCGTGGTGTCCGCGATATTAGGTCTGTTCCAATTGATTTGTGTACAGAAATTCGTAGTTGAGTAGTTTTGGGAAAAATTTCTTTTGCAGAGAGTAACTCAACCGAAAATTGTGAAACGACTTTTCGTAAAAATTCGTAAACAGCTTCCAGACATATGAAATGTCAGAGGTTTCTTTATTTTCAATTTGACAGCCACCTGCTGCCGTGCTGCTGCCAACAGTTTTTTCTTCGGCAGAAATTCGTAGGGAGGGGAAATATTTTGCTCTCTCATGAGCTCTCTCTTCTGCGAATGGAATAGAACGCTTTTTCGTAGTTTTTCGGGCAAATTCGTAGACATTCGTAGCAATTCAGAGCGATTGAAACGGTCCTATTTTTTTCTCACGAGAAGAAGCAATCTTCACTGTATTACCGGTTTTGACGGAAATGGCAGTCTGTACTTTTCGAGCAGCAATTCTTGAATTGAACTTGGGTCTGTTGATGTGGGATTGTTACATTTATCTATGGCCAATCTTGCCAAGAAAAAACACTAAAGTAAGCTAATTCATGTTTATTTTATTGGTAAAGCCTTAAGAGGTAGCCACTTATTTAAAAACAAAAATGCACCTAATACTTATTGGTGACCATTCGTTCCATAAAGCAATGAATGCTCAAAAGATGGTGCCACCTGGAAGCTGTGGCTGATCTGGAAAGCGATTATGTACTTCATTGGAAAGGTGTGACTTTTGTCGGAAATATAACGAGTGTGCATCAAAGTCTGTTTTTAGCCTCTTCGTAAATTTCCGGATTTTTGTTTTCAATAAACTGCATTTTCGGGAAGTTTTGATTATCTTTCTTAATTGAAAGGAAATGTACAGCTGAAGATTTTGACGGATGGAAAACGAGGTGGGAGGTCACCAATTCGGGTCATTTAAAGACATAAATCGCTGCCAGAGAGGATTTGAAGATGGTTTTCGAAAATTGTTAGAGAGATGGAAAGAACTAGTCGCATCCCGCGGACAATACTTTAAGTGATTGAAGTATTTTCGACGTTTTATTATTATTAAAATTTCTTTTTGAATACAAATAAATTGCGAATTAGACATTTTACATAAATACATATATATATAGTCGTTAAGGCTTGTTTTTTGGTGTGCAACATGATCACCCATTCCTTTCGTACTTCTTTGTCTGCTATGTCTGAAGCACACAATTCGCTCTAGTATGCACAAACGTTGCGTACCTCACTAATACTTGCAGCAAATTCATTCCTTTATAGTTCTGGAGACTGACATCTGGAGACGTGACATGTAATTTCGAGCTGGCGCTAGTATATGATGGAAGCAATATGAACTTATGGATGAAACTAAAAATGTAGGTGTTCGGAACAATTTTTCAGAAGTAGTTCCGCTGTGGCGTAGTCGGTAGAGTGCGACGCTCACACGCCGAAGGGCCTAGTTTCGATTCCCAGCTGAACACCTTGAATTTTTCACGGCACCACCTTTTTCGAGCTGCTGGCAACACTCAAAGAATAATAACTGTCTAAGAAAGCTTCTCAATCTTCGCCGTTCGGAGTCGGCAAAAAACTGTAGGTCCCTTCTACTCGTGGAAGAACAATAGCGGGACTGTGGACTGTCGCGCCAACAATTATTATTATTAGTTCCCTAAAAAGGAACTATTCTATGTTCAAAACCCAACTCTAAGGTGCTGAATTTGAAACTATTGTTCGGGCACTCCCATTTTCTTCACGCAAGTGACAGAACCGTCCTTTACCTAACTACTAACACACACCTAAGACAAAATAAATCTTTTATCTGTTAGTCCCCGCATCATTCACACAACCCTCGACTACGTACATTGCACATTCGATTTTATGCACTCTACTTCCTCCTCTGTACTTTCACTTTGTCAAATAAAAATTGCTTTACCATAAAATAAGACATCTATTGTACTTGAACTTACTTCCATGTTCTGCAACCTTACGCAACGTCTCTGGCGGCACGTATTCAATTGGCAACTCCTGGAAAACCTCTTGCGCTCCCTGCGACACATTGCCAGATCCGGTGAAGACAAACGTCAACGGCCCAATAGAGCGTGGCATCATACCCAAGGCAATTTCGTACCCACAGTCACGAATTGCTTGTCTTGCCATCGACGAGTTCCTGTAGTTGTGCGCCGGTCCAATGTGCATAAACGGAGTGTGATGGCCCAGGGCCAGCAGTCTTAATCCGATTCCGTGCAATATGTTCACCATTCCAGCAATGCCGGCGTACTTTCCAAACGCTACCTGTCGTGATCCCCTCTCGTCGACAATCCTCTCGTAGTCGATAAGCCTTATTTTCTGCAATAAAACAAATTCAATTAAGGCGCCTCACCCGTCAGGGGAACCCCCGCAACTTACCTTCTCCAGAACTGCGTCCAACAGTGGCATATTCGACTCCTGCGCCTTGATTGTGTGCGAAAAGAAGCAGTAAGTTTTACCGGGTATCAGTGCCTCGATTGGGACCTGCTTAACGCCGAAAATTACGGATGCCTCACTAATGTCCTCCTGGATGACAGCGCCGGAGCTTAAGTACGCCTGTTTCGGAGGAGATATGGAGGAGGAAATTAAATGGGATATGCCATGGGAATGATGTTGCTCACGGCATACGCTCAGCTTACAGGGATAATACCGGCGGGAGGCTCGCATGCATGGGATTTTTAAAACGATTTTTAATGCATATCCTTCTGCCGAATGCATACACGAGTAGCAACGTACTGCATTACGCGTTTTTTTGGTGTCTCTGCGGGACTGCAGTAAATTGATAAATCCCGATTCTTTGTGGATTAAGCTTTTAATTGCGCCCTTTACAACATGCTGTCAGTCGTACGCGAGGCGCATTATGAAAACTGAACATTCGACGTCCTGGCAGCGGCATTAATTAATATTCCTGACAATCGAAGGAGGGTAAGTCTTTTGATTGATGCGCTCAAAGACAAGCAACATCTGTCAACGCCAATGGGAATTAAGAGCGGTGCCTGTAGTGAGTGGGTTTTTAATTGCGCTTAAGAGTGATTAAATTCATGTTCGAAGTGATCTGATTAAGAGACGACGGACTCAAGGAACGTGGGATTAATTGGAGCAGAAGCACTGCGCCTCTTGTAGGGTGGTGGTAAATCGAATTTATTTTATACACAGGAGCTGAGATGTGTTCATCTTTGACTGATTTTTTTAAGGACACGGCTGAGAATTATATTATTGATCCCTTAAGAGAGACTGAATGGTTAAATTGGTACTTGTGGATTTTCGTTGACGATTCACTATCAAAAGCATTCCTTGCAACCAACGATTAGTTAGAATTCTCGGAAATACAAAGCAACAGCCTTCAAACGAAATACACGACCGCGTGCTTAACTCAGCAGTTTTTTTAGCTAACTCGTGTCGTTTCAAATAATGTCTTATCACCTTGAAGTGCTACAATCAGCAGATTTTACATTCAGCTCGTTTATTTAGTTCTTGAACTTGATTGACTTTTGGCGAACGCACGTCTTGGCAACAAGAGCAGGTTACCTTGTCTGGATCTAAAATAGAAGCAAATACGAAACATGATTGGCTTTATGTTGAATGGGAAGAAAATAATCTTGTGGCCAACCCATATGACGTCTGAAATTATGTGGAGATAAGAAAAGAGAGCAGGGTTGTCAGATGTGTTTGGAAATGAAACAAATTTCTACGTGCCGACGCTAATCAATTAATTGCCGACGATGGAGGTTTATGTGTGACCGAATTATGTTTCTTATGCGAATGTGATGCGTACTTGTTATTGATAGCAAACATCTATTTCAGACGACATACAGAAAACAAAAAGAAAACTGGGACACTTATTACCTTCAAATTCAGCTTGAAACGTCTCAGATATTTTTTAATACATTACGAGGGTTGCCTTTTATATTTCGGGATTTGAGAACAAAAGTAAATATTAATCATCGAAAATAGCTTTATTGTTTTTCAAATTTCAAATTGGTTTGTTTTGTTTTTCAAAATATTCCCCATTAAGATCTAGGTACTTTTGCATGCGTTTGAACCAATTGCCGAAGCACTTTTGCCACTCTGAATGAGGTATCTCCAAAACATGCATTCTGAACGCATCGACCGCTTCTTCAGGTCTCGAAGAACGTTGACCTCTCATTTTGTTTTTTACGTTCGAGAATAAAAAAAGTCATTCAGGACTATACGGCGGATGTTTTGAGTGCTCAAAAATGCAGTGATGCGAAGAGTGATCCGTCTTCGACGGTTGATTTTCCTGATTTCTTGGAAGACGATTGGAAAAATAATGGTTGTGTACCACTCAGGATTTGCTGTTCTGTGTTGTTCTAGTGGTACGGTTAAGACATGTCCATTTATTCCGGCGACCATTTGCTTGGAAGTGCTTCGTGCGCGAGCAACTTTTGTTGGATTTGGCTCAATTTGAAACACTCATACAGTCGACTTTCGGGCTCATACGCGTAAATCCACGATTCATCACGTCACGATGTCATAGACGTGTTTCGAAACACCGCGATCGTATTTTTGGAGCATTTCTTTCGACCAATTGAGCGACGGTTTCGACGGTCAAATGTTCATGCACTATTGAATGTATGCTGGTCCCACTAAGCCTAAGGTTGTATCAATCCCACGATAGGTCACATGACGATCTTGTAATATCAGTTGGCGCACAGCGTCAATGGTTTCCGGAACAACAACTGATTTTGGACGACCTTCACGAAATTCGTCTTAGAGTGAACTACAACCTCGGTTGAATTCACCATACCATCGACAAACACTGGTCTTTGATGGAGCTTCATCATTCATTGGGTTAATCCGCGTCGAAAGTTGTAAAAAATAATCGGACGAAAATTTTCACGATTTAATTCCATTTTTTCGGCGAGATAAATGTGTTATTGTAAACAACACAAAACGTCGTATGTCAAAACGTTCTGAGTACTTATAACCTCAAAAATGACAAACTTTACGATTGAGCTGGCAGTTGCCAGAATGCAACACTAGGGTTGCCCAATCCCGAAATATAAAAAGCAACATTCGTAAAAGTTATCGAAATGTTAGAGCACCGTTAAACTGATTGTATCACTTTTGAAGGAGACTATTTTGATATATAAAGTTGAATTTTGTCTAGAAAATGAGTTTTCATTGGTTAGTCCAGGGACTTATTGAGTGATATGTGATTAACATCAGTTATGAATGAAAGAAGTTAATAGGAATGGGATATTTGGGAATCTAGAACACTAGCTGAAATCAAATTCCCTATTCCTTCTAACTTTTCGAAGAAGCAAAAGTATTTAATCAGGTTTTTCTTAAAGTAAATAGTAATAGTCTGCAAAAATCAAACAATAGACGTCGGTCATTGGTGCCCTTAAAAGAGTTCCTTCTCATAGACAAACACTGATGAACATAATTCAAATTTCGCAAACACAAAAGAGGTGCAAACAGCTTCAGCTTTTGTTTTTTTATCACAGGGCAGTCAAAACACTCCGTGCGTAAACACTCAGTATTGCTTTATCTATATTATATTATCTACCGATTATTTATCTCAACGATCAAGGAAAAACTAATTAAAGATTAACAAATACAAAATTACTTAAATCACTTCAAATTACACTCAACACGAAGTTGACCGTCAATTGTGGAAAGCTTACATCGTCTCCTAGCACTTCATTTCCACAAACATTCGGCGACTTCGGGGAATTCCAATGCCTTCCATGATTTTTCGTTCCTTATAAGAATTCGCAGACTTCCGGGAAATAGGAAATCACAATTTAGAGAACGAATAACAATTGCTTGACTTAATAATATTTCTGTTTTGAACAAACTTACGTCTATGTTTTAATCAAGACAAAAACTCTCTGTCGAACTGTTTGCGGATTTACTCCATCACCACAACAGAGAAGATGACTGAAAAATACTTTCTCACATTTTCTGAAATGTCCGCTGGAATCCACAAAGAAACGAACTCTAGGAGATTATCAAATAAAACGGACGCATCCAACTGAGTGTTCCCTGCCTTGAGAACATGATAAAGTAAAGTGAAGCCATCATGCATTCTGTCCACTTTGCGTGCCTTCAGCATGTGTTGAGGACGAAGACAAATTTGGGTTATTTACTGTTTGTTGCGGTGTTGCCCTGTGTTTCAAGCTAAGTGTATTAAACAATCTACATCCTCACTCTGTAGAGTTTACAAGATAGAGCACGATAGACATCCACTCTTCATGCAGAAGAAACAATTTTCAATATTTCAGAAACTCATATTCCATAAAACTTTGTTGACTTGCTACTACATCAGTTTTTATTTATTCTTTGTTAATACCGGCAGAAACAAATCGAAATTCAGCCCATTGCATATACACGTGTAAATAAATGCAAACATCGAGAACGAATTTAGTAACATGTGCTAATATGATGTTGAGGGAGTGTGTGGACATAAGCACGTGTGTGAATGAAAATGGAGGAAACTCATTTATGTGTTCAGTGATTACAAACCAAAATACCTACCTACAATTGCATTTAGTTCAAAAACATGTTAAGCCCACAGCAACACGTGTCAATTATTGAAATGGAAACAAATAGGATGTGCAGGAAATGCTATCACCACCCAATATTGTGCTGTAGAGTTCTTTGTATATTTTTGTACATTCTTCTGGCGGATATTCTGGTGTAAAGTAAATGTTCAGGTTTCCATAAAACTGTACAGGGTAGATTTTTTTACTATAGTTAAAGGCAACAGTTAGGGAAGTGAGTGCTACTCTCACAGAATTAGTTTCCCGTTGATAATACAGTGATGAACAAAAGTATTGACACATCTGTGATATCTGGAGAGAATTTTATATATTCATGGAACAAATTAAGCAATGCATTTTCTTTTCCGATAATTTATATCAGCAATATATTTCTAAGTTTTGGATACATACACTTTTCACAAAACGGTTGTAATTATAAAAAAAATGAAAAAAGAAATAAACCAACTTCACTTGAATGAACAAAAGTATTGACACATTACAATTTTAATTTCGATTACAAACAATAAAAACCTGTTAATACCTTGTAGGGTGGCCCTTTCTTTTTGTAACATCCAAAAGTTTATTTTTCATTGGAAATACCAATTTTCTGGTGACATCTTCCCCGACTTTTAACCATTCCTCAGATATGACCCTTTGAAGTTGCATCTTACTGTTTTTAACTTCTCTTTTTATTCGTTTGTCCAACGCTTCCCAAAGGTGCTCAATAGGATTAAGGTCTGGCGACTGGGGAGTGAAACTTAGAAGGTGGGGAACGTTAAACACAAGCCACTTACGAACGATATAAGCAGTATGCATAGGGTCGTTGTCTTGTTGAAAATGGTAATTTCTTCCAGGGTTTAGATTTTCAACACTTTTTTTCAAATTGTTCTTCAAAATGTTCAAATATTTAATTTTGTCCATGTTCCCCTCTATAAATACTAGTTCCCCAACCTCTCCAGCAGCCATACAGCCCCAGACCATGACTCCTCGGCCGCCGTGTTTAACAGTGCTTTGCAAATTTTGTGGATCGAGTTCGGTATTAGGCTTCCTCCAAAACAAAATTCGCCCGTCAGTTTTGGAAATATTAAATTTGCTTTCATCTCAAAACAAAACTTCACTCCAGAAGTCATTATCCCTTGAAACAAATTCTTTTGCGAACTCTATTCGCCTATTTCTGTTTCGTTTGCATATAAAAGGTTTTTTTCCTTGAGACTCGAGCATTGTATCCAGCCCTGTGTTTAGCTTTACGTAGTGTAATTGGATTAACTTGCACATTTAGGTTTTGTCTTAGATGAGCAGTTATTTCTGAACACAGCGTTTTTGGTTGCTTTTTTGTAATCCGTATAATTTGCCTTCCTTCTCTGGTATTAATTTTGCGAGGGCGGCCGTCTCTTGTTTTACTTTTTAAACTTTTACGCCCTTGAAACCTTCGAATGACGCTGCGCACTGTTTACCGACTTCTTTTCATGATTTTCACGATTTCCGCAATTTGTCGATAACTTTTATTCTGTTCCCGCAGATTTAAAACTATTTTTCTTTCACTTTCTGTAGTTTCTTTTCCTTTTCGTCCCATTTCGACCAGTAAACCAAGATTCTAATCCACGTGGCAAAGAGAAACTTTACAAATATTCATTCAACAGAAAATAACGGCATTTTTTTCAGAAAACATTTATTATCACTTCAATGAAAGATCATTTGTAAGTGTTGTCTATGTGCGTGTCAATACTTTTGCCCACGCAAAAGTTGAGGTACTATTTTAATAAACCCTATTTTTATACAAACTTCTGACAGTATACATTGGCTGTTACGAAATTTTAAAATGTACTCTATTTATAATAAATTCCACCAACAAGAATAATCCTTAAAATATTTCATTTCTAGGCATTGTCAATTGTATTTAGGCAAAAGAACCAATATTTATGTTTATCACTGTATGTTTTGGAGAAATTATTCAAAAAACCGGTTGAAAAATAACGAGTTGGAAAAAATTTCCCTTAATTTGAAGTAAACAATTTAGTGGAAGTGACTCACGTTCAAAAGATTAGCAGCAATGCTAAAAGCATGATGTACGCCCAGATGATCTGTCTCGTTCCTTCACAAAACGCACAAACAGAAAAAACTGAATTGAATTTGATCCCTGAAAGTGACACTCCCCTGAAACTCACACCCTCATGAAACTGCCATTCACATTAATATCCCTCTGTGATCCTTGAATTTATGATATGATACCTGTTGACCTAACCGCCAAAAGTACCCCTGTGATATATTATTACCGACCACGTTTGAGAACATATCAATTCCAGTCAACAAAGCAAAATAAACACCCTCGTCGTCTGCCTCCGCTTTATGGTCTTTGATAAGACCCTGATTTGATTAAACATAGATTCCTAACGTCGATTAATCACATCGCATAGCTCCGTTTACTTTGTTTGCCACTCTTCCTGGCAACGACTTGATAACCTGATGTGTGCGGCTCACTAACAGCGCCTGCTATTTTCGGATCGGAACTCTAATCAGTGACACAATGAGTTTCAAAGAGCCAGAGTAACCGTTGCGTGGAAGGAAAATTTACACTAACACGTGTCACATGGCAAATATGAAAGGGAACCGGGTAAGGAGATTTTGGCGTGATTAAAGCGAAATATTCCTGGAAGTCAACCAAAGGCGTTCTATTGTCAAAGGTAGTGGGCGTCAATCGGCAACAGCATCTGAATGAAAGTGATTGAAAGCCATTTGGCATTTTTGACGATTCGAAAATTTTGTGACAGAATTAATGAGAATTTGAGAGGTATTCATTAGGGAGTACTTTTATGAGTCGAACTTTTGTTAGTTAAACTTTATGCTCTTGATCTGTGCCGATTGTGTGTAAGAGGATTACTTGGGATGTCGAAGAAATTGTGATTTTGGATTTGTGAAACCTGATGCCTTCGTCTTTGTCAGCTCGTAATTTAGATTAAAGCGGTTTCCACCTTTATCGTCTTCTCTGTGGAGGAAGTAATAGTTTTTTATTTCAAACTGTTTATGTCAAGTTGGGACGCATTTGCAGATGTTGTTTGAAAAAGTTCCCCTCTGTTCATCAAAAGAAGTGATCGAACTGCGAAGGCTTACCTGATCAAAACCAAAGCCCAGCCTTCAACCATGCTCTAGAGAGAGTTTAAAATCAACAGTTGGCATGTTGCATGTTCGTTATAAACAATTTTGCAAAAATGTCTCGTTTTTATGGAATATAATAAAATACCGAGTTGAATGGACCCTTAGTAGTAACAGTTAATTACACTGTAAGTATTTGAAAAAATTGCAATAAGTATTAATGAAGTAATGGCCGAGATAAAAAATTTAAAATATCACTCAGTGTAATGGCCCGTGATTAATTTAAGAATTCGCTCGCCTCACGTGTTGTTAAAAAACGATAAAATTAAACCGATTTCCGATCGAAAATAATGTCGAAACTTGTTTCAGTTGAGTCAATTTTTTGAACATTTTTTTTTTATCTGCATCGCATAAGTGGTCAAAGTAAGTTCTTTTTTAAGAAATACCTATTTAAAAGGAACTTGAAATAATGTCTCTTACAAAAAGTTTGGAAACACAAAATTATTTCTAAGTAGCTGTTATTTTACATTAGCCTAATGTATTTCTTTGACAGCCGTGAAAATGTTTTTTTTTGGTTTTTTATTAGAGGTTGGGAAACACTAAACTGAAGTAATGCTTAGACTGAACAACTGTTTCATTGTTTCTATATTTAATGTATATTCTTGAAAATATTAATTTTGAATATATAGAACGTAGCAGGAAGATACAAACGGCAAAAACAAGGTCGTGAACAGGGTATTATATCACTTCTAGTGATATAAATGAATTATTAATCGAATGGAGACATCATGCACAATTTGACCGTCTGATTGTGCCTTCGTGGTTTAAAAAAATAAATTGCGCATACATAAGATAATAATAACAATAATACTTATTTCTTTTATTCCTTTACAAAATTAGCAGCATATACATTTTGATACAATTTCATACAATTTTGATTATTTTACAAAATGTTTTATACTTTGTGTAGTACTTTGTACTTTGTGTAAGAGTTACCAGATGACTATTTTTGTAATTCTGTGCCCCGTAAACAATGGGACAACAAGTGAATGGAGTATTTGACATAAGAAATCCTACCAAAACCGATTTGAAATAAAGAAAGTGTAATTAAAATTTGGATGCCCCACCAGTGTAAAAGGGGCTAGGGCCTAGTTTCTTTGGCGTGCTACTGTTCTCTCACGAGAACGGACCTACAGCTTCTACCGCCTCCAAACTGTGAGATTTCAGAAATGTTTTCATTCACAAACTGTGTTCATCAAGTGTTGTCAGCAACAAGAAAAAGATTTAACCGTGAGAGAAATGCAAGAATCGAACTTGTGATCGTTGTTTGTGACGCATTTTACCCACTACGCTATGATGTCGATATACAAAATACTATGTAAAAATTTCGGTCTGTTGTTTAACTATGTACAATTGGTTGAAGATGTAACTTTAAATTTTATTCAAAACGCACTTTTGGGAATGGTTTAGAGGGGAATGGAAAAATCATTTCGAAAAACACATCCGACAAGCATTTTAAGGAGTACAATCGCGTGGTATTCTTTCTCTTTTGTAAACATTCTACTTGTTTAGGGAATTATTCTTCTTACTAGTTTTCAGAAAATCAACCGATTTCGTGAATTACGATTTATAACTACTGCAACTACTATAACTGCGACTATTTTTCAAAATGCAGGCTGTTAAATGTAAATTTAAAACGAAAGTATTAACTTTAGTTGATACTTGGTTTCATAATTTTGTTTCAACAACCACTTCACAACACGCACTTTAATTATGAGCTTGAAAGTTAGAAATAAATAAACAAACACTCTTTTCTTTTTCTTCTTCTTGTGGCGCTTCAGTACGTGGTGTATCTGGGCCTCAACCAACATGCCTTTCCAGACAGCACGATGCCTTCAGATCTGCACTCCAAGTTGGTTAAGGTCCTCTGTTGTGTTGTCCCAATGGCTCAGATTCGAAAACTTTTCGGGCCGGAGCATTGGTGTCCATTCAATCTTTATAGCTTAGCCATCTTAAGCGTTGTATCCGAAGACGCTTGACCAGACGCATGTCGCTGTACAGCCCATAAAGTTCGCCGTTAAATCTTCTCCCCCAAATGCGATCAACGCCAACCGGACCAAAAAGCGCACGGAAGTTTTTTCCCGAAACGACTACCTCTTTCGCTTTTAGTAACGCTCCCTTCTAGATTCTTTATTACGAAGGTTGCCTTTTACATTTCGGGATTGGGTAACCCTTATGTTGCAATCTGGCTCTACGTACTCAGAACGTTTTGACATACGAGCGCAATTTGTGTTGTTTACAGTAACTTCAAAGATTCTTCTCGCCCAAAAAATGGAATTAAATCGTGAAAATCTTCGTGCGATTATTTTTTACAACTTTCGACGCGGATTAACCCAACAACAGTTCATCGATGAACTTAGTTCAATTTTTGGCGATGAAGCTCCATCAAGAACCAGTGTTTATTGTTGGTATGGTGAATTTAACCGAGGTCGTAGTTCACTCCAAGACGAATTTCGTGAAGGTCGTCCAAAATCAGTTGTTGTTTCGGAAACCACTGATGCTGTGCGCCAACTGATATTGCAGGATCGTCAAGTGATCTATCGTGAGATTGAGAGAACCTAAGACATTAGTGGGACCAGCATGCATTCAATGGTGCATGAACATTTGAGCGCCAAAAAAATTTGTTCGCGTTGGATCCCACGCAATTTGTCAATCGATTGGTCGTGTCGATTGGTCGAAAGAAATGCTCCAAAAATACGATCGCGGTGCTTCGAAACACGTCTATGACATCGTGACAAGTGATATATTCGTAAATTTACCGATATGAGCCCAAAAGTAAACAGCAGTCGACTGTATGCGTGTTTCAAATTGAGCCAAATCCAACAAAAGTTGCTCGCGCAAGAAGCACTTCCGAGCAAATGGTTGCCTGTTTTTTTGGAAAAACAGGACATGTCGTAACCGTACCTCTAGAACAACGCAGAACAGTCAATTCTGCGTGGTACATAACCATTTGTTAGCATGTTGTCTTCCAAGAAATCAGGAAAATCAACCGCCGAAGACGGGTCACTCTTCACCACGACAATGCGAGCTCTCACACATTGGCTCAAACAACTGCATTTTTGAGCACTCGAAACATCGATTTGTTGAGTCATCCGCCGTATAGTTCTGACTTGGCACCGAATAACTTCTTTTTATTCCCGTACGTAAAAAATTAAATGCGAGGCCAACGTTTTTCGACACCTGATGAAGCGGTTGATGTGTTCAGAATGCATGTTTTGAAGATACCTCAATCAGAGTGGCAAAAGTGCTTCGACAATTGGTTCAAACGCATGCAAAAGTTTATAGATCTTAATTGGGAATATTTTTAAAAACAATTAAGCTATTTTCTATGAATAATATTTGTTTGTGTTCTCTCATCCAGAAATATAAAAGGCAACCCTCGTAATGTGAAATTTGGCACAAGTACCAAGAAAATGATAATCAAGCGCGCCTATTGAGTTTATAGAAAGTACAACTCTCTTAAAAACTATTTAGAAGATAAGCCACGAAGACGATCTTCTACTTTTTAAGCTTTCTTTAATTTGTTAAAAAGAAACGATTTCGAATAAAATTTCGAAATAAAGTTCTTCTTCTACTTTCGAACACAAAAGTGCTAAACTATATTCATACACCATCTTGCACTCTTCGTATTTAAAAATAATGTTGCATTAAAATAGCCAAAAGTGGAATTCAAACAAATACTTTGCTGCAATCTTCCAAAAGCGTTTTGCTCTTGGATAAAGAAGAACATTTGGGTGAGTTTTATCGAATTTGAATACGCTGCTTGGGTGTACGATAAGAATAGATTGTTTGCTAACCGAACAACAATAAAAAAAAATATGAACCCACATGCGCTGAATGGTAATATTTACTGTGGGTTTTAACGTTCATTGACTGTAAAACCAATTTATTGTACGCAATACAATATTCAAGTAAGAAACCATTTCCCTATTCAAGAAATCAACACCTTTAATGGACACACAACAGAGCAGTAAATTTTTAGAAAAGCTCACCTGCATAGGATAAGCTCTCCGATTTGATGGTTGAACGATCACTTTCACTCCTTGTTTCACCAATTTTTGAACATGTGATGGCCCAAATGGCGCCCGGCGTTCCCAAACAGATTGATCTTCCCTTCGAATCGCGATCACTTTTCCTTGCTAATAATTTGAAAAAAAAAAAAAGAGAAAAACTGTATCACTCTAAGAATTCAAAAACATTTTGAGGCAAATCAATTTACATGTCGCCATCGATTGAAAGAAACTCGCACGAAATCCTTTGCGGAACTGATCTTCGACCCGCTCCCATTTTGCAAAAATCGTATCATTTTGTTTCCCGTTTTGCGAACCAAAAAAAAGAAAATTCAATGTCCCAATTCAATTCTTTACACTTGTTAAACTCAAAAAAATAAGCAGTTGTTACTCTCCCAACGACGTTCCGAGATAAAATGCGAGCCTCAGTCTACCATGAAACAGTGATCCCTGATCGCGTTTTTTTTTTTTTGGGATGTGATAAGATTATCTTTCCGTCAGTCGAGATGTAGTGGAATGAACAGAACCCCACTCCATCAAATTCATGGGAGTGCACAACAAACAGTGGAAAGGATTTGAACTGATAGTGACTTCGTTGGATGTCAGATAAGCCGGTCGTCTGTAATCAGTTGATGGTGCTACTGGGGACCAGCGGAGATAATGAATGATACAAAGGCACTCCTGTACGCGTTTCGGGCTTATCAATCCCGAACAGTGTGGCACCTCATTGATTATTATTTTTTCGCATTTCAAATTGTTTTCGTCGAACATTTGTTGGCATCGATAAGCTGAGAAATTGGAAAAACCCCCGTTATCCCTGGCGATGGAAGGAGGTGTGTGTATTGGACTTGTGGTGGAATTTATTTATGGACCGCCACTTGACGTAGCACAGTTTGTTAGCAGGGAAGCCGTGTTATCTTTTTAGTGCGAACACAACAAATCTTTACCTCAACGAAGGCGAAAACGGAATAAATATAAATTACGCGCAAAACGTGACCGTTAAGGTCATGATAAAGCACAGTAATGACAAATGTGGCAAGACGGAGCTGGTTCAACAGGATAAGACGTCAGTGGCTATTTCAAGAGCGAATTTAATAAAAAAATGAAAACAAGAACGGAAAATGAAAACAATTTATTTTTTTCTTCTACTGTGCTTTTTTGACTATGTACATTATACATGCTTGTGAAAAACTATGTGCTTTGCGTTGTGTTTACTTTAATTAATACTCTGCTTTCTTGCGCTGCAGAAAATAATTTTTCTTTATTTTTAAAATTTGTTTAGGAAATCATAAAATCCACTTTGAGCTTCAATTTAAGGGGCAACATGAAGATCTAACGACTAATAAGAAAAAAGCGCTGGTTTAGTCTTAAGAAAGCTTATTAATTAATTATTGCGGCAGTAGAAAATTGGATTTTCAGTCAAAATTATATTTCAAGTACACTAAGTGCCATAAGTCTACGCTCATGTGCATGTGGTGGTTAAAAACTCTAACAAAATAACATAACAATATTTTTGTATTTTTTTCCTTTTAATAATAAGTAACAGGGTACTTCAATTTACTTATTTTATAGCAAATACATTTTTTTACACGTACAGATTTTATTAAAAAAAATATATATATTTTTGATTTCAACACGTCAAAAGTCTAGGCTCATAAAATAAAAGTATTTCAAAAATCAAGAATAATTAACATTTCTTTTGAATAAACATTCATTAATAATGTGTTGGATATCCACCCACGTTCAACTCCGTTGATTATGGAGGTGTCCGCAATTGCTTAGCAACATTATAAAATAGCCACATTCTGACAACTTCTGCCGTATGTCGTATTGGGGTCGTTATCTTGTTGAAAGTAATATTCATTCTAAAACTCCAACTTTTCAACTCTATTCCGTAAATTTGTTTTCAAAATATCCAGATAACCGAGCTTGTCCATTGTCGATTCAATGAGCTGAGATTTCCGACCCAACCAGCACATCATTATTCCGCCACCTCTGTGTTTTACTGAAGGAAGGAAATAACATTTGCATGTATGCTACTAAAATCTTTGAAACAGACTGATGAGCGTAGACTTTTGACGGCTTCGGCTTCAGATCACAGCAATTAAAAGTGTCGTTATCTTCGCCGGCGACTGTCGTCCAGGATTTGGGGCGCAGGTATCTTCTGTTGGTGTCTTGAACACGAGATAAAAAATCAAGCAGAATTAAATCATCGCCGATTCTTGAAATTTCCATTGAAAACCATACTAATGCCAAATATATTGCAAGGCACTTAGTGTATATCCGTTTTGTACATGTCAGGCCGGTATTGTGTTTTTTTTTTATATAAAACAAGGATCTAAAAATACTTGGATGGCGCGACAGTCCATAGGGAACCAGGACCTAGCTTGCTCATCAACTACTCGTGTTGTGCGCGCTACTGTTCTCTCACGTGCAGAGGGGACCTACAGTTTTTTGCCGACTCCGAACGGCGAAGTTTGAGAAGCTTTCTTAGACAAAAATGAGTGTTGTCAGTAGCTCGAAAGAGGTGGTGCCGTGAAAAATTCGTGATGTTCAGTCGCAAATCGAACCCGGACCTTCGGCGTGTGAGTGTCGCACTCTACCCACTACGCCAGCCATAAAACAGGGATCTACGATAACATTAATTGAACTGTGCTGCGTAGTGCCATGTCCTGCCAGACAGAGTTAACTTATTTGTATAAACAGTGCAACAAAGAGACAACAACAGCGCGATTCAAATAATGAAGTCTTTAAATCAGTCGCATTAATTAAAGGCATATGGACAAGCACACGCAATGGGAGACGGGCGTTGATATTAGGTCCGTTCCAATTGCTCTGAATTGCTACGAATGTCTACAAATTTGCCCGAAAAACTCCGAAAAGACGTTCCATTAGCTGATTTTTTTTGTGGAAGAGAGAGCTCAGGAGAGAGCAAAATATTTCTCCTCCCTACGAATTTCTGCCGAAGAAAAAACCGTGGGCAGCAGTTCGGCAGCGGATGGCTGTCAAATTGAAAATAAAAAAAACCTCTGACATTTCATATGTCTGAAGCTGTTTACGAATTTCTACGAAAAGTCGTTTCACAAGGTTCGGTGGAGTTACTCACTGCAAGAGAGATTTTTACCCAAACTACTCAACTACGAATTTCTGTACACGAATGAATTGGAACAGACCTATTGTTTATGTGTTTTCGGTTTCCCCAACTGAATCCTAAAAATGAGTCCCTAATTTTCTTTATCTAAAAGAAATGACTACTAGATATGATATATGATAAACCCTGGATCTCAATTTGTGTCACATGAAAATTTCCGAATGAACTTTCACAAGGAATTTGGAAGAAAATATTCAATGTCGCTATTCAAATATACAATAATTTTTGGGGATGTGCAAATTACCTGAATACCATCCCCGTTGACTTGTTATTAACGCCGACAGCGAACATAATCAAATATATTAATGTATGGAAGACTAATTCGTTGTCTTTGTACTTCTTACGTTTTCCTAAAGCGTTTTTTGCTTTTATGACCAAAAATACCATGCTTAGGCTTGTGTTTTCTTAATTGACGTTACTTTCTTGTTTGAAGATTTATTTCTGGCACATTGATTGAAGATAATACGATTGCTGCTACTTTGGTTTTCAGAAAGAAGTGCTTTCATATTTTCTTACTCAAAAGACAAGTTCCGACTCTCCCGAATACAATTCCCGCACGTTTTTGCGGATAATAGTCCAAAGTAACACGGTAGAAAAAATACTATTCGAAGGAGAAATACTTCCGCGAACTTTTGGTCGTGTATGCTCCATAAGCTACATTAAGTATTCAAATATCATGTCAATCAGGTTTCCATCTACCTTTCTTTCCTTCAAAAATAAAAACAAGATGAATAATTGCGCATAACATACATATGTTATGTATTTATGTACAGCATATATATAAAATATGCGCATTAGTTTACGCGTCCTTACCAAGATGCGGTACCTTAGGTACATTTAAGTAGCCGTAAGTTGTAGCATGGCTTGTTGTAGTATGGGCCCGTAGTTGAGTAGCAAAGGAAGATCGAACCTCAGTTTTGCTAACAAAACTACAGCGATTGGTCTAATAGCCTGTAGGCTGTATAACCATGTTTGAATCGAAGATGTTTTGCTTTATTGTCTTCAGTGTTTACTTTTTCTTTTATTCTAAAATTCGTATTTTGAATGCTTAAGAATATGACAACTAAGACATTGGGTTACGAAAGCGGTTATATTCTTAGTTGCGGATATTGATCGTTCCACTTTTTGTCGAACGTGAATTTGGTTGAAAATAATTATCTACTTTTATAGCCACCTTCATCCTTACGAGTAATTAAAGCTCTCAATTAATTTCTCCTTTTACGATTGTTTAAAGACAAATATACATATATCCTTAACAATACAGAATAGATGGTAACACAAAATTGCGAAACATCGTTATAGATCAATTAGTAATCAACTGGGAGTGTCGACTGAAATCCAGCCAACTTAGGATGAATTAAAAAAAAATCAACAATTTTATAATTTAACAGTTCAGTTTTTCAGAGAAATTACTCTAGCAAACCCTGACACGTAAAACAAGATTCAGAAGCCGAATTCAAATACGAAAATCAGTTAAAAAATTATATCTAAGATCATTAAGAATACCGCTAAACGAATTATGTATGTTTAAAGCAGGGTGAACAATTACGGTTTTCTCTACAAAAATGTGTAGAAAAGCAAAAACGAAAATGATTTTTAAGATTTTTCTCTCTCAGAAAAAGGAAAAGTACGGGAACGCATCAAGGGCAAGGTTCAAGGACCTGAACGGTGAAGAATAAATGTATATCAGCCTGAGCAAGGCAAGCAGTCGTGTGATTGAGTGGAAGCTATCCAATCAGTCGCGATTTTCCTGTTCTAAACTAAATATGTAAAGTACATATGTGATTAAGAAATATTAAATTCCCTTTTCGATACAGAAAACAAAAACAACAACAGAATTTGAGTCAAATACAAAGCATTTGGCATCTTATTTCTGAATTTAACATTGCCCCACACATCAAAACTTGTACCTCACAAAACTCAGTTGCATTGCCGCGTAATTTTACAGCACTGTTAAGGTTTTTTTCTTTATTCCGTTCAGGGCTTGTCACACAAATATTTTTAAAATTATTAGATACAAGCATTTCAGAAAAACATATGTATAATATTAAAGCAAAGGTTTTAGTAACCTTGCTCCAGAATTTACATTCATGTAAAACTTTCAGAGGCAGGATCTTAAAATCTATCCAGTCAAACGATGGCATTCGTCAAGTCGAAAAGGTGCACCTATGAGCTGAAGAAACGAACCACTTTCTATTAACACAAATTATACATAAACCTATGCATACTGCATCTTTAGCAACTTCTCTTCACATTGCACTATATCTTGCTAACTGGCGTGCGTCCTCACTCCTTTCTTCTTTGATAATTATGATTTAATAAATTACACGAACCTTTTTTAGAATCGAAAGCATTGTCTTGATTGTTTATTGTATTTATAAATAAAATTTTATATTTTTAATGTATAGCTCGAAAACCTAATGAAAATAACAACAGAGGTGTATACAATTGTATTTAGGTATTTAAAAACAAAATGATAACGATTACAAAATGCTAAAGAATTCCACTTTCGTCGCTCCCTGGAGCTGTACTGGTGTCGTTGATTTCCGACACAGAGTAAGTTTAAATAAATCTACATCTAAGATAATTAAATATATGCATATGTTTAATACATTCATATTCATCTGATTACAATGAAGAATGATAAGTGTGTCGCTATGGATGAAGCTCCGTCGCGCTCTCTCTAAATGAAAATTCATAATGTTGATGATTGGATTGCGAATTATTTTGCATTCGGTATATACATACGCGGACGCAGTATTTGGTTAACAGTTTAATACCAATTGAAGAAATATATTAACAATAACGAATAGATCCAAAAAAGTGACACAGCAGCGATTATAGCGCCGGTGTTTCAGGCAGAAGCGATACGAAGAATGACACCACGAATGTTCGAACGAGTGCTATTACAGATGTTGAGGTTTGCGCCACTTCAGGTGGTGTAACTGAGCTTGATGTGAGATCTGCACGGGGAATGGCACTTGCAGCGGTACCCACGCCGGTACCTGCAGCAGCTCCAGTACCCGCTGCAGCGTTTGGACCTGCGTCTTCAGCGGCGGGATCAACTGGTGGATTAGGATTGAGCGGGTCCCGTTCCTGTGCTTCTGCTGGAGCATTGTTAGCATTTAAATTCTGATTGTTGTTATTGTTTCTTGACCTTCGTCTCTGTAGGAAGCCAATGTGATATCTGTAAAATAAATCAAAAATAAGATTTCTTATGCTGGCGATAATTTGAGAAGGTTCCACATACAAATAAATTCCCACGGCGATCAAGGCCACCATAAAGCACCTGAACGGTGAAGAATAAAAGTACACCAGTGTCAGCAAGGCAAGCAGTCGTGTGATTGAGTAGAAGCTGTCCAACCAATCGCGATTTTCCTGTTCCTCCTGAACAATGTTTGGGAAGCGAGGTTGTGCTTGTTCTACATTTTCTGGTTGCGGTTGTGCCGCCGGTGGCGGTGGAACAGAAGCTGAAGTCGCCGCTGTCCCCGATGTCGCCGTCGCCGCCGCACCAGCACCAGGTTGCGGCTGGGTTGGTTTCGGTATCACAGGTATAGCCCTTGGGGCAAAAGCGGCTGCTGCAACACGACTGGTACTAGGGCCGTCTAGATCTACTGTTGGTATACTTCTCGGTGCTGATGCACTACTAGCCGCAGTCGCAACTTGCGGCGCTTGGATATTTTGTGGAAAATACTGTGGCGGCGGCATAAATAACGGTGCATTTGCTGGGAATGAAGGGATTTGCGTGGCATTGAGTGTTGCCTCAGCTCTAAGAAAGGAACAAGCTATTTAACAATATTCCACAAGCTTCATATTCAATGACTTACAACTTAAGACACTGTTCCATGTAGTTGGAGTAGACCTGCTGCACCCAATTGTATACGGCGGCTTGATGTTCTGCAGACATTGAAGGATTAATCGGGGCAGAAAAGCCAAACGGCATCATATTGGGGTAGCCAAGGTTTATTATACCGGGAAAACTGTTGGGACAACCAGCAGCTGACACACCGGCTGCTTGTGGAATGGTGAAGGGAGGAGCCATATTTGGTGTTTGCTGGTTTAGTTGTGGATTTTGAACTGGCGTCGTTGATGTTTTTGCTGCTGCCGCTAGAGCAGCTTTTGAGGTTGATGGCAACGCGTCCGATTGAATATTTCGATGTCGCGAGTCCCCCGCCAACGCAGCTTTTGAAGTAGATGGTATTGGCGCTGAAGATGGCGATGCAACATTATTGTAGCGTAAGTCTCCTGCCAAAGCAGCTTTTGATGTCGACGGTATTTGAGTTGCAGATGACGAGGGTACATTTCGATGACGCAAACCATCTGTTGACGTATTGGGTAATGATACAGGTTTTTCCTGGTTCAGTTTCTGCAGTGAACCATCTTTAGGCTGAACTTGCGGTGGTGTAGGTTTTAAAGCGCTAATCTTTGGTGTGTATACTAAGTGGAATATATGATTTTCGGTTTCGACATCTTTGTAACTTCGAAGAATATCTTTGAGAACAAGCTCATCGCTCAACAATCGCCCTGAGTAGATTAGTTTCTGCTCCGACACAGTCTGTTGATAAAATTTGAAATAAACGAATTAGAAAGATTTTAAAAGGGAAAATCAAGAAAAAATTAAATTAATCTAAATTTGCTACCCATATTCATATTTTTTGTACCCACAAAATGCGTACGAAAGTCTTTTTAAACTAAAAACAAATTTATATAGTTTTTTGAGGGCATATACTTTTAATTTTATAAAAAAAATTCTATGGGCGACTCAATTTAAAAAAAAAAATAGTCGACACTGTTCATTGAAATACAGTGCGCTAGCAAGTTGCACACAACTTAGAAGTAATATTGGTGTTAAAAAACGTAGAGGGCACCTACGTAGAGATGCTTTTTGCGGTAAAAGAATGAAAATACGTAAGAAAATTTTGTCCAAAATGCTTAAATATTTTTAAATTTAATTGTTTAGTAAGCAGGTTGATATAAGCAAAATATAATTGGAGATCATTGCAACATCTTCAAAGACATAAATAACATAAAGTTCTAAACTAATGTAGCTCCGCTGAAGTTCCAAACAGACACAAGCTTCCTTTGAAAAGCTATGCATGCACGATAGTAAGGAAAATAATCGTATGTCTTTTGGAGAATTTTGTAAATTATTTACATCAAACAAGATGCTTATGTCAAAACATATGTTGATACCGGCTCTGAAATAAATTTAATGCAAACTAAGAAGTGATAAATTAAATTTGCATAAACTTTCTCTAATTTTTGGTATATGCCAAATAGAATCCAAACTGCTGTTTGAAACAAAACAATCAATGTCACCTTCATTCCATCATAATAGAAAAACATTAACATTGAGGACGAATTTTAATTTATTTCAAGTAGTTATTAGAGATAAGAAATTGGTTTTAGAACCATTATCAAGAGAAACTCTCACATCTCACTGACAGTAGAATAGGAGAGATTTTATTTTAATTAGCTGTTATTTATAAATTTCATACTCAAAGCACTCACGAGTATTTTGTCATTTTAAAAGCTCGCCGAAAGACTTAAAATACACAAACGATCAGCAAGCTTTTCAGTTATGTCAGGCATAAATAAAGTTTCGAGAAAGACTTCAACCTGGGCAACAAAACAATATTGTGGTAATAAAACCATATTTACACAAGTGATAATAAACAGGAACTTGAATGTCAAGTAAACACCACTGGGAGAGGATAGAAGGAAGTTGAAATTCTCTTGTTGCATCAGACACTGACGGAAATTCTCACATGACCCTCTCAAATTTGGAGGTAGGGAGAAAAAATCAATGAGCTCAACTCATACTACGAAGGTCGAATAATTCCGCCGCTCTAATGCCTGAATAAAACAAAATTCTAAATTCTAGAATTGTTCTGGGAGATAAGATACCGAGCACAAACGAGAGATATTTCCTCTATTACCCATTAGAAAGTAATGTGCGCGATGCGATATTTGGTTTTTTTTAGATGAATGATGCAATGTGGCAGATCACCTACCGGATTGGAAGGGTACACTTTCGTCAAATGAGCCTTCAGCTGGAGTATAGTCCAAGTAGGGACACTGTGAATAATTAGATCCTCGAACTGTTGATTCGCTGATTTAACAATCAGGCGGACATCGGTAAGTGGTTGCGACGAAGTCGAAGATGCGTTCTCCTCCATTGCACGTATTGAATTTCTCCCACCAATGATTGCTGATTTCTTCTGCCCGGCTCCTTTTTTTCAATACCCCCACGAAACTGATGCAGATTCACATAAAAGGTATTAATCCCCTGCGGTCACGACAATTTTCACTTTGGCGATATGCGAAGCTTTCTATTTTTTTTTTTTCGACTGGAACTTGTAAACGAAGTGATAATGAAAATCAGCTCGTCATTCGAACACAGTCCGATGCAGAAACAATTTTCAAGCAAACTAAGCTCGCGTTTCGTCTAGTTTTGCCTTGACTGTCTTGAATTTCGTCGCAGTAAAGAATTTTTAGATATTATTTTTCTTTATTTGCAAGTGACATCTATACTCTTGACGAGTGGTGTCAAAGTGGAACACTGACAAATTAACGGAGCGAGGGGTCGTTGTTTTGACAGCAATATTTTGGATTTGTACGATTCCTATTGGTCGAGAGAAGGTGAGCGAGACAGAGAGATATAGACGAATGAGATTAGATATTTTGGTACATTAATTAAATGACAAGAATGATAGAAAATCATCATCATCTTGATTAAATGACGTGTATTGTTTCCGTGTGTCTGCAAATTTTATTGCCATTTTGATGTGAGAGGGTGTAAATGGGGGTGAAAATGTGAATTATCTAATATTGGGAGATAAAGCGCAGAATTGTTTTGAGAGCCATCTATGAATCAGCACATATAGCACTACGAGAGAGGTTGGCACCTCAAACTGTCAATGTTGAATACACAATACGGAATAGATATCAGAAACCAATAAGGAATGAGATGGTCAACTGAACAGCTGATCAAACAGCTGATTTCCCCTTTGTCAATCGACCGTTTGACTGTTATTTACGTGTTCTAGCAAGCATAACCTCGACATAACCTATTGGTTTCTGACAGAAATCTAGTTTGATTTCTATGAATTTATAAGTCGACAATAAGTTTTGAAAATTTTCTGAGAAATTTATTTGTGTTTAGTCGACTTCTCATTCGTATTAATTTGATGTTTCTTTAATCTTCCGATTCCAGGCAATTTCTGACTCCCAAAAGATATATGTTAGTCTTAGCCTTTATATACAAGAGCAGTGCAGGGGACTTAATCAATAGTTATAAGTGAGTGTATGGAACTTAAATTTCACAGCAGTGTATATTTGTTTTTCCGTAGACCTGCAATCATTTAAGTTTGAATAAAAAATTAAATCTGTTTTATCTGTCTCTTATTGGTTTCTGTTATAAACATAGTAATGTGTCAATTCGTCATAATATACTTTCTTCCCTTACAAACACCCTGTGCAAGAAATAGCACTCAGCTACACTTCAACGGTTGACAAATTTTGACATAAGCCATCTGAGTTAAACTAACTGGCGCGTAGTTTCCCTCCTGCAGAATTTCGAGTATTTGATTTTTTTGTTAAAGGCATAGAATTAATAATTTTTCGTAAAATATCACACTGAACGGAGATTATAATTTTCCAAGTAGCCAAAATGGCTCAAAATCCTCCTCCTTCTGTGGATGTTACAGTAAATATCAAACCTTTCCTGCTTTCCCTACTCATCTTGTTCCATGCCGGCATGAACTTTATTTTTTCAAAAATATTTTATTTCTTTAGGACATTCAATTTAAAGTGCACGACAGATTTACTGTATTCAACGTTGGTGATAAATTAAGGAATTCTGTGAATCTCCTAGCTACTGCCAGCAATTACGGGCTTATGTTTGTCGGCAATCCTAATGAGGCCGAACTCAAGGGTGAGTCCATAACCTCATGGGTCTGGGAATGATCGCATTAACATAAATATTTTTTTTAGTTATATTAATAAAGGACTTAGTGGAGAGCAAGACAAGTGGCAAAGGACTTCATGCGAGACAGGTTCAACTTCCAAACCTTCCCAACTGCATAGCAGTTAGTAGTGATGGGTCAATGTTGGCAGTCAATTACACTCAGAATGGATGCGGGTTTGTTATCATATACAGTGTTCCAAGTTTCACAACTGCTGTAAGTTAACATGTTCTCTGTAAGTTCGCACTAAAAATATTTCTTCCTGCAGAATATAAAATCTCTACACAACATCCGACTACCGGGAGATGAGAATATATCTGCTTTGCAGTTGCTCTGGAATCCAGTGATTTCCGGAAGCCTTGCAGTCGTAATGAGCAATGGGGCGTTGGGCATGTATGACTTTAAGAACAACTCCTACGAGTTTCATACCCTTGACAGCAAAGAGCAAATAACTTGTGGTTCCTGGAGCCCAAAAGGAAAACAGATTGTTTTGGGATTTCCCAATGGAAAACTTGCGCAATACAAACCAGACTTAAAACTCGCGAAAACAATAGTCTGTCCACCCAACATTCATCCTGGACCATTTGATACAATATCTGTTCAATGGCTGTCGACATTTCAATTTGCCGTAGTTTTCCTTCAGAAAACCGAGGAATCAACGCCCTCCCTTTACATTGTGCATGCTCCAAAAGCTGGAACTCCTTCTTACACAAACTATTACGATATCTGTTACAGTAGCACAAGTCCCCGATCGCAGCAAGTGAATTTGACACATATTCCGCAGTGGAATTTGCTCCTAGTCACTTCGGCAAATGGGGTTGAAATTGGAATCCTAGGCACAAAAGAATCCACTGAAGCCCCAACATGGGTGCAATACACATTGCTAGACGAAGCACGCATTGAAATGCCACTGACAGATGAAAAGGATGAGACGTATCCGATTGGATTTGCATTAGACACTTCATCGACTCATTCGTTGACGATTGCAGAGAAGAAAATGCCGGTTATGCCAATGGTGCATGTTTTGTCCACCCACGGTCAACTGGTGTCGTTTAATTTCCTGAATTTGCAACCAAACACTCCAGACATATGCTCACCGCCTCCTCCGCCATCTGACACCTCGGGAATGTCACAGTTCAAGCCTGTCAACGACATGCTTAACCAACGGAAGTCAGAAATTACAATACCAACGGCAACGTTGCCACACACAACAGCTAATCAAACTGCGGGAATTGAAATGCCCTTCCCATCGTTGGGCATAAAATCCACGTCAACATTGGTAAGAATCCGCTTCAGCGAAAACATTTTTTTATATTTCTGAATTTCAGGAGACCCCTAAGGCGGTATTTGGCGCTCCAATGGCGGGATCGAATATGTTCGGAGCACCCATCAGTGGATTTAGCTTCAATTCTCAATCGGCTGCGCCTATTGCAGCCACAACGGCGTCATCTTTCTTTAAAAACAATGCTCCACAGCAATCAACTGGAATTGGTAAGCTCATGAAACCTTGTTCTACTGTTTTCTATATACACATTTTTGATAGGTGAAATTAAGAAGCAATTAGACCAACAGCCGAATTCTGCTACAGCAATTACCAATAGCCAAGAAAAATCCAAGCCACTCTATACCGTGTCATCGACTTTCACACCCCCTACATTGGCAGCGCCATCAGGGCAAAGTCAAATATCACAACAACAAATGAAGATTCCACAAATAAACGCCAACGAAGTGGATGACATTGTGAACGAAATGATTGTCCTTCAAATCAACTCATTTGATGCAGAGTTAAAGACGTTGGCTAGCCAATCGAAGGGATTGTTGAATAACGTAAGAAGTTATGTCAACTACACAAGAATGCAAACTGTTCAATGCCTTTTCAGATTGGTAGCACTGAAGAAATGAAAACCTACACGAAGAGACTGAATGATCTGCAGGAAATCATCGACCAGGCCGACGACAAGGAATTCGAGTCCGATTTGCAAGGTCTAAGAAACCTGTTGAATGAAACATACGCAATGGTTGCTGAATGCCGCAGCAAACTGAATATGTATAACAACCCCGAGTAAGCGGTCGTGGGTAAATTTGCAAAATCAATCCTAACAAATCCTCCTTTAGCATTGCAAAACTTAAGACAACATCAAGCTGCAATCCAATCAATCGTCGCCAGCTGGCGAAACTTCAGAGCTACTTGGCAAACAACCAGGCGCAGCTGCAAGTCATAAACAACCAAATCGACGAGCAGTGGTCGAACTTCCAAGACATGGTCCGAAGGAATTCCAAGACACAAATGCACACCCCTTGCTTGGAGGGCATATACCAGCGCATGACACGATTGAAAGATATGATTGCTCGGGAGCGCGTTAAGATAAACTTCATCAAATCCAAGTTAAAAGAGAAAGGACTGCTGACCAATCAGTTGAGAAACACCACAAAACCTGAAGTGTGAGTACTTCCTTCACTTCTACAAGAATTACATTAATCTTTTCGAGTTTAGGACAATGGAATCATTAACAGACACAATTCTTTCAATGAGCCTCGCACCCTCTGTCGAACAAAGTCGTTCGAGACTGACCAAGGAGAAGTTGGACGTAATTCGGGAAAGATTAGCAAATCGCAAGATCACCATTATCAAACCACAACGGCCGGACCGAGTAGGCTTGAACTCTGAAGTAATTTTGGAGACAAAACTCAAAAGCGATCGTAAGATTCGCGACGGCGCTGCGACAAATATGGACAAAATGGAACAGGAACGAATTAAAAGCGAACAGCAGAGGGTACTTACGAAGCCCACCGCAACTAAGGCAGTGGCATCGAGTATGTCGACAATTTCTCAGCCAAACATGACATCGATGACACAGCCCAATGCTCCCGCAACATTTGGGTTTGGTGGGGTAAGTCCTTTTGTCAAACCAAGCGCGGGCAAGCCAGAAGAATTTAAGAAAGGGCAGCAGCATCAGCAACCAGCTATTGTTAAGCCAGTCGCATCAACTGCTGCCCCAGTTTTCCTAAAATCCACACCGTCAACTACAGCGACCCCATCAGGTTTTGGAGGATTCGGGTCTAGCTCTAATTCACCAGCAGGGTTTCCAGGATTGACTATAACGCCCACAACAATGCCGGCTTTCTCAGGGTTTGGCACAAACAAACCGTTCTCATTCGGTGCTCCTAAGCCGCTGATTCCAAATGCACCAGCAAAGGAAATTCCCAACAGCGGCGATGATGCTTTGAAGGAGCAATCCACTACAATTGGATTCTCTTCTAAGCCTCCTACATCGGAAAATAAAAGCTTCTCCATGGCAAGTTTCTCGTCTTCATTCGCTGCCGTTGCGCCATCCAAGCCGCTTGCTACGGCGGACATTGTGGATAAGGAGAATAAAACTCCCGATGCTCAGTCGTTCTTGCCTGTCGTAACGAAGTCGGAGAATGTCCCAGTTGCCAGTTCAGCGCCGACTTTAAACTTTGGTTCGACAATTATTTCAAGCCAGGGGCAGAATAGTGGTGGTTTTTCATTCGGTCTGGGAAATGCTGCCAATTTGGCCAAGACAACATCAGCGCCAGCTACAGGAACCTTCGCATTTTCATTTAGCTCGGCATTGAGCAGTGGCACGGACACTGCTACAGCTTCCTCAAAACCTATATTTGGCGGTCTGGCGAAGCCTATCCCCGCAGCAACTACGATAATTACTAAACCAGAAGCACCCCCGCAGACAGCGGAAGCCACACAAGTGAAGACTGAGATAACTGAAGGCAACAGCGAGGCAGTCAGGTAAGTTCTCGGATTTGATAGAACAACATTCGAGAATATGTTTTATTTCTAGTTCCTTGAATCTTGGCACTTTGGGCTTACCAGTCACTCCAAATCTCTCGCCTTCACCGGCTGTATCTATTACTCAGTCGAGTAACACCCTGTCTGAAGTCGCGGTAAAGACGACATCTGCAGCCACAACCGATCCGACTGATTCTCTATTCGGTGGACTAACCGTATGCAAACCCTTGGGTGCAGAAAACGGTAACCATTCCTCTTTTTTTTCTGAATAGTTGCCATAGATTCATGTCTTCGTTTATTAGGCGCCTTCAAATCCACATTTGGTGGAAATGTCTTTGGTTCCTCTTCACTTACGTCTGCTGACATAACTACAGAATCTAAGTCCCTGTTTGAAAACCCAGTTGCATCCAAGGATCCACCAGCGTTCACTGGTTTCGGCACTGCGGCCAGCGCCACTAAATCCGCCTTTGAGGCAACATCCACCGCATCAACAGCCACCCCAGCTGCTACTTCAGTTACCACAACGACCGCGACGTCCGTTTTTGCACCGAAAGTCACACAATCTTTCAGTTTCGGTCTGGGGGTTTCTGCAACCAGTGCAGGTTCAATCGCAACAGGGCAGGCAGCACAACCTACAACAGCTTCATCAATGTTCTCTTCCCTGACAGCAGGTACAACCTTCGGAGCAACAACTGCCGCAACAACAGTTGCCACTGCAAGTGGTGCGCCCATGTTTAGTGGCCTTACATTTGGAACCCCCACTTCACAGCCAACTTCATCGATATTTGGAGCAGTAGCCACTGCAGTTTCAACAGCACCTTCTTCGGCAGTACCGTCCTCAATGCCTCAATTCCTTAATACGAGCACCTCGTCTATGCCGGTTGCAACACCTTTTGGAGGAGCTGCCGCCACCTCAGCTGGCTCATTGTTTTCGTCAGTAGCACCAGCTACAACGCCTGCTGTATCCACCGGTGCCGGTAGCATTTTCAGCGGTATACCGAAGCCGGATCAGTCTGTCTTTGGTCAATCTGATGGTAACGTCTTTGGTGCACCCGCCGCTGACACGGCTGCCTCTGGTGGAAGCTTTTTTGGCGGACAGACCTCTAGTTTTGGTGCCCAATCAAATACCAATACCGTTGGGTCGATGTTTGATGGAGGAGCTTCGTCTACTCCAGCGTTTGGATCCAATACTGGCGGAAACATATTTGGAGGTGGCAGTACAAGCCCTGCTCCGAACGTGTTTGCATCAGCCGCACAATCGACGGGCGCTTCTGGAGGATCCATTTTCGACCAATCCACTGCTTCAGGTCAGTCAGGTGGATCGCTTTTTGGAGGAACTGGAACAGGATTCGGGACTCCAAGCAGTTCTTTTGGAACTCCCGCAGCCTCGGGTGGTTCCATATTTGGTGGATCAGCAACATCTCCCAAACCATCGAGTTTTGGCACGCCTGCTCCATCGGCTTTTGGCTCTTCTAGCACTGGTGGTTTTGGCCTGTTTTCACAAACTCCGGCATTTGGATCGCCGGCCCAAGGCAATACTGGCGGCGGATCGTTCGCCCAGGGAGGTTCGTCCATAGCGCAAACAGGATTTGGGTCCCCAGGTGGTGCGACGGCTTTCACAAAGCCTGTCTTTGGTGCAGCACCGTCCTTCGGTGGCGCCCCAACCTTTGGATCACCTCCGAGCTTTGGTGCTGCGGCAACATTTGGAAGTCCAAAGGGTTTTGGTTCATTTGCAGCACCAAATACTTCTGGCGGGGCTTTCACCTCACCAACCCAAAAGAACAATTTGTTCGAAGCACTGGGATCATCCGATACTGGGTTGTCGTTTGGAAATTTGGCCCAGAACACTAACACAAACCAACAGAAACCGGCCTTTGGAGGGTAAGCTGCAAGCAAGGTGTGGTTTAATTGAATATTCTAATCCGTTTCTATTTCAGGTCATCTTTCATGAGTTACAGGTCTTAGATGATTTCTAATGGACACTGAATGTATTTGTTTTGTTTTTTGTCCAGATACGTTTCTTAAATTAAATAAAGCTGGTTCCAAACTAGGAACTTAACATTTATGTAACGCGTTTGTTTTAGATTTGAACAGGGATTAGTTGGGTCTTTAAAACAATAGCTGTGTTGGAGTAGTTTAATTGGCCTTCATCATCAAGATATTGATTTTGCAGCGAAGGAAAAGTTAACTTATTTTTTTATTTGTATGTTACTTAACATTTATGTAACGCGTTTGTTTTAGATTTGAACAGGGATTAGTTGGGTCTTTAAAACAATAGCTGTGTTGGAGTAGTTTAATTGGCCTTCATCATCAAGATATTGATTTTGCAGCGAAGGAAAAGTTAACTTATTTTTTTATTTGTATGTTTCTCAGTTTCTAATTCAGCCTAAACTAAGAGGCACTTCTTAAATGTTGTTGCAGCCGTTTTAACTTGTAATAGTAAGCGAAACCTTAAAGAATAATTTTATAACAGTTTAGAGTTAAGTTGGGTATGGACTAGGCTCTAAAACTCATTCAAACCTCTTACATGGTTTATGACATGGAAAATAATGAACACCTCGAATTTTTCAGGGCACCACCTCTTTTGAACTGCTGACAACATTCAAAAAGTAACAACTGTCTAACTCAAACATCGCCGTTCGGAGACGGCAAAAAACTGTAGGTCCCAACATTTGTGCATACATATCTGCGATGTCATTGTGGTGAATTTTCTGACCTTCATTCACGTATAGTTTTCTTTGGTCTGTAACTGCAGGGCAGAAACGAAAGGTTAGTTCGAAACCAACTTTAAGCAGAAAATAGTTCTCATTTCGTACGCTAATGCGAAAAGTGTCCGCCAATTAAGTTTATGGGCATTGTTCTGCAAACGGACTCGTGGCGGTCATGCGCAGGAAACTGAATTTCAATCACAACTGCCACCAAATGTTCTTGAACACATAATACATATGTTTATGGATATCTTAAACCCCTTTTTTAATGTAAAAAAAGCTAAACCCGTTCATAATTTGACCTGCTAAGAAACA
Organism: Eristalinus aeneus; assembly: GCA_955652365.1. NCBI lineage: Eukaryota > Metazoa > Arthropoda > Insecta > Diptera > Syrphidae > Eristalinus > Eristalinus aeneus. Next base: position 7,161,013 of record OY019131.1, on the reverse strand, counting down.
GGGAACTTTTTTTATGTATGACAAGACCGCGAAGATGAAATGAATGTTAGCCCATGTCTTCTTCTTATGACGCTACAGTGCGGGTGGACCTGGGCCTCAACCAACAAGATCTTTCACTGGCTGCCTCTAATTGTGCACTCCAAGTTGGTTATGGTCGTTCTCCACTTGTGTGCTTCATCTTACCCTAGGCCGTCCTCAGTTGCGTTGTCCCAATGGCTCTGATTCGAAGACTTTTCGGGCCGAAGCAGGAGTGTACATACGCTCTACATGGCCTACCCACCTTCAGCGTTGTATCCGAAGACGTTTGACCAGGCGCATGTCGCTGTACAGCCCATCGAGTTTGTCGTTAAATCTTCTTTTTCAAATGCCATCATCGCAAACAGGGCCAAAAATCGCACGCAAAAGACTAAAGGCTTCCTCATCCGCTTTTAGTAACGTCTGTGTTTCCGCGCCATACAGTAGGACTGACATGATCAAGCCATTACATAAAGCGAGCTTAGTCCTTCGAGAGAGGGCTTTATTACTCAATTGCCTCATGAGCCCTCATGAGCAACAATGATTGGAAAGAGTTATTCTGCGTTTGATTTCGGTACTGATGTTGTTGTCCCCGTTTACCGCGGAGCCGACGTAGACGAAGCCCTTGACTACCTCGAAGTTTCTGCTGCCTAGTGTGACGCTCTTTTCGAGACGTCAATTTTGTGTGTCCTTTCTTGATAACAGCACGTAAGTTGTTTTGCCCTCATTTACCGCCAGACCCATTTTAGCCGCTTCTCCTTCAATCCCAGCAAACATCTCGTTGACGACTAGCTGTGTTCGTCCAATCACGTCAATGTCATCAGCTTAAGCTAGAAATTGAACTGACTTTTGGAAAATCGTGCCTCTGGTGTTGACTTGAGTTGTGCACGATCTTCTCGAGGAAGATGTTAAAGAAGTCATATGACAGTGCGTCGCCTTGTATAAAACCTTTTTTGACATTGAAGTTCTCGGTGAGTTCGTTACCGACCTTGACGGAGCAGCGAGAGTTCTCCATTGTCATCCTACACAATCTAACGAGTTTGGTAAGAATGCCAAAACTAGACATGGCACTGTATAGCTCGTCTCTATGCACACTGCTATATGCGGCCTTAAAATCGACGAATAGGTGGTGAGTGTCGATTTCTTCTTGGGTCCTTTCCAGGATCTGCCGTAATGTGAAGATCTGGTCTACTGTGCACTTCCCTGGTCTGAAACCACACTGATAGGGACCTATCAGGTTATGGATAAACGGTTTCAGACGCTTACACAATACGGCAGAGAGTATCTTGTATGCGATATTAAGAAGGCTGATCCCTCGATAATTGGCGCAGTCAAAGTGGTCTCCTTTCTTTTGGACCGGGCAAAAGACTCACAGATTCCACACATTTGGCATGCTTCCTCCGAAAATCTCTTACAGATTAGCTTTCAATAGTTCTGTGGGCAGTTTGTCCGCTCCAGCAGCTTTATTCGACTTCAGCTTAAATATGCTATTTTCACCCCGTCTAATTGGGGGGACGGAATTCTTATCGATCATCGTCCAAATCGAGTAGAACAGCTGCTGTAGTTGTTCCCAAAATTCCTTGTCAGTTTGCTGTGTGTAAGAATATTGTTAAAAAGCGACGACTTCTTCTGATGGAAACATCCGCACCAAATCCCATTCAATTCATAAACCCCGCACAACTAATTAAAAACTCATTCAGTAATTTTTAAAATAATATTTTTTTTGTTTATTTTGTTCTTTGTAAATTACAAATAAGTTTTTTTCTGCTTTTGCTTTTCTTATCTTTTTTCTATTTGCACTCGTGCCTACAATAAGTTCAATCGATCATTTTACTGTTATAATTTAATAGTTAATTTTCGTTTTAGTCAATTGAATAATTTCTTGTTACTTCTTTAAATCCCCATATTTGGTTAAATTTTCATTTCTTCTTGTTTAAAGTACAAAAAATTGTTTAAATTTTCCTTTTACTCTTAAGTATTATTTTCTTTGTGTGTATTTTTTAAATTTTGGTTAATTTGATTCTTCTCGTAATTTCACTTGTATTTATTTCATAAATTGTTCAATCGGTTCTTGTAAAATCTTATTTCAAAAAAAGTCTATGTATAATAAAAAAAATTTAAAAGCTTTTCATGGAATGAGTGATACATTCTCAAATGTTGCTAGTATTGTACCCTCTCCCGAAGGGGAACGCGTCGTCGGCGATCCCCTGCACTGTGAATTAAGGAAGCAATTCATTGTAAATAAAACAATTTCTCTGTTTAATGCTAAACCAGACGTAAATCACAAATAAATGATAAAATCATAGTTAAACTGTCTCGCCTTGGAAACGACAGATTGTTCGTTTTTCTTCACTTTATTGTTTTTTTTCTTTTGTTTTCCTCTTATATAAAAATATTATTCTTTGTTGTTAATTGCGATTGGTTAAGTGTGTGTTTTTTTCATTCTCTTTTCCTAAAGTATGTATTATACAAACAAAAATAAAACATATACATATTTATAATATATAATCGAAGCTTTGGACTTAGACTTATGTTTATGAAAGTCAGTTAAAAAGAAAAACACATAAAAATGTCTCCTCGTGCTGTTTGTTTTTCATTCGTTTGGGGTGTGTATGTACAAAGAATAGTTTAATAAATAAAATAGGAGTAATAAAATGCAAATTAAATTCGTCTTATAATTCACCGATTTTCGCGCCATCTCTTGGTTGTTTAGTTTAGAGTTTTTTGAACGTCTACGATGCCTACAGCCTACTAGGATAATCTCTATAAATTCGACAACCCTAAGTTGTTGTGTGTGTTTGCGTTTTAATTTATCACCTACTCTATATGTGCTTAGGGGAACCTTCCGGTAGTTCAATGAAAAACTATGAAACAAACAGAAACCATGAAACAAAGTCAAAAAACAAAAAAAAAAAATGTTTGATCTAGAAAGCTTTTATGGCTTTCTTCACAACTGATTTAACTAATAATGTAAAATCACGAGAGGATGGCTACGCTTCGTCGCGGACCACCTTGGCTTATGTTGTCCATCGAAGACCACTTCTTGATGCCGTTTTTGAGCGCCTCTGCGGTCACCTTGTCTTGCATTACACGCGACATAGCTTCAAGCTTTTGCGCGCGCTCTTTGGACAATGGCTCTGTGGGGAATGAAAGGTCGTTTGCCTCCGCAAGAGTCCTCAAGTCGAAATAGTACTTCGCGTAAACAGACGATGGTACATTTATGTTAAACTGAAGCAGTTCGAGGAATTGCCGCTCCAACTCGTTCATGTCTTCGACGGTTATATCCTTCAAGATTTGGCAGTAATCTACGTTCCACACGGCCTGGTCGTCCCATACTTTGCTGGCAAGAAGAATCGCGCCCAGAACCATTCGTTTCCAGTTGCACGGACCGATGTCCAACTCGGCGTAGGTGAGCAATCTCTCCAGATAGACTAGGGTTATAATAGCGCACTCCGCGGTGAGTTGGGCCGCATTGAAGAGAGTCCGCACGAACTTGTATATCTGCCTGTGCTCGGGGTTGTGAATGTCGTAGTCCTCTGGCACGGTATCGTGAGTGAGCGGATGCAGTTTCTCGTCGAAAATGTCCAACCTCCTGTCTGACCCTCGGTTCTTTATGTGATAGTATATGGCTAGCGATACACACTTTACTGTGTTCTTTAGATTTGGCTGCGACACTGTACTATCGTCCAAGTATATTGTCGAGCATGATGAGCTCTTCTTCAACCCACCGCCAATACTTCCCTGCTGCTGTGCGATTTGGTGCTGGGAGCGTTTTCGCGTTATGCCACCATTCTCAACCTTTGATCGCTCTAAGAACATCGTAGCAGCCATTGGATCCACTGAGGGATCCAAATCTCCTTCGAGCGCCTCCCGCTCCGATATGTGCTGGAGGTTGTTTGTGTATTGCTCGCCCTCGGGCTGACGTTCCTCGTAAACCGGGGGAACCTCTTTGATTTTACGTTCCGGCTGTGGGCTCGAATATGCGCAGCAAGAGTTCTTGTTTCCCATCTTGTCTGTTATGTGTATAATTTTCTATGTTTTACGTATCTCAGTCTCGTTTGTGTCTTTTCTTTTGCGTGAGGATTCGTGTGAAGCACAGCGAGATAAAGGAAGTTTTGTGTGTTGGTGTGTCTTTAGATTCTTCTTGCGACTGACTAGTAAATGATTGGTAGAAAAAATATATGCATTTAATTGCTTGTAAGTGTGTGCGGATATAAGTGCCCCAATTGCATGTGGCTCCGTATCTATAAATGACTTGTGTACTTTAGAATAAGGAATCGGATTTCGGCGGTGATCATTAGCGTAAATAATAAAAAATAGATTGCTTATCTATAGTGTTTGTAATAAGAAGATCTCGTACGATTTGTTGTCTTATTTGGCACTTCTTCGACATGGCCGTTCTGAGAGAGTTATTCTTTTGGATCACTTTTCATTTCATCATCATCATCATCAACATCTTCTTAAGGTTGCTCACATCTGGATCGGTTATGCTGTCTTTTTTTTGCTGCTGTTTTCGAGAATTAAGTGGAAAATAGTCACATAGAAGCCAGTGCTGAGGTTTAAACCTGAGAATGAAAACAATTGCATGTCGTTAGAACTTTTTATATTTATAATTAAGGACCTGAAATAGTTAAAAGTTGTAGTAGTAGTCCATAGAGATGTAGAAAATGAGAACTTCTTTAATAAACACCAGTTGCCAAGTTTCGTTTCGACTCGTAGCTAATCTGGAGTTCCGCTTTGCGCTACAAGGGTTCTACCAGTGGGATGGGTTAGGATCAAAAATTGTACATAAGAGCAACAAAGAAATGCTCATAAAACATATATAACTCATCCGTAGACTCTTTTGAAAGAAAGCCTTCTATTCTAGCATATATTAAAGTGTTGACCTACATACGCCTAAAACTTGAGTATAACGCTCCTATTCCGTCAGGTGATTCTAAGACCTCTCTACACCTGCTGAATAGAATTCAAAAGCGAGCGATAAAACTTATAGATGACAGTAATATTTTGAAGTCGATTGACTCGTTAGAACACCGACGTAATGTCGCGTCGTTGTCACTCTTTTATCGCTATTTTAACAAGAAATGCTCACATGAATTAGCCAGTTGCATTCCTCCCCTTCAAGAATTCACCCGCAATACACGCCTCGCTAGGAATACCTACCAATTTACCCTCAAGCCCTCTTTCGGACGTACAGTCAAATTCAGAGACTTGTTCTTTAGCCCCACTACACGAATCTGGAATGCTCTTCCCACAGGCATTTAAAACCAATGTGCAGCGGTACCTCCTCTCCCTCTCTTCCCCTATACCTTCGGCCCGTGCTGTGGCTTGATTCGGTCACTTAAGGGTACTCGCAACCCCTTTTGCATGCGTCAATTATAAAAAACAAAAAAGCTTTTGGCACTCTGTCGCACCGATGATTATATCAATTACTTTCAATACCAAAAGTTGCTTGTGTGGTTTTGGATTAAGGGAGAAGGTTTGCTTCCATGTGAAGAAGGTTATTAAAGCACTGGAGGACAACAGGAATTATTACAGACAGAGATGTGAAAATGAATTGCACGGACACATATATTAAGCCTAAGAATTTCTTTCTCCAGGTGAGGAAAACATCAATTTCTTGATTTACTTAGGTAGGTAAAGATAATACCGATACCCTTGACGAAAATGGTGTTGAGGAATTTTTTTATTACTACTTTGAAGCTCAATTCAAATTTTTTTCTAATACGAGAGTATAATCGTCAGGGATTAGAAAAACTTTCTAGCTACAATCATTACCATACGTCTGTGTCAATTGCCCTGAAGTGCTACGAATACCTACGAACTTCTCCGAGAAACTCTAAAAAAAAACGTTCCTTTTGCTAATTTTTAGTAGAAAAGAGAGCTCATGAGAGAGTAAAGTCATTCCCGTCCCTTCGAATTTCTGCCGAAGAAAAACCTGTGGGTAGCAGCTCGGCACCAGATGGCTGTCAAATCGAAATATCATATGTCTGATAGCTGTTTACGAATTTCTACGAAAAGTCGTTTCACAAGTTTTAGTAGAGTTACTCGAGTTACGCAAGAGAGATTTTTACCCAAACTACTCAACTACGAATTTCTGTACACAAATGCATTGGAACAGATCTATTATTGTCCAAACTCCAGGAATTGAAGTGAATTTAATGTAATGTTTATTGCGGCTTTGAGAGGAAAAACATTAGAGGACTCTATTGTCTTTTAAATATTTATAAACTTCACAGGAGAATATGGGATGACAATCATATATGAATTCAATACGGACAACAACCTTGAACGCATCGGAACTTTATTATGTAGTGCAACTACTCTGCCGTGAAAAGCCTTCGTTTAGCATCCGCCTTGATGCGATCTGAGAGAAAAAAATTTATGCATACGACTATAGAGGAAAGAAGTTTACGCCGCGCGCAATTTGCTAACAATGCTTTTAAATACAAAAAACATTTTCCCAGTGGAATAAAGAAGCAGTGTACTGCCGACCCACTGTGGAAGTGTGACCTTGTAGCTGTGCGTTGTAGCTCAGAATAGACGTGACAACTTTGTTTCCACTTATTGGGAGTTGCGCTCAGAGAATCGGACAATAGAATGGTTACCCAAAAACATTCCGAAAACCATTTAAAGTGCGAACTCACGAACTCAGTGCAAACGACAAAACTTATTTCTTCCACGTATTCCGAGCGATGATTTTTATGATATCTAAATCCATTTGTTTCGGTGAATGTTGAACATTTCAGAATGATTCAGACAAGTTTGTTCTGAAACCATAACTCACAGTTTAACTTCTGTCGTTTGCATTTGTATGGTATATACGATTTGCCTAAATACACTTCTTTCGAAATAAGGAATTAGTATTCTACTGAAATATTTCCACATCTACCGTCGCTTTAATCATTCACGACCAAACAGCGCCGACCAACGCTGATACTCGTAACGAATAAATTCCTGATTTATGTAGGACTGATAAACTATATAGTTCATGTTTAATTGGCCAGAAAATCAAAAATATTCTCAGACTGTTGTTCAGTCCTCAACAAAATATTTATACGCCCAATACAAACGGAATTCCAACGAAGTACTGACAGACGTTTTCACGACGACGACATCTGTGGGAAGTGTAAATTGCTTGAATTTATTGTTTGGTGTCATCCATAAAATATCATTTCAGATATGAAAGAAATGTGGGAAGTACCGAAAAATTTAGATTTTCTCAGTTTTATTACATACACTACTCTAGGGTCAATTAAGAGTCAGGAACTATGAACTTAATTCAGCACCAAAAAGGGTTAATGCAATTGAAGGGCAATCGATTTAAATATACATAGCCAAGACGGTGCAGACAAACTTCAATTGATACGTGACACAAGAAGCGAAAAAAAATAATTCAACACATTTACATACTTTTATGTAAATAATTGAAACCCAAGAAGTGGCTGACACAAAACACAGTCCTTAGGTGCACGTACTAAATTGATGTCACCAATCGTTGATAGATGTCTGAAAACTAATCTCTCTTTCAATCAAATTGTCTTGACAACTGAATTAGACGTCGGAGGTGCACGGCATAGGCTTCTAATACCATCAGTCTGACAACACCTTTAAGGCTTTTTTGTCGCTGTTTCTTCAAACACAAGACACCGCAGAGCCAAAATTTCGATTTCGCTGGCAAACGAGTCACGAATGATTAATTGCAGAATTACAATAGTCCCATTGAATTAATATGCACGGTGTATTCCAAGAACAAAAAAAATAAAAACACTTTATTGATCACACACAGAAACCGGAACGGAAGCACTACGTTGCAGGAGTCTGGTTATGGAAGCACTTTTAAACAGCGCCAGAGTTCTGACGACAAATGCGGTTATCACTGTGGGTTGAATGTAACAATTCACAACACAAACAGTAGATTTATCAAATATTGAACAAATAATTGCTCTACTTAGGGTTGGATAATGAAAATCAACAACCGAGCCGCCGAAGATGATAATTAATACAGCGTACCGCCCGCCACAAAACAAGCCCGACCACGACCTAGCTGCTGTAAGCGGTGAATAGAACAAGGCTACTATCGATATCGCATCTCAACTCCATGCAGAGCCAAAGTACGTTGTCTGTTCGCAGATATCACTCTGCAATGCAGTGTTATCTCCTCCGCGATTGTAGGCGAAAGGAAAATGGAATGTATTCAGTTGCATGAATAATTAAATCAGAGTCAAAATCGGCTTGCCATCTGAAGGGGGCAGTCCAAGCAGCAGCCACAGCCGCAGACCGTGATACACACAATCTGCCAGATGTCTTTATTTAGATGCAATGAAATATTTGGGTGTTGGATCATGAACAGTAGAGTTGTGGGAGTAGTTCATTGACACAGGTGCAGTGCAGCACCCATCGCTCTACCCGAATTGAAAACATATTAATTTATGTACAAGAACGAGCATCCTCTTATCGGAATTTTCACACACAAAAAGAACACAAGCACGAAAAAGAGAAGCAATAAATTATTGCACACACTTAGTATCGGATTAATTTAATCTTCTGTACAGAGAATAGAGTTCAAAACGAACATCATACGGCCAGCCGGCTGCTAATTGAATCGAATTTTTGTTTTAACATTTTTTTTCATTACTTTCATGTAAAATATCTGCACAAAATGAGAGCAGAAAAAAATTTACTTCACTCACTCACCGACGACAACTGAATCATGTTAATGATTTCTTTTGAAGGATCGACTGCCCATTTGTTTCATTTCTTTTCTGGTATTCGTTTGTATTAAATGAAATTTTATTGATTTCGACACCAGTTGAGGGTTTTATTGTATGCTAAAACGAACTCGCGATAACGAGAGGTATCTGCGATTGTTTATTAAACGAAATGAATATGTGAAAATTCATGTGAAAAGTTGAAAACTTTTGCGAAAAATTTACACCGAAGCTGCGTGCACAACAAAGCAGATGACAGCCATCTTAATGTGAATTTTGGTTTATACTGTACACCAGTGGTGAATTCATTTGCTACATGGAAAAATTTCATGACCTTAAGGCGGTAGTTCAATTTTGAGGTACAGAAAAATAATTTCAAAGAAAATATTTATGTGCAATTGATTAGAGGTAGAATGACACTGGTTTCATACATAAATAACATACGTTTTGAATTGTTGGATTATGAACAAGTTATATACTTAATTTTCTCCCAAAATTTTACATATTGTAGGCATGTAGAGCTCAATAAGCATGAATGATGATTTAAGTTGTATGCTGCTTGACGCGTATACACTGTGAAGAAAGGGGAATACCGCTATACTCCTGTTTGACCACAGACAGAACGTGAATGAGATTTTACGACAAGAGCGCTACAATTGAGCAATTAAAAGTTAAGACGATACCATCTATGTGCGAGCTTAACTCTCACCTCTTCAGTTTATTTTTAAATTTTAAAAATTGTACAAAATCTTTCTTACTTTATTTACGTTCGAATTTCATCGAGAAAGCATCCCTACAAAAATCTGTCGGAACATACTCCTACTAAACCTACATTATGGAACGTAAAATATCCAAAATCACTTTTCATTCACAACTTTTAAACCAAGATCATAGTGATGATGGTGACAGCAAGGACTGCGACGCAACATCAGAAACTACGTCACAATCCGAAGAAAAGTTCATCGATGTTGTGAAAATAAGTTCTGAAGTATCAGTGATTCTAAAAGTACAAAACTTGCCTATTATCAATTCAAATTCACCGGCTGTACAACATATCATCCCTCTAGGACATCGATAATTGGTCGTTTGATGCGTTCCTTCTGGCAGATGCTACCGAAAAGAGGCCGTTGTCAATTCTTGGGCAAACTCTCTTTGAACGGCACGCCTTTATACAGTCCTTTCACATTCTTCCGTCAACAGTCGAGAGATTCCTAAATCGACTTGAAGCTGGTTACGGAAGTAACGAATATCACAATTCAGTGCACGCATCAGCTGTTACTCAAACCATGCACTATTTCCTCAGCACATCTGGTCTGAATACTTTTCTAACGAATTTGGAAATTTTCGCCAGTTTGTTCGCCGCTATGATACATGATTACAATCACGATGGCAAGACAAACCGATTCTTAGTTATGACTGGAGCACGCAAAGCACTTTTGTATAACGACCGATCTGTTCAGGAGAACCATCATCTGAGTGCGTCGTTCTTTATTCTCAAGGAAACCGGATGCAATATTCTTGCTAACTTATCCCACGAGCAGTACCGCCATTTTCGAACGATGGTCATTGATATGGTCCTTTGCACAGATATGGCTTTTCATTTTCAGATGCTAAAGGATATGAAGACTCGAATGAGTGATTCATCACCGATAGTGGAGAAAAATAAGGTTATGGCTCTGGTCCTGCACGCGTCTGATATCGCGTCTAGTTGCCAAGGTTGGCATTTGCACATCCGGTGGGTGCGCCGACTGCTTATGGAGTTCTTTAAGCAGGGTGACTTGGAGAAGGAGCTGGGACTTGCTGTGAGTCCCATGTGCGACAGGGAAACCACTATGGTGGCAGAATCGCAAGTCCATTGGATGGACTTTATCGTAGAGCCAACATTTACAATGTGTTCAAATTTGATCGAGAGAATATTAAACGAAGCTGCTTCGAATGATGGCGTTTCGGAGAAGCGGATAAAGACGATTGGCAAACCTTGGACGGAATGCATGCGAGAGAACAAACAAACATGGAGAACAAACGCAATCCAAGTGGAAGGTATTTTGTTAATTATTTGAAAGGTTTTTTACAGTTGAAAAATATCTTTTACTTAGAAATACTCAGCAGAGACTTTGATGATAAATTTAAATGTGCTTAGGATTCTCGATTGAAAATATTAATTTTGGAAATAAATACAAATAAATGCGTCTTCAAATTGATTTCTTTTGCAAAAATGATACCGGATGTCAGAGCTGTGAAAACATTAATAAGGACAAAGTTCGAAGCTCTGGATATGCCGTTTGAAGGCTTTCGAAATTTAACTTAACTCCAATTCAATCGGGAGGTCTAAAGAACTCAATTGCCTTCCGCTTAAGCAAAGAAGTCAGTAAGAAACGCAGTGGTTATGGAGAAACATAATTTCGGCTCTTAAGAAAGAAGGAGACAGAATAAAAGGTGGAAATGGTAAATACCCTCAAATTGAACGCTGTGTGTCTGACTGCATTTATCATCAAGATAATGAATTGTGGTTTTGTAAATTTCAATATGTGCCAAAGCTGATAAAAAAGTCGATTCCTTTCATACTCAAACAAAGCAATGCAGAAAACTATAATTGTGTGTTGAAAAATGCTTGGTCTTCCAAGTATTATTTACCGTGTTAACTGTTTTATTTCGAAACACAAAGTGCTACCCAAATCAGTATGGCTTTCACAAATGTAAAAGAATTAAATCATTACTGGGTGAGATCACAAATGCCATTAATGCTGGCTTGAACAAAAATCATCACGTAGTTGTGCTGTTTTGACTTTAACAAGGCATTCCATACCCTAAGACTTGAAAAGCTTGTGGAAAATGGCAGCAGATGAAAGGTTTTCTGACTAATAGAGCAATCCAAGTCAAGTTCGCGGACAACTTAAGCAATGAACAAAGTAAGAGAAAAGAAAATAAAGTGTGCCGCAGGTTCTGAAAGTAGGTCTCATTCCACATAAATTATTGAAAAAACGTGCTGTTTATGCCTATGCCGACCGCATATTTATGGCAATCGTGGTAAATCACGGAGACATGTACTTAACTGTAATAACGGTATATAGTCATAACCGACTTTTCGTAGAAATTCGCAAACAGCTAACCGACATATGAAATGTCAGAGGTTTTTTTATTTTCGATTTGACAGCCATCTGATTCGTGCTGCTGGACACAGTGTTTTCTTCGGCAGAAATTCGTAGGGAGGGGACATATTTTGCACTCTCGTGAGCTCCCTCTTCTACGAAAAAATCAGTTAATGGAACGCTCCTTCGTAGTTTTTCGGGCAAATTTATAGACATTCGTAGAAATTCAGAACAATTGGAACGGACCTAAAGCAGAGACGAATAGGAAGACAGTCAACTCCCTCGTCTCCCACCCTGAATTCATTTTGACAGCGTTTTTATAACATTTCCCCTCCTGAACAGCTGATTCACAAAAAGGTTTTTTTTTTGTTTTCAAATAAGAATACGTGTAAACTGTCTATACGGTGGATCTCCTCACTCTTCACACTGTTAGAAGGAGAGTGCATATAAACGTAAACATGTGTGAGTAAAGTGAGGCAATGTTCGATAATACGTAAATAACTTTCAGAATTTGAGGTTATATCCAGGTTATATCTACTAAAACACGTAAATAACAGTCAAACGGTCGATGGACAAAGGGAAACTCAGCTGTTCAGTTGACCAACTCCTTCCTTATTGGTTTCTGACCTAAAGTCTCTTAATAAGTTCCCGGGACTGGCATATAGGGGGCGCCACTAAAAAAAATCCATATTATATGTGTTCCCGTACTTGAAAAAACAACACAAAACAACTCAGTGTGCGTTCCCGTATTCCGAAAAAATGGGTTTTACGTCAAACAAGCACTCTCTTGAGAGAGTAAAATATTTCCCCACCCTTCCTATTTTAACACAAGAAACACACATGGTGATGTGTGCATACAGAGATAAGTGCGCATTGACCCATTATCTCTGTGTATGTGTATCAAATCCTATTGTTGTTTCTGTTTTCTGTATCGAAAAGGGAATTTGATATTTCATAATGACATACTTAACACATTTAGTTTAGATGCGTTCCCGTACTTTTCCTTTTTCTGAGAGAGGTTAATTCCCACTCTTTAACAAATGACAGACTTCCGAGTTTAGTACAGAAAGTACCGGAAAACAGATATTATTCTTAGGAAGTAAACAGTCTTCTGATATCTTTAAAATGTCAGCTATCTCACGTAATTTCACTTTTTTTTTCAAAACGATTTTGTGTACGTTTTTGACGTTTTTAGGTGTAACCACCTCAATCGGCCTTCCAGAGCGTTCAGCATCGTTGGTGTCTGTACGGCCACGTGTAAAGTTAGAATACTACCGACAAATGGTTGTTTTTGATAGAGTAGAGTCTCTGCCACACTGTTAACTCTTTAGCAGTATCGCAGATTTGATACAGTATTCTCGCTTGGGGACACGCAGCAAACTCCCACATGAATAAGGTAATAAACCTATAGCATCGTCTCGTAAAAATTATTAACCCTTTTAACTTCATTTTTCCAGTCAAAGATGTCAAAGCAAGCTTTCAGTTGACCAAAAATTTACAGCAACCCTTAATTTACAAAATAAATGCAACAAGGCGTGGCCAAGGCACGCTTGAAGTTCCTGGAGCATATAATTGTTATGGATGCCAAGAACTTCGATGTACGAGAGGCGTTCAATATATTCTCGTTATCGATGTGAAGAAAAGCGCGAATTCAATTTAAATTGTTTTTAATAATAGTTGTTGGCGCGACAGTCCACAGGGGGACCAGGGCCAAGCTTGTTCATCAACTACTCGTGCTGTGCGCGCTACTGTTCTCTCACGAGTAGAAGGGACCTACAGTTTTTTGCCGACTCCGAACGGCGAAATTTGAGAAGCTTTCTTAGACAGTTATTACTCTTTGAGTGTTGCCAGCAGCTCGAAAGAGGTGGTGCCGTGAAAAATTCGAAAAATTGGTGTTGAGCTAGGAATCGAACCTAGACCCTTCGGCGTGTGAGCGTCACACTCTACCCACTACGCCACGGTCACGGCGTTTTTATTTTTCAATATAATCTCGTTTGACATCAATGCATTTGTTACATCTTGAGATAAGCTTTTTTAAGCCCATCACAATCTCGCGCAGCAGCCTTGGAAACTCGCGCCGAGTGAACAGGAGCGTTGTCATGAAGAAGCAACACACCCGCTGCGAGTTTACCCCGTCTTTTCTTTTTAACTTCCATTTTAATTTGCAAATTATGCAAAGTGAAAGCGTAGGATGTGGCGTTGATGGTTTCATCTTTGTTTTTGTACTCAAAGAGCCAGATTCCCTTTGACTCCCAAAAAATTGTGGCCATGAGCTGCCCGGCAGACGGAGTGACTTTGAACTTCTTCGGGGAATCTATTCCTTTTTTATGCCACTGCATGGACTCTTGTTTGCTTTCAGGGTCATAGTAGTCAACCCATGTTTTGTCCACAGTAACAATTCGATACATAACACCATCCGCGTTCTCACTACACATCTCCAAAAGCTCTCTAGAGCATGCGATCCTCACTTTTTTCTCAGGCGCTGTGAAAATTCGTGGCGGCCATTTTGCACTGACCTTTGAAAGGTTAAGATGGTCATGAAAAATGGTGTGAATGGTACCAGTTGATAGCTTGGTTATCTCTGCAATCATTTTCATCTTTATTCGGGTTTTTCAACTTCTTTGATGCTTTCTCCCGTACAAGCAGTAGCCGGGGCGCCGAAGCGGGGGTCGTTTTCAATGCCCTCTCTGCCTCTCTTGAACTCACCTGACCACTTTTGCACAGTTGACAATGAAGGTGCGGAACCCTGGTAAACAGCCACCATCTCTTTATGAATAGTTTTTTGACTTTTTACTTGCTTAGTGAGAAATTTCATTGCAGCGGGATGCTCAATTTTCACCATCATCGTCTCAGTTGCCATTATGATTCTTTTTAACTAGAGATAAAACGCGAATTAATGATCACATTTACATGAAATTTTACATGAATGTACTAAAATAATGGTATTACTTGATAAGTAAGTAAATTTTTATATATAATCACAGCTTCACCCCGATACCGAGAGTATATTGAACGCCCCTCGTAGTGTCCTTAAATGTATGCATTCCACAGTTTTAAAAGACATTCTGAATTTCAAAAAAAAGAGTTAAAAAAAATGCAATTTTATTCCGTATCTTAATTGTCCTTAACTTTTAATACTAAGTGAAATAAGTTTGAAAATCGAATTGATCATTGCAATTAATAACAATAATAATTGTATGGCGCGACATTCCACAGAGGGACCAGAGCCTAGAGTGCTTATCAACTACTCCTGTTGTTCGCGCTACTGTTTGCTCACGAGTATAAGGAAGATAGGTTTTTGCGAACTCCAAACGGCGAACTTTGAGAAGATTTTTCTTAGACATATAACTCTTTGAGTGTTGTCAGCAGCTCGAAAGAGGTGTTGTCGTGAAAATTGCGAGGTGCTTAGCCGGAAATCGAACCTAGACCTTCGGCGTGTGAGTGTCGCACTCTACGCACTGTTCTACCGCGGCCACCATCTAACTCGTTTAAATTATTTTAAACTTAAGGCTATTTCACTGAAAGTCACTTAAAATATGTCACATATTAGGAGTGTTCCCGTACCCGGAAAAACAACGCAAAACAATACAATGTTCGTTCCCGTAATCCGAAAAAATGGCTTTTACATCAAATGAGCACTCTCTCGTGAGAGTAAAATATTTCTCCACCCTGCCTGTTTTAACCCAAGAAATTTTTGTGTCAAACTAATTGGTGAGCATACAGAGATAAATGAGCATTGATCCATTATCTCTATGTATGAGTCGGCTTTTTTCATTTTTCTGAGAGGAATTTTCCACCCTCACAATATGACCTCCTTAACAAATGCAATAATTTAGAGTTTAGTACAGAAAGTACTGAAATTATTATAGATAAGCACTTTGCTTTGCAGGTAAAATAAACCTACCTCTTAATAAACAACTTTGAACGAAAAAAATATAATATATACTTACAAATTTTTCTTCTTCTTCATGTAATAAAAGAGAATTAGTTCTTTTTTGTTTTATTTTATTAGTTCTTACATAAACTCCTACATCATATTCCCATTTTCCGTTTGAATGTTTTGTTTTGTTTTTTTTTTATTCTGTTGGTACGAGTACCTTGTGAACTGAACAAGAGTTTATGATTTTCTTAAGATTAAATCGAATATGATTTGCTTTTAATTTTGTTTCAGTATTTAAGTTAAGTTCTTGTTGATACAGATATATAAATATTCTAACAAGACATAATAAAATATTTATATTTGTTTTCTTGCAGCTTTGTTTTTTTATTTTTTCATTTTGTAGACAAGTATTTACAGATCAATAACATAACACTGAAAGATTGATTTAGAGTTGATTTACGATGGCAACAAAAAATAACTTTACTTCTTGAACATTGGCTAGATAATAACATTTCTATACTATTTTATTCTTTTGTTTTGTTTTCATTCTAATTTATCTACTAATTTTATTCCTTGTCAAAATTTACTATTTCAATCTCAATCGCACGTGACATACATATACTCTTTAATGCCGCCTTCTTGCATATCATATTTGCAAAGGTTCCGGTTTTGTTAAATATACATACTTCATTCTTTTAAACTAGTTTTAAATGATTGCTTTTTTTTAAATTTGTCGTAAGTTAATTTTAATTCAATTTGCTTCTCTCTTCGGTAGTGTACCCTAAAATTAATAAATAAAAACAGTAACATATTCAACACTACATTCTTCAAGGGGATATGGTTTTATTTTCTTAAAAAGTTTTGCATTTTTTATTTGTATTTCCTTTTCTTGTTATACATTGCTTTATTTTTTTTTGCTAGTTTTTAGGTTTTTTTCTTAAACATTATTAAAGGGGGCGTGGCAACTCCAAAAATACAACACAGAATATCTTCGGTTTTGTGCTTTTCATGTACAAACGTAAGACATTATTTGTGGGTAATTTGGTAGATAGAAAAATTGTTTTTTTGTACTTTGAAAATTGTTAAAAGGAGATACAAATACAAAGAGAGAAAGAGAGAGAGAAAGAGAGAGAAAGAGAGAGAGATAGAGATAGAAAAGAGAAGAATATAGGGGGAGAGCGAGAAATTTAATTTGAATTAAAGGAGCATTAGTTTAAGAGAGAGAGATGAAAATTATGTTTGAGCATTACAAACTATTTATTTATATTTATTTGCTATTTGTTTACAAAAGACATCTTTGTATATCGCCTAAATAATGAAAGGAAAAATTAACTATTTTGAATGTTGATGGTTGTTGCTATTGATGCTGTATAAAAGCGGTGCGTTCATTCTGTAATGTTTTCTTATATGTTAGTGTATACATACATATACATTATATATATATATATATATATATTATTTTAGTAGGTTCTTATTTCTCTTTTTTCTTCATCATTATATTTACGTTTTGCATTATAATCTACCTTAATAAAGCTATGATCCCAATTTCAGCTGATATAATGGTACCTTACTGCTAAGTGAATTTACCATTGCTCTTTTCTCTTTGGGATGCTTCGATAACTTTGCTTCTTATTTCACATGTGGCTCTTGGATTTGTATAGATGATATGAAAGTGTTATGTTTGAGAAACCGCTGAAGATTATTTTAAGTAAATATTGCGTGTGTGTATTAGAGCTTGGGTGTATGGTTTTTTTTTTCAACAATAACTTTCTGGTACAGTAAACTCTATTAAAGATCGCGAATAAACTGCTGAAGATGAATGAGTATAATACACAACAAACATGTGTCAAAATAAATTCTCTTTAAGAACTTAGGAAAAAAAGTATCGTATAGTGAAAGAAATTGAACTCCTGCGTGAATAAAAACAGCTAAGAAATTGATTCCAGTACACTTCGAAGAGATGTGATAATTTTTTAATTGGGTTTGCATTACAGTACAAATATTAATTGGAATACTTAGGGCTAGATTTGAACAAAAATATGTTGTTTTCAAAGATATATAAACAAGAAGGTTTACAACTCATTGTTTGTAATATTTTCCATATCCGATCACTTTGATTTGGAATAGTTGACTGTTGTTGGAAAACTTTATGGCAAAAAGTCATAACACCAAAAATAATTTTCAGAATGATTATGCCTCTAGACTGGAAAAATGTACAGAGTTTAGAAAATAAAGTTGTAAGAAAAGGATTTCCGAATTTTCGGTGTTGGATTAGGAAATCAAAAGTGTATAAGAACATGTTTCAGAGACGTTTTCATAAATTAAAATTTTGTGAATTCAAATTGGGTAAGAAATAAGTTTGTGGTTCATTTCACAAATGGTTGAATTCACTTAAAATTTGTAATGCTTTTTTAATTTATACACGTTCACTTCTTTTCGTATTTCACTTTATTCTGCTCGTTTTCTAGAATGTTTTAAAGTTATCCGCTGACAACTAAATTGATGCTGAGTAAATAACGGGAGGTTAATAATTTGGAATTGGAATTGGGAGGGATGGAATACAGTGAGTCGGAAAGGTTTCGTACATTCTTATTTTTATAGAATAAATATTGCTACAAATGTTTATTCCGTTTTTTTCGCATTTAAATTTGTGAATGTTTTTTTAGCTTACATATGTTTCTTTATATATGTGTCTTTTGCCATCACAAGTTGAAACTATGTTCGAGAAAAATGTTATATTTATATATTTAATGCAGTGCTTTATTTTGTTTGGCGTATTTCTTAAGAAATACTGTTTAAGGACAAAGATGAATTAAAGTTTTTTTTCTTCAACAGGTTTATATTATAAATTACTTTGTGGTTTAAGAAAGTGACTTCCTATAAAATGCATATTTATGAGCGACATTGTAAGACCGTAATTGAAAAGTTTGCGTGTCTGTCAATATGTTCTTCTTCAATTAATTTCGGCAAAGAAATTGAAACTGAGACCAAATAATTCTACTTAATTTGAATTAATTCAAAAGAAAATTCATTTTCAGAACAATTTACTTGAAACACATATATTTCCCTTTATTATTGAAAACATCATTTCTATGAAATTTCTCAATAGTTGTAAGATAATTTCAAACATAAACATGTAGGAGGGTTATGTAGTTATCATCCAAATATTAAAAGATTCGTCTGCTATCGTTACATAGTAAGATTCACCTTAAGTAGGGGATCCAAAAAGTTACTGAGATCCCGAACATTGCCTCAAAGAAACTTTTTTGTTCCACTTTGCTCAAAAACTGTATTTATAAATAAATTGTTTCCATCAATTTGTGACAAACTGTGAAACAAACAGTTCCCTTCGACATTTCAAAGTATCTACAATTATTTAACTTAAACCTAGTTTGTAAGCCTAAATCTATTATTTCGCTTCCGCAATTTTCCATTTTTTCTATTTGTTCCGCTATTAAAACAAGTGTACATGTATAACGAACAAACTAAACTGAAAAAAAAAACAATATGTCGATTAAAGCAAAAATGTGACGTACCTACAGATGTGACAGTTTAAAGAGCAATGGTAAAATCTTAAAAGACTGGTCCCTTAATCAGACATTTTGAAAAATTTTTTTCATCGAAACAAAGTGTAAGATTACAATATATAAAAATAAATATTCTTGAAAAATTAGGAGACATCGATATAGTTGTATACAATTAGTTTAGATTTTTATTTTCATTTTAATGTATTCTATATATACTTTTGTTTTGTTTGTTCTTTGTATATTTTCTGTATGCTTAAATTTTGTGTTTAAATGTTATTTCTTGGCTATTGGATTTCATTGGGTTTTTGAGCTTATTGTTGCAGGAATAATTTAAGAGTAAAAAAATGAATGCCATTTAAAAATTAAGATATAAGAAAAAATTACTATTTTTTAAGGAAGATAAGAGTTTTGGAGTTATTTTGTGTTAAATGCGCGGTTGCATCATAAATGCAATGAAAAATATAAAAGGGAGAAAATGTAGGTGCTTCATTAGAAAATTAACTTTAATGTGTTGTAAAACTTGTGTCATATTTGCCTCTATTGAGATGCTACTGGATGTTGTAGAAATAAGTAACTACAGTAAAAAATCGACTTAACCATATTGGCAAATAGTTGCTTTTCTTTTTTAAAAAATCTCGACTTAAAAGTTCCACAAGATGGACCAGTTTTTTTCGACAGAAAACAAATCGTCTGAATGTGAACCAATATCATACTGCTTGTGATACCTTGATTCGAAAATAGAATACCCTGTAATTCTGGGTCGTTACAACTTGTCACATTTGAGTAAAGAAGTCTTGTGACTAGATTAAAGTGAAACACGTCTCGCCGATGTTGAGCAATACTCGTAAATTCCTTCCAAGAAAAAACTTAATTCGTAGAAAACTGAACACAAAGTTATAAATTTATTTTTTATTCAATTTGAAAAGGCACGTAACTCATATAAAACGCAAGGTTCTTCGCAAATGATTTCTAATTTCTGAATTCAAAACTAGGGGGCGGCAGTGACATACATATCACAATAAGAAAATAAACAAAACGAAAATATATTTTTGGTTTCTGTTTTTATTTTCAAATCAAATAAAACAAAAAAAAAACATTTTGTTCTCAAAGTGTAAGAAAAGGAATACAAATTTGTAAAAAAAGAAATAGAATTGATACAGTTTGCAGTTAAAACAAGATACGTGTTGCATGTCATTCTTTTTGTTTCTTATTTTTCACAACAATTAAACTAAGATTATTATTGCCAATGTTTAATTATTAATATTTTTTCACTTTATTTTATTTAAACATTTTGATTTTTTATATACAAAAAACATTTGTGTGTGTTTATTAAAATAACAATTATGGTGTTTTCACTTAGTTTTCTTTGTTGCTTTACTTAATTTAACAGAGTTAAGAGAGATTACAAGAATTGTTGCATTACTTTATTCATTTTTAGGGTTAAGATTAAGCTTTTTAATACTTAGAATTAAAAATTAATGAAATTATAATAACAGTACGATAATGAATATATGTATATATGTATGTATATATTTTTTGTTTTTATGTGTAAATTGTTGTTTTGAATCTGTTTTAATGCAAATTATAACTCTAGTATGTTTTTTTACACAATACAAGCTAATTCGAAAGCACTAATCTTCATTTGTTTTTGTGGGATTTCCACTGTCATCTGTTGTTTTAGCGTCCGATTCCTCTGGTACGTTTTCAATGGCGGTGGCAGCAGCTCGAGCTTCGGCATCTATTCAAAAAAAAATGTCGATTAGTTGAATACGTTTTATGTGAACAAGATACGGGGGGTTACGGTATCGGAGTAAAGCTATGGTTATATATAAATTGAATTATTTATCAAGAAGTTATATTATTTAAGTGCATTCATGTAAAATTTCATATAAATGTGATCATTAATTCGCGTTTTATATCTAATTAAACAGGATCATAATGACAACTGAGACGATGATGATGAAAATTGAGCATCGCGCTATAATTAAATTTCTCACTAAGCAAGGAAAAGTTAGAAAACTATTCATGAAGAGATGGTGGTTGTTTAAAAGGGTTCCGCACCTTTCTAACAACCGGGGTCCCGATCCGGCGACCCGGCTACTGCTTGTACGGAAGAAAGCATCAAGGAAGTCGATAGACTTATTCTTGAGGATGTCCTAATAAAGGCGAAAATGATGGTAGAAATCACCAAGCTTTCAACTGGTACCATTCACACCATTCTTCATGACCATCTTAACCTTTCAAAGGTCAGTGCAAGGTGGGTGCCACGAATGAGAGCTTTTGGAGATGTGTAGTGAGAATGCGTACGGTGTTATGGATCGAGTTGTTACTGGGGACGAAACATGGGTTCACCACTATGACCTTGAAAGCAAACAACAGTCCATACAGTGGCATAAAAAAGGAACAGATCCCCCAAAAAGTTCAAAGACACTCCGTCTTCCGGAAAGCTCATGGCCACAATTTTTTTGGGACTCAAAGGGAATCATGCTCATTGAGTACAAAAACAAAGATGAAACCATCAACGCCACATCCTACGCTTCCACTTTGCATAATTTGCAAATTAAAATGGAAATTAAAAAGAAAAGACGAGGTAAACTCGCAGAGGGTGTGTTGCTTCTTCATGACAACGCTCCTGTTCACAAGGTGTGAGTTTCCAAGGCTACTGCGCGAGATTGTGGTTTCGTAGAAATTTAACACCCACCCTATATTCCAGACCTTGCCCCTAGTGACTATTTCCTGTTTTTGGATTTAAAAAAAATTTGTTCGTGGATTTTTGTTTTGATTTTCAGATGATAGAAACTTAAGTTTGAATATTTTTTTAAGGGCTTAAAAAAGCATATCTTAAGATTATTAATTTATTATTATATTAATATATTAATATTATTATATTAATATTAATTTATTATTATTATTAATTTATATTATATTAAAAAATAAAAATAATTTAAATTGAATTCGCATTTTACTTCGTTTCGGTACTGAGAATATATTGAACGCCCCTCGTATGTTTGTAATTAAATTTTATTTGTTAGAAGGGTGGCAAAGAATTAGCTGGTTTATCCAGCAACAACTTGTGCTTGTCATTCTAGTTCATTTCTGTTTGACATATTTTGTTTAAAATTTTTAAAATGCGGATGCTTTATAGAATTCTAAACTCAAGATATATAATGCATAATCTTTAAAACAAATTCTTAATCTAAATTTTGCGAATAAGATCATTGCCAGATAAATTCAAAATCTGCCTTTTTAGGAAATCATTTAAGTTGCCCCTGGTGTCAATAATATCTCATGTTTTCTTCAGATCTACTTTACAGACGTGATAAAGACGAAGACAATTTAAGAAAAGACTAAAAAACCTTCAAGTACTATTCTTCTTAGTCATTTTTATGGCAACGCAATGCATGAACATTAAAAAACGGACACCAAAGCAATTTTAGGTCTCGAAAAATGTTTGGTAATTGCATGAACCACATCCCAAAATGGAACCCATTTTGAACTGAGTAAAAGTCAACAGGTGGCGGTGAAGTTTTACTTGAGTAACAGAATAAAATGGAAATGGAGTAAGTCCGCGCGATTTCGGTTAAAGATTCTAAAAGTTCTTTTGAATTAGCCGAAACTACATGTACATGGAAGTACTAAGTATTTGTGAAATTTAAATTATAATCAAGGCGTACTTTTGCTGTTTGATGTACTATTACAATATTTACCGACGACTCAGTGGCTACAAAATGCATATCCAACACTTTTGTGTTATGCCTGTTGTGTTTCTAAGTATTTCTAACTAGTCTTTCTAGGCCTTCCCACCTTTAAACGACTCCTCATAAAAACAAATAAAAACATTTAAGATAAATCGAAGTTGTGCCTATAAATTTATGATACCTAAGACTTTCGTAAATTTATTCCCAATTCCCTTTATTCGAAAACGAGGGTTCGGTAGCGTTGAAGCTAAATTTTAATATTTTATTTATATCTGTCACGCAACTGTGTTAAACGGGGAATTTGTAAGGAATGGATATGACTTTGAATTCCATATTCGTGTGGGGCGGCTGAAGAACGAGTCTCTTTCCTTAACTGTACGTCCGATAGTGGGCTTAAGGGTGAAAGGGTCAGCATTCCTAGTGAGGCGGGAGTTGCGTATGAATTCCTGAAGGAAAACAGTTCATGTGGTGACCTAGCTTCTTAAGCAACTACTCGTTGTGCACGGGCTACTGTTCTCTCAAGTCAAAGGGATATACAACATTTCACCAACTTGCAATGCCGGGATTTAAGTAACTTGCTCATAGACAATCTATTGAGTGGCCACCGTGGCATAGCGACGCTCACACCCCGAAGGATCTAGGTTCGACTCCCGGATGAACACCTAGCAATTTTCTCGACAACACCTCTTTCGAGCTGCTGACAACACTCAAAGAGTAATAACTGTCTAAGAAAGCTTCTCTAAACTCGCCGTTCGGAGTCGGTACAAAATTGTAGGTCCCTTCTACTCGTGAGATAACAGTAGCGCGCACAACACGAGTAGTTGATGAGCAAGCTAGGCTGTGGTCCCTTGTGGACTATCGCGCCAACAATTATTAATCTATACTCCTTGAGTGTTCCCAGCAACTTTAATGAAGTGTCGCACTGTATCTACTACATCACAGAAAACAATGAAAAGCGTTGCACGTATCACCAGAAGAACAAAAATTTTATTATTCTACAGGTTTCAGCGCCACAGTAATATCATTAAAACCGAGAAAACCTGTCGTCGGTAAATTTCAAAGAGTAACTTTTCTGCCGATTAAAATATGAATCAAGGTTATTTTATAAAATAAAACTCGAATACTGTCTGTTACTGCTACAAGTTCAAAGTTTAAAGAAAATCCTCTTAATCTTCCAGAACCATTCAGACTTTGATCGCTTTATTCATCATCTATTACACTGTCATAGTTTAAAATTAGATTTCAATGAATTTCAAATTTCCTGTTAGACGACCAACATCAGAAGATTACCGGCACCGTCCCACGCAAATGAGTAATGTCATCTCACGAATGCCAGGCAATATTGAGTGACACCTTCAAAAATATTTTGATATTTTATGTAAATTAAAGGCGAAGTAACAGCTCTTAGGTATTTCAACATCAAAGGCGCACAATTCCACGCGCGAGTTAATTAGGATACCAAACTTTAGCAACATGCAAGTAACCGTTCCCTTCCCATTCAACATTAGCTACTTGCTCACCTTTGACGGCTTGCTCCTTCCAGATTTTTTTGTTCTCGGTGAGACATGTTACCCATGGTTTGCGAATACGAAACTTCTGCTTGCCTCCGCTGGACGCGTTCGATGCCACTTCCTCCGAACTGTTCTTTGATGTCTCCACACCTTCGCTGATAGCCTCGCAAGTTGGCTTTGCCACCGACGATCCACCGCCACTGCCGCCCTCATCAATGCTGGCATTAGCATTTTTGCACATGGGCGCAATTGGCGCCAGGACGTACTCCAACATATCGGCGCAAACAGACATACTGGGATCCACGATGAAATCGATAAAACCGATTTGCGACTCGGCCACCAGAGTGTTGTTTCTATCACACAGCGGACTGAAAGGCAGTCCCAGTTCCCGTTCCAAATCGCCCTGCCTGAAGAACTCCTCGAGCAGCAACATCGTCCAGCGATGATGCAGGGACCACCTCTTGGCAGGATGCGATATATCACAACAGTGCAATACTAGCGCCAGCGCTTTTGATTTGTCCACCGTCGGCTCGGCCAACGTGAGTAGATTCTTCATGTTCTTCAGTTGCTGAAAATGGAACGACATGTCCGTGGACAGTACCATGTCGATTATCAAAGTCCGCAGCTCGCGGAACTCTTCCCGCGACAAATTCGACAGAATATTACAATCGTCCTCTTTGAGCACACGGAACGCGGCGCTGATGTGATGATTCTCTAGAACCGCACGATCGTTGTAGACCAGAGCGGTCTCAGAGCCGGACATCACGTGGAAATTGTTGGTGGTACCCGTGTGTTCGAAGTCATGTATTAAGGCAGCCAAGAGGGTGGCAAAAATCTCCAGGTCCGTCATCCAGTTCATCAGACCCGTCTGACAGAGCATGAAATGAATCGTCTGAGTGACATCGGCCGCATGCAAGTTGTTGTGATATGGATTACGGAAGCGGCAGTATCCCTCCTCGATGCGATTCAGGAACGTTTCCAGTGTTGCGGGCGCGATTTTGAATTTGTGAATGATACCGTAGCGGTTGAGCAAATCATAACCCAGATATTTCACTGGCTGGCCATTGGCCGCCTCCGCTAGAGCGAACACATCGAACGACCAGTCATCAAGAGTCTGAAAATGAAATAATGAGTTTACGGTTAAAATACGTTAAATAACACGGGTAGTTTTTTGAGTAAAACACGTTACGTATACGCCCCAGTTACTCATTGAATATAAACGAGAATGTTTGCTTTGTAGACTTTTGTTTTTTTATTTTTAAGAGCAGATTCCGCTTTTTTATAATAACCGAATGAATTAAACTACAAACTTTCTATCAACGTGTGTCGGTATTGCGTCGCATAAAAAACTGATTCCTGTTCAACAGCGTAATGCGTTTCCTTAAAAACTTAACGCCAACAGAATGTGAAGTGTGGAGTGCGGCTTAAGCGACCAGATCCATTCAAAGCAAATCAAAACTCTGCAGACAGTACACGAGGAATAAATCTTGGGTACAGTTGCAGTACCAAATCGGAGAAGAAAAATGTTATATCTGAATATATAAGCTTGTCAAATATCCCCTTTTTATATTTTGAATTTTCCTGCCATGTACAAAGCGCTACAGAGCTCGTATCTGGCAATACTATACATCACTTGAAAGGTCTTGACATAACCTACAAAACAACGCATTCAAGATTAGTTTGCGTTCAACATATATTGCGTTCAACAGTTCTAGCCGTGTAAACAGGAGTTCACTAACGCCGAAATTCGCGCTATTTTAAAGTTTTCCTTCGTTAAAGGCAAATCCGCTAGAGAAACATTCCGTGAGATTAATGATGTTTTGGGGGATGGTACTCTATCACTTCGAACTGCGGAGGAATGGTTTCGACGATTCAGAGCCGGTAAAAACGTCACCATGGATAAGCAAGCCAGAGGAAGACCTGTGACGACGAATACCGATCGAATCATGGAAATCATCGAGTTAGACGTGTGACATCTCGTGACATTGCCCAGGAAATGGGAGTTAGTTACCAAACCATTTTAAACCATCTGCAGAAGGCTGGGTACAAAAAAAAAGCTTGATGTTCGGGTGCCGCATGATTTGACGCAAAAAAACCTTCTGGACCGAATCGACGCCTGCGATATTCTGCTGAAACTGAACGAACTCGACTCATTTTTGAAGCGGATGGTGACTGGCGACGAAAAATTGTTCACATACGATAATATCAAGCGAAAACGGTAGTGGTTGAAGGCCGGTAAATCGCCCCAAACAGTGGCCGGCATTGACGGCCAGGAAGGTTTTGCTGTGTGTTTGGTGAGATCAGAAGGGAATCATCCACTATGAGCTGCTCCCATATGGCCAGACGCTTAATTCTACCATCTACTGCGAACAACTGGACCGCTTGAAGCAGGCCATCGACCAGAAGCGTCCAAATTTTTCAACAGGGGGGGTGTTCCACCAGGACAACGCCACACACACACTTCGTTTACGACTTGTCAGAAGCGACGGGAGCTCGGATGGGAGGTTTTATCGCCTCCAACATATAGTCCGAACATAGTGCCAAGCGATTGCCACCTGTTCCTGTCCATGGCGAACGCCCTTGATGGTGTGAAGTTTAACTCAAAAAAGGCTTGTGAAAAGTAGCTGCAAATAAGGAGGGGGGTATTATGAAGTTGCTGTCTAGATGGAACCAGATGATGTGACTGGATTTATGAATCACATGATTCAAAATCACATCCGTATCACTATTTATAGTTTCAACGGAATCACTGATGGAGAAAAGACCATCTATGGATGGCGGCTAACAGACCCAGGTTTTGAGGGAACCTGACTGGTAGTAACAGCTTGACCAGAGGCTATATTCTGGTGCCACGGGAGGTCAAGGGTCCCTGGAACTTAGGTTCCAGCCTGGCCGTGCGGTAGGCCCCCTTGTGGGAGTATCATGGTGGCTGTCGTTTATCACCTAACATCGTGGGTAGAGTCGAGGATAGTGTACTGTGCTGACTTGTCTAGCTCATTATTTAAGCACAACTAGGCAAGACGGTTAGGGAACTATCCCTTCTCAGTGTGCAGTTGCATTCTCAACCGGGCGCTACGACCCAGAGAGCGGAAGAGGTTTTAGAAAGACTTCGCATCAAACCAAGGTGGGGATTGCCCCTCAAGCATGATCTTAGTTTGGTACTTGGGTAACTAAGGCGTCTAGTCTTGCGTTACATACGACTCTTGCGAAAAAGGTTCCCCGTGATATAAGCCCTTAAGGCAGGTGGTCACGTAAAACCAAATCCCACATCTGTCTAGATGGAAACAGATTATCGAACAAAACGGCGCATATTTGAACTAAATCCTATCACTGTAACGGTAAAAAACTAAAAAAACTGAACTAAATCCTATAACTGTAAAGGTCCTGCTGTCTATGAAACACGGCTGCTTATACCATTCTGATTTGCGGGAGGGTCTTGCTTAATTCATTTGATATATTGATGATCCTTAAATAGAAGTAGCTTGCAAGTTAGAGGTTTATTGTTATTCCAAACCTAGGTCTGGGAATAAACAATAAACATTGAGAATTTTGAATTTCTTTCTCAATGCTCAAGAAAGAAAATCAAAGAAATCCAATTCTAATTCCTGTGTACCTATGTGAGAGATACAAAAAATTAAAGAAATTTTTCCTTTTGGCAATGTGCCTGAACTCTTTCCAACCATCCTCCAACTGGTGCTCGTTACTCTCAACAACTACGCAACGGATTACCCACGGGCCGCAAGGTAAAAGAGAGGTCTTCTGCCTTCCTGTGAGAGCGAGTTGCACCACATAATTTGGTAAGCTTATAATTGTTACTATCTTGAGTGTGATATCAATCCAATAATGTTCGTTCTCTCCTACAAATGTTCACTCAAGATACGATTGGTCTAGAATTCATGTTACGTAGTGTCTGTTAATGGTTTTTGCTTCTGGAGATGTTATACAACTGGTGGTCTATCTCGGCTCTTGCATATTTTTATATTCAAATGCATATTTATTGCCTACAGAATAGTTGATAGCAGCCAGGGAAGTTCTTTAATAGCCCTGTCTTAAGAGGTATAAAATCTGAATCAAAAGAATAAGGCACATGGCGTACTTTTAACACATCCGAATATTGGTGCCATAAAATGCCAAATGCCAAGTGGGGGCATATGTCTGTCCACACGAGGTAACGTTGTTGATCGAGATCACCAAGGCGAGTACAGGACCAAGACAGCTCACCAAGACGAGTTAGTGCACAGGTCAAGTTGACATACAAGCTCTTCGCGACGCATCCTGGATAGAGATTACAGCACCCATTGTATGGCGAACTTCTCTGCCAGAGGGTTAAATAATGGGCCTGACCTACCAGTCTGTTTAGAATTTAAAGCAGCTGGAGATGACCTAGTTGGATGCATGCACCAGCTCACCTTTAAGAAATGGTGGGAGGAAAGCATGCCCAATGAGTGGAATCTCAGCGTCGTTAGACTCCTTTGACTGCGCCAATTATCGGGAGATCAGCCTTCTTAACATAATTTACAAGATCCTCTCTGTCGGATTGTGTAAGCATCTGAAACCGTTTGTCCATAACCTGATAGATTCCCATCAGTGTGGTTTCAGGCCAGGGAAATCTACGATAGACCAGATCTTCACTTTACGGCAGATCCTGGAAAGGACTCGAGAAGTACAGATCGACACTCACACCTATTCGTCGATTTTGGGACCTCGTATGGCAGTGTGCATAGAAAGCGTCATGTCTACTTTTGGCATTTCTGTCAAACTAGTCAGATTTTGAAGAATGATGATGGAGAACTCTCCCGACACCTTCAATGTAAAAAAAGGGTTTAAGTACGGCGACGCATGTGACTTCTTCAACAGCATCCTCGAAAAGATCGTGCGTAACTCACAAGTCAACACCAGAGGCACGATCTTCCAAAAGTCAGTTCAATTGCTAGCTTACTCTGATAACATTGACATGATTGGACGAACACAGCGAGTCGTCAACGAGGTGTTTGCTGGGATTGAAGCGGAAGCGGCTAAAATAGGTCTGGTGGTTAATGGGGGCAAAACAAAGCACATACTGTCATCAAGAAAGAACACACAACATACACGTCTCGGACAGAGCGTCACACTAGACAGCAGAAACTTCGAGGAAGTTGAGGACTTCGTCTACCTCGGCTGCGCAGTAAACATTGACAACAAGACCAGTACCGGAATCAAAGGCAGAATCACTCTTGCTAATCGCTGTTTCTTTGGGCTCAAGAGGCAATTGAGTAATAAAGCCCTCTCTCGAAGGACTAACCTCGTTTTATATAACAGCTTTATAATTCCAGTCCTACTCTATGGCGCGGAAACCTGGACGTTACTAAAAGCGGATGAGGAAGCTCTTAGCTTTTTCGAGAGAAAAGTTTTGCGTGCGAATTTCCGTCCTTTTCGCGTTGATGGCATCTGGAGGAGAAGGTATTATGACGAACTCTTTGGGCTGTACAGCGACATGCGCCTGGTCAAGCGTCTACAGATGCAACGCTTAAGATGGCTAGCCCATGTAGAGCGTATCAACACCACTGCTTCGGCCCGAAAAGTTTCCGAATCCGACCCATTGGGACAACGGAACAGAGGACGACCTAAGCTAAGGTGGCCCACACAAGTGGAGAAGGGCCTCAACCAAATGGGAGTGCAGAACTGGAGACAGCTTGCGAAAGATCGTGCTGGCTGAAGATGCATGTTGGTTGAGGCCCAGGTCCACCCCGGACTGAAGCGCCACAAAAAGAAGAAGAAAAATGCTAAGTGCTTGGTATGAGTAACTGAAAGAACACTTTATTACTGCCTAATAGTGTCTACCTTTAAAAGCTGGTCGTTTTTTTTGTATATGAAACCCAAATGCGATTTGTACTAAGGACCTACTAAAAATATTTTCATAGAGTTTGCTGATTTCCGCCAGAATCCCTGTCTCACTTTTGTCTTCAAGATCATCGAGAAACGAAGCTAAAATTTACTCACCTTTAATACTTTGACAACATCAGGAGGAAACTGCATCAATGCTGAGCTAGAGACCCGCCTGTATATTCGATCCACAAATATACCAGCACGTATGGCATGTGCAACCGAACGAAATTTCGGTTTCTCATCGTTTCTCTTCCTGGTTGTGGCCAATTGTCGTGTGAAAGTGGAAGCCAGCCACTCACGAACCTCTGGCGGTACTGCATCCGGTTGCACCTCGGACAGTTCATCATCCTCATCAGCGAGCCTCCTGTTTGATGGATGTTGGTGGTGATGGATATGACAAAACGGGATCGAATTTTGAAGTGAGGTTTCAAAATTCCCGGGGGAAAGGGAGAGGAAGGAGAAAATACAAAAGTACGATTAGAATACGTCCTCAAAAAATGTTTCGGGTTTAGAAAAATTAAAATTTAAAACTGAGGACAAACTCAAGCGATTTAAAACAAAATTAAAAATTGTAACAAAATATAAATGTATTTATAAAAAGAGATTTATTTTTTTTTAGAAAAATAAACGGTATTTTTAGTAAGTTGTGTCTTTATACAAAAATATTTTTCATGCTGAGATAAAACATTTACAAGGTAAGTTTTGTTGGCTTCTTTGTGGTTAAGTGAAACGAACAAAATTGAAAAATGATAAAATTTAAATCTTACACAAAAGTGTTGTTGGAATGGTGTTCTGTGAGGGGTGTGAGAAAGATTTTAAAACAGAGAAATTGATTGCATGCACGTGTGCGGCAGTCATCTATTGCATTGCAAGTAACATTTAAAAACACACATAAATATAAATACACATATTCAACAGATGTCCGTATGTGCCTGTGGTTTTAGAAAACCACAGGATTATGCGCATGATTTTGAGTAAATGAAGTGTTATAGTGCTTGAGTTGTTTTGGAATTAGCGTATGTACATATGTTTGTATAAATTTGTGGAAGAGTTTTAGGGTTTTTGGGATGTGTAGTGTTTGTGCATATTGGTTTTACTAACAAATAAAACAGCACTAGCTTCTGACATGAGCGCTAAAGCAGTAAGTTTATACAAACGTTACATGGTTTGCAGTTTTTGCTAACTGCTTGTTGCTAGTGTGGAATTTTGAGAACTTTCAATAAATGTCTTTAAGCAGTTGACAGTTTCTCACAATTTACTTATTTTATTTTAAGATGTATATTTTCTTTTGAATGCAAAAAGTAGGCTTTTGTGGATCCAGATAATAGTCAAGACCATATTTTAAAAATAAAATGTATAGTAAATTTGGCTACAAACGTTTTGAATACTTTTTCTAAATGTTGATTTTATATGACTTTAGTTAATAATTACTTATATTGAGAGAAATTAAGTCTTCTTATTTTTTAAGTCTATTAAAATAGGCGAGGAAACCGTCTTGATTATAGACACGGAGAAGGATCATTCGTAGGGTTTGAATCCACTTTGGAACTACCCGTGTTCTTGGTTATGTTGATTAACCATCAACGGTTGGGCACAAGACAGCACAGCCAGAGATGGCATGAGTCTCCAGGATACAGGGTGACCAAGTGCATGCTCCAGAACGTAAGCAAAAAATCCGCAACTCTTCTGTTATCTCTAGAGAGGAAAGACTGCAGATGACTTGTTGGCGTACACACGCCAATCGTCACTTTCACTAATTATTTTAGTCTGGTTGGGATAAGTGATGGTACCCTATGCGATGCATATTGGGAAGGTGAAAAAATTTCAGAGCGACGCCTGTGGAGAAAGTGAAGACACTTCAGAGCGACGCCTGTGGAGAAGGTGAAGATGCTTCAGAGAACTTTCTCCGCCTTTTCTCGTATCAGGCCGCAGTTGTTTGGTGTTCTGGTGGTGGGAGCTGAAAAATTAGGCTCTTTCTAAGAGCAGGGTTTACTGTTTTTCTCTGAAGACCAAGAAATTAAAATAAATGTAGGTTACTGCCTGCTAGAACAATGGACTAGCTTTCGAATCCGAGCGCTGCAGTACAGTGTTCCTTCTTCTTCTTCTTGTGGCGCTACAGTCCGGGGTGGACCTGGGCCTCAGCCAACATGCCTCTCCAGTCAGCACGATCTTTCGCAAACTGCCTCCAGTTGCGCACCCCAAATTGGTTGAGGTCCTTCTCCACTTGTGTGCGCCACCTTAGTCTAGGCCATCCTCTGTTGCCCTGTCCCAATGGCTCGGATTTAAAGACTTTTCAGTCCGGAGCAGTGGTGTCCATATGCTCTACATGGCCTAGTCGTCTTAAGCGTGGTATCCGTAGACGCTTGACCAGGCGCATGTCACTGTGCTGTACAGTGTTCCACTCCAACAAAAAAAACAAGAAAAAAGAACAACAACAAAATATACACGAAAAAACGTTGGTGTTGATTTAAGATCCTTTGGTTTTGTTTTATTTCATTTCAAAGTTCTCCCTGCTTGTAATTGTAATCGATGGATTCTTCATGTTGAATCAGTAAAGCTGTGTAGCCGCCTTGGCGTAGTGGATAGAGTGCGACAATCACACACCGAAAGTCCAGGTTCTATTCCCAGCTGAACACCTCGAATTTTTCACGGCACCACCTCTTTCGAGCTTATGACAATACTCAATTGGTAATAACTGTCCAAGAAAAACAAACTTTGCCGTCCAGGTCCGGCAAAAAACTGTAGGTCCCTTCTAATCGTGAGAGAACAATAGCGCACATAACCCGAGTAGTTGATGAGCAAACTAGGCCCTGGTCCCTTGTGGACTGTAGCGCCGCCCAATTACTATTATTATAATATAATGAAATAACGAGTTATCCTAGCCATCGTGGCGTTGTGGGTAAGTGAGCCAACACTGTTCGAAAAATAAGGTAAATTTTCAAATATCGCGGGCTGCGTAATTATAGTCGATTGTCGATGTTTGTTTGTTACGTTGGTACACTCATTTCGAACGTTTGTTAACACATTTCTCAATAAGTCCCGGGACTGTCATGTAGAGGGCGCCATCAACAAAAAACCTGTAGCTCGTTGCCACAAGTATGTCCTACTTGGAGTTAATTAAAAGGCGAGGAGTCGATTTATGTATACAATATTTTATTTAGATAAGTTATCATCGGCGATTTCAATGTAAGTATTGATCAGTGTCACTATCCCACTGCTAGTTATGATCCGTGTGACTTTCTAATTGCGAGTCTCTTTTGTGTGACCCAACCCATTCCTTTTATTGCTCCGTAGGCACATGCCCACGTTGCATCCCTCGGCGTTGGTGGGATGCGAAGGATATCCTCTTGTGCGTCGCGGGCACCGTTGGGTTCGTTGGGTTGTTTACCCAACGACGTACGGACCGCGATCGCAGATGTTATTTTGCGTGGAAGGATATCCTCGCGTGGGTTATGTGCCGTTGGGTTAATTCATGTACTGCGATGTGCTGCTGAGTGTGCCGTTGCGTAGTCCGTTCAGTATGCTCAGCTGCACTGGTTGGCCGGACCGTTGGTGTGGTTATCTGCCACAAACCCACATTATATTTAAAAAGAAGAAAAGTGAAAATGATTCCGGTCACATTTGCATAACAATCTGATTATTAGGTTTCGTGTTGTAGTGCTTCAAATGACGCTACTTCTGCGATTTTTAAAACAATAAAAAAACACAATTTCGGGTGTGGGCGTGGATTAACCCCATTAGCTCAGCAATGGCTTCAAAAGTGTTACAGGGACTCAGGTTTATCAAAAAGCAGGTATTTGTCGGTGGCATGTTGATTTTATATGTGGCCGTATCTACGCCAACGATGCCGAACACTTTGGAAAGCCATCTGAAATGGTTACACCTGAAATCGTCAAAAAAGTACACAAAGTCTTTTTTAAAAACCGAAAAGTGCAATTGAGAGAGAAAGCTAACACCTTTAAGATATCAGAAGGCAGTGGGTACAACATTTGTCCATGGGAAAGCTGTTTTTAATGATGTTGCCGCTCTCACCCTCCGACCACGTCTTGTGAAATGGGTGCCGCGTTTACCCACAATGGACCGTAAACAACAACGTATCGATAATTCTGAGAGCTGATTGGTGCTGCTTCACCAGAATAAACAAGATATTTTGCATCGGTATGTCACAATGGATGAAATATGGATCCACCACTACACTCCAGAGTCAAATCGGCACTCAGCGGAGTGAACAGCAGCCGGTGAACCACGTCCAAATCATCCAAAAACAAAAGTTGGCTGGGAAGGTTATGGCATCCGTATTTCGGAATGCGCACGGAATTTTATTCATCGACTATGTTGAGAAAGGTAAAAGGGTCAATAACCTATACTACATGGCATTATTGGTGCATTTGAAGGAATAATAATGGTTGGCGCTACAGTCCACAGGGGGACCAGGGCCTAGCTTGCCCATCAACTACTCGGGTTGTCCGCGCTACTGTTCTCTCTTTTTTGCTGACTCCGAACGGCGAAATTTGAGAAGCTTTCTTGGACAGTTATTACTCTTTGAGTGTTGTCAGCAGCTCGAAAGAGGTGGTGTGGTGAAAAATTCGTGTTAAGCTGTGATTCGAACCTACACCTTTGGCGTGTGACCTTCGCACTCAACCCACCAGCCCACGGCGACCACAGGAAGGAATTGCAAAAACCCGGTCCCATATGAAGAAGAAAAAGATTCTCTTTCACAAAAACAATGCACCGTGTCACGAGCAGTTGACTACCATGGCCAAGTTGCACGAATTGAGCTTTGAACTGCTGCCGCATTCTTCAGATCTGACCCCCGGTGACTTCTACTTCTTTATAGACCTCAGAAAGATGGTCGCTGGAAAAAATATGGCTCGAGTGAGAAGGTGATCGCCGAAACTGAACTCTATTTAGAGACCAGAGATGAACCGTTCTATAAAAAAGGTATCGGAATATTAGAGCGGCATTGGACTGATTTTTTCACTCTTGAAGGAATGTATGTTGATGAATAAAGTCGGATTTTGTCTAAAATAATTGTTTTTATTGGTTATTCCCGAGACTTATTGAGTGATGTGTCACATTAGTACATCTTCTGCTTACTATTTCATTAAGTTTATTTTTTCAAGACGTTTCGTATATAACACAAAAGGAATAGGAAATTTACGCAACGAAGTAAACTCAAATACCTACTCCAAACATAAGAAGAAAAATAAATATTAGTCAAGGCATTACAAAACTCAGCGAAACAAACTTCACCTTTCCCTGAACAAAGAAATATTTCGCTTTATTTCTGAAACATTTATAAATTAAATTCCTTGACAGTAAAAAAAAAACAAATTCCATGCTCTACATGTAGTAATCAAAAGAATACCATCAATTACAATTTCACTGGATTCCACTGCTCACTTTAGTAAGCCATAACTCTGCACTGTGA
This sequence comes from Eristalinus aeneus, assembly GCA_955652365.1. NCBI lineage: Eukaryota > Metazoa > Arthropoda > Insecta > Diptera > Syrphidae > Eristalinus > Eristalinus aeneus. The sequence continues at coordinate 7,125,286 of OY019131.1, read as the reverse complement.
CTGAAATCAATTTAGATGAATCTGTTCACTGTGAACAATGACATCCGCCAGTGGAAGCCGCAAAAAGCAACTGCGCCATCATGTTCCATAATAGTCACTGCCGATGCTTTTCCCCCACAGGATCAATTGGCATTACGAGCCATTTCCAAACTGAATGGGCTTTTGTCTGATACACTTTTTGCTGTTACGTAAAAGAAATGAAATTTGATATTCGGCAAATGACAATTTTACAACCGCCACTATCTATCTCAGTTTCTGACAGTAAAATGCCCTTCGAAACTGTTCGGCGATGATTTTTTACGATAAGTTGAACATTTTATTTCCTCCAAACGCATCGCTATGTGTGCTGTTAAAAATGTATAAAATGTCAATGGCAGATAATTCGATATGAACCACTCGAAGAATCCGAAATTAGGAGGATTGAATTCAATTTTACTTGAACCGAAGCCCTTTCGTTGGAGGAGAAATTTGATTGTCATCGTAATTAAGGCTGGGAACCTTTTCGGGGCTAATTTCGCATGAAATTCCATGTAAATATGTATTTTTGAAGGGGGTCACGCGCCGATAAAAAAATAATCCCCTGCAGATATGTTCGGTTAGCTGCACAGACATCGAAGGGCGCAGAGAAGTACTCTCTTCAGCCTCATTGTAGCTAACAGCGGGTGACACATAATAAAAAAGGAGACGGAAGAAAAGGGGAATTATATTGAACAAAAGTTTGAATTTTTCTGTCTCTTCATTTTCGATGGAAAACAAAACTTTTTCCTCTTGGTTGCATTGATACAGACATTCGGAGGTTGTTTAAAGGTTACCCCCGCTCGGATGATACCCCGCAATGGTGACAAAATACTCAACACAATGGCGGAAGAATATGGTTGGGGGTAGGAATTCAATCTTCCATTGTTCTTGTCAAAGCATCTTCTTTCCAATTCACCGGAGGATAGGAGCTGTTTTGAATTTCGGCCGCCACTGAGCGGTTGTTAGTTGACGGAGGCGCAAGAGCACATATTTATTTTTTGATTATAACTTTATAACGCGAATTAAAATTGTTGACTTTCGGAAAAGTTTCTCGTCTCCGAAGATGTTGGGGGAAGGAAATTATGGTGGCTGCTGGTACTCCAACCGAGATTATTATTTGCAAATGCCTTAAGGTTGTCTGGGATATGAACTGGAATGTTCAAAGCTACTTTCCGACCTCGAGCAACATCTGTCTTTGACATACCGACAGGTTTTGTGTAAAATCAATGTTTATTTTACAAGATTTTTTATGAAATGGGGTCACGTTGTTTATTCCCTTAAATTTGTTGTTTTGCTTGAAATGCGTCTGACTGCAAAGTGAACGTTTGTGGGGATCACAATGTCTGCAGATTTAGTTTTAAATGTATATAATTACCGTTAACTAAATGTGAAAATGTTCAAGAACCCCTCAATCAGTCTACTTTCGAAGTGGAATATGGCAGCTACAAGAATAACTGTAAGGAGTCTGCTTCATGACATTGTGTGTGACCCAGCGCTGCAAAATAACTTTCAGTAAACACCTCCTCATCCCAGGCGACGGTCTCTTCAACAGATTGATTAACAACTAATTTGGCATTGGCCATGCGATGCGATATGGCATCGACTGTTTGGCGACTTGTTCCTCTTTCTCACTCTTTTCGCAGTAGAAGATGAAATCAACAACAAGATGAGATTGTGATGATGAAGAATCTCGCAGCCACTACACTTCTCGCCACCACTTCTAGAACAATGGAAAATTGCTGTTGCATCAGATTGGAATATTCGTATAATCCGGAGAACCGTCGGTTTGGTGGAGCACATGTCGGGAAGCATCAATTAACGGGTAGTAAGTGGGAACTATTGTGGTCGCCGAGGCGTAGTGGGTAGAATGTGAGTCACTCACAGTCCGAAAATCCAGGTTCGATTCCCGGCTAAACATCTCGAAGTTTAATACGGCAACACCTCTTTCTAGCTGCTAACAACACTCAAAGAGTAAGTCGGAGTCGGCAAAAAACTGTAGGTCCCTTCTACTCGTGAGAGAACAGTAGCATGCACAACACTAGTAGTTGATGAGTAGAGCAAGCTAGGCCCTGGCCACCCTCTGGACAGTCGCGCCATTCAATTTTTATTAATTATTAAGAGGGACCTAAGCATGTGACTCTAAAAAACATTTTGACCCGAATTCGAATTCGAATTTGACACCAGGCCATTTGGCATCGGTATAGCAGGCCTGCTTCCGAACAACACGCTGACTAATTCGGCTTGAAGAAGAGAGTCGGCAAGGCAGTAGTCCTCAATTAATACCCAGGCTTTATTCAAGCTTAAAAAGTATACACCATCAGGCTGTTTGAATATTTCAAAAGTTTTCAAAGAATTAAGAGAAAAAAAAAGGAGAAGACTAGGCGAGTATCGAAAGTATTCAATTTTTAGTAGTAGTGAATGGAAGCGAGTTCAATGAAACGAACGCAGAATTCCAGCAAAATGGCATACGAGTACAATTTCCTCAAATAAGCGCGTTCAACAATCTCAAAGAACAACTACCACTCTGGATTCGCTTTCCTGGTAACGTCAAATTCCTAAGAAATGAAAAATGGATAAAGGCGATTAAGTTAGCTAAGTACATCCAATTTGAAGCTGTCACTTGAAGGAAAATGCCATCAAGCATTTCCCATTAAATGTGTTAATGACACTTTGTGCAAAGGTTTGTCAGCCTTCAGATCTCCATCAATCTCCATTACCATATAGACGGTAAGGAGTACAACGTGTGTGTGGAATTTGTGACCTTTTGGCCTTTTTAAATAGACTTAAGGCATTGAAGGAAGTGTTTCTTTGAACTCTACCTCAGATGTCTTTGCGTGCTTTAGATATCCACACATTAGGCTTGAAATTTCTGTTCATTTAAAAATTGTTCAAGCAATGAAAGTCGATGTAGAAGTAAAGAGAAGTGTATGGATTAGACTCAACGACCACACTTCAACCAGGCAATGTAACACTGGGACTGGAACAAGTTTCAAAGTTAGTAGGTTTGTGCAGTTTATTTTTTTTAAAGTCCCACTGAGTTTTTCGGCGATTTTTCTTTATTTGAGCATCGTTATCCATCTTGGAAAACTATCCTCTGGTTTTTCGTTGTATATTATAAAAAGTATCAGTAATTTTTTTGTGGCCATCGTTAAGTAGTGGGTAGAGTGCGACGCTCACACGCCGAAGGTTTCGTTTTAATTCCCGGCTTACACCTCGAATTTTTTCACGGCACCACCTCTTTAGAGCTGCTGACAACACTTAAAGAGTAATAACTTTATAAGAAAAAGCTTCTCAAACTTCGCCGTTCGGAGTCGGCAAAAAACTGTACGTCCCCTCTACTTGTGAGAGAACAGTAGCGCGCACAACATGAGTAATTGATGAGGAAACTTGACCCTGGTCCCCCTGTAGACTGTCGCGTCATACAATTGTTTATCAGTGAATCTTCGAAAATAACGAAAATATAGATTTGGGCGGCAATTACAAGAATCAGCAATGAAAAGAAGGTTATTGATAAGGCGCCACATTCTCTAAACGCATCTACTGCACTTCACTGTTTTAGTGAAATGATGCAAGACTACAACGAAATCCTTTTAATTCAGAAGAAGGCAATCATGGTCAATAAAGTGAATCCTGGCATCAATCAATTAGGGTCCTAGGTCTGTAATTTTTTAAAAGGAAATTCAGACAAGCCTCCTTGAAAAGTATTGTATTTTGCAGATGAAACACCTATTGGCATAGTTCCCACACAGCGGGGAATAATTTTATATTCAATATCTTTCAATTTTTTTCCCTCGTTAAGTGGTCATAAATTTGCTTTTCTGTGTGGGAAATGGATTCCACTTTATTGTCCTTATGGATTGTTGGACAAGATAGAATTCGCAGAATGACTTGTTGGCCGCCTTGTGTAAAAAAGATATTCCCGTTGTACGCGGAAACATTTCGCATATTTGTTTCCTTTACTAATATATTTTTTCAAGCAGAAAATAATACTCGATATGTTGGGAGGATGTGGCCGCCGTGGCGTAGTGGGTAGAGGGCGATGCTCACACGACGAAGGGTGTAGGTTCGATTTCCAGCTCAACAACAATTTTTAAAATTTTTCACGGCCCCACCTCTTTCGAGCTGCTGACAACACTCATGGAGTACTAACTGTCTAAGAAAGTTTCTCAAATTTCGGCGTTCGGAGTCAGCAAAAAACTGTAGGACCCTTCTACTCGTTAGAGAACAGTAGCGCGCACAACACGAGTAGTTGATGAGCAAGCTAGGCCCTGGTCCCCCTTTGGATTGTAGCGCCAACAATTATTATTATTATTATGTTGGGAGGATTAAATTTCCTAAAATAAAAATAATTTAATTTTTTTCTTTTTTTTTTTCTCTCAGAGGTTTGCCAGTATAGCACACTGGTGTGCAGCGAGAAACTCATAAGCGATAAACATACCACTTCGTAAACACACATTAAATACGTAAACAAATACAAAATCATTATTGTGGATAGTAATTCAACAAACAAAGTCGCCCCAAAGTCGCGGTCACTGAAAAGCTTATTACAAATTTGTCGGATTATGGAAACGCCGGTGAACTAATCACATATTTTCGATAAGGAATTGCCGATATAAGCGGCACGTTTGTGACACATAATTTGGAAATAATTAAATTCCATTCAAACTCAACTTTATCGGGAAGCAGTTATCTATTTTGAACGCGCACACGGACACACTGCTTGCACAAGTTTGCCAGCACTTACTTTCAGTCAATGGCCAATTTGTGCCGGAACTTCTCCCATTAGATTAGCAAAACACTCTGCTGCACTAATAGTGCATAGAAGAGCAAAGAAGAGCCAAGAAGAATTTCAGCAAAGCTTCCCTTCTAATTGAGAACAATCTTGCAACCAGTTTACACATCAACTATGCGATTCCGGACGCAACAGCCACTCGGGAAGGCAATCAGAAGCAATCGAAAATTGGATTTGTTTCGTTTGTTCATCACTTCCCAGCAGATCTCAAGAGCTTCATCTACAAGGACCAATGGGCTTTACGGTCTCACTAACGCATTAAAACTTTGCCCATCGTCTTGCAATTCGATGCGAAACTTTGCAGCACATCCCAATAGCATTTTCACGAACAAAGTTGACTGATTTTTCACTCCGTCCTCTCAAGGTAATCAAATTCAAAAAGAAGAACTTACTCTCATTCCGAAACGCGCTGATGCGGCGTTAATTGAATACACGCTCGGTGCGAGGTTAGTGCTGTGAGGTGCAGTAAGCGGTATACTTTCAAATTCTTTTTACACTTTCCTTCGGTTAAGCATTTAAAATTTAATTTTTTTGAAACCCTCTTCCCTAAGGCACACCTTTTCTTCTTCTGCTGTTGCTCCTTAGCGCGGAATTGGATTATGAACTGTATTAGCTCAACAGTGATTATGCTCTGTTGTCGACTCATTCGTCTTGGACGGCTCATACCTTCTGTGGGGGCGAACTCAAGTCCGAACACTGGTTAATGTCAGTACACGACAAGGGATTACCCACCAAAGCACCCGCGAATGCAAAGAGTCAATTCTCTAGTAGATTTCAAAGAATAAACGCGCTCGGAAAGGTATTTTTAGAAGTTAGTCCTTCGCACGTTTGGTTTAAACTAAGAACAGGAGACACGAAACGAAAGTGGAGGAGTGATATTATGCTCCTTGGGTTAACTTTTATTTTTATTGGACTCCTTAGGCGGAGCAACGCTGACGTATAAGGAATTAACAACAACAAAATGGTGATTAAAGCCACGAAATGGCAAGGAAATTGCACAAACGTCGCTTCACACACAGACGCACGCTGAGAGGGCCTCAGAAACATAGCAACGAGGGTTTCGCTGGGGCGCACGAATGCTTTCAAACACGAAACCGAGTAGAAAATCCCGTGTACCCATCAAATAACTAGCAATATTTCCATTTAATAAATTTCCCTGCTCCTTGAAACAAAGTCGGTAGGGGAGGAGTTGGAGCAGAAGAAGAAGAAGAAGACGAATGAAAGAAACTTCCAAAACCGGAAGATTCCTTGTGGCGTGGCTATGGGTTGGAAAGAAAGAAAGTAATTGAGCAAACAGCTGTCATGCTGTGGGTGAAGTTGTCAAAACAGAATTGACATCTGTAAGCACGCTTGTAGCTTGAATTGAATAATGGGCGAGCGAAGAGCAGCTGCAAACAGTGACTGTGAGTCATAGTTGTCTAAGTCAAGTGTCTGCATGCGCGAGAGCTCATCTATTGTTTCAGCCGACGTCAGTGCTGCTTTGAGGCCTTGACTGGGGTAATGGATACGATATCGTGATAAATTTTTGTCTGTCGATCGATTATTATTTGTTACTTTAGTTTACGACGTACATGAGGACATCTATCAATTTAACTCCTTCGAAGAATTTCTTCGTTTTTCGGGGTTGCTAGCGTGCAACAGATTATCTACGCAAATTTTAAGACCAAATACTGTGGTCGATACACTTTGCATTGGTTCGCATGATCCATGCAATAATAAATGCCTTTAGTACAATGAAGCAAATTAAAGTCTTAAAATGAAAAAGGCTGAGAAAATCTGCCTCGCTTTGCCTTTTAATGTTTGTATATTCTTTTCTTGAAGGAAACAGGCATCTTGTGGCCACCAATTTGCTCTGTTTTGGGAACGGAAGGGTTGAACAAATACAAACTTTGAGTGTTGACATTTTTTTTTCTTGTAAGGTGATGGATTTTAGGATTGTCGGAAATACGACAGAACTGGAGAATGTATACATTTTTCTAATCTTTACATTTCTGGTAATTGCGCATACTGCACACTCACCCACAACACTGATCTGTTTATCAATACTTTTAAAATGTTAATTATTGTTTAAGCTTTTTTAACAGTTTAAGCAATTCTGTCCATCAATTAATTAATTAATTCGTTCAAATTAAAATGCAAGTATCACTTGATAATAATAATAATAATTGTTGGTGCTACAGTCTAAAGGGGGATCAGGGCCTAGCTTGCTCATCAACTGCTGGTGTTGTGCGCGCTACTGTTCTCTCACGAGTAGAAGGGACCTACAGTTTTTTGCCGACTCCGAACGGCGAAATTTGAGAAGCTATCTTAGACAGTTCTTACTCTTTGAGTGTTGTCAGCCGCTCGAAACAGGTGGTGCTGTGAAAAATTCGAAAAATTGGTTTTGAGCTGGGAATCGAACCTAGACCCTTCGGCGTGTGAGCGTCGCACTCTACCCTCTACGTCACGGCGGCCACTATCACTTTATAACTTAAACACTTTATAGTTTAAAAAATAACAACTAGATGAAAATCTAGAGCCGAACAGTCGCTCAAAAATAAACCTATACACGATGCCTTTAGCCGGTATTTTAAATAAGATTTGAAGCATGTATGTGGAAATCATAAGTATAAATAGGAAAGAAGAAATACTAAGAAAAGGAGTAAGGATTATAAGAGTGGCTCGAAGATGCATCAAAGGGCCTTATAAAAGGCGACTTCCGTCAACCAAATCACACCCCATCTGTCTATATAGCAAATTCTGAAACGTCTTAAATTCTGAAAATTTTTTATTTAGCAGTAAAAGTTATATAGCGCTTCAAAATAAAATTAAATTATGGTCCCCTTTATATGCTCCGAGACTTTTTGAATGATCTGTTATTTATTATTGTAAAAGAAGACAAAAGCTAGAGGGATCAAATGTGTCACAAGTCGCGCGAAAGTCACACGAGCACTGCGAATGTCATTGTACAGCAGGAGAGTTTTTGAAAATTGATTTTCCTCAATTTTGTCAAATACAATCCCCAAATATATAAACAATAAGGATAAGGATGCGATGAAACACTTCGAACCGTTCTATGAAGCCTTCGTTGACACTAAATCGATTGATTGTTAAGTGATTGTGTCTGAAGGTATTTCAGTTAAAATTGATGTGCGAATTCAAATAATTGACCAAGAGTTTGAATTCGCACATCAATTTGAACTGAAATACCTTCAGACACCTCTGATGGAGCTGATAAGCTGCAGAATCTTAAATTTTTGCGGAATGGGAAAACCGTTTTTACATTCGTTTTGATCCACAACAGACAATCAACAGCTTCTGTATCCATAAAAAGATATCGTTTGCCGGCAAACCTAACACTGGTTTATTTTATTAGTGTGTACCTCATTGCCAGCTTCTATCGCCTAAATTCCACCTCAGCAAACTCATGTTCCGAGAAGAAACACACCAAGCAATTGTAGTAAATGAGATAAAGAGCCTCACTGTCAAAGAGTACTAAGTCTCAGATCGAACACACGGTAATGTTAACTTTCAGAACATTAACCCGAAATTATCGCACAATTATTCCTTCCATTCCCATTTGAGTCCCATAACAGACGACACGTCTCTCCAATGACCTCAGCCCATGCACCCCAACACTCCGATGTAATGAACCCAATTTATATAAACTACAAACGCAAGACAGAGGTCTCACGATACTCAAGACCAGTGCGCCCATTAATACCCCCAAGCCGTACACGTCGGAACTTTATTAAGTGTGATGTGCTAAAGGTAAGAGACCAGAAACTATGTGGTTCATTTGAGCCCTTACGAGGCATTTGGAGTTTGTTTAGTGCCAAATGGACTGCAACGAAGCCAACCGTCAACGTGGCCGGAAGGAATAGGAAATGGGTACGGCTGAGCTCCACCACCTCTATCCGTAGGCTTCGATAAGAGATAACTTCGACCGCTAATTTTACTATTTGCGTGTGCAGCACTGACACAGTCTGGTACATGAATTCAAGTTGAAACATAGAATTTAGGTGCAGGCTGCACGAGATGCTTTGGGGCATTCACTTTGGATTGCCAAAGGTAATCGGAATACAGCGGCATGTTAGCTTGTGATAAATTAGCTTCCAGAGCGAGCATGAATTGGGAATTAATGCTTTGCAACAATGGAGTTGAGTTGCAAATATTTTTAGCGTGCCATGGGGACGGGATAACGATTTTTTCGAGACTTTCAGACACATATTTTAAGTTGCGGGTTTGCATGGTTTGCTTTTGAATTTGCTTTTTGGTGTTGCGGTCGTTTTTATATTTCATTTTTTTTTGTTGTGTATGGTTTTTATTTTAGGAATTTAGGAAGGCTGCTCTTTCTTCAAAATATTTCAACAGAATAAAGAGAGATTTAATGTAGGATACCATTAGATAAAAGCGATGAGTTTTATTTATCCTTGTGTGTCAGTCGATCAGGATAAACGTTAATCTTTAATTGTATTATGTATTGTATTATGGGTGGTCGCCGTGGCGTAGTGGGTAGAGTGCGACGCTCACACGCCGAAGGGTCTAGGTTCGACTCCCAGTTCAACACCAATTTTTCTAATATTTCACGGCACCACCTCTTTCGAGCTGCTGACAACACTCAAAGAGTAATAACTGTCTAAGAAAGCTTCTCAAATTTCGCCGTTTGGAGTCGGCAAAAAACTGTAGGTCCCTTCTACTCGTGAGAGAACAGTAGCGCGCACAACACGAGTAGTTGATGAGCAAGCTAGGCCCTGGTCCCCCTTTGGACTGTAGCGCCAACAATTATTATTATTATTAGGCATTTGAAAAAGCAAACGAGGAAAAACACACAGGTAAGAGAGGCAGATCAAAAAACAGTGCAAAAGCTGTGTTATAAATTCTCAACAGTGGTCCCCCACGTGAAGCCAGCTCATGCAACCTTTTTTAACTTTATAGACTTCTTTATTACGTTAGAATGTAAATAGGCAAATAGTAAATGTGTAAATAAGTAAGTATTTAAGTAAAACAAAAACAAAAAAATATATAAAGGTTAAGACGCGTAATTAAGGACATGGGCCAGTTCACGCGAGGTAACATTATTGATTGCGCTCAACAAGGCGAGCTGCCAATACTATCTCCATTAGCCCTCTCACGGTGAACCAATGTATGCAGCGAACCTATACGGGAAGTCATTAAATTGCAGATCGACTCTACCTGGGACAAAAGAATTATACGCACAGCACAAAGTGATTGTCAAAGAATCAAGAACACGATTCCTTTTAGACTGTACTCTATAGTAATATAAGGTTGTCAAATATCTCCCTTTCTTTTTGTCTTTTAAATTTTCCGGCTATGTACAAAGCGCTACAGATCTCGTATCTGTCAATGCTATATATCATTTGAAAGGTCGTGACAAAGGACATAGTTTGGATATTGCGTTCAGGCGTGTAAACATGGAGCTTACTAACGCCAAAATTTGCGTTATTTAAAAGTTTTCCTTCGATAAATTGATTGATTGACCTCGAATTATTTCACGGCATCACTTCTTTCGAGCTGTTGACAACACTGTCACTGTCCTAGAAAGATTCTGAAACTCCGCCGTTTGGAGTCGGCAAAAACTGTAGACCCCTTCTACTTGTGAGAGAATAGTAGCTCGAACAACACGAGTAGTTGGAAGCTAGGCCCTGGTCCCCTTGTGGACTGTCGCGCCATACAATTATTGTTATTATTCAAACTTAAGTATGACGAGCAAAATTTTGTTTAACATAGAAATTAATTTTCAGTTTGATTATTGCGCACAAAGGGGAAAATCGGTTTTAGCCTATTTATGAAACACCCTTTTGTGCCGTTTTTAATCCACTGTCACAGTAAATATTTGAATTTCACATTAATTTCCTTGTCAAATACATATATCGTATTGTTTGCTTAAATTTTTAACAAATTTATTATTTCTCAGATTGTTTCCTATCAGAACTCAACAACCACGGAACCCGGGTCCTTGCGAACAGTTTTATGCCTTCATATGCCTTGAAACAACCCCACAAGCACAAGTGAATCAATATACGGGACACACACTGACGTTGAAGCCTTTCCATGCATACCCACCCATAAGCAGACTTTTTTACGATTCTTAAAATAAGATATGCGAAATGGCTTCCCTTTTCCAAAAGATAACTCAGGTAATAAAACAAGTTAACGGGGTCATTCAACTCATACCCTTGAGGATAAAAATAAACAAAGACAGTATCTGATCTCGATTTTGAACTTGTAATTGTTAAACCGAAATAAATACTTTCACTTGGTTTCTACATACAACACGAAAGGGCGGTGAAAGCGAATTGTGAATGATAATCAAATTGGCATTGCACTACAACGATGTATCTTACTCCTTGGCCTTTTCCATAACGTCGCACGTTACAGTAAAACACTTTTATTTCACACTAAAAATAAGAATCGAACATTATTTACAGTCTTAGACCACCGATATCTGTCTATTTTCAACGTAGACTGAAGGTGAATGCGATTACTGGAGTGTTCGCAACCCCCACCGTCTCAAGACACCACTGTCGGTTTCTACACAAATAAATTCGGAATTTTGTGATTGATAATTAATTTGCTCATCGCAGCGTAAGGTTGATTGATTACCTCAAAAAAAAAAAAAAAAAAAAAAATACTGGGAAATTCAAATGACATGTCTACAGTGTTGCTTCCGAAAATCTTATCAGGTATTGAAATTTCAAATTTTGACAAGTGAGGCGTAGGACGCCTGACTAATATAATTGACGGGAATTAATTATCATCCGAGAGTTTACCTTAACTTTAAGCGGATGTTAAAGAGCCGTCTTTACTAAAAATTCACCTGAGTTCATAAAAGGCCTTAACCCGATGACCTCAGTCCTTCCAATCCATAAATATAAATATTCGCTCCGGCATCAGATAGAACATTAATGAGCCCATTGTAGATGTGTTTTCGTCTGGCGTTTATGATGGATAGAAATAAATCTCAATGCGACTTAATCTCAAATAAAAAATTACTCCAACACCCCCAAAGAAACATCGGACAACACTTCTCCAGCAGAGATAAATTTCAATCAAAAACAATTTCATTACTCACAGATGCTGGAAACCTTCTTGTGCTGATCCACTCCGTAGTTACAGATGAGGAAAAGAAGTATACAACCAGAAAGGAGGATGCTGAGAGCAAGAAATTCAAGGAAACTCTTCCCTGCTGATGTCACATTCAAGCAAGCATATTGTCTATCAATGGCAGGCACACGTATAATGTATTATCTCCTCACTCGCAGCACAGCACAGACATCCATGATGAACTAAATGACAATAAATCGTTATTCCTTGACAACAGGACACCAGGCCAGACTGACCAGGAAACCCCCGGAGAAGTTTTTTGATTGAGAAAAGTCAGAGGTCGGAGATTGGTACGTAAGAAGATTGCACGGCATTGTAAGGGGTAAGTTATTTGCTGGTTAGATTTCTCTATTAGTTACAGTCTACGTGTGAACCCTGACATATGGAGGAAGTGACAAGAATAGAGATAAATTGACGATTTTTCCTTAAGGTTTTGCGTTATGTAATTGAGATAAGACATAATAAAATATTTGATTGATTTTATGTTTAAAACGGCGATAATCACATCCTCATGTCAGTCATTTGTTGATATAAAACAGGTATGTATTGTCATACATATGTGTAATGTGGGCGTCGTGGCAAAGTGGATAGAGGGCGACACTCACATGATGAAAGTCCTAGGTTCCATTTTCGGACTAAACATCTCGCTGCTGGCAACTTAACAACTCAAAGAGCAATAACTGTCCTAGAAAAAGTTTCTCAAACCTCATATGCGCCCACGCCCCCACAGAGGAAAAAAATGACAGAAGTAAAGAGGACTTCTATCACCTCCTAGAAAGGACATATGATCGATGCCCCAGCTACGACACCAAGATCGTTCTAGAAGATTTCAACGTTCAGCTGGGAAAAGAAGAAGTCTTTGCTAAAGTCATCGGAAGACACAGCCTGCACGCCAACACCTCCGGAAACGGACTCAGGCTAGTTGACTTCGCCTCGGGGCGAAATCTCTCTGTGGCCAGCACGCGGTTCCCACACCTCAACATTCATAAAGGTACCTGGCGATTACCTGATCAATCAACCGTCAACCAGATTGATCACGTTGCGATCGACGTCAGACACTCCTCCAGCATTCTCGATGTCCGAACCTTCCGAGGTGCAAACATCGCCTTGTTGTAGCCAAGGTAAGAACTCGGATATCGAGAGAGCAACGGAGTCGAGACAGGCCAAGACGGTTTGATGTCGGAAAGCTACAATCGCAGCCGATCGCTAGAGCCTTTGCCGATCGATTCTCCCTGAAACTATCTCAAAGTTCGGCGCTGCCTGCACAAATAATAGAAGACAAGTGGAAACGTTGTCAAGAAGCCATCAAAGAGGCCGCCACTGATGTGCTGGGTTTTACGCCACCACCTAAGAGGAACTCGTTTGACGACGAGTGTAGGCAGGCGCATGCAGCCAAACAAGAAGCATACAGGGCAAGTCTGCATCGAACGACGAGAGCTGTTTATGAGCTCTACAAACAGAGAAGAAGGGAAGAGAACCGGCTTCTCAGAAGAAAAAAGAAAGAGCACGAGAAGCGCGCGGTCGAGACAATGGAGAGGTGCTATGGCAGGAATGACGTCCGAAATTTTTACCACAAGATAAAACAGTTATCCGGTGGTTATAAGCCTCGGACAGAAGCCTGCCGGGACCAAAATGGACAACTAGTGGTAGAGTCGCAGTCGGTGCTGAGAATCTGGAAGGATCATTTCTGCAGACTCCTAAACGGAATTGAATGTCCCACTCAATTTGGACGACGATGGACAAGAATTCCGTCCCTCCGACTTCGACGAGGTCAAGATAGCAATATCGAGACTGAAATCGAACAAAGCTGCTGGCGCGGACGGACTATCCGCAGAGCTGTTCAAAGCGGCTGGGGATGAGCAGGTTGGGTGCATGCACCAGCTCATCTGTGAGATATGGTCGGAGGAAAGCATGACCGACGAGTGGAATCTCAGCATCGTTTGTCCGGTCCACAAGAAAGGAGACCCCTTTGACTGCGCCAACTACCAAGGGATCAGTCTCCTTAACATTGCATATAAGATTCTCTCTGCCGTACTGTGTGAGCGCCTGAAACCGTTCGTCAACAACCTGATAGGTCCTTATCAGTGTGGTTTCAGGCCAGGGAAGTCCAGAATCGACCAGATCTTCACACTGCGGCAGATCCTGGAGAAGTCCCAAGAAGTAGAAATCGACACCCACCATCTATTTGTCGATTTCAAGGCGGCGGATGACAGCGTGCATAGAGACGAGCTATACAGTGCCATGTCTAGTTTTGGCATCCCTACCAAACTGGTTAGATTGTGTAGGATGACGATGGAGAACTCTCGCTGCTCCGTCAAGATCGGTAGCGAACTCACCGAGACTTTCGATATCAAAAATGGATTTAGACAAGGAGACGCGCTGTCATGCGACTTCTTTAACATTAGCCTTGAGGGGATCGTGCGGAAATCACACGTCAACATCAGAGGCACGATCTTCCACAAGTCATCAAGGTCAAGTGAAGGATGACATTGACGTGATTGACCGAACCCAGCGAGCCGTCAATGAGGCGTTTGCTAGCATTGAAGCGGAAGCGGCTAAAGTGGGACTGGTGGTAAACAAGGGCAAAACGAAGTATATGCTGTCATCGAAGAAGGACGCAGAACATCGACGTCTCGGACAGAGCGTCACTATGGGCAGCAGACACTTCGAGGTAGTGAAGGACTTCGTCTATCTCGGCTCCGCGGTGAATAGGGACAACAACATCAGTACCGAAATCAAGCGCAGAATCACTCTTGCCAATCGCTGTTTCTTTGGGCTTAGGAGGCAAGTGGGTAATAAAGCCATCTCCCGAACGACCAAAGTGACTTTTTACAACACCTTGATCATCCCAGTCGAGCTTTACGGCGCAGACGCTACTAAAAGCGGATGAAGAAGCCATTGGTCTCTTCGAGAGAAAAGTTCTGCGTGCGATTTTTGGTACTGTTTGCGTTGATGGCATCTGGAGGAGAAGATTCAACCACGAACTGTATGGGCTGTACGGCGGCATGAGCCTAGTCAAACGTCTATGGATACAACGCTTAAGGTGGCTAGGCCATGTAGAGCGCATGGACAGCACTGCTCGGTGGACGTCCTAGACTGAGATGACGCACACAAGTGGAAAAGGACCTCAACCAACTTGGAGTGCGCAACTGCAGACAGCTGGTAAGAGACCGAGCTAGTTGGAGAGGCATGTTGGTTGAGGGCCAGGTCCACCCCGGACTGTAGCGCCGTCCGAAGAAGAAGAAGAAGATGGACGGTAAGCCATAAAGAAGAAGAGGTTATAGATGCTTAAGGACCGAAAAAGTTGCACCGGAAATAAAAGTTCTTCGGCTGTAGTTGTGACGTCAAACATATGGCGACTCGAATGACTTACATGTTTCGAGAGTTCAAGTCTGTCTCTAAGCTGATATAAAGACCAATGCTGTACAGAAAAGTGAACGAATTTGGTTTGTAAGGAAGTTTAGTGTCTCTCGATACAACATTTTTTACAATTAAAAAACAAGAGTTCATAGATTGCCACATTTTCGGCAGGGCCAAACTACGTAGAGCTCCACTAAACATTTAAGCCCAGACCTAAACATTCAAAGGTCCGTGCAATCTAAAAAATTTGTAAATGTCATCCTCACATGTAAGTAAATTTTCCAAAAATACCGCATTGGGAAGAACGAGAAAACTTCAAAAACAACAGCACTCCAGCAAAGGATTTAATGGTCCCACAACACCACGGTTGTTTGCACTTTATCTGCTTCTGTCCCTAAGAAGTTTGAATAAATAGAACGACGACTTTCCGCAATCCTACTGCCTTTCATTGCGCTGCTGTTTATTTACCATCTCAAGGCAACAAAGAATAAACGGAAGTTGTTTCGGTTGGGCTTCCACGACCAGCTTTTAGGTCAAACGGTGACTTTTCCGCCTCAGCGACGTAATGAGTTTCAGTGGGTTAGATCGTCATTCACGACTGAAGGCATTTATTCCGTGTCACTGTCAAGGACATCACTGCTTCCATTAGCCTACTGGCAATTTTGCAGAATTTTATTTACAAACCACCGCCCCAACCCATCACATTCAGTTTGAGGTGCAAACAAGTGGTCACGCATCTCTTCTTAGCCCGGCCAAGACACCGCACAGTTGACTGCGTCCTTGTTGGCTGTGAGCCCTGCGAAGCACTCAGCTGGTATTTGTGTTTGTGACACGACACCGTAATTAAGTAGGGGTGGGAATGGAAGAAAATTACAAATATTCCAATTGGCTCGGGTGATGCCCTTCAACTTTTTGTCCTCATCAATTCTTTTGATATCAATCACCTTCCCACTGTTTCACCTCCGAATTGGATCTAATTTCATTTCCATAGTAAGTGCGGAATTGAATGGGCCTTCGCAATAGAGGCGTGGGGTGGTGTGGGCAACTCAATCTTGAATTTTCGTCACTATTTCCGTCGTTCCTTGCCATTATCATGGTTAAACGGTTTCTGATGAGGAAATAAAGTGGTTTCGGGGCGGATGAGCACGGGCCAGTGGCGGTGGGGAGACAATCTCAGGTTTAGGGAATCCAATTGGAAATATCATTTTGCTGTGTTCGATATGGATGGGTAATTGGCCGGTTCTTGACTGGCTCTTGCTTGATGCTCGGATGCCCGAGGGTTCGTTCGGAACGCTGGCTGGATGTTGCGGTAGCGGTGCGGATTCGCAAGATTACATCGTGGCCGAAGATTGATTTCTTAATTAAATCGTAGATCAAAACCACGACCGTGTAATTGCTGCGAGAATGGCGTAAAGGGGAAAACGCGCCTTCATGGAATTTTGATGTGTTTGGCGTTTACAGACACTGTCCAAAGCGCAGGTGGTTAATGCCGGTGTTTAAATTGGAAATTTTGATCGTCGAAGAGGGCTTGTGAGTAAAGAAATTTTTCTTTCATTTAGTTCCCTGCGTTTGAGGTTTCTGTGAATTAAATTGGAAGCAAGTTTATGTACCTTATTCTTGTCAGATTAATGTAATTTAGTTTCGGCATTTGATGAAGGAGTGCCACCCTTTCAACTCTGACACTCGTGAAATACTAAATTCGAAATTCAAGAGAAATAAGTTTCTTTATTGCTTGCGAGATTTTTCTATGAAGGCGCTAATAAAATCTCAGTCATTTAGGAATGATAAAGAATTTTTGATTATTTGTAACTTTGTGGAGTTACGGCGTTGCGGAAAAAAAGAAAAAAAAAACAGACACAACTTATACTGCGATATTCACATAAAAGAAGAAGTCTAAGTCATGCGAATTGGAGAAGGTCAACAACCTTGGGTTTGCATTGAGTTGCCAAAGTAAACTTCATTAAACTGCTTCGCTTAGATCTTAAAAACTCCGTTTTAAGACATATAAGTCGTAGCATAGGACATAAATCCACAGTTGGAAGGATTGTTAAGTCGTGGTGTATGTTAGTTAGCTTTATTTTCCGACTCCTCTTCCGATTTCATTTAGTGGCGTAGGCTAAGGTGCTGAGCACTAGTTACATTTACTGATTCTCCTCTTATTCTTCTCATCCGTGTTCCATCTTCATGTACTTTCACAGCCTGGGTTGGGTAGAATACGTCCCCTTTGTATATTGGGTCTGTAACTTAATTCGTGCGATTTGCTAAGAGATGGCGTAACTTGTATTATTCCATTGCTACTATTCCATTGGAAGTTGTGTTGGAAAGCTACTCTCATTGTGCGTCATTTCAATATATTTGTTTTCACTCAAATAGGTCAAACTTGTGCCAGAATTTTTTTCTGCACTTTTTAAATATGAAAAAAAACGATTGCCAAAATTCATCGTATTTTGGTGGATGTTTATGGTGAACATGCGCTTGCTGAGCGAACGTGCCAAAAGTGGTTTGCACGATTTAAAACTGTTCATTTTGTCTTGAAAGATGATGAACGTCCTGAGATGAAAAACTGGAAACATACCTCAATGAAGATTGTTGACAAACATAAGAAGATCTCACAGAATTTTCGCATGTCACTCAGGCAGACATTTCAAAACGTTTAAAAGTAGCTGGATATATTCAAAAGCAAGGAAATCGGGTTCCACATGATAAGAAACTTTCACAATTGATTTATAAATCTAATATTCAACGTCTACGCATTTAACGTCTTTCTCCTCACCTTTGGTCTTTAGTAAACATCGCGACAAAACCACTTAACACTCGAATATCTGAAAGCGGTTTCTGTTACCATTTGAGCCAAAATCACAAATTTATTTGAGGTACATATTATTCTGTTCTAATATAGGCTTTATTTGTCTTTGTTTCAACTTGTATGATATATAAGTGCGCTGTATGAACTTTATTCGTTGGATACACACTGCGAAATTGAGAATCTCAAAGCTAATACTTGCTGAAATGCAAAAAAAATAAACGAAATTCTGAAATTAATTATAGGACAGTGTGTCATCCTTGTTGCTTGAACTCCATCCTACCGTTCATGACAAAATTTGAAAACCTTAATTTTTAAGAAATACAACAGTCTTGTTGCTTGTTTACTTACCGGCTCCACAAGTCGAAGGACTATTCATTATAGTCCCCAACAATCGATGAAACACGAATATTTTTCAATTTTCAAACAAGTACGCCTAATGGTTGGAAAAATTGCAAATAATTTTGGAATTGGCGGTTTATTTCTTAGCTACCTATATCTTATCAACATCCAACTTACGATTTAATGCTTATTGTAAAATGGGAAATATTATGACAATGCTAGAGATTAACACAATGAACTATGTTTCCCCTTGATAAACACATTCCACCGGTGCAATTAAATTTCAAAATCGCTTATGATTTCATTAAAACTTTTCGAAACAAATTACCTGGTACCGAAGTTAAAATTCGTCTGCCAAAACTGTACAATCGGGTCCTCATCGTCTGCCTCACATCTACAAAAACTCGTTCGATTAAGCTTTTAATATTTTTTGAAAATCACAAATCCCTTTACCAAGTTTCGCAGAAACAGATGAATTAAAATTAATGTTAACACCATAAGAAGTTAAACACAATTCGAACAAAAACATTTAACGTATTACTCACATTAAACAATTTGTGCAGAAATCAAGATGGTGTAATTGTTTTTTACTAAGCATATTAGAAGATTTCTCTACTATGGGCTACTCTGCTGGTTTCTCTTAAATGAAAACACTTGCTGGTATGTAATTTGACAATAAATACCCACAAATTCCAAACATAACCTCTATGTGTAAATAAAGGACTTTTCCAAAGATATGTGTGTTGTATTTGATTGCCACTTTGAAGTTAAAGCCTCGTCCAGAGCTGATGTGAAACACATTATATTTATTCTGACATGAGCAATAATGATTTTGACAGCTGTTAAGAGGGGGAAATTCATGCCATGATGTTTCCGTACCCGAAACTAACAATTACGAAATAGTACAAAACAACACAAACCAGCACAATGTCCGTTCCCGTATACCGAAAAAAGGGTGTTTTACGTCAAACAAACGCTCTCTTGAGAGAGTAATTCCATTTCATTTTGAGACAAGGAATTTTTGTGGGTAGGTTGTTGGTTTTCTGTCAAATTTATTGGTGTGTCTACAGAGATAAGTAAGCATTGGTCCATTATCTTTATGTGTGTCTCAAATTTTGTTGTTGTTTTGTTTTTTTGTAGCGAAAAAGTGAATTTGACATTTTTAATGACAAAGTTCACACATATGGTTTAGATGCGTGTCCGTACTTTGCCTCTTTCTGAGAAAGATTTACCCCCACTTCTTGACAAATGATAGACTTCAGAATTTCGCCCAGAAATTACTGGAACAGACACAATGATTTTGACAGCTGTTAAGGAGAGAAAATGCATGTCATAATGTTGGCTGATTGAAATATTATTAGGTGAAGAGTGGATAACACTGCTGACGTCTTCACTTAGTTTCAATTATTTTATTATTATTATCACACGAAACAATAATAATAATAATAATTGTTGGCGCTACAGTCCAAAGGGGGACCAGGGCCCAGCTTGCTCATCAACTACTCGTGCTGTGCGCGCTACTGTTCTCTCACGAGTAGAAGGGACCTACAGTTTTTTGCCGACTCCAAACGGCGAAATTTGAGAAGCTTTCTTTGACAGTTACTACTCTTTGAGTGTTCTCAGCAGCTCGAAAAAGGTGATGCCGTGAAAAATTTGTTTTGAGCTGGGAATCGAACCTAGACCTTGGTGTTGAGCTGGGAATCGAACCTAAAGCTTCGGCGTTTGAGCGTCGCACTCTACCCACTACGCTACGGCGACTACTGATGGAAATATGTATGCAAAGGTAAAACGCATTTTCTCTGTTTTGAATTATCAAGGCAGATGAGAGGGTCTTGCACATTTGACATTCGTCTGAAATTGAACCTGGCACATTTGGAGAAGTATTCACGAAGTTTGGAACTTATGTTTAGTTCAATCTCATTCATTCCTCTACGTATATGTTCAGTTTTCGCTTCATATGAAGTTTGGAGAAGAGAATAATATCTGCTGTGAACTAAAGTGTGCTTAAAAAATTTCTGTTTCGAGTGCTATTCTAAACTTCTTGACCAACTTTATTAAAATGGGATAAGTGCCGCATAAATTCAGTGCCAGTGCAGCCAACATCGTCTATTGCGTGATATTGTTTCCTTAATAATAAAATAAATTCAACTTGAAAAGTTAAAAATATTGAACAGCTTTTCGTAAGTAGCTGCATTGTCAGCAACTCGGCCGATTTAGAGATGTGGAGAATGCGAGAGGTAGGAATCTTTACAATTGAAATCGAAACGAATACGTCATATGTAGGAGTAATCAAATTTATAAACGACGCCACTGCCAGCCATTAACTTGCAGTCGGAAAGTGCCCCATGGAGAATGTTAGCTTAAAGATCTAAAACCGTAATTAGCAAATAACTTCGTCTTTTGATGTGATTTTCCTGCACCTACTACACAAGTGGAAAACTATTTTCCAACTCCTCCACTTAAATTTAAGGCGCTCTACAAAACTTTATCATACACAGCATCCCCCGCATCCAATTTTCTATTTTAAGCTATCAGGACAGAAGTACCTCTTTAAGAATGACTTTTATTCAGATTCTACTATCTACATTTCCGCGTTGTTTCTTCCTGCACGGTCCCATTTCAAATTCACATTTAAAACAGCTTCACCGTTCTTTTTCACTCCATTAGCGCCCCCTTACGTTACAAATGAGTATGTCGACGAAGATGCTGCATGATGTACATGCAGCCCCTATCCATCTCCGGTCACACACGTATCCGCGGAGGTACGCACTTAATGTCAAACTAGGTGCTTTATCGCTCGTGCAGATGGGTGCTATTTGTTCATATATGCTCTGTGTCTCATAAAGTGCGTCACTCCTCATATTACACATGTGCGCAAAATGAAAACGAATTCCCGTGACTTAAGTGAGTTGTGCGGTGCAGACAACATAACAACAGGTTCACATGGAGACACACAAGAAGACGACAGGGACACACACCTATTTTGAGGATTTTTAAACTTTGGGTCGATGAGGTCGTGGGATCTATAAACATGAATAAAGTTCACCGAAATATATTCAATTTTCATCTTTGCTGAATATTTATGTCGTTTAATGAATTGAGCCTTCCTTTAAAATAAATAAACACAAACATTATGGCATGGCATCAAGATTCAAAAAGTTGTTTATGTGCGGTGATAAGCCCTTCCTAAGGTCCTGCGTCTGTTTGTGAGTGGTTCAATTAAATTTCATTCAGGACACTAATCCAGGCGGCGAAGTTGGTCAAGGACAACAAAATCGAGTCGACACCACAATAATTAGACTCTCCCACGTACTTACGACCCCTTTCTTCTGTCGTCGTCGACTGCTTTCGTGTAAGAAAACAACAAAGTATCCATCAAGCGGATTAGTTTGGCGTAATACGAAATGAAATTAGTTCCCCTTCGATCCGAAGGCTGTACGTGCCGGTTGCCAACCAGTTGCGTGCGTTGCCTATCCTTCATTAAGTAGGACGTCTCCTTTGTGCAGGACACGCGACCGAATCTTTAGCAGTGCTGTTCTTTTTCCGAAGTGTTTGCTTATTCGGATCACCACTGTATACACACAGCCTCTCTTCTATGTTGTCCTTGAAGAAGCTTCTTTGTGAGCACCTTAGTAATCCCAATTCTATCCCTTTCGAGGGTGCCTACTGCCAATGGCAGACAAACACCCATTTGACTGTGGCAATAAATATTTATCCCCCGGACTACACACTCGCTGTTGAAGTAAGCACATACACATTCCTTCAGCTTCAGATTCGTTCTCACACTTTGGGGAGAGATGTCGAAGGTACAGCGGCGGAAGAGAGAGTGAAAGTGAAAAGAGGGAAAAGTAAATCCTTTCGTACACGTTCTTCTTTTTCCTGAATGAAATTAAGAGTGTTTGCGCACCCATTGAGGATAGACTGCTCCATGTTTGGTTATGGGATTAGCAATAGGGCTCTTTCTGGCGGTGGAGTGTGGTGTGGATAAAAGTTTTTCTTTCATACGGATTTGTCTGTAAAAGACTTGCAACATCACCATCACCTGAGAAAAGTTTTTCTTTCACTTTCTTACAATTTGTGCAAATTGGTTGATTTTGGTTCTGCGGTATGCTTCAAATGCTGGCATTAAAGGAGTAAATCTGTCTGCAGCATCGTTTCCTCATAGCACTTCCAAGAGTTTTTCTCTGTTCATGGGAGTGTAAATAATAGAAGCGATATCCTTTTAAATAAAAATGCAAGCTCGAAAATTTGTGTTCAATCCAGTAGAAGAACCACCTCGATATAGTCTTGTAGAATAACTGTGTGCTGTACGTGATTTGGATTTAAAAGCTAATGGAGGTTTTTACTGTTTGAATCACTAACGGCCCTTCTTGCATAAGATCAAATAAGATTTTCAAACCAGCCAAATGAAATGTTATCCGAATTCGAATTCAAATTTAAAAATTTGCACACTTAGGAGTGGAAAAAATTGTGCTCAACCCTGCATTACGCTCCAATAGACAAACTCACCATACTCAGATCACCGCCTTACCCACACCACATGTCGATAACGCAGTTCATATCTGACAGTTGGCCTTCGGCAAATAAAGAAATGCCGCCAAAACGGCAAAAAAATTCAACAACACATTTCTCATTCCATGTGATTGTTTTTAATTTGTTTTATTGTGTGTGCTTGTTTAATTTCATCCCCTTTAAGCATGTCTAAAATGAAGACTGAAAAAGTAACTAGCACACAAAGTGAAAATGCAAGTGATGAATCCGGTGGTGTGAGTAGGTCTGATATCGATCTGCAGAACATTTTAACTGAAACAAAGTAAAATTTCATAGGATGAGACGGCCAGCGTTAGTACGAGCACATCAAGGAGTAAATCGCCTTCAGCAAGACGAACAATCCGTGGCCGCCGAAGAAAATCATCGAAAGTTCAGAAGCCACCATACAAGTACAAGTAAGTCCCGCGAACATTGCAGTCGCTTTCGTGGCATTTACTGTGTCAGTTCAATTTCAGTTGCAGTTTGAAGGAAGATCATGGGCAGGCCATATTCGGAGTTCGTTTTAATCACTGTCTGGCAAAAGATCAGCCAATGGTTTTCGCCACTGTGGGTACAACTCGTGTGACGGTGTACGAGTGTCCACGGGAGGGTGGGATTAAACTTGTTCAGTGTTACTCAGACCCTGATGTAAGTGCGCTTTCAATCAAACTTCAAACCAAGTCCGATTTATTATTTTGTTCACTCCGTAGGTAGATGAGAATTTCTACACCTGCGCTTGGTCGTATGATTCCCGCAATGGTGAGCCGCTCTTGGCAGCTGCGGGGTATCGTGGAGTTATAAGAATATTGAATACAAAAACACATGAGTGTGTAAAACACTACATTGGCCATGGACACGCGATAAACGAACTGAAATTTCACCCGAAAACTCCGTATTTGCTGCTCTCGGGCAGCAAAGATCACTCTCTGCGTCTCTGGAACATTCAGTCGGACGTATGCATCGCTATCTTTGGTGGAGTAGAGGGTCACCGCGATGAAGTGCTCAGTGTAGATTTTGATCTCCGCGGTAACCGCATAATGTCTAGTGGAATGGATCATTCCCTGAAGCTCTGGCGGATAGATAAGCCCGAGTTTAAGGAAGCTATCGAGAAAAGTCGGACTTTTAATCCCAATAAGTCTGTCCTGCCCTTTCCCACGGTCAAAGAGCATTTTCCTGACTTTAGTACACGTGATATTCACCGAAACTATGTGGACTGCGTGCAGTGGTTCGGGGATTTTGTTCTTTCCAAGTCCTGTGAGAATTCTATTGTGTGCTGGAAGCCGGGCCGGATAGATCAGCCAGAAACGGAACTGAAAGTTTCTGACTCAACAAGCACCATTATTCACAATTTCGACTACGCGGAATGCGAGATATGGTTTGTGAGGTTTGACTTCAACTTCTGGCACAAGGTGATTGCGTTGGGTAATCAACATGGCAAAACGTTCGTCTGGGAACTTGACGCGTCGGATCCCACGCAGACAAAAGGCTCAATTTTGAATAACATCAAGTGCAATACGGCCATCAGGCAGACATCGTTCTCAAGGGATGCCAGTGTGTTAGTGTGCGTCTGTGACGATGGAACAGTGTGGCGATGGGATCGTAGGGCCTAAGGCCTTGGTTTTATTTGTTTTGTATTCTATTTTAATATAATACTAATATATAGATAAATTTAGTGAATCGATGGTGGTGTTTGTTGACTTTTGTCAAGCTTTCGAGGGAGTTTGAAAAGCAGGCTTACTCACGGGTATGCGGCGGAGGTTTCAAAAAATCGAAAACCTTCATCTGAAGGACCTTTTTCTGAATTTGATTTGATGAAATACCTACAGTGAAGCACGTCGCAGGGGTCTTTTTAAGATGCCAAAGTGTTCGAAATCATCCGTAACCAATTTTGTTATCCTCCGGCAGTGACAGCAGTTGAAACAATAGGTCAACGTGTCCTTCGAACTGAAAATTCTCACTATAATAGAAGGGAGGGATTTTCGGGGAGTTCACAAGAATGCAAAATCGACATTTTACGAGAATTTAGGCTAACAATTCTTATTTTTGAATTCATTTCGTTGGGAAAACATAACTGACACGCTGAGTGGTGTTAAAAAGAGTAGAAAGCAGAGATAATTGACACTTCACTATTTTTTGAAAAAGTTTACCACCGAAGGGGGTGGTGTGGAAAAACATTTCCGGGGCAAAATATGCACGATAAGGTAGTATTCGACGTTTCTTAAGACGGTCAATTTATCTGCCGAGTTATCAGATCACGCTTGACCTGCAAGTTGTACTCATCGCCACATTTGTTAATCCAAACTAAAACGAACCTCGGTTTTTGTGACGACCACTATTCTTCATAAACATCATTTAAATACCGGTCTGTTAAAATTGAATTCATCGCAAAAAGTCAACCACCGTTAATTTGAATAATGCTTTACAAGATTTTTCCCTACCACGACTTTTAATGCCTTAAGTCTTTGATAAATAATTGCCTTACCATGGAAAATGCCTTATTACTCCCCGAAATCACTGCCAATTAAGCAAAAATCCCTCACTTTGAGCTGCGATTACATTGATGTAAAACGTCAAAGGAAGCATAAGTCATTTTTATGAATCCCAATTAGTGTTATGTCATCGCCAGATAAGCCAATTATGTTTTAACGTCTCAAACCCTCGTATTTATTTGCTCTGTTTCAGGACTCAATTAAAACACCAGCCCTCTCATCCATAAAAAGAAATGATTTAATCTGTCAGAAGGATGAATCGAGTACACAATCAAGCAATTAAGAGCCGCCTCAGAGCGTAAAAAACGTTCAAACAAAAATAAATACTTCCCAAGGAAACGAGGTAAACGCCGTAACATCGTCCCACTCGATTCAAATCTGTTCACCAGGAACCAATCCGACGCCCAAATAAGTCAATAACCCAAACCACAAATCGCCCCTCGACCAAATGCTTTCAGATTTAAACCAGCCTCTTAAATTTGAGAGGCTACTCAGTTGAGGTGGATTGACTTTTTGTCCTGTGAACGTTAACGTTATTTGCCGCTCTTACTGAAAAGCAAACTATTCTAAGTCCTTCCTTAAAGATGTCCGCTATGGATGCGGAACTGACAGCTGACAATTTACAGAAACAGTAATGTGTTAAATGAGAAAGGAAAAGAAAAACTTGTTTTATTTGGGGATTTATGAAAGGAAATGATTATGTACACACAAACGCACAAAGAAAACAAAGTAAATATTACATTTAAGAGAAATAAGAACGCATGCACATTCAAGTTGACAGATGAAGTTTTTAGTAGGTACATATGCTTTATAGGCGTCAAAAGTTTTGACAGAGGGAGGACAGAAATGCTTCTATTTACAAGAGATGCGAGGTTTCGTATAGTACAGGAAAGAATAGAAAGAGCACGAAGGAAAGACATAGATTATTGAAAGACAGACAGATAGATATAGTAAGAAAACTACCGCTATATACAATTTTCATTTTACAGTATAAACATGGAAAAACGAAATTATAACTCCACTCATAGTGTGGGCGTATCACTTTGTATGTACATATTTTTGAGTTTGAGCTTGAAGAACATGTCAAACAAAAAACAGGAACACTTCAAAACAATGTCATTTTGTAGGTTAGGTTATCGAATATGTACACATAACACAATCGGACAGGTTAAGTTTGTTTTGTCTTCAAAACAAGTAACGAGAAACACGAGCATTGGAAAAAGTGTTCTGATTTTATTTAGTTGTTGTCTTCGGTTGTGTGTGTGGGGGGTGTGAAACGCAACAGTTTGGATTAATAATAACAAACAGAAAACAAAACACAAAACAAATTAAAGCTGGAAAAAATTTGTTCGTTTCAAAACAAAGGTTTCAGTACGTTTTTTCGCTTGTCATTGATCTCGCCCAGACTGGAGTTCGCAGGCGTCTCTGTCTGTGGATTGTTGCTTTATTACTAATACTACTACTACTGCCACTTGTTGTTGTTGTTGTTGGTGCTGATGATGCTGTTGTTGCTGTTGTAGATGTTGCCGCCGGTGTTGCAGGTGATGTAGCAATTTGTTCATTTGGTGTGCCTTGTTCGCCTTGCGGCACCGGCGGCCCAGTTGGGCCACTGTGCGTTTGCGGCGCCAAGGACACACCTTTTGTACGGCCTTCTATGCTCGTTTGATTGCAATTGGCCAGGTTCTGTTTTTGCTGCTGTTGTTGCTGTTGCTGTTGATTATCATCACTTATTCTACTTAGAGTAACATTGCTATTGGTATCGTCGTTAGCATTGCAATTGGTGTTTGTCGGTGTGGACGCTGCGAGCGCGAGGCGGTTCTTTTTTGCCGGGGTACCATCTGGACTGCAGCAGTAATAGTAAGTTATTGTGTAATGTGTTTTGTATGTGTGGGAATGGGGGAGTGTATTTTGTATATTTTTGTTTTGGCAACCATACCCAGAGAGAGACGTTTCAAAATTGAGATAAAAATTTACAACAAATTTCGGTTGTTTTTATTTTTACAAATTTTTTTGCGTATTGAATTGCGACAGCAGGGAGGAAAAAGAGAAAATAAAATCATTGAAAATGTAAAATTGCATTTTTTGGTTTTTTCTTAGGCTAAATCTAAAAGAAATTTCAATCTCTTCTAACACACATCGGTTTACATTCGTTCTCGCCGAGCACTTAATATTCCTGTCTAATATTGTTCTAAAACGGTGATTATCTGGTGAGGGAAACGTTTTAACAAAACTTCACTTCACATAGATTTCTAGATGAAGCGCTAAATATTCATGAAGGTGAATGTAAAGAGTTCTACCTTTCAGTTTATGGGGCGGAGGAAACATAAAACTAGGCAGTTGATGGTGAGTTATATAGTTTACTCCAGTTTGAGTACAGACTACACCTTGTTATGATTTCGATGATGTATGTAACGGTATTTATGAGAATGAGAAACTTAGGTACACATTTATATCGAAACAGCGAGAGAGAGAGAGAGAGAGAGAGATTTAAAGTGGGGAAAAAGATTTAAAATCATTTTGAGAAGAATTCGCAGAGAAGATATGAAGTAATACAGTTTTCATTTAAGAGAGGAAAAGTTTATTTCATCGTGAATTATTTATATCCTACAGACAAAAGGTAACACAGAAAGCTTTTTGTTACGAATTTTCAATCCCTTGCACATGCATTGTGTGTTGTGTGGTATTTTTTTCATCCCTAATTGGACATGAATATTTAAAATTAAATTTAAGTTGACCGCCCGATACACATCATGCCCACGGGGATGTTTGTCAAAAAGGAGAACAAAGGGGAAATGGAGTGGAAAATTGAATACAGAAAAAACAACAACATTCGTGTCGATAGCACAAAACCAATGAAAAATAAGGGAGAGAGTGGATCAGAGAATTTTGTGTGCATTTTGTTGAAAACAAAAAATTTGTCCGCTGTGACATATGGTTTAACGGGATTTAAATTATTTAAATTGTCCTGCTATTTGAATGTTATGCTAAAAAATAGTTTTCCAACTGGTTTAAATACTGGTAATTTTTGGATTCAAATTCAATGTGAAGTTTTCTGTGTGTTTTTGCAACAGATTTCGAAGTGAATTTTTTAAGCAAAACACATTTCAGAAAGCAACTTGTTCTGTTTTTATTTATTTTCGACATGAAACGTTGGTTCAAATCAATAACATGTGAAATAGAAATCTTCTCAATTTTAAATTAAGTGAAAAGAGGGAATGGTCTTATTGTTTTCCTGTGACCATTTGTGCAAGGAAGAAAACGTCTTAAGCTCTATGTATATATAAAAAGGGAGAAAACCACTTTTTTCGCAAGGAATGCTATAATTGTGTTGAAACTCCATGGCGATGGTGAAAACGAAATGAAATGCCCACCCTCTCGTATTTGCAGATAGCTAAATGAACATTTACAAAGCTGTCGAGACAACAAGTGTGACCGGAAATTATATCCTGCTTGGAATGTAAGACATAAGAATAATTTTTGTCCTAATGGACACGCTGTTATAACCTATGTACCAAAGAGCAGTTGAAATATTTGAAAAATTTGATTTTAACCGGCACACATGCTTTTTAACGAAGGTATTCGCGTATTCTAAGATGCAATATGTGTTCGACTGCAGAAATGCACTATGCTGAATTTTCGGTCCAAATTGCAGCCGAAATTCAGAAAGAGGACCAATTCGGTGATCACAAAAATTATTCTTTCATAAAGACAATGAACTGGCTCACGGAGAGACTAGGTAATAATCTGTTACCGATGCATCATCTACAATGATAAAAAGAAATCTAATGTGCAAGTGAAATCAGAACATATCTTATACTGTATAAATTCATGAATAAGTATTCTGGACTGTTGGAATTATTATCCGGGGTAGAAAAGCGTGAACCAGAACTTTCAAAGCCTCCATATAATTGGAGACACTTGAAGGAAAAAGAATTCAAAGGCGATTAAAACAAACTTACCAATTCTCGCCACTCTGCACTGATCAATCGTGTATTCTTTGCTTTGTCACCATTGATAAACAAGCAGAGGGACGGGAGAAAGGAAGGTTAATTTTTTCAAGCCCTCTATGGATGTCGCACAACGCAAAAGTACGCTTGCAGGTTTTAAATGTGGAATCGAAATTGAAATACCCACGATTCTACACTTGATCGAATTGAAATTTGGCAACAACCAAAATATCATAGGCAATAAAAATTCGAAATACTTACAAAAATTCTACATTAAAATCCCTAAAATAGACGAGCACAAAAAATAAACCGGCATTTGCATCTAAACAATGAATCAAATCCGACATTTCTTGATTTTCCTATTCCGTGGCAATTTTTTGAACAGTTTTATAAGAACACTCATTAAAGTTAAATTTACAGAACACACGCAATTATAATAAATCGTCTAATGAGCTTTGTTTACCGTGAAAAATGATGCTACGGCGATATCAAATCTCAATCATAACTAAGATGCGCATGTTTCGTAAATCAAAATCAAACAGGAGCTCTCTCAAAGAAAAGCAAAAGTTAATGAGAAATTGATTGCTTCGGGGATTCCACGCAGAGTTGCAAAGTAGATAAGCAGGCTTTCCATCAATTTTATAATTATTCATCCTAAGTGTAACATAATTTGGAAATTCAAAAATTAAAATGTGTACACCCCCAAACCAAGCCTGGTGAGGAATAAAATAAATGTTGATTTCCGAAACTTTTCACTGTCAAATTTAATGCTGATTTAAGAATTGAGCCGACATTTCGGGAGGACGTGGATTTACTTAGATATCTGATTGGTTGCAAGGGAAGTAAGAATGACTGTGATTGCTTTCTAGAAATTAACTGTTAATTTATGGGGGTATGGAAATAAAAGAAGTGATCCAGCGTTATTTTTCTACGAATGTGTCAAGTCTGTTGAAGAAATGGGAGATTAAGTATCCCAAACATGACACACCCTGCCAGTGTTAAATAAATTTACTTGTTTCTAAGGAGAAGATATAATTTGTTCAAAATTAGAATTTTATCGGAAACATTGATGATCAACTGCGCAGTACCTCTGATGAAGTTTTAAACTGATCACAATGTCGTCAACACTCAGGTCTTGGAAATTCTATAAAATAATTTTTATAACCAAGCTCGGTCATTTGAAAGAGCCAACTAATCAATTGTTAACGGATGAATCTGCGAATTCTTGTCAAGAAATGATTTCTCCTCGATAACATATTCAGATTTGGGAATCGCGATGATGATGATTAAATGCGAATGAAGGAAAACAAAATGAAAAGAAAAAAATTCGACTATTTCATTCTACGATAGCATTTTATTACTGTTCAATTTAAAGATACTGATCTAATGCGTCCAAGCATTTATGCTTCGAATTGATAAATTAAAAAACCACATGAACGAAATGAATGAAACACCAAATTCATCTAAAACAAAAGAGTTATGACACAGACAATGGTCTTTTTTTTTAATAAGTTATTTTTTTTTAATTCAGCGAGATGTGCCTGCTGAAGGCAGAACAATTTTTAATGAGAAAAAGAAAGAGGTTGATATATTTTTGGGTAAAATTTTCTATGAAACAATGAAATCAAGTTTCTAGAATGAAAGTTTTCTACGCATTTGCCAACAAAAACTACACTTACTCTTTGTTTTCGACGGAATTTTGCCCTGATAATGGTTTTTCACGCGTAATTAAAATGGA
This sequence comes from Eristalinus aeneus, assembly GCA_955652365.1. NCBI lineage: Eukaryota > Metazoa > Arthropoda > Insecta > Diptera > Syrphidae > Eristalinus > Eristalinus aeneus. Next base: position 7,094,160 of record OY019131.1, on the reverse strand, counting down.
GGGGCTTCTGTAATATAGTTTTCAATAATTTTGAAAAAAAAAGAAGATACATCAATTCGTTTTCGATTTAAAAGACGATAACGTAAAGTAGAAGAAAGAAACATAAAACAAGGTGGAAAAAGAAGAAAGAAACTCAAAAGACCATAGAAAGGTGAAAAATAGTTCATAGGAAAGAAATACAACGAAAACAACATTCAGAGAAAAAAGAAACTAAATCATATATCCTCGAATATTAGATCCTAATCTCACCACTCCATCCAATTGACTATTTGTTTAAATACAAACAAATTTAGTAACATTTAATACCTTATAACAAATTTTATAAATTGTTTTCATTTTTTGTTTTTCGTGAAAAAAGTTTCCTTAACTTGCGTACTTTCTCTCTAAACATGGATGATTGTTGAAAAAGATACATTCATGATGCATGCATAAAGCAGGCGATACTTACTTTGTTTCATCTATAAATACTGCTTCGAGGACGCGTGCCGCGTAATGGAGATTTTTTTGCAAAACTTCAGCTGAGATTTCACCAGACTGAAGCAGGCGCAGGAGACAACGGAGTCTGAAAATTAGTAAAATATAAAATTAGTCTTACTTATAAGTTTTGTATTTAAGTAAAATTGAAGCTATGCACTCTTCAAAGATTTTTATATCTGTTGAACATTTTGCTCACGGAGAAGATAGCTTTGTGAAAAATAAAGAAAATCTCACGGGCGGGTCATTACGTACGTTACTATGTACGTATAAGTTGCTTTTCTTCTACTTAAAGCCAGATACGTATGTATGACGTCTGGTCGGATACCACTTTGCTCCATGAACTGATACTTCTTTAATAATTCGCTTTGGCGGGAAAGTGCTGCATTTTTAAACTCAGTCAAATTTGTAGTGAACATGGAAAGGGTATGTGATGTTTAATACCATTATTATGAAGTATACCCTTCTTAATGCTTTTTAAAACCGCTGGTCAACTCGTATAAAGACCTGCACTCAGCCTCCAAAAGTTGAAAATAGGTGTGTTTTTTTGCAAGCGTATTTGCGCTTAAATTTCAGTTTGCATGTGAATTACACAAACAACAAATCCTATATCCGCTTAAGTTAACACGCCTTATTTCATAAGCGGCGATAAAAACAATGCTTGCAATCAGAAGTTTCTTTGTGGTATCGATAATTTGTTCTGACGTGTCAAATAATTCATCCTTAAATTCATTCATTTGACAAACGAAAAAAGAACTCATAATTAAGAAGGCGTTAGAAATGGCTGACGGGGAAAAATCGTAAGTAGTAAAAATAATGTTTGGAACAAAAAAAAAAAAAAAAACATATTTTATTAGTAATTAAAGTTGGACGCGAGAGGAGACGCTGGGGTTGCTCAGATGTTAGCGCGAAAAGACGTCATTCGTTCATTGCCGAAAGAAGAAATGCTTCATCGGGCATAACGGTAGATAATGAAATTCCACATCATACAGATACGTAATTATTAATAAAAGTTGACTGTTACAAATATTGCATTAATACCGCCAACGGCAAGAATATGCACCTTTTTGCCTTCGCTATCTCTTTCATTTACACCACAAGTAACTAATGACCATCTCACTCACAAATGAAGGAAGCACACAAATGTAACGAAGCTGATGTCATTTACGTAAAGTGCAGCCAAGTATATTTTGAAGCGGCGATGGCCGTTTTTTGTGCACTTTTAATTTAAGTGTATATACGCTTGTAAAAAACACACCTAATATTTCTAATTATATTTAGAAGGCGCAAATGGCGCAACTGATTACTAGACCATGACCTTAGGGTCTAAAGCAACTACTTTTATGCGCGCTATTGTTCTTCTCTTAGCAGGAAGGAAAAAAACTGTCTTACTGGCCCTATGCAGGTGCTCTAGGTTTATCTAATTATTTACTGTAAATGCGTTTCAGATTCGTATTTTTGTTTTTTCATTTTTTTTAAACTTGTCAACAAACTGTAAAAATAAAGCTTCACCTACGCTTATCCTTAGTTTTTCTTCCCTTTGTTGTTTTTCTTAAATGTTGGGGTTGTACCCATCAATAGAATCCCCGATCCCTATCACTTTCTCTTCTATCACGAAAAGGAAAGGTTATCCTAAATCAGAGATCATTCGGGCTAATGGTTAGTATATCGGTCTCGTAGATCTTCCTCTTTTCCACTGTCCTTCTTACTACGTGGTAAAGAAGGGGACATCCCTCCGCATCTTGCATAAATCCAATCCGGTCAAGATTATGAACGTTTCCGGTAAAATAAATCGGTTTCGGAGCACGTTCTTGGATAATATAATCAGAATACTAGTTCTTTGTTAGAAGCCATGGACTGTGCAACGTGTTTCTGAATTAGATCAATAATAAACTTCGGCTTTGTTATACAAAACCTTTTTGCGACAGAATTGCCTGTATCTAGTCATTCTATCGAACATCCATATGTTTTCCATCTGAGAAAAACTCACTTTAAAGTGCACTGGGCAATCATACACCCTGACTGCCAGACCAGGGCCGTGTAGCAGATTGCCTTTACTTTCTAGTCAAGTTGGCTGCTGTAAGAAAATCTACTTGCCATAGCGAATGCTTGACTTTGATCGGCGATATTTTAAAGGCTTTTTCATGGACAATTCATACACTTTCGGTAAAGAAAAGTTAAAAAATGCGAGCTTCAGTCCTGGAATAGAATCTGAGCTTTCGGCGTGTGACTTACCCACCACGGCTACCAGAAAAAGAAACAAAACTGGGCTAGCCTTAGCTCCATAAAATTTTGCGTGTTTTTAAACAAAGAACCACTATTTTTGAGGGGTCCCTCTAGGGTTTCTTGTTCCTGAATCTAAGTCGACACGTTCAATTATACGAAGGTTGCCTTTTATATTTCGGGATTGGGCAACCCTAGTGTGGCAATCTGGCAACTGCCAGCTCTATCGTAAAGCTTGACATTTTTGAGGTTATACGTACTCAGAACGTTTTGACATACGAGCGCTATTTGTGTTGCTTACAGTAACTTAAAAGATTCATCTCGCCCAAAAAATGGAATTCAATCGCGAAAATTTTCGTGGGAATATTTTTTACAACTTTCGACGTGGATTAACTTAACAACAGTGCATCGATGAATTTGATTCAATTTTTGGCCACGAAGCTTCACCAAGGACCAGTGTTTATCGATGATGTGGTGAATTCAATCGAGGTCGTAGTTCCAAAACGAATTTTGTGAAGGTCATCCAAAATCAGTTGTTGATCCGGAAACCATTGATGCTGTGCGCCAACGGATATTGCAAGATCATCATGCGACTTATCGTGAGATCGAGATAACTTTAGGCATTAGTGAGACCAGTATACATTCAATATCACATGACCATTTGACCGTCAAAAAAATGTATTGGCTTTGGATCCCACACAATTTGTCAATCACTCAAAAATAAGGTCGTGTTGATTGGTCGAAAGAATTGCTCCAAAAATACGATCGCGGTGCTTCGAAACACGTCTATGACATCGTGACAAATGATGAATTGTGGATTCACGCGTATGAGCCCGAAAGTAAACAGCAGCAGCAGCAGCAGTATTTCAAATTGAGCCAAATCCAACAAAAGTTGCTCGCGCACGATGCACTTTCAAACAAATAGTCGCCTGTTTTTCGAAAAACTGGACTTGGCGCAACCGTACCACTAGAACAACGCAGAACCAGTCAACCGCAGTCAATTCTGAGTGGTACACAACCATTTGTTTGCCAGTTGTCTTCCAAGAAATCAGGAAAACCAACCGCCAAAGACGGATCACTCTTCACCACAACAATGCAAGCTCTCACACTTCGGCTCAAGCAACTGCATTTTTGAGCACTCAAAACATCGATTTGATGAGTCATCCGCCGTATAGTCCTGACTTGATACAGAATGACTTCTTTTTATTCTCGTACGTAAAAAATAAAATGCGAGGTCAACGTTTTTCGACACCTAAAGAAGCGGATGATGCGTTCACAATGCATGTTTTTGAGATACCTCAATCAGAGTGGCAAAAGTGCTTCGACAATTGGTTCAAACGCATGCAAACGTGTATAAATCTTAATGGGGATTATTTTAAAAAACAACAAAGCTATTTTCGATTATTAATATTTGTTTTTGTTTTCTAACTCCGAAATATAAAAGGCAACCTTCGTATAAAGCGTGGTATAGAAAGTATCTTTATATACTGTTGTTGGGGAATCTTAAGACTGAACCCTTCAGAGCTTTTCCTCTTTTATATCGTCAGCATTGCGTTGCTGGACTTTAGTGGCATTACGGTATACAGAAACAAATTCTCTCTGAAGATGCAATATAATTCAAAGAGTTGAATTACATCATCCGAAAATTAATTATTGAGTTTGTGCTACACACGACAAAAATAAAAAATGCTGCTGAGTTGAGAAAAACGATACAGGATTCTGCTTGCAGGCTTTAACGACTCGCTACTCAATATGTGTATGTATCTATGATCAAGTTTCTGATGACTCGGCAAAGATTTGCACATAACTGGATGATTAGGGAAGACGACGCCAGCTAAACAATTCCCACCGATCGGTCTTCGACACTATGAAGGATATTAGAAAATTCTATGGTTTCGTGTATGAAAACATCCATCCACGAATGAGCCTCATTATTCTTCTTTTAGTGGGACTTAATTTATGGGCCGCCGCCGTGGCGTAGTGAGAAGTGTGTGAGGCTCACGCGCCAAAGGTCCAGGTTCGATTTCCGACTGAACACTTCGAATTTTTCACGGCACCACTCCTTTAGCGTTGCAAATAACATTCACAGACTAAAAAGAGTCTAAGAAAAAAGCTTCTCAAACTCCTCTACTCGTGAGAGTAGCACGCAAAATACGAGTAGTTGATGAGCAACCTAGGCTCTGGTCCCCATGTTTTCTACAAAGCAGTTTTGTTATTTGTAAATAACTTCGACAGGTATTTTGTTCTTTTGTTGAAGGTTCGGAAACATTGCACTGGAGCACTGAGACTCAAAAAATGGCCCATTGTAGGCAGTAATCTTCACTTAATGTAATTTATTGGCCCTCCGAAGGAAAATCAGCAAGCGCTTCTGTGGCTTTGGTTTACAGCTCTCATCACAACAACGCCAAACAGTCGCCATCTAATCCGAGCATAGGCAGGACATTGACAAAGGAATCTTCTTTACCACCTCTACAGGCGTTGCAAAGGGTACCGTGATTATGCCCAGCCAAAGCAAACTTTAATGCTTAGCGATTAGCGAACGTAAAGTGCCCGGTTTGTACGCCAACAAGTCGTCTGCAATCTTTTTTATTTAGAGATGGAAGAAAAGCTGAGCTTTTTTTACCGACGTTTGGAAGAATGCACTTGATCCGCCTGAATGCTGGAGAGTCATGCCATCTTTGGTTGTGCTGTCGGAAGACCCAACCACGGACGCAGGCTATTTTATGGTGGGTTCGGGCCCTATGAATGCATCTTGTGATAGTTCATCGGTAATCTCTGGGCCCGAACAAAGACAAGTCTTTGAGAATGTGATCTGCCGACCAACTTAAGGGAAGACTTACATTCCTGTACTATCTTGGAAGTGGTTGGAGGGTTGAGTAAGGCCTTAAACACAGCTTGCTTGTTTCTACAGACGCAGATTCTTCGCACCTTCCACCTTTTCATCACAATATTCTTAGTTCGTGGCTATTAGGATCGCATACGTTTCCACCTGGAAGACCGACGCGACGACCGACTAGGAACGCCCCAGCTCCAGATTCCTCCATCGCCATGGAGTCATCCGTGAAAATCCGAGTACATTTCCTACCCAACTCAGTTTCTATCCGGAGCAAACCGCTATTCCCTCGGCTTCACGTGGTCTGTTATTCCACGTTCAAAAACACGGAAGCTTAGACTTACTAAAAGCAGATGAGGAAGCCCATAGTCTTTTCGAAAAAAGTTCTGCGTTCGATTTTTAAAGAACGACCACATTAAAGAACTCTACGGTGGTATGCGACTGTTTAATTACATTCGGAAATAACTTGTAAGACGGCTTAACAATGAAGACCGTATTAACATTACTGCTCCAGCTTGACAGTCCATCTGCTACATACATCAATTCCGAGGTATTGAGAAAAAGCAACAGAGAACTGTCTAGGTCGAGATGGCGTACGGAAGTAAAGAAGGACTTCAACCAACTTGGGGTGTGTAATTGAACACAGCTGGAGAGGCATGTCGGTGGAGACCCATGTCCACCAGGAACTGTGGCGTCAATTAAAGAAGAAGAAGAATAAAATATGAACGTCCCGGTTATTGTAAAGAGCCTCTCTATTCTTAAGCTGTAGGTACATAATAGTTTTTGTAGGTTGCGTGGACGTCTGCCTTGGTCTACTCCAAGGAGTCCAATGTACAGAAGAAGAACAAAGAAATGCCCAGTTGGCGTGTTTTCTAAAATTAACGCAGAATAATGAAATTCTTCGAATTTTGAGTGATTCCTTGTCTCATTTTATCACTTTTATCGAGTTTCAATGACTTAGTCGTTGTTTTTAAAAGAAGTCTAGACATAAAATCAGCAAATATTGATTTCTCTTTGAAAGTATTTCGTGACAAGCACCTGCCATGGCCCCGCATTTGGCCGCTGCAATCCTAAGACTGCCGACATCACCCCAAAACAACATAAAGTTTAACGCGACCAATCCTCGGAGTTGTCTTCCCCTATTCCTATCAGCACAGTGTCAATCTTGCCCTTTAAAATGAAATACTCTGCAAAATTGAATTTGCGCAGAGGTGAGAGAATCAATTCACAGACAAAATTGGATGTCTTCCAAATCCATTAGCGTCTCACCCCCACATCACACACGAGTGTGTTCAGTTCCAAAAGATGCTCATTCTTGAAGGACGTGTTAATTCGAGGGTCAGCTGAAATCCAATCTTCAAAAATCAACTAAACTACAGTCCGACAACAAAAGTCTCATTCTTCGCCACTTACTGTCCGACCTAAGAGGATGGCTGATGGGCGGTTGGGTGTGTGTGTGTGTGTGTGTGCCACCAAGATGTCTCAATCAATCCCGTGCCGGGGTAAATGAAAGGAATCGAATATCAACTCATCCATCTTCGAGGAGCAGCGGAGAGAATTTATGAAGCCATTCCCCAGTGACAGAGTCGATAAATCACAGCGTCAGCGATCAGGACGTCAGGAAGGAGTAATTAATGAAAATCAAAAGCAGATAGTGTAGGAGCCAATCTCGGCCGTGATACGATTTCCCAAGGCCGGCATGAGTGCAGTGTCAAGGCTGGCCTTTGGATTTTAATTGTTCGAAGCAGTAAACGGAACTTACCTCACTGCAGCCTTGTCGCAAGCATCCGGAGTATCGACGGCAGGTAAATTTTCTGTAGCCAAGTCGAGTGTCTCGAGCCCGTTGTCACTACCGGCCGTCGTTGGTGACATAATACCGCCGCTACGCATCGTCGGTGACATATTGCCGCTGGTCGCTACGGTGGTGGTGTTCGTCGATTGTTGTTGTAGTGTTTGCATTCTTGAGTATTGTTGCAGGTGGAGGGAGGAGTGCTGCTGTTGTTCCTGTTGCAGAGCAGTCTGAATTTCGGCGGCTTCCAACTGATTGGTGGGGCCAGTACCAGGCGTGATGCTGCCCGGTCCCAATGTCTGCCCCAGATTGCCGGATTCACAGTCACGGCTCTGTGAGGATGGATAATCACAGGGTGTTGCGCACACTGAACCACTGTCTGCTTGGCTTGGTGACTGCAATTGATATTGTGCTGCGTCTGTTGGAAAGCCTAGATTCCCCTTGCGACTATTTGAGCGACGGACGATTGTGAGGGAACCTTGTTCTGAAACGAGAGACATTTATGAGAAGATTAATTGTGCTATTGATTGTGGCTTGGTTGAAAGGGATGTAGGACTACATGAGTGGAATTGGAGGTTTGTTGAATTATTGCTCCTTTGGGAAAATTTGTACGGTTTCGAAATTGAACAATAGCCACAGTACCATAAGTGTTAACTGGTAGTTCTGAGAAATGGATTTGGTGTACATATGTGCCCGGTGATAAGTGGAGTAACATTTGAGAACATGTACACTGTATTACAAGTATTCGAGATTAGTGCTTTTGAATGGAGTTACCTTAGTGTAATAGGAGTTGGTTTTAGCCAGTGTTAGACTTTGCGGCGTATCCCATCATAACTTTACTGATCAGTTGGCAGAATAAAAGTTGGAACTTCTCCTTTTCCTTTACTGATCAGTTGGCAGAATAAAAGTTGGAACTTCTCCTTTTCAAATAATTCCATGCTTTTTTTATAATTGGCGAGCACTAAAGGGATTGTTTCTATCCTTTAGTGACGGGGATTAAGTCACAGTACGGGAAGAAGGATTAGAGGAAGAGAGGTAGAGAAGGTTGCAATACACACTGATTTTGAATGCTTGTGGATTGCAACGGGGCGAAAACTTGGGCTGGCAAGAACATTCCATATTCGTGTGATGCGGCTGAAGAACAAGTCTCTGAACTTTACTGTACGTCCGAACGTGAACTTAATGGTGGGCGGGTGGACATTTCCAGAGAGACGGGCATTGCGGGTGATTTCTTAAAGGGAAAGAATGCAGCTGGCTAGCTCATAAGAGCACTTTTTGTTGAAATAGCGATAAAATATTGATAGAGACGCAACATTTCGTCGATGTTCAAGCGAGTCGATTGACTTCGAAGCATTATTATCACCAATAAGTTTTATCGCTCGCTGTTGGACTCTATCTAGTTGGTGCAAAGAGGTCTAAGGAGTACCAAGCCAGATAGGAGCGTTACACTCAAGCTTTGGGCAGATGTACGCCTGATATATTGTTGCCAGGTCAGAGGGGGTGAAAAATTTATTGCATCTCTTTAAGAAACCTGGACATTTCGCTTGCATTTTTGGCGATCTCGAACATGTGATCGTTCCTACTTAATGTTGAATTAAAACACATACCGAGAGGAAGGTTGAGAGCCGAGGAAAGAATATGAAAAGCTGAAGGCACTGTCATCAGCGATGGAGTGAATTGGATTAGATGTGACACACAGGAGATTATTCATAAAAGTGAGGAAGAGTGTCGGAGACATAACGGAGCCCTGGGGAACACCAGTGTTAACATGGAGAACATCAGACTTGAACCCATCCAATATAGCTTGTATTGAACGGTTCAAAGGTAGTTGCTAATCTATTGAAAAAGAGATTCATCGACTCTCACAGCCCGCAGTTTCGAAAAGAGAGCCTGATGCAAGTCTCTGTCAAATGCTTTTGATATATCAAGTGCAACGACCTTGCTCTGTTCTAGATTGTGCAAAGATTGGTTCAAGTTTACGGTGAGATATGTCACCAAACTTCGCCGTTCGGAGTCGGTGAAAAACTGTAGACCTAGAAGGGAACATTAGCGTGCACAACTCGAGTAGTTAATGAGTCAGCTAGGCCCTGATGTCTGACAGAATGCTTTCTGACAGATTTTCTTGCTGACAGATATGCTGCAAGTGAGCGTTGGAAATGAAGACGAGGAATTCTTCTTCTTATGGCGCTACAGTCCGGGGTGGATCTGGGCCTCAACCAACATGCCTCTAGAGCCAGCACGATCTTTCGTCAGCTGTCTCCAGCTGCCCACTCCTTCTGAGGTTGAGGTCCGTCTTTGTTGCGTTGCCCCAATGGCTCGGCTTCAAGGACTTTTCGATCCGGAGCAGTAGTGTCCATACGCTCTACATGATCTAGCCATCTCAACGATATCTTCAAAGTCTAAAAAGGTTTTAGAAAAGGTAACGCACTGTCATGTGACTCTTCAAAATCATTCTTGAGATGATCGTGCGCAATACAGAAGTGATCACTAGAGGAGCGATCTTCCTAAAGACTGCTCAACTGCTAGCTTACGCCGATGACATGACGTGATTGGTCGAACGTAGCGAGCCGTCAACCAGGCTAAACATTGAAGTCTTGGAATTGGAGCGAGTCATCACTAACGCATTTGTTGACATTCAAACGGAAGCGAATAAACTGGGTCTGAATGTAATTGAGGACAAATTGAAGTCTTTGAATGTGTGCCAAGAATGGATACATAACATCGAATTGTCAGACAGATTATCGCATTAGGTAGCACAAACTTCGAAGATGACTCTGTCTAGCTCGGCCTCATGGTAAATAGGAACAGTAACATCCATTCCAAAATCAAAGGCAGAATCAATTGCTGTTTTTTGGGCTCAAGTAATAGAACGCTCTTTTGAAACACTAAGTTGGCGTTGTATAACAGCTTGATGAACCCAGTCCTGCGCGGCGCGAAAACTTGGACGCTACTTAAAGCGGATGAGGAAGCCCTTAGTCTTTATGAAAGAAAAGTTCTGCGTGCAAATTTTGATGGCATCTAATAGATTTATTTTATGGGCTGTACAGCGACAAGCGTCTGGTCAAGCTCTTGACGTTGTGGAGTAATTGTGTTTTCGATTTTTGGTCCTGATTGCGTTGGTGACATCTGAAAGCGAAGATTTAACAAGAAGTCCATAGGCTGTACATGCGCCTGGTCGACCGCCCTCGGATACAATGCTTCCAATAACTAAGCCATGTAGAGCGCATATACACCACTCCTCCGGGATGAAAATCTTCAAGCTTTGAAAATCTTTCCTTCTTCAGGTTTCTGATTTCTCAATTTTTGTGTCACTGATATCTGTGCAAGATTTCAAATTCAAAATGTTTACTAGTGTTATGTCTCCTTTTGTTAATAGTTTAAAGTGAATTTGTTTTTTTTTGTTTTGTGTACTATTTAACAATGCAGAGTTTTCCAGGACGGCGGTTCTTTTATTGTAAACTTCCTAATGCAGAAAAGATAAAATAAAAATGAAAACATGTCCTCTATTGAGCTTCTGAATCTAAACAACTATTACAAAATCCAATGGTCACATTCCTTAGGCACCTGCATTAACAAAATCTTTCCAAACAGTAAACACTGGTCCTAGTTACGAACATAACAAGATAGTCGTTAGATTTAATTTGACAAATTGCCCGTTTCTATTTATCCCTCTGTATTGCAAAGTAAATCAACAATTAAAAGTTCAAGTTTGTTTTGACTCTATGAACAAGCTTTTCCTCTTTTAAGTGACGTTGTCACAATCTCCTGAAATATACATACACTCACAGTTGCACTGGAAGTTTATTTTAATTTCACCGGTATTTACAATAATTCAATGCTATGACAGGTAAAGGATTCCTAACGCAGTCAGACAGACCGGAATGTAGCATTTCCAAACATCTCTCAGCAATGTTCAACAAGAAGTAAGGAATTACAAAAATCCCTCAAAGCGCCAGCCTTCGTTCACCTGACATGCCACGTCCTCAGAACAGGCGCCCACCGGAGGACCATTTGCGTGGAAAGTGTAAGTGTGCAACACCATCTACATTCAATGTAAATCCCACTTCATTTTTGATCCCCTCAACCGGCAAAAAGCGAAATTAATTTGCTCTTATATTTGCAGATAGGGTTCAGTTCTCCAATTTACTTTCGGTCCTCCTTATCCAGGCGTCCTTTTGCATTCCATATTTAAATTAATTCACCTTCACTGGCAACGACATTCAAGACGCAGCGTAGTTTCAAGTGAGCAGTCCCTCTTCGGAGACTGCTTTAAATTCCCCGGACGGGAGAGAGAGAGAGAAAGAGAGAGAGTGAAGAAGCAATGTTATTAGCAATGTTTGACCTGAACTCAGGACAAGGAAAAGGATCAATTAGGATTTCAAGCCCGCCGGGAACGCTCGAGGTATATCTAATTTGATTACAATTTCAATTGAGTTTTACTTACTTGACACTTGACCATTTACTGGTCCCGCAGTGCTCTGCTGTACACCAGTTGGACTGTTTGACTTGGACCTCTCCACTCCACTGCTGCTCCGTCTATCCGATGGGGTGGCGATAGCGTCCTCACGACCGGTTCGATTGTCTGGAGTACTGGCAACTGAAAGGAGATAAAAAGGGGTTCGGTTGAATATTTGTGTTTCGTTTGAATAAAGAGTTAGTTCTTTTCTTTAGGGGATCCTCTTGAGAGAGAGGAGGTTCCCGAGAAAAGGAGGTATTTCTATTCAAGTGCGTTAAGTAGAAAAGAACTCTGTTGTCTTATTTGTTGAAATAATTAATTCCCATAGTCTCGGGCAGGACACTCAACGAGTAGCTCAGGGTCTTATTTGTATGGGAATTAGAATAATTTCAACTTGTTTTAAGAGGACTCTTGATTTTCTTTTGAAGTAAGTCAAAGTTGCATCTTAACTGAATAATTTGTGCTGTTCATTGGTTTTTTCTGATATGCGTAATATATTTTTTATATGCCTCCAAAGAACCTCCTTTGAACGAATCCTACATTCTGTCAAACGGCAAAACATAAGAAGCTACAAAACAGCTATTGCGTGCATTTGTTTGTGACAGTCAAAGCTAGCGCTATATTGTTCGGTTGTTGTCAAGATCGTTGAGTGATAAGAACAAACTTCTAGCAGAGACCGTTGGTACATAAAAGGAAGGAGGATGCATAACCATAGCGCACATAGAGGTTCAATCTATGTAATTAACGAGGTACAAATTTAGCTAGCTTCTGTGTTCATGGAGTGCAGCTCAGAAACAAATTTCGAAGCCATGGTCAGAAATGAATGCGTATTGCGAAGCCAGGTTTATGCAGCATGTGAAATCAGTGCACTTTTCGAGCTTTTTCCTGGGTGTTATACCGTTTGCTTCTGTATCAGAAACCAATGAGAAGGGACCTTGTCGACTGACAAACTGATTGAATAGCTGGTTTTCCCTGGGCCTATCCAAAGTTTGACGGTTTGTTAACGAATTGTAGTTGAATTAAACGTTACTGACAAACCATACAGTCACGTGCATATTAATTGGGAAAAGTATTCTTTTTTTTAAGTTGTTGATAGTAGGCTATGGTTTGTACGTCTTTTGTTTTTCAAATATTTTGGTAAGTTTAAGTAGGCTATGGGTTATATACTCTATTTTGAATGTTTTGAATGAATGTCCTAGTAAGACAAGTTTTGACCTGTAAAGGAAGTGGACAACAGCTGGTGTTGAGGAAGGCGTAGTCCTTAGGCGCCTTCTGGAAGTTGATCGAAAGGCAACAAAACCTTTGAGAAAACAGCTGTTGAACGAAAAAATGAGGCAGAAGTTACTTAATTGCTCTAAGAAGCATAAGAAATGGATAGTGGACAATCAGAAGAAAGTTATTTTCTATGACAGGAGTCGCTTTGAAGGCACTGGAAGTCTGTCAAACGATTTACAACGTAAAAAAGGCGAGAGCCACAAATAAATTTATTGGAAGTGAATTGTCGCTTTTCGTGATTGTTGATTGACTTTTTGTGAATTCTCTTCTCCTTTTTTCTTGTGGCATTATAGTCCGGGGTGGACTAGGGCCTGAACCAACATGCCTCTTCAGCCAGCACGATCTTTCGCCAGCTGCCTTCAGTTGCGCACTCCAAGTTGGTTGAGGTCCTTCTCCACTTGTGTGCGCAACCTTAGCCTAGGCCGTCCTCTGTTGCGCTGTCCCAATGGCTCGGATTCAAAGACTTTTCGGGACGGAGCAGTGGTGTCCATACGCTCTACATGGCCTAACCATCTTAAGCCTTGTATTCGTAGACTCTTGACCAGGCGCATGTCGCTGTACAGCCCATAGAGTTCGTCGTTTAATATTCTCATCCAGATGCCATCAACGCAAACAGGCCCAAAAATCGCACGCAAAACTTTTCTCTCGAAACGACTAAGAGCTTCCTCATCCGCTTTTAGTAACGTCCAGGTTTTTCTGCCATAGAGTAGGACTGGGATGTTCAAGCTGTTATATAAAGCGCCTCGGTAGATCGCTTTATTACTCAATTGCCTCTTGAGCCCAAAGAAACAGCGATTGACAAGCGTTTGATTTCGGTACTGATGTTGTTGTCCCTGTTTACCGCGGAGCCGAAGTAGACGAAGTCCTTGACTACCTCGAAGATTTTGCTGCCTAGTATGACGCTCTGTCTCAGACGTCGATGTTGTGTGTCCTTTCTTGATGACAACATGTACTTCATTTTGTCCTCATTTACCGCCAGACCCACTTTAGCCGCTTCCACTTCAATGCCAACAAACGCCACATTGACGGCTCGCTTTTTGTGAATTAGTTTCTGAAAATGATTGCTTCGGTAAGAGATGGCAAAAAAAGTTAATAACAATTGTTGGCGCGACAGTCCACATCGGGACCAGGGCCTAGCTTGCTTATCAACTATTCGTGTTGTGCGCACTATTGTTCTCTCACGAGTAGAAGGGACCTACAGTTTTTTACCGACTCCCAACGGCGCAGTTTGAGAAGCTTTCTTAGACAGTTATTACTCTTTGAGTGCTGTCAGTAGCTCGAAAGATGTGGTGCCGTGAAAAATTCGAGGTGTTCATCCGGGAATCGAACTTAGACCCTTTGGCGTGTGAGCGTCGTACTATAGCCACTACGCCACGGCGGCCACAATGTTTCGGCCTGAATAAGTCTGCCACTAGATGGATGCGATTTTGTGTCATGTATGATGAACAGCACCAAATACGTGGAAGTTTTAACTCAAATGCTGCTCCCAACCATTCAGAGGAGACGTGCCATAGCAAATTAAATATTCAAACAGGATCTTGCTCCATGTCATACATAAAAAAATTAAACAATATTTTGCAAACCATAAAATTGTTTTTCTGGATTGGCCTGGCAACTCCCCTGACCTCAATCCAATTGAGAATCTGTAAGCTATTACCAAAGGAAGGCTCAGGAAGAGAAACTGCACCACAAAAACTAAGCTGATTTCGTCTATTATTGAAATTTGCTTTCATGACGAAGAAATTAAAAATATATGTTGTTTCATCAATGCCAAAAAGAGTCAACGCACTCATAAAAGCTAAGGGAGTTCATATAACGTATTAAAATTGACCTGTGTTATTTTTTTTTCTTTTTGTATTGAAAATATAGTAAAATATATTGAAAATTTCGTGTGTCCCAATTAATTTACACACGACTGTATGTTCTAAAGAGCACTGTCAAATGGAATTCTTCTTTCCTTGGTTTACGTTCTGTAATTAGTCCATTAACAGACTTTGTTTAAGATTTGAATGTTTTCCTGTAATATGAAGTGGGTTACAGAACATACTGTATGCTTTCTAATAAATTTGGATTTTCCGCCTAAAAATATGCACTATATTTTTTCTACACTTTTTTCAGAATACAATTTAGGCAGCACAAGGAGGAAATAAATGTTTAAAATTATTTATGTGAACTATATTGACTCATTAGAAACATAATTCTTGATGTCTCGTAGTTTTACCACTTTACTTCTTCATTTTACTACAACAGGAGGTGTATTCCATCGGAAAGAGGGAAATTGAGAAGTAAATATAAGGTTTGGCTTGCATTTGCAATGCCTTCTTTTAAGCCATTAACGAAATTTCATGCACATAGGGACGAGTTGAATCTGAAACGCTTTTTGTTTTATAAACAGTGTTACTTCTCCCGATCAGTCGTGTAAAAGGCCTCTAGATGTTGAGATCACCTCTAAATTGGTTGCTGACAAAGCTTAACCTTGTATATGTTAGGAGAAGGAGAAAAGGTGTTTGGAGTACTTAAGCTCTTCCACATGTTTCAATGGAGCCCAGAAACATTTGGAATGGGTCAGAGGCGAGGTGTATTGTAAGAAACAACCTCTCTCACAATTTCCGCAATGGTATTCAAATTGGTATTTTCTTGTGCAAGGAATGAGGAGACATCGAAACTCGGGGATGAGCTTTGAAAAGGTTATCATTGATGATTAGATAAAAGTCTTCTAATTTGAGCCATTGGGGCAACGCTATATAGGACGGCATAGGCTAAGTTGTCGCACACAAGTGGAGAAGGACCTCAACCAACTTGGAGTGCGGAACTGGAAGCAGTTGGAGAAAGATCATGCTGGCTGGATGGGCATGTTGGTTGATGCCTAGGTCCACCCCGGACTGTAGCGCCACAAGAAGAAGAAGGAGAAGATAGACATAACTGCTCCTGTCATCTTCTTCTAAATACTGCCATTTAATTTTAAAAATTCGGATCAGAAGGTTTTCACTGGCACACATACAAATCAAAGTGCATTGGAGAAGTTTTCCGGAAAAGCCTAGATTACAAATTTGTTCAAACACATCATTAGGAAATTACATTAACTTGGTTTACTCCTCGAAATACATGTGACTGTTGAGGCTTTCTCATCAACTACTCGTGTTGTACGCGCTACTGTTCTCTCACGAGTAAAAGGGACCTACAGTTTTTTGCCGTCTCCGAACGGCGATGTTTGAGATAGATTTTTATACAGTTATTACTCTTTGAGTGCTGCCAGCAGCTCGAAAGATGTGGTGCCGTGAAAAATTCGAGGTGTTCAACCGGAAATCAAACTTAGACTCTTCGGCGTGTGAGCGTCGCACTCTACCCATAACGCCACGCCGGCGAAATTTATTTATTAAGTATATATTCATAGATTACAATTCCGAAATGAAAACTCCTTCCGCAAAGAATGAGTTATGATCCATAGCGAGCAGTAAAATAAACTCAACCAAATCCTGGTGGAACCCATTTCAACACTGAACGTATCAGAATGCCAAACTCCCAGTTTAAAAGTCCATCAATACCGAATGCTTTTAAATTCACTAAGCCCAAAGGATTTCAGAGGACCTTATCTAGGAAAGAACACTTTTGATGCTAATATGAAAGAATTGATTACTGCTAGTCGATTATTGGTGCTTCGATTCTCATAAATATTTATGACCAGACGCCCGAAGCCTCCGAGGAGTTGATTTCATAATCCTATTGGCAAGCTACCCCTAGCATTATACATTATTTATTGTTTTCTTTTTTACCACAGCTACAAAATTCTCCCATTCAATAAGGGTTTGTTCTCGGAACGCGAATGAAAAGCCTTGCGAAATGGACCTGAAAAGCAAGCAACCCTTACCTATTATCTTGTTTCTCGAAAGATTATGTAGTTGAAGTGAGTAAAAGTTTAACACCCTGATAACCATCATTTCAAGTAATAAAATTTGCAACTACTACTACTATTCGTACCACTGCTACAGGTTCCTAGAGTTTCAATACAACACAACCACGCACATAAAAGGCGCATGAAGAGAGACCCTTTTCATCAGACCCATCAGAGAGTTGGTAGCACGGTGGTGGTACCGGTAGCATCCTCTTTTTTCCATCTGCGCAACTATGAAACTCCATCTGGATACGTTATTAAAATGAAATTTAATTTCAACCGCATCCAGGCTGAACTACCTGTTGAGGGATATTTAAGGCAGCAGGGTTTCGGTTGCGGTAAATCGGGTTACTCCTGCATACCGGAGTCATAACAATGCAAACATGTACATTGCTTGTCGGGTAGATACGAGCGGTCTGATATCTGAGCTGACGTCTTTTGTAGAGGGAATTATTTCAAGGAACCCAATTTTCGGGACGGTTTGATGGAAGGGTGCTTCTGGTCGGAACAGCATGGGAGAAGGAAGTAGTTTGCTCGTTTGTGGTTCAAATAATGAAGTGAGATGAGGTGTGTTATGGGAGACTATGGTATTCTGTATGTTCTGAGTTGAAGTGTAGTTTGGGGAATGCGTTATGATTATGAAATGGTTAGTTTAGCAATTCGGAAGAACCCCGAAAGCTTTTTAAAAATATGTTTCGAGCTTGTACACGAACGTCATATGACAATGCGTAACAGTTCAAAATGTCAAACTTATTTCTTCGAAAACTTTAACGAAGAAATGAGTGTCGTAAGACGACTTTACTATATTCATTGGAAGATGATTAATTTAAAGGTGTCCTAAACGTACCATGGTTGATTATGAAGCGATTTTAAGGAAACCGTGAACTTGAATGGAAATATTCATGGTTAGAGGTCAAAAAGGAACAGAGATTTTTTCCTCAATGCCCCGTGAATAGCTGTCCAATGAAATTTTAAACGGCGTATTCAATGAAGCAGGTTGAAGAAGTTTATTGTTTATATATGTTTATTTCCGTTGCTTACAAATTCGGTATGCATCAATTAAGAAACCAATAATTTGCCATTCGTTTTCTCTTTAAAATTTGTAACACTTAAAATTTAAGCATTCTAAAATGTTAAGTGCTAAAATGTTAAGTGTTTAAAAATTTTAAGGAAAAACGAATGGCAAATTATTGGTTTCATAATTGATGCATACCGAATTTTTAAGCAACGGAAATAGTGCCTGTAAGGAAACGATGTGATTTATTATTTTTTTAAATTCTACTCACGTCAAAAGCTAATTTGCGTAATCATATTTTTTACACTCCTGCGCATCCGTTTTACGTTAACCTTAATCAGTCAGATGTACACGTGAAAGTAAAAACAATTAATTCTTATTCTTTGGTTCACCACTTTCACATTTTTCAAAACTACCTTATCGACATTGTCCGATTGATAAAGTGCATTCGCATGAAGAAGAGTCCACTGTTTGAGAAAACAAATTGTGTTCACCGCTTATACACCTTCTAGGACTAATGTTACTGTTTCCTTAGAATACAAAGCATGTATGTAAGCTTAAAAAGCAGTTATATATTATAAGTTATTTTAAAACGCATGTACAATTTGAAAAGACCGCATAGTTAAAACCAAATATCATTGGATCAGGTGAACCAACTTTTTCGAGCTTGAAATTATGTTTTTTGCGGTTTGGGGCAAATCAAAGGAGATAATAATAATAGTAATAACTACATGGTGCGACAGACCATAGGGTCCAGAGCCCCTAAAAGGGACCTACAGTTCGACTCCGATTGGAGAAGTTTGAGAAGCTTTTTCTTAGTCAGTATTACTCTTTGAGTGTCGTCAGCAGCTCGAAAGAAATGGTACCGCGAAAAATTCGACGTGTTCAGCCGGGAATCTTGATTTGGACTTTCGGAGTGTAAGCGTCGCACACTACCTACCTCTACGCCAAGGCGACCAAAAGGGGTTAACTCCAAGCTTAACCAAACAAACATCAAGACCGGCAAAAAACTGTAGGTCCCTTCTACTTGTGAGAGAACAGTAGCACGCACAACACGAGTAGTTGATGAGCAAGGTAGGTCCTGGTCCCCCTTTGGACTGTAGTGCCAACAATTATTTTTATATACGAAGTCCTTATGCAAGTATTCCAAATTCGTACAAATTTGGTAGGATTTTTTTTCTGTTGCGGGGTTACTTGGAATTCAATTTTCATGCATAATAAAACCAATGGACATTGCTGTAGGTGCGCAACTCGTGTATGCATGCATTAACATTTTGATACAACATCAATTATCCACTGATTTACATCCAACAGAGCCTCATGAATTTCCAGCACGATTCATTTCAAATAACTTTTGTTAGGTTGGTTGCGAGGTTGTTGTTGTTTAAGATTTTTTTTTTCAGATTTTAAGGTACATTGGCGTTGAAACTGGTGCGAAGAAAAATGTTTCCATTAATATATACGATAACATAACATTTTTTCACGCGACTACTTTCATTAATGTGCACATTTATTTATCTTCTTCTTCTTGTGGCGCTATAGTCCGAGGTGAGCCTGGGCCTCAACCAACATGCCTCTCCATCCAGGACGATCTTTCGCCAGCTGTCTCCAATTGCGCACTCCTTCTGAGGTTGAGGTATTTTTTTTAGTCTAGGTCGTCCCCTGTTGCGTTGCACCAATACCTCGGATTCAAAGATTTTTCGGGCCGAAGCAGTGCGGTCCATACGCTCTACATGGCCTAGCCATCTTAAGCATTTTATCCGTAGACGCTTGACCAGGCGCATGTTTCTGTATAGCCCATAGAGTTCGTCGTTAAGTCGCACGCAAAACTTTTCTCTCGAAAAGACTAAGGGCTTCCTCATCCACCTTTGCTACAGGCCAAGTTTACACGCCATAAAGTAGAACTGGGATGATCAGACTGTCATATAGAGAGAGGGCTTTGTTACTAAATTGCCTCCTGAGCTTAAAGAAACAGCGATTGGCAAGAGTGATTAAGCGTTTGATTTCTTTACTGATATTGTTGTCCCTGTTTACCGCGGAGCTGAAGTAAACGAAGTCCTTGACTACCTCGAAGTTTCTGCCTAGTGTGACGCTCTGTCCGAGACGTCGATATTGTGTGTCTTTCCTTGATGACAGAATGTACTAACCATAGTTTTGCCCTCATTTACCGCCAGACCCATTTTAGCCGCTTCCGCTTCAATCCCAGCAAACACCTCGTTGACGAATCGCTGTGTTCGTCCAATCATGTCAATGTCATCAGCGTAAGCTAGCAATTGAACTGACTTCTGGAAGATCGTGCCTCTGGTGTTGACTTGTGAGCTACTCACGATCTTCTCGAGGATGATGTTAAAGAAGTTACATGACAGTGCGTCGCCTTGTCTAAAATGTTTTCTGACATTTAAGCCCTCGGTGAGTTCGGTACCGACCTTAACGGAGCAGCGAGAGTTCTCTATCGTCATCCTACACAATCTAACGAGTTTGGTAGGAATGCCAAAACTAGACATGGTACTGTCTGTTCGTCTCTATGCACACTGTCATATACGACCTTAAAATTGCCAATAGGTGGGTGTCGATTTGCACTTCTCGGGTCTTTTCCAGGATCTGCCGTAATGTGAAAATCTGGTCTATTGTGGTTGCGAGGTTGTTGTTATTTAAGATTTTTTTTCAGATTTTAAGGTGCATTGTCGAGAAAAAAGTTTCCATTAATATACGATGATATGACATTTTTTCACGCGACTACTTCCATTAATGTACACATTTATTTATTTGCCAAATTATATCTGTCAGTCTAAGCATTCATTTCTTGTAGAAATTGGGCTCAGTTTAAAAAGTTCGTGCAATTCTGTAACTTATCTACAAAAGTTTTAATATTTTGAAATAGAATCTGAAAAAGCAACATCACGCACGAGCACGACATATGAGTGAGGAGAAAGAATATTTAGTCTTTTCTTTAGGAACCCAGTTATTTCCGGGAAAGAACCTGCTTATTTATTGGGAGTAGAATTTTGAAGAGTAAGACCCAATTCTGCAAAAGTTTCATAGTATTTGCAATTTCTTTAATAATAGATTTATCCTTGAGTATCTTGCCGGCTTCAATGTAGACATTTTTATAATTTAATTTAAAAGTTGCCTTAGTTTGAATATAAAACAGGCAAATGAAAGGAAGTCGAAAAGGGTCGTAACTCGCGTGGAGCCTTAATATGAAGTAAAAAACCTGTCCAGTTTTTTATCTTTCAGGCAAAAGTCTCTTCAAGATTGCAGTCAATATTGCATAATATAAACAAAATAGGAAAACTCTTATCAAATCACGTAATTCTACTTCTGAGTGCCACTTCTTCGTGGCGAACTTTTATACTTCACTTATCGATCGAAGACAAGCTCGCCGATGAAGTTCCAAGTAATTATTAAGTTTCACATCGACGGAAAAAAAAATCTTTAAGTATACTCATGGAAAAGACTGTGCATGTGACTGCCAAAGATCTTCTGATTGAAGACCAGAACTAAATTAGTCATATCAGCAACATTTCAAAGTTTGTGGTTGAACGGACTTGGAGCTGTTTGTTCAAGTGTTCTATTGTTTATCATCGGATGTGTGTGTGGGTCAGATAAACAATTTCTGCTGGCTTGGAATAAAAGATGCTGTCAAGACATCAACGAATGATTAAAAACAAATATTGAAAGTTGTGCAGACATTAAAAATATCGAACTGTGCTTCTTGGGTAAAGAACATCTATGAACAGGTTTTTCAACGCGGACATTGTTTGAATTGGTGATGTTCTTCCTTTATCTAAAATTCGAACAATCTGACCTGAACTGTTCCTGACCTGACCTGAACTATTATGAGGTGTTTGCTTTCAGGTTAAGAAACAACCAACCAAAGGTACGTGTTCACTTCTGTATCCATAGGAAGGGTAAATCAAACGCAAAAAGACCTTGCCCTCACAGGTTGTCCTAGCTCCATCCAATACACCACTTCCAGGCTTCCATCCAGTTCAATTTGCACACCCAAAACAAAAACACACTCCTTTACAAGTTCATCATTTTAATAAATTCACACCAATCATTTGACAATCACAAGCACAACTCCTCAACAAGATCCACTTCTCATTTCAAGGCTTCTTCCGAGTCTGGCTGCCTTACTTGCTGCGCACTTGAAGAGGCAACGGTTGTTGTAGGTGACTGCATCCGAACCGCAAACTGGATCGAAATTCCTGGGACAAATGCAGGCAGGTCCCTCTTCCAAAGGTGACAAGGCGCTGACACTCAGAATAATGGCGAAGAATATCGCGAGGAATACTGGTAGCAACTTCATGGTGATTTCGTACGAAGAGCAAAGGCGCTAATACTTCCTTCAATCTGAACTCTTACGCTTTTATACGAGCGTTTATCTATGTAGATCGGCACTGTTTGTCGTATTGATATATTATCGATGGTGAGTGGGGAATTCATACCTTTTCTGTTTGCTAAGTCTGGTCTTGATTTGGAGGGGAATAGCACACGCACATGAAAAAATATATTTGTAGAGAGTGTTGTTGATTTCAAATATCCGCAGCAGAGTTGTTGTGCGGCACAGCAAACAGTAAATATATTAGGACTTTGTTTTTTTTCTACTGCAAGTGGACTATAGATTATTAATTTTAGTTTAGTTAACGGGTACTTCTGTTTATGAGACAGACAAGGGTATGGCGTGAATGAGTTTCTGCATTTTTTTAGATATACCATTCATTTGTGTTTTTGAATACTGTGGGCGGATGTGTTCAACAAGTTGGCACAGATCAGTTTAAGCTGCTCCTCCAAGTGCGGGGTTTTATTCAGTTAAAAAATGGGAGGGGGGGGGGGTTGACTTCATTCTTACACAGTGGGAGAAAATTGATGAATGATTTGAAGTAAACACCTTGTGTTACAACGCTCTTTAAATGTTCTTTTGATTGAATGTTCTTTTGATTGTTTGCTTTATTGACTTCGTTTTGTTTGAGCGCGCATCAAAGCTTGGCAGCAGAAAAAAGAACAAGGCGAACATGAAAGGCAGCCGGATTCAGTCCTGTTCATTTCGATGTGTTGATTAACGCAGAAGGCCGACTGTATAAAATGACTACAAATATGGCGGGCTTGTCAACTGGGCTTAAACTAGGTTATTTGTCATGGCTTGACAAATGAGGTTCCTACCAATGTGTATCATGTTAATTTAGTTCAACGAGTTAAATTAGCTTCCATCTGCCTTGACTTATTTTCTGTTTGGCGAATAAAAGTTGATAACATGTGGCAAGGTTAAACAAAACATCGTTCGCAATCGATTGTTAAGTTGACACAAGTGAAGACCAAGTTTGAATTGACGGTCGGAATTTTCCTGTTGTGTACTTTAATAAGATTGAAAGAGAACAAGTTGCTCCCAATAATAAAATAAGGTTAATTTGGACAAAAAGTTTCAATTATTGGCTCCTCATTAGGAATGAATAGCATTTTCTGCTCCAACCGTTAGATAGAGAAATATTAGCACATTATGAGCGGGTAGCCTAGCATATGAACTATGCTGCATAGCAAAATAAGCAATAATTGCGCGATCCAAAAAATATAATATTTGCAAAAGTAATTGTTAGATTTTCATAAAATTTGGTAATATAGTACCTACAACTTTACCTTTCTTCTATTTTATAAAGAGTTTTGTACTAAAACAACGGGGAATTTTATACGGCCCGATTACAATTTTACCCCGTTAGAAGCTCTGGGAACTTGATTGGAAAATTCTTTTCTATTTTACCATTTGAACCCAAGATCTAGTGATTACTCTTTGTATCCAGAGTACTCAAAGCCGATATGTCACTTAACTGAGAAAAGGTTGGCGAGTGTTTTTCAAATTCTCCAACAGACTTCCTGAAAAACAGTTTTAGAAGTGCAGATCGCTTCAAAATTTGGTGTTATAGATTACCGAGCACCAAATGATCGGGACCTTACTTCAAAGGGTATAATTCGAGTGCATTAAAGAAATCTATTGCTTACCGCTAACCCCGAACGGCGGCTTCTGAATGTAATTTTTCCACAATTTACTCTGTGAAGGCATTGTCTCAACTTGAAGGAGGTTAAGGCTATCAAGCAAGTTACTCGATAATCTTCATCTACTTTGAGCACTTTCAGCTCGCTAAGGTTTCCTGGTGGTAAATACCTTTTTAAGTCAGAAAAACATATCCCAATGCACAAATTTTTTCTACAACTCCGTTGTGCACTGCCCTGTGTTGGACAAGGGTCGGTATTGTAGTGTATCGAAAAAGCATTTGACAATTCTACCAGGTGTACCCGTATGAAGTGAGCGTTAAGATACAAATGTTTCGATAGGGAACATTTGTTGTAAACGAGCCCTTATTTTTGTTTGTTTGTTTGCTATTACATCTGTGAAAAATTTTGTAGTATACATGAAGCCATTGAACAGACAACATCATATTTTTTCATCGTGTTAAAAATGTCGAATTCTGTACCAGAAAGTAATGATTTGCGGAAAGCATTAATTTTTTGTTTTCATTTGAAGAAAAGTGCTGCAGAGTCGCATCGAATGCTTGTCGAGGCATATGGTGATCATGCTCTATCAGAAGCAACATGCAAAAGATGGTTTCAAAGGTTCAGAAATAATGATTTTGATGTGAGTAATGAAGAACGTGGAAGACCACCAAAAAAGTTTGAAGGCGCCGAATTGCAAACGATATTGGATGGAGATGACACTTTGAGTCAAAAGCATATGGCAGCAATATTAAATGTTGCACAACAAACAATTTGTGACCGTTTAAAAGATATGGGAAAGATCCAAAAGTGTGGAAAATGGGTGCTACATGAATTAAATGAAAGACAGCTGGAAAACCGAAAAAACACTTGTGAAATTTTGCTTCAAAGACACGAAAGAAAATCGGTTTTGCGCCGGATTGATACTGGCGATGAAAAATGGATTTATTTTAAGAATCCTAAACGGAAAAAATCATGGGTTAATCTGGGACAACCATCAACATCGACTGCAATACCAGATCGATTCGGCAAGGAGACAATGCTGTGTGTTTGGTGGGACCAGAGAGGTGTGCTGTAAGGATGCCGAAAAACAGTAAGATCAACTATGTTTAGATTAACTTAGAGCATCCGCATAGGGTTAGTAAGATAAGTGTAAGAAAAGAATATGTTAAGCTAGTTTAAGAAAATTTGTCTAGTATATAAGTATAACCCTGAATTTTCAAATTTTCAATAAAAAAAAGGTGTGGTGTACCACGAGCTCCTAAAACCTGGTGAAACCGTTAATACTGATCGAGAAACGACCAGAATGGGCCAGAAGACACGGCAAGTTCATTTTGCTTCATGACAATGCACTTGCACACAAAGCAAAACCGGTTCAGGATACAATCAAAACATTTCGCTGGGAGCAGCTACCCCACCCGCCGTATTCGCCAGACTTGGCTCCTTCCGACTACGATTTGTTTTCATCGATGGGACACGCTGTGGCTGAGCAGCACTTTGATTCCTACGAGGGGGTCGAAAATTGGGTGTCTGATTGGTTTGCTTTAAAAAACGAACAATTTTATTGGCGTGGTATTCATAAATTGCCAGAGGGGTGGTCAAAATGTGTAGAAAACAATGGCCAATACTTTGAATAAAATGGTTTTAATTTCCTATTAATAACTAGTGTTTTATTTTCAAAAAAATAACGATATAGAAATAATTACATGGCGCAAGAGTCTCCAGAGGGACTAGGGCCTACTTTGCTCATTAACTACTCATGTTGTGTGCGCTACTGTTCCCCCACGAGTAGAAGCAATTATAGCGTCTATTTTCATAGTCCTCCGCCGCAATCAAGCACTCTTAAATGCTTGAGAATGTCGTCTTTAATAATAACAATAATTGTTGGCGCTACAATCCAAAGGGGGACCAGGGCCTAGCTTGCTCATCAACTACTCGTGTTGTGCGCGCTATTGTTCTCTCATGAGCAGAAGGGACCTACAGTTTTTTTGCCAACTCCGTGCGGCGAAGTTTGAGAACGTGTTTTATACAGTTATTACTCTTTGAGTGCTGCCAGCAGCTCGAAAGAGGTGGTGCCGTGAAAAATTCGAAAAATTGGTGTTGAGCTGGGAGTCGAACCTGGACCCTTCGGCGTGTGAGCGTCTTACTCTACCCACTATGCCACGGCGACCACAGAATGTCGTCTTTGGCACAGATTATATTTTGAAGGCTATCATTTTAAAAACATAGTAGTACCTGAGGCCATTAATATCGACATCTTATTTTCGGAATAAGTAACTTCAACTCAAGTGGTTGCCGTGCCGTAGTGGGTAGAGTGCGACGCTCACTCGCCGAAGGGTCTAGGTTTCGATTCCCGGCTGACCACCTCGAATTTTTCTCGACACCACCTCTGTCGAGGTGCTGACAACACTCAAAGAGTAATAATTGTCTAAAAAAGCTTCTCAAACTTCGCCGTTCGGAGTCGGAAAAAAACTATGGGTTCCTTCTACTCGCGAGAGAACAACAGGAGTTGTTGATGAGCCAGCTGGGCCCCGGTAACTTCAATTCAAACTCAAATCTTCTATAAATCTATTTGTGAAAAAGATTTGTATTTAGACATAGTCCAGACTGTTTCGAGAATCGTGAGTCATTATTCCATTCTGAAGAATATGCAAAATGACTATCCATCAAACTGATCTAAATACAAAGCGGTAAAGATAAGAGTTTTCTGAGATTCCTTTTATTGTGTTTAAGAAGATTAGAAATTTCTGCTAAATTATCATTCGCGTTCAAATTTGCAATTAATTTTTCTTTATTTACTGATTCATGATTAGTTAGTGATTGGAGATGAGTATGTGCGGCTGTTCTTATTCATTGCGGTGAGTCAGCATTCATTTACGAGACATTATTATTGTCCGGATTCTTTTATCTTATCTGCTATTAGTAAGATAACTGAGAAACAGATTAATCAAGCTAATTTTAGTTAGATGGTATTGAATTGTATTAAAATTATCGAAATGTATTACATTTAGTTCTAAATACGTTGTGTAGAGTGACCGATTCTAGCTGCTTCATCGCCTACTGAGCAATATCGTGGTTGAAGAATGCTATTTTTTGTTACAAACTAAACATGGTTAAGTACAGTTCAAAGTTCCAAAGAGCTTAATTTTCTTTTAAGAATATTAGAAAGACAATAAGTTCAAAGAGTTTGACACTAGCCTACTGCGTCCAATATATTGGATTGTAAATATTAGAGTTGAGTTCTTTTCGAAATAAAAAGCCATGCCATCAAATCATTTATGCTGCAAGACAATATCAATCTTTAAGCAATTTGACGACCACTTGTTGATGACGACAGTAATCCCCAACTGCGGTAGTTCTTCAGAAAATATGTATGAATATTCGATCATGGCGTTCTGTGCCACTTCGTCACCTTATACGGTCACAGATTTGTTGCTTGAATCAAGCATACACCTCGAAGTTTATTTAGGGTTTCCCAAAGTTTCTCAGAAAAAGAGCATTTATTGGCAATGGACAACTTCCCGAAAATAGACCTTTGGTTCAGCCAAACGTGTATCCTTCTGATTCCTTATGGACGTCACTAAGTTGCCTTGTTCTATGCACTGAGTCGGCTTGGGCATAGTGATGTCTCTGCGACGCCTGTGGAGAAGGTGAAGACACTTCAGAACAATTTCTCTGTCAGTGTCCCGCTTTCGCTCGTATCAGGTCGCAGCTATTTGGCGTTGATGTGGTGGGAACCGAAAACCTAAGTTCAATATCACAGAAGCGTCTTGCTTTTTCTTCGGAAAACCAAGAAATTACATTAGATGAAGGTTACTGCCTGGTAGCACAATGGATTCGTGTCTGAGCGCTCCAGTGCAGTTAAAAAAAAAAAAAACAAAAAAAAAGTTGTCTTATTTATAAAAATCGACCATATCTCTGCTTCCTCTCCTTATGAAACTTGATTTTTATTTTTTGATTTAAGATCGAATTTTTAAACATATCTGCCTTTTGTTGGCCTTCAAGCCCCAACAGAGAAAATTTCGATCGACTGACATCTAAAAAATTTCATTCCCAAAAATATGTTACTAAAAAATTTCTTCAATCTTATTTTTAGGACCTTTATATAACGAATTCAAATCAGAAATTTCAACAGAGAAATTATATAAAGGTTTAAGGGTGCAAAAATTGTCTTAGATTAGAAGTAGTATTTAAACAAACGCACACACTTAACGAGTGGTTTCTGAAAGCGCTAGAGCCTGGTTTAATTTGTCATATAAAGCAAACATTTATTTTGTTATTTATGAACTTCTACTAGTCCTTGTTAATCTCAATTTTTGAATTTCCAGAGGAGAATTTTAATTTCTAGAAGCTGAGCAGAAATTCACTTCTGTGGATAAATTCCTTAAAGAAACTTGTGTGGCTCTATTTATTTTTATAAAATATTCTAAAGGTTTTTGGCACTTAGCTGAAAGACAAAATTAATTGTAAACTATCGAGAGTATAAATTTGGTTTAAGTATTCAAACATTTGGTTTTATTGAAAAAAACATTAAAAATACATCACTTAAAGTCCGCAAGAAGTGACGAGAATTGTTCTCATTTAGCAGGCAATTTCTGAATATAGGGCTACAGTCCAAAGGGAGACCACGGCCTAGCTTGCTCATCAACTGATCGTGTTGTGCGCGCTACTGTTCTCTCACGAGTAGAAAGGACCTACAGTTTTTTGCCGACTTCGAACGGCGAAATTTGAGAAGCCTTCTTAGATAGCTAGTACTCCATGAGTGCTGCCAGCAGCTCGAAAGAAGTGGTGCCGTAAAAAATTTCGAAAAATTGGTCTAAAGGTGGGAATCGAACCTAGACCCTTCGGTGTGTGAGCGTCGCAGTCTACCCACTACGCCATGGCAGCCACAATTTCTGAATATCATGTCAAAAAAATTGGTCGTATCTGACAACGAATCATTGAGCCTTCTTCGACTTTCTTAAATTAAGCAACAAATTATTTTTAATTCCTCTAACCAAACGGCGGAAAGACTGCAATCTGAATTATACAAAAGGATTCCCCACAGACCAGATTTACCAATTCTTTGTAACCTATGTAACATGAGGAAGAGAGAAGACATCTTACATTTTATTGGTGTTTGTCCGGTTCTAAAAGAATTTCGACTAACAATTTTCGAAAAACTTGTTTTAGACGAATATGAAGTAACGTGCACCTTAAATGGAGAAAAGGGATGGAAGGCCTTATACGATTATTCAGTAGCAGCACTTTGTTATAGAAAACGTATCATAGTTGGAGATTTTTAATGTAAAACGTATGTATGTATTTTGTCAACCTGATAGGCGGCCATAGGCCAAACCATAAATGACTTAGGTTAAACTTTACATTGTAAGATATTTATTGAAAATAAAAGTCA
The DNA here is from genome assembly GCA_955652365.1 of Eristalinus aeneus. Lineage (NCBI taxonomy): Eukaryota > Metazoa > Arthropoda > Insecta > Diptera > Syrphidae > Eristalinus > Eristalinus aeneus. The sequence goes on along the minus strand of OY019131.1, from coordinate 7,064,820 downwards.
AACTAACTAACTATCTAACTTATTACAAAAGGATTTCATAATTTGTGATTCGATCAATTGACTTCACTTGATGACCCTGACTTCAGAATTAAAATAATTCCTTCCGAGCAATCTTATGACTGAAATCAATTGAATGCAAGTCCTTAGAATTACCTTGCAGCCACTGAAGTCACTTTGAAGTCTTCAGCATTCACTTGAAGTCACCTGCATTCAATTGAATTTATTTGAGACTTCAAAAAATTTCGGTGCATTCTTGAGACTTCAAAATATTGGTTGAAGTCTTTGGGACTTCAAACGATTTCGTCGAAGTCTTTCAATTTTGAACAAGCCTGAAAAGCTGATGCCTTGCTTTATTATTTTAAAAAAATTATTGGATAACAGAAGTTTATTCCCAATGACATGATCCACTGATTCTTCCGATTGTTGTGAAGATTTTTCTTCTGTTTCACTACCACTGATTTTGAAGACAGAGGGTGTTGTTTCGGTTCTGAGCCTTTTAAAGCTAATAGAAAGTTTATCGTCTGAGAAGGATCTCTTACGATTTGAACTTTCGGTTTCAATGCAGAAATTGGGGTCAGCCTCGTAGTCATCTGATGAAAAGCCACTTTCCACTTTCATTCTTGTTTACCACAAATTTAGTTGAATTTAATAATACACAACACTTTCGCGCGACAAAATCCAAGCAACAGCTAATGACTCAACTGGCAAGACAATTGCACCTGTTGGGTCTCGAAAGAAGAAAACAATTATCTATGATGGTTTCGTTTTTGATGCACCATGCTTGAGCATAACTGCATCTCTTTTCTTTTGTTTGCATAAGTATGGCTGTTATCATTTGTATTTTGTTATTCATTCATTCATTCATTCATTCTCAATTGCCAGCATGTTCCACTACAGGGGTCGCGAAGGCAACGCACGCACGAGAGATCTTCAGGCCGGTCGATCTTCCGCCATTGACTCTATCTCGTCAGATGCAATGCTCAGGCGTAACTAGGCGAGTTTATGGACTTGGTCCAGCCACCTCGTTCTGGGTCTGTCAAGAGGTCGCCTACACGATGGAACTGCATCTAAGGCACGCCTCAGAAGTCGTGATGAAAGGGACATCCGCGCCACATGGCCAAACCATCGAAGTATAATCCTTTCCACTCGGAGAAGTAGCTGCTCAGCATTAAGTTTCCCCCGCACCGCTGTGTTTTCTCGAGAAACTCCAGCAACAGCACGAAGAAATCTTATCTCGGCAGCTTTAATTCGCGATCCTATTCTCTCTGTCATTACCTAGTAGCCTATGTACACTAAAATATATATAGAGGGAGTAAAACAAAAGTACCCCCCCACCCCTTTCTAACATCATCACATTCGAGCACTCCCCTCCGCCCACTATTTGTGTATTCTCACATCACCTATCGATGTAAATTGCAAGGCATCAGTCTTTCAGGCATGTTCAAACTTAAAAGACTTCAACGAAATCGTTTGAAGTCTCAAAGACTTCAACCAATATTTTTGAAGTCCCAAGGAATGCACCGAAATTTTTTGAAGTCTCAAAGAATTCAATTGAATGCAGGTGACTTTAAGTGAATGCTGAAGACTTCAAAGTGACTTCAGTGACTGCAAGGTAATTCTAAGGACTTGAATTCAATTGATTTCAGTCATAAGATTGCTCGGAAGGAATTATCCAGTCAAGACTTCAGAAATGAATGCGAATTTGTTTGTTGAAATCTTAATTCCACAGCGAAAGTAAGCAACTTCCTTTTGGCAGAAGTGTAAAAGAATGAAATCTTTTGGTTTAGGAAATCAATGGACTTCATGTATCTGATTTTTCAATTCATGAAGTCGATTGATTTCCCACACCAAAAGATTTCATTCTTTTACATTTCTGCCACATGGAAGTTGTTTACTTAGACACTCCCAAAGATTCTGCTAGGTCACTATGCGTTTCACAAGGTAATCTTCCAACTCTTCATCTTCAAACGTTTTGTGCTTGCCAAGACGCTCTTTGTCTTCGATGCTGAAGTTTCCACTTCTGAAGCGCCGAAACCATTCTTTGCCTGATTTATCGGTCGAAGCAGATTTCGCATGAGATTCTATAAGCAAGAAGCCCGTTTCGTTCATCTAAAGAAGAAAATCAAAGCCTTTAGCCAATGCTCCTTAATAATAATAATTGTTGGCGCTACAGTCCAGAAGGGGACCAGGGCCTAGCTTGCTCATCAACTACTCGTGTTGTGCGCGCTACTGTTCTCTCACGAGTAGAAGGGATCTACAGTTTTTTGCCGACTCCGAACGGCGAAATTTGAGAAGCTTTCTTAGACAGTTATTACTCTTTGAGTGTTGTCAGCAGCTCGAAAGAGGTGGTGCCGTGAAATATTCGAAAAAATGGTGTTGAGCTGGGAATCGAACCTAGACCCTTCGGCGTGTGAGCGTCGCACCCTACCCACTACGCCACAGCGGCCACACTCTCTTTATTCAATACAAATCCGGACATTTTCCAAGAAGCAAAGTATAATCATGTTGCGTGAAACAAACGCTTTAATAATAATTGGATGTGGCAAATGTCCATAGGGAGCCAGAGCCTGGATTGCTCATCAGCTACTCGTGTTATGCGCGCAACTGTTTTCTAAAGATCATGAGGGACCTACAGTTTTTTTCCGAATCCGAACGGCGAAGTTTGAGCAGCTTTTTCTTAGACAGTTATTACTCTTTGAGCATGTAAGCAGCTCGAAAGAGGTGTTGTCATGAACAATTCGAGAGATTCAACTGGAAATCGAACCTGAAGCTTCGGCGTGTGCATGTAGCACTTTGCTCACTACGCCACGGCGGTCACCTATTACCTATGATTATTGATAAATGTCAAACCTTTACAATGAAAATGACAATCGCTCCAAAAGCACACATACCTCACACGTGACTATCTTTTGAAAACAAACTTATAAACTCTTTAATCTCCACTAGCACTTTGTCATTTATATTTTCTAACTACTGATTCACTCACTTTTCAGCACTCAGGTGTACTTAGACAACAAGCAATTGTCATTGTACTACTTTCGATCTTCTTACCGTTTTATTTTATTTTCTGCTAAATAAATGCTAATTTTGTTTTAGTATAAGTCAGTGAAGCATAGATTGTTGTCAGTTTCAGTGAACAATTTATGTTTGCTGTAAGATTAACAAATTGTGACTTCACAAGCGACAATGAAATGACGTTGAACATTCTTAAACCTATTTCCTCTCAAACTCAAAACTCTTTAGTTCCCTGTCTTTCGAGGAAAACCCACAAGTGTGGCCTTGATATCGACTTCAGAGCCTACTCATGACAAAAACGCAAAACAAAAATTAGTCAGTCTGCCACAGAAAACTAGAAAACCCAACTCCTGGCTGATGAGTAACCTTTTGTGTACTTTGTAAAACTCATTAACGGCCGAGAACAAACTGGAAGAATTGCGAGTAAACAGAAGCTAATGGAACCGTAGAATACATTTTTTTTGGTTCATTTGAATAATTGCTTCTATATGTGCGCGGCTTTACGCGATGACAAGCAGGTTCACGAGCAATGTTAAGTTCAGAAACTTCAACGAAATGTTTACATAAGTTCTTTAGGCATATGTTAACTGATCAAGTGGTTGCCGTCATCTGAGTTGAAATGTTGATTACTCATTGAAAAGAACTTTATGATGCATTTTCATATCTGTCACATTTTTATATATGCTATCTGAAGTGAATTGCGTTTCAGTAGGTTGAGTTTTGATATCACGTTTAAATTTCCTTGCATCGATAGATAAAATTTCATTTACCACTTGTGGAAGAACACCTCGCATTTTCTACGGCACTATCCCTTTCGAGCTACTGACAACACTCGAAAAGTAATAACTGTCTAGGAGAAAGCTTTTCCAACATCGACGTTCGGAGCAAGTAGAAAACTGTAAGTCCCTTCTCCTCGTGAGACAATAGCAGTTGATAGGTAAGCCCTGTTCCCCCTATGGACAGTCGCGCTATGCATTTTATGTGATTATACTTTTGGAAGAAATTTCAATTTACATTTACCACTCTGTTGTGCTGTGGTCGTTCACAGCAAATAATGAAACACGACGCTAAACGATGAAGCACAGCGCTCAACAATGCACAACAGCACGATTGATTCACCTTTGTGCATTTTGTTTCCCCGCGTTTTCGTAACAAAATAATAGAGTAAGCAAACTTAAGTGAAATTATTTTTAAATAAAGGGAAATTCATTAAAGTAACCACCAAACATTAACTTCCCCTTACCAACGGTAAGGAGTCATCACTTTTCTGTTTGATTATTAAAGCAAAAATTTGGTCCTTCGAGCCGGATAGGAACCAGCGACCTATGGAGAAACAGGCTCCTATTTGTAGCCAGATTTAATATATACACAAGCATAGTGGCCGCCGTGGCGTAGTGGGTAGAGTGCGACGCTCACACGCCGAAGGGTCTAGGTTCGATCCCCGGCTGAGCACCTCGAGTTTTTCACGGCACCACCTCTTTCGAGCTGCTGACAACACTCGAAGAGTAATAACTGTCTAAGAAAGCTTCTCAAATTTCGCCGTTCGGAGTCGGCAAAAAACTGTAGGTCCCTTCTACTCGTGAGAGAACAGTAGCGCGCACAACATGAGTAAGTTGATGAGCAAGCTAGGCCCTGGTCCCCCTGTGGACTGTCGCGCCAACAACAATTATTATTATTACAAGCATAGATCGACAGTGGATTGGGCCCTAGACAACTTATAACCTTACGGATGGTACGCAAATCGCGACAGAAAATCAAAAGAACATTCAGTCGACAGCTTGCCCTGAGACAACAGACTTCAATAATTTTTCTTGTGTTCTTAAAATAAATTCTCTGCGTTTATTTGAATTTATTTGAAGTCCACGGAAGATTTCAGAATTTTTTCCCAGACCTATTCAAATCAGACGTATTTATTGGTAAATGGCTTAAGCCAAATGTTTTCTTGTAAGAATCGACAGCGTTAAACAATCCAAGACGTCTGATTAATTTTATCGTCCGTGAAACTTTCAAAGGGCGGATTGGCTACACAGGTTAAAGTCTACATGTCTTTGGCTCTTAGGCCAATCGGTTTTCCGTATGCTCGGCACCAGTCAGAAACCACCTCCATGTAGACATTGCGCCCTTAAGCCCAAATAGATGGTTAATAATTATTGTTGGCGCTACAGTCCAAAGGGGGGACCAGGGCCTAGCTTGCTCATCAACTACTCGTGTTGCGCGCGCTACTGTTCCCTCACGAGTAGAAGGAACCTACAGTTTTTTGCCGAATCCGAACGGCGAAATTTGAGAAGCTTTCTTAGACAGTTATTACTCTTTGAGTGTTGTCAGCAGCTCGAAAGAGGTGGTGCCGTGAAATATTAGAAAAATTGGTGTTGAACTGGGAGTCGAACCTAGACCCATCGGCGTGTGAGCGTCGCACTCTACCCACTACGCCACGGCGACCAACCAAATAGATGGTTACAATCTTAAATATTGATTCATCTTCTGTGCACCTCTCTAAATGGTTTAACAGAGTGCATTTATTATGTGAGGCCAACGACCTCTCCCTAAGTTCTTCGTCTCGTTAGTTTAACTTAGTACATTCCAGTTTTTGCTAAGTGTGACCATATACACCGAAACTATATGTCTTCGCCAGGTTGTAGTTTTGCACAATTGATGACTCAATTAACTTAAGTCTGTGGTTAGACGGAGCTAGAATGCTTACCAACCCATTCGGTTAACAAACTTCAAGTCTCCAATGTCCCCACCTAGCTCTCGGGCTTAATGAAATAATGCAATACTATTAATTTATTTGTCAAAGATAAATAGAGTGTCTTTCTGTGATCTTAAAAAAGTACCAAAAAGTGTTAAGCGTAAAATTTCAACAAGTAGAGCAAGAGGTTAACAAACGGCGATGAAACCGTGTAAGGATGTTACGTGCTCCGAGTACAAAGCTGTTGCTGACTTTGAAAATTTGCAAACCATGCCAGTTTGCATGCATTTCGAAAACTTTTCTTAATTGTATGCAAAATCAAAAGTTTACAGGGCACAGTGAAGGTTTGTGTCAAGAATGGGATTTTTTTTTGTTTTGATGGACAAAAGTATTATACTTTTCCTCTATGAAAACTGGTCTTAATCTCGGAACATGGTTGTGCACCATGAATGGCCTTGTGCTGGACGCATTTAATTTTCGCACGCTCATATGATTGAGATCTCTATTCAGCAGGGTGCACAGACGCATCTTCTGAGTCTTTTGCTCTATGTGACTCAGCCATACACCATATATTCGAATTTACTTAAGAATACAGACATCATCATGTAGAAAGAAGAGTTCCGAATTTTCAAAAGTCCAGTGTCTCCTTCTTGATGCGACATTTGAGTTTATCTCTGTTTGTACGGCTGTGCAACTAAAAGTTCATTTTCTTAGTTGATTTCCCTTGCTCGAGTTTCTCTTGCCAAATGTTGCACGCCATGCATGTCTAAATTCAATGTTTTACTGAATGAAAGTCAGTTTCTATTTTCATGGTCAATGATTCAATTTTGTTATTCCAGTGATCTTTTATAAGCTTCCGCCTTCTCGTACGTTGAATAGTTTCCTTATTAAGCAGCATCTACCTTCCTCGAATCTATCTCAGAGGCCCGTGAAAGTGGTCCCCTTCCTCACGCACCCAAAAAATGTTTGGCCACTGTCCTCCTTGTTTATTGAAATTTTCGTTTTGTTTAGACTTAGGCTAAAAATATTGATCTCTCTCTTATCTGGTCTCATAAAGCACAAGTCGTAGATTGCGTTTATCAACAAACCGAAGATAAGTTAAGATAAGAAATCGGAAAACCACTGAATTGAGTTTGATGATCCGATATTAAAACTGGCTTGATTGATGATTAAAATTCCCCAACATTGATTATGGTTTTTCCACTGCGACATTCAATGAAATCAAAGACAAAACAAACAACACAGAAATGTTTCAGAACAAAAAATCATTTCATTTATCCAATCAGGCTTAAAACCAAACACGTGAACTTAATGCTAGCAGCTGAACTTCAACTATATTCCACTGTCCAGTTGGTTTAACAAGGTCCCGATCTCATTTGACGTAGACTGCGCCCCTGTCTGCTAAACTCGCGACTCGCACACTCGAACATGCACCTGTTTCCATATGTGACCTGATCGGATCCGCAAACTGGTTGATAGTGCCTGGGACAAGGGCAAGACGCTTCAGCGCCACCAAAAACTGCTAACGCCACAAAGAGCGCGACAAAAAGTGCGAAGATTTTCATACTGCCTGAATTTAAACGTGTGTCTTCACTGAGTGTTACAATTGAACTGACTTAATGCATCGAACTGCCGGGGGTGTGCTTAAATAACGTTTTTGGGTTTATCTTATCGACAGGCAAGGAAGTGAGTGATAATTTTTTTATCGAAAGATTTACCAGCCGATTGAGGTTGATTCACTGGGTGGGGGTGGTGGCTGCATCTGTAGAATCCCCTTGGGGGAGTTACTTGGTTACGATCAACACAAGATTGTCGTGCTCATCTTGCTTAATTTACTTATGCGAGTGAGGAGTTGCAAGGGGACTTACACTACAAAACAGATGAAACAGTATTGGAAGGGGGATCATATGTCTTGCTCTAGTTAATCGGATGTGAATTGTTAAGGTTGTTGAAAGTGTCTGTTTATTGTCAAACAATGTAACAGGTGTTAATGTATGCCAAGTTTTCAATTCAGTTTTGTTCTGATTTTGTTCTTTGAAGGTGGTTCTGGCGTAGATACTTCCGTGATGGAGGCCTTGCCACAACCGCGACATTTCTTTCAGGAAACCAAAACTGATTGTTGGTACAATTTGGTAGCTGGAATTAGCTGCGGACATTTTTTAACTTCCGGCATCTGAGACCAAATGTGCTTGAGGGTTCGAGCTTAGGACTTCTATTCCAAGCCTTCTGCGGGATAAAAACGTAGAGGGTATATTATATAGCGCAACATTTCACAGGGGAACCTGGGGCTACCTTCTCTAGCATAAATAGAAGGGATTTACATTTTTTTGCCTATTTCGAGGGCGTCGTTAAGGAAGAGCTTTCATACACGTATAGAGTCACTTAGTGTTGCCAGTAACCCGAATTGAGTATGGCCGCAAAAAATGCGAGTTAAGGAATCGAACTAAGAACTTGAGATTGTTACACTAAAAAGATAATTTCACGAAAGTCCCGGAATGTTTGAAATTTAGGCTCGGTTTTGTATTAGGCCTCAAAATTTACAAAATTTTCCTAAAAAATGGCTGTTTGAGTTTGACAGAATCTTCGGTCTTGGTGAGCTAATAGATCACTCAATAAGTGTCGTTGCATATAGGGGTGTCAATATGCCCCGGGACATATAGGGGGCGCGACTAACAAAAATGAATAATTAATTTATTTTTGTTAGTGGCGCCCGGGGCTTATTGAGTGATCTGTTAAGCTGAATTCGAAGAATTCAGAAGGTGTATTTACAGGAAACTTAAGAACAAACGCCCGAGGAGTTCCACAGAGAAGTACCAAGTTAAATTTGGCGCTGATGTTCCGAGCTGCAAACCTAGGCTCTTTACCACAGAAACGCTTGCCGGTTTTCCTTCCAACAAAGAAATAACAATAAATTTGTACTGCAGTGGACCAGTTTTTGAGAGTCCACCAGTGCACTGCTTTCCAAACTTCAATAAATGAACAAAGTTTAATTTTTTTTCAAAACAACAACCAGGACAACTTGACACAGACACACACGGTAGTAAATGGAGCTATCTTTTCTGAGACAGACAGTTGGATGAAACCTATCTTGGGCCACGGTTTTGGTTTTTCGGGTTCATATTCCCTCGCGCCATCACTAGTCTACTAGCTCTGGTTCTGCTTCATGACTTCTGCTTCATGAAGTCTAGTCTGTCCCCTGTCCAACTTATTAGATGAACTGGTTATATGTACGATAGAAGGTATGGAGCATCAACATAAGTAATCCGAGATGAAAAAGGAGCAAGAGGGAATCCATAAGTTGAGCTTCTGCTTGGCCTAACTTTATGATAGCTAAATAAGTTTAATTTGTGTAAAATATATGTGGGATAAGAAGATATACTGACAACCAAACTAAACACTCCAAGTGGCAACTGTTCAATCAGGCCAGCCGAAACAGAATGCACTACAGAAAACAAAGCAACACATGAGCGTTCAGGCACACAACAGAATACAACAGGGCAATTCTTGAAAAAAAGATGTACACCATACGGGAATGGAATGTTCGTGTCCATTCTTCAGCATATTTCATTACTCGTCAAACTAAGGTAGTGGCCGGTTGTTCACTTTTGCGGTGTTTTACATATTTAGAGTTAGGAATCAAACAAATTATATGCTGATATGCATAAAAGCAAGGAAGATTTGCACGAAGGGCTTTTAATGCAGTTTTCAAAACTGGAGTTTTGAAGTTTTGAAGTCTTGAAGTTTTGAAGTTTTGAAATTTTGAAGTTTTGAAGTCTTGAAGTTTTGAAATTTTGAAGTTTAGAAGTTTTGAAGACTTGAAGTTTTGGAGTTTTGAAGTTTTGAAGTTTTGAAGTTTTGAAGTTTTGAAGTTTTGAAGTTTTGAAGTTTTGAACTTTTGAAGTTTTGAAGTTTTGACGTTTCGAAGTTTTGAAGTTTTGAAGTTTTGAAGTTTTAAAGTTTTGAAGTTTTGAAGTTTTGAAGTTTTGAAGTTTTGAAGTTTTGAAGTTTTGAAGTTTTGAAGTTTTGAAGTTTTGAAGTTTTGAAGTTTTGAAGTTTTGAAGTTTTGAATTTGAAGTTTTGAAGTTTTGAAGTTTTGAAGTTTTGAAGTTTTGAAGTTTTGAAGTTTTGAAGTTTTGAAGTTTTGAAGTTTTGAAGTTTTGAAGTTTTGAAGTTTTGAAGTTTTGAAGTTTTGAAGTCTTGAAGTTTTGAAGTTTTGAAGTTTTGAAAATTTGAAGTTTTGAAGTTATGAAGTTTTTAAGTTTTGTAGTTTGGAAGTTTTGAACTTTTGAACTTTTGAAGTTTTGAAGTTTTAAAGATTTTAAGTTTTGAAGTTTTAAAGTTTTGAAGTTTTGAAGTTTTGAAGTTTTGAAGTTATGAAGTTTTTAAGTTTTGTACTTTGTAAGTTTTGAATTTTGAACTTTTGAAGTTTTGAAGTTTTGAAGTTTTGAAGTTTATTTTCAAAACAAACACCTCATTATTTGTTTACGTTGAAAGTAAATAAATAGAAACTTGGAGATTATATAAAACTCTGAGCAATTGAAGTGTATCGTCACTCTCCCAATCTCTTTGAATTAAAAGGAAATATTGAAAGTATACAATTAATGAACTGTACAGGTAAAGGACTTAAGCTGCATCTTGAAGCTCCTACGATGCTTTGTCAAATTTTTGGTAGCTACGAACTTGATATTGCCTTGTGCGAAATGTGAACAAGCAATATTGAAATATTCTGAAGCCTGTCTGTGGTCTGGCAGGGGGTAATGCACTGAAACCACGTACCCGCCATAACAAGAGACACTGGCATTGTACAATGCAATAAAAAATAAAAATATCATATTTCATTACACACTTCATTAACTAGTCTTAGAATTTGGTGACTTAAACCCCCAGTAAGTCTTAACAAGTACGAAATGAAGCTTAGACATGAACGGCTTCGGCATGAAATGCTTCGGCAAGAGAGGCTTCGGCATGAAGGGCAAGGCAAATTCAGAGAGCACATGTCTTCGTCTATAGTTGTTTTCCTTTAGTTCTTGAGTCAATTTAATTTTAAAATCAAGATTGCAGTCTGTAAACAGACTCAATCAATGCAGTCTGTAAGCTTTTTACAAGATGCAGTCCTCTGTAAATTTTCGGTAAACATTTCAATTATTTTCCCTGTGAGTGGGTAGCGAAGGGAAACAAAACATACATGTCACTCCAATTCCTCAAACCAAGATTAATGAACAAAACAAAGGACTGATGATGAATGGCGGACAGCTGAGTCTATGAGTCTATTTTTTACGCAATGATTTTGTTACAGCAGTACAGTGCCCATGAAACTGTGTTTTCAGTAAAGCCACAAACGGTCTCTAAGGAAGTTTGCATTCCGTCCGTCTCTAATGCGAAGTAAAATCTAAGTCGCAAAAGCCAAACTGACTCAAATTGAAATACTCACAGAACGATGATAAAAGCTGCGGCAATTACTCACTTAGCCGTGAACGACAAGCCTGTTGCCGAGCTTAATTACCGCAAGCGCGTCTAGTCTGTCTTCGAACTGTTTTAAAGTGTCATTTCCTCTTTTTCCACGAGAGCGCGTGTTGCGGCTTGTTGACAGCAAGCGTATCTCTAATTACGAATGCAAACACATTTCGCAGCTGCGAATGGTGTTCACCTAGACGGTCGCTTTCGGTGTTGCCATCGCTGGCTGTCCCCCCACCGGTTTGTCATCGCGAGCTCGTAAAGAGACGCAGTATCTGGCGCTGCTCTCAGTTTCAAGTCAGTTGTCTTGATCTTCAGTCACGCTAGCGTTTTAATCGGCAAACATGAAGTTTTTCGCGTTATTCTCGATCCTCCTTGTAGTGGTCGTAGCGATGTTGACGCCATCAGAGGCCACATTCTGCCCATGCAGCGGAGCCAAGGGAGCGGTGTGCGGCACCAACAAGGTCACCTACAACAGTCGCTGCGAATTCGAGTGCACCCAGCGGCAGTACCGCCAGCTGGGTAAGACCCTGGATATTTTGAAGACCGGCCCGTGCGATAACGCATGACTGGACGACATTTGGACTATGACTCTGTGAGCAGTGATCTTTCGCATGAAAAGTGATAATGATTTGTAAGCCAATAAAAATTCATTAGCAAGGCAAGTGCTGTGATGTGTTTTTGTTTTGAATTGACGAAGTGGATAATAGGTCAGTTTCTGGGAAACAATTCGATTTTGTCCAGTGATGACTGTTTGTCGAAGGTTTAAGTGCATTTTTGGACAAAACACATCAGCAACGAGCGCAAACAGATGCTTTTTGTTTTATGATTAGCATGAGATAACGACAAGACCGCACAAACAAAGATAACCGAAGTGTGACGCCATTTTAATGTTTTCAATTTATGGCGAGTAGCCTTGCGGGTGGCAAAGGCTTTGCCAAATATAGCCGCCGAGCAAGTGATTTGAATAGATGTTGGCTGCTAATGAAGCATGCAAATTAAATTTATTTGCCAAGTCAATTGAGATTGATTGTGGTTATTGGACGCTTTTCACGGGGCATTGAACGTCCAAAAATATTTGCGAATGGCATAATGCGGGGATTCGAAGAGTGTGCTTTGCAAGACACAAATTATTCCAAGAAGACACTCCAAGTTTTTATCTAACCAACAGACAAATCGAGAGTATATCAAACTCTTGTTGAAAAAAATGCTGAAGGGGTGAGAGAGTTGGATTTTATTGGAAATTTATTCCAAAGTTCGTTTCCCTCTTCAAACAATGACCGAGTACTAAAAGTGATTAATGATTGTTTGAAATTGCTACGCCTTAGCGCCTACCCTAAATTTTCGGCTTGGGAGTAGATATACATTCGAATTTTATTTCACTAAACTTCATGTCGTTAATCATACATAAATAAAAGAATGTGGGGTATAAGAGAGGGAAGGGAGTTGATAGGAAATTTATTTATCTAGTAAGGACGTCTGTATTGTTCTGCAGTTTGGAATGCTTTGCGTATGTATTGTATATATAAATTTTTTGTGGAAATTAAAGTCTTAATATTAATGTGTATTCGGTGTAAAATATTCTAAATAATTCTAAAAAAATCTGATTTCAAGTGCGTGGATGGTGAAATGAGAAAGAATTCAAAATTTATTTTTGAACCTTAGTCATACCTAGTATGGCGAACTTCTTCTTCTTCATCTTCCTCTTTCACATTTTCTTCATCTTCTTCTTTTACTTTTGGTGCTGAAGTCCGGAGTGGACCTAGACCTTAACCAACAACCTTTCCCAACTGGGGGCTCCCGAATTTCGCGCTTTGAGATCTACAATCGAGTACGTCATCAAGTCTGTAGAAGCTCTGTTGATATTTAATACTCTGGTGCGCAGTTGAAGGCTCCTATAGTTGGGGTGCTTTTTATCCATAGCCTAGTCGTCTCAGGCGTGGAATACGTAAACGGCTGAATGAGCTCCTACTCTAGTAGATCTGAAGCATTAGGATTTGCTTTTAACGAATCTGACTCATACTTCTATTAAATTGCGGGAAATACAAAGTAAAGGCATTGACATTGATGTTATACGTTTTTGGATTTCAGACAAAGTGAGTACATATACAGTGGCCCCAACGAATAATCGGACAAAGGCTCTGATTACTTTTCAAGTAAAACAACTAATAAAATAGTTGAAAGGACTATTCTTTATATTTATTCTTTGATACATCTTCTTCAGTAACAAATATCAAAAGAAAAATTCAAAACTGCGGAACATATACTGCGTAATGAGTTATCGCACAACTTAAATAAAAAAAATAAAAATAAAAATATTGCTGAAACTAGCGTTATCATTCAGAAAATGTACCTCTTGACGAAATCTGTCTCACACTTCTTTTATACTGGCATTAAGTAGTAGAATTTCGTAATTTAAAATTGCTTTTTCGAAGTGGCTCCTCGTATTAAGCAAGCATCTTTTAAAGATATACAATTGATCGTGAAATTAAGTGGTGAAGGAAAAACAATAAGAGAAATTGCTAAAATAGTCAGAAAACGTAAATCTTCTGTTTACTACATAATAACTAGTTACAACAAAGAGTTAAAGTTGTCTTATAAAAAAAAGGTCGGGTAAGGCAAAAAAGAAATAAAGAAATGATCTGTTTGAAACAGCAAAGGACTTGCGAATTTTTTTAAAAGAAAGGAGTGGAAAATGCTTAATAATAATTGTTGGCGCGACAGTCCACAGGGGGACCAGGACCTAGCTTGCTCATCAACTACTCGTGTTGTGTACGCTACTGTTAGAAGGGACCTACAGTTTTTTGCCGACTCTAAGCGGTGAAATTTGAGAATTTTTCGAATTTTTTACGGCATCTACGCAAAGAAAGGAGTAAGGTGGCGTAAAATATTCGAAAAATGCGTGTTGAGCTGGGAATTGAACCTAGACCTTCGGTATGTGACTGTCGTACTCTACATACACTACACCACGGCCGGAACGGACGGAAAAAACCATACGAAAATCTTAAAAAATGGCAAGGCAAGTCAGAAAAGCAAAAGTGCAAGAGTGAAATTTGCTAAATAACATTTATTGAAAGCAAATGATTTTTAGAACACGCTAGGTTAAGTTTAAGGTGTCTGATGAATGCACTTAGTCCATACAGGACCATTGTGCTACACGCTACACGGAACACGGTAAAAAATAAAAAAAAAAATTTAATTCTTATTTTGTTTAATTTAAAGGTTCTTATCACTGATGAAAGCTTTAATTTGCACGGATCAGATGGCACAGTGTGGCGAACAAATGAAGACTTCTTGCACAGTAATACCAAAGCCACCGTCAAACATGGAGAAGGGTCTGTAATGGCTTGGGGCTGCGTGTGCAGTGCTGGGGTATGCAATTTGCGTTTTATGGATGGTAGAATGGACAAATTGGTTTACCTCAACATCATAAAGGAAAACGTAAAGCAAAGTGCAGTAAATTTGGGCATTATAAGTGACTTTGCGTTTTACCAGAACAGTAATCCCAAACACGATTCACAAATAACAAAACCCTTGTCGATCTACAACTGTCCCAAACTGTAACTGACATCTGCACAGAGTCCAGACCCTAATTTTATTGAGCATCTTTGGACGAACTTTGTGGGCAAGTGTACGAAACAAAGTTCAAATCATTGACAGAGTTTACAAACGGTTCGGTAAAGGCATGTCATTCAGTATATATTCGTCGTCATCAGAAATAATTTTTTTAGTCGTGAACAGTTTGGTTTTAGAAAAACTTATCAACTGAAGATGCATTGCTAGATTTCTGCTACTCAACTTATAATGGATTACATGATAAAAAGTTCTGTGCAAATCTCTTTCTTGATATAAAAAAAGCATTTGATACGGTTGATCACAACATTCTCTTACAAAAATTGTTCAACACTGGGTTTAGAGTTTTTATTTTTAATTGGTTTCAATCTTACCTTACTGATCGGTTGTAAAAAGTGAAAATAGGTGCCGTAACTGGCAGAACATTCAAAATGTATCTAGGAGTGCCCCAAGGATCTGTTCTCGGCCCTATTCTATTCCTTGTGTACATAAATTCTATTTTCAGTCAAAAAACCATCAGCAAATTCACTGCATTTGCAGACGATTTGGGCATTGCGTATGCATCCATTAGTCCTTTGAATTTAATTTTTGAAATTAATCATGATTTAGATGCTTTACGTATCCGGTTCACTAAGCATAGGATGCAAGTTAGCAATAAAACAAAATTAATGTTTCCTAGCTTTTCAGAAAGATTATCACCGGATGTTGACTTATTCTTTCATTCAAACAATTGTGTAAGATTCAGAACAATGAATATGGCTTGTCAATGCCTGCATGGTAGTTTATTCAATGAAAGTATGTCCTGTGCTGGCGATTGCTTCAAAATTGAAGTTGTTGAACAATTTAAGTATCTTGGCGTCATTATAGATAAGAATATGAACTAAGCAGAACATATAAATACACTGAAAAACTATTTTCTATCAACCCTACGTATCTTTACTATTTAAAAACCACGTGTTCGAAGCGTATCTGAAAAATGATCTATTACGGGATTTTTCAATCGAAATTGCAGTATGGAATCTGCTGTTGGGGTAGGGCCTACGAGAACAAAATTAGAAAATTACATATTCTCCAAAAACGTGTTATGAAAAAAGTGTGCAAAAACCACTTACACCGTTCTATGGCCTTTGTTAAACAAATAAATGTTCTCCCCTTGAGACAAGGTTCTGAAAGTCTTTTTTCTGAGATGTGGCTATCTTAATAGCAGAATATCAAATAGATTTGGAATAAGAACAAACCTACGTTATGTCGTCAATGCTCCATTATTTCGCACCACATGTTAACGTAATTCCTATTTTATACTGTCATACAGATTATTTAACAAACTTCCTACCTCCATAAAGTCTGTGAGAGCCCTAAGTGTCTTTCTGAAAAATATAAAATCTTGGCTATTTCAATTTGATCACGTACAGATAGAAAATCTTTTAGACCCAGTAACTCGATAAAACACCGAAATTTTGATCTTGTTCCTATTTATTTTTATTTTTCAAGTTTGTTATTGCAGTTACTATTTATTTTTTTTCTTCTTCTCTTGCCTTAAAACTATAAACACCCCCATAAGGAATTTGTAAATATTTTTGTGTCATTTAATACTATTTTTGTTTCTTTTAAAATTTATTGGCACTATCCTATTCTCGATTGAATTCGTCCTATATAGTAATTAAGCTGTAAGATTTGTAATATGAGAATATGAGACAAAAAAAAAAAATTAAATAAAATAAAATTCTATTCGGCCTAATATGTGCAAAAAAAAATTAGTAGATACGATGCGAACATGATTACAGGCAGGTTTGCTGTACAACTAAATATCCAATTTTTAATTATTTTTCATTCCTTATCCGATTATTTGTTGAGCAGTATAAAATTTATTTTGTTCCCACTGTCATGTTTTTAACAGCAATTTTGAGTTGTTCTTTTAATGTTTGGTTTTGTAACTGAAGCAGATGCATCAAAGAATAATTTTAAAGAACAGCCTTTTCAAATTATTTTATAAGTTGTTTTACTTGAAAACTAATCAGAACCTTTGTAAGATTATTCGTTGGAGTCACTGTATGTATATCGCCTAGAGATACACGATGCATCTGATCGAATTTACCTAACGAGGAATGTATTAGTGTGCACTGGGAAAATATAATAGTCAACGTTAGAGCATTTAAAAGTATGAAATGGTTGGTTTTACGGAACAAATCGATCTAGGTAATGGCGTAGAAATATCATAATAATAATAATTGGATTGCGCTGCAGTCAACAGGTGGACCAGGGCCTAGCTTGCTCGTCAACTACAGCGGGTGCAGGGCCCAGCTGGCTCATCAATTACTCGTGCTACTGTCCTCTCACGAGTAGAAAGGACCTACAATTTTTTGCCGACTCCGAACGGCGAGTTTTGAGAAGCTTTCTTAGACAGTTATTACCCTTTGAGTGTTGTCAGCAGCTCGAAAGAGGTGTTGTCGAGAAAATTGCTAGGTGTTCATCGGGGAATCGAACCTAGAACCTTCGGGGTGTGAGCGTCGCACTCTACCCACTATGCCACGGTGGCCACTCAATAGATTGTCTATGAGCAAGTTACTTAAATCCCGGCATTGCAAGTTGGTGAAATGTTGTATATCCCTTTGACTTGAGAGAGAAGGGACCTACAGTTTTTTGCCGACTCCGAACGGCGAAATTTGAAAAGCTTTTCTTAGACTGTTATTACTCTCTGAGTGTTGTAAGCGGCTGGAAAGAGCTGGTGCTGTGAACAATTCGAGGTATTCGAACCTGGAGCTTCGGTGTATGAGTGTAGCAACCTACCCACTACGCCACGGCGTCCACAGGGGTGCATTCTGTCTCTTTTCACTGAGCAAATTCAATTAACAAATATTCTTTTTTCAAACCTGCTTTCTGACAATCAGATTTCAATCCACCAACCAATATTAAAAAAACTATTTAAATGTTGTCGAAATGGTTTTGTATCAAAACTGCGACCGAAGTCCAACGGCGCGTCATAATCGCGTACCACACAAATATTTATGGTCTTAGTTGTCAAAATTTGGAAATTTGGGATTCGATAATACCGGAGAATCTCCCTAGGCCCCAAAACTTCAGCCTGCAAACGATAATACCACTTTAAGCTATAAAATTATATTAAATCAAATTAATGTTCAGAATTGTTTACACCTGAATTTGCATGAATTGGATTTTGTGACGTGACTCATATCCCCTTGCCATCTCACCACCCAACTGTATTTGCAATTAAAAAATATCGAGTGCCCTTCACACTCGTGCACCGAATCGGTAAGCAGCGTGTAATTTCTCACACCCCTCGCGTTTCACCTTAATCAAAACACATAAATCATGCATTCCAAAATAAACAAACACCCTCGGGCGCGCCGTAACGCAAATCAGAAAACACACAAATCCATGACAATCAAAACGCATATACCTGGCTTAATCAATCAACCGCGACTTATCGCAGTCCCCACTGAATATTCGTCCTATTAAATTATTTACCGCCAATCCAAGTGGAGACGAAATCGCTTGAACCCGCATACTAATGAGCTGCACGTACTCGACTAAATAATTTTCAATTATGAAACTTAAATGGGTTCACCCAGAGCGGGGGTACGTCCGTAGCCGCGCATGTAAATTAACAACCCAAAAATTCATTCCACTGCTTACACCTTCATTCCAGCAAGACGGCCACAGCGCTGTGTGTACAAACGGGAAATATAGCGATTCCTGGCTTAATTGTCTCCTGTGTGAGCTGTTAGTTCTCATTCGTGGGACACCGCAGACGCTCTGCGCTTGCCACAGCCTAGACGCGCGGCCGTAATCGTTATTTTAACAACAGCAGGAGCACTGTAAATTCGCTAAGAGCTCCACGGCCGACAAGCTCCCAAGGGCGATGAGAGATTTTCATTAAAATCCCCGCAAACCATGCACCAATCGGCTGTGGGTGTGTGTCGTCATCTGCGAAAACAACTTCGAGCCTTGTCTCAAAAATGATCTTGCAAAAGGAGGGCGTGAGAGTTTAAGTTAAGAGTGGAGCATAAAATTAAATTCCCCGCCACTCGCTGTGAGAAGCAAAAATCTGATTAGTCTTCCCTTTCAACAATTTTGAGGCACTCCCCGTACATGATGCAGTGAAATTGTAGTGCAAAAAATAAAGCTTTTCGAAAAAAAAATATCAAATTACATTAATTGCGTGTTGGTTTTTAGCGGAGGAAGAGAAACGTCCTCCATCAAAGAAACATCGAAGAAAGATGGATTGGATGGACCCTCTAATTGGATTTTAACAGCGTAATGGCTGCTGCTGCTGTCGCTTGGATAATTCAGTTTAAGCCATCGATGGAACGATGGCTGAGATTCGATTTTCGAACCGAATCTGTATGCACTGGCATTAAGTGCTTGCCTCAAAACAGTGTTCAGTGGCAATTTATCTCAGTTCACGAGTGACAATGAAAAACGATGTTCACTTCCCCATCCGCGCACGTTCTAGGACAAACACACTCTCGCATGTGACCTGTCTGTCGCTGTTGTTATTTGATGCAATATTTGTTTGGATTAGTGGCCCGAGATAGAACTCCGGATGACAGACATATGCAAGCTAATACATTCTGGCAGGATTATGGGATTTGTTTTTTAGTGAGAATTAAATCACTCAAGTGGATTAGGATGAGCACACGAAGCGTTGTTTTAAATCATTAATGAGAAGATGCTTTGCAGCCAGAACAACTCTGTTTTTAATTATCGCTTTGGACATAATAATAATAATTGTTGGCTCTACAGTCCAGAGGGGGACCAGGGACTAGCTTGCTCATCAACTACTCGTGTTGTGCGCGCTATTGTTCTCTCATGAGTAGAAGGGACCTACAGGTTTTTGCCAACTCCGAACGGCGAAGTTTGAGAACGTTTTTTATACAGTTATTACTCTTTGAGTGGTGCCAGCAGCAGAAAAAGGTGGTGCCGTGAAAAATTCCAAAAATTGGTGTTGAGCTGGGAGTCGTTCCTGGACTCTTCGGCGTGTGAGCGTCGCACTCTACCCACTACGCCCCGGCGGCCACTTCGTTTTGGACATATGACTGCAAAATATGTTTTGAAATTTATCACTTTTCTTGCGTTTTTAGTCGATTTTTCCGGCAGTTTTTTTGTCATTGAATTATTGGATGACGATTTTGAATGTTGTGATTGCCAAGGTGTCGGATCTCACTTTGACAGGCCATGTTGCTTCTAGTCAACGTTTCTTACCGAATAACACGTAGAAGAATGAATGATGCAGCCACGGTTGCCGTTATGGTCATTTGTGACCAAAATTAGTCATTTTTGTTCATTAAATATGCTCTTGGTCACATGGTCATTTTCCACAAATTGAAAACAGCAACGAAATTTTAATAATCATCATGAACAAATTCCAATCACTTCACTTAGAGAGCTGTGTCAATCGCTATTGATTCGGTTACCAAAAAGTATCACACAACTTCAAATACATAAATCGGTCACCAGGTTAATAGTTTTCCACTGAACGGTTCATTGCATCGGTCTTCTCAATAACAATACTTCGCTCTTCGTTTAATCAGTATATTTGCTTTGAAATACTGAATCACTTCTGAAACAAATCAATGATTGATTCAGTCACTTAGTGAAAATGAACGAATTACAGAGCGAATGACAGTCACATAGGAAAAGGAGGCTGATGTAATGAACTCGCAACGTTTCTGAGAGACTTTGCGTTTGGCACGGATTTCATTTCAATAAAGACTGCTCATCTACAAACCTTTTGAACTGACCAGGATGCTTTTTGTGGTCGACGTGAAAGTCACCACCTTTGAAGCCTTCTCCAACATCCTCATGATTGATCGGCTGCGGATTTAGCATATGCTTCGATGGAACTTTGCAGCACTCTTCTTTCAAATGTAAACGAAAAACAAAGCCCTTTTAAATCAAATTCCTCTTAATCCGGAAATTTTAGGAGACCCAATGAATAATGTTGTTATCTAAAACAGACGCTGATGCACACTAATTGACGTATGTCATACTTTTGCAACGAAGAAGGTTATCGCTTCCAAGACCAGCCACAACTTGCAGATGGCGCCATCTCTTGAGAACGAACAAGTGAAAAAGAAAATGACACTTATGCAATGGTTCAGCCTTAAATACATCAAAAAAGGTAACTGAAGAGGTAAGCATTGTTATGGTTCAAAAATTCAAGCTAGAGAATCAGTTTGGACAGAGTTTGCTTTTAACCGCTGATCACTTTTAGATTCAAATACAGGACAGCGAAAACAACGACTGAGATAAATTTTTAATTCTAAACTAAGGAGTGAATATTTTTGTAATATATACTGTACTTAGGTGGCCGCCGTGGGGTAGTAGGTAGTGTGCGACGCTGACACACCGAAGGGTGATTCCCGTCTGAATACCTCGAATTTTTCACGGCACCACCTCTTTTGAGCTGCTGATAACACTCTGAATAACAACACTGAAGCTTCACAAACTTCGCCGTTCGGAGTCGGCATAAGACTGTAGGTCCCTTCTATTCGTGAGGGAACAGTATCGCGCACAGCACGAGTAGTTGATGAGCAAGTTAGACCCTGGTCTCCTGTGGACTGTCGCGCCTTATAATCAATTAAGATGCATCCTGCATCTACCCAAATCTTTTGTATGTTTTCTCTTTAGCCTTGACCTTGAATGAAAATGTATGAATTACAGGAGCATGGCTGTCCTTTCCCAACCTTCGCACGCAATTCTTCTTTTTATTATGTAATTTTTAAAATTATGTAAACGGTTAAGAACTTGCTATAAGTCCCGGTTGTATCTGCTAAAGACGAATTGCGTATAATCTCAAGTGTAACAAGCTCATTGCACATCCACGTATTACATGTTTTCCCTCTACTCAATCAGTCTTATAAATCACATAAGCGTGGATACCAAAGAAACTACCCCGTCAAGGAACTAATAAAATATGCACCGAGTTCATATTCTGATGACCCAGGCCACGCTCAAACTTATGCAACGTTCATTAGTTCACGTTCATCTCCTGGAATTAATTTCTTCATATCAAGGACTGTGCATGCCTCAGGTTATAATTGAAACCCTTTGGCAACCACCCGCCACTTGGAAGCGATGAGGATTTCTCAAAAGGGCTTAAGTTTGACTCCATGACCTTTTTTTCTCCCTCTGCCTTGACAGTTTTCTCAGCACTAAGACCAATTACCAACAGAAATGAAATGAAAATTATTCCAACCACGTCTCGACTTCTAAATTTCCCCCCCATACAACCACACACGCGGTGGGGTGGTCTGATATCTTCTTGAGTGTGGTCTTGTGCTTTTGTTTGTTGTTCCCGCATACATTCATTCCACGGATTTGAAACTTTCTCAGACGCCCACTGGAATTAATCTGCATAAGGATTTAATTGAATTTTCCCCGACGCGGCATGTCTTAAGTCTTGCGTCCTCGTTGTTCCATCTTTCAAGAGGTAAGACAACAGAAGCGACTGCTTGGCTTGCCGGAGCGGAAGGGGCTGCAACTTCAAACGCTCATCAGCCGTAATTTATACTGAGGATATAGGTGAGTGCTTGTCTCTTTGATGACTCAACCCCTCCGGATGGGACTTCTTCCCCACACAAATCATGGCTTCCATAATCAGTTTTGAATGCAGTTGTAGGAGTGTCTCCCCACTCGGTTCATTGAACAAGAACGGGCTCAGCTCACAGGCAAGAGAAAAAAAGAACAACTTTGTGGGCATTCACGGGAGAGGATAAGGACCTAAACTACTTTATGGGCAGACTCAAAGCCGTTAATATTTTGTCATATCCTTTCAATTACACTTCACTTGTTTTCTAAACTTCACCCTTCCGTTTGACCGCATAATATAGTCATTTAGTCTGCGCTGTGTGTGGGGGCGATGTTTTTATAGATGACAGGACTCCCATGTCCGCACATAAAATTCCGACATATGTGCGCTTATGTCAACAAGCAGGGCCTGGCTGGCTGTCATCTTGTCCTAGTCAGTGGCATAAATTATTCTGTTTACTTCCTTTTTGTGTGCCCTGCAAAGAACACTCCAACGCACACATAGCTTAGAGGGGACATGAAAAGTTTAGTCTGTGTGTCGCGTGTCTTTTGTAGGGTGGCGGGGGAGAGATGAGTTGCTGCTGATACGATGACATTCAATTTACTGCGATAGTGGCGGCCATACTGTTTCTGATGTCTCGCCCGGACCGATATGCGGGCGGGAATTATGCACACACAGTTGAATATGGACTGCGGGCATAACAAAGCTGGGAACTCCTCCTGACCCGTTTCCATAATGGCGGTGATAACAAGTTGATTGCTTTCTGGTGTCTGCGTGAAATCCTGCAAACGGTTGGAATGAAATCTGCATTGAATGAGAATAAGATAGGGAACGCTACTTCTTTGGTGACGACGACTCTCAGTTCAGTTGAGGTGACTTAAAGAGGGCACGGTTGAATTATTGTTATTCTTTGGCGCTTCTGCATGAATTCTGACATGTGTGGGAGACAAACAAACTGCGCATTTCAATTCTACTTTATACTTAATATAAAATTCTTTTTTTTTTCAATTATTTCAGGGACTTGCAAGGGTTCTATGTAATGTTCGCAGACATTATTCGGTCATGTCGGGTTTCTTGGGAAAATCTATACTCATTTATTGGGTAAATCTTTGAAGATCGAGTGGGAAAACTTTTAAGACCGTAAAATGTATTCAAAGGTGTCTGGGGCCAGACAGAACTGATTCAGAGTTGATGCAGGACGTCTTTTTGATGGTTTCTGTCCATGTGGTTTCTGCAGAAGTAAGTTGTGGAAGCTTCAAGTCATTCTGCATTGTCATCAGTGCAACAACAACTTCCACAACGAGGCTGACATTTGGTATCTTCACCGGGACCAGTTGCTTGGAGTTCTTCTGATAAAAGATGGTTTTGCTTAAGATATGGCATAAGAGTTGCTGTTCCAACTGAGGTAAACCGATTCGATCGAGTTCTCGAGCATTTTAAGGTTCAACGCGTTTTTGGCAAATACACAACTTTTAGGTTATAGCCAAATCAAAAGGGTGGAAGATTTCTAGCATCGTTTGAGGAAAAAAACAACTTGCTACTTTTTTGGCGATTTCGAATATGCGATCTTTTCAACAAAAATCAGATTATTTTGATACACACACAGAGGATCAAAAGTCGTGTAGGTTTAACAACACAAGATCCATTCATGGGTAATGGCTAGTGTTTTTGGGATTGCTTGGCTGGCAGCATTAGATTCCACTCTATTCCTTTTACCTTGATTGCGATAAAAGATACGTTGCCAAGATCGAAATTTATTCAGACGCTTGCGTTCCAAATCTGTAGCCAAACAGTATGGGCGAAGGAATGTGGACTGTAATCAGTGAAAGAATGTAGACTGTAATCAGCGCAGAAGTGTTTTGGGTAAGCAGGGACAGACAAAAGGTCACATTTGAAAATGAGAAGTCTATCGGAGACAAAACGGAACCCTGGGGAACACCAGTATTAATATAGTGAATGTCGGCCTTAAGTCCATCCAATACAACTCGTGTTGAACAGTTTGAAAGGTGGTTTCTAATCCATTGAAGAAGAGATTCATCGGCTACAACAGCACTCATTTTCGACAAAGGAGCCTGCTACCAGACTCTTTCAAATACCTTTGAACAACAACAATCTTGATTTTTTCTTAATTGTGCAAAGATTGGTTCCTGTTTTCGGTGAGATATGCCATCAAATCGCCAGTGGACCTGATGCTGTGGAAGCCATACTACTGGGTGTAAAGGCATATTATAAACTGACGGTTCTTCAATGGTTCCATGATCTTAGAAAGAAGCGACGTAAGTGCTTTGTGTCGGTTAGAGGTGGGTGATGACGATTTTTAGAGGCAGACTGGACATATGCTGTCACGGACTCGGAAAGAGTCCTAAAGAGTAGGACAGATGGAAAAGCCTACGCAATGATTTTTCCAGCGTGTGGGCCAGTGAATTTTAAGAACCCTTAAGCTGTGCCAAAGTGGAACTGTCCAATGAAAGAATTTCAGCTCTCAATTGCAGACGCATTAGAATCATAATCCGGTTTCTTATTGTGCGTTCCTTTGAATAATAATAATATTGGAGCAACTGTCCACCGGGGGACCAGGGCGTAGCTTGCTTATCAAATCCACGTGTTGTGCGCGCTACTATTCTCTCACGAGTAGAAGTTCAGTTTTATGCGAACCCGGACGGGGAGAAACTTTTTCTTAGCTGCTCTTTGATTGTTGTCAGCAGCTCGAAAGAGGTGGTGCCATAAAACAATTGAAGGTGTGCAGGTTCAGACGAGAATCGAACCGGAATCTTCGGTGTGAGAACGTCGCACTCTACTCAGTACGTCACGGCGGCCACTATGCGTACATCTTGCTAAATTCATTCGTCTACATTTCTTCACACTCCCAATTCTTTTTCAATAATTGGTTTTGCTTAGAGAACTATAAGTAGAAAATCGTCAGAAAAACGTAGTTTGTAGTCGGCGTTAAAATATAGGTCGCACATGCTCACTTTGTTTAGAAAATGTTCCACGCACAGGGCCATTATGTCGACATCTGTTTCATTTTTATAAAAGGATGAGTTTGGAGGAGAAATGTGTTCCAGTGAAGGATAAAGTACGTTTGTGGAGGTGAAGTCTTAACCGTCAATAAAAATAAGTTGCATACACAAAACTGAAAATAAAAGCCAAACTCAGTACGACGCGGTGGTTGAGTGTTAAATTGTGATATTACATCATTCTGTCGAGCAAAAATGGATTCTTATTTTATGTGAGTTGATGTTGATGAGCTCCTCCCTTCTGAGTTTCTGACAAAGTTTAGAAAGTATTTTTTGTTTACCAGGTATACCGGCATAAAGTGAGCGTCAAGATACAAATGTCTCTATAGGAAACATTTGTTGTGAATGAGCCCTTATTTTTGTTTCCTTTGTTTGCTATGACATTTGTGAAAAATATTTAGTATACATCAAGTCATTGAACAGACAACATCATGTTTTTTCATCGTGTTAAAAATGTCGAATTTTGTACCAGAAAGTGATGATTTGCGGAAAGCATTAATTTTTTGTTTTCATTTGAAGAAAAATGCTGCAGAGTCGCATCGAATGCTTGTCGAGGCATATGGCGATCATGCTCTATCAGAAACAGCATGCAAACGATGGTTTCAACTGTTCAGAAATAATGATTTTGATGTGAGAAATGAACAACGTGGACCACCAAAAAAGTTTGAAGACGCCGAAGTGCAAACGATATTGGATGGAGATGACGCTTTGAGTCAAAAGCAAATGGCAACAATGTTAAATCTTGTACAACAAACAATTTCCGACCGTCTAAAAGCTATGGGAACGATCCGAAAGTTTGGAAAATGGGTGCCACATGAATTGAATGAAAGACAGATGGAAAACCGAAAAAACACTTGTGAAATTTCGCTTCAAAGACACGAAAGAAAATCGGTTTTGCATCGGATTGTTACTCGCGATGAAAAATGGATCTATTTTAGGAATCCTAAACGGAAAAAATCATGGGTTAATCTGGGACAACCATCAACATCAACTGCAATACCAGATCGATTCGGCAAGAAGACAATGCTGTGTATTTGGTGGGACCAGAAAGGTGTGCTGTAAGGATGCCGAAAAGCAGTAAGATCAACTATGTTTAGATTAACTTAGAGCATCCGCATAGGGTTAGTAAGATAAGTGTAAGAAAAGAATATGTTAAGCTAGTTAAAGAAAATTTGTCTAGTATATAAGTATATAACCCTGAATTTTCAAATTTTCAATAAAAAAAAGGTGTGCTGTACCACGAGCTCCTAAAATCTGGTGAAACCGTTAATACTGATCGCTACCGACAACAAATAATCAATTTGAACCATGCATTGATCAAGAAACGACCAGAATGAGCCAGAAATCACGGCAAGTTAATTTTGCTCCATGACAATGCACCTGCACACAAAACAAAACCGGTTCAGGATACAATGAAAACACTTGGCTAGGAGCAGCTACCCCACCCACCGTATTCACCAGACTTAGCCCCTTCCGAATACCATTTGTTTTCATCGATGGGACACGCATTGACTGAGCAGCACTTTGATTCCTATGAGGAGGTCGAAAATTGGGTGTCTGATTGGTTTGCTTTAAAAAACGAACAATTTTATTGGCGTGGTATTCACAAGTTGCCAGAAAGGTGGTCAAAATGAGTAGAAAACAATGGCCAATACTTTGAATAAAATGCTTTTACTTTCCCATTAATTACATTTCCCATTTACATTACATTTCTCATTTCATACCGGTGTACCTAATACTATGGACTTTTGTGCCTCTTAAATTCTCATTTAATTTTGAGCGACAAATAGTTTTGTTGCCTCAAGAGACGCGTTTTTAAACTTTTCTTCACTGTCATACGTTTCAAGACACCGCCTGCATGAATTGGTGGAGGTTTTACGTGAGAATATACCGTCAAAGTCCTCAGTATATGGTTTCAGATTTTGGTGGCCGTCGTGGCCTATGGAGTAAAGTACGACGAATTTCTTAATTCAATTCCTGGTCGGAACAAATTGAACTTCTACGGCACCACATCCTTCGAGCTGATAAAAGTATAAGAAAAAGTTTCTTAAATTTTGCGGTTCGGAATCGACAAAAGGTTCCTTCTACTCGTGAGATAAGAGCACGTGAAGAGCACGCACATCACGAGTATGTCTTGAGGAAGCTAGCCCGAGTCTCCTTGCGGACTCTTGCGTCATTTAGTGTACGTTTAACGTCATAAAGTCTATAGCATAAAGATACAGCTTTTGGCAAATACATTTGCATCTGTTTACGTATGCAAGACACAGAATGACAGATCATTACAAAAAATTTCTGAGGATACATAATCTAACCTTCAAACGTATAATAGCTTCCACAGATGAAAGTGAGTGCCTATCCTTCCGCTTGTCACAGCCGCCAACTTCTTTACATCTCTTAAAGTAATTTTCATGGCAAATTGAATACTGAAGTACTTGATCTAGCGACCATTACTGGTATGTGTAATATTTACATTTAGCGCATACTTGGGTGTGAATTACAT
Organism: Eristalinus aeneus; assembly: GCA_955652365.1. Classification (NCBI taxonomy): domain Eukaryota; kingdom Metazoa; phylum Arthropoda; class Insecta; order Diptera; family Syrphidae; genus Eristalinus; species Eristalinus aeneus. The sequence continues at coordinate 7,037,020 of OY019131.1, read as the reverse complement.
TGTACTCAAGAATTCGGTTCCTCCTGTGTTCCATATTCCTGGGTTTCTCAAAAAAGTCCAACTGACGGGAAAAGAAAGTACCATACACATTGGGGAAGTTTCTGCCTTACAGCTTAAGGGGCAAACGCAATGAACAAGGAGCGTAATCGTTTCTTTTCATTTGAATTTCATGCAAAGGTGTTTGGTCAGAAGTCTTCCTCGTAACTTCCTCGTAACGATAAACATTTCGATTCGGACATCAAAATAATGAAAAAGCGAAAGATAGCGAATTCTCTGGGGAAAGGCTGTTTTAAGCCGGGTTCCTTATATTTTCTGTAGAGGAGACTTACGGTTTCGTACCGAATCCGCCCGATAAGGAACTTTTCCTCAACACGCTCTGTTCAACCTTTGGTAGATAAATAAAGTACAAATTCAGTCCAGGAAGGAAAGCATACCGCGGAGGATACACTAATTCAAGAAATCGACATTGTTCGTTAGATGATGATGACCTTTGCCATTACTAGACAAAAATACCATAGTCTTCCTTTTACCAAACAAAGTCATTGAAGTTTTTGAGTACTTCGTTAATTCTCTCACTAACGTAGTTGAGCGGTTGGTGGCCGCCGTGCCGTAGTGGGTAGAGTGCGACGCTCACACGCCGAAGGGTCTAGGTTCGATTCCCGGCTGAACACCTAGAATTTTTCACGGCATCACCTCTTACGAGCTGCTGACAACACTCAAAGGGTAATAACTGTCTAAGAAAGCTTCTCAAATTTCGCCGCTCGGAGTCGGCAAAAACTGTAGGTCCCTTCTACTCGTGAGAGAACAGTAGTGCGCACAACACGAGTAGTTGATGAGCAAGCTAGGCCCTGGTCCCCCTGTGGACTGTCGCGCCAACAATTAATTATTAACGTGGTTGAATGGAATTGCAACGCTTGTACACGTACCCCATGCTCCAATATTTACAAAAGTATCAGACTAAAGCAGTCCAGTTGTGGCTCTGTGTAATCAGCAGCCACAAGCACTTGTGATAAGATAAAAGTCACTGAAGTTCAACCAATGAAGAGATAAGCTTGCCCTAGTATGTGTGATTGTTTGAAGAGCAGAGTGCTTGTCCATACCAAATGCTTGTCCTAGACAAATGCTCTCCGTGGCCGAGTGTGTTGTAAAAGTAATCCCACAGAGTCCCAGGATTAGTGCCAACAAAGCTCCCACACATTAAAGACATGCAGTTGCATTGGAAACAGGTCTATACGATTGTGCTTGCGTACATCACTGTTACGAAATAAGTACAGGCTATTGGTTATGAGTCAGAGTCAAGCGGCAAGCCAGTAAGCCTTGGGACTTTAGCAATCTTATGTCAACATTTTGTATTTTAAGGCGCATATGTTGTGATGTGCGGTCGCCTTAGTGTGAGCACATGACGTGGTGGGAAGACGTTGGGTCGATGAATATTATTGAGTATCAAAAATTAATAATTTTGTTTACGAGTTGGAAATCCTTTCCACAGGGCGAGTGACTTGTCTGAATGTGAAATATATGCAATTTAGTCAATTCTAAATAAATTGGGCAAGTGTGAGTTATGCTTACAAAATTATGGTTTTGGTTTTAAATGGTACACTGTTCAAAATCGCGGAGCAAGCAAAACATGTCCAAATTTTTCTGCCTTTTAGAAACCAAATAACATGCTGTACTCGTGTGGTAGACATTTGCTCGAGAGAGGTGTACCAATATAAACAAATAAGAAAATTGAATGTGCGTAGCCGCGAAAATTAAAAATTCACCTTATACAGACATTGAGTGCGCGATAGCCTCAATTAATATGCCAACATCTATCATATACAGCGGTATACCTGAAGAATATTAACGTGATGCATGCTGTTGTACAGTCGGTTAAATTCGTGGGTGTATCAGCTCCTACAAACGTCATCAACGCAAACAGGACCAGCAAACGTCCATAGCATTGATACGAAGGTTGTCTTTTATATTTCGGCCAGCTCTGTCGTAAAGTTTGTCATTTTTGAGGCTATATGCACTCATACTTGACATACTCGTGCTATTTGTGTTGTTTAAAGTAACTTAAAGGATTCATCCCGCCCAAAAATTTGGAACTAAATCGTGAAAATTTTCGTGCGATTATTTTTTACAACTTTCGACGTGGATTAACTCAACAACAGTGCATCGATAAACTTAATTCAATTTTTGGCGATGAAGCTCCATCAAGGACCAGTGTTTATCGATGGTATGGTGAATTCAAACGTGGTCGTAGTTCACTCCAAGGCGATTTTCGTGAAGGCGGTCCAAAATCAGTTGTTGTTCCGGAAACCATTGATGTTGTGCGTCAACAAGATCGTCGTGTGACCTTTCGATTGAGACAAACTTAGACATTAGTGGGATCAGCATACATTCAATATTGCATGAACTTTTGATCGTCAAAAAAATTTGTTCGTGTTGGATCCCACACAATTTGTCAATCGCTCAAAAAGAGGCTCGTGTTGATTGGTCCAAAGAACTGTTCCAAAAAACTATCGCGGTGTCTCGAAACACGCCTATGACATCGGGACAGGTGATGAATCGCGTGTGAGCCCGAAAGTAAACAGCAGTCGACTGTATGGGTGTTTCAAATTGAGCCAAATCCAATAAAAGTCGCTCGCGCACGAAACACTTCTAAGCGAATGTTCGCCTGTTTTTTCGGAAAAACTGAACATGTCGCAACCGTACCACTAAAACAACGCAGAAATATCAATTCTGAGTGGTACACAACTATTTGTTTGCCCGTTGTCTTCCAAGAAATCAGAAAAACCATCCGCCGAAGTCGGATCACTCTTCACCACGACAATGCGAGCTCTCACACATCGGCTCAAACGACTGCATTTTTGAGCATTAAAAACGATTTAATGAGTCATCCGCTGTATAGTCCTGACTTGGCACCGAATGACTTCTTTTTATTCCCGTACTTAGAAAATAAAATGAGAGGTCCACGTTTTTCGACATTTGAAGATGCGGTTGATGCGTTCAGAATTCATGTTTTGGAGATACCTCAATCAGAGTGGCAAAAGTGCTTCAACAATTGGTTCAAACGCATGCAAAAGTATAATTTACTTTTTTTATTTTGAAAAACAATAAAGCTATTTTCGATGATTAATATTTTTTTTTGTTTTCTAATCCCGAAATATAAAAGACAACCCTCGAGCAACCCAAGAGCTTGTTCATCTACTCCCAATTGAGCACATGTGTCATTGCCATGCTTTAGAACGGAATAAATTCAAGCGTTTTGAAAATTCAGCTTGCAATTTTTGAGATAAGTCTGTTACTCTATTGCTCTGTAGCCCAAACAAGGAGCGATTGGCAAGGACTATTCTCCGCTTGATTTTATATCTGGTGTTCTTGGTCCTGTTTACTCCAGAGCTCATGTAGACGAAGTCTTTGACTACATAAAGCTTTTTGCCGCCCATTATAACACTCTTTGAAACATCGATGGTGTGTGTTTTTCCGTGACGACATCGTGTGTCTTGTTTCATGGCCAGACCGATTTTAGCCGCTCTCGCTGTAACACCAGTAAGCGCATAGTCAATCATGTGAATGTTGATCGTCCGCGTAGCCTAGCAGTTGAAGTGACTTTTGAAAGAGCGGACATTTTTTCCCAAGAATGATTTACATGGAATTAAATAACACCGTCTCACATTGTGCAAAATGTTTTTTGACATCATAGGCCCCGCTTTCTGGCTGGATCATGTCCAAGAACTTACCTGGGGACGCTTGGGCTCCTGATGAGTTACAGTCGATGGCGGAGAATCGAACGGCCTACAGATCTCTTGTGTGTGCGTTGCCCCTGTGACCCCATTAGTGGAACATGCTGCCATTGAAAATGATGATGATGATGATAGGCTCCGCTGAGTTCATTACTGATCTTGATGAAGCAGTTAGCGTTGCCTTCCTGCATACGAATAACTCGATAAATTTGAACACAATCTTATTGTCTGCTTTTAATGGTGTTCCGCAGGGTTCGATTTTGGGTCCGACACATGTTTTCTGTTTGTATGTGGCATTGTCATCTATAAATTTGACCACAATCTTATTGTCTTATTTTTAACAGAGTTCCAATGGGGGTCCAATACTTTTATGTTTGTATGTAAACGACCTGCCATCTTTTTGTAAACATGAAAGTTTCCACCTCTATGGGAATTATGTTCAACTCTATTCATCGCTTTTATTTGAAAAACTCGATGTACTCACTTGCCAACTTAACGAGGATCTATCGGCGATATGAGAATGGGTCTTCAGAAATTGACTTTTGCTAAATCCGTCTAAGTGGCAGGCTTTTCCTTTCCCTAATAGATCTTTTGAGTTTGAATATATTCCTGATATGTTCATTTCTGGGACAAGACTTAAGCTCCAAATCAGCAACTAGTGTTGGTTTTAGCATCAGTCGAAACTTATCGTGTCACAATCATATAAATATTGGGATTAGTCGTATTCATGGCTGCCTGCGTGAGCTGTTGATATCTGCAAATTTTACCCTTTTTAAGGCAGGGCGAAAATTGCTTCAAACACTTGTTATTGATATTTTATCATATGCTAGATACAGCCTCCCACTATAACACTATCAGAAAAGTTCAGCGACTGGCCTCCATATGTGTCTGCGGTGCTCTAAGAACCACCCCATCAGATGCAATGGACGTCATTCTCAACCTTATGCCCATAGATCTGTTTGCCCAAAAGGCGGCGGCTAGAACAGCTATACGACTGATCTCCTCATCACAATGGAGCGTATCCAACGGACACTCAAAAATCCTTCAAAGAGTAAACTTTGCATACCAAAACTTTGACTACTCGGCGCCGAAGGTCTTCATGATACAGAAATCCTGTACTATGATCCCTGAACGAGAGGTGTGGTCGGCTAACCCACAATGGGTTGCTGACGCTACGTGCATCTACACCGATGGATCCAAAACAAACGAAGGCGTTGGTTGCGGAGTCTACTCTGAGGATCTTAACCTTGGTCTAAAATTCAGACTTCTTAGTCACTCTAGCATGTTCCAAGCTGAAGTAATGGCCATTCGTGAAACACTGTCTTGGTTGAAGAGGAATAGAATATCCTCAGCTAATATCTTTTTCTTACGGATAGTGAGGCAACACTCAGGGCACTGGAATTTGTCTCATTAAACTGTAAGACGGTCATGAACTGCCGCACATCCTTAGATGAGATAGCTGAGCAGTTCAATATATGCCTGTGCTGGGTGCCAGGTCACAGAGACAATCCGGGTAACTGTCAAGCAGACGAATTGGTCAGGCTTGCCACAATGCAACCACTACTTTAGGAACACGAACTCCTCGGTATCCCTCTCGCCACATGCAAGTCAGAACTGCACTTGAACGCGATCCATCAGACTAACCAAAAGTGGTCTAACCATAACCTTTATCGCATCTCCAAGGAGGTGTGGCCATCTCTTGAACCCAAACGCTCCAGACTGCTACGCTCAAAAGGTCTGACATAAGCCTGGTCATGGGAGCCATAGCAGGGCACTGTCTAATCGGTGAGCATGCTAGCAGGCTAGGGGCTCCCTCAAATGATTTTTGCAGAAGCTGCAGGAATGAGGAAGAATCAGAAACTCTTCTAATCCTGTTATGCACATGCCCGGCGCTCTCTCGCCTCAGATACAAGCACTTTGGAAGCTACTTCCTCAACGGCCTACATGACCCCAATAAAACCTCTCCCGCCGAAATTTTAAACTTTTAAACTTCCCACATGTGGTCGCCGTGGCGTAGTGGGTAGAGTACGACGCTCACACGGAGAAGGGTCCAGGTTCGACTCCCAGCTCAACACCAATTTTTCGAATTTTTCACAGCACCACCTCTTTAGAGCTGCTGACAACATTCAAATAATAATAACTGTCTGAGAAAGCTTCTAAAATTTCGTCGTTCGGAGTCGGCAAAAAACTGTAGGTCCCTTCTACTCGTGAGAGAACAGTAGCCCGCACAACACGAGTAGTTGATGAGCAAGCTAGGCTCTGGTCCCCCTTTGGACTGTAGCGCCAACAATTATTATTATTACATGTGGCAGCATAATGGTCCTGTATAGGACTGAGAGCATTCATCAGCCACCTTAACCTACCTACCTACCTATATCATATGCTGAGGTAGCTTATAGTTCTTTGGATTTGTTGTCTTTTTAGAAACTTCAAACTGCCTACAATGGTGCGCTGAGATATACTTATGTTTAAGCGCCGCAGATATGACAACATTTCTGCTTTCTCTATGCAATTCATTGGGTGTTCGTTAAAGCAATAATTCAACATACGGAACTGTAGTTTTAAACATTAGCTAATAATTGTTAAACAACTTAGTTGCGGTTTTTCTAAATTAGTATTTTCTCGGTCTGAGAGAACATTTAGCACCAATACTTCTAGATTTAAATATTTAAATTCGTCTCGTTTATTCTTTAATGATAGTTGTTGCAGTCCACAGTCCACAGGGGAACCAGGGCCTTGTCTGCTCATCAGTTGATGAGCTCGTTGGAAGTTTTTGGAACCTACAGTTTTTGAGAGGCTTTTTCTTAGTCAGTTATTACTTTTTGAGCAATTCGAGAGAGGTGGTGCCGTGAAAAATTCGTGTTAAGCTGGGAATCGAACCTGGACCTTCTGCGTGTGGGCGTTGCACTCTTCTTACTACGCCACGGCAGCCACCTTTTATTCTTTACACACGCTATTAAGCTATGGGTCACCTTACCACAAGGTATCAAAATAATTCACAAAGCGGAAGATTGTAAAGATGTACTTTATTTTTATTATCGCACATTACAACATTGAATTTTCTCTTTTCTTCTTCTACTTTTTATTTTCTTTAATTATTATAACCTAATTGTTAGTAATGAACTTGTAACATAATTATACCTTGTACTAGAAATGCCCATTGCTTAATGTACTTTACCAACTTCAATAAAATGAATTAAATTGAATTACTAGACATGGTGCTTTATAGCTCGTCTCTGTGCACTGTAAGTGGTTGGTGTCTATTCTATTCGACGAATCCAAGACAAGATCTCCCGTAGTGTGAAGATTTCCTCGATGGCAGACTTCACTGACCTAAAATCGCACTGATAAGGACTCACCAGGACATTGAGGATTAGTTCTTGATGTTCACACAAAATAATGGAAAAGATCTTGGATTCGTTGTTAAACAAACTGATCCTTTGACACGACGAATTATACCATTCACAGACAGAAAGAAAATGTGAACTAAACGAACAGCAATGTTAGCCGTGCTGTTCTCTAGCACAATAAGACCCCACGATTGTTATTCAACTTAGACTGTAGGAAACTGCAATGTTACCAAGGACCAGCCACCTTGATCCCTCCTTCTTTTCGAAGCCATTTGAGAATACTTCCAAAGCAGCACACTTTCTACTTATACCCCTGCTCGAGATTTATTTTTTACAATTTTTTTTCAATTTTCATTATGCACCCTAATAATGATCTATGTTCGGGTGTGTTGATGAAAACTTATTCAGCAACAGAAAACAAAAGCGCCCCTTAGAAGGAATTCATTAACATTCCAGCGGTAATCCAGCCCCATGCGCATAATCAGCACTAAATTTAAATTTGTAAGAATGTAGCCGAACAAAAGCGAACTGAACGCGAAACCCTTTAAACGACTTCATAATTAATTCATTTAAATAAATAAGCCAACCATCAGCTTACATCCCCTTTTGGGGAGGGAAAAAATTCAATTTGTCACTCCATTCAAGCAAACAACGAATCTCGCTATATTTGCTGCGACTTCCTTCGGCAGCAAGAAATTCTCCTTCGGAAATGAATTCATCCCGCCGTCCCACGGGAACATGTATACGTACATATGTAAATCAATTTGATATAAAATTTTAGACCCAACCGCCCCCACCCCCATACGTCGGTGATTTCTTTGCCTGGGTTTTTTGTCGGGCGCCATTCACAAAAGGATACCTTTATGAAATCATAAAATATTATGATAATGTTAAACATCGTTATTTCGCATAATCAACGAACGGGGGCCAGACAAACGAACCGCAGGAAGAGGGAACGAGCATAAACGAAAGACCAGAGAGCACCTTCAAGGGGAGTTTGCCTACCTGAATATGAAAATAGGCGGATGGTATTTAGGGACAGTATCCCCGCCACTCATACACGCACACACCACACACAGGTATAGAATATGTATTTTCCTCTCATAATAAAATTCCAATATTCCTGGAGTGGCTGAGGACGCCAGCGTGCCAGGCGGCGTTTGTGCAGTTCAGGGGGAGGACAGAAATCCCTTTTAATGATGGCCAACAAAGATGGCATCAATAAAGGAACAAGCGAGTGCAGGTGTGGAGCGATTCCTGAAGGAATTCATTTCTCAGAGGAATTTATATTGTCATATCCTCTGCTCGTTCAGGGCAACCGGTGGAGGGTTGCTGTGATGAATTAAAAAGTAGATGCCAACCATTTGACGGCTGGTACTGCACTTAATTGTGTTGCGGTGCGTGTATGGAGACGGAGGGTTTTGTAGGAAACCTCAATTAGGTTAAGGGGCGCATTAAACGTTGGAACCTTTTTTCACGCATAATGTGCCCGTTGAAGTTGAGAGCCGTGGGCGGGTGCGGTCCATAACCAAACAGCCAATTGAGCTAAAAGAACTCTCGAGGGACAGACAATTTTAAGGGGTTTCGTATTTTGAATGGGCATTCCTCTGGCTACCACTTTTGCTTATCAATTGGGTGGTTGTTTGAATGCCCGTTCGATCTTGGTTATTCATGTCTCCTTCGTGTATGTTTTTTTAGAACAAAATTCGCCGCAAATGTTGCTGCAGCTGTTAGAGACTTACAATCGGTGCTCAACGAACCTCTATTGGGTAGGTGTATTGCTAGATGTGATTTTAAGTTAAGTATAGAAGTCCGTTATCACATTAATAACATCGCAAAGCTTCCAGTATATGCTGCACAAATTAGTACCAACCAGGAGTGGAGATGGTTGTAGCCAAGGTAAGAACCCGCATATCGAGAGATCAGCGGAGTCAAGGCCGGCCAATACGGTTTGATGTCGGAAAGTATTACAACACTAGTTCCGTGACCTGCCAATTTATGCACTTATAACGTATTTAAAAATAATTTAAAATAAATAAGAGAACATTTTACGAAAATAGGTTTCCAACTGCATTGTACTAATACCGAACGGGATTTAATTAAATATTTAAGAAAAGGCGGACAACCAATGAATGAAATATCCAAAATTACGAAGGTTGCCTGTAATATTTCAGAATTGGGCAACACTACTGTTGCAATCTGGCAACTGCCAGCTCTATCGTAAAGTTTGTCATTTTCGATGTCAGAACGTTTTGACATATCATACAAGCGCTATTTGTGTTGTTTACAGTAACTTAAAAAATTCATCTCGCCCAAAAAAAAAGGAATTAAATCGTGAAAATTTTCGAGCGATTATTTTTTCAACTTTCGACGTGGATTAACTCAACAACAGTGCATCGATGAACTTAATTCAATTTTTGGCGCCGAAGCTCCATCAAGGACGAGTATTTATCGATGGTATGGCGAATTTAACCGAAATCGTAGTTCACTCCAAGATGAATTTCGTGAAGGTCGTCCAAAATCAGTTGTTGTTCCGGAACCATTGGTGCTGTGAGTCAACTGATCGTCGTGTGATCAATCGTGAGATTTAGACAACTTTAGGCATTGGTGGGACCAGCATACATTCAAGATCGCATGAACATTTGACCGTAAAAAAAATTTGTTCGCGGTGGATCCCACACAATTTGTCAATCGCTTCAAAAAAAGGCTCGTGTCGATTGGTCTAAAGAAATGCTCCAAAAATACGATCGCGGTGCTTCGTAACACGTCTACGGCATGGTGAAAGGTGATGAATCGTGGATTTATGCGTATGAGCCCGAAAGTAAGCGGCAATCGGCTGTATGGGTGCTTCAAATTCCAATCAAATGGTCGCCTGTTTTTTCGGAAAAACTGGACATGTCGCAACCCTACAGCGCAGAACAGTCAATTCTGAGTGGTACACAACCATTTGTTTGCCCGTTGTCTACCAAGAAATCAGGAAAACCAACCGCCAAAGATGGATCACTCTTCACCACGACAATGCCAGCTCTCACACAGCGGCTTAAAAAACTGAAGTTTTGAGCACTCAAATCTTTGGTTTGATGAGTCATCCGCCGTATAGTCCTGGCTTGGCACCAAATGACTTCTTTTTATTCCCGCATGTAAAAAATAAAATGAAAGGTCAACGTTTTTCGACACCTTAAGAAGCGGTTGATGCATTCAGAATGCATGTTTTAGGGATACCTCAATCAGAGTGCAAAAGTGCTTCATGCCGGTCTAACTCGATGATTTGCATGATTCGATCGTTGTATTCGTCGTCACATGTCTTCCGACGGTTGGCTTATCCATGGTGTCGTTTTCACCGGCTCTGAATCGTCGAAACCATTCCTCGGCAGTTCGAAGTGATAAAGTACCATTCCCGAAACAACATTAATCGCACGGAATGTTTCTCTAGCGGATTTGCCTTTAACGAAGGAAAACTTTAAAATAGCGCGAATTTCGGCGAGCGCCGTCCAAAGTGAACTCCATGTTACACATCTATAACTGTTGAACGCAATATCTAAAATAATCATGCTCGTCGTTTTGTAGGTTATGTCAAATGATGTGTAGTATTGCCAAACACGAGCTCTGTAGCGCTTTGTACATAGCCGGGAATTCAAAAGACAAAACAACGGAAGGGATATTTGGCAACCTTATACCATATATGGTGTGACCGCCGTGGCGTAGTGGGAGGAGTGCGACGCTCACACGCCGAAGGCTCTAGGTTCGATTCCCGGCTGAACACCTCGAATTTTTCACGGCACCACCTCTTTCGATCTGCTGACAACACTCAAAGAGTAATAACTGTCTAAGAAAGCTTCTCAAACTTCGCCGTTTGGAGTCGGCAAAAAAACTGTAGGTCCCTTCTACTCGTGAGAGAACAGTAGCGCGCACAACACGAGTAGTTGATGAGCAAGCTAGTCCCCGGTCCCCCTGTGGACTGTCGCGCCAACAATTATTAATATTATTATACCATATATGGGCACAATGTGGTCGCCGTGGCGTAGTGGGTAGAGTGCGACGCTCACACGCCGAAGGGTCTAGGTTCGACTCCCAGTTCAACACCAATTTTTCTAATATTTCACGGCACCACCTCTTTCGAGCTGCTGACAACACTCAAAGAGTAATAACTGTCTAAGAAAGCTTCTCAAATTTCGCCGTTCGGAGTCGGCAAAAAACTGTAGGTCCCTTCTACTCGTGAGAGAACAGTAGCGCGCACAACACGAGTAGTTGATGAGCAAGCTAGGCCCTGGTCCCCCTTTGGACTGTAGCGCCAACAATTATTATTATTATTATATGGGCACAATAATAAAAAGCAGCATATCGACTGTTGAGGGCTAAATCGGTGCCTAACTCATGCATTTCATCAAATCATTCATCACTGAGACAATTGAAGTGCTGTATTCAAAACCAAAATTCCAGTGAATACCAGAACGAGTATTCATCGTCCGCACTACGTGTTTGAAAAGAATTGGTCAAAGTGTTATCTTATCGCTCAGAACGCGACGTCAAGCGGACGCACCCGAATGGAGTTTCTAATCGCGAAAATGATTTGCGATCATGAATAATTAACTCTCACTTTTCTAAAAATAAATTGTTTTATTGAGGAGTAAATAAATATCGGTAAGCAGTTCTTTGAAAGTCGGACTGAAATAGATGAGAATTGTTGCACGTTTAGTATTTTGAGTATTTTTCTATCGCCGCGGAAATTGTAATCAGAATGTAATTTAAGCTAGTGGCTGATTCCTAAACTATTAAAACTTGTTGGGTATACGGTTTTTTCTGTTTCCGAGGCATGTTGTTGTTAGTGAACTAAATGTTTTGACGTGGTGATGGGTCTAGCAGAGATTGGTAGACCAGGGCCATCATTTAAGCATTGGGCAAAGGGGTTCGCTGCATATTTGGGTTGACCAGGCAACGAGTGTGTATGCAGAGGGTTGCCGCGTGGAGGTTGTACATCAACTTGATCTGTGCACTAGTGAGGAGCGAATGCAGGGGGTTGCCGCGTGAAGGCTGTACATCAACTTAATCTGTGCACTAGTGAGGAGAGTGTTGCCTCGTGTGCACAGACCCAGATCCACCCCGAGGCGACGTCGAAGGAAGAAGAAGAATGACATGAACCAAATGAAGATCCTTGTATTATGAGTACACATCAGTGATAGACAGCATGAAGTAGAAACTTTCGTTTAACTTTGAGACCACGTGCAATGACAAAAATACAATTGTGTCTGCATTTACATGGGTGGAGTCGATAACGTGTGTTATGCACTGTCACAGTTTGTTTTCAGTTTTATTGTATTGTTTTATTGAACATAAGGGGTATTCGAAGCGCCAACGCCATAGAAATGTTTCCAATTACTCTCTGCAGCAAATGAAAAATTTAATTAAAACGCCTAGAAGTATGCTAACACAAAGAGAAAATGTGCTCCTTTGGTTGCTTTTACACAGGGCGACATAGTGTTTCATTTGGCGAGAGACATATTGATGAAGGATTCGGTAACAAAGGCAACAAAGCCATCCCATAACTTTTATTCATTTTTTTGCAATTGGTTATTTCATCAAGTCTGTTTGAAGAAGAGAAACAAGGAAACTAAATGACGGGGTTTGTGATTAGTCTTCTAACTCTTGTGTGCCAGCAGAAGTTTCTTCAATTTAAATAAGGTGTAATAAACACGAGCGATGTTGACAACATAAACACAGCTCCACACAATTGCTACTTGCTTCCATCCCCCTGCGCTTGCATTAAACATCATCTTTGTTTCCTCTCAAAAGTCCTCGATATGCCTGAATTTGTTTTTTTGATTCGGCCTTAACTTGTTTCCACTTATCATGAGAAAACAATCGACTACACAACATGAGTGGTTACTCAAATCCCTTGGCTATAAGGACTCTCAGCGTTATACAGCAAAAAGTATGTAAGTCAATTGGAATTCGAGCTGTTTGTACTTCAAGCTCCTATAGGTAGTTACCAAGTAAAAGTCTTCCACTCGTCGTCAACTTAATTGAACACTTAAACATTTCCACTTGGGTTACGTTGTCCCGACCATTCTATTAGATTGCCCTCCTGGAAGTCCATCCAAGACCCTGGGTATCCCCCTGCAATCATTTCCAAACCAAGGCCAAGCGGTAATCGTATCTTTGCCCTTCTCTAGAGGTGCCTTCACTCTTTCCCTTTTAACCATCCCGAGATCATCACCTCCAACATGCGCCAAAGTGATTCTGCAAGATGTACGGCAGACTAGTGCCAATCATCTCATCCCCTCCCTCCATGCTCGTTCTTCATATGTCCCGTAGGGTGCGTGTTTCCACGCCGTGTAAAGAATACCAGAATCCTTGATAATGGAGAGAATTCCTTCAGCTCAATTGGAATTTTCCATTTCTCTGGCAGTGCTCCATTTGACTCTTCCTCCCGCTGAGATTCACACATGTGTCTAGGTACCTCTGGGGCAATTTTCGATTATGAAATCCCCAAATCTGAATGAGAATCCCCGATTCAATTGAATCGAGAGTGTGTGTGTCTGTGTGAAAGCTCTGTACTCTGTCGTCATGAGTGACAACAATGGAATGCCACATTCAACTGCTGGGAGGAATAAACCTTTTCAGTATTTATGAGTGCAAATTCACGCATGAGAAGCCTGCAAGGGTACGACAAAAACGGATGAACACCTGATCTAGGGATTTTAAAGATACGCTCGTGGCAGCGGCGGAATGTGCTAAGCATTCGGAGGTGTAATTTAATTTACGTCAATTGTCATTGGATCTGTTCAATGGAAGCGAGAAACGAAATTAAACAAAATGAAACGCAATGAAACGAAAAGGGAAGAAATCATGCTTTGAAATGAGGGTTAACAGGGAAAGTTGAGACACCTTTCAAGGGGAGCGAAAAAATGTGTTTTCTGTGACGTGGAGGGAGCGGTTTTGCTGTTCTTGAGACCAACGTGTTTGGATCAAATTTAATTCGAAAGCAATAGTGAAAGTTTGTGGAAAATAATTTAATTGATATGTTTGAAAGTGGTTAAGTAATAATAATAATAATAATTGTTGGCGCTACAGTCCAAAGGGGGACCAGGGCCTAGCTTGCTCATCAACTACTCGTGTTGTGCGCGCTACTGTTCTCTCACGAGTAGAAGGGACCTACATTTTTTTTTGCCGACTCCGAACGGCGAAATTTGAGAAGCTTTCTTAGACAGTTATTACTCTTTGAGTGTTGTCAGCAGCTCGAAAGAGGTGGTGCCGTGAAATATTAGAAAAATTGGTGTTGAACTGGGAGTCGAACCTAGACCCTTCGGCGTGTGAGCGTCGCACTCTACCCACTACGCCACGGCGACCACAAAGTGGTTAAGTGCGCCGTTTAAATTCTGGACCACAACAAAGCCGCCTTTGATAGAGGTGACCTATGCTGCTTCGATGTGGACAAATTTTTAACTTCACACATTGTGTCAGGCGGAGCTGCTGATGATACTTCATTTGTTTTATTCGTTTCGGCCGTTCTACAGCCATCTTAAGACTTGGTAGTAAGGAACAAATACATCGATACCGACTACCATCACTTGTGCTGAAGACAATGGGCCCAGTATTGATGTCTGCCCTCCACACCCTTCTCATCAACAGTCAATCGAAAAGACAATGCAGCTACCTGCCAAAATTTTGTACAGGTGTTGTACTGAACTGAATAAAATAAATTTTTGTGGTATACCGAATCCGGACATATCTTCGTTCTCGTTTTTGTATGTTTATGAAAACTGGTTTAACAAGAGAGTCTTGACATCTCTAGATACAATGGATATCCTGACCAAAAAGGTGGCAATCTCAAAATGGGTTATGGTCCTATACCTCTTTTTATCCTTGCCTAGTCATTTCATCGAAAATATTAAATTGACCAGGACCCAAATCTTATCGGATTAAGTCTGCCGACAAAATTAAGGCAAGACTTTTATTCCTGATCTACCTGGGAAGTGGTTAGAGGTTTGAATAAGCCCTTAACACTATTGTTACAGGAACGGACACTTCTCACCCTCTCAGCCTGTTCCTCACATTGGAAGACCGGTGTGAAGCTTCCTTACGATTTGTAGACCTAATGTTGTCACTTTTTACGAAGGCTCAAGCATCTAATCTCTCCATCGTCCCTGAAAATTGGAGTACATTCCCTCCCTGCGTCAATTCCTGACCGTTCCAGTCCTGTACACAAGGAAAGTCGACTTTGTAGAAAGGGAGCAGCTGGATCTGCTCCTATCAGACTGCATATCAGTGAGACGAGGTGCGAGGTCACCTAAGCTCCAATGCGAGTACAAAACAAAACATTTCTTTTTTATCGAAAAATAGCATCGATTGTGCATCTCATGACGTGGATATCAAGGAAAGATTTATCAATGCTTCAGAAGTAGAGTCCGGCGTGCTTAGGAAAGCCGGACGGACTTAAGACTTAAGCGAAGATTCATTCCACCAAACAACTGATGCCCGTGGGGAAAGAGGTCTAATCATTGCCGTGTCAATACAAGTGGAACTCCTTTCTTTGCTAAAAACTTCCTTACCCTTTCAGAAAAAAAACTTCCATGAGACTTTGTCACAATGTGGTTTCTTATGACACAGTTACTTGGACTTGGAAAAGCCCTTGATGCCTGGGGCATTCTTCATCGAGAGGAGAATATTCAACAATGAATTACACACCCTGTTCGGCGTCGGTTGAAACGATGCCTAAGCTGACAGGCCATGTAAGGCGTACGGAAATCATAGCACAAGGATCGGATACACTTCGAATCCCAGTGTCTCATCCAATATACTACAAAAGAGAACGACCGAGTCTTGGCCCACGCTAGTGGCAAAAGGCCGCGATTGACTTAGTGTCAGGGAATTTGAGGCAGCTGACAAGGGACCGTGGAAGCTGCAAGGCCATATTGGTCGATGTGCAGATCAATTTAAAGAGAGAAAGAAAGATTATAAAAATGTTTCAAAACTATAAAAAGGCGATGAAGGTCGCTTTGAAAGTTGTTGATCTTGTTATTGGGTCGGTGTGAATGTGGGCGGATAGGTGTGGAATTAAACTGCTTTAGAAGCTCACATTCCACGCCGAGTAACTTCAGGGATATACACTTTTGTGTCATATTGCTCTATTTTTTTGTGGTCGCCGTGGCGTAGTGGGTAGAGTGCGACGCTCTCACATAGCGAAGGTTCTAGGTTCGACTCCCAGTTCAACACCAATTTTTCGAATTTTTCACCGCAACACCTCTTTCGAGCTGCTTACAACACTCAAAGAGTAATAACTGTCTAAGAAAGCTTCTCAAATTTCGCCGTTCGGAGTCGGCAAAAAACTGTAGGTCCCTTCTACTCGTGAGAGAACAGTAGCGCGCACAACACGAGTAGTTGATGAGCAAGCTAGGCCCCGGTCCCCCTTTGGACTGTAGCGCCAACAATTATTATTATTATTGCTCAATTTTCGGTTTAACAAAGTATTCGCCGTTTTTTGTAAAACTGTGGCTTTTTTGATTTGTTTGTATTTCCAAACAAGCAGCTACATTTTAAATTAATTTTAAAACAATAAAGTCCCGAAATAGACCTTTTAGCTGAAAAAAGAAAACTGTAATTCGTGACAAAAATTCCCCAGTGACATGTTTTATAAGAAAAATAAAAAGAGAAAACAAATAAAAGGAGAAAAAATGTAAATGAGAAAGAGGAGGCTACCAGAGGACAGATATCGAATTATTTATCATTAAGTGAGTAACAGTGGAAGTAAACGGACGCGATAAAGATAAAATAAAGAAACAAACCTAAAATTTAACTGTCTTTTAATTGTAAAGATTTATCACTCGTTAATGTTGTTCGCTTAAACATACGATTCGTCAACATCAAAACTAATGCTCCTGATATGAGGTCTGTGTTCAAGGATTGTGTTTCCACTTCATTTTGATTCATTAGCGTTGATCTGGTGTGGCTTTGCAAAGTTGCAAAACCTTCAAAACAAACATGAAATTTTTACATAGAAAAAGAAAACCTAATAATGTTAAACTAAAGTAATCTCAAAGTCTGGAGTGGACTTAGGCCTCAATCAACAAGCTTCTGTAGCCAGCATGGCCTCTTGTCAGCTGCTTCCCACTTTAACTTTGTTGAGGTTCTTCTCCACATGTGTGCGCCATCAACCCAAGTTGTCCTCTGTTTCGTTGTTCCATTGACTCGGATCCAAAGACTTTTCCGCCAGAAGCAGTGGTGCTTATACGCTCTACGCGGCCTACCTATATGTGTGTTGTGTTCAAAGACGATTGACCACAGACAAACCCCTTCATCGTTGAACCTTCTTCTCGTTGAATCTTCTTCTTCGTTAACGCAAAGATGACAAAAAGTCGAACGCAACACTTTTCTCTCGAACAAACTAAAGGCTTCTTCATCCGCTTTTAGTAATGCAAAGGTTTTAGCGCGTTAAAGTAGGACTTGGAAAATCAAGCTGCTGTACAAAACAAACTGGTCGTTCCAGCATACATTTCTATTGCCTCATTGGTTCGTGAGCTGAAAGAATTATCGATTGGTAAGAGTGATTGCACGCTTGATTTGGGTACTTATGTTCTTGTCCGTATTTACCGGGGAGCTGAGATATACGAAGTTGAACTTTCAGCTGCCTAATGTGACGCTCTGTCCGAAACGAAAATGTTGTTTGTCCGTCCTTAATGACAGCATATAAATCATCAGTCTTTAATTTGGTCGCTTTTCCTCAGTAAGTGCTTATCTCCATGGCGTAGTTTTCCATTGCCCTGCAGATAGGAACTTATAGCCTGAAACACTTTTTAAAACTTCCAAAAGTTTTCAGCAAATGACGACACAGTTCGCTGTACACGATAAAAGGAACTCAACATAGCACTTGTAAAAATGCCAAAGTGACTCTTCACTAAGCGATTTTCAAAGGCACTTTTGAATGAAAAACAAACGTGCAGTCGCATGTGGAGGATGGCAGGACAACGCTTAGTTCCAAAATGCTTATGAAAACACAATCAATCCTAGATTCGAAGTTCCCCCACGGTCCTGCCATCCTTCGCATGCGACTGCACTTTTGTTTATCGCTTAGAAGTGCTTTTGAAAATCATTTAGGGGCATTTCAAAGTGGCCCAATTGCTACAACAGGCACTCAGTTCATACAAAAGGTGATTAAAATCGATTTTGTGAATAGGTGCTTCGTGCAAAATCGATGAAAATCCCTCTATTTCAGAATGTTTTTTTTTTTTGATAAAATGATGATTGGCATTCCATTGAAGTTATGCTTTAGATGAAATCCAATCAAAGGGTTCTTGAAAATTTATGGAATTGCAGATTAATCAGACCAAATGTATAGAGTGAGGGGAAAAAACAAAATCACAACCTTTTCCGCAATCGACCTCTCCCCGCCATTGACCCCTTGAACCGAGGTCGAAGGAGAAGCTTTTGATTTCAATGATTTTATGTTCGTGATATTCATATTCTCCTGGCCAAGGACTACGTAAGCTAGAGCTCTTTATCCGTAGGAGTTCCATCAGATGCGAATGTCTTGCAGTCAAATTTGAGCCACGACTCGAAAATTGTCTTTGCAGTAATCACCGCATTACATCAACGTCGCCCGACACGTGGCAACTCATTTCGATAAATGCACCAAGCAAGGAGACTAAACCGTCAATCATTGATGACGGACTCATATCCGCAAGCTTGCCGTAGTGGCTCCCACCAAAAACTCAACTCCAACCGCTACAGGAGCGCGATGCTCTCCCACCCACCGTTAGAAAAGATAAAAATCAGAATGTAAATTGGATTTACTATTGATACACCTTGAATTTCAAACAGATAACCACAACAGCCGACCCGTGTTTACGTCGCAGCTAGACCGAGAATGAATCCCAAACACCCCGGCTTCGTAGTCATACGCCTTGGGTGGAGAAGCGGAAAACGTTTCTCGGCAATTTAGACTGCAAACGAATTTAGGGAAAGCTTTGCACATTTATTTTGTGCCGAATCAACTGCTCCCTGCCTCTCGGCGGCACAACAGGAAACTCAGCAAATGCATACGTGCCTCCCCGACAGCGCTGAAGACGACGGTTACGATTCCCCGGTGAAGGAGTGAGGCTTTGGGGAAGCACGCTGTGCGACGGAAAATACTGTATCCACGTGCTCCTGCTAAATTAACGAAGGGATACGTACGGTTTATGACGGCTGTGCAACCTTGAAGCTGACGAGAAAATAAAGAAATCCTTATTTGTGTCGATTGTCATGGAAAACGCTCGGAAATTGCGACGATTCCCAAAAAGGAGTGTGCGTCAGGAAGGAAGCTGCCACCCCATATCCCGTCATTGGGGATGATGATGTCTCATTATTGTGCCCAGCAGCAGAAGCAGCAGCAGACTGATGGTATCACTACTCGGCCCGACTAGGATACGCTTTTCGGGTGGCTGTGCCGGCTAATGACAGTCACTGCTGGTGGTGGTGTATTCACAGGCATCTCATGTGCAGTAGCGACTGAACCAGCACCAAACCGGAGAGCGACTAATTGAAATTGATATTCTGTCCTGCGGAGTGCCGATCGTGAAAGTTCTGTGGCCTGCATGACGGTACTGTGCCCGTGCCTGCATTGCTGCCAAAAGGAGTAATTGCTGGATGGCGTGCTAATGTGCTATAAAAGGACACAAGCCGGCGTCGGCAACGACGTGGCGGCGCAGTGCATGATATGCATTCCACATGATAATGATGATGGTTTCTGTGTGTGGTACAATTAGTCTGTCAGGCGGGGGCGGGAAGGGCGGACATTAAACACGTTCGCTGCCCGACCTACCGCCATCGCGAACGGATTGAGGCGTCTAATGGCGTAGTCATGCAATGTTTATGACAAGAATTTTAATTGTGGATTTGTTGGCAGTAATGCGCTGCGGCGGAAATACGGCGAAAACAACGCCTATGTGTATGCAAGGCGATTTTATCGCCAACGAAGAACCCACAACTACTTTGTAGCGAGTAAACAGATGGGAACGCGGATAAGGCAATTACAAGAACCAACTCGGTGTGGGAGCTTGTTTGCAGTGTGGCAAAGTCTGCATGCACCCACCCACTTGTGCTCTCAATCACTCGCCTGTCCTCCTCCGGCAGCTGTGTTGGATGCAGCTTGCTGGGGAATTCTTTGAATCGGATTTGAACGTCAATTGTCATGACGAAACATGATCCCCCGCCTGATGGATGCTTTACCCTTTTTTTAGGGCACCGTCACATCTCAAATCTTTTGCCTGATTTGAATACATCACAACCGCAGTCCCAGTGACGTGTGTCGTACGTAATACCAATTTTGACGGATAGCACAAAACGACACAGCGAGCATGTTTAAAATTCGTTACATTTGCATTGGCCGTGCGGGCACAACGACACGAGCATGGGCTTGCCGGCACGTATGGGGTTTCATGAGGTGGATGCGATGTAGTGACAGTTTGCGGAATGAATATTTTAAGTGTTAAGTGCAGTTGTCTGTAAAGGGTTTCACCGCGTCGTAAGGGAATTATTTGAAAGGGTTGGAGGTGAAAGCTTTTTGCGCAACCGATGAAGTGGAAATTTACGAATTTGGATAGCAGTTAGACACGAAAGGGGAGGAACACTAGCCGATGTAAAATTTATTTTTCTAGACAACTCAAACTTTAAAAGCAGTTCGTTGTCCTGCTTGGACTGTATAGTCCACATTGGATTTGATTATTTCTACTTGAAGGCTATATCGGAATGAATCTAAGTGGAAAAATTGCTTTCTGTTCCTTTAAGGACGTGGGGATTGATGGAAAGTCTGTCACCATTTTCGGTGACCTGACTATCCTCTAAAACGAGAAGATCCCTCATTTTGCGCGATGGACAAAAATTCATCAGGAGTTATTGCTTAACACAGTTTATGGGATTGACCTAATTACCCTACCCTGGTTCTGCCGGGCACTCGTCTAAAGCAGAGTCTGGTTCTAAAGTAAAGCACCCTTGGGAAGTTGTGTTAAATGGAAGGTATAGCCCTTTCCGCCCCCCCGGCATTGTCGCGTTTCGCACGGCAGCTTGAATTCCCAATTGCTTGTAATTCTTTCGGTTGTAATCCCAATTTCATGCTCATAAGTGACGGGAAATAAGAGGATACGGAAAACTGTCACCACTGAGTGGAACAGTGTATAGTCCCCTACAAAACAGTTGGAAAGTTCGAAGTTTCTGGGTCTGTTGGGACAAGCTGTACCTAACGCTTTACTTAAACCTCTACCCATTTTCAGGATAGTAGAGAAATGCAAACCTTCCCTTAGCTTGGTCGCCAGACTTATTTCGCTAAGACTTACCACGATTCACTACATGATCGTGGGAAATGAGATCGCCGATGAATCGCTAGGCAATGATCAAACAATCTATTTAAAGGGCCCAATACCACCACAGGAGCATGGGAATTGAGATCGTCGATGAATTGCTAGGCAACGATCAAACGACCCATTTAAAGGCCCCAATACCACTACAGTGGTCGCCGTGGCGTAGTGGGTAGAGTGCGACGCTCTCACACGGCGAAGGTTCTAGGTTCGACTCCCAGTTAAACACCAATTTTTCGAAGTTTTCACGGCACCACCTCTTTCGAGCTGCTGAAAACACTCAAAGAGTAATAATTGTCTAAGAAAGCTTCTCAAATTTCTCCGTTCGGAGTCGGAAAAAAACTGTAGGTCCCGTTTACTCGTGAGAGAACAGTAGCGCGCATAACACGAGTAGTTGATGAGCAAACTAGGCCCTGGTGCCTCTTTGGACTGTAGCACCAAAAATTATTAATACCACTACAGGATTATGGGAATTGAGATCGCCGATGAATCGCTAGGCAACCATCAAACGATCCATTTAAAGAGCCCAAAACTATTTTGGGACTGTCCACGTACTTAGTCAAGGCTTCCGTAGACAGTTTGGGCTCTCGAGGGATAGCATAACTCCACGATGCAACCTGTTCAAACTCTTACTTCCAAACGTCAGCAAAAAAATCACGGAAGTCCTGATACCTCTTGACAAACTGCAGACGAAAAACCAATGAATTACATTGAATGTATGTTTCTGTCTAATGAATGGTCCAGTGTAGTGTTCCCCATCTTCAAAAAAGAAACAAAACTTTGAAATAGTGGAAAAATGGTCTAAAATTGCTCTGTGACACCCAACTTTGAAAGAAATTTTGTTCGAAGCCTTTTTTGGAACAAAAATTGATCACAAATGCAAGCACATTTGAATTTTCATACATCGGTTTCGGTTCAAAATTGTCGAGATTTTTTAAAACGGGCGTGATTTTTTGTTTTTTTGTTGGAGGTTGGAATAAACTAAACTGGAGCGCTCAGACTCAAAATTGTACTACCAGACAGTAACTTTCATTTAATGTATTTTCTTGGTTTTCCGAAGAAAAACCAAGGTTCGCTTCTGTGATATACCATAGAACTTAGGTTTTCAGTTCCCACCACACTAGCGCCAAATAACCGCCACCTGATACGAGCGAAAGCAGGACACTGACAGAGAAAGTGGTCTGAAGTGTCTTCACCTTCTACATAGGCGTCGCAGAGTGTGACATCACTAAGTCCAAGCCGACTCAAGTGCATAGCGAAGGTAAAGTGTTCCGTTAGTACGCCGACAAGTCGTCTGCACTCGTTTCTGTCTAGAGATAGCAGAAAAGACGCGGATGTTTTGCAGACGTTTGGGAGCATACTCTTAGTCGCCCTGCATCCTGGACAGTCACGCCATTTCTGGTTGTGCTGTAGGGAGACCCAACCATCGACGGAGGCCCTGACCAGGGACGCTGGTAGTCCCAAGGTGGGTTCGAGCCCTAGGAATGCCTCTGCTGAACCTAGCCTAGCTAATTCATCGGCAGTCTCGTTTCCCAAGATCCCGTGATGACCCGGGACCCAGACAAGTCTTTGCGAATTCAGCCTGCCGACCAGACTTGTATTCTTGAACTATCTTGGAAGTGGTTAAAGTGGCTTGAGTAAGGCCTTGAGCACAGCTTGACTGTCGCTACAGATGCAGATGCTTCTTCCCTTCCACCTATTCTTCACAACATAGTTGGTGGCCATTAGGATCGCGAAATTTCCTAAGGAGTTGTGAAGTCTGATGCTGTCTTTTTCCACGAAGGCCCCAGCTCCAGAACCCTCCGTTGTCTTGGAGCCGTCAGTGAAAATCCAACTACATTCCTTTCCCGGTTCAGTTTCTGGCCACAGCCAGTCCAGAACACGGAGAAAGTTTACTTTGTATAAGCGTCGCAACTGTATTATTGGCGACCTCTCATCAGACGGCATGTGAGTACTATCACAGGAGATGCGGTGTGCGGTATCATCAAAGCTCCAGTGCGTGTGATGAAAATATGTCTATTCAAGAAACATGGTTTTCAGTCCAACCAAATTGTGGCTAAGAAACAAACTGAGAAACCATATGGAAGTGGAGAGTTTCCCGCCAAGTCAATGCACGTTCCTTCCGTACTCTCCAGGTTCGGAATTCGAATCAAGTTTGTGCATAAAGCGTGAGTGTGAAAATGATAATCCCAATAATTGGTCCAATTATGTGGGAAACAATAAATAGATTGTTGACGAGTGGCAATTTTCCACAAGTATGGAAAGAAGCGAGAGTAATTCCAATTGAAAAAATAAAGAACTCAACTAAACCAGCTGACTACCGTCCAATCAACATGATACAAAATGATGCAAAAGTGCTAGAACAAGTAGTGCAACAACAGTTACAGAATTATTTAGAAATAAGATTTGCGAAGTGTCAATCTGGATTTAGAAGCGGGCATAGTTGCGAATCGCTTTTGAATTTAGTTATTGCCGACTGGAAGGATGCAGTACAGAATCTCAAAATTGTTGCAGTGTTCACAGATCTGAGGAGAGCGTTCGAGACAGTTGACAGGAGCATATTAGTCGATAAATTCGAGAAGTATGGTGTCAGAGGGAGAGAGCTGACATGGTTCACATCATATCTTGAAGGAAGAACTCAAAGAACTTAAGTGGACAATAAAATATCAAGTGCAATAAATGTGACTTTAGGTGTACGGCAGGGATCTGTACTAGGAGCACTTTTGTTTATACTCTATGTTAATGACATGCCAAATATGGTGAAGTTATCGACATTACAGCTATTTGCTGGTGATGGGCTAATCTTTGTTGCATGTAGAAACATAAATTAAATTGTAATTAAATTGTTGTAGTGTAAATAAAATTAATCAGGATCTACGCACCCTAAGTGAATGGTTTAAAATGAACAAATTAAGTCTTAATGCTAGTAAAACTGAAACATAAATGGATACACAGATTGTAATGTCGTAATAGATCATGAGATAGTTGAAAATGTTAAAGAGATTAAGTATCTAGGTGTTCTTATTGATAGAATGTTGTGTCTTAACAATCATATCAACTATATATGAAAAAAATAATAAGTAAAAAAATTAGTTTCTTTAGAAGAATAATAAATAAAAGATTACCAACTCTCTGTGCAATAATTGTATACAACAGTATAATAAGGCCTCATTTTGAGTATTGTTCGACGATTATCCATATCTGTCAAATAGTACAATGCAGGATAGACTACAAAAGTTCCAGAACAGAGCTATGCGTAGCATTCTACAGTGCCACTGGTTAACACCAATAAATTGTATGTTAAATGTGCTTAAATGGCTTAGTGTGAACCAAAAAACCAAAATGAATGTACTTGTTTTCGTATTTAAAATGAAAAATAATTTATTACCCGAGTACCTGTCTAACAAAATAATATATGTTAATCACATATTTCCGTCTTCCACTGTTAAGAACAAATCGATCACAAAATACACTATTTTATAGAGGGCTTAAATTATTTAATGAATTACCAAACGATTTGAAACAAGAAACCCGTCTAAAAGATTTAAAAAGAAAGATAATAGACTATGTAATAATAAAATTTAATTGAAATATACAAAAACTAGTAATTAAGAGAAATGTGAAGTAAAAAATCAATATATATCTAATAGCAAACCTTAGCTAAATAAATGAAATGAAATGAAATGAAAGAAGAAATGATATAGGTGTCACAAAAGATCGCATCGTTGCATTTTCGACGTAGTAATTTTCTCTATAAATTGTAAATAGATGGTATTTCATTGTACCAAAAACAAAGCGTTCAGCTGAAAATGTTCGGAATTCACTTCTTGTTTGTGCACAAAAAGTTACGCTGTAGATGTTTTTTTTGCAAATTGACACTTGTGGATAGAGCCTTGCATTTTCAGCCACAGCAACAATCATATTCATCTGTGTCCATTGTATCATGAATGAATCATTATTGTCATTAGCAAGTAAACCACTTTTGCGGACTTTTCAGATGGCCTTGTTTAACAAAAATTTTATTAGAACACCGAGATGTTTAGAATGCTCACCACCTATTTTACACGTAAGTTTTATATTTTTTGCAATGTTGTTCAAGCTAAAGTATACAAGTTTATATTGGATCCCGCCACAGTTCAAAGAGGACACAGAGAGTAGTTTGCTTATTAACTACTCGTGTTGTCCACGTTACTGTTCCGTCACGAGTAGAAGGGATCTACGGCTCCGAACGGCGAAATTTGAGAAGCTTTCTTAGACAGTTATTACTCTTTGAGTGCTGTCAGCAGCTCGAAAGAGGTGGTGCCGTGAAAAATTCGAAAAATTGGTGTTGAGCTGGGAATCGAACCTACTCCCTTCGGCGTGTAAGCGTCGCACTCTACCCACTACGCTACGGCGACCACGCTTGAAAGTGGTGATACTCTTAAAAATGCGAGGTGTTCAACCGGGAATCGAACCTGGACCTTCGGCGTTCGAGAGTCCGACTCCGCCCCCTATACCACATAGGCCGGTTCAAGCTTAAGGGAATAGATTTTCTGCAAAGACTTGGAGTGATGACAGTCTTCTCCCTTTTTGTCTCCGTTCTGTTTATGTATTCAACAAAAAATAAAAAACCTCTTTAAGGATCGGTCCATATATCACACGATGCATTGGGCCACCAATCAAACAATTATTTTTTTTTTGTAGAAGTTGTTGGTCATTTGTGGAATATGTAGCCGCCCCGAACAACCGGGCCAACGAGTATTGGCTATTGAAATCTGAAATGCAGTGTGGTTTGAAGCTTCGTATCGTCCTTTAGACACAGTCCTAAATACTAAGCATTTTTTTACTAACACTATGTTGATGTTTTTTTCTCATAATTTAGTTGTGCCAACAGACCTATTGAAAAACACTATTAAATGATATGCTTCTGTTTGTTATGAATTTGTGACGGTATTTTGAGGAAATGGCTTCCACATGTCCCGTAAATATTTTATATAGTACTTACATTTAAAAGTCTTTGACTTAAGTTGGGTTTCTCAAAATTTACTTCACTCACCTGAAAAAAAAAACAAACATGTGAAACGTAAATAACTGTTTACGAGCAAATAAAAAATAATTTAAATACAAAAATATCGTCGTCTCATCTACAAGAACATGAACTGTTTTCATTTCTGCAGTGAAATGTAAATAAACCCAAATCAAATCATGTTTTGTCCGTTTTAGTGCTAAGTCATAAAAAACGGAACACCTCTTAACACTTACTGCCTATTTCATGAGCAGTTATAATTCGTATCACCTTGTCCGATCGCGGTGGCCTTACCCGTCTGTGTCCCGTGCTAAAATAGTTGCCGTACGATAAGTGTTTATGGGACAAGAAATAAAAATTTAAAATCAGTTCGCAACTAGTCGTGAGTAAAATATTGAACAAAAAATGCCAATAAACATGTAGTTTTAATATTTTACAGTCTATTTAGTTGAAGAACGAATGTGAGCGTAAGTGGTGAAGACTGGAGTTGATTCGTTAACGGATCGAATCGCGGTAATGAGTGCATATTTTGAGTTGCAAACAATTGGTTTTTGGTTTTATATTGAGGAACGTCTTTTATAGAACCCAGTAGGACTAAGTCTATGAGTGGTGCATTCATTGAATTGTTCTTTCCTTCATAATAGTTGTTTCAAGTAATTTTCCTTTAAAGAGTCATTTATAAGGTTGGGGAGATAAAGCTGGAAATAGTTAAAGCGACAGAATGTCATTTCTTAAAGTCTTTCAGGTTTGTAACTTTCGCACCAGGTTTACAACCGGAAGTATCAATTTAGGAATTGGATGAATATCACCTTTACCTTCTAAGGCTAAACAAAATTCATATACGAACCATAATATACATATTTAAAGGCCAATGTCATTCTACATCTCTCGCAACGACATCTACTTGTTGCAACTGCCACAAGTAAAAGGAAACACATAGGGAAATCGTTTACACATTCTTACACTATTTTTTTTACATAAATGGTTCCAGTGAAGTTTGTATAGAGGCCCGCGCCAGGTTCGAGGACTGCCTCTTATATTTCGGGATTAGAGAACAAAAAAAAATATTGATCTTAAAAAATAGCTATATTGTTTTTCAAAATATTCCGCATTAAGTTCTACACACTTTTGCATGCGTTTGAACCAATTGTCGAAGCACTTTTCCACTCTGATTGAGGTATCTCCAAAACATGCATTCTGAACGCATTAACCGCTTCTTCAGGTGTCGAAAAACGTTGACCTCTAATTTTATTTTTTACGAACGGGAATAGAAAGAAGTCATTCGGTGCCAAGTCTGGTCTATACGGCGGATGACTCATCACATCGATGTTTTGAGTGCTCGAAAATGCAGTTGTTTGAGCCGATGTTTGAGAGCTCGCATTGTCGTGGTGAAGAGTGATCCGATTTTCGGATGGTTTTTCTGATTTCTTGGAAGACAACGGGCAAACAAATGGTTGTGTACCACTCAGAATTGACATTTCTGCGTTGTTTTAGTGGTACGGTTCCGACATGTTCAGTTTTTCCGAAAAAACAGGCGAACATTCGCTTAGAAGTGTTTCGTGCGCGAGCGACTTTTATTGGATTTGGCTCAATTGGAAACACCCATACGGTCGATTACTGGTTACTTTCGGGCTCATACGAGTAAATCCACGATTCATCACCTGTCACGACGTGTTTGGAAGCATCGCGATCGTGTTTTTGGAGCATTTCTTTAGACTAATCGACACGAGCTTTGTTTTGAGCGTTTGACAAATCGTGTGGGATCCAACGCGAGCAAATTTTTTTAACGGTTAAATGCTCATGCAATATTAAATGTATGCTGGTCCCCCCAATGCCTAAGGTTGTCTCAATCTCACGATAGGTCACATGACGATCTTGCAATATCTGTTGGCGCACAGCATCAATGGTTTACGGAACAACAACTGATTTTGGATGACTTTCACGAAATTCGTCTTGGAGTGAACTACGACCTCGGTTGAATTCACCATACCATCGATAAATACTGATCCTGGATTCAGCTTGATCGCCAAAAGTTGAATTAAGTTCATCGATGCATTGTTGTTGAGTTAATCCACGTCGAAAGTTGTAAAAAATAATCGCACGAAAATTTTCACGATTTAATTCCATTTTTTTTGGACAAGATGCATTTTTTGAGTTACTATAAACAACAGAAATAGCGTTTGTATGTCAAAACGTTCTGAGTACGTATAACCTCAAATATTTCAAACTTTACAATAGAGCTGGCAGTTGCCAGTTTGCAACACTAGGGTTGCCCAATCCCGAAATATAAAATGCATCTTTCGTATAGGAATAGCTCGTAATCGTATTTGTTGTACATATCCCAGCTATCTAAATGGCGTCACGATGATCCCAATGACACTTTAATCTAACTTTGACTTACACACAGGTCACAGGTTCTGGTCCTTACCAAATTTTAAAGAATCGAAATCTTTCTTGTTTTTACTACTTGAATATTTTCTGCCATAGAGTCCTTTATTCTGGCCGTCGTAGTAGTAGGTAGAGTGCGATGCTCACACGCCGAAGGGTCTAGTTTTGGTTCCCTTCTGAACACCTTGAATTTTTCACGGCACCCCATCTTTCGAGGTGTTGACAACATTCAAAGAATAATAACTGTCTGAGAAAGCTTCTCAAATTTCGGCGTTCGGAGTCGGCAAAAAAGCTCCCTTCTACTCGTGAGAGAACAGTAGCGCGCACAACACGAGTAGTTGAGGAGCAAGCTAGGCACTAATTCCTTTGTGGATTGTCGCGCCAACAATTATTAGAGTCCTTTATTAGAGAAGGGGCAAATCAAGCAAATTTACAGAAGGTGAAAATATGCAAATAACAAAGTTACCACTACTCCTCAGCGTAACTGACACATATAACATTTCCAAAAGGCAAAAAGGAAACAGTTGTGAAGGAAAATATAAACAAGTTATTGATTCGCCGAACTTCCAACTCACTTGAAGTCTAATGACAATTCGAAGCTAAAAATAGGCAAAAACATACGGAAACGCAAACGTAAGTGATGTCATTTATGATATTTTCAACACGAAACGACGAAAATCAACAAAAATCTTTCTCGTTATACGAATTTAAGTTAAATTCACCTATTGATTTGAAAGGTGGTTGCCGTGGCGGAGTGGGTAGAATGCGACGCTCACACGCTGAAGGGTCTAGGTTCGACTCCCAACTCAACACCAATTTTTCGAATTTCTTACGGCACCAGCTGCTGACAAAACTCAAAGAGTAATAACTGTCTAAGAAATATTATCAAATTTCGACGTTCGGAGTCGGCAAAAAACTGTAGGTCCTTTCTACTCGTGAGAGAACAGTAGCGCGCACAACACGAGTAGTTGATGAGCAAGCTAGGCCCTGGTGCCTTTGTGGATTGTCGCGCCAACAATTATTATTATTGATTGGATAGAAAACCAACAAACAATTCAGTACAAAATTGTTTAGTTGAGATTTGGAAGGTTTGCAAATAGTTTTCTCCCCTCAGAAGCGAACATGTTTTTGCATACGTTAAAAGACTTCCGTTGATTTGCGTTGGTTTATATTATTTTGTGTGTATAAACTTCAACGTGTAAGTAATTTACTTGTCTTTAAATATACTGTGTCAACTGAGTTTCTGGGTAAACCTTAGTCAATGTTTTCAAGGCTCAACACGACATGCATTCAAATAAAAAAATATAAGTCATACAACATCCATGTTTGCTACATTGTTGCTAGTTTATTACTACACCAAATATGCATAATTATGTGTAAAACCAAAACTCAAACCCCACATCAACCACATCAACTGAATTCATTCGTTTAAGAAAGTGTTATCCTTCCAAAATGAAAACATTTCATACAACCCTGCTCAACACAAATGCGAAAGACCGTTTCAATGAAGGAATTATTTTCTCCATACAATGTTTCGTTTTGATTAAAGAGGATTTTAAGGTATGTCTGCATTCTTTCCAGAGGAAAACGACATCCAGTTTGACATGGAATAGAAGTCTGGGAATTTAATTTCATCGCAAGAAATATTTTGTTCACGCAATAATTTTTAACTGGAAGGTTGGGGTGTATCCCAAATTATTCCATGGAAATTGGACAATGTTGGAATATTGTCAATCTTGGTTAAGTTGAAGATTTAATTTCCGAATTATCACAAGAGGGAATTACGATATTTTGTAATATATTCAGTAAAACTACAAATTAGTTCAGAAATACATGTCTTCCCTAAATTTGGTCGGCAGACTAATTTGTTATGACTTGTCTGGGTTTAGGGACACTACGGGTTCACATGAAATGGGTTAGGCAATGATCATAAGAGGTATTCACAGGACACGAACCCGTCTTGAGACTGTCCGCGTTCTTAGATAGAGCTTCTGTCGATGATTGGTTCTCCCGACAGCGCAAACAGAGAAGGCATGACTCTTCAGGATGCAGGCTGACAAAGTGCATGGTTCCAAACGTTAGCAAGAAATCCACGGATTTCCTCCCATCTCTAAATAGGAATGACTGCAGACGATTTGTTGACATATAAGCGTCTTACTTCATCTCAGCTTAGCACTTAAGGGTGCTTGGGCTTAGTGACAGTACCCTATGCACGCCTGTAGAGAAAGTGAACTCACTCTTGATCACTTTCTCGGCCCACGTCCTGCCTGTGCTCCAATCAGGTGGCGGCTGTTTGCCGCTGATGTGATGGGAAGGGCTAGTTGGTTTTCCTTCGGAAGACCTAAAAATTAAATTAAATGGAAGTCACTGCCGGCTAGTACAATGGGCAAGTTTTTGTCTCACTGCAATGTCACCCCACCTCCAACAAAAGAAAAAGATCCTGGTACTGTTTGGTTTCGATTACTTTTCGCCATCAGTGCATATGCCTCCAAGTGCCCACTATATTTACAACCCATACTGTTTAATCGACTCTTCGCCAAGGGTCTGTTTGTTTGTCACTCAAAGTCATATGCCAAGTACGGCATTAGCCTTTTTGTAAACCACTTACAGTTCAGGAAATATTTGTTTGATTAATGGACATGCACCAATTTTGAAATCACAATAAAGCGGAACATTTGGAAGTTTTTTTCTTGTTTTGTGTAGTGGACAAAGTTGAATGTAAAATAGCGAAGAAACGTGTTTTGAGAACGAAACCCTCAAAATGCATAGAATATTAATTTTGGTTTTCGTTATGAAAGATTTTTCGGAGTATTTTTTCCAAACTGCTTGAATCGGTAGATAAAAGAAACAAAAAGCTAAAAAGATGTCAGATTACGGATTCAAAATTTAAGGGTGTACGTTGAATTTTTTGACCGAATGTATATTGCTGACTGTCTGTCTGACGTCACGTATCAGACAATCAGCTGACGTAAGCCAATGTTCAGCCTTTGTTTTTGTTTTGAGAAAAAAATATATTTGCCTCAGATCTTCGAGAAAGTTGCTGATTAAACAGAAAGCATGCAATTAACTTTATGTTCGTGACCTTCGGTATCAGTAGCCTTCTTATCAAATAAGTGATTGCTTCAGGCAAGTGCAGCTCACTACCGCTACAATGTGCCGATAACCGGTTCGTTTGCCGATCTCTCATTTATTAAATCCCATCAAATGCAAAAGCGACCTTAACATTACCGCAGCAATGTCTTTGCTCTCTTATTTCATTTCACTAAAGAGACGACACGGCCACTTAAGAGCCACTTCGAGGAACACTTCTGGCAAGAGCACACATACACTACACCAACCATTCAACCATCCAACGACTCAACGAGAAGAGCAAACACAGAGGGAGCACCAGATTTAGTGTTCCTTTCGAAGTCGCCCATTACCGACGCGCCACACCAAATTCGCGCACCCGCGCACCCTTCCTGCCAGCCCCTTACAAAATCGTCATTGATTCAAATCAAAGTGAATACACTTTCGGAATCCGCCTCGCGTCGACGACGGCAGGTTCGTTAAAAATAGCAGCACGCCTAGCAGCGGCAAGTAAGTTTCGCAGACACCGCGTTTCCGAGGACGGTGCTTCTGTCATCGCCGACTGTTCCGCTGTGTGACTTCGACTGTCATCTGTGTTATAATTGAATTTAAATCTACTAATTGTGCAATTGATTGTGCGTGGGAAAATAGTTTCATTAGTTGCTCTTCTGTTCGCGGTGAGTGCGAGTGCAATTCAAACGATAAGCAATTTTTTGTTTACCTCTCGGAGAAGTCCTATCGGAGCTTGCTGGAAACACACTGCCAAGTCGGAAAAATACCCAGCAGTCCGAAGAACACACAGAAGAACAATAATTTGCCCTCCCCGCCCTCCCCCATGGCGACAGAAAACAAATCAACTCTGATTGCGCCGCGGACCAGCCGCAATTACATCGAACAAATTTTTTTCCTGCGATGTATTAATTTGCTCGTAATTAGGCTTCAAGTGGTGTTGACGATTATTTACTCGGCGTTTGTGGATGGCGGCGGCGGATGGATCTGTGGAAGATTGACTGGTTACGATTGTATCTTTGTGATAATGACCTGAATGGGGGTGGCCGTGTACAGTGGATGTGGCAAGTTAACGCACCTTTGGGCTTTTGAATCTAACGATCGGGGTTTGGGAGACGCTGCTAATTATTTAGAATTAATGGGTGCGTCGTCGCAATTATTGGAGTTTATCAGCCTAATTTGTGTCTTTTCAATGAAAGAAAGTTGCCAGTGCGTAGAAAATTGGGTTTTATTGTTTAGGAATGATTTGAATGCCTGCTTTTCATGGTGACAAAATACGAATACGATTGATGCGTTTTCCTTGGAGGTCACGGACTTGGTTTAGATCTTAAACGAAATTTTGAAGGATAAATAATATGGCTGGTTGCGACTTATAAAATTTGGCGGATTGTTCCATTCAAAACAATAATGTTGCGGTCGACCCTGATGGAGTTCGTTTAAGGTTTCAGCTTCAGTGCAAACTTAAGAAGTACGTGTATTCAACGTCTTAGCTGGCGTAGAACGTTCAATGGTAGTTTGAATCAAAAGGTAAAAATTAGCAGAAGCAGAAAAGTTTTTTTGGCTTTTACCGTGGCGAAACGCGGGGAAGCCGCTGGCCACACGTGCATATTTGTAAAAAGTGGGTGAATAGAAGTTTGCATACTTCACCTAAAGTAGTCATGTTTGCAGAAGCATCTAAAATTGGTCAACTTCAACCTCATTTAGCGTCTTGAGGGTTCCATGGTTCAACGTTCTGAGCAGCCTCTTATGTTCTGCTTTCTAGTGGCACACTTCAGTCCAGGGTGGACCTGGGCCTCAACGAACACGCTTCTCAAGCAAAAACGATCTCTCGCCAGCTGCCTGCGATTGCGCACTCCATGTTGGTCTTTCTCTACTTGTGTTCCACATCAACCTTGGCCGTCCTCTGTTGCTTTGTCCCAATGGCTCCGATTTGAAGACTTTTTGGCTGGAATCAGTTGTGTACATGCGGTCTACGGGGGCTAGTTGTCTTAAGCATTGTATACGAACACACTTGACCCGCCACTCGACCAATCGCATGACGTCGTACAGCCCATAAAGTTCATTACTGAATCATCTTCTCCCAATGCCAGAAATTTAAACAGGACCAAAAATAGTACGCTCTCTGGGCTTCTTTTACCGCCTTTAGAAACGTTTAATTTTCAGTGCCTTAAAGCAGGACTGGAATGGTCTAGGTATTATACCTAGCCAGCTAAGTCTTTCGGGAGGGGCTCTTTAAGTTCATTTCCCTTCAAGCTTAAATGAAGCGATTGAAGCGAATGAAGCGATTGGTGAATGTGATTCTGTGTTAAATGTCGCTTTACCGCGGACCCGATGTAGACAAATTCCTTTGCTACCTCGAAGTTTCTACTTCCTAGTGTTATGCTCTGTCCGAGACATACTGTGTGTCTCTCCTTGAGGATAGCATGTACTTCGTTTTTCCCTCATCAACCACAAGACCAATTTTAGCCGCTTCCAATGCAATGCCAGCAAACGCCTTACTGACGGCTCACTGTGTTCGTCCAATCACGTCAATGTCGTTCGCAGAAGTTAGCAATGGAACCAACTTTTGGAATATCGTGCCTTTGGTGTTGACTTGTGAGTTACGCACGATCTTCTCAAGAATGATGTTAAAGAAGTCACATGAGTGTGCATCGCTTTGTCTAAAACCTTTTTTGACATTGAAGGTCTCTTTGAGGTCCACACCGACCTTGACGGAGCAGCGAGATTTCTCCATCGTCATCCTACACAATCCGACGAGTTTGGAAGGAAGCCCAAAACTATACATGGCGCTGTATAGCTTACGCCCGATTTTCTCAAGGATAATGAAGAAAAGGTCACATGACAGTGCGTCGCCTTGAGCAAAACCTTTCTTGTCATTGAAGGTCTCGGTTGTGAGTTCTATTCTCCTCACATTGTATAGACGGCTCGTAGTAACAAACTTAAAACACGTGCCCTGGGGGACGTCACAAACCTTTTACAGGCAAAAGTATGAAAGATTCGAATTAAGGACTGCATGTGCAGAAGGCCGAAGCAGGACTGCAGCAATCCCCATTGCGAGATCCATTTTTTGGTAGATGGGCCTATACAATGTTACCGGGTCGTGTATAGAATAGCGTTAGAATTCAGAAAATTTTGATTTTTCGAAAGTACTCAAACCACTGTACTCGACATTATTTTTTTTTCCCTTCTGAACTTCTGGAAAAGGAAACCTTAGCCGTTACAATGGGCAGTTGGAAAGTGTTCAGTCTGTAGGCTGAAGTATATGGCGACACCTTTTAATATGCGCTGCAGGTATACATGCACAAGCAGGGACATTACGTCATATACGCACCTTTGGATGTCTTTTGAATTTTCTAAAGCGCTACAGAGCTCGTATCTGGCAATACTATACATATTTGAAAGGTCTTGACATAGCTTACACAACGACGCTATGCATGATTAGTTTGGATATTGCGTTCAATAGTTATAGACGTGTAAACATGGAGTTCACTTTGGACGCGCTCGCCGAAATTCGCGCTATTTTAAAGTTTTCCTTCGTTAAAGGCAAATCCGCTAGAGAAACTTTCCGTGGGATTAATGGTGTTTTGGGGGATGGTACTCTATCACTTTGAACCGCGGAGAAATGGTTTTGACGATTCAAAGCCGGTGAAAACGAAACCATGGATAAACCAGCCGTCGGAAGATCTGTGACGATGAATACAACGATCGAATCATGGAAATCATCGAGTTAGATCGGCATGTGGCATCTCGTGACATCGCTCAGGAGATGGGTGTTAGTCACCAAACCATTTTAAACCATCTGCAGAAGGCTGCATACAAAAAAAGCTTGATGTTTGGGTGCCGCATGATTTGACGCGAAAAAACCTTCTGGACCGAATCAACGCCTGCGATATGCTGCTGGAAGGGAACGAACCCAACCCATTTTTGAAGCGGATGGTGACGAAAAATGGATCATATGCGACAATATCAAGCGAAAACGCTCGTGGTTGAAGGCCGGCGAATCATCCCAAACAGTGGTCAAGCCGGGATTGACGGCCAGGAAGGTTTGGCTGTGTGTTTGGTGGGATTGGAAGGGAATCATCCACTAAGAGCTGCTCCCATATGGCCAGACGCTTAATTCTACCATCTATTGCGAACAACTGGACCGCTTGAATCAGGCGATCGACCAGAAGTGTTCAGAATTTGCAAATAGGAAGGGTGTAGTGTTCCACCAGGACAACGTCAGACCACACACTTCGTTGATGACACATCAGAAGCAACGGGAGCTCGGATGGGAGGTTTTATCGCACCCACCATATAGCCCGGACATAGTGCCAAGTGATTACCACCTGTTCCTGTCCATGGCGAATGCCCTTGGTGGTGTGAAGTTGTACTTAATAGAGGCTTGTGAAAAGTGGCTGTCCGAGTTCTTCGCAAATTAAGAGGGGGATTCTATGAAGGGGGCTTCTACGAGGGAGGCTTCTATGACAGGGGCTTCTACGAGGGCGGCTTATACGAGAGGTCTTCTACGAGGGGGGTATTATGAAGTTGCCGTCTAGACGGAAACAGATTATCGAACAAAACGGAGCATATTTTAACTAAATCCGATTACTGTAACAATTTTTTTGAAGCATTGAATGAAGTCCAAAAAAGCGCAGATATTTGAAAACCTTATATATCCAACCACACACCCTCTGTCAGCGATTAAACGGGCAGAATCTGGAAGGATATCATCTCCAGAAACTTAGAGTGGGACTCGATATATTAAAAATGAAGATTTTATGATTTGATTTCTGAACTCCCATTTGTAGCTCTCCTTCCACCTACAGGAGAAGCAATACTTTATCACCATTGTCTCCAACCGACCGAAATACAAGATCCTCGCACATTTTGATAAATTGGCGGTTGGCTTCTCTAAGCATAAGAACAGAGTTCCCAATATTTTGCTCATTGGATTGTGGATTTTCTTGAAGTTATCCGAGTCGATGTTACTGGCTACAGCTTTACCTTATCAGTCCATACAAACAACTGCTGTGGCGAATCGACATCTCGCTTTTGAAGGGTCTTTCTATCGCCCGAAGGTTTACTCTGCGTGTGGGCCACAGCACTGGAAGCTCCTCAACTTTGTTGGAGCCAACGGAAGTGCAACCTCACACTCTCCATGAACCGGTCGATGATTTTTCGTTCCTGACACCCCCAAGTTTGAGTTCCTGATTTACCCTCAAAGATTTCTCCAGTCCTTGAAAAGTGTCTTTGCCCTTACGAATCGGCAGTACACTTTAGCTGTCCTTCACATGAGTTTTTGTTTGTCTTTACTATCTTGGGTTCAGAACTAGACTAGAGATGTTTGGCTCTTGCCACTCAGCCATTCTCTTTAACCTCTAACATCTCATTTTAAACTTTTTAACCACGTCAAATTTTCATTCAAATTTAGGTCAAAATCATATTCTTTCCAACGCCACTGTACGTCCATTAGAACAATTCGCAGTACAATGCCTGCCACAGATGTGGCACACTCGTGTGAAATCGCTGAACCATAACCGAACACCGTACCATCAACGTGCGTTTTCCACTTCTGTGCAAGCAGCGGAACTTATAAAAACGAGACACTTACGCTCGTCTGGCACAACACTCAATCACAGCGTACGCCGCGGCCTACGCTCCTCAACCGTGTCAGTGGATTTGCATATTAGTTGATCAATTTGCGCGTTTCGTGTGTTATTCTAGGCGCGAAGGACCCTCTAGTTGAGGCGACGAGGATGCTTCTACCTCTGGTTTTATTGGCCGCCATGGGCACGAGTGCCCAGGAGAGCACTTCATCATCCGAGAAAGAGTTCGATTGGTGGCAGAGCACCGTTCTTTATCAGATCTATCCACGGTCCTTCATGGACAGTGATGGCGACGGCATCGGTGATTTAAGGGGTAAGTACGAGCGCGATTTGCTTGTGCGAATGGACGTTTACAGGCGGTCATCTGTTGTAGGAATCATATCGAAGCTGTCGCACCTCTCGTCGTCGGGCGTCAAAGCGACATGGCTGAGTCCCATTTTTCAATCGCCGATGGTCGACTTTGGCTACGACATTTCTAACTTTACCGCCATCCATGAAGAGTATGGCACCATGCAGGACTTCGAGGACTTGGTGGCTGAGGCAAATAGATTGGGTTGGTATTCTCCTCGACCGCCTGTAGGGCGGTTTAATTTATTTGATTGTTGCAGACATCAAGCTGATCCTAGACTTCGTCCCGAATCACTCCTCTGACCAGTGTGAGTGGTTTCTGAAGTCCGTCCGTCGGGAGCCTGGGTTCGAGGACTTTTACGTGTGGGCCGATGGAGTGATGGACGAGGACGGGAATAGGAAGCCGCCCAACAACTGGGTAAGCATGGGTGCCGTTTAGCGAGCCACTCCGTGAGTTTTTAACTTGCCCGCGTTTAGCAATCGGTGTTTTATGGCTCTGCATGGACTTGGAACGAGGAACGGGGTCAGTACTACCTGCATCAGTTCACGGTGGCACAACCGGACCTCAACTTCAACAATCCGAGGGTGGTGAAGGCCATGGAAGAGGTGCTTTTGTTCTGGCTGGATAAAGGCGTTAGCGGCTTCCGTGTTGATGCCGTTAATCACCTGTTCGAAGTCCAGGACTTGCGGGATGAACCGGAAACTGGAGTGGACAAGGATCCAAACTCGTATGGCTTCACATTTCACTACTACACGCTGGACTTGGTAATTGCTGACTCACAGGGTCGTTCAGTTCTAGTGACGTGCATTTTTGTGTTCTCCCTTAGCCGGAGGGCTACGACATGATTTACAGTTGGCGGGAGCTGCTCGAGAAGTACACGGCCGAGCACGGCGGTCCCACACGGATATTGATGACCGAAGCCTACACAAACATAACCAACGTCATGGAGTACTACGAGAACGAAAGTGGTCGCAAGGGATCGCACATTCCATTCAATTTTATGTTGATTTCGGATCTGAGCAGTACATCGGATGCCAGGGACTTTGTGTTCACGATTCAGAAGTGGATGACGTACATGCCGGTAGGCGGTACGGCTAATTGGGTTCTCGGCAATCATGACCGGCCGAGAGTGGGCTCCAGGTACGGGCCGGAGCGGATCGATGCGATGAACATGCTGCTGATGACACTGCCCGGAGTGGCTGTTACCTACAATGTGAGTATTGGGTGTGTGTGTGTGCGTTGGCATTTTGTGCGAACTGACAGCTATGAGGAGGGTAGCGTTTATCTGCGTTTTTGTGGTTGAATTGAATGGGCGGACACACTTCAACACTTAAGGTAAGCAGTTCGGGATAAGAAGTTTGGGCAGGAGTAGGTGTCAAAAATGAGTCCCGGGAGTGAAATCATAGATAGGGCAACCATTAAGATAAATTCTTGGAGCTGAAGAGAGGGAGAAAACAATTCATTGGGGTGGGAACATGGCCCTCTTCCACATGCCAAAGATCTTTTCTTCGTCTAGGGTGATGAAATTGGAATGATTGACTACAGGGACATCACATGGGAGGACACTAAAGACCCGCCAGCCTTGAATGTGGGTCCTGAGAGGTACAAGTCGGTTTCCCGCGACCCCGCAAGGACACCCTTCCAGTGGGATACCACTCAGAATGCAGGTAATTTGTGAAGTTCTGTCGAAAAGCATTTTGTAATACACTACTGCTCAAAGGATTTTCCACCGCTGCCAAAACGTGGTTACCTATTCACCCAGATTACGAAAGCTTGAATTTGGCAACGCAAAAGGAAGCAGAACGCAGTCACTATAAGCTGTACAAGCGACTCACGACCTTAAGAGAGCTCCCGACACTGCAAAAGGGGAACTTCTATGCAAAGGTCTTCAGCCGCAAAGTGTTCGCCTTTAAGAGGTAAGCTTCACCCCTCCTACAAATCCCGTAAGTTATCCAGTCCCTGAATGCATCCTTCTCCCAATTTCCAGGGAACTCAAAGGACAACCAACAATCATCACCGCAATGAATGTGAGCCCGACAGAGGTAGTCATCGACCTCAGACCATTGGGAGACTTCCCCAAAGAGCTGTCAATCCTGGCTGTTGGTGTCGATTCAGCCTATGCCGAAGGGTAAATATGAAAATCCCTCTTTTGTTATGTTTCTGGCAGATAAGACCACTGACAGCTTGACGTTTCAATCAGCATGGTGATGAGATGTCTATTGATTTCCTGTCAAAACCGTCATCCTTATCTGCAGTGCATGTCACAGTTTTGATATTTTTTTGTTTTGTTTCGTTGTTGTAGTGATAAAATTGAGAGTAGCAACTTTACATTGAAGGGACACGAAGGGATTGTCCTCTCCACGTCCTAGAATTGTGCGTGCATGTGATTTTTTTTTCTGCAAATATATATTGGCATCTGTGGTTTTCTGTTTGTTTGTGTTTTTTTTTTTCGTTTGGTTTTTTGAAATTGTCTTTTTCCTGGAACAAACTTTTCACATCCTCTTTGTGGGGGACGCGAAATGAAAGAGAAGTTGTTTGTTTTTCGGTGGTCGTCATCATTCATTGATTTCAGTGAATTTATGGCGATTTTATTTTGCATAGCTCCGCAAGGACGCGCCTGGTTCTGTGGAAAATAAAGGGGTTCTATCTGTGGGGTAGGGTTGTTTGCTGTGATGAAAGGAGTAGAGTATGACGTTGGTTTGGGGTACACATGTGTGGGGGCCTTGGAATTATGTCAATAAGACTGATGTTTTTGGTTTTGTTATTATTCAACTAACGGAATAGCACGGAAGAGTGGCGGAAGCTTGATTGAAACTGTGATTTCTGATGTTTCCTGATTACAGTAATCCTGAGAGCAAAGGGATGTTAAGGATTATGTATGTTCTTTGCAAAATGAGTGAACCACTTTATGGTCGATAATTATGGCTATAAACTAGATACTATGCACTATGCGCACATAGATAGAAGCGTACATGTAATAAAAATTAAATATTAGAAGGAAGTAAGTAATAGGAGGGTTGCTCTTTTTGATTTGGGATTAGAGAACAAAAACAAATATTACTCATCGAAAATAGCTTTATTGTTTTTCAAAATATTCCCCATTAGTTTGAACCAATTGTCGAAGCACTTTTGCCACTCTGATTGAGGTATCTCCAAAACATGCATTCTGAACGTATCAACCGCTTCTTCAGGTGTCGAAAAACGTTGACCTCTGATTTTATTTTTTACGTACAGGAATAAAAAGAAGTCATTCGGTGCCAAGTCAGGACTATACGACGGATGACTCATCAAATCAATGTTTTGAGTGCTCAAAAATGCAGTTTCTTGAGTGGTGGTGAAAGCTCGCATTGTCGTGATGAAGAGTGATCCGTCTTCGGCGGTTGGTTTTCCTGATTTCTTGGAACACAACTGGCAAGCAAATGGTTGTGTACCACTCAGAATTGACTGTTCTGCGTTGTTCTAGTAGTACGGTTGCGACATGTCCAGTTTTTCTGCAAAAACAGGCGACCATTTGCTTGGAAGTGCTTCGTGCGCGAGCAACTTTTGTTGGATTTGGATCAATTTGAAACACCCATACAGTCGACTGCTGTTTACTTTCGGGCTCATACGCGTAAATCCACGATTCATCACCTGTCACGATGTCATAGACGTGTTTCGAAGCACCGCGATTGTATTTTTGGAGCATTTCTTTCCACCAATCGACACGAGCCTTTTTTGAGCGATTGACAAATTGTGTGGGATCCAGCGCGAACATATTTTTTTGACGATCAAATGTTCATGCAATATTGAAGGTATGCTGGTGCCACTAATGCCTAAGGTTGTCTCAACCTCACTATAAGTCACATGACGATCTTGCAATATCAGTTGACGTACACAATCAATGGTTGTCAAGTGATTCATTTTATGTTTGGTTTGGTATGTCAACATACAGAGACCGACGTCTGTATAATGCCTTTTAATTGTACCAAAAACTAGAATTGCTGTTAATCTCAATTTTCATAACTGAATTTTGTTAAGTGATGAAGCTCACTTTTAATTGAATGGTGTGAGGAGAATCCTAGAGTGTATGTTGGGACACCGTCATATCCAAAAAAAACCACTGTTTGGTGGGCTTTATGGGTCGGCAAAATAATTGATCCGTACGTTCTTAAAGTCGATGCTCGACATAGCGTTACAGTCAAAGGTGACCAGTTAACAGCCATGATTACCTCCTTTCTTGTTCGTCAGTTGAATAACCAGGAGGTACAGGAGTTGTAGTTCAACAAGACTGGGCGACGTGTTACACAGCTCGTGTGATTAATTGAAGGAAACGTTTATTTTATAGTTGAAGAATCTGATTTCTCGTCGGCTGTTTTGGTGATTAAGGAGCAAATGAAACAAGTTTATGTCGTTTGGGTTGTCCTGACGTTTTGGCAGACGGACGCTGTTATCTTCAGGAGATCTTTGTTTATTGAGACGATAGAAATAAATCAACAAATCATCAAATGGGTTTGAATAACTTACAATTCTGTAATACTCTTGGTTTTACTACACAAATTCGTTGCAATATTAACATTTAACATTAAATTAAAGCGATAAACTTGAAAATATACTATTTAAACTAATTTTTTTTATTGCACGTTATGCTAACAGAATATTTTAAGGCTGCGGACCCATCGCAGTCCATGATTTAGCGATTTAAGTCCGCTTGACTATTTTCCGCAGAGAAAAGTGTAGACGCTACACTATGCCGATAAGGCGGAAGAATATTCTTTCCACCAGCGGACCATGAAGTAGACGTTTTTCACATTTCTCCTCGGAAAAAAGTCAAGCGGATTTAAATTGCCCAATCATGGACAGTAATTCATCGGTCCGTAGATCCATGTTGCCGGCATGCGTTCACAAATGTCCACAATCATCTCCTTCTCCTCCCTTTTTCTAAGCCTTCGGCCTGTACTGCGACACAATCCTGGTTACTTAAGGGTACCCATTAACCCCGTTAGCGCGCTCCAATTAAAACTAAAAACCAAAACTAAACTTACAGATAAGACTACTTGGAAAACTCAAATTCAATTGCCTGGTATTCAATTGCCAATACCAGTTAATGCCAGAAGATTTTCTTTGGAAGGAAATAAATAAATTTTATGAGAATTAAAATGTACTATCATTGCCCTACTCTATTTCAAAGTTCTATGCCTCTAAAAAATACTCTTTATGCGTATTAGCTCATAATGACTAAATATTATTGTTTTCTATTTTATGAGAGCTGTTTAGTGGTGTACCGAGATTCGGTGTCTGAATCTAACAAAAATTTTAACAATTAACGACTTGTTAAGTTTTTCGTCAGACACAAAATCTATAATAATAATAATAATAATAATTGTTGGCGCTACAGTTCAAAGGGGGACCAGGGCCTAGCTTGCTCATCAACTACTTGTGTTGTGCGCGCTACTGTTCTCTCACGAGTAGAAGGGACCTACAGTTTTTTGCCGACTCCGAACGGCGAAATTTGATAATCTTTCTTAGACAGTTATTACTCTTTGAGTGTTGTCAGCAGCTCGAAAGAGGTGGTGCCGTGAAAAATTCGAAAAATTGGTGTTGAGCTGGGAGTCGAACCTAGACCTTCGGCGTGTGAGCGTCGCACTCTACCCACTACGCCACGGCGACCACGACACAAAATCTATAACGCATCACAAACATTCCTTCGTCGCAAATTAAAATTTGGATTCTGTCAGTGCCCGCCGAGATGTAGTGGGCAGAGTGCGACGCTCACATGCCGAAGGTCTAGGTTCGATTCCCGTTCAACACCTTGAATTTTTTCACGGCACAATCTCTTTGGAGTTGCTGACAACACTCTAAGAATATTAAAAATCCAAGAAAAAACTTCTCAAATTTCGCCGTTCGGAGCCGGCAGAAACTGTAGTTCTCTTCTACTCGTGAGAGAACAGTAGCGCACTCAAAACAAGTAGTTGATGAATGGGCTAGGTCTTGGTTCTCCTCTGGACTGTGTCGTCATTTAAGTTTTAATTATTCTGTTTAATTTCCTTAAAAATTTGAGGGCTTCCTTATGTCAGACAGTTTGAGTTCAGGGTTTATAATTCCTATATATGATATAAACAAACCCTAAACAATATTTTTGTCACTTTTATTGTATAACATGTGAAAGAAGTGCACAGCAAACGACTG
Organism: Eristalinus aeneus; assembly: GCA_955652365.1. Classification (NCBI taxonomy): domain Eukaryota; kingdom Metazoa; phylum Arthropoda; class Insecta; order Diptera; family Syrphidae; genus Eristalinus; species Eristalinus aeneus. Next base: position 6,993,039 of record OY019131.1, on the reverse strand, counting down.
GAGCGCCATAAAACTGATGAATGAAAATCGAATCGATTGTTCATCCTTATTCCGATAAAACTTCCTATTGTGCAATAAAAAAGACGCCGTCTCAACTATGCAAGCCACGTCCCCACGTTCAATTCTGTCATAACACTTGCTCTTTCCAGTTTTTCACAATGTTGTAAAAGTATTCACTATGTATAATAAATATAATAGTAACTGCATGGTGAGATATTGCCCAGGGGACCCAGGACTTGGCTTGATCATCGACTACTCGTGCCGTGCGCGGTAGTGTTCTCTTCATTGTGTGTAAGAAAACTTTTTAAATTTCTTATGTATGATATAAACTCATTCTTAAGTTTTGGCAATTAAATAAAGTGCACATTCTCCATTCACGAATTCTTCAGTGCCTTCCTCATATTGAAAATTCCCAATTGAATTTTAATGCAAGAACCAGCTGTGTACATATAGCCTGAAAGTATGCAATTAGTATTTTATTCTAATTCATTTTAATTAAGCTGGACGAATAAGCTTAGGAGATCGGATCACTTTCCTTTCACGCGCACAAAAAAAAAAAAACAAAAAAACATTCAACTGCAGTCCAGAATTACCAATAAGTTTTTGGATGTGGTTCTCTCTGACTTATGTGAAACGTATGATAAAACAAAGTTTGAAATCAAGAGTGCAACATATTGCAAATGTTATCACGATAATTTTTTTAAATTTCAAAAGGATATCCAGAATTTCCTTACTTGCAGATTTTAATTTGAATTTTTGTTTTTATTATTGGAGGTTTATAATCATTTGTTATTAATAATAATAATTGCATGGCGCAACAGTCCAAAGAAGTACCAGGGAAAAGCTTACTCTTCAACTACCCGTGTTGTGCGCGCTACTGTTCTCTCACGAGTAGAAGGGACCTACAGTTTATTGCCGACTCGAAACCGCGAAGTTTTGAAAAGAAGGGGAAGAAGAAGAAGCTTAGGCAGTTATTACAATTTTAGTTTTTTTAGAATATTCGAAAAGTTTGAGAAACAGTGTCATCACACTTCTTTTACACCATTCGAGGTTTAATAATTAACATTCGTGTAAAATATAATTACAATTAACTTAAAAAACGAGTCTCATGATCGGCTGATCCTCCCGTTAGCATATTCTTTAGGTTAGGCGATGGTATATACACCGCCAACAACTCATGTGAACCCTCTCTCTTTTGCAATAAACTGTCACGTCACTAAGTACTTGTTGTTTACTTATTGTCCAAAGTTCGCCTACGCCTCCCCCACAGTCAGTTGGTCTAAAGAGGCGGTGCCTGGAAAAATTCGAGGTATTGAGCTGGGAATTGAAATAGACCTTCGGCGAATGAGCGTCGCACTCTATTTACTACGCCACGACGGCTACAATCATTTGTTGCTTGAAGGTAAAAGTCAAACATCGTATTGAAGGTAAAGACATTGGGAAGGAAAGCTTGATTTTCTTTATATGACAAGCTAGGTGCTAATAGTGCCTTATATATTTGACATATTCGCTGACAAATGTTAAAACAAAACCAGAGAACTTTGTCCCCCTGAATAAGACGAGTTCAAGAAAGCGCTATAGACACTGAATTTGAATAAAGGTGTTATAGCATAATAACATAACTCGTTTAGAATGCTGGAAATGCTTCAGATGTTCGTATGGACCAGCAAATTTGTTAAGATGGTCGGTGAAATATAGAAGTCAATGTACTCCTTCCACTGCACCAATCATTGATTTCAACTAATTTTACTTGAACTCGAAAGTTCATAACAGACAGATCGTCTGTGGACAAGTTTTGCACACTGCGGCAGATCCTAAAGAAGACTGAAGAAATCCAAATTGATAGGACCTTATATAAAAGTGTATTTGATACGAAGTTGTAAGGGAATATATGAAGTTGTAAAGAATGTCAATATATGTATGTTTGTTGAAGGCAAGACCAATATTTTGTTTTGTTTTGTATTTCTTTTCGTAGTGTACTAATACCATGTTCAGTCTTTTGCATTACATCAATTTCGATTTGACATTTATCGCTTTCATATAAGTCGCTTGAAATGTAACTGCAGACGTTACAGTAACAGACGTAAAAATAAGAGAAGAAATAAAAAAAACGAACAAACACCAACTCATCTTTAATAATGTTTTCTACAAAGTCTATTTTTGTCATTTCAACCTAGCACTCGTCTTATTGTGTATGATGACGATAAGAAGAAAGAAAGGATCTTTTTCAAATCAAAGTCGGTTGTGAGTTAATCTTAAGTGTCAGCAACAGTATTGAGGGAAAACTCCTTCGAAACTCACAAGTTAATGCTAGAGAGACCCTCATCCTAAAACCAGTGCTCAAAATATTAAACGTACACAGTCAGCTGTCAATGAAGCATTTGCTGATAGTTTTGGTAGCAGCTTTAAAAGAATAAACTATACGCTATGATCAGAAAAGGGTCACAAGCTTGACGTATTAGGTAACGATTCAAAGAGGGAAGGAAACTCTGTTCAGAGAGAACAATCCAGAGCGTATTACACCTTGCAAAGATCACTTAGCTTATTTTGATTTCCTGCACTTTAAGCAGTAAACAAAATTTTGATTTAGAAGTCTAGGCGCTCTCATGCGGAGTCTGGTCCTATTGCATAAGGTGATAGAGGAAAACTATAAATTTCTTCTTTGCAAAGAATTCAACCGTCCAACAGCGTGCGTTTTCGAAATAATTAAGTGAAAAATATCTTTTAAGTGTACACAGGAAAGAATATCGCCTTGGTGCAATTTCAGAATGTAGGAGTTGTGGATGGCCAAGAAAGCAAGCGGTTGCTTGTGTATGTGTATGTTGGTGTATGTCAGTTGTGTGTATGCCGACAAATTGAAGAGCGGGTGAAGTTATACTGCACAATTATTTATACTGAGGATGATTTGGAAATTCAGAGTTTCGAGTAGATCACACGATCGAATGGAAAGGGCGATATAAGTGTATATATTAAAGAAAAGATTAACAACCGTTGGTGGGATACAGTTCAGCAAAAAAAGAACAAAACTCAGCAGTTTTAAAAAATGCCTACAAGAAAATAGTGGTTGTCGTCTATATTTTCAGGAGGTTTATTTGCATGGTTTCCCAGAAAGTCGCAGTTGACATTAAAACCTGCTTCTCTAGCATTCCAAGCATCATTTACCGTTTGCACAATATGCACAATGGCAAAGTTCAGATTGGGATTTTCTATTCCTCACCACTTTTAATCGACAACAAAACGGAATACCTCTACGGTTTCTTTAAATCCTCACTAGACTCTGTTTAAATCGCACACCATCCCACCAACCGCTTGGCCACTTCAAAAACCAACGTTGACAACGGACAACGTGGCGCTTAGGGTTAATTAAATACTACCGCTCCGCACTAGCATTCCAGCAACTACCCACTTGAGAAATGACTCCATTTATCCCATTTCAGTTCCCTCAAAGTCACCTGAAAAAATGGTTTTCAATACTTACATACCTGAATTCTTGGGTGAAGCCCTTAATTACTTTCTACAGTGCACTTTAATTGAAATACCAGTTGTCTCTAAGTTCACATTCTTTCTTCTAGGGACACACTCCTCAGCGACAATGTCCACCTGGGTCCGTACGAGGCGCTGGTACTGAAGGTGCGCCCTGCATTGTCTGAGTAAGTAAGCAGTACATGAGAAGAATACGAAATCTAATCTAAAGCATCCCCCTCTGCTTTTAGGGAACGCCGTGAACTCATCAGAACCATCATTAAAACCGGGAATGTAATTTTGGTTGGTCTGCTGATGTACAAACTTTGGAATAACAAGTGGACGAAGTTGACTTTCAACAAGTCCATCTAAAAATAGGCGCCTAACAGCTCGACAGCCCCACATTCCGATCCATCAAGAGACGAATTGTCTTCGCCATTATTCGGTCCTTGGCAACGTTTCGTTAAATTCCGTAACTAGGATTTTGGTTTTTATTTTTGGTTTGCTTCGATTCCCCGACATCTGGGGCTGCGATTCATCTGCTTTTGCCGCCCATCCTGTGGACTATTCATGAAATGTTTGTAGTTTCCTAAAATTCATTTCGCATAATTTATGAGATACGTTTCCGTTTTTTTTTGGGGTGCGAAAAGTTTCTGGGAGTCGTGAGTTAATGGACGGTCCAAGGGTTAAAGAGAAACTTTTGAAATGCTTCAATAAATTTAATTTTCATTTTCAAAAAGGACGTCTTTTCATGAGTGATGGTGGTTGGGCTGAACCGGGGCAAGAGAGGCGGGATATCTGTATGTGGGACACTGAAAGGTGTGTGCGAGAGGCTGATGAAATAGTGGATTGAATTGGAAAAGTTTTCGGGATGCGATGATAAAATAACACACGCATAAAATAATCTTGACTTTCTGATGTTATTAATCGACCTAAGGAATGTTCAACGAAATTAAAGAGAGTACTTTGTGCGTGGACATACCATAGTTCGGTTGTGTGACTTCCGATGAAAGCTGTGTGTGTATCTTATTTTGTCTGCTTAATGACAACGGCGAGGCTTATGTATTCAGTTTCATCATTGCTCTGATGAAAAAATTAGATCTTGACGTTGACAGGGCTATGTAACGTCACTTAATTGATGTGAAACATTCAGTAAGATAAAGAAACGATTTTTTTTCGGAAATGTTGCTGCCGATTTGAGGGGCACTCCCTTTTCATTCAAGTTCTGAAGGAATCAGGTAGAAACATGCGACGATGAGGAATAAGACTGATGTGATTCTCATATGGGCTTGACATTGTCCCATTACGTCTTTTTCCGAAACATTGAAATTATTGGTGAATTTAAGGTGTGCGGGTATAACGAACTGTATGCAACATACCCAGCATCAATTCATTCAAATTCGTACAATTATTAAAATGAAATGTAGTCAAGAAATAAACGATATCTGTTAAAAAATAAGAGGAAGTTAAATTTTCGCTGGCTACATACATTCGATTATCGATTTCTTCTATTTCTTTATGTCAGTACACTCGTTTGGAACATATGTTTAAAATTTTGTTTGTGAAAGACATAAAAGTCAGACGAACATAGAACACAGACTGTTCATTCAATTTTGTGTAAAAAATGGAATTAACAAGTGAAGTGTTTTTGAGAACACACTTGAAATGTTAACAGTTTCATACGGTTAGTGAACTTTGAGTCAGAAAAATGTTCACAAGTCGAAGATCGAGAACATGTGAATGACGACGGTCACTCTAGTTTCTCCAGTACATCAAAATAATAATTGTTGACGCTACAGTCCAAAGGGGGCCAGGGTCTAGCTTGCTCATCAACTACTCGTGTTGTGCGCACCACTGTTCTCTCACGAGTAGAAGGGACCTTCCGTTTTTTGCCGATTCCGAGCGGCGAAATTTGAGAAGCTGTCTTAGACAGTTATTACTCCTTGAGTGTTGTCAGCAGCTCGAATGTGGTGGTGGCGTGAAAATTCTAAAAATTGCTGTTGAGGTGGGAGTCGAACCAAGACCCTTCGGCGTGTGAGCTTCGCACTCTTCCCACTACGCCACGGGGACCATCATCGGCACATCAAAAACAGAAGAAAATATTAAGAAAGTGAAGAAAATTGTTGTGGACAATCGTCGAAAGAATGTCGCCAGGGTATATGAATATGTTAACAAAATCAATGTTCAATCGTCCCAAAGGAACGATTCTCCCCACATGCGAGAAACATGAATACCTGGAAAAGTTTCTCTAACCGCACGAAATAATTTGCCTGAGTCACTTTCATCGAATTCTTATGTATTTAGCACGGACCCTGATTCAGCAAAGACTGCAATTTCTCATTTTAAAATTTCTTAAGCTAGTCAAGGCGTTATTTGTATTCGACGCTTAAATCTCAAGCGTGGAAAATATTTTCTTAGTTATTCATCGGTCAAAACAGATTCAGCACAGCCTTTTACAAGCGTTCGATTAGTTTTAGGTGCTTTTTGTTTCCTATTGAAAAAGTAAATCAATACGTCCCTCAAATGCTCTTTATTTAGGACAAACCCGTTCGTTGAAGAGGCAAAAAAAAACACTGCTTCTTTTAAAAAAAAAAAACGCTGTTAAACAGTCCGCAGAGGGATTAGGGCCTAGCTTGCCCATCACCTACTCGTGTGGTGCGGACTTTTTTTCTCTCACGAGTAGATGGAACTTTCAGTTTTATTGCCGAAGTTTGAGACACTGACGCACATTGATTATTTGCGACAATTTTCACACCTTTCCAATGAGTTAAGTATTCGATTTCAAGATCAGCTACAACTTGCAGGTGGAGCCATCTTTTAAGAACTGACCGAATTAAATTACTCCCAAAACAATTGCAGTAGGAGCAAATGCGAAGCTTCTTTAATCCTCTACGCTGTACTTCATCAATTTCGTTTTGCTTGCCTTTGCTTTATCGATTATCAATTAAAAGATTTTAACTTTTCTCTAAGGGGTGAGGAAACACATTTGCCAACGTTTAAGCTGCTGTCTTTTTTAGAGCGGAGTATGCGGACAGTTGTTTTGATTCATATATTAAGTCAAAAAACAACAAATTTTACAAGCAGATTTTAAGAATTTCGTCTTACTTTGTATACACAAAAAATTACAAAAAATTCACACATCAACATAGGGAAGGGGGCCAATTTTCAATGTAGCCCGTTCTCCTATCGATAAGTTCGACAGCAACAATGTAACGGAAGGGATATGAGAACTTGATAATTGAGTGACAAATTTGAATAAACAGACAATTTATTTACTTCTGCTAGTTTTTCCGAAAAACACATTTGAACAGATTAAAAGATAAATAGTTACATATGAAGTTTTCGACTGCGTAAGCCTTTCCCCCTCTTCGAACCAAATTTCTTCGAGTACTGATATTTGACTTGAACAATTTGAAATGTAAACTTTTTAAATAAACAAATAAGTAAATAGTGAACTAAGGTACAAACATTTTGTAGTCATCCAACGAAAGGCCGTTATTTTGTGTACAAAGCGCGGTTTCACAAACACAACAATTTTCAAAATCACCAAAGTGTTTAAACAAATCAACCACACAATTCGAGCTAATTTGATGCTAAAGCCGTAGCATCACAACTTATCACCGCTTCAAAACTCACAAAACACGAATGAAAACATTTGCACAACAAACTTAAGCGCGCCTACAAGCGTGAACATTCCGGTTAAAGAGAAATAGCCAAACTAACTCGTTTAGGCTGTGGAAAATGTGCTAATCAACTATTTTGACAGAAGCTTTCGATCGTCATTGTAATAAAATTTAATTTTTTTATGAAGCCGAACGGGAAAAACAACAACTTTCGGACTAATTTAATGCTGGATGTCAATTAGAAGATGAGTGAAGCCGACTTATCGCTCGCAATCCGTTGTTATGTTACAGTCTCAAAAACAAAGTTAATTGAATAGATCTACAGTTTGAGAGAATGATGATGAGTAATTTTAAACAGCTAAGATAAACGTGTTTGTCCTTGGTTCTTTGTGAAACAGGATGTGCCGTAGTTTTAAATATTTCAATGCGCCTCGATTGATGCTGAAATACAGCATGTGCGAAAAAAATGGCAAACCAAAATGACACAAATGAATGATTGCCACATGGAAAGCGGTTTGCGAAACTGACTGTTGTTGTCTGCCAAGTCCGGTTTTGAAAACGGTACAGCAAAGAGAGAGGGTTTGATTTCGAATCTCCTTTTGTTTCAAATTGTTTTAATGATAAAAATTTTTAGAATTAGTAAAGAACGGGCAATTTTTCAGAATCCGCTTACCTAAGACTTCGAATGTGGCAAAAATGTTGTCTGGGCAAGTCCAATATTTAGGTTACTTGATTTGTGGTCTTAACACTTCACATTTGGTATTGCCAATACATGTATACACACTGCGATGGAAGTTGTTTTCATAATTTAATAACATGTGCTCTTAGTTGAAGCCTCATCACCACAAAGGAGCCTACTAAAGGCCGAAATACACAGAAGATGTTCTCACCCGCGACCCGTAGCGAAACTGGTTTCTTGAGCTGGAGAACAATGCACATTTCCGAACGGTAATAACATTTTTGGTCTAAGAATCATCCGTAGCGGGACGTGTGGAAATAGTTTTGAACATAATGACAAGTCTGTCAATTCTAGAGAATTATTTTTGTGAAACACTGAATAATTTGAATGACCACGATGACGATTTGGTTTTATTTGTGTTTCCATTTGCTCAGCAACCACCATAAATATGTTAAGCATTTATTTCATGATATGATTTTTCAGATTCTGCCTCGTAAATTTGAATATCCTTCCGCGACACGACGACACTGCACTGGACTACATTGGAACATGAAAATGAGTATGTTGTCCGATTCGATATTCAATCCCTGTTTTTACTGAACTTCCCAATAACCATAAAAACTGAATGGAAAACTAAAACGTTTTTAATGGTAATAAAAGCAGTTTTTATAACTGCGTGTGGGTGCTAGTACTTAATGGGTGTACATTTGAGCGGTCCTCCACGAAATGACGGGGATTCCACATGCAAAGTTCATTTGCTATTTGGATTTTTCCCGGAGTCAAGGGAGATCTGTGGAACTTAAACTCGACATACTCGTAGTCTCAGTGGGGAAATGTCAAATTGACTATTTTTGTCAAAAACTTTTGTTTGAAAAGCTTTTCACCATTTTATTTATTGAATCGATAATATAAATGAAGTATTTGTTATATACGAAAATTAGTATGTTAATATCCTTTTAATGTAATTTTTATATTTGCTGATATAAAGTCAATTATAACTAAAAAAATTATAACTATATGAAAATTAGTGAAAAAAACCTTTGCGTGATCTTTCTTGACCTTTCGATTTTTTCTATGTTCAATTATCTTATTTTCAATGCTAATACGAGGGTTGCCTTTTATATTTCGGGATTAGCGAAAAAAACAAATATTAATCATTGAAAAAAGCTTTATTGTTTTTCAAAATATTCCCCATTAAGGTCTAAACACTTTTGCATGCGTTTGAACCAATTTTCGAAGCACTTTACTACTCTGTTTGGGGTATCTCCAAAACATGCAGTCTGAACTCATCAACCGTTTCTTCAAGTGTCGGAAAACCTTGACCTCTCATTTTATTTTTGACGGACGGGAATATAAAGAAGCCATTTGGTGCCAAGTCAGGACTATACGACGGATGATTCATCAAATCGATGTTTTGAGTGCTCAAAAGCGCAGCTCAAACAACTGCTGCTACGATGTGTAAGAGCTCACATTGTGGTAGTGAAGAGTGATCCGTCTTCGGCGGTTGGTGTTCCTGATTTCTTGGAAGACAACTGGCAAACAAATGGTTGTGTACCACTCAGAATTGACTGTTCTGCATTGTTCTAGTTTAACGGTTGCGAAATGTATAGTCTTTCCAAAAAACAGGCGAAGATTTGCTTGGAAGTGCTTCGTGCGCGAGCAACTCTTGTTGGATTTGGCTCAATTTCAAAAACCCATACAGTCGACTGCTGTTTACTTTCAGGCTCATACGCGTAAATCCACGATTCATCACCTGTCACGATGTCATAGACGTGTTTCGATGCACCGCGGTGGCATTTTTGGAGAATTTCTTTCGACCATTCGAGCCTTTTTTTGAGCGATTGACAAATTGTGTGATATTCAACGTTAAGAAATTTGTTTGCGGTCAAATGTTCATGCAATATTGAATGTATGCTGGTCCCACTAATGCCTGAGGTTGTCTCAATCTCACGATGGATCACATGACGATCTTGCAATATCAGTTGGCGCACAGCATCAATGGTTTCCGGAACAGCAACTGAATTTGGACGACCTTTACGAAATTCGTCTTGAAGTGAACTACTTAAAAATAAATAAATAAAAAAACACTGGTCCTTGATGGAGCTTCATCGCCAAAAATTGAATTAAGTTCATCGATGAACTGTTGTTGAGTTAATTCACGTCGAAAGTTGTAAAAAATAATCGCTCGACAATTTTTAAAATTTAATTCCTTTTTTTGGGCGAGGTGAATATTTTAAGTTACTGTAAACAACACCAATAGTGCTCGTATGTGAACACGTTCTGAGTACGTATAACCTCAAAAATGTCAATCATTACGATAGAGCTGTCAATTGCCAGATTGCAATACTAGGGTTGCCCAATCCCGAAATATAAAATGAAAACTTCGTATTGAATTTAAAATTAAGAAGAAATCTGAAGCAGTTTTTAAAAACATTTAATTCGGATTCATTGCAAGTCAATGAAAAACATGATGAAAGGAGAATGTGTTTCGAGATTTAGTTTTTTTTCGGTTTTCGAATAACAGTACTTTTAATGAGACCTAAAAAAACTATTTCAATTCAACTTTTTGAGTCGACATTTGTGTATCTCGTATCAAATTAAATACTGTGAGAGATGATGTTTCTTGAAGTTATGTTGCCGATGCTGCAATGGCGGTAGACGTGCACTCTTTATGCCCTTGCGTGCTCTTTGAACTTTTTTGTGAAAAGTTAAGCTGGTTTCAATTTAGCTTTATGATTATATTCTTCTGCATAAATGAAAGGGCGCGGCAAAGACATGATTGATGATGATTGGGTTGGGCTACCGTCCACAGCGGGAGCAGGGCCCACCATGCTCATCAATTACTCGTGGTGTGCGCCCTACTATTCTTTCACGAGTAGAAGGCACCTACATTTTTTACCGACTCCGAACGACGAAGTTTGAGCAAACACTTATCGATCCATATTTATGATTGACTTGGCGTTTTCTGCTGATCGCAGCTGATATTTTGTATCGCCCTCTACTAGTTGCCACCTTTATTTGAATCCGACTAAAGGACCTATCCACTGGTGCACAGAGTTTGTGCATTCAAAGCAATTTTAACTGCAGAGGCTAGTCGCTGTTAGAACTGTTGTAACGTAGCTCCATTGGTATCCACTTGCAGGTTCCAAATCTGATATGAAGGGTCCTTTTGGGAATTGGTAGGAATTCTGATCTGTTTCATTAGAAGATGTTTGGTTGAAAATTTTTTGGGTTTTATTGAGGACGACCATCTTTTCTAAATGATGATCAAGGAAACAAAATTGAAAATACTGCTGGTAAAAGTCTTCGCCATCTATAGGGGACTGCTTATAGGTAGAAGAGTAAAGTAGATTACGATGAATGGAGAAAACAGCATTTAACTTGTAATAACCTAATGCAACACTTCGGCGAATGTAATCGATGAGCTGCAGAAATTCCCTACACTTTTGACAAATTTATGTAAAATAATCGTAAGTGGCCGCCGTGGCGTAGTGGGTAGTGGGTCACACCCGAAGGGTCGATTCCCGGCTGAATAGCTCAAATTTTTTCTCGGTACCACTTCTTTAGAGCTGCTGACAAACAGCTTCTCAAACTTCACCGTTCGGAGTCGGCCATAAACTGTAGATCCCTTCTACTCGTGAGAGAACAGAAGCACGCACAACATGATGCGCAAGCTGGGGCCTGCTCCCGCTGTAGTTGATGAGCAAGCTAGGCTCTGGTTCCCCTGTGGACTATCGCGCCAACAATTATTATTATTAAACGTAAAATGGTGACTTTGTGAACAATTTTCTTTTAATGGATTTAGTCGTGAACACCCAGGTAGCAACTTTTCTCATTTACGTTTACACAGATTTAATCTTGAGCGCATAGAATGTTTCCTTTGGTTTTCTAGTAGGCATCTTCTCCACTTTTTAATTTTTTCAAAAAAACAACTTTCGTCACACAGCCTGTAACGCATGCATACAGTTAGCAGGTTAAATCGCAGACGTTTGTGTTCATAGCAGCTTCGACAACTATCGTTTCCCTCATTTGAAAAGCATTATTCGACAGTTTTTAGACTCTATTATCGTCTGAACTGGAAAATGGTTGGCAGTAAATTATGACCCCTTGGAAATTTCCAAATTGCCGCGTAACCCTCTTCAATTTCATTATTACATACTACGTTTTAATCTGAAGTTACTCAGTGGAATCATTCTGTGGAATAAATTGTCCCCACCTCCGCACAAATGCCAGTGAACATTATCAATTCGGTTCCGCATCATTAAGCAGACGTTTTGTAGTTTCCGCTTTTCAAACGCCTTGCGACTTGGGGGCTCCATCAGGAAGCATCATATGTTCTGCCTACTCATGCCTACGTCAGCGCTGTCAACTTCCTTGACGACCCTGTGCGCACATAAACTGTCATCGTCGAATCTTACAACAAATTTTTAACTACGCTTGAAATAAAGAAATAAATCCGCTTGATGGGGGGCAATAAATCCCGCCCCACTTGCCGTTACGATGAGTAACAATGTCCGCGATTCGAAAAAGCCATAACCCCACTCGCACACATGCGCCCGCCGTCGAGTCGGATGACATTTAATTAAAACTCCATCCATCACAATCAAAAAGCGAAAATCCATCCGCTTGACCGGGTACAAAGCGAACCGCAGCGCAGGAGCCCAAGTCCTTCGGAATTCGCTGCGCACTTTATCGCCTGCTCGACGTCAATCATCGGCAGGAGCTCTTCAGCCGGGGTAGGTGGGCATCATCCTCTTCCCATGCGTCATTAAGGACATTAAGGAGACTCATCTCGTTCAACGCATATGTATCTCATATGAAGGGCGCCCCATAAAAACCCCATCGGACCATTGTTACGCGATGCTTGCAAGTTAACGACTGTATCACATTGCGCGCATTAATCTGGGCTGGAGGCGCCCCCTCTGAGCCTTTCGTAATGAAAATTTATCACGGTCCGGTAAGTAGTAGGCGTTTGTGGCGGCCTCTCGAGGCTGTACCTTGGCCTTAATGTTCGTTTATTATTTATGCCTCCAAGGAGGCCGCTGCCATGTATCACCAGCGATGAATGAACAGGAGATTAGCGATGTCCTGTAATTAATTTCGAGATGATTTGGTTCCGTGCAGGGTTGGTAACCTTTTCCGCGATTGTCTAGACCACAGCAAATGCCTACCTCAGGCGGGGGTGCTCTCGCTTATCGTCATCGGCGACGTGTAAAGTGACGACGATTGTTTCCTCGATTCGCTTCCACTTCACAACGGCGACACGAAATGAAAGGGACCCGAATAATAGCTGTTGTTAGCAAGCGTCTTACCCGTGTGACATGTGTATGGCCTACACGAGTGGAAAACAAAGAGCGAAGAAAACAGCTGCATCCGCCCCCTCGTGCATACACCCGTGCTTTCATCGTGAACGTACTCCGAGAAGTGCTGTTGCCTGGGCTGGGGGGGGGGGGTACGTTTCCTGTACAGCGCGGGGCTCCTTGCTCGGTGGATCGTGAGTAAAAGGGCACACAAACGGCTTTGTGTTAGCGTTGCGTATTCAAGTGTCCCCAGAGACCTACAAAGGGATCCGAAGGTGGGATGGGGGTGTTTCCGTGCCTTGGCTCAGACAAGTGGGGAGATAAGGAGATTCAGACTTTTCTGATTGTCGTGGAGTGGGGAGTAAATGTTCAAATAGCGTGGCAGAGAATAGAAAATAACTGTTTGTTTCCTGAGTGTGCTTGGGCACATACGCCGTGCTGTCTCATTGTCAGGTGAACGAATAATTTCGCTTTATTGTGATAATTTCCACAAGAATGGGTTCCTGTCGATGGCTTGGTTTCTGTGTGCTTTGAAAATCCATAAATGCTGAGTATGCAAACAGAGGGCGGCGGTTGAGCAACGTTTTGTTTCTTTGCATTTATGAGTGAATAGTTTAACGAGTATGAGAGATGGGTGCGTAGTTGCGCAATAAAAGCAGCATTCATTGCTGGTCAGAAGTGTTGTAACGACACTTCAACACCCGAATTGAACGTGGGCTGGTCACATTCCTATTTTTCTTACCAACCTTCCACTTCAGTAACTTCTTTCCTTTTCGTGTCAGGCAACCCAAGTTGACCCCAGACTCTCGAGAATATTTCAAAATTCGTTTCCCCACCATTTGGACACCATATAGCAACCCCATCAGTTCAATGCTCGGGTTAAACCTCGTCTGTCACTTTGTTAAGAGGGTCTGCGATGTGCACAAATTGAATAGAGTGTCAAGGGAAGAAGCCCAAAAACCCAAACAGCACTTTCTCGTGATTTATTCAAAATCCTTTTCTAGCATTGACCCACACCCTCCCCACGTCCCTACCCACGAACAAAACAGATTTCAACGAATCAACATGAATACCCAATTTACGCTGTTCGTGATGAATGTCCCGAGCAGCAGCAACCCTTCCAGTAAGTGGCCACACTGAAATCAAAACAAAAGTATGTATCTCAAATTTGCACACATTTGCTCCGAACCCCCACTTCAGAACTGTAATAAAGCAACATCTCGAACGCATCCCCGCCATACGCCGATTGGGATTTACGATGTGTGTTATCTTGTGGGCATCAATCCGCAAATATACACCGTCCACGTTGGCTTGGCGTTATTTCGAATCCTTTAAGTCCTCAATCCGTTCTCAACCGAAGTCGGTCCACCCCTTTCCTTAGTTGTGGCACTCGTGTTTTGCTCTTTATGGCGGCCACTTATAGTCCCAATCGATCATTTACTTGCGTTGTCGTGTCCCGATATATACCCGACCTCGAAAGGATAAATTTATTTCGCAGTGGAAAATATCGAATCCCCTTCGGCTTTCTATGTTTGCAACATGAGCTTATCTCTCGCCATTTATTGCCATGCCGAATCGTTGCGTCGGAATGCGAACGAGCGCGTCCTGGTCAGCTGCGTCAAGGTCACCGCCTGTGCGTGTGTGTGCGTGAGGGGCAAAGGAAAAGAAAATCCTTTCAAGTGGACGAAATCAAAGGGACCGGTCCCCGGGGAGGTCGAGTTATTCTATTGTGGTGTCAACTGTCCCTAGTTAAGCCATTACGAAATTCCCTCTTCCTTATTACCCTTATTTATTATGCAGTCTTTTTTCTACTTCATATGGAGGTCCTTGGGGACTATACGACTTTCTTTGCCGAAAAATACTCAGACGAGAGATGGTGCGAACACACTTTTTCTTAATTTATTTTTTATTTCGGGGAACATTAATGCGATGAGCAAATTTGTTCACTTAAGAGTGTCCTTTGATGTTGTTTAAATTAAAGTTTCTCCTGCCGTGCTCGTTTCTTGTTCTCTGTGTGTACCTTCTTTCAGGTAATGGTATTAAAGTTACTTTGGCGGGTGTCTTAAGTTCGTTAACGAGCTGCCAAGCACTGGAAGGTGATTTTGGCGTTGAAGGTGACCTTTATTGTTGATGGAAAATTTGAATTTTCTTTTCTGCTTTATTGAATTTGCCTATTTATGAGGAAGATGGATACTCTGCTCCTGCGATGAACCTAGATGTTGGAGGGAACAAGTCGATTTGTTTAGATATTGGATTTCAAGAAAGGTGCTCAGTGTTCATTTAAGAGCGGAGTGTTTGATTAATCAGATAGAACATTTCGGATGAAGAAGTTACAGTACGGCTGTGATCTCTTTTCGTGCCTTTGTTTTGACCGCGTGAGAAAGTGGCAGTGTTTGCGGGTTTTGGATAAAACATGAGCAATATCCGCCCAAGATTGAGTTTTTTTGTAGGGTAGTTAAATTAATTGCTTGCGCAACAGTCCACAGGGGGATTAGGGCCTAGCTTGCTCATTAATTACTCGTGTTGTGCCCGCTACTGTTCTCTCACCAATAGAAGGGACCTACAGTTTTTTGCCGACTACGAACGGCAGAGTTTGGAAATCTTTCTTAGACAGTTTTTACTCTTTGAGTGTTGTCAGCAGCTCGAAAGAGGTGATGCCGTGAACAATTTAAGGTGTTCAGTCGGAAATCGAACCTACCATAGACCCTTCGGTGTGTGAGCGTCGCTCTCTACGCCACGGCGGCCACGGGTAGGGAATTCATACCGTGAGTAAACATCGGATGTTGTGCACGGCGACTCTCTTCTTTTAATGGCAATCGTCAAGGTCTGGCTTAATGAGTGTCGTAATGTGACAAAGACTTGAACAGACTGCCGACTGTCAGCATCCAAGTGAACAGTTAAAATCATATTCTGGCTAAAATGTTGCCTATTCGAATGCTGTATGTAGAAAAACGCCATTCTGAGACTACTTCAGAGCAGTATTTGATGTTGTTTAAGTGCAATCTTAAAGATTGTGCGTCTTAAATTTTAATTGAGAAACCCATCCTTCAATGCCGAATATGACGCATACGAGTTGTAAGCGACATCAATCAAGTCGGTGTGAAAAATTCGAGGCCATGTTAGTCCGAAACGAATTGTAGGTTAAAATTAGGAAGCAGAACTGTATTCGCCTAGGCCTTTAATTGCAGAAAATTCAAAATTGGTGGTAGGAATACTGACATTCCTGTCAGTTTGAAGGCAAACCGCCGATGACAGATCACTCTTTTGATCGCATTTTTGAGCACTAAAAACATCGATTTGATGAGTCATCCGCCGTATAGTCCTGACTTGGCAAAGATTGATTTATTTTTTTTCTCGTACATAAAAAAATAAAATGAGAGGTCAACGTTTTTCGACACCTGAAGAAGTGGTTGATGTGTTAGAATGCATGTTTTGGAGATACCTCAATCAGAGTGGCAAAAGTGCTGGTTTTGGGTAAATGAATAGTAGAATATTAACCTTAATTATTTGATTTGTTTTGCGTGATGGCTCGGTCGCTAAATTGATCAAATTCCATGAACAATGATTTTGTACTTACAAAAATTAAATCTTTCTGTTTAATGTCCAATTAATTTGTTTATATTGAAAAAACGTAAAAAACCCTCTTTAAAAGTAGTGGGATTTGGTTTTACGTGATCACCTGCCAAGACGGCTTATATCATGGAGTCCATTTTCCCAAGAGTCGTAGATAACGCAAGACTAAATGCCTTAGTTAACCAAGTACCAAACTGAGATCATCCTGAGAACATGCATCGCCCAACCTTGGTTTGATGCGAGGTCTTCCTAAAACCTCTTCCGCTCTCTGGGTCGCAGCGCCCGGTTGAAAATGCAACTCCACACTGAGCCGGGATAGTCCCATAACTGCCTTGCCTAGTGTTTGACTAAACAAGCAACTAGACAAGTCAGCACAGTATACTATCCTCGACTGTACCCACGATTTTAGGTCGTAAACCACAGCCACAACGATACATCCACAAGGAGGCCTACATCTCGGTCAGGCTGGAATCTAAGCTCCCGGGGCTCCTGACCTCCCGGGGCACCAGAATATAGCCTCTGGTCAAGCTGTAACTACCAGTCAGGCTCAATCAAAACCTTGGTATGTTAGCCGCCAACCCGCCACAGATGGTCTTTTCTCCATCAGTGTTTCCGTAGACACTATAAATAGGTAGTGATACGGATGTGATCAGGGATCAGGGCCTAGTTTGCTGATTAACTACTCGTGTTGTGCGCGCTACTGTTCTCTCACGAGTAGAAGGGACCTATCGTTTTTTGCCGACTCCAAACGGCAAAGTTTGAGAAGCGCTCTTAGGCAGTTATTACGTTTTGAGTATTGTCAGCAGCTCGAGAGAGGTCGTGCCGTAAAAAATTCTAAACTCAGTTGGAAATCGAAAGTAGACCCTTCGGCATGTGCATGTCGAACTCTGCCCACTTCCCAACGGCGGCCATCTGTTTGGAGCTGTTTCACCAAAATAAGAGAACTTTTTGCATCATGTGTGGTCACCGTGGTTAGAGTTTGAGACTCCCACGCCGAAGGTCCAGGTTCGATTCCCGGCGTAATTGATGCATTTGAAGAGGAAATTGCAAAAAATTCTCTTCCACCAAGACAATGCATTGTGTCAAAAATCGTTGGCTATCATGGCCAAGTTGCACGAATTGTGCTTCAAGTTGCTTCTACACACACAGTATTCTCCAGATCTGGTTCCCATTGACTTCGAAAAAAATATGGCTCCAACGAGAAGGTGACCCAAATTGAAACCCATTTTCAGACCAAGGATAAATCGTTTCATAACAAAGTATCGAAATGTAAGATTGTCATGAAAATTTGACTGGTACTTTCTAAAAATAATATGGACAAAGTGGCGCCTCCTGCATGTCATTCCCGGGATTTATTGAATGTTACATATTACCTTTGACTCGCCCTGGCGTAGTGGGTAGAGTGCGACGCTCACACGCCGAAGGTTCTAGGTTCGACTCCCAGCTCAACACCAATTTTTCAAATTTTTCACGGCACCACCTCTTTCAAGCTGCTGACAATATTCAAAGAGTAATAACTGTCTAAGAAAGCTTCTCCAATCTCGCCGTTCGGAGTCGGCAAAAAACTGTAGGTCCCTTCTACTCGTGAGAGAACAGTAACGCGCACAACACGAGTAGTTGATGAGCAAGCTAGGCCCTGGTCTCCCTTTGAACTGTAGCGCCAACAATTATTACATATTACCTTTCCCATGAAGAGACTCAAAGTTTTTTGCCGAAGTTGGAGAAGTTGGAGAAGTTTCTCTTAGAGTCTTAGTACATTTTGAGTATTAGCAGCAGCTCCAAAAAGAATGACGTCGTGAAAAATGCGAGATGTTTAGTTCATATACCAAACCTGGGACCTTCGGCATGTGAGTTTGGCTCTCAATTCACGACCCAATGGCGCCCAACATAAGGACAGTTTTCGACTGACGCTATATTACCATACTTCACAGACTTGATGTCGAGTCAGCGACAATTGCAATCTCTTCGAAATCCTGCGCAGTTTTACTTTTTTGTTTTTAGAGTGTGGGAAGCACTACACTAAAGCGCTTAAACTCAAAAACTGGTCCATTGTACTACCACCCAGTTAAGCTTCCTTTCCTCCTCGATTGGCTGTGAAGACCACACTCTCAAGCGAAGATTGTTGTTGGAATCGATTAGCAAGTATGCAAACCATCCTTTAACTTAATCGATATGTGGATACGCCTTCGAAACCATTTTCGAATATATATCAGGCTTTTCCGTTTCCCCACTCATCGGAGAAGAACACAACAAAATTCAATATTCGCCCTGGAACAAATAAATACAATTTCCTCGGCTTCATGTGAGTCCCAGGAAGCTCTTTGGCTTTGTATTAGTTTCATTTGGTATAATTAAGACCGTCCTCTTGTTCGTAAATAACAATAGCGTTTATTGAAATTTCTTACCTTTACTTGATTTCCAATCTTCTGGAAATCCCTTTGTTAACCCAATTAATATGAGAAGATGTGGTGCAGGGAGTGCAATAATGAAAACATTGTTTTGATAATGAGGAATGAGCCCGTATACCAAGTATAGACAATGTTTTTGTTTGCATTTGTGGAATGAAATGCGCACTTGCTTTTGACTAATTGAAACCCATAATCCAAGAACTGGGCGAATCCCGCATCTCACATATTCAAATACAGTTTTTTCTTTTCTGAAATGTCGGAGCTTGCAAACAACGAATCTTTGCGTGAATAAGAAGTTGAACTTTGCGGGGCACTTTAACCGAAAGCTGTCTCCCTTTTTTTTTCTTTCAATAGAGTATTCCTAAGTCATTTGAAATTGACAGAGACCTTTCCCTCATTTCACTAGGTCCTTTATGTAGTCTGCATGATGATTGACGATTATGGCTATAGACATTCGCCTCTTCGTCGTTCATTCCAGATGATTGTCTTTCGGATCTTCACGTCAGAACTAAGGGCCGCTTCAGGATTCAGTCACATCCTCGAAAGCATACACTTCTCCCACAGATGACAGGCTATTCAGATATATATCCATCCAGCAACTTGCTTCAGATTGCGTCGTTGTCCCACAAAGATTCCCATCTTTCTTGTGGAATGCCCTCCACTGACTTAAGAGGATGATCAATTATTTGAGTGTCATCACAGCACAGCAGCTATGTGCGTGTGACAGTAGTTACCCCATGTGAATGGGCAAATGGCATACCGCACTCACAGTCCCACCGCAATCAGATAAATCAGATTCCAGTGACAACCGCATAAATTAGAGCAAGGCGGTCGCAGGTATTCGCCTCTCGCAGTTGATTGTCTTCGGCAGTAAATCAGAGCATGAGCTTCATTAGGGCCGGAGTGCTTAATTTCGAGGACAACCCACACCGCCACCGCAGTGTGCTCAAACATTGCCGGTAATCCACAGAACAATACCCCGGCAGCTCAATTAAGCATGAAATATCGCACTAGGATCAGAAGGATTGATATGTAATTCCCGCACACGGTGTAAGGCACCCCACATCACACCGCTGCCGCCGAACGACAAATTTTCCAATTTAGTCTTGATCTTTGGATAATGTCACCTCAATCGCCTAAGCCTCCTAATTCACCATGACACCCGGGCGGCAGAGGGATTTGACAAAGGGAACAAGCGATGTCTCCGCCCTCGTCTAAAGTTTAATTCATGTCTCAAGATCTCACCTCCTCCAAATTATAATGTATGCCTATGGCTCTGCCTGCAAATAAATCGCACGCACGCCGCCTCCCAGCCTCGTCGTATCCTGGATACCTTCTACGCTCCTGAGTGCTGGAATATTTTCAATGTGAGTGCATGTGCGAGGTCGTGGAAAGGTGATACGATTGACGCACAGCGGGTGGGAGCAACGCACACAATCCCTGTGAAGTCTCATAAATATTTGATAATGCCTGCGATACACACACTCACCCATCAGCACCAGCCTCAATTTTGGCTGAAGTGCCTGCCGACCGTGTATCCAGGTGAGTCACGGGAGTGGGCAGGGGTTCCTAAATTAATTTTAATCTTCGTTAAATTCTGGAGTGGATAAAGTAAAGCCGGCGAATAGGGAGTCCGTGGAGGGGAAGTGCCTTCGAAAAATTTGTTTGACGTCGATTCTTTGATTCGAACCTCAATAAATGCGGACCATTGGGGGTTCATTCAGGTCTTCGTATTCAAATGAAGGCCATCCGCATAATTGTCTCGTAAAATTCGCATCAAATCAGGAATAGAACATGAATAGGTGAGTGGCGGCCATTAGAGGCAGCGGCTGGGTTCGTGCTAATCTGTTTCTGGCCATATCTGCGGTCTGTTTAATTTATTTGTGGTCCGGCGGGATTTATTCATGGCCTATTGTGAACATTTGGGACATCCTTTGCCTGCGGCGTCAGAGGATATCCTTTGGCAATCAAATTTGAGTGAATTCTGGGTCAGCGGAAGGGATGCCGATCTGCAAGGAGGAGAAATGGAGGTCACGGGGAATTTAATGGCCTGCACAAGTTGGCTTGAGAAAGTGTCCTTTCCGATGGATGTTCTAATTGGCCTATTATCCTCTCCAGACAACCACAGTCCTTCACCAAGGAGAAACAACTTACGGAGATCTTAGTGTCCCCCCAATGTACGTTTTCACAAACCTTCAACATTCCAACAACATTGTCAATGTGTCCCATCAGGCGAGGGCGTAAAAATAAATCCGCTCACTTAAACGTACAGGATCCTTTCGCATCACTATCCCAGACAGAATAAGCACATCTTTGTGAGATATTCCAACGGAAACACTCCCCTGACAATCCTGCGAACCGCTTATGCACACAAAACCCACACGAATGTGTGAACAATTCAGAGCGAGCATTGCGATAAGAAGCGTCACAACTTCATCGTAAGTGCTGTGCGAATGTCGCGCATTTGTCAAGTTGAATTTACGACCGTAAAAACTGCTCTCGCCAACGGGAGATGGGCGGTGGCAACCACACCATGAAATAAAACAAATGCGCCCACGCTTGCTTGAACATCCTGTCATGTTGCAATTGCTATTCGAACAATGCGCACAGTTCAATAATTCGTCGACAGCGGACATAGATATGAACATGCATTGTACGTCGGCCCAGAGCAGTCGTCGAGGACACCGACGATGTGGCGTGAATGTTTGAGTTCGAAAAAATTCGGAGCGGCGTTCCTGCCAACGGCACTGCACAGCCCATCTCTGTGAATTGTCCTAATTTAGGTGCCAGCAGTGGTGTGGATGTGTCGTCTCCCCACATACTTTGTGGGTTCTGCACGAACTAAGTGCGGGAGGATTTATCTGTAGAACAGTGTCTATTGCCTCTGTTCGGACGGATGACTAACTGGTTTAATTAAAAGTCTCCGAGCAGTGGAATTAATCTACGCCGCCACTCGGCGAGTGGGGCTTCTGTGTCTGAGTCTATGGTTTGGATGCCGACGGCGGCGACGCCGGATCTGTGGCAGACCGAGTTCGCATCGAATGCAAAGGCAAACTAAGTGATTTATCGCTTCTGGAACTGCTGGTCTTTCATTGTTTCCGGCATAAAGAGTGTGTTTATAAATTGGGAGCAGTTTATGCGATCAACTATCGGGGCAGTAATGAGTGCTGCATTGAGTGGGGGTAGGAGTTAGTGAATTTCGAATAATAGTTAGCAGCGTGCAAGTGATTGGTCTTGACTGTAGAGGGAGCAGGAATCTGTTTAGAAGAGTGATAATGAACGACACAGAAGTCAGTAGAAGTCTCTTAATCGGAAGACAATAAGGCAAAAATTCACACAGTATCCATCATATGGTCTTTTCGGAGGGAAAACAAAAATCTGGGTAAACTGATTGTAACAGACCACCTCCTATTTCTGCTGGTTTCTGGTTTCTGCTCATTATTTTCCTTCGGAGAAATTTCATCTTTTGATTTGGCATTGTCATTGATATTAGATCTTCAGGTGAAAATATTTGTTAATCGACTTGTCTCCACATGGAAACGAACGCTCTGTGAGGGTTTTTTTTAATCATAAGTGCTAAACACTGCTTTGAAGTTTACAGCAGTAGCGTGGGGAATTGTGATTGAACTTCGTTTTCATTTCAAGAAGATGAAACCAAATAGGAGGAAGGAACACTTTCCACTGTGGAGTCATATTTCTTACAAGAAGTTTAGATAGTCCAAGGGAACAAGGAAAAGAAATGGAAACATGCGCTCAATTTGGCATAACCTATTCTTACGAAATTCTGTGCATATGCAGTAGCAAATTTGAATCACACATCACACGACGTCTAGATATCTTGCGGTCCACTGGTAAATATAGAAGACAAAAGACCCTCTATGCATGTTTATAACAATGAAGATGACGATTTAATTTTATTTTCACTTTAAGCTCATGTGATCGGGATATGAAGTAATATTGTGAATCAATATTTGTTCAAAGAACATTATGATGCAGGTGAACTTGAACTCAACTACACAAGTCTAGGCAGGTGAACGCAAAAGATGGGGAACTCAAATCACAAAACTATCGACATAGCTTTGCTTTGATGCACAAATAGCATATTTATTATATTTTTGGCTTCTTGAATTTCAGAAGCAGGATCTTGCTCAAAATTAAAATTTATCAAATCCTACACCGAGCTTAACAGCAAAAAATTGATTCCTAAATGGCAGGTTGTTGAACTCAGTTTTTACGATGATGGACAAGAATTTCATCACCCCGACTTAGACGAAGTGAAGACAGCAACATCGAAGCTGAAGTCGAACAAAGCTATAGCGCACCTACTTTGTGGTGCGGAAACCTGGGCGTAAGCAAAAGCAAATGAGGAAGCCATTAGTCTTTTCGAGAGAAAAGTTTTGCGTGCGATTTTTGGTTCTGTTTGCGTTGATGGCCTCTGGAGGAGAAGATTTAATGATGAATTCTACGAGGTGTATCTCGTTAAGCGTCGTGGATACAACGCTTAAAATGGCTGGGACATGTTGAGCGAATGGACACCACTGCACCGGCCCTAAAAGTCTTCGAATCAGAGCCATTGAGATAACACAACAGAGGACAGGCAAGACTATGGTGGCGCACACAAGTGGAGAAAGACCTCAACCAACATGGAGTGCGCAACTGGGGGCTGCTGGCGAAAGATCGTGCTGGCTGGAGAGGCATGTTGGTTGAGGCCCAGGTCCACTGAAGCGCCACAACTAGAAGAAGAAGCAACCAAAGTTTGGCATTGTGCATTTTTTTTTATAACAGGAGTACAAAGTTGGACACGCTTCTGATTAAAGAGTCTGTAGAATTATTGACACACGGATCTGAACACCCTGATGTTAAGACAGGACATCGTTATATTGTAAATAATTCACTTGTAAACACTCAAACTATGTAAGACAGTTTTTTATCCGTCGGGCCCCTATTGTTGAGCCGACACATATATATGTATATTCACTGTAGTCTTAAGCTTAAAAATTTGAAATTGTAAATATTTTTGTTCAATAATAAATCTATAGAATTAAGAGACAGCTGATTTTTTTTTGTTTTAAGCGTTGGTTTTTTGCTATCCGAAGAGAATATTTTAATAATTTTAGTTTCACATCATACCGTTTCGACACATATTTTACAGACGCTGAAACCATGCAAAATTTACTTTTTGCCTTTTTCTAATCCAGATGCTCCACGGCTATGGCTTCGAAGCTTAGATATCAAAGCACTCGCCTTGCTGTCTCTGGTTGGTTAATGTGGTTAATGAACTATACAGAAGGAGAAGACAGACCTACATCGCAGAAGAAATGATAATCAGTTGCAGCTCCGCAGCTCTCTATTGCTCTATTACAACTCACCTAATTTCCGAAGCTATTTAACAATGAAGGTCCCTTGCATTTGATGCTTGATGCGATGTCAGGGGAGAGCTTTGGTGACAAAAGGCTTTTATGCGATACACTTTTCGTTGAAGACGGTGTTCAATCAGTGTGAGCAACGACATCAGTTACAGGACAAGCAAAGCGATTTATTAGTCACCGATACTAAAAATTCAATTGGCTCAATGAATGCGTTAAGTGTACATAGCTCCCATTGCAGTCAGTGCGTCAATTTCCAAACAATCGATCTGTACTTTGATATCTAAAATTAAATTTATTTCATCTTTTACTTGGAATCCCCTTCTCTCTTCTTTAATGCAAAGAAAGTTCTTAGTTTTGGACGCGGTTCAAACATCTTCTTAACTGGCATATAACTTTCGGGTTTCATCATGCATAAGAGGACAGATGCATATGCAAAAGCAAGTAGAAACTGATAAAGTCTTGTGCCCTTGTAGATTGCTTTACCAACCAATACTCAAAATTGTGTGGCGCGACAGTCCACAGGAGGACCAGGCCCTAGCTTGCTCATCAACTACTCGTATCGTGCGCGCTACTGTTCTCTCACGAGTAGAAGAGACCTACAGTTTTTTGACGATTTCGAATGGCGAAGTTTGAGAAGCGTCTTCTTAGACAGTTATTACCCTTTGAGTACTATCAGCAGTTCGAAAAAGGTGTTCAGCTGGGAGTCTAACCTGGACCTTCGGCGCGGGAGTGTCGCACTCTACCCATTATGCCACGGCGGCCACAAGCCACAAGCGTCAATAAATCTCTTTTTGAGTGTTATCAGCAACCTGGATTTTTGGCATGTGAGCGTCATCAGAAACCAATAAGGAAGGAGATGGTCAACTGAACAGCTGATCAAACAGCCGACTTCCCTTTGTCTATCGACCGATTGAATGTTATTTACGTTTTCTAGTAGACATAACCCGGACATAAGCTCAAATTCTGAAAGTTTTTTACGTATCATCGAACATTTTCTCACTTTACTCACACATGTTTACGTTTAAGAAAATTTTTGCGTCTAAACTAAGATTATGTCCTCATTTTGTTTTTGAAATAATCATAAAATTTTTAAGTATATTGCTTTTATGATGCAACTTCTGCCTTACAAACAACATTTCTGAACGCAGCTATCGTCAACCATTGCTTTGCGTTGGAAAACACTATACCTTCTCTCTTCCAATTTTTTTATTTATATGCCCCCCCTTCTAACAGTTTGAAGAGTAAGGAGATTCACCATATAGGCAGTTCATACGTATTCTCATTTAAAAACAAAAAAAGTCATGTCTGTGAATCAGCTGTTCAGGAGGGGAAATTTTATAAAAAAAGGCTGACAAAATGAATTCAAGGGCGGGAGACGAGGGAGTTGACTGTCTCCCTATTGGTCTCTGAGCGTCACACTATACCCACTACGCCGCAGTGGCCACGTTCCTATTCTTATAATTAAATAAATAGGAAGCTAGACTTCCCCATTATTTCCGGTAAAACCAAAATTTTGCGTTCGCACACCTGATAAATCAAATAATGGACACACATACGTTGCGGATAATATCATGCTTTTAAGTGTTATTTGTGTGCCTCCATGTTCAGGCAGTAATTTTTGAGGCCTATCGATGTCGACATTAAACTGCAGGTTCCTTTCACTCTTAAAAGTATACATAGATAATTTGTAGCCACGGTGTACGTACTTGTTGCAGGCGATACAAGGCTTAAGTTAATGCCAAGGAAGTACCTTTTGTCACCGCTCGCAGTGTCAGTCAGTTTACTGTAGTTTCCCTTAAGACAGTAAAAAACACGGTCATTTTATTTTCAAAAAAGGAGTATAAGAGACCACTGAACTTCAAAGACCCAGTTTTTCAATAAACAAACTGAATAGAATTTTAAGAATTTTATGTTCCACGGGAAAGTACGTTCAAAATAAGTCGAAAATGTTTTTTGTTCCATTGTGTAATATCTTATATAAATTTTGTTCTCAGAACTGATAAAAAATTCAACCTAATTTTGTTTTAACTTTCACTCTCAAATTTCTTGGTATCCCCTGCTCGAAGACCATCCCATTTCTCGTAACAACGTCTGTTCTGCTTAAAAAATTCTCATATTCGACTGAACAGACAAATGTCAAGCACCGGAGTTTTACCCTCTCTGCCCCCTAGCATCAGTCAGTGGTCCCTCCTTTAACATTTTATGCAGATGACCAACATCCTCCTGTCCTTTTCCACATGTAAGCTGTGATGAACTCTCTTTGACCACAATAGAACAACGAAACCGAGAGTGACATTACAAAGAGCCAAAGTCCTTTTCCACTTCACAACCTCCGCAAACACAAAGTCCTTTCATATCATGTTACCCCAACCACCCCAAAGACAATATGTACACAAAGTGAAAAATTTCTTACCGACACACAAATGTATTCAAGGATCAATCCAAGGATGCTTACCTGAAAGAGAGAAAAGAAAATTTAGAACGTGCTTCATCTGACGGAGTATTTACGCGTTTTTAAGCCACCCACACTCGCGAGGATAAAACAGACACAATACAGATTTGTAAGAGTTATGATCAGGAACGTGAGTGGATTGCACAAGCTCTGCAAGTGAGTGTACGATACTGTTCTCAAATTGGTCAGATTAAAGAAGGACGCGAGCGTCCCATTTTTTTGAAATTCCTTTCCACTGACAGAATTGTTGAAGAGGGTAGACCGGCAACTTGTGGCATGCTTGTGACGGGTCACACTACGCGCCAGCAAGGAATTTTAATATCGTGAGGCAGAGGTCCTTAATAAAATGTAAATTTGACGTTGACAGTTCTGACGACAAGGGCATCATAAACGCTCTATGCTCCGGGCCTGCAAAATCCCTCCTTAAGTGCAATTTTCGCCCGCAAACTGTAGTTCGCCGCCTCCGCCACATTAGCTCCTGTTCACGAAGTGCCGCAACCTTCATCACTTTATCAAAGTTTTAATTAATTTCGACATAAGTAGAAGGCACACACGTATAAATCTGGGCACCGAGCTACGCGGCACGTCTCGTTACCCTTCCCATGGCACGAGGTGAGACCTCTCGACAGTGTTGAAGAAGCCGTTTGTTCTCCCGTCTACAGAAAGAGATTCGAATGGGTAGTGGGGTTCGTGCGGTGGTTATGAGATCCTTTGTATCCTTATTTGGAGGTAAATAAAAAATATTAGAGCTACACCACTGTGTGGAAATATCCCACGGCTTCTTTGTCGGAGCGTGTGTTGGATACTTTGTGTTCCACTGTTTCAAAGGTTACGTGGCGTTACCCTCGTTTTGGATGGCTCCTGTGCGCCGGCAGTATTTTCACTTAAAGTTATGAAAGTGACGTTGATGTTGACGTTCTGAGCACAGCCTGCTGTAGTAACTAAAGGTAATAGATTTTGAAATGATATTTTTCCACTTTTACGTCAGGTTGCTTGCTCTGGGCGACTAAGTGGAACCACGCCTTCTATTATGCTTGGTATGAGTGGCACTAGAGTATGAAGAAGCATCACAGGAAGGGCACAGACCGTCACCTAAGCGACTGACAGAGATGAAAGTAAGCGATTGTGGATTTAAGTACTCATTGTCATGTGTTCCGTAGTTCTGCATAAACTCGATTAACGCAAGGTCTAGATCTATGGGGTTTGATTAAAAGTCGCACAGTGTGGGATTTCAAATCAGAGAGAAGTTATTCAACACAGATGTGCTGACGATAATTAAATCATTCCCACTCTTCAGGTAGAACCTTGTGTATGATTTGCGAAAGAGGCATCATCTGTCTTTGTCCCGTTTCTCAGAAACCCCTTGTTCCACTTTGATTTCGGCAAAAAATTCCCAATTCTGCGCACGAGTTGTGCAGTATCCTCAGTTCTCTCGCAACCTGAATGTTGATTGGTGTTTCACAAGAATTAAAAGCGAAACACAAGTAATGCCAACCATTCCTATCCGAATAAAGTTCTTAATATTTCAACGATTCGCCGAATTTATTTGTGAGCCTCGATTGTTCAGGAAAGTTGAAGGTTGAAAAGTCCTTTCCAAGAACCTTGTGTTTCACATAAATTATCTGTAAGCACTTTCTTAAAAATAGAACTTGGCTAAATGCGATGTTCACTCACGAAAAGAAGGTTTCGTTTTATCTACGACATAAATGTCTGAAGTATACATGAATAGTAAAGTTTGTAAACTTTTCGCCATTTTATTGGAATATGTCAGTGTTTCTATAATTTTACTGAAATTGAAATTCTTACAGGAATTATGGCCGAGCAGGCGCGAGTTATTTTTGCTGTCAAATCGTCGCATATTTCAAGGATATGTTGAAATGCACTTTACTTTGCATAAATATAAAAATAGTTTTTGTTCCCCACATAAAACCAGTTTCGCAACTCTGCACAGTTTATTATTTATTATAAAACCAGCCTATACATTTACTTTCAGGACAAAGCTATGTTTTTAAGCAAAATTTTAAGTCTTGAGTTTGTTTTTCAATGTAAGCGAAAGCGCAAGCTGGAAGCTGAAAGCGCAATCTAAGTTTTCATTGCATTTACAGAATAATATTTTAATGGTTGGCCTCTACCTTGTCTAATAGTATGCATTATGAAGTTCCAAATTTGGCCGACCCATTGGAACATAGCAACTAAATGCGAATAATTGGAGAAATAATGGCTTTCAAGGCGCCTGCTGTAGCTGCAAAGAAGAAGATTGATCTAGACGCCCACCATTACAAAACATCAAAGTACATGCCCATCAAAAGCATTTCCTAAAAAGTTCATTGATTCATGCTCTGAATGGCTTGAAGCATCTTCTGGTTGAAAGCAGAGCTCGGAGTGACCATGTGCTTGATTTTCAGAAAACACACGATCTGATATTGTGTTGCGTTGTCGAAAACATTAAGACGAGCCTCTGAGAACGATGACCAATCTTTTCCTGTCGCTCATAGGTAACATGCGTATCTAAAGCTACAAAGGTCCTTTTATAGTTTTACAGGATTGTCTACAGGAAAGTCTAAAGCTACAAAAGTCCTTTTACAGCCTTACAGGATTGGTAGAGTATCATCAAATAATGTAAACTGGCATTGGAGACTGTAAAATACAAGTCTTTGTCCCTCGAATCTTAAAAACAGCACTCCAAATGAACCACTAAATCTACAGTTCAACAGAGATGTGTTGTGATGAGATTTTTTCATGATAACTTGCCAGACCACATTGTTGGCGCTACAGTCTAAAGGGGGACCAGGGCCTAGCTTGCTCATCAACTACTCGTGTTGTGCGCGTTACTGTTCTCTCACGAGTAGAAGGGACCTACAGTTTTTTGCCGACTCCGAACGGCGAAATTTGAGAAGCTTTCTTAGAAAGTTATTACGTTTTGAGTGTTGTCAGCAGCTCGAAAGAGCTGGTGCCGTGAAATATAAGAAAAATTGGTGTTGAACTGGGAGTCGAACCTAGACCCTTCGGCGTGTGAGCGTCGCACTCTACCCACTACGCCACGGCGACCACACACACTGAACTAATGAACAAAAAAAATAGAGAGTTGGACGGAGGCTGAAAGACCTGTCGAAAAGATTCTTTCGAAAATCAAACCTCTCGGTGAACTTCCTGAAGAATTAAAATGTGTACATTCTGTGGGACTTTTAGCACAATTGAAATAAAAGATAACGATACTGCTCTTGGTATCTCATTTTACCTACCGCGTACGTGCACATAATCATATTTATGCTTTTTTTTTCTTGTTTGCATTTTTATTTAACTGAATATAATTGATGAATAAATCCTTAAAAAAAATTTAAAAAAATTTAATTTCGGGGTTAACTGGGAACTGTGGCAGGGGCTGGTTTTGGTGAAACCACCAGTAAAAGTGACGTTCTTTGGCGGACTGTGCCCTGTCTCGGGGGGAGATCATCCTACTAAAGCGAAGATCTTCCTCGTGGCTACAAGCGACGTCCGCTTCATATTAGAGTCGCCTATCCACTGTCCTGCGTACGATATGGGAGATAATAGGACATCCTTCCGTATTCTGTGTCAGCCCTTCGAAGCATAGATAGAGAAATGCCTCGGGAGGAAGGAAGCCGTTTTGCTGCACTTCTCGTAGTACATAGGGTTTGGGTAGTAAGCCCCAAAGATCAGTTTGTTTGCTGAAGTCATACCTCGTGCAATATGCCTTCGAGTCAGTTTAACAAAAAAATTGTCTATCCTGATTAGGTTTGCCTCGTTATACAAGACCTCGTTGGGATAGAATTTCTTGTAATCGGATTCAGATGTTCAATACAACCGGAGGCAGGCCCGGAAACATTGCCTCTCAACACCCCCATCTTTTCCATTTGGGAAGGACTCAGATTCAACCAGATTGTGCAACCGTACACCAAGATTGGCCGTATGAGGGCCGCTGCTGTAAAACAACCAATTTGCCGCAGCAAAGGCTTTCTAAGCTTTTGTCTGTCTGCATGCTTGCCGCAGTACAAATGCTGGTCTAACAAAATGCCAAGATATCGAACTACATTCTGCACAACTAATGGCTGGCCCCGCGGGTCAAATATGCCGGACTTGCGCCAGTTTTTCTTTGTGTCCCTTGAGGCCCTGGATAGCGGGGTTCTAAAGAGAATAGTTTCGTACTTCCGGAAGTTGATTTTCAACCTCTAGTCGCGCAAAATCGCTGAATTTTGCCAAAGTCTCGCTGCAACATGTTATTTATAACTTCAATTTTCGGATCTGATCTGTACGCTATAAGATCACCGGCATACGTGACTAAATGCGGCATGGAACCAATAAGATCGCTAGTGAATATAGTGTAAAGGATAGGTGAGCTAACGGCCCCTTGTTGCAACCCATTTTTTATGTGAAATACTGTGGTGGACATAACGTAGCCATTTTTCACAACAAACTTCCGACCTGTAACCATATCAAAGATCATATACAGCTGTGTTTTATCTATGCCTAGTATGACTAACTTGAAGAAGAGGCCTTCTAATCAAACGGCGTCGAACGCCTTTTCCATGTCTATCAAGCAAGCACCTGTTCACTGGTTCTTGTTCTTGTTCCACTGAATATCGGATACCAATTTGGACGCGGCATGTATGGTATCATGTCCCGCCCTAAAGCCGAAATGGTTGTCCGGTATAGATTGACGTTCCTCGACCCATTCTTGTAGGACTCTAATGACAATCTTTTCAACAACCTTGCTTGTGCATGGAAGAAGACTCATATACCGGAGATTTGTCGGGATGGAAGTATCTTTGTCTCTCTTTGGAATGGGCTGTACCAGAGCTGTTTTCCAATACACCACGTAATATGTATTACTCAGCGCATTGTTGAACAGGGTTGTATATACATCTACAGCCTCGGAGGGTAGATGGCGCAGAACAATATTCGGTACCCCATCGATTCCTGCTGACTTTTCTCCCTCAATGATTGAAAGATACCCTGGAGTTCATCCATCGAGATAAGGATGGAATTGTTAAAATCATCATATTTGCCAGAGGATCGTCACTGAACCTGGTGAAACCAGGATTCTCGGATCGCCATTGACTTATCTTGGTACTTAGTTGGAAGTGGTTAAGCTTGGCTCTGTCTTCCAAGTCGTGATTTGGACAAAGAGGTTCGTTGACCGTGAACACTTCCTGAAAGATAGTTCCAATGGTTTTTGTATGCCACTGTAACATTACCCTCGAATGATGTCATGTTTAGTTAGGATTCGAGGGTTGCCTTCTGTGTTTCGAGATTAGAGAAAATAAACAAATATTAATCATCGAAAATAGCTTTACTGTTTTTCCAAATATTCCCCATTAAGATCTACCTATACACTTTTGCAGGCGTTTGAACCAACTGCCGAAGCACTTTTCCACTCTGATTGAGGTATCTCCAAAAAATGCATTCTGAACGCATCAACCGCTTCTTCAGCTGTCGAAAAACGTTGACCTGTCATTTTAATTTTTACGTACGGGAAATTAAGTTGATGTTTTGGGTGCATAAAAATGCAGTTGCTTGAGCCGATGTGTGAAAGCTTGCATTGTCGTGGTGAAGAGTGATGCATCTTCGGCGGTTGGTTTTCCTAATTTCTTGGACAACGGGCAAACACATGGTTGTGTACCACTCAGAATTGACTGTTCTGCGTTGTTCTAGTGGTACGGTCGCGACACAGGCGACGTTTGCTTGATGTGCTTTTGCAAAAATAAATTGTGATTGAACTTCGTTTTCATTTGAAGAAGATGAAACCAAATAGGAGGAAGGAACACTTTCCACTGTGGAGTCATATTTCTTACAAGAAGTTTATATAGTCCAAGGGAACAAGGAAAAGAAACGGAAACATGCGCTGGATTTGGTATAACCTATTCCTAGAAGTTCTATGCATATGCAGTAACAAATTTGAATCACACATCACACAACGTCTAGATATCTTGCGGTCCACTGGTAAATATAGAAGACATAAGACCCTCTATGCATGTTTATAACAATGAAGATGATGATTTAATTTTATTTTCAATTTAAGCTCATGTCGTGTGATCGGGATATTGATTAATGTTGGGAATCAACATTTGTCCAGAGAACATTATGATGCAGGTGAACTTGAACTTAACTACACAACTCTATGGAGGTGAACGCAAAAGATGGGGAACTCCAATCACAACACTATCGGCATAGCTTTGCTTTGATGCACAAAGGGCACATTTATTATATTTTTGGCTTTTTGAATTTCAGAAGCAGGATCTTGCTCAACATGAAAAATTATCGAACCTTACAGCAACCTGATCCCTAAATGGCAGGTTGTGAAACTCATTTTAGACTATGATAAGCAAGAATTTCGTTATTCCGACATAGACGATGTTAAGATAGCAACATCGAAACTGAATAATACTGTAGCGGACGCACTGCCCGCAGAACTATTTAAAGTAGTTGGAGATGACCTGGTTGATCGTATGAACTAGTTCATCTGTAAGATATGGTCGGAGGAAAGCATGCCCGATGAGTGGAATCCACCATCGAGGGATCAGTCTTCTTAGCATCGCGTACTCTCTGTCGTCTTGTGTAAGCGTCTGAAACCGTTCGTCCGCAACCTGTTCATTCCCTATCAGATCTTCACATTACAGCAGATCTTGAAAAAGACCCGAGAAGTGCAAATCGACACTCAACACCTATTCGTCGATTTTAAGGCCACAGTGTGCATGGAGACAAGCTATACAGTGCCATGTCTAGTTTGGCATTCCTAAAACTAGACATGGCATTAAACTCGTCAAATTGTGAAGGATGACAATGGAGAACTCTCGCTGCTTTGCCAAGTTCGGTAATGAACTCACCGAGACCTTCAATGTCAAAAAAGGTTTTACGAGCAGACAAGGCGACGCACTGTCATGTGACTTTTTGCCTATCATCCTCGAGAATATTGTGCGTAACTGATAAGTGAACACCAGAGCCACGATCTTTCAAATTTCAGTTGAATTGCTAGCTTAGGCGTTTGTTGGCATTGAAGCGGAAGATAAATTGAGTCTAGTGGTTAATAAGGGCAAAACAGAGTACATGCTGTCGTCAAGGAAGGGAGCAAAACACCGACGTCTCGGATAGAGCGTCACACCAGGCAGCAGAAACATCGAGGTAGTCAAGGACTTCGTCTACCTCGGCTCCGCGGTAACCAGGGACAACAACAGCAGTACCGAAATCAAACGCGGAATCGCTCCTGCCAATCGCTGTTTCCTTGGGCTCAAGAGGCAATTGAGTAATAACCCTCTCTCGACGGACTAAGCCCGCTTTAAATAACAGCTTGATCATCCCTGTCCTTCTTTGTGGTGCGGAAACCTGGACGTTACCAAAGGCGGACGATAAAGCCCTTAGTATTTTCGAAAGAGAAGTTTTGCGTGATTCTGTTTGTGTTGGTGGCATTTGAAGCAGAATATTTTAATACAAACTCCACGACATGCGTCTGGTCAAGCGTCTTCGGATACAAAGCTTAAAATGGCTGGGACATGTTGAGCGAATGGACACCAATGGAATCAAAGCCATTGAGGCAAGGCAACAGAGGACAGCCTAGACTATGATGGCGCACACAAGTGTAGAAAGACCTCAACAAACATGGAGTGAGCAACTGGAGACAGCTGGCGAAAGATCGTGCTGGCTGGAGAGGCATCTTGGTTGAGGCCCAAGTCCGTCCCGGACTGTAGCGCCACAAGAAGAAGAGGAAGAGGGGTACGTAAATAAGCAGAAATGTTGATTTTGGAGTGAATATCAGCCAGAAGCATTGCAAGAGCTACAAATGCATCCAGAAAAAGTCACAGTTTTGTGCAGTTTATGGGCTGGTGGCATCATTGGACGGTACTTCTTCAAAGATGACGCTAATCGTAACGTAATTGTGAATAGTGAGCACTACCGTGAGATTTTTTTTTGAACAAAATGCACTAGCTTGACATGCAAGTCATGTGGTTTCAACAAGACGATGCCTTACGCCACACAGCACGCGCAACACTGGACTTATTCCATTTCATTTCATTTATTAAGTTATATTTTTAATATAATGCTACAAGATATATATATATATATATATATATCTTTTAGAAGCATAGAAAAGAGATAACATAAAGAAAAAGTTACATAATTAAATTTAATTTAGAGTTACAGGAAGGAACATAAGTTGTTTGGTATAATAAAGTAAAATGAGATTGAAACGTAAACGTTTACTCGTCTGGTGATATTGTTATATACATATAACTATGTGAAAACATTTTTCTATCGAATTCGTTAATTCTTTTGTTTGGCATTTTATTATAACTAAGGGACACTTAAATTCTAGACAAGAAGGCTTAAAACTAGTTTACATTACATTGTATGATCATAATCTTACTGGCCCTTCGCAGGCTATTTAAGATTAACTGAATTTTGTGTGTTATATGTGCTTATCAACATCTGTATGTATTTATTATAAGAACATTAATTGATACTTACACCTATTGCCTATTAAGAAAAGAAAACCAAATACTTAAAAACTTAACCGAAACTTTCGAATTCGGTCATTGAATTAATCGTCTGCAATTCATGCGCAAGACAGTTCCACATGCGAATTACAGAAACAAGAAAGGATTGTTATTGAGAGGCGAGTGAACATTTTATTTTACGGTCGGGGTCGTTTAATTGACCACCTAGATCGTGCGATTTAACGCCATTAGACTATTTTTTGTGGGGCTATGTTAAAGCTCATGTCTATACACGCAATCTCGCTTCATCTGACGCATTGGAAAACAACATTGAGACATTTGATCGTGAGATACCGGCCGAAGAGAATACTACAATTGGACTATGCGGATGTACCATTTGAGGCGCAGTCAAGGTCAAAATTTGCATGAAATAATCTTCAAACATTAAATTATATGAACCGTACTATCGATTCAAATAAAGATTTCATGCATTTTCTGAAGTTTATGTGTTTTTGTTTGACAAACTTTCCTACACCTTATTTGAAATATAAACTTGGGCTCAAACTATTGAAATTTTGACAACCTACGGTTTTACAGCACTGTGAAAAAAGTCAATGGAGCGAGAGAATT
This sequence comes from Eristalinus aeneus, assembly GCA_955652365.1. Lineage (NCBI taxonomy): Eukaryota > Metazoa > Arthropoda > Insecta > Diptera > Syrphidae > Eristalinus > Eristalinus aeneus. The sequence goes on along the minus strand of OY019131.1, from coordinate 6,957,096 downwards.
GCTAAGCATGGACAGCAATCACTGCGAATTGCTGAATTTGTTTTCGAATAATTTGTCAACACACAAAATGAACGAGTTTATTTGCGAGAGAGGTCCATTTAACACGGCCACCAGAAAGGACGTTGATGATTTGAGCCCCCACAACCACCTTTGGACGCTCTCCGTGCGGATATTTGATGTCGAAATTTGGATTAACTCACACAGGCACTTCGCTGGGAATGGGCTAAAATATCACAGACCACTGGCGTGCAGCATGCTTCTTTGGTCGTCTTAAGGTGATTATTTGCTCCAAAAATGGACATGTGGGAAACTGCTTATACGATTTGAATATTTATGCATTTTTAATAATTAACAAATTTATGATAAAATTTTGAAAGCTTAGATTTTGAGCTGTTCACTTATGAAAATTAAATCAAATTTATTTTCTGAAAAAATCTCGATTTTCTATTAACAGTGATGTGCTGCTGTTCTGGTTTTCACATTTCTTCTACTATCCACAATTTCCACTTTGTTTGACAAATCATTACACATAGCCAGAACTAGTACAGCACTCGTGCGGTGGTGTTCCGTCCTGAAAGCTGAAGTTGAATAAATGGGCAAGGTACAAAGAAAATAATGCTGAAGCAAATATCAACAGACTTGCTGTTGCCATTAGCAAACAGTTGGAGGGAGACCTAAGTGTGAGTGAAACGAAGGACACTGACATTAAGGTCCGGTTCCGACTGTCGCGCTGAATGGAGACCAATATTTTGCAACTCTACATTGACTCCCTAATCATGAAAAGGCAGTAAGCAGCTGCTTTAAACTGAAATATCAATAATCCTGGGTATTTTCAGCATTTTCAGAAGAATTCATTCGAAAGGTTTATTTCAGATTCCAAGAATATAACTCTATATAGGACTCAAGACTATCCACAGACAGAGGCACAGTCGTCTAGGGAAAACTTATTTGCAACACAAACACACCCACCTAGGCTATAGATTCTGCCGTTGAACCGAGGTGCCCCAGTCGATGATGGATTTAAACGAAGCATTGCAGGACAATGCACCAAAGCAAAGCAAACGCTTAGAAGCGAAAAATGCAATCACCATCTGCACTAATACCACGCCGCTTTACATCATTCCTGAATTCATGTTATTCTTCAAACGAATTGCACGGAGAAGGAGTCCTCTAGCAGAAACGTTCGTCTGCTCAATCCCATCTCGAAGTATCATCTTGCCTGTAGAATAGCACACGCTGTTGAACGCCATCGTGCATCGTATTCAAAATCACAGCAGAACCATGCAAAAGGCCTACGGGTGTACACCTGGCTACGGTGCACATGGCAGAGGAAAGTGGAGGACATTCAATGAAAGCACTTTGCAGGAGAATGGACACAGTAGCAAGGGAGCCCCTTGAAACCTTACTAGGGTTGGAACATGTTAATACGGAGCCCTGGTATCCATGGGAAGGATCATTTGTAATAGAGCCGTTTGGGCTGAATTTATTAAGTCGTTATCTCCACACTCACACACTGGTTCGGAGCTTGAAGGTACCTCCGAAGGAGAGCTTCCCAATGTCTGTGTCTACAACCAATTATGCCTAATACCCTCTCGCTCATCAGTTTTCACAAATCCCTTCAGTTATCCTCTTAACCTGATCCGGGCCATTTCCCAGAGGTTACTTTAGAATTCAAAAGAATTCAGTCAAAAGTCAAACAAAAACTGATTTTTTAGGTTCCATTCGCACACGTTTTCGATGGGATAGCCTAAGCTGATAAGCACTTATATTGTGTATACAATCGACTGGGGGTCACCTTAATAGGATGACACGGACTTAAAATCAACTTCCATTCCCTAACTGTGCCTGTTAATTGAGTCTCCTGCAAATTTAGCCAACAGAGTCCTGCACAAAGCCCAGTGCTGTCCCCCATGGGACTCTGGAGTTTACAAATTGTAAACGCAGTGGCTTGGAACAGAAATTGTTTCCCACACGACCGGACAACCACCGAAACGGCATTCGTTGCCATGAATGATTGATGGGATGTGCAAACAGAACTCGCACTCAAAGCCCATGTGGACGTCACGGACACAAAGTCACCCAGCCCCCGCTTTCTAAGGACGATAAACCGAACCGAGAGATGAAACTTCACTCGTGGGTCATGAATAATGAACGCCAATCAGGAATTCGACTCAGTGCACCAACGCCCGCACATCCGCACAGTGGAATTATTTAAAAATCGTGTACTTTTCTGGGTCATCGCGATTTGTGCCTGCCCGTGTGTTGGCTGAACTAGATAAGCGGACACATGAGCGTCTGTTCGCAGAGCTCTTTTGTTTTCACATTTTCCAGCATGACGAGAGCAGGTTTTGCCGATCAGACATTTGGTGTTGGGGGAGGGTCCTTTCCTGATAGAATTTCCCTGTTTTCGTCAGTCAGATAAGACATTTTCTGACATGTTGTCCGCCTCTCGTTTCAATTCGCCCCAAATCGATCAATGTCAGCAGGCTGTGGGCAAAGGAAGGGCCGAAGGATGTCTTGAACTTCATCGGTTGAATGAGTTCAGTTTGATTTCCTATTAGTGACGCGACGACGACGGTCGGCTTTGACACAGATGAGATCTTCGACGAGAGTCGTAAACGAAACGAAAATCAAGCGACCTCCAATTCGGGCGCTGTTAATAATTCATCGCGTTTACGATCCCTGTGTCACGGCACTTAATGCTGAGCCCGACACGCTCGGCCACCCTCTTAAGGCCGGATTAAAACCTTGTCTTCGCACTTGTCAGTCCGCGTTCGAGTCCAATAAACGCACCGGAAGCTGCAAAGTGGCCGGGGGAGGGAGCAAGACGAACACAGATAAAAGAAACACCCATAAAACGTCGTTAAAGTGATGACTGCGGATGGTCACATCGCGTACAACATGTGCCTTGCGGGGCGCTTCGGCCATTGCAAATCGCCGTTTTCATTAACACGTCGCTCGTTGAATGGAATTGAGTGCGCACTCAGTTTTAAACGAAGGATTTATATCGCTCGGGGATGTTAATGAGGTTTGAATTTTCCCACACTTCCTCCCGTTTGCCTGCCCACAGCATTAAGGGTGACTAATCTTAATGTCAGGAGTGCACGAAAGACGTAAAAAAAGTTAAGTGTCTTCCGAAGATAAGCGCTCGCGCTATTGAGAGGGCGGGGGCGGAACTTTTTTATTTTTTTCGAAGACGTGAACGGAACGGATAACTGGAATGGATTTGCAGATCTACTTCTGTGATTGGGTCATAAAAGTGCACTGTTCTGTGCCGTGTGCATGTACTCACTCGGAGATTAAACAAGTGAACATTAAGTCCGTCGGATGATGTCCGAAGAAGTGATGCTTAACAGCGGAACGCTTCTTGAGGGGATTGGGAGCGGCACTGGACCGGAGGTCAATTATTGGGAGGTAATGAAATTCGTACTAAAGTGGCCCTGCTTACGGACGGTGGAGGTCTGCTGAGGGTTTATAAAATTTTAAGTGCCTTCGCAATGAAATTGTGTTAAGCGGAGGATCGTAAATCAGGGGATATGTCACAGGTTACAAATTCCCTAGGAATCGGATTTTGCATCATGCCAGGCTTCTGAGTGGATTTCAATTTCATGTCTGAGAGAGTTTAGAGAAGGGAGACTGATTAGCGGTTATAAGTCTGCTTAAACTAAGCCTTACGGGCTTACATGCGCCATGTGCAAACAGAAGGCAGCATTTACAAGCCATTGACGGAACGGAGTCGGTTTCGTGCGCACTGTTGAATTCAGTTTTGAAGCTCCTATGGATAGACTTCGCATGAAGAAGGGGAGTTTGCGGTTACTTGTCAATATTCAAGTTCACGGAAGATAGACTGAATGACGTGTCACCTCATACCTTTTCTGGGTCCGACTGCTCTAAAAACCCGTCTTTTGAATAATTGGCGCTGGCTAAATGGTACACTTAAGCGGCCGAGATTAGGTCACAGCATAGACCGACGAAAAGAAAGAAGTGAGGAAGGGGTAGCACCGATGCACATTGGTTTTAAGTGCTTGTGGATTGTAATGAAGGGCAAGAGTTAAGATGAATCAAGGATTCGATATTGCTCTCGCGTGTCTGAAAGAATGAGTCTCTAAACGTCGGAAGGTGGGCTTAAAGGTAATCGGGTGGGTATCCCCGCTGAGGTGTGTAATACCCGTTTCTTGAAGGAGTTGAATTCTGGAGACGAACTAATTAGACCACTTTCTTGTTGAAGGGGCGATAAGAGAGTACAAAAAAATCACAACATTACGTCGATGTTCTAGCGCATTAATTGACTTCGCAGCGTTCTTTTTCTTCTTCTTCTAGTGGCCTTATAGTCCGGGGTGGACCCAGACCTCAACCAACATGCCTCTCCAGCAAGCACGACTTTTCACCAGCTGCCTCCAGTTGCGCACTCCAAGATGGTTGAGGTCCTTCTCCACTTGTGTGCGCCACCTTAGTCTAGGTTGTCCAAATGGCTCTGTTACGTTGTCCAAATGGCTCTGATTCGAAGAGTTTTAGGGTCGGAGCAGTGCTGTCCAATCGCTCTACAGGGCCTCGCCTCGTGTTGTGTCCGAAGACGCTTGACCAGGCGCATGTCCCTGTACAGCCCATAGAGTTCATCGTTAAATTTTCTCTTCCAGATCCCAGCAACGCAAAAATCGCACGAAAAACTTTTCTCTCGAAAAGACAAAGGACTTCCTCATCCGGTTTTAGTAAAGTCCAGGACTTCGTAGCGTTGTCATTCCTAATTAGTTATATCGCTGACTGTTGAATTCTATCCAGTAGCTGCAAGGAGATATTAAAAGCTTCAGACCAGAAAGGAGTGTTATACTCAGGTTTTGAGCGAATTTAGGCTTTTTAATTGGAAGCTAAATTAAAGGGATTGAAATGTCTCATGGATTGCTTTAAGAAATTCTGACGTTTCCGTGGATTTTGGGAGATCTCATAAACGAATGTGATCTTATTAACTACGCGCTGGTTTGATACTCAAACCGAGGGTGGAAAATCGTTCAGTGTCAATAACGCAAGAGCTGTCTAATGGTAAACGCTGATTTTTTTGGGTTTGCCTCAGTGGCTGTGGTCGGCGCGGTGTGCGACTCTAACACGCCGTCTTAGAAAAAAAGCTTCTCAAATTTCTCCGTTCAGAGTCGGCAAAAATCCGAATCCGCTTATGAGAGAACAGTTGTTGGGCAAGCTAGTTTTTTGTGGACTGTCGCGCCACATAATTATTGTTATTTTTATTCAGTGGCTGCATATAGCACTTGGTTATAGAAGCTCTTTTTATTGTACCCCAAACGTTCATGCATACTCAGCTACTATTCCAAGTCTATGGCTTTAGAGATAGATCTAGAGCCAAGGAAAAAATATGAAAATGCGGGGGTATTGTCATAAAAGAAGGAGTGAGTTGGATTAGAAGTGACCGACAGGAGATCATCTATAGAAACGAGGACGAGTAACGGAGACAAGACGGATTCCTGGGGAACACCAGCTTATATGGCAAATGGCAGGCATTCACAGACTGTACACGTAGTATTGACCGGTTTGAAAGGTCCATTGAATTAAAGATTCATAAATGCATTCTCAACAAGAGAGCCTGATACCAGACACTGTCAAAAACGTTTGAAATAGTAAGCGTTACGATACTTCTTTCTCGTACACTGTTCAAGGATTGGTTCCACTGTTTTGCTAAATATTACAACAGAAAACCAGTGGACTTATTTCTGTGAAAACTGTTCGGCTTTCGCGATTCAAAATATTTCTTAAACTGGCGTTTCCTGGGTTTTCATGATCTAAGAAAGACGGAATGTACCAGGTATACCCGTATGAAGTGAGCGCCAAGAGACAAATGTCTCGATAGGGAACATTTGTTGTGAACGAGCCCTTATTTATTTTTTGATTAATTGCTATGCCATCTGTGAAAAATATTTAGTATACATCAAGTCATTGAACAGACAACATCATATTTTTTCATTGTGTTAAAAATGTCGAATTTTGTGATGATTTGCGAAAAGCATTAATTTTTTGTTTTCATTTGAAGAAAAATGCTGCAGAGTCGCATCGAATGCTTGTCGAGGCATATGGTGATCATGCTCTATCAGAATCAACATGCAAAGGATGGTTTCAAGGGTTCAGAAATAATGATTTTGATGTGAGAAATGAAGAACGTAGAAGACCACCTAAAAAGTTTGAAGACGCCGAATCGCCAACCACATTGAATGGAGGTGACACTTTGAGTCAAAAGCAAATGGCAGCAATGTTAAATGTTGCACAACACACAATTTCTGGCTGTGTAAAAGCTATGGGAAAGATCCAAAAGTGTGAAAAATGGGTGCCACATGAATTAAATGAAAGACAGATGGAAAACCGAAAAAATACTTGTGAAATTTTGCTTCAAAGACACGAAAGAAAATCGGTTTTGCATCAGATTGTTACTGGCTATGAAATATGGATTTATTTTAAGAATCCTAAACGGAACAAATCATGGGTTAAGCCATCAACATCGACTACGAAACCAGATAGATTCGGCAAGATGACAATACTGTGTATTTGGTGGGACCAGAAAGGTGTGCTGTACCACGAGCTCCTCAAAACTAGTGAAACCGTAAATACTGATCGCTACCGACAACAAATGATAAATTTGAACCATGCATTGATCGAGAAACGACCAGAATGGGCCAGAAGATACGGCAAGGTAATTTTGCTCCATGACAATGCACCTGCACACAAAAAAACCGATTCAGGATATAATCAAAACATTTGGCTGGGAGCAGCTAACCCACCCGCCATATTCACCAGACTTGGCTCCTTCCGACTACCATTGGTTTTCATCGATGGGACACGCATTGGCTGAGCAGCACTTTGATTCCTACGAGGTGGTCGAAAATTGGGTGTCTGATTGGTTTACTTTAAAAGACGAACAATTTTATTGGTGTGATATTCACAAATTTCCAGAAAGGTGGTAAAAATGTGTAGAAAATAATGGCCAATACTTTCAATAAATTGATTTTACTTTTCCAATAATAATTAGTCTTTTATTTTCAAAAAACACAAACTACTGGTATACTTGGTATGTTTAATGGGTCGGTAATATTTAAGTGTTGACCACTCCCAGTTTTTAGGGACAGTCTGTTTTCCAGAGGTTAAAAGAGTAGGAAAGATACGAAAGCATTCGCAATGGCTTTACAAGCGTAGAAGAACACTTTTGCAGAAGGTGGGTATACCATTCGGGCCAGCAGATATGTGAATGTTGATCTCTTAAAGAACCCTCGTATTGTACGAGTGAGCTAGTGGATTTTTCCCGTGCCAAGTTTACGCTCCCAAGTTCAGACGGACTTGAAGCACAGTCTGGGAGCGTTGAGCAGGCTGGGAGAAATGTATTTGTCTTAAGCATCGTGCATTCTTCTTTCTTCGGTGAAAGGAATTAGTTTGTTGTTGAAGTTGACAACGACTGGTGGGCAAAGGGCTTACCGCTGCAAAATAGCTTCCCCGAGTGTTGTCAGCATCTTGAAAGATTTTATAGATTCAGAGGCACCTGCTCTGAGAGAAAGAACACAATAATTATGAGTGTCGAACCATTACCCACTGCGCCCTCTGGCCAATGCGCAGGGAGGTTCAATACAGTTTTCTCAGTAACAACTAGTATAGTGCGTGATTTAATTCTCTTACGAGTAGAGGGGTCATACAGTTTTCTGTGAACTCCGAACGACGAAATTTAAGAAAAGTGACTGCTGTCAGTAACTCAAAAGAAGTGGGTTCCTGAAGCCGAATGTAGGGTGAACGGTCGTGGAAACAAATCTCCGACTTTTTGTGTGTGAGCTTCGCACTTTCCTGCTGCGTCACGGCAGCCACACCGACGTTGATGATGCATTTGAAATGGTGGTGTCAGATCAGTGTCCTGGGTTTCTGATTTGATGCATACATATCGCTTGTGCTAAAACAATAGTTTCAATTTCATAAAGATTCCTTTCAATAAATAATCGAAGTTTTACAGCTGTCAGCCAAGGACATAACAATTAAATAGTTGTTGGCGCTTCAGTGCACAAGGGGACCAGGGCCTAGCTTGCTCATCAACTACTCGTGTTGTGCGCGCAACTGATCTCTCAGGAGTAAAAGGGACCTACAATTTTTTGCCGACTCCGAACGGCGAAGTTTGAGAAGTCTTTTCTTAGACAATTAATACTCTTTGAGAGTTGTCAGCAGCTCGAAAGAAGTGGTGCTGTAAAAAATCGAAGTGTTCAGCCGGGAATCGAACCTTGACCCTTCGGCGTGTGAGCTTCGCACTTTACCCACTACGCCACGGCGGCTACAGCTAAGGACATACAAGCAATTAATCCTGTCTTAAAGACAACTCGAGGTACAGCAGGACTCCCATCGGGCATACAAAAACGTAAGACGTTCGATATTAAACATTCCAACATGTCTCTTCAATTGCGATTATATTTACAATGAACGATGTTCTGAGACAGTATGAATTTCGGTCGCAGAGCAAAAACGTATGAAGTGCTTAGCAGGGTAAAATAAAAAAGGTTTGAACACATGTCCCTTAAGTAGATACAAACAGTTTCTAGCAGAACTCAACATAAAGCAAAACTCCCTGTGCTGTACTAGATACTGCTCGCTTTTACCCAATACCTCATGTATTTTTGGCTGTACATCGTGTCTCTTAAGTAATAGTTTTGGAAGTCTGCTGGAAGTTTCCGAATTCCTTCAAACAGCTTTTTTCTTCAATTCTCGAAACAAATTTTGTAGCTTCCATACCAATTAGCCATTTGTTGAAGCGCACGAAGAAGAGGAGCCCCTAACCTATGTGGGACTTCGTAATGAAAGACTGCAATTTCTCAAGATGACACATTCCATCACATTGCCCAGCACGCACGTTACTCCCCATCAAATGAATGTCAAAAGACAAAGCCAATCATCTCCCTTGTGACTCTTCTCGTCCTGATGGGGATTCATAATGTCAATAACATGAAAAACCGAATTAAGACGCCGAATCTACATATGACAGAAATCACCTTCGAAGCCAAGTCGACCTTTGCATAACCAAATGAAAGTAATTAAAATTCAGAACCATGCACCACTCGGCTTCGACCGACTGTTTTATCGGCCAGAAGCACCACCAGCTAGCTGAATGAACATTGATTTGTGAAGCCCAGTAGTCCTTCGTGTCTCTGATTGCGAAATGAAAGTGGAATTGATGAAATAATTTACGAAAGTAATTAAATTCACTCCGTCCGCAGTGTAAAGGAACACAAACGAATGCATCAACTTCGCCGTCGAAATGAGGGCACTGCCGAACCGGCAGGAGTGTTTTCCTTTTGCTTCACTTACAAACAACCGCCAGTCCGTCTGCGAACCAAATACCGGGCGTCTACCCTCTCCGTCAGTCTGCAGCAATTTTCCAAACATAAATAAGCCACACGACGAGCTTTTTAATTTATTTGCGGTACGAAACGGAAGCCATTCCGCCCAGTGGTTTGGACACAAACAAAAGCACAAATAAACGCGACCACTGGCACAGAATATATAACTGCGAACAATGGTTAAAAAAGGCCTCCAACAGAAAGGTCGAGACTAAATCCTGTCAGAGCGGTTGATTCTGTTGTCGTTGTGAGGGCTTTTGGTTGGGCGCCACACGGTGAAAGTTTGCAAAGCAAAAAGACCACAAAACAAATTTCCCATTTCCGCGATTGTTGTGCTCTGCATCCATGACGCGAAGCTGAAGTGCTCAAATGGAGAGCAGAAAAAAACTGAAACGAACTAGTCACGATAAGCGTTGCAAGTCCGCGTCGCATGCTTCCCGGGGTAATGGCCCGAGGAGTATGACTGTTTGACGTTCGGGCTTTTAAGTGGTTTGTGAGCGAGGTGCACTGCAGGGTGACTCCTTCGGACGATGTTTGCCTTAATTTATGCAGAAGTGTGAAATGTAATTGTGTGCTCGGCTCGCCTTGCGTGACGGTGATGTGTCGTGCGAAAGGAAAGAATCGAGCGCATAACTAGATGTTCCGAACGGAATGGGAGCACACTGCAGAACGAACCCTTGCACTGCTTGTAAACTTTTTAATGACGTTCGCGTCTTATTTGGGACACTGCATTGCGTTCTGGTGGTTACATAATTAATGCGAAGAGCAATTAGGGAATATCATGGATGGGGGGCTGGTTTGGGGTTTTAAATTCGTGTCACGACGTTGAACTGATATCCAACCGAAAGAAGCAGAAGATGTTCTTACAAATGCCGTAAAAAATCTGAATCCCAATAATCACGCAATTTAGCTTTTCTGCAGACCCTGCACGAAAAGAACTTAAAACTAAATTGAGATTTAACAAGGCCGCTGTGCCAGCTTTACAGCTTGCGTTGGGTAATTTTGGTTTATGAACCTTATTATGATTTTTTTTTCAGTCCTATGACCGTTTTATCATAGACACGAGTTTCGAGGAGAGCCTTTCAGATTTGCATAGCAGTTCTCGTTCATTCTCTGTACGTCAGTTGAGTGATTGTGTGGGGGAGGGAGATGCTAAGAGCCCTCGAGTGGAGGCGTCGAGGGAGAAACTGAGAAGGATGGGGATTGCATGAGAAAATCAGATGTCTGGCAACAGGCTTTGGATTATGTTTGGGATACTTCAGTTAAGTATTTCTTTGTCATCGTTTGTTAGGTACAGGACGTTGATACTTTGTATTTGAGTTCAAATTCCTCTGTTATAATTCTTGTTGCTGTTTTTTCTGCCCTGAAAATCATTCTTTTAAAGGATATTCTCTGTGAGAACGAATCTTTATTACAAATTTTGAAGAAACGTGTAAATCAAGTTTGGGAAAGGTATCGGTCGTCCGTTGATTTTCATCCACCCTTTATTCTGTTCATTCGACACACATTTGACAAAAGCAAAGAGTGTGAACATTGGGATGAAAAAGTGTCATTAGCTAACAACTAATGAAAAAGAAAGAAACAAACTGATCAAATGCGAGTCGCATTCGGCCGCAAAAGATTCCGTTTTATATTTTATACAAATAGTCCATGTGTACATCGAATTTCAAAAAAAAAGCGTTAACCTCTCATCCTTTGATGACTTATACTGCTTAGGAGTCTCATCTTTTAATAACTTATGCTGCTTAGGAGTGTATTGCATTTGAAAAACAATGATTTTGTAAATTCTATCATCACATTGGTACGGTTCGCAAAAAAAATATAGCGCAACATGTAATTTCATAATTAGTTTTAAGCATAATGGTTGATGACCTATGTCCTTATTTTTCTTAAACCTCTCTGCGCCCCAGTATAGCTCCAGTGGGTTTGTACTGGGTGCCTGAAGATGTTTCTAGAAAAACCTTAATTATAAGAAAAACTGAAGATAACACCCCGAAAAAAAGGTAGCACATTTTCATAAAAAAGTAATTTCAGTCGTTCTTTGGTGATCTTTGCGTGAACGACTTTGAAAGAAATCAAAGAAAAAGGCCAATTCTGTGATTTTATTTTTTTGAGAGTGCCAAAAGTTGTGAAATGAGTAGAGGGAAAAAATAACTAGTGCCGAAATAAAGGTTATTACAAAACTGCACCAAGAAAATTTCGAAATTGCGAATAATGCCGGAAAACTGGAAAGGAGTCGAAAAGTGATTTCAAATTTCCTCAAAGACCCTCTTCTTACGAAAAGATGAGTGGCCCAGGGTGTCCAAGGGCTATCAGTGACAAGGATAGGCATGTAATTCTAAGAGTTTCATCGAATTCGGGCTTAAGGGCTCGCAAAATCGCTGTACAAGCAGGTCTCACGACCAATGTAAGAAACGTCCAAATACTATTGAAGGAGTCTCTTGTTATTCAGCAAAAAAAAAATTAAGAAGAAACCACCACTTACGGCAAAATACAAGGATGACAGGGTAAAATTCGCCATGGAGTATATTCTTTGGAAAAAACTATGGCGTCGGGTATTATTCACGGACGAGAAGAAGTTTAATCTCGACGGTCCTGTTGGCCTGGCATCTGTCTCTATCACGACTTAAGAAAAGAGGAGGCAATATTCGTGAGCAACATGATGGAGGAACTGTATGACATGGGCTGGAATGGCAATACTGATACAAAGAATGGACAGCAAAAAGTACCTGGATTTGATTGCCGATGAAAAAAGTGAATCAACTGGTGAAACTGCTTCGGTGCATACGGGCGAAAATTGTTAACAAATATTTTTCAGATAACAACGTTGATGGTTTAGATTGGCCAGCACGATTGCCAGGTATAAATTTTATTGAAAACTTTTGGAGTCTTCTTGCCACGGCTGTTGAAAACAGGAAAAACGAAAGGGTTAATGAGCTTAAGCAATGTACCAAATTGACGCAAACCTCCACAAAAAATTATTTAAATCTTAACCAAACAGAATGGCGTAAATAATAAAAAATTTGAGGAATTACTCATTATTAAGAGCTAAAAGAAAACGAAATAGTAATACAAATGATATTTTTTTACACTATATGCTGCAAATGTGCTACCTTTTTTTCGCTTTAAAATTTTATATTTTTTTATTTCCTCTGTATTGCATTACTTTACTCAAAAAAAGTCTATACATGAATAAAAAGTATTCCAATTTGTGTTCAAAACTAAATTCACTGTGTTTGTTTTGTGTCCAAAAAAAAGTTTAAAAAAAACGAATTGTGCTATATTTTATTGGCGCATTGTAAATTTGCGTGATGTACGCGCCCTAGCATCAAGCATGACCATCTTGTCCGCTGTTTTTGAGTCTATCCTGGAAGCTTAACAACGATTTGAATCTGAGTGCGCTATACAGCAGCGTGTACAAGACTTTCCAAAAAAGTCAAAACTTCTTTCAAATTGAACTAGCTCGTAGTTTTCTTCTAGCTGCATGTGGGAAAAGAAACACTTCAATAACGGTCAATGATACGACCTGCAATTAAGTTTTTTCTCCTTTTATTTAGCGATTGGACTTGCCAGATGATGTGACTGGTAAAGTGTCAAAGGAAGCACTGATGGAGAAAAGACCATCTGTGGCTGGATGGCGGCTAACAGACACAGGTTTTGATGAAGTTTGTCTGATAGTGACTGGTTAATCAGGGGCTATTTTCTGGTGCCACGGGAGGTTAGGAGCTCCGGGAACTTCGGTTTCAGTCTGATCGGGCGGTAGGCCCCCTTGTGGGAGTATCGTTTTGCCTATGATTTACCATCTAACATCGCGGATAGAGTCGAGGATAGTGTACTGTGCTGTATGTTTGATCTAAGACTAGGAAAGGCGGTTGGGGGAATATCTCGGCTTAGTGTGAAGTTGCAATATCAACCAGCGGCTTGAACCCAATGAGCGGAAGAGATTTTAGGAAAGCCTTTTATCAAACCAAGGTGGGGTTATTGTTCCTCAATAATAATAAAAATAATTTTTGGCGCAACAATCAACAGGGGGCCAGGGCCCAGCTTCCTCACCAACTACTCGTGTTGTGCGCGCTATTCTTCTCTCACGAGTAGAAGGGGCCTACAGTTTTTGTTGACTCCGAACGGCAATATTTGGGAAGCTTTCTTAAACAGTTATTTATCTTTGGGTTTTGTCAGCAGCTTGAAAGAGTTGGTGCCGTGAAAAATTCAAGGTGTTCAGCCGGGAATCGAACCTAGGCCCTTCGGCATGTTAGCCTCGCACTCTTACCTCTACGCCACAGCGGTCCCTTAAGAATGTACTAATTCGGTACTTAAGTAACTTAAGCATTTGGTCTTGGATTATCTATGGCTCTTGGCAAAATGCACTAGGTGATATATTCCATTATTGCAAGTGATCGCATAAAACCAAATCCCGCATCTACGGTTGGACATAAAGGTGGGGCTAAATTCGTCAGATCGAAAATGGGGGAGCATTAAAGTTGAACGAAGGAATGTGCTTCGAAAGATTTGAAGGCTCATGGAAAGTACGAAAAGCCCAAGATACTCTGATTCTTAAAACTTTGTTTCGGGCTACTCGCCTGAATTATCTTGTATCGAACATAATCTGCTTGGTGAGCAACTCATTGCGCCCATACAACTGGGCAAAAGGTTTAATATGGTATAATACTTTCGGCACAAAATAACTATTCCAAAACAAAACTTTTACATTCTGTGGATAAACTGGATAAACGACAAAAGCTTTGGAATAATTTGAACCTCAACTTAGGCAATTTTGTTTTGTTTTTATGAGTAACCTCCGGCCTTTTTAGAAGGATAAAAACCATTCGTAAATTCAACCTCCTCTGAGCCTTAACTCGAAATCGATGGCGAAGAGGAAAGTTGTGTATTTATTTACTGAGTTTAGGCTGGATTTGCAGTTCGGAAACTTCTTCTTTGTATTCTAGCGTTACAGTTTAAGGTGGAGCTGGATCCTAGAGTTCATCATCAAACCTTCTCCTCCAAATGCCATTAACGCAAACAGGACCAAAATTCGCACGCAAAACTTTTCTCTCGAAAAGACTAAGGGGCCCTTCATACGCCTTTGCTAACGTCCAGGTTTCCGCGCCACAAAGATGGACTGTGATGATCAAGCTGTTATGTAAAGCAAGCTTAGTCCGTTCAGAGAGGGCTTTATTACTCAATTGCCTCTTGAGCGCAAAGAAACAGCGATTGGCAACAGTGATTCTTATGTTGTTGTCCCTATTTATCGCGAAGCCGAAATAGACGAAGTTCTTGACAACCTCGATGTTTCTGCTGCCCAGCGTGACACTCTGTCCAAGACTTCGATGTTGTTTGTCCTTCCTTGATGACAGCATATACATTGTTTTGCCCTCATTTACCGCCAGACCTATTTTAGTCGCTACCGTCTCAAGGACAGTAAACGCCTCATTGACGGCTTGCTGTGATCGGCCAATCTCGTCTATGCCATCAGCGTAAGCTAGCAATTGAACTGATTTTTGGAAGACCGTGCCTCTGGCGTTTACTTGTGATTTACGCCCGATCATCTCAAGGATGATGTTGAGAAACACACATGACAGTGCGTCGCCTTGTATAAATCCTTTTTCGACAGAAAAGGCCTCGGTGAGTTCGTTGCCGACCTTGGCAGAGCAGCGAAATTTCTCCATTGTCATCCCACACAATTTGACGAGTTTGACAGGAATACCAAAACTAGACACAGTCTGTTGCACTGCCATATGCGGCCTTGAAGTCTTCGAATAGGTAGTGAGTGCCGATTTGCACTTCTTGGGTCTTTTGCAGGATCTGTCGTAAGGAGAAGATCTGGCCTATGGTGAACTTCCCTGGTCTGAATCCACGGACAAGGACGAAGCTACTGATGACGAGCGCAGACGTTGGTATTCAATTCTGCATGTGTCGAACCAGATGCAACTGGTGAAGTGACTGAGGCACTGGGCTGCAGCGAATCTGACTTTTCCGGCGTTTTAGAAGTACAAGAGATTTGACTGAGCTAAGGCAAAATAAAAAAATCTGCAATCTACGAATGGTGGGAGCGCTTACTTTGGATGTGCTCGTAGACTTATTGTTCAGAGGCTGTGAATGAATACTATGTTCCTATTTGCATAACATTAGTTGGCAGTTGTTTGAGGGTGTGGAATATCCATGTGTGTGGGAAAGCGAGACGTCATAGCGTCAATGGCCTTATATCTGATGACCGAAGACCTCCGACAGAAATATGAAAACAAAGGAACATCCTTACGACGAACTTGAACCCCAAATCTAAGTATGCTTACTGGGGGTGATTTTCGGAAAAGCCACTGAAATTAAAATTGAGTTCAGTCTTGTGTTGCTACCTCAGCCTGTCGTTCTGATGAAATCTTCATTTACTTTATATGGACTAATACGTGCCTTAGAAGAGCTACAGTATCACATTGGCAGTCAAAATTGATTTTTTTTCTAAATTGCAAAACAACTTTTGATCCCTTATCTCATCCTACGCACAAGTTCACACACCCCTTGAGTTTTTCGGCATACGGCCATCTCCAGATTTTCCTTGAATACCTACCCGCCTACGTCTACATTCTCATCTTGTTTATTTCACAATTTCCTGTTTCGTTTTCTTCGATTCTCCTTTCAGCGCTTGTCTTCCTTCCGCCTCCGGCCGGCACCAGTACCTATTTCCGTTCGTGTAATTGATATATTTTTACAGACTCGCACAAACAAAAATAAACAAACCGTCACTGTCGGCCCAGAGCCTACGTCTGATTCGATGGCGTAATTACTATCATTTCGCCGCATAATTTATTCAGATTCCCTGCTCCCCTGCCGCAGGCGGATGCTGTAGGCACCCCTTTCTGTGTCCGCACACAGCCGCTAATCAGTCAATTTGTGAAGTGGTCATTAAATTGTAATTTCCATTAAAATCATATAAATTTCGAACCAAAGGACGAACGGAGGCTTTGACTGTATCCGTCGCTGACTTAAAATTAAGGACTTGTTGACGCGCTACCCTCTGAACAAATATTTACAGACCCTCGCCGAGGGGGATGAGTTTATCCCTGAAAAACGTGCAATGAAACTTACCTATGACATAGGAATACCCGTCCAGGGTGAGGACGCACTTTCTCGTAGTCCCACCGCTGGACGGATATCGCAGCGACCTGGAGAATAGTCCCTTCGGGTAGAGCGAGCTCTGTCCTGGGCTATTCATGTTGCTGCCAGTGCAGGTGACTGTGCCATCATATCCAATATTATCGCTACCTAAGGAACTATCACCACCGGTACCACCACCGTCAGCGTCACTGTCCTCCATTTGAATCGAGGCGTCCTCGTTCCACGAATCGACCGTACCGACCGGACCGTCCACCTCCCAATTTCTGTCCCGTGTCCCGTTACCCTCCTCTCCGTCACCGCCGTCAGGACGATTACTTCCGCCACTAGTCACTGTCTGAGCACATGAATTACCTGGATCCGAGACGCTCTTGTGCACTAAGTCCTTGGGACGAGCAACAAAGCTGCAGTGCAACGATTGCGGTTTTTCCCTTTTGTGGTTGCAGTTCTCCAGGCTTTTGTTCACTGGCTTTGTTGCTGCCTTCGGTTCTGGGTGCTGTGCGACGGAGCCTTCCATTGTGCAGTCCTGTACCCTAACCGCGCGCACGTACGCTCACAAAATGACACTGAATAGACCGACTTGTTATGCTCAAGGACATTACATTTTTTGTCCTGTCCTCCTCTGGGTGTATTGTACTTGTGGACGAGAGTTTCACGCTTCAAGGGGCAGCGAAACACCAGGTATTCACCCGTTCAACTCACTGAACGGCGAACGGGCGACGTGTTCGGATTTGTTGAATTTATCGAGCGAAAGGATCTCTTTGATACGCAGTAAGCTCAACCGCGAGGGCGTCATTTACAAAACGCATCGAGCTTTCCCAGAATTAAAGTTCGTGCACACGACAAGAAATGGGGGTGTGGGTGTCATCGACGTTTCGCCGCGAATCCGCCACAACGCGCTGTGTTTTACCTGCCGTCGAATTCCTGAAGTTCGCGTTTGTGTCTTTGTCTGAATCCTTTACGAAATTGCTGTAGATTGATCTTTATGGCAAAAGAGAGAACAAAACGGAGAAAAAATGAGAAACAGAAATCAAAGGAAACTCGCAGGGCACCACAGGAAATCTCGATTAAAGTTTCTTTCTTTTGATGAGCGACGACAGAGGGAATTACATTTTTTGTGCAGGACTCCCAGAGGAATTCTGTCTGATATTGGTAGAGGGTTATTTCCTCCCGCCCCAAGAGGAGGATTGTTGATAAAAGAGAATCGAAAATAAAACAACCCAGCGCCGACAGAGAAGTGCGAGAGGGAATGCCAGAATAATTAGCGTGTCGAGGGGCGTGTCCTTTGAAGTGCCACATCAGTGGGTGCATAGAAGTTGCGTATAAGCCTGAGTGAATTCTCTGATATGCAAACAGTAATTATACAAAATTTCGGTTTACGTCTTCACATTCCGCAAATGTGTGAAACTAAGTGAATTGTGTCAAGTGGGCTGGCACTGACTTTGACTTTGAGTGTTGTGGGATTGTGGGACTGTGGGATGGCATTGAAAGTGGGGTCTTAAGTGCAGCTACTTGCAGTGTGATTAAAAGTTTGCGGTGGTAAATTATAACTAACGCGGAGAGGATTAGTTGAAGTTAGTGCAGACAAAGTCATAGTTGAGTTGCACGTGGCAACATTTTGGAAAGGAAATGGGGAGAAGGTATTAAGTGTCACATTATGCACACAATTTGTGCCTGCGAAGAAATAAAGGAATGACCTTAAATTTAATATATGTGATGGAAGGTCGATTTTGATATGTTTGAGAGGTGGAGATGGAACTATAATTCAGCTGTAATTATTCAAGGCGGCCAAGAGACCATTAACTACGGTTACATGGTAAACACGGATGAAAAATTGCACCAAGGATGAACTCGAGTAAGATGAGCTTTCATACAGTTCGAAGTTGATGAAGGAGACGTCTTACTATTCACAAGTGATATAGAAGAATATAAACGGTATACAATGGAATTGCAGATCGGATTTGGAGAGGGGTAGCACTCTTTATACATGGTTCTGATTTTACATTTTAATTTGTTTCTAATTTTTGTTGTATTCAATGTCTTTATTAAATTTTATATCGAGAATAAACGTCCTATATGGGCACTTGATTGAGAAATAATTCCAACAACTTCTTGCTGAACGCTTAGCCTTATGCAATATCTTAATGAAAAACAATTTTGATTAAGTATTCGACTACTGTTCTACTTTCCAAATTTTTTTTTGCCAATTTAATCTGTTTTGTCTTTTTGTAGAAATAAAAAAAGTGATTAGCAAAAACGAGTCTACTCTTGTTATCATGTATCTGCCCTTATTTACTATTCAACCGAGGTAGACAATGTATCGATCGCCTTAAAGTCGTTGAAGTCCATGGTGGCATTCTATTATATGTTAGACGATGAGAGCTTTCGTGTTTGCTAAATGAAGGCATACACTTTGTTTGCCCCGGTAGTCTTTACATATAATAAAGCCGCTTTTTGTACGATCGGACATTACTCTTAAATTCGTGCGTCTTTATCAATTCCATATGGCAGAATTTTAACCTTAGCATCTGATTTTTAACTTTAGCACCAGAATTTCAACCTTAACACCTGATTGTCATCAAAACTGTCCTCTGCGAAATTGTCTCATTTTCCCTGCCGCCGCACTTTATCCAGTACGCCACAGCGACGCCATGCAATTTTTATTATTGTTGATGTAAAACAAAACGAGATCAAAGTTCTCATAGTCATGATCGTGATTGATGCTGTTGGCACATGTAGTCTTTTATAACAGTTAAAATTATAGACACCTCGCTGAAATGTTATTTGCCGTAAAGCCACACATTTCTTTACACAAATGACGCCCTGGTTATGCTCTATCGATGTCTATTCGAAAATCAATGAAATCAAAGCAAAAATGAAAGCTGTAGAAGCATCCTCGATACCAGTCGATACAAAATAAATTCAGGCAGATGGCATTAATTTGTTGGTCCTTCGAGCCACATTAAGATACGACATAAAGTCAAATTATATACAAGGAATAATTTCTGGGTTTATGGAAAATGGCAGCAGATCTGTTCAAACAGCGAGCAATTCATCTCGACTCTACATCTATTTCGAAAAGCTTTTATATTGGCAGTCTGCAGACAAATTGCTTCAAATTCTAAAAAACAAATTTTTAAGCAGACACACACCAAAGAGAAGGGTTGTTTCATTACAAGAGAGACAGCCTACATGCAAATTACATTTACCAGTCGATGACCATTTAAACACTTGAGAAAGTACTGTGCGTCGAGGAAGACAAATGGCATCCACTGAGTTGATACACACCCTCCACCGCTTAATTCTGCTGATGGTGCCACAAGATACAACATTTGCGTGCATTTTAATTAAGCACTTATCATATTTCACGCTTTTTCAACGCTTCAACCGAAGCGATTGAGAGGATTCCCGAAACCAAAAAAATGCACAATTTCCGAGTGAAACAAGAGAATTTTTAATTAAATTTAAATATAGGCCCACACCAAACCGCAGCTGAAAAAACGGCGTGAGATTGTTTACGTGTTTTGAGCTGATCGCGTTTTTATAATCGGGCTTCTGAGAGCTCACCCTTTGTTGGTTTATTCAATTTGTGATCTCCATTAATCCGGACATCGGTGCAATTTTTGGTCTTATGCGGTGGTAATTGGTATTTAATTATTTGTCGATTTCATAAGCTCTGTGATGCGGAAAGATAAATGAATTGAGAGGCTGGTGTATCGAATAGCAATTTGTGCGCGTCGTGTAATGAGGTGCGATTCCATTGCAGAACGAGGGGAGGTGAGTACTTCGTAAAAATTTTGCAATTCATTTAAATGCTCAGTTTGATTTTATGCGGTCATTAAATTTCAATGAGAATTCACTTCGGTTGCTACGCGAATTGCGGAGAATGTGGAAATGGCGGAAGCGTTTGACTTTTTTTTTTATTTCCCGTCCCTTATTATCTTGTTGCCGTCTCAATCAATTTTCATGTCGAGGAGAAGGGAAAAAGTGGAACTCAGAGAAATATTAAAAGTAACCAACTGGCAACTGCAGGTATGATCGGAAAGGGTCATGGAAAGTCATAGAAGCCCCAGGGACGAGTAGGGTTTACCTTTTCAAGGAAAGTGCGAGAGGTATCAGTATTTACCAAGTCCAGGCTTATCAGGTCCTGTGCCAGATCAGCCTCTGTCATTCCAGTCTGTTTTAAAAGATTCTGTTCGCATGCACCTACCCAGCAGGCCGCACGATAAGCTCCATCTCAACTTATCAAAATGTCAAGTGCTCTTAGCTCAGCCAACTGCACTCATTGCAATCAAGCAAATCTGATCAATCGGCAGCTGCCACTTTACATTCGCTAATAACGATTATGGGATTACCATCAGGCAGAGCGCGATCCATTAAGTGACTCACTGAACCAATCGCCTCCCATGCCCAAACAAATCCATGGACATTCTCTCGTTGCGTAGGCTGGCACACTTCGCGCAATCACTCCACACTGTCATCCACTTATGCGCGCCCACAGTCCGTCCTTAGCTCAGTCTCTCTCTTCGTCTGCACACGCCATTCTGGTGCCTCAAAGGCATCACTCATATCGCTCACACCTTAAATTGCAATTGCACTCCGCACGCCACAATCGTGTCAATCCGACAGATCCAAACCAGATTCCATAATCCGTTTGCAGACAGCACACCATTTGAGGCTCTGCACCGGATCTGGTCGTCCCTCTCTCTGGGGGAGCATTAATAAAACGCCACATGACCGATGCCAGGTACATTACAGCTTTTTGTGCAACCCAATCTGCCGCCGTCGCCGTCGGTTTGTCATTCATACCCCCATCGGCATGACTGACAGAATTGACAGATCTACAAAACTCGATCATACGCTTTCGGATCTGCAGTCGTGCGTGAGGCACAAGTAACTGTCGTTCGGGGGAAGCGCGCCTCCTCGTCTCGTCTCTTAAATAATTCATAACTCAATTGCACACAAGCGGATGTGTGTACGTTCAGAATCGAATCACTCGCGTAATCGATTGCCGCCCCAAAAATAGTCACATGCCTCTTGTGACAGTCGGGCCGGAACGCCTAATGATTTGATTTGATTGCGCAACGGCATAGCGCAGCTGTGGCTCACTTTCCTTGTCGCGGCCATTGGCGTGAGTTAATTATGCTTCTGGTGAGCAGACGCGGACGGCTTATTGCTTCTGGTGAGCAGCCGCAGACGGCTTATTGTTCTTGGAATTAATTGCAACTGTAATTGTTCACCCGCAGCCTGGTTTTGGAACGATTCGGGATGAAAGTCGCATTCGAAATTGAATCTGGCGTGTGCGGCAAAGGTGGCTGGAGGCAGTCGCTTTCGGGTTCAATTACACATTCGCCGGGGGTGTTGTTCAGCGTCCCAAGAGAGAAACAAACAAATCGAATCTAATCACATTTTTCATGTTTATTCGAATCGAAGAAAAGTAAGATTGAATTTGTTTCGGAGATGAGTCTGTTTGCCAATCGAAATCGAAGGAATTTGCATTTTTCAATTTAAAAACTGACTTGCAGTGTAGGTGGAAGAAGGCGACAGGTTCTAAGAACTGAGAGGAAAACAACTCATCAACTCGACAATAACAAGGAATTACGGGCGAAATGGAAAACATGTCTCATGGACAGGATGATGCACTCCACTTCTAACTCCAAGCAGGTTTTAAATGCATTTAATTTAGCGAAAGCAAAGTACTTGAAACTGGTTTCTAACGCAAAGCCTCTAGAACGAAAGATCCTTACCTGATTGACTTGGCAGGGGAATGTGTTAGACGCCGAGGGTCTGTGTGTCTGGGCCTCACTGCAATCAGTAAAGTTTTGAGTTTCTACATATGAGGTGTTCGATAAATTTGAAGGTGCATCTGTCAATGCTTACGTACGTGTGTGAAATGGAGCAACTGGCGCTGACGTTTTAAGAATTTTTTTATTTAAATTTTCTGCGAAAAGTGGGAATCGTTTAACTATAAGTTTATTTTCTACTGGAGGGAAATATAAGAAAACTCCGCAGTGTGCCTAGGTAAGTAGTTAGGTAGGTTAAAGTGGCTGATGAATGCACTTAGTCCCATACAGGACCATTGTGCTGCCACACCATGTGGGAAGAACCTAAAACCAGCTGGAGCTGATAATAAAGTTTGAAATGTCGGCAGGAGGGGTTTTATTGAGGTCATGTATGCCGTTGAGGAAGTAGCTTCCAAAGTGCTTGTGTCCGAGGCGCGCGAGTGCCGGCCATATGCATAACATGTATAGGAGAATTTCTGATTCTTTCTAATCCCTGCAGCTTCTGCAAAATTCGTTCGAAAGAGCCCCTAGCCTGCTAGCATACTCACGGATTGGACAGTGCCCGGCTCCCATGACCAGTCTTATGTCTGATCGTTTGAGCCATAGTAACAGTCTGGAGCGTTTGGTTTCAAGAGAGGGCCACACCTCCTTGGAGACGCGACAAAGATTATGGTTAGACCACCTTTGATTAGTCTGATGGTTCGCGATCAAGTGCAGTTCCGACTTGCATGTGGCGAGAGGGATCCTGAAATAGTGGTTGCGTTGTGACAAACCTGATCAATTCGCCTGCTTGATAGTTATTTGGAATGTCTCTGTGACCTGGCACCTAGCACAGGCATATATTGAATGGCTCAGCCATCTTATCTGAGGATGTACGGCAGTTCATGACCGTCCTAGAGTTTGATGAGACAGATTCCGAGGCCCTGAGTGCTGCCTGACTATCCGTAAGAATAAGGATATCAGCTGAGGATACTCCAATCCTCTTCAGCGAAGACGGTGCTTCGCGAGTGGCCATTACTTCAGCGTGGAACAAGCTACAGCGATTGGGAAGTCTGGATTTTAGACTAATGTTAAGATTCTCAGAGCAGACACCGCAACCAACGCCTTCGTTTGTTTTTGATCCATCGATTTAGATGCAGGTAGCGTCAGCAACCCATTGTGGGTTAGTCGACCACACCTCGCGTTCAGGGATCGTAGTACGGAATTTCTGTGTCGTGAAGACCTTCGGCGCCGCGTAGTCAAAGTTTTGGTATGCAAAGTATACTCTTTGAAGGATTTTTGAGTGTCCGTGGGACACGTTCCATTGTGATGAGGAGATCAGTCTTATGGCTGTACTAGCCGTCGCCTGTTGGGCAAACAGATCTATGGGCATAAGGTTGGGAATGACATCCATTGCATCTGATGGGGTGGTTCTTAGAGCGCCGCAGATTCATATGGAGGACACCAAACTGCAACGGCGTATAGTAAAATAGGGAGCATTACAGCCGTTTAGATCCAGGCCATACTAGTACATACATAGTAATGTGCCTAAACATGTGCAGAATTCACCGGGACTTTGATGGCCGCAAAACAAAATGGAGCGTGCACAGTTTCTTATGATTATGGAATTGATCTTCTCTTTGTCCATAAAAGGCTTAATCGAGGCATAAGTTGTGATCGGCACGTGAACTGCGAGGATTTTAAGGAACCCGGAGATACGGGAAAAGAACAATCCTTAGTTTGACCAAGTGCTCCCGTTACACAGTGGACCATCCTGTATCTATCTTCTTAAATGAAACAAAAGCCAAGCAGCAACGTTTCAATGATGAAGCATCATGTGCTAGTAAGTAATTTTAAA
Organism: Eristalinus aeneus; assembly: GCA_955652365.1. Lineage (NCBI taxonomy): Eukaryota > Metazoa > Arthropoda > Insecta > Diptera > Syrphidae > Eristalinus > Eristalinus aeneus. The sequence goes on along the minus strand of OY019131.1, from coordinate 6,933,010 downwards.
TGTTTAATGTTCGAATTTCTTCTTTGAAAAGTCTTTAAATTCGTGCCATTGGGACAACGCAACAGAGGACGACCTAGACTAAAGTGGCGCACACAAGCGGAGAAGCACCTCAACCAACTTGGAGTGCAGAACTGGAGATAGTTGGCAAAAGCTTATGCTGGCTGGAGAGGCATGTTGGTTGAGGCCCAGGTCCACCCGGGACCGTAGCACCACAAGAAGAAGACGAAGAAGAATGTTCGAATTTCTTTAGTTATTGGATTCATTTAAAGAGGAATGTGGTTTCCGAAAAAACTCTGATACACTATAGATTAGTGGGAAGAATAAGGCTCCTACTGCGACCGAACCTGGGATTAATAAGAACTGCCGAACGATGTATTCTTCTTCAGAACTTAAGACCTACTCCTGAAAAAATAGGACTCGGGAATAGGTTGAATGCAGGAACTTCGGGGATGTTATTAAGTCACACATCACTCAATCTATTCTACTTGTAGGAAGTAAAACCATTAAAATGATACCTATCAAATTTTCGGACAATCTAATGTTTCGATCCCTTTTTTTAAAAAACGATTTATCTTTGGCCTCAAAATAGGCTTCAGTTTTGGCGATCATCTCCTCATTCGAGCCATTTTTTTTTCAGCGAACATCTCTTAGAGGTCTGAATGGAGGTAGAAGTCACTGAGGGCCAGGTCCGGAGAATACAATGGGTGCGGGAGCAATTCAAAGCACAATTCGTGCAATTTGTACGTGGTAGCCAACGACTTGTCACGCGGTGCATTGTCTTGGTAAACGAGATTTTTTTTCTTCTTCATATGGGACCAGGTTTTTGCTATTTCTCCCTTGAAATACACTAATAATGCCACTTAGTATTTACTGTTGATTTTCTTGTGTTTTTCACGATAGCCGATAAATAAAATTCGCATCCCGAAATATGGATGCCATAACCTTGCCAGCCGAACTTTGTGTTTTTGGACAGTTTGGACGTGGTTCACCGGTTGCTCTCCATTCCGCTGACTGCCGTTTTGCTTCTGGAGTGTAGTGGTAGATCCATGTTGCATCCATTGTGATATACCGATGCAAAAAGTCATGTTTATTCTGGTAAAACAGCTCAAAACAGCTCTCAGTATCATCGATACGTTGTTGTTTTTGGTCAATTGTGGGTGAACGCGGCACCCATTTCGCAAGACATGGTCCTAGGGCGAGAGCCGCGACATCAGCGTCAATGAGAAATTAGATGCCTTATTGGATCAAGAACCGTTTTAAATGCCAAGCAGAGTGAACTCGTAGAATAATTGAGAAAGACTCACAATTTCCGTTCGGTAAAAGAAATTGGGATTTATTCGGAGGCAGGGAAATTAGCTGCCGTACGAATTGAAACAAAAAGATGCCTAAGGCGATTTTTGACCTCGGAACTCAATATATTTTTCCCATAACATAATTTTCTCCAAAGTCGGTGGTATAAGCGACCATTGATAAAATCAAGCTGTGGGGCATTAAAGCGACGGTCATCATCATACACACTCAACCCAGTAACAAGGTGAGACTATTAATATGTTCCAAATAAGATCCGCGCGAGTGTTAAAAGTTTATAAATCCTCAAGATTTATCATTACAAGGTGTCTCTATCCCTCAAACTTAAAAAAAGGTCTGCGTGCGTACGTCCCTACCACCTGGTGTACAGGTACACTATTAAACGAAATTTCAAAACAAATTGCACTACAGACCAAATTAATTTTTAAGAATGCCATTCCTTCGGTTTTCGTTTGAACAACCTTATAAATATTCATTAAGGTTGACTTTTCAGTTTTACCGCTCGCACTATGCCATTCAACTTTATGGGTAATAAAAACACAGAAACAACATCAATCTTGACAACTGTCTGACATAAATCAACTTGTCGGTTTCCCAACGACATATCACGCCGCACTGTCGATTGATATCCTATTGGGGTGTCCGTCTGATGTAACTTTTGAATTCAAAATTCAAGTTTGTGTGCAGTAAGTGACGGAGCTTGATGTGGGTTAAAGGTGAAGTGATTGCCAGCTAGCCACCAATTGGTGGTTTCTCGTGTTGTATGCCTGAGCTGCTGCATTTGACACCTAGTGAAGTTGTTGGCAACTGTGTTTATGACTGAATGGGTGATTTTTAACTATGCGTTGCTTAAGTGGACATATGTTTGGTTAGGGTGTCAAGTTATATTTTAGAATGACGTTTTTTCCAAGTGAGATGTCCCAAATTATAGCTGTGCGAAACGTGGCATATGTGAGTGTGTAGTGCGATAATTAATATTTTCCAATGACCGTGTCGACTGTCGGACTTTCTATTTATGTTTGCTGCCTTTGCTGAATGCTCACCTTTCTGCTTTTGAAGTGTCCCTGAATCATGTCCCTGATTCTTTACAAAACGCAGAGCAATTATATATAGAGTCTTTAGTCTTTTTTGGTGAGAACAGACGAATGTCCAAAATAATTGCTAAAAGACACGCCGCCGAGTCTGAAGAGTCTGTTCTGTTTTTCAATGAAAACAAATAAAAATGACTTGAACTTGAAAGAACGGCTTTGACTCATACATTGACTAATTCCATTCTTTGACGGCATATTAAAGTCCAGGAAAGACATATAAGGGCTAGCATGGATATGCACACATCGCAAACTTCGACTTCACTCACGGTGCAAACCCTCCTGAAAGCTTTGAAAGTGACGTTTAGTCCGCAGTCAATTTACCTTTAGGCCTAAAAAGACAAAGTTGTTTATTTCAGTCTGAAGTAATGACCATCTATAAGCCACTGGCTGAAACGAAAATTGTTTCTTCTTCTTCACAGGTATTCATGAAGCTTTCTTGGTCTGCGAACTTGTCTTAAAAAGCTTAAGAACATTGGTTAATAGCAGCAAATCCTTATTTAAGGTTAATCGGCAATATAAACATCTCCAATAACGCGATTTCTTTTGGATAAATAATGACACATAGGTGTATCTCCTACCACGTAAAACCTGAAGCTGAAGCTCTTTCTTAATTACGAGTATCCTCGTCACCTTACAGATGTCACAGATTAGTCATAATATCAGCTGTGCGATCAACAACGGAAAAATGTTTGATTATGCAGCCTGCCACTAGTTGCCGCGCGCTTCTGGTTTGGTTTTCTTGCAGGAGCTGTAACGACAGGGGGAACCTACTCCTTTTACTAATTGGTGTACGAAAGATGGTCACCATTTATATAAGCGGTTTCGGTGATCCGCATATTTCACACAAGGCAATGCATATATGCGAGATCTCCAAGACGCTCGAACCTACTCTTGTGAAATTTAATAATAAAAATATTTGTTGGCGCAACAGTATACAGGAGGACCAGGGCCTAGTTTGCTTATCAACTACTCCTGTTGTGCGCTCTACTGTTCGTTTACGAGCAGAAGGGACCTACAGTTTTTTGCCGACTCCGAACGGTGAAGTTTGATAAGCTTTCTTAGTCAGTTACTACTCTTTGAGTGTTGCCAGCAGCTCGAAAGAGGTAGTGCCGTGAAAAATTCAAGGTGCTCAGCTAGGAATCGAACCTAGAGCCTTCGGCGAGTGAGCGTCGCACTCTACCCACTACGCCACGGTGGCCACAATTTACTACAATAAATAATAAAGCCCTCAGTCGAAGGACTAAGCCCGCTTTATATAACAGCTTGATCATCGAAGTCCTACTTTATTGCGCAGACACCTGGACGTTACCAAAGGCGAATGAGGAAGCTCTTAGTCTTTTCAAGAGAAAAGTTTTGCTGATGTCTATGGCTTAAGCGTTAAGTTGGCTAGGCCATGTAGAGCGTATGGACACCACTGCTTTGGCCCGCAATGTCTTTGAATCTGAACCATTGGGACAACGCAACAGATGACGGCCTAAACTAAGGTGGCGTTTTCAAGTGGAGAAGCATCTCAACCAATTTGGAGTGCAGAACTGGAGAAAGCTTGCGAAAGATCGTGCTGGCTGAAGAGGCATATTGGTTGAGGCCCAGGTCCACCCCGGACTGTAGCGCCATAAGAAGAAGAAGAATGCACACGCGAGAGGGCACCAAGTCGCTCTGACCTCTGCTTGCGACATGTACTTCAATGATTCCATTCAACTAACTTTTCCTAGATCTACTGAGCTGTTGCCTGCCAGACGAAATCGCCATTGGGACAACGCAACAGATGACGGCCTAGACTAAGATGGCGCATTCAAGTGGAGAAGCACCTCAACCAATTTGGAGTGCAGAATTGGAGACAGCTTGCGAAAGATTGTGCTGGCTGGAGAGGCATGTTGGTTGAGGCCCACCCCGGACAGTAGCGCCACAAGAAGAAGAACAAAAGGCAGAAAGGCGACCCTGGTTTTGTCGCTTGTGAAGAAAGTTTCCGCGTCACGTGACCCTATCATCAATGTCCTGTTAGGACAAAGAAGCAGCTGGTCAGCAGTAAGTTTCTGCGGTGTTTCTTGACCTCTTCGGTAAGTAACCCCTGGAAACATAACTTCGACATCAAGATCGCTTTTCCTTATTAGTGATCATCGAAGCTACTTCCAGTTGATCGAACTTGGATAAAACTAACAGTAAAATGTAATTCCTCCTCAAAGTGAGTGACTAGAACTTTTTAGTTTGTTTCAATGAGAGTTCAAAAACACGTAAAGTCCACCGTCAATTTTTTCCGATATTATCATTTTCGACAAAGCCACCGCAAACGTATCGATTATAATCAGATTGTATGGCGAGAGAACATACAAAACGAAGTTTGTACTTTTTGTACGAAGGTTGCCTTTTATACTTCGGGATATGACAACCCTGAAATCTGGCAACTGCCAGCTCTGTCGTAAAGTTTGACATTTTTGAAGTTATACGTACCCAGGAGGTTTTGACATACGGGCGCCATTTGTGTTGTTTACAGTAACTTAAAAGATTTATCTCGCCCAAAAAATCGAATTAAATAGTGAAAATTTTCGTGAGATTATTTTTTACAACTTTCGACGTGGATTAACTCAACAACAGTGCATCGATGAACTTAATTCAATTTTTGGCAATGAAGCTCCATCAAGGACCAGTGTTTGTCGATGGTATGTTGAATTCAATCGATGTCGTAGTTCACTGCAAGACGAATTTTAAAATCAGTTGTAGTTCCGGAAACCATTGACGCTGTACGCCAATCGATATTATAAGATTGTCATGTGAACTATCGTGGGATTGAGGTAACCTTTGGCTGGTACCACTCAGCAAACATTCAATATTGCATGAACATTTGGCAGTTAAAAAAATGTGTTCGCGTTGGATTCCACACAAATGGTCAATAGCCCAAAAAAAGGCTCATGTTGATTGGTGTAAAGAAATGCTCCAAAAATACGATCGCGTTGCTTCGAAATACGTCAATGACATCGCGACAGGTGATAAATCGTGGATTTACGTGTATGAGCTCGAAAGCAAACAGCAGTCGACTGTATGGGTGTTTCAAATTAAGCCAAATCCAACAAAGGTTGCTCGCGCACGAAGCACTTCCAAGCAAATGTTTGCCTGTTTTTTCGGAAAAACTGAACATGTCGCAACCGTACCACTAGAACAACGCAGAATAGTCAATTCTGAGTGGTACGCCACTGTTGGCTTGCCAGTTGACGGGTCACCGCCGAAGCCGGATCACTCTTTACCATGACAATGCGAGCTATCAGATATCGGCTAAATCAATTGTATTTTTGAGCACTGAAAACATCGATTTGATGAGTCATGCGCCGTATGGTCCTACCTTGGCACCGAATGACTTCTTTTTATTCCCGTACGTAAAAACTAAAATGAGAGGTCAACGTTTTTCGACACCTGAACAAGCGGTTGATGCGTCAAGAATGCATGTTTTGGAGATACCTCAATCACAGTGGCAAAAGTGCTTCGACAATTGGCTCAAACGCATGCAAAAGTGTATGGATCTTAATGGGGAATATTTTGAAAAACCATAAAGCTATTGTCGATGATTAATATTTGTTTTTGTTCTCTAATCTCGAAATATAAAAGGCAACTCTGGTAATTTAAGCCTTCGCAACCGGCTAAGTTTACATGTAGGAGTTGAATGTCAAGACGCAATTGGGACAAGACATGTTTTGCGTGACTCTTGAGTAGGTTAAATTCTTTTCCCGAAAACTCCCAGAAGGAACATCAGCTGCTACCGAATTGATTTGGCGCCATATACGTTGATGATTTTATTAAAAACTTCTGAACTTCTAGAACCTATGTCACTGGCTATATTATGGTAGATTTAATTTTAAAATATTCTCTGGGATGTTAAATACATTCGTTTGCTTTTGGCTTACAAGGTATGTCGCTTACACGATGCAGGTTTTCGTTTTGCACTTGTTCGAACTGTTAACGTCCAGCATATTGACCGAAACGTTGTCTTTTGCTGATGAGGGAAAATTGATTGCAAATGACTATGCTCTTATGGTATGAACGCTTTTATCGTCACACCTTCAGCATGAGTCTACCAGGAAGCCAGCCACTCGCTGAATCTCGGACCACCAGTTATGTTTGGACTACATAGCATAAATTATCGCGTTGGCCTCTTTTAAAGTATTGATAGACATGCATCACCCTCACGACGTTTTTAGTGCAACACGAGCTGAATTGAAAACGACGATGATGATGAATGGTTCCATCTTGGTCCTAAAATAGCGGGAAAGTCTGAAATATTCTGAACAAACGCACAGAAACATTGCTTTCATTTGTTTCATCTTATGACAAATCCAATCAAACTTCAACATTAATAAGGTTCGATGTATGCAGACATGAAGTCTTGTCTGATAAAACTGTGGATCACAAAAACACAAATTCAGGAGCTGATTCAGGGCCTCGTTTGTAAAAAATGAAGTTTTTAAGTGTTAAGTTCGTCAGAGATGTCATCGCTTAAGCAAATTTTTTGAAGACTCAGCGCTTAGTTCACAACCACCGAAAGGTCATCCTGACAAAGTACCTCTCAAAATGGCATCTCTCATCCCACAGTGCTCCGGCTTTTTATCCTTTCTCGGTGGAAAGGCATTCCACCCATTAAAATAGCGTTTCATTCAACTAAAGAGAAATTGCACCAAACAACAGATGCAAACGTAATTGCATTCACCACACCCTGACAACGCCCACCCTCTGACCTTTGTCAGATGACAGCATTTCAGTTTGCCTCGAATGCGGCGAGTTTTTGAATTCGGCAACTGGGCGCTGCATTAGATAGGAGACTCCTTCACTTTTTTGCTTCACTTCCCACATTTACAGCGACAATGGATGAAGCCCAACTATTATCCAAATCAAGTCCCCCTCACCAATCCCTCCCCACGAGCACTTCTTACATTTTCGTTTCATTTCACGGAGCCATTTGGAAAATATCCAATTTCGCAGAACAATTTCTATGTTCTGTCAAAACGAGAATTGGCGGGTACCCTCCCTCCGCCGACAGCTACAAATTGAATGTGAGAAATGTTTCAGCGATAATTTCACAAGAATTGTCGCAGCAGTGTCTCCGCTGTGCTGATTCATTTCGCGGCGGAGCAGAGAGTAAGAAATCGAAGTTTTCGGATTTTATAGTTCATTTGCGGAATTGACGAGCCGGCGGAGAATGTCTCTCGTGACAGGAGACGGCGAATTTGAATAAAACTCTGTGTGCAGTCAGTGGTGAGTGGTGATTGCCGGATGAAAACCGGTTCGAGCGGGAATTACGCTCAAAATGAGACGGTTTTTGCGGGCAGTCAATGTGATAAATCGTTTGGACCATTGCATAGTCAATGAGTTCATTAAAATGCCATTTCGGGCAGTAAGCGATTGTTAATGAGAGTTATTTACGTTGGCTGTTCAGGCGTAATTGGTGTCTCAGGTTCGTTTGATTTGGTTGGATGGCATTCTGATAATCGGGTGGAGTTGTGAGGAAGTATCTGGTTAACATGTGCCAGGTGTATGATTGCGCACATTTTTGAGCTCATTTTTAGGGCTATTGGGGAGTGAGGAGTTTAAGGTCATCATCTCTGATTATCAATTTGGCAGAGCACTTGTCTCGAAACTCGAACTGTCTCGGAACTGGTCGAGTTTCTGGCAGCATTTCCCACTTCCCAATTGGCCAAATTGACTTGGCTGACTTAGTAAGGAACTTATCTGACTTGTTTTGCTTTTTTAGGCTTAATACAAGGCAAGGAAAATATCATAAGAAGCACTCACAGGGACCGAATCCATCTTCTGACTGTCAGCATACCTGCTAAGGGATCCCATCGCCATTTGGTTGGCTTGACGGCACAACACGAGATGACATACGAGTGTCTCTCTAAGACGCAGGTTAGTCAAGCGCATGAACTGAAACGTCGGCAGAGAAACCATTGCCATTTCAGCAATTTCTAAACAAGAGAGATTACAGACGCATTGTTGGCTGGGATGTAATTATTAAACCCTCTGCAATGCCTGATGAGAAAGTGAATACACTGCCGAGCATTTCCTCTTTGAATGTTCCGCCTTTTCTGGGATCAAATGCCGGCTGTTCGGTACTGATGTGGTTGGCGCTGAAACCCCAGGTTCTTAACAACAAGAGAACTGTATGGTATTCCTTAAATAAAGGTTATTGCCTGGTAGATCAATGGATAAGTTTTGGAGCCTGAGTGGTTCAGTGCAGTGGTTCCAAACCTCCAACAAAAAGAAGGAACTAATATGGCCGCCGTGGGGTAGTGAGTAGAACACGCTAAAAGTTCAACTTCGATACCCGGCTAAACATTACGAATTGTTTACGGCTCCACCTCTTTCGAGCTACTGACAACACTCAAGGGATAAAAATTGTCTAAGAAACAGCTTCTCAAACTTCGCCGTTCGGAGTCGGCAAAAAATTTGTAGGCCCTTTCTGTTCGTGAGAGATCAGTAGCGCGCACAAGACGAGACGTTTATGAGAAAGCTAGGCCTTTGTGTTATTGGACCTCTGCTATATCTGTTGCAAACGAGTTATTTACCACAAGAAGAATACTCTCTACAGTTAAAGACAACATTGTCATTCTTTGAAGCAACCAAAATGGAAGAAGAGTCCAGTAGATTAACTTCTGAGAAGCTGTTTGTTCCTAATTTACGATATACCCGTACGAAGTGAGCGTTAAGATACAAATGTCTCTATAGGGAACATTTGTTGTGAATGAGCCCTTATTTTTTTTTTTTTTGCATCTTATGGCATCTTATGGCATCTGTGAAAAATGTTTAGTATACATTAAGTCATTGAAGAGACAACATCATATTTTTTCATCGTGTTAAAAATTTCGAATTTTGTACCAGAAAGTGATGATTTGCGGAGAGCATTAATTTTTTGTTTGAAGAAAAGTGCTGCAGAGTCGCATCGAATGCTTGTCGAGGTAATCATGCTCTATCAGAAGCAACATGCAAAAGATGGTTTCAACGGTTCAGAAATAATAATTTTGATGTGAGAAACGAAGAACGTGCAAGACCACCAAAAAAGTTTGAAGACGCCGAATTGCAAACGATATTGGACGGAGATGACACTTTTAGTCAAAAGCAAATGGCAGCAATGTTAAATGCTGCACAACACACAATTTCTGGCCCTTTAAAAGCTATGGGAAAGATCCAAAAGTGTTGAAAATGGGTGCCACGTGGATTGAATGAAAATAGATGGAAAACCGAAAAACCACTTGTGAAATTTTGCTTCAAAGACACGAAAAAAAATTGGTTTTGCGTCGGGTTGTTACTGGCGATGAAAAATGGATTTATTTTAAGAATCCTAAACGGAAAAAATGGGTTAATCTGGGACAACCATCAACATCGAAGACAATGCTGTGTGTTTGGTGGGACCAGAAAAGGGTGCTGTACCGCGAGCTCCTAAAACCTGGTGAAACCGTTGATACTGGTCGCTACAGACAACAAATGATCAATTTGAACCATGCGTTGATCGAGAAATGAACAGAATGGGCCAGGAATGGGAAGACACGGTAAGGTACCTTTGCTTCACGACAATGCACCTGCACACAAAGCCGGTTCAGGATATAATCAAAACACTTGGCTGGGAGCAGCTACCCCACCCGCCATATTCACCAGACTTGGCTCCTTCCGACTACCATTTGTTTACATCGACGGGACACGCATTGGCTGAGCAGCACTTTGATTCTTACGAGGTGGTCGAAAATTGGGTGTCTGATTGGTTTACTTTAAAAGGCGTACAATTTTATTTGCGTGGTATTTACAAATTGCCAGAAAGGTGTTCAAAATGTGTAGAAAACATTGGCCAATACTTTGAATAAAATATTTTTACTTTCCCATTAATAATAAGTGCTTTCTTTTCAAAGCAAAAACAATGCTCCTTTCATACTGGTATACCTGATAAAAGTCATTCCTTCAGTTATGGAGCGAAATATGTCGAAAAACACCTCAGGATGCTTCTTGATGTGAAAATCAAGTGGAAAATGCGAGTTGAGAACAAACTTTCTGAACTTTACATATGGTTCAAAGATATATAATGGCTTATTGGTAAGGATACAACACCTAGTATCAGAAGAATTAGATTGTGTTCAGCAATCCTAAACCTTGGTTGGACGTGTGACAGAAATCAAATTAAATATTATACAGACTTTTCCGAACAAAGTATAGTATATATGGTGAATGTATATGAGAAACCAAGGGGTCAAAAGGGAGGTAATAATGATATCTGTCCAAGCGTCAAAAAGTGAATACAAAATCTTTACTTCAAAGCGGCAGAACTTCTTAATCTATAAAGGTTACCGTGCTAGCAGGAAATTTGTTTACAGAGAAATAAAACCATCTGGTTAAGTGCTTCACTCATTTGTAATTCAACGTAGGGTTTAGGTGTCGAACGAAGCTGCTGGGGCGAATGGATTGCACGTAGAATTGCTAAAAGCAGCTGCAGATTCATGGTTGGACGCATGCACCAGCTGATCTGTAGGATATGGTCGGATACCAGATGATTGGAATCTCAGTATCGTAAACCCGGTCCACAGGAAGGGAAACCCATTTGACTGCGCTAATTATCGAGGGATCAGCCTCCTTAACATCGCCTACAAGATCCTCTCTGCCGAATTGTGTGAGCATCTGGGATCCTTTGTCCACAACCTGCTAGGTCCCCGTCCGTGTAGTTTTCGACCAGTTTAGTTCACGATAGACTAGATCTTCACTTTACGGCAGATCCTGGAAAGGACCAAAGAAGTGAAAATCGATACTCACCTTAATCGATTTCAAGTCCACATATGACAAAGTGCATAGGGACGATCTATACGGTGCCATGCCTAGTTTTGGCATTCCTACCAAACTCGCCAGATTGTGTGAAATGACGATGGAGAACTCTCGCTGCTCCGTCAAAGTCGGTAACGAATTTACCGCGACCTTCAATCTAAAAAAAGGCGCCTCACCGCCATGTGACTTTTTCCTTATCACCCTCGAGAAGATCGTGCGTGCGTAGCTCACAAGTTAACACCAGAGTTACGAGCTTCCAAAAGTCAGCTCAAGTGCTACCATATGGGGACTAAATTCACCAAACTGGATGAACACAGCGAACCGTTAATTAGGAGTTTTCTGGCATTCAAATAGGTCTGGTGGTTAATGAGGGCAAAACTAAGTACATGATGTCATCAAGGAAGCACACACAAGATCGACGTCTTGGACAGAGCGTCACACTAGGCAGCAGAAACTTCGAGGTAGTCAAGGGCTTTGCCTACATCGGCTACGCGGTTAACAGGGACAACAACATCAGTACCGAAATTAAAGGCAGAATCACTCTTGCCAATCGTTGTTTCTTTGAGCTGAAGAAGCAATTGGGTAATTAAGGCTTCTCTTGAAGGACTTAGGATGCTAAATATAACAACTTGATCATCCCAGTCCTACTTTATGACGTGGAAACCTGGACGTTACTAAAAGAGGATGAGGAAGCCCTTAATCTTCTCGAGAGAAAAGTTTGCGTGCGATTTTTGGTTTGAGTTGATGGCATCTGGGGGAGAAGATTTAACGACGAACTCCACGACATGCGCCTGGTCAAGAGTTGTGGGATACAACGCTTAAAATGGCTGGGACATGTAGAGCGAGTGGACACCACTGCTCCGATCTTAAATTCTTCGAATCAGAGCCATTGAGACAACGCAATAGAGGACAGTCTAGACTATGGTGGCGCACACAAATAGAGAAGGACCTCAACTCACTTGGATTGCGCAATTGGAGGCAGCTACCGAAAGATCGTGTTGGTTGGAAAGGCATGTTAGTTGAAGCCCAGGCCCATTTCGGACTGTAGCGTCATACGTAGAAGAAGAAGAAGTAGGGTCTAAGTGCCTCTAAAAAGCGTAATGCTCACAGTTCTATACACTGTAAAGTAAAATATTCCGGCAATTTCTGTGATATCAATCACAGAAATTGCCGGAATATTGAAAAAGTCTATTCAGAGCAGTGATTTGTCTTTACTTTCGTTTATTACATTTATTCCTCCTGATTTATTTTTTTTGTGTTTGCTCTTGTTTTGCGCAACGGTCTGTAAACAGTTGTTTTTCAGTGTTGTCAGCAACTCAAAAGTGGTGGGACCGAGAACACTCGTGAGGTGTCCAAGAAACGAAGCATTTGGCGAGTAAGCGTCGCACGTATGTACCGATTCGGGATCACTTTTGTTTCCTTATTTCTATGCTCAAAAGTTGCATTCGTCGATAAAGAATCGTCTAAACAGCTTCCTAAAGTGATACCTCCTTCATTATTGGTGCGTTTGATGTTAACTTGTACAACGTGAGCAATGGCACACTAATGGTTGCCTGTCATCTTCATTTAGAACGGACGCACCGACACCAGATAAAGGATAAAGGAAGCTGTATAAGCTGAAGCAAAATTTGTGACCTCATTGAGGCCCAATATTTTCTAAAGCACCATATGTGGCTGGTAATCGTTGTGGAAATAATGATAACAAAGTTTCATGATGGCTCTCTTAATTTTTCGAAGTAAAGCTCTGTTGCAGACTCCTATATTAAGTCTGCAAAATTGACATAATCAAAAGTCATCCAAAGGCAACACTACTGCTAACTTGATTCAGGTTTCTTTCGCGTCATCTTGTGCCCAGTTGTTTTCTTCAGTTCCAGTACGACGCCGTCAAAATCACGACTTTAATTAATTCACAACAATGCCCAGTTGCACAGGCTTCCAGTTCGTCTCTGAGTTTTTATGCATATCCCACAAAGGAGATAATTAAGTCGTTAATTTCGGGAGGAACACTTTCCTCGTTTTACGACGGATTTGATAGCATCTCCATTTCATACCGCAAACTGAGAGTATCTTCATGTTTTATGACGAACTCCCCCTCGCGGTTTATGGTCGAGAAAGCCAAATAGTTTAATAAAAAGTTCAAGGCAAAGGTGAAGGTGAAGTGCATCATGTCTGCGAATTTCATCAATCATTTGACTGTGGCTCTCAAATCTGTTTGACTGTTTGTGGATATTCTGTTTAATTGCAGTTGATAGAAGTTTCCAGCAAGTGCTTTGATTTGTGAGTTTGTAGAGATCCTTAGCGCTTAAAACAACTGATTCACTGCGAACAGTGAAGAAACATTGCCTTCTTATTTAACCTTTTGCAGTACGGTTCACGCAGCACAAGTTAACCAACCAACAATGCAAATTTCACATTCATCGAAAGCCACAGAGTCACTCCGCAAGAAGTCACTTAACAAGGATACAGTTTTAATGTAAACCTTTTAAATAGATAAAAGTTAGTTTAACGATTCCACCTTGAGAACTCTCATCACCTCCCTTCGCCAATTTGGAACCTAAATCACACAAGCCCTCCGCTCATCTCCAAGCCAACTAAAGGAGATCACAATAGCAGCTCCAATGACGTTATAATTCAACGAACGTCCAACATTCCTAAAAGGACACATTTTGCCAAGACACACTATTCTGGACGGTGTGTAACGCGACCTTTCCCACTTGACCGGCCACCTCAAGCCCCCGTCGACTAAGTCCTGGCCAAGGTACACACCCCTCAGGTCTTGGTGCAGCGCGCCCAACCCCATTTGACCGCGTGTGTCAAGTGCCCGTCGACTGAACCCCGGTCACGTTGTAATACTTTCTTAAATCATAACCCTGAGAAATTCCTGTTCGTTCGTGCATTTGAAGGCGAGGCTGCATTACAAATTCCGGGCATGTGGCGCTTGCACATCTCCCTCCACCCCTTGAGACCCGACTGACGCACGCTTTGAGCTTATCGCTGCACCTCGCTGCACAATGCATGCCAGCCGCTGAATATAAGCCACATTGTTCATGTTACGTTCACTTCCATTTTCCAATTTGAAAATCTAATCTCCCTCCCTGATAGGTGTAAGCGGCAAAAAAACTGCCATAAGCCCTTCGAGAGAAAAAAAAAATCTCACTTATACCCAGCTGTAGGATTGCACGCCCTCTTGAAAGGGTGCATGTGCAATCAGGCCTGTCAAAGATTGGACACTTCAATAAGCCGGTGCTCTGTGGATTGTGCATGCTGCGTTGCTGACACAACAATAAATGCGAACGAGCAGGCGTGCGAGCAGGGAACGCCAGAGATTGCAGGAAGCAGGATGGAAGGAAACAATTTCCTCTCGTTCGGAATAAACTGTCATTGATTGCTGTGGCCCCTGGGCGCTTCAATTCACAATATTGCCACATATGCGGAGATCGTCTGAAGTTACCGAAACTGCAGATTGAATGGATTCGTAAATTGCGAAAGTGCAGATGAAATGAAACAAGTGCTGGGCACAAAAGACGAGAAAAGACAGCTCAGAGATTGGTTCGAATCATTGCAGGCTTTCAATTGTAAGTGTCAATTGGGAGTGTATTGTTGGCTTTTGGTCATAAGTGATAACAGTCGCGAGTGTAGATTTCGGCAAGAGCTGCAATGAGAGAGGAATTCGTTATAACCTGCAATCGTATCACAAGAATGTGAACTGATTATAGCTGAAGAAAATGTGTTTCTTAACAGCAGGACATAATTTTCCATAGGAAATTCAAGAAGTTCAAGCAAAAAATTAATCTCGACATTGGAAATATGTTAAATGAAGAGAACGTTCGAAATAAATAAAATAATGGAAAGATTCTACAGTCCACATGGAACTATGGCTAAACACCTTGTCAGCTTATCACCAGTGGAGAGGCCCCGCTGATGATTACAGATTCCAAAAGATGAAATGTGAGAAGCTTTTTATAGAAAAATTGATAGAGGTACCAATGTGAAAAAATTGGAGATGAACATTTTAGGAATCGAAACCTGAGACCACCGACGTAGTAGGTAGAGTGTGACACTCAAACACCGAAGTTGCCAGGTTCGATTCCTTGACTGAACCTTGCTGTTCTCTTCAAGCTACTGACAGCACTTAAACTGTACGGACTCTCTCTGAAAAAGATTCTTCAATTTCGCCGTTCTTGGTCTGCTATCAACTGCGGGTCTCTTCTACCTAAGAGACAACATAAGCACGCCCTGCACAGGATGCTGATGAAGAGGTTAGGCCCTGATATTCTTGTGGGCTATTACGCTGTTTGGTATATAAATACGAGGGACCTTCAATATACTGTCGGTAACGTGGTGAAGCTGTGGTTATATATATAAATTGACTTATTTATTAAGTAATACTATTTTAGTGTATTCGTCTTTTTCATCTCTAGTTAAACAGAATCATACTGGCAACGGAAATGATGATGGTGTAAATTTTGCATCGGCCTGTAATTGAATTTCCCACGAAGAAAGGAAAAAGTAAAAAAAAACTTTTCATGAAGATACGGTGGCTGTTTAACAGGTTTCTGCGCCTTCATTTGTGCAAAAGTGGTCAGATGAGTTCAAGAGAGGCACAGAGAGCATTGAAGATGACTCCCGCTCCGGCGCCCCGGCTACTGCTTGTACGGGAGAAAGCATCAAAGAAGTCGAAAAACGCTTTCAACTTGTACCATTCACACCATTCTTCATGATCATCTTAACCTTTCAAAGGTCAGTGCAAGTTGGGTGCCATGAATGCTCACAACGCCTCAGGAAAAGTGAGAATCGCATGCTGAAGAGATCTTTTGGAGATGTGTTGTAGAGAGATTTTGGAGATGTGTTGTAGAGAGATTTTGGAGATGTGTAGTGAGAACGCGGACCGTGATATGGATCGAATTGTTACTGGGAACGAAACCCATGTTTCGTTCCCAGTAACAATAGTGGTTCACCACTATGATCCTGAAAGCAAACAAGAGTCCATTCAGTGGCATAAAAAAGAAACAGACCCCCCGAAGGAGCTCAAAGTCACTCCGTGTGCCGGAGAGCTCATGGTCAAGTTTTTTTGGGACTTAAACGGAATCTTGCTCATTGACTACAAAAACGGTGAAACCATCAACGCCTCATCCTGCACTTCCCCTTTAGGGAAAACTTATTCGCAACACAAACATGCTCACCTTAGCCATTGATTCTGCCGTTGAACCGAGCTGCCCCAGTCGATGATGGATTTAAACGAAGCATTGCAGGACAATGCACCAAAGGAAAGCAAACGCTTAGGAGCGAAAAATGCAATCACCATCTGCACTAACCACGCCGCTTCGATCATTACTGAATTCATGTTATTCTTCGAACGAATCGCACGCAGAAGGAGTCCTTTAACAGAAACGTTCGTCAGCTCAATTCCATCTCGAAGTATGTATCATCTTGTCTGTAGAATAGCACACGCTGTTGAACGCCATCGTGCATCGTGTTCAAGGTAGCAGCACAACCATGTAAAAGCCCTATAGGTGTACACCTGACCATTTTCCAGAGAAAAGTGAAGGACATTCAATGAAAGCACTTTGCAGGAGAATGGACACAGTAGCAAGGGAGCCCCTATAAACCTTGCTGCATAATTTTGTGGGAGGAAATTAAAAAGAAAAGACGACGTAAACTCACAGCGGGTGCGTTGCTTCTTCATGACAGGGCTCGTAGCGAGATTGAGGTTTCGAAGAAATCCAACACCCATCCTTTACTCCAGACCTTGCCCCTAGTGACTATTTCCTTTTTCCGAATTTGAAGAAATGTCTTCGTGGAAAAAGATTTTCAGATGATAAAGACCTCAAATCGGTAATGAATAGGTGTTTTGCAAAGAAAGACGGAATTTATTTTTTAGAGGGTTTAAGAAAGATTTTACAAATGCATTGATGTAGAGGAGATTATACTAAAAAATAAAAACAATTTAAATTGAATTCGCATTTTCCTCCATATCGATACCGAGAATATATTTAATACCCCTCGTATTTGAATGATGAACGCCCTTCGTATGAGGAGTTGAAGCGAATCAAACATAAACTACATTTTTGTTATGTCAGTTCATAAAAGGTCCGTATGCAGTAATCGCCGAAGTGGCGTAGTTTGTGAAGTGTAGGTTCGATTCCGGGCTGAACACCTCAAATATCTCATGGCACCACCTCTTTCAAGCCTTTGACAACATTCAACGAATAAGTGACTATCTGAGAAAACTTCTTAAACTTTACCGTTCGGAGCCGGCAAAAAACTCTAGGTCCCTTCTACTCGTGAGAGAACAGTAGCGCGCAGCACAAGCAGTCGATCAGCAAGCTATGCCCTGGGTTACGTAGGTTGCATTTTATATTTCGGGATTGGGCAACCCTAGTGTTGCAATCTGGCAACTGCCAGCTCTAAGTAAGCTAAAACTAAGCTCGTAAAGTTTGACATTTTGAGGTTATACGTACTCAGAACGTTTTGACATACGAGCGCTATTTGTGTTGCCTACAGTAATTTAAAAGATTCATCTCGCCCAAAAAATGTAATTAAATCGTGAAAATTTTCGTGAGATTATTTTTAACAACTTTCGACGTGGATTAACTCAACAACAGTGCATTGATGAACTTAATTGAATTTTCGGCAATGAAGCTCCATCAAGGACAAGTGTTTATCGATGGTATGGTGAATTCAACCGAGGTTGTAGTTCACTCCAAGACGAATTTCGTGAAGGTCGTCCAAAATCAGTTCCTGAAGCCATTGATGCTGTGCGTCACCTGATATTTCAAGATCGTCATGTAACCTATCGTGAGATTGAGACAACATTAGGCATTAGTGGGACCAGCATACATTCAATATTGAATGCACATTTGGCCGTCAAAAAAATTTGTTCGCGTTGGATCCCACAATTTGTCAATCGTTCGAAAAAAGGTTCGTGTCGATTGGTCGAAAGAAATGCTCCAAAAACACAATCGTGATGCTTCGAAACACGCCTATGACATCGTGATGGGTGATAAATAGTGGATTTACGCGTATGAGCCCGAAAATAAACAGCAGTGGGTGTTTCAAATTGAGCCAAATTAAACAAAAGAAGCTCGCACAAGAAGCACTTTCAAGCAAATAGTCACCTGTTTTTTCGGAAAAACTGGACATGTCGCAACCGTACCAATAGAACAACGCAGAACAGTCAATTCTGAGTGGTACACAACCATTGCCATATTTGCCAGTTGTCTTTCACGATATCAGGAAAACCAACCGCCGAAGACGGATCACACCACGACAATGAGAGCTCTCACACATCTGCTCAAACAACTGCATTTTTGAGCACTCAAAACATCGATTTGGTGAGTCATCCGCCGTATAGACCTGACTTGGCACCGATACTGGAATTTGAAATAACCAAATTTCGCACCAGTTGCAGTTTGCGTTGGACATACTTGTATCAATATTTCATTACGATAATAATTCAAAGTCTATGAACTTACGAACGTCGACCCCTGAAGTGAAGATTGTCGATGGCCATAGATTTATAGCGTCCCCAAGACAGATTTATGCTATCATGGACTTTCACACTTCTAAAGGAATTTAGTGGAATTATTGAAACAATCTTGAATTGCAGTTTGATAAAAACACGCTTTTCAGGCAATCAAGTCAATTCTCTAAAATGTGTCTCTTTTCTGTTCTACGACAGTCTTACAGTGCAAGTCTGTGCATTGATTTATGCTTCTATCAAAATAAACTCTTCTTTAGAAATCCCCCCCTACCATTTTTCTTGCTATACGTGACGGAGGAGACAAGAATGACAAAACATTTGATTCTAGATCGCAAATGGGGTGGAATATTGCTTCAAAAGACCAATGTCGTTTGTAATCCATCCGACGTTCAACACAAATTATTACAGCCCTGAGTATCATGTTCGCCAGTCCCATCAATATTTGATACAGCAATCCCTAGACCTCCACATGGCGAAGCAATCAACCCTGATTCGTAGTCTGCCGGAAACTTTTTCAATGTCATTCAAATTTTACAGGCGCAGACAAACCTTAAACTTCAAAAGTATCCTTCACAAATGATTCCTATCAGAATTCAGTAGCATGTGGGACAGGCAGGCAATCTGCATATCGGCTGCCTAGTTTGCAGCGTTTCCTCCGTTTTATCTCATCCGAATTCCAAATTTACTCCTTATCGCTTAGCATCGCCTCGTCCTTGAATCGGTCGGGCGAATAAATCTTCTTTTGAATATCAACTAGACACAATCGTGGCATCCATCATATCGCCTCTTTCTCAGAAACCAATTCATTATTCAGCATTTATCGGTGGATCACATACGGGCCCATTCGAGTCGCAGCTCTTCAGATATCACCACTCACTCGTGCTGTCTAATCTTATGCCCCGGTTAACGAACACAAACGAAAGTATTTTCGAGGACGGAATGTCCTTAATCAAAGAAGTGGCTCCTTGGAAGACGGCATTTCCTAACCGCATTGCGTCAAAACATCCCTTGATCGGTGCCTTGAAAGCAGTCCCTCCTACCAGAATGTGAATGAAAACAGAAACAGCGCCTATTTCTAGTGTGCTCCTTGCGTCGCCGCAAGAACAATACACGTCGGTGCCTTTCTCTGCGCCTTCGCCCTTTTCATGCCTACTTAGATTGCGAAATCAAGAAACCGAAGAGTATACAAGCAGAGTACGTACTTTGTTTAGGAAGTCCATTAGCATAATTGATTTCCCTATACGTTCGCTGATAACTACTGCACGTCGTCGGGCAGGGTATCTCTATCTCTCTGTGTGCCGACAACAAAGGGAACCCGGAGCCGATGTGCCGAAACCATTCCGCCCCCAAAACACACACGGTCGCCACGGCCCGGAGGCGTAGAACGTAAAACAACAAACAAACACCAGGCGAAATTAGAGCAGAAAAATCCACACCTTACGGGGGGAAGCTTAAATTTTTGTGCCCCAAAATTTAAGGCATCAAACATCAGCGGAGTGGGTGTGAGTGAAATGCACACACCCACACACGCTTTGGGGGGTCATGGGTGGGTCGACTTGCTAGCTGCCGAGTGAGGGTGGTGGGCTGGCGGCAACAAATCACCCGGCGGCGGCAGTCCACCAACCAGCAGTGATTTACTTGATTTACATCGAGGAACAGTTTATCGTGTCTGTCAAAGGGGTATTCGGGTTGAACGACTGTTCCCGAAAACACTGGGTGCGGTCTAATCATGAGGCTGCCCGCCGCCGCCGCAGAACGAGAGGAAGTAAAGTCTGAAATCCTAGCGAGGGAAGGCAGGATTTAAGTTCGGCCTTTAATGGCGTTCGTGCCGGAGATTGGATTCGGAGTTCATTAAACTATTAAAAACAAGTGATTGCTGCATTTACCGGTCTGGTTGTTGATGAACGCGGTGCGGTAACAGGCCGAAGGAGTCAGGGTTTCAGGACTCGGACCCTAATTCATCACCAGGAATGGCTGAGGCAATAAATCCTCCCAGACTGGTGTGCCTATAAAATTGGTCCCATCTCGAGTCGATGACGGGTTGTTTAGAAATAATTGGATCAAAGCATTGCTTCTTTGTGGTTTGGAAGGAGATGGGAACCGCGCTTGAGATAAGATTTTATTGATGGGGTGATCCTTTTTAAGGAACATATTGTTTACGATTTGGACGCAAGATAATCTTGAATAACGCAACCCGAAAATATCAGAGGATTCCTTAAACCTATGAGAACTTTCAGCAATTTTGGTATTTACACACTGATCGCTGAAACCAAACTATTTGGTATATACGTAAAGATCAGTGAGGTAGGGCCCACAGGACGTCAGTAAAAATGCCAGGATTTGAATCATATTAAGCCTTCATAGGCCTTAAGCCATCGTGTTATCAGCGAAGGAAGAATCCCAGCAGGACCCTTGAATTAGGCATGAAACGGGAGGAAAACTTTGTTTTATAACTTCATGCAAACAGAGAAGGGAAGGAGTCTAAATCTACTTAAAGAGTAACAAGTAGCTAAAGGTTTCGTGGCGAATAAGCTCAACGAAACGTATTGGGATCCTGTGACGCACAGTCCCTCGAAGGAAAGCATAAACGCAACCATTTCCCATCGATCGCTTTCCTAATTATGTAATGCTGCAGAGGAAAGAAAACGAAAGGAGCGAAAGGAGCCGAGTGGAGTTAAGCAGACATAACAGATTACTCAATAAGTCCCGGGACATATAGGAGGCGTCACCAACAGCAAATCCATAGTCTACTTTGTTAAAGCAGCTGTTTCAGACACATTTTTCTGATATTTGCCTCAAGCACATAAACTCGTTAACTTCGTTAAGGCAGCTGTTTCAGATACATTTTTCTGAAATTTGCCTCAAGCACATAAACCTGGATCAAGTTGATTTTATTTAAACCTTGAAATGGTTACAGAATGATTCACATAGCAATTGAACTTGCTTTTAATTCGTGGCGTTCAGTGCGTATAAATACAGGTTTGCTTGAGTGATGTTTATTTACAACGTTTGTACTTCAACCTAGCCTAATCTACAACTTTTACTTATTTCTAAAATTATTTACTAAGTCGTTAACGTGTCGACTTGACTTGCATTAGCAGAAGATTGGGGTAGTGAATTCACTCCTTCGTTTTGCGTCATATGTGACCATTATCCTTATTTTGATGGAATAGCCCCTGTAACATAATTGTTGCTATGTAGTTTATGTATACGTTGTGTTCATTACCTTGCAAAATCGAAGAGAAGTTCTTTTATTCAAGACTTCTTTCGAAGGAACAACCTCTTTATATACCACTCTCGACTTTCTTTTATGGGAAAACATTACGGGCTGCTGACAACGCTTGAGAACTCCTTTTTCATCTCATCAAATTTCGCTATATGCCACATTTACTCGTGTGAGAAGCACGCACAACACGAGTAATTAACCCTTTTAGTGCACATTTATTTAAATTTTTTTGCCCTACTTTTTAGGGTATAGAGCAACTTGTATGTGGCCGCCGTAGCATAGTGGGCAGAGTGAGACGCTCACGTGCAGCAGGTGTAGGTTAGATTCCCACCTCAACACGAATTCTTCGTTTTCACGGAATCACCTCTTTCGAGCTGCTGAGTACCAGAAACTATTCATGAAGAGATGGTTCCTGGGTTCCCAGGGTTCCGCGCCTTCATTATCAACTGTGCAAAAGCGGTGAAGTGAGTTCAAGAGCGGCATAGAGCATTGAAGACGACCCCCGCCCCGGCGCCCACGGCTACTCCTTATACGAGAGAAAGCATCAAGGAAGTCGAAAAACTTGTTCCTGAGGATGCCCGAGTAAAGGCGAAAATGATGACAGAGATCACCAATCTTTAAACTGGTGCCATTCACCCCATTCTTCATGACCGTCTTAACCCTTCAAAAATCAGAGCAAGTTGGGTACCACATATGCTCACAGCGCCCCAGAAAAAAGTGAGAATCGCATGCTGAAGAGATCTTTTGGAGATGTGTTGTAGAGAGATTTTGGAGATGTGTTGTAGAGAGATTTTGGACGGTGTTATGGATCAAATTGTTACTGCAGACCAAACATGGGTTCACCATTATTACCTTGAAAGCAACAAGAGTCCACGCAGTGACATAAAAAAGGAACAGACCCCCCGAAGGAGTTCAAAGTCACTCCGTCTACCGGGGACCTCATGGCCACAGTTTTTTGGGACTCAAAGGAAATCTTGCTCATTGAGTACAAAAAATAAGGTGAAGCCATCAACGCCACATCCTTCACTTCCACTTTGCATAATTTGCGGGAGGAAATTAATAAGAAAAGACGGGGTAAACTCGCAGCGGGTGCGTTGCTTCTTCATGACAAAGCTCCTGTTCACACGGCGCGAGTTTCCAAGGCTGCTGCGCGAGATTGTGACTTCGAAGAAATCCAACACCCGCCCTATAGTCCAGACCTTCCCACTAGTGATTATTTTTTGTTGTTGTTGTTTTCGCATTTAAAAAAGTGTCTTCGTGGAAAAAGATTTTCGGATGATAAAGACCTCAAATCGGTAATAAATGGGTATTTTGCTGAGAAAGAGGGAATTTATTTTTTGGTGGGTTTAAAAAGTTACATCTCAAGATGTAACAAATGCATTGACGTTAGGGGATATTATATTGAAATATAAAAACAGTTTGAATTCATTCATTCATTCGCATTTTCCTTCATACCGACACCAAGAATATATTGAACGCCCCTCTTAGTTGTGAATGTGTAATACATTACACAGTTGAGAAGCGGTTTACACAACATAGCTTAGCTTTGAAAAAAGGCGTTTTGTTGTTGCAAGATAATTTATATAAAGAACCTCATTAACTAAAATTGTTTTATGAACAACATAGAACTTCGTGTAATGCAGCGATTTACGCACTTTATGCCAGGCTACGCCATCAATAGGTCAATGCATTGTCCATCAAGAAACAGCTGTATTACCACCACCCTGTTTTGTAGAATGCATTCTATTTATGATAGAGGACAAAAACGAGTCATATCGCTTTAAAAAACTTTTAAACATCGTTGCATTAAAAGTTATTACACTTCTGATAATACGCCTTTTAGTCACCGAAGCTTACTCTTTGAGGAACTCCTCCGTGTTTTGCTTCATGTGTTCATCAAAATTTTCAGGAACGAATTTCGAAAACAAATAATCCTCTATGAACAGTCCCATGCGTTTGAAACTTTGATTGAAATATGAACATTTCCGAAAAGAAACGACCCGTTTGTTAAAGATGAAAGCCAATCACACCTCTTCACCTTAAGCGGAAACGCGATTATAATAATAATTGTTGGCGCGACAGTCCACAGGGGGACCAGGACAACTACTCGTGTTGTGCGCGCTAATGTTCTCTCACGACTAGAAGGGGCCTACAGTTTTCTGCCGACTCCGAACGGCGAAGTTTGAGAAGCAGTTCCTTTTTTCAGCTATTACACTTCCAATTCAAAGAGGTGATGCCGTGAAAAAATTCTAGGTGTTCAACAGAAAATCGAACTTAGAGCCTTCGGCGTGTGAGCGTCGCATTCTGCCCGCTACGCCACGGCGGCCACAACGCGATACGGAAACGCGATACGACTTTAAATAAAGTGCGCAAGTGCGAGTTACACTTCAACATGAAAAGTAACAGAAATAACCTTTCGTGTTCAAATGTAACTCGCACTTGTACACGCACACGGATTGATGCAAGAAGTGAAAGTATTTAACAAAAACGTTTTGAAATATTTACACCCAACGGAGATTACAACTGGCTGGGTATATATATGTTTGGAATAGTTCTTTGAAGTACAAACTTGAAGCATGATTTAACCTCGAAAGCGTATGCAAGCCTTTTGAGAACAAAAACGTTATGAAGTGAAATGAAAATTGCAATGGGAATTCAAATTGCACCCTGGGCGAACAATTTTTTTATATCCTGACGTACAGCAAAGTATATCATAATCCTGCAGGTTGAACACATTGAATTTTTTACGGCACCACCTCTTTCGAGCTGCGGACAACACTCAATGAGTGATAACTGTCTAAGAAAGCTTCTCAAAAGCTTCGTCGCTCGAAGTCAGCAAGAAACTGTAGGTCCCTTCAGCTCGTGAGGGAACAGTAGCGCGCACAACACGAGTAGTTGACGAGCTAGCTAGGCCCGGGTCCCCCTGTGGACTGTCGCGCCATCCAGTTATTAGTTCTACTATATCTATACATATTAGAACGTCTAAATTTGTTTAGATATGTTTGAAAATTCTAAATTATTTGGCCTATCTTTCGACTTTCAAGATGCCCCCTTTGTGTTCCTTTTTTAATTTTGAAAAACAATTTTTTAAAATGAAAAGCAGATATTAAAAATAATCCTTGAAAATAAAATGTTTGAGAATGCTTCCGATTTCTGAGCAATGCTGTGTAAAAACTTGAAGCAACAATCATTTTCGACACTAAGACCGTTTAACTCGGCAGAAATACTTCAAAGCAGAATCTAGACCACAAAACATAATTTTAAAAAAAATTGTTGGTTAACACATTTTTTCTGAAAATTATTTCAATGTCGCGACAATACAATTTTCATATTTAATCAAATTTAAAGAATTCCAATCAAAAATAATACATCTGAACGGATGCTTAAAATACGCAGCACAAATGCAAATCAAATGGTTTTTCCAAGTTCTGCGCTTAAAATCAAATAAACACAAAATTGTAGAAATAAATGCCTCTTGATACAGAGCGAAATTAAATCAGTCACTGGTCTGCTTGCCGGCAAGAAGCCTTTTTTCAGGAATTTATCTCCCCATTGTTTTCACAAACAACATGCATTTCTCGCAAAAAGCACGGAAAGCAACACAAATTCCGACGTGAATTAAAATCAGAAGTTTTCTGTTTGCGGACAGGAGCGCAGTGTGGTTTTGCAGGCATTACTATGAGCGCGCGCTAATGAATGCAATCATTGGCTTCGGTTGCTCACAGTTATTCCGAAAAAGCATGAAACGGAATTGGAAATGGATGCTGCAGGTAGTCTGTGGTGCCTGGTAGATGGAAGGCAGGAGGAAGGATGTGCAATTTACAAGTCATCTTCATTTTGACGTGATAAGGGGATGGGTGTTGATGTGTTTAATTTGTGACTTTTCAACTGCTGCTCTCCGTCGCAACTCAATTGTCAGTTAATCTGTGTTGAAGGCAAATGGAGATTTCTTTATTTTTACGTTAATTTAGGGAGTTTCAGTTCTGTGAGGAGATAAGATTAAGGACAGAAATATTGATTGAAGATACAAATGAACAACATATTGTATGGGAAGGGGTTGTGTTGAAGAAAACACTTTTGTTTGTTTGAGATAAGCGTGTTTATTGCTCAGCGAACTCCAACTGAGTGACTGCCCTCGATCATGACAAATAGCTTTACATTTATGATCTTTGCGGAATTGGTAACAAGCATGAATAATTATGTGAGTGCGTAAAAGTTTAATGTGCATTAGCAAATTGATGAGCTTTTCGTGCAGATCATTTGATCAGGCCTGGAACGTTAATTAAATAAATACCGCAAAAGATGTAAGATTATGTCACCCGAGTATAATATGACAGTGTAGTCAGATATTTTTCGAACGTTTTACATTTTTTTTGTTTATTTGCCTTCAATATGGAGGTGAAGATTGAGTGATGAACAGGCATGCGCCTGTTAAAGTGTCTCCGAATACAACATGGCTTTTCCGTGTAGAGTTGGGACACCCTTGCTCCAGTAAATTTTGAATCCGAGCAATTGAGAAAATGTAACAGAGGAAGGCCTAGCCTCCGATTTCGCTCACGAAGTGAAGTAGAAACTCAAGCAACTTAAGAGGCATGTTGGTCAAAGGCCCCGGTCAACTTCGAACTGTAGCGCACACAAAACAGAGAGTATGCTGTTCATTCTAAGCCTCCATTCTTAATGCCCCACTTGCAGGATAACCGGATAAAATTTCCCTAGGGATTGAGGCATGTGAAGTAATCAGATCGCTACCAGGCGCTTTTCCTTTATTTTCCAGAAGAAGAGGCCTGTGCTTTTTCATTCTTCTGATCTCATCACAAATTTCACTTCTAAGTCACAAATGCTTTATAATGTTGCAGAACTATATTATGAAGGACGACTGCCGATGCTGATCCTGATCCTCACAATGTGAATGTGAGTTCAACACGACTGGGTGGTGTATTAAGGGAAGGTGGCTATGAATTCGAGACAGTTTTCAATGAAAAAAAATGTTGGCTTTTCAGTGTGGGTGGTCCTGTAAAAGAGGAACTTAAATGACGGAGATGGCACAATATACAACCACACGTACTGCATTAAGATGAAGGATGAATAAGGAAAAACATAGATTCAAACAAGACAGCTTCAGCATTCGATGGCTTTTGTATAGACACATGCACAACATCTCCAGTGTAGAGACCAAGTTATACTAAACGTAAAATGCTTTGTCTCGCCGGCAAGAAACAGTGTTCACTGGATCTTATAAAATGAAGGCCTACACTCTATTATACAGAAAATCTTTATGAATAAGCAAGATAGTAACAAATTTAAAACGGCACTTCTTTTCCAACCAAAACGATAATGACAGAAATAATAACTCAAAGGAGGCTTGTGAAAAGTGGCTGTCCGAGTTTTTCGCAAATAAGGAAAGTGGCTTCTACGAGGGGGGTTCTTCGAGAGAGGCTTCTACGAGGGGGGTGGGGGATTCTACGAGAGGGGCTTCCACGAGGGGGTGTTATGAAGTTTTCGTCTAGATGGACACAGATTATCGAACAAAACGGCGTATATATGAACTAAATCCGATCACTGTAACACATTTTATGAAGCAGTGAAGAGCAAAAAAGCGGACAAACTTATATAAAACTTCTTTCGCAGAGGTCCAGAGCGACGAAACGTCATTGCAATGCAGCTAGTCAAACTGTTAGTTCAATTCAGTTACTTTACAGATACACAGTTTTTGCAGCAAAATAACTTTTCTCAAGGGACTCTTCTTCTAATTAATCTTACATCAATACGAGTAACCACGGTTGAGACTAACTTTCCATTTGAAGGATTTAATTAGACACCACTTAATAGACCCCATCCAGTGAAAACCGCGAAACTAAATAAACAACGTTAAGATCTCCCTCGAGGATGGAGGAGTTGCGGAAAGTGAATGAGGGAATGACACTTTTGCGGATAAAATTTCCGCAAATAGCCCACGGTGACGCTCAGTTCAACCCTTTTTGTTATTCCATTGCATCGCGAAACTTTTCCCGTGCAACTAGGACAACGATTATTGCATTTCTTCGGTTGGGGTGGAGGACACAGAAAAGAATAAATTCTCGCGCCATGACAAGACCCGCTCGACAAAGGCGACAAGGGAAGTGAAAGTTTTGCCGCAACATAAAGCATGTGTCTTGTTTTTCTTATCTTTTTTGAATGGGTTATCTCATTTCTCTCTCTGCCCTAGTGTTTTGGCTTTGAAGGGTTTTTTTTTCTCTGAACTGAGCAAACACCAATTAGTCTACACGACACACATTTTTTCTATCCATAATCGAAATAGCAATTTGTGTAGCATGTGTGTGGGAAGCCGATTGTGTCCTTCATGTGGCTGCGTTCATATGTCGCTGAAGGGCAGTCGTAAATGATGTCACTGCATGGGTGGGTCCCTCGCGTAAGGAAGACCTACAGTTCATTGCCGTCCCCGCATGCAGAAATTGATGTAAAATTTATATTTTGATATGAAAGCCAAACCGTTTAAGAGCTGTTATCAACTTCAAGTTTTACGTGCAAGAAATAAATTAGGCGTCTTGATCGAAGCGGATACTCACAATCGCACAGTGTCCATATAATGACAACCACAATAGATAGAGAAACGTATATATTATGCAAGAAGTAAACAAAGTAGATTTATTTAGACTTATTCCATCCGATTTCTTGCAACAATATTTTTTGTTTTATTAAAAAACTTAAAAAAATTCTTCACTCAAAGCATTGTTCGCCTGAAGCGACTCCTTTTTCCTACGTCTCTGATGATTTAGAAAAATGAATTCTGAAATATGAGTCCGTCCGACCGTTCGGCGCCGGTTCCATCATTTAGTCGTTCCTTTATTTTAAAAGACTTGAACCGGTGACATCGAGACTCAATGTTCATGCATCGAGAAAAGCCAGTAGTCAAAAGGAGCGAGGTATAGTGGATGGAACAACAACACCTACTTCAACGTAACCAGTTAAATTTTGACAGCTGGGGCAGAGCCACCTCGTGGTCATTTTTGTCATTTTTCACACAATGCATGGCTCGTGGTCAATTTTGTCATTTTTCACACAATGCATGACTCTATCGTATTAGTTTAAGTCGATTACGTTTCAAATCAATGACTTTACCTGGTCTTACTAAATCATTGTACACTGAACCCGTCTGGTCACACAACGAAGGCTGCCTTTTATATTTCGGGATTGGGCAATCCTAGTGTTGCAATCTGGCAACCGCCAGCTCTAAGTAAGCTAAAACTAAGCTCGTAAAGTTTGACGTTTTGAGGTTATACGTACTCAGAATGTTTTGACATACGAGCGCTATTTGTGTTGTTAACAGTAACTTAAAGGATTCAAATCGCCCAAAAAATGGAATTAAGTCGTGAAAATGTTCATGCGATTATTTCTTACAACTTTTGACGTGGATTAACTCAACAACAGTGCATCGAACTTAATTAAGCTTTTGGCGATGAAGCTCCATCAAGGACCAGTGTTTATCGATGGCATGGTGAATTCAACCGATGTTGTAGTTCACTCCAAGACGAATTTCGTGAAGGTCGTCCAAAATCAGTTGTTGTTTCGAAAACCATTGACGCTGCGCGCCAACTGATATTGCAAGATCGTCATGTGACCTATCGTGAGATTGAGATAACCTTAGGCATTAGTGGGACCAGCATACTCGTACATTCAATATTGCATGACCATTTGACCGTGGATAAAATTTGTTCGCTGGGTCTCACACAATTTAACAATCGCTCAAAAAAGGCTCATGTCGATTGGTCGAAAGAAATGCTCCAAAAATACTATCGCTTCGAAACACATCTATGACATCGTGGCAGGTGATGAATCGTAGATTTACGCGTATGAGCCCGAAAGTAAAGAGCAGTCGACTGTATGGGTGTTTCAAATTGAGCCAAATCCAACAAAAGTTGCTCGCGCACAAAGCCCTTTCAAGTAAATGGTCGTCTGATTTTTCGGATAAACTGGACATGCCGCAACCGTACCACTCGAACAACGCAGAACAGAATATTTTGAAAAACAATAAATCTTTTTTCGATGATTAATATTATATTTAAATGCAGATCATAACTTTTGAACCATGCATGTGCTGCTTTGGCTATTATGAAACGAGATCACTACGTTAAGGATTGTATTTTTTCTTCTTTGGTTTATTGTAGAACATCCACTTTTCGTCTCCAGTCAGATCCTTTTTGCTTTTGTTTGTCAAGAAGCAGTTTCGAATTGGGAAACAATTATTATTATTATTATAAGCGTAGGATGTGGCGTTGATGGTTTCACCCTTTTTTTTTTTGTACTTTATGAGCAAGATTCCCTTTGAGTCCCAATTATTATTATTATTATAAGGAAACTTGCCCATTGAGTACAAAAAAAGGTGAAACCATTAACGCCACATCCTACGCTTCCACTTTGCATAATTTGCGGGAAAAAATTAAAGAGAATATATGGGGTAAACTCGCAGCGGGTGCGTTGCTTCTTCATGTCAACGCTCCTGTTCACACAGTCCGAGTTTTCAAGGCTCTGCGCGAGATTTAGGTTTCGAAGAAATCCAACGCCCACCCTATAGTCCAGACCTTGCCCCTAGTGATTATTTTCTGTTTTTCGGATATGAAAAAATGTCTTCGTGGAAAAAGATTTTCACATGATGAAGAACTCACGTTGGTAATAAATGGGTACTTTGCAGAGAAAGAGGAAATCTACTTTTTTGAGGGTATAAAAAAGCTAATCTCAAGATGTAAGAATTGCATTGATTTTAGGGGATATTATATTGAAAAATAAAAACAATTTAAATTAAATTCGCATTTTCCTTCATATCGATACGGAGAATAAATTGAACGCCCCTCGTAGACAGTTAATACTCCTTGAGCCTTGTCAGCAGCTCGAAAGGGGTGTTCAGTCGGGAAACGAACTTGCACCTCAAGTTTGTGATTTTGCACGCTACCTATTACGCCACAGCGACCACATATTCACATTATGTTCCACAAATTTTTAACAAATCCACTGTAACTAAGTCAGAAAGGACGATTAGCCCACTAGATAACGCATATTTTCCGATTACGCACTTGATAACAGTCAGGTAATGGAAAGATACTGGTAGTTGTTAGTCACCAAAACGATTTCTAGTTGCCGAACGAGTTCATGACGACATTGATGAAATTATGCCACGTTTGGTAAAATTACGATTTGGGGTTAGATTAAAGTTGTGTCGACCACAAGCCCTTCTACGTGTTCGAGGGGTCAATAAATCATAGATAAGATTATACACATTCAGATGGAGGGAGAGATTATGCAAAACTAAGTCATGTCAACCAGTACGTTGAGTATATGTCGAGCAATATTTGGAAACAGGGAGGTGTTTGAAATCTAAGAAGACTCAAACTTGGTCAGGCTTTTTAACATAACAGCGACCAGACATTGTTTGGAATGCCTCTTTTGTTGAGATCTTTTAAGTCCACTCAATATTTCTTGTTGGATTTTACCCGAAATAGAGACATAATAGCCGCCTTTCCCCTTGCCATCACACTCCAAGGAACTGAACTGATTGAGGCACGAAGACTTCGGTTTCATTGATTCATAACCTCAAAATTTAGTAGTTAGCTTCAATTTTAAAATAACAGACTATCCCCAACATTTTCGATGCCCCTGAACAACACTCGTAAAGGATTCCTTACTGCCCCTTTCCATGCCAAACGCAGCCACGCAGGTTCTAAGACAAGCCCCCTTGTCACACTTCAAGCTACAATTGCCTGAACCACTCATTAAGTGGGATAAAAATCAGACAAAAAAAACCCGCATCCCAGGATCACGTGATTACCTCCTTCAGCCGTCCAATCCAGTCATTCATCAATTTGTTCTGCCAAAACAAGAACAACAAGGAAAACGAACGACCAGAACCTCATCTCGGGATTAATTAGACGAAAGAGCAAATATTTGCGTAATCTCTTACTTAATTCGCCCTCCCGAGGTCTCCGAGGATAGTTACGATACGATCCTTCCCATGGCATCACTCCACTGCCTCCCACAAGCCATCCGGTGTTAATGACGAATGTTGTGTTGGGTATTCAATTAGCTACCGCCTTTCGAGTGCGGCTCTGAAGTTGTCCAAACTTGGTTCGTGGGGAATTCGCCGGACTCACGCATTTAAAAATTAACGCCACTGTGTCAATCTGTCACGAGGGACGGACGTTGGAAGGCAAAGGAGGAGAGGGTAGAAAGTTTATTAATTTTTATTCATACTCATGTTAACGTACACACTCACAATGCGGTGCGGTTTTAATTGTAAAGGGACCCTCAGGACACTAAAACCCGCACAATGCAAATTAACCCCAAAAAAGCACAAGAGGGGCGCGAAATTGCGGTTCAAATGAAGTGAATGGCACCACCAACGCCATATAATGGGGCGAACGCGAATAAAAGGATCAAAGCAAACGGGAAAGTACATAACACACCACTTAAGCTGAAGGATATAAAATGCTCCTTAAAATTCATAATTAAAAAGTCCTCATTTTCCTTGTTGTTTTCGTTTGCTCCTTCGTCTCGCGAGGGCTGCTCTGGTCGTTTCCTTCTTGATTGGAGGATTAAAGCTCTCGCCGCCCATTCCACCACAGAGGACAGACTACCTCGCAGAGGTTCATTATCGCGCTTTCAAGAGTTGGGAAATGTACGCGCCAACGGATTGAGGAATGATGGTGTTGCAGAGGATGCATGCCGTGTATTACTCCTTTCACGGCCTTCTGGTGTCATGAGCTGTCAGAGCCGATTAGTTTTCCACCTGTTTTGTGTGATTCATGCGCAGGAGCACCTACGACGAATAAACAATTATTACGGTGCCCCGTGGATTAATTAACTTCGGACAGCAGCATAATTCACGTCAGCATACCGCTGGAATGCCAGGACTCATCACGAGTCGTAACAGTGCAAGTAGTGCCACTCACCGATTTAGAACGAAGTTCCATTGAGCAGTGCTGGTCAATTAGACTTCTCCGCATTAATTGATCCTTGTCTAATGGATTTCTATTTTTGGACGTCTCCTTACCCCGAAGGCACGCTGTCACAGTGGAGAAAAACTGATATTGATGATGACAGCGGTTTAAGTGTGATGGCGAGTGTCGATGTTGAATAAATAACACACATTACGACCGACGGACACATACGCTTCAGAGTGTCACGTTCTATTTTTGGCCACTTTTTGTAAATCCTGCTCGGGAGGGGGTTGGTTACAAATGAGGACATGACTAAGTTTCTTTTGAGAGAGAAACATTTCCGTCTGCACACGCTTGTGCGCACAGGACACACTTGTGTTCAACTTGTTGAGCTCTCGAACAAACATAATTATTTCGGGGAACTCACAAGTAACGAGAGTCCTTTGGAGGCAAGACATTACCGGGATTGCATTGAAATTACGTCATTACGAAAGGGAGATGAATTCATTGGAATCCGACCATGTTAGGATATGAAATACGGTTTCCGTGTTCATTGTTGTTAAAGGTTTGTGTAAGTATTGTGTTTGTTTGGGAAAGTTAAGGGAAATTTACTGTGATTTGGAGGCAATGGTAAAGATGTGGCCATAAAGCGTGGATATCTACAGCCCACGTCATAGTTATCTGCCTAAAAGGAGCTCACATTCAAGCGTATATCTCCCCTGGATTGACTTAAAAGTTTCGATAAAGATAGAAATAGTCAAAAGATTCATTCGAACAAAATATATTCATGCCACTAACCCTCCACTTCGATTGCCATAAATTGGATCAGACCCGCTCTGCTCAAAATGCCAAAGTTTCAATCACGGCGCTAAAAGAAGGGAAAACGA
Organism: Eristalinus aeneus; assembly: GCA_955652365.1. NCBI lineage: Eukaryota > Metazoa > Arthropoda > Insecta > Diptera > Syrphidae > Eristalinus > Eristalinus aeneus. The sequence goes on along the minus strand of OY019131.1, from coordinate 6,899,303 downwards.
ACAGAATGCAAATAACACACAACCACGAGTGGGGTTGTTATTTATTTTAGCGAAACGTTTGACTCCCACCATTGCTCAGCTCTCAAGAACTTGGCAGTACCTTCGCGCACACAGGCAAATGTGTAACAAAGTGAAATTCTAAAATTCAAAATTATTTGCTGTCGCAACCACAAACAGGACGTTCTGCGGCAAAAGGGGCTCACGACCCAACCACAACTCATATTCAATTTTCATCTGCCACCTCCATCTCCCCGGCGGGCGAATGTGGGTGCGCGCACACACAGACAAATAATTACAGCACCATACGCGACCGAGTGTGTGCCTGAAGTTTGCAATTCAAATTTTATTTAAATGATAATTAATCCTGCAGCATATGAGAGCCGACAAGTCAGCAATAATCGCCGTGGGAGGATGGATATTAAAAAGCGGTTTCCAGACCGGCTTTCGTTTTGCAGTTCCATTGCGATTTCAGTCCACATCTGACGAAAAATGTTGCGTATACGCAACGCAGCCTCGACTGCCGGGTTCGCGGAAACACACTCCGACTGAAATCGGATGGTATTTATTTTGAGGAACCATCGCAGTTTGGAATTGCGACGTGAATACGTTATGAGCGGGAGGGAGGGGCGGTAGATGATTCATTCTGGAAATTATTTCACCCCCGCTCTGACGTGGGCGGAAGATAGTGGGTTAATAATAAAAACGCCACAAGAACGGAGAAAGACCCATTTGAAGGCGTACCGAGTCTAACATTCGGCGGTGTCCCAGAGTGACGGCAAGCCATCGTGGCGGCGATAATTGAAAAGAACACTACGTGCTGGATTGTTGTCTACGCCTGTATGTGTGTGGGTGTCTGTTTTCGCCAAGCACGAGTTGATTAAAGAATAATCTAAAGCGTCTGGCGTCAGGAAGGGTGACGGCGAGCTGAACACAAATGTAATTGTGACTGCAGAATTAAAATGGCAAAAGACGACTTGCTCGCCTAGGAGTGTGCTGCCGGCGGCGGAGTCTGGGTTGGGATGGACTGGGATGGTTGTTATTAAAATGCCAAGGTTAAAGATGGAGCGAGGAGTGGGCGCTCTTAAGGACGCGTTGCTCTTCCGGGGTTTGTTTTAACGTACGTCGATTCGGAATTGGTCTTATGAAGCGATTTCATGGAATTTGATTACGATTTCGGAAGTTGATAGTCCGGAGTGGCATTAAGTGGATACTAAAGTCGGTAACAGATTGTTGTCTGTTCTGTGAAAGGAGGAAAGGACGGAGGTCTTTAATGAGACGGTGAGTGTGTACTGGGCTGTGGGTAAAAGAGAGATTTATAAAATGTAAGCCTTCCTTGACTACCAAGTCGAGTGAACTCAACAGCCGTTGAAATATGATATCAAAGGGATGTAAATGATGATTCAAATGCGCTAAGCAACATTAAATGTTCCTGAAAATATTTTTTTTCCTTGATTCTGTGCTTGTTGTAGTCATAAGAATGACATTAGGACCAATGGTCGTCTGCGTGGGCAGCAACATTGGCACTGTCCATGAAGATGAACTTGAGCCAATTTCGGATCAACTGGCTCTTATAGAATTCTTTGTCGAAACTTGTGTCTGTATGCGAACAGAATTTCCACTGAATTTTAATTTGAAAAACTCAGGAGCTTCTGGAACAGAATTCGAAATGAGTTTAAATTTGAGGATCTTCTTCAAATTTGTGTGGACAAATTGCGTGTAGCAGTGGGATGTAGTAAGAGACGAAATTATACGAGAAAAACCAAAGCTTTTAAGAACCTCAAAGCCAAACGTGATACAAAAGCGAAATACTCTCGGTTAATTTGATTTCGGTGGAAACAAGAAGATATAGGTCAAGCGAAGTGGGATTTGGTTTTTCGTTTTCACCTGCCTATCGCCTTATATCACTAGACCAATTTTCTAAAGAGACTTTTAGTAAGTAAGATTTTTTTACACATGTAATATAAGGTGCCATAACAGACCACGTGTAGCCGAACAGCATGCCGAGGCCGCTGACTGCTATAAGGTAGACAGAGCCGTAGATAACGCAAGACTACACACCTCAGTTATCCAAGTAACGCATAGAGTTCCATTTAGCTTGAGGGACAATCACCCCGTGTTGGTTTGATGCGAGGCCTTCTTAATAAATCTGAGGCTCTCTGGGTCGCAGCACCCGGTTGAGAATGCAACCCCACACTGAGCCGGGAAAGACCGCTGACCCCCTTGCCTAGTTTTCGAGTAAACAAGCAACTAGACAAGACAGACCAGGTATACCAGTATGAAGTGGGCGTCATTATACAAATGTCTGGATAGGAAACATTTGTTGTGAGCTAACCCTTTTTTTTTGTTTGTTTGCTATGACATCTGTGAAAAATATTTTGTATACATCAAGTCATTGAACAGACAACATATTTTTTTCATCGTGTTAAAAATGTCGAATTTTGTACCAGAATGTGATGATTTGCGGAAGGCCTTAATTTTTTGTTTTCATTTGACAAAAAAGTGCTGCAGAGTCGCATCGACTGCTTGTCGAGACATATGGCGATTATGCTCTATCAGCAGCAACATGCAATAGATGGTTTCAACGGTTCAGAAATAATGATTTTGATGTGAGAAATGAAGAACGTGGAAGACCACCAAAAAAGTTTGAAGATGCCGAAATGCAAACGATATTGGACGGAGATGACACTTTGAATCAAAAGCAAATGGCAGCAATGTTAAATGTTGCACAACAAACAATTTCTGACCGTTCAAAAGCTATGGGAAAGATCCAAAAGTGTGGAAAATGGGTGCCACATGAATTGAATGAAAGACAGATGGAAAACCGAAAAAACACTTGTTAAATTTTGCTTCAAAGACACGAAAGAAAATCGGTTTTGCATCGGATTGTTACTGGCGATGAAAAATGGATTTATTTTAAGAATCCTAAACGGAAAAAATCATGGGTTAATCTGGAACAACCATTAACATCGGCTGCAAAACCAGATCGATTCGGCAAGAAGACAATGCTGTGTGTTTGGTGGGACCAGAAAGGTATGCTTTACGACGAGCTCCTTAAACCTGTTGAAACCGTTAATACTGATCGCTACCGACAACAAATGATCAATTTGAATCATGAATTATTCGAGAAACGACCAGAATGGGCCAGAAGACACGGCAAGGTTATTTTGCTCCATGACAATGCACCTGCACACAAAGCAAAACCGGTTCAGGATACAATCAAAACACTTGGCTGGGAGCAGCTAGCCCACCCGCCGTATTCACCAGACTTGGCTCCTTCCGACTACCATTTGTTTTCATCAAAGGGACATTCATTGGCTGATCAGCACTTTGATTCCTACGAGGAGGTCGAAAATTGTGTGTCTGATTAGTTTGCTTTAAAAGACGAACAATTTTATTGGCGTGGTATTCACAAATTTCCAGAAAGGTGGTCAAAATGAAAAACAATGGCCAATACTTTGAATAAAATGGTTTTACCATCCCGTAAATAATTAGTGTTTTATTTTCAAAAATAATTTTCATACCGGTATACCTGGTACACTAATTTCGACGAATGTGGGTTTGGGAGTGCCTTCAAACTGGATTGGAGCCTCCCATATCGATTCTTATTTGTGGATTAGCGCTGGTCTTCAAGGAGTAGCATATTTTCCCATTCCTTGTTCGTAACTCATTGGTATTGATATCTTCTTGTGGATGAAAGAAATAAATATTCCGCTTTAAGGTATACTAATTCTTTAGATATTTACTTTTTCATAAAAATGTACATTCACATTTATCTCGATAAAATGTGTATATATCCTGAAAAGTCTTCTGTTACAAAATTGGACTGAATTTTCAAGTTTTCGAAAAGTCCTTTCCACAATTACAGCTTTGTCATGTCTCAACAAATGAAGACTGAACAGCGAATTGAAGACATACCCCTTGATACTCATCCCTAATTGCATGAAAGAAACGCCAACAAATCTGTTCTCGGAGGGAAAGCCAATGAGGAACATTTTTGATGTTGAATCGAATTGCATGTTCTATCACCTGGCAGGTCAAGCGGAATGTGGAGTTTTGTAAAGTTTTTTCTCTTCCTGAGCAGTTTTCGTTTCGAACTTAGAAAAATGTGCTTAACCTTAGCCACTGTCTGGTTTTTTAGATTTCTGAACAGTATCATCAGTTAATGTTGCACCCTGTTACTTCTGGATAAGAGAAGCTGCTGCCTTTTGGAATCTATTTCTCCTCATCCCTCATCCATCGCTTATCCTCCCTCCATCCCTCAAAATTCAACAGATTTTGCTTGTTGTGCACAATACTCTCTTAGGTGTACATGTGGCCGCCGTGGCGTAGTGGGTAGAGTGCGACACTCACACGCTGAAGGCTCATGTTCAATTTCAGGCTGAATATTTCGGATTTTTCACGGCACCACTTTTTTCGAGCTGCTGAAGGCACTTAAAGAGTAATACTGTCTAAGAAAAAGCAACTCAAACTTCGCCGTTCGAAGTCAGAAAAAATCTGTAGGTCCCTTCTACTTGCGGCAAAAAAACGATAAAGAACTGCGATATATACTTCAGCGATTGCTATAAAGAGAGAAGGCAACTCTTATTCGGATACGGATTTTTTGTTCGAGTCAGACTTAGGCAAAAAGTCTTGAGTTACGACCCCGTCAGCGAACGCCTCATGACAATCCGCATCAAGGCTTAATTCGGGAACATCAGCCTCAGCCTCATCATCTGCGCTCACGCCACGACAGAGGAGAGGGATGATAACAGCAATCATGAGTTCTATGATCTCCTAAAAAAGCATACAATCGATGCCAAAGCTACGACACCAAGATCGTTCTAGGAGACTTCAACGCTCAGCTGGAAAAGGATGACATCTTTGCTGGAGTCATCGGAAAACACAGACTGCACGGCAAAACATCTGGAAACGGACTCAGGCTGTTGGACTCCGTCTCGGGGCGGAACCTCTCTGTGGCTAGCACACGGTTCCCACACCTGAACATTCACAAAGGGACCTGGCGATCTCCTGACCAATCCACCGTCAACCAAATTGATCACGTTGCGATCGACGTCAGATACTCTTGTAGTCCGAACCTTCCGTGGTGCAAACATCGACTCGGATCATCACTCTTTAAGCCAAGGTAAGAACTCGGATGTCGAGAGATCAGCGGAGTCGAGACAGGCCAATACGGTTTGTTGTCGGAAAGCAGCAAACAAATTTGCAGACCGAGTCTCCCTGAAACACGCTCAGAGTTCAACTTTGCCTGTACTAACTATAGAAAAAAAGTGGAAACGTTGTCAAGGAGCCATCAAAGAAGCTACCACTGATGTGCTGGGTTTCACGTTACCACCTAGAAGGAACCCATGGTTTGACGTCGAGTTCAATTTTTTCAAGTGTCTTTAAAAAAATTAAAAATTAACTAGACCTTCAACTACATGATTTCCCTACCAACAATCTAACTTTTCACCGCTTCAGTGCCCATTCTGCACACAAAAGCATTCCCATATTGTTTTATTAATCCGCTCATGTTTACGATAAGTGACTTCATATTTTCTCAGAGACGCTTAAAAAGTTAACTTCGGCACTTTGCGAAAACTTTTAAATCCAATTCATAAGGAACTTCTTCGCAACAGCGTCCCGCAAAACATCTTCCAAAGTTACAGCTGCCAACAAAAATCCCAAAAGAAGATAAAAATCTGCCAATTCAGCCTCCATTCCATTCAATCACCTCAACCTCATACGAACTCTCTCCTCGACTTTTTAAAACACGAGGACATGTGCCGAATTCGTGGCACAACAACTTTCAGTTGGTTCGTGGAAAAAGCGTCATATGGTGGAGGAACACACACCTCTCAACACGTCTCGAGTTCGGAGCCTTCCCGTCAACGTATTTACTTATTGATTAGATCGGATTTCCTGGTGAAAAACTTTGCTTCTGCCTCACGTCCTTCCGTGTCTTGTTTTGTCGCCCAATTTAAGGTTCCTGAATAGAGGACGGGAAGATAAAATTTGTTTTGTTCCGCCTGTCTGAGCGCAGGTGATAAAATGTATTTTATCTGAGGTGAGGCCCAATTTTTTTGGGAGACGACAACTTCGTGTGATGTGTGTCAGAGTTACAAAGTGATTTCTGTTCTGTTTCATTAAAAGCCCCTTATTTTGCCAGCCCTATGTGGGAAACAAAAGTTTCACCCCGCATTTTTATTGAGTGTGACTAATCGATTCCGAAGCCAATAAGTGAGCGCAGAGGCAACTTGTCAATCAATCACCGCACGGGATGAATCATTTGATCCCGCAATCATGTATGAAAATTCATTACGTTTCGACAATATGCAGAGTCCCAGGAGATACCATTCGATGGGAGGCGGCAACCTCCCACCAGTGTCTTCAGAAGCGCTCGGCAGTTAGATTAATTCGAAATTTCAAAGTCGAACGTGGCACTTTGGGACGTTTACGTCTGAATTGAATGCAATTAAATGACGATTTGCCAGAAAGGAAGCGCTTCCATCCTACAGGGAGGACACAGCACACGTAGATTACCCGGTGTGAGCTCACCGAGCAGGGTGAAGCATAAATCGATTAATAAAAGCGCCTGACAGTCATAGTGATATCCTGTTCATAGCTCTGTGAGCGGGAGACGAGGAGGAGGGGAAAAAGCAACCAACGGGGGATACTAAAAGTATCCCACGAGCACTCACTCTGAATGGGAATCCAGGTCAAGTGGATACCATTGAATGTTGTATATTCCAGCGGAAGGATAAACACTAATTAAATGCCCTCTGCCAGGTTGTCTTTCTGCGATGAGCAAGCAAGGGACCATTCACTTGTTTTCCCAGTGCAGTCGGGAATGGAGGTCTGCTGAAGGACGTGGAGGTGGATCGATGAAACACGAATGAGCATTAGTCGCAGTCGAACAATTGCCAATGTTGACTGTTGAACCGTGTTGCTGTTTTATGATGAATAATGAGTGGTGGGGGTACTGGGATGACATTTATTTGTGTTTCGAAGGATGAAATGCTACTGAAGCTATCCAGAATGTTTGTGATTCCTTGATTTGGTTTCATTCCCTTCAATTTCTCGATAAATCTACATGTGGCGCAACCTTCTTTCCTCAAAATATCCTTCACAACCGTGGAAGGTTATGCTGCAATTCTTCTTAAAAGTGGTCAAACATTGGGTTGGCTTGTGGGTATTTAGGCATGTGGCCAGGCACTGCTTTTTTACTTCTTAAAAACGTCAAATATTTCCAAAGATCTAATTTATTCCCGCAAAGTCTTCGAATCAGAGCCATTAGGACAACATAACAGAGGACGGCCTAGGCTTAGATGGCGCACACAAGTGGAGAAGAACCTCAAGCAATTTGGAGTGCGCAATTGGAGGCAACTAGCGAAAGATCTTGTTTGTCGGAGGGGCATGTTGGTTGAGGCCCAGGTCCACACCGGACTGTAGCGCCACAAGAAGAACAAGAATGTATTCCCTCTTTTAAATGTTGCAAAGCCATTGACCATTGTCATCTGAGTGAACAATTTCGAGGACTTTGAGGAAGTTATGAGGAAGGAAATCTTCTCAAGTCTTATGTCGTTGGACAATCTATCAATGGCAGAGACAGCCGCCCATACTCCTAAAAGTACTGTCTTTACCAAGCTAAAAAACAACATCGGCATGTTTTAAGCGTTTTTTTGAGACCCATATGTGGTAAAGGCGGGCAATGAAATGTCTGCTTAGATCTCGATACGGGACAGGACTTTCCTTTAAACCACGGCGAGTTTGGAAAATATGAGCTCTCTCACAAGCTTAGCTGCTCAATTGCAAGCTTAGTCGATTTCACCAGATATGTTGCAAAGAGTGATCGGCTGTTGGACCGAGGAACTGTGCTGTGGCTAAAGGTCTACCGCTACTTGCAGTTACTTGTGGGAGGACAAAATGTCAACAAGAGAAATAATTCAAGCCGGTGATATATCAGTAACTAAGCACGAAAATAAAACGCAGACTTTCTTTCACCTGTCCCTGCTCCTTTGAACTGAAGAGGCTTTGAACTGAGAAGCTCTCGGAAGACTAAGCTGGGTTTGTTAAACAGCTTGCTCATTTCAGTTCTTCTTTGTGGCGCAAAAATTTGAACATCACCTTAAGCTGATGAGGAAGACTAAATTATTTTTGAGAGGAAAGGTCTACGCGCGACTCTTGGTCCTGTTTGCGTTTGCGGATAAAATTCAACAACGCACTTTATGGACTGAACGGCGGTATGCTTAGATGACAAAGCTTGAGATGGCTAACCTATGTAGTGCATATGGACATTACTGCGGCGGACCGAAAAGTCTTCGAATCCGAGCCGTTGAGACAAGGAAACAGAGGAAGCCCACGGCTGAGATGGCGCACACAAGCGGAGAAGTACCTGAAGCAACTTGGAGTACGCAACTGGAGGCAACTGGAGACCACAACCAATTCGCACTGCGCAACTGGAAGCAACTGTCGAGAGATCGTGACGGCTGGAAAGGCATACTGAACTTGTCCCTTAAGCCGAAGTCCGGACTGAAACAGCACACGAAGAAGAAGAAGAAAAAGAAAATATATAAAACATTGAAAGAAGATTATTCGCTGGCAAGACACTCCTGTCAACAGAGGAAGCGAGAACTGTTTAAGTATGGATATATACTCATTTCAGAGCCTGTTTGGGCCTGAAACCCGCTTGAGTATTGCAATTTTTTTGAGCAAGAAGATATGCCTTATTTTGAATTATTTTTAAGACAAACGAAGGATGCAGCAGGATAAAATCAAACCCTGCTTGGTCTCATGCCCAAAGATTTGCGAACAATCAGACACCACATGAATGCTTGAATCGACGGAAGACAAATTTTTGTCATCCGGTGGCATTGGAAGGGAATCGCGGCTACTAAGTGGTAAAAGCCTCAATTCTTTACCTTAACTTTAGCTACATAGCTTGACTTTTTTTAGAAGTAGGCCGTCGTGGCGTAGTAAGTAGGGTGCGACGCTCACACGCCGAAGGCCCGAGGTTCGATTCTCTGCTGAACACCTCGAATTTTTCACTCAAAAAATAATACTGTCTAAGAAAGCTTCTAAACCTTCGCCGTTCGGAGTCGGCAAAAAACTGTAGGTCCCTTCTACTCGTGAGAGAACAGTAGCGCGCACAACACGAGTAGTTGATGAGATTTCCTGTGGAGGTTTTTTATAATTGACGCGAACTAAAGGGATTGTTTATACCCTTAAATGACTGGAATTAAGTCACACCACGGGCCGAAGGTAAAGAGGAAGAAAGGGAAAGGGGGTACCGATGCACTTTGGCTTAAAATGCCTGTGGATTGGAATTGGGGGGAAAAATTGGGCTGGGAAGAGCATTCCATATTCGTGTGGTGCAGCTGAAGAACGAGTCTCTAAACTTAACTGTACGTCCCATGGAGGGCTTAATGATGAACGGGTTAGCATTCCTAGCGAGGCGGGTGTTGCGGGTGAATTCTTGAAGGGGAGAAATGCAGTTGGCTAACTCGTTAAAGCATTTTTTGTTAAAATAGCGATGAAATAGTGAAAGAGACTCAACATTTCGTCGATGTTCTAGCGAGTCGATTGACTTCGCAGCACTATTATCACCATAAAGTTTTGTCGCTCGGTGTTGGATTCTATCTAATAGGTGCAGAGCAGTCTAAGGAGTAGCGGACTAGATAGGAGCCTGGTACTCAGGCTTTGGGGGGATGTACGCCTGATATATTGTTGCTAGGTCAGAAGGGGTGAAGTGTTTCTTGCATCACTTTAAGAAACCTAGACATTTCGCTGCATTTTTGGCTATCTCAAATATGCGATCGTTCCAACTTAGTGTTGAGTTGATACACGTACCGAGGATGGAAAGTCGTTCAGTTTCAACAATGCAAGAGCCATTCATAGATAATGGCAGATTGTTTTGACAACGCTTGAGTGACAGTAGACAGCACTGAGTTTTGGAAGCATTAAATTCTACTCTATTCTTTTTACTCCAACCAATTATGCTGTCAAGATCGGAATTTATTGAGCTTAACATACGATGCCGTTCCAAGTCAATGGTCGAAAAAGAGGGACGGGAGCCGAGGAACGAAGGAGTGATTTGGATTAGAAGTGACAGACAACAGATCATTTATGAAAATGAGGAAGAGTGTCGGAGACAAAACGGAGCCCTGGGGAACACCAGCATTAATATGGTAAATATCAGACTTGAACCCATCCAATACAACTTGTATTGAACGGTTCGAAAGGTATTTTCTAATCCATAGAAGAAGGGACTCATCGACGCCAAAAGCACGCATTTTCGACAAGAGAGCTTGTTGTTAGACTCTGTCAAAAGCTTTTGAAATATCAAGTGCAACGATCTTGCTCTATCCTGCATTGTGCAAAGATTGGTTTCATTTTTCGGTGAGAAAAGCCATCAAATCGGTACTGGACCTATTGCTGCGGAAGCCGTATTGCCGGTCATTAAGAAGCTTCCGAGTTTCAAGATATGATATTTTATAAGCTGATAATGTATCAGCGTTTACATGACCTTGGAAAGTAGGGACGTAAGTGCTATGGGTCGGTAGGAGGTGGGTGAAGATGATTCGTCATTTTTAGGGACGTGCTGGACAAATGCTGTTTTCCACTTACTCCACTTACTTCCACTTACTAGACTGTCGCGCCAACAATTATTATTATTAAGCGGTATTTAAGCGTGGGGAACAAAACGGAGGAATATGCCCTTCAGTATTTCAATGAAAGAGTGGTGATCTCGAGAGCTAGTCTGAATGCACCTACCTTTGCCTCCTAACACAGTAATACAAGGCCGCTGAACTCTAGATATAGGTTAGCCTATACCCTGGGACTTGCTGAACACAATTATATTTGTTCTTCTACTCTAAGCATCTCCTGAAGTTGTGGTTGACAAGAGAGCGCGTGGCTGTTTTCCACCGCCTATCCTTAGAAACTTTACACGCTTGAAATTAAAATTGATTTTCAATCACCTAATCTGACACGTTCCGATTATTGCACTTCCATGTAGGGAGACTGTTACACCTTTGATCGCTGAATTCCCAGATTGTCTTCCATCCCTAATTTCGGTGAACAGGTGAGGTATGAGCTCCAGCCTGCGCCTCTGTATGTACCTTTATGAAGTTCCTATGAATTGATTTCACTTACTGTCTGGGACTTTGCATTCTACAACACGAAATCCAATAACAACGTAATAGTTTAGACAGCAGTTTGTGTACTCCTTCGTTTACCATGTTAGCAGAGATATGAAACTTGAATAATAAACACGTTAAACTGGATATTTGGCATGGATGCAACGTTCCTAAAAACCATAAAAATAATGATGATAATAATAATTGGATGGCGCGACAGTCCACCGGCGGACCAGGCCCTAGCTTGCTTATCAACTACTCGAGTTATGCGCGCAACTGTGCTCTCACGAATAGAAGGGTCTTCAGTTTTTTGCGCCTCCGAACGGCAAAATTTTCAAAAGTCTTTTTTCCTAGACAATTATTACCCCTTGAGTGCTGTCAGCAGCTCGAAAGAGGTGGTGTTCAACCGGGAAACAAACCTGTTCTTCGGTGTGCGAGCATCGCTTTCCACCCACTTCGCCACCGCAGCCACAAACCATAAGACTAGACGACTAATAGACCCAAGTACCAATCTGAGCTCAATCATGAGGGACGATTACTCCAAATTTGAGAATGATGTCTTTCCAACAGATCTGCCGATCTGTGTTTACCTTAAATTGGAATTCACACAGAGTCAAGAACTTCCAAAATCAACGAGGTTCACCGACTTTGTTCGCGATTTTGGCTAGCAAACCTACGATACTTTCAGAAGAAGGCGTCCCCCGATTCAGATCCGAAACAAAGTTTCAGGGGAAAGCTGAACTGCCATGGCACGAAGTTCCCTTGGCACATACGTCTGGAAGTTGTCATCCAACCAAATTGCCTTTCATCCACCGGTTTAGTTCCATTCATACTAATCACGGTGATTCACAGATCCAGTCACATCGTATAGATCTTAAAGCACAGAACTACCCTCACCCAGTCCCTCAAATAGTTTGCGGTCAATGTCCAACAAACAATACGAAAACTTGTCGGCAAATGCAAGCCCCGCAAATGCCCCGTAGACAACTGAAATTGATGGCAGTTGCAAGTGTGCGGCGACGGCGGTTGCCGCAGATCTATAAATCACTTCAATATTATGACTCTCATTTAGCATCCAACGAATGCCATGGCAATATACGCCCATGGCCCATAAAAATAATCTCCTCCCTCTCTAATGGTCACCAGTCCACCGACAATCACACAGCATCCTAAACAAAGCCAGCACTATACTCTCCAGAGTTGAGCCAATTTGTCAGTCAAAATTACTAGACACGATGCTACTGAGTCTGTAGTACACTCTCCGTGCAGTGCAGGTACCCCGGTCGGTAGGGGAAATATCTCCTTCTGGTCAAATCACTTCGATCAGAATTCATCCACTCTAATGGCTGTCTTCGAGTCTCTACGCATAGCAGATACGGCGAAACATAAAAACCCGACAAGATATCGATTGAAGTCTTCATTTGCTGTGTGTATCCGTTTCGGTGAGCCATTAAGAGACCCAAGCGTGGGGGAGAAAAATACGGCACCAAACCCGCTGTGACATCGTTCGATTTTTTCCCCCGCCCCCGGCTCTAGCAACCGGATACAGAGTATCCTCCGTCTTTATGTGTGACAGTTTCATACCGGAACAGTCGACTATTCGATGTCGCTGCGTATTGTCTTACCATCTTTCCCAAGGAAGGACAACTGATTTGCTTTCGTTTCGTATTTGCGTCCCATCAAGAGTGTCCTTGAAACCCAACGGATATCGCATTCCAATGGCCCCGCCACCGATTTGACCGTTTTGTCAATGTGCTGCGAGGATATGAATTACTTCCACCAAGTTTCGGGTTGAATTTTACGAAAGTTCGCCTCAAATTGCGATGGCATTTTAATATTTGAACAGTTTGCTCCCTCGTTTCGGACCCAGCATGTGAGGGATGCAATCTATCTCTCAGTTGCTCGCCAAATCGATTTTTATGCCAAAACACGTTTACTGGACACAGGGCTGCGAGCTGAGTTACACGTACCCACGCCTTGGGAAGGGGGACGATAATGGTGAAATATTCACAGCAAAGTCCTCACCGGTTGGCAGGTGAAACAAGAAACAAAAACTCTGCGCCCGATGGGAGAGAATGCTTTCAAGGAATGAACAATTTTTCACGCAAAACTTTGCACAAATTGTTTGCGATTTTAATTAACTTTTGCCTAAGTTGGCAGGTCTAATTCGGACGGTAATTGCAATTTGTTCTCAAATTAGATTTTAGAGGGGAGAAAAGGGCAGGGAATTCGCGAAATTGTGTGGTCCATTTGTTGATAGTTCGGAGTGGAGTTCAAGTTGCTTTAGCGGACAGCTGACAGCCCATCGGAACATTATTATTTGAGCGACTGCTGGAAAACAATTAACAGTTGACTTGGAAGAAGTTCTGGCTTTGAGACATCTAATCAGGAGACGGGCCAGTGGAAAATTGCTCTCAATTCCTCGGCAATCAAACCAGGGAGCAACGTGTTTCATCGTCTACTCATTAATCATGTGCAGTGCAGTTTGTGGAAGTTCCAGGACTGAGGCGGCTTTCGGCCATAACCTTGAATCAAATACGTAAGTCTGTTGAAAGCACGTGGAAGGACGAAGTGGGGAGCAACTGCAGTTTTAAGGGGAAGTTTGTACATACTCAAGTGCACTTCGATGAAATTTAGTCAATCAATCATCAAAAGATAAATGTAATCCGCTGACTGGAGAATATTTGAAGAAGGAGTGACTTGACTGTAACAGAACCTACAAGAATCAGCATGACTGTGAATCCCGCTTTAGTCATCATTTTCATCTCCTTGGCGTAACCTTGTTAAATCGAAGCATTTGAGGAAATTAAAGCAATGCATCTCGATGTCCCGCATATGGAAACCACGAGCACATTTACAGCGATGCATTCCTTCAACCACTCGGTGCCACATTTCGGCCGAAACGGCTGCTTTTCTCGTTCCATGTTGGGTTTGTGCTTTTCCAACGATTCGGACTTGTTTGCGTGAACCAATTACTTAACGTAATTTCATAGAAATGAGTTCTGCGACATTAAAAAGTTCGAACGAGGTGGCCAATCGACTGGTCCATTTCTTGGGATTACACGCTCACTATGTGGGCTTCATTAAATCGATTGTAACGTGTGGCATCACATGTTGAAACCACATGTCGTCCACGTCCATATCACCCAGTTCCGGCCAAACATAGTCAGAAGTCATGGAACGATAACGCCAGTCATTCCACTTCACGTGACCTAAAATATGACTCAATAACGCCACCGGCATGCAAACCACATGAAGTGGCGATAATGAGGGTCATGTGAATCTTCATTCGGCCAAAAACGCAAATTTCTCTTTCTGACGAACCCATTAAGCCAAAAAAGAGCTTCGTCACTGAAAACAACTTTGCGATGAAATTCAAAATCCTGATACATCTTCCCCAGAACCAAATCGGAGAACGTACGTCTATTCAAATGGTTGATTCAATACTTGAGTCAACTTGAGTTTGTATGGATCAAGATCCTTACGCAATATACGCCAATATGTGGTCTGCTCGGTGAATAATCCTGAAGAACGCCTTGGAATTGTCTAATTTTAATTATCTACTACGAACACCTTAACTGTAAAGACCTTCTTCACTTCGAAATTTTGTCCCACTAACAGGGCTATATCGCACACCGAATACGTAGACTTAGTTTGTTGCCCTATATTTTTTAATACCTATTTACTTCGATGGGAATTACAACCGAACTTAGAGTTAACGCACTTAAGGTTTCGATTTCCGACTACGAATCTCTGTAAAAACAAAATTTTAATTTACAAGCGTTGCCTGTTTAGGTCTGTTAGTTTGTTATGATGAAAATGTAAAATTTGTCTGGAAAGATTGACAGTGACAGTTTGTCACTTTTGTTGTTTTACACAAAAAAAAACGGCCATCATAATTCACCAAAATATACTTGGCCACACTTTGCTGACATTTGCGTCGATACATTTGTGTGCTTCCTTCTTTCATATGTGAGTGAGATAGCCATTAGTTATTTGTGGTGAAAATGAAAGAGATAGCGAAAGCAAACAAGTTTTTTTTTCGTTTGTCAGATGAATGAATTTAACCCTAGAATGCATATGGAGTGCTGTCACACCACACTTCAAAATTCAAACTATTATATTTTTGAAAATAAAAGTCGTTACTTTTCAAGAGTGCCATGACTTTTATTTATTTCGTTACTTCTTTGCATGTAATAGATATTTATTCCGTTTTGTCTCTTCGGACTGAGTATACTGGTGCCATTGGGATATACTGAAACCCCGAATGTGTTAAAGTGGCATTTATTGTGAATTTTAAGTGATTGATTTTTTTTATTTTTTTGAACTTTTAAGCGGTAAGTTAGTTGAATGTTCTCAAAATCAAGTTTCAAAATATATATGTATAAGCTGTAGGACTTCATACGTGTTGTTAAAATTGTGCAATATGTCGCGAAAGGCTTGCTACGATGAGGAAGAAATTAGGAAACTCCTTTTAGAAGTCGGTGATGACACTGAAACGGACAATGAATTCTCCTTGGATGACGTCAAGGTGGATTCCGAGGAAGAAGACGAAATCGGAGCAAGTGACTGTGAAGATGGCGAAAAAGTTACAGAAGGAATGTATCACTTGGGAGTCATCTTGGGGAAAAAAGGAAATGTTGCCTATGAGATATTTCTATGGTATGCTTGATCAGGCGGGCATCAATTCTTTAGTTATGTATTCGATTGGAAACAACTATAAAAATAAAAAAATTAGACGGGTCACCTTTCTGCATAATTTAGGATTGTCTTTGGCAAAACCTTATATGCAAAAGCGTTTGGAACAAAATATCCACAGTCATTTGAGGTTTACCATTGAAAAAGTCTTACGAGAATATGTTGAAGACGATCTACAAAATTGTGAGGACGTTTTGTCGGTAGAACCTCAAAGAAAGATTCCAAAGCAAGGACGATTTTTCTTATGTCCTAGGAATCGAGATAGAAAATCAAAAACAGCATGCAGTACTTGCCAAAGGCATATTTGTCAGGACCATCGTAGCGAAATGTGGCCGCCGTGGCGTAGTGGGTAGTGTGCGACGCTCACACGCCGAAGGGTCTAGGTTCGACTCCCAGCTCAACACCAATTTTTCGAATATTTCACGGCACCACCTCTTTCGACCTGCTGACAACACTCAAAAAGTAATAACTGTCTAAGAAAGCTTCTCAAAAGTCGCCGTTCGGAGACGGCAAAAAACTGTAGGTCCCTTCTACTCGTGAGAGAACAGTAGCGTGCACAACACGAGTAGTTGATGAGCAAGCTAGGCCCTGGTCCCCCTCTGGACTGTAGCGCCAACAATTATTATTATTATCGTAGCGAAATGTGCCTTAGCTGTATTTATATGTCAAAAAAACAAAACTGAAAATATAACGGCAAGGATTGTAGATTCAAATATTTTTGTATATACTTTTATTGATATGAATGTGTACTTTCAGAATCAAGATAATAAGTTAATCTTGAAACTTGAAAAGTTGTATTTTTCTGAACTGGACGAACGAAACTCGTTATAATTGAATCACTGGATTTAACTTTTTTAATTTTCTTTTTTTTTATTTAAGGGTTGTGAATAAACAGCTGTTTTTTTAGTGAATTAATATACAAAATACATTATTTTCAAATAAAATAAATACATTTTGAAATTACGTGAAATTATTTGCTGGTATTCTTAACCCAAAGAATTGGGGTGCTCAGGAACTCCATGTGTGTTAACGTTACTCAAAAACCCTTATGCGTTCTAGGTTTAAGAATGAATTTTTTGACAAATCAGAATAAATTATCGATAACACATATAGACTTCTGATTGGAAGCATTGTTATTATGCCTCTTATGAAATAAGCGGCAACTTAAGGGAATACAGGATTTTTTGTTTGTGTAATTTACATGCAAACTGAAATTCGAGATTATATACATTTGCAAAAAAACACACCTAATATTTCATTTTATAGTTTAAAACAAAGTTCGACACAACGTTAGCCAGAGTCAATGTCGAAACTTTTCGATGGGCGAGTACTCTATAAGCTGGAGTATCACACATGTGTATGAACTTAAAGCACATTTTTTCCTATAACAGATTTTCGAAAACTTTCTGTAAAGGAAACAATTTATTTATGGTGCCTGTGCTTGAAGTCAATTCCTTCGTTAGGCAAAGCTGTTTTCTGCATCTCACCTTTCTATGTCGAAAAGGAACAAATTCTATTTTCTTAACAGAATTAAAAACCTTTGAAAAATGTTAAAAGCACACTTCCTGTCAAGTGGAGATAAACGAATGTGTATTAAATATGTTGCGGAGCATTAGGGTAAGTGCGGTGTGGAATTATTTAAAATAGAGTCGAATTGGAAGTCACTTGTTTTCCTCAATGGCATCCAAAAGGTCGGACTGAGTATTGAGCTGTGTTATACGATACGAAATACTGACAAGGCACCTCATCTCCAAAATTTATTTAAATCCGAAGCACGATATATACTGCAACATGTAATCCACTCATAAGTATTGTTTTTCAGCTGATGGCTCATTATCTGCCCAGGGCTCATTACTTAACTGCAACAAGAAAATAATTCTGGAATTATCCGTTGATGCCATTTCTGTCCCACTATAAGGGCAATCAACTTTTCAAGTCCTTAGTAATTATTGTGTTCCTTTGCAAAGAAAATTTTGAAAAAGGGGGGTTAATAAGCTAAGATGAAAAGCGTAAGCATTGCTGTTCCACAAGCGTCTTCCATACATTTTTTAAATTACTGACTGGACAATCCATCAACTAAAGAGGATACTCTCAGTCACTCCGCTAAAAAATGTCTTAATTGAGGAAAATTATAAATTGTCGATCTCAGAAATGATCAGGCTAAAGGCAAAAGCTGACATTGGCACAAAAGTCAAACGGTTTGAGATTAAATACCCAGCAATCACGTGCGTTGTTGTCACTTTGAAATATGAAACGCGGATCGAAGAAACGGATCAATTTTCGTCGGTGTATTGACAATAACTAATAATAATAATTGTTGGCGTGACAGTCCACAGGAGGACCAGGGCCTAACTTGCTCATCAATTACTCGTGTTGTGCGCGCTACTGTTCTCTCACGAGTAGAAGGGACCTACAGTTTTTTTGCCGACTCCGAACGGCGAAATTTGAGAAGCTTTCTTGGACAGTTATTACTCTTTGAGTGTTGTCAGCAGCTCGAAAGAGGTGGTGCCGTGAAATATTCGAAAAATTGGTGTTGAGCTGGGAATCGAACCTACATCCTTCGGCGTGTGAGCGTCGCACTCTACCCACTACGCCACGGCGACCACTATTGACAATAACTACTAGCAGAAAAATCATTTAAACAAAATTGTAAATAAATATGCCACAAAAAAAAGAATTGCACTCTTTTTGAATCGCATAGCTTTGCGCATAGTTCCTACGCCACGCTTTATGACAGCATCCAATATATGTAACATGCGAATGAGAAAATATACGGAAAAGCAAAAATGAAAGACAGAGTGTTTTGAAAAAAAGTTCAGTTAACGTACGTAGTCGAGATAGGTCGCAGTAAATAAAGTGTGTAAGTTATTTTTATTTTTACATATAAAATATGCACCTTTGCCATAAAGTGCAATTTTGTCATGAATTCACGCCACCAAGCCGCCATGCCGTTGCTACAAATGTTGCGTACATTGAAAAGCCGATGAGGAAACAAAGACACAGTGTGGTTCATAAATATAGGATTCGGCTTAGTTATAAAATAATGTTTAGCACACTCAGGAGATGATTGTTAGTATTCATTAGCATGAAATAAGAACGCAGAGTTTATTCTATTGTTCAACGCACATAGAAGACGTGTAAAAGCAATCATCTGAAAGGAACAATAACGCTCTGCGTATCATCTTAAGTGCTACTAATAAGGTATCCCTTGCCATTTGTCGAGTTGTGAAGTTTCAAGGCTGGCATTTCATTCATACCAGATAGTGTCTGATTCTTGTGTAACGTCTACAACTAACTGTCACCGACTTTCGCAGAAAACATTGTGAAAGATCACTTTCCTCCTCTATATCTAGATGTTATATCGCCGTATTAAGTAATGCCATAGTAGGACACTTAATAATACCGGGACATACAGGGGGCGCCGGTAACAAAAATTAATAATTAAGTATTAATTTTTTTGTTTTGGCTAGTTAGTGGCGCTTCCTATATATACCGGGACTTATTGGGTGATGTGTTATGTTCAGAAAGATCAGAATATTGCAATACTAATATTCACATTTGTATGCAATGAGTATACTAAAGGAACACCGAAGAACGCTGCGATGGTTAATTCAAAGTTCTTCACTGTGGGAGGAGAAGGTAACTCTGAGTTATTTTAAAACAATAGGAAAAGTTTCATGAAGCGCTTCGCTTACGCTTCAGAAGTAAGACTAACCTTTTTCAGAAAAGGAGAACCAGTTGAGTGAGACAACTTCCACTTGCAAGATTTGAGATGATACCCTTTAAACTAGTCAAACTAATCTTTATAAAGAAGTGTTCAGGTTCGATTCCCAGCTGAACACCTCGAATTTTCCACGCCACCACCTCTTTCGAGATGCTGACAACACTCGACGTGTAATAACTGTCTAATAAAAAGCTTCTCACACTTCGCCGTTCGGAATCGGCAAAAAACTTTGGGTTTCTTCCAATCGTGAAAAAACAGTAGCGCGAATAGTTGATGAGCAAGCTAGGCCCTGGTCCCCCTGTAGACTGTAGCGCCACCCAATTGATTATATAACAGAAAAAGCCTAAACTTTAGAAATTTTAAAAATTGATTAACCAGAATAGAGAGACCGGATGACAATCTTCGCAGCCCCTACTTCCCTTTTTGCACTTTTTTCCCAAACTCCAAATTTGACACTGCAGACTTTGTCAGAAAAAAAGCTCTATTTCACCCCCTACTTCACTAAAACACCAACCAACTGGCAGAAAACCTTTCCCGCAAGTTGTCACATCAAGTCCCGATATAAGCCAAATTAATGAATATTTTCAACAATAGTCCACAAGCACATTGCCGTTCTCCCCGTCATATTGCAGATAACTTAACGAACATTTTCCTTCCTCCAAAAATTGTTTTTCTCTTCTTCTTCCATACATCTCACCAAATATCATCTCCGAAACCAGTTACCACCGACAAACAACATCTCGGAATGTCAAGTGATCGTGCCTCAGAATTTATTTACGATGAGCAAACACTCGTTTAGATCCGCGAAGACGGTGTCAGTGATGCTGGCGCACTTTACTTGACTGACGTTTAGCTCGAAGCACCGGGCAATTCACTTTCGTAATTACTATTCCATCCGACAACCACAGGGTGGTGGCCAGCCGCCGTCCGTCGCCGGTTTACAAGTCATAAATCTGACACGATTTGTCAGGGTTTGGTTACATCGCATACGTCATGCATCAATTAGATTGTTTCCACTTGAGGGTAGCTCTAGGCACTGTGAGCCGATGGGGGAGCTGCTTAAGTGCTGATGTTACGGTGTAGTGTTTTCTCGCTTTGCGTGAAATGGTGGCGTTACTATGGTTACACTCCTTATTTGGTTTCGATGGGTGTACATAATTGAGGTAATGGCGAGAGGAAACTTCCGGCCAATTAAATAAAGTTTGTGTACACTTTGCGCGGTGTGTGTGTGGAGACAGATACGCGTTAGCGTCACGATGTGGAGTGTCTGCGAACACGTTCTGCGGCTCGCTTGATTTTACGCGATGTAATAAATGGTTAGTGCGCATTAACGATTTACGATAAATGTATACAAGGACACTGAAGGTACTTTAAGAATAGGAGACTTCGAGGAATTTCATCACTTACCACGTTTCCAAACGCCCTTCAAAACGTTCCCAAGAAGACAAACAAACTTATCGACTGATTCGGAGCAATCACCTTCACCGCGCTGAAGTGACTGAAAACTTCTGGTCAACCAAAACAATAGAGACATTCATTCACTTGCTCTCGTGCCCAATTGAAGTCTCACGGAGATGTAGGAACGAGAGGAATATTAAGCAGCCTAGAGGTAACAGACAGCGAGAGACGTATCTGGAATTTGTAATGCCATCCGGAACACATGTTGAAAAATGGTTCTCCAGAGGCAAAGAATCGTAGGACACAAGAAATACGCAAACGGGGAGGTGAGAGGAATTTCTTAAGTCTGGTATTTGCGATAGTTTTGCTGTAATCTGTTTACAAAGTGTGCCCCCGCGGGCGTCAGACTTTGTAAAACGGAAAATAATGATCGGGTATAACTGCCTCGTTTACATTTGATGAAGTGTGGGACTTTGGCACCTCCCGCAAGTGAAGGCGATTGTCGGAGATAACAAGTTGAAGAGCAGTACTTGACAATTGAAAGATAGAAACGATATCATTGATAGGTTCTTTAAAGTACTTTTAAGTGCTCGTACTGAGAAGAAGTTCGGTTGCAGCTGGCGGAATGTGGGATGCCCACTTTTAAAAAGACGGGAGGATGATTGCTTGAACCTTAGGGAATTTTGCTTGATGTGCAGAGGAAGGTAGAGCAAATTGGAAAATCCCATCTTATCCGCAACGGTTTGAGGAATAATCTTGAAATGCAATAATTGTCCCAGCTTGCGTTGCACGCGTCTCGAGAAGATCTTACGATGAACTCAACAGGTTGTGAGGTGACACGTGTCTTGGAAGCATCTTCGGTTAGAAATGCTTAAATGGCATATGTATGTGATGAATATCATATGTATGGATGGAAAGACTTCTCAATCAGTTAAAAATATTCACCATTCACTGGAGGAAGTCTTAGCTGGAGATGTCTGTCGGTGAAGACCAAAGCTTAATCTCTTTGGGAGAACACAAAAACTGGACCAGGAAGGATAGTGCATATGTAAAGGGAAGAAGACAGCGTTTAGAACGCGACACGCTTTAAGAGGACTTATTATGTCCATTAGACATTTTATGACAATTTATATAATTGGGTGGGGCGACAGTCCACAAATGGACAGCGGCCAAGCTTGCTCAAATACTACTAGTGTTATGCGCACTACTGCTCTCTCACGAGTATAAGGGACAATTTTTGCCGACTCCGAACGGCGAAATTTTAAAAGTTCTTTTTGTTTTGAGTGTTGTCAGCAGAACGAAAGAAGTGGTGCGGTGAAAAATTCGGGGTGTTCAGACGGGAATCGAACCCAGACGGTGTGAGTTTCGCACTCTACCCTCTGCCCTACGGCGCCCATTACTATTTTTACTATTTACGGAGCAAGAACATTATGTTCTTCTTCTTCTTTTTGTGGCACTAAAGTCCGGGGTGGACCTGGGCCTCAACGAACATGCCTCTAAAGCCAGCACGGTCTCTCACCAGCTGCCTCCAGTTTCGCACTCCAAGTTGGTTGAGGTCCTACTCCACTTGCCACGCCGTCCTCTGTTGCGTTGTTCCAATGGCTCAGCTTCGAAGACTTTTCGGGCCAGAGCAGTGATATCCATACACTCTACATGGCGTTGCCACTGTATCCATTGTATTTGTAGACGCTTGACCAGGCGCTTGTCGCTGTACAGCCAATAGAGTTCGTCGTTAAATCTTCTCCTACAGATGCCATCAACGCAAACAGGACCAAAAATCGCACGCAAAACTTTCCTCATAAAAAGACTAAGGGCTTCCACGTCCATCTTTAGCAACGTTCAGGTTTCCGCGCCATAAAGTAGGACTGGGATGATCAGGCTGTTATATAAAGCGAGCTTAGTCCTTCGAAATAGGGCTCTATTATTCAATTGCCTCTTGAGCCCAAAGAAACTGCTATTGGGAAGAGTGATTCTGCGTTTGATTTCGGTACTGACGTTGTTGTCTCTATTTACCGCGGAGCCGAGGTAGACAAAATCCCTGGCTACCTCGAAGTTTCTGCTGCCTAGTGTGGCGCTCTGTCCGAGACATCGATATTGTGTGTCCTTCCTTGATGACAGCATGTGCTTATTTTTGCCTACATTTACCGCCAGACCCATTTTAGCCGATTCCGCTTCAATGCTAGCAAACGCCTCATTGACGGCTCGCTGTGTTCGTCCAATCACGTCAATGTCATCAGTTCCATTCCTGGACTAAATACTGTGCAATTTTCATGGCATCACACTTTTCGGGCAGTTGACAACAGTCAAAATGTAATTACTGTCTGGGAAACAAGAAATGCGCATATGAATTAGCCAGTTGCATTCCTCCCCTTCAATAATTCACCCGCAATACACGCCTCGCTAGGAATGCCCCACGTACAGTCAAATTGAGAGACTCGGTCTTTAACCGCACTACACGAATCTGGAATGCTCTTCCCAGCTCGATTTTTCCTCTTCATTAGAATTCACAGGCATTTAAAAGCAATGTGCATCGGTACCTCCTCTCCCTCTCTACCTCTATACCTTCGGCCCGTGCTGTGACTTGATCCGGTCACTTAAGTGTACTCGCAACCCCTTTTGCACGCGTCAATTATAAAAAAAAGAGCTTCCCAAACTTCGCCGTTCGAGGTCGGAAATAAACTGCAGGTCCCTTCACCTCGTTAGAAAAAAGAAGCATACACAGCATGAGATGTTCCTAAGGGAGCTAAGCCTTGATCTCCTTGTGAATTCGTTATGCATATCTATAAGTTGAATATGATGTCAGAGATCAGTAATTGAATGTACTTTTCGAAAAATTTCGCAGATTAAGGTCATGAGCCTCAAGTATTTTTTATTATTATTACTTCAATGTTTGGGCGTCACTTTATCCAATGCAGAAAATTATGTTTTAGTTGGATAAACATGAAGGGAGCACTATCAACGACATAAAATTATACCGAGACAGAGTGGATAAAACGCAAAAAAGACATATCTGGGAAATTAAATGTCACATCAAAGGCGGGAATAAATTTATTTAAGACAAATTTACAAAAAAAAAATGGTCACCGTGGGGTAGTGGGTAGAGTGCGACGCTGACACGCCGAAGGGTGTAGGTTCGATTCCCAGCTCAACACCAATTTTTCGAACTTTTCACTGCACCACCTCTCTCTAGCTGCTAGAAACACTCAAAGAGTAGTAACTGTCTAAGAGAGCTTCTCAAATTTCGCCGTTCGGAATCGGCAAAAAACTCTAGGTCCCTTCTACTGGTGAGAGAACAGTAGCGCGCACAACACGAGTAGTTGATGAGCGAGCTAGGCCCTGGCCCCCCTTTGGACTGTAGTGCCAACAATTATTAATTATTAAAAAAAACAAAATTTGTATTAAACTGGCAGGTGAAAATTGCACGAAGCAAACGAAAAGCTAAAAAAACAATAAAGAGGGGAATTCCCTTTTAGACTAATGGTTTGACAATAAAATGGATGCCAAATTTGCATTAAATTAAACGAATTAATTTTTTTTAGGTCGACTTTACACTTTGCCGAAAGAGTGAAATATTTTAGGTCTTTAAAAAAATAGGAGTATAATTTTAAAAAGAGGACTGCGGGAGTACGGGGGTGTTGAAAGTAGTACAATACTCCTATGGAAGTATTTTCGGCCACACTGCGTGGGCCCCATTTTCCCCCGAGAGTAATGTCAGCCACAACACAAGCTGAACAAGCTAGACATGTGTCCCCTGTGAACATTTTCTCAGCTTATTTATATTTTTTGGGGAATTTGTTGTGTTTGCCAAAAGCGTGAATTTAACCCATTGCTGTGTACAATTTCGTTATTTAACTGAATCTATTGAAGAAAACGTCCCAAGTTGACTGCCAGAAAGAGTCTTATCCATTTTGGGCTTGTTCGATAGCTATTTTGCTTCGATTAAAATGATCTTGTGTGTCCGTCGTTACAAGGCGTCTACTGCAAGCTGTCTTAATGAATAAAAACATGTGGACTACACTTGTGTTGATACTGTAACACCTACTTGTTTGTTTGTTTCTTCTATGAAAACTGATTTAAAGCAAAAGAGCTAAGGACAAACTTTAAACGTAGTAATTAGATCACAAAAAGTACAAAATTGGAATTGAAAAAATCACTGTGAAGCCCCTTTTTCGAAGACGAACTGTTGCAGCTCAAGGCTGTTTGGATTGGCATTCCGCCCCGACACCTAATTTAATTTATCTTCACTTTTGCCAAACTTTCATTTTAAATTTCCACCCATTCCTCAACGAAAGCAATAAACTCTGCTTTCCTTCCGAAATAAATTCACTAAATTTGTCGCCCGGCGTGACGTCCAAATATTAATAGTTTTTCTATTTCCAACTTCTCAACTGAGTATGCAGATGTCAAATTTGACACCTCGCCCAGCTCGTCTGTCGAACGAGTTTTCCGTTATGCAAGCCAGTTGGATTCTGGATATGTATGCGTTTCTGAATTTCGAAATCAAGACAAAACTAGACGCCGCCGCGCCGCTTCGTCGTGAGGTAGGTTATAGCGACGAATGTGGAACGTATCATGGAAGCACAGCGGCTGACATTGAACGGATGGCATTCCGAGTGATCGATGAGCCACTATACTGTTAAATTTTATTTTTAATTCCTGTATTTGTGAGCGTTTGAGAGGAGAGCACATGCATGTGGTTTCATTTAGAATGTCGGTATTCTCTGTTCGAAACGAGGTGTGTTCGACCGAAAGTGCGTTTCGCCAAAATCAAATATCAGATGCAGAATGTTGACTTTGCTGTGTAAAGCGGAGCGAAATTTCATTACTCTTTGCTTTGGTGGAATCTTATGGACTCTCAGAAAAGCAAATACTCCATCGGGTTATGATTTTGAAAGCGTGCGTCGCTACGGAAGTCAGGGGAGAAATGCTATTGAATGCAGAGTACGAATCAAGAAATTATTTGAAGACTTGACATTGACTTTGCCAGTCAAATGCAAATCGAAATTTGGTATGCAAACAAGTGACTTCCGCATTGTCTTCTACAGTTGTGTTGTGTTCGTCAAGAAACTGGGGACTACTTCGAATGAGTTCAGTCAAACTTTGTTTACAAGTTGGATTGTTGTTTAGAGAATTGAATTTCGATTTAAATTTTGTTTCTTTGGACAAAGTTCTCAAACAACGCAGAAGCCATCATCGTTGGGGTACACGTAGTTGCATCTGTCGGTCAGTGTGTATTCTCAGAGCTTTGCCAAAATTGATGGCGGCTGGGTGAAAAACCTATATTCCAGCATGCAAGAATTTTTTCAATTATTTTTAACTTTTAATTATAACTTTTGATGTTATATGGAAATTGACAACCAGGGTGAAAATAAAGTAAAGTTAATTCTAGAGGTTAAAGGAAAAACTTACATTTGTTCAGCATGGGAGGACCAGGGCCTAACTTACTCTTCAACTACTCATGTTGTGTACGCTACTGTTCTCTCACGAGTAGAAGGAACCTTCAGTTTTTTGCCGACTCCGTACGGCGAAATTTGAGGAGCTTTTTTAGACAGTTATTACTCTTTGAGAGCTTAGCAGCTCGAAAAATTCTAGGTGTTCAGGAATCGAACCTAGACCCATCGGCGTGTGAGCGACGCACTTGCCACGGCGGCCATAGGGAGGGATATAATAACAATAATTGTTGGCGCGACAGTCCAACAGGGGACCAAGGCCTAGCTTCCTCAAGAACTACTCGTGTTGTGCGCGCTACTGTTCCCTCACGAGTAGAAGGGACCTGCAGTTTTTTGCCGACTCCGAACGGCGGAGCTACCCACTACGCCACGGCGGCCACTTTTATACAATATTGTTTTAGAAAAATTATAACATTTCCGAATCTTTTCGGAATTAAGAGTAGACAAAACAGTAAAATTCCTTTAAAGTTGCAGAGTTTGGAGATTTTTTCTCTTCAACTTGTTAAGCAAAAGCATCTTTAAAAATAGACCGTGGCTGATGTGGTGTAATGGGAACAGTGCGACACTCACAAGCCGAAGGTCCAGGTTTGATTTTCATCTGAACACCTCGAATTTATCACGGTACCAACATTTCGAGCTGCTGACAACACTCAAAGAGTAATAACTGTCTAAAAAAGCGCTTCTTAAGCTCCGCCGTTCGGTGTTGGCAATAAACTGTAGGTCCCTTCTAAAGTGTTATTATTATTAGAAACAGACCGAATCGGGTGTGTGGATTTTTACTATTTTTCTCACATATATCTATTTGCTTTTTGCTATGTGTTTGGTGGAATTGGAAGGGAATCATCCATTATGATCTGCTCCCATACGGCC
Source organism: Eristalinus aeneus (assembly GCA_955652365.1). Classification (NCBI taxonomy): domain Eukaryota; kingdom Metazoa; phylum Arthropoda; class Insecta; order Diptera; family Syrphidae; genus Eristalinus; species Eristalinus aeneus. Next base: position 6,872,049 of record OY019131.1, on the reverse strand, counting down.
AGGTGCTCAATTCTTCCATTTTCTACGAACAACTGGACCGCTTGAAGCAGGCGATTGACCAGAAGAGTCCAGAATTGACCAACAGGAAGGGTGTAGTGTTCCACCAGGACAACGCCAGACCACACACTTCGTTGAGGACTCGTCAGAAGCAACAGAAGCTCGGATGGGAGGTTTTATCGCATCCAGCATATAGCCTGGACATAGCGCCAAGTGACTACAACCTGTTCCTGTCCATGGCAAACGTCCTTGATGGTGTGAAGTTGAACTAAAAAGATGCTTGTGGCTGTCCGAGTTCTTCACAAATAAGGAGGATGCTTCTACGAGGGGGTATTAAGTCGCCGTTTAGATCGAGACAGATTATCACACAAAATTTAAAGTAAACAAATATTTAAACTAAATCCGAAATAATAAATTTTTATGAAGCATTGAATGACGAGGAAAAAAGCGGAATGTACAACCTTATACAAGTAGTTCTTAAAGAAGGTAGGCACTTCGTCTTGGATAGTTAGGTTTTTTTTTTTGTTTGTTTGTCTGTGATTTTAAATTGTGGGTATCTTTTAAATATTTAAACGCCACATAAATGCTGGAAAGTTTTTCGTTGGCCATAAGTCAGTTTCGTTCAATGTATGTTTTCGTCATATGTGATTGGTCATCTAGAATGCCATTGCCATTGGAGTGTATATTTTTTGAACTCAACATTTTGAAGTGAATCTTTGTTCCATAACTCACTCTAACCCGAAGGCAAAGCTAAGTACAGGTATCAATCAAGTGTCTGCAAATAGCATAGCAGCCAAGAGTGAATTATTGTTATCCGTTATCCAGCTGTATAGTTACACGCATTATAATTAACACTTGGTGTATTCTCAGTGGGTGGAAACAATACAAGCATCACAAGGACAGACTAAACACATTTGATTTTTAATTTAAAAAATACTCCATATATTATTACTTTATCCCCAAGTTGGTTGTTGAGTTCATGTGATTGTTATAGGCTGTCGTTTGTTTTAAGGTCGAAAGCATTCCCTATTTGAGTTAGTTTTTGTAAAATAGACTTCATCATAATGCAAAGGATGAAGCTCATGCTCACATTTTCTTGTAGAAACTAGGGCAGCATTTATAAGGACGGTTTACTCTTATGTCATCTATGCACTATGAATTTGTTCTTTAGCGGGGGGCAAGATTTGAAGTACATAGTAGACAGGCATCATTACACTGAAGTTGAATATCTTGTCTCCCCAAAGTTGTATTTGTATATCACTACTGTTTCAAACTAGAAAATATTTGAGACGTAGGTTCCAAAAATTCTAAGGAGTCGATCTTCAAATTTCAAATATTCGGACAGAGAAACTGTAAGAAACCATACTTTCCCCAGACTCCCAGACTGTTACAGACTAAATATTCGCTTTTTATAACCACAAAAACGTTTTCAAGCCTTCTTCGGTAAGCAAATCCTCGGTATGTGTACCAACCCAACAATTAGTTGGAACGATCACATGTTTGAGGTCGCCAAAAATGCTTCGAAATGTCTAGGCTTCCTTAAACGATGCAAGAAGTACTTCACCCCCTCTGGCCTGGCTACAATATACAAGGCCTACATACGCCCAAAACTTGAGTATAACGCTCCTATTTGGTCAGGTGCTTCTAAGACCTCCCTGCACCTGCTGTATAGAATTCAAAAGCGAGCGATAAAATTTATAGGTGACAGTAATATGATATTGCGAAGACGATTGACTCGTTAGAACACCAACATAATGTCGCGTCGTTGTCACTCTTTTATCCTCCCCTTCAAGAATTCAACCGCAAGCGAGGCGTGTAGCCTCGCTAGGAATGTCCACCAATTCACTCTCAAACCCTCTTTCGGACGTACAGTCAAATTCAGAGACTCGTTCTTTAGCCACACTACACGAATCTGCAATGCTCTTTCCAGCTCGATTTTTTCTCCTCAATACAATCCACAGGCCTTTAAAACCAATGTGCATCGGTACCTCCTCTCTCTTTCTTCCTCTATACCTTCGGCCCGTGCTCTGATTTGATCCGGTCACTTAAGGGTACTCGCAACCCCTTTTGCACACGTCAATTATAAAAAAAATCAAAGTGAACAATGATATGTTAGGGTACTCCGTAAGTGTATTCCTGTCGCTAAAATCTTATTTGAAAAAAGATCTGAGAGCGAGAGAGGAGCTCTACGCAGGGTCGTTAAAAATATAAAAAAGAACATTTATATTTGACCACACGAAATGTTCAGAGCTCCTCAAATCTCTTTCTTTGATTTTCATAACTTTGTAGTGGCTTGTATTGTAAATGTTGTGAGCAACGTTTGACCACTTTTATTGGAGCGCCGTAGTGGGATAGTCTGTTGGCTACAGAATGGGAAATCGATATCTTGAACGTCATCGAGATATCCCTTTCTCGGATTAAAGATAAAGAACGCTGTCACTTACGTGCGTCTTATACAAACCCCAACGTATTCGACACAGTTTCTAAGACTCTATTTTTGTTTTCCTCCCTCTCTACACTGAAACACTTATTCGGAAGCATTGTAGAACTCAAAGTTTAAAAGAGAAAATAAGAGATACGCAGACCTCTTGCCAATTTGTTGTTGTCTTTAAGGTAAAACGCTGCGCATCAAAATTTCGTGAAATCCTTGAAACCGGAATGATTGAAAGATGACGCTGACGATCACTTTATTTAGTGAAACAAAACTACGCACGAAACATCAGCATTTCTCTACGTCTCCATCATTTCCTGTTTTTCTGCATTCAATACCATCATCACCCGTTAAAAATTTCTGAAATTATCCATAACTTCGGGCCAGCGCAATTTGTTATACTTCACACGGTCGGTCATTCCGTCTGACAGTCTCATTGAAACGAAAACCAACGAAGCACAACATCGATGCCATTGTATTCCGAACTAATTAAACGTGTAAATGCGAAGGCAGCACAGCACCCCGAGAAACGTGTTCGTGTTCGAGGAACAACGAGCTGTAAGCAATGCGCCATGTACACCCCATCCAGTCTCGTTCCATTGCCGAGGGTGAAAAATTCAGAAAAACACCGCGAGCAAATAAATTAATTATATCTCCTGTAAGTGGCTTATAAAATACACACAGGAGCTCACACACTCGTGAGGAATGCTGTAAATAGAGTGTATCGGCAATCGGCAGCGGGGGAGGCATTTCAATTATTTTCGTTTCCCGATGTTCTTTGAACCCAACAGGATGTTTACGCTCTCGCGAGAACGGAAGAAACTACCCGCCCGCCGCAGGCGTATGCTCCATTTAGAGGACGAACGAACGAAGACGTACCTTATGTTGATAAAGATGTCGTTAGGGAAGCACGCATCGATTCGGTTTGCTGTTTATCAATTGCGGGTAGACCAGGGCAACATCGCCCCCAATTATTGTCTGCATACGAACATCGCTCCCTTTCGGAGATGCTTTATGTGCTCCAACTTGAGACCATTACACTCGTGTCTCCCCCGCATTCAGTCTGCAGGCTTCAAAAAAACAATGCCTCATAAAAAAATCATGACCTGGTTTTATGCCAGTGCTTTTCGGTTATGAATATGAAATTTAAACAAAGCGAAAGCCGGGTTTTATACGCCTGTGCGTCTCGCCATCTAAGTTTCCATATGAAGCCGTTTTGGAGGTAGGTGCACCCATAAATGTGAGCTTCATGTGTTCCGTGGATTGAACATTATGTTATTGGGTATAACTCTTGGTTGATTGTCTCTCATTCAGAATTAGCGATGGCAGATAAAGGATTGATGATGGATTGGTGGCATTTTTTATGGCCAAAATGGCGAAAGAATGCGGACATTGGTGCATTAAAGAAAAGAGCCTCTACGATGATGGGAGTCTGGGGAGAGTATGATTATGATGATTGCAGACAGAATTCAGGGAGGATTCCTAGTCCAATGAGCCTGAGTTTTTGAAAATGAAATACAGGTTCAAAAGAGTTTTCTCCTGCACCTTCTCTTGTTTAACTTGACAAGCAATGCAGGGACAAGTAGCGTCTTGTGAGTTTCACAACGTCAGAAACTGAAATGTGGAGGTTTCATTAAAAGTTTGAGTTGGCCGAGAGCCTTGCTCAGAGTGCGAAACTAGGTCTTAGACATAAGATGGAGTGTGAGTATAGTCAGGGCCCACAACCAAAAATTTTAAACGACAGAGTCACTAATTTATTTGATCTCAATACCAAAACGTTCCTCTGCTGAAGAAATATGAAGGAAATGCAAGATTTGGGAACTTCCTTTTTTAAAGTTGAGGTCCCTTACAGATTTTGAACCATCATCTTTTCAGATTGGTAGATCTCTGAACAGCAGGCTTGGAAGAAACACAGTTTTGGAGGCTTGAGGCGTCACAGAAGCTTTTTCCGGAACGGACAAGTTGAATTCAAGTTGTGGAGAGTTATAAACATTTTCTGGAATGCTATTAAGTTTCGTTACGAGTTTCTGTCATTCTGCCTTTCTAACATATTCAGACTCTGATTCAGAAGATGAAGAAAATTAAATTGCTTGGGGAACGCAACTAATAATTTATAATAATAATTGTTGGCGGGACAGTCCATAGGGGGACCAGGGCCTAGCTTGCTCATCAATTTCTCGCGTTGTGCGCGAAACGTTTCTCTCACGAGTAGAAGGGACCTACAGTTTCTTGCCGAGTCCGAACGGCGACATTTGAGAAGCTTTCTTAAACCGTTATTACTTTTTGAGTGTTGTCAGCAGCTTGAAAGAGGTGGTACAGTGAAAAATTTTTCGAAGTGTTCAGCTGAGAATCGAACCCAGACCCATCGTCGTGTGAGCGTAGCACTCTGCCCGCCACGCCACGACGGCCAACGGGGAACGTAGCTGGCAAGTCGAATTATACACATCCACGACATGTTCCAACTTTTCAGAGAACCCTAAATTTAAAAGACCGACCGAGTTCCTCACTGTCTGTGTTAGCATTCACAGTGAAAATCCTATTATTCCATTCGCAAGATGCTCTCGCAAAAGAACTCTTTATCTGATCACCACATGTCAAAAATAAATTCTTGAGAATACTTTAAAACTTAAGTCCCAGGTTGCCTAAGAGTGAAAAACGATTCATTCTGGAAGTTCATGAAATTTTAACAGACTATATCCCTTCAGCCTACCTCTGACAGTCAGCCATCTGGGAATCACAAATTCAGCAAGTAATTCAATTCTCTGGAACCAAACAATCTCAGTTGAGGCTCCGGGGACACTTAAGAATACCCTTCGTACGAGCTGAATGTCAATCAAGGACCCAGTTCTCGTTCTCTCTTCCAGAAGACAAACGGAAAGGAAAAACGCAAATTCCCAGCTACTTTATTGACACCGTAAAATGTGTCAGTTATTTGTTTCGCGCAAGGTACGCAACACGCGTGCTGGGAAAGGAACTTCATCTCAAAGGTATTAAATTGTATCTGTCGGGGAAATGTACGCACAAGGAAAGTATGCAGCCAACCGAGGAATGTCTAATGGCTTCAAGTGGGGAATTCAGCATTCTCTGAGATGGAAACAAGTTTGGAAACGAATTCGGTTGGAAGCAGATGTGATAAGCCATAATCGATGACCTTCTTCATTTTACGGACGGCGACAATGGTAAATCAAATGCGCAAAAGGCAAAGATGTGTGAATGGAGGCAAAACCAGTTCCTAATGAGACCGCAAAAAGGTCGTCCAACACCGATACAATACAATGCTTGCTAATTCCAAACATCAAAAGGGACTTTAAGGACGTCCAAAATAGAGGACAGTTCACCCTCCAGGTGACGAAGGCTTAATAAATTACGCAATGGAGCTCCGTTTCCCCATGTGCTACACGATAAATCATAGACAGTTGTGTGCAGTTCCACATTCATATGCAAACCGGAGACCTTCTGCAAACTCCGCTCACACACGCGCCAAACAAACGTCGAGTCTCGAGAAAGACATTCGTTTAAAGTCAATAGCAAAGCTTCGGAGGCCACGGAGCCATTGGGCATCGTGCGTTGGAAAATGATTAATGCACTCTCGGCGCACCCGGTGGCGTGCCTAATGTATCGCGCACTACGTCAGGTTCTATCTTGCGGACAAATTATGTCCGAATGATTTTACATTTTGCTCACGTATTCATAAGAATGACTGATTTTGAGTTAGACGTGATTAATTCAAATTAATCGATTGGGGCTGGAAGTCGTTGCGATCGAAATGGATAAGCATATGTGGTGGGTTGGATTTACGCGTGTAGCGAGCGTGACCAAGCGGATTTTGCTTTCGGCTTGCAGGAAAGTCTAAACAGACATGGTGCCGTCAGAGGCCTGTTCTCCGCGGTAAGAAGTAGCGTGCGTTTGGATGGCTCAAGACAGTGGCTCTGGTACGGATTCATTAGCATGGGCTTTGTGGCTTTTATTTGCGAGTAAGTGTTATGTTTACACGTGCATGACAAATGAGGCTCAAATGAGTGGACTGTTTGTGATGACTGTCTGTGCAGTGAAGATTATGTAAGGCGAAATCAGAAGTTTATAAATAGAGGGAACAATGACAAATGCAGTGACGTGCAAGTGGTAAGTCACATAAGTTCTTTCTCAAACGTTCATGTAGTGGGCACCGTAGCGAAGTGGGTAGAGTGCGACGCTCACACGCCGAAGGGTCCAGGTTCGATTCCCGGCTGAACACCTCTAATTTTTCACGGCAACACCTCTCTCGAGCTGCTGACTTAACCCAAGAGTAATAAATGTCTAAGAAAGCTTTTCAAATTTCACCGTTTGGAGTCGACAAAAAACTGTAGGTCCCTTCTACTAGTGCGAGAACAGTAGAGCGCACAACACGAGTAGTCTATGAGCAAGCTAGACCCTGGTCCCCCAGTGGACTATCGCCCCAATAATTATTATAAACGTTAATGTAGTTGTTTATTTGTCGAGTCTGAGCGTCGCATCGGCTCAAATGGTCCAGAGCGCTTGAGAGCTGCAATTGATTATTTTATAACCCTTTCTTGCTGTAAAGTCGCTACATTTCAGCGTAACCACCTTGCTAGACGTTTCATGTATGACCTGCAGTTATGCTTTTCCCGATAATACAAGTGTGACAGCACTTGGTCTTGCTCTAGAACACAGGAGGCTCTTGTGTTTGGATATGCAATCGTAAGTTCGTAGTGACTTGATATTTATCAGAGAGGTGGTCGAAGTTTTTTAAAACATGAATTTTAGACAGAATTCATTTGAAACCCCTCTCTGCGAATCGACTCTTAACTAATTCAATGATTGACAAATTTAACAAAGATCCATTTTGATGAGAGCACAAGCTACGGATCGAGTAAAATGTAAGCCCTGTGTACACTTTCAGTGACCAATTTTCAAGTAAAGCCTGTGTTCTTGCAAATCCTACAAATATAAAACTTTGATTTCTGATCTCAGCTTTTCTTTCTAGCAGATCAGAATCCTTGTTCGTTAAACCACTGAATGTTCCACTCACAAAATTGGGCTTCTGGCGACCAGCAATCGATCACCTATAGTTCTTTTCTGGTTCAGGCTATAGATAGACACAGCCCTCTGAACGTCAAGTGAATATAAATCGTATCTGTATGATTTTATGATCTTGTGCCATTCTGACATGGAAATGTGGCCGCAGGGCGTAGTGGATAGAGTGCGACGCTCACACGCCGAAAAGTGTACGTTCGATTCCCAGCTCAACACCAATTTCTCGAATTTTTCACGGTACCACCTCTTTCGAGCTGCTGACAACACTCAAAGAGCAATAACTGTCTAAGAGAGCTTCTCAAACTGAGCCGTTCGGAGTCGGCAAAAAACAGTAGGTCACTTCTACTCGTGAGAGAACGGTAGTGCGCACAACACGAGTAGTTTATGAGCGAGCTATGCCTTGGTCCCTCTTTTGACTGTAGCGCCAACAATTATTAGATTATGTCCAGATGTTGTGCTTCAGTATGTGTAGAGTTTGGGCCCACTTCCATTCGGAAGATGAGCTTAGTACCTAGTGACATCAACCAGATGTTTTACAAGTGTAGGAAGGAAGAGAAAAAAAAAGGAATCACGAGTGTGGTGATCCGTTTAATAAGCACCGCTTCTTAGTTAGCAGAGGATTCATACATTTCATTTGCATAAGAGTGGAGAGTTCTAAGATCGTTCACCTAATCGGATGATCGAATACAGTCATACAACAAATAACTGACTGGAATAGAAAATAGTGGTGCACAAAATTATTAATTTCAAATTCCTCTACACAAGTATATCCGAGGCCGGTTTGTTCCTACGTGGGTATTCTCCAAGACTACTGATATCTCCTTTTCCCAGCTTGGTGCCCGATAAGATTGGAACTGATTTGAAAGACTGAGCTGTGGATGGAATTGGAACATTGATCGACTGGGGAATGTAAAAAATGCGTTTGACCTCCAGTCGAATCTCGATATGTCCTTGTTTCATGCGTCTCCTTCGTATACGAATCGTTCAAACACCAGTTCGCATGAAAACGAAGGTCGAGTAAAGTGTATGAAGTGTGACGATAGTTTCTTAGTTTTAATGTGCACAGATTTGTGATGTGAAATGTGTTGTAAATATCGTGTCCGCCGAACCCTTTACTCATAGGCTTTTGAAGAATTTTGTTTTAAAAGGGTTTTTCAGCAGAGATTGAAGAAGTCTTAATTTAGTTTATGGATGCTGTTTTTCGCTAACCGTCAAAGTTAATTTATTCACTAAAGTTCTAAAGATCGCTAACACTGATCTTCCTCAAATAATTGCTAGTACAATAATTTTTCCTTTAAGGTAACGATACGAACGTTACTGTGAAAGATCAGCTTTATTGTGCCAGGAACAAGTTATCCTGGAATTTTGGAATTGAAATATAATGGAAGATATGGAATTCGACGACGTGTATTTTGGTGGCACACAGTACACGCAACAACCCGTTTATTAAAAAGTTGGTTCATTGGTTGCTTCGTTCGTTCCTCCGTTCAGATCGAAGGCTGTCAGGACCAAAATAGACAATTCGTAGTAGAGTCGCAGTTTGTACTGAGAATCTAAAAGGATCATTTCTGTAGGCTTCTTTACGGGGATGACGGCCCCAATTCCGCTGTTAGGCAGAATGTTCCACTCATTTTGGACGATGATTGACAACAATTCCGTCCATCCGACGTAGACGAGGTGAAGATAGCAATACCCAAACTGAAGCCGAACAAAGCTGCTGGGGTGGACGGACTGTCCGCAGAACTACTTAAAGCAGCTGGAGATGATCTGGTTGAACGGATGCATCAGCTTATCTGTAAGATATTGTCGGATAAAAGCATGTCCGGTGAGTGGAATCTCAACATCGTTTGTCCGATCCACAAGAAAGGAGACCCCTTTGACTGCGCCAATTATAGAGGCAGTAGTCTTCTTAACATCGCATACGAAATTCTCTCTGCCTTATTGTGTGAGCGTCTGCAACCGTTTATCCATGATCTAATAGCTCCACATATGTGTGGTTTCAGGACAGTGAAGTCCACAATAGTCCATGTTTCCACATTACGACAAGTCCTGGATAGGACCCAAGAAGTACAAATCGATACTCACCACCTATTCGTAGACTTTAAGGCCGTATATGACAGTGGTCACAGAGACGAGCTATACAGTGCTATGTGTAGTTTTAGCAAAATCAAACTCCTCAGATTGTTTAGAATGACGATGGAGAACTCTTACCGATCCGTCTAGTTCGGTAACGAAATTACTAACACCTTCAACCTTTAGACAAGGCGACAAGACGATCGTGCGTAACTCACAAGTCAACACCAGAGGCACGATCTTCCAGAAGTGAGATCAATTGCTAGCTTACGCTGACGACATTGACGAGATTGGACGAACACAGCGAGCCGTCAATGAGGCGTTTGCTGGCAATGAAGCGGAAGCGGCTAAAATGGATCTGTCGGTAAATAAAGGCAAATCGAAATACATGCTGTCATCAAGAAAGCACACAAAACAACGACGTCTCCGACAGAGCTCTCCAGAAACGAGCTATACAGTTCAATATTCAGTTTTGGCATTCCTACGAAACTCGTCAGATTATGAAGGATGACGATTAAGAACTCTCACTACTTCTTCAAAGTTGATAACGAATTCATTAAGACCTTCAATGTCAAAAAACGTTTCAGACAAGAAGACGCACTGTCATGTGACTTCCTTAACATCATTTTTGAGAATGATGCGTAACTCACACGTCAACACCAGAGGCAGAATCGTCCAAAAGTCAGTTCAATTGCTAACGCTGATAACTTTGACGTGATTGAACGAACACTGTGAGCCGTCAATGAATCGTTTGGTGGCATTGAAGCGGCTAAAATGGGTCTGGCGGTGAATTAAGGCAAGATAAAGTACATGCTGGCATCGAGATAGGACACACAACATCGACGTCTCGAACAGAGAGTCACACTAGGCAGCAGAAACTTTGAGGTAGCCAGGGACTTCGTCTACCTCGTCTCCGCGGTAAAAAGGGACAACAACATCAGAACCTAAATCAAACGCAGAATCACACTTGCAAATCGCTTTTTTCTTTGTCTCAAGAGGCAATTGAATAATAAAGCCCTCTTTCGAAGGATTAAGCCCGCTTTATATAACAGCCTGATCATCCCAGTTCCACTTTATGGCGGGGAAACTTGGATGTTTCTAAAAGCGATCGAAGTAGCTTTTAGCCTTTTTTTGAGAGACAAGTTTTTCGTGAGATTTTTGGTCCTGTTTGCGTTGATGACATTTGGAGGAGAAGATTTAACGACATACTCCATGGACTGTACAGCAATATGCGCCTGGTCAAGAGTCTTCGAATACGTTAAAAATGACTAGACCATGTAAGGCGTATGGACAAAACTGCTCCGACCAGAAAAGTCTTCGAAAATGAGCCTTTGAGACAACGCCTAGGCTAGGCCTTGGCTTAGGTGGCGTACACAAGTGAAGAAGGATATCAATCAACTTGAAGTGCTTAACTGAAGGAAGCTGGCAAAGGATCGTGCTGGCTTGTGAGGCATGTTGGTTGAGGCCTAGATCCACCCCGGAATGTACCGCCATAATAATAAGAAGATTCTCATGTCATCTTCGTAGCACATCATATTCTTAGACTTAACAATTAACTTATATAAGCACTAAGAAATCATTATTCACCGACTAAGGCACTCAGTACCTAAATCGAGTGCGTTTGAACCATAAGAACTAGGAACAAGCTGTCCACAGAAAACATCTTCCAGAGACAGTGCCAGAGTAACGAAATTCTGATATTTTAAAATTAATGGACAGGACTAGAGCCAAAGAAGGAGATATCTTCAATCTCGAAAAAAATTTAGCCATGCAGCTAATGAAAAAAGTTTGGACGTGGAAGTCTTACCTTAGGGTGTGCTACTACATGTATGCGTACAACGGGCATAAGTCAATGATACCCTTCGGTACTTCGGTAGGCAGAATTCTACTGGAAAAAAAAAATAATGGTTTCCCATTTGAGAAGTAGGTTGATTTCAGTGGAATACAGCGCTCCTTGAATAGTCCATACCTTCACCATAGCTGCACTCAGATTGACTGACCTGTCTATTGAAAGCATTTGCACTCCTACCACTACATAACGGTAAAAACATTTCAGGGGAACGAATGAAATATACGAAATACTGTTTTGAATTACATGTTGTGTACATTTTCCTGTCATGGGCGCTTCGATGTGATTGAAGGCATCATAGCTCAGCATCTTCCTATGTAAACCTCTTTAACACTTTATATTCCACATCGGCTGCACTTAATATTTCGTATCGAGAATACCATTTTCAAATGCAAAATCTTATTCAAATATTCCAGTGATTCGAACTACAGAGAGTCCCTTATATGGAGACAGCATTTCAATAAAATCGTTTGTGTGCCAATATTCCCCTCTCATGTCAGGGAACAATGACACGCACAACACGAATAGTTGAACAAGAAGAAGCTGAGCCTTGAGCTCCTTGTGAACTATTGCGCCACCCAATATATGTATGCATGCACAATAGGAATGGCAGTCAACTAAAGTTCAAGGGTGCACTTTTTCTAAACGACGAAATGTTGGTAAGATTTTCGTAGACAAGAAGCACCCTGCGAGTTCTCAAAATATGTGGTGGCTGGAATGAATGCAGAACGGTAATCCAACCTAAGACTCTCGGTCAGTGAGTACCGCAACAATCTGTCGCCCAGTGAATCACTTTGGCCATAACCGACAACGGGCTTAATCTCTTCATTCATCCAATCAGACTGCACAGGGAACAAAATACAAGAAATCCTTTTAGTTCAATTTTGTAGCAGTTTTTCTTACATTTACAGGCCTCGTGCAACCGCAGTGGTATGCGTACATCACAACAAAAATGTACGGAGACTCAAGAAACCTAACTTACAAGGACGATTCCGCCCAAATTGTTAGGCAATTTCAATTTTTCAGACGATAAGTGGTAGCTTGTACACAAATCCATACGGATTGTAACAGCCTCAACGACCAATTTAATTAGTTAGTTTTAACTCCAAGGGCGGCGTCTGCTTTGTACCACAAGGATAATAAACATTTTCGTATGTCCCTGTAGTGCGGTAATGCATTGCATGTCCTTGGTACACAAGTATTCCGATGAGGATACTCGTTCCACGTTTCATGTGTCACAGCAAATTCCTCAAGGGACTTCGAATGAAAAATAAAAACTCTCAATTGAGGTTAGTGGTAGCGTCATTAGCCATTATAACTCTGTTTAAAAAATGTTCCACGCACAGGGCCATTATGTCAACATCTGTTTCATTTTTATAAAAGGATGAGTTTAGAGGAGAAATGTGCTCCAGTGAGTGACAAAGTACGTTTGTACAGGTGAAGTCTTAACCGTCATTAAACGTAAATTGCATACACAAAACTGAAAATTAAAGCCAAACTCAGTGCGACGCGGTGATTACTTGAGAGTTAAACTGTGATATTACATCATGCGAAAATTTATTCTTATTTGCTGTGCGTTGATGTTGGAGAAGAAGATATTTCTCCTTCTATCGAGCTCCTCCCTTCTGAGTTTTTGACAAAACTAAGGAAGTATTACTTTTTTAAAAGAACATTTTACAAATTTTGACCTCTGCAATCGGTATTGCATGTGAGGTAGAACAGAATTGTTGATTTAAGTACAACACATTTGGTGCGCGGCGGTGACAAGCATTTGCTAGCCAGAATGAAATAAACCTAATCCTTGTAAAGCAAGTTAATTACTAGTGCCGGCTGCATAACCATCTTAATCCAAATTACATTTCATTACCATTGAATTAATGATAATTAATATATAGGCAAACTTATTTTGGAACTTTAACCATTTTATTTTAATTAGAAGAAGAAGATTCCATTTAAAATGTACAAGTTTGAGGGTGAATGCTTATCTTTTCCCTTTCTTTCTACACATTTTTTGTAAACTCTAATGCGGTGTAAGCTTTGTGCATCAGCCCCAACGACGAGCTTAATGTTCACAAAAGCTTCCTTGGATGGCCATTGAAATTTAAGAACGATATGGAAAAACAAGAAGCAAATTATAAAAACAGTCGAAAGAAATAATAATAATAATATAATTGTTGGCGAAACAGTCCACAAGGGGACCAGGGCCTAGCTTGTTCATCAACTACACGTGTTGTGCGCGCTACTGTTTTCTCACGAGTAAAAGCGACCTACAGCTTTTTACCGACTCCGAACGGCGAAGTTTGAGAAGCTTTCTTAGACAGATATTACTCCTTGAATGTTGTCAGCAGCTCGAAAGAGGTGGTTCCGTGAAAAAATTCGAGGTGTTGAGCCGGGAATCGAGCCTAGACCCTTCGGCGTGTGGGCGTCGCACTCTACCCGCTACGCCACGGCGGACAAATCATAGTCCAAGCTTAGCTTTGTAGGCGATGTGGGAGGACAGAAAGAAAACCAACCGCTTAGAGTGTGCCGACTTTATTTAACAGACTAAAGAGAGCGAGAAGTTATGCTGCACAAGTATTCATAGTGAGGATGATTTTCAAATTCACCGTTTCGAGTAGATCACAAGATCGGATAGACAGAGCGTAATTTGAGTGTATATTAAAAAAGATTGTCAACCGTTTGTGGGATACAGTTGAGCAAAAAATAAAAACAAAATACAGAAAATTTAAATAAACGACTACGGCTTAGAGCTCTGTTTAAGAGATCATTGGATTCGATTTTTAAGCTAGGGTTGAGTATATGTGGTCTTGCATATTAGAGTAAGTAAATACAAATATAAAACATTGAAAACTAACGAGTTTGTTTTTTTCTTGTTCACACATTTGAAGAAGAAAGGTAAGCATCCGTGTGAAGTAAGTTTTATGAACATTTAAAATATCAACGCAAGCAATTTTTGTGCAAATCAATCAGTTTGCTTGAGGAACTGGTAAATGTCTGCGAAGTGGAAAGAAAGTTAATTCTGAACACAACGTAGAGTCGAGTTAAAAATTACAAGAATTATATCTCCTAAGTGTACACAGGAGACCAGGGAATAGCTTGCTCATCAAATACTCGTGTTGTGCGCGCTACAGTTCTCTCACGAGTAGAAGGGACCTACTGTTTTTTGCCGACTCCGAACGGGGAAATTTGAGAAGCTGTTTCTTAGGCAGTATTACTGTTTGAATGGTGTACGCAGCTCGAAAGAGGTGGTGCCGTGAAAAATTTGAGGTGTTCATCAGGGATTCATGGATTTTCGGCATGTGCGCGTCGCACACTACGCCACAGCGATCACACAACCCTCTACGCCACGGTCAAGTTACGACAAATCAAAAGCGAATGAAAGCATAATTTAGGGATTAAGCCATCAACGTCAAATTAAAGAGACAGTGCACTTTTCCACTGTTTTGTATAGCTTCGTGCAGTTCAAAGATATTTTTACATGTGTTGTGAAACTTATTTCAAATGAAAAGTGGAATCAGAGGTGGAATGTATTTTACATTTCAAAGAGGGCTCACTAAGACTAAGCACAGTGAGACATGGTTAAACTTTTGCTTAGAGATTTGAGTTGGGTGTCTTGACTGGAATTTTTTTATTGATGAAAGAATTGTTTGAAATGAATGGAAGACTCTTTCCTTTACATCAGTTGAAGGACTCCTAATACTTCAATTCTATGGACATAGAACAGTTCGTCCCTTAAGTGTTCACTGACAGTAGAGCTTATGGTAAGAGCGCATACGTCGTGTATGTCTACTGATAATTCTTCTTCTGTTGCCTTAAGGTTACGTTGTTTGTCATTAAGTTGCAAGTTAACACTTCGGTCCACACGTAAATTACGTTGGACAGACAATAATAATAGTAAAATAATTGTTGGCGCGACAGTCATAGTCTACAGTTTTTGCCGACTCCGAATGGCGAAATTTGAGAAGCTTTCTTAGACAGTTATTATTCTTTGAGATTTGTCAGCAGCTCGAAAGAGGTGATGCCGTAAAAAATTCAAGGTGTTCAGCTGGGAATCGAACCTAAACCCTTCGGCGTGTGAGTGTCGCATTCTACCCGCTACGCCACGGCGGCCACTTTTTTTTTACTTAAAAATAAAAAATTTTTTTAAATTAATTTAAAAAAAAAACATAATTTCAGATTTTCCAAACCACGTGACACGATATTCGACAATGCCGACTTCTTGCTAAGATAAACAGGGCTAGGGGGTGAAAGCTGAATGCCACACAGCTCAACACTGTCCGGGATCACCGGATTCCACATAAATTTTCACGACATTGTCATCATTTAAGGGAAAAATGTAACCTTATTATAGATACATCGTTCTAGGAAAGAGGTTTCGACTACAAGACGCTGAGTTCCACCTTACGTAATGTAGGCCCAAAATCTACCCTAAGAGTTTCGTTGACAATGTTTTCTTTCTCAAAGTTTTATAAGCGATTAAGCGTATCCAGACTGCCTTGCTGTCTTTGAATCCGAGCCATTGGGTCAACGCAACAGAAAACGACCTAGACTAAGGTGGGCCACACAAGTGGAGAAGGACCTCAACCAACTTGGAGTGCGCCACTGGACACAGCTGGCGAAAGATCATGCTGGGTGGAGGTGCACGTTGGTTTAGGCCCAGGTTCACCCCGGACTGTAGCGCCATAAAAAGAGGAGGAAGAAGAAAGCCTTGCTTATTATTGATTATAGCTGTACATCATTATATGAATCTTAAGTCTCAATGACAACCATGGAACCCAGCTTCTAGCTTGCGTATTGCAGGCCGAAAATTTATGTTCTTGAGTTTCACGTGCCAATGGGACTCTCTTACAAGCTTTTATAGAGATTTGTCTGGGCAATGTCCTGCGATGATGTGAATGTGCTGCTGTGCTTCTTGTGTGTGAAGATAATAAAATTATTTTGTTTTTGCAAACGTTTTGCAATTTGAATGTAATATACGCCAACAAAAATTCAACATCCGCTTATGTTACACATGATAAGCCCTATTGCAAAAATTGCTTCCAACCATTATTTTCTATTTTCTTCAAATATATTGTAAGTCTGAAAGGGCGTTGAATATGACAAAAGGACATGAATCGTGAGTTACTACAATTAGAAATTTAACAAAAATCTCCTTAACTTAATATTTGATTATTGGGTTGGGGACCAGGGCCTAGCTTGCACATCAACTACTCGCGCTACTGTTTTTCACGAGTGGAAGGAACCCCCAGTTTTTTCGCCGATTCCAAACGGCGAAGTCTGAGAAGCTTTTTCTTAGACAGTTATTACACTTCGAGTGTTGTCACCATCTCGAAAGAGGTGGTGCTTTGAAAAATTCGTATTGAGTTGGGAATCGAACTTAAAATTTTGGTGTGTGAGCGTCGCAATCTACTCGCTAGGCACGAGTTCTAAGCTTTAACTTAAGCCTATTTTAAATTTTTCAAATATCATAAAAAGTGCTGCCAAGTTTCTGTAATGCAGATAATTGCTTTTAAGCCTATACAAGCTGTTTTTTGTATATTTGTACTAGTATTTCTTGTACGAGTATTTCTTGCTGGGACTAGATGTTTTGCTTTATGAACTATTACCATTGCTGCCATTGAAGTACATATCATGCTTTGGTATAATCTACCAACGTTAACAGTATGCAGTCTTATTCCCTTCGACACATTAATGATCAGACACGAACTTGGGAGAGACAGCGTTTTAAATTTGCTTAGAGTGTAGGGTTTAACCTTTCAGTAATTAAGATTTTAGTCAAACAAGCATTCGCAACAAGATGAAAGTTAGAAATTATATTGAGTGTCCCGGTACTGGCGTCTTATTTTATCTTATATTCACGTGCATGTTTTTTAAAACTCTTTAAAATGTTTCTTCTCTATTTTGTAGGGTTTTTTGACATTGAAAGAATGACTAATGGAATAATTGAAAGAAACAAACAATCACCCCGCAATTGCCTACAACCATGATCGTTGGTTCATTGAACCTGAGAATTGAGTAAGAAACTGACATTGTGTACGTAGCTGATTACATCAGCGCCACCTGCCCAAATATGATTTAATAATAATAATTGAATGCTGCGACCAGAGCATAGCTTGCCTAGCAACAAGATGTTTCCTAGACAGCCATTACTCTTAGAGTGTTACCAGCAGCTCGAAAAAGGTGGTGCCGTGAAAAATGCGAGGTGTTCGGCGTGTGAACGTTGCACCGAAATTTGAAAATATTTAACTTCATCATTTTCACTTTGAATTCAGTTCAAAGAACTAGCTTTTGAATATTACATATTTTGTCTCCTTTCTTTTGTTAGTTCAAGATTTTCACTTACTTTAGTGAAGTCTTCCTAGATGCTTGGGTTAGACCACTGAAATTAGGCACCCAGTAGTTAAGAAACTTGAGCATCTCCTTACATCTCTCCCCACGTTTCTTTTACGCCCCAAATCTCTTACAAGAAAATACGATGTCGCCTAAGGCAATTACAAGACCATCATTCAAGACATAAATAACTCTCGTATTTGTGCCAAGCGCAGTTGTCTAGACACTCTCATCTCCCCGTCTTTCAACAACTTCCATTCCGGGCATTAGAAGCACATTAAAGAAGACAAATATTCGCACAAAGGCATGTAATTAAATTGATATCCACTCTAATGGTTGTTTGAAAGTGAAATTTGCTTCCCCTAGCTCGACAACGGCCAACTAGACCAGGCAGCCCCATAATCAATTTACATCATTCACAAATTCACATCTGTTGGCAAAGTGTCTTCATTCACACTCCCGTTCAAATCAAACTGACAAAAGGAATGGCTAATTGGGTCGCCAACCTCCCAGGACAACAACTCAAAAAAAAAAAAATTCACACAATTACACGAACGGAAAAAAATATGGAAAACTTTGCTCTGGGGGCAGAGACCATTTCCAAGAGCAAATGAATCAATCAAAATGAGCCAAATTGACAAAGTCAATGTTTTTGTTGGCACACAAGAAACGGAAAGGAAACGTGAAAAGTCCCATAAACGATCCGCAGGGGACGACACCTCAGGATGACGAGGCACTTAATCGAGATTTCCCATGGAGCTAAATCAAAAGTCAAATAAAATAGATGAACACGAAAGAATTACCGTGGATGTAGCCCGACGCTTAGGCGAGTAGGCGGGCGCTTCGCTAATAATATCGTCTGCTTTATTATCCGTGTAAATTTGAACAGCAGTTTGTATTTGCTCACACCGAGTGCATCTGTGCAAACAAATCGAACGGACCGGATCGTGAATGTTTGCAGATGCTTGTGTCACTTATGCACATCTGATTCACACGCGCGAGACGAGCACTGAAACTGCACTTCAACGACGTTCGCCAAAGAATTTTCCACCAATTGCACACACAACCACGAAACAAAGAAATCCAAAAACGACCGACGAAAAAATCGCAGTCGTGGACCGTAGGCACACGCAAAGCAAAGATCTGCACCGAGAGCCGAGAGACCCACCACACGCAACAAGAGCAGTGCTGGTGGTTATTGGGTGATCTCTCACTGGCGTTGAAGTGAACTTGTTATCTTTGGCCAAACCGGTCCCTTTTTGCGATGATTGAACGAAGGAAAGGAATTTCTTTCCTTTTTTCTCTGCACCCGAAAAACGAGGTCACCACTCTTGGTGCAGCGACAGATGCTGCTGCCACGGCCAATGACTGAAATTCGCGCAAATCAACGATCACATGGATTGAGTTTCGGAAAACAATGCGTATCGGCTGAAAATAGACACAAAACCGGAGACGAACGATCGACAATCGGAGACCGAGAATAGTGACAAATGGCGTTGTTGTCGCTGTCAATCGCTTTCGAGCGACCGGGACCGACCAAACCGACGACCAGCGACCGGAATCTATTTATTTTTGAGATTTTTTATGCGTTTTCCTTGTGAGAATTCTTTTCTTCTCAGAAATGTATACCGAAGCGTCCCAACTGTTTACCGACACGTCGTGCTGGACGGACGACGGCGATTGGGGGAATTTGTTTTGATTTTTTTGATCTCCCGACACCGCGCAAAAACACATCAAAACGATCCGCGATTGAGTATTTCAAAAATCCATACGTTCGGGTTTCTGCTTTCCGCGGACAAACACGTTCACATCTGCGGTCACAGTTGGAGGGGGAATTTCATTCATTCATCGAACAGGAAAGAGTTAACAAATTCGTTGGTCGCCGTGATCAAAGAAAGACCGCGCAAGTGTCTGAACCGGTTCAACAGTCCGTGCTGGGTGGACACATATGTATATCTCTGCCTCTAACACCTGGACCAGATCAGCGGATCAAGCAATCAACCGCCGATCATGCAACAGGCCCGCATCGAACACTCAACAAACCGATCGAATGATAACACACACAGTCTCCAACCGGTTCGATTTGGCCACTCGACAAATGTGTGGCTGGTGATGCGAATCTCTATCGCACGCGAGAGTACAACTTCCTCAAGAGTATCTACGAATGCACAGAACGACAGCGACACGACAGCGACGACGATGGCATCAACGACCGACCATCATGCCAACTTTGGATAAACTGGATTTTTTCGTAGTTTTTCGCTCTGCCAACCAGAGTTGTGGCGTTTCGGATTGAACGGCTTGTTTGCGATGTGTTTTCTGAGGGGAGAATATCTGAAATTTCATGTGTACATCGTATCTGTTCGCCGGAGAAGACAATGCCAGATCTTTTGTTGTTGTTTGCTGCAAACGCAGGGGTGAAACTCTCAACACCGAAACCCACCCCCACTGGAGGCGCGAACAACAATCGCTGGAGCGCTTCCCAGTCACCCTGCCAGGGTTTGCAGACATTTTCATCCCTACACACGGCTGCTCTTCGCCTTCTCTCACACATTCTCTCTCGTTGGCTGTGTGCAGAGAGGACTGAGAGTGTTTTGCGCTCAGATGCGAGAGGAGTATTCAGCTAGTCAGCGAGCAGTCATATGGTTTTTGTTGTTAACATCTCCCGCGCATATTCCCGCCTTCTGCGAGGGTTTTAGCGGCACACATGTGTGTGGGACATTTTCAGATTCTAAAGCTCCTCACCGAAAACAACGATTTGTCAGAAAAGCTCCCCCACGCCGTGTTAGGGAAATTTAATTGTAATTGCTCCACCACGCTACTGAATGAAGTGAACGTGGGGGTGTGGGACGAAAACACACAGCAAAACAAAGTGTATCTACGGTGAATTTAAAAGCAACAGGTTGACCACTATCTCTAGGCCCATAGAATATATAAACAGTGAAGCGTGAGTGTCTGTCGTCGGTCGATGTTTGTCTATGGCGAGTATACGGAGGCACATATGGATGAATAGTAATTCTGCTCATTATCTTTATCGGCTGTCGATTTGGTTAAAAAATTCATAGCTTAGGAAGTATCTTTAATAAGATTTTATGCGATTCCCTCCACGTCGGTGGTCCCGGGAACTAATTATTGGCTCTGAAGTTACGGTACACCGTTGCTAATTGTAATTGACAGTTTTCCCTCCTCTGCTGTCAGCTGGAGAGGGCAAATATTCCCGAGAAAACGAAAGTCGTGGAATAAATGACTTTATCCGGTGGGGGTGAATGCGTATTGGTGTGGGGTATATAAATGTGTGTGAGGTGGGGATTGGATTTGCAGGCGGGAAAGCTCTTTTAGGCGACAATGAAAAACATTTTGAGGCCTAGTTAACTGGCGTTGGCTTTGATTTTTCGATCCTTGTAAACTACCATCGCAAGCCCCTGTGTTTCTTCTTATCATACTCAACGGTATTTGTTGAACATACTTAGGGCAGTGAAAGTTGAACTTTGTTTTCCAAAGGCAGACAACATACTTTAGATTCGTATTCAAGCAACGGTGACTTTTCGTTGGTCAAAGACTGTTTAAATTTATTTGCATTTCATTTGGATCTTAGTAGTTTTTCTACTGAATTTACTGCCATCATTAAGTTGAGCTTGGACAATTTTTTGTTTCTATTATTTACCGCCGGCGGGTGCTTGGCTTAAGTGCACGAGACAATGTTACTGTTTGCACGCACAACGGCGAACTACCAACACTATCCTCGCTTGTGCACAAATCAAGTTTGTCAAAGAAACTTATTGCAGCGCTGTGTGGATAGCCATCACAACACCCGTTGTATGGTGTACCAATGTATGATTGAAGTGAACCTGTCTAAGGGAGTCTTAAGGAACGGACCTGGCCTACCAATATCTGTATTGTGCATGAGGTAAACACCCTCACCACATAAAAATTTATAGTTCAGAGATAACGACATGCCTCGTATATGGACGGATCAACTGTTGACGACCCTTCCAAACTATTTAACAACAACAAATTTCGATTCAGTACATGGCATGTGAGGTTCTTTAATTTATAATTAATTAATAATTTAACATCCAGTCGAAGAACTTACAGAGGCCCTGGAACGCCGTTAGGCAGATATCACGGCCATACAGGAAGTGCGACGGGAGTAACCCGGCAAAAGAACGGTAAGAAGCTGCGATTAATACTTCTGCGACTACTAAAGGGAAAGAGGAAAGCTTCTATTCGGATGCGAATCTGGTGATCGGTGCAGATTTTAGCAAAAAGTCTCAAGCTACGACCCCGTCAACGAACACCTAATGGCAATCAACATTAAGGCTAATTTCTGGAACATCAGTCTTATCTCACGCCCCGACAGAGGACGAGGATGACACTATCAAGGATGATTTCTATGGTCTCCCAGAAGGAAAATACTATCGATGCTCCCCCAGCTATGACACTAAGATCGTTCTAAGAGATTTCAACGCTCAGTTGGGAAAAGAAGAAATCCGGAAACACAGCGTGCACGACATCACATCGGGAAATTGATGCAAACAATTGAACTTCATCACATGGCGGAACCTTTTGTCACCCGTGGTACTCACACTTCGATATTCATAAATAAACCTTGTTATCGCCTGATCGATTCACCACCAATCAGATTGATCACATTGCAATCAACATCAAACACTCCTCCAGTTTTCTCGATGTCTGAATCTTTTAAGGTGCCATTATCAACTAGAATAGTTTCCTTGTTGGCAAAGGTAATAACACGGATATCGAGAGAGGAACGTTGTCTACACATCATTGTTTGACTTCGAAAAGCTACATTTTTTTGCTTACTGAGTGTCCCTAAAACTCCCTTAGAGTCCGACGCTGCCTACCAGGTATACGTATATGAAGTGAGCGTCAAGATACAAATGTCTTGATAGGGAACATTTCTTGTGACGAGCCTTTATTTTTTTTTTTTTTGTTTGTTTGTTTGGTTGCTACGACATCTGTGAAAAATATTTAGTATACATCAAGTCATTGAACAGACAATATATTTTTTCATCGCGTTAAAAATGTGGAATTTTGTACCAGAAAGTGATGATTTGCGGAAAGCCTTAATTTTTTGTTTTCATTTGAAGAAAAGTGCTGCAGAGTCGCAGCGAATGCTTGTCGAGGCATATGGTGATCATGCTCTATCAGAAGCCACACGCAAAAGATGGTTTCAACGGTTCAGAAATAATGATTTTTATGTGAGAAATGAAGAACGTGGAAGACCACCAAAAAAATATGAAGGCGCCGAATTGCAAACGATATTGGATGGAGATGACACTTTGAGTCAAAAACATATGGCAGCAATGTTAAATGTTGCACAACAAACAATTTCTGACCGTTTAAAAGCTATGGGAAAGATCCAAAATTGTGGAAAATGGGTGCCACATGAATTGAATGAAAGACAGATGGAAAACCGAAAAAAACACTTGTGAAATTTTGCTTCAAAGAAAATCGGTTTTGCATCGGATTGTTACTGGCGATGAAAAATGGATTTATTTTAAAAATCCCAAATGGAACAAATCATGGGTTAATCTGGGGCAACCGTCAACATGGACTGCAAAACCAGATCGATTCGGCAAGAAGACAATGCTGTGTGTTTGGTGGGACCAGAAAGGTGTGCTGTACCACGAGCTCCTAAGACCTGGTGAAACCGTTAATACTGATTGCTACCGACAAAAAAAGATCAATGTGAACCATGCATTAATCGAGAAAGGACCAAAATGGGCCAGAAGACACGGCAAGGTAATTTTGCTCCATGACAATGCACCTGCACACAAAGCAAAACCGGTTCAGGATACAATCAAAACACTTGGCTGGGAGCAGCTTCCCTACCCGCCGTATTTGCCAGACTTGGCTCCTTCTGACTACCATTTGGTTTCATCGATGGGACACGCATTGGCTGAGCAGCACTTTGATTCCTACGAGGAGGTCGAAAATTGGGTGTCTGATTGGTTTGCATTAAAAGACGAACAATTTTATTGGCGTGGTATTCACAAATTGCCAGAAAGGTGGTCAAAATGTGTAGAAAACAATGGCCAATATTTTGAATAAAAGGTTTTTGTTTTCCCATTAACAATTAGTGTTTTATTTTCAAAAAAAAACGCTCATTGCATACCGGTATACCTGGTATACTGCCGATTTTGAACGTTTTCAAGCAGCCGTCAGAGAAGCTGC
This sequence comes from Eristalinus aeneus, assembly GCA_955652365.1. NCBI lineage: Eukaryota > Metazoa > Arthropoda > Insecta > Diptera > Syrphidae > Eristalinus > Eristalinus aeneus. Next base: position 6,848,137 of record OY019131.1, on the reverse strand, counting down.
CATTTATATACTGGGTTTCACGTCACTAGCCAGAAAGAACCAAATTTTTGCAAATGCATCCTACTGGGCAACGCAGTAAATAAGCACTACAGCCGTTCATGAGCTCTATAAACATAAAAGAAGGGAAAATTGCCTCGTTCTCAGAGGAATACAGAAAGTGTCGAAAATATGCAATGCTGATATGGCAGAAATGAAGTTTGAAAGACATCGAACGGTGAATAATAACAAGCCAAAGTACATGCTGTACATACACACCACAGAAGAACGCAAAACATCATTCATTCGTCATGGTGATCATGTGTTCATTTGGATTTACGTGATCACCTGCCTTTAAGGCTTAATACCACGGGGCCAAACACCCATAGTTAGGAAAACGCTGACTAACGCCTTGGAAGCCAAGAGCCAATCTGAGATATTGTCTAAAGGGACAGTTACTTCTCCTTGGTAAGGAGCGAGGCCTTTCTAACATTTCTGCTGTTATACGGGTCACAGCACGCTTTTGAATGCAACACCACATTCAATCAGAAGTAAGTAAGAAAGTAAATAACCGTATAACCTCATCCGACCAATGAAACTGAGGCAGATCAGGACAGATAGCACGGTTGAATTACTTCCAACTCTTTCTTCGATTTGGGTATAAACCACAGCCAGCACGATACTGTCACAAGGGGGCCAAACTCACGGTCAGGTTGAAACTATGTTTCAGGCGCTCTTGACCTCCCATGGTACCACAATATAGCTTCCGGTCGAGCTCATCATTGAGATCAGCAAAACTTTCAACGATTTTGTTTCACTCGGTTCTGGATTAAAAAACGCCAGTACCTTGATTAGCCGTTCTTAGGTTAGGAGGACATCTTTGCGATATCAGTCTAACTTTTGCCAGGCTCTTTGGTGCAGAAGCATCCGCTCAATTGAAGGCGGATAAAGAAGCACTTTTTGTTTTGAGAGAAAACTCTGCGTGCGACCTTTAGTCCCCGCTGTGTTGATGATGAGATGACACAACTACGAACTCTACAGACTACTTAGGGTCGACACTCTATATGGCTGAGAAAGGTCTCTTATAACTTGCCACCTATTCTACACGGCTTAGCCACACAGAGTGTCCAACAAAACAACAACCTGACTGCGTTGAATGAACGCCTGCATTTCGTTTGTCTTCCAAATGCATAAAATCCTTTAGGATCATTAGGAACTTTTCTACTGCCCAGTATGACACTTTTCCGAAGGCTAGGTTTGATTTCCTACGATTGTTGAAACAGAATCGTTAAATTGGTCGAGGCAAAAGTGTCCCAAATACAAGTTTCCTTCAAAGAAAGTGCAACAAGATGAATAAAAAATATTTATCCCATGCTTTATGGCTTTTTCAATGAAAACTGACGTCTCCACTAATTGTAAAGCTCACTGTTTTTCAAAGGGCTTTGGCTTCATGGAACAAAATCTGGTCGATCTCAACTCGCCACGAACTAGTCTGTAGGTTGCGCTCTATCCTTTGTGGCTAAATGACATTTGTTACAATAATTAAACATCAACTCTTCTCGGTTTTCAAAAAAAAAAAAAAAAAACTCCAAAATGTCTGTTTTGTCAGGCACAGCATCATCATCACCGCGATATATTCTTGATGAAAATTAAAGTGACAAACTTGGATTCACGGGAAACAATTGACCGAAATCATGTGCAAGTGTCTGACCCACCTTGTATAACTCATGAGTTGTAAGAAATCCCTTTGAGGCTGTTGTAACTTAATGGAATCACTATACGTGACGTTCCCCAAACAGAGTGATGGAGTCATTTTCCTTTTTGGAAACCACTTACTAGTCTTTCATTTGGAGCGGCTAACACGAATTAGGAGTCGTAACCGCCATAATCACGTAGGCACAGAAACGTTCCAAAATGATCTGCACCAACAGCACATTAGAGGATCACAACTCCTAAATCAGCTCTGGCAAGTGATAGTGGGCTCCATTTAACGCAAGCCAAGTGGTCTGCAAGACATCAGCAAGAGATCGTGACGTCCCCTGAGGCCATCTCATTGCGACCAGTGGGAATCGCGTGTATGCATGCACAGTGAGAAGTTGTGGGGACTTTGAAAATTGCAAAAATATATTTTCAAAGCACAGCACCGAGCAAATGATTCACAGTTCGCTGAGAACCTCATTGGCCTTGAATCTGCGTCCGCAATCCAAAAATCCACAAATTAGAAGACTTAGTTAACGGAGGCACGGGGGAGGAAGTTTTAGCCCGTCTGGCCAAATGACGACTTAAGCTTATTCACTTCTTCGACCGGACCTCAGTTTATGCAAGCATGTCTGCAGACGTGCCTCGGTTTCTAAATCAACCGCAATATTCGCGACTTGGATGAAGTGTGACAATGGAATATATGTCCAACGGCGAATTATTTTTCTGGCAACAGCGCTAACTCTTGCTGAATTTAAGTACCCAACAAATTAAAGATATATGCACAAGACTTCTATTAAATGGAAAGTGCTTCCAAACCGACGCCAGAAGTTGTTACTCCTCTTTACAGTCAATTAAGTCGGCCAAATACCCCCCAACATGACAAATGACAAATGCACTCGAAACCAATTCGAAAATATTGAACTTTCGATTAATTCCCAAATGCTGCTGTCAAACCTCGAGCAGGGTCGCCTTTCAAAATCCGCCCAAAAATTAATTTTGAAATCCTCCACCGGCATCGTGGTTGACGCTGAAAAGTTCATCATATCCTAGATACAGAGCCCATTTCCACATCATTTATCATCCAATGAAGCGCGTGAAGGTTATGAATGATGAAGGCTCGCTATTCCAGACTAACCACAAGTCCTCCCCATCCAACACCGTCCCTCTCGTGACAAGCAGGCATAATTGACCGACGTCAGATGAGATTCCTTCAGTCACTGAAATTTGATTCAAAATATCCGCTGACAGATATGTCGCCAAGTGCTCCTGTCCCAGGATAATGCATTACGATTTAGTGGTTGTAGCGTGTCACATACCAGTGCGTCCGCACTCATCCAGGTCCTGTGTGGTATCCACAAGGAGAGACAGACGTGTGCGTCATGTTGCACACGGCAGCTACGCACGTGTGTGCGGGCACAAATTTGCGCTCGAAATTTTGACCAATCCTTGCAGGGGTTGGTTTCATGTAACTAGCCTCCGTGGCGGCGCTTGAATGGAGATGGGGCGTGTTGGTAGGGGGTTATCAATTATGGAACGCAGCATTGCGTGCCATCCAATATTCGAAGCGGGCACTTTCAAAAGTTATGTTCGCTGGAGTTTACCTGAATCCCCAGCAGAATTGTTCACCTTTTGGAACAACACAACTGGGTTGGAGAGGAGTGGTGGGAGAAAATTAACACAGATGATGGGACCGTAATTTCCATCGTTGGACGTGATAAATAATCGCCTATCTCCGAGAATGGCGGTGGCGCCCGGCGCGGAACCCGGAGGACGGCCATGCTAATTAAATCGTCGCAGCTGAGGACGAAAAGGTCAAGTCTATGTATCCTGTTGGTGTCTTGGGGAATTACTTCTATAGTTGTGTGCGAACTTGTTGAACAGCGGACTGTGAGAAGGTGAATGGAGCATGACATTGGATCTTTTGGAAAGTGTGGTTTGTTAAGGGATTTATTTCGAAATTTCAAATTCTTCCTTTCAGGAAACATTAGTCGAACTGATGCCTTTTGGACCTGTTGCGCATCTTGTGTCAACTGCGGAGAAGCGAAGAGAATCCTGCAGCAACGGAGAGTCCAAAGTAGACTTCCATTAGTTTCGCCAACACGTATTTGCGAGTAAGTATTTTTCGAACATTAAAACGAAGCTTCAAGCGTGATTGCATTCAATTTCCGTAACGATAATAAATCCCGCGAAAGTCCTTCCGCAGCAGGACACTCCTGATTTTTGCCACAGTAGAGGAGAACAACAATATTCAATTTGCTGAGTAAACAACGCCACTGCCTGTCTGATTGTATTTTCAACACAATAGCCGATATCGTTGCCGAGCGCTGAAAGTTTTGTGAATTATTTGAAATCCATCAACGCAAAAAATTTATTCAACACTAACGCTTTCAATCACGAGGATTCATCAAGGATTGGTGCATAAGCCCTAATGAACTACGAACGTTCCAAGTTAAGTCTCGCTCTGCTCCACTGAAAATTAATTTTCAGTCTGCGTTTGTATCACCGACGGGCAAATTGATACAGCCACTGAGTGGCGCTTAGAAATTCTTGTAAATTGATGTAAGGCGATGTGCTGTGTTGTGTCTTATTCCAGAGAGAAAAATGGAAACATTTACTCAAATGATGTTAAACGTAATTTCATGTGAAAGGACGATTATTCCCAACCTAGTTGCTGCATATATTAACATTTACGACTTTAAGGTTGACTGCAACTTCGAGGTTGTCAATGACTTCGCCTTCCTCGGCTCCGCGGTAAATAGAAACAACAAACGAAATTAAACGCAGCTTTTGCCAATCGCTGTTTCTGTGGGCTCAAGAGGCAACTGAGTAATGAAACCGTCTTTCGAAGGACTAAGCTCGCTTTATACAACAGCTTGATCATCCAAGGCCTACTTTATGGCGCGGTAACTTGGACGTTTCTTAAAGCGAATGAGGAAGCTCTTTGTATTTTTGAGAGAAAAGTTTTTCTGCCACTTTTGATCCTGTTTGCATTGTTTGCATATATAGGAAAAGATTTAAGGAAGAATCTATGGACTGTACAGCGACATGCGCCTGGTCAAGCGTCTTCGAATACAATGCCTAAGATGTCTACCTCATTTAGAGCGCATGGATATCACTGTTACGGCCCGAAAAGTTTTCGAATCAGAGCCATTGGAACAACGCAACAGAAGACGACCTAGACTAAGGTAGCGCACGCAAGTGCAGTAAGACCTCAACCAACTTAGAGTGCACTGCGATCGTGCTGGCTGGAGAGTTATGTTATATGGTCGAGACACAGTTCGTCCCGGGTTGTAGTGCCACAAGAAGAAGAAGAAGAAGAAGAATGACCAAGCTTCGTGGAATCTGTAATTGTTTCAACCGGTCCTAACCGGTTTATGGCGATAAGAATGCCATAAAATTAATGTTCTTATTGTGAAAAACACTAAAGTAGGTCTAAGAAAGAAGTTGCCCCGAAACAAAATTTCCGGACTGCTACAACAAAAAGAAGGCTGCAATTAGGAGAATGTCTCTATTGTCTTCAAGAGCACAATATTACCGCCGGGATAAATGATATTTCTTATCTTAAAAGGAGGCAGGTAGTTCGAGGTTCTTTTGTGCAAATAGTATTTAAAACAAACTGGCTGACAGCTGTGGCACTGAAGCTTAAGCAAAGCTAGTTTACAGATGTGTTAAGTTCGCGTAAATTTCCAAAAACAAAAACTTTTCGAAACTTGTCCCTATTTCAGCCAAATGATATTTAGATACACAGCTTTAGCAAGCCAGTTTCCTTAGATCTGCATGCCCCTGTCATGCACTGATTTATGAGAGTTTAGGTCTTTTGATGGACCGAACATTGAACGGTTGCTTTATAAAAAGGAACAAGTTCCGAGAAACCATCAAGTTTCATTGAATGCTGATATTGCGCCAATCAAAGAAATTTTATTTGACACATATTTGAATAGTTTGAATAAATGGGGTTGGTTCATTCACATGCAGAAAGCAAAAATGAGAACTGTCAAAATAAATAAAATGTGCAATATTTGGAGCTACCTCAGTAAATAGTTTTCAGAAACGATAAAAGTAAAAACATTTTATTCAAAGTTTTGGCCATTGTTTTCTACACATTTTGATCACCTTTCTGGCAATTCGTGAATACCACGCCAATAAAATTTTTCGTTTTTTAAAGCAAACCAATCAGACACCCAATTTTTCGACCTCCTCATAGGAATCAAAGTGCTGCTCAGCCAATGCGTGTCCCATCGATGAAAACAAATGGTAGTCAGAAGGAGTCAAGTCTGATAAATACGGCGGGTAGGGAAGCTGCTCCCAGCCAAGTGGTTTAATTGTATCCTGAACCGGTTATGCTTTGTGTGCAGGTGCATTGTCATGGGGCAAAATTACCTTGCCGTGTCTTCTGGCCCTTCTGGTCGTTTCTCGCTCAATGCATGGTTGAAATTGATCATTTGTTTTCGGTAGCGATCAGTATTAACAGTTTCACCAGGTTTTATGAGCTCGTGGTACAGCACACCTTTCTGGTCCTACCAAACACACAGCATTGTCTTCGATGTTGATGGTTGTCCCAGATTAACCCATTTTTCCGTTTAGGATTCTTAAAATAAATCAATTTTTCATCGCCAGTAACAACCCGACGCAAAACCAATTTTTTTTGTGTCTTTGAAGCAAAATTTCACAAGTGTTTTTTCGGTTTTCCATCTGTCTTTCATTCAATTCATGTGGCACCCATTTTTCACACTTTTGGATCTTTCCCATAGCTTTTACACGGCCAGAAATTGTGTGTTGTGCAACATTTAACATTGCTGCCATTTGCTTTTGACTCAAAGCGTCATCTCCATCCAATATCGTTTGCAATTCGGTGTCTTCAAACTTTTTAGGTGGTCTTCCACGTTCTTCACTTCTCACATCAAAATCGTTATTTCTGAACCGTTGAAACCATCTTTTGCATCTTGCTTCTGATAGAGCATGATCACCATATGTCTCGACAAGCATTCGATGCGACCCTGCAACACTCAATTCACGAATGCCAGTTCGGTATCGGTCTCAACTCCTCAATTTCTCGTGCATTAGCCGCAAAAGAATTCCGCACGAAGTTCTTGTTATGTAGCTTGAAAGCTGTTTTAGAACTTTAAGTCTTAGAGCAACTTACATTGTACATAACTGCTGCAGATTTAAGTTAATCTTTTTTCATAAGGCAAGCAAAAAACTTGCAAGTTCTTGTTGAAAAACTTAGACACCTCTGCAGATTTTTGAGTAAATGACTAGGCTTAAATACTTTGAAAATAAAGCTGAGATCAACGTTTTAGTCAATGATGGGTGTTGACTGTTCTGTTTATGAACAGAAATTTAGATAACTGAAACAACAACAACAACATCTTCAAATCGCATCAAATCTTCAAATTGTGCTTCCAGCCGGCTTGGTGTTGTGGATTCGTCACGTCAAAGTCCGATTTGACAACATGGAGCATTTTTTGAGTAGATTAAAAGGACCAATTCCAAGAATCTGGGTTAATTGAATCACTTAAGGTCAATATCAAACTAGACCTACAGTTTGAATCCGCCGACAATGACTTTGGAAATTGGGATGATAGAATGAAAACATTTATACAAAATAGTCAGCAATACGTCAACCCATTAAGATTACAGTGCAGTGGGCGGACCAGCACGAAACTTCTTTGTCGGTTCCTGTGAGCCATGAGCTATTGTTCACTCACAAGTGGAATTAACCAACAACTTATTTATCAAGAAATACTATTATTTTAGTGAATTCATTCAAAATTTCATATAAATGTGATTATTGATTCGCATTTTGTCTCTAGTTAAACTGAATCATAATGGCCAGTAAGACGATGATGGTGAAAATTGAGCACCTTCTCACTAAGCAAGGAAAATGTCAAACAATTATTCATGAAGAGATGGTGGCTGTTTACCAAGGTTCCGCACCTTCATTATGAACTGTGCAAAAGTGATCAAGTGAGTTCAAGAGAAGCAGAGAGAGCATTGAAGACGACACCCGCTCCGGCACCCCGGCTATTGCTTGTACGGGAGAAAGTATGAAAGAAGTCGAAAAACTTGTTCTTGAGGATTCCCGAATAAACGTGAAAATGATGGCAGAGATCGCCTAGCTTCCAACTGGTACCATTCACTCCACTCTTCATGGCCATCTTAACCTTTCAAAGGTCGTGCAAGAAGAGTGCCACGAATGCTCACAGCGCCTCAGAAAAAAGTGGGAATCGCATGCTTTAGAGAACTTTTGGAGATGTGTAGTGAGAGCACGTACAGTTTTATGGAACGAATTGTTACTGAGGACGAAACATGGGTTCATCACCTTGACCCTGAAAGCAAGCAAGAGTCCATGCAGTGGGATCCGAAGAAGTTCATAGTCACTCCATCTGCCGGGAATCTCATGGCCAGTATTTTGGGACGCAAATGAAATTTTGCTCATTGAGTACAAAAGAAAGTTGAAACCATCAACGCCACATCCTACGCTTCCACTTTGCATAATCTGCGAGATTAAATCAAAGAGAAAAGACGGGGTTAACTCGCAGCGGGTGCTTCTTTTTCTTTTTACACAGCGCAAGTTTCCAAGGCAGCTGCGTGAGATTGTGGTTTCGAAGAAATCCAACACCCACCCTATAGTCCAGACCTTGCCCCTAACGATTATTTCCTGTTTCCGTATTTGAAAAAATGTCTTCGTGGAAAAAGATTTTCGAATGATGATTTTAAGTCGGCAATAAATGGGCATTTTGCAGAGAAAGAGGAAATTTATTTTTTTGAGGGTTTAAAGAAACTTATATCAAGATGTTACAATTGCATTGATGTTAGGAAGGATTATATTGAAAAAAAAAATAAATTCAAATTGAATTCGCATTTTCCTTCATATCGATACCGAGAACATATTGAATGCCCCTCGTATGTTTTACCATCATATAAATAAAAGGGACATTTAAAATGGCACGGATATTCCCGGATAAAAGAAACATTGAAATTGCACCGATTTCCCGTGAGAAACTTATTTGTCATATTCTTTCATACTTCTTTCTTCATATTCCTTCATACTTCTTCTAAGGACGCTGGCAATGTCCCTCGGGAAAGAGGACACATGGGGCTAAGATCTCGTTGTGCCTAGAATTGTGACTGGGACAAACTGTAAAATGTCGCAGAATTTTGGAACTACGAGGGAAACATTTCAGATTTGTCAAGTTTTATGATTGGGATTCATCTTTTTTAGTATTAAAATTATTTTTAAATTTATCACTTAAATCCATAAATTCACCTTCGATCCTGTCGACTGTCAGAAAATTAATATTGGAAGCTTAAGAGTAAGCTAAGTACAATATTTTCGGATTTGAACACAGTTGAAGGTAAAAATTATTCATCTAATTGGGAGCTTAAAGAATACGAATTTTCTTCTTTATAATTTAAAATAGCAACCTTGCCACTTTTATAATCAACGAGAATAAATGCTGCTTCTTAAAAGGTGCTTCCCTTGCCAGTGCTGCCAAAAATGCAAAGTTGTCTCTCAGCAGGTAACTCACTGGAAAAAGACATGTGCATCGTCTGTAGAGATGGGTAAGTCTACGTGTCTAAATATACTGTATAAGCAATGCCACAGCCCCTTACAGAATGAAACTCTCTTTTCTTTCATAGTATAGGTCAACATTCGCATTTAAATAATAGGACGACACGACAGTTCCAGGGTCATGCTTGCTCATCAACCACTCGCGCGCTACTGTTCTCTCACGAGTAGAAGGAACCTACAGTTTTTTGCCGACTCCGAACGGCGAAATTTGAGAAGCTTTCTTAGACAGTTATTACTCTTTGAGTGTTGTCAGCAGCTCGAAAGAGGTGGTGCCGTGAAATATTAGAAAAACTGATGTTGAGCTGGAATCGAACCTACACTCTTCGGCGTGTGAGCGTCGCACTCTACCCACTACGCCACGCCGACCATAGCATCTCAGAGGTAGAAATGTAAGAAATGCGAGAACTTCAGCCGGGAACCGAACCTGGACTTTCGGCGTGTGGGTATCGCACTCTGCCCACACTGGCCACCGCATGCGAATATGGGCCAAAGAAGAATCACTAATACGGGATCAATACTGTCATCAAACAATGTATACATTTGACACATTCCATTAACCAAAGCCAATCCTCAATGACAACTTGCTCTATGAGCTTACCAGTAAACCAAGTACGTGCTGGACAATAATTTCCAGAGATCGCTTCCTGCACTTATTCGGCTTATATGTGAGAGTTATTGCCGACAACAATTCAACTAAGTATTCAATTCCCCAGTGCGTGAGGAACACTCAGTAAGATTTCCTTTCCCACTGCTTAACCATAAACACAAAGCAGTCAAAACAATATTCGCCAACTGAATGAAAGTCATTTTGTTTGACGTCCAGACCATGCACTCAAAATCACACCACAACATCGTAATGGAACAAGTTACAAAAAAGTTTTTCACTCGGACAAGTTTGCCATTCGAACAATTTATTGCCATATCATGTGACAAGTCACGCAGTACCAGTGTTTCCACACTTCTCTCCCAGCGGAGACCACCAACAAGTCCCAGAAGATTGAACCATAAACACGCTCCGCTTGTCCGATTTAAACCGCAGTGAAACTAAAACTTTAAATAACTTCGGCTAAATTCTACTTCTCACCAACTTTTCAATGGCGACCCATTCCCAACACGATGCGGTCAGCATTGTTCCCCGGAGAGCATCCTCCATCCTCTTTTGTCTACAAATCCTCGAGAAATTGGCTTTAAACGCTCGAGGAGGCGGTGCAGTATACAGTACGCATATATTTGTGAATCACATCGGACAGCGCACTCCTCCGCCAGGAGATTATCCTTTCTTCTCCGAACAATCGGGCTTTCAGCGGAATCCACTCAACCCATCAATGCTTCTTCTGTACGTCGATCGAGGAGAAAAAAACCGAAAAACAACATCGTCGGGGCTGCAGTGAGGGACAATAGCTCAGTAATAAATAATAGATCCCCATGCAAGCGGAGTCAACCACCAACCACCAACCCGACCGCCAACAAGTCAATTATTTTCTTCAATACGTTCGACGGTGATAAATTCTGCACAGCGAAGGGATGAAGGATAAATTTCTCTAGTGGTTGCGGACCCTTTTCATTCGGCCCTTGTCAGACGGTTGTCGAAACAAAGACGCTTACTCGCCGCCGCTTATCTATTGCCTTGCAGATAATTCAATTTTTCATCAGACGCTACACCGACTGGCTTTGATATGCAAAGTAATGAATTCGAGTCAGGAAAGCACTCACCTCACACTCTGGCTGAACAATGGTCACACTCGCACTCTGGCCGCACTTCACCACACAATCACTCTCTGGAGGATTTTGCAAAACACTCAAAGACTTGCGAAGAACTGTCAAACAATTATATGCATCTGACTGCACCGATCGATGGTCTGGTCAACTTTGCGCCACCATCCCGGCCGCAAGCAATAAATCCAAACGAAGGAAAAACTCACCAGATTTTCCACACACAAAGCACCAGCAGCAGCAGCAGCAGTTGATTTTTCCCCCAAGCATAAGGGAGGGGGCTTGACTCGAACCGCAGTCGTCGGTCAATCCGAGAAAAGTAACGAATAACGAAATAAATAAACCAAAAACGCCGAATCGAAACCTGAATGAGCCCGTAAGCCATTAAATCTCAGGGCAACAGCTTTTTGAATAATTTCGTCGAAACGGCACAACAACTACTCCACTTACGAAGTTACATACGATCCACACCGCATCTATTATTAGCCAGATTTCTGCAGCGGTGGTGGCATGGGCAATAGCAAAAACTCACAGCAGTTCGTGTTGGATAATTTAAGAGGTGTCAGGGGGTGGGCTGGGGGCAGTGGACTAGCCGGTGGAAATGTCCACAGGATTTGGATTTGAGTGTGTGCTGATGTATGTGTTCTCCTTTCTTGTAGCAAAATTTATGGCTATCGGTGTGAAGTTTTGTATCTTTGCCCTGGCCCATGGGTGAGTGTGCTGTGACAGTCAGTTGTTGGGCATTAGGTGCACTTTGGGAAACGGAAAATTTGGAATGAAAAGTGGGTAACTGTTTAAGAAATGATCAACGACAAGTTGTGGGGTATGGAATTGTGCTTAGCGATCTTGAAATGTTTTTTTTCTTTGAAGCGAATGGACTTCAGCTTTGGAGGTGAAGAAATTTAAGTTGAGCGTATGTTTCTTTTTTTATTTGAGGTTGGGATATACTGCACGGGCCACCGTGGCGTTGTGGGTAGAGTGAGACCTTCACACTCCGAAGGTCTAGGTTCGATTCATGGAACCAAATCTTTCGAGCCGCTGACAACACCCAATGTCAAAGAAAATAGCTTCTCAAACTTTGCGTTTGGAGTCGGCAAAAAACTGTAGGTCTCTTCTACTCGTGAATGAAGAGTAGCGCGCACAACACGTGTAGTTGACGAGCAAGCTAGACCCTAGTTCTCCTGTGGACTGTGGCGCCAACCAAATTCATGTCCAGACTCAAATACATGTCCACTGTACTTACAGACAGTAACCTTAATTTAATGTAATTCCTTGCTTTTCCGAGGTCCAGGAGGTGATTCTGTGATATATTCGTAGAATTTAGGTTTCCAGTTCCTATCCCATCAGCGCTAAACCGCTTAGCCGCCACTTGATCGGATCTGATAGAGAAAGTGATGTGAAGTGTCTTCAGCTTCTCCACATGCGTCGCAAAGGGTGGCATCACAAAGCTTAAGCCGACTTAGGTCCTTAGCGAAGGAAAAGTGCCCCGCTAGTACGCCGACAAGTCGTCTGCACGCGTTTCGGTCTACAGATAGCAGACAAGACGCGGATTTCTTGCTAATGTTCGGAAGCACACTCTTGGGCATTCTGCATCCTGGAAAGTTGCGCTATCTCTGGTTGTGCTTCAGGGAAACCCAACCGTTGACAGAGGCCCTGACCAAGGTAACAGGTATTCTCAAGGTGGATTTTTGCCCTATGAAAGCCTTTTTTGAAACTTGCTTAGCATCGGCAATCTCGTGTCTCATGATTCGGTTATGTCTCGGGACCTAGACAAGTCTCAGCGAAGTCGGTCTGCCGACTAAACTAAGGGAAGGCTTGCGTTCTTGGACTATCTTGGAAGTGGTTAACCCTTTAGACCTTAAGTACAGCTTGGCTATCGCTACAAACACAGATACCATTAGTGGCGATTAGGATCACGAAAGCTTTCACCTGGAAGAACGACGCGAAGTTGCCTAAGGAGGCGTGCAGTCTGATGTTATCGTTTTGAACTCTCCATCGTCTTGGAGGCGTCTGCGAAAATCCGACTACATTCCTTTTCCGGTTCAGTTTCTAGCCAGAGCCAGTCCAGAACACGGGGAAAGTCGACTTGTATGAGCGATGCAGCTATATTATTGGTGACCCCACATCAGACGGTATGTCCATAAGGCTAGTGTCATAGAAGACGCGGTGCGCGAGGTCATCAAAGCTCCAGTGCTAGTTGAACCAAAGACCATTCCCTTTTAATCGAGAGACGGCCTTGAGTGTGCATCCCATGATGTGGTGATCAAGGGGTTGGGGGGTGGGGGGCTGAGAGATTAAACAGAGCATCAAGAGCATAGCCAGGCGTGCTGGAGAAAGCCCCTATGCAGCCGAGAAAAAATGTTCTTTAAAGTCTGATGAAAGCAGCAGTCACGCATTTGCGCGAAAGCTTGTTCCAACAACCGACTGATGCATACGAGAGAAGAGGTCTTTTCGTAGCCCTATAGATAGAGACAGATCTTGTTGGTGGTAGGCCCCAAGTTTTACCGAAAACTTCCTTACACTGCCAGAAGACTGATAGCGCCTTGGAGGTTTTTATCTCAATATGTTTTTGTCGAAGAAGTTTTTTATCCAGGATAAGGCCTAGATATTTGGGTTCATTGGAAAGTGGAATAGTGTCACCTTTAAGTACTGGTTGAGTCAGACCAGTCAGATTCCTTCTTCTCGTGAGTAGAACAACCTCACTTTTGAGAGGGTTGACTGAAAGCCCATTCCTCTTACACCAGTTATCGATCATGTCAAGGGCCGTCTGCCCACTTGCACAAACGGCCACAAGGCATCCGGATACCAGTACTGCTACATCATCCGCATAAGCCTGGGCGTAGGTGTGAAATCTATTCAAGGCGGAAAGCAAAGAATCAACTAGCATGCACTATATTAAAGGCGCCCCCAAGATGGCGCAGCTTTTGTTAACCCCCGACATTACAAACTAGTCACACTCTGCCTCTGCGATTACAGTTCAGTTCATAAGTATTGCCTTTATCCAAAACAACAATGATTCTTCTAAGTCGTGTTCTCTGGCCGCGTTGCACATCAATAGTCGCATTGTCGAAAGCGAAAGTTGCGCGGGTTACTTGCTTTGTCCCTTACTTTGACAACAGCAAATAATTTGTATAACTCCGAAAAAGTCGTAAATAGTACGTTTCACGCACTGCTTAAAATTTAATTTGAATTAAAATTTAATGATTCAGTGAAAAGGTCGTTTAGTGTAGGAAGATATTAATATTTCTCAAAAATTTTGTAGCAACTTCACTTACGAAATGTCAAACCTGAAAAACAATGTGATTAAAAAAGTGGATTAGTGATATTGTCACTCACTGTACACTAGTCAAACATAACAAGCCCCTTCAAAAATACTCTAGTGAAATGAAGCAATGATCAACCTAAAATAAAACATTTAATAAAATAAAAATCATGTGGACTAATGACAAGATTCCCGACTGTTTGCCTCGCAACCAGTTTCGACCACCCCAAAAATAGTGTAAAACAAATCACCCAATGATGAATTGAAGTACTTTTGGATAACAAAATACCAGCAAACGACCCAACAACAACCGACAACCGACATGAGTGTTGTTCTTCGGAATTATTCCATTCAGTCCCCAAAGTGAACAACCAGCAAATATGGGAGAAGGAATAAAAAACAAAAAACACACAATTTTTCTCCAGGTACTGTCAATCATTGCATCCGTTGTCGCATCGTTTGCTTTAAGATTGGGGCTTAATCGATTAGCCAGAGCAGTTTTCTCCTTTTCCACATTGCTGCACATCGAACGTGTGAACGTTGCGCGTGTCTACACGTCTGCCGCTGCACCGGTGCTGATGTTAATTAGAGACAGATTTTTCACCGGTGTGCACTTCATGCTCATTAAATTCAAAATTCTGCAGTTTTTCATTGCAGCACCGCCAACTGGCGGATAGGTCACGTTCGCCTTTCAGCATTTTCATGTCCAAATTTTTTGGTGCGGCTGCAACTTACCAATTACACGTGAATTCGTCTGCGGGCTTACCTAGAAAGACAAAAAAAGAGAAATCTCGATTAGATACCACGCCATTTGGTCGGATCGATTGGAGTATTAATTAAACGACTATGCAGTTGTGTGTCTGTTTTCATCGGGGCTTACAGATAATTTGTATCGATACGGGTAATTTGGTTCAATTTATTTAAAGCGAGTTGTTGTCATTTGCAGCCTGTCAATTGGTCAACGTCGATAAGGAGCACATGGGGTTGCTGGGGTGGACTGAAATTCCTGGGAAGTTTCTGTGGACAGCATTTGCGAATTGGAAATATTTGCAAACTCGTTGAAAGTTCGATGAAAATGGTTTTCTACGGCATCAGAGTTCAGGAACTCCTGGCACTCTGACTTATGACTTGACTCAGAAAGTGGAGTCAATTTCATTTATTTCTAACTTCAGATATTCAGAGGATGTATTTACTCTTAGGCAGTTTGGTGTTGACTTTTGAATAAACAAATTAAATTACTGTCTCTTGAGTGTGGGAATGCGTCTCCGGTGTACTTCTTATGCCTCTGACGCGACTAAGTGTTTGTGTTTCTTCAG
The DNA here is from genome assembly GCA_955652365.1 of Eristalinus aeneus. Classification (NCBI taxonomy): domain Eukaryota; kingdom Metazoa; phylum Arthropoda; class Insecta; order Diptera; family Syrphidae; genus Eristalinus; species Eristalinus aeneus. The sequence goes on along the minus strand of OY019131.1, from coordinate 6,832,593 downwards.
TTGGGGCCAAGGGAGGCGCGAATTCGACACGAAGACGGTCCGAGATGTACTTCATACCCGAACTGTCGTGCACCACAATTCGGAAGACCGCTGCCATAACTTCCTTTAACCAGCTCGTCGATATGCTTGTATCATCGAATTTTAGAAAAAAGTAGAAGAGCATTGATCGTTGATTTGATTCTCGTTTATGAGCCGAAGAGTGTTTGGGTTTTGATTACTGCGACTGTTAGTCTTTTCTACTCTTGTCGCCATTCGATGACAAAAAAATGCTATCAAAGTTACAACAATTTACAATTTTGAATGAGAAATGATCTAGCTGACGGTGCATGAGAAATACAGTTTTGACCTCCTAATGCAGGTTCATGTCATGCTTTAAATGCTTCAAATATTCGGCGTGAGTAACTTTCGAAACCTTCAGGAATTTGTTTTCAAACGGGAAAAGAATATTTTTGAGGGCACCATCATGAGTGGAATTTAAAAACAAAAAATATTGTTTGGCTCCTCTTCCTTCCCAGTCGATTGCCGTAACGTGAGGAACTTGATGGAAGGCTGTTCAGTATTATGAACAAAATTAAACAGTCATTGGTTTTATTGTCCGCAAAAAAAAAAAAAATAAATAAATAAAAAAATGAAACCGTAATACCCTACTTCTTTTTTTTCTTGTGGCGCTACAGTCCGGGGTGGACCTTAGCCTCAACCACCATACCTCTCCAGCCAGCACGATCTTTCGGAAGTTGCTTCCAGTTGCGCACTCCAAGTTTTATTATTATTACGCCACCTAGCCTTAGCCTAGGCCGCCCTCTGTTGCGTCGTCCCAATGGCTCAGATTCGAAGACTTTTCGCACCGAAGCTGTGGTGTCTATACGGTCTACATTCCCCGGCCATCTTAAGCGTTGTACTTGAAGACGCTTGACTTGCACCTGGCATGTCGCTGTACAGCCCATAGAGTTTGTTGTTAAATTTTCTCCTTCAGATGCCATTAACGCAAAAAGGACCACAAATTGCACGGAAAACTTTTCTCTCGAAAATACTAAAAGATTCCTCGTCCGCTTTTAGCAGGTTTTCGTGCCATAAAGTAGGACTAGGATGATCAAGCTGTTGTATAAAGCCAGCTTAGTCCTACGAGAGAGGACTTTATAACTCAATTGCATCTTAAGCCCAAAGAAACAGCAATTGGGAAGAGTGATTCTGCGTTTGATTTCGGTACTGGTGTTGTTTTCCCTATTTACCGCGAACACGAAGTCCTTGACTACCTCACAGTTTCTGCTGCCTAGTGTAACTCTCTGTCCGAGACGTCGAAGTTGTGTGACCTTTCTTGATGACGGCATGTACTTTGTTTTGTCCTCATTAACTGCCAGACCCATTTAAGTCGCTTCGGCTTCAATGACACCAAACGCCTCATTGACGGCTCGCTGTGTTCGTCCAATCACGTCAATGCCATAAACGTAAGCTACGAGGGGCCTTCAATATATTCTCGGTATCGTGGTGAAGCTGTGGTTATATATATAAATTGACTTATTTTTTATGGAATACTATTATTTTAGTGAATTCATCTAAGACTTCCTATTAATGTGATTATTAATTAGCATTTTATTTCTAGTTAAACAGAATCATAATGAAACTGAGACGATGATGGTGAAAATTGAGCATCGCGCTGTAATTAAATTTTTCACTAAGCAAGGAAAAAGTCAAAAAACTATTCATGAAGAGATGGTGGCTGTTTACCAGGCCCTCCGCACCTGGTCATTATTAACTGTGCAAAAGTGGTCAAGTGAGTTCAAGAGAGGCAGAGACAGCATTGAAGACGACCCCCGCTTTAGCGCCCCGGTTATTGCTTGTATGGGAGAAAGCATCAAAGAAGTCGAAAAACTTGTTCTTGGGGACGCCCGAATAAAGGTGAAAATGACAGCAGAGATCACCTAGCTTTCAACTGGTACCATTCACACCATTCTTCATGAACATCTTAACCTTTCAAAGGTCAGTGAAAGGTGGGTGCCACGAATGCTCACAGTGAAAAAGTTAGAATTGCATTCTGTAGAGAGCTTTTGGAGATATGTAGTAAAAAAGCGGACGGTGTTATGGATCGAATTGTTACTAAGAAGGAAACATGGGCTCACCACTATGACCCTGAAAGCAATCAAGAGTCCATGCAGTGGCAAAAGGAACATAAAAAGTCACTCCGGCTATCAGGAAGCTCATAGCCAGTTTTTTGGGACTCAAAGGGAATCTTTCTTATTGAGTACAAAAAAGGTGAAACCACCAACGCAACATCGTACAAATTATGCAACATTCTTTGTATAATTTGCGGAGGGGAAATTAATAAGAAAAGATGGGGTAAACTCGCAGCGGGTGCGTTGCTTCTTCATGACAACGCTCCTGTTCACACGGCGCGAGTTTCCAAGGCTGCTGCGTGAGATTGTAGTTTCGAAGAAATCCAACACCCACCCTATAGTCCAGACCTGGCCCCTAGTGATTATTTTCTGTTTCCGGATTTGAAAAAATCTCTTCGTGGAAAAAGATTTTCTAATGATGATTTTAAGTCGGCAATAAATGGGTATTTTGCAGAGAATGAGGAAATTTATTTTTCTGAGTTTTCAAGATGTTGCAATTGCATTGATGTTAGAGGGGGTTATATTGCAAAATAAAATAAATTCAAATTGAATTCGCATTTTCCTTCATATCGATACCGAGAATATATTGAACGCCCCTCGTTCCAATTGAACTGACTTTCGGAATCTGGCCTATCTATTGGGCCTCTGGTGGTGACTTGTGAGTTGGTCAAGACACTGCCAATGTTGAGAAGCCCAGTTCTCTCTGTGGCAACAAAGTAACTGACTCATAGATGGCTTTCGTTGTATTTTTTTAGGTTCGTTCACGTAATCTAAATGTCAAACGAATTTTATTATTTGATACTTCAACTGTCAATCAGTAAACAATTTTGTTTGATCGATTGTGTAGTTTTTGTTTGTCTGCTGAAAAGTTGGAAAATCTAAACGAACGCATCGCAAGCTCACAAAAAGTTTAGTTCTGTTTAAGGTAACGAAGCTTTTAAAGATCGGCAGTGTCAAAATTGGTTTACAAATTTTCTTCTGGTGTTTTTTCAGTCAAAGATGAAATACGCTCCGGTCTTCCAGTGGAACTTATTGACTACCAAATCGAAGCAATATTCGATTCGGATCGACGCAGAAATAAACGTAAGATTGCAGAGAAGCTTCATGTATCGCATACATCTATTAAAAATCACTTAAAACAACTCTGCTACGCACGAAAACTCGATATATGGATTTCTCGTGAACTGAAGGAAACCATTTAACAGAACGCATTTACATCTGCGATTCGTTAAAGAAAACGATTTCAAACGATTCATAACTGGTGATAAGAAATTGATTGTTCACAACAAAGTCAATCGGCAAAAATCGTTGAGCAAGCCATGAGCACTAGCTCAAAAACCATCAAAAGCTGAGATACATCAAAACATTGTTATATTATCAGTTTGGTTAGATTACAGGGGAATTGTCTGCTTTGAATTTTTACCACTTAACCGGACGATCAATTCAGATGTCTACGTTGAACAATTAACACAATCGAAAAAAAAACAGTTGAAGAAATGTGGCCCGAATTAAGAAATAGAAAAGGTGTTGTATTTTATCATGCGAATGCAAAACTACGCACACCTTTGGTCACTCGAAGCTTGGTTGGGATGTTTTGCCACATCCATTATCTAGTCCTGGCCTTTCATTTGCTAATTACTTTTTATTTCGATCTTTGCGAAACTCCTTAAATGGAACAAATTTCAATAATGATGATGATGTTAAATCTTAATACATCAGTTTAATCTGACAAAAAGAAGAAATTTTATAAACGTGGAATTGTGATGCTGCCTGAAATATGGCAAAACGTCATTGCCCAAAATAGGCGCGACGAATCACAGGGAATGAGGGCCTAGCTTGCTCATCAACTATTCGTGCGTGCCGCCGTGGAGTAGTGGGCAGTGTGCGACGCTCACACACCGGAAGTGCAGGTTCGATTTCTAGCTGAACACCTCGAATTTTTCACGGAGCACCACCTCTTTCGAAAAAAATAATACTGTCTAAAGAAAAAGCTTCACAAACTTAGCCGTTCGGATTCGGCAAAATAGTGTAGGCCCCTTCTACTTGTGAGAGAACAGAAGCGCGGACAACACGAGTACTTGATAAGCAAGCTAGGCCCTGGTCCCCTTGCGCACTGTTGCGCCATCAATTATTATCATTATGAAGATTCCATCGTCACCGCAAGCATTTTTGCTTCTAAGCATCTTATGTATTTATGCCTACGATTTCGGAATTAGTAATTGGTCTAAAAAAGAAGCTTCAATCACAAGATGTAGACTTCTAAGGTTCACATTGCTCAATTATGCTTATATTTTGCCCACCTATAGCAAAATAATCTTCAAATTTATTTGCAACTTCTTTAGCTTGCTTAATAACCTCGCCGTTCTGATCATATTCCAACAAGAGGCAGAGCTGTTATCCTGCAGGTACTAGCTACTTTTTGTAGGAAGGCAACATGTCCAGCTGCGATGAGCTTGTTGTTCTTAGCCAACAAATACATTTTCAAAATAGAATCTAAAATGTAAGCCATATGCAAAATTATTTGACATTTTCCACTTTCTTGTGTCGTTTCGGTGAATAGAATTTGAAAATTTAAATCGCCTAATATTCAACATGAGGCCTTGATTCACCACAGTCAGTAAATTCCAAGTTTCAGAACCGCCTTCAGCTTTTTACCGAAGGAACTCTCAAAGTTGTGAAGCCATTTCTCGGAACTTTTAAATGGGTCCCAGAAAGCTTTCTAACGAAAGCTTTTTTGATGACAGGCCGACAAACAAACTTTTTTAAACTTGAAAGCTTAGAAAGCTTATTAGAGTAACATCCACAACCATTCCCAATACATTCCACGCCCAACATCCACACATAATTCAATTGATTGCCTTTATCCCCTTCGAAATTGGCAGTAACAGGCGTCCCTATTGCGCCGGGGAGCGCCTGCCGAAAACGTTCAGTCTCGCAATTAATTTACAATAATTTGCTTTCAGCGACTTGCGCGGCGCTATTAGCCGCAAATTTTATCCAAAATTACGAAACCCATTCGAAATGTAATTGAATTCCGCTGGCAGCTGTATTTCGCAGCGCTTAGCTCCGCATTTGCGTTGCCCACCAAACAAATGCTGGCTTGCCCGAGGGATGGACTGATAAGTGTTGACTGAAACAGCCTCCGTCCGGGGTGTATTTCATTAATTCGACTTTTTGTTAATGATTTCCAGTCTGGGAAAAGTTTTCTCGCAACGAATTTCAGTCGGACGGACGCGTGGGTGTGGAGTTTTTCCGAGAAGCGCCACGGGCAGCTTGGTGGCAAACGGGGCACAATGGGAAATGCGCTATCATCTTGAGTAGCAAGTCGTGGGGACGGGTTATTGGTTTTCCGGATCAAGAGGTCGGATGGCATAGTTTTCGGGCGAAGTAATTATGGAATTAGTTCTGCGGGAGGACGGGCGGGCGGATCCTGGCTTTGTTTTAATTGAATGCCGAGATTGCCGCTGCCGCTGCCGCTGCCACCGCACACTATGGTCGTTTAAAGTGCGGTAAGTTGAAATTCGGTACTTTCGCTTTGCTGGCGAAGGAATCTCTTTGCACTGCTCCGTGGAGTCTGACAGGGATATTTAGCACTTGAAGCGTTCTTTGCGGAATCCTCGAAAACAAGGTCAGGTTGGTCTCTGAATGGGAGAGAAGTGGATGGTTCTTGTGGAGAACTTCAGGGTGCGGACGTTGTGATTGAGTCGAGGACGCGTGTGTGGTGGGCGAGAGCAATGTCATTAAAGTCACGTTGAAAAGGATCAAACGATGCGTGTAAAATTGGATGTTTTCATTCAAGCACTTGAGAAGGGTTTAAAGTCACCGAATGGGACTATCAGGTGGTCTAGGGGCTACTTAAAGCGAAGGATTAACATTTGAAACAAACCTTTTTTAGTGTTTCGAACAAAGAAGGACTTGTAATTCTGAGAAAATCTTCAAGCAACGGACTTGTTTACAAAGCACCGGTTCACCAATTCCGGTTAAAGCTTAGAGATTGAAGAGCGTGCACTGCAAGCGTTAATTGAAAGTTTCACTAAATAAAAATTGCAACCGGGTGGATGGGCTCCAGTTGGAGTTTCTGCGATGGAATTACTGCTTGTCAAAGTTATTCATTCTTAAGGAAACCGTTGATTCTCGAAGCTATAACCGTAGTATGTCGCATGTGATCCATTTTTCGTCGTCAGTCACCATCCGCTTCAAAAATGGATCGAGTTCGTTTTTCGTTCGTTTCGTTTGCTGCTTTTCAAAGTTATTCATCCTTAAGAAAACCATTGATTGTTGAAGCTATAATCAGGTGTCGGAATTGTTTTCAATCTAGCGGTGAACAAAAAAAGGAAAGGAATGTTATGCAACAGTTTAGAATTGGTTGACAAAAGTTTGAATCTTCCAGTACGAAGGAATTGTTGTGGTGTTCAGTCCGGGAACCGAACGGCATGTGGTTGTCCCATTCTAACCACTACGCCACGGAACCACAAACTTGTTGGGCCCTACTTCACTTAATATCCAGTATATATGCGGTGGTATCTGCCATGTAACGACGTAGTCAAGGGAGCTTACTCGAGGAAAAACAAATCCCCGCAGAGTGTGAGTACTTTGTCTCCTTTGGACTGTTTTTTCATCGAAGCAGTTTATGTTTGAATCTCTAGAATATTGTTGATTATTGTGAAAAGCTACAGAAGCAAGCGATGGCTGCTGTACCAAAACGAATTTTGGTTAAAGAACGAAGACATTCCAAAGTCTCGGCTCAAAGTCCTTGATTGCTGTTAGCAATTACATTTTAAAGATGGCACTTGGTCCATATGTAGCTATTTTAAAGGTGGGAGGTTGGAATCTTTTGCCTGCTCGCTTTGTAAAGTGACCAGCCGCAATGTGCTCATCCACGAAGTGGTTTTATTCATCCATTTGAAGTCGAAATGACAGCTCCATGAATCTATTCACGTTCAGCTTTAGAACAAAGTTGAAACAGATTGAAGTAGGCTGACTAGTAAATGTAAAATGTAAAGCAGTTCAGGGCCTAGCTTGCTCATCAATTACCCGTGTTGTGCGTAATACTGTTCTTTCACGAGTTGAAAGGGCCTACAGTTTTTTGCCGACTCCGAACGACGAAGTTTGAGAAGGTTTTTCTTGGACAATTAATGCTCTTTGAGTGTTGTCAGCAGCTCGAAAGAGGTGGTGCAGTGAAAAAATTCGAGGTATTCAGCCGTTAATCGAACCTGGACCTTTGGCGTGTGAGCGTCGCACTTTACCCACTACGCCACGGCGGCAGCGGAATTTGTTATGCTATGGGAAATTCCGATGTTATCAGAAGCCCTTAGTCGATTTATGCACTAAAGGCCCAGTTTCAATTTTCTGACATTCACGGCGCTTTTTTCGGGACACCATCTCTTTAAGGTATCTGGCAACGAACGCAATTCTAGAACATCTGCAATTGGAAAGTATCCGCTGGCCCCCTACTGCTACCAGAAAGAGAACCACCAGTTGCTGCTGATGGTAGCCCATAGTCTCTTGTGGGATGTATTTGATATTTCTCAACTCACCAAAATTTGAAAATTGCAATGAATCTTTTCTCTTCTAGAATCTGTCCCTTAGCATAGAGTGTAACCTAAGGCTTATACTGATTCGTATGCAAGTATGCAACTGTAACTCCCGGTAATGTTTTCTAATTTTACAGGTATCAACGTAAATAAACTCCATATCCCTTTTCCTCCCTCAAATACTCTGACAGGAGTGCAAGGATCTACATTCCAATTAAACTGAATCAGAGCCTTGGTATGATATATTTGCATGTGCCCATAAGCACCGCACTTATATATTACATTTCCTTTCCATGTGATAAAAGTCAGTGTCTCTTTTATGTCATTTCCATGAATTTGTCAACCTCTTACAGATGTCGACGTATTTGTGGTCCTTATTTAATTAATTTCTGATAGTAACTGAACACTGAAATATTTAAACAAAAGTCAGTCAGACTCCTTTTCTCTGGAGTGGAACATGTGCCTCAGGAGTGGTTATTCCTTGCTTAAAGTCTTACAGCGGAGCAGTGCCTTCGGGTTACCGGAACGGCTTCAAGAAGTCCTTTAGTGGTATAAGCATGTAAATTCATACAATAAGTCAGTAGACCGCAATCGATGTTGGAGTACAGATATGTGCAGGCTTTTACATTGCACTGGAGCGCTCAGACTCAAAGACTGGTTCTTTGTACGAAGGTTGCCTTTTATATTTCGCGATTAAGCAGCCCTGGTGTCGTAATCTGCCACCTCTATCGTAAAATTTGACATTTTTGAAGTTATACGTACTCAGAACGTTTTGACATACAAGCACTACAGTAACTTAAAAGATTCATCTTGCTCAAAAGATGCAATTAAATCGTGAACATTTTCGTGCGATTAGTTTTTACAACTTTCGACGTCGATCAGGTCAGCAATAGTGTATCGATGAACTCAATTCAATTTTTGGCGATGAAGCTCCATCAAGGACCAGTGTTTATCGATGGTATGGTGAATTCAACCGAGGTTGTAGTTCACTCCAAGGCGAATTTCGTGAATAATGTCCAAAATCAGTGTTGTTCCGGAAACCATTGATGCTGTGCGCCAACGGATATTGCAAGATCGTCATGTGACCTATCATGAAATTAAGAAAACAAAAGCCATAAGTGGGACCAGCATATATTCAATATTGCATGAACATTTGACCGTCAAAAAAATTTGTTCGCGTTGGATCCCACACAATTTTCCAATCGCTCAAAAACTGGCTCGTGTCGATTGGTCGAAAGAAATGCTCCAAAAATACGATCACGGTACTTCGAAACACGTTTATGACATCGCGACAGGTGATGAATCGTGGATTTACGCGTATGAACCCGAAAGTAACAGCAGTCAACCATGCTGTTTCAACTGTTTCAAATTGATCCAAATCTAACAAAAGTTACTCGCGCACAAAGCACTTAAAAGCATATGGTTGCCTGTGTTTTCGGAAAAGCTGGACATGTCGCAACCGTACCACTAGAACAACGCAGAAAAGCCAATTCTGAGTGGTACACAACCATTTGTTTGCCAGTTGTCTCCCAAGGAATCAGGAAAACCAACCGCCGAAGACGAATCACTCTTCACCACGATAATGCGAGCTCCCATACATCGGCTCAAACAACTGCATTTTTGAGCACTCAAAACATCGATTTGATGAGTCATCCGCCGTATAGTCCTGACTTGGCACCGAATGACTTCTTTTTATTCCCGTATGTAAAAAGTAAAATGAGAGGTCAACGTTGATCGACACCTGAAAAAGCGGTTGATGCGTTCAGAATGCATATTTTGGAAATATCTCAATCAGAGTGGCAAAAGTGCTTCGACATGTGGTTCAAACGCAATGCAAAAGTGTATAGATCTCAATGGGGAATATTTTGAAAAACAATAAGGCTATTTTCGATGATAAAAATTTGTTTTTGTTCTCTAATCCCGAAAAATAAGAAACAACTCTCGTATTTTGCAAATTTTATTTTATTTTTTTGAGGGTTTGAAAAGCTAACCTCAAGATGTAGCAAATGTATTGAAGTTAGGGGAGATTATATTTGAAAATAAAAACAATTTTATTTGAATTCGGACTTTTTTTCATATCGATACCGAAAATATATTGAATTCCCCTCGTAGTTAGACCAACAGAAGTAAAATCATATTCTCTTAGGCAAATGGCAAGTTAGCCGCCTGCGCGATGTGTTTTGCGTTTGCTTACTTAACACATCACTCAATAAGATACAACTGACATATAGGGTGTGCCAATAAAAAAGTATTCAACATTTTTTTAGAAAGAACAAACATTCAAATGATACCCGTCAAATTTTCATGACAATCCGATTATTAGGTTACAAGTTACAGCGCTTCAAGCGACTCTACTTTTGCGATTTTTAGACTAATGGGAAAAAAAGAAATTCGCGTGTTGATTAAACACTGCTTTTTGATGGGAAAAAGTTCTGCAATGGCTTGAAAAGTGTTTCAGGGACTCTGCTCTCGTAAAATACCGGGCAAGTTCTGCAATGGTTTGGAAAGTGTTTCAGGGACTCTGCTCTCGAAAAATACCGGGCAAGTTCGGCAATGGTTTGCAAAGTGTTTCAGGGACTCAGCTTCATCAAAAGCAAATATTTGTCAGTGGTATGTTGACTTTAAACGCGGCCGTACAGACGCCAACGATGCTGAAAACTCTGAAAGGCCAATTGAGGTGAGGCCAATTGACCTAAAAACGTCAAAAGAGTTCACAAAATCGTTTTGGAAAACCGCAATGTAAAATTGATGGCAGACACCTTAAGCATATCATCATAGTGAATACTATTTTGCATGAGCATTTGACCATACGAAAGCTGTTTTCGAAATGGGTGCCGAAAGGGGGGTCGTTGGCCAAATGCACGAATTGGGCTTTGAATTGCTTCCGTACCCACCGTGCTCTCCAGACCTGACCTCCACAGACTTCTACCTGTTTTTAGACTTCAAAAAGATGCTCGACGGAAAGAAACATTTCTTGACTGAGGAGATGATCGCGGAAACTGAAGCCTATTTGAAGTCCAAAGATAAATCGTACTATAAAGAAGGTATAGAAATGTTAGAGTGGCATTGAACTGAAGCTGTATTGAGGAATAAAGTCGAAATTTGTCTAGAAAATGTGTTTTTATTGGTTAGTCCCAATAGCGGCGTAGTGGGTAGAGTGCGACGCTCACACGACGAAGGGTTTAGGTTCGATTTCCGCATGAACATCTCCAATTTTTCACGGCACCACCTCTTTCGAGCTGCTTCACGGCACACACAAAGAGTAATAATTGTCTAAGAAAGCTTCTGAAACTTTGCCGTTCTAAGTCCGCAAAAACCTGTAGGTCCCTTCTATTCGTGAGAGAACAGTAGTGCGCACAACACGAGTAGTTGATGAGCAAGCTAGTCTCTGGTCCCCTAATGGACTGTCGCGCCAACAATTATTATTGATCCCGGGACTTATTTTTTCATTTTTAATACATTTTTATTTCAAATTCATTGCAGACTTACGTACTAGACAAAAAATGCATGAAACTAGTTGGACGTGCTTTGTTTTCTTTTTCCAACAATCAAAGCACGTCCAACTAGATTTAAGCATTTTTTGTTTTTTGTTGTGATCCCGGGACTTATTGTTAGCACACTATGCAGAAAAAACACTTTTAAGCAATGTAAGATTGTAAGAAATCGAAAGATTTTCGCCCCCGCCCCCCCTCCTATCATCGTCAACGCTGCATGAATCCATTGACGTTCAACAAACACCAATTTCAAAACAAACAACTTTACCCGTAGAGAGCTCTGCGATGGATAAGAATAGCACATCGGCTGGAAAGGGGATGTCAACAGTTTCTACAACTCATACAGCGTTCTGTTGGCCAATTGGGTCCCATGGTCTATAATTGGACTAATTTACGCACAGTTGCTGAGAAAAGAGCCCCTTCTGATGAAGATCTGGCTCTGGGCCTTCGAATTGACTACGAACTGGCCCCCCTCTAATATAACGCCGAGAATTGTCGCCGTCGATGTCAATCGCTGAGTATCTTACCGCAGAGGCCTTCTAAGCCGGCATTCAAAAAGTTTATTTTTCGGACGGACGGAGTTAAACTTTGTGCGTGTTATATATCAAGATGATCGAAGTCTTTATCCAAAAATACCAGAAGATGTCAAAATGACGTAGCTTGTAGAATCAGAACACGGAGCTTATACCAGCAAGGACACACCACTGAGTCCAGAATCATTTCAATTTGTATTCATCGTCTCCAATAACACTCAACACTCAAACAATTGTCCACAATTTCATAGACCATTGCGTCTGGCCTCCTACCAACCGCTGCCACTTGATGGATTTACAAAGTTGCGACCAACCCAAATGCCTCATAAATCAATTCCCAACTCAGTGCCATGGCGTGTGCACTTGTGGTGCGGCCGAGTCCATCTGCGACCAGAACCAATCTGATACCACTTGAGCTAATTGAAGCATTCTCTGCACGCAAACGACACCCAAAAACGGCACAAAACGTAGATGAATTGCCGCTCATTACAGTTGAGTACACATCTTCATCATTGTCACTTGAAGAAATCATAACGTGGCCGCTGCCGCTCTCTCTCCGATAATGCTTTCTTACATTTTCGAAATAATGTTGACATAATTAGACACGACATTACTCACACCACATAATTGATGTCCCGAAACGTGTACCTAAGCGCACTCCATTTGTTTGTTCGCCGCGATGATGAACACATTAAGGAGGCCCTTCCTGCTTCCTGGTCCGAAAATATGTACCCCCACCACTGTCCTTCTCAAGAACACACACACCCCCGGCTCGTTTTGCCAAAGAAAAGGATTCCCTGCGTTTCCTTTGAACTCATTAAAAGGCAATGAATCTCGGAAAATTTGCTCCAGCACCTGGAAAATCATAATTATCACCACTCAACCGCACACAAGACGAAGTCGGCGGTAGGCGATTGAGGAAATTTGGTCTATTGTTGTTGCCGGTACGTGTAGCGATGGATGTTGGCCGCATCTATAGTGGGACCATTACCGGCAACTCATTTAACATCCTTTCAGGGCCAATCGCGATAATTATCATTAGGCATGATTAAATCTCCACGAAACACCTTGGCAAAACTTTGCCAAAGGACCAGGCGAAAAGTGGGCGGGATGGATGGATTAGGGGCTTGTGCAATCGATACGCTCCACCGAAATTCTTCTGCGACTTTCGAGGACACTCTCGATTCCGTCTGTGCTGCGGGAGATGGAGGATTTTCAGTTGAAATGTGATGAAATTGACAGTCAATTGCTTTTCGAGTTTGTGGGCGATCTCAAGGCGAGTGACGCGAGGATGGGGGAATTTCGATTATGGAAACTAGGTAGACTGCAATAAGTGTCGCGGAGTGTAAGCGATGGGAATGACTATTTAAGACCTCTGGGGTTGACATACTTTTGGATAATGTCACTCAAATGGTTTGCTCTGTGGGTGGCTAGAAGCTGCAGACTTACAAGAAAGACAGACAGGGAAAAAGGATTTACCTGCTGTTTCACATGAAGGACGAATAGGGGCGCATATAGCAGAAAATTGCAAGTAGAGCTGATCTGATCACGATAACAAACTTCTTAAAGTCATGTGAATTAGCAACCAAGCCTTGACAAGCAACCTATGCGACTTAATTACTACTGTCACACCAGCTAGAATTTGGGAATCGTCCTAATGGACAGTGCCATAAGTTGTAAGGACGTCGTCGCACGATTAGCTCGCATTCGCCAAGAAAAATGAGAGAGATTAAAATAATAATAATTCTTGGCGAAACAGTCCACAGGGGGACCAGGGCCTAGCTTGCTCATCAACTACTCGTGTTGTGCGCGGTTCTGTTCTCTCACGAGTAGAAGGGACCTACAGTTTTTGCCGATACCGAACGGCGAAGTTTGAGAAGCTTTCTTAGACAGTTAAAACTCTTTTCCTTTGGCCTGTGACCGTCGCACTCTACCCACTACGCCACGGCGGCCACGAGAGGCCATGAGAGATATAGATGAGGATAATATGGAGAAAAAGAAAGAAATAGGAGGACTGAGAACAACAGGAAGGGCAAGATGGAGAGCTAGAGAAAGAGAGTAAAATAGATATAGCAAAATATGGAGACAGAGAGATAGATAGTCCAGAACTTGTCAGCCTTAAATTTTGTTTTTTTATAACCGGCGCGCACTAAAGGGATTGTTTATACCATTAAATGACTGGAATTAACTCATAGCACGCGCGAAAGGTAAGAGGACGAGACCAGAAAGAGGTGCCGATGCACATTGCCTGTGGATTGTAATGGGGGTGGAAATTGGGCTGGGAAGCGCATTGCATATTCGTATGGTGCGGCTGCAGATCGAGTCTCTAAACGTAACTGTACGTCCGACGGTGGGCTTAAGGGTGAACGGGTGAGCATTCCTAGTGAGGCGGGTATTGCATGTTAATGCTTGAAGGGGAGTAATGCAGCTGGGTTACTCGTTAGAGCCTTTTTTTGTTGAAATAGCGATAAAATGGCGATAGAGACGCAACATTTCCTCGATGTTCAAGCGGGTTGATTGACTTTGCAGCATTATTATCCACCATAACCAATAAGTTTTATCGCTCGCTGTTGGATTCTATCCAATATGTGCAGAGAGGTCTAAGGAGCACCAGACCAGATAAGAAGGTTGTACTCAAGCTTTGGGCGGATGTACGCCTTATTCTTCAAGATCAGAAGGGGTGAAGTATTTCTTGCGGCCTAGACATTTCGTTGCATTTTTGGCGATCTCGAATATGTGATCGTTCCAACTTAGTGTTGAGTTGGTTCACGTACCGAGAATGGAAAGTTTTTCGGTTTCAACAATGCAGGAGCCATTCATAGATAATGTCAGGTTGTTTTGAGATCGCTTGAGTAACAGTAGACAGCACTGAGCTTTGGAAGCATTAAATTCCACTCTAGAATTTTTTCCCGATCAATTATTCTGTCGAGATCGGAATTTAATGATCTTAGCATACTTTGCCGTTCCAAGACAATAGCCGAGAGCCGAGGAACGAATATGAAAAGCTGTGGGTACTATCATCAGCGAAGGAGTGAATTGGATTAGAAGTGATAAACAGGAGATCATTCATGAAAAAGAGGAAGAGTGTTGGAGACAAAACGGAGCCCTGGGGAACACCAGCATTAATATGGTGAATACCAGAATTGAACCCATCTAATACAACTTGTATTGAACAATTCGAAAGGTAATTTCTAACCCATTGAAGAAGTGACTCATCGACGCCAAAAGCACGCATTTTCGAAACAAGAGCTTGATGCCAGACTCTGTCAAATGCTTTTGAAATATCAAGTGCAAGGATCTTGCTTTCTCTTACATTGTGCAAGGATTTGTTCCATTTTTCGAGGTAAGCCATCAAATAACCAGTGGACCTTTTGCTGCGGAAGCCGTATTGCCGGTCATTAAGAAGCTTCCGAGTTTCAAGATATTTCATAAGCTGACGATTTATCAGCCCTTCCACGACCTTGGAAAGTAGGGACGTAAGTGCTGTGGGTCGGTAGGAGGTGGATGCAGATGGTTCGCCGTTTTTAGGGACGGGCTGGGACAAATGCTGTTTTCCACTTACTCGGAAAAAGCCCTAAAGAGTAGGATAGATGGAAAAGCTGACGCAGTGGTTTTTTGGTTTGCGTTCTCTTCAGAAGAACGGGGGGGGATACTATCCAGGCCGGCGGATTTCTGCACTTTTAGATCAATAAGTACTCTGGCAACTCCACGAGTTCGAAAATGGACTTGTCCCATGGAAAAATTGACGTTCTCGAGTACATGCGCAGACAGAGCGCAATCTGGAAGCGTTAAGCTGGCTGCAAAATGTGGAGCTAACAGATTTGCTTTGTCTAAAGAACTGACGGCCGGAATGTCATTGCAATTGAGCGTTGGAATTAAAATGTCTTGCAATGTGGTTAGTCGAATTGGAACTACTACATCGACAAAACGGTGAACTTTATTTAGGTTTGATTTTTTAACAATTTGAATTGCTGAATAATGTATTAAGATGCAGGCAGTTAGGTCAACAGTAAAGGGTTATCTAAAAGTAACACCACTTTTGAACAATGTATGAGCATAATGTTGCTAACGAAAGATTACCACCCCACTTGCTGTTATTCGCAACGCTACATGAATATATTGACGTTCAGAGAACACAAATTTCATAACAAAGAACTTCCTTCGTAGAGAGCTCTGAGAAGAATAGCACATCGGCAGGAAAGGGGATGTCAACCATTTATAGGACTCATACAGTGTGCTGTTGGCCGATTTGGTGCCATGGAATATAATTGGACTAATTTACGCATAGCTGCTGAGAAAAGAGTCCCTTCAGATGAAGATCTGGATAAAGAGCAAGATTGAGAAATATATGGAGAGTAAGAGAGAGATCGAGGTAGAGCGACATTGAGTGGAATAGACATAGCAAAAGATGGAGACAGAGAGATAGACAGTCCAGCACTTCCACTGCTGTTATCTTCCATTCTTGTTGTTTGCCAAGTTTTTCGAAATTGGTAGTAACTTGGGATAAGAATAACTATGACTTTCCTTTCTTTCCTTTGGCGTTTTTGACTTTCGCTTAGAACTCTCAACTCCGCATAGCGGTCGTCAATTGTTTTAACTGAACTGTCAAAGTAGATGTTACAAACCTTTGAAACCCTTGAAGTCTATCCAGAGAGGCGACACTAGGCGCCGAACTCGTGAGCAAAAATTCATCAAAAAATTAAAACAACCCTCGATAATCAAACGAAAGCAATGGTGGCCATCCGCAGCTATTTCCATTGGTAAATGTAACTAAATAAGAAAAAAAAGCTGGTAATTTTCCGATATGCAATGTCACTCTACAAACATAACGGCTTGGGGTGTAGAACCATTTTCAAAAATTTTCCATTTTAATCGGACGCCGTCCACATAAACATTTAATTAAATTGTTTGTTTTCCTTTTTTTTTACTGACAGTATTTCTAAAACAAGTTCCGAAAAGTAAACACGTCCCTTTACATGCCTCATACACTGTACAAACAATCACGAACAACGAAGTGAAGAGAAAAAATCTGTAACTATACCTTTGACCGTAATTTCATTGTTTGCCGAGCTTAAAAGGCTATCCGATGTTTCTATTCACTAAACAAAATTATATTCGACCCTCCACCCCCAATGGCGTGCTGTTCCAATATTTGCACAGCAGAGAGTTTCGCACAGTGAGACACAGAGGCATCGATCCACCACCCACCTTCAATACGTCATACAAATCGGAACCGAAGCCAAGCGGCAAGATGGATAATCCATCAATCAACAGAACCTGACGACTACCACCGCAACCATCACCAGGGATGTCACCTTGGTCATCTAAATGAACAAAAACCGATACACGAACGCCACAAAAAAAAAAAAAAAAAAAATGAGAAAGAAAAAACGTACACAACCGTGTGTAGGCACAGTATAAGTGAATCCTTCAGAGAAATCCTAGGCGTATGCGAAGGACAACGATTAATTACATTGACAGGAGTCGGTGACTTGTGATTTCATGGAGATGTTGACGATGGGTTTTTTTTTCAAGCTGTGTCAATTCGTCGTCGCAACAATTGATGGGAAATCCAACTCGAGAACTGAAGGACGTGAATGGGTGCCTCACACGTCGCCAGTGACAATGTGACAGGATATTGAAATGCAAATAAAACTAATTGGGTACGTGTGAGTGGCAAAAGACAATGACATTGACAGCAGTGTGCTGCTGCCTTGCGACTAGAAGCCCGCATCTCAATCGATACAAAAGAAAACGCTGGGTGGCTTTGTTGGGCGCCAACAAACGGAGGAAGCAACCGTTTGTCCATGAACGAGGGAAAATCTCATTGATTTCGATAAATTGTGAATTTATTGATGGCAATTTGTGCAATTGAAAAAAAGGGAAGATGATGCTGTCTGGCGGACTGAAAGAGCACAAAAAAAAAGAAGAAGGAACACATTGTGGCATTGACCAGAGGAACTTAGCTTCGCCCGATGTGGGGGATAAATTTCTTGGTATTCTGCATTCGTTTTTTTTGCGGGAGCGTTTATTGGGAAAAGAATTGTTAGACGTTCGGGATAAATGCTTGTTTTCAGCTCAGCGTTATCTTTGCTATTCTTCTCTGGAAGTTACTTATTTTGGTGGAATTTCTTGGATTAGAATGTCCTGTCAGTTTATACAGAGAGGATTTTTACTTTGTGGGTTCGAGATTTGTGAGTTATGATCCATAAGACTGCCATAACTATAGGAATGTATTTCTTACGCGGGTGATGATAACTCTGCTCTGTTGCTTTTCCTATAAGGCAGCCACTTTAAAAGGTTTTTGAGCTTTAAGTCACAAACTTGTAAGTTCTGTCAAGGAAAGAAATACACAGGGCTCATTATAACGTAAGGGAAGCTAAGAGTTTCTGGTTGCCAATGGGCAAGGATTCTTAGGTCATTTGTCGGCCTCTTGTGACAGTTACGTCATTTGTCGGCCTCTTGTGACAGAGAACGGAAGCTCTTTCTTAGAAACCATAACATTGAGCTGGCTGTGTAGTTGTTAAAGTCCCCTAGGTTGTTATAAAAGTACTTTTCCTGGTGTTTCCTTCCGCTTATTGAAGGGTCTTAGCTAAGGGGTGAAGAATGTACTTCTATCCTTTTCGTACTCCTCCTGTCGATTCAATGTAACGAATGCCGAATCTAAAGCCCTTGGTGCTTTATAGTCTGTTATGACCCCTGCCTGAACTGTTTGAGACTTCAGATCTGCAACCACGGAAAAAAGTTCTGAAACTATACACCTAGCCAATATGCATCAAAAACAATTTTGACTTCGTATTAAAGGCATTTGTCGCACTGCAAAATAGCATACGCAGCCTTATGTTGCCTATGAGATTAATTCGTGCCTTTTTGCAAAGGTCATGGAAATGCTGAATTCTGGGAGCTTCTTCCTCTCAACAGTACGGCTCTGCGGCAACACGTCCACTGATGATCTGATCGCATATCTCACCGAAAAGTGGAAATAATCTTTGCAAAGTTGGATCGTCACGGGAATTGACAGAGGGATTTGATAGAGTCGGGCGTCAGACTGTCTTGTCGTAAATGCGAGATTTTGATGTCGATGAAAGAAATAACCTTTTGAACCAAGTTGCAGTATATGGGTTTAAGTCAAATATTCTCCGTACTCATGCTCGCATTCCCCAGGGCTTCGTTTTGTAGCCAACATAATAATAATAATTGTTGGCAATACAGTCCAAAGGGGACCAGGGTCTAGCTTGCTCATCAACTACTCGTGTTGTGCGCGCTACTGTTCTCTCACGAGTAGAAGGGACCTACAGTTTTTTGCCGACTTCGAACGGCGAAATTTGAGAAGCTTTCTTAGACAGTTATTACTCTTTGAGTGTTGTCAGCAGCTCGAAAGAGGTGGTGCCGTGAAATATTAGAAAAATTGGTGTTGAACTGGGAGTCGAACCTAGACCCTTTGGCGTGTGAGCGTCGCACTCTACCCACTACGCCACGGCAACAGCCAACAGCCTTCTTTATTTTCATAAATGATTTTCTCCCTGTCACTTCTAATTCAAATCATCCCTTTACTAATGACAATTCCCTCAGCTTTTCATATTCGTTCCTCGGCTCTCTACCCTTTTCTTCGACCAAAGGCTTGGAACTGCAGCGTATGTTAAGCTAATTACATTCCAATTTTGACAACATAATTGAGTGGGATAAAAAGAATAGAGTGGAATTCAATACGTCTAAGACTCAGTGCCGTCTACTGTCACTTAAGTGATCTCAAAATCACCTGCCATTGTCTACGAATGGCTCCTGCGTTATTGAAACAGAATGACTTGCTATCCTCAATATGGGTATCATCCAACACGAAATTGGAAGAATCACATAATTCAGATTGAGAAATGTCTAGGATTCTTGAGGCGATGTAAGAAATAGTTAACACCCTTGGATCTGGCAATTACATTCAATACGAAGGTTGCCTTTTATATTTCGGTATTGGTGTGTTTCAATCTGGCAACTGCCAGCTCAATCTTAAAGTTTGACATTTTTTAGGTTATACGTACTCAGAACGTCTTGACATATGTACGAGCGTTGTGCTGTTTACAGTAACTTAAAATATTCATCTCGCCCAAGAAATGGCGTTAAGTCGTGAAATTTTTCCTGCGATCATTTTTTACAACTTGAATTAGCACAACAGTAGTGCATCGGTGAACTTAATTGAATTCTTGGCGATGAAGCTCTATCAAGGACCCGTGTTTATCGATGGTATGGTGAGTTCAACCGAAGTCACAAATCACTCAAAGACGAATTTAGTAAAGGTCGTCCAAAATCAGTTATTGTTCCAGAAACCATTGATGCTATGCGTCAACTGATATTGCAAGATCGTCATGTGACCAATCGTGAGGTTGATACAACCTCAGGCATTAGTGGGACCAGTATACATTCAATATTGCATGAACATTTGACGGTCAAAACAATTTGTTCGCATTGGATCCCACACAATTTGCCAATCGCTCAAAAACAGGCTCGTGTCGATTGGTCGAAAGAAATGCTCCAAAAATACGATCGCGGTGCTTCGAAATACGTCTACGACATCGTGTTAGGTGATGAATCGAAATACGTCTATGACATCGTGACAGGTGATGAATCGTGGATTTACGCGTATGAGCCCGAAAATAAACAACAAATCTAAATAAGTTACTCGCGCACAAAGCACATCCAAGCAAATGGTCACCTGTTTTTTCGAAAAAACTGGACATGTCGCAACTGTATCAATAGAACTATGCAGAACAGTCAACCCTGAGTGGTCCACAACAATTTGCTTGGCCGTTTTCTTCCAAGAAATCAGGAAAACCAACCGCCGAAGACGGATCGCTCTTCACCACGAGAAAGCGAGCTCTCACACATCGGCTGAAACAACTACATTTTTGAGCACCCAAAACATTGATTTGATGAGTCATCCGCCGTATAGTGCTGACTTGGCACCGAATGACTTCATTTTATTCCCGTACCGAAAAAATAAAATAAGATGTCAACGTTTTTCGACATCTTAAAAAGCGTTTGATGCGTTCAGAATGCATATTTTGGAGATATTTCAATCAGAGTGACAAAAGTGCTTCGACATTTGGTTAAAACGCATGCAAAGGTGTTAAGACCTAAATGGGGAATATTTTGAAAATCAGTAAAGCTATTTTGCGATGAATAATATTTGCTTTTGTTCTTTAATCCCGAAATAAAAAGGCACCCCACGTAAGAGGGGTATATATGCTCAAAACTTGAGTATAACGCTTTAGTTAATATCCCCCCCTAGTTCCAATCCCGCCGCCGTGTCGTAGTGGGTAAAGTGCGACGCTCACACGCCGAAGGGTCTAAGTTCGATTTCCAGTTCAACACCAATTTTTCGAATTTTTCACGGCACCACCTCTTTCGAGCTGCTGACAGCACTCAAAGAGTAATAACTGTCTAAGAAAGCTTCTCAAATTTCGCCGTTCGGAGTCGGCAAAAAACTGTAGGTCCCTTCTACTCGTGAGAGAATAGTAGCGCGCACAACACGAGTAGTTGATGAGCAAGCTAGGCCCTGGTCCCCCTCTGGACTGTAGCGCCAACAATTATTATTATAAGTAATCTGTAAGACTATAAGAGTCGGTAGATGATCCTAAGTCGCCCAGCTAACATCTGCTGTGTAAAGAGATACTGAGAGTTAACACTTAGAGAACGTAGTGTTTTGTGTTACTCTATGATGGATGTAAAGACAAAAAATGGCATGGCGCTTATGCCGATATTCTTTTGGGCCATGCGCTGAAAATGCTGCCACAAAAGGACACCAAATTTTGGTTTATCAATTTAAATCTATTTATGTTCTGTTGATTTTAATTTTAATATGGGATGACACATGGTCCGTGACCGCTGTGACTTATTGTGTAGAGTGCGACACTCACACGCCGAAGGGTCTAAGTTCGATTCCCAGTTCAACACCAATTTTTTGAATTTTTCACGGCACCACCTCTTTCAAGCTGCTGACAACACTCAAAATGTAATAACTGTCTAAGAAAGCTTCTCAAATTTCGCCGTTCGGATTCGGCAAAAAACTGTAGGTCCCTTCTACTCGTGAGAGAATAGTAGCGCGCACAACACGAGTAGTTGATGAGCAAGCTAGACCCTGGTCCCCCTTGGGACTGTAGCGCCAACAATTATTATTAGTTCCAATCCACAGGCATTTAAGATCAATGTGGACTGGTATCATCCGTCCTTCCTCTCCGTATCTTCCACTTTACCTTCGGCCTTAGGCCACTTAAGGGTACCAAAAATTGTCATTTTTAGTTATAAGGAAACTACAACCTTAGCTTGAAGAAGTTTATGCTGAATCGAATTCGATCAATACATTGTGCAGTGAGTGGTTTCGATGTTTCATATTTGGCAATATAGGCGTTGCGGCGTTGCAGACAAAGAACATTTTGACCAGTTCAAACATTTTGAAGATGAGAAAGTTCCCTAGGTTCACTAGATGAGAAAGTTTTGATGGAACTTAAGGATACCAAAAATTCCCTTTAGTGCACACCAATTATAAAAAACAAAAAAACATATGGTTTGAGCGGCTCATACGTAGGTCCAAAATTTCACACCCGCTGCTAATGGTCTGTGGAATTAATGAAACAAATATAAGAGGAAATACGCGTGAACCATTTCAATCTTCTTTCTGTAAAGAATTAGAAGAAGTTATGTATGCTTAAATTTATACCGAGACTTACTTGCCACTTCAAATCCTTTCACATCTCATAATGTTTTCCGCACTAGTGACAAAATCCTTTCACCATATAAGTTTCCCTGCAGCTCCCGTTATTATTATGCCCAAAACGAAGGTGTGCGAGAAAGTTTTCGTGTAATGCGAAGTGCATCTAATCTTATGGATGGTGAACATTATTCCGTTCAGTGGAATAAATTACGTTGAGCGAGAAGCTTGCAGTGACACATATAAATTTTCTCGGGCTCGTTCGATGTTGACGCAAACATCTGGATGGAATTTCAAGCGAACGCCACTCGAAGCAGGAAGTTTAAGAGATTGAAGGTTGAGTACCCGGTACAACTTCCACCAAATTTCATTCAGACCGAGACCGAAATTCAAACGGGTTGACGTGGGTATAGACGTGTAATCGCGGTAGTGAGGATGGATGCACCTGAAAGTTAAGCTAACTACTTTTAAGCGCCTTGTGGACGACGTTTGGACTTGAGTTGAAGTTAGTTTGTTACTACTTTTGTATTGATTGCAATATTCCTCTATCATGAGCTTGTGGCTGAGTGCACAATCCAAACTTCCACTCTGTATAACAATTGAAACTCTTAAACTTTGAATTTGAGTTCGTGGGCCAAGCTCAGCCAAATCTGTAATTGATTCAAGCGGTTAAAAGGTCCTAATTCAATGGAAGGCGATGAGAACTTCACAAAAGAAATCTTCTTTTTGTGAATAACAATGAAGTAGGTATTTAAACGAAGCTTTACCAAGGCGGTGGCGGTGGCTTCTAAGGCGGTGTTTATTGTTTTCACAGGTGAGATCGTTTAACCACAGTTTGCGGTTGCCCCAAACCGAGATTCATGAACGACAGAAAGTGCTGGCCATCTCATTTCGGACCGATAGAACAGTGTTTTTTTTTTAACACATTGGCCTGACTAATGTGTGTCAGGAATTCTGAATGTTTTCAATAGGTGGCAACCTTCAACTGAAGGTTCCTTCACTCTGTTAGCTGTACAGGACCTGATTCATGTTGTGTTTTGTTCAATGCTCAAAATCTAAACATTCGTATTTCTGAAGTTGCATGTGTTGGTGTTTTGCATTTGATTGTATGTATAAAAGGACAGACTATTCTAACGACACTAAGGTTGTGATTTCAGGTTCCCTAGGAAAGAACAAACCAATAGAGATGAAAAGGAAAGGGGGAATTAACTATTGTAGAAATAAAGTAAATCTCTCACCGTAAACCAAAAAGGGGTTCTAAACACCGCATATTGAATTTATTGAAATTAAACAATTGCGTCGACTTTCAAAAAATAGCCCCACTTGAAAGCTCTTGCTGATTTTGGAAGCGATTATCTATTTCTTTGATGCTTGCCAGCAACGAAAAGTGTCTGTTTTTAACAAAACCACTGTTTTCTGCATTTTCGAAAACAATGGATTTATGTGAAACAAGCAGAAATCCTGGAAAATGTTGTCTCCCATTTTGTAGGAGTCTTAATGCAATAAAAGAAATAAAAGAGTTATGACTCGGAGCGGAGTCAAACCAATGTTTTTTTTTGAAAATGTCTATGGCGATCGGAAAGTCGTTTTCTATATCGCACATTTCAGCGATAATGACAAAGCAAAGGGTAGGCCTGAGAGAAATTACATTTTAAATGAAATAGAAAAAGTGCACAACTCATGCGAATACGAATAATATGCTCAATAATATCGAGCAACCTACAATTTTTAATTGGAAGAAAAGTGCCACCGAAGCTCATAGAATGCTTGTAGAAGTTTATGCTGAACTTGATTCGATAGATAAATTATAAAGAAAGTCGTCTCGAAGTCACAAACTTGGCAATCGCAGGCAAAGACAATATTATCCAACTCAAACATTTTGAAGACAAGGAAAAGCGAGCTTTACTGGAGCCCTTTAGAGTGCAAACAAGGATCTTTTCAAAAGCAAGAAATTTGGCTGCGGTGCGATTTGAAACCGAAGGATACTGAAGGGAATAAGCGACTCGAAACTGCTTCTAGAAGGAAATCAAAATATAGGATATTTGCACCGGATTATAATCGTGACTACAAAAATCCGAAGAAGAAGAATCCGTAGTATGGTGTATACATTGACAGAAAACATTGACCGGAAACGTTATCGACTAAGTAGAATACGTTTAAGTTCTTATTCTTCTTTTTGTGACGCTACAGTCCGGGTAGACCTGGGCTATGGCAACATGTCTCTCCAGCCAGCACGATCTTTCGCCAGCTGTCTCCGGTTGCGCACTCCAAGTTGGGTGAGGTCCTTCTCCACTTGTATGCGCCACCTTATTCTAGGCCGTCCTCTGTTACGTTGTCCCAAAGGCTCAGATTCAACGACTTTTCGGGCCGAAGCAGTGGTGTTCATACGCTCTACATAGCTTAGCCATCTTTTAGATCGTTGTATCCGAAGACGCTTGACCAGGCGTCTTCGTCAATCTTCTCCTGCAGATAATATCAACAACGCAAACAGGACCAAAAGTTGGTCTCAAAAATATTCTCTCTAAAAATCTAAAGGCTTCCTCATTCGTTTTTGGTAACGTCCAGGTTTTCACGTCATTAAGGTAGGACTGGGATAGTCAAGCTGTTATATAAAGCGAAAATAGTCCTTCGAGAGTGGGTGTTATTAGTCAATTGACTGTTCAGCCCGAAGAAACAGCAAGTGGCAAGAGTGATTCTGTGTTTGATTTCGGTACTGATGTTGTTGTCCCTATTTACCGCGGAGCTGAGGTAGGTAGTCCTTGACTACCTCGAAGTTTCTGCTGCCTAGTGTGACGCTCTGTACGAGACATCGATATTGGGTGTCCATTCTTGATGACAGCATGTACTTCGTTTTGCCCTCATTTACCGTTAGACCCATTTTAGCCGCTTCCGCTTCAATGCCTGTGTTCGTTCAATCACGTCAAAGTTATCAGCGTAAGCTAGCAATTGAACTGACTTCTGGAAGATCGTGTCTCTGATGTTGACTTGTGAGTTACGCACGATCTTCTCGAGGATGATATTAAAGAATTCACATGACAGTGCGTCGCCTTGTCAAAAATCTTTTTTGATGTTGAAGGTCTCGGTGAGTTCGTTGACGACCTCGGCAGAGCAACGAGAGTTCTCAATCAGTCATCCTACACAATCTGACGAGTTCGGTAGGAATGAGAAAACTTGACATGACACTGTATAGCTCATTTCTATGCGTCCTTAAAATCGACGAATAGGTGGTGAGTGTCAATTTGCATTTCCTGAGTATTTTCCAGGATCTGCCGTAATGTGAAGATCTGGTCTATCGTGGACTTCCCTGTTCTGAAACCAGACTGATAGGAGCCTGTCAGGTCATGGACAAAAGGTTTCAGACGCTCACACAATACGGCAGAGAGGATCTTTTATGCAATGTTAAGAAGCCTGATCCCCTAATAGTTGGCGCAGTCAAACGGGTCTCCTTTCTTGTCGACAGGGCAAACGACGCTGAGACTCCACTCATCGGGCATGCTTTCCTCCGACCATATCTTACAGATGAGCTGGTGTATGCGTCCAACCAGATCATCTCCAGCTGCTTCAAATAGTTCTGCGGACAGCCCGTCCGCTCCAGCAGCTTTGTTCCACTTCAGCTTGGATATTTGTGTTTAAGTTGCGCACTTCGTAAAAGACCGCCAGAAGCGACTGAAAAGTGACTTTTTAACATGAGAACACTCGGCTCCAGGTGGCAATAGCGGTCTAAAACTACCGGGACATGCTGAAATGGGAGTTTTTGGCCCACTCGGAATGAGTAGAGCATATTCCTTCCAACTACTGCTTTTGTCGGCCATTGCAAAACGATTTGGGAGATCACCGGTTCGGGTCTTTTGAAAGAACCGAAAAATGGTCGTCAAGGATTTGGATCGACGCCATTTTTTAAAGACGGTATTAAAAAACTCTGAGAGAGAAGAAAAACAATAAGTGAGCGTTTTATTGCTCTGTTTAGGAAAAGAATTTCCTTCTCTCTGGCATCACTCATAACAAACCCAGTTCCAAATCTTAAAGAGGCAAGTTAAGTTGAAGAATTTCCTTTGATACAATATCTGGGATTATAATAAAAGCCAGGAGAAATTGATTCATTTGGAAGTGACGCTGAACACAGTGCACAAAAGTGATATAAATCAGCTCTAAATTAGTGAGCCACGTCCTTCCACTGATCCCAATGACTCATTAAACAAACTTGAGGCAATTGTTGATGTCAATTAGATAGCATCTCAACAATTCACTTGGGGAGACTGTTTATCAGAGAGAACCTGCTATAGCCTCATAATCATCAAATCGGAATTGTCTCCTCTCAGGACGATGGTAAACATCCATTTGACCAGATCTCCTTCGCCGCCCCGTCAGAGTCTCAAGATAAACGTCTCACTTTAGTTTCAATTACACAACAAGGTACACACAATCACTTCAACATCAGCTGTCGCCTCTCCCTTCCTCCCTCACTTCGGCCGTCAAATGCACACAATAAGATTCAATTACCGTCAATCAAGTGCTCACCTTCAGGACTTTAATTTCCTCATTGAATTCACGTTCAAGAGACAATTAGGCAGAAGTCACCTCGGGAAATCGACTGTCTAACAGTGTCGATACTTCAATCTCTCCGCATTTTGGTATCACGACGATGACGTGAACAAATGCGCCGCTTCATTGCACGACACGAAAGGAAATCGAAATCCACTACGAAGTTCATTCCACTAAAGAAGTGTGACGTTGCGAAATGTTCGTCATTTTTCTTTTCTTCTCTTTTCAGTTTTTGTTTATTTTCACCCTCCCCCACCCGGAGTGTCTCATGCTGTAAGCGAACGTCGTCACGGCAGACAGGTGGCCGGGAGCCTTTCGGGAGGAGTTCATTTCGGCCCAAGGACAGGTACGAGTTCGCACACATCAAGCTCCCTCTCCTCATGTCATCATCAATGGGAACGCAGACGGGTGAAATGATACTCTCAAAAGGATTTTGCTGTAGTAGTCTTTAAAGTCCTTCAACTCCGCACAATGGGAATATCGAACTTTTCGCTTAGTCGGAGTTTTTGTTCGCCTTTCGCCGATTTTTACGCATTAAGCATACCGCCTCTCCCAGCGGACGGATGATATGCTCCCGCAGCCAAATTCCTTTTCGCGTACGGATACATTTCTCAGCCGCCAGTCGCCCCCGGAGAATTTATTCAAGGAGCAGATGTGTATCTGGGAGGTATGCCAAAGGATATTCCATTGTCAAATTCCGATGTGTTGGCGGAGATAATGAATGGGTGCGTGAGGGGGTGTGCGTGTGTGGTAGGATGTCTTCCAGGGGATAGTGCTCATTTTTGTGTCGACCTCTTGTAGTATCATTCGAGCCCACCACTGCTGCCATGCCACCCTTGTCGGGTGTTTGATAACAAAATGATTGCGGTTTTTACAACTTTGCGTCAGCGGTCGGCTCGTGAATATATTTTGAATTTTTGCGCCTCCTTTTGTTTATCTTTATCGCTGGGGGGAAGTGCGTTTTATTTCGATGAAATGGAGAATTTTCATGACGAATGCGAGGAGACAACGACAAACTTTGAATGGGAGGGGCGCGGCTGCTTGCTATGGGGAAGATTTGAATTCATAATGTGCCGGGAGCGAGGGGAAACGATGCATTTTAAAATTCATTCTAGTGGTTAACTTAAAATTGACAAAATTTGAATTTGCGTTGTCTTATCCATAGTTTAGATCTGGCCGGGGGGGTGGGTTAGAAAGAAAGAGAGCAAAGGAGGAGAGGAGATGGGTATGATGGGGTTATCATTAGCGTGAACGTCAAGAAATGCTGCGTAATTTGTGAATTTATTATCAAAAGATGATAGGAATAGGGTTATGGATGGCGAAAGGTAGGGTGCATTTCAGGAATACCGTTAACTATTTGAAACCTTCCCCTCGGTGGTGTCGAATTAAGGAGTTTGTTCAAAATTGCGTGGGAATGAAATGATTTTAGAATTCTTGAGTGGGATGAAAGCGGAATGCCACTTAATTGACTTCTACGTCAAGTAGAGAGAAAGACGTGGTGAATGGAGTGAAGAATGCAAAGAATTTAAGTTTCCCTAGCCAGTACGAAGTACAGGGAAATTATGAAACCAAAAGCGAGCCGTAGTCCATGCAGGGACCTGCTTTCGGGAGTTTATGTCGTAAGGTGATGCTATTGATTCCAATTTTCTTATTTATTTTGGAGTGAAACTGAACTTCACCCAAAATACAACTTTTTTTACAAATAGTTTTAGAACAGGGGAGTGACTGCTTAATACGCTGTAGCAATGAACAGAATTTAGCCGCCGTGGAATAGTGAAGATCGACACTCAACTGCCTAAGGTTCCGGATTCGATTTCTTGACTGAACATGTGGTACTTTTCGAGTTGCCTAGCTCATCAAATACTAGTGTTACGCGCACTGCTGTTCTCTTGTGAGTGGGTTTGGCCGACTCTGAACGGCGAAGTTTGAGAAGCTTTTTCTTGGACTCTTTGAATGTTGTCAGCAGCCGGGAACCGAACCTAGACCTTAAGCGTGTGAGTGTCGCACTCTACCCAATAAGCCACAGCGGCCACGGACCATGTGTCATCCCATATTAAAATTAAAATCAACAGAACATAAATATATTTAAATTGATAAACCAAAATTTGATGTCCTTTTGTGGCAACATTTTCAGCGCTTGCCCGCAACTTTTTTTTTTCTTTATATCCATCACAGAGTAACACAAAGCACTACGTTCTCTAAATGTTAACTCTCAGTATCCCTTTACACAGCAGATGTTAGCTGAGCGACTTAGGATCATCTACCGACTCTTATCGTCTTACAGATTACTTCAATAAATAATATTAATTCAAATACGATGCAATAATCATGTTCTTAAATTCTAACCGTGGCAAGCTAAAATCAAATTCGTTGCAAAGATCATTAAACGTATTTATACACCTTGTAATAGGTTCATTGCGACCATAATGGGTTCTGTGCCTTTTGTCAAAAAGTAAGTTTCTCACCCGTAGAAATCTTTGGGGAGCATATATATTTATGAGAAAAAGTAATTCTGGTGAATTTAATTGATAATTAATAATATCACGAATAAATATGGCTGACGTTACCTTACGCCTGAAACTTAAGGTTTGCAAGCCAATTGTTCTGCATCTTTCAACATAAATAGGAAGATCTTCGAAGGAATACAACTTTCGGAAAGCATATTTCGTGAAATTTTTTGAACTCGTTCGAGTCTAAGTTCTTGATTATCGTAAGGTGAGTCCCAGACAATGGATGGATATTCCAAATAGGGTCTTACTAACGAAACAAAGATGGTCTTTAAACTGGATATGTCGCGAAAATCTTTACTATTTCTTTTTAAAAATCCTAACACAGAATTCGGCTTCGCAATGGTGTAATCATAATGTAGTGAGAAATCCAACTTGGGGTCGAATATTACTCCAAGGACTGTAACTTCTTCTAGGCGATCCAGTTTATGATTATTGATAAAATAATCACAAACAATTGAAGATTTTATTCTATGTGCCGTAAACATTTTACATTTTGAAATGTTTAGATCTAGAGCATTATGTTTACACCATTCCGCTGGGTTATGTATATCCGACTGAAACTTAATGCAATCAGCTATACTGTTAATCGACAAAAATAATTTGAAGTCATCCGCGAATGTTAGAATTTCGCTGAATCTAAATATTTCGTGAACATCGTTTATAAATAAAAGAAATAATAATGGGCCCAAGTGGCTACCCTGTGGCACGCCCGATGTTACCTTTATTACGCGAAAAATATAACTATCGACCTTAACCATTTACTTTCTCTCCTTTCAATAATTGGAAAACCATTCTAGCGTTGCTGAATGAATTCCCATGGAATTAAGTTTGTTTAAAAGCAAAGTGTGATGCACTTTATCAAAGGCTTTCGAAAAGTCAGTATAAAGTACATCAACTTGTAGGCGATGTTCTAAATTTGTAAATATATAATTTGTAAATATATAATTTGTAAATAATGATAAGTTAGTAGAACATGAAATAAGCTCTTTTACTAGAAAATACATTTTTTCTTTTACGAGGCTCTCAAACACAAACTCTCAATTTCTCCAAAAGTCTAAATGTCGAGTTGTGTCTATGCTCAACAATTGAGCATTTTCCTCCCTCTGTGTGCACGCTAAAAATTCCTGATCATGGTTCGCTAACTTATCCGCTATCAACTCCTCAACACTGAAGTGTTTTCATCATTAGGAGAAATTAAACATCATCGGCCTTTGATGACAAACTCTAAGCGCAGCGATCAATAGTCAGTCAAAGCACAACACTTGGGGGGAGTTATAATTTACTTCGCTTAGCATGTAACTTAGCAGAGCCCTTGCCAAACTAATTGTCAGAGCATTTAGATTCTGAATCATCTTCAGAGCATAGAACAAAATTGCGAGATTGGGTATAACATCAGTTAACAGAGCTCACAAGGCATCCTGAAGCACATTATATTGTGCGGATTCAATTCTTCCTAACCATTTCTCCGAACTGCATGGGTGTGGGTATTTTTGCATCAGCTGACTGGTTGGCGATTGTAAAAATTGTCATACGTGTATCCTCTAAAAAGAAGAGATGATCTCCACAATGTGGACAAAGAATCTACAAAGATTATGTTCCATGGGACATTTTGTATTTAGGACTCCAGCTGGCGATCTAATTTAAAAGTAAGGGCTCGCTAGATTGTTTCCTTTGGAAGTTTTTGCAATCGTAAGTCTACGCAGAGATGTAACGAAGCGCACCGATTCCCAAAGCAAATGTAGCATGATGTTCATATGTGAAGAGTGTGTCTTTTTAACACTCTTCTTATTTCTGTGCTTGAGGTGGACCTGAGGCTCAACTTACATGCCTTCCCAGCCAACATGATTTCTCGCCAACTGCTTCCAAATGCGGAATCAAAGTTTGCTAAGTTCCTTCTCAACTTGTGTGCACCATTTCAACCTAGGCAATACTCTACTGTTGTATTGTACCAATGGCTCAAGTTCGAAGACTTTTCAAGCCGCAGCAGTGGTGTTCGTACACTCTACATGGCATTACCATCTTAAACTTATATCAAAAGACGCTTAGGCGTTCCTCTATTTGGACACGAAAGGCCTGATACAAGATAGGGAAGGCTGCCCTATCATCTTCCATGTCGCACGCCGAACAGTGGAAAGGCGACTTCAATACGAGCCGGACGTCGCTCGCAGCCACGAAGGCCTCTTACGGTTCAGTAGAGCGATCTCTGCCCGCGATAGAGCAGTCTCTGAAAAAGAACGGCTTTTCTTGTGGTGGCTGCATCAGAATCAGCCTTCGATGCCGCCAACTTCTCACACAGGACCAGGATAGTTGACTCATTAGGGCCAACTTACATAGTTTAAGGTAGCTATAAGGTAGATTAAGACAAAAAAAAAAATAAAAATAATAAAAAAAAAAAAAAAAAAAAAGAGGTGCACCACGGAGTATTCGATATATATGCCGAGCATATAAAGAGCATATACTCCCTGCGTCCGTATTGCTTACGGATATAGTTGTAAGATATCTGTAAGTATGTTTAAGTTTGATTTAGGATAAGTAAGTTAAGTTAGCAAGTAAGTTAAAAACATACTAAAGGACGTCCAAGTTTTTTTAATTTTCTTGGGCAACAAAAACAAAACCACTACACTTAAGATATAATAACAATATAAAAGATGTCGAAAGGCAGAAAAAACTAACATAGATTAGCTTAGAGTACTTGTTTAGAGTCAGTAAGTTAGATATAAGATTAATATTACAGATTAAATATTTAAGCTAGTTTTAAGCATTTTTGTCTAGCAACTAAGTTAACGAATTGTAAAGTGTTAATAAAAATGCGTTACAAACTCAAAAAACTCAAAAGACGCTTAAGACCTGAAATACGCTTGAAAAACTGCGGACGACTTGTTTCCCTATATATGGGGCACTTCACCTTCTCCAGTCACTTAAGCGAGCTTGTGTTTAGTGACAGTACCCAATGCGACTGAAGCGAAGAGGAAAACACTGCAAAGCAACTTCTCTGTCAATGTTCCGTCGTTGCTCGGATCAGGTGGCGGCTGTTTGAAGCTGTAAGCCTAGGCCTGTAAACCTTGACTTTTGACACAGAAGAGCTAGCTGGCTTTCCTTCAGAAGCCCAACAAAATAAATTAATCTAGATTATTGCCTGGTAGTGTGTTCGCCGTGGCGCAGTGGGTAGAGTGCGACACTCAAACGAGGAAGGTTAAGGTTCGATTCCCGGCTCAACCCAAATTTTTAACGGCACCACATCTTTCGAGATGCTGACAACACTCAATGAGTAATAACTGTCCAAGAAAGCTTCTCAAACTTCGCCGTTCGGAGTTGCCAAAAAACTGTAAGTCCCTTCTACGTGAGAGAACAGTAGCGTGCCCTGTGGACTATCGCTCCATATAACTACCACTATTTTAATTATTATCGCCTGGCAGTAAAATAGACCAGGTTTAGAGTCTGAGCCCGCCAGTGCCGTGTTTCTCAACCTCCAAAAAAAATCATAGTTGAGTCAAATACAAGTCGCATAGTTAAACTGTGTAGAACTGAATGTAACTTCTCTTAAATAAAACATTGTACAAGTGATAAACCTGACTACACAAATCGAAAAAGATCAACTGGTGACGACGCCACAAAACAAGGCTTTGATCACATCAATTGTCAAATGATTTAATGTACTTTACAATTACCCACCCATTCTTACAGTTCTTCAAACTAAATCAAATAGTTAGCATAGATTGAATGGAACAGTGGATAAAGAGACTAGGGAGCAGCTGCTTCCAAAATTGACCATGTTGAGCGGACTATAATTTTCTCCTGAGCAGAAAGGACCCATTCAGTTTTTTTCCCAATTTCGAACGACGAAACTTCAGAAGCTCTCGTAGGAGCAAATACTTCTCTTTGGATGTTGTCAGCAACTCGAAAGAGGTGCTTGGAAAATACGACGAGTTCAGTTTTGATGTTGTACATGGGACCTCAGATGTCATGATAAGAGTTTGCCCCAGACGTTGATAACATTCATTCCACGATGTAGAATAGATGGCTGGTGGCCAAGTGCCCTGACCGTCTCGGATATTTTTTTTCAAATTTCTTTAATGAACCAGACATTCTTCCAGCTTCTCGACAGGCAGTCTTTCCGAAGCACTCAAAAAAGAATTCCTAATACAACATTTTTGAAATTCTCTCTTTAAGGCATCAATAAAAAATGGATCACTTAAGCTTCTGGGAAATGTATACAGGTAGTGAATGAGTAGAACTTGAAGACTATAGTGCCAGCTGGCTAACACATTCTTATTCTGCTAATTCAGCAAAATCATTGAATTGTCGAAAGTTTCGAATTTTCTCGTTGCTAATGAAAGATCAAATAAAAAGACGACGACTGACTTTTTCTAATTATTGAATATTCTACGGGAAAGATGTTCTAGCCTGTCTTTTAAAACTAGCCCCTCTTGCATTTCGCTTCCTCACGTAAGTGAACTGTACTCTTCATGTCTGTGCTGCTTACCAAAAAGACAAAACCCGTTTCTGTGTAGCATTGTTATTCCCGAATTTTATTTCTTAACTCACGCCCAAATGAGTGACTCAAATTAAACCTTTCGGACGGTTACTCAACTCCATCATGCTGTAATTTGTCGTGGCAAAAAAAAAACACCTTAGAGCAAACTTGGATACATCTTTCCGATCAAAAGCAAATATCCCAATTAAAGCCCTCCCCTACACAACCCCTAAGTCAAACTGCATTTCTTCGTCGTCCTTAACCCACAAATATCTGATTGCGGCATTGCCCTAATTACCGCTGCATATCCAACCGGATATTAGCTCCACATCATTCTAACTACTTCCGTTGAGCACACCCCACTTCACCGCCAGACTTGAACTCACACGCGCCGACTAGTCGTTGGGTTCTATTGCATAAACCGTCTTAGAGCAATTGTAAAATGTGAAATAAATATGTAATCGATAAAGTGAGAGGCAAAAAATCGATATCGGGTTTCAAGCAATTTGTCGGTATTTCAATGATGCGTGTAACAGAAGGCAAAAAAGCGGTGCTCATCCCGCAGTGTGCGCCTAACGAGCAACCCTTGAAAACTCAAAGGACTTGAGGACCTTGCCTGACTTTTCAATTTATTTTATTTATTCTATGCCGCCCTCGTTCTTTTCTTCAGTACTCGTCCTGCCTCTCCGCCCACACACACACCAACGTCTGGGCGGAAGGCAAGGTTGTGGAAAGTCGCATGGGAGTCTATCATGTGACATGAAAATGGAACTCGTCGTCCTTTCACTTTTTCCTCGTTTTCCGTACTTTTTTCCGTTTCACTCTATGGTCGATTGATGACAGCTCAGGTTCGAAAGTGTGAAGGAGGAGAGTGAGGGGACTCAGTCTACGTCAGCAGTGAGGCATAATGTTTTATCAATACCTTGATATTCGATTCCTTTGACAACAGACACACTTTCCAATTGCCCGGAGCAAGGGAGAGCGGAATAATTAATGCCGACAGGTTTGGAACGGCAATTACCGGAAGTCAGCTGGATCTGTGTGCTAAGCCTATTATTCAGGATCAATGGATTGCAATGAACGTGCTGAATTAATTGCTAATGCACAGAGACAATCAAGTTGCCTTCACACGTCGCAGGTCACGCGTATAATTCAAGTGAAACAAGCTCTATTTGAAGGAAGGCCCCACAAAATTGTAAAATTATTGACCTGAATTGGTTGATCAGTGGCGGTGTGTTCAACGAAGTCGTCCTGTAAACTTTCGTTTGAATTTGTAATCAACAGCTGTTCTGTTGGTCATCGCCATTAGGGTCAACCGTGACAAACAATTGCTCACCGTAATAGCGTGACAAGTCTGAATGAAATGGAAGCATGAAATTCGGGAAGTCCCCAGTCGGGGAAAGGCCTGGCTGCGGTAATATTTGCGGTTTCAATTAAGGGTGTTGGGTAAACATATTTGAGAAAGGGTTTCAAATTGAGTTGTCGCAAGTCACGAAAAATCAACAGAACGAGGTCTGACTGACTGAAGCTGAAGTTCGTATTTTTTATTCAAAAGGCTGCTGGCTACAGTTTCTGTGTCGGTAGCTTTGAATTAAATCGGGTTGAATAGCGAGGTTTGTAAAAATTATTCCACATTCGCTCGAGTGTATTCAATTGCAGAGTTTCGTTTTAAAATGCTGCACATACGCCCGAGTAAGTGGATATTAAACAGACAACAGCTGGAACTCATACACTGTGAGCGAGCACATGATTTTGAACTGCTGTTCCATAGGTCTAGCAATGGTTAAGAAGTTCTTAATTTTTAAAGAGCAGGTTGGCCCAGTCTGCTTAAAGGATCCGTGGTTTACCAAACCAATGTACTCGGATTTTCACGGATGGAGGTATCTGGAGCTGGCGCACCCGTGGAAAACGAAAATATTAGACACTACATCTTTTTAGGTAATTTTTTGTTAATCTTCCAGATGATAACGTATGCGATCCTAATGGCTACGACGAATTTTGTGAGCAACGAATAGAAAATCCGAAGACTCTGCGTCTGCAGCTGCAGTCAATCTGTGCTTAAGACGTCACTCAACTCCCTAATCTCTTCCAAGATAGTATAGGAATGGAAGCTTTCTTTTAATTTGGTCGACAGACTAAATTCGTCTGGGTCCCGGCACACCACGGAATCATGGGAAACGAGATCGCCGATAAACTTGCTGGACAAAGAACAAAAGAGGCAGTCACAGGATAAAAGACCCATTTGGGAAAGATGTGGGATTTGGTTTTACGTGACCACCTGCCTTAACGGGTTATATCACGGGGAACCATTTTCCCAAGAGTAGTAAGTAACGCCAGACTAGACGCCTTAGTTACCCAAGTACCAAACTGGGATCATGCTTGAGGGGCAATCACCCCACCTTGGTTTGATGCGAAGCCTTTCTAAAACCTCTTCCGCTCTCTGGGTCGCAGGGCCCAGTTGAGAATGTAACTCCACACTGAGAAGGGATAGTCCCCTAACCGTCTTGCATAG
This sequence comes from Eristalinus aeneus, assembly GCA_955652365.1. Taxonomy (NCBI): domain Eukaryota; kingdom Metazoa; phylum Arthropoda; class Insecta; order Diptera; family Syrphidae; genus Eristalinus; species Eristalinus aeneus. The sequence goes on along the minus strand of OY019131.1, from coordinate 6,796,184 downwards.
TTGTGCTTAAATAATGAACTAGACAAGTCAGCACAGTACACTATCCTCGACTCTACCCGCGATGTTAGGTGTTAAACAACAGCCACAACAATACTCCCACAAGGTGGCCTACCGCACGGTCAGGCTAGAACCGAAGTTCCAGGGGCCCCTGACCTCCCGTGGCACCAGAATATAGCCTCTGGTCAAGCTGTCACTATCAGTCAGGTTCCCTCTAAGCCTGGGTCTGTTAGCCGCCATCCGTAGATGGTCTTTTCTCCATCAGTGATTCCGTTGACACTATAAATAGTGATAAGGATGTGATTTTGAATCTTGTGATTCATAAATCCAGTCACATCATCTGGACCCATTTGGGATAGCACGCGTTCTTGATTAGGGCTTCCGTCTAAGGCTGGTTATCTCACCAGCACAGCCAGTGCTGAAATGGCTCACCAGGATGCAAGCTGACCAAACGCCAGCAAAAAAAAACACGGCTTCTCTTCTATCTCTAAATAAGAAAGACTGCGGTAAGGTAGATGTAATACAAACGGGGCACTTAAACTTCGCCAAGCAGTAAAGTGTGCTTGGGCTTAGTAAACCTAACCCTTAGGCTGTAAGCCTAGGCCTGTAAACTTAAGCTATTTATCACAATAGCGCTCGCTGGTTTTCCATTGAATATATGACCAGTTTTAGAGTCTGAGCTCCCAGTGCCGGGTTTTCCAAAATCAAAAAAAAAAACATCTTGAGTAAGCCAAATACAAGTCGTTGTGTAAAGCTGTGCAGAAATGAATCTATGTTTACTATTTTGGAAGTGATGCGAGTTCAAGCCGTGGTAGCAACATCAATTATAAATCAAAACGTTGTTCAAGTGACAAACGTGACTATCATCTTTAAAGTTCATCGCGTTACTCAACTTGCCAATGTCTTGTTGATGTTAGTGCCTCCTTGAAATGAACTAACTTCCACACTGATCGCTGTGGCATAGTTGTTAGCGATACTCATATGCCGAAGGTCCAGGTTCGATTCCCGGCCGAACACCTCGAATTTTTCACGGCACTACCTCTTCCGAGCTCCTGACTACACTCAAAGAATAATACCTGTCTAAGAAAAAGCTATTCAAATTGTGGGTTCCTTTTGAGAGAACAGTAGCGCGCACAACACGAGTAGTTGATGAGTAATCTAGACCCTGGTTCCTTTTTGGACATTCGTGTCATTCAATTATTATTATTATTAACTTCCACACTTACTATAGAAAAAGTAGCACAACCATGTTACTAAACAAGCCTTGATACAAAGCATGTTAAATTCAATTAGGCATCACTTTCCCAAAAGAAACACGTACGAGGTCTGTGCAAAAAATGAGGCGAATTTTCATACTTCTCAAAATTCTCTCAAAAAATTTCATATTTCCTTGTCCCCCTTGTACACTTGTGCCAGCATTTTTCTAATTCTCGAAGCAGTTTTGATATGTACATTTATGTATGTCCTTAACCTTTCTCAGCGAATCAGTTTATATCTCCTCAATCGTCGTAAAAAGCCGTTCTTTCTTTGATATAAGGAACAGCAGAAAGTCGCAGCGGGCCAAATCTGATGAATTCGGAAGGCGAGTCTAGACAACAATTGTGTTTTTGTTCGAACAATGACCAAACAATGGCCTGGTCATGAATTTCCAGGACTTCGGGCTTTTTTCTTCGTATTGATTTTAGATTTTATTTATTGTGGCAATAGATTACATTTATGTGTTTGAATCTTACATTTTTAGAGATGCGGTCATATTACCTTACTACTAAAATATTAATACAAGTCCTTAAATGATATATCACAGATTAATTTTAAGGAAAAGCCGCAAAAACCTTCATTAAATTTTGTGGTGTTTAGGAAGGGAAAAGAGAAGTGGTATTTTTACTTGATTTCGAGGGTCAAAGATCAAGGCAGTGGTGTTACTAGCGCGAACTAAATAAATAAATACATAAAAGGTAAATAAATAAATAAATAAATAATGTGTAATATATAAATTAGAGAAATATTAAAATAATATCATTTATTGTAACAAATTTTTAAATAGATTAGTAAATATATAAATAAATAAGTAAATAAATTAAACAAATAAATAAATAAATAAATAAATAATTAATTAAATAATTAAATAAATAAATAAATAAAAAAATAAATAGAAAAATAAATAAATAAACAATAGATAAATAAATAAGTAATAAATTGATAAATAAATAAATAAAGAAATAAATACATACGGATAAATAAATAAATATAAGTAAGTAAATAAATCAACAGAAATAGACACATTATTTAATAATAAGTCTGATTATTGCGCTTGGGTTAAGATTAAATTTGAAATCAAGTAATTGTCAGATGATATGCAGGATATCATATATTTCTGACTTATTTTATTAATTCTAGAAGATACCATTTCTATATTTGTAATTTCATGAAGTTCCTCTGTGGAGAATAGTCTTGGGAGATTGAGCATCATTTTTAAGATCTTATTTTGAACAATTTGCAGCTTGCGTAAATGACTTTTTGCGCATGTACCCAATACCGTGGCCGCCGTGGCGTAGTGGGTAGAGTGCGACGCTCACACGCCGAAGGGTGTAGGTTCGATTCCCAGCTCAACACCAATTTTTCGAATTTTTCACGGCACCACCTCTTTCGAGCTGCTGACAACACTCAAAGTGTAATAACTGTCTAAGAAAGCTTCTCAAACTTATCCGTTCGGAGTCGGCAAAAAAAAAAAACTGTAGGTCCCTTCTACTCGGGAGAGAACAGTAGCGCGCACAACACGAGCAGTTGATGAGCAAGCTAGGCCCTGGTCCCCCCTTGGATAAATAATTCTTATTATGATATCAACCTTTTTGATGATTTCCCTTGGACACTGAAAGTTAAACGTTTATCTAAATAGATGCCTAAATATTTTACACTTGTCTTCCAGTCAATTGGAACGCCATTGAGTAGAAGATTGTTTCTTGGCAGCAAACTAGGTTTTCTTTTTCGTGAAAAGAAAATAGCTTGAGTCTTTAGGGCATTCAATTTAATTTTCCACGTTTTGTAGTATAGATCAAGAGTATTGAGAACAGATTGCAAATTAGTTTCAACATTAAAACCGATTGAATCAGCAGAATAAATGCAGGTATCATCAGCAAATAAAGCAATATCACAGTTGGGCAATCAGGGCATGTCAGACGTATATATATTAAAGAGAACTAGTCCAAGTACGGATCCTTGTGGGACACCAGCGCAGATAGATTTGTTTTCCGAGTTTTGGTAGTTATTCCCATTGCTTCTCGCCAGTGGCGCTTAACTTCAAGATGTTATTTCTTATTGACCATACGACCATGTGCCAAGAACTCCTGATGCACTCCACGGCAATCAAAAACAGAACATTCAGCAGAACCATCACAATTGAACGAACTTGGCGTTCTTTCTTTGGCTTTGGCTTACTTGAGCTCTTCCATTTTGATGATTGGACTTTGGTTTCGATGGCATAGCCATATAATCATAATCCATCACCAGTTATGGCCCTCTTAAGCAAATCTGTATCACCACTGACAGCGTTCAACGATTGCTGAGAGATTCTCATGCGACCCTTTGGTTTGTTTGTTTTTTTTTTTGGTCAAAGTTTAGTAATTATGGAATGAACTTCGCTGCCACAAAATTTCGGAAAAAAAGTGCATGACATGAGCCAAACCGAAATGCGACCTCTTCAGCAACTTCTCTAAAAGTGACTCAACGAGTGACCGTAATAATTTGCTTCACTTTCTCAACATTTTTGTTTGTTGATGATGTTCTAGGGACTACAGGGCAAGAGCGTCATTGGTACTTTCTCGACCTTCTTTCAAGTGTTGGTACCACTTGTCAACATTTCTTAAATTCAGAGTACACTCAAATATGCCACTGTCAACATTTTAAGTACTTTGGAGGACTTCGTTCTATTTTTCACACAAGACTGAATCCAATTTCTTTGATGCATTATTTTCCAACATCAGGAAACACGCAAAGCACGTATAAATAATACTTCAAAATTCTTTTTGGAACAGACTTCGTAGGACTGATGTTTGTGAAACTATTGAACGCCTACTTTCAAGTGAAAGCTTCTCATTTATGACCATGTGCTTCTTGCTCTCAACTATTAAGCCGAAATATTTTGTCTTCTGTGGCCGCCATGGCGTAGTGGATATAGTGCGAACCTCACACGCCAAAGGTCCGGGTTCGATTCCCGGGTGAGCACGTCGAATTTTCACGCTACCACCTCTTTCGAACTGCTGACAACACTCAAAGAGCATTCATTGTATAAGAAAAAGCTTCTCAAACTTCTTAGTTCGGAGTCGGCTAAAAACTGTAGGTGCCTTCTACTTGTGAGAGAACAGAAGCGTGCACAACACGAGGAGTTGATGAGCAAGCTAGGCCCTGGTCAGTCTGTGAACTGTCGCGTCATACAATTGTTATTATACCATTAGATCGCCAGGAAGTCTTTGAAGCTATGCCATTGGGACAACGCAACAGAGGACGACCTAGACTTAAGTGGCGCAAACAAGTGGAGAAGGACCTCAACCAACTTGGAGTGCCCAACTGAAGAGAGCTGGCGAAAGATCATGCTGGCTGGAAAGGCATGTTGGTTGAGGCAAAGGTCCACCACGGACTGTAGCGCCATAAGAAAAAGAAGAAGATCACCAGGACCTGTTGCTAATTATGCCGTACTACCGGTCATTAAAATTCATTCTGGAATCCAAGATATTTCACAATCCGACAGTTTTCCGTGACTTAGAAAGAACCAAGTGGGTGCTATAAGTCGCTTGGAGGTGTGTGATGACGTCTCGCTCTATTAAGCGACTATAGGAAACTTGAGAGGGTTAAAATACAACACTTGTTCGTTATGAAAAAACACCTGACTCAGTGTGTCCATTTAGTTTCGTGGATAGGGGTGAAATGGACTATCGATCTGGTAGTCTTTTTGCTGGGGAATTGCTTCGATACACATCTTTTGCCCGCGTATGCCTGCAGTACGGGGAATACCCTTAATACGAGATCAAATTTTTTTTCGGGCACATTGGCTAGGTATGCGGTTTGAGAACTTATTTCTGTGATAGCAGGCCGCTTCGCTTTATACAGGCAAGACAACCCATTCAACTACATGTTTTAGGCTACTCACACCTGTCATAATGAATCAACAGGAAATGCACAAGTAGGATAGAAGCTAAACTCATCCTTCACGCCACCAGAAGAGCCACGACACCACAATGAACTATTTATAGCTCATTGTTTATAGTACTTCTTTGGCAAACTAAGTGAACTTAATAGCTACACAGTCCCCTGTGGACTGTCGCACCATCTTCCTAAGTAGCACTTCGATGTACTGTTTGCACTCACCTTTCCACAAACTCGTAAATAAATGTCAATTTCTGCAATTGTAATCTAATTTTTCTCAAAACGGCCACCGATCTTCAAAATAAAGACTCGTCCCCGTTGCAATCGTGCATCACACAGAGTGGAGTAAATAATTCAGGAGTCAAGGTCGAATTAGTTCCTTTGAGAACTTACTATTCCCTGGGTTGGCTCCAAACACCGTAAACTGCATCTGTTCTTGCTTCCAAACCCCTTGATACAACCACGAAAAGTTTGGGGAACCCAAGAAAGCAGAAAAAATTATAAAACTTTGCTTATCTTATGAGTCCTCCGTCGAGCGCAAGACCTTATTTCCCCCGAGTAAGAGTTAAATTCCATTCTGTGTTGCAACATACGCAAGTCACGAGAACATGAGCTCTTTACAAAAATAATTTTTCACCGCCCCCCAGTTACTGAATTATCTCTCATAGGACCTGAGCCACATCCATCTGCCTGGCAGAGGGTAAACTTTGTAATCACCTCCACCGCGCCTGAGGTTACAAAGTAGGCCATCTCACCTGAAGCACCAAGTGACCTCCCCACCCTTCAAGGGATAGAAAAAACCCAACTAACAAATTCACCCCTACATAATTTCGACAGGACATGGAAGCTCCACCCATATTTCCCACCCCACCATCGCCACCGGGTGGGCTTTTGGCACGTAATTTATGTTTTCACTTAGGAGACCGTTTATTCACGTTTAACGATGAAAGGCAGCGAAAACTATTCGCCCACAGGACATGAGGACTCGTAGCGATAACTAGAATTTGTATTCTTCCTGCGATCTTCCCAGACAGACTATTCCGAGAACGCCGTGCCCTTTTCCTTTGACTCTATCTTACGATGAGCCAGACATTCCTTCGTACTTCACGTTGTTCTTTGTCCGCCCCCCATTTCCATCGCCATCATCGCGCCGCGGCGTAGTCCCTGCTGCCCAGTCATCGTAATGATGTCAGGACATGAAAATTCATAAACGCAAATTCTCGGCAGTAATTTTCTTTCGTCGTCATCGCCTTTGGTTGTGTCCCACCCGCATCTGACGACCACATGTAGAGCACAGTGTCACGTCGCTTGTCGGTGGAGCATCTTCTTTCAGTGGAAGGTGTGCACCCATGGAATTTTTCCATAACCACAGAACACAGGATATAAGCTAGTGATTGGAACGGCATCGGGACAGGAAATAAAGAATGACAGGGTTGCCTTTGATTATACCTGGCGATCGGGATGATGTCTCATGTGGAAGACAAACGGAAGCCTTAAGATGACCACGCTCCGCGAAAACGAGATTCTCCACAACAAGGGACGACACATGGCTGATGTGTGATGGGAGATTTAATTATTCAAACTGATAATTTATTTTGTAAGTTGCCATGTTCAATTATGGCCACAGCACTCAAAGTTTTCAAGCACCTTCAAGGGCGAGGGAAAAAGTTTTGCGTTTGTGTGTTTTGTTTGCAGACAATCCCACTTTCACTCTCTCGCGCGCCTTGTGTGTATCCCCAGCAGGTGTGCAAGGACTCTCCTCCACATTTGGTATTTATAGTTCGAAGTAACAAGGCGCTAAAGGGCAACAACTTAACCTTGACAGAGTTACGGAGAGTTACCTCGATACCCTCGAGTTCAGGTTGTAAATTGCTCGGGTCTCGAAAATAGCTTGCCGCAGAATGTCTTTGTGGATTTTCGATGGTAGCTGGCCGGATTGGCGGCTGTCGGTTAGGTATTTGCTTCGTTGCGGGTTTTTGAATTTGTGGTGTGCGTGGTGGCATTCACTTGTAGTTGAAGAGGGATCTGGCGGAGATACCCCGTCGAAGGGTGCTATAGTTGCTGTATCGGTGTGCATGAAACCCGAAACGGAGTTCGGTGGATGGCATAACTTTGCAATTAAATCAATGACATTTGAGGTGAAGTGGCACTTTATGGTGCGAATGCAAATTAGTGGGAAATGGCACGTAAAGGACGGGTCGTATGCAGAGCAGGGTTACAAGGGAGTTTTATTCGGCTGGGGAGCTGGAATGTTGATCTCTTTGGGGTGTCATTCATGCTAAATGAAGCACCTGAAGCGTTAGAGTTGCATAGACGCCTAGCAGCGTGCGTGGTGTTAAGTCAATACAATCGTTAAAGCTGAAGTATGCTCAGTGAGCGCTATTTTAAGCAGCAACTTGATTGTCGTGACAAAACGAAATATGTACCCTAAATCTTAAACTTTTTTGGAAATGTGTGTTCAGTAATTAAAAAAAAGTCCGTTTCAAATGACACTAGTTTGTACAATTTCCTTAAAACCGTATTGACCTCTTCGAACGTTTCAAAAAGGAGTGTAAGTCTCCTGAATTGGAAAAAATGAATTTGGCGTCTCCTGCGACAATTCACAAAAAGTTTGATTGCCGACTGCATCTGGTGAATCGAGAAACTGACGCACATAGAAAAACTTTATCCTCGTCGCTTGCCGGATAATACAAATTCTGTTCAAAGAGAACAGAGAGCTTACCCGATTGAGAAGGCGGATGTGCAGTCGACGGGAAGTATCTTGGAAAACAAAATAAAATCTTTTCTCAAACTGTAAGAAAATTCCATTCCCGGAATTTCGTTCGTGAATCATTCATTTATTGACGTTTGCTTGAGCTGTTGAGAACTAACTTTTATTCGTCGGCGATGTGTCGGCTGCGATAAGCTTTTCGCCTGATGTAAGTTCTTAAAGTGTGTTGAAGATAATTTTTTTAAGTTTCATGAAGTATGACATAAAATTCGTTGAAGACTATGTCAGTTTGGCAATGGCCGAGTCGATAGTTATCATGACACAGTCACAAGTGGTGAACATTTAGCCAGTGAATCTGGGTTATTATCTTGAAGGGGGAATCAGATTTATAGTGTTGTTTTCTTACACATGGAAGCGGGTATGCCAAATGATTTTCGCAAGGTTTATATTTGTCATGAAATGTACGAAAACTGCGGTAACATGTTGTGTTTACCTTGGATGGCGACTGGCATAAATTGATGATGAAGCTAATTTTGTCAGAACGGATAGGTGTGATGAACAAACACGATCACGAATTTCTGAAGGAACAGATCTTAAATATTAGCTATGAGATAGATGTGTGGGCAATTGATGTGAGATCACTTCATTACTGTGCCACTTTTTGTCTATCGATGGAACATTGATCCAATGGTCCATATTAGAGAACATAGAAAGAGTCGAATAGTGGCTTTAACCCTTCAAGTTGCTTCTTCTTCGTGTGGGTTAAAGGTTGACCTGGGCATCAGCCAGCAGTCTCCTCCAGCCAGCAAGTTCTCTAGCCAGTTCTATCCAATTACGCACCCCTCTGTTGCTTTGAAGCAATGGCTAATAGTCGATTTCTTTTATACATACGCTCCACACTCCGAAGACGGTTGACCAGGAGCATGCCGCCGTAAGGTCTGTAAAATTCGATGTTGAATTTTTTGCTTTAAGTGTCATCGGCGCAAACACGACTAAAAATCGAATTTTACCCGAAAAGATTATGGACATCTCCCTCAGTTTTTAATAACGTCCAGGTTCCACACCATAAAGCAGTAATCAATCTCTTATACAATACAAGTTAAGTTTTCTTTTTTTTAGAGAAGGCTCTTTTACTGATTTGCATCTTGGGCTCAAAGAAGCGTTGATTGGCAAGAGTGATTTGATTTTTTACTCATGTTTTTAACGCTTGAAACGTCCTCCGAAAAAAGCAAATGCTGTTAAAACAACTCTTAACAAATTAAAAGGTTGATTGACGCTTTTTAGATTAACGAGTGTTGGAAATATAGAGGAAGGAAATTAAATGTAGAATATGTTAGGGTAAAGTGGTCGCCGTGGCGTAGTGGGTAATGTGCGACGGTCACACGCCGAAGGGTCTAGGTTCGACTCCCAGCTCAACACCAATTTTTCGAATTTTTCACGGCACCACCTCTTTTGAGCTGCTAACAGCACTCAAAGAGTAATAACTGTCTAAGAAAGCTTCTCAAACATCGCCGTTCGGAGTCGGAAAAAAATGTAGGTCCCTTCTACTCGTGAGAGAATAGTAGCGCGCACAACACGAGTAGTTGATGAGCAAGCTGGGCCCTGGTCCCCCTTTGGACTGTAGCGCCAACAATTATTATTATTATTATGTTAGGGTAAGTTCGTTACATGTACAACATCGAATTGGGAAAGTAAATATATATTGGATATACATATACGAGGTTAAACCTTTTATATTTCGGGATTAGGGAAGAACAGCGAATATTAATCATCGAAAATAGCTTTATTGATTTTAAAAATATTCCTCATTAAGGTCTATACACCCTTGTATGCGTTTGAACCAATCGTCGAAGCACTTTTGCCACTCTGTGGTATCTCCAAAACATGCATTTTGAACGCATCAACCGCTTCTTCAGGTGTCGAAAAACGTTGACCTCTCATTTAATTTTTTACGTATGGGAATAAAAAGAAGTCATTTGGTGCCAAGTCAGGACTATACGGCGGATGACTCATCAAATCGATGTTTCGAGTGCTCAAAAATGCAGTTGCTTGAGTCGATGTATGAGAGCTCGCATTGTCTTCGGCGGTTGGGTTTCCTGATTTCTTAGAAGACAACTGGCAAACAAATGGTTGTGTACCACTCAGAATTGACTTTTCAGTGGTATTCTAGGGTTGCGACATGTCCATCTTTTCCGAAAAAACAGGCGACCATTTGCTTGGAAGTGCTTCCTGCGCGAGCAACTTTTGTTGGATTTGGCTCAATTTTAAACACCCATACAGTCGATTGCTGTTTACTTTCGGGTTCATACGCATAAATCCACGATTCATTACTTGCTACGTTGTCATAGACGTGTTTCGAAGCACTGCGATGGTATTTTTGGAGCATTTCTTTCGACCAATGGACACGAAACTTTTTTTGAGCGATTGACAAATTGTGTGGGATCCAATGCGAATAATTTTGTTGACGCTCAAATGTTCATACTATATTGTATGTATGTTGGTCCCACTTATGCCTAAGGTTGCCTCAATTTCACGATAGGTCACATGACGATCTTGCAATATACGTTGACGCACAGCATCAATGGTTTCCGGAACAACAACTGATTTTGGACGGCCTTCACAAAATTTGTGTTGGAGTGAACTACAACCTCGGTTGAATTCACCATCTCATCGATAAACACTGGTTTTTGATGGAGCTTCATCGCCAAAAATTAAATTAAGTTCATCGATGCACTGTTGTTGAGTTAATCCTTGCTTAATTTTGCTTTTAAAAGCTTTGAAATGTCTGCTTCAGTGATACCTAAAATTTCAAGGAGCTCTTCTTGTGGTTGCCAACATTCGTCATACAATTACGCTTCCACTTGTTCATCTTTAAACTTTTTTGTTGGTTACCCAGTACTTCCAAGTCAAAATCACCACTTCTAAATCGTGCAAACCACTTTTGTCACGTTCGCTCAGGTAGCGCACGTTCTCGTAAGCTAACTAAAATAAGGTGACTTTCAGTAGATGTTTTCTTCATATTAAAGTAAATAAAAATAATCCCACCAAAAAAAGAACTTTTTCAGGTAGATAGTTCGCCATATTTGAGTGAAAAAATATATTCAAATGAATGACATATATTGAAATGAAGTTGAATGACGGTAGCTTTCCAGCGCATGTTGGAATTATAACAATGGAATCTCTTAGCACGAATTAAGTTACACCCCCAATAGTCTTATTTTAGGGGGTTCTGATCAAAAGGGTATGTGTATGAATTGGAAAAGTTCACCAATTGAAGACTGGTAAAGGAAGTGAGGTTTATGTTTCCGATTCTTTATGGCCACCACGGCGTTGTAGGTACAGTGCTACACTCACATACTGCAGGTCTCAAATTCGGTTTGAACATATTACACTTTTTACGGCTTTCGAACTTCTACTCGTAAAACAGCAGTAGCGCGCATTACACGGGTAGTTGATGAGGAAGCTATGCCCTTGTCTTCCCAAGTCCACATACCAGCTCTTCATCCACATCCAGATATAGTCCTGTTTGACATCCGCTTACTTAATAATAATAATTGTTGGTGCTACAGTCCAAAGGGGGCCCAGAGCCTAGCTTGCTCATCAACTACTCGTGTTGTGCGCGCTACTGTTCTCTCACGAGAAGAAGGGACCTGCAGTTTTTTGTTGACCTCGAACGGCGAAATTTGAGAAGCTTTTTAGACATTTATTACTTTTTGAGTGTTGTCAGGAGCTCGAAAGAGGTGGTGCCGTGAAAAATTCGAAAAATTGGTGTTGAGCTGGGAGTCGAACCTAGACCCCTCGGCGTGTGAGCGTCGCACTCTACCCACTACGCCACGGCGACCATTTACTTACAAACTTCTAAAAGAAACGGAAGCATCATTAGAAGTTACAGTAAAATTTGTTTGGAGAACCTTCTGTTGGATCCTTTTCCAAAATGTTTACTTCGTTCATAAACTTTGCTTCAATAGCGAAATGGATTTCTGAAACATTGTTTCACTCAATTTGCCTATAGTTTGGGTGTTCTTCAGTATGTTCACCATCGCTTTAAGAACTGTTTTCTCCTTGGGTTATAGCTGACTTAAATGGATAAGCGACAATTTGACTTAAACAAAATTAATACATTTCATATTTAAATGGTTGTTCCTAGAAAAATCTTATATACAGAGCTATATTCTGTTTGAGTATTGACTGGAGCGTGTGCTGAAGTAAAGGTCTATTCAATCATGAGATTCTTCGTCGTATTTTTGGTCATTGGAACATGCCAGATTGTTTGAAGTAATGATACGCCATGTTAGAGAAACGCGTTTCCAAGTATGTTCCTACAGTAAACTGCACCTTTTTCATAAGGACATGTCCAATAACACTGAGATTCCGCTATTTTATCTACCTTAATCCACATTCATTTAACAATCGCCACTCATGAACAGCCTAAATGACTTCAGGCTGCCCCTGTTTTCACCGGCATCTTGACGGAGCTCTTCCTCTCCTACATCAGAGGCGAGAGAGGACACAGGAGTTTGTGTCCTTATTTCATTCGATAATTTTTTTTTAATTTCTAACTATCGATGTTTCTATCCGCTTGTCTTTTGAAACTATTATCTAAAACTATAGATGGCGGTAAATTCCCAAACCAGATCGTCCAACAAAAAAATTAATATTAACTTATAAAATTTTGTTAGTGGCTGTTTGTTGAGTGAATAAATTAAAATATTTCAGAGGTTGGCATCTGAACAACCTAAGCCCAAGACTGTGTCGCAAATGAAGTCTATGCTGACTTGCAGAGTGAATGCGTTAACTCTGTATTCTCCCTCTTTTCTCCCTTTGTGACCTCCGAATGCCTGAAAATCCCTGAATACCCCTGCAGAGAGAAATAATCCCTTAACCAATTAAATTCCACTCAGTTGGCATCCAGACTCGACTCCATTAAGTTTTCCACTACACCTCCCACGAAACCTTCTCTAAAAATACTAATCCGTGTTAAATTTATGTCTTCTCACGCACACAGAATCTAAATGTATTCACGCTCAACCTGGCACCTCGTTCGCACGTTCAGGAAAATTTTTCCTCGAGCGTCCTCCGCACAAACTCAAACAACCAAAAATTCCTGCCAGAAAATTGAAAGGATAGTTTTAAAACGACCCCACTTTTTAGCGAGACGTCTTTATCCGGGACTAAAGTTGAATTTTCAACCCCCACCCCTGGTGAGATTTGTAAGGATTCGTTACGACTCATTAAACTGGATGGTATTCCCAAATCCGTTCTCACAAATCGATTGCAAAACGCAACCACTACCCTTGGATTACTAACCGTTTGGGGAATTTATGCGCTTCGCAGACAAAGCCAATATTGCTTAAACCATTCGGCTGCAAGTCGCTGCCGTTTGTTCGGTACATAAGTGTGGTGTGAGCCATCCCCCCCACTGACAAGACTGCCGCACAAATCAAACAATCCCAACGGCATTTGTTTTCTGTCTATACGCAGGGACCCCCTACCCGCTGTCATTCCGGAGGCGAACCACTGAAAACTTTTCCATTACAACTCCTCCTTGAGTTCGTGCCAATCGGTCCATTTCAAATGTGCCTCCAAGGTGGAAAACATGTTTACTTCTCCAATCGGGAGGCTCGATTAGTCTTGGCCCCCCTCGGTTTACTGAGTGGGGAAAATAAGATCTTATTAAAATTTCACCCTGCGCCGACTTTGATTCAATTCCGCGCGGATGAGAGTGCCAACAAATTCCTTCACATAAATATTAGATTACGGTAAATTAATTTTTGGACACAATCATTACATTACCGGCCTATGGGGCAGCAAAAAAATTTGAAATGGAATTAACATAAACAAACAAGAGTACCGTGTGTGCGAGCTGCGGCGGCGGCGGTGGCGGCAGGCTCGTCTGCGTGCGGTCCGCACATCAGCAAGGGACTGACATTGGTGTAGTTTCTAATTTAGGACGCGAATGCTTTTTGCGCGGACGCTGCTTTAATGTGGCTCGAGTTAATGCTGCGAAGTTCATACACACGGTGGGCGGACTTAGGTCGAAAAATAACAAGAATGGCAGTGGCGGGATTACATCGCCATCCGGTTGGAATCTAATAATAAGTGAAAGGCCAACTGGCGTTGCTGTGGGTTCTTGTGGATTTGAGATTGTGCTTGAACTAGACGGCAGGAAGCTGACAGTAAGGATGGCTTTGGCGAATGATGAATCTCTCTGTAAGGCTAGAATGGTAATAGAGTTGCTGGGTAATTGATTTTTTTTTTGCAGCAAATTTGTAAATTGTCGATATTTTTCTACCAGTATGAAATGAGGGACTCTAGATCCGATGCCGTGACAAGATGGCTTATGTTCTAAGCTCCGAATGTATAATGTATAATGTATAGTGTAGAATGTATAGTGTAGAATTCTTTAATCAACATGTGCTTAATTTTTCGAACACGGTTGAACATATTCACAAGGGTTCTCTTACGAATACAGACCACCTTAGTTCTTTGATTCTCTCTTCCATTTCCCATGGAATTGTTTGCTTTCACTTTCCGATGTCCTGTTACGATGCTGGGTTTGAAGGGGGTTTTTAAGGAAATTTTGTAGATTCTGAGATTGTCTGTTAAAATCTTTACAAGGTTACAGTTTAAGTGTCAGTTCCTACGCTACTTCGAGATAAATTTTATTCTGGGGCTTCTCTCAATTAGACTTTTAATTATTTGAAGCTGTTTCCTATTCAATGCTCAGTATCGTTTTGTTGAACCTGTTTCCTGTTTAATGCTCAGTATCGTTTTGTAGAAGCTGTTTCCTGTTCAATGCTCAATATCGTTAAGTGTCGGGAACACCTTTCGCGACGCAAACAGGACTTGAGGAGCGTAAACTTTTATATGCACAATCATTGATAAATTGGATTTATTTGTTCTGGTTCTTGCCTACAGCTGTCTATAAAAAGGGATTAGTGAATAGGCGCAGAACCCACATATCTGAGCCTTTCAAGTTCAATGATGTTGGTTCACGGAAGGCATAGGCCTGTCCACGTGAGGTAATGTTGTTCATTGCGCTCAACAAGACGAGCTGCCAAAACTACCCCGTTTGTGCACAGATCAAATTGACATACAGCATCCTCGCGGTGCCGCCTGGATAGCCATCACAACATCCGCTGTGTGGTGAACGAATATATACAGCGAACTCCTCTGCCCGAGGGTTTAAACAATGGGCCAGGCCTACCAGTCTGGTGGTTATGCGTGAGGGTAACTTCCTCACCACTTAAAACTAAATACTTCTGAAACGCCGAAATGAGTCGGATAATGAAGGACCAATTGTTGTTGACCCCGACACATGTTATAAGGACAATGATTTTGGTTCTGCACGTTGAATGTGAGGCCTTACTTATTGCACGTCCATCCAAACCATCGATTATGGTTTTGAGTCTAGGCGATCTATATTCTTCGGTTCCTTTGACGTCAATCCGCCCGAGCTACATATCATTTAACATAAGTTGCTTCGCTTCGATTGTATATGTACTCACTCTTTTCTTGGGTTCCGTACTTTGGTGCAGTTTTAAAAAATTATTACATCCGATTCTGCAACCATAGCATATATGCCACAATCTATGTGTTGAAAATATATCTGTCTAAATGCAATGTCTTTATTGAGAGTGGTGCATGTTTGGTGTCAAATCCATTTTTTCCCCTTTCACATGTTTGACAAGGACTGGACTACATGCGAATGGATGTCATCCGAATGGACGTGTTTTACGGGTAGTATCATAGACGTGAGAAAATGTCTTGTATTTGTCCGACAGACATCATGTTGTAGGAATCTTTGTGGTCTACCACTGTCTCCTGATGTGATATTAGGGGGAGGAAGCAAGTGGATGAATTTCTGTAATTACACAGGAAACGAATAGCTGGAGAACATTTGTCGAAGCTAAGTGGACTTTGCAGGATGCCTTCGATTCCTTGGTTCCTGGGCAGACGAACGTGCATAATGGAAATTACTTCCGCATTCCACTTGACTTGCTGCATAATTAATCTGTTGGTCGGTTGGTAATGATCTCGCTTATTATATGCGTGTTTGCACACCGCTCTCTTGGTGTGAAAATCAACCTCAATATTAAACAAAGTGTAGATTAAACAGAACATTTCTTGGGTAAGGAATCATTTGGAAAGGCAGGTTTTAAGACTTATGCGCAGACCAAATGTGGGCATGGCATGTAACAAGTTTATCAATTTGTAAGATAATTTGAGGTGGTCGCCGTGGCGTAGTGGTAGAGTGCGACGCTCACACGCCGAAGGGTCTAGGTTCAACTCACAGCTCAACACCAATTTTTCGAATTCTTACGGCACTACCTCTATCGAGCTGCTAACAACACTCAAAGGGTAAAACTGTCTAAGAAAGCTTCCCATATTTCGCCGTTCGGAGTCGAAAAAAAATATAGGTCCCTTCTACTCGTGAGAGAACAGTAGTATGCACAACGCGGGTACTTAATGTGCAATCTAGGCCCTGGTCCCCCTGTGGACTGTAGCGCCACCCAATTATTATTATAAACGAATCGAATAGACAACTTCAAATAAAACCACACCGCACCAAATCCAGCATCGATTTCGACGAAATTGGTGTTAAATTCAGTGATTAGGAGTTTCAACAACAATGTTCTAACCACAAATGTCTTTGCTTCCCTGCTCCTTTGAACTGTCGTGCTTTGGAAATGATGCCATCTTTTTGATGGTAAATTTTGGAAGGTCTAAGTTTTGTCGACTCTTTTGAGCAAAGCGGCTTGTATTAAAGAAATAGCACGTTTGCTTTTATATCATTGATCATATGGCTTGCGGGCTGTGCCTAGAAAAATAAGAATTTCCCTAGAGAAACCATCCATGTATCCAGTCTTGAGTTGCAGAACATGAACAAAACTGCAAACCAAGTTGATTTATGAACAAATCGAACTTTTGCGAGTTGCACGGTTCAGAAGGTCGTCTCGGTAAAATCAGGGCTAGCCGGTAGCAAACGGTGCGCTTGTATGGTCATTCACAGTAATATTTAGCTTCTCCTCGTTTAGGAGCATTGCTCCCACCAGCCCATAAACAACACTATGCCATTGGAAGTTAGCCCTCGGCACCCTTCGGCTTGCTTGTTAGCACAAATACTTTCTTATGCGCTTTAACCCTTTGATGCCCAAATTAAGTATGAGTTGATTAAAAAAACATTCTCTTAACATTGAAAAAGGAGGCAGGAAAAGTAAAAAAACTGGGTTTAGGATGGTAGGTATGGAGGCAAGGACATGTTGCCATATGGCAGCAGTCGACACTTTAGGGTATACACGTACACATATTATTTTTTTAATTGACAACAATAAATATAAATGTTATACAATAACCATGTGTGATAGCAGTTTTTTTTTGTTGATTGAAGCAAATAAGAACATTGCTTTTAGTACACCGCATACGGCTGTACTCCGTTTTGCATAGACGACACATCCCTTTTTGTACCGAATAAACTGGAAAAAGACCATAGTTGTCGTATAGTGTATCATGTGGTGGATTCGGCTGCTTTACTTTTGACGTTGTTGGTGTTGAAGCATGTGATGAAGTTAACGGTGATGGTGATGGTTTTTCAGCAGTAGGGGACGATTCTATAGATTGCAAATTACTCAAAAATGAGGGTCGTCCTGTCTTTCTACTTGTTTTTAAAACTTTTAGACTTCTTGTGGTCAAAGTTTTTGCAACAATTAATTATAAGGTCATTAAACACATATGCTTCTGATTTGGATTCAGTGCAATCAAATCTCTGCGATATAGAAGCCACGAATTGACAAGAGCTGTATTCATGCACAATAAATAATCCGAAAGTAATACTTTTTAGACTTGTGATTGATCTGATACAATTCAATTAACATATCCGCTAAGTCCACACCTACCATAAAACAATTGTGGACTTTAACAATGTTCGGCCTTTCAATGTCAATGCATTTTTTTGTAACTCCATCCCATCTACGGCACGAGTCTACACAGCAGTAAGTCAAGAGAAGTTGAACTGCTCGATTGTCATACCACCTTACCAAAGCAATATTGTCGTTGTTCTCGACTCTATGATCAACACTTCCCCCAACATTATTGTATTCAAAATTCCCCGACCTGCTGCTTTTAAAGCCTTCACATCTTGCACGTTCTGTTTACAGATTCGATTATTTCGAACAGTTCCTATGCACCATATTCCCATATCGCCTAAAGCGATTGCAAGTTTGATAGAGGTGAACCAGTTATCGAAATAAGCTTTAGTATTTAAATAAATTTTACTGTTTATTTAAACAATTTTTTAGATTCACTTTCGCAAAGGCAATTTATTCCAAATGCCAACTTACAACTTGCCGCAAATAATATATCAAGCTGTTAATCCAAATGGAGCGACGGAACTTTTTTACAAAGAGAAAAGTTGGAAGAAAAGAAAGAATATATAAATGCCAATATTTGTGTACTTAACGCTGAGAAACATGTTGCTGAAAGTAATGTTGCCACATGGCAATTCTGGGTATCAAAGGGTTAACGTTGGTCTAGAAAGGGCATTCATAGCTTAACGAAATTTCAGAATAAAACTTCGTTTCTCTAGAGATGGAAATAGCAATAAATAGGAACAATGATAAAAATTCAGGTTGTTTGACTTTATTTCTTGTAAAAGTTGAATTTTTTTCGGGATCGATTCGTGATGGTTATACTCTCAACTAATGCTACCGCAGATTTTGAGGTGAATATGCTCTTATATATCATTTTATGAATCAATCAGGTCGATTGAACGCACTTTAGATTTGCTTAAACATTTTGTACATAGAGCGAATTTTTCTAAAACGACATTATATTAAAAGCAAAAATGTCAAAACAACAAAGTTATAATCAATTAGAACACTCTATTGAACAAAATCTTCTCGGCCTTCAAATGAAAACTGGAAGAGTTGTAACTGGACGAAGTTGCGTCTACTAGTAGTTCGACTCCGTCTTAAGACAGACATATTTTCTCAATCTTCATATGTTGGTATCTAATAATAATAATAGTAATTGTTGGCGCTACAGTCCAAAGGGGGACCAGGGCCTAGCTTGCTCATCAACTACTCGTGTTGTGCGCGCTACTGTTCTCTCACCAGTAGAAGGGACCTACAGGTTTTTGCCGACTCCGAACGGCGAAATTTGAGAAGCTTTCTTAGACAGTTTTTACTCTTTGAGTGTTGTAAGCAGCTCGAAAGAGGTGATGCCGTGGAAAATTGGTGTTGAGCTGGGAATCGAACCTAGACCCTTCGGCGTGTGCGCGTACCTACCCACTACGCCACGGCGACCACCATGTTGGTATCTGCTCACCGTTTATTGTTATGTTTTTTATTCTTCATATGTACCAGCTTCTGCTTCCCTCCCCTTCATTATTGGGGTATGAATCTGTCGGTGATGGCTTGCTAAAGATAATGAACAGAAATCGTAAACAAGTGGAAATCTGGAAAAAATTTTCTGTTGAAAATCAAACCTCACTTTGAATCACTATTTGCTGCGTTGTATTAATTTAATTTTTTTTTACTTAGAACATTAAATAAAGTCTTAAAGTCACTGGAATAACAAGAACGTCGGGTTGAAGATCCCAGAGGCATAGAACTACGCTCTGTGTAAGAGTTAAAACTCGTGGGGTGGGTTGGTAGAAATTTCTTGATTAAATGTTGTTTATAGAGACAAATGCATTGGTTTATAAGTTTGAAAAAGTGCCACTCTCTAAAACCGCGGTAAATAAGAAGTGAGTTCTTTGAACGACGATAGGTTGAACAGTGGTATTAACTTAATCAACAAAAGCAAAGAAGTACTTCTAAACGATTATGAATGAACGTCTTTGTGCAAAAATACGTGTTAAAGGAAAATTATTTTGAGAAGGCCAGAAAGACATATTTTTAAGCTGTCAAAATTTGACAAAACAAACGAAGATATTGAATAGATCGTACACAAGGCCATAGGAGCCTTAAAATGTTTCTGCACATAAGACTAAGACTCAGCACTCAGACTCAAGACTCGAAACTTAGACTCAAGACTCAGATTAAAGACTTAGACTCAATATTCAGACCCAAGACTATAACTCAAGACTCAGACTCAAGACTCAGGCTCAGACTCAGACTCAAGACTAAGACTCAGAATCAAAACTCGGACTCAAGGCTCAAACTAAAGACTCAGAATCAAGACTCAGACTCAAGGCTCAGACTCAAGACTCAGACTCAAGACTCAGATTAAAGACTCAGACTGAAGACTAAGACTCAAGACTCAGACTCAAGACTCAGACTCAAGACTCAGACTCAAGACTCAGACTTAAGACTCAGACTGAAGACTAAGACTCAAGAATCAGACCCAAGACTCAGAGTCAGGCTTAAGACTTAGAATCAAGACTCAGACTTAACGCCTGGACTCAAAATTCAGGCTCAGGACTCAGACTCCAAAATTGAGATTGAAAAAATATACTTCTATACCCATCGAGAAGGAGTATGCATATGCTGTGGAGTCTTTGGTTACTGAGACAGAGACGTGTAACTTCAAGTCTATTTGCCTGCAGTTTGATTATAGCCGTTGTGTCTATAAAGAATCCCTTTCGGCATGACACTGAATATGGTTTCTTGAAAGGTACATCCCTGTTATCCCGGCAACAACTCAGGATCTAAAAACAAATTCGAATGCTAAGCCAAGGTAAATTTTAACAATACAATTTCGCGCAAAATCATTCCTGCCGGCTTTCTTTGATAATCGTGGTTAGGTTTGCAATAAACTCTTTCTATCCGCTAAAACTGCCATCACTGGGTACTGGGTGTTAGATCTTTAGCACGCGGTTCGTTGCAATAGAGCCGGCTCCAATATGTTACTCTCTCCATTTTAAGCTTAAAGTTTGGAAGAACTGTTTCCATTTATTTTCAAAAATGAAAATATTCTTGTTCTAGGTTGAGATCTTCAATTACGTGATGCCGTAAACAATTTAAACTCATTAAAGCTACATGTCTACTTTTCAGAAAACCATCATGAAGCTGAGAAACTTTGATATCTGCGTCCAGCAAATTTGATTAATTTATTTCATTAATGCCATTTAATTATTTATCGTTGTCTTATTTTCAATAAATTATTGCATGAATTTTTCATATTTTCTGTGACTTGCCCGAGGCCAGTTTTGGGAGTAACCAATCAGAGGCAGAACAAAAATATTTTGATTCTCCAAACAAATGTCTCTGGGTAAATACAAATCCCACACGTGTAAATTGACTCGGAATCGGTGTTTTCGTATTTTTGTGTTTTTGTTTACACACCAGCCTGACGTGCGTTGATTAATATAAATCTGTTGTGAGTTGTAGTTCGGCTGGTGCTCCATAGCATTCCTTCATGGTTCATCGGCGTTTTACTGCGCCACAGAGATCCCTCACAAAATGTTGTGATAAATAATAAATTGCCATATAACCGTATACGTGGATGGGCATGCGATGGAAAAATCTATAAAAGATGAGGTTTATATCGGATTTGTGTTTTATTAGATTATCCTGTGATTTCGTTTACAGAGGGAATGTTCCAACCAACGCAGACACGGATCACTTGTATGCTTAGACGGTTTCGTGATGGAATGAAAATATTTTTGCTCAGAATTCACTTGTCCTTAGAGATATGATTCGATGTGGATATGAATGAATGAATCAATTGAGGAAATATAGATCTCTGCAACGGTTTATTATTTAGCGAGACTGCGATTGAAGGTGCTGGCTGTGAGCGAAAGGGCGTAGGAGGCGTTTTTTAAATAACGCACAAGGGCAATACCCTCGGAATCAAAAACGCACACTTTAGCTTTATAGGCCGAAGGGTACAAAAGCCGTGTAGTCTTTGGTTGAGAAAACGCCTGCAGGCACTTCTGCGACAAGAAGTTGCAGCGCCAAGTCATTGATTCGCCAATAAGTCATTTGAAGTCGTTTCCGTGAGTCGACTTCGAAAGTAAGTTCTTATTTCGCATACGTCATGCCAGGGTTGAAAGTGCTCTTGAGTCTATAGACTTTAAACAAAATTCGCCTATCCTAGCAGTGGTTCGGTTTCTACGAAAATTGTGCACAATAGTTTTTGAAACACTCACTTATGCTGTAGAAAATAAAAGTGCTCTAAATTTTGTTAGACAGTTTCATCGTTTTTCTTGTTTTAAATGTTTAGAAAAAACATTGCTTACATATAACTGATCAATGGACCTAAAATTGAATTCCTCCAGCAGTACTTTAGACATCGGGGAGAGGTATAGCTCGGGTGAAAGGACTTTTTTCTAATAACAAACTTTATTGTGTTTCATTGGCCTGATATGGATCGTTTACTTGGTAATATAAGTGTTAATTCGGAACTTACTGTTTCAGCATTGGCATGGTAGGTAGGAAACTTGTTGCATACTCCGAACGTAAAGATGGGAAAGGATCTTCGTGTTCAAAAGAGGAATGCGTTTGCTTCGTCAGTCAGGACGACATGCTTAATACAATCTTCTTTCTGCAACTGATGCAAACATGGCTACAAATCCGATTTATTTTAGATTCATAGATTTTGATAGAAAAAGGACTGGACAAGTATGTCATAGCTTTAGTCATGAACTGGACAGGACTGGACGACAAGCATGTCTTTCCATTAGTCATGTTGCCGGTTAGACCACTCGCATCAACTGAGCATTGTCTGATGCTTAATCAAGAGCTGATTCGTACTTTTCTTGGCAAGTATGAGCAAGGTTCTGCGTTGTGTTCACAGCAAAACAGACGCACTTGCTATTTGCTGTTATTTTGGGCTCAAGGATAACTTATCTAAGTCTCTCAAAAGACTGAGCTCTACTTTATGCAGAGAAATCTTGGACATCATTAAAACCGGGTGCGAAAGCACCTAGTCTTCTTTAAAGGAATGTTCTGCTTTCGAATTTTGGTTCTTGCCATCAAAGTGGCAGTTGGAGGAGAACGCTAAGCTTTGATTTTTATCGGCTGTATGACGGCATGCATCTGGTTAAGTATATTCGTGTTCAATGCTTAAGATGGCTATACCATCTTGCTCCAGCCCGGAAAACCTTCGAACCCGAGCATTTGTTTTTATTATTGGCTTGCATTTAAGGGAGTCTTTATACCCTTAAATGACTGAAATTAAATCACAGCACGCGCCGAAGGTAAAGAGGACGAGAGGGAAAGGAGGTACCGATGCACATTGGTTTTAAATGCCCGTGGATTGTAAAGGGGGTGGAAATTGGGCTGGGAAGATCATTCAATATTCGTGCGGTGCGGCTGAAGAATGAGTCTCTTAACTTAACTGTACGTCCAAAGGTGGGCTTAAGGGTGAACCGGTGAGCATTCCTAGCGCTGCGAGTATTTCGGGTGAATTCTTGAAGTAGGGGAATGCAGCTAGCTACCTCATTTTTTGTTAATATAGCGATAAAATAGCGATAGAGACGCAATATTTCGTCGATGTTCAAGCGAGTCGATTGACTTTGCAGCATTATTATCACCAATAAGTTTTATCGCTCGCTGTTCTATTCTCCCTAATAGGTGCAGAGAGGTCTTAGGAGCACCGGACCAGATAGGAGCGTTGTACTCAAGCTTTGGGCGGATGTACGCCTTATTCTTCAAGATCAGAAGGGTTGAATATTTCTTGCAGCCTATACATTTCGTTGCATTTTTGGCGATCTCGAATATGTGATCGTTCCAACTTATTGTTGAGTTGATACACGTACCGAGGATGAAAAGTTGTTCAGTTTCAACAATGCAGGAGCCTTTCGTAGATAATAGCAGGTTGTTTTGAGAACGCTTGAGTGACAGTACTAAGTTTTGGAAGCATTAAATTCCACACTATTCTTTAAACTCCAATCAATTATACTGTCAAGGTCGGAATTCAATGAGCTTTACATACGCTGCTGTTCCAAATCAATGGACGAGGAAAGAATATGAAAAGCTGAGCGTACTGTCATAAGCGAAGGCATGAATTGGATAAGAATTGACAGGGAGAAGATCATTTATGAACATGAGGAAGAGTGTCGGAGACAAAACGGAGCCCTGGGGAACACCAGCATTAATATGGTGAATACCAGAATTGAACCCATCCAATACAACTTGTATTGAACAGTTCGAAAGGTAATTTCTAATCCATAGAAGAAGAGACTCATCGACGCCAAAGAAACGTATTTTCGACAAAAGAACCTGATGAATGACTTTGTCAAATGCTGTTGAAATATCAAGTGCAACGATCTTGCTTTCTCATACAATGTGCAATGATTGTTTCCATTTTCGGTGAGATAAGCCATCAAATCACCAGTGGACCTATTGCTGCGGAAGCCGTATTGACGGTCGTTAAGAAGCTTCCGAGTTTCAAGATATTTCATAAGCTGACGATTTATCAGCTTTTCCATGACATTGGAAAATAAGGACATAGGTGCTATTGGTCGGTAAGAGGTGGGTGAAGATGGTTCGCCTTATTTGGGGACGGGCTGGACAAATGCTGTTTTTCACTTATTCGGAAGAAGCCCTAAAGAGTAGGACAGATGGAAAACCTTACGCTTACGCAGCTTGCGACAACGCAAGTGTTGGACGGCCTAGAACGAGGTGGAGCATACAAGTCGAGAAAGAACCTCAATCAACATGGAATGCGCAACTTGAGGCAGCCGGGATATTGTGCAAGATGTAAAGGCGTGTTGGTTGAGGATCAGTTCAACCTCGGGCTATGGCGCCAATCGAAGGAGATGAAGGGTAAAATTAAGGTGTGAACAGCTTTGAGAGAAAAATGTGGAATGTGCTAAAAAAAAATCTATTTTATAATCATATGTGGCCGCCGTGGCGTAGGGGCTAGAGTGCGACGCTCACACGCCGAAGGTTTAGGTTCGATCCCAGCTCAACACGAATTTTTCGAATTTTTCACGACACTACGTCTTTCTTTACCTTCTGACTAAAAACTTAAAGAACTTAAAAAATAAATCAAGTCAAATACCTATGCAACATATTTATGAAGTAAATGTTATAGGAGGCTGAGAGAAAGAAACAAAGACTTCACGTTTTGGCGTTATCTGATTTATTATTCCGCAAATAGTGCTACACGATTTAGACAAGGCGACGCACTGTCATGTGACTTCTTTAACCTCATCCTCGAGAAGATCGTGCGTAACTCACAAGTCAACACCAGAGGCACGATCTTCCAGAAGTCAGTTCAATTGTTAGCTTACGCTGATGACATTGACGTGATTGGACGAACACAGCGAGCCGTCAATGAGGCGTTTGCTGGCATTGAAGCGGAAGCGGCCAAAAAGGGTCTTGCGGTAAATGAGGGCAAAACGAAGTACATGCTGTCATCAAGGAAGGACACACAACATCGACGTCTCGGACGGAGCGTCACACTAGGCAGCAGAAACTTCGAGGTAGTTAAGGACTTCGTCTACCTCGGCTCCGCGGTAAACAGGGACAACAACATCAGTACCGAAATCAAACGCAGAATCACTCTTGCCAACCGCTGTTTCTTTGGGCTCAAGAGGCAATTGAGTAATAAAGCCCTCTCTCGAAGGACTAAGCTGGCTTTATATAACAGCTTGATCATCCCCGTCCTACTATATGGCGCAGAATCTTGGACGTTAGCAAAGGCGGATGAGGAAGCCCTTAGTCTTTTCGAGAGAAAAGTTTTGCGTGCGATTTTTGGTCCTGTTTGCGTTGATGGCATCTGGAGGAGAAGATTTAATGACGAACTCTATAGGCTGTACAACGACATGCGCCTGGTTAAGCGTCTACGGATACAACGCTTAAGATGGCTAGGCCATGTAGAGCGTATGGACACCACTGCTCCGGCCCGAAAAGTCTTTGAATCCGAGCCATTGGGACAACGCAACAGAGGACGGCCTAGACTGAAGTGGCGCACACAAGTGGAGAAGGACCTCAACCAACTTGGAGTGCGCAACTGGAGACAGCTGGCGAAAGATCGTGCTGGCTGGAGAGGCATGTTGGTTGAGGCCCAGGTCCACCCCGGACTGTAGCGCCACAAGAAGAAGAAGAAGAAGTGCTACACGATCTTTAATAGAATTGGGTAAATGTGAGAATTTCGCGAACAGAGTTAAAGAACCCTAGGACCGATTTAACGGTGGCTTATTTACTTTAGAAGTATAGAACGGCCACAGGGTGTGCATGAACTGAAACTAGGTATTAGTGCATTTTTTTATTTATTTTTTTTTTTTTTGTTAATCGCCTCAAATGTCAATATTGAATATTTCATTGTTTAAAGCAACCTGAAAATCTCCAATTTGACAAACACTACAGCTAAAGAACGACGGTTGTTGAGTCTTTGAATAAATCTAAGAAAATAGTTCCTCTCCTTTAAAATCTCACAATGCCTTTTCACTGACGATTTCCGTTTCCAGCGCACTCCGCTCCTGTTAATCTTCTTTCACAAACAAAAACTTCAAATTTTGAAATGATTTCAATTTGGACTCTACTTGGCATCAGATTCCGAAACGAAAATTTGTCCGCGAAACTGTAAAATTTCATTTAGGTGCATACTACACTCTGTACGGTAAGAATTACAGGTTTGTTGTTATGGACTTTTTCTGACAATGGTCGTCTAGAATGCAAATCTTTGTGACTGAAAATTAAGGTTTTTGTTCTACTCATTCTTTATCTTTCTTTTTTTTTCAGAAAATTCCAAATGCCGCAAATTAAAAAGGAATCATAAACCAGTTGTCATCGATTTTGCGCAATATTAGGTGGCACGCGTTACCTGCCTGTTGATCCTAAGGTCTTTCCTTCTAAAATATAATTAGAACTGATGGGAAACTTCATCCAAATAAAGCATTCATCTCCATTTAGATTGAAGAACATACTCATCCAGACTACTGACAAATCTGACTGTCAGCTCATCTGACTTGAAGCGAATCGCACGACACATTAAATTTATCTTTCTAGCAATAATCTTGTCCTTCCTTGTCTCTTATGCCGCGTGTGGGACAACACGACACCCAAAGTGCTAAAACATTCATACGCCGTCATCTTCCTATAATCCCCGAATCCTTCCATCAACTTAAAGCCCAAACGTGACCCATTTATAATTCATATCCTCATCTTAACTTGGGGACAGTTGCGAGCGCGATTCCCAGGGCACACAAGGACCCTCCCACACCTCTCGACACACAATTGCTTCGTCTCCAGTTTCTCATTTTCTTTATAAACAATATCACCAACTCTTCAGATGTTCTCTGTCACAGGGAAACAAATCCCGACTGTCCTCGGTGAAAATTGCCCGTCGCACAAACAAAGCCCCTTAACAGATTACCATCATTTTTTTCCGCTCGTATTTCATGCTGCCGGACCAAGAAGTCTAAAGAATTCCCAGTTCACTGAACTGTGCTCGAGTAGCCCGAGGCATTTCATCATGTTTCTGTTTACTCGGCTGTCCTTGCGAATCACCCAGGCCCAGTGTCACATTGTCCGAAACCAGTTCAACCCATTTACCGCCGCCAGCCATCGCCTGTCGACACAAATTTAAACCGATGACGTGGCTGTCAATCTCGGTGCCTTCTGCTCAATTGAAGCGCGTCAAAAATCAGGTACGACCTCCGACAAGGTCTACACACCCAGTGATTGCGAACATCAACCGCAATTGACACCTGAAACCCGCCGCTGTTGAGCACGGCAACAGGGAAAATAAGAAATGATCGGTGCAGGAATCACAAATTTGCCACCGCAAATATGGTAAACAGCCTAAAGACGTGACAACATAAACAAAACGATTCTGGGGAGGGCGTCCGCAAGTGCCTTAGCGTTGGATAAGCCCACATTTGACAGGTTGTGGCGGGCACCGTGCGTACGGTGGCTGTGACAAGGGTATAACGGAATCTCCGTCCTCCAGGGCATGTGTTCTGTGCACACATAAGACAACAACGAGGAACCCCGGAGAAATTGATGACAGGATGGGAGAAGGAATCTGACGCAACTGTGGAGATAAAAAAACTTCAAAAACATCGTTTGTCTCAGATTTCGTCACAATTTGTATAACCAAACACCTACGTGCCATGGGACACCACAAAAGGTCGCTGCGACTGCTAGCGGTCGGGACACGTGGAGCGAAGAACCGCTGCTGCGCGGTCTGCACTCGTGCAGTCATCGGGAGTGTCATTAGTTCGCCTGGTTAGCTCTCAGCTAGAACAACACTTTATAGAGATTTACGCTCCCATTCCTTGCGTCCTTCGAAAGAACGACGTAGAGGGATTTGCGCGCCCTCGCTCCCTTATCACATTGCTCGTTAGTTTGTTTCTACTTTGCGTTGAATGATGTTTCTGCACTTTTTTCTGTTCACAGCTTCGCAGGATAAGGAATAATTACAAATAAACGTCGCTTGGAATAAGTCTGCGACAAAAATGTTTCTACTTACGCTGCGAGACGAAATGCTCTCATGACTGAGTGTTACTCTGGGCGATGATGAAAAGTGCTTACCTGAAATGAGAAAATAAATTTAAATTAATGACGGAAGTAAATAATGTGTATGAGGGGTGGCCTCCGTTGGGGCAAAGGATTTGCGACGGAGGAGTGGAGATAATTTGAGAACTTTGTTGATGAAATTTAAAAGGAATGTTAAAGGCGCACCTGGGGTATTGAGAGAAAAATGTTTCTGCAGCGATTCGACGAGACTGTGATGCATTTATGCACTCAGTCGTGGGGATGTTGCCTTAAGCTTGGGAACCTTATCAATGTGTAGGGAGACTTTTGGGGGTGGCTGAGTCTTAATCCCGACGAGATTATGGAATATTTCAAACATACAATTCTTAAACAGAATCTGCTTATGTGTATGTGCGTAAGGCAGTGAGATCTATTTATGCGATGATTAGTGTTTACTTGGTTTGACTTTTAGGTTCCATTGCGAGTGCATTTAGTTTGTTGCGAGAAAGTACATGTGTGCGGTTAGTTTATCAGAAATGTTTGCTGAGCCACGAGCTCTCAAGGACTGTAGAAAACTTTAAAATAGATCGCTTAAGACAACAACTGCGGAATTTGAACGAGGCATTTACCGGTTACCAGAATGGGCAGCACAGTTTCTGTGTGTAATTTTGTTCCATTCAAATCAACCTGCAGACCAGGGCTAAGGAAACAATTAAACCTCTTCGCTGCGAGCCGCGCCTTCCGCTGCGTATAAGCTGGACAGTACTAGGATGACCACTTGCTTAAATTCAGTACACGAACAGTTTGATTTTCGCAGAATTTTCGAATTGCCTGAACAAGGGAAATACTGTTTAGCTTCCACTGACTAAGACCTGGAATAAATATTTTTTACTTTCCCTTTATATTCACAAGAAAACAGATATCCTTTATATCGGCAGACTTCGTACACCTTGCCCTTTTCCGAAATGGTATAATTTCCTACAATTTCGCTGCTCTTCTCTTCATATTTTCTGAATCAGTGAGGGGTATTCATATCAGTAGAACTAATCGGCAGGCCGTCCAATTTAATTAAGGTTGTGTCTTAAAATTGACCAAATCAAATATTATTATACAGGGGAATCTGTCTTTTCTAACATCCACATCCACTTGTAACAACAACACAATTAATGTAAGTTTATTGTTCATCTGTTGTAAATTGCATAGTATGTATGTAACAAATATTTTGCTTTATTGTTTCAATAAAAATGATCCCTTGATGAAGGCAGCAATCCGTGCCGAAACGATGGTATAATAACAGTGAAATAAAATGGTTTCATTGAAAATCAGCAGTGACCAACAAAGCCGACGAAGGAAAAACAGTTTCCCCTGCATAAGGATATTCATACCTTTTCGCACTTTTTCTGATGACATATGCATATGTTTCTATGAAAGTGTTAGTGGACGTAGGGGAGGCATCATTGGTAATTGCATTATAATAATTAACAATAAAAACTAAATGGCGCTACAGCCGTAGACCAGGGTCTACGAGGGGCCTTCAACATGTTCTCGGTATCGGGGTGAAGCTGTGGTTATATACCAGGTATACGGGATGAAATGAGTGTTTTTTTTTCAAAATAAAACACTAATTATTAATGGGAAAGTAAAACACTTTTATTCAAGGTATTGACCATTGTTTTCTACAAATTTCGATCACCTTTCTGGCAATTTGTGATCACCACGCAAATAAAATTGTTCGTCTTTTAAACCAAACTAATCAGACACCCAATTTTCGACCTCCTCGTATGAATCAAAGTGCTGCTCAGCCAATGCGTGTCTCATCGATGAAAACAAATGGTAGACGGAAGGAGCCGAGTCTGATGAATACGGCGGGTGGGGTAGCTGCTACCAGCCAAGTGTTTTGATTGAAACCTGAACCGGTTTTGCTATGTGTGCAGGTGCATTGTCATGGAGCAAAAGTACCTTGCCGTGTCTTCTGGCCCATTTTGGTCATTTCTCGATCAATGCATGGTTCAAATTGATCATTTGTTGTCGGTATTGATCAGTACAAGCGGTTTCACCAGGCTTTAGGAGCTAGAAGTACAGCACACCTTTCTGGTCCCACCAAACACACAGCATTGTCTTCTTGCCGAATCGATCTGGTTTTGCAGTCGATGTTAATGGTTGTCCCAGATTAACCCATGATATTTTCCGTTTAGGATTCTTAAAGTAAATCCAGTTTTCATCGCCTGTAGCAATCCGATGCAAAACCGATTTTCTTTCGTGTGTTTGAAGCAAAATTTCACAAGTGTTTTTTCGGTTTTCCTTCTGTCTTTCATTCAATTCATGTGGCACCCATTTTCCACACTTTTGGATCTTTCCCATAGCTTTTAAAGGGCCAGAAATTGTGTGTTGTGCAACATTTAACATTGCTGCCATTTGCTTTTGACTCAAAGTGTCATCTCCATCCAATATCGTTTGCAATTCGGTGTCTTCAAACTTTTTAGGTGGTCTTCCACGTTCTTCACTTCTCACATCAAAATCGTTATTTCTGAACCGTTGAAACCATCTTTTGCATGTTGCTTCTGATAGAGCATGATCACCATATGTCTCGACAAGCATTCGATGCGACTCTGCAACAATTTTCTTTAAATGAAAACAAAAAATTAATGCTTTCCACAAATCATCACTTTCTGGTACAATATTTGATATTTTTAACACGATGAAAAAGTATGATGATGTCTGTTCAATGACTTGATGTATACTAAACATTTTTCACAGATGCCATAGCAAACAAACAAAAATAATAAGGGCTCGTTCACAACAAATGTTCCCTATCGAGACATTTGTATCTTGACACTGATTTCAAACCGGTAGTCCCGTTGACTCATTTATCAAGTAATAATATTCTGCATTCATGTAAAATTTCAAATAAATGTGATTATTAATTCGCGTTTTGTTTCTAGTTCTAGAATCATAATGGCAACTGAGACGATGATGGTGAAAATTGAACATCGGGCTGTAATTAAATTTCTTACTTAGCAAGGAAAAGGTGAAAAAACTATTCATGAAGAGATGGCGGCAGTTAACCAGGGTTCCGCACCTTCATAATCAACTGTGCAAAAGTGGTCAAGTCATTTCAAGAGAGGCAGAGAGAGCATTGAAAACGACCCCCGCTTCGGCGCCCCGGGTACTGCTTGTATGAGAAAAAGCAGCAAAGGAGTCGAAAAACTTGTTCATGAGGATGCCCAAATAAAGGTAAAAATGATGCCAGAGTTCACAAAGCTTTCAGCTGGTACCATTCTTCATGACCATCTTCAACTTTCAAAGGTCAATGGAAGGTGGGTGCCACAAATGCTCAAAACGCCTCAGAAAAAAGTTAGAATCGCATGCTGCAGAGAGCTTTTGGAGATGTGTAGTGATAGTGCGGACGGTGTTATTTATCGAATTTTAACTGGGGACGAAACATGGGTTCCACACTATGCCCCTGAAAGCAAGTCCATGCAGTGCCATAAAAAAGGAATGGCCACCCAAGAAGTTCAAAGTCTGCCAGGATGCTCATGGCCACAGTTTTTTGGGACTGAATGGAAATCTTGCTCATTGAGTACAAAATAAAAGGTGAAACCATCAACGCCACATCCTGCGATTCCACTTTGCATAATTTGCGGGAGGAAATTAAAAAGAAAAGACGGTGTAAATTCGCAGCGGGTGTGTTGCTTCTTTCTCCTGTTCACACGGCGTGAGTTTCCAAGGCTGCTGCACAAGATTGTGGTTTCGAGGAAATCCAACACCCTCTCCATGGTCCAGATATTGCCCCTAGTGATTATTTCCTGTTTCCGGAATTGAGAATTCCGGAATTGAAAATTCCGGAATTGAGAAAATGTATTCGTGGGAAAAGATTTTCGGATGATGAAGAACTGAAGTTGGCACTTAATGAGTATTTTGCAAATTAATTTTTTTGACGGTTTATCAAAAGCTTATCGCACAAGTTGAGGGACCTACAGTTTCGTGCCGACTTCGAACGGCGAAGTTTGAGAAGCTTTCTTAGACAGTTATTATTCTTTGAGTGTTGTCAGCAGCTTGAAGGAGGTGGTGCCGTGAAAAATTCCAGGTGTGTGAGCGGCGCACTTTACCCACTACGCTACGGCGGCCACATTGTTGCTTGGGGAGATTATATTGAGAAAAAAAAAAACAATTTACATTATATTCGCACTTTCCTTAATGTCGGTACCGAGCATATATTGAACGACCCTCGTACCTTGTTGATCAACTCCTCGTGTTGTGCGCACTGCTGTACTCTCACGAGTAGAAGGGACCTACAGTTTTATGCCGACTCCGAACGGCGGCATTTGAGAAATTTTCTTAGACAGCTATTACCTTTTGAGTGTTGTCAGCTGCTTGAAAGATGTGGTGCGGTGAAACAATTTTTAAGGAGGCCAAAAATCGAGCCCAGACCTCTCGGGCTGTGAGTGTCGCTCTCTACCCACTACGCCACTACGGCCACTTAGTCTGTAGTTGGATTCACTAAATTTGTGAGGCTCCAGAGTGAGTCTAATATCCCAGATGCAATGTTAACAGAAAACATAGCAACAGTTCGAGGCGACAAGCGTTACAGAAATGTGTAAATTTGTTTGGAACTTTTTCAACTCAAAAGCGAAAAGTCTATTTAAAAACGTTAAATTGATTGTTTTGTCTAATTTCGAGACAAATTATTTTATTTTCCATTATAGATCAAATTCAATTGTCTGGTGAACGGTACACAAATATTTATGGAAACCTTTGAAACAAAACACTACACGAATCTGGAATGCTCTTCCCAGCTCGATTTTTCCTTCTCATTACAATCCGCAGGCATTTAAAACCAATGTGCATCGATGCCTCCTCTCCCTCTCTTCCTCTATACCTTCGGCCCGTGCTGTGACTTGATCCCGTCACTTAAGGGTACTCGCAACCCTTTTTGCACGCGTCAATTATAAAAAAAACTGCTTGCTTTTCTGAACGTAACGTTTTGTGTTCGAGTGAAACTCACATTTGCCCATTTTTTTCAAAAATCTTTTTCTCCTCTCACTGGCCGCATTACTTCTATACGCCCGCAGCTACTTCTTCTATTTACAGCTTAACAAGAGTATATTTTTCAAATTGCTGGAATTTACACTGCTCTATTGCAATCAATCACATCTTACTTTCGGTCTGACGGATTTTTGTTTGTTTCCAATATTTCAGCAGATAAAGTGCATCTATTGGATTAGTGCTAATCAAGCGCTGCATTCCACTGGCGCGCAGTCATATCGAACTGCACCGAAGGACTGCACATCACCAAAATTAAATTTCAGTATTCCAGTGTGTTTTGTTTTCTCATTCAAATTTTACTAAGTAAACAATGGAAGGGAAAATTTAAATAATCCATTTATGCATACAAGTCAAGCAGTGTTCGTGAATTGTGAATGGAATTTGGATTGGGATGTGCAAGTGAATGTTCCTCAGACGGTTCCAAAACAGGGGTTGCAAGCACACACGCCAGTAGGAATCAATGTTTTTGGTGTCATGTAAATCTCTTTGCCGGGATTGGTTCAGTTTCATAAATGATTGATGCAACTTCAACCATTATCGAAGAGTTGAATATGGGAGTCGGTCTGGTACGTTTAAAATTGAGCAATATACTCAACATCGAGCACATAAATCACTAGAAAATACAGTTTCCACATTACGCAATGGTCTAGTCCCCAGGTTTTATAAAGCAGTTTAAAAGGGCATAAAAGGGCTCTTATTTTCGCAGACAGTCACGAAGAAATAGTCGACGTTTACAAGTTCATAAAATCCGTCGAAATTCAAATGGACACTTTTATGGTCGCTTTTATGGCAAGCACATTCCTTACCGTCACTTCCAAACGTCACAAAAAATAAACTCGCCATATTGTCGCTCGTGAATACTTTGCAGGTGTTGCTAGTGTTCCTTTCACTTCATTGTAGCCACTGCTTAGACTTAACTTCAATCGTAAATGTGTCCATAACAGCAGTTCAGACATTTACTGCCCTGTGCGTTGCATGTGGTCTTTTCCTGGGGAGTCAGAGCAGTCCTCCGACAGACGTTTCAATTTAAGGGCGAGGTTCAATAAACTTTTTTTTCGGAAATTTCGTCGTACCAAGGCTACAAAGTGTCTCAATGTTAAGAATAAATTAGCGATTTAAAACTTTCCGAATTGATGAATGCCATTCCCCAACCTGTGGCTGACCCTCCCTTCATGTCATTCACGCTCGAATAGCTCCGCTTTCAATTTTCATCCACCCACTCTACATTTGCGAATTCCCAAATCGATTAATAGCTAATGACTGTTGAATGTTACCTGCTTCCGCACCTTCCCGCCCGTGAAAAGGGTTCATACAACGCGCGAAAACACATCTTTGGGCTCCAGGATGCCGTCGGATTTCGCAGTGAAACAAGTTGCATGTAACTGTTTAGCTGATTATTGATCTCGTAACAGAGAAAATGGAAATTTGATGAGGATGCAAGGATTAAGTATTACCCTCGTCAAAACAAAGTACCGTTGAAAGCTTCGAGGATTATTACCTTTGTGGGAATTCATTTTTAATGCTGTTTCTTTCTGCGTCCCTCCTCAGCTGCAGACCGTGATATTGAACAGGGACGGGGATTAATTCTTTTGTGGGGTGTTTTTTTTTTGTTTTATTGTTCGTGTCTGCATCATATTTTCCTCAGTCCTTTAGTGACAACAGCCTTTGATAAGCTCTTTGTGATTCGTGCTGCCGAGTAATGAGAATACCTCTGTCGGCTTGAGCAACACGGAAGGGAGGTGATGTGTGACCGTTCTGCCATTAATGAGTAATTTTGAGGGGGTAAAGGAAACCATTAAGAATGACTGACATTAGTAACTCTTTTTTTTTTAATTTTCGGAATCGGTTTAAAATATAAAATGATTTAAGGAATCAGCTGGATTCCTCTTGCTAGTCGTTACCGCCATCCGATTTATTAAAAAACGAATCGAGTTCTAGTTTCCCGCATTTCGTTTTTTAATAAATGGGATGGCGGTGAAGTCTATAAGGTACCAGGTTCAATTACTGAAATCTACTGCCTTGAAGATTCAAGTTCCAATTTTTTTCAAGTAATTTTTGCCGTTGGGAATGCCACTGGTACAATAAGAACTGACCTGGAATTAATATCTTATGGTGAACGCCAAAACTTTGACAAGATTTTCATAAGTTGTTAATAATTATCGAGCGTTTTCTTGAATACGCAAAAGCTTGTGTGGTAATCATTCAATAGAAGGATTGCATCTGAGATCGGATTTAGATTTTGGAACCTGTAGAACCACTTTAAAAGTTCAATTTACAATGCCGAAATTACGATATACATTTGCTGACAGATTTGTGGTAGCCGTGGCGTAGTGGGTAGAGTGCGACGCTCACACGCCGAAGGGTCTAGGTTCGATTCCCGGCTGAACATCTGGAACTTTTCACGGCACCACCTCTCGCGAACAACACGAGTACTTGATGAGCGAGCTAGGCCCTGGTCCCCCTGTTGACTGCCGCGCCAACAATTATTATTATTATTTGCTGACAGATTACATTGATTAACAGCCTCTCAACAAGGAGCAAAAGGAAATAGAATATATCAGAATTTCTTTTCTATTTAAATAGAGTTTCCCTTAAATAGAGTTGAAAGGGTTCTTCGACTTGTTTGTCTTTGCCTCTACGTGTATAAATGACTTAAGATATCACTTAGTTATGCTGTTAACCTGTATTCTACCTTTGCATGTGTCCTATCATTAGCAGAACCAGCCAAGATAAATCATCTGAGACATAGTCTATTGATGCATTGTCTGATTTTTTCTTGTTTATACAACTTTTCTATAAAGACTCCGACAAAAATTAGCATATTCGATCTTTGAAAAGGAACACAATGAGCTTGCAGGGTTTTCGGTCGATTTGGGACTAGATCCCTATGCAGAGGCATGGATAACGACTAAAGAAGTACAGTAAGATCAACAAACAAGTAACCACTTTTAAATGAGACAGAAGCTGATACGTTCGAAACAACACCACCGCCGCTCCATGTTAGTAAAAAAATCTGTGCTTTGCAACTGTATGTGATGTTTTCATACAGATTTAGTTCTGCTTCGTAACTGTATGTGATGTTTTCATACAGATTTAGTTCTGCTTCGTAACTGTATGTGATGTTTTCATACAGTTTTAGTTCTGACGCCGAAAAAGTAAAACTAAATTAAGTTGGTCTTTGCATATAATTGGACAAGCGTTTAACATTTTGTCTTCGCGTACGGGAAACAATAAAAAAACTATCCTTTATCCTTTTATTTGCAGAAATTCGAGACTGAATAATGCAAACAAACTCCAAAATTTCTGAGCGGTCTTTCAGCTCATTATGTTTTATGCGTCTGGGGTAATAATGCGGTTAGTCGCTAGCGAAAACTCCAGACTACACAAAACAAATGTCTTAAATTTAAATTGAACTCGCCATGGTTTTTTCCTACTTGATATTTACTGGCTTACATTGATATGGCACCACAGATACTTGAAAAACTAAGATGGAATTATAACTTCCCGTGTTTGTCTTCAGAAAATCCCTATTATAGTGCGACCTAGTGAACATGGTATAATAACAATTGTTGGAGAGACAGTCTACAGGGAGATCAGGGCCTAGCTTGCTAATCAACTACTCGTGTTGTGCTAGCTACTGTTCTTTCTTGAGTAGAAGGGACCAACAATGAAGTTTGAGAAGCTTTCTTAGATAGTTACTACCCTTTGAGTCTTGTCAGCAGCTCGAAAGAGGTGGTGCCTTGAAAAATTCCGGATGTTCAGCCGAGAATCGAACCTGGACCTTTGGCGTGTGAGCGTCGCACTAGCTTCTACTCGACGGCGGCCACTTCAACCTGAATTAAAACTTGAAAATCACTCCACCTTTAGAATGCAGCAACTCATTGGAATGTTACCCTGCTCAGAGCCGGAATAGTTCCCTAACCGCTTGCTATGAGTCTTCAGAGAGAGTGGGCCAGTAGGGCCAGTAATAATAATAATAATAATAATAATTGTTGGCGCTACAGTCCAGAGGGGGACCAGGGCCTAGCTTGCTCATCAACTACTCGTGTTGTGCGCGCTACTGTTCTCTCACGAGTAGAAGGGACCTACAGTTTTTTGCCGACTCCGAACGGCGAAATTTGAGAAGCTTTCTTAGACAGTTATTACTCTTTGAGTGTTGTCAGCAGCTCGAAAGAGGTGGCGCCGTGTAATATTCGAAAAATTGGTGTTGAGCTGGGAACCTAGACCCTTCGGCGTCTGAGCGTCGCACTCTATCCACTACGCCACGGCGGCACACTAGTAAGGCCAGTAGTATGAATAAAACAATAAAACGTTAAACGATTCTCACAATAATGCTTCTACGTAACGGTCTAGGTCACGGTCTAACCAAAGTTCAGGGTTGCTCTTGAATTTTCATGTGAGCCACAGTTAAAACTGTCGCTACCAGTTAAGTTTCCTCATTACATGCGTCTGGTAGACTTCAAGAAACCAGGTAGACTTACTCATCAGTCATTCCGTGGACAATAATTATAAGGTTACATATGTGATTTTAAATCAGGGGATTTATAAGACACATCATCTGAGAATTTTCTACACTAGAGATCAGGTTGAATTTTGGAACATTCCATTTCCTTGTACTGCTACCCAATGACTACGGTGCGCGGTGTCCTAAATAGAGAGCCTATAAAAATCGGGCCTTAAAAATCAAAATTTCTTTTAGCTGAAGCAAGACTTCGGTCATTATCGTTAAATGTTTTCAAATCCAATTCAGTCAATGGTTTAATTCAATTGCCAAATATTTGTGCAACTTTTGCCACTGACAACATAGGATGAAGTGTCCGCCGCGGCGTAGTGGGTAGAGTGCGACGCTCACACGCCGAAGGGTCTAGGTTCGATTCCCGGCTGAACATCTGGAATTTTTCAAGGTACCACCTCTTTCGAGCTGCTGACAAGACTCAAAAAGTAATAATTGTCTAAGAAAGCTTCTCAAAATTTGCCGTTCGGAGTCGGCAAAAAACTGTAGGTCCCTTCTACTTGTGAGAGAACAGTAGCGCGCACAACACGAGTAGGTGATGAGCGAGCTAGGCCCTGGTCCCCCTGTGAACTGTCGCAATTATTACATTTATTATAACATAGGAGAAAGTCAAAAATCTGTATAAAATGAATCTTAATGGATTTTAGGTACTAATTTCGGTTGAAAAGGAAAGGACACCTAATGTGTGCTGCAGACAGTTCTTAGTTTCGTAATAAACCTTTCCTTATAAATTCAAATTACTTGAAATGATACGTGTACAAGGATGAAACCCACTGACTCGTTTATTTCCATCGTTTCAGCATTTTTATAACCTAGCACCAGTAAAGCAAACATTGTTTCAACTTCGTTGTGCG
Organism: Eristalinus aeneus; assembly: GCA_955652365.1. Taxonomy (NCBI): domain Eukaryota; kingdom Metazoa; phylum Arthropoda; class Insecta; order Diptera; family Syrphidae; genus Eristalinus; species Eristalinus aeneus. The sequence goes on along the minus strand of OY019131.1, from coordinate 6,757,553 downwards.
AAAGCAATCATTTTACCACAGTTTTAAAAAAGCGAATAATTTAATGCTTCGCAGAAAAAAAGGCCACAAATTGCCACAATTGAATCGATTTTCTAAACAAATCCAATGCCAGCAATTATTTTATAAAATTCTTGACTTCTTTAGAACGTGAAAATCAGATTTCGTGTCTAGAGAAACATTGCGTTTCATGATTCTAGGATTGTATGCAATCACTGCCCGAGAAATTTCGCCAGTAAACAGAGCTTTGTTTGGTCCGACATGGTTTAATAAAACCGCCTGCTCTGGACGCAGGAAATTAATCATTTTATTTGATTAGCAATTTTGATTCGAATTCGGCCGGGCATAATTTAGACAATTTTCCGGTTGGTTGAGGGGGAAGCAAAGTGGATTTGGAGTCATTAATTGTTGCACAGCACGATTTCAAATGTGTACCGGCATTTGTTTGCATGCCGGGCATTTGAAAGTTTCTGCTCAATCATCAGTTTGCCAGTGCAAACAAGGGGAATTTAAAATGCGAGTCATTGCCTGAAAGCATTCGTTACGTGAATAAGTTCATTTTTTAATTTGTGTGTAATGTAATTTATTAAGTTTCCTACTTTGATGAAAAACTAGTTTTTTTTTTTGTTTTTTTCAAGCACAATTTCGAACAAAAAAGCGATTTATAATGGATGACGCTTTATTTTAAATTCATACTCCTGGTGTTAATCAATTAATCAAACTCTTAATTAAACGTTGATGCATTTGGATAGGTTTGAGTATTGTACTGCGCTTTTGTTACAGAAGTAAATTGCAATACACCAGAGAATATGAGTTAAAGCCCAGTTAGACCTCGAGAATATGACTATTTAGAAACTCTCGGCAGGTGCTAGGTGGAATCGGTGTTCTCATGGGGAAACAATAAAATTCCAGAAACCGCAACTAGGTGGTATTTCATAAGCCGAAATGATTTAATTCAAACAGTTTTATTTGTCTTTTGTTTTTATTGAAGTGGTTTAGGCATTTTCAGAGAATGATATTTGAACCATTTGTACCTATTTTCGGCTTCGATATCGACGATGCTGGAACTACCTCACCAGGTTTCTCATACTTGAAGTTATCGTGGCATATCCACTTTTCATCTCTGGTCACGGTTTTTCAGATTTATTAAGGGTTCAAATTAAGTCGATACATTCTTTGGTTAATTTTTTAACATATTGTTCATCTGAAGCGACTACACTTTCCCATCTCCAAACACATCTCTATTCTTCGATTTCTTCAAAAGAGATGACAACTAAATTATTTTTGTATCGAAAAACCAGTAGTCAAGAGGAAAATACGGCGGGTCTGCAAGGAGCGAGTGTTATTTACAACAATACAAACAAATTAATGTACTGATCAAAAATGCAAAATCGAACTTTACAAACCAAGCATGGAAAGACAAGCTTAAAAGCTTGGAAAAAGGAAGTAAACGTAATGAAAGTTGTTACGAAGAAGCTGTATATTCCCACACTCAAGGTTGATAGTTCGGTTAACATATTGTTCGTCGGAAGCGACAACACCTTCCCATCTCCAAACACATCTCTATTCTTCGATTTCTTCAAAAGAGAAGAATCGATGACAATTAAATTCTTTTTGTATCGAAAAACCAGTAGTCAAGAGGAAAATACGGCGGGTCTGCAAGGAGCGAGTGTTATTTACAACAATACAAACAAATTAATGTACTGATCAAAAATGCAATTTCGAACTTTACAAACCAAGCATGGAAAGACAAGCTTAAAAGCTTAGAAATAGGTAGAAAACGTAATAAAAATTGTGAAGAAGAAGCATCTGTAGATTCCCCCACTCAAGATTGATAGTTCAGTTATGTATTAAGCACTGAGAAGGTTAATACATTAGCTGAAATTTCCCAAAATTTAACATCTACCATATTATTAGTATTCCACCTAGTAGTACCTAAACTATAATAATAATAATTGTTGGCGCTACAGTCCAAAGGGGGACCAGGGCATAGCTTGCTCATCAACTATTCATACCGGTATACCTGGCACATTTGTTGAATAATATTCTCTATCCATTCGGAAAAGATGCGACACAATCCTTGATTGAATTTTTTTTCCAAAAGAAGTCAGGAAGGTTTGCTCAGGCTTAAATTTTAAGGTTTCGTTTGAAAATAATTACATTTCACAGTTTTTTTAGTTAATTTTTCCGTCCATTTTATCTGTCATACTCACCTTATCTGTGTCCATAAGCGAAGTGGGCCTTAGTCAGGTAACGAAAAGAAGAGATTTTTACTTTTCTGATGTCTTCTACAAATTAAATAACTACAAACGGTATGTAAAATGCAAGTGTTGGTTTAAGCGGTTTTACAAACTTCATATCGTTGCCGACTTTGGATGCACCCACATTTGTGATTAGTAAGGCGTTTCAAAAATTGAAGTGGTCTACCCAAAAGTGCAATTGCAAACAAATTATCTGAGGACGTTTACAGTTAACGCAGCGAACGGAAACCCTGGCTGGATGTTAGTCAACTTTAACAAGAAATTCTGATTTAATCTGAACTGGAAAGCCTCCATCATGAACAGAACTTACTCCGAGTTTGTATGTGCAGAATTCAAAAGAAAATTCAATCAAAAATTGATATTTTTTCACGTTCGATGCTCAATCGATATATCCAGTGCACGCTGCGTAGAACCTCCATCAGTCCACGAGATTAAACATCACGACCATACCAACTGTGATCGTCCATTCCACATTCCACAAAATCCAAACGTAGATGACATTTCGACGTAGGACTGTTGTGTATGTGCAACATGTCATCGAAATAAAGGAAGCAATGAACGACTAACGCCTCCACAAATGAAATATTGAAGCTGTACAGATTTCTTCGAATCACCAGAGCTTTGCACTGACATTCCCAGAAAGTGCAACAGGATCCCAAAAGTCATAACAATTTGCTCCACATCCATGTCTTCGGTCCCTCTCTCAGGGGACTCAGTCGAAATGCAATTCACTTCAAGCGGGTGGCCGAGCTCCGGCCCCGGTGCAGTACATGCAATATTTACCCAACGAGACCTGCTTCTTTGTGCCGTTTGCCATTTTTTCCAATTTCAGCGACTTGTGAAATCACTGCAACTGAGTTGCACATTTTGAAGGTTTGCGGACTATTGTGGGGAGTTTCAAAAGCGGTGGACGGGACGCTGTGGCAGGAATTTGAATTCAACTCTGGCACATGTCCCAACAAGACGCATCCTTGTGAACCAATGAATTCCGTTCACATTCTCCATCGCAAATTCCAAAAACTGCAGCTGCAGCGGAGATGCTTCTCGGGGAATGATGCGTCCTGCTGAATGGCGGCGGCGGTGGAAGGAATGCAATTACAGGCAGGATGTAAATGTGGTGAAAGGGTCTTCTCTTCCTCAATGCTGGGCTTCCTCGATATTGCATTATTAGAACGCGCAATGGTGGCGTGGGGTGGATGACTTGCACTGAATGCCATTTCGCTTATTTCACGCCGCAGGCACGACGAGGACGTGACTTAGCGCCCACGGCAGTGACGATTAAAATTTATTTGCGGAACGCTTTTACGAAGACGTCGGGAATGTCTTGACTTTGAACAACAACCACTGCCCGGAGTTCATTTTCTAACGACTGAGGAGCGAGCATCGGTGACAAGCTGTCCGAGCCATCGGGAGATGATAAACTGTTTACGCAATAATTTCCCCTCAAGAGTGCGCGGTAATTGGATTAGAAGTTATTGTTTTGAAGTAATTAGGAGTCTCCCTTTGGGAGTGGGCATTACGATGCCGATTGCGGGCCGCAGCGGGCGCACAAATTCGCAGACGCCTTTGCCGTCATCAAGGATGACTTAATTGCGAGATTGTGTGACGCTTTTGATGAGTCACTCCGGTCCACGCCTTAATGATGCCCTTATCCAGTGGGAATGGGGTTCAGGGTGGCTCGCACCGGTGATGAAACACATCCGAGAGTGATTTATACGCGACGCAGTTCTTGATTGAGGGTCAGATGTCTCGCATCGGCTTAAAACAAATCACTTTTAGTGGTGCTTGCGAGACGCATAAAGATTTTTGTGGGCTATTCATGGTTTTATGGACACAGGGAACCATCTCATATATTGCTGACTAAAATCACATTAAACTCGCACCTATCCGGCCGGAGTGTGGGGGAGAGGGTCCTGACGACATCAACGTCTCTCGGTTTATGAGGCATTTTAATGACTTTTAAAATGTAGTAGTTTTAAGCGACAGCATGATGATGTCCCTGTGAGGATGAAGTCAGGATTAAACGGATTTTATGGGAAAATCGATCATGGAAATATGCGATGAATGTCTGGTGTCGTTCGACAGCTCACATATGTATGTATGGTGGTGGTCAAAAGAGCGTTATCATTTAGGATGTTAAGGGGCTCTGCCATCGAAATGAGTTAAGTAGATGTAAGCCAGACAAGGTTGCTTTTATGTTTTTAGAAGACATCGTCGTTTTCAGGTTTTAAACTCTTTGAACATTGCTGCCTGGAAGAGGGGAAGGAGAGCATGCATGAGTTTTATTAAGCAGACTGGATTTTGAGTGTCCATTCAATGTTTAAGGTTTGTCCCCATCTGTACACCTAAGAATTGCCCGATCTTCTTAGGAAAAGCTCAATATTTTTGCGCAGACAGCGGGAAAAACCTCGATGTTGAAGAAAATGCTTTATAAAAACGCTTTATAGGTTTTTTTTTAAATCACATCGTACTTCTCCAAAGCCTAAAGCTAAGAAACAAGTACAACGCAGAAGGATATTAAAATGATCAGGTAGTCTGGGCTCTGACATCTGTGTGAAGCAAATAAAAAATAGGCCCAGCAGCAATTTAGGGGATGAACTTCGTGGTTCTGATTTGATTAGCTTAGACTCCAGCCACTAACTTCAACATTCTTGGTATGGGGCTAGATTTTGGAATCAATCTAGACGATGATCTTCAGAAGAAATTTATACGAGGGCCTTCAATATATTCTGGCTATATACAAATTGACTTATTTATCAAGTTACACTATTATTTTAGTGCAATCATGTAAAATTTCATAAAAATCGCACTGCACTTAAACTTCTCACTAAGCAAAGCAAAAGTAAAAAAACTATTCATGAAGAGATGGTGACTGTTAACCAGGCTTCCGCACCTGGTCATTATCAACTGTTCAAAAGTGGTCAAGTGAGTTCAAGAGGCAGAGAGAGGATTGAAGAAGACCTTCGCTCCGGCGCCCGCCCTGTGTCGCTTCTTCATGACAACGCTTCTGTTCACACGGCGCGAGTTTCCAAGGCTGGTGCGCGAGATTGTGGTTTCGAAGAAGTCCAACACCCACCATATAGTCCAGACCTTGCCCCTAGTGATTTTCGGATGATGAAGAAATCAAGTCGGCAATAAATGTGTATTTTTCAGAGAAAGAGGAAATGTATTTTTTTGGGGGGGCTTAAAAAGCTTATCTCAAGATGTAACAAACGCATTGATGCTAGGGGAGGTAATATTGAAAAATAAGACAAATTAAATTGAATTCGCATTTTCCTTTATATCGGTACCGAGAATATATTGAACGCCCATATAATTTTTTTTTTAAGAATCTAGGGTATTTGAAATGAAAATTGAGTCTTAAGTAAATCTTAACAAAATCTGGAAAAATTGGCAAAATGAATGTAGTCGTTATTCGAAGTAGTTTGCGAAGAAAGATCTCGGAAGTGCTGACTTTATGATCGTAAACAAGGAGTTGGTGCGCACCTGCGACCAACTCCCCCTTTTATTGATGGGGAGAAATAACACGAGTGTGTTTTCATCAAAGTCTGTGATTCATACAGATGGCGATTAAGAAATAAATAAAATACAAGTTTCGCAAAAGGGCGTATGCTTTTCAGTTTCATCTAAACTGAAATTCTCTTTTATAAAAACACAATTAATTTGGCATCGTCTCTACCGTTCTCTGTAGCATACATTCATTCGTAAAATTGTACCAATAATATAGTCCTTCTGGTCAACCCGTCAGGTTAATCTGAACAGTTCTCATTGATTTACTCCCATCATATACTCTTCGCGTTTTCTGAAAAGTTCATCCAGAAATAAGTATAAATAAATGGAGAAAAAACAAACCTAAATAACTCGGAGCAGGCTTTGACTTCCTAATTAACATTACTCTGACAAATTGTTACCTAACGGTGCACCCAATCGACTTCTTGAATGAATTCGCCGACAAGCACGGAAAAAATTGCAAATCATTGGCAGACGTTGTTGACGTCAGGGAAACATGAACTTGGATTTTGACAGTTTCTGTGGACACATTGACCTCGGTGTCCATTAAAAAATTTACAGTGCCATCTTGGTGGTTAATTTGTTGACAATTGTTGTGTCGTTAGTTGCCGTATTTTTAAGATAATTTGAATATTTTTCAGAATTTTTGTTTAAGAGATAATCCATATCCTATTTCTTACAAGAATTGCCAATGTCGTCCAATTCGATTGTTGGCAAAGATCTGTGTCCAACTGGCCTTATTAAGGCAGATTTGGATACGATTTTCCACCCATCAGGGGATGTACTTTCGTTTCTGTATTGGCTTTGGGCACATGGCTCCGTGGAAAGAACAGGGTTTGGCTGTCATATAGTCATTAGATATGAGTACATCTTTGCGTTAAAGTTGAACAAATTTTATGACGTAAGGCGATTTTATTCACTTGTGCGATATGAGCACGATTTTTAAATTTAACAGATGACTACTATGACAATTGTAATTTAAGGGCTCTTGCCTTGGAAAATTTCTTGAGTCACAAAAACTTGATATTATATCAGAGAAGGGATGTTAGAGTTTGAGTATCTATAAGAGCTCCTATGGAAAAGGGATTTCAAAGAGTAGATCAATCATCCCTTGGAACTGCTGCCATTACACTGCAGCCTTTGCGCGACTTATGTCTCTTATGAGTCAGAGACACGGAAACAGGGAAACGAAGCAGAAACCTGCTTTTCAAGAACTAATAACGTTACGAACATATACAGAGTGTAACACATCATACAATAAGTCGCGGTATTGGCATATAGAGGGCACCACTAACAAAAAAAAAAATACATTATTTTTAGAAAGTACAATCACCTAAATGATACCCGTCAAATTTGTATTATAATCTTACAATTCCGCAACTTTTTTATAGAACGATTTATCTTTGGCCTTGAAATCGGCTTCAGTCTCGGCGATCACGTCCTTATTCGAGACATATTTTTTCCGGGGTTCATCTTTTTGAGGTCTGAAAACAGGTAGAAGTCGCTTAGAGCCAACAACTTGAGATACGGTGCATTATCTTGGTGGAAGAGAATTTTTTTCTTTGATATGGGACCATTTTATTGCAATTTCTTCCTTCAAATGCAATTATAACGCCATATTGTATTCGCTGTTGATACTTTCTCCTTTCTCCAGGCAGTCAATCAATGAATTCAGTACGCATGCTAAAATACTGATGCTATTACCTTCCCAGCCGACCTTTGTGTTTGGGCGTGGTTCACTAGCTATGGTTCATATGCTATGGTCACCTCTAAAGGGATATATGTATTATGAGATTAATAAAATAGAGCAACCCACATGACATAATTTATTATTCATCTCTTGACTGATTCTGATGAGAAGAAAAATGACTTACTTAAATCAAGAAATTGGTGATTTTCCAAGGTGAGGCTACGAAATAACTCATTGCACTGGTAAACTTAAAAGCCTCATTTTTCACCTCCACATAATTTGGCTGCACTTCGACGTGAAAGTGAACAAGTGTTTGAACATACTAGAACAGTCCTATTTGTATTCATGTAGTTGCTATAGAAGAAATTGGATATCACTTTATTTTCATTCATTTTTATTCATTTTCATTCACTTCACATTCCTCTCTTTTGTGGAATTCAATTCTATCGAGGATCACTGATTCTAACAGTACCTTCCCAAGAAATCGGAAGGATATCATTTTCGTTGCGCCATGTACTCTCAAAACTGCCTATCGCTATCGTCTAAAGATCGGTTTTTGACGATAGCATAGTAATGAAAAGTTGAAGAACAATTAAGAAAAAGAAATTAGATCAGTAATTAAAAAAAAATTGAATATAATCCTTAGATTACTAAAGTATGTACCATATGTACATCCAAAATAAATAAAAATATATGGTATTCCCTGAAATCAAACCTCATACATTTGTTGAGCTCCACTAGCTGGTTCCCCTGTGGACTGTCGCTGAACAATTATTATTAGCTTACACCTTCAAAATATCAGAAGGCAGAGTGTACTCTATTTTGCATAAACATTTGTCCACAAGAAAACTGTTTTCGAAATGGGTACCACCTTTGCTCACAATGAACCAAAAGCAACAAAGATCGATGATTATGAGAGCTTTATGGAGCTGTTTCAATAGAATAAATATGACTTCTGCATCGATATGTCACATTGGATGAATAACGGATCCACCAGCATACTCCAAAGGTAAATCAGTAGTGAGTGGGGTGCATTACAGCCGGTAAACCACGCTCTAAGCGGCCACAAACACAAAGGTCGGCTGGAAAGGTTATGACATCTCATATTCTGGGATGAGCGCGGAATTATTTTCATCGACTGTCTTGAGAAAGGTAAAAGGATCAGCAGCGACGACTACATGATTTTAGTAGAGCAGTGGAAGCAAAAAATTGCAAAAAAAAAAAAAAAAACGATCCCGAATGAAGAAGAATCTTTTCGCTTCCACCATGATAATACACCGTGTCACAAGTCGTTGGCTACCATAGCCAAGTTGCAAGAATTGGGCCTTCAATTGCTCCCGAACCCACCATATTCGGATCTGGCACCCAGCGACTTCTAAGCTCAAAGAGATGCGCTCCCGAAAAAAATACGGCCCGGATGAGAAGGAGATCGCCGAAGCTGAAGCCTAGTTGGAGGCCAAAGATGAAACAAAAAGAGATTGAAATGTTAGATGGTCATGAAAATTTGACAGGTATCATTTGAATGTTTTCACTTCCAAAAAACAATATGGGATTTTCGTTAGTGGCGCCCCCTAGTTAGTTGTTGAGTGATTTGTTACACCCTCATAAGCTCCTGCCACTTAGCAGAATTGACTGTCTACTCAAGTAAATCCAACTCATTTGCCAAATATTCCAGGTCAGTCCCTCCCCACATCCACTCCCGGAAAACGAACTCACGATTCCTTCCAACATACAAATGATCAAATAATGCCCCTGCTCTACCACACAGATGACCACAAATTATTCATAAATCATCACTGTTAATCTGGAGTGATGAGCCCGCTGCTGTATAAATCTCCAATCATCGTCCTCGCTGACCAGGACCATCCAGCGAATCTCCATTTATAACCCAAAAATTTACGCCTGGGTTATGCAAATTTAATCAGAATCAGATTCGGGAAAACACAAAATAACCAATTTCCAGCCCAGAAGCACCACTATACCTCGAGCCTCATAAACTCCAGTCACTTTAACCCCAATTTGCTTTCAGCATCTTTGCATAATCGAATTCAAATTGCCTCAGAGGTACTGGGAGACGCTATTTTCATACTCTCTTCCCCAATCTTCCGCCGCCCGTCAACGAGCGACACACGAAACATTCCCAGAGAGGCAACGCGTTTTTAGTGGGAAATGGAAACCAGAAGTTCTACACTAGAAATATAAATCCCCGAGGACAGAATTAAAGGACACCGTGTTGCGCACGGGTGTCCTGCGTCAATCCTTCCACTGACCATGTTTTCAGCTTGTGTGCTTCCGTTTTATTCGAATTGCCACCAAAGGCCCCTCAACCAGGACAAATGGATTGAAAAAATATTTACCTAATAGATAGGACTGAATACGAGGGGGGGGAGGATCCTCCTCGTCCACGGACGATGGATAGTTTACTGCAGTCAATATTTGCGAAGGGATATACCCACACGTACACTCAGTAATTGTGGACAAATACACCTCGGCATAATCGTGAACAGATTAAGGGGGTCGCAAACAGTTCAGCGGGGAGACTTCCGCCTCCCTCAACAATCAAACCATGATTACTGAAAGACCGACTGTCGCGCAACGTGAACGACGGAGGCACCGAACAAAGGACGGCTCAAGCGGCGATACACAATGGCTCCATTGTCCCGGCGTTGGCTGCACAGGCTTTGTGTGTCAGCGTTCTGCGACCGAGCCTTGAATGAATATCGGGACGGAATTCCTATTCGAAGGCATTCACTCTCAGCTCCGACTGCACGCCCGCTGCGCTGCCCACGCGATAGCACTATTTTGAAGCGAAATCAAACCGCACCACGAAGTGAGGGTTCCTGTCTCGGTTGCTTTCATCCATTTCAGCGGCCACTTTGTTTGGCGAAGTAATCACGAAACTGGACGTGAATAAGAAATTACAATCGCCAACATGATTCACCGGAAGGATGGCCATTCCGCCGCCGATAAAAGGCATCCGTCTACCACCGAGAGTCGCAAAAAATCTGAAATCCATTCAATGGAGCTGTTTGCTGAAATGAGCAGGGGACGCTTCCAGCCGCCCCAGAGATGAACATATTTCAGCGCGCTACTGATGTCCCTTTTTCTCTCATATCTCATTATTCGAATGGAGCTGAGTTGATGAGCGAGCACCGAAGAATGAGGGAATAAATTACGCTCGAGCCGAGAAGTGAATGGAAAAATAAACATTTTTCAGTTGGCTCTGCGGTCTGCATACCAAACATGAACTGGTGAGAGCGGCCGGGCCGAGTAAACACGGATGAGGGGGAGTGGAATGGAAACTTAGGAAATTACTTTTAGATATTTATTTTCATTTTGTTTCCCTGCGAAAAAGGTTAGCCACTTAAGTGAAATGAAATTACTACATGTATAAATAAACGAGTGGGCTGTGCGTTGAGAGGCCTCAATGCTGGAGGTGTTTGCTGCAAAATGTGTTTTTGAATTTGATGTAATTGAATTATAGGAGCAGGAAAAGGCGGTTGCCGAACGGACGAGGGCACATTGAATTTGGGATATTTTTGGAATTTATTTGCCAAACCGGAAACCAATGCGAAGAATAACTCCTGGGCCCGAGATATGAATAATGCACGGGAAAGCTTCTGCTTGGGGGAAATGGTTTGGCTGGAGTTTTGAAATCTGCGGCTCTGGTGCTCGGGGAGTGCATGCTTGATGCGGCGGAAGGCGAACATTTCTTCGTGCATATAAATTCAAGGAGCAAGGGGCGCTGGACGCAGCTGAATGTAAGTCAAGAGGAAATTGAATGCTTAAGCTGACAGACTGATAAATATTTGGTATCCGCGCATATTTTGAGAGATCATTTGAACAGCTTTCAATCAGAGGGGGACATCCGATGGCTGGTAGATGTTCAAATAACGACAAGTGGTGGAAGGTATGCACGATATTTAAATCCTCTCTGAATAATCTAGTTTGAGAGGTGGATATGCCTATAACCCATTATTCCTCAAATTATGGAGTTTCGTTGCCCATTCAGTGAGTGTTTAGAAAGGTCCCCCACAGAGGGAATTGGAGAGGGTGCTTGAGAACTCATTGAAAAGTCCTCGAAGTTCCAGAGGAAGGACAAATATTTGATTTTGAAATTTTGAATAGTAAGGTCTTCGTCTGAGCGACAAACTCTTTGAGCTGTACAGCGACTTGCGCCTAGTCGAATGTCTTCGGATTTAACGCTTACGATGGCTAGAGCATGTAGAGCGTCTCGACGCTACTGCTCCGGGCTGAAAACCTTTTGAATCCAAGCCAGTGGGATAGCAACAGAGGACGCCCTAGGCTGAGTTGACCGAGCTACAATTCGAGAAGCACCTTAACCAACTGGGATTGCTTAATTGGAGGCAGCTGGCAAGAGATCTCGCTGGTTGAAGCCAAGGTCCATTCCGCTCTTTAACGCCAAGCGAAGAAGAAGGAAAAGGTCCTCGCATCGGAGTGTGTACCACATATGAATCAGAGCATTGAGTTTGATGAAGACAGGCGTATGTAACCGACCACTTAATAAGTCTTGGGTCATAGGGGGCGCCACTAACAACAATTATTAATCTAATATTAAATATTTTATTATTGGCGCCTATATGTCTCGTGACCAATTGAGTGTCATACAATAAGTGCAATCAGGCAACGATTTTATTATTGGCTTTGTTTGTTTGAAAAATTGTACGAAGTGCAAGTTTCGTAGTACAATGGACCAGTATTTGAGTCTGAGTGCTCCAGTGTAGTTGATCCCAACCTCCAAAAAAAAAAACAAGTGCAAGTTTCAATTTGAATAAGCAAAGGCAATATAGGAAAGAGCGACATGCGCCTGGCCAGGCGTCTTCGGATGCACCACTTAAAAGGGTTAGGCCATGTAGAGCGTATAAACACCACTGCTTCGGTCCGCAAAGTCTTCGAATCCGAGCCGTTGGGACAAGAACAGAGGACGCTCTAGGCTGAGGTGGCGCAAACACAATTCGAGAAAGACCTCAATCAATCTGGATTGCTCAACTGGAGACAGCTGACAAGAGATGGTACTGGCTGAAGAGTCATTCTGGTTGAATCCCAGGTCCAGTCCGAATAAGGGCGTTACACGCAGAAGAAAAAGAACGTCTTCGCATCGGAATGAGTACCACTTATGAATCAGAGCATTGATTTTGATGAAAATGTCGCGACGTATTCATTTTCGATTTTGGTCTCTTCCGGTCTCTGTGGCAATTTAAATAAGCAGATGCTATATAGCAAAGAGGTGTACAGCGACAAGCGCCTAGTTAAGCGTCTTCGGATTCAACGCTTAAGATGGTTAGGCCAAGTAGATCGTATAGAAACCACCGCTTCCGCCCGAAAAGTCTTTGAATCTGAGCCATTGAGACAACGTAACAGAGAAAGGCCTGGGCTTAGGTGGTGAACACAAGTGGAGAAGGACCTTAACCAACTTGGAGTGCGCAATTTAAGACAGCCAGCGAAATATTGTGGTAGCTTGAGAAACATTTTTGTTGAGGCCCAAGTCCAACGTGACATTCACCTGACTCATTCCTTTTGCAAACAAGAAGTCATTTGTAAAAAGGATCTGCCCTCCAAGTTCATTCCGATTTCACTTTGAATCTTATAAAAGACCAGTCCCAAAACCATGCGACAAACAATGACTTAATGAAGAGCAACATTATGTTCATCCCTCATACATCCATATTCAGCACTTAGTTTGCATTGAAATGGGCAAAGTTTATTGCTACTCGGTCAACACTCGGCATTCATTTTAAATGCAGCTTTGTTTCCATAAACCAAAAAGTTGATCGCACTTTAGATGAAATTTGAGATCGTTCCAAATGCAATAACAGTTCTTTGTTTCAAGTAAAAGTAGTTAATGCACTTGGAACAAAGTACTTCGAAATTATGTTCAAAAACCTAAAAGTTTGGTGCTGCTGTGTGGGAGTTGAACACTCATATTCGCCATAAAACATGTCGAGAAAGTTCGCAAGTCCGTATATTTCGTATGTCTGACCTTCTTGCAGAAGGAGTGGCAATGAACTTCATTGAAATTTCAAATGAAAGGAATAGTGTTCTTAGAAACTTTTAAAGTCTCGTATATTATAAGATATTGTTTTTTTTTTTGGGGGTGGTGAGGAGGGTGTGTGCGAAGGCCTCTCATTTTCACAAATATAGCGCATGTGAGTTTATTGAGGTGGCAAGCTTCCCTAAGTGCGAAGAAAAGTCCAGTCATTGCGTACTTGAAGCGCGGTTGAAGATTTTCCTAATTGCGTAACTGCTTCATGCAAAACAACAACCTTAGTCTGCAATGTACTGTCACTACATTGTGACCTATAATAGGCATTGAAACACAGACAGATCACTTTTTTGATGTAAACTGTTGAGACACTCAATCAAGAAAGAAAAACAGGAACATGGACAAAAATAATTTTGAAAGTGAAAGGCATGAATTAATTGAAATCAATCTTCAAATGAAAAAGAAATGGCTAAATCGATCACAAACTATAAATAGCATGCAAACTTTGTTCAAATGTGTACTGGTCTATAATGTGAGTGCAAGTTTGAAATAAAAAATTAGAAAAATATTGCATCTTGTACCGTTCATTTTAGAAAATCCCCAAATTACCCTTCATTACACCTTAATTTATTTTCCATCGTGTAAGGTGGCCGCAGTAAGTAGAGTGACGCTCAAACGCCGAAGCGTCTAGGTTCGAGTCTCGGCTGAACACCTCGAATTTTTTCAAGGCACCACCTCTTTCGAGCTGCTGACAACACTCAAAGAGTAATAATTGTCTAAGAAAGCTTCTCAAATTTCGCCGTTCGGAGTCGGCAAAAAATTGTAGATCCCTTTTACTTGTGAGGGAACAGTAGCGCGCACAACACGAGTAGTTGATGAGCAAGCTAGGCCCCGGTCCCTCTGTGGACTGTCGCGCCAACAATTGTTATAACGGTGGAAACAGTCCTTCGTTTCTGATTCAGAAAGGACAACAGGCACCCCATTCATCACTTTGTTGCCAAAGCCCCAGAAAAAAATTGATTGACGCAAATAACCTTCAACCTCTGGTGCAGAGTGGAAGAAAGGAAATGAAAAGAAAGCATAAAATCCTCAAAGCATCAGCGAAACAATTGATGACAAAATGCGTTTAACGACTTCGCGTCGACGTGCGAATCACTGTCCCATTGCCGCGGATATTTTATGTTTGCACCAGGAAACTGATTATTTTCACACCCGGCCTTCAAGGGATTGCTTTAACTGCAAATTTAATTTTATTTTGAATTGAATTTGAATGTGATTACAAGAAAACAAAAATCTGGCGTCTTTTTTGATCAGACTGAAATAGTAAAGGGATTGTATTGACTTTGCAAACTTGTATTCTGTCTCCTGACAAAGTGGGCAGGAGACTTTGTGTACCTCTGCTGAAGAGGGAAAACACCGAGATCCGCTTGATTTAACGCAAAAAAACCTTCTGGACCGAATCAACCCCTGCGATATGCTGCTGAAATGGAACGAACTCGACCCATTTTTGAAGCGGATGGTGACTGGCGACGAAAAATGGATCACATACGACAATATGAACCGAAAACGGTAGTGGTTGAAGGCCGGTGAATCGTCCCAAACAGTGGTCAAGCTGGGATTGACGGCCAGGAAGGTTTTGCTGTGTGTTTGGTGAGATTGGATGGAAGAAGTGATACACTATGAGTTGCTCCCTTATGGCCAGACGCTTCATTCTACCATCTACTGCAAACAAAAGTACCGCTTAAAGCAGGCGACCGACCAGTCCAGTATTGGCCAACAGGAAGGGTGTAAGAGTCCACAGGACAACGCCAGACTAAACACTTTGTTGATGACTCGTCAGAAGCTACGGGGGCTCGCATGGGAGGTTTTAACGCATCCATTATATAGCCCGGATATAGCGCCAAGTGATTACCACTTGTTCCTGTCCATGGCGAACGCCCTTGGTGGCGGGAAGTTGAACTCAAAAGAAGCTTGTGAAAAGTGGCTGTCCGAGTTCTTCGCTTATAAGGAGAGGGACTTCTACAGGGGGGTATTATGAAGTTGCCGTCTAGATGGAAACAGATTATCGAACAAAACGACGCATATTTTAACTAAATTCAATCATTGTAGTGGCCATCGTGGCTTAGTGGGTACAATGCGACGCTCACACGCCGAAGGGTGTAGGTTCGATTCCCAGTTCAACACCAATTTTTCGAATTTTTCAAGGCACCACCTCTTTCGAGCTCAACTCAAAGAGTAATAATTGTCTAAGAAAGCTTCTCAAATTTCGCCGTTCGGAGTCGGCAAAAACTGTAGGTCCCTTCTACTCGTGAGAGAACAGTAGCGCGCACAACACGAGTAGTTGATGAGCAAGCTAGGCCCTGGTCCCCCTCTGGACTGCCGCGCCAACAATTATTATTATTCAATCATTGTAACACTTTTTATGAAGCATTGAAGGAAGAGCAAAAATTCGAAAGGGAGATATTTATATTTAGGTGGAACCTGTAGACTTTTTCTTTGATGGCACTATAGTCTGAGGTTGTTTTGGGTCTCATGTCATTTTTCTTCGCAGTCTTTAATTTCCCACACCAGTTTGATGGTTGGACGCTCCTTCAGACGAGGACATCCCCTGTAGCGTTATTTTAATGACTATTATTCGAAGACTTTGAAGCATAGCAGTGTTATCTAGTCGTCTTAGATGTTTTTATTTTCGTTTTATTAAGTTAAGTTCGTCGATGAATCCTTCTCCTCCGGAACCCATCAACGGAAAGCTCACCAACCATCGCACGTAGAAGCTACAATTTTTTGGACAGGACATATAATAAATTTTCCGTCGCTGCAGCATGTATTCCTGTCTCTAAACAAAAAGAGGCCTATCTTACGCAATGTCTTGGAAATACGGAATTAAAACCAAGAAAGCTACACCATGTTGCAAGCGAACGATTTCGTAATTTCGTAGAACTTCACACTCTGCTCGGGGAACGTCTGAATATTTTCTTTAAATCCTTATTCAAACAAAAAAAAAATATTTGACATTTTAAAGTCTGACTAAAGTTTTCCGAAGGGGCTCTTCTAAATTAAATATTAATTCCGCTGTCCTATGCAACCATGCATCATGCTCTAGGCTAACGCAAAGTCAACTTAGAAATTCATATGCACTGCTCGGTGCGTGTCCTGAAATACTTCATGTCTCCGTCATCTTCCTAAGGGGCTTTCTAAATCTGTGAATGGTAAATAACTGGGAGCCAAAATAAACTTCAAGCGGCGAACAAACACTAAATGCACTCTGGGGTTTGTTTAAATTTAATATGAAGCGTATGAACGTGCGTCTGTAGTTAAAGTCACAGTCTGGTGAGACTGGTTCCCAAAACGTGCTTAGCATACAAGCAATTACTTATGACTGAATATTCAGGGCAATGAAGCAGTTGATGATTAAAGTTTGGAAAATGAATTTGAAAAGTGTTTACTGCTAAAGCAATGTGAAGGTTGTACCGTACAGTAGAAAGATGGCTCTAGCATGGCAATTGTAACCTTTTCGTTAACTAATTGATATATATTTTTGTTCGCAAGCAACTTCTATTAAGAGTATGTCTAGGGCTAGTGTTACGAAAGGTCTTATTACAAAAGTGACTTTTGTGAGGGAAACTCTGTCTGCCGTTCACCATTTGCTTCATAATACAGGTCCAATGCTTCATCCTTAGTTGTAAAATTTTGCATTTTGTCCTCTCTCTTTGCAATGCGTTGCACCCATAAATAAATGAATTATTATTATTCTCCTTAAGCAGATTATGTGAGCTCAGATGATAAGTAGTTCTTTATTAGCTCATTGATATCCGGGCCAGAGGAAGAAAGGAGACATGATAGCTGTTCCATATAAACTTAAAATATCCCTCTTCAGCCATAAGCCAAACTGCTTCGGCTTTGAATCAACCCATAAATGTCTTAAGTCCTCACTATTGCATCATACTCCAAAGCGTAAGTCTGCTGTGAACCGAAAGGACTTTAATCTCATATTATCTTTCCAGCCCAAAAGTGTCTAAGAAATTATACGCGGAGACCTAGTTTCTGTCCATGTTGTCAAACGATGAAGTTAGCTATTGGAAAAAGCAGATATCCGTGATAAGCAAACGGTGATCAAA
Organism: Eristalinus aeneus; assembly: GCA_955652365.1. Lineage (NCBI taxonomy): Eukaryota > Metazoa > Arthropoda > Insecta > Diptera > Syrphidae > Eristalinus > Eristalinus aeneus. Next base: position 6,739,973 of record OY019131.1, on the reverse strand, counting down.
AGAATCGGACCACGTACACACTTACATTAGAGCAGCATCTAACGTACGATGTACTATATGCCTTAAAGAAAATGGCCCATGATTGGGCAATGACGTTTCTCGTCAGTAGTTTCCAGCTGCCTAGACAGGAACGGTTCATTGCGTTTGGAAGAGAAATATATACCTTTTGGGTCAAACCAATACCATTCAGAGCAGTGGAAGCAAATATCTCAACTCGTGCAGCCTCATTATTTTCACCTACTGGGACAATTAATCCTGTATAATGTATGTCCTGGACATACCAGGTTTGAGTTTTTTTTGAAAATAAAGCACGAATTATTAATGGGAAAATAAAAATATTCTATTCAATGTATTGGCCATTGTTTTCTACACATTTTGATCACCTTTCTGGCAATTTGTGAATACTACGCCAATAAAATTATTCGTTTTTTAAAGCAAACCAATCTGACACCCAAATTTCTACCTCCTCGTAGGAATCAAACTGCTGCTCAGCCAATACATGCCCCATCAATGAAAACAAATAGTAGTCGGAAGGAGCCGAGTCTGATGAATACTGCGGGTGGGGTAGCAGCTCCCAGCCAAGTATTTTGATTGCTTTGTGTGCAGGTGCATTGTCAGGAAGCAAATTTACCTTGCCGTGTCTTCCGGCCCATTCTGGTCATTTCTCGATCAGTGCATGGTTCAAATTGATCATTTGTTGTTGGTAGCGATCAGTATTAATGGTTCCACCAGGTTTCAGGAGCTCGTGGTACAGCACACCTTTCTGGTCCCACCAAACACACAGCATTGTCTTTTTGCCGAATCCATCTGGTTTTGCAGTCGATGTTGATGGTTGTCCCAGATTAACCCATGATTTGTTCCGTTTAGGATTCTTTAAATAAATCCATATTTCATCGCCAGTAACAATCCGATGCAAAACCGATTTTCTCTCGTACCTTTGAGGCAAAATTTCACAAGTGTTTTTTCAGTTTTCCACCTGTCTTTCATTCAATTCATGTGGCACCCATTTTCTACACGTTTGGATCTTCCCCATAGCTTTTAAACGGTCAGAAATTGTTTGTTGTTTAACTTTTAACATTGCTGCCATTTGCTTTTGACTCAAAGTGTCATCTCGATTCAATATTGTTTGCAATTTGGCGTCTTCAAACATTTTAGGTGGTCTTCCACGTTCTTCATTTCTCACATCAAAATCATTATTTCTGAACCGTTGAAACCATCTTTTGCATGTTGCTTCTGATAGAGCATGATCACCATATGCCTCGACAAGCATTCGATGCGACTCTGCAGCACTTTTCTTTAAATGAAAACAAAAAATAAATGGTTTTCGCTAATCATCACTTTTGGTATAAAATTCGACTTTTTGAACACGATGAAAAAATATGATGTTATCTGTTCAATGACTTGATGTATACTTAATATTTTTCACAGATGTCATAGCAAACAGTAAAAAAAAATAAGAGCTCGTTCACAACAAATGTTCCCTATCGAGACATTTGTATCTTGACGCTCACTTAAAACTGGTATACCTGGTAGAGAGTTAAAAAATCGGATAATTGTTCTAAATGAATTTAATTAAAGTACCGTGGCATTGAAAGATGTCATTGGCAGAGATAATTCCAATAGTTAAAACGGGCGCTCTTCTAGGCGATCAAATAAGGAAAATAGAAAAGAGAATCAAAGCAGAATCGTTAAATGACTGGGGCGATATTAAGGCAGCGCTCACATCGAAAACATTCCAACAGATACTGAACATTAATTCGAAACTGAAAGGTGATCAGGATTCAAGTGAGATATCAACGAGATGTAACAAAGTTGCAGTTGTAGTGAGGTGATAAGAAAAGCGATTGTCCGTCAAAAACGTCGATATGACTTCCAGCCAACCTTTCAAATGTGGACCTGTAGCGTCAGGTTGACAATAAAGTGAAAATTTTTTAAAATTTGTAAAAAAACTGAGATGTCTAAACTTTTATTGATGTGCATGAATAAGTGAAATAGGAAGTCGATTAATTCATTTCTTATATCAGGCTTTTTTTAAGTTATTCAGTTTATAGTTTGAGTCGGCATTTACATAAATTTATGTCCCAATACAAAGTAGGAGACACAATCTATGACATGCGACAAAAATATACTGCGTCATGGCATTCACAACATTTGAGGCCCACATACTTTTTTAATCCCAATGTTCTGTGCTCAAGAGGGAAAAGAAATCCTAGAGGGTGACCGAGGCCTAAATGACAACATTGGGCAGAGGAACTACGCTCTTAAAGGGTCTACTTTTTGTTTTACTTTTTCGTTTCTTTGGTACGAGCACTGAGGTACATTAATTTTTTTCTGATTGATTTCTTAAAAATGTAATCAAACCTCGAATCTTTCACAATTTCACTTTTCCCGGTCATTGTTGAAGCATAAGAGCTTTAGAAGGACGTTAAATCATGGATCCGCGGGAAGGAATCATGCAGCTACAGAGAGAAAATTATGAGAAATTAGCATTGTTTCAAATCCACTGTCATGTTGTTAAAAAAACTAATAAATATTCAGAAAATTCTTCCTTGAAGCAACGAAATATTCGGCGAAGAATGTGGTTGCCTTAACATGAGACTGTTTGTTTATCGTGTAGCCGCAGCGGCGCAGGGGCCAAAGTACTGACAACACTCGAAGAGTGTTAACTGTCTAAGAAAAAAGCTTCTCAAACGCCGTTCGGAGTAGGTACAACACGAATAGTTGAGGTGCAAGCTAAGCCTTGGGCCCTTTGTTGACTGTCGCCCCATGCTATTATTTGTGTCACCTTGAACCCCACAACTGTTCGTGTTTGCAATATGACACCTTTCATGTGCGAATCAACATGATCCAGCATAGAAACGTTCCCAGGCCAGGAAATGCTGACACACCTGCCCTTGCAGGCTCAGGCTGCCCAGCGGATGTGGGCATAGGTGTAATTTTACTTTATGTTAGATTTTGAGGGCATTCTTGTTGGAGACGCGAACGAATAAAGTTGTAAATCTAAAATTGTTTTTTGTTTGAAAGGTATAAGTCGGATCGTTGGGGAGAGGCTTTGCCTTTCCATCCTCCTTTTTTATAAATCCCCTTATGGGATTCGTTAACTATTATTTTGAAGAAATTTGAGCTCAGAACCAGTTCAAACCAAACGGGCGCTTTGTTCAAAGCCCAGTTCTCTTTCAAAGTATTCAGTTTCGACAGAACCTGTGTCCCCATTACACTGCAAAGGCCACACACGACACATGACACAAGTAATAATCCATTTATTGGAGAATAAGTATAGTGAACCTGTTATCCCAAGAAAATGCCCAGAAGATTGGCCGCATCATTCGTCCGAATTAACGCCGTTCTACTGTAAATTGTTTGACTACATTAAGTCACTGATTTAAGCAACAACACCGAAAAAGGTGGAAAAGCTTAGAGCCTTCACGGTGGCCACTATGAAAGATGTCGTGTTCCATTCATAAATATTTTTAATGTGCTTCTTGTCAATCGTAATGGAATAATTCGTCTTTTGCAGGATGTTAGTCTGTCATGCAGTAAAGTCCGTCCTTCTTGGTGCTGCTGACAGGGTGGAGTGTTGAGTTGTAGCTAACGTCTAGTCCAAGGGGCTATCTCTCACAAATTCTCTAAGAGAGATAGCAAAGGTCATGTCAACTTTGACATGAGGGTGGGACGGCGACTTGTGCCAAAATCATCAGGAACGCGCGGGTTCTCGACGAACCCTTACCACAGAACGACGCTGGAATGGCATAGTTTCTCGGAAGGGGGAAGCTAGGTAGTCTAAAATTAGTTTAGGCTTAGCGTAGGCTTATTTTTAAGAATAAAGTGCGGTTAAAGTGCGACGCTCACACGCTGAAGGGTCTTCGATTATCAGCTAAACACCTCGAATTTTTCACGACGCCACCTCTTTAGACCTGCTCACAACACTCAGAGAGCAAAAACTGTTTAAGAAAGCTTCTCAAACTTCGTCGTTCAGAGTCGGCAAAAAACCGTAGGTCCCTTCTACTCGTGAGAGAACCGTAGCGCGCACAACGCCAGTAGTTGATGAGTAAGCTAAGCCCTAGTCCGACTGTGGACTGTCGCGCCATCAATTATTAGGTTAGTCTATGTTTAAGGTAGGTAAGTTACCTTAGCTCCGCGAGCAATTTTCCCGCCTTGCTTGATGGTAAGGGCATAGGCCTTGAACACCCTTTTTCTATTCCGGTCCTTTCTTTTTTTCGATCCTTCTTTAGATGTCCGTCCTCTGTCCGGTAAGGGTATTATTATTATTATTATATTGTTAAGCTTTGTCGCTTCTATTGCAACCTTTTCTTCATCTTCATTCTATCTTCCTTTAGCCAGCTTAGGCAGGTTTTTTCTTGTTTGTAATGGGTGATGTGCGAGTGAGGTGAAAAAGGACCACACCGTCCGAAGAGCTTAGTCGTGCGTGCCGCCGTCGTTCTCCTCCTCATCGAATCTCCCCCTGTGGCTGAAAATCCAGCTGCAACACAGCTTTTGAAAGTACCACAAATAGCTTGCGTTAACATCTAGACAGCTGCCTGGCTCTTCTTAAAAAATGAAGATGATTGAATCAAGTAAGGACATTTTGAAGATTTAAAAATCCCTTGAGGAGAGTTTCCTACGTAGAACGCCAAGCTACGTAGAAAACTGGAATATTTCTCAGATATAAAGTTGCCAGGCAGTGAAAATATTTCTTCCTTAAAGACAAGGTCTGTACAAGTTGTCAAAGCATTTCCTCGAAGGGACAAACATTGCAGAAACGTCCTCGCATTTTTGAAGAGCAATTAAAAACAGAAAAACTATCTTTCCAACATTTCATCCTTCGCACTCCTGTTAAAACTTGTGTTTCACTTTAAACCTTTGAGTCAACATAATTTCATCATCCTGACAAGCAACACACAGCAAAAGCGAAGCCATCGGAATGCACACTGAACTGGAACTTACAAATGAAATGATGGTCACAGAGAAATTCACATTGAGACATCTCTGCAAACGTACACAGCGACTGACAGACGGATACTCTCCGCTGCCAACCTCTGATTAAAAGGCACATCATCGTGCGTTACACGAACAAATGCCTTTAAAAACAATAGCAACTCGCCAACAATGGGGCTTGCAAACTCCACCAAATCCTTTCAAAAGTTTGCTCATAGCATTCCCAGCCTGCCGTGCACCGGCGTCGACGTCCTTTCAGCTTTAAGTGCTGCGCTGTGCGGTCAGGGTGTTCTCCTTTAATAGTTTATGCACAATCCTCGTGGATGCGGCCCACATAAAACTCTCCGCACCACCAGCACTCAACCTAATGATCCACATTAGGGAGAGAGAATTGTTTCACGTTTACTCCCGCATAGACAATGCAAAGAATTCGAAACGTGTTAAAGTGGCGAAAGGTGTTTGCGCCGGCAAACACTTCAATACTTCACACTCGGCATTCATGCCGTTCATGCCACTCCAATTAGAGAGTCCGGTTTCGCATACACAATTGCGGGGAACTACACATGTCCGTCAATATCAGTGCAGTGCAGTGGTCCTGACAGAGCACGCGGCTGCCACTTTGGATCATCCCGAGTGGCTGTTCACTGGTCGGTTGTTAATTTTTTCCCTCTGCTGGTTGCGTTGTGTTTTTGAAAGCACCACGTCACTTCTGTTCTGTTCATTTCGATGGAAAAATCAATTATCAGTTGAAACGCGTCGTCACGTCGAAGTGCTCCCAAACTCCACTGAAAGCAAACTCAAGACGAATTTATTTCGTGCTGGTCACAGAATCCGGAGAGAGAGGCGAAGTAAAGGAACGTCTGATCGAACAACGGAATGCGACGGGCGCCGGCGGTGTCCTTTGTGCGGGTGCGGATAAATTTACATTTTATTCGAAATTCGATTTCCTCCTTCCTCGGCAGGCGCCGCAGTAATTGCTTTCCTCAAATCGAACTCTGTAAGCCAAATTATGCGGGAGTGCTCTTGGGAAACCTTTGAGCCTCCCACCTGAATGACGGTAAATTGATCCTGCTCGATGGTGAAATAAATCAGCGTGACAATGAGATAGAGTACGCCTGAGTGGTAGATTCTTAGAAACGTGTGCAAAAAGACGCACATCTGTGACTGGTTCATTTCCGCTGATTTTCCGCACATGTGTGGCCACATGAGGAGGCGCTTTCTTGCCGCGTCGAAATAATGTAAATTCTAATTGAATATGGTGATGTATGACGGTTTGAGTGGAAGGAGTCCGAGACGTACTGGAAGCTGCCTGCAATAAATCACTCTTCCTAATGGATTCAAATTAAGTCCTTCCAGAAGCGATTTTTGAAGTGTCGATTGCGGGTGCGAAACGAATGTTGGGCGTGTCAGGGAGCTGGGCTTGAAAGGAAAACGATTGAATTATGGTTCAAAGCGCACTCTATTTGCTCCAAACTGTTTCGGAGGCTGACGTAGCAACTGCCTCCCTCCTTTTCCTTATTGTTGATTTTTGGAAAGTGTCTTTCCACGGACATGAGACTATATTTCTGCGAAATGTGATATTTTGCAGGTCGGTTTCATTCAAAAGAATATGTGGTCTGAAACGAATGTTTAATAAAGAGGTGCTTAACAAAAAGGAAGAGGAAAAATTGTTTACTTTTCACCCACGTTCGTCCTGGTATCCAGACAACGTCACAATCGACGAACGGATCTAATTGACATTGGTTTTGAACAGAGTAAAGGCCCTTGCGCACCCAGCATACACTCGTCAAGCCAACTTCATAGCCGGCGAATTTGTTTCCCGAATTGAATACATCTGCCGAAGACAACATTAAAAAATAGAAAACTTTCTTAATCGCACCGCTCGGGGTCGAAAATAAACTGTAGGTTCCCTCCACTTCCGAACGAACGGAACACACGAAAAAGTGCGAAAGTAATTAGAAACTTGTTACTTGTAGGCTAACGGGGTAAGGATTTGGCTGCTTGAGAAGTTAGGATCTGGCTGCCCGTAGGCTAGAGGAATGAGGACCTGGTTTCTTGTGGACTAGAGGATTTGGGATCTGGCTGTGGACTAGAGGGAATAGGAGCTGGTTGCTTGTGGACTAGAGGAATTAGGATCTGGTTGCTTGTGGACTTAAGAAATTGGGATCTGGCTACTTGTGGACTAGAGGACTGGCTGCCTGTGAACAAGAGGAATTAGGATCTGGTTGCTTGTGGACTAGAGGAATTAGGATCTGGTTGGTTGTGGACTAGAGGACTGGCTACCTGTGAACAAGAGGAATTAGGAGCTGGTTGCTTGTGGACTTGCGGAATTAGGATCTGGCTACTTGTGGACTAAAGGAATTAGGATATATTTACTTGTGGAGTAGAGGACTGGCTGCCTTTGAACTAGAGGACTTGCTGCCTTTGAACTAGAGGAATTAGGATCTGGTTGCTTGTGGACTTAAGAAATTAGGATCTGGCTACTTGTGGACTAGAGGACTGGCTGCCTGTGAACAAGAGGAATTAGGAGCTGGTTGCTTGTGGACTAGAGGAATTAGGATCTGGTTGCTTGTGGACTAGAGGAATTAGAATCTGGTTGCTTGTGAACTAGAGGACTGGCTACCTGTGAACAAGAGGAATTAGGAGCTGGTTGCTTGTGGACTTGCGGAATTAGGATCTGGCTACTTGTGGACTAAAGGAATTAGGATATCTTTACTTGTGGAGTAGAGGACTGGCTGCCTTTGAACTAGAGGACTTGCTGCCTTTGAACTAGAGGAATTAGGATCTGGTTGCTTGTGGACTTGCGGAATTAGGATCTGGCTACTTGTGGACTAAAGGAATTAGGATATCTTTACTTGTGGAGTAGAGGACTGGCTGCCTTTGAACTAGAGGACTTGCTGCCTTTGAACTAGAGGAATTAGGATCTGGTTGCTTGTGGACTTAAGAAATTAGGATCTGGCTACTTGTGGACTAGAGGACTGGCTGCCTGTGAACAAGAGGAATTAGGATCTGGTTGCTTGTGGACTTTAGAAATTAATATCTGGCTACTTGTGGACTAGAGGAATTAGGATCTGGCTACTTGTGGACTAGAGGAATTAAGATCTGGCTGTTTGTAGAGGTGGAAAAGAACCTGGTTACTTGTGGACTAGAGGAATTGAGATCTGGCTGCCTGTGAACTAGACTCATTGGCATCTTGCTAATTGGGGACTACAGCAGTACGCTGCTTTGAAAATTGTACTTGAAATCTAGTGCGTCGAAATCGATGCACCATTATACATTGAGATGGATGCCGAAACGTTTTGAGTTAACGTTCAAACACGAAGAGGAACAACCCTGTAAAAGCTGTCGAATAAATTTGAATGCACACCCTGGCCTTCCGATTCTCTGAACAATCAGCATAAGCATAGGGTCGTGCAGGTTTATTCATCGATTTCGCCTATATTCATCACTTACCATAAAAGCAATTTCACGCTCAAATCCAGAGCCTACACCGCTCGGTTCACTTCAAGCAAACATATGGATCACCGCAAGAATTCCCGCCAATAAGGAAAAGATAAAACCTCGAAAACAGTGATAAATGTCAGGAGATGAATCAAATGATAGCTATGAGTAAGCCAAGCAACTGCGTCACGCACAAATCTCACAATCGATTTGTCTCCTCTTTCCCAATCGCTCGCTTGTCGGTTAGATACTTTGTCTATCTCCCAAGCAATAAATCCTTTATGGTGTGATAACGCCGCTCGTTTAAAAACAAGCCTAATACCGATTAGATTCACTCGCTTACACACGCCTTCCGGGCACCGGCAACAACCCGACGGTTTCGTGGATTTCATAAGAACAGCTACAAATCCCCAACCCAGCCAGCATCACTCCCATCACCCAAGATTGCCTGTCATATTATCCCAAATTGTTTCAGCGCCACTTTCAAAAGCAATTCATAACGCCTCAAACCATTTAACCAGTCATAACTCACAATACCTCCCCGGCAACTTTTGCCGAGGATTCATTTCCCATAAAACCGTGCCGCATACCTCCCGGCCCACCGCCATAACACGCACACTCCTGCGGCCACGGGTGGCAGACCTGCTACTGGGCTCTTAATTTCGGGTGTAATTTTCAACAAAGAAAGAGGCACTTAATTAAAAAATATCTCTGCACTTCGAAGCGGTGCGCCGATCGCAAAAGGGTACCCCGTTCTCGAACTTTTCCATCCTTTAAGTCTCCTTCGATGGCACGCTTTAACGACCCAACGAGCAGCAATGCCACTGCTGTGTGGTGGCGATGGTGCGCTGAGAAGGGGCATGAAGAATATTTTACGTGAGAATTAGTAAAGTCCCTTTTGACGTCAGCACGTAGATTAATTCTCATGTAACATGTACAAGTCGTGCATCATTGGGAACCCCCTCCACTCAGCCAGTCCTCGCCCACAACTGCCCATCGAACTCAATCTGTGGCGTTGGTCAATACAAAGTCCATTCGTCAAAAAGGATCATTCGCAGTAGAGCCCCCGATCCCCAATTGTTACTGTTGCTCCCGAGGCGTGCGTTGCGCACGAACCGAACACACCCACTCCGTGATCTGAGCAGCGCGTACTTGCTGCGAAATCAGGATTTCAAATCACGTACGACACTCAGCCATTCGCCGAAGATTGTTATCGATGAAATTTTATGTTATTTGACAGGACCTGCGGGAGCAGTATCCGAGCTGATACGCCTGCTAGGCGTTCTCTGCCGGCCGACGGAGACGGAGAAAAATCGCCGCCTTGCACAAAAGGCAAAACTTCTTCAGGCACAAGAGGCGCGCACAGCACTCGTCGGCACACGCAAAACATTTCCGCACTAACATCCGGAGACTACGGATTCAGGTAATAAAATCAGCAGGGGTATCAAATTAATTCAAAGGGATTTCCTTCGCTTCAACACGTAGCCCCGGGCGGCGTCCACCGCCCACAGACCGGGCCAGGAGGGGCCTGGGCCATTCAAAGTGAGGTTATGTTCCGGTTGGGTCGGTGTGTGAGCATATGTCCTCCTTTTGTTACAGGGCCCCATCGGTCGTGGGCCTTATCGCACCTAGAGATGGTGATAAACGAGGCGGAATATTAAACTTTTTCCGTTTAGGTGCTCCCCCATGGCGCGCCTGCGATTTCGGGTAGCCGTGATTGAAGACACAATTCGGATTACAGATCCTTTTTCCACTCAGCCCGCATTTCAATTGCGCGAATCTGAACCCAATTGCATCCACCACCAAACAGAGGACAGGTCCAACACAAGACGGTATGAAAGTTGAGAAATTTAATTATGTGATTGCACGAAGCCGGGTATTTCGGAGAGCCTAGGTGGTATGCAAATTAAGGAATCCAGGTCCTGAGGTCTTGAGTGCAAGTCGGAGACGGGCGCTGGATAGTTGGGCCGGAAGTTTAGCGAGTTATTTGCTTGATGAGAAAGTTTGTTCGTTTTCTTCGCTTATCCTGCCCCGTCCCGAGGTGAAGGGCAAAGTTTGTTGGTGACCTGCTGAGGGAGAGTTTGTAAATAGAACTGCGAAAGGAGGATACAGGTTTCGGACCGAGGATGGAATAAATTATTTTTGTCGGAGGGGTTTGCCCCCAACTGCCGATAGGGAACACAATCGCGTCTTCTTTTAATAGACCTTCCAAGCGAACCTGTGCCGGGTTCTTCTGAAAGTAGTTTCCTCCTGTTTTGTAATGCAATTGTAAGTCAATTTTTTTCCAGAGAGCTGAAGTGTTTGCAGAAGAATGGGTCACTTGGAAGTGCGACCTTTAGAGGCGATGACTTTTTCGTTCTATTGGTGTACAGTTACGTTGCGAATTTTGAAGAGTCCCTTTAAATGCAAGACCTGCAGTGAAATTTGTTTATTTTTCTTTCCATACAGATTATTGAGGTATAAGGTTGCCAAATATCCCTTCCGCTTTCCTGGTCTTTACTCAAAGCTCTATAAATATGCGCCGTTCTGTTCTATAAAATATTTTCATCTAGACGGCAACTTCATAACAATTCCCTCGTAGAAGCCCCCCTCCTTATTTGCGAGGAACTCGGACAGCCACTTTTCACAAGCATCTTTTAAGTTCAACTTCACACCAGCAAGGGGTTCGCCATGGACAGGAACAGGTGGTAATCACTTGGCGCTATGTCAGGGCTATTTGGTGGATGGGATAAAAGCTCCCATCCGAGCTCCAGTAGCTTCTGACGAGTCATCAACGAAGTGTGTGGTCTGGCGTTGTCCTGGTGGAACACTACACCCTTCCTGTTGGCCAATTTTGGACGCTTCTGGTCGATCGCCTGCTTCAAGCGGTCCAGTTGTTCGTGGTAGATGGTAGAATGAAGGGTTTGGCCATTTGCGAGCAGCTAATAGTGGATGGCCCCCTTCCAATCTTACCAAACACACAGCAAAACTTTCCAAGCCGTCAATCCCGGCTTGGCCACTGTTTGTTAGCGGTTTTGCCAGAAAAATCAAAAGACAAAAAGACGGAAGGGAGATATTTGACAATTTTATTAGAATTGCTTGCTGTGCCTAACATAGACCCACATATGCTAGAATGGCAAAATTTTGCCTATATGGCCATGCTGCTACATTTCCTTGGAAAAAATGAAACTCAGATCGTTGCGGTTTGATATATTAAATGGCTAACATGGGCGCAAGACAGACACAGGAAATGTGGCCAAGATTTTTGCTTTCCGACGCCTTTTTGTTATTCCTACAAATAGCGGATGGAATGCAGGAGAGTTTAGAGACGTGGTTATCGATCCCCCTCTCTCTCGCTTTCTGCTTCCTTGCACACGAAACAAAACCCATCCCGGTCTTCCCTAACTCTTCCCAACTCCCTTCATTGCAATTGCCCTGCAACAGACTCAAGATCTTGAAGAGTTTTTTTCAAAAACAAACTTCAATGCACACATTCATTGTTTCCTGGCTCCACCACCTCGGCCACACAAGGACCTCTCGAAACGAATTGCGGTTAACTGACTGTAAAATCTGTTAACCCAAAACCACAACAAAGGCCATGCTTTGAAAATGCATGCAACTCGTAGCGCAAGATGTTGTTCGGCTTTCGAACTCCCCGGCGGTGGTTTTATCTTGAATGCCTCTGACGGAAACATTGATTGTTCCTCAAAGCAATATTCATTGCTCTGGACAGAAATCAATTCAATATTCTCCGAGTCATGTGTAAGCTGGAAATCAAGGCTTGCTATCAATTCCTTGAATGTGCCAATGCAGACGCAACAGAAACACGTGAAATTACTTTTGAAAATTGTGTATAATGTTCAGTAATAGGGAATGGAACCCACAAACAATGGGTACATGCGGCAATTGAACAGTAAGTTCAAGTGAATTATGAGGTATTTCCCTCCCTTATTGTGCATCGAAGGGTAGGAAAACATTTGAAATTCGAAAGAGAATTGTGCTGTAGGTATGCTCAAATTATTTGCTCTGAGAGCGCAATTTCTTGCATTGGAAGGTGATTTTGGACATGCGGAGACAATTTTTGTAAGCTGAGTGGGTGGTGGTCTCGGCTACAAGATGAAGTCTTTTTTCATCCATCACGGAGCAACACAAAACACAACGTTCTCTAAGTGTTAGCTCTCAGCTTCTCTTAGTGTTACACAGCAGATATTTGCTGCGCGACTAAGGATCCTCTACCGACTTTTCATCTCACAATATAAACAATATTAACCAAGAAACATAGAATAGACTATCTTCTTAAACTCTAATCGTGGCAATGCAAAATCAGTTTCGTTGTAAAGGTCATTAAAGGTTTTAATGCACCTAGTAATGGGTTCATTGCAACCGTTATTGGTACTATGCCTTTTATCAAGCAGTAACTTTCTCACCCGAAGAGATCTTTGGGGAGCATATACATTCATAAAAAAAAGTATTTCTGGTGAATTAATATGATAATTTATAACATCGCCAATAAACATGGCTTATGTTGCCTTACGCCTGAAATTTAAGGTTTGCAAGCTAATTGTTTTACATCTTTCGTCATAGCTAGGCAGTTCTTCGTAGGAATATAAATTTACTGAATGCATATCTCGTGAAATTTTTCTGAACTCTTTCGCGTCTGAGTTCTTGTGCCTCGTGATGTTGTTCCAAATGCAGTGAAAATTTTACACTTAGAAATATTAAGACCTATCGCATTATGTGTACACCACTTCGGTAAAATTTTGGCGAATATACGCCAGAAATTTTATGCAGTCGTATACTAATAATCGATAAAAATAATTTGAAGTCGTCGGCGAATGTTAGAATTTGGCAGAATTTAAATATTTCATGAACATCGCTTATGAATAAAATAAATAGTAACGGCCCCAAATTACTACATGGCAGCACACCAGTATTATTATACGTGATTTAAAATTATTAATTCTTACCAATTGTTAAGTAATTGGAACACCACTCAAGCATCGTTGAGTGAACTTCCAAAGACTTAAGCTTATTCAAAAGTAGCGTATGCTGTACCTTATCAAAGGCTTCTGTGAAGTCAGTGTAAAGTACACCAACTTGCAATCGATTTTTTAAATTCGCAAATATAAAATTTTTCCCGCATGAAGCCATGCTGCCTATTCGAAATGATTTCTTTTAAATAATATTGTAATTTTTCTTTTACAATGCCTTCAAACAATTTGGGAATTGATGAGAGCTTTGATATAGGCCTTGAATTTTCTGTGCTGTGTAACACCGGTGTTCTAGCGAATCCATCTACTTCACAATAATCATAATCCTTGTGATTTAAGTCGCTCACTGTTGATGTGTGGCCGCCGTGGCGTAGTGGGTAGAGTGCGACGCTTATACGCCGAAGGGTGTAGGTTCGATTCCCAGCTCAACACCAATTTTTCGAATTTTTCACGGCGCCACCTCTTTCGAGCTGCTGACAACACTCAAAGAGTAATAACTGTCTAAGAAAGCTTCTCAAATTTCGCCGTTCGGAGTCGGCAAAAAAACTGTAGGTCCCTTCTACTCGTGAGAGAACAGTAGCGCGCACAACACGAGCAGTTGATGAGTAAACTAGGCCCTGGTCCCCCTTTGGACTGTAGCGCCAACAATTATTATTACTGTTGATTTCTATCCAGAATATCTGAGGAGGATTTAGAAAGACCCGACCAGATAGAAGCGTTATACTCAAGCCTTGAACGAATAAATGCCTCTTTTTATTTCGTAGCCAGATCGAAATAGTTAAAAAAATCCTTGCATACATTTAAGATACATTGATAATATGATTATTCCAACTAGTTGTTGTGTTGAAACGCATTCCAAGGACTAAAAGCCGTAAACTTTCAACAATACAAGAACGAGTAATAAATAATGGCTGATTATAAAATGTCAAATATTTCCCTTCAGCCTTTTTGCTCTTCATTCAATGTTTCATAAAAAAAAGTTTCAGATTAAGTTGAAATATGTGCCGTTTTGTTCGAAAATGTGTTTCCATCTAGAAGGCAACTTCATAATACCCCCCCTCGTAGAAGCCCCCCCATCTTATTTGCGAATAACTCGGACAGCCACTTTTCACAAGCCTCTTTTGAATTGAACTTCATACCACCAAGTGCGTTCGCTATGGACAGGAACAGGTGGTAATCACTTGGCTCTATGTCAGGGCTGTATGGAGGATGCGATAGAACCTCCCACCCGAGCTCCCGTAGCTTCGGACGAGTCATCAATGACGTGTGTAGTCTGGCGTTTTCCTTATGGAACACTACACCCTTCCTGCTGGCCAAATCTGGACGTTTGTGGTCGCTCGCCTGCTTCAAGCGATCCAGTTGGTCGCAGTAGATGGTAGAATTAAGCGTCTGGCAATACGGGAGCAGCTCATGGTGGATGATTTCCCTCCAATCCTGCCAAACTCACAGCAAAACTTTCTTGGCTGTCAAACCCGGCTTGGCCACCGTTTGGGATGATTCACCGGCCTTCAACCACGACCGTTTTCGCTTGATATTGTCGTAAGTGATCCATTTTTCGTCGCCAGTTACCATCCGCTTCAAAAATGGGTCGATTTTGTTCCGTTTTAGCAGTATATCGGAGGGGTTGATTCGATCCAGAAAGTTTTGTTGCGTCAAATCATTCGGCACCCAAACAGCAAGCTTTTGTTTGTATCCAGCCTTCTGTAGATGATTTAAAATGTTTTGGTGACTAACACCCACTTCCTGTGCGATGTCACGAAGTGCCACATATCAGTCTAACTCGATGATTTTCATGATTCGATCGGCATTCGTCGTCACAGATCTTCCGCCGGCTGGCTTATCCATGGTCTCGTTTTCACCGGCTCAGAATCGTCGAAACCATTCCTCCGCGGTTCGAAGTGATAGAGTACCATATCCCAAAACACTATTAATCTCACGAAACGTTTCTCTAGCGGATTTGCCATTAACGAAGGAAACTGTAAAATAACGCGAATTCCGGCGTTAGTGAACTCCATGTTTACAAGTCTTTAACTGTTGAGCGCAATACCCAAATGCATAGCGTCGCTTTGTAGGTTATGTCAAGACCATTCAAATGATGTATAGTGTTGCTGATACGAGCTCTTTAGCGCTTTGGGGATAGCGGGAAAATACAAAAGACAAAAAGGCGGCAACCTTAAATTAAGCGTGTTCAAGTGATAGCAAAGAGCACTAAGGCTAGAAAGCGTTAAAATTTACTGCAGTCAAGATCGAAATTTTACGTGCGCGACAAACGTCACTGTTCTACGACTATGCCCGAAGTGAATCCATGTGAGTTCAGGAACGATTTTGAAAAGTTGCACATCAACAAAGAAGTGGATCCAATCCACGAATTTTCATACAAGATGTAAATAATATAACTGAGAAAAGGTGTCGAAACCTGGGGGCACCGGCATTTATATGGTGAATTAAAGACTAGAAACCGTTTATGAAAATTGTGTTGAAGACTTCGAAAGGTATTGTGTAATCCATTGAAAGAGGATGCCATAAGTACGCATTTTGGACAAAAGTGTCTCAAGCCAAACCCTTTTAATTGGCTTCAAATATCAACTGCTATTTCCTTGCGTTTGTTTATATTTAGCAAAGATTGTTTTCACTTTTTGGCGAAGTATACCATTAGACCACCAAAGGCCAGAGCTGTTGCCATGGAAGCTATGCTAATGGTCAACTTGTAGACGACAGATAGGCGCTCATGTGACTTTCGAAAGAAAATGCGTAAGTGCTGTAGGTCGATAGGAAGTGAGTGGTGAGTAGGAACGGAATGAATAAATTTTATTCTCCGCTTACTCGAATGGAGCCCTGAGAATAGCATTCACAGTGGTCTTGCCAGTGTAAAAGAACAATTCCTTAGAATTGCAGAGGCTCCACCATCCGACCAAGCGATCTTGGGCACGTTGATATCCTAATGTACTCCTGCAAGAGTGAATTTGTCAAATGGAGAAAACTTGAATCAACGGATTTTGGGAAAATAACTTTGAAGTTATTAATGTTCGTTGCGAAACGTAGTATAAGTCCCCACCTCATATTTTCTACACCAATGTGTTTACCTAGAAATAGAACCTCACAAAATGTGGCTTTCAATGTAACTTGGAATGGAAAATGTTTCGCGTTTGTTCTCAATGCTTCTGAGAATTGGGAAATATGAACTCGCGAAATTTGAAAAGTTTAACCTACAAAAATTGAAATCGCTGTAGAAATTGCACAGAGATTGAAAATTCAGCACAGACGCTAGTTATTACAGATTTCCTCTTTCCGCAGGTTTAATGTTCATGGAAGCCAACCGATCAGGCTGAACGAAAATCTGACTTTTGAACGGATACGTTTGATGAATGCTACTACGGTAGAAGTACGATGCGGGTATATGGAGTTATCTTACGACTGCGAAGAATATGAACCTTTATGAGTGTGTGCATTCGAATATGACTGATTGGACACTGCTTTCAACAAGCTTTTGAGCTATGGAATTTGAGGTAAATTTGTTACTCTGTAAGTTCTGGAATTTCTAGTTTTTCGTGTCGCATATTATTCTTCGATAAGCGCTACAACCCAGGGTGCACTAGGAATACAGCTATAATGATTCTGCACCAGACGCAGTCTCTCATCATTTGCCTTTTGTTTCACTTTTGTTTTATTGGAGATTCTACATGACACGCACTATTGAACTGTTGCAACATCTCCAGGAGTTAACATCTCTTCATCAGATTTGTTTAATTTCTGCGTTTCTGTTCTATAGAGGCAGATAAAGGTGTTTCCAGAAGTCAGTTTAGTCATTCAATGAAAAGTCTTATGAGGGCGTGTCGGCAGGCAACAGTAACTCATATCTTATTTTTCTATAATTGAAACAAATAAATGTTTCATTGAGCACCGTCCAGGAATTCAAATGTCAGGAATTGGCATTCGTTGGCAACAACCCTTTAGTGCGATAACTCCTACATCAGAGGTTTAGCCTCAATTCGTGGAAATGAAAGTCTATTTTTAGAACTCGATCTACATCAACGTAATAACAAAAGTCGGACTGATGTTTTGCACAATTTCTACGAGTCCCCCACCCATGCAAGGGCAGCAGCACGAACATCTGTGTCCTTTTGATTATGAAATCAAGCCCAACATCAACTGTTTCAGTTTTTGTACAGAGGTTTGAATTCTGCACATACAGGAATGTTGCAATAAATACCAAGCAAGTAATAATTCGTGATGTCAGCTCAGTTCCATTCATCATCCACAAGGCACTCGGTATCAAGGTGAAGCAGTGCTTTTATATATACCGGTATGAAGTGAGCGTCAGGATACAAATGTCTCTATAGGGAACATTTGTTGTGAACGAGTTATAATTCGTTTTTGTTTTTTTTTTGCTTTGACATCTGTGAAAACTATTTAGAATACATCAAGTCATTGAACAGATAACATCATATTTTTTCATCGTGTTAACAATGTCGAATTTTGTACAAGAAAGTGATGATTTGCGGAAAGCATTAGTTTTTTGTTTTCATTTGAAGAAAAGTGCTGCAGAGTCGCATCGAATGATTGTCGAGGCATATGGTGATCATGCCCTATCAGCAAAAAATGGTTTCAATGGTTCAGAAATAATGATTCTGATGTGAGAAATGAAGAACGTGGAAGACCAATTTATCAGTTTATCAAGTAATACTATTATTTTAGTGCATTCTTGTGAAATTGCATATAAATGTGATTATTAATTCGCGTTTTATTTGTAGTTAAACAGAATCATAATGGCAACTGAGACGAAGATGGTGAAAATTGAGCATCGCACTGGAATTCAATTTCTCCCTAAGCAAGGAAAAAGTAAAAAAACTTTAATTAAGAGATGGTGGCTGATAACCAGGTTTCCGCACCTTCATCATCAACTGTGCAAAAGTGGTCCAGTGATTTCAAGAAAGGCAGATACAGCATTGAAGACGACTTCCGCCCCGGCGTCCCGGCTACTGTTTGTACTAGAGAAAGCATCAATGAAATCGAAAAACTGGTTCTTGAGGATACTCGAATAAAGGTGAATATGATGGCAGGGATCACCAAGCTTCACCATTCACACCATTCATCATGACTATCTTAACCTTTCAAAGGTCAGTGCAAGGGAGGTGCCGCGAATGTTCACAGTGCCTCAGAATAATGTAAGAATCGCATGCTGTAGAGTGATTTTGGAGATGTGGAGTGAGGACGCGGACCGTGTTATGGATCGAATTGTTACTTGGAACGAAATAGACCTGCTTACTGACTCTGAAAGCAAGCAAGAGTCCATGCAGTGGCACAAGGAACAAAAAAAAAAAAAAAACAGCAACAGACCCCCCGAAGGAGTTCAAAGTGACTCCGGAAGCTCATGGCCACAGTTTTTTGGGAATCAAAGGAAATCTTGTTCATTGAGTATAATAAAAGGTGAAACCGTTAACGCCAAGTTTTAACGTTCCACTTTGCACAATTTGTGGGAGGAAATTAAAAAGAAAAGACGTGGTAAACGCGCAGCGGGTATGTCGCGTCTTCATGACAACACTCCTGTTCACACGGCGCGAGTTCCCAAGGCTGCTGCGTGAGATTGTGGTTTCGAAGAAATCCGACACCCGCCCTATAGTACAGACCTTGCTCCTAGTAATTATTTCCTGTTAACGGATTTGAAAAAATTGTCTTCATCCGAAAAGATTTTTGGATGATGAAGAACTCAAGTCGGCAATAAATGGGTATTTTGCAGATAAAGAGGTAATTTATTTTTTTAAGGCTTTAAAAAAGCTTATATCAAAATGTAAGAATTGCATTGATGTTACGGGAGATTATATTGAAAAATAAAAACAATTTAAATTGAATTCGCACTTTCCTTCATATCGACACCGAGAATATATTGAACGCCCCTTGTAAGCCGAATGGGAGGTTATCACGTAAAACGAATGTGGAATTCTTACCAATAGCTGTTTACATTCGCCTAAGAAGTAATTGAGTAATAGAGCCGTTTCTCGAAGAACTAAGCTGTCTTGAATTCCCAGTAGCAATGTCCTTCTCGTCTTGGACTTAACTTAAAGCGGATGGAGAAGCCTTTATTCTTTTCGGAATAAGCAGTTAATGGATAGAAGTTCATTAACATGGAATTTCATAAATCAGTAAAAGATCATTCGCAAATAAAGTCCACCTGTCAAAATAATTAGAACTCGGGGACAAACCGGATTAACATTTGCTGACATGCAAATGAAGCTAGAATTTGTAAGGTTTTTCAATAGATACTACCAAACGTTCCTTTAATTGGATTGGTTAAATACGCGTATTAGCGTGAAGCAGTATACACTTTAAGTGGCCGCCGTGGCATAGTGGGTAGAAAGCGACGCTCACACGCCGAAGGTCCAGGTTAAATTCCCAGCTAAACAACTCGAATTTTTCATGGCACCACCTTTTTCAAGCTGCTAAAAAGACTCAAAAAGTAGTATCTGTCTAAGAAAGCTTCTCAAACTACGCCGTTCCGAGTCGGCAAAAAACTGTTAGTCTCTTCTACTCGTGAAGGCACAGTAGCGCGCACAACACGAAAAGTGGATAAGCAAGCTATGCCCTGGTCCCCCTGTAGTCTGTCGCGCCAACAATTTTTTTTATTAGCATACACTTTAAGAACGAATGCAAGTTATTTAAGTAATTTATTAGTAAATTTCATGTTTTGTCACCGCAGCCTTTCTCATCTTCGGCTTATTTCTGGGTTTGCCGACGGCAACATATCCCCCGAGAGCGATCCATGCGTACTATACGAGACAGAATTACTATTACACATGAAAATTTATTTTTGGGCTCAATTGGAAGATAAACATTCAGATATATGCGGTTTCAACAGGACGGTGCCAAAACCACAGAGCACATGCACAATTGATTTACTGAGGCTTTAATTCAAAGAGAGCCTTGTTTCACATAACGTACTCCTTTGAACACCTTTGGCTGCCTCATTTTAAGTAGAAGATTCAACCACGAACTCTACCGTGGATTCAAGGACACTATACGGCAGAATGCACCTGGTCTTTCGTCAGCAGTTACAATGTTCTAAGCCCTGCATAAACACCACTGCTCCTGCCTGAAAAGTCTTCGAATCCGAGCAATTGGGACAACGCAACAGAGGACGGCCTAGGCTAAAGTGACGCACGCAAGTGGAGAAGGACCTAAACTAACATGGAGTGTGTAACTTGAAGAATCTGGCTAGAGATCACCTTGGATAAAAAAACATGTTGTTTGAAGCCAGCGATACAAGATCTTGATTTTGAAGCGGGCGCTGTAGATCCACATTACTGCAAAGCAAAAGTAGATTAAGTGCTTCGCCAACGTTAAGACAGCAATGGTGTGCGTTCTTTTAAAAAGTTTGCATTAATTATGTATTGCTGGACCCACTTTAATGTTTTTGTGTCCATTCCACTCAAAGTCTGTGAATAAAACCGTCGAATGGAAGGTGAGGAAGATGTTAAGTTATTTATTTCAACTTTTTACTCCATCGGAATTAATATTAATAACAATAATTACTTAGCGCAACACCCACAGGGCCTATCTTGCTCATCAACTACCCCTGTTGAGCGAGCTACTGTTCTCTCACGAGTAGAAGAGACCTCCAGTTTTTTGTCGACTGCGAACAGCGAATATTGAAAAGCTCTCTTTTCGAAATTAATTACTCCTTGAATGTTGTCAGCAGCTCGAAAGGTGTGGTACCGTGAAAAAAAACGAGGTGTTCAGCTGGGAATCGAATTTTGACTTTCGATGTATGAGCATCGCCCACGATTTACTACACCACGGCGGCCAGAGAAATCAGCAAAAAAAATGAAACTCAAACTGACAACATTCAATAGTTCAAATTGCTGACCTTTTATGAATCAAGTTTTATTTTTGTAGGAAATTTGATAAAATTGCCTCCATTTCTATGAAAAAGAAAAAGAATACTACCACACTCACGAATCAATAAGATCGATCAACTTATATTTATTCAACGGCTCATCAAGGCGTGCTGTGTAAGCACTCATCCTTCCTCCAACATGCAACAAAGCCTTTCAACGAATCCCCACATCATGGCTCTGCACAAGCCACTTTCCGATTCCGGAGGAGATTGAAGTCCACAAACGCAACTTAAGAGCCCACTAATTCCCGTGAATATTTCCGCCTCAGTGTGTGGAAATCCTCTTCAGCTGGCTTATTCGAGTGTCCTTAATAGCTGATAAATATTTACACATTCGAATTGATTCGGCAGCGCAAAAAAGCGCTCGTTGATCTCGTTTCGTGACGAATTATCAATATTTACAAACAGCCTTTAGTTACCACCGCCGTCGTAGTGAGGTGTGCCAGCGTGGCAAGCTCACGTCCTGTGCGCAAAACTTACGAAAACCGATGCCCAGCAGAGCAATACTTCCACCACAGTGCATCCCGCACTGGACGGCAATCAGCATTCCAAGGTTAACCAGAACATTCATCGCAGTGGCAACGGAGAAGGACATCAGAGAGTCATAACCAGCAGGATAATCGCTACCGCGTGAGTGCGGCCAAAAATTTAAATCGCAACTTAATAATGAAAATTTTAATGAAGTTCAACGAAAACTTTGTTATGCATGCGACGATGGTGATGGCGTGGAACCCCCGTGGCCTGTGTTGCCCTATTGAGCGTGACACTTGCCACACTCACACACAGCGTGCACTCAGCACGCCAACGATGTGTCAAAAGACCCAAAGTACCCGACGACATCGCCTGACAGAAGGTTGTGCGGATGCAAATATCCTCGCAGCATCCCTCGCCTCCCCGCCGTGAGACGAGAGGTCACACACACCCGACATATGAGTTGATAATTTTAATTTATATGCACGTGGCAATGGCCCTACAGCCACATTTCGTCCTGCTTTCGTATTCAACTGGCATCCATCTTGGCGAACGGCATTCTGGGGCATCCGGATGCTATTTGGCAAAATTATTGACGCACATTATGTCCTTTCCTGCTTCGTGTGAATGAGAGAGAGAGGAGAGAAATATTGGTGGTGTTGGAGAGGGACGGGAGAAGGGAAAGGCCATTTCTTCTACGACTCTGTCTTATTAAATTAAATTACCAAACAGCCTTACCTATCGTGTACGTTGCTCCATCCACAGTGAAGGTGGCAGCTTTGCATTTGTTGAAGAACTTGGAGGCGAAGTCCATGGCACTCGTCTTGATGGCAGTCACACGGCGCATGGGTGATCCTGGGCATGACGATGAGCTGCCGCTTGCGGTGGGACTACCGCTGGACGTATTGGATACGTTGCGTCGCAGGTACTGGGGTGAGGTTATCCTTGAAGGTGGGTTCGACATTATTGAAAGATTTATTCTTCTCCTCTTCCTTCCCGCTTGATTATCTTAATTCACTTCCTTCACTTCACTCGGCTGCCTTGCGCTTTCTTTGACGCCCGCTAAATGGGTCTTATGAGGCTTTCCTCTCATTTATCTGATGGATAAGGTTTCACAGAATCATTTCGTTTGCTGTCGCCTTTGTGGGTGCTGTGTGCTGGGATTGTAATCTGGGTGATGGACATGTAATTAAATATATAGCACACATGGGACGGGCAGATTGAATCGTCTATTGCAGTCCTCCTGTTGGCCGTTGTCGGCAGTGGAAAAAGCGAACGGTGTCCGAATGGGAATTGGCTTTGTTTGCAGCCATGCGAATGAGAGCGAAGTCTGTCGTTTGTAATCTGCACTCTCATCTAATCCACAATTTGAAAAGTTTTAAATTGGAAACCACTTGGACCGAATAGAATTCCTTTTGGAATCCCCAATGAATTGAAGCGTTTAGTGCTTTAAGAGCGATGTGAGCTTGTTGATGGAGGTGGGGAGTGAACGTGGCCAGACGCGAACTAACCTAGTTACAAGGGGCTTTCGGAAAGGTTGAGACCAGGATCGGGTCTCCTTCATTAACCGAGTCGTAAATTAAGGACGTGCGTGTCTGCCGGGTCAAAACGAATATTTTGCAAGCAAAAGGGGTGCAAATCGTGTGTTCATTTTGATTTGGTGATTTATGAGCCGTTGGGGTTGAAATAGTTCTTTGGTTGAATTGTATTTGATGACATTTTGTTGTGTGAAGAAAAAGGACTTCTTCCTTACTATGCCACGAAACCAAAATTATTTTTACAGCCAACCATGGGGTTTTAACAAATGTAGGTAGAAGAACAAGTGGAGCTTGGGAGAGTCATCTACTGTGGAAACTTACCAACGAAACTGCGAATGCTTGTAGTTAAGCCAAATCGTGAGCACTAATTGGTTAATGCAGAACAGAAATTTTTTAAGCAAGGGATGTGACATTTTAAACCACGCGGGCGCTTCTGTTAAACGCTGTGAAGCATAGACAATATAGTGCTTTAAGTATTGAATCGAGAGCTAGAAGGTGTCCCTTACGAAGGCTGCCTTTTATATTTCGGGTTTGGGCAACTCTACTGTTGCAATCTAGCAACTGCCAGCTCTATAGAAAAGTTTGACATTTTCGAGGTTATACGTACTCAGAATGTTTTGACATACGAGAGCAATGTGTGTTGTTTACAGTGACTTACAAGATTCATCCCGGCCAAAACATTGAATTAAATCATAAAAATATTCGTGCATCTATGACCTTAATTTAATTTTTGGCGATGAAGCCCCATCAAGGACCAGTGTTAATCGATGGTATGGTGAATCCAACCGAGGTCTTAGTTCACTTCAAGATGAATTTCGTGGAGGTCGTCCAAAATCAGTTGTCGTTCCGGTAACCATTGATGCTGTGCGCCAACTGATATTGCAAAATCGTCATGTGACCTATCGTGAGATTAACACAACCTTAGGCATTAGTGGGACAAGCGTACATTCAATATTGCATGAACATTTGACCGTCAAAAAAATGTGTTCGCTCAAAAAAAGGCTCGTTTCGATTGGTTGAAAGAAATGCTCCAAAAATACGAACGCGGTGCTTCGAAACATGTCTATGACATCGTCACGGGTGATGAATCGTGGATTTACGCGTATGCATTCGCAAGTAAACAGCAGTCGACTGTATGGGTGTTTCAATTTGACCCAAATCCAACAAAAGTCGTTCGCGCACGAAGCACTTTCAAGCAAATGGTTTTTTTTTTCGGAAAAACTGCTACAGTCAATTCTGAGTGGTGTGTACCACTCCAAACATTTGTTTGGCAATAGTCTTCCAAGAAATCAGGAAAACCAAGTGCCGAAGACGGATTACTCTTCACCACGACAATGCGAGCTCTCACACATCGGCTCAAGCAAATTCAGACAGAAGTTCATTTAATATGTGAACTTAAGTAAAGGCGGCGTAATATACTAAGAATAGGAATCGTTATTTAATATTTATCCTTTCTTTGGTCCAAGCGGTTTCATGTCCAACTCTTGTGCAATCCGACCTTTCAAAGATTTGCATACTTTCAAGGCGTGACTTCAAAATTACCGAAGCGGAATCGACGAAAGCAAAATTACGTATATCGAACACAATCTGTAAGATTTAGTGTATTTCCAATTTCAAGGGGTAGTTTTTGACACATTGACACACAAAACTAAGTTAAATGCAAGCCCAGCAAAGTTTTTCTTAGTTCTGAATGTCATTTTTAGAAGCGAACTGATATTAGGTGTTTGAGGAAAAACTAAAGTTGGTATAGAATACTAAATTAGACGGATTAAGTATTCATGAGATTGAATGAATGAAAGATTAATTTTCACCATGCAATTGATGTATGAGTCTAAATATCAAAAGAAGTATAAAATTTAAAAGTTGCTGCATAAAGTTAATGCCAACAAATGGCAACGTCGAAACAAAAATGCTGCAACATTTTTCGATTTCCCAAACAATAGAATATTACCGCTATTATTACCAATAAAAATAAATAAATAAATAAATAAATCAGAGCTAGCAGAACTACACTCTACTCAGTTGGAAGTTTATAAACTGTAAAATAATAATTATATATTTTATAATAATATATAATAAGTTATTATTGTATTTTTTAGCAAGTTGCTTATGAAAAGGACAGTTTTAGAATTTAAGAGGGCTTTGATTTTGCTCAGACAAAGTCAAACATTTTTCCTGCAAAATTGTTTTTTAGGTTACGAGTAAATTTGTCGAAAAAGGCATTCCATATCATTATCTTGTTAAAAATCTCTAAAATTCCAAAAAGGCATTCCATATCGAACAACTGAGGATGGCGCTTTGCCAAAGATTTCTTAAAAATCCCTAAAACTCATCTATAGGCCTCGTACTCGGTGCCATATTCATTCGATCTTAGTACCTGAGTTTAACTTTTATATATATATTTCCAACCAAAAATTAATGGTCACCGTGACTATGCCTAACCATTTCGTCCTGGTCCATGTTTGTCGCTGAAATCTCAATTTCGATTCCAGGAGAAAACTAGTCGCTTTTTCCAAATTGCTGGCACCCCTTAAGCAGAAGGTGTTATCTGTGAAAGAGTTTAATAAATTCTGTCGTTCCAATGCAGCAAAATAGGTCCCTCCCTACAGCACGAAAGGTGTCGTAGCAACATTTTCTTACGAATTTATAAGAGGGGCTGAAATGGATGCATTATCACTCCAGCTATTATTTATGGGGCAATTCTGCAACGAAGGTTTTTTAAAGTCCTCTTTTAATAAAAAATAATTTTTGGAAAATGCTTAAAAGTGTGTTAATTCCTAACAACAGAAGCCATTTCGACCAAATCGGTGCTGACTATAAAATGAAAGAATTTCGAACTAGGAACAAATTTTAGTAATAATAATTGAATGCTGCGACAGTCCACAGGGGACCAGGGCCTAGATTGCTTATCAACTACTCGTGCTGTGTGCATTACTGTTCTCTCACAATTAGAAGGGACCTACAGTTTTTTGTTGAGTACGAACGGCGAAGTTTGAGAAGCTTTCTTAGACAGTTACTAATCCTTGAGTGTTGTCAGCAGCTTGAAAGAGGTGGTGCCGTGAAGAAGTCGGGTTGTTCAGCCGGGAATTGAACCTAGACCTTCTGTGTGTCACACCCCTCACACTACGACACGGCGACCAGGAATTAATTAGATGAATTCTTATATTTGCCAAACTTTCCTCAACACGTGCCAGATCCAGTACTGGAGATACATGCTCCTTTAAAAATAATAAGTCCGGTTGCAATAATTTCAAAAAATATTTCAAAATTTAGCAAAATTTTCAACATAATGGATGAAGACTTTGACAAGACCATTTCGAAAACATGAGCATCATTAGAAGTTTGGTCCGAAACGGTGTGAAGACGATTTACACCCAGGACAATTATCCATGCCAACCGACAACGATGAAGAAATTTGAGGCTTTGCCAAAATTATTTTACTGAATTTTCTGAAAAAGAGAAACCATTCATCATTTCATAGAATACTTTTTTCAGAGGCTTTTGACACTTTTGACGCTTTGTGCTGCGTCATATTGTTGCGGAAAGACCTACACCACAAGATTACTTCCGTTTGGTGCAGTTATTTGTTATTTACTAAAAACAGCGCGACTAGTATAATCGAATTATTGAAGCCTCAAACCCTCAGCATATATGACCAACAAATATTTTGAAATATTTTTGTTTTATGGGCCCACCCACTTTTTCCGAAGAAATTTTGCTCTTCTTGCCTCCTTCGCACTGTTCTAGAACAGAAAAGTAAGTTCAGCTCACGTTTGAGGCCTACAATTGACAAAAGCGTTTCTTTGTTTGAAAAGCTTTTAATGTAGAAGAATGTTTTTTTCTTTAGGAATTATTCTTTTTAGGAAAGGATGTAACATTACCAAATAAGAAAAAAATGCCGCCGGCGCTCTACGTCCAGCATGTTGTGAAGAAACCGCAACTGAGAGTGTACGTGAAGACCCTCGTCATTCTTTGCAATTTGGCTTGTTATTTGGAAATTTTGCGTACTTAATGATCTCGGCCTGAAAGGTTTTCAACTTGTACATGTCTCTTTCTCCGTGAAAACTCTGAGAATCCGGTGTTTTATTGTGTAATTTTCTATAATGTTAAAAAGCAAAATCGGACAAATACCAAGAGCTACCATATGACAACTTTTTGCTTCGTCAAGAAATACATTTAACTAGTAATCAGAACAGCCACCTTTATTGATACTTTGAAAGCCGAAACTCCTGTTATCAAGTACATAAGTCGTTGTGCACGAACGATCTACTCAAAATTGCCCATTCTTCAAACTCAACTCTTTTGATTGGGAACATTTAAATAAAAGCATTCTCAAGGAGTAACTTCCAGGAATTTCTCATTAAATCGATCATAGAAATGTTAAGTTCACTTTGAAATTGGCCACACAATGAACCACCGTTAACATTGAGCACGAAACGTAACTTTAAAGAATTGGTCACGCTGTAGTGGCCTTATAAAAGTTGTTAAATACTAAGCTCGTTCTAAAAATCAACTATGAACAAATCAAATTACAACTGAGAGATTGATAGGAGGTTTAATCATGAGTTCTCCTGGTAATCACCCAAAACGCATGTGCCCGGTAACAACAAAACAGAGACAATATACAGTGAAACAAAAAAAAAACTGTGACAATTATTACCTTCAAATTCAGCTTGAAATATCTCAGCCATTTTTGAATATATTAAAACGAAATAAAATGCATATGAAATTGCAGTTTAATACGGTTTTAGTTATACAAACACATTTATTGTTAAGTTTGTAATTTTAGCAACTTAAGGCTTAAATCATAAAAAGTGCAAATTCATCGGCCTAAAAAAACTGGGACACTTGTTGTCCAAGACCAGATATAATGTACCGTTGCTTTTATATGTGTATCTCTATCTTTGATCAAAGATTATCTCGACTGTTCTGTAAGTTGTTTACAATTGCATATTTATGTAATTAAATTTTGGTGTTGAGAAAATAGAAAATAAATAGACGTATCGTGATTTAAAAGTTTTGATAATTGATTATTACGAACAAAACTATATTATTCGCGAAATTTCTTCAGTGGTTTACAAACTTAAATCAGCAGCCTTCAATATTTTAAAGTCTTTTAAAGATAACGATTTTCTTCATAGCGTCTCGGGAAGTGGAAAGCCTTCCAAAATTTCTACGGATCAAAGTAAACGAAGAATAGAAACTCGGTGGCCGCTGTGCCGTAGTGGGTAGAGTGCGACGCTCACACGCCGAAGGGTCTAGGTAGGATTCCCGGCTGACCACCTCGAATTTTTGACGGGACCACCTCTTTCGAGCTGCTGACAACACTCAAAGAGTAATAACTTTTTCAGAAAGCTTCTCAAACTTCGCCGTTCGGAGCCGGCGAAAAACTGTAGGTTCCTTCTATTCGTGAGAGAACAGTAGCGCGCACAACACGAGTAAGTTGATGAGCAGGCTAGGCCCTGATCCTTCTGTGGACTGTCGCGCTAACAATTATTATTATTATTATTAAATAGAAACCCGAAGGAATCAGCTGTAAAAATTGACAAAAATTTGAAGAAAGAAAAGATTGCCAAAAGTTCATCCGCAAACAGTGCGCAATTTTTTACGTAAAAATTATCTAAAAGCCCGCACACCTCGCAAAAAGTCAGCCTTGTCAGAAAATAACAGAAAAAAGCGACTGAAGTGTGCCAAGGAGTACGTGCAGAAGACTGGTGAGTTCTCGAATCAAGTAATTTTTCGTGACGAATCAAAATTTAACACTTTCGGTAGTGATGGTCGACGCTTTATGTGGAGGAGGCACGGAACTGCTTTGGATCCCAAAAATGTAACTTCTACAGTTAAGCATGGTGGTGGAAACTTAATGGCTTGGGGTTCAATGGCAACAAACGGAGTTGGTTTTCTTCATGTTATTGAAGAAAATTTAACAAAACTTATATACGTTGATATCCTATAACGTTGTATACTCGAAACCAAATAAAAATTGGGACTACCGCCGAGTGTAATGCTGTTGCATAATAATAATCCTAAGCACACAGCCGGTATAACAAAAGGTTGGTGTATTTTGAACATAGAAAAAGTGTTGTCGCATCCCCCCCCCCCACCAAAGTCTGGATTTTAATCCCATAGAGCACCTTTGGGCAGTTTTAAAAAAGGAAGTTCGAAAAAGAACCATTAGTACCAGAGAAGAGTTAAAGACAGCATTGCATAAGGAATGGCAACAAACTCCATCGGCTTGAACAAAAAATCTGGTCGGACCGATGCACAGAAGATTGTAGGAAGATATAAAAGCAAAGGGGCAACTCACAAAATATAAAAAATAATAATTTTTTAGATTGTCCCAGTTTTTTTTTTTTTTTTTTTTTTGACCGATGTATTTCCACATTTTTTTATTTAAACCTGCAATTGCTATAATTACAAAATTAACAATAAATGTGTTAGAATTTTTGAAACCGTATTAAACTGCAGTTTCATGTGCAATTTATTTCGTTTTAATATATAAAAAAATGGCTGAGATATTTCAAGCTGAATCTGAAGGTAATAAGTGTCCCAGTTTTTTTTTTGGTTCACTTTAAAAACACTTATGAACACAAAAAATAGCAAAACCCTTAAGACAAATCTGCATATAATTTCCACGGATCCGAACACGTGCATAAAGCAATAACGACCACAACCCAATTTGACGGATAGCATCGCATTGGGAGCAGCACTTGTTCCCGTGTAATTCCCATAGGAAATCAACCACGACTTAATCAGTTCCGTCTGCATAAATATCGAATAAAGTTATTTGATTTGCTATAAAGGAATCCGTATATCGTTAAAAAGCCATCCATCACCGGACTTTCCTTTTTATTGGTTATTAGATAAGTGAGCACCCGGTGGTTGACTCAAATGCATGAACAACCTCCGCCTCTTGTACCTGTGTAAGGGAACCGCACCACTTTTCCCAGCTTTTCGCATCATTTGCCGCGGGTCGTTACTTTAATGGGCGAGGTTTTCCAGCAAAGGGCGATAAATTAGAATAATTGGCTTGCGCCTATGAACGTGCATCTGCATAAGTTGTAAATACGCAAACTATTTATAATCCCTAACAAGCGCTCGCTAGCCCACCATTCAAAGTAAATTCGAAATCCACTTAATTACTGCGCAACGGTAATAGTCCACAACACGCCCATTATCAAATTGTTGGTCTCGGTTAACAAACAGCTACTACCAGTCCAACTGAATAATGTTCCCTCCGATAAGCAAATAATGCGTGTATAGATCCGAATCCTCGGCAAACGAGTCAAATGATGTATTTGTGCGAATAGAGTAGGCGGAGTGGTGTTAATTTACGTCGCCGTCTTATCTGGGCCCGTGTTCATTGTAATTCTCCGATAAGGGCAGTTAAATCGAAGACATAAATTTGCAATAAATCAGCCCCGAATTTATTTTCATAACGACTAGGGGAGTGGGTCCTAAATCAACGACTCTCTGAATGGGGGATCAACGTTGCGAATAGGAAATTGAAAGCATTACAAACGAGCATCTGGGGAATTTGATTTTTGATAAACTGGAGCAACATAAAAGTGCCAAGAGAATGTGTAAATAATTAAAACAAGTTGTTACTTGCCTTTAGGTACTTTTTAAGGGATGGTCGTAATTCAGGGAAGGGCATTATTAAAGCTTTGTGACGATTTGAGTGTGCTTTGATGTGATGCGTCTTGATTTTGACATCTTTGTAAATAAATGAACATTGACTAAAGTATATAGCATTTAACTCATTTAACCCTTTTGTCAATCAATTCCCATCTACATTTCAAGCTTCATTCCATTTTTAATTTTTTTCAAGGACTTTACAGCCTGCCGTCCCCAATATCGGAGACCAAGTTGGATGGGGTCCTTCTTCACACATGTGCGCCATCAAATCGGTGTTCTCTATTGTCTCATTGTTTCGAAGTTGAAGACTAACCAAACACGAAGGAACAAAAACTAAACGTATATTTATTTCTCAGCAAGAAAAGAGTCCTTTATTTGGTCTTGAAACTGTTAAAACTTCTGTGCCATAGAATAATAATGAACAATGATGAGAGACGTCTTGTCTCTTTACCCCTCAGTATATAAATGTTCGCGTTCAGTGCGTGTTACCCATCTGAATGAGCAACGAAGCCAAACTTCGGAAAATTGCACAATTGGATTTTGATTGCAAAATCATCTAGGTAAATGCAAGTTTTATCTGAGCACGTTTGCGTTTCTTAAATTCACACTAGTAACACAACTACGAATTTAGCCTTTTATATTTCGGGATTGGGCAAACCTAGTATTGAGATCTGGCAACTGCCAGCTTTATCGTAAAGTTTGACATTTTTGGGGTTATACGTACTCAGAATGTTTTAGCATACGAGCGCTATTTGTGTTGTTTACAGTAACTTAAAAAATTCATCTCGCCCAAAAACTGAAATTAAGTCGTGAACATTTTCGTGCGATTATTTTTTACAACTTTCAACGTGGATTAACTCAACAACAGTGCATCGATGAACTTTACTCAATTTTTGGCGATGAAGCTCCATCAAGGACCAGTGTTCATCGATGGTCGGTGTTCACTCCAAGACGAATTTCGTGAAGATCGTCCAAAATCAGTTGTTGTTCTGGAAACCATTGATGCTGTACGCCAAGTTATATTGCAAGATCGTCATGTGACCTATCGTGAGATTGAGAAAACCTTAGGCATTAGTGGGACCAGTGGGACCAGAAAAAAAAATTGTTCGCGTTAGATACCATACAATTTGTCAATCGCTCAAAAAAAGGCTCGTGTCGATTGGTCGAAAGAAATGCTCCAAAACTACGAACGCGGTGCCTCGAAACATGTCTTTGATATCGTGACAGGCGATGAATCGTAAATTTAAGCGTATGAGCCCGAAAGTAAACAGCAGTCGACTGTATGTTTCAAACTGAGCCAAATCCAACAAAAGTTGCTCGCGCACGAAGCACTTCCAAACAAATGGTCGCCTGTTATTTCGGAAAAACTGGACATGTTGCAAACGTATCACTAGAACAACGCAAAACAGTCAATTCTGAGTGGTACACAACCAATTGTTTGCCGGTTGTCTTCCAAGAAATCAAGAAAACCAACCGCCGAAGACGGATCATTCTTCATCGCGACAATGCGAGCTCTCACACTTCGGCTCAAACAACTGCATTTTTGAGCACTCTAAACATCGATTTGATGAGTCATCCGCTGTAAAGTCCTGACTTCGCACCGAATGACTTCTTTTTATTTCCGAACGTAAAAATAAAATGAGAGGTCAACGTCTTTCGACACCTAAAGAAGCGGTTGATGCGTTCAGAATACATGTTTTGCAGATACCTCAATCAGAGTGGCAAAAGTGCTTAGACAATTGGTTCAAACGCATGCAAAGGTGTATAGATCTTAATGGGGAATATATTGAAAAACAATAAAGCTATTTTCCATGGTTAATATTTGCTTTTGTTCTCTAGTCCCGAAATATAAAAGGGAAGCCTCGTACTTGGCCGCCGTGGAGTAGTGGGCAGTGTCCAACGTTCAGTCGCAGCAGGTCTAGGTTCGATTCCTGGCTGAACACCTCGAGTATTTCACGGCACCACCTCGTTCGAGTTTCTGACAACACTCAAAGAGTAACAAAAAGCTTCTCAAATTTCGCCGTTTGGATTCGGCAAGAAAACTGTGGGTTCCTTCTACTCGTGAGAGAATAGTAGCGCGCACAGCACGAGTAGTTGATGAGCGAGGTTAGTCCTGGTCCCTTGTGTCGTCGTCCCTGGTCGGGCCGTCCAATTATTAATTATTTACGTAGGTAAACATTAGGCTAGTGCCCCTTTATCACGGTTCAAATTGAAAATGCCATTTAACCCTTGGAGTACAACTTTTATACAGTGCCATGTCTAGTTTTGGCATTCCTACCCAACTCGTCAGATTGTGTAGGATGACGACGGAGAACTCTCGCTGCTCTGTCAAGGTCGGTAACGAACTCACCAATACCTTTAATGTCAAAAAAGCTTTTAGGCAAGGCGACGCATTGTCATGTGACTTCTTTAATATCATCCACGAAAAGATCGTGCGTAACTCACAAATCAACACCAGAAACACGATCTTCCAGAAGTCAGTTCAATTCCTGGCTTACGCTGATGACATTGACGTGATTGGACGAACACAGCGGGCCGTCAATTAGGTGTTTACTGGCATTGAAGCGGAAGCAAATAAAATGGGTCTGATGGGTAATGATAAGGAAAGGCAACACACTACATCAAATGAGGGCGGTAAATGAGGGCAAAACGAAGTACATGCTGTCATCAAGGAAGGACACACAACATCGACGTCTCGGACGGAGCGTCACACTAGGCAGCAGAAACTTCGAGGAAGTTAAGGACTTCGTCTACCTCAGCTCCGCGGTAAACAGGGACAACAACATCAGTACCGAAATCAAACGCAGAATCACTCTTGCCAACCGCTGTTTCTTTGGGCTCAAGAGGCAATTGAGTAATAAAGCCCTCTCTCGAAGGACTAAACTAGCTTTATATAACAGCTTGATCATCCCCGTCCTACTATATGGCGCAGAATCTTGGACGTTAGCCAAGGCGGATGAGGAAGCCCTTAGTCTTTTCGAGAGAAAAGTTCTGCTCCCAATTTTTGGTCCTGCTTGTGTTGATGGCATCTGGAAGAGAAGATTTAGTGACGAGCTCTATGATCTGTACAGCGACGTGTACCTAGTTAGGCGTCTGCGGCTACAACGCTTAAAATGGCTAGGCTATGTAGAGCGTATAGACACCACTGCTCCGGGCCGAAAAGTCTTTGAATCCGAGCCATTGGGACAACGCAACAGAGGACGACCTAGACCAAAGTGGCGCACACAAGTGGTGAAGGACCTCAACCAACTTGGAGTGCGCAACTGGAGACAGCAGGCGAAAGATCGTGCTCGCTGGAGAGGCATGTTAGTTGAAGCCCAGGTCCATCCCAGACTGTACCGCCACAAAAAGAATAAGAGGAAAAAGAAAAAAAAGAAGAAGAAGAAGGAAAAGAAGGAGAAAAAAATTACTAAGAAATGTAACCCTTAAGTTCTTTAAATATTACGCCTCACAAAGCACAAATATCACACCAATCCAAGCAACCTTGATTTGATTTATCACGTTCCTAAATGTCAATCTGTTCAACGAGGGAAAAAGTGGGAAACCTCAGCAACCATGCAGAAATTATCCAATAAGCTCCCAATCACAGACACTGGTCTCGCAAACCAAATTTCCTGTGCGTGATTTAAAATTCAGCGACACTCTTCTGGAACCACGCTCAAACATAGACATCAAAGTTCAGTCTTCAGCCCAGAGAAGGTTCTTCTCTTAATCTGCATTTTTGAAAAATAGAAAAAACCCTCTCTTACGCCACGTGCAGCATTGAATGTAGAAACCTTTCAATCTCATACTCAGACTCACTTGCCCCGACGAAGAAATGCGAAAACAAATGTAATTCCCGAATTCTTCCGCACTCAATCAATTTCCGTCTGAAAGCAAGCCTCCACCCACACAACGAAACCCAATTCGAAGGGTACTCTGTCAATCCCAATCAACGCCAGCACTATCCGTCAGAGCTAATCAATAAAAAAATCATTATCAAGAGAACTCGAGTACTTTTGATGAACAAACCCCCTGAAGACCCACCACAGCCCCGATATAATCGCCCAATTAACGACGACAGATAATTTCAGTGGATCTCAAAGCAAGAACTAACATCTTTTCAAACACCATCGTCCCGCCCTCTGTGCGAGGCGCGATTCAGCCGCCCCATTTGGTGCTAATCCCAGAATCTAACTCTGTGTAACTAACGCCGCCACCACCACCGCTGATGAACCAGCATCCCGCCAGAGCACGCACTAAAATTGTGATTATGCTGAAAACACGACACGAACACGGCGGCAACAAGGACAGAAACCTACTCAGTCGAATTTCCACGTGAATGCTCTGCAGAGGAATTATCCTGTATAGAAAACGGCGCAGAAAAAAAAAGTGTACGGATGCGAGGGCTCACTGGTCGTCATCCTCTCTCTGTCTCGCCCTTTGGCGCGCTCTCTCGTGTCTCGTCTTGTACTGACAGTGTGTTGATTTTGTGTGTTCGTTTTTCTACACCGCTAAATCGATAGGAAAACACTGAGATTGATAGGTCTATGTGCGTGGGTGGCGAATTTGCTATTTTCATCTGTGGGGGTCGTCGAGGAGGGGCACGGGGTTTTTCTACAAAATTAAATGAAGCATCCTCGGGTGTGTGGGTCTGCGGGGACACACTCCCGGTCTGCATCTAATGCTGATCATCATCTATGTCGTCGTCGCCACTACAGGTGCTCCGCCCTCCGACTATCGCTGCGTCCCATATTGATTTCTTGTTTCGTCTACTTTTTTTCTACTTTTCCTGTTTAAGTTGATTTATTTTCGGGCACACGCTCATCATTGTGTGAGCGCTTCGATGAGAACTAATATCCGCTTGCGGATCGAAATGAGTCCTCCTACGAGTACGAATCCTGCCTTCGAAGGACAACAAAAAATTACAAATTAATGCCGAATGATTGTTTTTCATCTGTGTCGGATTTTGTCTGAAGGGCTGTCGAGGGCTGCGTATTTGTCCGCCCTCTTGGTCCGTAATCGATTTCATCTGGAAATCTATTAAGATGACAGTTATTACTTTGTCCGTCGTTCCCTAGAATGTGTCTTCGCAAATCCACTCCTGAGTGGAGAGTAATCAAAGTTCAATATTGATTCTCCGGCCAAACGAGAGCGTCTTCTTAACCTACCTCCCCCTCCCCCGCAGGGATATTCTCTGTCTCTCCATGAAGGAGTTGTAACTGCGCCTAAACAAAAGATAATCCTCGACCTAGATTCAGATCTCTTAAGTCCTCGTAGCTCTCGTGTCACTTCGAGTTGACCAGAGTTTCCCCTGTGGATTAGTCGTTCTCATTTAATCTCAATGAAAAATTTAATCAATCGATGTGTCAGCTCTTCAACACAATCATTTCATTTGAAATTTCGTTCACATTTACAACTGGACACCCCGTCCAAGCAGGCTATCGATCGATGATGCAGTGCAGCAGCCCCATGGCCAAAGGAGAGAATTTGGTTCCGGTCATACGGGGGACTCCTGTGTGTGGGAGCTATGCAATTACTGTATCTATGCTGGACATTTTCATGACTGGGAAGCTGGCAGCCTTCAGGACATCACTTCTCACTTGAATTGGATCACAATCATCTTCGGTATAATGGAGAGGAATGCTGACAAGTACGGGTACAGTGCATCGGGGAATTAGGCCGACAAGTGGAGAATCCTTTCTGAATTTTGATGACAAAGACATGCGGTTTGTGGAAGTTTCTACTCGACATCGGTGGGCGAGTGGCGGACGTCTCAATGGAGGTGTATGTCTTCTCCTCGTTTGAGATTATTTATTCGTCGGGAGACGACCCCATAGCCATGAGGGTGACAAATTAAACATTGCTTTCATGTTTGTGAATGCTGACGGCCTTACCCGTCATCATTATGGGTGGTTGATCGGATCCTCAACCAAAATGAGTCTTCAACCAGCGTAGCCTGTTGTCAGTTTTGAAGACCTTCTCCACTTGCGTGCGTTTATTTCCAGAATTCGAGTTTTATCGTTATATCTGGCCGGGTTTATGTCGTCCGCCCTAGCACATTTTTTAAATAATGTCAATGCATGCCGTTGTAGCGCCATGTCATTGAATTTAGTCCTCTAGGTTTCAAAAAGCAGAACAGAACTAAGAATCACAAGAAAAACGTTCTCGTCGAGAGCTAGTGTGGTTAAGGCTAGTTTATTCCTGCTCCCAGGCAGGGTTCTTTTACTAACTTGACTCTTGAATGCAAAGAAATAGCGCTTGAGAAGATTGATTCTTGTCCTTACTTTCCTCCGAGGAAGGCATTATTCTTGTGTTTGCGTTCGAAAAGAAGCCGAGAGGTAGAACTTTTGCATACACTATGCATTGCCATCCTTAAGCGGCAGACCCATTTGTGTCCCTTATATTCCAATGCTAGCATGTCCTGCAATGTAAACTGGATTTGTTTCGAAATTCAAGGCACTGAATGCCTTTGAAAGAAAAATCCGATGCTGATTTGTGAGCTTCCAATGCGATTCTTAAGAGCAACTTGCACCAACCGCTTACTACAGCATAATTCAATGAAGTTTACAATTCATCTGACTTTACGTCAAGTATGGAACACTCAGGATGCATCCGAGGTAGATGAACAAAACCATCTTCATCTGATGCGCCCTGCTGCTGACGATGCCTATGAAATATAAACTTCTTAAGAATCCTTGGATATTGGAGTCGTTATTAAACTTTAAGTTCCACCGACCTGTCAAAGTTTCATCTTATTTAAGCTAAGCTTCTGTCATTTATCAATTCTACAACTTATTGTTCGGTATCGTGAATCGATATTTCACACAAGGAAATGTGTGGCCATTTGTCTCATTTTTGTCTGCGTCCAATCGTTTTTTGAAACATTTACCATTTCGAGCTTAGTAATGTTGGTTAGCTCACCCACTTAAGTAGTTTTTTATGTTGCTAAAAATGTGTTCCCTCGTTCTTTTTGTAAAAGCCTCGCAGTCGCAGAAAAAATGAGAACTGAACTGAATCTTCTTACAGTCTCTGTATCTAATCAAGAAGTCCAGATGAGAGTTATCCAATAGCCTATTATGAGGCCAATTACGGTTTGAATATGTGTTTCTTAAGCTTGCCTAGACATAAAAAACGTTTGGGATTGAGTTGTGCGCAAACAGAACAAGCGATGGAGACCTTTGACTGCTTAGCTGAGGTGGGTTATGAACTCATATCAAACAGAAAAGGTTTCAGAAATGTGAAAAAATGACTTTCTTAAAGTCATTCTTAAGAAACCGTGCATATCTCACAAGTGAACACCAGAGGCACGATCTTCCAAAAGTCAGCTTAATGGCTAGCTTACATGGATGACATTGACATGATGAGACGAATACAGCGAGCCGTCAATGAGGTGTTTTCTGACATTGAAGTGGAAGCGGTCAAAATGGGTCTGCCGGCTCGTGAGATCCAAACAAATTCAAGGTAAAGAGTACACAGCATCGATGTCTCGGACTCGGACTTCACACCTAACAGCAGAATCTTCGATGTGGTGTATGTCAGAACCTCATCTACCTCGGCCCTGCCATGAATAGGGCTTGTTGTCAATACCGAAATCAATCGCAGAATCTCTCTTGCAAATTATTTCACCTAAGTTATGTGGCCCTCTCTCCAAAAACTAAGCGCGTTTTATATAACAGCTTGATACGTGCAGTCCTACTTTATGGCGAGGAAGCCTGGACGTTGTTAAAAGCGAATAAGAATGTACTTAGTCTTTCTTACACAATAGTTCTGCGTGAGATATTTGATCCTGTTTTCGTTGATGGCGTTTGTAGGAGGCAATCCAACGATGACAGCAGCATGGGCCTGGTCGACGCTTCTGACGACTAGAGCGCATGGACACCATTCCTACTTGGATGGCGCCTAACTTGCCCATCAACTACTCGTGCTGTACGCGCTACTGTTTTCTCACGAGCAGAACAGACCTACAGTTTTTTGCCGACTCTGAATGGCGAAGTTTGAGAAGCTTTCTTAGAAAGGTATTACTCTTTGAGTGTTGCCAGCAGCTCGAAAGAGGTGGTGCCGTGAAAAATTCCTGGTGTTCAGCAAGACCTTTGCCGTGTGAGTGTTGCCCTTTACACTCGGACCACTCTACCCTACGGACCAAAAAATCTTTTAATTCGAGCTATTGGAGGAGAAGGTTCAACGACGACAGCGGCATGTACCTGGTCGATGCTTTTGACGACTAGACCGCATGGACACCAATCGTACGGACCCGAAAATCATTGAATCCGAGCCATTGGAGGAGAAGATTGAACAACGACAACGGCATGCGCCTGGTCAGCGCTTCAGACGACTAGGCCAGGTAAAGCGCATGGACACCACTGCTACTGAACGAAAAATTTGCTCTGAGCTGAATCCAAGGCATGGGGGCAACGCAACAGAGTACAGCTTAAGCTAAGATCTGGTACATAAATGGAGAAGCATCTCAAACAATTTAAAGTGTGTAATAGGAAGGAGATAGCGAGAAATCGTGCTGACTCTGGACAAGAAGCGCACGAAAAAGAAGAAATAGTCTTTTGTGAGTCACAGACAAGAAGGTGTCTGTGACTCACTTATTGTGAGCGCCTGGACTAGTTGTCTTAACGTAAAGAAAGGAATTGAGGGTGAGTTAACTCCGGGCTGTGTTGGAGATTAAGTATCATTCTTGCCAACCTACCCCGCTAAGCTGTTCCCCTGGGGATCACTGTTTTCCCTTGGAAATCACGGTTTCTAGATTGCTAAGCGAAATTTGTAATGTTGCGACAGCTTTAAGACTTACAGCCCAAGGCAGCTTTAATGTGTTGCTTTTCAAATTTGTTTCGAGTGCCTAGGAGAAAAAAAAACAATCTACTTAGTCGTCATACAATGGGGGCATGGGCCTGTCCACACGAGGTAACGTTGCTGATCGCGTTCAACTTGGCGAGCTGCCAACACTATCCTCGTTAGTTTTTTTTTTTTTTTTGAAGTGCACAGGTCAAGTAGACATACAGCCTCCTGATGGCCCGTTGTGTGGTGAACCAATGTATGCAGCGAACCCCTCTGCCCGAGGGTTAAGTCATGGGCTTGGCCTACCAGTCTAGGGGTTTTGCGTGAAGTTAACTTCCTCACCGAGTTAAAAGAAAGTAGTTCATAGACAACAACATGCCTCGGATAAGGA
Organism: Eristalinus aeneus; assembly: GCA_955652365.1. Classification (NCBI taxonomy): domain Eukaryota; kingdom Metazoa; phylum Arthropoda; class Insecta; order Diptera; family Syrphidae; genus Eristalinus; species Eristalinus aeneus. Next base: position 6,699,932 of record OY019131.1, on the reverse strand, counting down.
CGGATTAACTGCTAACGATTCATGCAAACGTTTTAAAGACAACGATTTTTGGTTTTGCACGTGGAATGCGAGGACCCTTAACAAGCCACGTGCAGCCGAACAACTTATAGAAGCCCTTGATTGCTAAAAAGCAGAAATAACCGTCATCCAGGAAGTGAAAAGGGATGGGCCCAGCAAGAAAACACAACTGCAATGTTTGCTACAGCGATTGCTACAGAGAGAAAAGGCAGCGCTTATTCGGATGCGGATTTGTTGTTTCACGCCTCGCTAGGCATTCTCACCAATTCACCCTCAAGCCCTCTTTCGAACGTACATTCATTCTCATTCTTTAGCCGCACTACACGAATCTGGAATTCACTTCCCAGCTCGATTTTTCCTCCTCATCACAATCCACAGGCATTTAAAACCAATGTGCATCGGTTCTTCCTCTCCTTCTCTTCCTCTATACCTTCGGCCCGTGCTGTGACTTGTTCCAGTCGTTTAAGGGTACTCGCAACCCCTTTTGCACGCGTCAATTATATAAAAAAAGCCAGACTTAGGCTAAAAGTCTTGAGGTACGAACCCGTCAGCGAACGCCTCATGACAGTCTGCATCAAGGGTAATTCGAGAACGTCTGCCTAATTTGCGCTCACGTGGCATCTGGAGGACAAAATTCAGCGACGAAATCTATGGGCTGTACAGCGTCATGCACCTGGCCAAGCGTCTTCGGATATAGCGCTTAAAATGACTAGGCCACGTAGAGCATATGGGCAGCACTGCTCTGGGATGAAAAGTCTTCGAATTTGAACCATTGGGAGAATGCAACAGAGAACGGCGTAGACTAAAGTGGCACACACAATTGGAGAAGGATATCAAGCAACTAAGGGTGCTCAACTGAAGGCAGCTGGCGAAAGATCGTGCTGGCTGTTGGTTGTGGTCCAGGTCTACGCGTACTGTAGCGCCACAAGAAGAAAAAGACGTCTTCACAAGAATTTTTAATATCCGTATGTTCCTTCATACATATACCGAGAGAAGCGAACTGCACAAGGGCTTCAACCTATATTAGCTCCACGCAAAACTGGACCTCCAATTGTATCCCGAAATAATTGCAAATGATTGGAGAGTGGGAGAAACTAAGAAAGAGTTCTATTCTTAAAGTAGAAACTTCATTAAATCCATTTATAGCTTCCACAAAAGTCAAATTTAAGAACCCACCAACCGTCACTTATTCAAATAGTATGTATATCGTGCGAACAGGTTATGGTATTAATCTTTCTCCACACGGACCAGACGTCAGTCAAGGAACACGCACCACAGTCAGCACGATAAGGGTCAAACCTTGACCATGGACGGTCACGGACCAACAGAAACCGCTAAGAACTCAAGTGAATACTCGCCCAGAAAGATGATCTATCAGTCTGAAGAACGAGGTCACCTACATACAGTGACGACATAGAAACACCAATGAAAATGGGTTACAAGGATATTCCCCAAAACAATCCCCACAATACAATAATTCACAATAATTCCACCAATAAAAATAATAAACCGACTTCTCACCCCGGCATTGCCGCAAATCAGAACAAAAAATGCGGAAAACAATCGAAAGAACATCCCGCAAAACCCTCCTTACCCAACCCAATCATTCCGGGACACACCAAGCAGACCCACCCCATGCGCACACAGACGGGAGAGTAAAAAATTAATATGTCATAAAAGGTAAAGCATAAAAGCCCCAGTCGAGGATACGCTTCGACCGTCAAGGTAGTAAAAGTAAAACAAAAAATAACGTCCGTCTTCGAACACGCGACACCTGTCCGTCTCGAAGCGAAGGACGAGTTTACTTCGAATATCGACTAGCAAGCAACAAGACGCCGAACAGACGCACACAAAAAATCCCAATGAACGCCCAGGACATCAACGCCAAGCGCGCGTTCTCCTCTCCCGTAATAAGTAACAAAATCAAATGAAATAAGCTCTCAATTTCATCCTTAATCACATTACCCCCATCCCCCTTTGTAACACAAACGTAGACGTAGCCCCAGCCACAGCACAGATGGTTGCCGTCAGAAGGGGTAGGGGACAGGGTACGGAGGAGGACGAGGAGAAAATCCACTCCTGGCCAACTCGTTCGGTTATAAAATACACCGAGAGCACCAGGCGACTACACCCATAACCATAATCAAGGTAAAGTGTTTCACCGATAATTTTAACCTTCCAAGGCTGTATGAGGACAATACACACACCTCCGCCCATCCGCAGGCACACATATCTGACACCACCATGGAGGGACGTCCTGACCTCTTGCCTTGAATTAGTCGAGGGCGAGTGAGAGAGCGCCACCTCACCGCGACAAACTGCCCTCCGATCGGCCGCAAGTACCGATAGCAGCCAGCAACACGACCACCGTCAGGACGAGCCCCACACCGGCAAAAGTGTGTGCAATGTGAGCTGGCCCAGCACCGACCGGGCGTTGGGGTGTCCGCTCTCGTATTGGACTCAGCCCAGGAAGAGGATGTTTCTATTAAGGAAAACACCGCACAAGAGAGGGAGACACTTGTATGCGAGATAATTGCGAACAAGGTGGCCGATGGAGGGAGAAGCCGGCTCGGAGAAGACAGCCTCTTAAGGAAATCTGGGTTAATGAATGTGGCAACTTTAGAACAGCACCTCGTGACGTGACAGGATGGGCTGTGTCCTCTTGAAGAAGAATTCAAGATTAAATTGCACACCTGTTGCGCTGCGTGACTGCACTTTGCCCGAAGGTCCTCGACAGATATCTGCGAAGCTGTAAATCCATCCGGACGACTGGCAGGAGACCGAGTCCGGCAGTCGGTTCGTCGTGACGTTTAGCAGCCCCGGGACGTCGTCGTTGTCGTAAAAATTCACAATCGCAATTCCTTCCTCCAGATGGACTGCCTGGTGCAAAGTGGGACATTTTATGGAGCCTTACGCGAAGCGTAGTCATGCGGAAGGACCTGCAGTTTATGTCTGCCATTGCGTTTTATTGGCTGGATTCCATTATCCGATTCTATTGGATTTATGAATATTTATTTCAGTTTTGTGAGCAATCGGGTTACGAACGAAGGACTGGACGCTGCGCCGGGTGAATGGAAATCCAGATAGCCCCTTCCTGTTGAGTTCTCCGCCAGTTAAAGTTGTATCATCGCCCGATTATGGGACGGGATGGGCCTAGGTCGTTGTCTGGCGGTGTGCGTGGGAGTGTGTCCTGCTTTTAATCTGCCTGATGGGATGTAAATATTGATCGGATGATTTATTTTATTGGGTTCGATTGCGGGCCCTCTGCACGTCGCTCCCTGTCGGAGGCCAAGGGTGATTCGAAGGGCTCGCTTCCTTCACTCTCACTTCCAGTCAGTCTTCCGGTCCTGGCTACATCTGCTCTGTTTGTGTTCTGTTTGGTTTTACTTTTTACTGCAAGTGAATATCGATGGGAATTATCGAAGGAATTCGCAATAAATTTGCCGACTAACTTGGGTGTACGCTGCGATAAGCGTGTCATAAATCGTTCGAATGGAATGCCAAGGGTTTATGCGATTAGCATCGGGAGCATCGGGTTACATCGATGGGGATTCATTCATCTTGAAGGTTGGAATGTTATTTGTAAAGAAATCAACTCGAGCCAGATGTTTATCGGCCCAGACGAAGATACTTTTATGGGGCTAGACTTGCCATCGTTCATCATGCTCTGCTTCGGAAAGGCGGGCGGATTTTTGAAATGTGACCACAGACGGTGGCATTGACAAAGGACGTGGAAGCAGATGTGTGCTGCTCTGAGAAAACTGGGAACTTCCGAGGCTCTTGGGTTTCAATGGGCACGTGCTGGGGTTCACTTTGAAGTTGAGCTTAATTGGGGGCAATTACCATTTACGCCTGATGGGGTAATAAATTTACCTTAAATGCGTTCAATGAGAGTCTTAATTCCCATAACCCTTATGGTTGTTTCGTAGATAAGTGAAGTCGCGATAGTATGAGCAACAGACGGATGCAAAGGATGAGTTAAAGGACGCTTTACATAAATTTTATTAACTTAAATGACCAATCAATCCTTAAACCGCTTTGAAAAAGTGAAGTCTGTTTCAACACATGTTGGAATGAAATGAGATCTCTCATGGGGTGGCTAATATTGTAGACGTCCTCTGCCGACTAATATTGTAGATGTCCTCTGTTTAATAATTGCATGGCATGACAGTCCATAAGGGACCAGGGACTCGTGTTGTGCGCCCCACTGTTCTCTAAAGAGTAGAAGGGACCTACGAATAGAAGGGACCTTTTTGCCGACTTCGAACGGGAAGATTTAGAAACTTTCATATACAGTTTTTACTCTTCGAGTGCTGTCAGCAGCTCAAAAGAGCCGGTGCTGTGAAAAATTCGAGGTGTTCAGCCGGGAATCGAACTTAGACCTGTGTTTGACGCCCGCAACCTACCCACTACGCCACGGTTGCCACACGTTGAGGACGTTTGGGCTTTTAACGGTTTGGGCTTTTAATATAGCTGAACATTTTCGTAGCATAGCTGAACGTTGTAAAAAGTACTTCGCAAGCTAGGCATGAACTCTAGACGACGTGTCTGAGAAAAACGCTTGTTATCTTGTTATGTTTCCAAAAGTACAGTAATACAGTTTTCCGTGGTTTGCTATAGCTCCTGGTATATTGCTTCCACTTAGTTCCGCGTTGGATAGGACGAGAAGCCTGCAAAACTCCTCCTCTGAAACTGTTCCGGATTTGTTTTTTGTTTGTGTCGCGTGTTATGATTGATGGTGACCGCCGTAGAGTAGTGGGTAGAGTGCAACACTCACAGGTCGAAAGCCTAGGTTAGATTTCCAGCTCGAAATATTTCGAATATTTCGAATATTTTTTTTTTCGAGCTGTTAGCACTTAAAGAGTAATAACTGTCTAAGAAAGCTTCTTAATTTCGCCATTCGGAGTCGGCAACTACAGAGGGATTACCCTCCTGAACATCGCATACAAGATCCTCTCTGCCGTATTGTGTGAGGATCTGAAACCATTTGTCCATCACCTGATAGGTCCCTATCAGTGTGGTTTCAGGCCAGGGAAGTCCACAACAGACCAGATCTTCACATTACGGCAGATCCTGGAAAAGACCCAAGAAATGTAAATTGACACTCACCACCTATTCGTCGATTTTAAGGCCGCATATGACAGTGTGCATAGAGACGAGCTTTACAGTGCCATGTCTAGTTTTGGCATTCCTACCAAACTCGTCAGATTGTGTAGGATGACGATGGAGAACTCTCACTGCTCCGTCAAGGTCGGTACCGAACTCAGTGAGACCTTCAATGTCAAAAAAGGTTTTAGACAAGATCGTGCGTAACTCACAAGTCAACACCAGAGGCACGATCTTCCAGAAGTCAGTTCAATTGCTAGCTTACGCTGACGACATTGACGTGATTGGACGAACACAGCGAGCCGTCAATGAGGCGTTTGCTGGCATTGAAGCGGAAGCGGCTAAAATGGGTCTAGTGGTAAATGAGGGCAAAACGAAGTACATGCTGTCATCAAGGAAGGACACACAATATCGACGTCTCGGACGGAGCGTCACACTAGGCAGCAGAAACTTCGAGGTAGTTAAGGACTTCGTCTACCTCGGCTCCGCGGTAAACAGAAACCGAAATCAAACGCAGAATCACTCTTGCCAATCGCTGTTTCTTTGAGCTCAAGAGGTGATTGAGTAAGAAAGCCCTCTCTCGAAGGACTAAGCTCGCTTTATATAACAGCTTGATCATCCCCGTCCTACTATATGGCGCAGAATCTTGGACGTTAGCAAAGGCGGATGAAGAAGCCCTTAGTCTTTTCGAGAGAAAAGTTTTGCGTGCGATTTTTGGTCCTGTTTGCGTTGATGGCATCTGGAGGAGAAGATTTAATGACGAACTCTAAAGGCTGTACAGTGACATGCGCCTGGTCAAGCGTCTACGGATACAACGCTTAAGAAGGCTAGGCCATGTAGAGCGTATGGACACCACTGCTCCAGCCCGAAAAGTCTTTGAATCCGAGCCATTGGACAACGCAATAGAGGACGACCTAGACTAAAGTGGCGCACACAAGTGGAGAAGGACCTCAACCAACTTGGAGTGCGCAACTGGATACAGCTGGCGAAAGATCGTGCTAGCTGGAGAGACATATTGGTTGAGGCCCAGGTCCACCCCGGACTGTAGCGGCACAAGAAGAAGAAGAAGGTGGAGTCATCAAGAAACCATAGGTACTCATGAGAGAACAGTAGCGAGCACAACACGAGTAGTTGATGAGCAAGCTTGGCCCCGGTAGACCCCTGTGATCTGTCGCGCCGACAATTATTTATTATTATATAATGATTGCTTATAGAAGTACTTCGAGTAAAAGAGCAGGAAACTAGAGAACACATCACATTGACGAATTAATTCTGAGAGTAATGCTGTGTATGTGACAACCATAACTATGACACATTTGTCGATCAACTCTATCCGAGAAAAGACCCTGTCAGTGCAGCTCAAGCGAACCAGGCGCTTCCCAGACCACATCTGGATGCATTTTGCGGAGAGTCTCAGGTCATCACAAGTAAGTCTACAATAGACCAGACCTTCACTCTACGATAAATCATGGAACAGATCCAGCAAGTACATTGGCTCTTATCTTTTCGTCAATGGTAAGGTCGCATACGACAGTGTACCAATGGATAAGCTATACATTTCCGTATTTGTTACCGACATTCCCATCAATCTTGTCAGGTTGTGTAAGATGCCGGTAGAGAACTATTGTTCCTACGTCAAGGTCGAAACCTTCAATATCATAAAAGGCTTTAGACAAGGCGCCGCGCTTCAAAATCTTGAGAAGATCTTGCGCAACTAACAAGTGACCACCAGAGGCACGATTTTCCAAAAGTCAACTCAATTTTGGCTTACGTGGACGACATTGAAGTTATTGGACTAATACAGGGCCATCACTGAGGCGTTTTCTGGCATTGAAGTAAAAGCGGCCAAGATGGGTCTAGCGGTTAGTAAGGCCAAAATGAAGTCAAAGTCAAGAACACACAGCATCGACGGATCGGACAGATCATCACATTAGGCAGCAGAAACTTAAACGAAGTCATGGACTTGGTTCATCTCAGCCACAAGGTTAGTAGGGATAACAGTGCCGAAATCAACGTAGAACCACTCTTATCAATAGCTGTTTCGTTCGTCCAAGAGTCAGTTAAGAAATTGAGCCGTTTCTCGAAAGACTGAGCTGACTTTGTATCAAGGCCTTGTCCTCCCAATCCGTCTTGGACTAAAAGTGGATGAAGAAGCCTTCAGTTTTTTTAAGAAAAATTGTTGTGAATTTTGGTCCTTTTTGAGTTCATGGCACTAGGAGAAGACGTAGGAATGGAGTAAAGCGTATGGACATTACTAATTCAGCCCGAAAAGTCTTCGCATCTGAACAATATCGACAATGCAACAGAGTACGGCCTGATTTTTTTCTATTGGGAGTTCCGTCACTCTGGGTAGAAAAAAATCAGTGAAAAGAAAGTGAAAATATGTTCTGAATAATAATCTGTGGAGTTATTACATATCATCAGTACGCTGCGTACAATAGCGTATCCGCAAGAGGCGATCAAAAAGTGAGCATCACGTCGAATAACTAAGTGTTTTGTGAACAGATGGAAAAAAAAAGGACAGACTGGAAAAACTAAAGGGGGGATGGCCTGTCTTCTTAACACTGCGTACAATATATTTTGGTCTATTTTCTGTAAGTGCCTACAACCGTTCGTGAACAATCGAACAGATTCTAATTAGTGTGATTTTGAGCCCAATGTGGTCTTGAGAATAACAATGGAGCTTCAGGACGACACTTTCCTCCAATTTGTGACTGTGAAGCCATGCAAGGGGACAAGGGTCATGAGCTTCAGGCCGACACTCCCCTCCAATTTGTGACTTTGAAGCCGTGAAAGCGGAAAAGTGCCATGATTTATAGCTTTTATAAGGATAGTTGGCGTGCGTGAGAGTAAAATTGGGTCAAGCAAGTGCATGAACAACACGGAACCATTCCGAAACGTCCTTAAATCCGAGCCATAAGAAAAGTCCAACAGAAAACAACCCAGTTTGAAATATCCCACATAAGTGGGTAAACGACACAAATGAACCCGCTGGCTTGCGAGCCAGAAGAGAATTATGTACCCAGGTCCACACGTTAAGGCTAGCCGTCAATTTCCGTGGAATTCACTATCGCATAATTTACAGCATTCTAGATCTTAGACGATTCTCAACTCAAGTCTATAAAAGGAATTGTATGCCCGTGTCATTGCTCAAAGCTTATATTTCTTAACTCGGATCAGACTAGATGTCATCCACTTCTCAGTTCCCTTGGCGATTCTTCACCCTCGTGGGCAGGTCCACAAACTGACAGCACAGTCACATATGCTCATTCAAATGAAGAGCTCATCAAGAACGCCATAAAAAGCGTGATAAAGACCCTAAGTGCTCTTCTGCGCGCATCATTAAACCGGGACCATATCTGCAAGTGCAAGTTTATTAAAATTCAAATCTATATGCAGGCAGCTCCGGCATCATCAGTACCTTTCAGCCGAATAAAAGTTCACGCACGATCGTATTAAATGTTTACGAGAAACTAGATATCATCCCAGATATGGAGCGCCCATAAAATCGTATTTATGTCCCCGCGGCACTTATTGCGAAAAAAGTCGAACCGCGTGTGTGACTTTGAGGCGCACTCAATCGAATTCCATGCCGTGTCGCCCGGCATCAGCGCCCAAAGAGACCGACTGTCACTTGAAGGATTGTGTCTTTTCTTAAGTGTCAGCATGCACATCGAATCATTGTCAACTTCAACATGCCAAAGCACATTCTTTCCTTTCTCTCCGTAAACATGTGTGTTCACTCCCCGTCCCTCTCTGTAATCTGGGACTCTCTTCATTTCGGTTGCTTTGACTGGCTAAAGGGAAAAGAAAACAATATCCGCTCCAGTGCTTCAACTAACGAAAAATGCTGCTTTGAAACTTGCTCACTGATTCAGAAGTTACACACGAATTGACACACTGAATGGGCACGGAAATGTATTTCCGCAGGGGGTGTAGAGATGCGGAGGGCTGTCTCAATTTTGCTATCTGTAACTACAGTCAGGTGGAATACAGTGCACTTCCTTTTCTTCAGATAACTGTGCAGAGGTGTGCAGGATGGAAAAAGGAATGTGCAAGCACGGAAGCAGAAGAGGAGACAATGATTTAACCCCAAGGAGCCCTGCAGTGGGATCAATCTCGCAGGGATTCGAGTTTAATTTTGTATCTCACCCCGCGGCGGGGCGAGGATTTTCTTTTGTCAAATTATTTACTTTGTGCGTCTTGGTGAAATATGTCCCTTACACATAAGTATGTGCCGCGTGCATGCAGGGTGCAGATACGAAGCGAGAACTGAGCAGACATGAGATGAATAATTGTACTCGCATAAGTTACAAAAAGTGTCCATTTGACTTTACCCTTGACGATGGTATTCAAATCAACATATAGCCAGTTATCTATCCAATCCCTTGAGAAAACTGCATTGATGCCTGTTACGCTCGGTCATACACATTCATTGAATTTCATGCTTTTCTTTGCATTCTGTGTGAATTTTTAAGATCGTCCAGTTATGCTTTGAATTATGAATTATGAACGAGGGGTAGGAAGACAGAAGAAAAATTTGCATACCAGACGATGGATGGTTGCTTCCGCAGGCAGAGAGAGGACGAATGTTTGGATGCCACTTTGTGAGCTAAAGTCATGATAAGAAATTGTAAGCAAAAGTTCTTTTTTGACGATTAACTAGGGGAGAGTGGTTGTAGTCAGAGTAAGCTGTGTGAAACAATCATCCAGCCCACTCCAACTTGTGTGATCGCTAATGGACGAGGCATGTCTTACATCATGTCTTAAATCGAAATTTGGCGTTTCTTCTAAGTGCTCGTCGTACAATTGCTTACGTGTAAGCCTGGTTGTAAAAGTTTTTCTTGATCACTGTCTAATGCAGGCATGTGGTGATTGACTGAGGTCGATTCGCAGAGGATTTGGCAAAAACTGACCACCTGCCCCCTTCCTCCTCTCCCTCCTCAGACTGACTCTGTGTTAGAATTATGACGGAGTTCTCTTTAATTGAAATCAGTCCAGTTTATTTAAAAAAGACCAGACTGCAAGAGATTTCTGTGACGAGCTGTTAAAACTCGGTGACATAGCCAACTTGATCATTTACAGATCACACGAAAACTAAAGAAATTGAACAACATGCGAAATGTTGTCATGCACCATCAAAATGTTAGTTTACAAAAATCTTTGATGGATCTTATGTGCGTTCACAAACCTCGCGTAGTTCGAATCAGAGCGCCTTTAATGATACAAAAATGGCCGATCGAAGAGCCCCTAATCAGAATAAAACAAACAGAAGTTCTTTAGCGACAGGATGATATCGAAGAGCCCCTCATCAGAATGAAACCAACAGGCATTCTTTAACGACAGAATTATGAAGCTCTCGGAAAAACAGCAGATAATGACAGACAGACTGTTGGTTGACTAGAAATCTTTATTAATTTTTCAAAAGTGTACAAAACATCAGCAAAAGGTTATCCTTGATTTTTGGCGCTAAATACTCGTAGGTGACGGAATTTTTCTTAAAGCCACATATTCCAAAAAATGGCAATTGTAGTAGAATAATTTCAGAGAAGAAGGGAAACGAGAATCGAAGAGAGAATAGTAGTATAGATCAAAACAGAAAAGAGGACTGCCGGTTAGGTCAGGGAAATATTGTTGTAAGAGACAGTCGATAGAGGAGCGTTGCATCATCCAGATCATTAATAAAGTGTGTTAAGAAAAAGTAAAAATTCGTGTTTCCTGTTTTTATATAATAACCCCCTAAACAATTAAATTAAAACGTTCGAATAGTGGAGTATTCTATTCTATTAGAGAAACTATTTCTTTCTTGCTTTCGAATGAAAATTTATAATTGGTTTACTTCCTATGTAAACCAGCGGTCAGAATAAAAAATACTTTCAGTGATCCGAAATATTTTCTGCAGGTGTTCCGTAGGAATCTGTTCTAGGTCCTATTTTGTTTTTGATTTATGTTAAGTCCTTGTTTATACCATTCAAGAGTAAACCTACTGCATTTGCTGATGACAGTGCTATTTCATGCTCAAGTATTTGTTTTTAACTGTTCTCTTGGATATAAACCCATGATGTTGACTTACTGAGAAATTGGTTCGCTGTTCATAAGTTCATTATTAGTGACAAGACAAAAGTAATGATTTTTAAAACTATTTTTTTCAAAAATTGACAATGTATCACTCCTATGAAGGCCAACGATTTGATTGTGCTAATACTTTGTTTGACAGAAAAATGCCTTGTTGTACCAGCTGCTTTGAGATAGAATGTGTTGAATGCTTTAAATACCTTGGCATAATGATTGACAATAAAGTCAATTAGGGTTAACACACACAGCATTTAGGACAACATCTTAAAAAAGTAGTAAGACAAATGTATCATCTTGGACTGCATTGTCGCTCCCCTATCATAGTGTTAGTTTACGTAGGTTGCCTTTTATATTTCGGGATTGGGCAACCCTAGTGTTGCAATCTGACAACTGCCAGCTTTATCGTAAAGTGTTTGAAAGTTTTGACATACCAGAGCTATTTGTGTTGTTAAAGAAAACTTAAGAAACTTTAAAGGCTCATCTCGTCCAAAAAATGGAATTAAATCGTGAAAATGTTCGTGGGACTATTTTTTACAACTTTCGACGTGGATTTACTCAACAACAGTGCATCAATGAACATAATTCAATTTTTGATGATGGGGCTCCATCAAGGACCAGTGTTTATCGATAGTATGGTGAGTTCAAACGTGGTCGTAGTTCACTCCAAGATAAATTTCGTGAAGGTGGTCCAAAATCAATTGTTATTCCGGAAACCATTAATGCTGTGCGACAACTGATATTGCATGGTCGTTATTGCAGATTGAAGACATTATAACATAATATTTATATCAACAATGCTTACTTTAAAGTAAAATGCACAGCATTACCAACAAGAATTATTATAAATTCCAATATAACATAAACATGTAACCAAAATATAGAATATAGAATATTCCAAATGCACTCTCTTTTCTTCCACTTGGCTGTTTGTAAGGCACCAGAAAATAATTTTATAACGAGTTAAAATATCGAAGTTTTTTTTATTGTACACTTATTGTGTGGGATTCAAAATATATTACTTTCCCCAGAGTTTTCTATCGTCATGTGACCTAGAGTGAGTTTGTGACAACTTAAGGAATTAGTGGAACCAGCACACATTCAATTTTACATGAACATTTGACCGTCAAAAAAACTTCGTTCGCACAAAAAAATGCTTGTTTCGATTGGTCGAAAGAAATGCTCCAAAAATACGATCGCTTCGAAATACGAATGCTTCGAAATACGTCTATGACATCGTGACAGGTGATGAAAAGTGGATTTGCGCGTATGAGCCCGCAAGTAAACAGCAGTCGACTGTATGCGTCTTTCAAATTGAGCTAAATCCAACAAAGGTTGCTCACGAACGAAGCACTTCCAAGCAAATGGTTGCCTGTTAATTCAAAAAAACTGGACAATCAACTGAACAATCAATTCTTAGTGGTACATAACCATTGGTTTGCGTGTTGTGTTCCAAGAAATCAGGAAAACCAACTGCCGAAGACGGATCACTCTTCACCACAACAATGCGAGCTCTCACACATCGGCTCATACAACTGCATTTTTGAGCACTCAAAACATCGATTTAATGAGTCATCCGCCGTATAGTCCTGTCTTGGCACCGAATGACTACGTTTTATTCGAGTACGTAAAAAAAAATTAAGAGGTAAACGTTTTTCGACACCTGAAGAAGCGGGTAATTTGCTCAGTATGCATAGTTCTGAGATACCTCAATGAGAGTAGCAAAAGTGGTTCGACAATTGGTTGAAATATATGCGAAAGTGTATAGATCTTAATGGGAAGTACTTTGAAAAAAAAGTAAAGCTGTTTTCGAAGATTAATACATGTTTTTGTTCTCTGATCTCGAAATATAAAAGGTTACCCTTGTATAATGGCTTATTCAAGTTAAAATTAGAAAATGGAATCACTAGCTAATTTTACAAAAACATTGTTACTGGCTAAACAAAACCGTGAAACTAAATAGTTTCCAACACGTATCACAGAAAGCTACTTTAATATGTTCAAAAATCTTAAAAATCTTCCGTTAAGACATCTCCATTGCTATAAAGTATTGAAAATATTTGATCAAAATACGGGTTTTTACACAGTTCGAAACACATTATTTTATTGTAATCTTTTAAAGTAATTTTTAGTTTTCTTTTTAGTAATCTTTTGACGATTCTTTCTTTTTTCTGCTCCCCGTCTGTTTAATTTACTTCCTGATACCTTAATATGTATAATAGTGACAAATGTATTTACGAAAGGAGTTATAACCTGCCTCTGGTCTTGTAAATATAAAAGTTTCAACGATTTGTTCATGAATGAATTTCGTTCTTTTAACGCTTCGCTGTAATTTTCAACTTCGACTTTTTTTTTTTTTTTTCCTTGTTTGTACATTTATTCTCCCGTCAACAACAACATTTATCTAATTTAGTTTGTTCTGAAATATGTTTTCTTTAGACTAAAATGGATTTAACACTTGTCACATGGGCAACTGAATGTATTCAACTCATTCTTATTTTTGCTCTTAACTTCTAATAATTATTTATATACATAGATATAAAAGGATATAAAATATCGATTTATTATCACATTTTAAATGAACACATTGAAATAGAAAACCTATTTGAATGTTGGGTTGAATCGGTTTTCAAAAATGTCATGCTCTGCCCTTAATGTAAAATGAATACACATCTTTTATTTATTTTCATAACGTTTTGGTGGCCGCCGCGGCGAAGTGGGTAGAGTGCAACGCTCACACGCCGAAGGTCTAGGTTCGGTTTCCATTTTTCATGGTGCCCTTTCGAGCTGTGGACAATACTCAACGTGTAATAGCTGTCTAAGAAAAAGCTTCTCAAAACTTTACCATTCGGAGTCGGCATAAAACTGTAGGTCTCTTCTACTCGTGAGAGAACAGTAGCCCGCACAACACGAGAAGTTGATGAGCATGCTAGGCCCTGTTCTCCCTGTGGACTGTGGTGCCATAGAATTATTATTAGTATATGGTTTTGCATTGTGCACGTGAACATTGGCAACCATATTTTGAATTACATTGTAAAAGGGCTTTTCGTTAGCCATTCAGAGAGTGAGCGCTTTTCCCTTTTCTTTAAAAGCTACTCGGTGTGAGCTGTAAAGGAAACGTACAGATCCTGATCAGGTACTCTCTTTTGGCAGTTTGCTTAGAAACGCTTAGCAATATGCAGTTTTTTCTTTACCAGTGTTGCACATTTTGCTCACTTGCCTACATATCGTATGTCCAGAACTTTGCACTTTAAGGACGTAGTGAAGATACCAATAGAGCTATCGATTAGATTTTCAAATATAAACTTCTGTTTGCTCTCCTGAACGTTGCACGCAACAAACTTCGGATAATATTCACCCCACAAGGAAATAAGCAAATTTCCCCTTACAGATACCACCCTATCGGACAATAGTGAAGTCCCCTTGTACGCACCCACTACTCTATTAAATGACATTTTTCATTTTAAGCTGCATCAGTTATCCAAGTTCAAACTCATTTTAAATCGTTTTAGAAGATTTTATTTTTTCAGGTACTACTACGAAACCCTAAACACGCCACATTTTAAAATTTTAGGAAATTGAATTTCGACCAAAAATACGAACGTCAATCGATTCCAATAGATTATGTTTGTTAATCTGTTTTTTGAAATTAACATTGTGACCGCTGAGCACCCATTCGTTTCCGAAATTCTTGTTTGCGTTCCATACAATGCTATTGTTTGCACATTATATTGCAAAACAAGTGACCAACTAGAAATGTTTTGAATTTTCCACTTCATTGGAATTCATTTGAAAAATTCGACTGTTTCCCATTGTGGGAGTAAAGTCCCCCTCTCCAGCATTTATGTGGAATTCGGTTTTTACTGATGCTGGCCTCTTGAATGTTTGAAAAGTTTCACAAAAAGGCGAACGCAGAATTTGTCAGAATTTGATGTCATACAACCTCATTTTCATTCAGTGATGTTTTTTGTTGTGTTTTCTATTCATGAGGCTCTGCTTGTCATACCTGTACAGCAAATGTGTTAAAGCTCTTCACATCTGGAACGCCAAGTTTTTGAAGAAGTTCGATCAATCAGGCATATCACTACAGCCCAGCTTGCCTCCCATAAAAATTGACAGTTCCTCAACGTCAGGACCGGTTTCTTTAACAAATTTGTTTATAGGGTGTGTAAAATGACTCATTGAAAGTAAAACACTAATGATTATCCAATCGGATTGATGCACCTTTAGTTTGAGGACTTGCTTGGAAAGGCTTCCATGCAGTCTCCAATCATGGCGAGTTTCTTTAAATTAACGTTTTAATTGCACGCTACAGTCTGCTGCTGTAAAAGAAGACTTTTTACTCCTTTTCTCTCAAAGCATGTACATACGCTTTCCTGCGCTCAAAATGTTTTGAAGTTTTTTGCAGCGACAATTAAAAGTCTACCACCGAGAACTACTGGAATATATAATGCCGACAAAGCAAATGAGTTGAAAAAGTTCTAGAAACACGCAACGCACACTGCAGATGGCTATGCCTCGCTATATGCTATGGGAAATAGAGAACTTTCGTGTGGAATTTTTTGAAAATAGTTTGACGAATGCAAGTTCATGTGGAGAAACATTTAAATGAATCCATTCAGTCCACCCCTTTACTTTAAAAATGCAACCGCTGCAACCCAACATTCGTTTCATTTGCTCGTTAGAAGTAAATCAGTGGCAATGGAGTCATTATTTTATTTCTGGGGAAACTAGTACAAGGGAGCCGCAATTACATGGATGTAGATTCGTCTACGATTTCTTGATGATTTCTGATGCAGTCGCTCACAGCATTGTTTGAATGTTTAAAGGGGTAGGATGAAAATTGCCAATTATGGACTTAAGTGTCGATCAATTTAATTTCTTGTTGCGCACAACTTGATAACTCACTCAGAATTAGCCAACGAAAAGTTTTTTACGCACTTTTAATCCGCTCATATCCTTGAGGTAGTGAAAAAAATACCAGAACTTGACTTTGAAGGTTTGGTCGGTACACCCTGGTTCTCAGTCTTCTCAATAATATTTCTTCGGTTTCTAAAGTCCTCAATTTGGGCTTAGAAATTGGTGAACCGAAGTTTCATAAAAAATCACTTGGCAAGGATTATACAGTCAGCTCATGGAATTCTTGCTCTTCCTGCGTTTAGGTCAGCACTACACGCCTATCTTGGCAAGTTTTTACATCTCTATGGGGTACTAAGCCTTTCTGGAAAACAAAGTAAGTGAACTTTTCAACTTGATGGGTAAGTGAACGAAACAATGATACAAAATGTGCAGTAAATTCGACCTCATAGAAAAAGTTCCATAATTTATATTGAAATTTCAGGTGCTCTGCGCATACTGTATAATTATTTTTTATTGGATGGCGCTTCAGTTCTTCTTGTGGCGCTACAGTCCAGGTGAACCTGGGCCTCAACCAACGTGCTTCTCCAGCCAGCACAATATTTCAGCAGCTGCCTCCAGTTGCGCACTCAAGTTGGTTGAGGTCCTTCCTTCCCTTTGTGCGAAACCTTAGCCTAGAGCTTCCTTTGATAGAATGGCTCTGATTCGAAGACTTTTCGTGACGGAGCAGTGGTATCCATACGCCCTACATGGCCTAGCCATCTTAAGCGTTCTATCCGAAGACGATTGACCAGGCGCATGACGCCCATAGAGTTCGTCGTTAAATCTTCTCCTTCAGATACCATCAACGCAAACAGAATCAAATTCTGCACGCAAAAGTTTTCTCTCGAAAAGACTAAGGGCTTCATCATCCACTTTTAGTATGTTTCTGCGCCATAAAGTAGGACTGTTATATAAAACTAGTTTAGTCTTTTGAGAGGGAGCTTTATTACTCAATTGCCTCTTGAGCCCAAAGAAACAGCGACTGAAACTGGTGTTTTTGTCCCTATTTACGACGGAGCCAACGTAGACGAAGTCCTTTATTGATGACAGCAAGTACTTTGATTTGCCCTGATTAACCTCCAGACCCATTTTAGCCGCTTCTGCTTTATTGTCGGTAAACACCTCATTACCGGCTCACTGTATTCGTCCAATCACGTCAATGTCATCAGCGTAAGCTATCAATTGAAATGACTTTTGGAAGGTCGTGCCTCTGGTGTTGACTTGTGAGTTACGCACGATCTTCTCGAGGATGATATTAAAAAAGTCACATGACAGTGCGACGCCTTGTCTAAAACCTTTTTTGACATTGAAGTTCTCATAGAGTTAGTTACCGACCTTGACGGAGCAGCGAGAGTCCTCCATCGTCATTCTACACAATTTGACGAGTTTGGTAGAAATGCCAAAACTAGATATGGCACTGTTGAACTCATCTCTATGCACATTGTCATATGCGGACTAGACAAAAAGGTGGTGACTGTCGATATGCACTTCTTGAATCTTTGTTAGGATCAGCCGTAATGTGAAGATCTGGTCTATCGTGGACTTTCCTGGTCTGAAGCCACAGTGATAGGGACCTAACAGGTTGTGAACAAACGGTTTCAGACGCTCACACAATACGGCAGAGAGGATCTTGTATGCGATGTTAAGAAGGCTGATTCCTCGGTGATTGGCGTAGTTAAAGGAATCTCCTCTTTTATGGACCGGTCGAAACGCTGACATTCCTCTCATCGGGCATTCTCTCCTCCGACCAATATGTAACCTTACATAAATATGCGTATGTGAAATTGGCTGTCATGTATTCTGTCTGTCATGGACAAAGCTTAGCAAAAAGCAAAGAGCTCAGCTTGAGTTCCATACACACTAGAAATGGTAACAGTGTTCTTTGGTATGGTGGAGAATACTTTTGACTATACTTTCTCAGACGCTATCCAAGCTCAAAACCTGCTAAGATCAAATTTCTAAATATAGCCCGTTTTGGGTCGCTCATAGGTTTCCTTTCTTTTGCAGACAACAACTTTCTGTTTCGTGAATCGCAAAGGAAAAATAAAGACGGAGTCGAGGGATCGTCGATCTACTTAAGTCATTCAAAAGCAAATTCAGAACTAGATCCTTTAACTAGAAACGGATTGTCGCTATCAACCGCCTTGACAACCTTAAAAATTTGATCCAATGACTGAAGATAAAGCATGACTAAGCGCTTAAGTTGTCCTAGTACTGGGCTTATGTTGTCCAAGTACCGGACAAAGCAGGATTAAGCTCTGTGGGTTGCAGCACTCTGTTGAGAGCTCAGCCCTACACTGAGCGGGATATGTCCCTTAGCCACTTGGTCTGCCTCAGTGCGGTGTAATACTTCAGACGGCAACAACTGTACTCCAACGGTCGAAACTGTACCCCAACGGTCCTAACTGCATTCCAGCGGCCACAAGTGTACTCCAACTCCTTTAGGCGGAAACCGACAGAAGTTTTAACGGCGACTGGCTTACCAAATTGGAGAAATTTTGCCTTTAATAGAACTATAAATAACAGTCAAATTCTCCAACACCCATAGCCACCTTAGCATTAAATGAACCCTGGTTGCATCAGTCGATCCAATAGAAAAATTTAGTGTCACAGATATAATTTTTGAATCGAGTAAGTGTAAGTCATCTAAAATTAATTAACTCACATGGAGTCGAAAAAGTTACTACTTTCTGAAAATTGGATGGGTTCAGTTCACATTTCTCTAGGAATGCATGGCAAAATGATGACCAATTGAACTCGACATCAAGATACATCAAGTCATCAAGATACAATACATCAAGGACAACCTGTATGACCGGTTTAAATAGAAAATAACCCCAAACAAATATTGGGCTAAATGGCCACCGAAGTGTTAAATCTTCTTTCGCTGGGACTTTTATCGTGGAGTTCTATCGGGGTAGGTTCGCCCAAAATAAGTTTACTCTCAATGCGAACCTAGCCCGTGCTAATCAAACTGAATCATGTCACGGAGGCATTATAATTGTGATGCATGTAATAAGCGCATCACCAAAAAAAGCAGCACAGGCGTGTAAGCAGCTACAAGACTCTGTAAGTTCTCTGGCAGTGTAAGACAAAATTTGGGGCTGTCATCGAGAAGATCTACACTTGAATGATAAGACCTCTCCTCTCATATCGATCAGTTGGTTAATGTAATAAAGTTTAGTGCAAGTACGTGACCTTGGTGACAAAAAGGACGTGAACTTGGTGACAAGAAGTACGTGAACTTGGTGACAAGTTCACCAAGTTAAAAAAAAAACATTTGGCCTTGGCTTAAAAGTGTATTTCTCTGACATCCAAATCATGGAATTCGTAAGTAAGTTCATATTTTGAGCGGAACATCTTTTATCACTTACGGTGTATGGATATTGCGTCTGATACGAAGGCACCAATAATAAGTCAACATTGCTTGTGATCAGAATGTACTTACATTCTCACAGACGACTCAGAGATGATGGAGGAATCTGAAATCATGCCTTCGCAGAAAACTACAACAATAGAATTCACACTTCTTAAGATAACTTTTAGTTGGTTATTAAAGCGGAAACTTTTGATTCTTTGATTCTCTGGTAAGGATCCTAGCAATGCACATAGCTACAGACCCATAAGTCTACTCAACGGATGCAGCTTAATTTTGGAAAAGCTTATTAAAATGAAATTGGAGATATTTCTGAAAAATAGTCAACTTATCCTACAAGAACATTTCGGTTTTCGCGAGGGGCACAACACCTCTCATCAAGTCTTAAGAATTTGTTCAGAAATTAAAAAAAGCTTAAGTGAGAAGAAGTCAACAGGTCGTTGAAAAAGCATTCGATTCTGTCTGGCACAATGCTCTAATTTACAAGCTTATAAAGTATGGTTGTCCTGCATACTTAGCTAAGATAATCCAAAACTATTTGACAGACAGAAAATTCGTTGTTTCACTTAATGGCGTCACTTCATCCCTTAAAGTTGTGCCAGCTGGAGTTCCGCAAGGATCTGCGGTAGCACCAACTTTATTTAACATTTTTACCTGTGATATTCCTGTGATCCCAAACTGTAATGTAGCTCTATATGCTGACGACTTGGCCTTGTATACAGTTCATACCAATGCCTTTGTCATTACAAGCAACTTACAAAATGGAGTTCATACCTTTTATGAATATTTTAAGCATTGGAAAATCTAAATTAATGCTGAGATATGCCAATCAATCTTTTTTACCAGAAAAAAATCGTCTTGTCATTTTCCTTCAGCAAATCTAAAAATTAACAACTGTGATATACCATGGATTAATTCCGTTAAGTACCTTAGGGTGTACTTGGACCCGCAATTAACCTTCGGTACACACATACAAAACACATTAAGTAAAGTGAATATTGCCATACAAATGTTATACCCCATAATAAATTGGGACTCTGTGCTTAATCGTCAAAATAAATTGATATTGTTTAAGGTTGTTTTTCAAGCAATAATTACCTACGGCTCTTCAGTGTGGGGAAATTACGCAAAAACACATATCAAGAAGCTTCAGATTGCTCAAAACAAAGTTTTCAAAATGATGTTAAATCTTCCTTGGGATTCTTCTACTCTTAAGCTACATGAACAAACTGGTATACTTAAAGTCGCCAGAAGAATTGAAATTCTTAATGAGAACCTTTTTTCGAAATGTCGATCAGTTGAAAACTCACTAGCTGAAAATCTTGTCCAGTTTTCGAGTCTGAGTTTTCTAATCTCCAACAACAGCAAAAAATGACAATATCAACAAAAACACAGGCTCTACCACAAACAAGCTTAAAAAGCAGTCTGAGTGCTCCAGTGATGAGTTTCCCAACCTCAAACAATAGCAAGAAAATTGGCAACATCAACACTAACACGGGCTTCGTCACAAACAAGCTTTGGAAACAGTTGTTTCATTATTTTGTGTTCAATGTCTTCAGAACAAGAAGTTGATGTTAATACTGCCTTTAAACGAGCACTTCTTCACTTTGGGTATTTTTTAGAAGTGGATATTTTTTGTGCTTCAACTTTCTTTTGCCAAAAATATGCGAAATTCAGTTTTGTAACCTTTTCGAGAGAGAAGTTCTTCTCTCTTGCTCGACAATGACTCTGGTAAGCACGCCTCCAATGGCTGACTTCCTTCGTCTCATAGTGCTCCATTTACACACATTTCCAACTTTTCTTTGTATGACTAGAAACTCTTTCCTATTCCAAACAACTACAAGGTGGCACAATGTTGACAAACCCTTGTCGCATGAGAATAGCACAATCCACCCAAAAATTGTCAATTCTGAACTTTAAATATCGATTTCAGGTCTGCAGCCAAAATCCTTGTCCCCATAGGACCCCTTAAGTGACCTAGATGCAAACACCCTTCAAAGAAATCGTCCCTCGGAGAGGAGCTCATAAATAAATCAATTTGCCACTTCGATGAGACATTCCGATGCGATACAAGATGCATTTCATCGATTTATCGAATTCCTCCCTCAACGGGTTGTCCTTCCTCATCTGAGACCAGACTTTTCAATTTGCTGTACATGTACATCAAACTATTCACTGGAAACGACTCTGAACATGCTTAAATTTCGTGGAAATACACAGCACTCCCAGGCAGTCAAGAGACGTAAGAATCTGTTGAAACAACAAACTTGTTATTCCAAGAAAGTCTGTTGCACTTTGTACTCTCAAAATACGTTTCTCCTGCAGCTCAGGGACGGCAGAAAACTTTCGACTATCCTTCTAACTTTCATTCATCTGAGTCCTGCATTAAAAAAAGCAACGGAACCCCTTCCCTTTAAATCCCTCCGATTCAGTGGAGAGTTTGTGCTTACAAATTTGGAAATCGCGTGCTAACGTGTCTGCTAATGACTGAGAAACCGCTGCAAGACCACTCTCACTCCCACACTCCCCCTTCCTCACTCGTCCGCCAGTGAAATTGTACTCTTAAGGGATTTGCAAATTGGATTGGTGTTGGTTTATCTACAAGCAGCGCTCGCTTCCACAACTTACGTCGCCACACTGGGAGGTGGTTGGAAAAACAAAATCTTCCACCCACCCAACGGATCCAACTGTTGCCCTTTATGGTATTTACTTAACCGAATAAAGAATGCTACTCGTCGCATATATCATTAGTTCGACGGTTCTGTTCTCTCCCATTGTCTGCTGGAGATACTCTTCCGCACAAGGACAACACTGAATTGTTATGTTTTCTGAAAGAATGATAAATTGAAAAGGGCTTTCCGAAACACGCTGCTGCTTATGCGCGATATAGTGCGCACGACTGCAAGCGAGACGAACATCGTATCCTGCCATTTGGCGTGCCTCACTGAACGACGAGGTGGAACGTAAGTGAAAGGTTTTCGGTCTTTAAAGGAGGAGATTTAAGTGCTGGCCATGCATCATGTGAGGATTTGAAAATGTTGTTCCAAGAACAGAAAATTAACGAAAACACTTTCGGTACGGACTGACTCTCAAGAGGTCCTCTTGGGAGGTGTAATTGTTCAATTTTTATGATTTATAGATTGGATTTCAGTTGTTGCTGGGTGTGGAGAAGAGCTATGAGTGGAAGTGTCCTTCAATTAATAACGCTCTCAAGTCAATTTTCCTTTCTCAATAATCCCTTTGGAATGGAACCAATTTCGAAGCAATTGGGGCAGTCTTAGAACTTAATTACATTTAAAGTGCTTTTCTTGAAATACCTCTTCCTTTCGATTGGATGTCAAGGCAAGTCAAAGAAAGGGTCTTCTAGGTAGTGATGAAAACGAAAATTATTCACTGAAAAAATCAAGCAATGTCCTTATTTAGAAACAGAAACAGTGTCGTATCGAATTGGAGTCCTCTTTGCATCATCAATAAATTCAAAAGACATTGGTACAGTGAGCGAAAGAAACTTAGGAAAGTGACTTGGAATTACAAAACAATAACCCCTGCCTGAAAGATTGTTTCCATTGAGGAAATAGACATCATATGTAGGCGGTTCCAAAAGTCAAACGTCCAGAAACACAAGTTCTTTAACAAATCTTAAAAATAGTTTTCTTGGAATTTTTCACTGCAGGCAAGCATGGCAGTGATGGCAAGAACTTTATCTGGTAAGATATTTTAGAATTTTACTCAAAACAAGGGAACTCGATGCGTGGGACAGCAGACTATATGCCCGCCCTACCAATTGCCAATAGCGACAGACGAGATGCAAGCAGGCAAATCGTTCTGGTGCTATTCTTTTCCAAATGGAGCAACTTTAGCCGCAGCTCGTCATCAAAATTTGGTAGAAAGTGCTGTGTTCGTTTTGTCTTTCTATGCGTAGCCGACTTATATCACAAGTCTCAAAGAGCGGTGGCTTCTTGAGACTCAAACGCCGAAGGCCCAAGCTCTATTTTCCACGGCATCTCCTCTTTCCAGCTGCTGACAGCACTCAAGGGGAAAAATATGTCTAAGAAAAGGCTTCTCAAACTTTGCCGTTCGCAGTCGGCCGACAAAAACGTGACTGTACGTTCCTTCTACCGGCAATAGAACAGTAGCGTGCACAAGACCAGTAGTTGTTGAGCAAGATACCGGGTATACCCGTATGAAGTGAGCGTCATGATACAAATGTCTCTACAAGGAACATTTCCTGTGAACGAGCCCTTATTTTTTTTTTTTTGTTTGTTTGCTAAAACATCTGTCAAAAATATTTAGTATACATTAAGTCATTGAATAGACAACATCATAATTTTTCATCGGGTTAAAAAGTCGAATTTTGTACCAGAAAGTGATGATTTGTGGAAAGCATTAATTTTTTGTTTTCATTTGAAGAAAAGTGCTGCAGAGTCGCATCGAATGCTTGTCGAGGTATATGGTGGTCATGCTCTATCAGAAGCAACATGCAAAAGCCGGTTTCAACGGTTCAGAAATAATGATTTTGATGTGAGAAATGAAGAACGTGGAAGACCACCAAAAAAGTTTGAAGACTCCGAATTGCAAACAATATTGAATGGAGATGACACTTTGGGTCAAAAGCAAATGGCAGCAATGTTAACTGTTGCACTACAAACAATTTCTGACCGTTTAAAAGTTATGGGAAAGATCCAAAAAAAGTGAAAAATGGGTGCCACATGAATTGAATGAAAGACAGCAGCACTTTGGTTCTTACGAGGAGGTCGAAAATTAGGTGTCTGATTGGTTTGCTTTTGTCTGCTACTTCTAATCCTATTCATTCTTCGCTGATGACAGTACCCTCAGCTTTTCATATTCGTTCCTTGGCTCACGTCCCTCCACTTCGGCCTTAGACTCGGAACGGCAGCGTATGTTAAGCACATTAAATTCCGACCTTGACAGCATAATCGATTGGGGAAATAAGAATAGAGTGGAATTTAATGCTTCCAAAACATAGTGCTGTCTACTGTCGTTAAAGCGATCGCAAAATAATCAGCCGTTATCCATGAACGGCATTTGCGTTGTTGAAACCGAAAGACTTTCCATCCTCGGTATGTGTATCAACCCAACAATTAGTTGGAACGATCACATATTTGAGGTCGCCAAAAATGCTGCGAAATGTCTAGGTTTCCTTAAACGATGCAAGAAGTACTTCACCCCCTCTGATCAGGCTACAATATACAAACTTGAGTATAACGCTCCTATCTGGTCAGGTGCTTCTAAGACCTCCCTGCACCTGCTGGATAGAATTCAAAAGCGAGCGATAAAACTTATAGGTGACAGTAATATTGCGAAGTCGATTGACTCGTTAGAACACCGACGTAATGTCGCGTCATTGTCACTTTTTTACCGCTATTTCAACAAGAAATGCTCAGACGAATTAGCCAGTTGCATTCTTCCCCTTCAAGAATTCACCCGCAATACACGCCTCGCCAGGAATGCCCATCAATTCACCCTCAAGCCCTCTTTCGGACGTACAGTCAAATTCAGAGACTCGTTCTTTAGCCGCACTACACGAATCTGGAATGCTCTTCCCAGCTCGATTTTTCCTCCTCATTACAATCCACAGGCATTTAAAACCAATGTGCATCGGTACCTCCTCTCCCTCTCTTCCTCTATACCTTCGGCCCGTGCTGTGACTTGATCCGGTCACTTAAGGGTACTCGCAACCCCTTTTGCACGCGTCAATTATAAAAAAAAAAAAAAAAAAGACGAACAATTTTATTGGCGTGGTATTCACAAATTGCCAGAAAGGTGGCCAAATTTGTAGAAAACAATGGCCAATACTTTGAACAAAATGTTCTTACTTTCCCATTAATAATTAGTGTTTTATTTTCAAACAAAAATGCTCAGTTCATACTGGTATATTTGGCAAATGCAGTAAGTGCTGAGGGTGTGGACACCTCATTTACCACAAGCCAGGCCCAAGTTCTCCTGTGCAATGTTGCGTCATCCAATATCACTTTGGTGACAAACAGAACGGGTTTCTCCTTCCTTGGACTACGTTTCCCCGGTGAAGTCCATTTTTGTAACCTCTGGATTGATGTATCATCAACGAAATCATACAAAAACTTCTTCAGTCATTGCTTGAGTATCGTCAGAGCTCTACAGTGGTCTCACGAGTGTTTCTCAAAATTATTCAGACTTTTCTTAAGTCCAAAATTTTAACGTAGCTGGTAGCGAATATTAATTTCAATTCAGGTTTAAAGACTCGGGATAACAGAGAGGAACTATAAAAATCATCAGAGACATTACTTTTAAGAAGCCATTTTCCCAATTCATGTTGTAGTAAGTAAATTACACTTCAAAGTGATAAGGATTCTAGTGAAATTGTGTACTTTAATCTTTACCCTTCCAGCAAGGTTCCCAATAGAGTTAACTACAGTGGTAGGTATTTGAACTCACATGCCAATGTCGCCAGGTTCAACTCCAAGGCAAAACTTTTTGAAAGCTTTCAAGTTGAGCTGACAAAAGTCAAAAAATTTTTTTCGTCTATTAAAGCGTCTTAGAAAATTTCGTTGTTGAGAATCAGCAACAGGCTGCAAGTCCACTTTCCCTTTGTAAAACGCACAGCATGTATGGACTATTATGGGATCAAGTGCAGTTGGTTCAACTGCTAATGGCTGGTACAATATGTGTTTATATACCGTTTTCGCACCAAAGAAACAACTTTGACCACAACACCGAAGGATAAGTCTCTTAGCCGTTCAATCTAGTAACTGAATTCGGGTCTTAATGACCACTTCACAATTCTGCGGATCCTGGCAAGGTTTCATTGCACATTATTTGCTATCTCTTATTGCAGATTTATTGCATAACAGCTCTTTTGATGCTTTCGTCTTAAATAGATCCTTAATGCGGAAACCAAGGACATCAATAATGTAAGCATTTGTTGTAATTCAAACTTCTATATTCGGTATAAACTTCTGAGTGCAATTTCCTCTTCTTCGTTGTATGACACTACAGTCCGTTGTAGACCTGGAAATCAACTAACATGCCTCTCCAGCTAGAACGATCTCTCACCAGCTACCTCCAACTCCATGTTAGGTGAGGTACTTCTGTACTTCTGATTGATATTTCACGTCTGTGGGTATAGTCCTCAGTTCATAAGGTTAGGTTTGAGTGGACGGTTAGCAGTGAAGGAATCTCAATTAGGCCGCACATCGAGTCATTTGGACCACGCACAGATGTTGTAGTCCCTTGATAATGAGCAACCTGTTGAAAGTAAAATTTGATTGATAGGAACGTACCACCTGCAGGTGTTGTACATTACCACAGACGCGCACATTATTTGACAAGTCATCGTCATCATTCGATATTTGAATTCAGTATTACGCTGAATATCTTTCCTTCTAAAAGTATAAAAAGGATACAGTAACGAATGGGCCCGTTTCGCAGTGGGTAGAGTGCGACGCTCACACGCCGAAGATGTAACTTTGATTCCCAAATGAATACCTCGAATTTTTTACGGCACCACCTTTTTCGAGCTGCTGACAACACTCTAAGAGCATTAATTGTCTAAGAAATAACTTCTCAAACTTCACCGTTTGGAGTCGGCGAAAAACTGTAGATCCCTTCTACTCGTGAGAGAACAGTAGCGAGCACAACATGAGTAGTTGATGAGCAAGCTAGGCCCTGGTTCCCCTGTGGACTCTAGCGCCACCCAATTATTATTATAAATGAATCGCGTGGACAACTTCATATCAAACCACACCACACCAAATCCTGCATCAATTTTGACGAAATTGGTGTTAAAGTCAGTGATAAGGAGTTTCAACAACAATGTTCTAACCACAAGTGTCTTTGCTTCTGTGCTAGGTTGGAGTTGCTAGCCATCCAGGTTGAAGAGAAAGAAGCTGACCAAACCTCTATAATAGTGACCAAATGACGGTGGGTAATTTTAAGTCCATGTCCAGTACATATGGAAGGCTACAGTTGCTCAGGATGACACACTTTGCGGATAATTAAAAGTAGAAGTAAGCGACTTAAGCTTGGTGTGCAAAACGCTGCACAATAAGATCCTTCTTTGTTAAACGTTTTTTCTAGTGTGTTGCATTCAGTTTGTCACTGAGGTGGTGGGCACAATAAAGACAATTGTTAGCAAATACTGGCTCTTCATCAGCTCACTTCAAAATTTTCAAATTTTCCACACCACCGACGGCTGGAGTGTGGGTAGGGTGCGACGCTCACTCGAAGAAGGTCCAGGTTCCAGCTCATTCCAGCTGAGCACCTCTTTCGAGCTGCTAACAATACTCAATGCTCCAGTTGATGTGACTGGATTTATGAATCACATGATTCAAAATCACATCCGTATCACTATTTATAGTGTCAACGAAATCACTGATGGGGAAAAGACCATCTACGGATGGCGGCTAACAGTCTTTGAGGGAACCTGACTGGTAGTGACAGCTTGACCAGAGGCTATATTCTGGTGCCACGGGAGGTCAAGGGCCCCTGGAACTTCGGTTTCAGCCTGACCGTGCGGTAGGCCCCCTTGTGGGAGTATGGTGGTGGCTGTGGTTTATCACCAAACATAGCGGGTAGAGTCGAGGATAGTGTACTGTGCTGACTTGTCTAGCCCATTGTTTAAGCAAAACTAGGCAAGTCGGTTAGGGGACTATCCCTTCTCAGTGTGCAGTTGCATTCTCAACCGGGCGCTGCGACCCAGAGAGCGGAAGAGGTTTTAGAAAGGCTTCGCATCAAACCAAGGTGGGGTAATTGCCCCTCAAGCATGATCTCAGTTTGGTACTTAGGTAACTAAGGCGTCTAGTCTTGCGTTACTTACAACTCTTGGGAAAAAGGTTCCCCGTGATATAAGCCGTTAAGGCAGGTGGTCACGTAAAACAAAATCCCACTCAATGAATAAAAGTTAAAAAAAAGCTTCTCAAACTTCGCCGTTCGGAGTCGGCAAAAAACTGTGGTTCGCTTCCACTCGTGAAAGAACAGAAGCGCGCACAACACGAGTAGTTGATGAGCAATCTAGGTTCGTTAAAAGCCGTCTTAGTGAATCGGAGCCACATCCCCTTGTCTCCGATGGCGTTCCCTGAACAAATACTCAAATTTGCGACAAACCAGAGCTCAAATAAATTTCCGTGTGCAAAGCAACCGTCCTTCCAACATTCAACTCACACGCAAAAGGAATCTAAAATTAATCCCTCAAATCACATGCTCTCACTCAAAACCAACCGAAATCGAAAAGACCCACAAAAACAAGCAACTTTCACTAATCACCTTAGCACATGCTCGCCAAGCAAACGCCAGGAAATCACTTTATTGTTGCGTTTAATTTCTCTTATGAGCTTCTGCATATTTTTCATGAGAAAATCCATTTCCCATTACACACCTGTTGCATAATTCGCACACAAACCCCCACTCGCACTCCCCACACACAGGACACAGTACTGAGTCCTTCTTCGAACACCTGGCGCATCGCCCCGCAATATACGGGGAAAATTTCAAATGCAAATTACACCACTCCAAGACACCGCTAGTCATTCGGCCACCGCCCCCTCCCCCACCGTCGCCGTTCTCCATTTCACCCTCCGGACACTTCGATTCAATTTCAGACTGTTGTAATCCCCCAGCAGATTACAGCGCATTTGCTCCACCCATTATGTAAGATCATGCTCTAATATAATTCCCATCGCAGCCTGGCGCACAGCTCCCGCGGAGGGGAAAAAATGAAAAGGTAAACGAAACGAAAGGATATGTTGCGATAATTATGTGCAAAGTACTTTTGAATCGACGTACACACACGTGGGAGATTATCCACTCCAGTTTTCTTCTGGTCCCATGCGTCGTCTAGCGAGTGGGGACGCTTTCGGGAGGACTCTTGAATGCTGTAAGTTGATTGGGGGGAAAATCACGCAAATGGATATTCAATTTCGGTTTGTGATCCTTTATGAGATGATTTTAGGTCGGAGTGGGAAGAAAAGATTTTATTTTTGAATAGAGGGGTGAAATTTTGAAAGCGTTACAAGGTCGATTTTGGTGAGTTTTGTGGTGCGGTCAGTCAACTTGAACAATTGTAATCATCG
This sequence comes from Eristalinus aeneus, assembly GCA_955652365.1. Classification (NCBI taxonomy): domain Eukaryota; kingdom Metazoa; phylum Arthropoda; class Insecta; order Diptera; family Syrphidae; genus Eristalinus; species Eristalinus aeneus. Next base: position 6,670,394 of record OY019131.1, on the reverse strand, counting down.
GTTTATTTCTTTAGAAACTGTACATATCTTGCCTTTGAGAGTAGTTTTATGTCACTTTATTTAAAGGACATGTGATAGTTCCACTCTGACTCAAGCATCTTAGAAAAAAAGGCAAACGACCAAAACGATGTGCAACCTTAGGAGAGGAACCTAAACATCAAAAAATATTTTAAATTGAGTATGCTAAGCACCGGATAAGACGAAGCAGACTGATGGCTTCTGCCTATGAATGATCAGTTAAACAGCATGGAACCTAGATTTGGAGGAAGAGACGAAAGAAACGTAAGATTGAAAATTGGTCTTCAAAGCTTGTATATTGCACCTATGGTAAAAGAAGAATCTTTCGACAAAAGGCAAGGTCCGCCAAACGTGAAAAGAATGCCCAAAGATTCGGCGAGTGCTGTGGTGTAACTTTTTTATGAAACAAGGCAACTAAAAAACGAATTCGAGGGGCGTTTCTTTCAAAAGCGATAAAAGAAGAATAAACGCAAGTTATAATAATAATTGTTGGCGCTACAGTCCAAAGGGAGACCAGGGCCTAGCTTGCTCATCAACTACTCGTGTTGTACGCGCTACTGTACTCCCACGAGTAGATAAACGCAAGTTACGGCGACCAAATCTCAAGGCTGAATTTAGCTCTAAGCCCAACAACACCTTTTGCCTGGCCAGAGCGCAATGCTGCGTCGTTCACCGGCTCTAAGCTGAGTATTTATCTGTCCTTTAAAGATCCAGGTGATGTGATTGGATTTTATAAATCACATTATTCAAAAATTACATCCGTAACACTATTTATAGTGTCAACGGAAACACAGATGGAGAAAAGTCATTCTTGTGGCTGGATGGCGGCTTACAGATTCAGGTTTCTAAAGAGACTGACTGGAAGTGACACCTTGGCTAAAGGCTATATTCTCGTACCACGGGAGGTCAGGGGCCCCTGGAACTTCAGTTTCAGCCTGACCAAGTGGAAGGCCCCCTTGTTGGAGTATCGTGGTGGCTGTGGTTTACCACCCAATATCGCGGGCAGCCTCGAGGTTTGTGTACTGTGCTGACTTGTCTAGTAGCTTGTTAGAGGACTATCTCGGTTCAGTGTGTACTTGCATTATCAACCGGGCGCTGCACCCCAGAGAGCGGAAAAGGTTTTAGGAAGGCCTCGCATCAAACCAGGACGGAGTGATTATCCGTCAAGCATGACTTCAATTTGGTACTTGGGTAACTGAGGTGTGTAGTTTTGCGTTATCTACGATGCGTGGGAAAATGGACCCCGTGACATGAGCCGTAAAGGCAGATGATCACGTAAGACCAAGTCCTACATCTGTCTTTTCAAGATAACAGCTTTTACATGACAAACGTTAGGGAGAAGTTTTTGAAAAATTTATATTCTATTTTTAAAAGCTGAGCACGTGCGAGTTATATCCACTCGTTTATGGTAGCGTTCTTCTGTTTCTAAAGAACAGATAAGCGGAACTATAACCAAGCTTTCGATAAAATTAAAAATACTAAATACCATATACGGTATACCCGTATAAGCTGAGCGTCAGGATACAAATGTCTCGATAGGGCACATTTGAACGAGCCCTTCTTTTTTTTTTTGTCTGTTTGCTATGACATCTGTGAAAAATATTTAGTATACATCAACTCATTGAACAGACAACATCATATTTTGTATCGTGTTAAAAATGTCGAATTTTGTAACAGAAAGTGATGATTTGCCGAAAGCTTTCATTTTTTGTTTTCATTTGAAGAAAAGTGCTGCAGTCGAGGCATTTGGTGATCATGCTCTATCAGAAGCAATATGCGAAAGATGGTTTCAAAGGTTCAGAAATAATGCTTTTGATGTGAGAAATGAAGAACGTGGAAGACCACCAAAAAAATTGAAGACGCCGAATCGCAAACGATATTGGATGGAGATGACACTTTGAGTCAAAAAAAAAATGGCAGCAATGTTAAATGTTGCAGAACAAACAACTTCTGACCGTTTAGAAGCTATGGGAAAGATCCAAAAGTGTGGAAAATGAATTGAATGAAAGCCAGATGGAAAACCGAAAAAATACTTGTGAAATTTTGCTTTAAAGACACGAAAGAAAATCGGTTTTGCATCGGATTGTTACTGGCGATGAAAAATGGATTTATTTTAAGAATCCTTAATGGAAAAAATCATGGGTTAATCTGAGAAAACCATCAACATCGACTGCCAGACACCAGATCGATTCGGCAAGAAGACAATGCTGTGTGTTTGGTGGGACCAGAAAGGTGTGCTGTACCACGAGCTCCTTAAACCTGATGAAACCGTTAGTACTGATCGCTACCGAAAACAAGTGATCAATTTGAACCATGCATTGAGCGAGAAACGAACAGAATGGGCCAGAAGATACGGCAAGGTTATTTTGCTCCATGAGAATGCACATGAACACAAAGCAAAACCAGTTCATGATACAATCAAAACACTTGGCTTGGAGCAACTACTCCACCCGCCGTATTTATCTGACTTGGCTTCTTCCGACTACCCTTTGTTTTCATCGATGGGACAAGCATTGGCTGAGCAGCACGATTTCTACGAGGACGTCGAAAATTGGGTATCTGATTGGTTTGCTTTAAAATAGGAACAATTTTATTGGCGTGGTATTCACAAATCGCCAGAAAGGTGGTCCAAATATGTAGAAAATAATGGTAAATACTTTGAATAAAATGTTTTTACTTTCCCATTAATAATTAGGGAGACACGTGTTTCATAATTTTGTTTTCACTTCTTACTCGCAATCAGTCTTGTAACTTTAACCTGTAGTGTGCACATTCGCTATATCACGATTTTCCAGACTCTTTCTGCGGAGCAGGAGAGCAACAAAATCCAGAAACGGAGATGTCACAAAATAATTTGACGGCGAGTAAGTTTAAACAAAACAAATAATTTCACAATCCTGAAATAAAACAGTTCTTGAAATACCTAAAATCTTGAAAACCATGCAGACCAAAATCCTGAAAAGAAATGTTTCAGCGGACTTCGCATGCAATGGCTTGCTTAGGATCGTTGAAGTTCCTCTAGTAGTGTTTTTAAATTGAATTGCTTTCACTCTCTGTCAGCGGAATAGGTGCGTTTTGGTATTTAAAACTTTTTCAAATTTTGTTGCTTTTGGACTTCCGATTTTGGGGATAAAATAAGCTTCAAAAACGCTTTGGAGAGGTATAGACCATGCAGTTCGTATTCAGTTTTTTCAGCTGCGACAGCTGGAACTTGAAGTTGACGACGGTCTTTCAAGAGGAACTGAGGAAGCAACAAGTTCTGACCGAAAGATGTTCGAAAATTTTACTTTCAGCTGCGATTACCAGCTGGAACTTGAAGTTGCCGACGATCTTTTAACAGCAACTGAGGAAGCAACAAGTTCTGACCTAAAACTGTCCGAAATTTTTTTTTCGATAAAAGCCACCAATACTCTTTTATTCCATAAAGTGGTACATGTCATAAACAGGAAGTAAGTAAGAACACTTTGAAGCCCTGGTTTACAGTAGAAGTGCTTAATTGACGAAAGGATCAATTGAGTACTTGGCTCACATCCTCGGCAGTTTGTAAATTCATTTCACTGGCGAACACAACACTGTCTGGGCAGCAAATGTCTTTTCGGGCATCCCAAAATACCCACGTTAGTCAACTGTGCAAATATTAGAATGCGAAATCAGAACCTCACCTTTCTGTCACCACTCTTGAGTAGTGACAGGTAGCGCTTATCTTAAGCAACCTACATCGACTGACGACGCGGTTTAATATGTGCAGCCACTAGCACGCCTCTGTCATTTGAAAATTTAATTCTCCTGCAGATTGCTTGATGCTCATGAACATCGGATAAATCCGCGTCTAACATCCAACGTGGGATGGAAGGCATTCCGTGGATGTTGTGATGAAATGTCTAGTAACGCCAAAAAGAGACGCTTGCTGTGTCTATTAAATAGAAATAAATGATCGTTCCTTTAAAAGGAATTTAAGGTGCATGAGTTATCTGCTGACAGTGGGAGTAATTATATTCGCGTACGGCATTTACGTGACTTGAAAACCAATTCGGGCGTTGGGGAAACGCTTAAGACCTGAATTTCGGTAGGTGGGAGCAATTGAAAGTTGCCTTCAAGATGGTGTAATGTGTTATTTTGTTTTTATGCATAGATTCCAATATCTTGAGACTTTTGCTTAATTTTGCGCACAAACTGGGATGCGACAAAAAGTTGTGTAATTCTGGTTTTCCGAATTATATGAAGAATATCTGGTACACTGCAAATACCTCCCTTAAGTCTTTCTGTCTCTTAAATTTTACATACGTTACATACGTATCTCGCAATGCTATACATAATTTGAAAGGTCTTGAAATAACCTACAAAACGACGCTATGCATGATTCGTTTGGATAATGCGTTCAACAGTTTTAGACGTTTAAACCTGGAGTTCACAAACGCCGAAATTCGCGCCATTTTAAAGTTTTCCTTCATTAAAGGCAAATCCTCTAGAGAAACATTCCTTGAGATTAATGATGTTTTGGGGATGGTACTCTATCACTTCGAACCGTGGGGGAATGGTTTCGACGAATCAGAGCCGGTGATAACGACACCATGTATAAACCAGCCGGCGGAAGACCTGTGACGACGTATACCGATCGAATCATGGAAATCATCGAGTTAGGCCGGCATGTGGCATATCGTGACATCGCCCAGGAGATGGGAGTTAGTCACCAAACCATTTTAAGCCAGCTGTAGAAGGCTGGATGCAAAAAATAGATTGATGTTAGGGTGCGGCATTATTTGACGCAAAAAAACCGAATCAATGGCTGCGATATGCTGCTGAAACGGCAAGAACTCGACCCATTTTTGAAGCGGATGGTGACTGGTGATGAAAGATGGATCACAAACGATAATATCAAGCGAAAACGGTCGTGGTTGAAGGCCGGTGAATCGTCCCAAACAGTGGCCAAACCGGGATTGACGGCCAAGAAGGTTTGACCGTGTGTTTGGTGGGTTTGGAAGGAATTCATAAGCTATGAGCTGCTCCCATATGGCCAGACTCTTAACTCTACTATCTACTGCAAACAACTGGACCACTTGAAGCAGGCGATCGACCACAAGCGTCCAGAATTGGCCAACAAGAAGGGTATAGTGTTGTACTAGGACAACGCCAGACCACACATTTGGTTGATGACTCGTCAGAAGCTACGGAATACTCCGATGGGAGGTTTTATCGCACTCACCATATAGCCTTGACATATCGCCAGGTGATTGCCACCTGCTTCTGTTCATGGCGAACGCACTTGGTGGTGTGGAGTTGAACTCAGAAGGAGTTTGCGAAAAGTGGCTGTCCGAGTTCTTCGCAAATAAGGATAGGGGTATTATGAAGTTCACTGTAACACTTTTCACATACCATTGAATGAAGAGCAAAAAAGCGGAAGGGATATTTAACAACCTTATACAATCTTCTTCTAAATTTACGCTTTAGTGGGTAAAAAAAGTCCGTCCCATAGGCAGGCAGTCAGTCGAATTCACTTCTATAGGACACTATTGCCCCAAGTCCTACGTTCACTTGTGCTCATTCACTGTTAATACTCCTCCTGTCCATAATTTATACATACACAACAAGAAACACAAATGCAATTTGCATAACTGAAAAGTCTTCCTCACATCACCACGTGAGTGTGCAGCCTTCGGTGGAATGGAAAGCTCTGTCAACAAGCAGATTAAATTGCTGACAGAAATCGTATAGACTGTGTTGTCACATTTGTCCAGACCGCTTCACAATCCTCAAATAAGCAAGGCCACAGCTTAGCCAGACAAATGTCGGATCTCATTAGCGCCGGATTTGTTTTAAAGAACAGGATCCACTTTTGGATTCACAATTTCATTCACTCTCCCCGGATTAACTCAGCACCGAGAGCAGCACTTAAACTGATTGCAAATTCCTCACCCGGACGTCATGCACAGATGTGTTGCATAACAATATACCCTCCACCCCACACCACTCAAAACCATCCATTTACACTCCACACTCGTGCAGGCAAAAGCCATCCATGTGAGAGCTCAGGAATAGCATCTAAATTCTTGAAAAAGTTGAAAACAGAAAAGGAACGCTCGCAATATCCGGTAATTCTTTAATGGCTTCTCGGGATGCACTCACATCCTCCATTTGTTCTCTGCAACCGCCTTACTTCCTTCGTAACCATTAACAAGCCAGCAACACTAACCCAGATGTAACCGAGACCATGCCGTAAAATTTAAGTAAAATCACCCAGGCAGGCATGCCGCTTCTCAGAGCGAGTGTAATCTGAATGACTGCAATCCTCGAGGCGCGCTGCAGAGCAAAAATTCCCAACAATCATAAACTAAAATGTGAGCATGGTTAAGGTGGCTGGGACAGCTGGAATGGTGGTAAAAAAGCCCCCGCAAGACAAAGTATTCCATTCATTTTTGAGTCATAAAAATATATCTCGGCAGCGTCTTGCCGAGCTGTGCGGACGCCGAGATAAAGAGCCACACACTCATCTTTTAGCCCCTGGATATCAATCACTGGATTATCCTTCACGCAGCGGCTCCCGACAGTAGCAATTCGTTTTCGACACACGAGTGTCTATTGGTATGGAATGGGAATGTCCACGGACCTAGTTCGCAGTGCGGCCTAAGACTATCCGATTTGTTGTGCGATGCGTGGCCAGTGAATAGAGTAATTGAAAAAGGTCCTCTCCGACGTCAGCAAAATGTTCGCCGTTCCTGTTCCTTTAAGACCTTCCAAATTGGGGAAAATTGTAATTTTAAAGAAAACTAGGAAATAGACGATTGAATGTGGCCTTTCTTTTGTTCGAATTTCCCCTTCCCACCGTCGTCGTTCGTCGGGGTCGGGATGATGTCATAGCTTCCATCAACGTATTTTCAACCCGTTCAATTTGTGCCCCAAACTCCCACCCCCGCTGCAACAGGTCGATGGGCTGCCCAGCGGGGTGGCGAGCTTAATCGTAAATCTCCCCAAAAACGACTCTCCGCTCCGGCTCACTGACACAAACAACAACAGGCGACTGCAATGAACGATTCTTGGGGTTTTTGGTGAAACAATTTCATCTATGTCCGGCACATAATCGACACATTAATGCACTGGATTATGAGGACACATGCTGGTGGCGCCCAGGTTGGCATGCCAGCCAGCCACACACTTGAATTTCACTTTCTTACACTGATTTCTGCTTTCCACTAATTTCTCACAATCAATTTTATTCCTTTTTTTTTCTGGGAGACGGTATCAGGACTGCCCGCAGCACAACCCGTTCGCCCGCATTCGGTCCCTTGAAGGACAACAGAAAAACAGAAACGAACGTTCTAACGAAAAAATGTGTATTACTCGTTACTCGTTTAATTTGCCTTGGAAAGCGATGCAACAGCAAGAAAATCGAGTCTCCCGGCGGCGTGCTGAAGCGTAAACAACCCCAACAGACTGACACCGTATGCCGTCGACCAAAAGTCTTTGATCCTGGCAGAAGAACTAAACCATGAAAACCGACAGAGAGTCAATCTGTGTGCCTGCCACCGCACGCACACTTACACGCACGCACCCACACTGCGAGACATATGGCCCCAACTGTGCAAGGGCTCTCAACTCAATCACACGCGGAAGGGGCTCCGCTGTCTGCTGGGTTGACTAATGTCGAAAGCATGCAAAGAGGAAACACCGAAAGGGAAGAACGACACGATAGCGTATCACAACAAAAACTTTCCTCGGAAATAAAGAAGTTTCCCTTTTGTGCTCTCAAAGTAGGAGGTACTCTCTGCTCCTCTCTCTACCTCTCTCTGTAGCTCTCTCATGGAAAATGTGAAAGTGTGGTGAAAGCTCTCGAAGGAAACAAAACATATAACAAGCGAGTGCTACGCCGTTTCAAGGGCGCCTTCAACGCCAACGGTTTTTAATCCCGCTACCTGCTATTGCTAAATCATCCTTTGGAAGCAGACGTCAGCGGCAAAAGTTTGACAATCCCTTTAACCAGTTGCATGTGCCCTCAACGGGACTTCCGTAGGAATGTCTAAAAATAGCTGTGGTGGGTGAGGGAAAGTGTGCTCGACCCTCAACTTGGAATGTAAATTCGATAAGTGTGGAAGGGAGTAGTCACATGATAAGAGACTCAGCTGTGTGTGATAAGGACCGGGGAGAGCAGACAGCTTTGTGGTTAATATCCATGTAATTCCGCTCTCCAAAGAGTACGAGTAACATTCACGTGCAACTTTGAAAGCTCATGCAAGTTATGAAAATTCCTTGTTTCTCTCATTGGGATGTTTTTCCTATAAAGGGATTTTTCGTAACTGAATTTTTGGGTGTCTGAAAGCTTTGATCATTTAAAGTAAACAACTGAGAAACCAGTCCTCTATAATGAGCTTTTTTAAATTTTTGTGTGTGGCATAGTCTTCTTTGAGAATGTACTGTCACTTGGGTTTGTGTCTTTGGTTATTTGGAAGTCAAAATTTTTCTGTGGGTTAAAATTTTATTTTCACTTGTGAATAAAGGGCGCCTATAAATTTCTGTTACTTTCGAAACAAATAATGTTTTGGTGGCTAAAAAAAATTATTATTTGCAGCAAAAGTGAAGTAGAAAAGAAATGAAATCTTGTGCGGGATGCATAGACATTTTGGACCGAATTGTGAACAGGATTTGCACTCATATCGAACTTCTCACAGCACTTTCGCCAATCAGATAACTTCACCTTCGTGGCATTGAGTTATATAGCATTGTTATTCGGTGTCTGTAAGCCATCAGACGGCCAGATGCATATCACCAAATGGAGGAATTGAACATCTACTTAGAGTCGGCTAAAAATTAACTAAGTAACTAGACTAGTGACAATGAAACAGCAACAAGCAATGTTATTAATTCAAGCTGTTGTATAGTATAGCGGTATGAATTGAGCCGTTTTTTTCTTTTTTGAAAATAAAACACTAATTATTAATTGGAAAGTAAAAACACTTTATTCAAAGTATTGGTCATTGTTTTCTACACATTTTGACCACCTTTCTGGCAATTTGTGGATACCACGCCAATAAAATTGTTCGTTTTTTAAAGCAAACCAATCAGACACCCAATTTTCGACCTCCTCATAGGAATCAAAGTGCTGCTCAGCCAATGCGTGGCCCATCGATGAAAACAAATGGTAATCGGAAGGAGCCAAGTCTGGTGACTACGGCGGATGGGGTAGCTGCTCCCAGCCAAGTGTTTTGATTGAATCCTGAACCGGCTTTGCTTTATGTTCATGTGCATTGTCATGGAACAAAATTAACTTGCCGTATCTTCAGGCCCATTCTGTTCGTTTCTCGCTCAATGCATGGTTCAAATTGATCATTTGTTGTCGGTAGCGATCACCTGGTTTCACCAGGTTTTAGGAGCTCCTGGTACAGCACACTTTTCTGGTCCCACCAAACACACAGCATTGTCTTCTTGCCGAATCGATCTCGGTCCCAGATTAACCCATGATTTGTTCCGTTTAGGATTCTTAAAATAAATCCATTTTTCATCGCCAGTAACAATCCGATACAAAACCTATTTTCTTTCGTGCCTTTGAAGCAAAATTTCACAAGTGTTTTGTCGGTTTTCCATCTGTCTTTCATTTAATTCATGTGCCACCCATTTTCCACACTTTTGGATCTTTCCCATAGCTTTTAAACGGTCAGAAATTGTTTGTTGTGCAACATTTAACATTGCTGCCATTCGCTTTTGACTCAAAGTGTCATCTCCATCCAATATCGTTTGCAATTCGGCGTCTTCAAACTTTTTTGGTGGTCTTCCACGTTCTTCATTTCTCACACCAAAATCATTATTTCTGAACCGTTGAAACCATCTTTTGCATGTTGCTTCTGACAGAGCATGATCACCATATGCCTCGACAAGCATTCGATGCGACTCTGCAGCACTTTTCTTCAAATGAAAACAAAAAATTAATGCTTTCCACAAATCATCACTTTCTGTTACAAAATTCGACATTTTTAAGACGATGAAAAAATATGATATTGTCTGCTCAACGACCTGATATATACTAAAAATTTTTCACAGATGTCATAGCAAACAAAAAAAAAAAAAAAAAATATTTATTGTACATTTCAGCACTCATGGCATTTGTGCCGCAGTGGCGTAGTGTGTAAAGTTCACGATCGATTCCTGGACTGAACATCTCCCATTTTCTTACAGCACCAACTCTGTTAAGCCGCTAATAACTGTCTATGTAAAAGATTCTATAACTTTGCCATTCGGAGTAGCTAATTAAGTTAATGCCTCATCTCTTTGTGACAATAGCTGATAACTGGTCCTGATCGCTTTGGAATAAGTGATTGTGTTACGACGTGGACGGATAACCTAAGAGTCCAAAGAGCAGAAAATCCAATCTAATTCAGAGAAGGTGTTTTTTTTTTCTTAATACCAAACATACGAGTCACACTTACACAATGAGGGTTTTGAGTGTTTTTTGTTTCTTTTTTTTCAATTTTTGATGCACACTCAAACATTGAAGATTTCGAGTGTTTTTTGTTTCTTTTTTTCAATTTTTGATGCAACCGAAATAAGTATTGCAATGACGCCTTTCAGTCCATGCATGTAGCCGTATAAGACTACGAAAAAAAATACATTCAAAAAAAATCTGACGCAGTGTTTTTCTTCCTTCTGAAATTACCTCTCGTAAATTAAGACGAAATAAAGATGAGATCAAGGATAAACGCGTGCTCTTCAACGGCTTGATCTTCCTTCTTCCGATTTATGATTCTATGCCCAGGTGTTATGATAAGAGAGGTTTGAGATTAATTGAACACTTTTCAAGCTTACCAGTTCAGTATTCATTTAACATTTGATTGTAAGGATTCACAAAGTGAAAACGCTAAAGAAAATAATCAACTTTTATAAAGGAAGACCTTTAAAGACCTTTAAAATCATTCTTTTCTGTCATTATATCTTCTCCAAGATACTTCTACGTTCCTCTTACTTCGAAGGGTACAATCATTCGGTGTGCGCAAGATGGTGCACCTGTCGTTTTAGAGCCCTGGTATGAGTAAAGCCAACGGGAGGATAAGCGATAGGGGACTTCAATTTGGGTTATAAAACAACTTCTTTTACTGCTTCACAACCATAAACACAAGATACTGCTTATGAAATGCTTTCCGTTCAAGAGTGGAGTTGTGATATAGTGGGCATAGTGAGACATTCATCCGCCGAAGATCCAGGTTCGACTCCGGCTGAATACCTCGAATTTTTCACGATACCACCTCTTTCGAGTTACTGACAACACTCAAAGAGTATAAAATGTCTAAGAAAGAAAAAAGTTTCTCAAACTTCGCCGTTCGAGTAGATGTGACTGTAGGTCACATCTACTCGTTTGAGAACGGTAACGCGCAAAAACGAGTAGGTGATATGGGAGCTAGATCTTGGCCCCTTGTAGACTGTCGCGCCGTCTGTTTATTATTATTATTCCGTCACGGCACCACCTCTTTCGAGCTGCTGACAACACTCAAAGAGTAATAACTGTCTAAGAAAGCTTCTCAAATTTCGCCATTCGGAGTCGGCAAAAAACTGTAGGTCTCTTATACTCGTGAGAGAACAGTAGCGCGCACAACACGAGTAGTTGATGAGCAAGCTAGGCCCTGGTCTCCCTTTGGACTGTAGCGCCAACTATTATTATTTTATTCCACCGAGGAAAGGTGCTGACAAAGGCCTGATAATGAGATTCATATATACAACTTATGTTTACTGTAATGAACACCGACTATGACTCTTCGTTGTTACAGTTTTTTCTGAAAAACTCCCGTTACTTGGATATAAGAGCCAATGACAGTTTGTTGAGCGAATACTTTTTGGAGGTTTGAATGGTAATCTTGGGAGTATTGTTGTAGTTTATTTTGTTATAGTTCCTGAAGTTGTTATTTTTTTTGTTTGATTTTACTCAGTATTACATACAGAATAAAAATATATACGTTCGACTACTTTACCTTTCATAGTTGGTTTTCTATGAATATTTTCCCTATCATATAGGTGTTTGAGCGAATACTTATTGGAGTCACTGTACACCTCCTTTCAATTACTGAATTTTTGTGGTAATCTACGAAAAATCGTTTAATTTATTTTCACTTTGACATGCGCAAAGACAATAAAGAATGGAGAGCCTAGAACGACTTTAGTTAATATCTAGTAGAACAAAATCTTTACAGAAATATCACGAAAGGTCAAATTGTGGTCACCAAATTATAAAGAAGCCCAAAGGCTAATGAAATTAATACGAAGGTTGCCTTTTATGTTTCGGGATTGGGCATTCTGACAACTGTCAGCTCCATCGTAAAGTTTGACATTTTTAAGGTTATACGTATATAGAACGTTTTGACATACGTGTGATATTTATATTGTTTACAGTAACTTAAAAGATTCTTCTCGCCCAAAAAATGGAATTAAATCGTGAAAATTTTCGTGCGATTTTTTTTTACAACTTTCGACGTGGATTAACTCAACAACAGTGCATCGATGAACTTAATGGAATTTTGGAGATGAAGCTCCATGTAGAAGCAGTGGTTATCGATGGCATGGTGAATTCAACCGAGGTCGTAGTTCACTCCAAGACAAATTTCGTGAAGGTCGTCCAAAATCAGCTATTGTTCCGGTAACCATTGATGCTGGGCGCCAACTGATATCGAAAGATCCTCATGTGATATATCGTGAGATTGAGACAATCTTCGGCATTAGTGGGACCAATATACATTCAATATTGCATGAACATTTGATCGGCAAAAAAATTTATTCGCGTTGGATCCCACACAATTTGTCAATCCCTCAAAAAAAGGCTCTTGTCGATTGGTCGAAAGAAATACTCCAGAAATACGATCGCCGTGCTTCGAAGCATGGTTATGACATCGTGAGAGATGATGAATCGTGGATTTACGCGTATGAGCCCGAAAGTAACCAGCAGTCGACTGAGGGCCAAGCTTGCTCATCAACAACTCATGTTGTGCGCGTTACTGTTCTCTCACGAGTGGATGGGACCTACAGTTTTTTGCCGACTCCGAACGGCGAAGTTTGAGAAGATTTCTTAGACAGTTATTACTCTCTGAGTGTTGTCAGTAGCTCGAAAGAGGTGTTGCCGTGAAAAATTCGAGGTGTTGAACCTAGACCCTTCGGCGTGTGAGCGTCGCACTCTACCCACTACGCCACGGCGACCACACTACTATAGAAATCTTTAGAGATTAATTTTGAAGACCCAAAACCATACCTTCACTTTCGTATCCACTGAGTTCTGAAAACACAATTGTTCTTATTGCAATTAGCCGTATATGCTCGATTCAGTAACGAGAACAATGCTGTTCTTTAAGTAGAATTCATTTGTGTGCATCGACGTTGAGATTGCGCAATTTTCAACTTTAGGGTCACGATGTGACGTTGCGTTAGTACTTTCCTACTTATGTGCTGCATAGTTGAAGCGAAGGCATTGCTCTCGTTCCTTCACCCACTTCTGTCCAGGTTGTCATTACATTGATTGCCTCTTTCAAATGTCAACTACACGAAATGATAGTTACGCCTCCGAGAGTCAAAGCTCTCCTCCATTCCTCACTAATCTTAGTCGTATTGTACTGAATTTTCAACCAAAAATAGTTTCCCAAGAATAGAAAAAAAAACACTCCACACCCTGCCAAGGAGTTTTCCGAGTTATCGCGCCAGCGGAAGGCAACCGCCTCCCACACTAACCCCTCTGAAGCAGCAAAGGCACTCAAAACAAAACTCCCATATCTAATTGGAGCGTTCACTGAAGCACGCAGGTGAGCGGTGTAGAGCAAACCACCAAAGAGCACTTCAACTGTGAATAGTTCAAAAGGACACGCAAGTAGAAAGAATTTGAATAACTTTCGCGAAGTTTGCCTTTCGTCCACCCCATTAACCTGCGGGTTGTTTCGCAGTGAACAACAAAAGACGGCACAGAGTTGGGGCACACTTCAGTTTGCGCATTCAGTTCCCTTCCAGTTGGTCCCGCGAGCTCAACTTCAACACGGTCTGCTCTTCGCATTCGGGTACTTTCAACAATTGTTAGTACTCACCCAGGCGCAGTCGTCCTTGAGGATACAGTGTCTTCCACCGAATTTGACGCATAATTGCGGAGATGGAGAGGCGTGAATTGTCCCCTAAGGCAGCGGAGAGAAAAAATTAAATCAGACACGCACATATGATCCGGTGGGTCTATTAAAATTTCACGAGGATGCTGATTAATTGAATTTTCATGAATAAGACATACCTCAGCAGTTTGCATGACAAATGAGCACTGGATAGAGAGCACTGCTCTGATGAAGGTCCTTATTCAAATTTAAACAGACGTCGAGCATTTTCCTGCTGCACAGCGCTCGTCGTCCCTCTGAATAGAGATGGCCGGAGGCGCTTAAAGACCCACGACTTGAAGACGTGGAGCGATGCAAGTAATTGTTGTTGCGGTACAAGGCGCTGGAATCCTCTGTGGATATCAGACATTCCTCGTTCTTGATTACTTTTTATGCTCGCTTCGGGTGAGGTTATGAGTGCAAATAGGGTATTTGCGTATTTCCTTTGTGTGTATGTGTGTGTATTTGTGCCCGATGCCTTTTAGGGATTTAACACAATCTTAGAGGCTATTAAGTCAGCTTTCATTGCTTTTTGAAAAAGCATAATGGTTTCTTGGAGCACCGCCGACCGACACGACTGGATGCTTTGTCAGTGTCAAGGATAGTGGGTCGGTGAATGGGCGGGGGACAAGTGAGATTGTGAGAACCATGGAAGAGGTCAATTAGAAAAGTAATAAGACCCGGGGAGATAAATCGAGGTCAAGTGTTATTCAAAACCGACCGCCAGTGGTGGTGTTTGCGAAACAATGGAGTGGGTGGTGGGTGTGTTCTGTGTTTTTGTGACTGACGCTTAGTTTCTTGGGGAGGGATTTTGCAGTTAATTGGGGTTTTGTTGGCCACTTAATTGTTGGTTAGATTGTGATTAGACAGGGAATTGAGTATAAGAAAGGACAGTAATTGTAAATCTGCTGGTAGGGATAAGGTTGCTTTGATTATAAGGAGTACGTCAAGGACTGCGACATTCAGGCGAAATGACATGTAAGTACATTTTCTGATCTGAAGTGAGAACCTAACTTAAATAAAAGACGGAAACCCTTTCGTATTGATTAGGCAAGTAGCGAGAGAAGCAGATTCGAGCTAGCGCATAAGTATAGTTCTTTGTTTTGTGCTTTACTTCCTTCAATCCATCATATTTCTGTGTTCCCATGGACGCTGTTATTAAGAGAGGCAACACGGTTTCTACGAACGTCTTTTCCATTAAAAATAGGCTCCAGCAGGACATGAGGACGTGAGGAGGAGGTGAACTCACCTATTCATTTCGGTGTCTTCAAAAGTGAATTTATTGGCTCCATGCAGTACCTGTTCGCGTACGCAGACAATTGGATCGCGTACAGGACAGCGCCGGCTATTGAGGTCATTAATATTCACTTGCAGCGTGACAACAATTTCTCGACGACTGGAAGTTGAAATAAACTACTAGAAGTGAGAAACGATCCTATTTCAAATTCCGTTGTACAAAGCTTCAAGGGCTACGAATCAAACACTGGCGTAAGTTCGGCATCTTAGGCCCACATGGGCGACCATTAGCAGTGAGCAGTGTGGTGAGATATTTGGGCTTTATATTGTATCAGATATTGGTAATATTCATGTCTGGTAAATGCTAGAATAGGCTTCACTTTGGCAAGCAGGATGTTTTACAGCAGCCAACTTGATTACAGTTTTTTTTTCTTTTACTCGTGAGAGAACAGTAGCGCGCACATAACGAGTAGTTGATGAGCAGGCTAGGCCCTTGTCCCCCTGTGGACTGTCGCGCCAAATAATTATTATTTTTATTAACTTGATTCCAGAGTGAAGGTCTATCATGTTGCATGGCTGTCCGGTGTGGTTAAACTTGAGTTCTTCCCATATGTCTTTAGATGTATTCGGGCTTGCCTTCAGATGTACAGAGCGCCAGAATCTGAGTACAAGAAGTTCTTTGCTGATAAAATCTTGTACAATACAGCAAACGTGAATGGGCTGGATAATACCTTTTATTTAGCTGATTCGAAGACATGTTGTATGGGCAATAACTTCGGAAAACAATAACTCCGGAGCTGATACTCGTTGCTTACTACCCAAACGACTCATATCATGGCAGTACTCGCTGAAGTGGATTCTCTCCGCCGGAACCGTTACTGTATCTGGATCAACTTGAATTGGTCCAGGATGCAGAGGGATGTCCACTTCTCTACCAAGTCGTAAGAAGGACTGTGGACAAGTGGATGCTCTACGAGAACAATGTAGGAACTGCACGTCTGGGTGATCTTCGGTTCAGCACATCCATCCCCATTTGTGACAGAAATGAAAACGTTTTTTAACATTGAAGGTCTCGTTGAATTCGTATCCGACCTCGACAGCAGATTGAGAGTTCTTTACCGTCTTACACAATCTGACGAGTTTTGTAATAATAATAATAATTGTATGGCGTGACAGTCCACAGGGGACCAGGGCCTAACGTACTCATCAACTACTCCTGTTGAGCGTGCTACTGTTCTCTTAGGAGTAGAGCGGACCTACAGTTTTTTGCCGACTCCGAACGGCGAAGTTTGAGAAGCTTTCTTAGACAGTTATTAGTCTTTGAGTATTGTCAGAAGCTCGAAAGATGTGGTACCGTGAAAAATTCGAGGTGTTGAGCCGGGAATCGAACTTAGACCTTCTGCGGGTGAGTGGGAGGGCCAGAGAGGCCAGATGAGTTTTGTAGGAATGCTAGAACCAGATACGGTACTGTATAGCTTGTCTGTTATATGCGGCTTTATAACTGATGAAAGAAACTTCTGGCTCCTTTCCAGAAATTGCAACAAATTGAAGATCAGGTATTTTGACTTCCCTGGACAGAAAGCATACTAATAAGAATTTTTCACATGGTTGAGAAACAGGTACAAGTTGATAGAACCGGAGTTGAGAAATGGAATAACGCTCACAAATGTTATTCTCCCACGCGCGACGTTTACCTTACAATTGACCGAAGAGCCTGAACTGAGTTATCGGAAATTCAAAAGTTTAAAAGAAATCAAAACATTTTCTTTCATACCGGTTCAACGTGGTTACACCGAAATAGACCCCCAAACTCAAAGAAAATCCATCAAATGTGATGGAAGTCGTCTATACTCTGCAACACACTTATGCGGAAATATTAGGTTTTAAGGTTAAGGTAAGGTTTTCTAAAAACCTCCAATTTATGTTTACCGAATAAGTGGAATCACTTCAAACCCCAAAGAAAGTTAAAACTCCCGGTATAATTGGTTCCGCTTCCATTGAGCCACATTCCATTGACTTCCTGCCTGACCTCTTTGAAATTATTTTATTAACTTAAACTCACGTCCGGCGCACCGCCCTGGAATCATGAAAATCCACTCTCGCAACGAAGGAGACAATAAAATTTCAATAAAATGCAAAGCCACCATCCGCATACAATTTATGACCACGAACTGTATGCGAATATGTTCGCAATAAAATTCTTTATGCTTACCTTAGAGCACAAGATGTACTTGGGGAAGGAATAAAAAGGAAATCCAGATTTCGTCACGTTTTGTTGTTATGTCCTCGTTGACTGTGAACAATAAACGTGTCCTCGTGTGTAATTGGTTTCGAAAGACAGACGATTATCGGACCAGGGCAATACGTGTGCAGCTGGAACTCGGTTTTGATTTTCTTTTTTTCGTCCACGTTCTGCTTTTCATTTCAAGGATATCAAGTTTGCCCCTTAAAAGATTCCGACGATCGGTTTCACATGTCCTTGGCAGGCATCAAGGCAAATCCACCGTGTGTACACCCACTCGAAACGCCCAGGAATGTAGTCGCTTCTAATGTAATTGAGGGCATTCTCCGTGTGTCCCGGCTGCCGTACTTATGAAGTACCAAATGGAAGTGCGTAAAGATTAAGGACACTCTGTGTGCAAAACGCCTTCACTAAACAAGTTATTTATGGCAACGGCACTCGCACACAACATTCTTCGGTGGGGGTGGAGAGAAACGAGCGTCGTCGTTTTCGATGTTGTCAATGGGAGAGACGTCGTTTGTTGTGTGCGGGTGGGGGTCTGTTGGGAGTATTATTGATTAAATTATTTTCCGGCATTAATTTTCTCTCAGGGAGTGAGGAATCCTTGCGGGAATCTCCGTAATAGTGGGAAAGAATCCTGTGGATTGGAAAATTGAAATTATGATTTTTATTAGCGCTTCGATGGAAAGGGCCTTTTTAATTTTAGATTTCGGTTAACGGTTAACTGGAACCATCCCCCGTGGCTGAGGGGATTACGGCCTTCTTTGAACTACAGGTGGCCGATATGAGATCACTTTTGTGTCACAATCAATCCTCATGTCATTAAGTGTCCTTTCAGTCGGGGAAGCGGCGTTTTTGGTAAAGTGGTTTGACCTTTCTCAGAAACTTCCCTTGGACATCGAGAATGGCTCGGCACAAGGATGTAGCTGCCGGATAAGCTCCTGGGTCATATCGTATGCATGAGAACTCACGTCATCACATGTAATTAACGGAAATTAATGTGTCCATGGTAATTGCTTTCTTCCGTAATTGTAGCGAGATATTAATGGTTCAGTTGCTTCGACCAACAGAATGCTAAGTCGTGTCTCTGCTGTGCCTCACCGAGTCGCCCTCTTGGGGCGGAGGCGCTCGAAGTTCCTGATGGTAGTCATTTGGTTGCAAATGACAGTGCTCACATTCGGTTCAATCATCCAATTTGAATGTGAAGGGACTTACGTGTGTTTATAAATTTCCTTGTGGGAGGTAGATACTACATCATTGCGTAGGCAATTATAAGGCTTTCGCGATACGAAACGGACTGTTTCGACTGCGAAGTTGAATTGGAAAACTTTTGCACACAAAAAAAAAATGAAAACAACTTTAATGCAAGGAAACAGGATCCCAAGATGCCAAAAATTCCAAAAATTCTTGAAGGTCATACACAGAAAATACCAGAATTCAAAAAATCACGGAAAGTGTGAATTCAAGTAAATTTTTCACTGACATACTGCATAGTGAAAATTAATTAGCCATGCAAAATTCTGCATATGCTCAGGCAAGTGGTTAGCATCTGACCAGTACTTCTTTTCATAATTTCTGCACAAAAAAGTTTCTTTGTTCATCAGGACTTTTTGGGAGTTTTTGACGCTTTAGTATGGACTTTGTTTGTATTTTGGAGGTTTCCATTTAAAATTTAATTCATTTCACGAATGTGGGTACTTCACATTTTAGGTATTTCTGATATCTAATTCATTTCGGAATTTCAGACTTAGAGAATGTTGGACAAATTCAGGACTTTGGATTTCACGGTTTAGTCTGAATTGAATTGAATATAATAGAGATTGTCGCTTGCACTTATTTTGTCATATATGTACCAGTCATGTTTTAGAGTACACCTATTATTCTATGGTCAGTTTGCCTGGATATAATTGAGATTCCATATATTTGTTTCTTCTTCTGGGACTCAGCTCGGTAGATGTTGATGCATGCCATTATATGAAAAAAGTGAGTTTGTTGGACAGTTTGTTTATCTTCTTCTTCTTGTGTCGGTACAGTCCGTGGTGGACCTGGGTTTCAACCAACATGCCTCTCTCCATCTAGAACGATTTTTCGTCAGCTACCTCCAGTTGCGCACTCAAAGTTGGTTAAGGTTTTCCTCCACATGCGTGCGCCACCTTAGCCTGGCCGTCTCTGTTATGTTGTACCAATGGCCCAGATTCGAAGACTTTTCGGGCCGGAGGACGGGTACTCATACGCTCTACGTAGGCAAGCCATCTTAAGAGTTGTTTTCGAAGTCCCTTGACCAGGTGCACATCGCTGTACAGCCCATAGAGTTCGTCGTTAAATCTTCTCCCCAGGTGCCATCAACGCAAACTGGACCAAAAATTGCATGCAAAACTTTACTCTCGAAAAGACTAAGGGCTTCCTCATTAGCTTTTAGTAACGTTCAGGTTTCCGCTTCATAGAGTAGGACTGGGATGATCAAGCTGTTATATACAGCGAGCTTAGTCCTTCGAGAGAATGCTTTATTGCTCAATTGACTCTTGAGCCCAAAGAAACAGCGATTGGCAAGGGTGATTCTGCATTTGTTTCCGGTACTGGTGTTGTTGCCTTATTTACCACGGAACAGAGGTAGACCAAGCCTTCAAATATCTCGTTTCTGCTGCCGAGTGTGACGCTCTGTCCGAGACGTTGATGTTGTGTGTTCTTTCTTGATCACAAGCCACCAGATCCATTCTAGCCGCCTCCGCTGCAATGCCAGCAAACACCTAATTGACGGCTCGCTGTGTTCGTCCAATCACGTCAATGTCAGCAGCGTAATCTAGCAATTGAACTCATTTTTGGAAGATCGTGCCTCTGGCGTTGACTTGTGAGTTACGCACGATCTTCTCGGTGATGATGTTGAAGAAGTCACATGACAGTGTGTCGCCTTGCCTAAAACCTTTTTTGACATTGAAGGTCTCGGTAAGTTCGTTACCGACCTCGACGGAGCAGCGAGAGTTCTCCATCACCGTCACCCTACAAAATTTGTAGAGTTTGGTAGGAATGCCAAAACTAGACATGGCTGCGTATATCTCATCTCTATGCGCACTGTCATATGCGGACTTAAAATCGACTAACATGCGGTGAGTGTCGATTTGCACTTCTTGGATATTTTCCAGGATCTGCCGTAAAGTGAAGATCTGGTCTATTGTGGACTTCCTTAGTCTGAAACCACAGTGATAGGGACCTAGCAGTTTGCAGACCAAAGGTTTAAGACACTCACACAATACGGCAGAGAGAATCTTGTATTCGATGCTAAAAAAAAACTGACCCACCGATAGTCAAAGGAGTCTCCTTTCATGTGAAGCGGGCAAACGTAGCTGAGTTTCCACTCATCGGGCATGCTTTTCTCCGACCATATCATGAGCTGGTGTATGCGCCCAACCAGATCAACTGCAGCTGCTTTAAATTGATCCGCGCGCAGTCCGCCTTTGTTTGGCTTCAGGTTCGATATTGCAAGCTTTACTGCGTCTAAGTCGGACGGACGGACGTGGCCGCCGTGGCGTATTGAGTAGAGTGCGACACTCACACGCCGAAGGTCTGGGTTCGATTCCCGGCTGAACGCCTCGAATTATTCACGGCACCACCTCTTTCGAGCTGCTGACAACGCTCAAAGAATAATGACGGTCTAAGAAAGCTTCCCAAACTTCGCCGTTCGGAGTCGGCAAAAAACTGCCTTCTACTCGTGAGAGAACAGTAGCACGCACAACACTAGTAGTTCATGAGCAAGTTAGGCCTTGGTCGCCCTGTGGACTGTAGAGCCATCCTATTATTAATTAAGTCAGGGGGATGGAATTTTTGTCCATCATCGTCCAAATTTAGTGAACCATTTGGCTTAACAGCGGAATTGGGCCACCATCGCCGTTAAGAAGGCTACAGAAATGATCCTTCCAGATTCTCAGCACAGACTGCGACTCTACCACAAGTTGTCCATTTTGCTGGCTTGCTTATCGTCCATTTTAAATGTTGCCTGCCCTTACATCCACATTATTTTCTTCATATAAAGGATTACAGGTAGGGAGTTAAATTTATTGTGAGATTCCCAAACAGCTTTAAAATATTAATGAAATAGACTGTCCCTGTTCTTGGGGCCACTGCCATTTGAGGTTTTCTTATATTATATCAACTTAATGGTATGAAATGCGGCCACTTAATAATGAACTCCATATAGTTAAATAGCCTAAAAACAACTTGCCAGGTCGTGATTTCAGTTGAAGGTCTGTGATAGTTTTTTAAAGCAGTTGATGCTCTTATACCTACTGTGAATTGGTATCGCCCCAAACTGAACAATTACGTCCATTGATAGCTAACATTCCTATTTTAACGAATTGATTTTATACGAGGGTGTTTTTCTGTATTTCGGGATAAGAGACCAAAAAACATATATAAGCCAAAAAATAGCTTTATTCTTTTTCAAAATATTCTCCAGTAAGATATATACACTTTTGCATGCGTCTGAACCAATCTTCGAAGCACTTATGCCACTCTGATTGAGGTATCTCCAAAACATGCATTGTGAACGCATCAACCGCTTCTTCAGGTATCGAGAAACGTTGACCTCTCATTCTGTTTTTTATGTACGGGAATAGAAAGAAGTCATTCAGTGCCACGTCAGGATTATACGGCGGATGACTCATCAAATCAATGTTTTGAGTGTTCAAAAATGCAGTTGTTTGAGCCGATGTGTGAGAGCTCGCATTGTTGTGGTGAATAGTTATTCGTCTTCGTCGGTTAGTTTTTATGATTTCTTGGAAGACAACTGACAACCAAATATTGACTGTTCTGCGTTGTTCTAGTGGTACGGTTGCGACATGCCCAGTTTTTCCGGGAAAACAGGCAACCATTTGCTTGGAAGTGCTTCGTGCACGAGCAACTTTTATTGGATTTGTCTCAATTTGAAACACCCATACAGTCGACTGCTGTTTACTTTCGGGCTCATACGCAAAAATCCACAATTCATCATCTGTCACGATGTCATAGAGGTGTTTTGAAGCACCGCAATCATATTTTTGGAGCATTTCTTTCGACCAATCGACACGATCTCTTTTTTGAGCGATTGACAAATTGTGTGGGATTCAACGCGAACAAATATTTTTGACGGTAAAATGTTCATGCAATATTGAAAGTATGGGGTAGCACTAATGCCTAAGGTTGTCTTAGGCGTAGGTTGTATTGAACGTATGCTGGTCCCACTAATGCCAAAGGTTGTCTGGTTGCCTTAATCTCGCGATGGATTACATGAAGATCTTGCAATATCAGTTGGGGTACAGCATCAATGGTTTTCGGAACAACAACTGATTTTGGAAGGCCTTCACTAAATTCGTCTTGGAGTGAGCACCGACCATCGATGAACACTGGTACTTGATGGAGCCTCATCGCAAAAAATTGAATTAAATTCATCGATGCATTGTTGTTGAGTTAATCCACGTCAAAAGTTGTAAAAAAAAATAATCGCACGAAAATGTTCACGATTTACTTCCATTTTTTGGGCGAGATGAATCTTTTAAGTTACTGTAAACAACACAAATAGCGTTCGTTTGTCAAAACGTTCTGAGTACGTATAACTTCAAATTTGTCAAAATTTACACAACGAGCTGGCAGTTGCCACATTGCTCCACTGGAGGTACCCAATCCCGAAATATAAAAGACAACCTTCGTACTACTACAGCGGCAGTCATTTCTTCCTGGTATGTATTCTGATTTTGGCTGATAAACATATATTGGTACAGAATTCAGTTCAAAATGGAAAATACATCTCATTTTGACAGCGAAAGCTTCTTATTTGCTGGATATCTCAGACAGTTTAAAACGTTGAAAACAACTCAATATTACCTAGGCACATTACAAATTATGTTATTCCAAATGTCCTACAATCGTAAGAATTCAATTTTTTCCGTTGAAATTTATACATTGTCATATGCTTACGGACATTTGAGACAGTTTTTGCAGTGCCAAATCTGGCAAATTTTTGAACGTTGCTCTAGTCTTAACCATCCCTGAAAATGACAATCAACAAGCGCTTCACTCAAAGCAATGCCCATATCGAAAGCAACTCGTTTTTCCCATCGCTCTGATAAATTTCGAATACCAACTCCACAAAACTAGTGCTCTCTGACATCGATTCAAAAATTTAATCATTCTTAGTAAAAAGCAGTACCGAGGTTTAGATATGCGTTTTGACACCACATGGTTTTCACTCGTATAATAAATTGAGTGCCCTTGTGTTAAAATAAATCAAAATATTTCATAAAGCGAAAGGAAATTTTTTAAGTCCTTCTGAAAGATTCTGCGGTTTCACTTTGCATTTGGCACATAATCTTCAAACCTCTTCACAAAGTTTCTTTGACTGAGACACTGAAGCCATTAAGTTTGAACCGTCGGCACTACACTCTATTTTTGATTTGAATTGTTGTCTAAAAGAGATGCGGGTGCAAAGTAATTGTTACTGACAAATGTAAAATATTTCCAATGAAGTATGTAATCGCTTCCAATAGCAACCACTACATGTCGGTGGCGCCACCTTTTGAGACGGATTAGTTCGTACCCCTAATATCGAAATTGGTTTTTCAAATATGAACTCTAGTTTGTTTGTCAAATGAATTGCTCCCTTTCTGCGTTTGGGAGAGAAGTACAATTTGAAAAGTAGCGATAACGGCACGATTAGTTTAAGAATTTCAATGTATTGGAAACGAAACCTTAAAAAGTAAACAATGACTCAGTATTATTGAGACGAA
Source organism: Eristalinus aeneus (assembly GCA_955652365.1). Lineage (NCBI taxonomy): Eukaryota > Metazoa > Arthropoda > Insecta > Diptera > Syrphidae > Eristalinus > Eristalinus aeneus. Next base: position 6,646,056 of record OY019131.1, on the reverse strand, counting down.
CTGGCTGGAATATGCTTCCGAGTGGCAGCGTTTATTCTCGAACTTAATTGCTGTTGACAGCTTTCTAGAAAATGCTTTAAACTTTCTACGTTCCTTTGAGCAGAAGTGCCAAACCGTCAAAAGAAAATGGAAGTGATCGAATTTGCAAGGGCCTTAAGTGACTTCATAACAAATTACTACACATGGGATTTAGTGTAGCGAATCATGGATTTGTAAATCATAGCAACTCATATCTTAGATGAAGCACCATAGATAAGGTAGCTAGCTCAAGTCTTCAATTTGTTTGTTCTTAAGTGAGAATAGGTAATTATCCAGAAGTTGAAAACGTGCCCTCGGTCTATGCAACAAATTAAAATCACGTCAATATCCATAAAGCAGCTCCTTCCGCTTAAACGAACCACTATTCTCCAGGATTTAATTAAACGAACAGCTCCCCCAAATTCCAACCGCGTACTCAATTCTCTGAATCCAATATGCTACCTCCGTGATTGCGTTCCACTCACAATCAATTTCCCTACAGAGGGAAAACTCAATTGACACTATTTAGCAATTCAAAGCCATTTTCCACCTCCTCCCACTCATCTCCTCTCTGCCTGCAAGCAAACAGAGTCAGCAGCATGGAGTTCAACACAACACACACCCAGTCACCGAAAAATATTCCATGAGCCCACAACAACAATCACCCCTCTGCATGGACTGATGGGAATCATCCAGCCGTCCAAATTGCTTTGCAGTGAAGTTTAGAAATCGCAGCCCTGACGTCGGCCGCTTCGGAAGGCAGATTTGCACTGGCCACTCTGAACGATGTGACAAATGGGTGCACTCCGGGCCAAAAGGCACTCAAAGTTGGCCGGTCACTTCCATCAAACAATGCGGCCCGGCTAATGGCCCCATGTGGTGCCGCCGTACACTCAGCCCTCGGCTTAGAATCGCACCCCCTTTGAACTGGAGTCAAGCACAGCGCCCCACAGTGTCAGGAACAAATTAAACAGAGTCGGCTGTCCCGGTGACGGGAAGGATTTACCATTTTCTCTTGTCGAGCTCGAGGCGACCGAAGTGCTCGGTGAAAGGAAATTGCAAACGACGACGCTGAATAAATAATATCTGCGGTGCGGGCCTAAGCCAACATAATACTCTGCAAAAACTTTTCTAATGACTTCCCAATGTCACCTCTGATAATACCCGTTACTGCTGGGCCAGCACCACCCGCACATAGTTCGGCGGAATTTATGCGAAAACTTTGCTCCAGCCAGGAACAGGCCCGGTGTCAAGGTGAACGCGGAGGAGCGCTGCCCGACAAACAGCTAACAATGTTAAACACTGATGAAAATCGATTATGCCCCGGTTCGAAATTTTAATATTTGATGGATGACATGACGCGGAGCAGCAGACGCCAACCGAGGGCGACGTGTTGGCACTGTAATCTCGGCATTGACAGACGGGGCGCTGGTGCGGCATCGCGCCGATTTGCCTTCAAATGGCTTGATTGGGCGCCACTGCTGCTGTCGAGGTGGGCTCAAATTTTCATTAAATTTCTGATGTACGAGCTTGATAGAAAGTTAATTACTAACGGGAGAATTAAGTTTGTTGAAGTTGGGTTTTTGCACCGGCTTCTAGTGCTGGCGGGCGCGCAATTAAAGTGAGATCGGTCTGCGGCATGATTAATTACCCGCGAAGAGGGTCCAACTGAAGAGATGATGAGGGATGCTGGGATCAATTTGGTTTATTTCACTACAGGCGTTTGCCCAGTGAAAGGGGGTGGTGAATTGTTGGTGGGATTTGGAAACGTCCTCCACTACGAGAATTACCTAAATGGTAGTAAATGTGACAAAATTAGGTAGTTGTTGAGCAGAAACTGAAGGGAATCGAGAGTCGGAGCACCTACGGATCACACTTTTAGTGGCAACCAAGGTAAAGTTTTGGACTTCCAGCGTAATGATTTTGGCAGGAGTTACAGCCTCTTAAATGAGTAGGAAACGGGCAAGTGCCTACTTTGCGAGTGTCTACCACCCTCGTCTCAGGGCAGAATATCCTAGAACTTGGAATTCAATATACATGTCCAGCCGGTAAGAGTCCGGTAAGAAAAGAGTCTATAAAAGAAAACCGATAATGATGGATCATGGTTTCTATTAAGCTTGACACACTTAGTTCTGTCTTCCTTTAGTCGCTTGGGGAATACATTCGCGGCCTTGAAAGGGACATAATCGAGTCTATGGTCGGCCGGAGAGAAATCTTTCTCAATTGACAAAATATATGGTTGCCAAATATTTCCCTTCCGCCTTTTTGTCTTTTAAATTTTCCGGCCATGTACAAAGCGCTAAAAAGCTCGTATCAATACTATACATCATTTGAAAGGTCTTGACATATCCTACAAAACGACGCTATGCATGATTGGTTTGGGTATTGAGTTCAACAGTTATAGACGCGTAAACAAGGAGTTCACAAACGCCGGAATTCGCGCTACTTCTAAGTTTCTCTTCGTTAAAGGCAAATCCGCTAGAGAAATGTTCCGTGGGATTAATGGTGTTTTGCAGGATGGTACTCTATCACTTCGAACTACGGAGGAATGGTTTCGACGATTCTGAGCCGGTGAAAACAACACCATGTACATGCCGGCCGACGAAAGACCTGTGACGACGAATACCGAACGAATCATGGAAATCGCCGAGTTAGACCGGCATGTGACATTTCGTGACATCGCCCAGGAGATGGGAGTCAGTCACCAAACCATTTGAAGCCATCTGCAGAAGGCTGAATGCAAAAAAATTTGATGTTTGGGTAGCGCATGATTTGACGCAAAAAAAATCTTTCGAACCGAATGGACGCCTGCGATATGCTGCCGAAGCGGAACGAACTCGACCCATTTTTGAAGCGGATGGTGACTGGCGACGAAAAATGGATCACATACGACAAGATCAAGCAAAAACAAAGAGTAGGGGGATGATCGCGAGAAACACTTAAATTTGTCATGCTAGAGTAGTAATTTTTGTCTTTATCCGATCAATTTGGGCATGACGACATAAGTGTCTTCGTCAACCTCGGTTCCGCGTAGTTCTGCGTGCGTTTTAAGTCTTTTTTAATTGTTACTGGCATCTGGAGGAGACGATTCAACGGTGATTTCTATGGACTGTACAGCGACATCCGCGTGGATAAGTGTCTGGACACCACGGTTACGATGGCTACGCTAGGCAGAATGTATGAATATCATAACTCCAAGTCTTCTAAATCAGAGGACGGCCTGGGTGGCGAACAGGAAGACCTCATCCAACTTGGAGTGCGCATTTAGAGGCAGCTGGAGAGAGATCGTGCTGACATGTTGGTAGAGTCCCAGATTCACCGCGGACAGTAGCGCCATAAAAGTAATAAGAAAACATGAGAGTCTAAAGATCCTTCGATATCAGAATTAGAAAGCTCTAATTTCTTCGTCAAATGGGCCACAAAATGTCGCAATAAAAATGGGTATGTCTGACTCGTTACCGCCGTGGCGTAGTGGGTAGAGTGTGACGCTCAAACGCCGAAGGGGCTAGGTTCGATTCAAGGCTGAACACCTCGAATTTTTCACGGCACCACCTTTCTCGAGCTGCTGACAACACTTAAAGAGTATTAATTGTCTAACAAAGCTTCTCAAACTTCGCCGTTCGGATTCGGCAAAAACCCGTAGGTCCCTTCTACTCGTGAGAGAACAGTAGCGCGCACAACACGAGTAGTTGATGAGCAAGTTAGGCACTGGTCCCCCTGTGGACTGTCGCGCCAACAATTACTATTATTATTATGACTGACTCCAGCCACACAGAAACCCGAGGACATTACCTTTTCGGTCGTTTTTCAATTGTAAACACCCGAATTTCGCCCATATCACGAACCGATGCAGAATCTTCATCAGGCACTGGCAGCAATAATCGCGCAGACAGTGTTGTCATGCGAATATGACTCATCACGTTTTTGAGATTCATACTGTATTAATCTATGGCTTGCCATTACGAGATAGATGATTTCTGTCGTCCTATTGCCCATAGTAGCCACTTTGGGGTACCTAGCCCGGAAAGTCTAAAACTGACGTTCGACCTAACTAAACCAGTTTCAGATGGTTGCTATTGTTTCGTCGTGCAAAGAAACCGAAAGCTGTTAAATTTTGCAAGAACCGCTAGCCTTTTGAATTTGTATCCACTAGCATGCCAGCTAAGTATAATCAAAGTTCCGACTTCGATGGAAAACCTTGGGAGTAGCCTATGATTATGTAATTTACAACAGCAACAGTCGTGCGAAAGTGACACCATCGAGGGCTGACGGTAAGTACCGGAGAACTTTGAGTCTGAGCGGTTGGTGTATCCCAAACTCCAACAGAAAAAAGTACCCCGGAATGAACCATTAAAACCCCACCATTTCAAGCGAACAGCGAAGACGTACACATAATGGCCTGCTTTCTATGCCATCCGTCCATGCTCATCAGTGGTGTGAATTTAAAAGCGAACCTGTGCAAGTCTGCATTTGAGAACCGACGTTGCTTCAGCTAACTTTCCACATTTCGAGTCTATTGCTCTGTTTACTTTTATACCTCAGCTCAAGGTCGAAATTGTTTCGCTGTCCCATCACAGACCACGTATCACAATCTCAGTCCAACCATCTGTCATTCACAAAATGCCGATACTTAGACTTATCTCAACAATTTTCCTTCGTCAGGCATTAAATTTGAGAAGATCCGCCCTCCCCTTCGGATGACACAGTGCCCGGCGTAATAAAAACCAGGAGCAACGCACTCATTCAGGCGATTTTCCCCCAAGGTCGCCTCTCAGCCCACAGCGATATTTATTACCAAGAAACAATATTTTTTGCGCCCGAACCAAGGCCAGTTCTAATAGTCCTCTGTGCGACAAGGACAGCACTCAGTGACTTTATTTCACTTTTACACCATGAATCATTTCAGATTCAGACAGTAAAGATACTGTGCACAATTTTGACTATCTGATGCTGTCCTAACTACTGGTCCTCATAACAACGCCGCCGTGGTCTTTTTACGGGCGAATTAAACTGATTTTAGTGGAGCAAGCTTAGTACATGCTTCGACTGTGGCAAATAAACTCATTCGTCTGGTGGAGGCTTTGAATTTGGGAACTTTTTAGACTTGGCAGGGAGTGTCACCTGAAGATCTTGAATTTATTAGGAGCGCATTTTGTTTAAATGAGAACAAGTTGATTTAGATCAAGAGCTTGAATTTATTAGGAAGGCATAATAGATACATATATGTGAGGGTTAGGGTGGACAAGTGCATGAGGGCTTAGAGCAAACCCAACATTTCGGCACATTTCCGATGTTGAAGGCTGAAAATATCTAAGAAAGAAATATGACATATCGTCATTTTTTAAAAATGGAGCGTTGCGCCGTTTTATTTTTCCATCGCGTGCGTTATAACCACTTCACATAGGCATGTGCATCGCCAGTAGTCGAATTTCGTTAACGAAGGAAAAGCTGTAGTCGTCGTAGTGAAGCATACTGGCAGTCAATACTCTACGAGCGAAGAATCACATTGCAGTAAATTTCGGAAAACGACATCCTGTTGTTCTTTTGGAGTGAGAGCCAGCGACAAATCATTCAAGTCAATGATATGTTGACATGTTAGGGTGGAGGTGGATGTGGTCTGTACTACAACGTTTTGCTCTGGCCTCTAGAACCACGTGTTAGGCGATTTGTCCAAACAGTTACGATTTCCCGCAGTTTTTTTTGAAGAAAACTTTAGAAGTATGCCCACTGGAGCTTCGATTGGATCACTTGGACAGTTGCGGAGGTTTGACTTTGGCCCGGATTTCGTACTTGGAGCAGATTGATTGCTGTAGGAATCTGTCGGACACTGTTAATCCCTTAACATTCCTCAGGCCGTTGTGCTACCACTCTTAACTTCCAGATAGTATAAAAGTTGATCTTTTTTCTAAATTTATTCAAGCCTTTAAAGCAGTGTACAGCAAAATTGCTTCTGCTTCCTTAACTTGTATGAATTAAAGAAGATATTCGAAATTTCTGTTTTACTATTGCTGCAGAACTTTTTGTCTACCTAATCCATATCGTATTTTCCTTAATCTCTAATAGACACTAATTCTTCGAATTAGAGCCATTGGAGCAACGCAACAGAGGGCGGCATAGGCTTGGGTAAGGTGGCGCACACAAGTGGAGAAGGCCCTCAACCAACTTGGAGTGCACAACTGGAGGCAGCTGGCGAAAAATCGTGTTGCCTGGAGAGGCATTTTGGTTGAGGCCCAGTTCCACCCCGGAGTGTAACGCCACAAGAAGTAGAGAAAGAATTGACACTAAGCAGGCCGTGAAAGTAGTCACGGACTATAAGTGATAATAATAATTGTTGGCGCTGCAGTCCACAGGGGAACCAGGGCCCAGCTTGCTCATCAACTACTCCTTTTGTGCGCGCTACTGTTCTCTCACGAGTAGAAGGGACCTTCAGTTTTTTGCCGACTCCGAACGGCGAAATTTGAGAAGCATTCTTAGACAGTTATTACTCTTTGAGTGTTGTCAGCAGGTCGAAAGAGGTGGTGCCGTGAAAAATTCAAAAAATTGGTGTTGAGCTGGGAGTCGAATCTAGACCCTTCCAATTTTCAACATTCCCCAAGACGCACATTTCAGTTCTACGACGAGAAAGGATTCTTGACTCATTACAAATAAGGATTAGTAGTCTATAGCTCCAATAATTTTATTTGACTTCCGCCTCAGCTGCCTTAAATTCTTTGTATTTGGGGACTGAGGAAATTGGTTGCTTAAAAACGCCAACGCTTCTGGCTTCGACCAAATTTCAAACAAAATCTTAAAACAAATCGCATGCTTCGTTGTTGATACCATATACTGGCACATATTTTCAATCAAAACGTTTTTACAGGAGTATTTCCGGAAGCTTTCAAGTGCGCGGATGTTATTCCATTACATAAGAAAAGTTTTACTAATGACATGAAAAATTACAGACCTATATCACTTCTTTCTTCTTTTAGTAAAATATTTGAGAAAGTTATGAAAAATCGAATTTTGTCATTTTCAAACAAATTAAAGTTTTTCAGTCCATGCCAGTTTGGGTTTCGATCAAATCTACTGAAGATGCTCTTCTCAACATGCTTTCAAATGTGTTTTCCAATTTGGATAACAAAATGTTTTCAGCTGGCCTTTTCGTTGATACTACGAAAGCTTTTGTTATGGTTAACCATGACAAATTGTTGCAGAAGTTGCAGGTTTTCGATGTTTCATACTTGGATGGCTCTGTTCGTATCTCTCAGTCCGATCTCAAAGAGTGATGATTGGGGATATGAGGAGTGAAACCCGGTATTTCAATGGTGTTCCTCAAGGCTCAAGGGTTTGGGACCAATACTGTTTCTTGTATACATCAACTCTATTTTTTCTACTGAATTTAAGGGCAAAGTTACTGCTTTCGCTGACGATGTAGGCTATGTATATGGTTCTAAAAGCTATTTACAACTTATCTCTAATATTAATTGGGATCTTAGCCAGTTGAGGTTATGGTTTGTTGAACATTACCTTTATGTAAGTTCGAAAACAAAAACAATTTAGATATTTAATACCACGCACCTGACTGTCAAAAATACAAGGTAGTTTGTTGCAACTGTAACACTAGTCCTTCATATCATTCTTTCTGTAGTACTCTCAACTGCAGCTATAACTGCTTTTGCATTAAGCAAGTAAAAGAATTCAAATATTTAAGACTTATTACTGACTCAAAAATGACATTTTCGCGTCATACTGACTATTTAAGTAACTATTTTCGAAGTATACTTCGTACTTTTTTTATTGAAGAAAAATTTGTTCGCATGAACTGCTCAAAATTATCTACTTTGGTATTTTTCATTCAAGGTTGCAATACGACATTACATGTTGGGGTGGAACATTTGTTAATAAAATACAACCTTTTACTTGTTTTACAGAAAAAGATCGTGAGAAAAATGTTTGATATAAGCCATCGTCATCCAAGTTATCCATTGTTCCTAAGCTCAAAATTCTTCCTGTTTGACATCTGTCTTGTTATAAAGTACTACGAATTTTCTTCTCGAGTTCGGGTTATCGAAATTTAAGAATAATTTCCAAATTTGAACTTCCCACTAATTCTTCACTTGTTCTTTCCGTTCCAAAATACAGTACCACTGCGTTTCATAATTTGTATTTGATTACTTTTTGCCGGCTGTTTAACAAACTTCCATTATTTATTAGATCTATAACTGAGTCTCGAAGTTTTGAAAAGCACTTAAGAATTTGGCTCTTAAGCCTGAATTACTTGGACTTAGATTTATATTTCTGATGTAAATTTTCATAAAAATATAATTAATTTTTTTCTTGCCTGAATTGTTCTTCTTTGGATTATTTGAAATTCATACTGAAACCTTGTCTAAGAGAGTTTTGCATGGGTCACCCCACCCACATTTATAAGTTTAGTTGAAAAGAATAATAAGGTGGCATTTAACACTATTTTGATTACATATTGTATAAAAGTATAAAAATTCACTATAATTAATTTCATTTGTAATTACATTTTATGCTTTATGTAATCTATATTTATATATTTGTTTTAAAATTGTGAAATGAAATAATGAAAATAAACAATACAATACAATACAATACTGATTCCCTAATCGTGGAACGGTCTACCGCCTACAGCCATTTTCTGTAAATTAAACTTGTGGAATCTAAGATTATTGCAATGCATCAAATTTTCACACATCTTACAGCCCTGCCAACCATTGACAGCAAATTCAGTTCAATATCCATTAAAAGCTCAGCACATTCCGAAACATCACCGCATGAAGTTCAGGATATCCCGAAAGCGAACTCATCCACCAAACAAAGATGACATCTCGATAATATCCTCCATCAAATTAAGATCCAAGACATTCGATTATCATTGCAAAACAAACCCCGTAGCCAATACACACAATCCTAAGCGCTCCGTTTGATATCACCTCAGACAGCATTCATCCTTGAGCAGAATAACAGATACACGACTCGCCTAACTTAGCAGCCCTGTAGCAGAATTTAACTCCAGTAAATGCAATTAAATTCAAATCAAGCTACTCCCACATCCCTGTGCCGACACCATTCTGTATAATTAACTGTATCTCCGTTTGCTAAGCTGAGCAAAGTAAACACATTTCAGACAAGAGACCTCATAATTAAATAATTAATCGAAATGAATGTCAACATGATCCAGCGTTGCCGAGAGGACAACGAAGGGTGAGAGCGCAAGGCAGCCATGTTTACACAAGAATCTGCATACATTCCAGCCAGCACGTACAAAATGATGCCCGTGCGAGCATTTGCGTCTACACGCGTACGTGGCTGTGTGTTTTTTGAGTGAAAACTCGTCGACGAAAATGCCTCCAAAGTCACTTAATCAACCAACCCCTTCGCTTGGCTGACAGGGCATTGGCATTAATTATGGTAATGGCCCCAAATGATACAGGGGATGTTCCTTTGGACTCATTTTTTACAGGTAATTGCAGTGTAATTTGTGCCTCGGAAGGACTAGTCCGTGAGGGAGCAGAAATTAAAAAGTTTCAAGACAACTTTGCCGGACACTCATCGTCGGAGAAAGGCACACAAGCGCTTAAAGCGGAGGAAACGTTCGACTAATAATAGGATCGCCTTGCATATGGCAGCGCCTAGTTCACTTATTCACATTGCACGACTGAAGGTTAATCACAATGTCGTGACAGGAGGCGGGCAGAAGCCCTTTTGACAAACTACGCGGCATTTATAAATGGATCTCCCACTTTTTTGTGACCGACTGCGCGCTCTCTATCTGTCGGGGATGTGTTAATTAATCCAGTCACGAACTATAATTTGTATCGGGGCCAGATTATCTGCGAATGTAAGCCGACTATTTGTCATGTCAGCAAAATTATCCTCTCTGCGGATAATAAAGCGTGTCAGATTCTGGAGGTTTAACGTCTGATTTTAACGCAAATTTAGATAATTCAGTGTCACAAAAAAATCGCCCTAAATCCGCATGACACAGAACACTCGATTGCTTTGACTTGTTACTGACGGAATTCGCTCAGAAATTAATAGTTGCGATGAATGTTTGATGGGTTTGTTCATGCTACGTCATGCTTGAGTCCCTGTAGGAATATTTTTTTTAACAAGGACATGTGGTTACCATTGTTGTGTAACATACTTAGTTAATCCAGTTTTTCAACAGGACTGTGGCTTACTGACCCACATACTCAGTGCGTTGACAATCGCATGCACCACTCGCCACGATACGAATGGGGTGACATGCAGTTTGAAGATTGATGCAGTCTTTGCATGTTCTAGTGAAGACTCAAGCGTAATTTGCAAGTTTTCATCAACGACACACACCTGCTGAGAGAAAAGTATCCTTCTGCTTTAAGAACCTCCCTTAAAGCAGGAGGATACTTTTCTCTTTCTACGTTTTCCCTCATTTATCACTGAAGCCGCTTAGAAGAAGAGCTAGGCCGTTCGCGTGTGAAAAAAGCACAATGCATAGTGAGGCAAAAAATTAGCAGTTTTCGGTTCTGAGCTCACTGTTTCTCAACCTCCAAAAAAGGCTACAAACAGTAATTGTATTGTGTTGATCGTTGGTCTGCCTATTTTGATTACATTTGATTTATTTGGCGCAAGGTTTGTGTGATCAGCTTGGCAATGACATTCTCGTTGGTTATGTTTTTGGATCTCTTTAGGTTCAGTGTCTTAACCCAGTCCAGTGGAGGACGATTGAATCAGATGTACGGCATCAAGGATGAGGAGTGAGGAGCGACGTGGTACCCATACAAAAATGAAGAAGCGATTGTAATACAAGCAAATACGACAGAGTCAAGCTTATTAAGCAACAGCAAGGGCTGTAGTAGCAAATACGACAGAGTCAAGTTTCCTAAGCAACATCAAGGGCACTATAGTTGTTCTTTATGTCTGCCCGCTGCAGGATAGACTGGGAGTGGTTGCAGACGTTTTCTCGGTGAAAACTATGAAATGGTTGATTATCCAATTGTAACAATGATGAAGACATGTTCAACGAAAAAGTGTGTTTCTATCTATCTTGCTTAGTGGTCCATGAACATGGAGCTTAATAAGGAAATATTTTTCTGTTTCAACCGTATCCATACCAAAGACGTTTGAAACAGCGTTTAGGGTAGTTCCAAAAATAGAAGTGAATGGGCGTAACAAGTTATACTTAGGACAATTTCGAAAGATAGTATTCTTTTCTCATGTTTTGTTTCTATTTCCAATTTTTTTCTTTTATTAACATGTTACTCAACAAGTCCCGGGACTGACAGATAGGAGGCGCCACTAACAAATAGTCCACATTATTTTTTTGAAGTGCAACCATTCAAATGATAATTGTCAAATTTTCATGATAATCTGATTATTAGCTTACAAGTTACAGTGCTGCAAGTGAACTATTTTTGGGATTTTTGATACAACGAAAAAAACAGAATTTCGTGTGTTGAAAGCAAGCAAGTTCGGTGCAAGCTTAGCAATGGCTTGAGAAGTGTTTCAGGGACTCTGCTCCATCAAAAATTACCATTAGTCGGTTGTATGCTGAACTCTCTGGAAGGCCAATTGAGGTGGTTAGACCTGAAAACCTCAAAAAAGTACACAAAGTGAAAGTGCTTGAGATAGCTGACGCATTAATAATATCAGAAGGCAGTGTGTATAGTGTACACATTAATATTTGTCCATGAGATAACTGTTTTCGAAATGGGAGCCGCCTTTTGCTCACAACGGACCGAAAACAACAACGTATAGATTATCCTGAGAGTTGTATGGGGCAGTTTCGGCAGAATAATCAGGACCTTTTGCATCGGCATGTCACAATGAATTAAACATGGATCCACCACTACACGAAGTGGACAGCAGCCGATGAACTACGCTCACAGCGTGACAGGGCATTTTTGGTGCAAGGAAGAAATTGCAAAGAAAACGGTCTCACATGAAGAAGAAAATAGTTCTCTTCAACATCTGCAGAAGCAAAAACATGTTTGATGTTTGGGTGCCGCATGATTTGACGCAAAAAAAACCTTTTGGACCGAATTAACGCCTGCGATATGCTGCAGAAACGAAACGAACTCGACCCATTTTTGAAGTCACCATCTGACTGGCAACGAAAAATGGATCACATACAACAATATCAAGCGAAAACGGTCGTGGTTGTAGGCCGGTGCATCATCCCAAACAGTGATCAAGACGGCCAGGAAGGTTTTGCTGTGTGTTTGGTGGAATTGGAAAAGAATCATCCTCTGGACCGCTTAAAACAGGCGATCGACCACAAGTGTCCAGAATTGGCCAACAAGAAGAGTCGCACACTTCGTTGATGACTCGTCAGATGCTACGTGAGCTCGGATGGGAGGTTTTATCGGATCCACCATATACCTCGGAAATAGCGCCAAGTGATTACCACCTGCTCCTGTCCATTGCTAACGCTCTTGGTGGTATGAATTTGAACTCAAAAGAGGCTTGTGAAAAGTGGATTTCCGAGTTCTTCGCAAATAAGGAGAGGGGCTTCTACAGGGGAGTATTATGAAGTTGCGGTCTAGATAGAAACAGATCATCAAACAATATTTGGTTCATGTTTGAACTTAATCCGATCACTGTAACACTTTTTATGAAACACTGAATGAAGAGAAAAAAAGCGGAAGGGAGATATTTGACAACATTTTATGATTTTTTTTTTGGTTAGTTGCGCCACCTGTTCGTCAGTCCTGAGACTTATTAAGGGATATTTTAGCTTTAGTTTCAGCTATATACCGTATTTATTATTTCTAAGAATCAAAAAAGTAAGACGCGTTTTCTGTGTTTGGCGGACAATCCTCGCAACAGCCCACAAAATATACGTAGCCGGGGATTAGCTTGTTCATCAACTACTCGTTGGTTTTTCATTGACATACAGTGTCTATCGATTGTTGTCAGCAATAAAAAAATTAGGAGGTGCCAAGCTTTGGAGATACGCTTCACACCTCCCATTTTTTATATTGTTAGATTGTTTGGTCCCGGGCTTCCACTGTAATTCGGTTACGTTCGGTTCAACAGTTTTCTCGAATGACTTGGCTGTACATTCGAAATCTCAATATTTAGCGTTAAACCCAGTAATGCCCCTTTTTGCCTTTTTTCCAAAGTTTGTGACAGAACTTCATACGAAAAGGGAAAGTGACAACAGCGGTCCATGGAAGAATTTCTACTAATAACAATAATTAGGTGGCGCTACAGTTCACGGGGGGGATCAAGGCCTAGCTTGCTCATCAACTACTGGAATTGTACGAGCTACTGTTCTCTTCAGAGTAGAAGAAGAAGTACAGTTTTTTCCCGACTCCAATAGGGGAAGTTTTGAAAAGGTGTTTCTAAGACAATTGCGATGAAAAACTCGATGTGTTCAACCGGGAATCGAACCTGGACCTTCGACATGTCAGTTTCGCACTCTACATATCACGCCATGGCGAGAAAATTGTCTATTATTGTTAAAAATTAAGGTCATTCCATGTTGAGTATGTCATTCAAACTACGTCTATGGCGAAACCCCTTGGGAATGTGGAGAATTGCATTGCCCCGTGGTCTATGGATAGTAGGTCCACTTTATTTACTTCTGTCTACAGATTTGATAATTGACTGCTGACTTAGCGGAAAAAGTCCGCATATTATCTGAACGGTCGCCAAAGGTATCATATAATCATTTATATTAGCATTAAAAGTGCAACGACATGCCAACAAAGAAACGAGGTCAACATCACTTGTCTATATATCATATGCAAAAATGGGAGACAGAGACCTCACAGCTTTGTGAGTATAAATTGCAAATCACAAATAAATGTCCAGGGGTGCGATCCACGACTTCAACACCAAATCAAATTGTTTAATTTTCATCAGGCTTCAACTATTAACATTAGTTGCAAAGTTGCATGCTGAACATATGGTCCCTCGAGCCAGATTAGTTAAAGTTTTACTATCAGAAAACACAAATTTGTGTTAACATCTATGACCGTACATGTATGGTCCCCAAGACACATCTATGTTCAAACGACATTTCCGCGGTCCTCAGGCTTAGATGGGGAGAATTTTCAACGATGAACACTATCGTAGCAGACATACTTTACATGACCTAGTTGTTTGAAACTATATAATAATAGTTGTTGGCGCGACAGTCCACAGGGGGACCAAGGCCTAGCCTTCTCATCAACTACTCGTGTTGCGCACACTACTGTTCTCTCACGAGTAGAAGGGACCTACAGTTTCTCGCCGACTCCGAACGGCGAAGTTTTAGAAACTTTCTCAGGCAGTTATTACACCTTGAAAGAGGTGGTGGCGTGAAAAATTCGAGGTGTTCAGCTGGGAATCGAACCTAGACCTTTCGGTGTGTGATCGTCGCACTCCACCCAGTACGCCATGGCGGCCATAGTTGTTTGAAATTGGACATTTGAAATCGCTGGCCGAAACCGCTTTTCCATAAATTCTTTGTTCTCCTCAAGACGAAAAGGTTTCTTAGTTCGTATTGATTCGTTCGAGCCAAATTGCAGGGCGAGGACTATCACAGATAATAATTCCTTTACGATTTTGTATCCCAATTGTCTTCTAATTAGTCTTGACACAGCGACAAAGGAAGGATGTATACCGTCTTCATCTTACGTCCAAGTGAACACAAAAGCACTAGTCACAATAACTTTTATGGACATACACATTTGACGTTGCTCTTAATGCACATCTTCTGGCAAGTATAGTGTTTTGCTTAAAATATATATCTACTCAAGACTATATTAGATTAAGGATTACAATGCGAGTGTGGAGGATTTCATATTTTACGTTTCCTCCGTCCTATAATTTTGATATAATTTCTGGAAACTGTAAGGTAGACCTTAAAGCTAATATGATTATTTGCAGTTCGTTTCGAATAACAGAGTGCAAGGCCACAAACGACGCAGGGAAATTGACGTGATCTCAGATATGGTTATTGAAATGTTATACGTTAAAGACGCACGAACAATCCAAATCGTTAATTTTTTGAAAATCACTTCAAGGTTTAACTAACCTCAACATGGTTTGATGAGAAAAGTCGTAAATTGGGAAAGCAACATTCTCCCTCAGTGAAGCAATGAATGCAATATTTCCCATAAATTCTGAAAAAGAACTGAATGTTTTGAAGGTGCAAATCATAACCTTTTCCCAGCCCTTTATGCCTTCTACAAAGAGGGACATTAGAAGGCGATAACAAAGTTTGAGCAACCATTGATGCAGCACATTGGTGACAACCCCTGAGTGCTCCCCTCAGTTTGTGACCGTGCTTCCGCCAATAATTTATCAACTATCGTGTACCCAATCACATCGGAGATGCCTTAATGTTGCCCATCATCCAAACGCTCATTAAATGCGCCGTTACATTCGCTTGGAAATCCCCGGAGGACTTCTCTAACGCCCGAATTCATTTCTGTCAGTTCGCTTTCATGCGTCGGCGGCGGTCGAATCACAGCACAAAGCCGTCCATGAATTAACAAGCGAAAAGGGCAAGGATCAAATAGACCCTAATAATCGTAAAACGTTATGCCCTGCCACAGGAAACAAACCGACCGAGCTGCGCCAGCAAAAAATACGTGTATATGTATATAAAAATATGAAATGATATTACAAGCATACGCACGATCATCCTGCATCCGTTTATCTTCCTTATCCGGTAGAGACATGATTTTACGAGGTCCTCGGGGTGTTTGTCAGCGCTTTCAATTGACTATGACAAATAACCAGGACTTTGAAGGACTGGACGTCTCGCATCTCTTCAATCCCGTCCGTAGACGGTCAGTTTGGTATGCGCGTCCCGTTCCAAAGTGAGTAATTGAATCCTACTTCGAGTGACTCCTGAATGCATAAGTTTTTCTCTTTTGACTGCAATCTCGGGGACTTATCCCGTCGAACGTCGTTCTCGCCTCGGGGGTCTCCTAATTGAAGTCGATTCAAATTAACATTTTAATTAGAGAGCAAACTTACACCAGTGGGAGGCGATAGTCCTTGGGCGACGAATACCGTTAATGCGGACGCAGTCCGAAAGCGGGGGGAAAAAGAATCTGCTCTCCTTCACTTGGGGTGTGTAACTTTCGTTCAACAAATCGCGTGCTGCGTTTGTCGGTCGTCATTGGGGAACCTCGGCGTTGTGCTCCAAGGAGCGCTCTACGTGGTATGTGTGAATAATTCATGGCGGTAATGATGACGCCGATTAGCATGGCGTGAAATTTAATCGACAAATTTAAAGTGTCTAACTCCGAGGAGGGATTAAATTTCACGCAGGCAGCACCCCACTAGGGTGCTGGGGACGAAAAGAAAACGTTTGCTCAGCAGGATGGAGGATCTAAGGCGATGGCATCCACGGACTTTTGTATCAAACTTCGGAGTCCTGACGGCGTGGGGGGGGACATCGTCTTTGGGTCAGATTTAAGGATCTTGCAGGCGGTCTTGGGGGGGGGGGGGGGTTTGTGGAGGAGGGAGAAGAAAACTGCTTACATTTGAAATACGGTGTAATGAGGGTGGGCAGGTAATTGCTTACGTTCGGGTACTGACCGAATAGGAAGGCGACGAGAAGGAGAGCGAGCGTCAGTTGAAAGCAGAAACTGATTGCAAAGCCGACGAGAAATCTGCTTTAACGACTTTGGGGTGGTTGACGCTTGTGGGTGGCTGCTGCGATCCTGCATTAAGAGAATTTGTTGCCAATTAAATGGAGTAAGTTGAGACGGTTCAAAGGAAGCAATCGGAAGAGGACGTGACGATGTGAGCGTTTCCAGGAATCAAATCGAGATGGTGCATTATTTTTTTAAGACTTCCAATTAAGATTGCGTCTGTCCTTTATGTTTATCTAAGGCTTAGATGTAAACACAAAGTTCATCCAATTTGACGACATCCCGAATCCCGTCACTTTTCGAATCCATAAGCTCCTGCACAAATTTTCGTTTGAAGTGACATTGTACACAAAGTCGATCCTAGACGCCCGCGACTGAGAACTAATTGCTTCAAGAGTAAACTTAATAACTCGGCATCACGTAAACAATTTCATTACCTTCAAAGCACTGCAGATACCTTACACATGTAAGCACACTGTTTATCTTTCTCACTCCCTGCGTCAGCAGAACATGGATAAACAATGTTTCAAAGAGCATCCTCCGAGAGACGTTCACTATTGTCTGCGTCGATTGCTATCCGCACGGCAGCAGCACATAAGACATCCCTCGTTAGACACGATTTATCACTCCGGAAAGCCTTTCACAGCAGCTTCATAATTAAAATTGTCTCTTAATTAAGAGCGCTTGCTCTTGCCTCCCCACTGCCTCGACAAAGAAGGCAGACACGCAGTGACTCCTGGGAAATGGATTTTCCATGTTAACTTAACACTGAACATTTAAAAATGACACAATGAGCCGGAATTTATTCGCTCAGCAGGCAAGTGCTTTCGGAATTGGATTAATTTGCATACGACACACACTTGGGGCCGTGGAGGGATTAAAGAATCCTCTGCCACTTGGCAGACTGTGAAGGGAGCAGCAATGTTTACTTACAGCTGGCGGAGCCTTCACGTTCGTCGACCGGGTGGGGAGGCTCTAATTCGTGGTGCGTGTGTGTGGCGGGGATTGTCTCATTTTATTACTATTAAGACATTCAAATGAAATCCTCCTTTTTTGTGTGGAATATTTCACAATCAGAAGTGGCATCTTAAGGGCACTTCGGGGCCGTCGAATGGGGCTTCAGAGTCATATTGTTTCAATGGGGAACTTATGATTCCATTTTTCCTTGTCTCTGAAAGGGGGAGGAATTTGGGTGCACATTAAATTGGTAGAGTGGTAAGTGGCTCTGAGCAGGATTCCTTAAAAAAATAACTGATTCTATTAAATGCTGTGGATATACATACGTTGGAGTTTTAATATTTGAAAACCATCTAAACTTACCTTTTGAACGACCGGAGTAAAAAGTATCCTTACCTGAAAAGACACAAACAAAAAGATTATTAAACTGAAACTGTGAAAAGAATGTAAGAGAGCTTATGAATACAAAGAATATTCTGTTTGAATTTCGGCTCTTGTGTGCTAAGATTGTATTCCGTATAATTGTGAATTTCCAGGCCAAGCAGCAATTCCTATTCTAAGTGGGTCATACTCCAAGAATGAAAACTAGACACGTTCGATAAATTCTTAAAGTTTTCTCTTTGAACCTGCACATTAAGAATGACCAGTCCGTTTGATTTCGATTAAATGAACTGGCTTCAATGGACTGTAATGTAATGGAAACACGTTCCCTCCCCTTGATCTCCACATCATGGGATGTACACTCAAGGCCATCTTTCAACTAAAAAGGAATGGTCTTTGGTTCCACTCCCACTGGAGCTTTGATAACCTCGCACACCGCACCTCCTATGATACTACTCTAATGGACACGCCGTCTGATGCGAGGTCCCCAATAATACAGTTGCGACGCTTATACAAACTCGACTTTCCCTGTGTTCTGGACTGGCTGTGGCCAGAAACTGAACCGGGAAAGGAGTGTTGAAGGATTTTCAAAGACGGCTCCAAGACCACGGAGGATTCTTGAGCTGGGGCCTTCCTGGAAAACGACAACATTACACTTCACGCCTCCTTAGGTAATTTTGCATCGGTCTTCCAGGCGGAAGCCTTAGCGATCCTAATGGAATAAATGGAAGGGAAGATTTATATGCGTCTGCAGTGACAGTCAAGCTGTGTTCAAGGCCTTACTCAACCCTTTAACCACTTCCAAGACGGTTCAAGAATGCAAGTCTTCCCTTAATTTGATCTGCAGGCTGAATTCGCTAAGACCTGTCTGGGTTCCGGGTCATCACGGGATCCCGGGAAACGAAACTGCCGATGAACTAGCTAGGCTAGGTTCAGCAGAGGCATTCGTAGGGCCTGAACCCACCTTGGGATTACCCGCGTCCCTGGTCAGGGCCTCCGTCGATGGTTGGGTCTCTCTAAAGCACAACCAGAGATGACGTGACTCTCCAGGATGCAGGGTGACCAAGAGTATGCTCCCAAACGTCTGCAAGAAATCTACTTCGTTTCTGCTATCTCTAGACAGAAACGAGTGCAGACGGCTTGTCGGCGTACTAACGGGACACTTTACCTTCGCTATGCACCTGAGTCGGCTTGGGCTTAGTGATGTCACACTCTGCGACGCCTGTGGAGAAGGTGAAGACACTTCAGAGCACTTTCTCTGTCAGTGTCCTGCCTTCGCTCGTATCAGGTGGCGGTTATTTGCCGCTGATGTGGTGGGAACTGAAAACCTAAGTTCTTTATCACAGAAGCGTTGGTTTTTCCTCGTAAAACCAAGAAATTACATTAAATGAAGGTTACTGCCTGGTAGTCCAATAGACCAGTTTTTGAGTCTGAGCGCTTCAGTGTAGTTTACCCCAACCGCCAACAAAAAAACAGAAAAACGTCGTCTGATTGAAATGGTGATTTTCTTAAAACATGAGTATTTTGTCTGTAATTCCTTAAAGCGATGCTCGCCAGGGAGTAACGGCCACTTGTGACCGCTTTAGGGCCACGTTCCTGTCTCGTTAGTTCCTAAATTTGACAGCCATGATCTCACAGCGCGTCTCCCACAACTCCTGTCACAATTAATTTGTTAAAGAAGAAGTTTGGTAACCGAATAGCAGAACGTTGCAGACCCGTTAATTTGCCTCCAAGGACAGTAATGACTATTTTCTATTGAAGTATTATTTTCCATATAGGACCATACATGTGGGAAAAAGTAATCCAAATTTAGACCTCAAGACTGGACTATCTGGCCTTCAGATCATATGGTACTGCGTTTGATTTCGGTACTGATGTTGTTGTCCCTACTTACCGCGGAGCCGAGGCAGGTGAAGTCCTTGACTACCTCGAAGTTTCTGCTGCCTAGTGTGACGCTCTGTTCGAGACGTCGATGTTGTGTTCTTTCTTGATCATAAACCACCAGACTCCTTTCAGCCGCTTCCGTTCCAATGCCGACAAACTTTCCACAATATCGTTAGATATAAGCACTTGATTACAGTCGCTTCAAAGTGATATAGAAGAAGGTTTTCAGTCTCAAAACAGTCAGTTGCAAGTTGCAGCGTACCAATTTCAAAAAGAACTACAGACTGCACCCGAAGCATGATCCTCCCCAAACGAAAAAAAGTTCAAAGAACACTTGAAACAACAGACTCTTCTAAGATGTTTATTCAATAGACTAAGAAGATGTCTGACCGCAGAGATCTTAACAAGGAAACCAAGGGAAAGAAGTCTGAACGAACTTGAAGCATTGTATAAGCAATAAGTAACTCAAATCAAAGAAAAAATAGAGAAAGTCTTTTCCTAGCTTTGCCACAGAAACTGGCCCCTAACTGAACCACATCAGAAAATGCAGCCTGTGACACACAAGACATTTATCGAAATTAACAGCTAATTGGCCAAAGTCCAATTAAAATTCAAATTGAAGCAATTCCCTCGAATTCCATTTTAAATGAGGAAAACCACAAGTGACGAACGAATAAGTGCGACAAAATTAAAGGCACCTCGCCGCTGTCATTAGTGAAAGTTGTGCGAACTCGAAAGGACCTTAATGCTTGGCACTTGTTTGGCAAAGTCCGCCCAAATTGCTCACTTAGCCGCCCCTCACAACATGCGAATTTAATGACACCAACAAGTTTGTCGTCCACCCACTTCCCCCGCGAACCGCAGAAAAGTTGTCCGCAGCACGCCTAAATGTTAATGACATAATGGAAACATGCCGTGGCAATTTGTGCGACTCCCCCAAACTGTATTTGCGAGGAGAAATCCACTCCTCATCCCCTTTGCCCAGCAACAGGTCAAGTTGGCTCACTTCATAAATTTCCATCAACGCTGACGTTGACCATCGTTCATAGCACAGGACAGCTCAGCCACCACCCTGCCCGCCCTCAAGCGGTGTGCTCAGCCTTTCCGGATTCTGAATGACCCGAATATTTACATGACAACCAATAATAGTTCACGAAATTCAATAAACTGTCGGGGCGCTCGGGAGTTATGCTCACTTTTGCTTCGTAATCAATTTGGCAATTCATTTAAATGCCTCCCTGCTGCCGCATTCCACTGGGCAGGGGTGACGGGTGGATAACATCATCGCTGTCATAATGAATGGGTTCCGACGTCGCCCTAATGATTCACCATCATTGTCCTGCTGCCAACGGAAATTTGGTTTTCTGACCAACATCGTGACGAGGGCGGTCTGCGAGGAACAAGGTCACACCAAACCACCCACACTCGACGTTTTATTTTACGAGCATTTAAGTGAGTTCGCTTAGCGGAAAAAATCGCCCCATTCGTTCGTAGCTGAGAAGTCGACCCTCGCGACTTCTTGGGGGCGGGGCACCCACCCAGCAGTGCACGTCAGAAAGTGGCATTCTTCAGAGTGCGACGGCATTAGGAATTCCATGAGGAAGATGCTTTATTCGGTCACGCAGACTTCCGCAGTCGGTGACACACTTCCGCCGACGAAAAAAAGAAAACGGGCCACAACGTCGAAGAGACTCCAGGGTTGTTGGAGGGTGAAAACGAAAGGTTGCCGTGGCTGCTGATGGAGTGAGTTGAATTCCCGGATATGCGTTCAAAAATTCCCTTCCAAGGGTGTTCGTCGGAATTTTGTGACGGATGGGTGGAGGTCCTCGGTGAGAACCAATTTTTGTGGCACAAATTGTGGGCCACACACTGGTGGCTGTGCATAAAATATGCCCCACTCGGTATGAGCCGAAAATTAAATTACTCAGACCGTTCCTTGAAATATTTATATTTCCGGGGCGGGGACGGGGATGGTGCAGTAGGCCCGCTTCGTTGTCATAGATTATGACTGGATGTGGTGTACCCGTACGTGTGTGTAAATCAAAGATCCCACCGGTACCAGGGGAACTAATTTTCTAAAGAGGCACCCTTCCGGCCGGCAGCAGATGGAGTCCCACAGAAAAAAAAAAAAAAAATACTCGAGTGCCATATCCAAGGACGTGTTTTATTGCGTTTTGAGAACTTTAATGTTGCAAGCCATTCGCACAGACGGATCGAAGCACCCGCCGCTATAAAATTTTATGGCGCATACGTTTCTTCTTCTCGTTTCCCATGAAAATCACTTGCGGCAGTTGCTTGAGAAACGAAGGGCTTAAGGAGTATCGCTTACTTCCGATTTTATGGCCCCATTCCCAGCTGCAAATAGTGGAAGCACTGAGGCGACGTGGCGCGCATACAAAGTGTGCTAAAAGTTTCGTCTTTCAACCGAGTTCCTAGCGTGTACAAACTTTTGCCTTGTAGCAGTGCAACATAATTGACTTTGCAGTTGCATTGGCCTTAGAGGGGAGCTTAAATCTAGTCGGCTACCTGGAATGAGACACGGACTAAGCCTTAGCGGGAGACTACATCATGTGGATGCAGGAAGGGACATCGCGCCCGAACTGTATTAGTCCCACCGGAGCTTTGTGCTTTCAATTAATGCATGTGTGCAATTACGGTGGAATCTGCTGCAGAATTGCTTTTCAAATGGGTTATAGAAATAAATGGCAGCAGTTGCGTCGGCAATTGCGAAAACTATGTGGGTGGTCGGACAAAGTGTCACAAGCAGTGCATTCAGTTTATTTATTTAATTAAGCGCCTGTGACGCACTCGGATTGTGATGTAACGAATGGGAGATAATCGCTTCGTCTCTGTCCTCTTTTATCACTTTATTGACTGACGCAACAATTATGTTGCTGGCGCCTTTTTGTCGAGCTGGTACTGCGAAATGCAGGCAATTTTATTAATTTAGAGTTAGTTGTGTGGGCATTGAACGAATTAAATATCCCAACGGCTTCAAAAAATATATTTAAGCACACACATTGTATTCGCCGAATAGAAGCACGTTGCTCTCATATCAAACGCAGTTCTTCGTTAACGAACTTTCGAACAGAAGCCTGGGAAATGAATTTTAATTGCTCCGCAGTCCACGAGGGGCCTAAGTTATTTTCCGCGAGCAATCGGCACCACCTCTTTCGAGCTGCTGACAACACTCAAAGAGTAATAACTGCCGAAAAAAGCTTCTCAAACTTCGTCGTAAGGAGTCGGCAAGAAACTGTAGGTCCCTTCAACTGGTTGGAGACCTGTAGCGCGCACAACACGAGTAGTTCTGGTCCCCTGCGGACTGTCGCACCGTACAATTAATTAATCGCTTGTGTGTGTATTTCCTGTCAGATGAGTGCAAAGCGGATGCAATATCATCCTATATCTATTGGGCCACTTCTTTCAGTGGGATGTGTGCTTGGTAACCGACGCAATGTTTCGAACATAGCTTGAGCTTGTTCGACGCCCATTACAGGAAAGAGTGTTACCTTTTTGACTATCTCGCAAACTTTGGGACCATTCAACAGAATATTTGAAAAGAACTGAATGAACTATTCCAAAAATTGAAGTTGCTGTACCTCAATTTAGTATTAATGTGGCATTCTCATTTCCCTTAAGCGCAACTGTGCAAATACTTGAGTAACAATGTAAATGAATAGTGCCGCAAGGACATTTCTTCCACTCAAATTACAGCGAAAACGGGGTAAAGTAAATAACAGAGAAAAGTTTATTCAATCACTTCGCGCACAATTTGTCACTGACTCAAGCACCGCCTCACACATAACTGCCGTGTACTCGAACCTGAAGTGGGTGCTGAACTGATTTTACAGCTGTCTAGTTGGTTTGAGTTCATAAAAGTCAATCCGCCTCCATAAACTTTAACAAAATTCTGAATTTTCTCTGGACTTATTTAAACATATCAAACTCAGATTTCGTTCCTTATTTCACGTATACCGGTATGACCGTCAAGATACAAATGTCTCAATAGGGAACGTTTATTGTGAACGATCCCTTAGTTTTTTTTGGTTGCTTGCTATGACATTTGTGAAAAATATGAAGCAAACAGCAAGTCATTGAACACACAACATTATATTAAAAATGTTGAAAATGTCGACTTTTGTACCAGAAAGTGATGATTTGCGGAAAGCATTAATTTTATGTTTTCATTTGAAGAAAAGTGCTGCAGATTTGCATCGAATGTTTGTCGAGACATATGGTGATCATGCTCTATCAGAAGCAACACGCAACACGGTTCAGAAATAATGATTGTGATGTGAGAATTGAAGAACGTGGAAGACCACCAAAAAAGTTTGAAGGAGCCGAATTGCAAACGATATTGGATGGAGATGACACTTTGAGTCAAAAGCAAATGGCACCAATGTTAAATGTTGCACAACAAACAATTTCTGACCGTTTAAAAGCTATGGAAAAGATCCAAAAGTGTGGAAAATGGGTGCCACATGAATTGATTGAAAGAGAGATGGAAAACTGAAAAAACACTTGTGAAGTTTTGCTTCAAAGACACGAAAGAAAATCGGTTTTGCATCGGATTGTTACTGGCGATGAAAAATGGATTTATTTTAAGAATCCTAAACGGAAAAAATCATGGGTTAATCTGGGACAACCATCAACATCGACTGCAACACCAGATCGATTCGTCAAGAAGACAATGCTGTGTGTTTGGTGGGACCAGAAAGGTGTGCTGTACCACGAGCTCCTGAAACCTGGTGGAACCATTAATACTGATCGCTACCGGCAACAAATAACCAATTTAAGCTATGCATTGATCGAGAAACGACCAGAATGGGCCTCAAGGCACGGCAATGTAATTTTGCTCCATGACAATGCACCTGGACACAAACCAAAACTGGTTCAGGATACAATTAAAACACTTGGCTGGGAGCAGCTACCCCACCCGCCGTACTCACCAGACTTGGCTCCTTCTGACTACCATTTGTTTTCAACGATGGGACACGCATTGGCTGAGCAGCACTTTGATTCCTACGAGGAGGTCGAAAATTGGGTGTCTGATTGGTTTGCTTTAAAAGACGAAAAATTTTATTGGCGTGGTACTCACAAATTGCCAGAAAGGTGTTCGAAGTTTGTAGAAAACAATGGCCAATACTTTGAATGAAATGAGTTTTACTTTCCCATTAATAATTAGTGTTTTATTTTCAAAAAAAAAAAAAAAAGCATTTCATACCGGTACACCTGGTAAACCCCATCCATGCATGTTATGATTGACACTTGCTACATTATTGACTATAATTTTAAAAATGTTTGTCCGTATAACTTACTCATGTGTATCGTAGTCTTTAAGTGTGTGGTGTAATCATCTCAAACGAACATCATTGCACGCTCAGACCTCACTTTTCTCTCTTTGAATGTTTTAATTCCAATTTAAGTCCCAATTGTGATTTACCACAACACGTTTTCTATCGCTGACTGTTACCTTCAAGACAAAAACAAGTTGTATGATAAATGTGTGCACCTTGCCAATCGAAGCGATGACATTTTCCCTCATAGAGATGCAAGCACACCCAATTGAAACTTTAAGTGAGTACAACAGAAAGGGATGCATAGATGGAATAACACTGAAGCCGCAAAATTTCCAAATGCAATCGTAATTCACATTTTCGACATGAAAAGCAGAGACACTCGAGCACTTCCTTTTGAGGCAAATGTGCATTAAGCGACCTAATAAATGCGATTGCAGTTCATCCTCCGAAAAGGGAATACCCGTCGTCAAGAGCTGCACTTTGCCATTTACTGTCCCATTGAATTACCGTAATTGAATACAAGTAAGGTCTCTCGACAGATCCTCAAATGTGCAGTACGTTCGTCCTTTTTATTAAAACATTAAAACATCCTTGCAAAGGAAAATCCAATCTGCAGCATTCATCATCAAAAATAAAGCAAAGCCAATGATAAGTGCATCTTACCGCGCACTGGCACACTTACTCCTCACTGAAATCGGCTTCATTCAATCACCCTTATAAATATTTAAAACGCAATCAAACTGCTGGAACATTCTTGGAACACATGTCGCTCCACACCCGCATGCAGATGCACTCCACTTCGCCTGCTCGTCACACACCGAATGGCAGAGTCTTCCTTCTCCGAATTAATGACATTTACTTGGTTGGGCATCACCACCGCATCGTTTTCTGCCTCTGACGATGTTCTCCAAATGGGGATCCCGGCTCTGGATGTGGGGCACGTGGCCCAATGTGTGTGTGTGTGTGTGGGAAACGGCAGGACTTCCACAGTGCCATTAAATTGACTTTAACGGCCCGCAACGAAACGAAATTTAAGCTTTCTTTTATTTCTAGATATGATTTCCGGTGCGCATTTTTATCTGTGAAAATGTGTTGCCACAGAAATAGGTTCTTGCCCCGGTGCGGGAGGACATGCGAGGGGCTGCGGCCGATGACAAACTGGATACTCCGCGGTCGGCAAGTATGGGGGAGCAGAAAATATGTTTTTCGTTAGATATCCGCTGCAAGGAAATGCTCATTGTTCAGTCTTCCAGAAGGATGGCCACTCCGGGCGGAAGACGGCTGCGGTGATCATTCAAGATTTTCTAGCGGACATGGATTCATGTCTTTGATGTCATGTGGCAAAAGGCTTATTAACGACACATCCCGCTTTGTGCGGAGGAGGTTTGCTGAAGTTCGTCGATAGTATCCTCGCACTGACTGTGTCTGTTGATTAAACAATGAACAGCTTGAGGTGGTCAAACAATCGCAAACTTTGCTACAATAGAATGGAGAGCTGTATCACAAGAGATTTCAAGAAGTTGCTTTCCGATGCCGGATTGTGTTCGCCCCGTTGGGAGTCCTTGAATGTAGCTTCCTTCTTTTTCTCTGTGAACCGATTTGTCGGTGCTTGAGTCCTGTTGGCTTTGATTTATTGACAATTTGTTGAGCAGCGTTTTGCGTCGTTTGAAACACTTGACGTGCGGGACATGGCACATGTATGACGAAGTACGAAGTTTTTTGAAGTAGAGAGCTGTACGAGGTGGAGAGCTGTACAAGGTTGAGAGCTGCACGAGGTGG
This sequence comes from Eristalinus aeneus, assembly GCA_955652365.1. NCBI lineage: Eukaryota > Metazoa > Arthropoda > Insecta > Diptera > Syrphidae > Eristalinus > Eristalinus aeneus. The sequence goes on along the minus strand of OY019131.1, from coordinate 6,619,151 downwards.
AGCGCGGTGGAGCTCGTCGTATTTTAAACATTTTGAGAACGTGTACCTTATTTAAAATTTTACCCCCACTTCGCTTCCAGTGAACAACTCACTCAAGGACATTGACGAACGAAAGCGGTGGAGTCAGTGTCATGTGGGTTTTATGGAAAGTTAGCAAGACGCGGTAAAATTTTGTATATTAAAAAAAAACACATGTCCATGAGGGACAAGAGGACACTACTTTGCCGCGTACACCTGTTTGAAGATCATCTCTCCTTGCAAGGGACAGCGCATAAATGGGAAATTGTTGAATGTTGTAGGCCCTTGTCCTTTTGGACTGTTGTGTCTGTCAAATTCGTTTATTTTGTTATAATCGTCTGAATTTTCTCGCAAATGAGAGGCCCTGATATTATCTTCTTTCAATCAAAACACTCAACATTCGACCTTCTCCACCAAGATTCATTGCCTAGTTGTACATCACTTGACTTTATGTGAAACCATGATTTTTCGTATTCAAAATTCAGTGCATGAATGCACGAATTGGTTACACAGATGTACACCTCAAATATTCCCATAAATTGTTCTCTGCCGTTTGTCTTCACATGCCGAGGAAACAATGGCCCCATATGACTGCTGATGTAAACTGTGAACATTTGCGTCAATACACTGAGAGGGAAACTGAAACTGCAACAAAGTGAATATTTTATGGGAATATTAATCCAAATAAACAAAGCAACGCATGTCGTCTATTTCGGGGCACATGAATAAATTGCCGTTGAGTGTAATGTACAACAGATTTCCCCAATTTCGTGATTCGAAATGAAAAATAAATCGGATGGTAGAACAATATTGTCAACAATTTGTCGTTATATCCCCTTGCAATGCAAAGTCTCTGGCAATATCTATATCTACTATACCGCGGATGACTCATCAAATCGATGTTTAAGCCGATGTGTGAGAGCTCGCATTGTCTTGGTGAAGAGTGATCAGTCTTCGGCGGTTGGTTTTCCTGTTTTCTTGGAAGAGAATTGCCAAGCAAATGATTGTGTACCACTCAGAATTAACTGTTCTCCGTTGTTCTAGTGGTAGGGTTGGGACATGTCCAGTTTTTCCGGGAAAAAAGGCGACCATTTGTTTGGAAGTGCTTCTCGCGCGAGCAACTTTTGTTGGATTTGGCTCAATTTGAAACACCCATACAGTCGACTGCTGTCTAATTTCGAGCTCGTAAGCGTAAAGCACTGATTTATCACCAGTCACGATGTCATAGACATGTTTCGAAGCACCGCGGTCGTATTTTTGGAGCATTCCTTTCAACCAATCGACACGACTCTTTTTTTTTGAGCGATTAACAAATTGTGTGGGATAGAGCGAACAAATTTTCTGACGGTCAAATGTTCATGCAATATTGAACGTATGCTGGTAGCACTAATGCCTAATGTTGTCTTAGGTTTAGGTTGTATTGAACGTATGCTGGTTCCACTAATGCCATAGGTTGTATGGTTGTCCCAATTTCGCGATGGGTCACATGACGATCTTGCAATATCAGTTGGCGCACAGCATCAATGGTTTCTGGAACAACAACAGAGTTTGGACGACCTTTACGAAATTCGTCTTGGAGTGAACTACGAGCTCGGTTGAATTCACCATAACATCGATAAACACTGCTCCTTGATGGAGCTTCATCGCCAAAAATAGAATTAAGTTCATCGATGCTCTGTTGTTAAGTAAGTCCACGTTGCAAGTTGTAAAAAATAATCGCACTAACATTTTCACGATTTAATTCCATTTTTTGGGCGAGATGAATCTTTTAAATTACTGTACAATACAAATACAAATAGCTCTCGTTTTTCAAAATGTTCTGAGTACGCATAACCTCAAAAATAATAAACTTTACGATAGAGCCGGCAGTAGCCAGATTTCACCATTTAACCAACTCTAGAGCTGCCCATTCCCGAAATATAAGACGCAACCTACGTACTTCGTTGCCACTTTTGAGAATAAATTTTCTACCTATTATGTTGTAGATCGTGTAAAGCAGTGCTTTGCTCGTACCTAGTCTCACTGACTTAAGAAAAAGGCGTTCTATCCCGACTGTGTCGAATGCCTTTTCCAAGTTAACAAGAAAGGCCCCGGTGCTCTAGGTTTAAACTTTCTTCCAATGTATGTTCGAAACCAATTTTGACACGGCATGTACATGCTCCGCAACAAATCCAAATTGTTTATTAGGTATTATTTTATGTCTCCTATTGACAATCACGTCGAAAACCTTGCTCATGCAAGGGAGGAGACTTATCGACCGAAGGTTTTTCGGAAGCGCGAAATCTTTGTCCCTTTTGGGAATAGCTTGCACTATCGCCGTCTTGCAGTGCTCTGGGTAATCTGCATTACCCAGGGCAATGTTAAAAAGAACTGTGTTCGCATCTTCGGGGAGATGACGCAACACAATATTTGGTATTCCATCTATTCCTGTGGAATTTTTACTCTTCAAACTAATGAGAATGAACTAATGAATAACTAGAGCCATCTTGGTGTTCACAATTATGACAAGAGACATGTTAATTTCAGTAGAGCTTACAAATGACGATAGGGGCTGGTTTATGCGATGCAAATTATCGACGATATCGTCAGGACGAAAGTCGCTCGAAAAGTAACGTGATTACAGCCCTGATCGAACGCTTGTCTTGTCGCGTATATGTCTTGTTCGTCTTGTTTGTTTATTTGGATTTGTACTTGTCTGTTCGGCTTCACGTCCCCCATGTTTAGTGTTATTTCATAGGTACCATTTTATTAAAAATATTTTAGAAGTAGCGCCTTTGTATGTCCACAAAAATACTTGTTGGTTTTTTTTCTAAATTTTCTCCCTTAAGCCAATATCCGTCTCATTTTCTCTAAGAAAAAAATTGGAACTCACAGAAGAAAGAACGCTTCTGATATTTTTCTGAACTCATGAGATATGTGCAGGGATAAGCAAGGCAGTTGTGTAATCTATTTTTTTCCACTTCCGATATTACTATTTTTTGACGGTAGGGGGTAAAGAAATGGGGTAAAGCTGTGACCGCCGTGACGTAGTGGGTAGAGTGAGACGCTTACACGCCGAAGGGTCTAGGTCCGATTCCCGGCTGAACACCACGAATTTTTCACGGCACCACCTTTCTCGAGCTGCTGCCAACACTCAAATTGTAATAACTGCCTAAGAAAGCTTCTCAAACTTCGCCGTTTGGAGTCAGCAAAACATTTTAGGTCCCTCCTACTCGTGAGAGAACAGTAGCGCGCACAACACGAGTAGTTGATGAGCAGGCTAGACCCTGGTCCCCCTGTGGACTGTCGCGCCAACGATTATTATTATTATAGGGTGTAAAGAGCGAATTTTTTTTCTGTGCACCCTGCCCCATTCCAAAGATCTCTAACCTAAGAAATACATCAATTTCAAAATAAACTTTTAAAGATGTCACAAGCCAACCCAATTGGCCGTCAGTTTTGCTAAGAAGTTATACTTCAAAAACGAATTATTTTTGAGCAACCATGAACTAGCACTTTACAAAACTTATGACCATAAAGCAGAATATGTTTGTCGATGATAGTGCCAGTCAAACCAGGGGTGATCGTTATGCCTGCATAAGTGAAAAATTGTACAAACAAATAGAAAATCAAATTTGAGTACATTTTCCGGGAAAATTGAAAACCTCGGTACGTTTTGAACTGAGCCCTGCAATAACAAGAAACCACTGCAATAGCAGCACACTGTGCAGTGCAGGGCGTTCAATTTACAAATCTGTATAATGTGGGACTTATACGCTTTCCAATTTCTGGGAACTTTACGCTTTTGGATTCAGACTTCACAATTTATATTGAAATCATAAAATTCCAATTCATAAGTATATGTGCACTGTACTGCCTGTTTGCTTTATTAAATTTGCAGAATTGTGGTTTGCACATATCGCGCTTAGATGGAAACTTTTTAATTTTCCCAGAAACTGCATAGTGGTTATTTAAACCCACATTCGCTTTTTCTCTTTAAAATTTCTCTTTCTCCTCAAAACTATTCCATTACAAGCACATCGCTGGCGCCTGGTCTCATATCTCAATTAGCTCTTAGATGTTCAAAAACACGCAGATCTACTCGTACATCCGAATAGACAGGCATCATCCTCGAATACATTCTTTACCACACCTCGTAGCAGCATAACCCAAATTGCCTATTTCAGCAGCCACTGTCCTTGAGAGCATTTTTACATCACTCCCCGCGGCAATTTTCGGTTTTATCTGCTCGCAGAAACTTTTCTCATTCTGATCTTATCTGAGTGCTTATATTTTGTTTCCCTTAAGATGTTCTGGAGTTAATTTGGTCAAAGTATCATCGGGTATGCCTCCGAGTCATGCTATCTAAAGAGGTGACCGAATTCGTGGAACCCGGTTGATTAAATGGCCGTTTTAGCATTTTGCCGTCTGACTCCGTCATCTGTTAAATTGTTTCAATTTCGTGGCCTTGTCCGTGTGCACCCTCCTTCACAAGTCCAAGCAATTTAGAACGAAATTTAATTAATCTCCATCCTTTGAGTGGATAACTAAATTGTTTACGTTGTGTGCCTTTTATGGAGTCAGCTTTAACTCGTTTTCGTGAAAAGCTTTCTCAAGGTGAGAGGCACAAGGTTGACGAGCAGAAAACGTGATGAAATGGAATTTGTGAGTGAGACCATTAGGAAAATTTTTTTTGCATCAAGCGAATAGAGGCACGAACGTTTCACCCGTCAAAGGTGGCAGATATCCGATTTGAATAAAAACTGGATGTTGTTGCAGAAATTTAATTAGAAGGATGCAGGCAAAGTGTGCGATTTCATAGAAACTGGAAACGTTTGAAGTGTAAATTGTATTTGAGTCATGGCAATTTAATTCAGTTGCAATTTAATAATAATAGTCGTTGGCGCGACAGTCCACAGCGGGACCAGGGCCTAGCTGGCTCATCAACTACTCGTGCTGTGCGCGCTAATGTTCTCTCACGAGTAGAAGGAACGTACAGTTTTTCGTCTTCTCCGAACGGCGAAGTTTGAGAAGCTTTTTTAGACAGTTATTACTCTTTAAATGCTGTCAGCAGCTCGTATTGCCGTTAAAAATTCGAGGTGGTCAGCCGGGAATCGAACCCAGATCCTTCGGCGTGTGAGCGTCGCACTTTACCCACTACGACACGGCGGCCACTTGCAACTTAAAGAAGACAAAGTAAACAGGCTGCGGATCTACCGTCAGAGACCTTTTGCAGTCCATTTTGTCCATCTGATAGTTTTGAAGTTTTGTGTCATCGTTCGGTATATTTTCCTAAGTTGCATTGGGGGGACACAATAGTCGGAAAATCGAAGTCCTGCTTGACATAAGAGCAATGCAGCAATTATTATTTACACGGTGGCAGCGGGTACGTTAGGCAACTTTTGCCTGTCAAGGGAATGCGACATTTGCTGAAAACATTACCATTGTCCGTCATTTTGCATAACCACAAGAACTCGTTCATGGGTCTATTCTCCTTAAACAAGGGAAATCGAAAAATAGAATTCAATGTAGGTTTCAGTCCTCCCAAAACTCCGTAACATTGAGCCAAATCTCTCTTTCAACCATTTTGGCGATGTCTCCTTTCTTGAACGCCTCTAAAATATAAACGTGCCCAACTCGGTTTAAATTACGAATGGATTTTCTTGAATGCTTGTTCGGCACACCGCGTAACCATCAAAAGAGAACGACACGCACGCAAAGCCGCCTTAACGCCTTCAATTCAGTCCCTTGAAAAAATTAGCTCCTCAGAAGCCACTTCAATAAAAGCAGACATTAGGCGGCTGAAGCGCTGATTCTGCTGATCCCCAAGGGAAATTCCCCATTGATTACTCATAAACCCGGCCCACTTCAATCCAATAAGTGTCAACGGAGTGCCAATAACCGCCGCCCACCAATGGTCCATTTCAGGGCGCACAGACAGCGTCTGGTTGAACTCGTTTTTCTCGGCACCCTGGCCACAGTTTATGTGCGCGGAAGCATGGGACCATTTAATTTGCTCTCCCCGACCAAAACCGGACATCACTCTCGTCAGGCATTTTTTTGAAATATAAACTTCATCCAGATCCATCAACTGGTCTCGTGGACCAATTAATGGTCGCATTAAAAATTCGGTGCGGAAAGAATAATTTACGCCGTGTCGCTCATTACGAATTCCGCCGACCCACGGGTGTGCCCTTGGTTCTGTCTCCGGTGGAGAGTTTGAAAAGAATTTTATAAACAAAGGAGAGGTGTGTTTTTCTCGCATCAAGAGGGACGTTTATGAATCCCCGATAAAGACGGGAAAGAATTTAGATGATTTTCCAGGTGAACTGGGTCGTAAGTGAACCCATTTTGAAAACTCATAAGCGGAACAGTGAATATCGTCGCGTGAAGTGCTTGAGTGCGAGAAGAGCCCACTCTGTGGTGGCTGTTAGACAGATGGGTGCACAAGAGGCACGTACGCACAAGTACTTATGCATGGGCGTGCACATGTGCCTCAATTGTGTATCAGATGCGGAAGTTTTGAGTTTCCTTTTAAAACACAATTAAGTGCTGTTTGGAATACAATTCGAGTGGAAAATGCTTCCCAGGGTTGTTCACTGAAGTAGTAATTCAATTTAGGGCCCCATTGTGTATGAGATCAGGATAAAAGTTTGAAAGCAAACAACAGGAATGGTGCTGGGGTATTCCTTCCTTAATCTGGTACCCGCACACGTTGCAGCATCCGTCAGCTTTTGTTCGCGTTGCCAGTCAGCGTGACTCCTCACTGCTGCCAGACGATGTGACCTTGTCCCCAAACTGAGCCAATAATGAGTGGCTACGGAAAACAAAGACGCAACTACGAAGTACACACTCTCATGAGCGGCCTGTGCAAGAAACACATGTGTATGCACATGAGCCAGCTGTGGGAAACGTGATTACCGGCTTTCTTTATCGACTACTGTCTGTTTGGTCAAGATAAGGGAGCATTTGCTCCGTGATTAACAAGGCATGATGTTGGTTTAATTGCTGCCGAAACAAACTCTTGTTTATTTGGCATACAATGGACGCTGATAAGTTTTGATTAAATTTGAACGTAATTTGTGGGCGGTTGTCAGGTTTGTGGATTATGTTTCACTTACGTGGAAGTGAAGTGAAAGAACTCTTTGTCCAATGAACCCTGTTTGTTGCAGCATCAATTTGGAGTTCATTCAAAGCTTTTGACGCTTGTTTGTCTTAACGAAGCCATTGTCGATTTGATGAGATGGCATTGAGTTGGTGGCTTGTCACTTCCCCAGGAGTATTAAATTGAACATTCTGTCTTCCTCATTTATCCTTTTAGTAACAATTCTTCATCTGCTAGGACTTCCACAGTGGATTTGAAATATCAGCACAGTTCTTGAATTCCTGCACTCGATGAAACAATGCAAACCCACTCCGATTTCTACCATTTTTTATTTATTTTCATATGAAGTGATGTGTTTTTGAATTGTTAAGTGTGTAATGAAATTAAATAAGAAATTTTGCATCGCAATGAAAGCATGAAGTTGCAGTGTGCATGGCGTAGTGAATAAAATCCAGCAGACATATGCTTTAGTTCCCAGGTTCGATTCCAGGACGGAACACCTCGCATTTTTTTAGTAGCCACCTTTATCGAATTGCTGGCAACATTCAAGGAATACTAAAAATCTATTTAAAAGGTTTTAAATTTTCCCGTTCAGAGTTGACAAAAACTCTAGAAGTTTTCGAGTTGACGAGTAATTTCATAAGAAGCTAGACCCTGCTCCCTTTGAGGACTGTTGCGCTACTTTTTTATTTTCATTTCATTCCAACGTTACTTTTCTCTTTATAACAATCCACAGGCATTTAAAATGGAGAAGGACCTCAACCAACTTGGAGTGCGCAACTGGAGACAGCTGGCGAAAGATCGTGCTGGCTGGAGAGGCATGTTGGTTGAGGCCCAGGTCCACCACGGACTGTAGCGCCTTAAGAAAAAGAAGACAGACACTTAAAACCAATGTGCATCGGTACCTCCTTTCCCTCTCTTCGCCTTACCCTCAGTCCGTGCTGTTTCTTAATTCCAGTCACTTAAGGGTACCAATATGTCTTCTTAGCGCACGTCATTTGAAAAAAAATCAAATACCATCTCTAAAAACGAGATCCTCTCTGGCATCGATATATTTATAGAGACAATGTTTGTTTTTTCTTTTAAATTCTCGAACTGGTGACCAGCCAACTCATCAGACCAGCCACTGGTCAGTGGGACAAGGCCCGGTATAATACGGCAGGTGGGGTTGGACCTACAACTTCGACGGTTTGTGGTGGGTTTTGACTATAATAAAGCCCCTTGGGGCCAATACTACTTCATCACGCTTTTTGATCATTTCTGGTCATTTTCCTCAATGTACACCTCAATGGGTCCCATTAATGGCTTCACCTGGTTGCAGCAATTCAAGGTTCACCACATTCCTCTTGTCTCACCATATGCAAGCCTAAAGCGTTGCTTGTTGGAGGTTGGAAAACACTACACTGAGCTCCCAAACTCATAATCTGGTTTGCTGCACTTCCAGGCATTAAGCCACAATTAATGTATCATCAAGATCTTCCGAAGGAAAACCAGTGCTTCTGTGATAAAAGGTTTTGTATTTCACCTCCCACCACATTAGCGCCAAACAATCGCCAACTGATTCGAACAAGGCGGGATACTGAAAGAGGAAGTATAGGCGTCGTATAGGGTACATAAAGCCCAAGCATGCAAAATTGCTGAGCAACGGTGGAATGGTGAAGTTTGTATGAAAGCAAGTCATTAAAAGTTTTCCCAATTTAATAATAATAATTGTTGGCGCTACAGTCCAATGGGGGACCAGGGCATAGCTTGCTCATCAGCTACTCGTGTTGTGCGCGCTAATATTCTCTCATGAGCAGAAGGGACCTACAGTTTTTTTGCCGACTCCGAACGTCGCAATTTGAGAAGCTTTCTTAGACAGTTATTACTCTTTGAGTGTTATCAGCAGCTCGAAAGAGGTGGTGCCGTGAAAAATTTGAAAAATTGGTGTTGAGTTGGGAATCGAACCTACACCCTTCGGCGTGTGAGCGTCGCACTCTACTCACTAGCCACGGCGACCACTTTTCTAAATCTATTTTCTCAATTTAGAAATAAAAAACACGCCTATTTCTTGCTGACGCTGACGAGCATGCCATCTCAGGTTGTGCTGTCGAGACACCAAACCGTAAACGGAAGACCTTTCCAAGAAGGATGGTAGTCCTAAGGTGAGTTAGGTTTTGTGAATGCATTTTGTTATCGCTGCCTTGCAAGTTCATAGGCACTCTCTCTCCTCATAGTCCCATGGTATTGCGGAACCAAAGGAAACATTAGCGAACATGGTCTGCTGACCAAATAAGCGTTGCCTTTGATTTTTGAGCCGTGGATGTTTTCCTAGCATCAATGTAGATTTAGAATATATTTTCCTCTCCAGTCACAATTCAGTATAGGAATCCCTCAGGAAGCAGTTTCGAGTTAAAAAAAAAGCCTTTGTAAAGGGTTAGCCAGCAAAAGTTATTTTAGATTTCGCTCATAGATGGCTTTAGTTGAATTTTTCGACTTGCTGATGTATTCAATATTTCAAACACATTTTGAAACTACGTCGTGACGCGTCGCCAACCCTACACATCTCACGTTTTCAATTCGTACGGCACCCACTTCATTTGCTTATAAACAAACTCAAGATTATTTGGGTGCTGAGTCAATCCTAACTATACTGCGAGTTCACTCTGCAATTGCAAAATATCCGTACAACATACAATAAAGCCTCCAAATCCTCTCCTGCAAGCTTCATGGCCTGGCCAAATCGCTCTTTATCTCCGATATAAAGCTTCACCACGTTTGAAGCGTCGAAAACACTCTCCGCATGATTAATCGGTCGGAGCAGGATCACCATAGAGTTCCTCAGGCAATCAATGGACCTTATGTGAACTTTACTGCCAATTTTAAATGAAAATCAAAACCTCAAGCAAAAGTTTTTTACTTAGACAAATCCGTACAAGAGCTAAAAAACGGTGTAGTTTTTCAGGATAGACACAGATGCACACTGGTTGAATGCGTTTGAACCAATTGTCGAAGCACTTTTGCCACTTTGATTGAGGTATCTCCAAAACATGCATTCTGAACGCATCATCCGCTTCTTCAGGTGTCGAAAAACGTTGACCTCTCATTTTATGTCTTACGTACGGGAATAAAAAGAAATCATTCGGTGCCACGTCAGGACTACACGGCAGATGACTCATAAAATCAATGTTTTGAGAGCTCAAAAATGCAGTTGTTTGAGCCGATGTGTTAGAGCTCGTATTGTCATGGTCTTCGGCAGGTGGTTTTCCTGATTTCTTGGAAGACAACTGCTAAATAAAATGGTTGTGTACCACTCAGAATTGACTGTTCTGCGTCATATCCAGTTTTTCCGAAAAACAGGCGACCAGGAAATACTTCGTGCGTGAGCAACTTTTGTTGGATTTGGGTCAATTGGATACACCTCTGCAGTTGACTGATTTTTACCTTCGCGCTCATACGCTTAAGTCCACGATTCATCACCTGTCGCGATGTCAAAGACGCGATCGTATTTTGGTCAACTGAGACGATAATGGTGAAAATTGAGCATCGCGCTATAATTCAATGTCTCACTAAGAAGGAAAAAGTCAAAATACTATTTATTAAGAGGTGGTGGCTGTTTACCGGGGACCTGCACCTTCATTATCAACTATGCAAAAGTGGTCAAGTGAGGCAGAGAGAGCATTGGAAACAACCCCTGCTCCTGCCCCTCACCGCTCCGGCTACTGCTTGTACGGGAGAAAGCATCAAAGAAGTCGAAAAATTTGCTTTTAAGGATCCTCGCCTTTCGGAGATCAATGCAAGGTGGCTGCCACGAATGCTCACAGCACCTCAGAAAAAAGTGAGAATTTTATGCTGAAGAGAGATTTTGAAGATGTGTAGTGACAAAAAAAAAAAAGGAACAGACCCCCCGAAGAAGTTCAAAGTCACTCCGTCTGCCGGGAAGCTCATGGCCACAGTTTCTTGGGACTCAAAGGGAATCTGGCTCATTTAGTACAGGCTCTTGCTCCTAGTTTTGTTTCCGGACTTGAAAAAATGTCTTCGTGGAAAAAGATTTTCAGATCATAAAGAACTCAAGTTGGCAATAAACAGGTATTTGGCAAATTTATTTGTTTAAAGTTTTAAAAGAGAGATATAAGCGTATCTCAAGATGTACCAAATGCATTGATATTAGGGGTGATTATATTGAAAAATATAATGAATAATATAATATCATGTCGATACCGATACCGTTGTTCGTGGGCAATATGCACCTCAGGATCATTCATTGTCAAGAAATATTGTTTTACTTTATTTCGGCAGGTAGTTGGGCTTACAAAATATACAACTCTCGCATTTCCCTACAAGACATACAATTTTCCGATTGGCTATGACTTCGGTGTCCACACGATACTCAAAGAAACGAATCACTTTCCATCAGCAGTTAAAAGCTGAAGCGAAGGCGATTTCTATCAACACAAAGGTCACTGTTTATATTTCGGGATTGGGCAACCCTAGTGTCGCAACCTGGCAACTGCTAGCTCTATTGTAAAGTTTGATATTTTTGAGGTTATACGCACTCAGAACGTTTTGATATACGAGCGTTATTTGTGTTGTTTACAGTAACTTAAAAGGTTCACCTTCCTAGAAATAAAATTAAATTGTGAACATTTTCGTGCGATTATTTTTTACAACTTTTGACGTGAATTAACTCAACAACAGTGCGCCGATGAACTTAATTAAATTTTTGTCGATGAAGCTCCATCACGGACCAGTGCTTATCGATAATATGGTGGATTCAACCGAAGTCGTAGTTCACACCAAGACGAATTTCGTGAAGGTCGTTCAAAATCAGTTGTTGTCCCGGAAACAATTGATGCTGTGCGCCAACTGATATTGCAAGATCGTCATGTGACCTATCGTGAGATTGAAACATCCTTATGCATTAGTGGGTCCAGCATTCATTCAATATTCCATGAACATTTGACCGTTAAAAAAAAAATTTGTTCACATTGGATCCCACACAATTTGTCAATCGCTCAAATAAAGGCTCGTTTCGATCGGTCGAAAGAAAAGCTCCAAAAATATGATCGTGGAGCCTCGAAACACGTCTTTGACATCGTGACAAGTGATGAATGGTGGATTTACGCGCATGAGCCCGAAAGTAAACAGCAGTCGACTGTATGGGTGTTTGAAATTGAGGCAAATACAACAAAAGTTGCTCGCTTAAGAAGCACTTCCAAGCAAATGGTCGCCTGTTTTTTCGGAAAAACTGGACATGTCGCAACCGTACCACTAAAACAACGTTGAACAGTCAATTCTGAGTGGTACATAGCCAAAAAATTGGTTGTCTTTCAAGAAATCAGGAGTACCAACCGCCGAAGACAAATCAATCTTCACCCCGACAATGCTAGCTCTCCCACATCGGCTCAAACAATTGCGTTTTTGAGCACTCAAAATATCGATTTGATGAGTCATCCGCCGAATATTCCTGAGTTAGCACCAGATGACTTCATTCTATTCCCGTACGTAAAAAATAAAATGAGAGGTCAACGTTTTTCAACACCTGAAAAAGCGGTTGATACGTTCAGAATGCATGTTTTGGAGGTACCTCAACCAGAGTGGCATAAGTGCGTCGACAATTAATTCAAACGCATGCAAAATGTATAGATCTTAATGGGGAATATTTTGAAAAGCAGTAAAGCTATTTGCGATGATTAATATTTGTTTTTGTTCTCTTATCTCGAAATATAAAAGGCAACCCTCGTATATGTGTATGAATTGCTACATACACTCGTGTTCCAAAAAAAATAGATTTTCCTTCCAGCTTTGTCACCTTCATTTTTTGAAATCGAAAAAATCACTTACCCCTAATATCATTTGAGCAAACAAACAAAAACTAAAACACTCTGCCACAACCCATCTGGTCTCCTTTTATCTCAGATTCACATAAACACCCCAAAGTGGTTACCATAGTGTTGTGTCCATCCAGTCCATTCAGTGCTACTTGAAGAAGAAATACGTCCACTCGTGCGCCCGAGTGGAGTAACTATAGCCAGAGTTTAATTTCGTTTAGTGCTCCCATTCAACACCCATACACCCCCTCTGCGAAAGAGTTCGATAGTCAGGCGGGGGAGTCGAAGGCACGTCTGGATGGACACATTTCCCAAATGAGGGAAATAAGTTCTATAAATGCGATGAACGACTGTGAATACGACGAGTGAAGAGCTCCTCACACATAGATGCTTGATTGTTTCGGATGGATGGATAGGCTCATAATAGATCCCCAAATGAAGATTTGACGTGGTATGTGCGCAAGAAGGAACTTCAAAGCGAACCTACGAAAGGATTTGGAATAAATTGGCCGCTCGTCATTGGCAACAAGTGGGATTGAGTAAATTTATTCCGCCGACTTCATTCTGAATCCGTAAATAGCAAAAAAAAAAAAAAAAAGAAATCCTTCACTGGTCTGTGAATTTCATGCTGTAAACCTACATTCGGCCCAATAATCCGTTCATAACAAGCAAATGAAGAGAATTTAAATTTAAAATAACCACTCCGTCATGGGAGCACACCCCAGTGGTGGCTAAGGCTGAAAGGGGGTAAATCAGTCCCGACTCCACTGGGAGAAATTTCTGAAAGGGATATTTATCAAAATCGAATCAATTTCTATGAAACAACAATCCCATGAACAAACCGGTCCGAAAAGTAATAATAACTTACAGCGTGTACGAGTATTAAAAATCAATGCCGCGAGATTTTTTCTCCTTTCTTCTCTCGCCTCGAAACCAGTCCTCAGAAGTGGGGCCTTTGAAACGATTTCGAAAAAAGGGTGCTCCTGCTTCCGCACAAATTCATAACTAGATGGATGAATTTCTCATTAAACTCGAGAAAAAGTTGATCCGTGTATTTGCGGGAGATGGCGTGCGCCTTCAAGTGCTTAGGCACTTAATGGTGATTTATTTTTCCCCCTCGGGTTGTACAAGGCACACAAATCTGTCGGCTATCGGGTGGGAATTGGCGACAACTTGGAGAAATCGTGGGCTTATGGCATCCGGAATCGTGATTAATGAGAGCACACCATGATACTGGGCTGTCGGAACTTTTGTAAATTTGATTTACTCGAATCAGCGTCTCATGAAGGCGGAAATAAGAAGGAGAATACTTCCGCTCCGTTGTCCCAGAGACATTGTGCTGATCGGATTTGCCGTAGGAGATTTATATCACAAAATCGGGTACAGTCATGCTGTTGGGGATTTGTGCTGAAAAGAAGAACGTGAACAACACTCTCGATAGATCTGTAGGGTGAGGGATTAGAGGCGGATATGTAAGTTCTTTTATTTACAAAAACGTATAACTGGATACAAGGCCCACTTGAATTAAAGGAAAGTTGGTCGCTTATAAGGGAAGTTGCTGAAAGTATTATCTGTGGTCCACATACCTTTTGTTTGTACCTGATTCGCTCTGAGTTATCGTCCGTTGCAAGCATCCATGTGCCCACTCCCAAAACCCAAATTTTTATATAGTCGATTAAGCCACTTCCGAGAAATCCACATCAGAGCACATACACTTGTCCCAACTTTTTGCATTTTCCGGATTAATAATAATAATTGTTGGCGCGACAGTCCACTGGGGGACCAGGGCCTAGCTTGCTCATCAACTACTCGTGGTGTGCCCGCTACTGTTCTCTCACGAGTGGAAAGAACCTACAGTTTTTTGCCGACTCCGAACGGCGAAATTTGAGAAGCTTTCTTAGACAATTATTACTCTTTGAGTGTTGTCAGCAGCTCGAAAGAGGTGGAAAATTCTTGGTGTTCAGCCAGGAATCGAAAACAGACTCTACGGCGTGTGAGCGTCGCACTCTACCCACTACGCTACGGCGGCCACCATTTTCAAGATTACGTTTTCAAATACTCTGAGATGTTATAAGTCATGAGACAATGACTTTCAATTACTAACAATGTGACGCGTTATACAAACTGCTCCCTTTAAATGAAATTTGGACCAGCTCGCACATCAACAGAACTTTTTTGAAAATTGGTTGCAAATATCGTGCCCCATCAAATTAGAAGAGTCGAGACCCGCTGCAACATTCCAATAATCGGCTGCCCTATTGCTGTTTGCTGTTTGTTTGTTAGCTGTTTGTAGGGTGACATTCCGAATCAACCCATCGCTGCCCAGATAAACGTAGATGTAGATTCTTACTGGGAACCAGCCCAATATCTCCAACAATGATGATGCACTCGTCGTAACAATTGCAACTGCTTGGGATTATTCAATGGGACGTCCAAGACTGTAGGTTCTGGAGCAAATGTGGGATTTGATTTTACGTGATCACTTGCTTATGATCACGGCTTATATCACGGGTTCCAATTCACAATAGTAGATAACGTTAAAAATTGATAACGTAAGACTAAACGCCTTAGTTACCCAAGTACCAAATTGAGATCATGCTTGAGGGGCTTTAACCTCACCACGATTACGAGGCCTTCCTAAAGCCTCTTACGCGTCTGGGTTGGGAATGCAACTCCTACCTGGGATAGCCCCTAACCGCCTTGCTTAGCCCAGGGTGAGCAAATACTGGACGAGTCAGCACAGTACAGTACCCTCGACCCTACCCGCGATGCAAGGTGGTAAACCACAGCCACCACGATACTCCCACAAGGGAGGTTGAAACCGAAGTTCCAGGGGCTCCTGACCTCCCGTGCCACCAGAATAAAGCCTCTAGTCAAGCTGTTACTACTAGTGAAGTTCCCTCAAAGCCTGGGTCTGTTAGCCGCCATCCCGTCACAAGAGGGTCCTTACTCTGTCAGTGTTTCCGTTGACACTATAAATAGTGTTACGGATGCGATTTTTAAATCATGTGGTTCATAAAATCCATTCACATCATCTGGAGTATAAATAGGACAGTTGTTGGAGCCAGTACTATTGTGCTTAGTTGACGTTGTCTTTTACAACTAATAAACTTATCATTTTTAACGATTTTTTCAAAAAGCCGAAAGGTCGGGATGTCGAAAATTTACTCGGAAAATGAAATTCCGAAAAGGAGTCACTCAAAATTCTAATTTTATAAAGTTTAAAAACCTTCTTCTTCTTCTTCTTCTTCGGATGGCGCTACAGTCCGGGGTGGACCTGGGCCTCAACCAACATGCCTCTCCAGTTTAAAAACCTAAGATGCACAATTTGAATGATTCTGATTCCAACAAGTCCCCAGATTTGCATTTACAAACGCAGGGATTTAACCGCGTAAGACGACAATCATCGTTTCGACGGTTGTGCGCTTCGTGTAATACTCGAATATTACAATCGTTTGGACGACGTCGTTTTGGACGATTCACTTATGCTTCGTTTAAATCATTGAACTGCCAAATTCCGACAATTGAGCGATTTTAAGATACGGTGACTGGTCCAATCTCTTACACCTCGCAGGACAAATAATACTGTGACGTCTGAATATACTAAACAGTAATAAATGGTTTCATTATCTACATATTAATAATACACGTGTACGGTTGTTGTCAAAATCTTACAATGTATATGGGTTTCATAATATACAAAATAAAATATGAACTTAAAAAAAATCTAAATTTTACCAAAGAAAGGAGACCGACCCTCACACACAGCAGGTCCAGGTTCGATTCCCGGCTGAACACCTCGAACTTTTCAGGGCACCACCAGGGCATAGTGGTTAGAGAGCGACGCTCACACGCAGCAGGTCCAGGTTCGATTCCCGGCTCAACACCTCGAACTTTTCAGGGCACCACATCTTTCGAGCTGCTGACAACATTCAAAGAGTAATTACTGTCTAAGAAAAAGCTTCTCAAACTTCGCCATTCGGTGTTGGCAAAAAACTGTAGGTCCCTTCTACTCGTGAGAGGACCATAGTGCGCACAACACGAGTAGTTGATGAGCAAGCTAGTACCCGGTCCTCCTGTAGACAGAAGCGCTGCGCAATTAAGATTATAAGGTTGTCAAATATCTCCCGTCCTTTTTGTCTTTTGAATTTTTCGGCTATGTACAAAGTGGTACAGAGGTTTTGACATAGCCTACAATACGACGCTATGAGTGATTAGTTTGGATATTGCGTTCAACAGTTATAGACGTGTAAATATGGACTTCACTAAAGCGGAAATTCGCGCTTTTAGTAAGGTTTCCTTTGTTAAAGGCAAATTCGCTAGTGAAACGTTAAAAGTTAGACCGGCAAGTGGCATTTCATGACATCGCCCAGGAGATGGGAGTTAGTCACCAAACCATTTTAAATCATCTGCAGAAGGCTGGATACACAAAAATGGTTGATGTTTGGGCGCCGCATGGTTGGACGCAAAATAACCTTCTCGACGGAATCATCGCCTGCAATATGCTGCTGAAACGACACGAACTCGACCCATTTTTGAAGCGGGTGGTGGCTGGAGACGAAAAATGGGTCACATACGACAATATCAAGTGAAAACGGTCGTGGTTGTGTTATGATGTCCCACACAGTGATCAAACCGGGACTCACGGCCTGGAAGGTTTTACTGTATGTTTGGTGGGATTGGAAGAGAATCATCCACAATGAGCTGCCACCGTATGGCCAGGGGCATCGTTCTACCATCTACTGCAAACAACTGAACCATCTGAAGCAGGCGATCGATCAGAAGCGTTCAGAATTAGCCAACAGGAAGGGTGTAGTGTTCCACCAGGACAACGCTAGACCACACACTTCGTTGATGACTCGTCAGAAGCTACGGGAGCTCGGATGGGAGGTTTTATCGCTTCCAACATATAGTCAAGACATAGTCAAGTGATTACCACCTATTCTTGTCCATGGTGGCGTGGAGTTGAACTCAAAAGTGTCTTGTGAAAAGTGGCCGTCCCAATTCTTCGCATAAAAGGAGGGGGGCTTCTATAAAGGAGGTATTATGAAGTTGCCGTCTATATGGAAACAGATTGTCGAACATAACGGCTCATATTTGAACTAAATTCGATCACTGTAACACTTTTTATAAAGCATGAGGAGCGTAAGGGAGATATTTGACAACTTATATTATATTTAAGTCAGACATCTGAATGTAAATATTTGTGATGTAGCGAGAGGTTGAATTTGGAGAAATAGAACAAAGTCTTGACTTTGAGCGGCAAATATCGGAAAGAAACAACTGCGCGTTGCAACCTTAAAACGGTGTGGTACACGGTTTAAGGTACAGTGTTAAGTACTTGGAGAACTAGAACACCACCCCAAACAAATGTGTTGAAAGGAAGCAGAGCTGTCAATAGTACACGATAAGATTATGAATTTGCTTTAGACAAAATTTTCTTAAAAAAAACAACTAATATGACTACCTATATTGGGATTTTTAAAAATGTACATTTAACAAGGTTTTTGCTTAGCAACAAATTTAATTTGAATGTGTACATGTGCTAAGAACAATGTAATATCGCTTGTGATGCAGGCTCTCAATTAAGTCAATCAGTCAGTATATTGAAATGAAACCATAACCATAACCAAAACTCATAGTAAAATAGAAATCTGCTAATTTTACAGGTTTTCTTTACTAGGTAGATCAAAAAGTTCAAAAATGACTCACTTAAGTCTCCACAAAACTGTGTCGTCTTTCGCTTGTTCTTATTTACCATTATTGTTCAGTAACCACAAATTATTAGAAGCAAAATATCAAACCCGATATTCAACTGAATGGCATTAATCTGTGACTTTCGATAATTTAAAAGTGGACAGAAGATAGTGATGCTAGCTGGAGAAACGTGTTGGTTCAGTCCCATGTCCACCCAAACTCATGTACACCCTGCTAAAAACAGAGAATGGTAGACAAAGGATATTAGCAGATGTTGAAAATAAAATTTAAGGAAAGAGTCCATTCTACGTCTATGTCAAGGACGTGTGCAAACCAAACCAAGCCTTAAGCTGCCCAAATTCAGAACCTTAATTTATCAAAACTTTCTCTTTGCTTTCAAAAATAATATTTTCTCCAAAGTGAGAAAAATATGTCTGTCATAATTCTGAGTCACAACGACGTCATGTGACACATCACCCGCTCCCACGTGAGCTGCAACGAAATTCACCGGAATCCTGCTTCCGTATTCCTTTGCCATCCATGTCGCCGGTTAATTGAAATCTCTCGTAACGAAAACAAAGCTAAATATTCCATCCGCCCGACCGTGCAAGCATCCACCTATCAGTCGTGTATGCGCTCAACTCATCTTTTATGCACGTTTCCCCCGCTCGTAGCTGACTCTGAGTCCCTCATCAATTCACTCTGCGCTGCCAATTCAATCGACGGCATTCACTTAAGCTCCAATCCGACCGACAGCAGATGAGAGACACGAATCCCGAAGGCGCCCCGGAGAGCTGTAGCGCCACTCCGCCTGTGCAGCTACTCATCAGAATCGAGTGCTACAATAAATCTTCATAATTGATCCGTGAATTTGTGTAGGAAAACAGGGAGTCATCCCTCCCTGCGCCCGCCCCAAGGAGCAGCACGGTACGCCCGATCACATTTATCAGCGTAAAAGCTTAAACGAATGTAGCATCTGAAAAGCATTGTTCCGCGAGAGAATAAATGAATCCTTTATGGGGCGAACGCCGCCGTTCAACCACTCAGCACCTAGTGAGCTCGTACAAACCTGCAACTTGAGAAGGAAGCTCTTCCTTTGTGGGGAGCCGGTGCAAAGTAAAAGAAAAACTGTAAAACCCGGTGGCAGTGTCGATATGTTTTCTTATTTCTTTGTTAAACTTTCCCCCGTCGTCCCCGGCGGTGAGCTGCGAGTTTTCTGCTACACAGGAGCCACACATTTTTATTCTCCGCTCTCAAGTGGGAGTTTGTGCAGAGATCCGCTGGCAAGTGGATTGCAGAGGTGTGCCGCACTCCGCCATTGACAAGCCTCTCTGACTTTTGACACCCATTTGAAAAATTTTTTAGGTACAGTGATAGCTGCCTCGATGGGGCTTCATTTTTTATACACTCTCGCATTGTCGTGAAATGAGTTATTTTTGGCATTCATACTTGCGCAAGGCGTTTTATGAGGATTAAACAAATAGAGCCGCTTGTTGTCGTTCACGGTGGGATTTGCGCGAAGAGTCCCTGCAGGCGGGATTATGGGGGCAGCGCCAAGAGGATGAAACAAAACTTAATTAAGAAGTTGGCGCGGTACGGATGTGTGCTCCGCTGTGTGTCAGGAGATGACAAATGTGAGTTGGGCATACGGGATGACTTTGAGAGTTTGCGGTTTGCTGGTGATGATGATGGATGGCGTGAAAACACGCTGAAGGGCATTTCGGAGGAGCCTTACAAGTAGGGGGAGACCTTGCGGAACGGATGAATGAATAACTTAATTAGTTACATTTTGGAGTATTTAGGTCAGCGAAGGTGCCGAACTTTGGGAGAAGACGAATGGGGAACTCAGCGTAATTGAATACACCAAATAATGACATGGAACTGAAGGACTTTCAGGGAGAAGAACTCTGAAGAGCTAGTTACGTAATCGGCCTCCGTCAGACCTCGCAAAACAGATGGCTTTAAGGGGTTAATTAGGAAAGTTTTCTACCAATTGAATGGATGGTAGTGGACGGAGGATGAGGATTGGACTGAAGATTGTTTAGGACATCCGTGGAGTAGGCAAGGATGAGTTGACTTCTTTGAAAAGCATGTGGCCAGAAGCACAGTTGTAGAATAGAGTCTTGAGTCTGGCATTTGTTTTGGCGAATGACGAGTGATGTTAAAAATTACAAGCTTTGAATGGAAAACAGCCAAACAAGTCAAAAAAGATTATCAAGTTGTAGTTTGACTTAATTTCGTTCATTTACCGGAATATTTGAGAAAAAAATCGCTCATTTCATCATTCCACTTTTTAAGACCGACGCAGATCTATAATGTACGTAAACGCTTGCGCAGCAGTCACTTCTGAAATAAGGTCAAACGGAAGTGGATTTGTTGAAAGAAGAATTTTGTGGATTCCTTAAAAGTCGGGAACACAGGAATGCACACTCGTTGGTAATATGAGTTGCTTTCCATTAATACTAGACATTACGTTAAAATTGTCACCTTAAGCTTTATGATTGTTCAAGCTTTGGAAGAAGTGAAAAGTGAAATTGATGGTTCTTCGCAAATTTCAAGATTTCGACAATTGTCTACGCCTAGTTCAGGTCGAAACTGGTTTCCATACCACATCTAATGGCTTGTCATTTGTCACAGCAGGAGTGCTACCAGACATTTCTCCAGACGGGAGATGTACCAGTTAAAAAATCTAGATCGGCACAAAGCTATACTTATGAAAAATGGAACGAGCAGCATCCATGAAATTGGGCTGGCAAGAGGGATATTAGTCTGGGATAAGTATTCCATAATCATGTGGTGCGGCTGGAGGACGATCCACTAAACTTAACTGCACGTCCGAAGGTGGGCTAAAGGCTGAACGGATGAGTATTCCTAGCGACGCGGGTATTGCCTCCCCTTCTTAAAGGGGAGGAATACGGCTAGCTAACACGTTAGAGTAGTTTTTGTTGAAACAGCGATAAAAAAGTGATAGAGACGCAACATTTCGTCGATGCTCAAGTGAGTCGATTGACTTCGCAGCATTATTATGACCAATAAGTTTCATCGCTCGCTGTTGGATTCTATCAAGTTGGTGCAGAGAGGTCTTAGAAGCAGGAGTATTTGGCAAAAGTGAGGTCAAAAGCCTCATTGACAGATTCATGCTAGACAAAATACTGTTTTGCATTCTTAAAAACCAAAACGGCCCAAAGGCTTTGGCCTTCGGGGAAGAGGGGACGTCTATAAGTCGGAAAAAAATTACGATTTTTATAAATGTCGATTTTACTGTCTAATCCAAAATTGAAAATTGTCTCAAAAAATTTGACCGTACGTTGGCTCTATCAAAATTTAAATACCGTCCCTGAACACGCTTTTCATTCACTCGCCTACCATTCTTTACCAAATTCCCCATGTGACTGAGGCTGTGGCACACTAATTATTGCTAACAAATGTCACAACTTCCCAATGAAGTGGGTCATTAATTCCAACTGCAGGTGGTGTTATCTATGCAAAGCGTGCGAATTTTCAAAATGGGCTTTGTTTAAGCACTTTTAGAACATAGTTTTTTAAAAAGGCGTTACAAAGGCCTTAAGTCTATTCCCTGAAGATTCTGCAGACTTAAAATCGTTTATAATTTTTCATAGAAAAGAATAAAAAAAGATTGTAACCGGATTAAACGAAAATCACTCTTGATTTTTATGCCACATCCTTCTCAAACTTTGCCGTTCGGAGTCGGCAAAAAGCTATAGGTGCCTTCTACTCATGAGAGAAGGGAAGGGTGTAGCGCGCACAACACAAGAAGTTGATGAGCAAGCTAGGCGCTGGTTCCTCTGGGAACTGTTGGGCCATCCAATTATTATTATTTGTGTCACAATTGTTTTGCCAAATGTTGTTCTGGTGATTTTTTACTCAAAACTGAAAAACGCTTTGGTCATCCAGTTGAAGATGATAAAGATAAAATCAAAGCAAAAAGCTATTCGGATTGTCACAGTACAACACGTGAGTTTGCAGAGAAGCTTCATGTATCACATTCATGCACTGAAAATCGCCAAAAACAGCGTTGCTATGTACTCTAGGTTTTTCATATACTGAAATAAAATCAGCTAAAACAACGCGACTTGTTACAGAAAAGTAATGAATATTATCCATTTTTAAAACGATTGATAGCTGGTAGCGATTCAGACGTATACATTAAACAAATAACAAAATTGAAGAAAACAGGCCCGATTTGACAAAATGGACATCTTTCGTCACTCGGTAAGAATTATTGTAGTTCAGTTGGGAAGTTTTGCCACATCCACCATATAGTCCTTACCTTGCACCATCTGCTTACTTTCTATTCCGATCTTTGCTAAGCTCCTTGCATTGTAAAAATGTCAGTAATGATGATAATGTCAAATCTTACCTGGTTCAGTTTTTGCTGATAAGAACCAGAAGTCTTATGAACGTGGAGTTGTGATGATGTCTGAAAGATGGCAAAAAATCATTGCACAAAATGGGCAATACATTCGTTCAATGAAAAAATTGTCTTTTATTTTCTAAACAAAATCTGCAATTACTTAGTTGCTCACCTAATAATTTAAGTAATTTTATTTTGTAATGGCGGGCATATTCCTCTCATTTCAAAGGAAGAAATAATTTTCTTACGTGAATTGAGTCTTTGAATCCGAGCCATTGGGACAACACAACAAAGGACGACCTAGACTAAAGTGGCGCACACAAGTGGAGAAGGACCTCAACCAACTTGGAGTTGAATTGGAGGGCGCAACTGGAGACAGCTGGCGAAAAATCGTGCTGGTTGGAGAGGCATGTTAGTTGAGGCCCAGGTCCACCCCGGACTGTAGCGCCACAAGAAGAAGAAGAAGAAGAAGAATTGAGCCACGTTTTACCAGGTCGATGGTTTCTTAAAAAAAACGAGCATTAAATTTATTTTGATAAAAGTCAGTCGACATTCCACAGGGAATCTATTTCCTAGCTTGCGCATCAACTACTCTTGTTGTGCACGCTACTGTTCTCTCACGAGTTGAAGGACCTACAGCTTTTGCCGACTCCGAATGGCGAAGTTTGAAAAGCTTTTTCTTAGACAATTAATATTCTTTGAACTCTTCCCGAAAGAGGTGGCGTCTTGAAAAATGCAAGGTATTCTGCAGGGAATCGAGTCCGGACCTTTCGCGTGTGAGCGTCGCACTCTACCAGCTGCACCACGGTGGTCACATTAAGTTTATTTTGGGCTCAACAAATTAAAAATTGTGATATTCTCTGATAAATTAGGGCGAAGTGTCCGGTACTGTTCAGGAAAAGTGGTTCCCTAATAATTTCTTTTTAAGACGACACATCCGCAGCAAGAATTAGTATGTGGTATGTTCGTTGTTATTCTGTTGCTTTGGTGACGGAGAGCCTTAAAAACAGAGCGATTTGTTTTCTATAATGTTAAAGAGACGGTTTATGGGTCTTATAAAATTCTACCTTTATCGGTTTTATATGTCTTTTCATTGGCCGTACGACATATGTGTTCGATAGTTTGGGAAGGAATTCGAGAGTTACGTTTTGTTCCAACACGTACCTCGATTACATAAAATTAAAGATGCCAATTTGTAATGGTCAGTTCCAATTAGGGAATCCTTGAACACATGCTGACGTCGGTGCAATTAATAATGAAGAGTTTCTAATCTCCCTAATTTGCTCCCGAAACGAATATCTATCAGAACAAGGAGAACTTCTTTAGGAACAATTTTCACAGAACAGTTTGTGGGAGTTGAAGAACTAAGGCTTTGAGCGGAGGACTTGTTTGATGAATCATTTCAATTATTTGGGCACATGGTTGCAATAAAGTCGACTAGATCCCAACTTCAACGGATTCCCACTGACTCCAAATTACATATGTTAAAGTAGCAATTAGTCTCAATACGGAGACAATCTCCATTTATTGCGATGCCGGCTATTGGATCCAGGGCACTAAAGTGCAAATGGCAGCTTGACCATATCCTTTACTCTATTGCCACGCAGTACTACGAGCTCTTGAAACTACGAATTTAATCTGACAGTGCAGTGGGCTTGTGACAGTATCTTAGAGACCACAACTTAAAGCCTCCAACAACGTAGGCAGGGCCACTATAATTATACTGTGCTCACTCGTCTGAAAGAAGTTATTTCATTGACCCAACTGCCTGAGACCAAGTGGTTAGGATAACTGGTGTATAACAATTCAACTAAGTGGTGTGGTCTAAGGAGCAAGAGAGGTCTTAGGAAGACCTCGCTCTTTAAAAATACGGATTGAATGTCCTTTGAGCAGTTTGAAACTTGGACAGATAAGGGAATATGGACCCCAAAGAATCAAGCTGCCAAATAATGCATCTTCATCTCCGGGATTCCTGCAATCAGGCAGGTTTCTTGAAAATTCCTTTTAATAGCTCAAACTTAATTAACGCAAACATTCACTGACCTTTACAGGGCACAGCAGTCAAAATCCAATCTGCGAAATACGTATAAATAATTGTGCTATAAAGGAACACCATGTTTATGACGCAATGAAATTCATGGCCAACGTCTTGTTCATTAATCATACAAAATTTCCCTCCAATGAAGTATACTTTCTGGGAAGTCCATTAGTCCGTCGTACTCTTCAGATTAACGATGCTTAAATGACAAGCTTTAAGATCTGTGAGTTGGTTGATTTTCCTTCTTTTCCATAAATGTTTGCATCAAAATATAGTTCAGTAATGAATGATGCCACCACGGCAGTGACTTTTTCGTTAAAGAATGATTTTTGGAGGGTCGGAATATATGAAGGTCGCCTTTTATATTTCGGGATTGAGCAACCCTAGTTGCAATGTGGAAACTGCCAGCTCTATTGTAAAGTTTGTCATTTTTGAGGTTATACATACTCAGAACGTTTTGACGTAGGAGCGCTATTTGTGCTGTTTATAGTAATTTAGAAGATTCATCTCGCTCAAAAAATGGAATTAAATCGTGAAAATTTTCGTGCGATTATTTTTTACAACTTTCGACGTGGATTAACTTAACAACAGTGCATGGATGAACTAAACTCAATGTTGATGGCGATGAAGCTCGTTTAAGGACCAGTCCTTATCGACGGTATGGTGAACTCAGCCGTGGTCGTAATTAACTCTAAGATGAATGTAGTGAATGTCGTCCAAAATCAGTTGTTGCTCCGGAAACCATTGATGCTGTGCGCCAACTGATATTGCAATTTCTTCATGTAACCCATCGCGAGATTAAGGCAACCAGACAACCTTTGGCATTAGTGGGACCAGCATACGTTCAATACAACCTACGCCTAAGACAACCTTAGGCATTAGTGCTACCCCATACTTTCAATATTGCATGAACATTTTACCGTCAAAAATATTTGTTCGCGTTGAATCCCACACAATTTGTCAATCGCTCAAAAAAGAGATCGTGTCGATTGGTCGAAAGAAATGCTCCAAAAATATGATTGCGGTGCTTCAAAACACCTCTATGACATCGTGACAGGTGATGAATTGTGGATTTTTGCGTATGAGCCCGAAAGTAAACAGCAGTCGACTGTATGGGTGTTTCAAATTGAGACAAATCCAATAAAAGTTGCTCGTGCACGAAGCACTTCCAAGCAAATGGTTGCCTGTTTTCCCGGAAAAACTGGGCATGTCGCAACCGTACCACTAGAACAACGCAGAACAGTCAATATTTTGTTGTCAGTTGTCTTCCAAGAAATCATAAAAACTAACCGACGAAGACGGATAACTATTCACCACCACAATGCGAGCTCTCACACATCGGCTCAAACAACTGCATTTTTGAACACTCAAAACATTGATTTGATGAGTCATCCGCCGTATAATCCTGACGTGGCACTGAATGACTTCTTTCTATTCCCGTACATAAAAAACAGAATGAGAGGTCAACGTTTCTCGATACCTGAAGAAGCGGTTGATGCGTTCACAATGCATGTTTTGGAGATTCGTCAATCAAAGTGGCATAAGTGCTTCGAAGATTAGTTCAGACGCATGCAAAAGTGTATAGATCTTACTGGAGAATATTTTGAAAAAGAATAAAGCTATTTTTTGGCTTATATATGTTTTTTGGTCTCTTATCTCGAAATACAGAAAAACACCCTCGTATAAAATCAATTCGTTAAAATAGGAATGTTAGCTATCAATGGACGTAATTGTTCAGTTTGGGGCGATACCAATTCACAGTAGGTATAAGAGCATCAACTGCTTTAAAAAACTATCACAGACCTTCAACTGAAATCACGACCTGGCAAGTTGTTTTTAGGCTATTTAACTATATGGAGTTCATTATTAAGTGGCCGCATTTCATACCATTAAGTTGATATAATATAAGAAAACCTCAAATGGCAGTGGCCCCAAGAACAGGGACAGTCTATTTCATTAATATTTTAAAGCTGTTTGGGAACGTCACAATAAATTTAACTCCCTACCTGTAATCCTTTATATGAAGAAAATAATGTGGATGTAAGGGCAGGCAACATTTAAAATGGACGATAAGCCACCCAGCAAAATGAAAAGCTTGTGGTGGAGTCACTGTCTTTGATGAGAATCTGGAAGGATCATTTCTGTAGCCTCCTTAACGGCGATGGCGGCCCAACTCTGCTGTTAAGCCAAATGGTTCACTAAATTTGGACGATGATGGACAAGAATTCCATCCCCCTGACTTAATTAATAATTGGATGGCGCTACAGTCCACAGGGGGACCAAGGCCTTATTTGCTCATCAACTACTCGTGTTGTGCGTGCTACTGTTCTCTCACGAGTAGAAGGCAGTTTTTTACAGACTCCGAACGGCGAAAATTGGGAAGCTTTCTTAGACCGTCATTATTCTTTGAGCGTTGTCAGCAGCTCGAAAAATGTGGTGCCGTAAATAATTCGTGCGCCAACTGATATTGCAAGATCGTCATGTGACCTATCGTGAGATTGAGACAACCTTAGGCATTAGTGGGACCAGCATACGTTCAATATTGCATGAACATTTGGATCCCACACAACTTGTCAATTGTTCAAAAAAGGCTGATCGAAAGAAATGCTCCAAAAATACGATTGCGCTGCTTCGAAACACGTCTATGACAACGTAACAGGTAATGAATAGTGGTCCCCGACTCTGTGTTTCAAATTGAGCCAAATCCAACAAAAGCTGCTCGCGCATGAAGCACTTCCAAGCAAATGGCCACCTGTTTTTCGAAAAAAAAAACAGGATATGTCGCAACTGTTCCAATAAACCAACGCAGAACAGTAAATACTGAGTGGTACACAACAATTTGTTTGCCAGTTGTTTTCCAAGAAATTAGGAAAACCAACCGACGAAGATGAATCACTCTTCACCACGACAATGCGTGCTCTCACACATCGGCTCAAACAACTGCGATTTTGAGCACTCAAAACATCGATTTGATGAGTCATCCACCGTATAGTCCTGACTTGGCACCGAATGACTTATTTTTATCCCCGTACGTAGAAAATAAAATGAGAGGTAAACGTTTTTCGACACCTGAAGAAGCAATTGATGCGTTCAGAATTCATGTTCTGGAAATACCTAATTCAGAGTGGCCTCGACGATTGGTTCAAACGCATGCAAAAGTGTATAAATCTTAATAGGGAATATTTTGAAAAACAGAGCTATTTTCGATTATTAATATTTGTTTTTGTTCTCTAATCCCGAATTATGAAAAGCAACCTTTAATATCTACAACTTCCTACTGTTTCAGTGGCCCATACAAAATGTATTTCTTGGCAACAAATTAGTGAATGGGATCCACATTTGCGCCCGGTAGAGGAATTTTCCGGGAGCCTTTAATTTTATTTTTTTTGAAGACAAAGGTGATTGGCTCTTTGTGTTGTTTAATTTCTCTGACTCCTTTCAATTCTTAGCGAAGATAACGAAGTCGATAGATTTCTTAAGCGGATTATTACTCTACATAGACATGACTCCAGATGATGTGACTGGATTTATGAATCACATGATTCAAAATTACATCCGTATCACTATTTATAGTGACAACGGAAACACTGATGGAGGAAAGACCATCTACGGATGGCGGCTAACAGACCCAGGCTTTGAGGGAACCTGACTGATAGTGACAGCTTAACCAGAGGCTATATTCTGGTGCCACGGGAGGTCAGGGGCCCCTGGAACTTCGGTTTCAGCCTGACCATTGCGGTAGGCCCCCTAGTGGGAGTTTCGTGGTGGCTGTGGTTTACCACCTAACATCGCGGGTAGAGTCGAGGATAGTGTACTGTGCTGACTTGTCTAGCCCATTGCTTAAGCAAAACTAGGCAAGTCGGTTAGGGGACTATCCCTTCTCAGTGTGGAGTTGCATTCTCAACCGGGCGCTGCGACCCAAAGAGCGGAAGAGGTTTTAGGAAGGCTTCGCATCAAACCAAGGTGGGGTGATTGCCCCTCAAGCATGATCCCAGTTTGGTACTTGGGTAACTAAGGCGTTTAGTCTTGCGTTATCTACGACTCTTGGGAAAAAGGTTCCCCGTGATATAAGCCGTTAAGGCAGGTGATCACGTAAAACCAAATCCCACATCTACATAGACATGACTCCAGATGATGTGACTGGATTTATGAATCACATTATTCAAAATCACATCCGTTTCACTATTTATAGTGACAACGGAAACACTGATGGAAAAAAGACCATCTGTGGCGGGATGGCGCCAACAGACCCAGGCTTCGAAGGAACCTGACTGGTAGTGACAGCTTGAGCAAAGGCTCTATTCTTGTGCCACGGGAGATCAGAAGCCCCTGGAACTTCGGTCCTTGTGGGAGTATCGTGTGGCTGCGGTTTACCACCTAACATCGCGGGTTAAGTCGAAAATAGTGTACTGTGCTGACTTGCCTAGTTGATTGTTCACCCACAACTAGGCAAGACGGTTAGGGGACTATCCCTTCTCAGTGTGGAGTTGCATTCTCAACCGGGCGTGCGACCCAGAGAGTGGAAGAGGTGGGGTGATTGCTCCAAGGTGGGGTGATTGCCCCTCAAGCATGATCTCAGTTTGGTACCTAGCTAAACAAGGCTTTTAGTCTTGCGTTACTTACGAATCTTTCAAAAATTGACCCCGTGATATAAGCCATAAAGGCAGGTGATCATGTAAAACCAAATCCCGCATCACCATAAAGGTGCTTGCAAGTTTTCTAGGAAACTAGCCAAACTCCTTTTTTTTCATACACTGCTCTATGCGAAAATGTCATAAAAATGAGACGGATGTCATCAGTCAGTCAAACTGTCTCTTTTGCCTCGATATTTGACGCTCGATTTAAAACACTTTAAGAGTGTCCTTAATGAAAGTCATTCTCCACCACCATCATGTTACATACATGTTGCACGCATCTCACATATGAACAAGCAACACTTCCCAATGCCTACCCGATTCCCTGCAGGGTAAATAAATATTTCAGTGAACACCTCGTTTCACAACACGCCGCCGGCAAGCATGAGTTCCACCTCACGTTCTTCCATAATTCCTAACACCGTCCATCGAACCCAATTTGGTTTTCATCGTTTCGACACGCGCTCGTAAATCTAACATCGTCAACTCTGACTCAATTCAATTGACAAGATTTCGACCTAACATTGATTAATCTGTGTATCCAACGAACGCCCTTTGGACCACAGTATGTCAACCACCCCGCCGGAGACCAGCTCGAATTCGACTCAATTAGAAACGACCTTAATCACACCAGTCTGCCGCTGCCGCTGCCGATGCTGCTGTCGGCATTACCGACAGTGGTGTGGCGGTATGAAAGCCAGTGGCGTTGAAATGTGGTCATGAGCATCGATTCGTAAATCGTAACTCAATTTTAGACATCCGCTCCAGCGCCATGTGGCCCTCCTTGTCGCATCACGCTACAGCACCGTTCATTCCGTCCCTTAATCACCCAAATGAAAATTCACACTTGTTTTAGTGCAGGACGATTTTGTCGCAACCGACCTGCCAACCACCCACCCGAGGAGAATTCCATTCCGGTCTGCAGATTTCGAAGGGCAATACACTTTCCAACGCCATCAGCACAAGGCACACTCACCCACGCACGGACCTCCTGGCTTGCGGTAGGTTACGTCGTGAGTGTGAAGCAGAGATAAAAAGCGAAGGGACAGGCTGCTAAGCACCGACTCGTGCACATACGGCGCTAATCAGTGTGGGTGTTGCGATAAGGCACAGCCCTTCGGATGGCTCCACACAGCACATGACACTCGCTCAAGTGGCGAACGCCTTGACAAGGTCGCCCGACACGAGGATCATCCCTCCACACGCTATCATCCATCTCCTTTGTGGCAGCGTGTGCATCGCACGATTTTGTTGCCACTCAAGTGTTGCAACCGGAGAATGTAGAAGCGAACATCCTGCTCCTGTCACGCCCCTCCCATCCTGAGTCCTGCGAATTTCCTCTCGCTGTCAATTTGTCAAATTGCGGCAAACGATTATTTTTTTTTGCTTTCTTCGTTATCCTTCCTGCCACGTCTCCGCGTCAACTTGGAGTGTGGGGCGCCGCTAGAAGCACGCAGAAGCGGTATCACACCCCCTCTTCATGCACTCGAAAAGTAATGTATCTGTAAACATGAGGATGATAATTTATTCCTATTCATCATCCAGTAAGCATTTTCGAGTGCCAAGCAACCCCAGCACCGGTGTGGGGCGGTTGCGATCGATGTGGGGATGGATGAAGTGATGTTTCAGTGGCACAGTGTGTGTGCAGCTGTTTATGGGGTGCGAGGATTCACATTTTTTCGCCGACCTGTCGCTGTTTGTCGATGCGCTTTCCACACTGTTTGGCAGAAAATCAATTTTTCCTCACATGGATCTGCTCGTCGTGTCCTTATTGTTGGCAGCATGCTTTTTTGTCGGAATTTTGTTGACGTAGGCCGGCCTAAATGAACAGAGGCCGTATGTTTGCTGTTCGTTTTGGGGGTCAGGCGATGTCACAACACTTCAGATTTTTGATTGAGTGTGCGAAGGATGTGATTTTGAATAGTCTGATTAGGGCGATAGGGGTTATTCGCTTAATTGGCAAGCATCCACCGACAGCTGAGATTTAATAAAGGTCTCCATACGCTGGCATTTATGAGACACCCCAATCATTCGCAAATTGTATCACATTACGCATTCGTCGTATAAATTGTGACGCATCTCGACACTGATATGGTAAAATCCAATTTTATTGACACAATGTCAGGAGCAGCTCTCACAACCATCCAATCTATGTCTATGCACAGCGCGGACTGACATTCATACGTTCGTTTGTACGTCCTCTGGGCCTGCGAGCGGTTCGAGTGCGGGGGAGCTATTCACAGAAATTGTCGTCTGCTTTGTGGCATCCTTTGAATGACATCAAATTTTGGAGCATGTGGTGTATACGCGTACCTACGACATGAAATGCAATCAATTCTATATCTGTCATGTTAGCGACGATTCGTTTTTGGCTCATATTAAATACGTGCCCGACGAGTGCTGCGGTGGTTCAAGGTTGAAGGAGAAATTAAGTCTGGATGCATCAGATTACTTGTCCTCAGTGCGCTGCATGAAGAACAAAAGAATCAGAACATGATGAATTTAAGAGGCAGTTATCCCTACTAAGCCAATCCAGGCCCATGTCAGTGAACTGGGAAGGTTATAAGCCTGGGATGTGGCTCCGTTGTATTCCTACTGGAATACTGCACCGAAGCATTAAAATCCAGTTCGTAAACTTGTGCTCTTACAGGAAATTCGGTCTTCTTGTTCTTGAACCCGGAAGTTTTGGATCAAAGACTCACTTAGCTAAAGCGTTCCTTCTAATGCGCTCAATATTGTGGAGCCAATTAAGTCCACAGTTGCTTCCAACTTCGACTACAAGCACAGGCTTGTGCCAATGGTGAAGGTCACTTCAATGCGACTTCACCATTCGCACATCATTTTACATAAAGTTCAGCACTTGTCTGGGTATGAAGAGACTGGTACCTTAAAACTTTTTGTAGAAGAACATGAACTTCGTTCCTAGACGTAGAAAACTTTACCAAAAATGTTTGGATCAATAAATATAATATTGCTTACAAGGGGCGATGGAAGAACTGACGTCTTTGCCTCTAAGAGGCTTGGCGCAATGTTTGCAGAGATGTTCTTTCAGAAGTTCTTGATCCCATGCCTTGATTTCATATCTTGCCACAGTAGGGCGTTAATAATCTGAAGCAGTTTCGTTTCTCAAATGGGACCAAAATTCTGAATTCTATTTTTTTAAATAGTACTGGAAGGTTTGTTATCTTGTAATCTTTGATCCTTGTCACCTTTCATTCCATTTCAGACCAACTCTGCTTCCGAAATGACAGTTCGAAAATGATAATTTTTACTTGAGCTCCGGACAGCAGAAAAAATAGGGGAGTTGGAAACCTCCAGCGTGGAGAGCTTTAGAAGACGCAAGAATAACTTTCAAATGACCTTGAGGTAGTCCAACAAACCAGCAATGATTGTAGACAAAGTACAAATAGATGTCTTCCATGCGGAAATAATGGCTAGTCGAGAAGACGCAGAATGCCTTTTAATGAGGATAACATGGGACGTGACAATCATCATTTACAGTGGAAGTCAAACAAGAATAATGATACTCGGATCATTACCTTGTATATCAAGTACTTAACGCCGCCTTAGAGACTTTCGAGTCATTGAAGCGTAAGGCGTGCTGGATTGCCGGACGTGTGGACATTCCAGAAAACTGAGTCGAGCTTGAGACAATAACATCAGCGCCAAAATCAAACGCAGAATCACTTTTGCCAATCGCTGTTTATTTGGACTCAAGAAGCAATTGAATTATAAAGCCCTCTCTCGAAAGACTAAGCTGGATTTATATAAGAGCTTGGTCCTTACAGTCTTGCTTGCAAGTTCCTTAAAGTGGATTAGGAAGCCTTTAGTCTTTTTGAGATAAAAGTACTGTGTGCGGTTTTCACTCCTGTTTGAGATATAACAATAATTGTTGGCGTTACAGTCCACAGGGGGACCAAGGCCTAGCTTGCTCATCAACTACTCGTGTTGTGCGCGCTACTGTTCTCTCACGAGTAGAAGGGACCTACAGTTTTTTGCCGACTCCGAACGGCGAAGTTTGAGAAGCTTTCTTGAGTGTTGTCAACAGCTCGAAAGAGGTGGTGCTGTGAAAAATTCGAGGTGTTCAGCCGGGAGTCGAACCTAGACCGTTCGGCGTGTGAGCGTCGCACTCTACCCACTATGCCACGGCGGCCACTCCGGTTTGATTTGATGGAGGAAAATATTCAACGACGAACTTAATGGGCTGTACGATGGAATGCGTCTGGTCAAGCATCTTCGGATTCAATGCTTAAGATGGATGGGCCATGTAAAATGTATGGACCCCATTGTCTCGGCCTGAAAAGTTTTTAATTCCAAGCCATTGGGACAACTTAGCAGGGAACGGCCTAATCTGGGATGGTGCACACAAGTGCAGAAGGACCCAAACCAACGTGTAGTGCACAATCGGAGACAGCTGGCGAGAATTCGTGGGGTCTGGGGAAACGAGGCTCAAGTCCATACTGGACTATTGCGACAATCAAAGGAGAAGAAGGAGTCGAACTGGCCAGTTATGGAACAATTTTCACCGGACCTCAGTGTGAAACAATTTTTTTTTTTTTAGTGAACATCTTGGATGGCTCTGCAGTCCGGAAGAGGACGTGGGCCTAGGTGCTTCTGCAACTACTCGTAAACGAACTTTGAATGGCGACAGATTTGAAAAACTTTTCATTGGACAGCTAGTATTTTTTGAGGGTTGTCAGCAGCTCGAAGGAGTTGGTCCCGTATGGACACTAGAAGCTGTCAAGTCCTGGAGTCGAAAGAGGAACTATCAGCGTGTCGGATTCGCTGTGCAGAGACAGCCACTTTTTTTTATAATTGACGCGTGCAAAAGGGGTTGCGAGTACCCTTAAGTGACCGGATCAAGTTACAGCACGGGCCGAAGGTATAGAGGAAGAGAGGGAGAGGAGGTACCGATGCACATTGGTTTTAAATGCCTGTGGATTGTAATGAGGAGGAAAAATCGAGCGGGGAAGAGCATTCCAGATTCGTGTAGTGCGGCTAAAGAACGAGTCTCTGAATTTGACTGTACGTCCGAAAGAGGGCTTGAGGGTGAATTGGGGGGCATCCCTAGCGAGGCGTGTATTACGGGTGAATTCTTGAAGGGGAAAAATGCAACTAGCTAATTCATCTGAGCATTTCTTGTTAAAACAGCGATAAAAGAGTGACAACGACGCGACATTACGTCGGTTTTCTAACGAGTCAATCGCAATATTACTGTCACCTATAAGTTTTATCGCTCGCTTTTGAATTCTATCCAGCAGGTGCAGGGAGGTCTTAGAAGCACCTGACCAATAAGAGCGTTGTACACGAGCGTTGTTTTGGTCGTATGTAGGCCTTGTATATTGTAGGCAGATCAGAGGGGGTGAAGTACTTCTTGCATCGTTTAAGGAAACCTAGACATTTCGCAGCATTTTTGGCGACCTCAAATATTTGATCGTTCCAACTAATTGTTGAGTTGATACACATACCGAGGATGGAAAGTCTTTCGGTTTCAACAACGCAAGTGCCGTTCATGGATAACGGCTGATTATTTTGTGATGGCTTTAACGACAGTAGACAGCACTGTGTTTTGGAAGCATTAAATTCCACTCTATTCTTATTTCCCCAATCGATTATGCTGTCAAGGTCGGAATTTAATGTGCTAAACATACGCTGCAATTCCGAGTCTATGGCCGAAGTGGAGGGACGTGAGCCAAGGAACGAATATGAAAAGCTGAGGGTACTGTCATCAGCGAAGGAATGAATGGGATTAGAAGTAGCAGACAAGAGATCATTTATAAAAATGAGAAAGAGTGTCGGAGACAAAACAGAGCCCTGGGGAACACCAGCATTAATATGGTGAATATCAGACTTGAATCCATCCAAAACGACTTGTATTGAACGTTTCGAAAGGTAATTTCTAATCCATTGAAGAAGAGACTCATCGATCCCAAAAGCACGCATTTTCGACAAGAGACCCTGGTGCCAGACCCTGTCAAATGCTTTTGAAATATCAAGCGCAACAATATTGCTTTCTCCTACATTGTGCAAAGATTGGTTCCACTTTTCAGTGAGATATGCCATCAGATCACCAATGGAACGGTTCCTTCGGAAGCCGTACTGCCGGTCATTAAGAAGCTTCAAGATATTTCATAAGCAGACGGTTGATCAGCGTTTCCATGACTTTGGAGGGAAGGGACGTTAGTGCTATGGGTCGGTAGGAGATGACGACGAAGATGACGAAGATTCGCCTTTTTTAAAGACGGACTGGATAAATGCAGATTTCCACTTACTCGTAAAGAGCACTGAAGAGTAGGACAGATGGAAAAGCTTACGCAGTGGTTTTGCCAGCGTAGAAGAACACCCCTTCAGAAGAACAGGGGGTATACCATCCGGGCCAGCGGATTTGTGTATGTTTAGTACTCTTGCTACTGTACGAGTGCGAAAATGGATTTGCCCCATGGAGAAATTTACGCTCTCAAGTACAGGCGGGGACAATGTGCTATCTGGCAGCGTTGAGCTAGCTGCAGTGTACGGCAAGCAGATTATCTTTGTCCAAAGAGCTGACAGCTGGAATGTCATTGCAAATGAGCGTTGGGATCGACGACGACTTACCACTTACTTTATATTGATGATTCAAAAGAAAGCGTGCCAAACCCGGCCACTTTTCTAATACGTACGGTGGCCATAGGCCACAACTCAGCAATTAAAATGGTTTTCTTGCAAATTGCCGAAGTGACGAAACCTGACAAGAAAAAAAAAATAGGGAAATATCAAATTCACGGAGCCTTGGATTGGGATCTTTTCCTCCAGTTAATGTCCTCGAATGACACTGAATAGACATTACGTACAACATTACATACATTCTGTAAAGATGCATGGATAAGAAGTAAGAGAAAAATCGATCACATCTAGTCTACAACTGCCCGGCAATGGCCCCCATTCTAAATGAAGTAACCGAGACTTGCAATTTGCGGATGTCAAATCGATTTGTGCTTTTGCCCAAAAGTAGAAAATGGTTCGAACAAAGAACGACAACAGGTTCAGTGGCATCTTAGTGAATCTGAAATACATAATTTTTGATGAAAGCCACAACTCCAATTTGGTTACTCTGTAAGTTAATTACGGGAGACATTCAAGAGTGATTTTGTATGTCTTGAGTACTATTGAGAGAAATCGCCTTCGGTTCAGCTTTTAACTGCTGATGAAAAGTGATTCGTTTCCCTGAGTATCGAATGGACACCAAAGTCATTTCCAATCAGAAACTTGTATGTCAGTTGGGAAATTGGAGACTTTTATATTTTGTAAGCCCAATATGTGTTTAGAACTGCCGAAATGAAAGAAAATCAATTACACATGACAATAAATGCTTCTGAGTAGCAAATTGCCCACAAAGAACAAAACAATTCTTGGGCACATACGGGGGGCTTATCGATATGATTCTCGGTATCGATGTGAAGGAAAATACGAATACAATTTAAATTTGTTTTAATTTTCAATTTAATCTAACCTGACATCAATGCATTTGTTACATCTTGAGATAAGCTTTTTTAAACCCTCAAAAAAATAAATTTGCAAAATACCCGTTTATTGCCAACATGAGTTGTTCATCATCCGAAAATCTTTTGCCACGAAGACATTTTTTCAATTCCGGAAACAGAACTAGGAGCAAGGTCTGGACTATAGGGTTTGTGTTGGATTTCTTAGAAATCACAATCTCCCACAGCAGCCTTGGAAACTCGCGCCGTGTAAACAGGAGCGTCGTCATAAAGAAGCAGCACACACACTGCGAGTTTACCCCGCCTTTCCTTTCTAATTTCTTCCCGCAAATTATACAAAGTGGAAACGTAGCATGTGGCGTTGATGGCCTCACCTTTTTTCTTGTACTCACTGAGCAAGATTCCCTTTGAGACTTTAAAAACTGTGGCCATGAGCTTTCCGGCAGACGGAGCGACTTTGACCTATTTGAGTGTTCTTTTATGACACCGCATGGACTCTTGTTTGCTTTTAGGGTCATAGTGGTGAAAACATGTTTCGTCCCCACAACACCGTCCACGTTCTCACTACACATCTCTACAAGCTCTCTACAACATGCGATTCTCACTTTTTTCTGAGGCGCTGTGAGCATTCGTGGCACCCACCATGCACTGACCTTTGAAAGGTTACGATGGTTATGAAGAATGGTGTAAATGGTACCAGTTGGAAGCTTGGTTATCTCTGCCATTATTTTCACCTTTATTCGGGCATCCGTAAGAACAAGGTTTTCGACTTATTTGATGCTTTCTCCCGTACAAGCAGTAGCCGGGGCGTCGGAGCGGGGGTTGTCTTCCATGCTCCCTCTGCATCACTCGACCACTTTTGCATAGTTGATATTGAAGCTGCGGAAGCCTGGTAAACAGACATGATTACCTCATGAATAGTTTTTTGACATTTTCCTTGCTTAGTGAGAAATTAAATTACCGCGCATTAGTTGCCCATTACGTTGTTGCCATTACGATTATCTTAAACTATACATAAAACGCGCAATAATAATCACTTTCATATGAAATTTCATATGATTTAAATAAAAAAATAAAATAACAAATAATAATAATAAAAATAAATAATAATAATAAAAAAAAATAATAAATAATAATAATAATATTAAAAAATAAAATAATAAATTAAAATAATAAAATAATAAAAAATATAAAAGTCAATTTATATATATATAACCACAGCCGCCGTGGCGTAGTGGGTAGAGTGCGACGCTCACACGCCCAAGGGTGTGGGTTCGATTCCCAGCTCAACACGAATTTTTTGAATTTTTTACGGCACCACCTTTTCAAACTGCTGACAACACTCAAAGAGTAATAACTGTCTAAGAAAGTTTCTCAAATTTCGCCGTTCGGAATCGACAAAAAACTGTAGGTCTCTTCTACTCGTGAGAGAACAGTAGCGTGCATAACACGAGTAGTTGATGAGCAAGCTAGGCTCTGGTCCCCCTTTGGACTCTAGCGCCAAAAATTATTATTATTATTAACCACAGCTTCACCCCGATACCGGGAATTCTTTGAAGGCCCCTCGCATACCTCATATGTTCAGGAAATAAGGTGAATTTGCATTATTCTCAGAACATATTTATCTATTCATCAGTTTATATTTTGTCCCCCTCAAAGTAGTCATTAGATAAAATAAACTTGTGTCAGCGTTTTTCTCCAACCTGCAGTTCTGATATTCACTGTTTGGTATGCCCTTGATCTTTCTCAGCTATTCGGTATGCATCTCCTCAATCGTCCCCAACCGTCGTCTTTTCATGGCTCCCTTCAATCTCGGGAACAAGGAAAAGTCGCTGTGTGAATACGTTCGGTAGAGGATGATAATTGTGTTCGAAAAATTATGAAGAAGCTAAGATGCACAAGCAGCGCATAAACTCAAGTAATACGACAATGTGTTTAGAAGTTTTGGTGCACTACGCCACGGTAGTCGGAGAAAACAGCAAAACCTTCACATTTGATCGAACGTAGAGTACTCTTTTTGTCCTTGGCTTTTGGCTTGGGACGATTTTAATGTCATAACCATACTCGTATACTTATGAATCATTACGAACTAAAGCAAATCTGGATTGCGATTGACGTCATTCAACAACTCCTGAGCGATACTCATCCGAAATGTTTTTGGTAGAAATTCAACAATTTTGGAACGAAGTTTTTTTGTCAGACGCTTTATGCCGAACATTTCCGAAAAATTCGTATGGCGTGAGCCAACCGATATGCCGACATCTTCAGCAACTTCTTAAAAGCGATTCGACTATTCTCGATAACAATTTGCTTCACTTTCTCAACATTTTGGTCGGTTGTTAATGTGCTGAATTGTCCACGTTTAGCGTTGTCATTCACATCTTCTCGACCTTCTTAAAGAAACTGGCTCCATTTGTTAACATTTTTTGACTCAGATTACACTTACCGTGTACCACTATTTTTTTAAAGTAGATTCAATACAAATTCTTTGATCATTTTCTTTCAACATCAAAAAAGTCACTGAACAATCAAAATAGTGTAACTTTTATGCTTCTCAAAAACAAAATAAATATGTCATATAGCTGAATGTGTAAATGTTCCAGACAAGTATATTAATAATACAAAATAAAAAAATTGATTAATAAATATACGTACATAGCCCGGGAACTCTGCATTTTTCTTTCAACAAAACTTGTATTTCAGGCCCATTCAGTGCACTCTTAGACACGGCAAAATATGAAGTCTTTCGCATACTGCGTATAGCGTACGCCTTGCGCTTTCGGCTTACCAATTGTTTTGCTCAAAACAGCATTACCTGACTCAATAGAATTTCTGGAAGGATGAAAAAGCCCATACTTGGAGTAGTTCAAGAAGGCGTCATGCACCTCTTGCCAGAAAAAAAGAAAAAACTGTGCACTGCAACGAACGAATTTGTGTAATGGACAAACATTTCCGACACACTTAGATTGTTCACAAAACGCAAAAGAATAGAAAACTCGGCATAGTCTTTTGCTTCATAGAAAAACTCTGACCCTCTGTGTAAAAGTTTCAAGTTTCTTTCCATTTCTACCTCAGCACTTAACAAATACTTGCAGAAGCGATTATCAACCGATTTTGTTACCCGTTTCCTCCTCAATAGGTTCCGAATTACGGGTTAGTTGCTCTCTTCTGATGCCCATCGACCGAGTTTTGTTGTCTTGCCATCATTCCGTTATTTTCTGAAACCAACTTTCAACCCAGACAACTAACCCCGTTTGCTTAGAAGACCCCAATACAACTTGCCCGGGGTCATCTCTATCCCAGAACCAAACTTTTCCATAAACAGTCTGGAGATTGGTCTTGCTCTTGCAAAGCAAAATTAATTCGTTTCATGAACTATGCAAAGTTGTCTCGTCCCACTGCATTCTCATCGCCCAGCTCACTTCAATTGCATTCTCAGGATCCTATAAACGATGCAAACTTACTCCAAACACAACTTCATCTTTCAGTGAAATCCGCCTCTTGACACCGATAATCTCCGCAGCGCCAACAACACGGCATCATGCGAAGCACTCCTCTCAGCCCCACCTCAATTCAATTCAATTTGACAAACTTTCACACCAAACTTCGTCTCCATCCCGCCGAGCGGGAAAGGGGGACAGCTTGTTACTCAAAGATTTTACGAACTCCAGGCACTTTGATTCCGGAAACACAAAAGACGGCACCTAGAGTTTCAGGGAAGCAGGGAACGTGCACCTTTACCTGCAAAAGAGTAACTTTCACACCGCCAAGTTACATATTTAATCTTGTTACATGTGCAGTTGAAAGAGTCCCTCTGCCGCAGTTGAAACAATGAAACTACAGCTCGACACGGACCACCCGCCTCGAGGACTCTGTGCACACTGCGTCCGAACAAAGACAATCGCGTCTGCAACCGCTCCGCTCCACTTGGCGGTGTAAGTGAATTAATTTTAGATTTTTCTGTTCGTCCTTTGTTCTGGCAGCAGCGCAGCGAAACATTTCACAGCTCATTTGGGGATCCGGTTGATTGTCTCGCAGCGGGTTGGCTGGCTTTTCACGCGCTTAACAGTGATTCATCGGGAGCAGA
This sequence comes from Eristalinus aeneus, assembly GCA_955652365.1. Classification (NCBI taxonomy): domain Eukaryota; kingdom Metazoa; phylum Arthropoda; class Insecta; order Diptera; family Syrphidae; genus Eristalinus; species Eristalinus aeneus. The sequence continues at coordinate 6,577,930 of OY019131.1, read as the reverse complement.
AAACCTCGTTAACGGCTACAGAGCAGAATACAAGGGAAATGGAGCGAATAAAGTTATTCTTTTCGACAATGTTTGCTGTACGAGATGTGACCTGTATCGGGACGAGTGGTGTGCCGCGTCCCGTCAAGATCGAGATGATGGATTTCAATTTGCGATTGAACGAAACGTAATCGAAAAACTTTTCAGCACACTTTGTTTTTTTTTTGGCGGTGGGGTGCGCCAGGCGGGGTGCTTAGATTTATCTCTTCATGCTCGGTTGGCATTTGGGAAAGTTTCTCTTTTCGGGCGGTGCCTGCGGCGGAGGCGAAACGAAATGCATTGTGGTCCGAATGGAAATTGAATTTCTAATCCAAAATAATGAATATGAACGGTGTCGAGGTGGGGGGAGCGTCCCAAAATGAAGACGAGGAATGGATACTCCGAAATCTAATCAACGAACTGTAATTAAAATCTGTATTAATTTTGCTGAACACGGCAGACTTGGGCGGAATTCGTGGTTTCTGCTGAGTGCAAAACGGAACGCATTCTGACAATTATCTGATTTTTTCTGCTTGCTTAAGCTGAGATTGAAGGAATAATTGGCGTCCATCGAATGAAGTGGAGGCGTTTCAACGGTGAAAGCAAAATTTAAGATATACGAATACATGCCCTATATCGGAAATACATGAATTCTCACCTACTCGTGCATTTAAGCTTCTTCTTCTTCTTTGGGCGGCAATAGAGTCCGGTTCGGGACTGGGCCTAAAACGAAATGTCATTCCAGCCAATATGTGCCCTCTCAAGCGGACTCCAATTGCGCGCTCGAAGTTGATTGAGGTTCTTCTCCACACAAGCTAGATGGCGCACACAAGTGGAGTCTAGGCCGTCCTCTATTGGGTTGTTCCTCTGAATTGGAATCGAAGACTTTTCGGGGCGAAACAGTTATGTCCATTCGCTCTGCATGGCTAAGGCATGTTAAGCGTTGAAACAGAAGAAACTTGAACAGAGGTTTGGCGCCTTATAGCCTATACAGTTTGTCATTGAATCATTTCCTCCAACTGCCATCAACGCACACAGGACCAAAACTCGCACGCAGATTTTTTCTCTTAAAATGACTAAGAGTTTCCTTATTCACTTTAAGTAACGTCAATGTTTCCACCTCATACAGTTGGACTAGGATGATAAGGTTTTTATATTGGGTATATAACTTAATTTGTGCGCTTTGCTTAGAGATGGCGTAACGTGTATTATTCCATTGTGGTTGTTCCATTGGAACATGCGTTGGAAAGCTACTGTCATTGTACATCATTTCAGTATATGTCATTCATTTCAAGCGTAACTAACCATATTTTTTTACTCAAATGTGTAGAACTTTGGGCCTCGTAAAGTGTTTTTGCTAGGAGTTCGCCTTCAAAATTTTAATATGAAAGATCTGCTACCGAAAGTCACGTGCAACGTACCGGTGCCGGTTTTAATTTTGAAAATAAAACACTAGTTGTTAATGGGAAAGTAAAGACATTTTATTCAAAGTATTGGCCATTGTTTTCCACACATTTTGACCACCTTTCTGGCAATTTGTGAATATAATAATAATTGTTGGCGCTACAGTCCAAAGGGGGCCAGGGTCTAGCTTGCTCATCAACTACTCGTGTTGTGCGCGTTACTGTTGAGTTGGGAGTCGAACCTACACCCTTCAACGTGTGAGCGTCGCCCTCTACCCACTACGCCACGGCGACCACGAATTTGAGAATACCATGCCAATAAAATTGTTCGTCTTTTAAAGCAAATCAATCAGACTCCCAATTTTCGACCTCCTCGTAGGAATTAAATTGCTGCTCAGCCAATGCCTGTCCCATCGATGAAAACAAATAGTAGTCGGAACGGAGCCGAGTCTGATGAATACTGCGGGTGGGGTAGCTGCTCCCAGCGAAGTGTTTTGATTGTATCCTGAACCGGTTTTGCTTTGTGCGCAGGTGCATTGTCATGGAGCAAAATTACCTTGCTGTGTCTTCTGGCCCATTCTGGTCGTTTCTCGATCAATGCATGGTTCAAATTGATCATTTGTTGTCGGTAGCGATCAGTATTAACGGTTTCGCCAGGTTTTAGGAGCCCTTTTCTGGTCCGACCAAACACACAGCATTGTCTTCTTGCCGAATCGATCTGGTTTTTCAGTCGATGTTGATGGTTGTCCCAGATTAACCCATGAGTTTTTCCGTTTGGGATTCTTAAAATAAATCTTCTTCATCGCCAGTAACAATCCGATGCAAAACCGATTTTCTTTCGTGTCTTTGAAGCAAAATTTCACAAGTGTTTTTTTTCGGTTTTCCATCTGTCTTTAATTCAATTCATGTGGCACCCATTTTCCACACTTTTGGATCTTTCCCATAGCTTTTAAACGGTCAGAAATTGTTTGCTGTGCAACATTTAACATTGCTGCCATTTGGTTTTGACCCAAAGTGTCATCTCCATTCAATTTCGTTTGCAATTCGGAGTCTTCAAACTTTTTTGGTGGTCTTCCACGTTCTTCATTTCTCACATCAAAATCATTATTTCTGAACCGTTGAAACCATTTTTTGCATTTTGCTTCTGATAGAGCATAACCACCATATGCCTCGACAAGCATTCGATGCAACTCTGCGGCACTTTTCTTCAAATGAAAACAAAAAATTAATGCTTTCCGCAAATCATCACTTTCTGGGACAAAATTCGACATTTTTAACACGATGAAAAAATATGATGTTGTCTGTTCAATGACTTGATGTATACTAAATTTTTTTAACAGATGTCATAGCAAACAAACAAAAAAAAATTAGGGCTCGTTCACAACAAATGTTCCCTATCGAGACATTTGTATCTTGACGCTTACTTCATACAGGTATATCATATCATATTTTGATGGAAGTTTATGGTGAACATGCGCTAGCTGAGCAAATGTGCCAAAAGTGATTCGCACGATTTAGAAGTGGTTCTTTTCGCTTAGAAGATGGTGAAGGTCCTGGGCATCCATACAAATTTGAAGCTTTAAAGGAATTTATGAAGAGTGCTGGCAACCAGAAAAAGAGCTCCTAGAATCTTTGGGTTTCATTCAAGCAGCCGTTTTTAAGCTCCTAAAATTAGTTGGATATATTCAAAAGCAAGGAAATTAGCTTCCACATGAAAAAAAACACGCGAATTAAGTTATGTTTCCAAAATAAAATTAGCTTTATCTTTCGACAGATGGTTTCATTACTGAATTACCAATTGAGCCCTAAGAAACTGCGATTAGCAAGAGTAGTATTGGACTTGATTCCGGATATAATGTTTTTGTTCTTATTTACGGCAGAGGTAGATAAAGCCCACGACTTTCTCGATGTTTCTCCTGACTAACATAACGCTCCATCCGTTACATTGATGTTGTGTGTCCTTTCTGTCGTCCGCTTATGCTTGCAGTTGAGCAGACTTTTGAAAAATCCTGCCTTTGTTTTCGAATTCTGAGTTACGCACGAACATGTCAAAAACATTTTCTGACAATGAAGTTCGCGGTAAGTGCGTTATCGAGCTTAACAAAGCACTGAGAGTTCTCCATCGTCATCCTACATAATGCGACGGGTTTGGTACGAATGCTAAAATTAGACGTGGCACTGTATAGCCCGCGTCTATGCCTAATAATAATAATTGGAAGGCACGACAATTCACAGGGGGACCGGGGCCTAGCTTGCTCATAAACTACTTGTGTTGTGCGCGCTTCTGATCTCTCACGAGTAGAAGGGACCTACAGTTCTTTACCGATTCCGAACGCCAACATTTGAGAAGCTTTTTTATAGAAAATTATTACTCTTTGAGTGGTGTCAGTAGCTCGAAGGAGGTGGTGCCCTAAAAAATTCGAGATGTTCAGTCGGTTTACCCGTGTCTATGCACACTGTCTTTTAAATTGCCGAATTGGTGGAAAGTGTCGATTCGTCCTTTTTGAGTCTTTTCAAGCAGATGCCGTAGACTTAAGATCAAGTCTACCGTGCACATTTCTACCTTAAAACAAAACTAATAAAAACTTATCAGATAGTTGACAAATCTGTAGAGGGATTTAAATTAATGAATACTTTTGTACACCACTATTTTGTTCCAGTCAGTTAGTTGCTATATGATTGTATTCGATCATCCGATTAGGTAAACGACCTGAGAACTCTCCACTCTTTTATACTAGAAATAAATAAATTCTCTGCTTACTTAAAAGCGGTGCTTAGTAAACAGATCACCACACTTACTTTTTTTTGTTTAAAGTCTCCTACAAACGGTTTGCTCGCACAATGCCATAGAGAGAATATAGTAGACGAATATCCAGGATAATAATAATAATTGTTGGCCCTACAGTCCAATGGGGGACCAGGGCCTAGCTTGCTCATCAACTGCTCGTGTTGTGCGCCCTACTGTTCTCTCAAGAGTAGAAGGGACCTACAGTTTTTTGCCGACTCCGAACGGTGAAGTTTGAGAAGCTTTCTTAAACAGTTATTCCTCTTTGAGTGTTGTCAGCAGCTCGAAAGAGGTGGTGCCGTGAAAAATTCGAAAAATTGGTGTTGAGCTGGGAATCGAACCTACAACCTTCGGCGTGTGAGCGTCGCACTCTACCCACTACGCCACGGCGGCCACGTCCAGGATGCTGATCCCTAAATAGTTAGCAGTTAAAGGGGTCTCCTTTCTTGTGATTGGTTCACAATGCTGAGATTCCACTTATCGGGTATGCTTTCATACGACCAAATTTTACAAATGAGCTTGTGCAAGCGCCCAACCAGTTCATGTCCAGCTGGTTCACAAAGCTCTGAGCAGCGTCAGAATATTCCAGCAGCTCTGTTCGATAATGCGATATTGCGTGTAAGTCGTCGGGAAAACAGTCTTGTCTATCATCGACTATTCTTCCTAGCTGTGGGGTTTGGACCTTGATCGTCGAATTTGGCCACGAACACTTTGTTTAAACAAATATTATAAACTGGGATACGAAACGTTTGAAATTTCTCCAACGCCACGTTCATACTACAATGGCATCATGATTAGAACAACATACCAAAATATATTCTGACAATTATTGCGGTCTCTAACGCACTAGCCCTGGTCAAATGATCAACGAAAAGCTCTTCAATACGGATTTTGTGTCCAATTCCATTAAAACCAGACACTGTCATTGACTCAAGAATCAAACAGTCGCCCGTAAACAAATTTTTGTTTATTTTAACCGGTGGCTTGCTATACGTCGCATAAGTCCTTCTTATTCGTAGTACTTTCATTTGAAAAGTTCAAGCATACATCAATGATTTTAAACTGCTTCTGCAATAACACTTGGTAACATTCCTTTACAGGTTGGTACTACTGGAATCATCTCTTGAAGAGCGGCGACAACAAGGTTTCCAATCCAACCACCTTCCTGAAGGACGAAAACAAATAGTTCCAACTGATAATCCCCTGTACACTACATGCATATTCAAGCATTCACAGCTTAATCGGTTTTATGTCCTTGATGCATGAATGATGCTTACGAGCACAACAATCCGTAATCTATGGTGTCAGGCTGAAGCATCATCGACGTTCCACAGACACACTTTGTCGGATCAACAATCAATGTCTATTCATGAAGCACAAAGCGTCCGAGTGCTTCAACCCGCGTAAGGTTGGGACGGTGTTAAATGGGTTGCTGTCGGCAGCACAAATTGTGCTTCGTGAATTTGGATAAGATTGATATTCCCTTTCCTTCAATTTTTGCAATTAATACTTTTTTTCAGTTAGTTGGTTGCTTTTGAAGTCATCAGGGACTTTGTATACCTCAGATCCCTAGGATGTAAGGACGACAACATCTGATGTCCAACTCAAGAGACAGCTGAATAAAAGGACTGCGGACTGCGATACACTAAGTTGCGGTTGTACAACACCTTGAAGGCCTGAAGCTGTACGTTTTTTAAACTAAAGCAAAAGGCGTTTCTTTTTTTTTCAATTTAATTGAAGACAATTTATTAGGTATAAGGGCACAATAACTCATGAGACTTTTATAGTAAAAAGATATACTCATCAAGAGAATAGATAACAATTTAATTTTCTTACAATGATGAGGGATGGAAGGATGGAAGGAAGTATCTTCACATTACGGCAAATCCTGGAAAAGACCCAAGAAGTGCGAATCGACACCCACCTAATTCTAAGGCCGCATATGACAGTATGCATAGAGACGATCTATGTATGGCATTCGATCTAGTTTTGTCTTTCTTAACAAACTCATCAAATTGTGTAGGATGATGATAGAGAACTTTCGCTGCTCCTTCTCGGTCAGTCACGGACACCTTCAATGTCAAAAACTTTTAGACAAGGCGACGCCCTTTTATGTGACTTCTTTAACATTATCCTCGAGAAGATCGCGCGTAACTCACAAGTCAACACCAGAGGCACGATCTAATAGAAGTCAGTTCATGTGCTAGCTTACGCTGATGACATTGACGTGATTGGACGAACACAGCGAGCCGTCAGTGAGGCATTTGCTGGCATTGCATCGTTTGCTGGGTCTGGCGGTAAATGAGGGCAAAACGAAGTCCATGCTATCATCAAGAAAGGAAACACAAAATCGACGTCTCGGCAGAAACATTGAGGTAGCCAAAGACTTCATCTACCTCGACTCCTTGGTAAATAGGGTCAACGACAACAATACCGAAATCAAACACAGAATCACTCCTGCCAATCGCTGTTTCTTTGGACAATTGAGCAATACCAGGGTTGCCTTTTATATTTCGGGATTAGAGAACAAAAACAAGTATTATTCATCGAAATTATCTTTATTGTTTTTCAAGATATTTCCCAATAAGATCTATTCACTTTTGCATGCGTTTGAACCAATTATCAAAGCACTTCTGCCACTCTGATTGAGGTATCTCCAAAACATGCATTCTGAACGCATCAACCGCTTCTTCAGGTGTCGAAAAACGTTGACCTCTCATTTGATTTTCTACGTACGGGAATCAAAATAAATTATTCAGTGCCAAGTCAGAACTATACGGCGGATGACTCATCAAATCGATGTTTTGAGTGCTCAAAAATGCAGTTGTTTGAGCCGATGTGTGAGAGCTCGCATTATCGTGGTGAACCGTCTTCGGCGGTTGGTTTTTCTGATTTCTTGAACACAACTGGCAAACAAATGGTTGTGTACCACTCAGGATTGACTGTTCTGCGTTGTTCTAGTGATACGGTTGTGACATGTCCCGTTTTTCCGAAAAAAACAGGCAACCATTTGCTTGGAGGGACTTCGTGTGCGAGCAACTTTTGCTGGATTTAGCTCAATTTGAAACACACAAACAGTCGACTGCTGTTTACTTTCGGGCGCAAATCCGTCGTAGATATGAATTCCATCTTTGCTTTGAGCCTTAATTTAGTGTCGTAAATTGCTTATAAATATTTTTTCTGTTCAATTAAACAAAAGAAGTGCGTTCTCTAAATTTTTTCACTTAGGATTAATCCGTTATCTTTCATGCTATATCAACCACAATAACGGCAGGAGCAGTTTACGACGCTAATACTATATTCCAAATTTCGCCAAGATCGGTCAACGAGTTTTCCGTGATCTCAAGTTCTATTCTCGAACTCCTAAAAATTCTCAAAGAGTAATAGTGGTCACCGTGGCGTAGTGGGTAGAGTGCGACGCTCACACGCCGAAGGGTGTCGGTTCGATTCCCAGCTAAACACCAATTTTTCGATTTTTACACGCCACCACCTCTTTCGAGCTGCTTACAACACTCAAAGAGTAATAACTGTCTAAGAAAGCTTCTCAAATTTCGCCGTTCGGAGTCGGCAAAAAACTGTAAGTCCATTCTACTCGTGAGAGAACAGTAGCGCGCACAAAACGAGTAGTTGATGAACAAGCTAGGCCCTGGTCCCCTTTGGACGGTAGCGCCAACAATTATTATTATTATTAATAGCTGCCCACAAAAAAAATTCTCAAATTTTACCGTTGGAAGTTGGCAGAAAAGAATTACAACAATTACAACACAACACAATTAGTTGCTGAATAACCCAAACTCTGATCATCTTGATGATACTACTTAACTGCGAAAAGTAACAAAATTTCATTTATTCGAAGCGCCCCAGATTCCATAAAGGGCTTCAACTTAGCTCACACGCTCTATATCCGCTATTGTGCCACAATCCTTTTATATATTTCACGCCTAACCCAATCCGCTGCTAGACAAACAAATCTTGTGGCCTCCAGTTTTCTAGGTTGTCTGCCCTCAGTTATAAGAAAGACTACAAAGCCGAATCCTTGCTCCAAGATACTCGTATAATATAAGATTGTCAAATATCTCTCTTTCGCCGTTTTGTCTTTTGAATTTTCCGACTATGTACAAAGCGCTACAGAGCTTAATAGACAGCCGGAAAATTGCTGTAGACTGAAAACTGCAATATTTGCAAGTCAACTGCAGAAGGCCTTAAAACGACAGGAATAGTCCACAAACTTACAACTCATGTTTTTGTATGAATCGACAGTCTCAATAACAGCCAAACTCATAAAACATTCCTTATCTCCACCGAGGTAAAAACAATTACCCACACGCCCACTTATCCGACGTCCTCGTTACCGCTTAATCATCCAGCAACTATTACATCCGACGTAACTCTCCTCAATTCTCAAAAACTCATGCAGACAAAAAGCAGAAGAGAACTAAGTTGATTTTCATTTCCAAGTCGAGGGCTCCTTTCTTCTGGCCCCCTCACTGCTGCTATACAGCGACCGCATTAAGAACTAATGACACTTCATTAGGCGATTTATCTTTTTCCACTTTTGCAGCGACTGACTGGGTTCATTGCGCACAGCTTCCCGAGGACGAGCATTAATTTCAACATAATTTCAGAGACCTCGAACGATGGTGGCCAACATGTCCACAGATCACATTGCCCTCTTTCCCCACTTCCGTGCCATCCTTTGAGAGGCCATTAGTATTCCATTCGCGGGCGCTGACGCTGTGGCGGTCAGTGACACTATTTTGTCACAGTGTCGGAGCGAATATAAAATAAACCAATTAGCGTAATGCTGTCTTGACAGTTTCCATTCTGTGCTGAATGAGTCTGCATGGTCGTTGTCAAAAGGTCCTTGCTCGGAACGGATGGGGGAGTAATCTCGGCTGACATTATAGGAATTAACGTCCGTGCTGAACTGGGAAGTGGGCCTTGGCAGTCAAAGACTACACGCCCCTGAAGAATGATACCAAAATCGACAGAGGAGTGGTTGGAGCTTTATGATGGTGTGTAAGCCCCACTCGGAAAGTTTCCTTGTTGTTGGTAGATAGTTTGATTAGTTTCGGACGCAAAGACGACCTAATGGAAAAGTCTAGCCGAAATTAAGTTGCGACCAACAAGTTTGATGTCGACTAATAGTTTCTTTTGACATCGTCGAGAGTTCAACAGATCCTTCGAAGGACACTTTGTATTCATTACCTTCGTTCGGGTCAGTTTACGGCGCGATGCGTGATCTTAGTTTGATGTGGGAAAAGTTTACTTTGGTATAGTGTCGATGTACATGCTTGTGCGATTCTTCAGGATGTTCATAACTTGTTTATCATTTCCTCCAGTTCTTCCAGCTAAGTCGTCAATGAAGAGTGATAGGAAAGGCATTAAAGCTTAAACGAATTATGAGTAGATAGCCTGGATGAGGGTAGGCATCTTCTTTTTCTTTCCATCTGAATCTCAGTCAGGAGTCCATAAGGTTTCTTATTTTTTGTCCAAGCAAATTCAAGTTCAGAGTTGACCATGCCCGCTCTAGGAACACAAGGACACCTGCTACACACGTGTTCTAAAGCCTATTCGATTGCAATCAATACCCGAAAACAGCATTTGATATCTTCTTTGCCTGTCGTTGTTGTTCCTTCTCTCATCTGTCACAGTCTGTCAAATATTTATTCGATTGAGTCTGCTCTTAATTTGCCGCCAGGGATGTACGTGGAGATGCCTAGAAGCGTTTGCTTCTTGTGAGCCCAAAAATGTGTCCATGCAAAAATTACATGGTTCCTAGGAAGCGCTTCTTATGTCCTAAAATAACTCCACAAACGACGGTTTGTTTTGCTTCCTTCGGAGGAAACAGGAACTCTCCGGAGATGTGAACCTTAAGTGCCTCGGGTTGTCTGCGGATATTTATTTGATTCGTTGAAGATTAAAAGTTTTTTTTCCTTTTCTGTTGTTCCTCCCTTTTTGGAAAAATAGCTCAAGGGAATGACTTTTGGAATTTATTTCTTTTGTTACACGATAAAATTTAAAACAGACATTTTTCTGAAGGATTTTGGTAAAGCAAGATTGAAGGAAATTTAAAGAAAGCGTTTAAGTGCCTCTTTAAATCAAAATAGCAATGGTGCAGTGGACTCTATGATTTCGGGAAACTGACGCAGTTTCAGTTCAGACAACTTCAATTTATGGTATATCAGATTTGGATCTTTCAGGTGGCTTGTCCACTTCATTGGTTTATAAAGCAGCTTCATTAGCTAAAGTTGCACTTTTTTCATAATTTACATAATAAAAGGTCAAGAACCTCATCCTTCACAGAATACAATAATGGATCACCATTGATTCCATCAATGAATAAGACTCCAATCAATCTTTTGCGCAGCTCTTTGTGAAGGTTTTAAAACGTTCGTCGGTAGTCCAATTAATAATAATTGTATGGCGCGACAGTCCAGAAAAAAGAAAGAGCTTCTCAGAAAAAAAAAGAAAGAGCACGAGAAGCGCGCGGTCGAGGAAATGGAGAGGTGCTACAGCAGGAATGACGTACGAAATTTTTACCACAAGATAAAACAGTTATCCGGTGGTTATAAGGCTCGGACAGAAGCCTGCCGGGATCAATCTGATCTGATCTGATCAATCTGCTGAGAATCTGGAAGGATCATTTCTGCAGACTCCTAAACAGCGACGACGACGAAAATTCCGCTGTTAGGCAGAATGTCCCACTCAATTTGGACGACGATGGACAAGAATTCCGGCCCCCCGACTTCGACGAGGTCAAGATAGCAATATCGAGACTGAAATCGAACGAAGCTGCTGGCGAGGACGGACTATCCGCAGAGCTGTTCAAAGCGGCTGGGGATGAGCTGGTTGGGTGCATGCACCAGCTCATCTGTGAGATATGGTCGGAGGAATGCATGCCCGACGAGTGGAATCTCAGCATCGTTTGTCCAGTCCACAAGAAAGGAGACCTCTTCGACTGCGCCAACTACCGAGGGATCAGTCTTCTTAACATCGCATATAAGATTTTCTCTGCCGTACTGTGTGAGCACCTGAAACCGTTCGTCAACAACCTGATAGGTCCTTATCAGTGTGGTTTCAGGCCAGGGAAGTCCGCAATCGACCAGATCTTCACACTGCGGCAGATCCTGGAGAAGTTTCAAGAAGTACAAATCGACACCCACCATCTATTTGTCGATTTCAAGGCCGCGTATGACAGCGCGCATAGAGACGAGCTCGTCAGATTGTGTAGGATGATGATGGAGAGCTCTCGCTTCTCCGTCAAGGTCGGTAGCGAACTCACCGAGACCTTCGATGTCAAAAAAGGATTTAGACAAGGCGACGCGCTGTCATGCGACTTCTTTAACATCATTCTTTTGGGGATCGTGAGGAACTCACACGTCAACACCAGAGGTACGATCTTCCACAAGTCCGTTCAATTGCTAGCTTATGCGGATGACAATGACGTGATCGGCCGAACTCAGCGAGCCGTCAAGCCCTCTCCCGAACGACCAAAGTGACTTTGTACAACACCTTGATCATCCCAGTTTTGCTTTACGGCGCTGAAACCTGGACGCTACTAAAAGCGGATGAGGAAGCCATTGGTCTCTTAGAGAGAAAAGTTCTGTGTGCGATTTTTGGCCCTTTTTGCGTTGATGGCATCTGGAGGAAAAGATTCAACCACGAACTGTATGGGCTGCACGGCGGCATGAGCCTAGTCAAGCGTCTACGGATACAACGCTCAAGGTGGCTAGGCCATGTAGAGCGCATGGACAGCACTGCTCCGGCCCGAAGAGTTTTCGAATCCGAACCACAGGGACAACGCAACAGAGGACTTCCTAGACTGAGATTGCGCACACAAGTGGAAAAGGACCTCAACCAACTTGGAGTGCGCAATTGGAGACAGCTGGCAAGAGATCGTGCTAGCTGGAGAGGCATTTTGGTTGAAGCCCAGGTCCACCCCGGGCTGTAGACAGAAGACAGTCCACAGGGGACCAGGGCCTTGCTTGCTCATCAACTACTCGCGCTGTGCGCGCTACTGTTCTCTCACGAGTAGAAGGCTTTTTGCCAACTTCGAATGGCTATGTTTGAGAAGCTTTCTTATACAGTTATTACTCATTGAGTGTTGTCAACACGGTGATCCGATTGGTCCTTATTTACTAAGGCCTGCGCTCAGGATGTGGCCCATTATCCGAGCTCTAGCTGCGACAGTTCTTACAAAGGAACAATGAAGTGTAACTATATTCTTGCCTTGTATTCGTCGATTTTAAGAAAGCCAATGACAGCAACGACGAGCTACACATTCTCACATCCAGTCCTGGAATAAGAGCAATACACCTCACACTTGATAGGATGACGAGAGAGAAAGTTCACTGCTCCAACAAGACAAAGACTTTCAAACATGAGGTTCTGCTGGCTTGCCGAGAAAATCTTTCTTTTCAAAAATATTCCTTTCTTTCACAGGGCGCAAGGAAGACTGGTTACGGCATAGTTGGTAGAGTGCGACGCTCACACGCAAATACATTTCCGACTTTGGCGGAGCAGCGAGAGTTCTCTATCATCACTCTACATAATTTGATGAGCTTCTTAAGAATGACAAAACTAACTAGAATGCCAAACATAACTCGTCTCTATGCACACTATCATAGGCGGTCTTAAAATCGACGGCTAGTGAGTGTCGATTTGCACTTCTTGAGTCTTTTCCAGGAGCTACCGTAATGTGAAGGTCTGGTCCCAGGTCCCAGGCCAGAAACCACACTGACAGGGACCTATCAGGTTGTACTCAAACGTTTTCGGACGCTTACACAATACTGCAGAGAGGATCTAACCCCTTGACAATGGGCGCAGTCAAAGGGGTCACCCTTCTTGTGAAACGGGCAAACGACGCTGAGATTACACTCATCGGGCACGCTTTCCTCCGACCATATCTTACAAATGATCTTGTGGATGCGCCCAGCCAGGTCATTTATAGCTGATTTAAATAGTTCTGCGGGCAGTCCGTCCACTCCAGCAGCTTTGTAAGACTTCAGCTTGGATATTGCCACCTTCCCCTCGTCTAAGTTGGGGGACGGAATTCTTGTCTATCATCCAGATCGAGTAGAATATTCTGCCTAACAACGGGGGGAAGGGCTGAAACAACCAGCCACGATATAATCCAGAAATCAACCCATTCACAGAATGTTACGATTCGATGCGGCTTGTTAAACATCAAAACTCTGAAACTGCTGTGGGGAATGTGGGCGTTTACAGTCCAATGTGACGGCAGTGAAACCGGCATTTACAACAGGGAAGGAGTTCAGGTTTTATTACGACGCATATGCGCAAGAAGGAAAACTTCCTCATTGCTGGGGGATAGGCTGATTGGTCGTGGTGTGATAACCCAAGATTTTTTAACACATGATACTGGGAAAAAGGTTTCCAGCAACGATGGATACAACATTGTGAAGCTAGGCATCTCCTTTAATGAACATACTGGAACAAGGAAATTCACTGTGGAGGTAGAATGCATTCGAGGGGATAGTTGCAGATGTACGATTTGGGCCTTTTGTAAGATATTATGTGAAACGGATGTTTGCGAACACTCTAAAAACTATTCTATAGGATCTTAACTTAGCACTTCTCATTTCTTTCTCTCTTCAGCCCGAATCCATCAACAAAGTCGATTATGACTGCAAAGATGAAGTGCTCTTGCGATGGCTGAACAGGTCGCCGTTTGAAAAGTATTGCAAACTGCTGCAGAAGTTAACACACATTCGCAAGACTCATTTTTACATAAAAAATGTTTGTGTGCAAAAATTGATCAACATTTGAAAAAGCAGAAAACGAAATTCTCAGAGATTCCTCAGTAATGCATTTTTCAGGACATCCTTTGGATGCTTGTTGAGGGACCTTGATTTTTTTTTAAAATCGGTTCGGGTAGCAACGCTTCCCATTCCAAGTACCATGAAAGCGAACCTCTTCAAAGGTTCAGTATCCAAAAAGACACTCCTCCCCCTGGCTCTTCACTTCCACTAGGCAGAATTTAATTGAAAAATGGAAAAATTCCACATTCAGAGCACAAAGAAAAACCTTCCCTGACCTCAATAAACTCACGACAACACCGACGTTCCCACCAGTCAAAGCGAAAACAATTTAGATAGGATTGAAAGGTATTCTCCAAATTAGTCCAATTTGGTCCGATTTCGTGCCTCGAACCGGAATGACCTTTGAATTGAAAAATCCACAAAAATCGACAACCCACTGGAGGGGAGCTATTAAAATTTTATGACTTGGAAATAGTCCCCGCACAGAGAACGCCCTCGTCCATTATCGATCCTAGTGTGTATGCGACGCCTACGTCAATGGTCAACCGTGAAAGGAATTGATGGAAAACGCATAGCGAACGTCATCGTCGTCAACGATACCGAACTTTCCTCACCCACATCGACGGCTTAATGGCCCTTTTCAACTACATTCCCGTCAAGCGACCAATACCTTCGAAGTGCCCGCCTGCCCCTGCGTTCAGCTTCGAGTAGTCCTTCAAGTTCATTCCATCGACGGAATCCATTATCGACGCCACACAACACAGCACAACACATCACATCACTTCCTTTCGAATTATATACGCGATTTGAATCCGTCTTCGCTGGCAGGGAAGCAGAAGGAATTCCCATTATCTCCTCAGACAATTCCACTGGCATGGCATGGCATCTATAAAAGTGATATCATTACTCCCGGGAATGGTTGCTCTCTTGAAGACTATCGGAGGGTTGGCTCCCTCGGAGAAAATTAAGTGCAAAATTGAAGAGCATTAGATGAATGCGAAATAAATCTCCGAACAGTTGGTGGCGGCGTTCCTGATAGTGGGGAGCTGCTGGTGGGGCTGCTGAGTAGTTGATGGATGCTAAATGGTGGGTGGCGGAGGTGGGACGTCGCGTTTTTCGAGGTTTTTTTCCGATTGAGTGAAGTGGCAAATGGCCTGGAAACCCCTTTAAACTACACAACGACGAAATGAAAGGTTCACCTTTTGTGTCACACGCTCACAGCATGAAAATCCCCATTCTGCCGGTTTGGGCGCACAAATAAAGAAAAGTGTCCCTTAATCCTATGACCCGTCTAAAGCCGGGACAAGTGGCAGAACCCTCCTCTACGTTTTCGTAGTCGGCAACGTCGTTGGCACCTTAAAATATAAATAACCAGTTAATGCGCTTAGCATTCGGTGAGTGCCTTGCCTCCTGCGCACCTGAGTGGAGCACAACGGAAGCGTTCTTATTCTTAATTTACCGCACTCAAGTGGCAGAGGCCTGATGAGCTCTGGAGCTGGCTTAATGGATAAATACTTGTAAGGGGTGGTTGTGGCGGTGGCGGTACTTATCCGGTCGCTACGACATGAATTAGGCATTCAAAGCGTGCTCGTGATTACGTCAAACGCCTTACGATTTATGAGTGCACAGAATCGAGAATCAGAAGCACTGAAGCGTTGCATAATTGGAATGTTCCCAACTCTTTGCCGGGTGAGAGAAACACCACCCCTCCGCTTGGTGTCACATAATAAATGACGTGCTAATTTCATCGCCTGTGGCTCTCCTTAGGCGGCCGCTTTTCTCACTCTGAGGGAAGGGCACTCACGCCCCTCAACCCTAATCAGTGATCCTTTGAAATTGAAGTAGAAAAGTTGACTGCTGTAGGCAGGGTGGAGCGGGGATTATTTAATCCCGCAAACTTATCCACGAGTCTCCGGCTGATTCTCTCATCCCTCGCAAAAGGGTTGCATCTCCTCGAGAGGATTCTCATTCAATTTGCGAAAAATAAATTACTTTTCGCAATTTTTGTTGGGAGGCGCGACCCGGCAACGTTCTTTGATATTTTTTTGGAGCACAAACCTTCTTGGAAACACTGGAAGTGTGTCGTCGGCGTCGTTAAATTGAGAGTTGAACGGCATCAAGGTTAGGCCCTGTCGGGGGGTAGTGCTTGTGGGACACACTTGACGCTTGTCAGGTGCAAGAAATAATTTATGAGCGCTCACCGTTGTTCCATTTGTGCTCTGACACACTAGTTGCCTAGACGACCTGAACCTAGATAGAGTTACCAGTACCAACCAGAGGTGTGGTTGTGCCTGGGAATATAGAAATCTGTCGTGGAAAATCACATAAATTTTATTTTTAAGCCGAAAGTTGAGTTCGAAGTTGCGCGATACAAACGCCTCTCGAAAGGCGATATGATATGGTGTAAGCTCTAAGTCGCCAGACACACGAATCCACTTAGATCTAAATTTGTTTACGAGCGACACAATCACCACTGTGAGAGGGTGGGGGTGGAATTTATTTATTACTCCACGGACATGACATTTCTCTCGAATTTCGAGAGCATCTGTTTGGTTCACAGGACTGCCGACGCACATTCAGGGCTAAAGTTGGGGGCGCATGGATGACCTGGGAACGGTGGTCTCACAGCCCTCTCGATATGTTTTAAATCTAAGGAGATAATGAATTCCATTAAGACCATTGGAGGAGGGGGACGGAGGGTTCGGTTGGCTTTAATTGTGTTGTGCCTTTCCCGGAGTTCCACTCTGATTAAGATAAGTTATAGGACTGCGGGAGGCAGTAGTGCACGTTGCGGGCTCACTAAATTACTGGGAAATTCGAAATTTGCCCTTTGATGAAATTTTTGGTGAGGTGAGCTGACCAACCTTTTGGGACTCCCTCCTTGATGGAGGGAGGACTTTTAATAATTTAATGGCCAAGGCAGTTTGTGTGTAGAGGTGATTGTTTGTGCTAGGTCTTCATGGGTTCTTAATAATTTACTATGGATTCCCGTTTCGTGAATTTTCCACTACACCTGCAGTAGTCTCCTCGACTTCTATTCACTCTCAATTCCCAACTGTGGTTTGTTAGTCATATTTTATTTCGAAAGTTTTCGGTTATCACAATGAGCTTTTTCCTTAAAGCTTGAAAAGGAAAAATCTTCATATCTCCTCATCCTTCAAGTTCTTCTCCCAATTTAAATCTATTTAACAACATTAAAAAATTCGACATATGGTTGACTGCATGTCCACATTTAATGTCCGCATTTTATCATAAGCTCCGCGGGGATGGTACCACTAAGCAACTCTCCGTCATAAGAAATAAATTGTTAGACTTTTGAACAATTATTATTGTTTGTTAAGGGGTTATAAGGTTAATAAAAATGGAGCGCTACACGAATGAACAACTCATTCTCATTGTGAAATTGTTTTACCAAAATTGTGTAAGTTTTGCGGCTACAGATCGCGAATTGCTATCAATTTGGGGTTACAATAATGCTCCAAAAGAGTTAACTGTAATGGGATTAATGGAAAAATTTGTTGAAACTGGGTCTGTAACTGATGTTAAGACAAAAAAGCGCCTTCGACTAGGTCGACCGACCGAAAATATCGTAGCAGAACGCTGGAGGAATCATTTTACCTTTATTTTATGAAAATGAGTTAGGTCAAGCGCAAACAGTCAATGGTGCTCGGTATCGTGAAATGATAATCAATTTGTTCGTGCCTAGAATTGAAGAAATCAATGTGGAGGGGATATGGTTTCAACAAGACGGCGCCACATCTCATACAGCCAGAGAAACAATTCAATTGCTGCATCTGTCATTTCCCGGTCGTGTTATTTTGCGTTTTAGAGACACAGATTTGGGCGCTTAGATCGTGCAATTTAACACCATTGGGCTTTTTTTTAGGGTTTTTTGAAGTCGATGGCTTATGCGAATAAGCCCACGACGACTTAAGCCTTAAAAGAGGAAATTGGACGCTGCATTAATGAAATACCACAGAATTCATGCAAAACGGTCATTGAAAATTTCAGTAAAAGATCGCGTATGTGCCAGAAAAGCCATCTGGCCGATGTGTTATTCCACACATAACCTCATCCTGTCTTCTTTAGGATATAATCAAGAATTCACTTTTTATTTTTTTTATTTTTTTATTATATTATATGCGTTCTTGTTGGAAAACCCTTTATGTAATCCTCACACATCTTTCTTCGAAACCACAATCTCGCGCAGCCGCCTTGGAAATTCGTACCGTCTGAACAGGAGCGTTGTCATGAAGAAGCAGCACACCCGCTGCAAGTTTACCCCGTCTTTTCTTTTAAATTTCCTCCCGCAAAATATGCAAAGTGAAAGGCTAGGATGTGGCGCTGATAGTTTCACTTTTTTTTTTGAACTCAATGAGCAAGATTCCCTTTGAGTCCCAAAAAACTGTGGCCATGAAGAATGATGTGAATGGTACCAATTTAATCCTTGGTGATCTCTGCCAACAATTTTCACATTTATTTGGGTATCCTCAAGAACAAGTTTTTCGACTTCTTTGATGCTTTCTCTTGTGAAAGCTGTAGCCGGGGCGCTGGAGCGGGGGTCGTCTTCAATGCTCTCTCTGCCTCTCTTGAACTCACTTGATCACTTTTGCACAGTTGATAATGAAGGTGCGCGAGCTGAAAACACTGGTTTCACCAGGTTTAATAATGAGAATATGGCTAATAATGTCATCGCTAGAGATGGAGTATATACCATTCAAATTTCAAAAGAAGAACTCCAAGGCATCTTGAACTCTCTGAAGAAGAAGAAATCAGCAGGGATCGATGGTATACCCAATATTGTGCTACGCCATCTACCCTTAGAAACGGTGGAGATTTACACGACACTGATTAACAATGCGCTGAGAAATGCATATTACCCGTCGCACTGGAAGACAGCTGTGGTGCAGCCGATCCCTAAACGGGACAAAGATAGGTCTATCCCAACAAATCTCCGGTCGATCAGTCTTCTTCCTTGCATTAGCAAGGTCTTCGAAAAAATTTTGATATCAGCTCTAAGAAAATGGGTTGAGGACAATAATATAATACCGGAAAACCAGTTCGGCTTCAGAGCGGGGCATGATACCATACATGCCGTGTCAAAGCTGGTTTCCGACATACAATGGAACAAATCCAAGAGCCAATGTACGGGTGCATGTCTGATCGACTTGGAAAAAGCATTCGACACCGTTTGATTAGAAGGGCTTTTTCTAAAGCTGATCAGGCATGGCATAAGTAAATCATTGCTATACATGACCTATGACATGATAACAGGTAGGAAGTTCGTTGTGAAAAATGGCAACGTGACGTCTACCATGGTTTTCGACATTAAAAACGGTCTGCAACAGGGGGCAGTTGGTTCGCCAATCTTGTTCGCTATATTTACTAGCGATCTTTTGTACTCCATGCCGCACATTATAGCGTTCGCCAACGATTTGGTAGCGTACAGATCAGCGCCAAAGGTCGAAGTTATTAACAACCTGCTGCAACATGACTTCGAAAAGATTCAGCAATATTGTGATAGCTGGAAATTAAAAATTAATTTCAATAAATGTGGTCGCCGTGGCGTAGTGGGTAGAGTGCGACGCTCACACACCGAAGGGTCTAGGTTCGACTCACAGTTCAACACCAATTTTTCTAATATTTCACGGCACCACCTCTTTCGAGCTGCTGACAACACTCAAAGAGTAATAACTGTCTAAGAAAGCTTCTCAAATTTCGCCGTTCGGAGTCGGCAAAAAACTGTAGGTCCCTTCTACTCGTGAGAGAACAGTGGCGTGCACAACACGAGTAGTTGATGAGCAAGCTAGGCCCTAGTCCCCCTTTGGACTGTAGCGCCAACAATTATTATTTATTATTAAATGCGAGACTATCCTTTTCAGGACCCTGCTACCCAGGGCCTCAAGGGATACGAGGTTAAACTGGCGCAAGTTCCGCATTGTTGAGCCACGGGGAGTACCGTTAGTTGTGAAAGGCTTGGTGAGATACTTAGGCGTTTGGTTGGACCAGTATCTATACTTTGACAAACATATAGATTCTGCTCTGACGAAAGCCAAGAAAGCCTTTGCTGTGGAAAGAAGGCTGTTTTACAGCAGCCAACTCGATTCCAGGGTAAAGGTAATATGCTATATGGCACTCATTCGGCCGATGATGGCGTACGCTTGTCCTGTGTGGTTCAACGTGAGTCCTTCCCAGATGGAAAAGATGAGGTTGCTGGAGAGGCAGTGTCTCAGGTTGTATCGAACTCCCGAATCTGAGTACAAGAAATTTTATCCCAACGAGACTTTGTACAACGAGGCAAACCTGATAAGGATTGATAATTTCATAATAAAATTGATTCGACGGCACGTCGCACGGTCGTTGACTTCCACCAACAGCCTGATCTTCGGGGCTTACTACCCCAACTTTTTGTATTTCGAAAAGGTACGGCAGAATGGCTTTATTCCACCAGAGGCATTTCTTCATTTAGACATGATGGGTTTAGTTCAGGACAGGGAGGGATGCCCTATAATCTTCCATGTCGCACGCCGAACAGTGAACCGGCGACTCCTTTATGAACCGAACGCCGCTCGCAACCGCGAGGATCTGCTTCGGTTCAGTAGAGCGATCTCCGCCCGAGACAGGAGGGAGTCTGGGAAAGAACGTCACCTGTACTGGTGGCTGTGTTAAGGCCGACCCCTGCCGCCGTTAAGGGTTCCTTAAGAGTCTTTCTTTTATTATGTGTACGGATATTGGTCAGCTGGGCAGTCTGTGGTCAGCTTTTTAGCTTCAGTTTTAAGTAGTTACTAGTTAATTTTTAAGTTATGTTTCGTCTTAGGTTTTATATATATAAAAAAAAAATATAAAAAAACAGGTGCACCACGGCGTATAGTCTCTATATGTTAGGCATATAAATAACTGATTCGCCCTGGTGCATGCGTCCTTACGCCGGACATAGTTAAGGTATAGTATATTAAGTATTAGTATGTAAGAAACAATAAAAAAAATCGAAGTGCAGCTAAGCTTTTAATACTTTTCTTAGCATAATTTAAGTTTGGATTAAAGTTGAAAAAAAGAAAAAAAAAGATGCCGAAAGGCAGTAAGATCAAATATGTTTAGATTAACTTAGACCATCCGCATAGGGTCAGTAGGATAGATGTAAGAAAAGAATATGTTAAGCTAGTTTAAGAAAATTTGTCTCGCATATAAGTATAACCCAAAATTTTCATCAAATTTTCAATAAAAAAAGAAAAATAATAATGAAGGTGCGGAACCCTGGCAAACAGCAACCATCTCTTCATGAATTGTTTTTTTACTATTTTCTTGCTAAGTGAGGAATCGAATTACAGCGCAATGCTCAATTTTTACCATCATCGTCTCAGTTGCCATTTTGATTGTGTTTAACTAGAGATAAAACGCGAAATAATAATCACATTTATATCAAATTTTACATGAATGCACTAAAATAATAGAATTACTCGATAAACAAGTAAATTTAGCAAGCTTCACCCCGATATCGGGAATACTTATTGTTTACTTATTGTTCATCCAAAGCTCACCCACCACGTCGTAAGACGGACAGTTGACAAACCGCTGCACTGTGAGAGTAATGTAAGAATCGTAAGTTCGGGTGATCTTTCGTTCAGCACATCCATCCTCATTTCCGACAGAAATGAGGGGAAACGGGATAGAAATTTTTATTGGTAATTAGAATCACATTAGTAGCCGCCGTGGCGTAGTGGGTAGAGTGAGACCCTCGCACGTTCGATTCCAGGCTGAACACCTCGAATTGTTGACGGTACCACATCCTTCGAGCTGCTGACAACACCCAAAGAGTAATAACTGTTTAAGAAAGTTTTTTAAACTTCGCCGTTCGGAATCGGCGAAAAACTATAAATCCCTTCTACTCGAGAGAGACCAATAGCGCGCACAACATGAGCAGTTGATGAGAAAGCTATGCCCTGATCCCTCTGTGGACTCCTGACGTTCTGATCCCTCTGTGGACCCCTGACGTCCTTATCCCTCTGTGGACTCCTGACGTCTTATTGTAAGTATTATTTTTATATGGAATTTGTATTTTTAGCATGTAGTGGAGCCCTTATTTCTTCAGTATTTTGATTAGCTCTTTTATCAAACGAAATGCCAACTGTTGTGGACTTTGTTGAATAGAAGTTGAGTTCTGTAACTCAGTCCTCCTGTCAACTTATGAAAAAAATAGCTCGCACTTCCTAGAAAGCTACACAATCACTGGTTCTCCTTAAGACGAGGAAGAAGAAGAAGACTCCACAATGAGTTATAAACTACGCTTAACAAGTTCTGAAATTGCACCATTTGAAATCGGCAATATTTCATGTAAGCAATTCCCCCTTCTTGTGATGGGCAATAATTTCTATTAACGAGTGAACAAAGATATGCACGATACAAGTTGTGACCACTGAATCTATACCCACGTCCTTTGAAATCAGCAGCGCCAAAGAGTTGTTTCATTTATTTTAAATTGTTTATAAGTTTACACAGGTCATTATTTTCTGTCTTGTCCGTTCCACTTTCAATTCCAATTTAAAAATCAGAATTTCATCCACATCCACAGACCTTAAAGCGAGTGAAAAACCTGATTAGCAGTGAAGTTGACGACCACATTGAACTGGATGTCCTGATTTTGAATATATTGGTATATCCAGTTCGTTTCAATAATATGATGTTCGGCCTTAAACCAACTAAAACATAGAACTTCTCAGCATTCTCCATTCTCCTCCTTAAAACCGGTTGCCCTAACAATCTACATTATTTGTAAAGTATACGTCTTCTAACACCTAGATTTCCATTTAAAAGTCTTTGTTGGCAATGGCTGCATTATCCGACACTTGCTACCAAAACGTACTCAATATAGAAGTGCTACGAGTACTCCCCTTTTTGGACCCAACCCCCTTATAGTGTTCTTCTATTCAATTTATCCCAAACTCACTCGTAATCTCCGTCACCACATTTCAAATTGGTTTCTTTCCGAGGAAACCTCTTGTCCTTTCAGTGAATCCCTCACAAAAAACACTTAGGTCGCCTCTGGCGACAACGCACCCATCACAGCCAGACGGCAACGAATAAGCCCCCTGCCTTCCAGTCCTTCGCGAACACCGCTCCACTTCACAAAGCGAAGAGACGCGACCAGACCAGCAGTGGCGTGCAAGAGAAGGATGCCAGCAGAAGAGCGGAACAAAAAACGTGTTCCACTCATTAAGTTGGATTCATATAACTTGCCAAATAGCAGGATCTCTAGTGGTTGCCACAGCGTCCTTGTCCTCGAACTGCGTCCTTTGAAAGTAACCGTACACCTCCTCTCCACACATTTTTTTGCCTTCCTTTCGCAATTTTCCACTTGCCCGGCGCTCAACAACACGCCGCTAGTACCAGCACAAGCACAAAAAAAAAACAAAAATCTCACTTCAGGACCAGAGAAACACTTTTGACTCTTTTAATCACTTCTTGCGGCCGCCATCAGTGCGGCATCAGTGGTACTGCAAGGATAAGCCGAAATCTTGTACCCCGCCTCGCTCGCTAGCAAATGGATCGGGAGAGGAAATTATGCAATGGCTACCATCGCCGCCGTGCGCTCAGAGAATGAGAAGAAAAGAAGGTCAAGTACAGATCACGAAAAAGAAACCCGCTCTCCCTCCGCACGGGCAGAGCCGCAATCGCTAGGAATTAATTAGACGTGCAAGCACGTAGCCGGAAGGGACTCTCAGTAATTGCTGGCGAGTTTTTGCTAATCAATTGCATTTTTAAATGGCACCCCCAACTCTGTAGCCGTCCCTCCGAATCACTCCGCAGCCGGTCGGTGGACACAAGTCTCGTGTCAACGACTGTTCTAGTGGCAGCACTTGTGTGCAGAGCCCTCTACTGCAGGCCCGAAGGATGTCAGAAGGGTTTTTCCAATTTGTCTTTGTGCTACGTCTTTGCAGGATTCCACTCGTGTTTGTCCTTGCCTTGTCGCAGCATCATTATTTCGCGACACAGTCAGTCGGGTGCTGCACCTGATGAATACGCCCGGCCTCCGGCTGGAGGGGGCGGGAAGACATGCATATTGATGGGAGTCCACGGGACATGTTAACGCTTTCACATGTCACATGACAGAAGACTCTGACAGCATTAAGCGGTGGATGGTGTCACAAGTATGAGAAATGAACGGATGCATGCGAATCAAGGATGCCCGCGCCGCGAGTAAGACGCCACCGAAAATGACAAATGAGTTGTGTGTGCTGCATGCATTCGAGATGAGGAGCCAGTGTCGCATTGGTGTGTCTGACAACGACGAGCTTATTCGTTTCTTTTCGTGCACGTTGCTCGTGGCATCGTTAATTCGAATAAATGGACCCCGGGCAATGGAAGGAAGGCAGCGGAATGACAGTTGTACGAGATTTAAGATATTCTGTTAATTTCTTCTCCTTTTTGTTCACATTTCGCCCGGGAGCTGCTGCTCGTCGGGTTATAAATCATGTCTGCTAGTTAGCATACATTTGCGTTGAATTTGTTGGCTTCCCTGTTGCCAGGACCTTGCTTGCGTTGGCACTCGTCGCTCGTCTCTGTGTGTAGGAAGGCCGCACACATTGAGTAAATCCTTCCGATAGTGAGTTTCAGGATGCAGAGGAGGTTTATGGCGCGGCTTAGATAAATGTGGAGCGATAAATGTCAAGAAAGGTCGTGATTCTTTACACTTTTTTGCCCCACAAGGCGTGTGGGGCGAGGAGAAGGGAAACTCCACGCTTGATCTACTTGCTCTTTCACATGACTGATGTCGCCTCAAAATATGGTGCAGAATTAGTTCAGTGCCGTGTACAAGACATAAAACTAATGACACTTTAGTTCGCTATACGACGGAAATGGGGATGTGTCTGAATGATTGATTACTCCGGGAGGGCGTTAAGTGTCAACAACATCTGGCTGACAACGCGAGGGTGTTGCCGCAACATGCACTCGATTGGCCTTCTGGCACCTGGTTGGCCTTCTGGTTGGTTCATGGCAGATGACATTTTTAAATGAAATTATTTTCGAGCTTCGCGGCAGTTATTCATTTCATTGTCCATTGGACGGTAAATCGATTTCTTTCAATGGGGATGTCCTACCAACGGAGAAGTACAGATCCCATGGCGAACCACCTGTCAGTCTGCCACAATTTGAATGGAGAAGGACGCAGATATCATTGTCAAAAGGCACTTGTGTGCAATTTTATGAAATTTTTAAAGTTCGCTAACGGCTTCAGTGGTACTGCAAGGATAAGCCGAAATCTTGTTCCCCACCTCGCTCGCCAGCAAATGGATTAGGAGAAGAAATTATGCAACAGCTACCATCGCCGCCGTGCGCTCAGAGAATGAGAAGAAAAGAAGGTCAAGTACAGATCACGAAAAAGAAACCCGCTCTCGAAAATCTGTTATCTAGCCGCTTTATCTCCATTTTCTGGACTCGCCGTTGTTGGGAGTGTCACGAATATTTAATGGACGACGAGCTTCTCAGGCTTGTATGTTTCCATCCTACAAATGAAGGTACCAACATAAGGACTCCTTGTTCGAGATGAAGTTGTCGTCTCTGGTTTGCGAGCTGTGGATCATCCATCTTGCTGAAAGCAAACATTACTCACGTGCGCGGAATAAGCACACGAATATCCCGAGGGCCAATCAACACCATAGGCTTACATAATCTCTTTATACACGTAACGACATGAGCATAGCCTTAGAATAGGGAACAACCTTATGACAGAATTATTTCGAGGACTTTGTCAAATTGCCACTCATTTTTTGTTTCTCAATTTGCCGCAAATGTGACATCTCACGTAGACCAATTTTTGTAATGAGGATTTAGGTTTGATTCTTTCACCACTCACGTCAAACTGATAAAACAAAGCCTTGTGAGTGACTGGATGGCTTGATATGTTTTGATTTTAGATGAAAGGGTCATTGGACGGCTACTGTAATTTTTCTATAAAAGAAATTGTTGAAATATAATATCTCCCTTCCGTTTTTTTGCTCTTCATTCAATACTTCATATAAAGTGTTACAATGATCGGAATAAGTTCATATATGAGCCGTTTTGTTCGATAATCTGTTTCAATCTAGGCGGCAACTTAATAATACCCCCCTCGTAGAAGCCCCCCTCCTTCTTTGCGGAGAACTCGGAAAGTCACTTTTAACAAGCTTCTTTTGAGTTCAACTTCACACGACCAAGGGCGTTCGCCATGGGCAGGAACTGGTGATAATCACTTGGCGCTATATCCTGGCTATATGGTGGATGCGCTAAAACCTCCCATACGGGCTCCCGTAGCTTCTGACGAGTCATCAACAAAGTGTGTGGTCTGGCGTTGTCCTGGTGGAACACTACATCCTTTTAGTTGGCCGATTCTGGACGCTTCTGGTCGATCGCCTGCTTCAAGCGGTCCAGTTTTTCGAAGTAGATGGTAGAACTAAGCGTCAGGCATATGGGAGCAGATCATAGTGGATGATTTCCTTCCAATTCCACCAAACACACAGCAATATCTTCCTGGTCGTCAATCCCGGCTTGGCCACTGTTGCCTTCAACCACGATCGTTTTCGCTTGATTTCGTATGTTATCCATTTTTCGTTGAAAGTCACTATCTGCTTCAAAAATGGATCGAGGTCGTTCCGTTTCAGCAGCATATCTCAGGCGTTGATTTCTTTCGAGAAAGTTTTTTTGCGTCAAATCATGCGGCGCCCAAACATCAAGTTTTTGTTGTATCCAGACTTCTGCAGACTGTTTCAAATAAATTGGTGACTAACTCCCATCTCCTGGGCGATGTCACAAAATGCCACATGCCGGTCTAACTCGATGATTTCCATGATTCGATCGGTATTCGTCTTCACAGGTCTTCCGCAGGCTGGCTTATTCATGGTGTCGTTTTCACCGGCTCTGAATCGTTCAAACCATTCCCCCGCGGCTTAAAATGGTAGAGTACTATACCAAAAAGCAAAATCAATCTCACGGAACGTTTCTCTAGCGGATTTGTGTTAACGAAGGAAACCTTCAAAATAGCGCGAATTTCGGCGTTAATGAACTCCATGTTTACACGTCTATAAGTATTGAACGCAATACCCACACTAATCTTGCATAGCGTCGTTTTGTTAGTTATATCAAGACCTTTAAAATGATATATAGAATTTCCAGGTGCGAGCTCTGTAGCGCTTTGTACTTAGCCGGAAAATTCAAAAGACAAAAAGAAAGGGAGATATCTGACAACCTTATAAGAATAATTGCACCGTGCTACTGTCTACATGTGGACCAGGGACAAACTTGCGCATCAACTACTCGTGTAGTGCGCGCTAATGTTCTCTCATGAACAGATTTGATGTCCAGTAAAATGTTGTATACGGTGCAAGCACAGCTATCCTGTCTGCAACTTCATAAGCATCACCACATCGATGGACAGAATCTTAATCATGGAGTTCCTTCCCATTCACACTCGATGCAGGACTTTATAAAGCTCCACTCAAAAGCTCCTATATTTGGTGGCCATAAACATAAGCTGAGGCTCTGCTTTTTTTTCTTTCAAATTTGTTTTAATTAAATCCAATACCGGGGGTCGTCTTCAATGCTCTCTCTGCCTCTCTTTAACTCACTTGATTACACAATAACTTATTCCAGAAACAATGAGTCATAAACTACGCTTAATATGTTCTGAAATTGCACCGTTTGAAATCGGCAATATTTCATATAAGCAATTCCCCCTTCTTGTGATCGGCAATAATTTCTATTAACGAGTGAACAAAGATATGCACGATACAAGTTGTGACCACTAAATCTATACCCACGTCCTTTGATATCAGCAGCGCCATAGAGTTGTTTTATTTATTTAAAATTGTTTATAAGTTTACAACAATAACAATTGTTGGCGCCACACTCCACAGGGGGACCAGGACCTAGATTGCTCATCAACTACTCCTGCAGTGCGCTCTACTGTTCTTTTACGAATAGAAGGGACATACAGTTTTTTGCCGACTCCGAACGGCGAAGTTTGAGAAGCTCTCTTAGATAGTTACTCTTTGAGTGTTGTCAGCAGCTCGAAAGAGGTTGTGCCGTGAAAAATTAGAGGTGCTTAGCCGGGGATTGAACCTAGACACTTTGGCTTGTGAGGGTCGCACTTTGCCCACTACAACACGGCGGCCACACTTTTTTCTTGTTTATCCAAACTAAAAATATAAATCAAATTCAGCACTTCCTTCGGAACCTTCAAAGCTTGTCATTCCCGTACGTTACAGTTTAAGTTTTCAGACTCCCTTTTCTGGCAATTGTGTCTGTTTAAGCAATTAATGGACTGAATGATTCTTATTCTTTTGAATTGAATGACGTGCTATGGAATTCACTTCTCTGTCCAAATAAGAAAATGTTTTCTGTAAATCAAGCATCCAAACTCTTGAAAGTAAGAAGGTTCCCGGTTCTTAAGAATCGAACGATTCAATGTTTATGTTAAGTGTAATTATTTGCGGAATTTTTCAAAGTCTACATTGCTAGTTATTCAATTTGGCCAAAATTCTGAAGAACGAAACATAAAAATTGAACTAACTGCCCTCCCAGTGAGGTCAAGGTGCCCACACTCTCTGTTGTTCCACTTAAATCCATTTCCATCATTATCTAGACACACTTTATCATCCACTGTCACTATACCCAACATGGAATATTGCTTCCACACTTCAGTGTATAAGCCTTCGTGTGGGAACAACTTCATTCTCTAGATAAAATGACAAGTGTTCTCACCATGTGCTGTGTGTGGGTCGATTGTTTATTAAAATATTTTTTGTCACTGACTATCATATTGACAGTTACAAGTCAAAAAAATGTACGTGTCCCTAATCCATGAACGCATTGCTTTTCCATAAGAGCTAACAACTTAATAAAAACAATTTCGTTTGAAATATCTCGATTTTTTAAATTTTTGGATTTGCCGATACCGAGGTAATTACACTCCTATTCCTTCTTCCTCATCCTTCCTCATGCCGGGCTTAGTGTAGGATTTGCGGGTAAATCTATGATTTATCCAAAAATCTCTCTATTCTCAGCTGGTCTCCACAAGCACCAAGTTTAATGAAATATTTCTTCAATTGTCCCGTGGTGTTCAGCTTGTCTACAAAAGTCAGAGTCAGTGTGGGTTCCTCAGGAAGCTTGGAAATCGGAAATGCTGTTGGAGTGTCTGATGGAGATAACAATGTGGTAAGTCTCGGCAAGTCTGATGAAGGCACGAATGTGGACAGCCTCGGCGAGCGTTTGATCAGAAATCCTACTCACGCTTTACACAAAACGGTTCCCCTCAAGCAAACTCCTCCAGTGTAAGTCTGTCTCTGGATGTACCGGTTTGCATACAGCGACCTACTCTCATTCAGATGTGCGCTGAAATCTCCAACAATGCGATATGGATCATGTTTTTTCTAAGAAAACGTTTTGGTCTTCCTTTTTAGGGTCTTTGTTTCGTGTGTCGAAAGGAGTTTTAATAAAGACAATTTTAATTTAAGTCTTAAAGTATAAGCAGGTGATAAATTCTGGGGCGATCAGACGCGTTTTGGCGAATTATGACGGATTCTGAAGAATTCTGGCGCATTTTAACTCATTCTCGCATATTATGATGGATTCTGGGGCATCCTCGAGCATGCTGGCACGTTCTGCCACGATCTGGTGAATTCTGAAGCAATCTTTTTGACTCTGCTGCATATTTACACATTCTGTCTATTTTGGGTGCATACTGGCGCATTATGCCAAATTATGCCAAATTATGTCGGATCCTGGCGGTATCTGAATCATTTTGACGCATTCTGGCCGATTTGGGTGCATATTGGCTCATTCTGGCAGATTCTAGCGCGTTTTGGCATATTATGGCGGGCTCTGGGGCTTTCTGGGATACTTTGGCACATACTGGCACATGTTGAAGCATTCTTACGGATTATGGTCAATTCGGGTGCATATTGACGCATTCTGGCGCATTCGGACGGATTCTATCCTATTCTGGCATATTATGGCGAATTCTGGCGGATATTGGCGTATTATGGCGCACTTTGGCACATTCTGGCGCATTTTGAAGCATTCTTACGAATTGTGC
Source organism: Eristalinus aeneus (assembly GCA_955652365.1). Taxonomy (NCBI): domain Eukaryota; kingdom Metazoa; phylum Arthropoda; class Insecta; order Diptera; family Syrphidae; genus Eristalinus; species Eristalinus aeneus. The sequence continues at coordinate 6,547,873 of OY019131.1, read as the reverse complement.
TTAATTCTGGTGCATATTGACGCATTCTGGCGCATTCGGACGGATTCTAGCCTATTCTGGCATATTTTGGCGAATTCTGCCGTATATTGGCGTATTATGGTGCACTTTGGCACATTCTGGCAGATTCTAGCGCGTTTTGGCATATTATGGCGGGCCTTGAGGCTTTCTGGGATACTTTGGCACATACTGGCACATTTTGAAGCATTCTTACGGATTATGGACAATTCAGGCGCATATTGACGCATTCTGGCGCATTCAGACAGTTTCTAGCCTATTTTGGCATGTGATAGTGGATTCTGGAGCATTCTGGGGCACTTTGACACATTCTGGAGCATTTTGAAGTTTTCTGACGCATCTCCATATTGGTGCATTCTTTTGAATTGTGGCACAATTTGACTCATTATGACATATTCTATCTCAGTTCCCGGTAGACTGTCCTTGTTTCACACTGAACCGCATATTTCCATCGTTCATAATATTTATCTTTTGTCCATCTTCAGAGATCGCCAAAAGAGGATCCTTTCGTATCCGCTGAATATAGAAAGGCACAAAAACCCTTTTCTTTTTCTTATTGTGGCACTTCAGTCCGGAATGGAGCTGGGCTTCAACCAATATGCCTCTTTTCTTTAACATGTTATAAAATGTGACTCATGCAGAACTCAACAAGTAGATCATATATATTAGTGCAACCTTCAGGCAAGTAACTCTGCCAAATTCAATGTCAATAAAGTCATTGAGAGCTTTGGAACCCCAGCAGTCGGCCCTAAATTAGAGGGCTCGTAATATTCCAGGACTTATGTTTTAGTCACGTCAAAAAATGTTTACCACGAAGTACATTACACACGCATAACTGCTCCGCCATCAAAGATTGAGGGTTGTGGCTGAACCACACTCAAACCAACATATGCAAATACTGGAGATCAGATTTTAAAATTCAAGTAAATCGCCGTGAATTCTACGCAAGGAAAGCAAAGGAAAATTTAAAATTATGTGAATAATCCTGTTGGCAACCGCAGCGTACAATAGAAGAAAGTAATCGGAGTTTTACAACACCACCCCAAGCAATTCTTTAGCGAGAAACAAAATTATGCAGATTACACTTACAGCATCATAGAATTTTACGGTAATTGAAAAGGAGATTAGATCGAAAGACGTTGTGAAACTAAAATTATTTCACTGTACACGGGCCAAGTTAATGTGAAATAATAAACGAACCCTCTAGCAACCACTGTTAAGCGCTTGATAGAATTTGTTGTTCACTATCGTTAAGTTTAAGGATAATGATGCTATCCAAGCATTGGGTTTTTTTTAACTATTCTCTGGTATAGAAGAGAAGAGAAGAATGGTTCTCGATAAAACTGCTAAGCATCAGTTGCAGCTCCAAAACACCACTGACAAGCTGCCGAGGAAGCAAGTCAAAAGCGATGGATATGTACAGGGTTTTCGTATCACCTTTTTGGACAGAGCCATTCAATAAGTCAAAGGCTTTTAGAATGAAGATCAAGATGCAAGAAAACGATATCCTTGTTGAAGATCTTAACTCAAAACTGCTATTGGGCAATTTTTATGTTTTTTTTTATAATTGGAGCGCACAAGGAGGTACCGATGCACGTTGGTTTTAAATGCCTGTGGATTGAAATGTGTTAGGGGAGGGGGGGTAAACTGGGAGGAGCATTCCATATTCGAGTGGTGCGACTGAAAAACGAGTCTCTAAACTTAACTGTACGTCCGAAGGAGGCCTTAAGGGTGAACGGGTGAGCATTCCTAGCGAGGCGGGTATTTCGGGTGAATTCTTGAAGCGGAGGAATGCAGCTGGCTAACTCGTTAGAGCATTTTTTCTTGAAATAGCGATCAAATAGTGATAGAGACACAACATTTCGTCGATGTTCAAGCGAGTCGATTGACTTCTCAGCATTATTATCGCCAATAAGTTTTATAGCTCCCTGTTGGTTTCCCTCTAATAGGTGCAGGGGGCCTTAGGAGCACCGGACCAGATAGGAGCGTTGTACTCAAGCTTTGGGCGGTGAAATATTTCTTAAGAAACCTAGACATTTCGCGTCATTTTTGGCGATGTCGTCGTGATAAGTCGATACTCGTACCGAGGATGGAAAGTCGTTCAGTTTCAACAATGCAGGAGCCATCCATAGATAATGGCTGGTTGTTTTGAGATCGCTTGAGTGACAGTAGACAGCACTGAGTTTTGGAAGCATTAAATTCCACTCTATTCATTTTACCCCATTCAATTATGCTGTCAAGATCGGAATTTAATGAGCTCAACATACGCTGCTGTTCCAAGTCAATGGCCGAAGCGGTGGGACGAGAGCCGAGGAACGAATATGAATAGCTGAGGGTGCTGTCATCAGCGAGGGAGTGAAGTAGATTAAAAGTGACAGACAGCAGATCATATATAAAAAATTAGAAATAGTGTCGGAGACAAAACGGAGCCCTTGGGAACACCATGGTGAAAATCAGACTTGAAACCATCCAACACAACTTGTATTGAACGGTTCGAGAGGTAATTTCTAAGCCATTGAAGAAGACGCCAACAGCCCGCATTGTCGACAAGAGAGCCTGATGCCAGACTCTGTCAAATGCCTCTGAAATATCTAGTGCAACGATCTTGCTTTCTAATCCATTAAAGAAGAGACACATCGACGCCAAAAGCACGCATTTTGGACAAAAGAAACTTATGCCAGACTCTGTCATATGCTTTTGAAGTATCAAGTGCAACGATCTTGTATTCTCCTACGTTGTGCAAAGATTGGTTCCATTTTGTGGTGAGATAAGCCTGCTGCGAAAGCTGTATTGCCGGTCATTTAAAAGCTTCCAGGTTTCAATATATTCCATTATCAGCGTTTCCATGTCCTTAGAAAGTAGGGAGGTAAGTGCTATGGGTCAGTTGACGGGCTGGACAAATGCTGTTTTTCACTTACTCGGAAAGAGTCAAATAGAAAAGCTTACGCAGAGGTTTTGCCAGCGTAGAAGAACACCTCTTCAGAAGAACGGAGGGGATACCATCCGGGCGAACGGATTTGTGCACGTTTAGATCTTTAAGTGCTCTTGCAACTGTTCAAGTGCGAAAATGGAAAATTTACGCTCTCGAGTGCAATCTGGAAGCGTTGGCTGTAAAATGCGCCGCTAACAGATTTGCTTTATCCAAAGAGCTGACAACTGGAATGTCATTGCAAATGAGTGTTGGAATTGAAGACGAGACGGAATTTTTTACGTTTCTTACAAATGACCAACAAGTTTTTGCTGCCCTTGGGAAAACGCAGCAATTTTTGCCTCAACTTTTGATCATAGGAGAATTTAGCACGTCTTACTAATGCATTGCAGTCATTTCGGGCCGTTTTGAGTTTCTTTCGGTTTTCACTAGAAGGGTTGACTTTGAAAGTCCGGGAGCTTATTTCTATCAACCTGATTGCCTCAATGCAGCTATCAGTTATTTAATAACAATTTATGCCTATAATCTAATTCAGTTCACGTAAAACTCCATGTTGGCCAGCACAACTCTCATTGCATTGTAAATCCTATAAACTGTATTCCTCTTCTCTTACCGAGTGCGTCTCCTTTAATCAATAACATTTTATTTCACTGCCCATGTGCTGCACTTACTCTTCCCAATAAGTTTAACTGTCGTATAAAGGTTATCAGTTCTCGGTGCTTTCACATAAAAACGGGTTGGGCTTCCACATTGTGTAGGAACAATCGCAGATAGAGCACAAATGTCTGCCATAAAAGCTGGGAAGTGTTACGAGGTGCAATAAACACATATTATTATATTTCATCATCAAAGGCCTTAAAATTTGTGGATATTACGTAATGCATTTAACACAGGATCTTTAAATCGAGAGATTGGAAGATTTACCGCGCTGACCCTGCGGCGAAGGCGATAAAGGGTATGGTTGTACAAATATCATTAGTAAACTTTATTGAATGATATCTTGAACACAATCCTCCGAATGATCGTTAAAAGGGAGGGCGCCTATTTTGCACATGTTAATGCTTTTATTCAGATAGGGTGGTAAGATATTAGCATGAGATTATGACAGCCAGCTGTTCTTTGTTTACGCAGAACGAAGGCACGATGATGGACTGAGTAAACTATGTTCCACACAGCGCGATAGAAAGTTCCGACTACCGTGGTATATTGCGACACCCATATGCTAAACGTTCAATGTTCTAGTTCTAGACTAGACATCTTAATTTTACGACGTCATTTCTTTCGAGCTTCTGAACATACACAAATAGTAATAATTGTGTACTGAAAAAATCAGCTTAGCTGAGCATTGAAATATGTAGAAGGAAGGCCTAGGTTCCGCAGTGAGCAACACTATAAATTAAAAAAAAAAATCCTGCACATGGCAAGTTATTTACGCGCAAAACATTTCGTTTGAGAAATAGAAATAAGCGATCAACTGGTCGACTGAACCTTTAGTTGACACATTTGTCACATATTGGAGCTCGGAGCAGTATACAAATTTGTTGATTCAATTAATAGTAAATATTGTATATGTAATTGTGGGCCTAGCTTGCTCATCAACTTCTCGTGTTGTGCGCGCTACTGTTCTTTCACGAGTAGAAGGGACCTACAGTTTTTTGACGACTCCGAACGGCGAAGTTTGAGAAGCTCTCTTAGACAGTTATTTCTCTTTGAGTGTTGTCAGCAGCTCGAAAAATGTAGTACCGTTAAAAATTTCGAGGTGTTCCGCCGGGAATCGAACCTAGACTCTTCGGCGTGTGAGCGTCGCACTCTACCCACTACCCTAAGGCGGCCACGATTGATTCAATTGCGCACAATAATTAAATTTTTTAAAGTTGTGGACTAACCGCTGAATTATGTGCTTGATAATTGGATTGTGCGGCATTCCACCAGGGTGCCAGGGCTTATCATGCTCTTCAACTACTCGCGTTGTGCGTGCTATTGATACAGTTTTTACCGACTCCGAACGGCGAAGATTGAGATACTTTGTTTTTTATAGACAATTATAGCCCTTTGGGTGTTGTCCACAGCTCCAAGGAGGTGGTGCCGTGAAAATTCGAGGTGTTCAGCCGGGAATCGAACCTGAACCTTCTGCGCGAGTGTGTCGCACTCTACTCACTACGGCGGCCATTAAATACTGCATATACGAATTTTAATACAAATCGAATCATAAGCATGAAGAGTGAAAAGTTTGGTAGATACAATGGAAAGACACATAGATAATCAAAAGCAGTCCTTTAATAAAGAATAACTACATCCCACGAAACTCTCTATTACATTCTCGAGATTCGCGAGCAATTTGCTCCACACAATTGCTTAGTCAAAATAAATGCACTATGTGTACATGGACATTTATTCCTAACTTTAGCATTTTTTTAAGGAAAAATCAGTTTCAGGGCTACTTTCCAAGGTCATGGAAACGCTGACAAATCGTCAGCTTATGAAATATCTTGAAAATCGGAATGATCGACAATACGGCTTCCGCAGCAATAGGTCCACTATTGATTTGATGGCATATCTCACCGAAAAATGGAGCCAATCTTTGCACAATGTAGGAGAAAGCAAGATCGTTGCATTTGATATTTCAAAAGCATTTGACAGAGTCTGGCATTAGGCTCTCTTGTCGAAAATGCGTGCTTTTGGCGTCTTCTTCAATGGATTAGAAATTACATTTTGAACCGTTCAATACAAGTTGTGTTGGATGGTTTCAAGTCTGATTTTCACCATGGTGCTCCCAAGGGCTCCGTTTTGTCTCCGACACTATTTCTAATTTTTTATATATGATCTTCTGTCTGTCACTTTTAATCTACTTCACTCCCATGCTGATGACAGTACCCTCAGCTATTCATATTCGTTCCTCGGTTCTTGTCCCTCCTCTTCGGCCATTAACTTGGAACAGCAGCGTATGTTGAGCTCATTAAATTCCGATCTTGACAGCATAATTGAATGGGGTGAAATGAATAGAGTGTAATTTAATGCTTCCAAAACTCAGTGCTGTCTACTGTCACTCAAGTGATCGCAAAACAACCTGCTATTATCTATGAATGGCTTCTGCATTGTTGAAACTGAACGACTTTCCATCCTCGGTAAGTGTAACAACTTAACACTAAGTTCATCACATATTCGAGATCGCCAAAAATGCAGCGAAATGTCTAGGTTTCTTAAAACGATGCAAGAAATACTTCACCCCTTCTGATCTGGCAACAATATATAAAGCGTACATCCGCCCAAAGCTAGGAGCAAACGCTCCTATCTGGTCCAGTGCTCCTAAGATCTCTCTGCACCCATTAGATAGAATCCAATAAAACTTATTGGTTATAATAATGCTGCGAAGTCAATCGACTCGCTCGAACATCGACGAAATGTGGCGTCTCTATCACTATTTTATCGCTATTTCAACAAAAAATGCTCTAAGAGTTAGCCAGCTGCATTCCTCCCCTTCAAGAATTCACCCGCAATACCCGCCTCGCTAGGAATGCTCACCCGTTCACCCTTGAGCTCACCTTCGGACGTACAATTAGGTTAAGAGACTCGTTCTTCAGTCGCACCACACGAATATGGAATGCTCTTACCAGCCAAATTTTTTCCCCCCATTTCAATCCACAGGCATTTAAAACCAATGTGCATCGTTACCTCCTTTCCCTCGCTTCCTCTGTACCTGCGGGCCATAAATAATAATAATCATTTTTTGGCGCTACAGTCCAAAGGCGGACCAGGGCCTAGCTTGCTCATCAACTACTCGTGTTGTGCGCGCTACTTTTCTTTCAAGTGTAGCAGGGACCTACAGTTTTTTGCCGACTCCGAACGCCGAAATTTGAGAAGCTTTCTTAGACAGTTATTACTCTTTGAGTGTTGTCAGCAGCTCGAAAGAGGTGGTGTCGTGAAATATTAGAACAATTGATGGTGAACTGGGAGTCGAACCTAGACCCTTCGGCGTGTGATCATCGCACTCTACCCACTACGCTATGGCGACCACTGCGGCCCATGCTGTGACTTAATTCCAGTCATTTAAGGGTATAATCAATCCCTTTAGTGAGCACCAATTTTTAAAAAAAAATTATGATAAATAGCCTCTGAAAACGGGCCCGAGAGATGCAGGAAGACAACTAACAAAGCAACTATCCAAAGTGTACGATCGTTTGAAATGTGCGAAAGGGTTCCAAATCATTTGAAGTGTACAGCAGATCAAATAAAGAAAATAGTTAACTTATGATTAACTTATATTCTGAAACCTTACAACTAGGAAACTTGTTCATGTCCATTAGACGCTTCATGAGTCTTCATTTCTTCGGGCAGGTCGGGAGAAGAAAAGAAGAGTAGCTTGTTATTTCCAATTTTTCAAAATCGCCTGACTCATTTCGCAAAATTAAACCAAGCTGTGCCGGTACCTGTGCTTAAGCAGTCAACATGGCTATTCCATAGTCTTGTAGCACCTTGTCATTTTCCATATATTCATTATCATAGTTATATAAAATTTGGTCATTAGCACTTACTTCCAGTATACTTTCTATCATTCGCTTGAGTTCAGTCACAGATGTGTTCTCCCTGGCATCGGTAAATATTGTAGTCCTACACCATTGGATCATCAAAAGCACAGTTGAAAAATTATTCATGCTATTTGCTTAAAAATGTAATATCAATTAATTCTGCAGCATATACAAACAAAGCGTTTCATGTATTTACCCAAACATCGAATTCAGATATATTTAAGCTATAAATTCGCTATTTTCTTCTTTTTGTTGTGTTTTCCAGGAAAAGAATTCTTAATAAGACGCTTATAAGCAACGTACCTATGCATAAGGCGTTGTTGAGGGCGACAGTCATGCCATAAAGACCGCTGTAATGTAGTGACCGGTTTGACTTAGTGGCTATTTAAACTTAGTAGTCGTTGTGGTACGTGCGTTGACCTCCTAAGCGCCATTTCTGAACTGATTAAAACATCAAATGATTGGTTTCGTCAATGAAAACTTAAGAGAATTTCACCGTTCGAAGTCGGCATCTTGCGAGAAAGTTGTAAGATGTCTGCGCTCCCTTTTGCAAAGGAAAACTTGAGTGCTTGAAACTTGAAAACTTGATGTGCTTTAGTCTCGAAGGACTTGGTGGATGATATTATTTAATACAGTCAAGTTATGTCTATGCGATGTAGGTAAATGCAACACAAGCTTATAGAGGGTCAGAGGTTCGATTCCTTGACTGAACATTCAACAATTTTGTATGATACCACTTCTTTCGGGTTTCTAAAAATATACAAAGGGCATCCTTTGTTCATGAAAAAAATTATCAAATTTCACAGCAAAAGACTGGGCATTCTTCTTCTCGTGGGAAAAGATTAGTATATACCGAACGAGAAAGTGCTTTCAAATCTAAGCCCTCGTAATTAAATGCGCCATCTATTCAGTTATTATACTAAGTGTTGATTCTAATAACAGGCTAGACACTAACCACTCAAAAGCACCAGTGTCAGCTTCAAACTTGTATTCAACTGATTCAACCCTCTGCTTAACTGCGGGTTTCTCAACACAGTGATATTCAGAAAATTGCAAATGGCTCAAAATAATAATTCTCTTCCAACAAAATTTCACAAAATGGGAATAACATGAAAATCCTCCAGTCTTCTATTCAAACATGTCTAGATCACAAAACCTCCACTTAATTACTTAACTTATCAATATCCAAACAAGGTAAGGTAGTAACCGCAAAACCGACAGGGTCATGCTTTGTACTTTGTCCTATTTTTCCTACGGCTTACGCTGGAATCGGTAAGCAATCAGAATGGGGGCTAAACTGGGCGACAGGCCACAGCCTACAGTTAGCCATTTCTTGAAAATCAGACGGGCGCTTTCAAGACAGAGTATGTTCACTTGGTGTTTGTTTTTCTCAATTTCGATCTTTTAGTCGTTTAATCCATCAAATTTTCTTGGTTTTGAAGAGAAAATATCTTTTCTCCATTATTTCCCAATGACATACACCGTGCAATTAACTTAACGACATCAAACAACGTTCTCCCTGTCCCCATTGGCGTCGAATGCAATCTCTCTACTTGATTGTTGGTTCCTATTCATTCATCCAACGCTCGCAATAAAATGTTTCGGAAGAGTTATGATCCGGAATTGTGCGAGCTGCCAGCTTCCTTTATGACACTTTTTGAGTTATTTTCGAAAACTTGCTGAACCGCAGTTGTTTCATTTACGATTTGTTCATTAAATATACCCCTGTCCCCTCGGGGCCATTTCCGAAAGATGTGAAATATAACGATGAACGGTTTTCATATTTCATTGCGTTGGTATAGATGATTGTGATAATTTTTCCAAAATGTTTCATGCCATCCATTTGAGGTGGTGCATAACATTTCCTTAGATTACTACGTGCTTCACTTACTTTTAGTGAAAGCCTGAGTTGTGATTAAAGCATCCCCTCCGTCAATGTCTGTTAGAGATAACTAGTTGGAAAGCTACTTGTTCACAACTTAAATCTGTGGCAACAAAATTTATATCCTGTCTCATCAGTCCGATTTCACCTTTATACAAAGTGCTCCTTTTTCGCTTTTGTTATCCTTCTTCGTATTTTTCGACGCACGCTTATGACTTCTTTAGCTGTGAACGCAATTCACCAAAATGTGATACTTGCTCAGTAATAACAATACTTGGGTGGCACAACAGTTCACAGGGTGACCAGGACCTAGCTTGCTCATGAACTACTCGTGTTGTACGCGCTACGAGTATAAGAAACCTATAGTTTTTTTTTGACTTTTTCTTGGATACACTTTGAGTGTTGTCAGTAACTTAAAAGAGGTGGTGCCATGAAAATCATTGGTATTTTAAGCGAATTACTTGAACCAATAATGAAACTTTGTAATAAAAATTTAAAGACGGTTACATTTTGTTTTTAAATCTTTAATCAACACTTATCGCGTCCCTTCACTTCCACTGTCAATTACTTAATGCTAAAAAATTACCTATCTCTCCTCCGGTAGTCCTTTCTCTCTTTTTTACATCTATTCTTTTAGTATTAATATTTTCTTTATTTTTCGCTGCTACAGTATTCAGCCAGGAATCGAACTTCGACCTTTCGCGTGTGGGTGTTGAATTCTATCCACTACGCCTGGCGGCCACTTACTTAATGTATTTTAAGAACCACCATTAAATCACTTCTAAACTGCTTAAAGCGTTCAAATTAATAATAATTGTTGGCGCTACAGTCCAGAGGGGGACCAGGGCCTAGCTTGCTCATCAACTACTCGTGTTGTGCGCCCTACTGTTCTTTCACGAGTAGAAGAGACCTACAGTTTTTTGCCGACTCCGAACGGCTAAATTTGAGAAGTTTTCTTAGACAGTTATTACTCTTTGAGTGTTGTCAGCAGCTCGAAAGAGGTGGTGCCGTGAAATATTCGAAAAATTTTTGTTGAGCTGGGAATCGAACCTAGACCCTTCGGCGTGTGAGCGTCGCACTCTACCCACTACGCCACGGCGGCCACGTTCTAATTATTTCTAGCTAAATGTCTTGGCTTGTTGTCACTTCGACCAAGTAAAACCCTTGTTCCTGGATAAGTTTCAACCGGGCAGGATTCCTCGTACACTAACTCATCGCTTCTCTTTTTCATCCATGCTATCAAACTCTAGAACTCATTGCCAGCAAATATACGAACTATTATTAATACATCCCTTTCTTAACCCTTCTTCTTCTATTTTTCCTTTATCTAAAGGATGATTTTTTAGCTATTATCTTTTTGGCAACACTGGCTTAAGCAGCTGATGCACGTTTCGTGTTTTGTTTCACTGTCAAACATCTTCAGTTTGGTCTATAATTTAACCATGCGTCGTCTTACAAACCAACAACGCTTGTAAATTATTGAATTTTATTATCAAACTGCGTGCTCTGTTAAGAAAGTCCATCGCGCGCTTCTTCCATTTTATGGTCAAAAATGAACGAAGCTCATTTTAGTCTCAATGGGTACGTTAATTAGCAGAATTGTCGATTTTGGAGTGAATATAAGCCAGAAGCATTGCAAGAGCACCCAATGCATCCAGAAAAAGTCACACTTTGGTGCGGTTTATGGGCTGAAGATGATGCGAATCGTAACGTAACTGTGAATGCTGAGCGCCACCGTGAGATGATGTCCAAGTGTTTTTTTGCCCAAAATACAAGAGCTTGACTTGAATGAGATGTGACGGTGATTGAGAGCCGAGTTCGGTGAACATTTTATTTCACGTTCGGAGCCGGTCAATTGGCCGCCTAGATCGTGCGATTTAACGCCTTTAGACTATTTTTTGTGGGGCTGTCATATGTATACAGACAGTCCCGATTCAATTGGCGCATTGAAAGACAACCTTGAAGCATTTGTTTCTTAGATACCGGTTGAAATTTTGGACAGAATATGCCAAAATTGGACTAAGCGGATGGACCATTTGAGGCGCAGTCAAGGTCAACATTTGCATAAAATAGTTCAAAGATTTAAATGTATTGACCGTACTATGGATTCAAATAGCTTTTTTTTTTGAAAAACTTTCCTATAGCTTTTTAAAAAATCACCCTTTACTTTCATTACTTTAAGAAATTTAAATTTGTATATTTTTTCTCGATGTTTACATCATGGTACTATAAAAGACAGCTGTCTTATTGTACCCTTATGCCTAATAAATTACATTGAATTGACTACAATGAAACATTGCTAACCACATGCGGGGAAGTATGTATGAGCAACGTTGTTGAGCGCCCTCAACCTTTCGCGATGACCACATTATCTTTGTAGGCAACTCAACATTATGTAAAAATCCCGCTGTATAGAACACAAGTTTCCAAGGAATAAAATATTGAGCCCAGCGACATTTCCCTAAGTTTAGTTTAATTACTAAAAAGTAAACGTTAGACTTGTGCTTATGCTTCTATCATGCCATAATGAGCGATGCCACCATATGCACAAAGTATAATGATTTGCAGTCTAACCCGTGGTGTCAAATGTATTTTAGGAATTACACTCTCAGCTTTATCGGTAGTACGAGCTTTGCCTTTTATATTTCGGGATAAGAGAACATAAACAAATATTAATCATCGAATCATTCAAATCAAAAAATATTCCCCATTAAGGTCTATACACTTTTAAATGCTTTTGGCTTGTAATGAGTGCGAAAGTTGTTATTCGTGTGCTGCGGTTGAAGAAAGACTGTATAAGCTTAACTGTACGTCTGAATTTGGGCTTTAGGATTATGGAGTTGGCATTGGCAGCTAGCAAGGCGACTATTACGAGTAAATTCTTGAGGGGAGGAGTACAGCTGGCTAACATATAAGAAATTTTTTTTGTTAAAATAAATTTGACAGCACCCTCTCGCTGATTCAAAGAGGGAAGACGAAGAAGAGACCGCGTCGCATGCGGAGACAGTGACTCTGTTGACCTTTTTATGTGGAGGTTGAAGAACAAATTGCTTAATCTTCTTTCCTTCGCCCTTCGACATAACCCGAAATGATGGATCCCTTTTGAAATTATCCAACACCTACCAAAGTCAAATTCCTCAAATAAAGTTCCCTTCGTATTTATTTTGCTTCTGCTTTGGCCGGTTCTATCACACTAATAGGACTGTCATAGAAGTGGAGGGCCTTGCAGAAATTCATCACGTCTGAAGTACGTTTAACATGCAAGCTTTCTTTCACTGATGACCTCAAAATTATGGATGTTAGCATATGTCTCCAAAAACGGGTTGACGCGCCATGACATGAAGACGTCTGATATGTCACTTGCCCCAACGAAAAGTTGGACGATTGCAGAAATGTCAGATCGGAAGGCAAATTGAGTTCAAAACAAGGATCAATGAATTGTTCAAACGTTTGAAGGGTTCCTCATCATCCATATTCTTGTGGTCCTTGCAAACCATGAGAGTATGGATGCAATGTAAACAGATAAGCAGTGAACTCAATCCAAACATGAATTTCCCAAGAAGCCATCTGCTTGCCCATGCAAAAATTTGTATGTTCGCCAGACCTTAGGAATTATTGGATTTGCCTCTAAGCCCGAAGAGCATTCCTTGTCAATTTAGGCGCATTAAGACCCATATCCCTCAAGAACAAAACCGCATTCATCCATCCGCCCGCCGACAGACATACACTAAAGAACAACAAAGCTGCACAATCAGGAACAAAAAAAATCAAAATTCTATTTTTATAAACTTCTCCGTTTCCCGCATACCGACGTAAACAATCTCACAAGGAGAAAGCAAAACCGACAAAGACTCCAAAATACGGGAATAATGAAAAATATAAGCGTTTCTTATTTAAACAGAACAGAGTATTTTCCTCGTAAAATAAACACGCAAAATATATTCAAGTCGATGAACACACAAACGCACACGCCGACAAAAGATCAAATTGTAAGCCCATGCAACCGGAGCTGGAGAGAGGCATGTATCAGTCACCTAATGAATAGCAAATATACGAGCGGGCGGGAACCATAAACAGAACAAGAAACCTCAGACTTGTTGTGTGTCCTTTGGCGGGAGTCGTGTACACCCGCATAAATATTTCAATTTGTTTGCCGAAATACACACCCCTCCCTCCGATTTATTTCCGAGAAGCACAGCCAAGTCCATCACGGCGGAGGCTGGAAAGTTTCGATATTAATTTTAATTTTTTTTTTTCAGCTTCTTCCCTTGGGTATGTGACCGTGAACCATCACCCCACCACCATTTGATGGTTTTTTGTGTGGTTCACAAAATTGAAAATTGATACTGTCAACATCTCGGAAATCACATCCCCTCCCAATAAATACCCGACACAAGGCAGAAATTAAATCGTTCCCCGCTACTCACACTGGTTTCCGGCTGCTGACTGCTGGTGTGACACAATCCAAACGCAATGTCTGCCAAAGATGTATCCCAAGGATTGCAGCACCACAATGCCAATCTGACACAGAGAAAATAATAATTTTCGTATTTTCCGCACTACTCACAGCACACACAGGCACACCGAACACTGAACACTGAATCTTCAGACACGGACGTAGATGCAGATTCAAATGCACTGAGGCGGAAGTACAGATGTATTTTTCGCTCGTCTATTTTGAGAGGAGACGGAAATTTCGACTTTATTTCTGAGCGCTGGAAAACTTTTCACTAAACCACTTCCGGTGCAGGACAGATTCCGTTTCGGTCGGGGATTCAGATGGCATTCGCGATGCGATGATGGTTTCAAGTGGCGGATGTGATCGATGCATCCCTCAGCCAGCTGCCGCGTGGATGATCATTCTTCGCCCGGGGGGAAGTTTTCAGAAACCTGAGTGGGTGGTGCACTTTCTTTGTTTTAACACCTGTTTTTCTTTTGATTTTTGTTTGCACTTGTATCCTCCGTTGTGGCAATGTCAATCACTAAGGGTTGTGGCGCCCACACTGAATGACTGACAATATCCTGCGGTTCGGTTCGGCATTGAATTTGGGGTCCGATGCGAACGCAAAGATAAATAAAAGGGAGACGGGGAAAGAAATTAAAAAGAAATAATTGATTTTATGTTAAATAAGAATGAAATCATAACAATGAGACACAGAAAGGCATGCCTCAAGGGCGGGCGACCGCGACTGGCGAAAAATAAATAACCATGACAGCAACGGCACCACGCGAAGACAGAAAGTGAAGCCCCCGCATTTCGATTTCCAGCGTTTTCCTCGTTCTCTGTCGGGGATTACATTCGAGATGATAGAGCAAGTGCCACCCCCTTCCGCCACGAATCGAGTTGACAATGCACTGTCAGTTGCGGTGGGTGGTGAATGGGGTGGCAGGAGGAATTCGAAACGTTACCGTTGCCAATATTTCGTGACTACAAGTCGTGAGGAAGCCCTCCCTAAAAAGAGAGCTTCACTAACTAGGTTGCCCTTTGAAGCGCGCCCCTATTGGGAGGCACGTTAAGTGGCCAATAAAAGGTTAAGGACACTTTATCGATAAAAAGATAACTAATCGACTTGTGACAGTTCCGTGGTTTAACAAAAGGAAAAAAAAAAACAAAAAAACGCACACAATTATGGATCACCGAAGAGGGTGACGAATATTCGGGAAATTATTTTTCCTTCTCCGAACGCACTACAACACACAATGCAGATAATCACAGGTGATTGGGCAGCGAACGAACAGGGGGATGATGGAATAAGAATTATGTCGCACTCTTGAAGCACGTGCTTCGTACTTGAACGTGCTTCCTTTATTTACCCAAACAGCGCACACACTCCCGCA
Source organism: Eristalinus aeneus (assembly GCA_955652365.1). Lineage (NCBI taxonomy): Eukaryota > Metazoa > Arthropoda > Insecta > Diptera > Syrphidae > Eristalinus > Eristalinus aeneus. The sequence continues at coordinate 6,532,683 of OY019131.1, read as the reverse complement.
CAAACACACGCAGATTTTGCTGCTGGTTTAAAATGAGCGTAGGTGCGTGCTATTGTTAGGCAACAATCCAGCAGCACCCCTGAAAATCGTATTTTACTTGTTCACTTCACACACAGAGCACAACATCAAAACTGAGTTAAGTTATCGGAAAAGGCGAACTGAAAATGCGTTCCGAAGAGAAACGAAACAAAAAGACAGTCTGGCACGTTGGAAAGCTTAAATTCAACTGACAGTCAACCAATTCACAGAGCAACCCCCTTGTCGCGTGTTCGCTTTTGGTTTGTTCGAATCGAACTCCGTCGAACCTCATCGACTCACACTGAAAAATTCTCTTGCGCACATATACACCCACTCGCCTCGTTTTCGGGGGGTGGCCTATGCGGATGTGCTGGTGTGTTGTGTGCACCACCGTGGGATGAAGCTGGCAGCATGTCGCTATGGCGGTGATCCCAACAGAAACTCAACGCTCGCAGGGGATGGCAGTTAGCTCTCATCTTGCTCGGCGCCCAGTGTTCTCAGTGCGTTTGTGTGTTTTCCCGTTTTTTTGTGTACATTTTGACCACTTAGACTAGTTATCTCCATTTGAGACCACCCCATCTCCGTCCCTCGGAAATGCAGGTTGCGGCAGCCGTAAAGACACTCCAAAGCAAGAAGGAAACACACACGCGAGACCATTCCTCTTCATCTGCTTATCCCTTTTTTTGTGCTGGGTGACAGAGGCACTATCTCCGCTCTAAATTAATAGCGGAACCCATTTCGGGTCCTTCTTAACATATTCGGCACAATTGGGTTTGCCGGGGCTGGGAGCACTGGGTGGCGATGGGCCGCACATCAGTTTGGAAAGCAAATGAGGAGGTGGACATGCATTTTGAAGAAGATTGATTAGCTCTCTTTGTCGTCCCAGATTTCAGGCCTCAGACTAGTCAAAATTTCAAGTAGTCAAGAGTCGAAAGAACAGTTTTATGAGTTTGTCGAACATTAAGTTCAGTGGAATGGTGGCGTGTACTTGACTACAGGGTGATTCGTTTTATGTTCCCGCAATTGTAAACTTTGTGCGATAGCATCTGAATTGTCAGGGAGGGATGGGTCGCTGTTGTGAAATTCCAACTCAGTTACAGTTAATTGTGATGGTCTCTGTACTTCACATTGGGTAATTACGACTAAAGGCACTATGGAGGAATATTGTGTTGGTTTTGATGATCTCCTTGAGGATGGTGACGGTATAATTGGAATCATTACGACTGTGGGGTTTATGTTCTTCGATGTTTACATGTTGTTTGCGAATAGTGTTAGCTTTGTTTTAAGGACACGACTTTTTGGTTTAAAACATTCCTTGGTAGTGAGTCTTATGATATACTCGCGCACTTAGACCCTCAAATGCTTGGAATTAAGAAAGTCTATGTCTTACTAAAGGACACGAGCTTTCAAGTTGCTCAGTAGTGAAAGCTTAATAATGTTTTTGAAAACACGTGTCATGCTTTTAAGTCCAAGCAAAAGGCATTTCACCCCATGTGAAAGAATCACCAACGGCACGTGGAGGTGTTCCCACAATCTTGGGAAATAATGCTAAGATTTCCGTACAAACGGGATCAAGAGCTTCAATTACCAACTGCAAACGACAGCATTCGATTCTAGACTAGATCAAAGGCATTCTACATTAAGGTTGGATGAATTTCCCAGCGAACCCAACGTGACCTGTAATGTGGTAGATCTGTATAAAGCGACGTGCTTTCATATATTTCTTTTTTTCTTTTTCTTTTCCACTCAGAGGAAAACGATGACGACAGTAAAGAAGACTTCTATTAACTCCTAGAACGGACATACGATCGATGCTACGACACCAAGATCGTTCTAGGAGATTTCAACGCTCAGCTGGGAACACCTCCGGAAACGGACTCAGGTTAGTTGACTTCGCCTCGGGGCGAAATTTCTCTGTGGCCAGCACGCGGTTCCCACACCTCAACATTCAGAAGGGAACCTGGCGATCACCTGATCAATCAACTGTATACCAGATTGATCATGTTGCGATCGACGTCAGACTCTCCTCCAGTATTCTCGATGTCTGAACCTTCCGTGGTGCAAACGCCGACTTGGATCATCACCTTGTTGTAGCCAAGGTAAGAACCCGGATATCAAGAGAGCAACGGATTGATGTCGGAAAGCTACAATCGCAGCTGATCGCTAGAGCCTTTGCCGACCGATTCTCCCTGAAAATGTCTCAAAGTTCGACGCTGCCTGCACCAACAATAAAAGACAAGTGGAAACGTTGTCAAGAACCCTTCAAAGAGGCCGCCACTGATGTGCTGGGAACCCCAGCGTCGTTTGACGACGAGTGCAAGCTGCATCGAACGACGAGAGCTGTTTGTGAGCTCTACAAACAGAAAAGAAGGGAAGAGAACCGGCTTCTCAGAAGAAAAAAGAGAGAGCACGAGAAGCGCGCGGTCGAGGAAATGGAGAGGTGCTATGGAAGGAATGACGTCCGAAATATTTACCTTAAGATAAAACAGTTATCTGGCGGTTACAAACCTCGGACAGAAGCCTGACGGGACCAAAATGGACAACAGGTGGTAGAGTCGCAGTCGGTGCTGAGAATTTGGAAGGATCATTTCTGCAGATTCCTAAACGGCGATAACGACGCAAATCCCGCTGTTAGACGGAATGTTCCACTCAATATGGACGATGATGGACCGACTTCGAAGAGGTCAAGATAGTAATAACGAAACTGAAGTCGAACGAAGCTGTTGGCGCGGACGGACTATACGCAGAGCTGTTCAAAGCGGCTGGGGATGAGTTGGTTGGGTGCATGCACCACCTCATCTGTGAGATATGGTCATAGGAAAGCATGCCCGACGAGTGGAATCTCAGCATTGTTTGTCCGGTCCACAAGAAAGGAGACCCCTTCGACTGCGCCAACTACCGAGGGATCAGTCTCCTTAAAATCGCATATGAGATTTTCTCTGCCGTATTGTGTGACCGCCTGAAACCGTTGGTCATTAACCTGATAGGTTCTTATCTGTGTGGTTTCAGACTAGGGAAGTCCACAATCGACCAGATCTTCACACTGCGGCAGATCCTGGAGAAGTCCAAAGAATTACAAATCAACACCCACCATCATTCAAGGCCGATTATGACAGCCTGCATAGAGACGAGCTATACAGTGTCATGTCTACTTTTGGCATCGCTCACTAAAGGACTCGTGTCGATTTCTCGAAAGAAATGCTCCAAAAGTACAATCGCGGTGCTTCGAAACACGTCTATGACATCGCGACAGGTGATAAATCGTGGATTTACGCATATGAGCCCGAAAGTAAGCAGCAGTCGACTGTATAATAATAATTGTTGGCACATTCCAAGTTGTTTAAGGTCCTTCTCCACTTGTGTGCGCCACGTAAATCTAGGTCGTCCTCTGTTGCGTTGTCCCTATGGCTTTTCGGGCCGGAGCAGTGGTGCCCATACGCTCTACATGGCCTAGCCATCTTTAGCGTTGTAACCGCAGACTCTTGACCAGGCGTATGTCGCTGTACATCCCATAAAGTTCATCGTTTAATTTTCACCTCCAGATGCCATCAACGCAAACAGGACCAATAATCGCACGCAAAACTTTCCTCTCGAAAAGGTAAAGGGCTTCCTCATCCGCTTATGCTAACGTCCAAGTTTCCGCGAAATAAAGTAGGACTGGGATGATCAAGCTTTTATATAAGCTTAGCTTAGTCCTTCGAGAGAGGGCTTTATTACGCAATTGACTTTTGAACCCCAATCGCTCTTGGCAAAAGTGATTCTGCGTTTGATTCCGGTACTGATGATTTTGTCCCTGTTTACCACGGAGACGAAGTGGGCGATGACCTTGACTACCTCGAAGTTTCTGTAACGCTCTGTCCAAAACGTCGATGCTGTGTGTCCTTCCTTGATGACAGCATGTAATTGCCCTCATTTACCGCCAGATCTATTTTAGCCGCTACCCCTTCAATGCCAGCAAACGCCTCATTGACTATTCGCTGGAAGAACGTGCCTCTGGTGTTCTTTTCGAGGATGATGCTGAAAAAGTCACAAGACAGTGCGTTGCTTTGTCTTAAGCCTTTTTTTTGACATTAATGGTCTCGGTGAGTTCGTTACCGACATTAACGGAGCAGCGAGAGTTCTCCGTCGTCATCCTGCACAGTCTGACGAGCTTGGTAGGACTGCCAAAACTAGACATGGCACTGTTTAGCTCGTCTCTATGCACACTGTCGTATGCGGTCTTAAAATCGGGAACTAGGTGGTGAGTGTCGATTTGCACTTCTTGGGTCCATTCCAGTATCTGCCCTGAAGTGAAGATCTGGTCTATTGTGAACTTCCCTGATCCGAAACCACACTGATAGGGACCTATCAGGTTGTACACAAACGGTTTCAGATGCTGACACAATATGGCAGTGATTATCTTGTAGGTGATTTTAACAAGATAATTGATAATTGGCGCAGTCAAAGGGATTTCCCTTCTTGTGTACCGGAACAAACGACGCTGAGATTCCACTCATCGGGCAAGCTTTCCTCCGACCATATCTTACTGATGAGCTGAAGCATGTGCCCTACCAGGTCATCTCCAGCTGCTTGAAATAGTTCTGCGGGCAGTCCGTCTGCTCCAGCAGAATTGTTCGACTTCAGCTTGGATATTGCTATGTTCATGTCGTCTAAGACGGGGGGATGGAATTCTTGTCTATCATCGTCCAAATCGAGTGGAGCATTCTACCTCACAGCAGTATTTGGGCCGTCATCGCCCTTAAGGAACTGCAGAACTTAAAGATTCTCAGCACAAACTGCGACTCTACTACTAGTTGTCCATTCTAGTCCCTGCAGGCCTTGGTCCTAGCTTTGTATTCTCCGGATAGCTGTTTTACCTCTCGATAAAGCCAGAGAGAAGTTCCGCTCCGTGGCGAAGTCCAACATCCTGAGGCCGTTTTCGAATGTGTTGTCGTGCAGAACCGCAAATCATTGTCCTTATAACGTTTGCTGGGGTCGTCAACAGTTGGTCCTTCATTATCTGAGGCATTTCGGTGAACTATTTACTTTTCAGTTTTTCAGAACTCTTTAGTTTTACGTGGTGAGGAAGTTATTCTCACGCACTACCCACAGACTGTTAGGCCAGGCCCATTATTTAAAACCTCGGGCAGAGGGGCTCGCTGCATACACTGGTTCACCATATAACGGGTGTTGTGATGGCTATCCAGGGTGCGCCGCGAGGAGGCTGTATGTCACCTTGGCCTGTGCACTAACGAGGATAGTTTTGGCGGCTCGCCTTGTTACCTCGCGTGGACAGGTCCCTACCCCCCCATCACCAGTGGTTTTAAAAATTGATCATTTTCAATACGTTTCTTTTACAAATCGCATTGTTTTAAATGATTCTCTTGCAGTTCATGAGAAACCTCGAGTTCTCGTAAATAGCAAAGTTTTTTCAAGCGATTTTCAATGCATGCTTATGTAAGGGATGGTTATAAAAACAACACAAATTTCGATTTTCTTCAGACACTTTATTTATGATCTGGATGATTCAACGATCCTCTATAGACTGTGTCTCTTACAATATTGTTTCCCTAACCTAACCGGGCGTCCTCTCTTCTGTTTTGATTTAATTACTATTCTCTCTTCGATTCTCGTTTCCTTTCTTCTCTGAAATTATTCTACTACACTTATGACACATGAAGCTTCTCTTCAATCTCATCTGATGTACGATTATTGCTTTAATTAAGTCGTTACCAACTTCAACTCGATGAAGTGTTTTATCTTTAAGTGAAAAATCGCCAGAAGGACATTCGGCGAACCACTTTTGACACTACCGTTCTTTTAAAGCCACGTCACCAGCAGTACATAACTTTTTGGAGCTGGCAATGCGCTTTTTCCTTTCCGAAAATAAAAATGCAAAATATGACGATTGAATTGAATTGATTTTTTTGGCCACTGAAGTTGAAGTACCAACTACCAAATAACAAAATGTAGTTAAAACTTTCATTACGTCAGCAAACTTAATCCGCTTATAAATTGCCAAACCAATACATTTTCGAATGCCACATTAAAATGTCTTAACGTCTCATTACTCAGTTTATTTAAAAGCCACAGAATCAATTCGCGACGTCAATTGAGTGTTTTTGAATAGCAAACTCGTTAGATCAAACAAACACCAAATGGTCGAATGAATTCGCAAACAAGATAATTCTCTGCCAAATGAAATAAGCACAATCGTCGATCTGAGGAGACCCGTCTGTCAGCAGAAAACTTGTTCAATCATCAAGTTCTTAGTAAAATAAATTTTAACTTTTCTGTATGCGGTCGCGTCAGACAGAGAATTGTGTGAAAAGTTGTTGTCTTAGCCATACGACATTCCATCGTTGTTCTCACAAACAGGGACCGTCATCAGCCAAAATCTTGAGGAAACGAAACAAATTTCTGGCTCCCAGAAGTCAGTTAAACTTATAAAATGTCTAAACTTCAGTTCAGTTACATGGGTACGACTTGAACTTACTTAAATGTCTCTCATGGGCTTGTCGCAAGGTTCCCATCACAAGCCATCTGTCTTTCAGTCTTTCGGACAGTGATGGGAATTCGCCCCACTGGTTCTTATCTTACACTCCGCCAACCACCCAACACCCACCCGATTATCCTCTTTATTAGTTGTCTCCTTTCGACACATCCAACCCTCAGAAAGAGTCTTTAGGAGGAGTCCGGGCAAAATGTAACCAACACAGGACGTCATCGCAAAGTAAAGCCTCCATTTGCTTGTCCCATCCCATGAAAACAACTCGCCCGTAGGCAGATAGTTCCCAGCTATTTCGGATAAAAACACCTCCGCACGACGGTAGTCTCGACCTGTGTGCGCTTAACACCTTCAACGGATTTGCGGAGCATCAGGGACGGATGGAGGCGGCGTTGGCGGTGGCGGTGGCCTTATAATCCCACACCACAATTTCATAAATCAAATCCGATCAGGCCCGGCGCCGATTCCACACAGTTTTCCAACCGTACACTCCGAATTACAGGATGTTGCCGTTGGATTTCTTTGTTTAGCGCAGATGGGGCCGGTCGGAGGTAGCGCGCGCCGTTCGGGGAGCGAAATACGCGCGGCACATACCGATGAACTGGGCGAGGTATAAAATTTTGTTTGAAGTTCATGAAATACACTCGATGAGTTATTGCCTCGTGCCGATGGAAAAATATCTCGAATATGATATGAAACAATTACAAGTTGTATCTCTTTGTACACTTCCCGTGCAGGCGGCAAGACGCTGCTGATTCTGGGAAAGTTTTCCCGGTAAACATTTGCTTTGGCTGCAAGCCACTGCATGCGAGCAGCGAGTATTTGCCGAAATTACTCGCAATTCGCCTAATGTTCGATAAATAAACTGTTCTGTGCTTTGATATGCTTTGATTTCGAAATTGATTATGAAATGAGGCGTCCGACCCAAAGGACGTGCGAGCTGAAAGAAGCACGTCCGACGTGCTGACGGACAAAAGTCACCCTGACTGCGTGCGTCCGTCTTTTGGGAATTCACAAGTTGATTGCAACAAAATTGGGCAATCGCGTGTTTTTTGTGAAGTTCATTAAACCAGCTAAGTTAGAGTCATTTTTGTGTCGATAAATTATGAAGTCGTGGGGGTGTGTTCGTTCCAAGCGGCAAGTGGTTGTGTTTCCGGCGGCAGACAATTGATACTGGAAATAGACTCCACATTTTTGGAGAATTAGTGCGGACGCACGCACACTTTTCTCGGAAGTTGTGGGTTTTGGGGAAAATGCGTTGGTCTTCGAATATCGATTGTGGCTGCAACTGAATGACGGGAGGTGGACGAGTGGTGGAAGCTAAACGCAGATGGAGAAAAGTGATGTCCACACAATCAAGATTATAGAAATGTCCTGTAGGTTGTAGACTTAAAAAAGTGTTTCCACAACCAAAAGTGGATCATAATGAGCTTAAGGAAATGTGTACTTTTTCATCAAATAATGCCCAAAAATTAGCGAAAACAACAACCAACTCTGATTTAAATCGGCAAATACTGTCCGATTTTGGTGATTCTAGTTTTTGGACTACAATCTGCTAATGGAGAACAAAAAGAAGAGAAAGGCTTCAACAAGCGAATAGTCAGCAGTCCTCAAAGTATCTCGTTTGCCTTAAAGCTATCTCGTTTGCCCTTAAGCTATGAGAAGAAGAAAAGATTCAGAAGGAGAAGAAATTAAAGGTCAGAAAATGCTGCAATAGGTTCTGTGAATCACTTAGATCTTGTCGTCGTAAGGAAAAGTTCTGACACATACATACAAATGTGGGCAGTGTTTTTTGTTGTTTTTTTTCCGGAACGACATACTTTGACAATGGACTGTTGACGTATACTATACTTTGAGGAATTGTCCTATCAGGTAAACAGCGTTGAGATGAAGAAGGTTTACATCTTGGGAGATCAGTCAGCTGCGCCTTTCCCGAAGACATGTGTGTATTTGGATTTAGGTGATCACCTACCGGTTAGAATAAATACCACGGGGTACACCCATAGTCAGAAGAACGCTAATCTTGGGGATCCCAAGTACCAATCTGAGTTCTTGTCTTAAGGGACAATCACCCCTCCTTGGCAAGGAGCGAGACCTTTCTAACACCTCTACTGTTCTGTGGGCCACAGCACCCGGTTGGACGCAACTCCACATCGAAGTATATTCCCATAACCATCTGACCTTATCCGGCCCAGGCGTCTGGGGCAGATCAGATCATATAGCATGGTTAACTACTTCCAATTCTTCCCGCGATTTGGGTACAAACCACAGCCAATACGATACTCCCACCAGGTGGCCAACTGCACGGTCAGGCTGAAACTATGTTTCAGGGGCTCCTGACCTCCCGTGGTACCAGAATATACCTTCCGGTCGAGCTTCAAAACTATGTTGCTCTCGGTAGGATTTCTCAACATCCAGGACCGATGGCCTTATATATATATATAATATATATATTTATATATATATATATACTCTAACCTAACTATGAGCTGTCATGAAGGCAGCCATTTTAGCTCTTCGTCTGCTGAAAACTTCCCTAGCAAAACCCCTAATGGTGTCTGTACTTTGTCTATTCTGGAGATCCAGGCTGACATCGTAAGTCCCATCAGTGCAAGATATGCTCACAGCTTCAAGGTCCTTAATGTCATCATAAAGAGGACATTGGCACAATACGTGCAACCAATCCTCAGAGCTATACCCGCACAAGCAGGTCTCTGAGTCGCTTGTGGACCGCTTCAATAAGAACGAGTTCAAGGAATCGTGTCTAAAATGCAAGTCGCTCAGATGTATGCTCAAATTAAGGCCACCAATGGACTTAACGAGTGATACGTCGCAAAGAAAGCTGTATGTTATCCTACCATTTTCACAGGTCTCCCATCTATCCTGCCATTTTCGTCTGAGAAACTGATCTAGTAGGTCTTTGCGCTCGTAAGAAGCTAGTCCCTCCAAGCCACTAGAGTAGATCCATCCAGCACTTGGTGCTGGAATGCGTCTCTTTAACGCCAAAAGGATACTTCTTTTAACAATCTCCAGGTCAAGTGACAGTACACCCATGACCACCTAAGGAGCCTCCGTAGAGATAGTATGACAAACTGGAAGACTCGCCAAAGGCCAACCCTCTGACATGACTGAATTCGTCTCATACCCCAAGCAGTGTTCACAACGTTACACCATATAAATACACCATACGCTGCACAGGCAACGAACAGGCCAGAGTATGTAGTTCGTGCCGCTGTTCCACTCAGTCCCCAATTACCCTTGAGAACTCACCAAAGCTGCCCTGAAACCTTCTCTAGCCGATTCCTCAGTTTATGCACATGTGGGAGAAAGTTCATTCCCTTTCCAACGGAATTTTAACCTCGTTCACCTTTCGCGGTGAATTGCCGAGCACACGTACGGAGGGGTTACGATTTCTCGAAGACAGATGTGGGATTTGGTTTTACGTGACCACCTGCCTTAACGGCTTATATCACGGGGAACCATTTTCCCAAGAGTCGTTAGTAACGCAAGACTAGACGCCTTAGTTACCCAAGGTCCAAACTAGAACCATGCTTGAGGGGCAATCACCCCACCTTGGTTTGATGCGAAGAATTTCTAAAACCTGTTCCGCTCTCTGGGTCGCAGCCCCCTTCACACTGAGAAGAGATAGTCCCCTAACCGTCTTGCCTAGTTGTGCTTAAATAATGAACTAGACAAGTCAGCACAGTACACTATCCTCGACTCCACCCGCAATTTTAGGTGATAAACCACAGCCACCACGATACTCCCACAAGAAGGCCTACCGCACGGTCAGGCTGGAACCGAAGTTCCAGGGGCCCCTGACCTCCCGTGGCACCAGAATATAGCCTCTGGTCAAGCTGTCACTACCAGTCAGGTTTCCTCAAAGCCTGGGTCTGTTAGCCGATATCCGTAGATGGTCTTTTCTCCATCAGTGATTCCGTTGACACTATAAATAGTGATACGGATGTGATTTTAAATCATGTGATTCATAAATCCAGTCACATCATCTGGGGTGTCTCGAAGACAGCCAGAAGTGGGTGGATCTATGTGCTTTAAGAAGACCTCGTCTATGAAAGCAACCAACATGCCCTTCATAGTGCTTTTGGTGGCCGCCGGCGAAAAACTGTAGGTTCCATCTATTCGCCAGAGAACAGTAGCGCGCACAAGACGACTAGTTGATGAGCAAGCTATGCCCTGGTCCCTCTCTGGACTGTTGCGCCATCCAATTATTATTATTATTATTGTATTGACTTTTTGGGCTGGGAAAAATGGGACTAGATGAGTCCATCAAGTAAGAATCAGTATCGGAGAAAAATCGAAAAACTTCCCCAAATCTTAGAAATTGAACATGAACATAATTTTCAGATTGATCAATATCAGAACTCTCCAGGAAAACTGGAAAAAGACAAAACTGGAAAAAGAATCAAAAAAACGTCAAAACGCTGAGAAAAATGCATAAAATTAAAATCTGTCAGATCGGTCTCTCCGAAGTTATTTAAGGGGGTCTAGGCCTGCCACCGAGTTTGGTTTAACGCTGCACAGTGACAATGGCGTTGGCGCTGGAAACAGATCAACTCTTGGATGCTGATACTGATTCGTTTATGTTTTTTTGATGCCTTGCGCTATTGGCAACATATTCTCGGACAGCACATGTGGGTGTTCGTTTCTGGGTTCCCATTAAGATGACTTGTCCGTTACTTCCCATGTTACTGGATGAGAGGGATCTACATTCCGTGCGGGATTACTTCCAATTCTTCACCAATTCTTCTCTTCTCCTTTCATTTCCGAAGTTCTATACTTCGGCAAAAGAATTCTATTCCGTCAGTCTTACATTTCTTTAGAGGATTTCCTACTGTTCCGGATTTCTTGGTTTACTGGCGGCCCTTATCTAGCCGATGTAGCTAGATATAAGACCACCTTGACGTCCTTGTTGTCTGTTCGCCTTTTTCGTTTTGGCCACCCCCTACCCTCTGTGTTGTCTTAGCCTACCAAAAGGCGTGATTTCCACCGTCGGTGTCAGAGGTGTTATTTCAATCATTTGTGTCTTTTGCCGCCGGAATTTTGTTAGGGTCTCCGCTTTGGTATTGGTTCAGAGGTAGGTTTCAGCCATGGAGAAGTTTTTGAAGTATTGTTCTTCCGAATCCCATCCTTTGCTTCATCATCATGCAAGTCAATGGCTGCTAGTAAAGTACTTTCATGCTCCATTCTCACTTTGGGTTTTTTGTTGAACTGCCAATTAACATAAGTGCATTCGTCTTGTGAGCAGTATTTGATGAGCAACCAAATCAGGAACAAAAAATCTTCTTAGTGGCACCCACCTTCTTCAAGTGCGCTTCATGTAGTCACTTTAAGTCGCAGAACCAGATCTATAAATTCCAAGGAAATAAAGTCACCTGCCAACAGTTCATTCCTCATTTGTGAATTAAAGTCGTATAGCTTATGCCGGCTACTCAAAGTGTTGCCAAGGAAGTCAATTAAGCCACAAAAAAAAACAAAGAAAAGTCATTCTGTCGCAGAAGCGACTAAAGCCAAGACAAACAGCAAAACTTTCCCACTTTCGTGACCATAGGTCGAGTCGGCTCACTTGAACTTTCTTAATCGCCACGCTCGAGAGCTAAGTAGCGTCAACTAACTTCACATTTGTATTTTCACAGCACTTGCTTCGGGTAATTAGACGTCCCCGTGAGCACTTTGTAATTACAGTCATGACAATTGTTCCTACATACACAAGCGGGAAAGGATTCAACCCACACCACATCCACGAAGGACTTCAAAACAGCACTCACTTGATATTCGGGCTGAAAAACTGTAACACTGAAACAAGAGTTTTATTTGTGTTTCACGTTGTTCGCCTTCTATTGTCTCTTTCGTTCCCTTGACTTCTTGTTAAACACTGCAGTACACCGTTTTGCTGTCCTTGCGTTGGCAAGTCAACCTAATGGGAATAGTTTACTCCTTTGTGCCTGGTTCCTTCTTTTTTAAGGACCACAAAATAAATAACTGCTTCTGCAGATGAATGTTTTGAATAACAAAGAGGGCCGTGTTTGTGGAAAATTGTAACAAGCGTGGACGTTGTTAACGCTTTTTTTAAAAGGGCGGGTGCATCAGGGCAGGGTAAGGGTTTTTGGAATGGTAACATTTTATTTGCTTTTCAAATGGGAGTACTTTGGATTGTATTTTCATGCACCAATCTTTTTTTTGTTTTGCAGGATTTTAAATACTTTATAGTTGGGAACCAGGATTGCATCCTGCTGTGCAGATTAAGGACTGAACTCGCAAAAAATCGCCCCACTGTGACGCAATATGGATGCGGGTAAACTGTCTGCATGCACAGCAGCTAAGGTATTCCACCGTAATCCACCGTTGGGCTCACTTACGATGTGAAAAATGTGTTTCATAGCTCTTGCAGTCTTGTAGCCGCTAATGCGATAGTCAAAAAAAATGTTTTCTCCTCCTCATCTTTGCTCTACGTTCAGCATCCTTAATACAGATCCTGTAGACTTGTGTGTGAGGGATGACTTTTACAAAACTATTCCAAGCTAGTGAGAACGGTACACTCAGTTCCCTATTTAATTATAGATATTATCCTAAAGTTTGCACGACGTGGTTCAAGGTTCAATTGTAGGAAAGAAGACGTAGGCTTACAATCTATTGTAGAACCAATATTATTTTGTCAGCCTATCCTTTACAGTCTGGTTATGTTTGACGCCATCGTTACAGATTTTCTCTCATTCCTTAAGTGTTGACAAACTATTAGGATTTGCTTTAGTTTTTCTAATAATCAAACATCTGTTGGAAGAGAGACACAACTAAACTTTATAAGTTTTATAAAACCATTTCCTCAAAAGGAAGCTATTCCTTCCATTCCTTCCATGCCTTCCATACTTTCCATTCCTTCCATTCCTTCCATTCCTTCCATTCCTTCCATTCCTTCTATTCCTTCCATTCCTTCCATTCCTTCCATTCCTTCCATTCCTTCCATTCCTTCCATTCCTTCCATTCCTTCCATTCCTTCCATTCCTTCCATTCCTTCCATTCCTTCCATTCCTTCCATTCCTTCCATTCCTTCCATTCCTTCCATTCCTTCCATTCCTTCCATTCCTTCCATTCCTTCCATTCCTTCCATTCCTTCCATTGCTTCCATTCCTTCCATTCCTTCCATTCCTTCCATTCCTTCCATTGCTTCCATTCCTTCCATTCCTTCCATACTTTCCATTCCTTCCATTCCTTCCATTCCTTCCATTCCTTCCATTCCTTCCATTCCTTCCATTCCTTCCATTCCTTCCATTCCTTCCATTCCTTCCATTCCTTCCATTCCTTCCATTCCTTCCATTCCTTCCATTCCTTCCATTCCTTCCATTCCTTCCATTCCTTCCATTCCTTCCATTCCTTCCATTCCTTCCATTCCTTCCATTCCTTCCATTCCTTCCATTCCTTCCATTCCTTCCATTCCTTCCATTCCTTCCATTCCTTCCATTCCTTCCATTCCTTCCATTCCTTCCATTCCTTCCATTCCTTCCATTCCTTCCATTCCTTCCATTCCTTCCATTCCTTCCATTCCTTCCATTCCTTCCATTCCTTCCATTCCTTCCATTCCTTCCATTCCTTCCATTCCTTCCATTCCTTCCATTCCTTCCATTCCTTCCATTCCTTCCATTCCTTCCATTCCTTCCATTCCTTCCATTCCTTCCATTCCTTCCATTCCTTCCATTCCTTCCATTCCTTCCATTCCTTCCATTCCTTCCATTCCTTCCATTCCTTCCATTCCTTCCATTCTTTCCATTCCTTCCATTCCTTCCATTCCTTCCATTCCTTCCATTCCTTCCATTCCTTCCATTCCTTCCATTCCTTCCATTCCTTCCATTCCTTCCATTCCTTCCATTCCTTCCATTCCTTCCATTCCTTCCATTCCTTCCATTCCTTCCATTCCTTCCATTCCTTCCATTCCTTCCATTCCTTCCATTCCTTCCATTCCTTCCATTCCTTCCATTCCTTCCATTCCTTCCATTCCTTCCATTAATTCCATTCCTTCCATTCCGTCTATTCCTTCCATTCCTTCCATTCCTTCCATTCCTTCCATTCCTTCCATTCCTTCCATTCCTTCCATTCCTTCCATTCCTTCCATTCCTTCCATTAATTCCATTCCTTCCATTCCGTCTATTCCTTCCATTCCTTCCATTCCTTCGATTCCTTCCATTCCTTCCCATCCTTCCATTCCTTCTATTCCTTCTGCGCCTAGTCTGGTATTACCAGATATACCGGTTTTTTGAAAATAAAATTCTTATTATTAATTGGAAAGTAAGAACATTTTATTCAAAGTATTGGCCACTGTTATCTACACATTTTGACCACCTTTCTGGCAATTTGTGAATACCACACTAATAAAATTGTTCGCAAAGCAATCAGTCATCGAATTTTCAACCTCCTCGTAAGAATCAAAGTGCTGTTCAGCCAATGCGTGGGGCACCTGATTTGAGGTAGTTTTTCCCTACAAATAGAAGATTAAGGTCAAAATCACAATGCCACTCAGCCTTCCCACTCTACCAAGAAGTCAACCACACGAACATATCGGCACCATAAGAGGGGACATTGTTTTTTTCAGATACTGTCAACGGGAAGAACCTTCCCTGATTTTTTAGGATTTGGCTACCACATGACCACCTACAACCTCTGACTGAATTTCTCAATTCACTGTGGCGTATACGTAACATTTTTCTTAATCTGTGGCCATGTGCTATTTTATGCTTTACCCGGAATATTCTAAGATTTTTATTAGCGTGAGGCTGGGGCCCGTCACATTGCCTGAATAGCGCTGTCACTGACATTTCGAATGACCGCTCACTGCACTACAACCCACCCATCTGCCGTTGACAGAACTTTTATTCACAAAATAAACTTCCGCGACCAGTGACCAACGTACACGTGTAGTTCACTCCAAAAGTCATCCCCAGTTAGTTCTATACCCGAATGCCAGTCAACCCCTTTTGCAGATACGACCCTTCATTTCCAAGTGATTTCACCGAATAAACACCGCCATTGTGCAGGCAATGAAGCATCCCGACCCCCTGTACGTGTGTGCAGCACAAATAAAGATCTCAGTGCAACGAGACCCGCGAGTAAAGGTCCGCACTTTCTGCGGCAGCGACGTGCAGAAATTTTTACACGAATTGATACTACATTGTTTCGAAACTCAACCCTCTGACAGACGTGGAAAAATGTGAACACTCAGTGTAAATGCCAAGAACGATTTGAAACAATGTTTTGTATTAGAAATCCATTCAAAAGCAGTCGTCTCAGGCTGCATCTTGCCTCGAAAGTTTGACTGTACGCGAAGATTTCGAAAACTTTTCCATCCCAATTGTGTCTTCGTGCCTCTGGCAGTTGTCAACTGAAGCGAAAGTAATTAATTCACAGAAACAGAGACGGATGCAAGAATTGCTTTGTATTCAATTTCGTATTGTTCTACAATCTAGAATTTTGACAACTCAAAGCGACTGCTCAGCAGTTTCTGTCCCAGCGAATCTAGGGGCAAAGTTTGTGAAGAAAAT
Source organism: Eristalinus aeneus (assembly GCA_955652365.1). Classification (NCBI taxonomy): domain Eukaryota; kingdom Metazoa; phylum Arthropoda; class Insecta; order Diptera; family Syrphidae; genus Eristalinus; species Eristalinus aeneus. Next base: position 6,516,630 of record OY019131.1, on the reverse strand, counting down.
TTGAAATTCACTTTGAGATAACATTAACGAGCGCGAATTGACTGTCAAGAAGTACAGGCTCAAGTTTGAAGAACAATCTGTCAAAAAACGGACAACTCTGAAAGACTTTCTCAATTCTGCGGGAACCATAGAAAGGGTTGGCATGAGTTTCTTGATTCAACTTGACGGGTGAGTTAATTCACTCTGAAAGATGAAAGATATAACTGCTAACTTGCATCTTAATTTGAAGAGGAAGAAGGGGAGAATTTATGGGTTCTTTCATATATTTTTACTTGGTGCTTTTTTTGTTCCCAGATAAGAGCACATGTGCGGTATTTCTGACCTCACACATAGTGGCTTTAATATTTTTGGAAATGAAGTTGTGGGTGCAAATAGAAAGTCATCGATTATTCCCTTGGAAGTTTTGAACTTCAATATACGATGGCTGTACGAAATATAAATTTTAAACTTGATACATGGCCTCTTTTTTGTCACTATACCACAGCTTCACTAGCATGTTAAGTTTTATTTGTGCCTGTCACTCATAAGTTGGGAGAAAATTAATCCATGGCATGAGTTCGGTTAGGTTAAATAGCTATTGCGTGACATAGGCTAAAGCCGGTATATCACGGCTTATGCATTTCATTCGAGGAAAGCAGAAGATACAGCTTTAAATATTTCATAGAAATACCACGTGTCTTTGAAGGACTAATGTATTTTTAAACTTCATATCCATTTGGCCCTATGTAGAAAGCAAGATGTCCATTTTCGCATTAGAAACTTTCTTATGGGTTGTTCAAATAACTGACTATTACGGTTCATAAGCGCTGTGGCATATATCATCATGTGCTGAGTGTGTAACATTCGAGGGATCCACTTTATTTCACTCTAGGAACAAATAGCCATCATAAAACTTTGCCCATTGCAAGGAATGGAATTTTCGTGGGGACATCGGAGATGAACGCTTAAGCTTCAATAAGTCATAGACCGCTTTTGTTTGTCGCCGTCATCGAAAATAAAGACTTTTTGAGTTTTTGCATGTAAAGAAATTCGAAAAGAGGTGAAATATTCTGCCCAATGGCGTCTCAAGGGTTCGATTTCATCATTTTTTCGACGTACACCCGTTCATTAAGGATCACACATTGACAGAAGCTTCCTCTAAAATTAAACACCGCTCGCTTCAATAATAAAAAAAGGTTATGCTACAGTCCAAAAGGGGACCAGAACCTAGCTTGCCTATCAACTACTCGTATTGTGCGCGCTACTGCTCTTTCAGGAGTAGAAGGAACACATGGTTTTTCGCCGACTCCGAACGGCAAAGTTTGAGAATCTTTCTTAGACAGTTATTACTCTTTGAGTGTTATCAGCAGCCGGAAAGAGGTGATGCCGTGAGAATTTTGTGGTGTTTAATCGGGAATCGAACCTGGACCTTGGGCGTGTTAGCGTCGCGCTCTACCCATTACGTCACAGCTCACTTCGCCATTTATGAAAAGTCAACTTTCCCTATGTCCAGCTCTGGCAAGAAAGTGAGCAAGAAAGGGAATTTATTCGAAATTTCACTGACAATCCCAACCATTTAGAGAACAGGAGCTGAAGTTTTCATGGAAAACAACAGCATTCAACTTCACACATCTTAAGGAAACTTTGTGTCGGTATTCCAATCCAAAACTTTTGCGATCTTCAAAGCAATTAACTATATTGAAATTGAAGAAATCACACGACAGCGCATCTCCTTGCCGAAATACGCTGCAGGACTCGAACGGTTCAGAGGTTTTTGAACCGAACTGCACGGTGCATCGCGTATGTGTTAGCGTGGTACGACACATCCGGATCAATTTTCCAGGGATCCCCAATTCGGCCATAGCTTCGAGTAGCTCCTTGCGATGAATGCTGTCGTATGCGGCTTTAAAATCAATGAAAAGATGGTGAGTATCGATTTGAAACACGCTGGTCTTCTCCAGGATCTGCCTTAGTGTGAAGATTTGATATATAGTCGATTTGCCGGGCCAGAAGCCGCACTGGTACGTGCCGATTAGTGTGGTGCAGAACAGATTTAGACGTTCACGCAATTCGCTGGATAGGATCTTGTAGGCAACGTTGGGCAGGGATTTACCTCTATAATTCTTGCAGGAGGTAGTGTCCCCTTTGTTGTGGATGGGGCTTATGGAGCTGATATTCCAGTCATCAGGCATGCTTTCGTCTTCCCAAATTAGGCAAATGATCTCGTGCATGCTCCCCACGATTACATTGCCCCCAGCTTTGAAAAGCTCCGATGGTAAGCCATCTGAGCCTGCAGCTTTGTTATTCTTCTGCCTTCTAATGGCTTTACCGACTTCTTCAAGGTTTGGTCTGAGGACTACTTCGTCCACTGGAGTTGGGATTTCCTGGTTTCCAGTCAAAAGAGCGCAAAACATATTAATCTGACACAAGGCATATGGACCTTGTGTCAAACGAAGCAAGTGATGTGCCCTTCCAAGTAGGCTACAGTGTTGCCAATAATATCTCCGAGGTTATTTAAACGGATATTAAATTTCAATGCCATCTGTTCAAATTCATACCATTCATTCCAAATTTCGAAAAGTCATCTTCAGCCATTCAGGAGACATACCATACATCAAGGCCCTTAAGTTGATTATATTTCTTGAAATATTGGCCAGTAAACAAATTTCTCTATGAGAACAGACATACTGTCTGACCACATACCTTACGTTCTCTGGAAATGTCCGAAACAATGCTAACCTCCAGTATGTAAGTGTAATAAATTTGAAAGCGTCAGTCCTACAAGGTCATCATAAAACAAAGCCATTATCCCATAACATCCAGACTCGAAGACGCACATTATTCACCTTAGCATTAGAATCTCTACTCCTTCGCGAGAAGCAAACGAAGAACTGTGTCGCCCCCAGAAACAATACAGCTACCCTTCAAAGGTCAAAATCACAAATACCTCAACGTCGCAACTTCCCGAAATCCACATTCGATCAATGCCATCTCGCAGCCATGCCCGTCGCGGTAATCTGCTCATAAGCCCCCATCACCCCGGCCACCACACGCGGCAGTCGGCAATCAAAATCAAGTCACATCAAACAACAAATATGTGTGTAGCTGGGGCGCAAACAAACTTAACCACTGTGTAGCCTGCTCAAATGTGTTTACCCATTAATCATTCTAATTGGACAAGAGCACGTCCATGGCTTATAGCCTCTGAGAAAAAACAAAGCGCCGAGCGAGCCGACAAAACCCCTTGAGAGTGGAGAGAAAAATCGATGGCCGACCATCAATCGGACAGCCGAACGGATATCCCGGCCACGCATTAGTCACCCTTTGCTCATGCCTCGCTACGACGAATTTCGGATTGGCCCACTGCAGCCCGTCAGCCTTCAGCGAAGCCATCGAATGTCCTTCATAATGCCCCCACTGCGATGGCTGGCAATCGATTTTCCAATTCACTTCCAATCGGGGACCTTGCGGGATCGTAATAATCGACGGAACCTGGCATCAATTAATGGGATAAGGGGACACGACACCGTGCGAGTACCCACCCACATAACGACCGCAGAGCAGGTACAGTGCGATGGCCTATCTGGGGCGATAAGCTGTGTGCGTGATGATTTCGAAATTCTTCGCCAACACTGCCTGTTTACCACTTTCCGAAAATGAATTTCACCCAGCCACGTTGATTAGAAAACACACATTTTTCTCAAGCACAACACTGGGTGAGCACTTCTTGAGAGATTTTGTATTCAATAGCTCTTTTTCATCTTGTAGCGTGACAGTCCGGGATGAATCTCCTCTAGACGCCATCAACGCATACAGGATCAAAAATCACTAGCAAAACTTTTCTCTCGAAAAGAAAGAGGGCTTCTTCGTCCAACTTTACTCAAATCAGAGTGTGTTGCCTAAACAAAATCAAGCTGCGATTGGTACGACATTCGTTAACACGTAAGACTTTCTTCTGGCATAATAATAATAAAGCAAATATTGGTTCGTGGTTTCAAAACGCTGCTACATTAATTGATATTCTCCTCTTCATCTGAACTATTCCCTTTGCCTGCAGAAATCTGAGGCAAGATATAACGCTGTTTATCTACCATATATTGTGACGTCTTGTTTTAACTGACAAATGTGTCCATATTGCTGCTTTACTGAAGACTTTAAAAATGTCTTTTCTACATTTCACCCTGAAACTATATTTTCGCCAGCCGCAACATATTCGCATGTTTCAACAGGCAATATCTTCAAAACAAAATCGATCCATCGGCATTATATGTTTGTGATACGAAGGTTGCCTTTTATATTTTGGGATTGGGTAACCCAAGTGTTGCAATCTGCCACCTGCCAGATCTATCGTAAAGTTTGACATTTTTGAAGTTAAACGTACTAAGAACGTTTAGACATACGAGCGCTATTTGTGTTGTTTACAGTAACTTAAAATGTTTATCTCTCCCAAAAAATGGAACTAAATCGTGGAAATGCTCGTGCGATTATTTTTTACAACTTTCGACGTGGATTAACTCAACAACAGTCCATCATCCATCAAGGACCAGTGTTTATCGTTGGTATGTTGAATCCAACCGTGGTCGTAGTTTACTCCAAGACGAATTTCGTGAAGGTCGTCCAAAATCAGTTGTAGTTCCGGCAACCATTGATGCTGTGCGCCAACTGATATTGCAAGATTGCCATGTGAGCTATCGTGAGATTGAGAGATACTTAGGCATTAGTGACACCAGCATACATTCAATATTGCATAACCATTTGACCGTCAAACAAATTTGTTTGCATTAGATCGCACACAATTAGTCAATCGCTCAAACAAAGACTCGTGTCGAAACACGTCTATGACAACCTGACAGGTGATGAATTGTGGATTTACGCGTATGAGCCCGATAGTAAACAGCAGTCGACTGTATGGGTGTTTCAAATTGAGGTAAATCCAACAAAAGTTGCACGCGCACGAGCCTCTTTCAAGCAAATTATTCCCCGTTTTTTTCGAAAAAATGGACATGTTGCAACCGTACCACTAGAACAACGCAGAACAGTCGATTCTGAATGGTACACAACCATTTGTTTGCCGGTTGTTTTCCGAGAAATCAGGAAAACCAACCGCCGAAGATGGATCACTCTTCAACACGATAATGCGAGCTCTCACACATCGGCTCAAACAACTGCGATTTTGAGCACTCAAAACATCGATTTGATGAGTCATCCACCGTATAGTCCTGACTTGGCACTGAATGACTTATTTTTATCCCCGTATGTAGAAAATAATATGAGATGTCAACGTTTTTAGACACCTGAAGAAGCGGTTGATGCGTTCAGAATGCATGTTTTGGAGATACCTCAATCAGATTGGCAAAAGTGCTTCGACAATTGTTCAAACGCATGTAAAAGTGTATAGATCTTAATGGGGAATATTTTGATAAAAACAGTAAAGCTATTTGCAATAATTAATATTTGTTTTTGTTCTCTAATCCCGAAATATAAAATGCAAAAGAATAAAAAAATGCATCTTGTCATTAAGAAAGGTCCCGTTACCGGAAATGCAGCCGAATTTGAATGTGCAAAATAATAGCACCACGTCATGGCGAGGAGCAGTTCCGAAGTGTATAGTCTTCTGTATTATAATATAATTATAATATAATGATAATATAATTATAGTTATATAGTCATTTGAATTATAAAAATTGTTGGCGCGACAGTCCACAGGGGGACCAGGGCCTAGCCTGCTCATCAACTACTCGTGTTGTGCGCGCTCTTGTTCTCTCACGAGTAGAAGAGTTTTTTGCCGACCCTGAACCGCGAAGTTTGAGAAGCTCCCTTAGACAGTTATTAATTTTTGATTGATGTTAGCAGCTCGATAGATGTGGTGCCGTGAAAAATTTGAGGTGTTCATCCGGGAATCGAACCTAGACCCTTATCCTATCCACTACGACACGGCGGCCACATTCATTTGAATTGTTTTTGGTTGTAAACTAATTCTACACATATTATTGTAATTACTACAAGATGATACTTTAAAGTGCAACGTTGTTAGCAAACTACACTTACTTATGTGACTGACTGTAAGTTTATACAATGCCAACATGTCAAAGAACCCACAAAAGGACACTAAAAGGATTGCAATCGATAGGACAGTAGTTTAGTGCATTCAGGGCTTTACTTTATATTCAAGTGGTAATTTCCAATCAATCTGCGCACCTTTCCCTACAGTAAACCTTATTTTATAAATGACCCTAAAATCCCAAAGGGTTCGCTTAAGATAAACGTTCCAGGCTTTTTCAGTTATGATGCTTAAAGCGAAGCATCATTTTCATTTCCATTTTCTGGAAATATCGTCTTGCAGGATGTAAACAGAATGCCGGGCGAACCTTTGTACTTTCTTTAAGTGCAGGTAAGTAGGATTCAAAATGACTCACTGTATCCCAGTAAGTATCATATTTTAGGCTTTTCATTGAAAAATATGATTATCTAAGAACACAACCTTCTGTTATACAAAAATGTAAAAGAATGTAAATCAATCACATTCAGTCAAACTGTCGGTAACATAATGTTAACAAGATAGCTCATGATCATGTAATTACCTTGTAGATATACATGTTGTAAATATGAGACCAAGTTAAATAAAGGAAGAGTTTTCAGCCTACCGCTCGTCAAAGCAAGTTGTTTTTTTCGATGGTTCACCGCCCGCTACTTTCGCTCTCTTGAGACTTATTCCTTTTAACACGGGCAGGTCAATTCAATTCAATTCAGTTTTATTATCCATAATACAATAGTTTACAAAGGTTATATGTTTCTGCGAAGCCTAGAGGCTTTTCTGCAGAAAGTTGTGTCTCAATTATTGACAGTTATGTTTATGTTAGCTTAGATTAAGATAAATTATAAATTACTATTTTAACAAATTAAAGACAAACTAATAATTCTAATGAAAATTTAATTGTGTTTAAAATATTTTAGTTTAATTCAAAAATTTTAAATTACAGTAACAGTTAAACATTTTTACATTCGAGTTATAGTTCACATCTTGTATTTAGAAAATAATTTTTTATACATTTCTTTCTAGTTTTGGGATTTCGGACATTTCTTAGTTCTTGAGGAAGCTCGTTAAGTATCTCAGACGCACTGCATTTTAATTGTCTTCTGCCGTATTATTGCGAAAACGAACTTCATTAAGCATATTTTGGACACATCTTCTTGTATGAATTCCATGGTCAATTGGGCTTATAAATCGCCTATCGTCGTAGTACTCCAATATAAGAGTCATCTTAAAAATTTCTTTAATTTGAAGGACTTTGAAGCTGTTATGTTCACTATTTTCGCGAGTAGATGTATTTATCCGTTTGAGTGTTATGTTTTGTAATTTTTGAAGCTTTTTTTAAATGCGTTGCTGAAGCGTTGCCCAATACGAGTATTCCATACCTCAGTTTGGATTCCACTAATTCATAGTATACTTGTTTTAGTACATTGCTTGTGGCATGGTTCTTTAAATGGGTCAGTGCGTAAAGTGTCTTTCTCAAGGTAATGCGTAACTCCTCAGTATGCAGATTCCATATAAAATTGCTATCTATTATGACTCCTAGGTACCTGTGGCTTTCCACTATCGCTATAGGGCAGCTAGCTGAAGAACTGCAGGAATCATTCCTGAAGTAGATTTGTTGCTGGGTTGCTGCAAAATACGGGTTTCTAATATGCATCACTTTGGTCTTTGATGCATTAATAGTTAGACCCTGATCATGACACCATTTAGCTGCATTGTCAAATTCTTCTTGCATTATTGTTGTTGCTGCCTCCAGGGATCTATGGCACACTACAATTGCAGTATCGTCCGCATATGCAAAAGGTTTGGCTTTCTTTAAAAGTGCGAAGAAGCTCATTGGCATATAGGATGAAAAGAATTGGCCCCAATTTCGATCTTTGAGGAACTCCGTAGGGTGCGTCTTCTTTATCACTATAGCTTTCACTGATCTTTATACAGTAAAACCGGTTGTGCAGGTAGTCTTATAGCCAGTCTGCCATCAGTCTTCGTATTCCAATACGTTCAAGAGCTTCTATTAGCTTAGTAAGATTAAGCGTATCAAAAGCTATACTGAAGTCCATAAAGACGATCAGTAGGTGATAGCTCTTGTCCAGGTTTTCGTTGACATAGTAAGCAAACTCGGCAAGTAGTTTACCTGCGCTCTTCGCTTTTTGAAAGCCATACTGACTTTCGTGAATGAGGGAATGTTTTTCCATGAAGTTTTGCAACCTTTTAACTACAACTTCCTCCAGACACTTTTCTACAACAGGTAGTATCGATATCGGTCTGTAATTATTCAGTTGACTCTTATTTCCTCCTTTTTATATTGGTCTGACAACGGCTGTTTTTAAAGTTTCTGGTACTTTTGCTTGTGTTATACTTAAGTTCACTAGTTTGCACAAGATTGGAGCAAAGGTTGTAACATGTTTTTTTGATGTCAATTGCCCTAATTGCATCGATACCAGGCGACTTGGTTTCGCCAAGCAGATTAACTACATCTATTATTTCCGATTTATTGCTTTCTTGGAAAAAATGGAACTATCTACTCTTCTGTTTGTGTGTATCGAGGTAATCGCGTCACAATGGTGTGTGATGTTTACAATTTGCTCTTTGAAATTTTTTGCAAATTCATTGGTAAGATTGCTCAAACACATTTGACCACTGAAGTTCTTAATAATTGTACCATCTAACCTAGGCTTGTTTCTTCCCAGAATTTCATTTAGTAAACTCCATGTCTTGCGTGGGTCTAGTCTAGCTTCATTGAACTTGTTTTTGTAAAACGCAGATTTTTGTACTATAATCTCTTTATTAAGTTTGTTACGAAAAGTCTTGTAATTCAGCTCATAACTCCTATTCAATCAGTTGTTCTTCCATTTCTTATACAGTTCATTTTTTTTTTATGCATTTAACTATTAAGTCTGTAGACATCCAAGGGTTATTTTTTCTTTTGTTTCGAACTGTTTTAATATATGTTTTTTTACGAAACGTAGATGTTTTTTTACGAAACATCATTTTCGGCATCATTTTTGGCATCATTTTCGGCAATCACATCATTCCAGTTAGCTCGGGAAATTAGCTCATCTAATTTAGCATTACATATAAAGCCCTTACCAGTTCGTTGTTCTTTTTCTTTTGGGTCATGCGAACTTGTAAAATAAAGGGTCGGGTAATGGTCCGTAATGCAGCTTTCAATCACCGCAGAGTTGATTTGTGGGTTCGCCGTATTGGATAAGATATGATCAATGATCGTTCTTGTTTCAATTTTTGGATCTATTCTTGTAAGCTCTGTTATGACATTTATCAAACCCAATGAGGCCAGCATTTCCAGGTATTCTTTTACACCATATAGGTCTGGGTCTTTCACATTTATGTTTACTTCGCCCACTATTATGATTTCGTTCTCTTTTCCCATAGGTGGAATTTTGTTTTTAAATTCTTCATTAAGTGTTTTACTATAGCCTGGTGGTCTATATAATCCAAAAATATATTTGTATGCATTTTTCTCTTCGATGCGAATTAGAATGTTTTCGTAAGATGCGCTTTCAGACGTAAGACGTACATGCTTAACATCATTTCGAATTAACACTGAAATTCCACCACCTCTGCGTTTATCTCTATTCAGGAACTCACATTGAAATCCATGCATGCACAGAATACGACTCGTAAGCAGACTGGTATTGCGTTAGAAATTCGAAAGAAAAAATGCACCTGACACACTGATGGTGCAAAGAAAGACACGCAAAATACAATGGATAAAGGTATTTTTAACATTTTACATCCATATCGGAGTTATCATCGATGGAAGCTGAACTTTCCTTTGATCTTCATATTTTCGGAAAACTACCCATTGACCTGGACGAAAATGCATGGAATCACAACGATACAGCTCCCTCATTGCCTTTCCAGAAATTGTCTTGTTCTCTAATAGGGGTGGTATCTCTATTCCGCAAGACCGAGGCAATAAACTATTTCAATCTTTACCCTAATGATCAGTGGCTTGCATTCTTTCTCGTAGAGAAATTCTCAATTTCTCATTTCACAAAATACTTTTCAGCAACCGAGTCGATTTCCACTTGAACCGAAGATAACTCTCTTGTTGGCAATAGCTGAAGCGATTTGATCCACTTGCCGGCGTCCAATTTCCTCTTTCTCTTGGTATACCCATTAAATTGACATCCGAGCACTTCCCCCGTCATTAACCCATCCAACTAGCTGAATCGAATTTTCAGCGAACCAATAAAAACTCGACAACCACGTTCAAGTTCGGTCACAATCCCACAACACCACACAATTTTCCACAAATTCGTTTAAGTTTTTCAATCAAATCTTCGGTTAGATAACCTGCCGTTGTTTAAAATTTTGCAATCATCTCCCATTCATTGCGCAATAAAAGAGAATACGACTTGTGAGTTCTGCTCGCCGAAGTTGTGCGTCCCCCGACGACCATTTGTTGTCCTACATGAGCACTTTAACTTGAATCAATGATTTTGAGCTATGAAGAAAAACTGCTTCAAAATTAATCTCCAACACGGACTCGTCCCCCTCCGGGGTCGAAGGGGCAGCTGTGGCAAATTGTCCCAAAGGCAAGGACCTACACATTGTGTCACACCATCTTGCTTACAACTTCCTCATAAGTCGCACTGTCCTGACAGCCTCTGAGACAACTTAAAACTTTGAGCAACTTAAAAAAATCATCAAATCGATGATTGAACCTGGGAAAAGCGATCAACTCGGGAATGTGGGGGCGGCAGCGACAAGGCAACATATTTTCACGCCGAGTTTGAAAGAGGGTGCCTCCAGACTTTGACAGTTTCAATGAACTTGATGAACACTTTCACTCCGATAACCTCACGCCCATCGGCAGGGGGTGCTGTGCGTCTACTCGCCATACACCAGTGCTTTGACTGCAACCCTTTATCAGTCAGAACGTTAATCGAAGCGAATTTTCATAACAACCCCGCGCTTGGGAATGCGAATGACTGCCTCGCTTCGGTGGCGATTATAAACGTCATATAAACAATTTAATTTTAATTAGACTCCTTCATTCAATTATGCCAATTATCACATACAATTGGCCAGTTAACGGTCCCCGGGCGGCGATTAATTGCCCACTAGATACGTCAATAAGCCTTTATTACCGAACAAGTAAACTCACCTCTGAAGGCGTCCTGCTGCTGCTGCGTGGACTCCCGCTGCTCCACCGCACTCCCGCGTCGTCCATCCCCTCCCGCAGCCAGCGGCTACAGACCCACATCAATGGGCCCACAAATATGGAATGATGGGAGATGAAAGAAAACAAAAAACGAAAAAATAAAATCTCAAATTAATTTCAATTAGGTTTTCAATCGCATCGTTAACGAGGAATCGCTACCGGCGAGGCAAGCGGGTGGCTGCGATTTCATCGGAATTTCATTAGCTCTCGAACCAGCAGGCATTCGGTCCCCGAAAAAAAAAACGAATGGAAAGCAAAAAAGTCGCCACCTCGCCGCGCATTTCAGTTCATTGCAAATGAAATTGAAATTTTAATTAATTAACCGTCAGCGTATGTCCTCATTGAGCGCGTATCTCCCATCGATTGATGGTTTTTCGGTGCGAGCTTAGCTTTGAATTTGTGTTAGGGTATGAGTGTACCTTGGGTGCACAGAGACATCCCTCCGTCGCAACTGCCGGCACGTATAAGCTATCCGACGACGAAAACTGAGGACCTGCATCTGGGATGGATTTAGCTCCTGGAAAATATGGAGAGCAATTGATATTCATGGAATGCAAATCTGCACAGATACAGCCAAGCACTCGGATATCGACTTACCGTTGCGAAGACATCTTTTCGGGAGACACGTCGAGGCACAGCGACGACAATGTGCCGAGAAGTCGCTGGTTATTGTTGATGATTTCAAAGGATGACACACCACCGTACCCATCTTGAAGTCGTAGTCGTGCTCCTCCTGCTCCTGACTTTGACTTTCTGAAATGCGAGTGAAGGACTCTGAGAGTGAGGTGAGTGAAGTTTATATTTCGGGACGAGATGTTTTTTTTTGTTTTGAAAAGTTTTTCAATATCGCCGGAAAGTGGGATGACGCAGAAGGACGGCAGGATGGCGAATGGGAGATGGGGAAAGGATTGATTTGATTGTTTCGTTGGTGTCAGTTTCGATTTCATTTGGAAAATTTCGAATGAAAGTCCTCTGATGGTAGCATAGTATTGCGCCTGTCACTCAAGGTCGTGGGAGGTGCCGTGTAGTGGGGTTGGAAAGTAAATGGACAGCTTTGCAAATGCTTGAATCATGAATTCGATTTAGTACAAATGGATGGAAAAGTTCAATTTGTTTTCAAATATACAAATAGACAGACTCTCTAAATTGCAATAAAAAAATACATTATCTGAAGGGACCGAGGATCGGAAGGGTAAATCAACCAATCTCCCATTGACATTTGCAAATGGAAGAGATACTTGGGGACTTCTTAGAAGGCCGATGATTTATTATTGTTGTTAAGCCGAGAGAAGAAGCGCTTACGATAAACTAATGACTTATAGTTATCCTGCCGATGAAATTGTTGATATTGAAACTTCACTTTGGCTGAAACTGGAATTATGAGTAAATAGCTCTGCTAATCTTATGCGAAAGAGCTTCTTTTACAAGAGAGCGGGAATATGCACTCTGCAGCAACTCTGCTGGCTGAACTGCTACAAAGCACTACTTTGCGGAATAGGCAAGCAATTAGTCCTTCACCAACTAATCACCTTTCTCTGGTGAAATTCCTTGAAGGCTCTAACCTCAGCAACTCTGCCTTAAGGCTCACTATCCGTACGCAGATATCCAGTCAATAACGTACCGAATCCATAATTTTCTTGATTTGATTTTCTAGTCACTCTTGACAATACGGAGAGTTGTCCTCTCTAAGTCAGTACAGCTGCTTTGATATCACCATGAATCTATACGAGCGGCGTTCTTATTTCGACTTCTGAAATCAAAATTCGCATCTGTCTGCCATTTGCGGCGGTCTCTCATGGTGGTGTTGGTGATTTCTTATTTCAGACGCACCCCATGAGTTTCTTAAACGGAAGCCGAAACAAGAGACGGGCTATTCGTCTGCCCTTGATAAGACATCTGGTTTCCTAGCGGAATACACAGTTTTCATTTTTGTAACACCCCCGGCTTCCGTTGTGTTACCACCGCGGAACAATCAGATTCAAGCAAGTTCGGGGCCTGAAGATTCGGACAACCGCTTCCTTCCTGTCTATTTTCTGCCACGACATTTAGCGGGTTATCATCCCCGCGGGTAACCTTACTAAATCACACGTTGTATAATAAAGAAGTGTACTCAACACCTATCCTTGGGGTACACCACTGAAGATGTGAAAGTAATAAACCCTTCGGCGTGTTATCGTTGCACTCTACCCACGGGGGCCACATATTATTGCGTTATGTAATATCGTACCACCAGGGATCTCTTGTCTGCTGTGGTACTTCAATGTTCGTTGTTTACTTGCATTCCAAAAAAATAATATTTCTTTGCTGTTCCTCCTAGCAGACATAAAATTTAGTCAAACTCATCTGGTCTCTTTCAAACTCTCATTTGCTCACCTTCAAAACCCATGAAACTCATTATCAAGAGAAATGAGAAACACTGAAAGATCGAGACAATCGCATTTTGCCAGCGACCATAATAGAACGCGTCCCCGCATCAAATTGCGAAAATGCCGAAGAGGTGACTTCAAACAATTCCGCTTTCGCTTTCACCGAAACCATCCGGAGACTTTTTGTGCTCACTTTCTAAAATCGATCGCCAACGATGGATACTTCTGCGAAAAAATGACGGCAATCAAAACAACTTCTTGCACTCCTCTCGAATCCTAGAGTAAGCAGCTGAAATAAATGGCCCGAGCGGGACATCACGTGGTGAATGTCTCGACTCGAGTTCCACAGCCGGAAACAACAAAATAAAATTCAATGAGATAAGAATTCTTTGTCATTCTCTCAAAGAATCCCTTCTTTTTTCGCTGAAATAAAAAGTTTTCCTTTTCATTGTAAAGGCTAAGAACGGAAGTGCTTGGGGCATTCACCTTTACAGTTTTCCTAACAGTGAGAATTTAAATTGAATTGCAAACGAAAAGAAATTCCAAATTCTGACGTACATTGAGGATGAGGATAAGGATGAGGATGAGGATGAGGATGAGGATGAGGATGAGGATGAGGATGAGGATGAGGATGAGGATGAGGATGAGGATGAGGATGAGGATGAGGATGAGGATGAGGATAAGGATGAGGATGAGGATGAGGATGAGGATGAGGATGAGGATGAGGATGAGGATGAGGATGAGGATGAGGATGAGGATGAGGATGAGGATGAGGATGAGGATGAGGATGAGGATGAGGATGAGGATGAGGATGAGGATGAGGATGAGGATGAGGATGAGGATGAGGATGAGGATGAGGATGAGGATGAGGATGAGGATGAGGATGAGGATGAGGATGAGGATGAGGATGAGGATGAGGATGAGGATGAGGATGAGGATGAGGATGAGGATGAGGATGAGGATGAGGATGAGGATGAGGATGAGGATGAGGATGAGGATGAGGATGAGGATGAGGATGAGGATGAGGATGAGGATGAGGATGAGGATGAGGATGAGGATGAGGATGAGGATGAGGATGAGGATGAGGATGAGGATGAGGATGAGGATGAGGATGAGGATGAGGATGAGGATGAGGATGAGGATGAGGATGAGGATGAGGATGAGGATGAGGATGAGGATGAGGATGAGGATGAGGATGAGGATGAGGATGAGGATGAGGATGAGGATGAGGATGAGGATGAGGATGAGGATGAGGATGAGGATGAGGATGAGGATGAGGATGAGGATGAGGATGAGGATGAGGATGAGGATGAGGATGAGGATGAGGATGAGGATGAGGATGAGGATGAGGATGAGGATGAGGATGAGGATGAGGATGAGGATGAGGATGAGGATGAGGATGAGGATGAGGATGAGGATGAGGATGAGGATGAGGATGAGGATGAGGATGAGGATGAGGATGAGGATGAGGATGAGGATGAGGATGAGGATGAGGATGAGGATGAGGATGAGGATGAGGATGAGGATGAGGATGAGGATGAGGATGAGGATGAGGATGAGGATGAGGATGAGGATGAGGATGAGGATGAGGATGAGGATGAGGGTGAGGATGAGGATGAGGATGAGGATGAGGATGAGGATGAGGATGAGGATGAGGATGAGGATGAGGATGAGGATGAGGATGAGGATGAGGATGAGGATGAGGATGAGGATGAGGATGTGGATGAAGATGAGGATGAGAATGAGGATTTACATCAAAGTTTTAATTCAAATTAAATTGCCAATGTGTACTTAATGAAGCATAGCCTGTGAAAACGTTCAGCAAAAGCCACTGATTGCAAGTCATCATCAGCACAGACATTAATTGTGGTCAGCTACCGCATTATGTTCGATTGATCCGAATCAATTTTTCCACATTGAGTGGGCTACTTGCAATTAAATATTCCAAGCAATCATTTACAGTACTCTGCATCGACAATTTTCGGGCTTATGTCCTACAGTACTGGTGATTGATTAAAAATACCCCGTCCACTGTGCCGACAATGTGTGTGCTTTGTGACTGTAACAAATTATCCTGTGGCCGTGACCGATATTGACTTAACAAGCCAACCATCATAGCACGGAATAAATGATTTGACGCTTGGCTGTGCTCGGTGCTTGCGGGAGTGTGTGGGATAAGTTTAGTTTGGAAAATTCGAAATGACGTTCGATTTTTGTATAGGACTCAGATTATCGGTGGTGCATGCGTGTTTCTGAAGCATTGTATTATTAGACAATAAGTACGACCTTCTTCCTATGACGTAAGTCCGCCTTTCGTGACAGTGTTGTAAGTGGTTGGGTGTGGGGGAGTTCAATGGAAGTAAATTGGACTCAGAGTATGTTTCTTTCATTTAAATGATTTCTTAACCACCATATGATCTCAAAACATGTATAGATTCTTAAAAAACAGTGAAAACGTTTTTTTATTCTGTCAAGTCGAACAAGCAACTGTGGTCACAGGCCAATTGCAGAGTTTGAATGTGAATTCAATTTTTGTTTTGATTTGTTGGAAGGAAACCAGGAATTCTGGAAATACTTTGTCAAACGTGTGGCATGAAAAGCTACATGAAATACCGTTTAAATTGTGTGCAGTTTGGAAAATTCCACCATTTTAGTGTTTGACTTAGGTACACTATCTCTTACTCTGGTTTTTTGTTTTTTTCTTTTTCTTAAATGAAATAAGCGAGGGTGCTCACATTGTCGACTTATTCTACACTTTAGTCTGCAGAGAAAGATTTGAGACAGTAATTACTCAGAAGCCGTGTGCACTTCCAGCAGACTGATGTAATAGATTAAAGACTGAACGACCGTAGGCTTAAGAGAACTTATAAAAAAGGAAAGTTTCCAGTTCCTATAATTTTCTGACAGGTTTCACATTTTGACTAAAATCGACAACATAAATGTCAGCTTCTTTCTACTCTTCCTTTTTGTTAACAACCAACGAGAACGTATTGCCAATCGAAATCCCTGAAGCAATTTTAACTCCTTTATTTCTTTAAAAACTTCATGCCACAACAATGTATTTTAGTTCACAAAATGTCCCTATGGCTGGTATGAATTCAAAATCCGACACATGCCATACCATGGTCGATTATTATAAAATACATTCCCTCGACACCAAACGTCCAGCTTCAAAATGGTTGAACGCTACTCTGAACTATGGCCGGGTCGAAAGCATCAGTGTATGAAAAATAAATCCAGTTGCCGGCAGTTGCAGCAGGAGTTCATCGATTTGGAAGATTGAAATCGCGCAAAAAATACCCCATCGGATATTTATTTAAATTTCAGGCGCATCCTCTCTGTTTCCTGCTGTGCAGACATTAATTTGACCTTCATCTCCATGCTTCATGGGTCCACGGTCAAACTGAAAATGGCTTTATCCTGATTCGAATCCGGGAGGTTGAAAAGTGGACAGAATGCAATCGGATTGTGAGTTCTAGGAATTTACACGCGTCCCAGTTTTTTTTTTTAGCAAATCGAAATGCGGTTGCAACGTAAATGGAACTTTTTAAAGTAAATAAACAGACAAGTAGTAAATTTTCTTTAGAGTCCGCTTTAGAAATTAACATTCTGACGTTAGACACAAGCGGATGCCGAGTATGCTACCGTGGTCACATCGCCATCGCCATCGCCATCGCCATCGCCATCGCCATCGCCATCGCCATCGCCATCGCCATCGCCATCGCCATCGCCATCGCCATCGCCATCGCCATCGCCATCGCCATCGCCATCGCCATCGCCATCGCCATCGCCATCGCCATCGCCATCGCCATCGCCATCGCCATCGCCATCGCCATCGCCATCGCCATCGCCATCGCCATCGCCATCGCCATCGCCATCGCCATCGCCATCGCCATCGCCATCGCCATCGCCATCGCCATCGCCATCGCCATCGCCATCGCCATCGCCATCGCCATCGCCATCGCCATCGCCATCGCCATCGCCATCGCCATCGCCATCGCCATCGCCATCGCCATCGCCATCGCCATCGCCATCGCCATCGCCATCGCCATCGCCATCGCCATCGCCATCGCCATCGCCATCGCCATCGCCATCGCCATCGCCATCGCCATCGCCATCGCCATCGCCATCGCCATCGCCATCGCCATCGCCATCGCCATCGCCATCGCCATCGCCATCGCCATCGCCATCGCCATCGCCATCGCCATCGCCATCGCCATCGCCATCGCCATCGCCATCGCCATCGCCATCGCCATCGCCATCGCCATCGCCATCGCCATCGCCATCGCCATCGCCATCGCCATCGCCATCGCCATCGCCATCGCCAGAAATATTTCCGGTCTTAGAACTTAATCAACTGTCCTTGAAAAGTGCTTTTAACTCTAGACCCAGAAATGTGTTTAAAATGCTCTTCTGTATCGATTTTCGCGATTTTGAGCCTAAAACTCCTCAAAATGATGACAAAACCACATGTTCTTCTCTTACAATTTCAAATTCATTTAATTGAGTCCCGAATTCAGGAACACCTCCTTCTAGACTCTGCATTATAGATCAAGAACACTTTCCTTTTGACCACAAACCGATGGCACCCACAAATGAAGAACTTGCATCACAATCAAACGAAATCCCCATCTTCCACTTCCAAGCAAATCTAATTCCCTGATCCGATTCCAAAGCTCCGCACCATTTAACCGCGCCCCATTTGCACCGATCCATCCGTACCTAACGCCACCGCTGACTGCGCATGAGGTGAGATAATGATTCGTCTCAAGAGCGACGCATTACTTCACTGACACAAATGTGAACTGTAACCTGACACCACACATCGAATTCCATGGCATGCCAAATGCCAGCACAAGGCACCACTGTCTGGGCCTGGGCAACCCAATCCGTTGCGTAATGAACTGCACTCGAAGACGCACTACAATGCATTCTTAGCATGGTCTCAATGCGCACACGAGGAGAACCTCTTACTCAAACAGAACGAGACCATGTGAATGTCATCCAGCTTACGCACACACACTCACGCCCAACATCGGGGTTGGGCCCGCTGTGCACTCCGCGCACAACCCCCATGCACGGGTGACCATCAAAGAAACTGAAAGTACAATCCAAGAAGTGGGGTTCCATCATATAAAACGCCAGACTAACGACAGAAACAGCATCACAGTGCTATCAGCTTCCAGTGCAGAGTGAAGTGTCACAAAGGCAAAGCGAAACAGACAACATCCAGTCACAAGTGTCCAAGTGCGTTATTGTTCGGTATAAGTCTGTGTTAATATCTCCATCCATCAGGGACTCCTTTAAGCGGATACACAAAACAAGGATTACGCAAGATGTCAAGGGTATGTGCAAGAACACTTCTCACACAGCATATTGATACGGGCTTACCTCGAACAACACTTAGCTCCACGACCAGTCGCCCTCCATCTGCAAGAACAAGACAATCAAGTGCCCAACGCTTATCCTAAGCAACAAATCCTCTCCTTCCACTCTCTGTGTGCGGAATGTAATTTGTAAAAGTTCGTAAGGTCCCCACTCACGACATACGCAAAGTATCCCTACCTGCCCTGAATGACGAATGGAAATTCCTTTTATCAGATTAATTGATCCCGATGTGCTCTTTGGAGCAAAGCAGATTCCTGCCGAATGCTCGAAGAAACTTCTGACCGACATCCACCAACATCAAAAGTCCCTTCCTCCGTGGTTGAGCTTTCATACGGAATTGCTGGAAAAGTTGGAAACGTCAACATAACAAACTACCAGATGAAGTTTTGAGGCTTCCACACCGAACATTGAACACTGAGCACTGAATAATGAGTTCATTAAGTTCAATCAAATCTGTTGAAGGAATCGTACCGGCAGGAGATGAAAACGAAAAGATTACCTTACGATATCGTTCTTTGGGTTTTTGGTATCAAAGCAAAAGTTTGATTTGGTTGAGTGGTAAGAAACTGCTGGTGTGCTGTGTTCTTTGTCTGTCAGCAGATTATGACACAGAAGGAAGCTTCGATAAGAGTTGAGTGGAAGTCAGATTTTCACAGCTTATTCGATTTAGAGTGATTTTTCACAATCCATTTTGACTCAAATCGATTGGGGCAGCGAATGGTAGAAAATAACACATTCAGGCCGTATCGTAGTCCATCCTTTGCCGAAAAGCAAACGAACCACATGCAGTTTTCAATATTTAAGCCGACATTCTTTCACAGGACATCCGACACCTGTTACAGACAAAGGATCGCATTAAAAACCCAAGAATCTCTCAACCAACCGCAAATTCCCCTCAAATCACATTCCCAATGAGTATGGAGAGCCGCACATGTGCATCTCACGTATCACATTCCATCACGCAATCTTTTCTCAAATATTTGAGGAAAAATGTGAAAACCTACGCTTATATTTTATTCATTTTCGTCAACTCACAACTGACACACACAAGTTTTCAAACCACCCCTCCACGAAAAGGTTGAATATTTTATAAGACCGCATGCAGATGACTTCTGCCTGCTTCAACGTTGCCTTTTATGTTCGAATCAATACACCCCTTGGCAGACTATTCACCTCAGTCACATCTGTTGCGAAGCAGTAAAATATTTATTAAACAATCAAACTCTGTCAGTTTCTCATATCCAAGAAGTCTTGTCTGTGGTCACAGATGCCCAGTGGAGGGATACCCAAAGTGAAACATAAAAAGCGCACTTAACCGGTCCCTTTATGGGTCAATGATTGGCTCTGATTACTTTATAAGGGTTGCGAAATGAATATTCAACGACTTGTTTGGTCCCCTTGCAGACACATTCATTGTTGCTGGTCATCGCGTCTGTTGCTTGTGTTAACGCCCTCTCGCTGCATTCGTTGAATCTGAATCAAGCGACAGCGCAGTTGGTGCAGCAGCAGCTACGCGGGGTGCAGGAAAATCCAATTGGCGCCACAATCACATCTTCAGAGGATTACGACAACCATCCGCAGTATAGCTTCTCGTATGACGTAAAGGACGCTGTGACTGGAGATGACAAGCAGCAGGAAGAGAAACGAGATGGCGACGTCGTCCAAGGCCAGGTAAGACCAACGACAGCTCACTGCAAAGCGTCGCTTACCCCCTTTCAACTTCTTAGTACTCCCTTGTCGAACCCGACGGCACCCGGCGAGTGGTGGACTACACTGCCGACTCAATCAATGGATTCAATGCCGTCGTCTCCAAACAAGTTCCCGATGAGGTGACCCTCTCACCCATTCAAGTTGTCCAGGCTCAGGCACAAGCTCAAGTGGCCGCAGCTCAAGCCCAAGCCCAGGCCCAAGCCGATGCACAAGCAAATGCCGCCATTGCACAAGTCCAAGCCGAGGCCCAGGCACAAGCTCAAGCTGTAGTTGTCCAGGCACAAGCTGCCGCACAGGCTGCCGCACAAGCAGCTGCACAAGCCCAAGCGCAAGCTGCTGTTCAGGCAGAGGCCGAGGCTCGCGCTCAAGCGCAACAAATCATCGAACAATTCCAACAGCAGATGCAACAGGAACTTCAACAACAACGCCTCCAAATCCAGCAACAACAACAGCAGCAACCGCAGTCGATCCAGACATCCACTCTCCAGAGCCAAGACCGCATCTCCAACAACCAAGCTCTGCTTCTGTCACAAACCCTCCCAAGCCAGATCCTAGGACAGACAGTGCACTCGAGTGTCGTTGCCCACCCACCAACACTTGTTACCCGAACGCCAACTACCAACGTCTTCGCCAAGACATCCGATGTCGCCGCCCTAGACAAAGAAAACCGCCGCACCATCATCATAGAACGCATCCCTCAGCCACAGACCATCATCAGCCAGCCCGCCAGAGCCACAATTCAAACCCAACTTATCCAGTCTTCACCCGTTGTCATCACAAGACTTAGCAACGGCATCGGAACCCGCGCTGGACAGATCTTGTCCCTCGACACCGGCAAGAGCATCAGCTCGACCTTCACCACCAGCCTCGGCAGCATCAGCGACAGCAGGACCGCCAACGCCCTTACAAATAGAAATGGAAACGGAAATACAAACGGAAACCGAAACGGAAACGGAAATGGAAACGGAAACCGCAGCTCAGAGCTTCTCGGCGAAGACCAAAGTAGCATCGAGTCCAGCTTAAGCGCTGAAAATGGAAATGGAAATGGAAATGGAAATTCCAACGGCCAACGCCTAAACGGTAACAAGAACGGCAATGGAAAACTCAACAGTAACGGAAACGGAATTTCATCCTTAAACATGAACGGAAATGGACGCAACGGAATGTCTTCCAACGGCCAGTTGTCCATGCAAAACGGAAGAACTTCACACTAAAACACCCTGCTCACAAGGCAGATCAGGCACGAGAACATGGCGGCATTTTATCTCCCGGAATATTTCCAGTTGACACAACCGATTCGCTGTTATTTATACGAACTTATTTATTTTACATTTTCTTTCTCACTCTATTTGTTTAACAATTAATCAATGTTGCTAGAATGTAAACACACAGACACACACGAAACACACTGAGCACACAAATATGGAACGAAATAAGCGAACTTTGACGGGCGTTCACGTCAAGTCGAAACCAGCAACAAGCACTGCGACCAACACGTTAACGCCAGATGTTAGGGAATGCCGTCGAAAGACAGCTCGCACCCAAAGCACCGACACTGTGTTATCTCTATCATGTACTAACGATTTAAGACTTAAGACAAGGATGCAAGCTGCAAATTGATCCTGTATACTCGAGTGTGTTCAAGTACTAATATTTTGTTTTTCATTTTGTATTTTTTTTTCGTTTGTTTTTTTTTTTTTTTTTTGTTTTATGACATAATTAACCGTTAGTTGTAGTTTTCATACATAAAAAGCATTGTATTCACCGCATTAATCAACAAATTAAATAAAAGAAAGTCTTAACAGAAACATCGCGTGTTTAAAGTGTGAAAACAGACACATTCCTGTGGAGTTAATACTTCGTGTGGAGACCATTCTTTGAAATTTCAATGCAAACGACAAATAGGTTCCGTTCCAAATACATAAAGAAGGACTGCTGTTTCAATTAATAAAGCAGAGCATATTGCAGTCAATGACGGACACAAAATAAAGGTTGCTGCATATAGAAGTATTGAAGTTGATTTGGCAGCACTATTTTAACTGCTAGTCATTCTATCAGTTTTCAAATAATTTGACTTTAGTTTGCTTTGATCTTGTAAAAATCGATGTCATGGTTAAGTCGGTGAATGGGCTCAAAACAAGATTGTCCTCGCATGGTTGGTTCATACCATGCAATTTTTCCGAAATTTTGGGCATGAAGCATGTGGCAGCGAAGTTCAAAATTTACAGAATTTCGACCAAACAAATGTCGCATGAGAATCGATTCACAAGAAAGGAGACCTCTTTGATTGTGCCAATTACATATGGATTAATTTTCTCGACATCGCATGCAAGATCTTTTCTGCCGTATTGTGTGGGCGTCTGAACCCGTTTGTCCATAACCTGATAGGCCCCTATTGTTGTGGTTTCAGACCAGGGAAGTCCACGATCGACCAGATCTTCATTTCACGGCAGATTCTGGGAAAGACTCAAGAAGTGCAAGTCGACACTCATAACCTATTCGTCAATCTTAAGGCCGCATATGACAGTGTGCATAGAAGCGACCTATACAGTGCCATGTCTAGTTTTGGCATTCCTATCAAACTCGTCAGATTGTAGAGGTTGACAATTGAGAACTCTCAAGCTCAAGTTCAAGGTCGGTAACGAACTCACCGAGACCTTCAATGTCAAAAAAGGTTTTAGATAAGGCGACGCACTCTCATGTGACTTCCTTAACATCATCCTCGTAAAGATGGTGCCTAACTCATAAGTCAACGCCAGAGGCACTTTCTTCCAGAAGTCAGTTCTATTGCTACCTTACGCTGATGACATTGACGTGATTGGACGAGCACAGCGGGCCGTCAATGAGGCGTATGCTAGCATTGAAGCGGATATGGCTAAATTAGATCTGGTGGTTAATGAGGGCAAAACTGTCATCAACGAAGGACACACAACATCGACGCCCGGGACAGAGCGTCACACTAGGCAGCAGAAACTTCGAGGTAGTCAAGGACTTCGCCTACCTCGGCTCCGCGGTAAACAGGGACAACAACATCAGTACCGAAATCAAACGCAGAATCACTCTTGCCAATCGCTGTTTCTTTGGGTTGAAGAGGCAATTGAGTAAGAAACCCCAATCTCGCTTTATATAAAAGGTTGATCATCCCAGCCTTACGCTAAGACGCGAAAACCTGGAAGTTATTTAAAGTGGATGAGAGAAAAGTTTGCGTTGCTCCATATGTACCTGCATTGGACGACATTCTCTACCTTATGCCCATAGATCTGTCTGCCCAACAGACAGCGGCTAGAACAGCCATAAGACTGATCTCCTCATCACAATGGAACGTGTCCCACGGACACTCAAAAATCCTTCAAAGAGTAAACTTTGAACACCAAAACCTTGACTATGCGGCGCCGAAGGTCTTTTTGACACAGAATTTCCTCACTATGATCCCTGAACGAGACGTGTGGTCCTTAGATGAGATGGTTGAGCAGTTCAATATATGCCTGTGCTGGGTGTCTTAGAGACATTTCGGACAACTGTCAATCAGACGAATTGGCCAGGCTTGCCACAAAGCAACCACTACCTTAGGAACATGAACACCTCGGTATCCCTCTCGCCACATGCAAGTCAGAACTTAACACTTAAAAGCTTCTCAAACTTTGCCGTTCGGAGTCGGCAAAAAACTGTAGGTCTCTTCTACTCATGAGAGAACAGTAGCGCGCACAACACCAGCAGTTGATGAGCAAGCTAGGCCCTGGCCCCCCTGTGAAGTGTCGCGCCAACAATTATTATTATTGTTGATGGCATCTAAAGGAGCAGATTAAACGACGAACTCTATGGGATGTACAGCGACATGCGCCTGGTGAAGCGTCTTCGGGTACAACGCTTAAGATGGTTAGGCGATGTAGAGCGTATGGGCACCACTGCTCCGGCCGGAAAAGTTTTGGATTCTGATCCATTGAGACAGCGCAACAGAGGGCGGCCTAGACTAAGGTGGCGCACACAAGTGGAGAAGGACCTCAAACAACTTGAAGTACACAACTGGAGGCAGCTGGCCAAAGATTGTGCTGGTTGGAGAGGCATGTTGGTTAAGGCCCAGGTCCACTCTGGACTGTAGCACCACAAGAAGAAGAAAAAGAGCATCGATCAGAAATTGTTGGATGACGTCAACGGCAATCCTGATTTGCATGGGTATATGGTTATGACATCGAAATTAAAATCCATTCCTTCCAGCGGAAGAGACCAGGGCTAAAATCACCTAGCATTCATACTTCCGTAAGCTGAGAACAGATGAAAATATTTTGTAATTACTGATTACATTTGTTTTCTTACTTTTCCTGCAAATTTTCATTAATTGTATGCGAGAGCAATGCAGAACGATAGTGAAATAGTCATCGTCAAAAACCGGTCGTCAGGACGATGGCGATAGGCAGTGAAGCAACCAAAGTGATATCGTTTCTTCGATATAATTAATTTTTGGTTACGCGATGCAACATTCTCTTTTCAACGATATCTTCGGACGATAGTCGTCATCCGTGATTAGACCCCAGGAAAGCTGAGACCGAAATCGTTGAACACGCAAAATACATTTAACTTTTATGCCTCTCACAAACAAAATAATTATGATATATCGCTAAATTGTAAACATGTCTTCGAGAAGAGTGTACCGACATAACAAAAGTTCGATAATCGAATAACTGTAGCCTTCGACATTTGGAAACAAAAACGAAATGTTTGTGCTATGTGGGTTGTTGAAAACGGAAAGCACATCTACATTACACGCCAATGATAACCGCTTGAGAGCCCTAATTACTGACTTCTTCGTTCATAAATAGAACAAACACAATTTGCAACAGCTGAGGCTTCAACAAGGCGCCGCAACATACCGCACAGCTCGCGTGAAACTTGACTTGAGAGAAAGGTTTAATAAAAGCATCACGAGCCCCTGAATGGGCCACCAACGTCGTTCCATTTAACGCTACCTTAAGTGAAGTCACTTGCCTACGTCGATAAGCCCAAAACTATTGATCATTTGGAGGACAACGTTCACTGCCTTTTTGCTGATATGCGAGCACCAACGTTAAAAACAGTCGACGAAAATTGGATACAGTGTAGATTAAATCCGTCTAACCGCAGAGGTCTAATTCTAAAATCAGAGTTTTAATACCAGAAAATTTTCTTTGAAAAAACGTACATTTGACAATTTAAAGGAGCCATTTGAATGTTATCCAAAACTAAACTTTTAAGAAAACGCCATTTACTTGAAAGGAAGCACCTACTCACTAAAGTGGGAATAAGTTATAAAGGGTGATTTTTTAAAAGCTATAAGAAAGTTAAGAAATAAAAACACAATAAAGTTCAGAAAAATGCATGAAATCTTTATTTGAATCCATAGTACGGTCCATATAATTTAATATTTGAAGATTATTTCATGCAAATGTTGACTTTGACTGCGGCGAAAACGGTCCATTCGCTTAGTTCAATTTTGGCATACTCTTTCCAACATTTCGGCCGGTATCTCACGAATTAATGCTTCAATGTTGTCTTCCAATGCGTCAATTGAAGCAGGCTTGTCATGAACTTTAATATAGCCTCATAAAAAATTATCTTAAGACGTTAAATCCCACGATCTAAGCGGCCAATTTACCGGTCCCGAACGTGACATAAAATTTTTACCGAACTCGCCTCTCAATAAGTCCATTGTTGCACGTGCTGTGTGGCATGTGGCACCGTCATGTTGAAACCACATATCATGCAAGTTAAGCTCTTGCATTTTGGGCAAAAAATCATCACCACCGTGGATATCATCTCACGGTAGCGCTCCCCATTCACAGTTACGTTACGATTCGCATCATCTTTGAAGATGTACGGTCAAATGATGCCACCTTCTGGCTGATATTCACTCCAAAATCGATAATTCTGCTTATCTACGTACCCATTGAGTCAAAAATGAGCTTCATTTTTGATCATAAAATGGAAGATGCACGCATTTGATAATGAAATTCAATAATTTGCAAGCGTTGTTCGTTTGTTAAACGATACATTGTAAAATTGTAGACCAAACTGATGTTTGACTGATGTTTGAAGATGTTTGACAATGAAGCAAAACACGAAGCGTGCGTCACCTGTTTAAACCAGTGTTGCCAAAAAGATAATAGCTAAAAAATTACCCTTTAGTTCAGGAAATGTGCAATTTTTTTTTTTTGTGAATAATATTGGCAGTTAATATTTGAGCTTTATGCAAAACTTTCGTCAATCGAAAAATATGACTCTGTGACTGAAGTGACGTTTTGAGTAACATTCCGGATGTAAGAAGTTCAAGATCCGACTGAAAAACTTTTCTTTTAACTACAACGAAGATTGCTTTTTATATTTCGGAATTGGAACACTCTACTCTTGCAATCTGGAAACTGCCAGCTCTATTGTAAAGTTTGACATTTTTGAGGTTATACGTACTCAGAACGTTTTCACATACGACCGCTTTTTGTGTTATTTACAGTAATTTAGAAGATTCATCTCGCCCAAAAAATGGAATCATGAACATTTTCGTGTGATTATTTTTTACAACATTTGACGTGGATTAACTCAACAACAGTGCATCGATGAACTTAATTCAATTTTTGGCGATGAAGCTCCATCAAGGACCAGTGTTTATCGATGGTATGGTGAATTCAACCGAGGTCGTAGTTTACTCCAAGACGAATTTCGTGAAGGTCGTCAAAAATCAGTTGTTATTTCGGAAATCATTGATGCTGTGCGCCAACTAATGTTGCAAGATCGTCATGTGACCTATCGTGAGATTGAGACAAACTTTGGCATTATGGGACTATCATACATTCAATATTGCACGCACATTTGACCGTCAAAAAAAATTGTTTGCGTTGAATCCCACACAATGCGTCAATCGCTCAAAAAAAGGCTCGTGTCGATTGGTCGAATGAAATGCTCCAAAAATACGATCGCGGTGCTTCGAAACAAGTCTATGACATCGTGACACGTAATGAATCGTAGATTCATGCGTATGAGCCCGAAAGTAAACAGCAGTCGACTGTATAGGTGTTTCAAATTGAGCCAAATCCAACAAAAGTTGCTCGCGCACGAAGCTCTTCGCCTTGTTTTTGGAAAAACTGGACATGTCCAAACCGAATCACTAGAACAACGCAGAATAGTCAATTCTGAGTGGTACACAACCATTTGTTTGCCAGTTGTCTTCCAAGAAATCAACAAAATCAACCGCCGAAGACGGATCACTCTTCACCACCACAATGCAAGCTCTCACACATCGGCTCAAACAACTGCATTTTCGAGAACTCGAAAGATCGATTTGATGAGTCATCCGGCGTATAGTCCTGACTTGGCACCGAATGAATTTCCTTTATTCCCGTACGTACAAAATAAAAAGTTTTTTGACACCTGAAGAAGCGGTTGATGCGTTCCGAATGCATGTTTTTGAAATACCTTAATCAGAATGGCAAAAGTGCTTCGACAATTGGTTCGAATTCGACAAAGTGCAAAGATCTTAATGAGAAATAGTTTGAAAAACATTAAAGCTATTTTCGATGATTAATATTTGTTTTTGTTCTCTAATCCGGAAATATAAACGGCAACCCACGTAGTTGACAACATTCAACGAGAGCTAATTGGCCATGAAAAGGCATTTCAAATTCTACAAACATGTTCTTCTGTATGAGTCGACGGCGCGGATATTGGAAAAATTAATCCAAACCAAGTGCATACGTAAATATCGTATTTTAAGCCGCCATATATGCGTATTATAAAAAATGTACTCAAAAACAGCTCTGTTTCAGTTATAACTCACCATTAAAAACAAAAATATGGAGGGCTTCTCTGAAAAACCGATTCATGACTGACTTTTCCATTCCTCGCTTGATGTTGTATGCACTTTTATTTTAAAATTTGAACATATTTGTTGGTTGACGCCACAACCTATACTAGAAAAAAACAAAGGCTTAACGAGCAACTACTAATGTTGTGCATGTAAAATGCATTTCCTTAAATGACGAAATATGATAATTTAAGACGCATATCACTTGCCGATCGCTATGCACATGTTTAACTTCGATCTAAGGAAATATACATCGGCTGAGGGAACTGGAGGTTTCGACAAACGAGGCAGTGCCCCATACCACTGATGACAGCTCTCGTCCTCCAGATAGCCGGTTTTTAATGAAATTCTTATTTCCCGGAAACCGTTTTGAGGACTGTCAATTTCCCCGAAAAAGGAATCCAGTGAACAAATGCCTGATGGTTTGACGTGGAATGCGGGACACTCGACATATGACGCAAATGTCCGTAGAGCAACACTTGTTTCAGAACATACAAACCAAAGTTCAATAGAAGCTATTTTTCCTGTCGTTTCTGAACTTATCATTCAATGCTTCAGGCAGAAACCTGTCACCACGAAATGAGGGACAACTCGTATTGAAGTCGTAGTCCATACTGAGAATTTGAATTGAGAATTCTGCAAACGACCATGAGAATGTAAATACCATACTTCTTTGTGGCAATAAACTTTACTCCACACAGGAAACGAAGATAGAAGAGAATCCCGTTCCCGTTCCCGCCCTCAGAGGACGAGACTAGATTCGGAGTAAGGTGCTTGAGCTACCTGCGTGCTCTTTAAGTCAGCTGGAGGGGAGTTGATAGGATGCATGCATTAAACCACCTGTCTACTTATTATAAACCCTTCGCATCGCATTCATCGCTTACACAAAGCGCCAGAAACCAGGAAAAAAGTTCACCATAAATCAAATTTCATCAGTAGTGAGAATAACTCTTGCTAATCTCTGCCTCGTTGGGTCCACGAGGGGATTAGGACATAGACCACTCCCTCGAAGTACTCGACTTATATTATACATCACCTTGATCATACTTTTCCGAGAGGAGTTATATCCACCGACCCCACAACGCACGCGAGATGAAAATGGCTCAAAAAACATTGCGTTCGAAATTTAAACTGGTTTAAGTTCGTGCCATCTGGCGAAACTTCTTGGTTAAGCCCATGGAACTTTAATTAAAAACAAAGAAAAAAGAGGAAGAAGAAAGCTACCTTTGTTCATTTTGGGCATACAAGAGTGATCGACAAATCTTCACAACGCAGATATTTTCTTCTACGAGCCTACTAGATAATCTGTTTTTATATTAAATTGATGAATCCATAAAGACAACGCGACATAATTTGTGGAGACGAACAGAAAATGTGGTTATGACAGCTGGAAAACAATACGACAGAAAGAACCCAATATTAAAATGTTGATTGCCGTTTTATAAGCCTTCGAAAAATTCAACACGACCTCTTCACTGCAATTTATAAACTTTTAATCAGTCGCTCTATGGGACGTCGGCTTTTTGTTAATGGAATGTGCCCACTTCATGCGCCTGCAACTCATCAGCACGAAAATCTCTCTTGTCTAAAAATCAATTGCAAACCACTCACGGAAACATAAAAGCCAACTAAATGTTCACCTCCATCTGGTATCCGCAACATCATACCAACGTTCACGAAACGCCTTCACTCTGCACGGTCTATTTAAAAAAAAAATAGCCTGCAAAACTTTGACGAGTACATGCCGGCAAAAGTTTGACCACGGCCTCCCCGGCTCACAATGCCTTCTAACTTCGAAAGCAAATCTGCACGAAACTGCTTGATGTTCCCTTCAACTCTGCCGACTGCCAGGCGAACCGTCGGCTCCGGTCAAAGTGGTGAGGCCCAGTTCGTTCACAATGCAGCGAATAAATAAAAGCATTCCAGGTCAGAGTGAACTGAGTGTGTTTCCAATTCATCCCCACAACGGCCTCATAACCCAGGGTTTTTAATTATCACTTAAATCTCCATTTTCAGCCTCACGAGTTTATCCTCTCCAGCGCAGCTCCTGACGGCAGCCGACTATCGGTAAAAGAGTGAGACAATATCTTCCTTATCGATTTATCTTATCCGGATCGACCGAGGACGCATCAGGCACGATGAACTGCGGTTGACAATGTCCCTTCTGCACGGCCCGTCGACGAAGAGGTGTCCGGATACAATTATGCTTTCGTTTCACGCTTCATTTGATTGTTAGCCGGCAATATAGCTGGAAGCAGGATATTGTATTAAACGACTTGATAGATTTTTCATGTTGAAGGTTTTGCGAGATGGGATTTGTAGGGATTATCCGGACGTGGTGTGTGCAGCGTTGATAAATCTGTGCGGTGGACTCTGTGGGCGTTTATCATTAATTGGGTGCATGTGCTGAATTAATTTGTGGTTAAATTGTGCTTGTCGTGTGCAGGGCCGGAAGAAGGCTCGATGTTAAGGTCCATTAAGGGAATGTCCTTCGAAATGCACTACGTATGCATGTGCCTTCATTTTGGGAGATGTAGGGCGACTTTCAAATTAATTCTGCCGAAGTTGGAGATCGATACGGTTCGTATGCCAACCTGGGGCCAAATTAAAATGCTACAATGCTACGTCAGAAGGGTAGGAAATCGCTTAGCTCACGATGTGGCAATATTGATGAGTGCCTGTGTGTGATTGACAAAGGATAAGTGGGAACGTAGTTCATTTCACATTTGCCTTGACTTCTAATTTAAAACTCTGACAGTTGATATTTTAAAACTTGAACAGAACTTGAACAAAAATTAGATTCCCATGTTCAAAAGGCTAATCAAACCTCTCGCCGCCTTTCATTTCACATTTGCCTTGACTTCTAATTCAAAACTCTGACAGTTGATATTTTAAAACTTGAACAGAACTTGAACAAAAATTAGATCTCCATGTTCAGAAGACTAATCAAACCTCTAGCCGCCTTTAAGCCCTGTTTCTGCGTAAGATCTTGCAGTTGTCTGCACAAATGCTTCCCAGGAGTTCCGCATCCCCCTAAAGATCCACCCATGAACTATAACCCAACCGAGTTGAATACGGACTGCTTCTCTGCTCCGGAAAATGTTCAGCTGCTGGTATTTCGACCCCTGCAGAAGGGCGAAGTGCTTGGTCCAAAGGCAAGCAAGCATAAGGAATACAAGAATCCCGAGTACTACGCCTATCACCGGTATTCGTTTATTGACCTTCAGAAGAATGCACTGCGAATTAAAATGGAAAACTGTCTGAGGGAAATGTGCCCAAATTTGGTGAAAGAAATTGAGAGCAGGGAGGAACTGGGCGAACAGGATGGAGACTGCAAGGACTCCAATGGTGAGAATGAATAGAAATCTGCAAAGTAATGAGAAATCGTCTGTAATTCAAATTTATCATAAACACGTACATCTTGCCATGATGTCAAGTTTTGCATTAGTCGCGGAGTCAACTGAATTATATGCATGACGAGGTCTAATAAAATAATCCATTATTTTTGAAGTCATCATTATTTGTGTCTGGTCACGGCTTATTCGGGTGAGACGAAACTTCTTTTCTAGGCCAGAGTCGGTGGCTTCTAAATTGTTTCTTCCTCTGGGCGGTCTGAAAATTAATATGTAGCTTGCCTTCTATATTTCTTGATTGGGCAACCCTAGTGTTCTAATCTGGCAATTGACAGATTTATCGTAAAGTTCGACATTTGTGAGGTTATACGTACTCAGAACGTTTTGACATACGAGCACTCTTTTACAGTAATTTAAAAGATTCATTTCGCTCAAAAAATGGAATAAAATAGTGAAAATTTTCGTGCGATTATTTTTTACAACTCTCGACGTGGATTAACTCAACAACAGTGCATCGATGAACTTAATTAAATTTTTGGCGATGAAACTCCATCAAAGACTAGAGTTTATTGATGGCATGGTGAATTGAACCGAGGTCGTAGTTCACTCCAAGACGAATTTCGTGAAGGTCGTCCAAAATCAGGTGTTGTTCCTGAAACCATTGACGCTATGCACCAACTGATATTGCAAGATCGTCATCTATCGTGAGATTGAGACAACCTTAGGCATTACTGGGTCAGCATACATTCAATATTGCATGAACATTTGACCGTCAAAAAAAAATTGTTTGCATTGAATGCCACACAATTCGTCAATCGCTCAAAAAAAGGCTCGTGTCGATTTGTCGAAAGAAATGATCCAAAACTACGATCGCGGTGCTTCGAAGCACGTCTATGACTGACTGACTGGTGGTCGTGGATTTAGGTGTATGAATCCAAAACAGCAGTCAACTGTATAGGTGTTTTAAATTGAGCCAAGTCCAAAAAAAATGCTCGCGCACGATGCACTTCCAAGCAAATGGTCGCCTGTTTTCGCCGTAAAACTACACATGTTCGTACCGTACAACTAGATCACCGCAGAACAGTTAATTCTAAGTGGCACACAACCATTTGTTTGCCGGTTGTCTTGCAAAAAATCAGGAAAATATCCGCCGAAGACGAATCACTCTTCACCACGATAATGCGAGGTCTAACACATGGGCCCAATCAACTGCATTTTTGAGCACTCAAAACATCGATTCGATGAGTCATCAGCGGTATAGTCCTGACTTGGCATCGAATGACTTCTTTTTATTCCCGTACGTAAAAGTAAAATGAGAGGTCAACGTTTTTCGACACCTGAAGAAGCGGTTGATGCGTTAAGAATGCATTTTTTGGAGATACCTCAATCAGAGTGGCAAACGTGTTTTCGACAATTGTTCAAACGCATGTAAAAGTGTATAGATCTTAATGGGGAATATTTTTAGAAACAGTAAAGCTATTTTCGTTGATTAATATTTGTTTTTGTTCTCTGATCCCGAAATATAAAAGGCCACCCTCGTAAAACACGAGAGTTGGGGCTGGACAGGTCCTTGTGGATGATTTCCTGCGTATTCCATTCTGGCTGGCAGTCAAACTTGAATTCGATCACAATTCTTTTCGCTTGATGCTGTCTTGAGTGATACATTTTCATTCAAAACTAGTGTTTGAATTGCGTAAAAAAAAAGTTGATAGATTTTAAGAGGGTTTCGTGGCGATCCACAGACGAAAACCTTGTCAGTTTTATTTTTCTGTAATAGCTTGGACATATTTCAATTGTTTTAAACAGTCTTCCGTGCAATTTTCAGTTTCTATGAAATCGAGATAGTGCTAAAATGACGGTTGACATTTTAAAAGATTTTCATAACTCTGTCAACAAATTTGACAATCATCCCTCCGAAACGTCATGAAACGAAAAACCGTGAAATGTACCCTGTTTGTTCTCTGAAAGCGTTAAGTTTGACACGTAAGCAAATGAAACTAAATTAATTGAATGCAACAAAACTTTCATCTTTATAGCTTTATCGATTGTAAAGTAATTAAAACAAAGCTAAATCTGACACAGATAACAAAAGCAATTTATTGAGCGAATAATTTTCATAATTTTATATATATTCTACCAAACCGGCAATCTTTTAAGATAGTTAGGGATTTCCTATAAGTCTTAGACATGTATGTTGTCTTATAGTCAAGTAGGTTAATTTAATAATAATAATTAATAATTGAATGGCGCGACAGTTCACAAGGAAAGCAGGGCCTAGCTTGTTCATCAACTACTCGTGTTGTGCGCGCTACTGTTCTCTCACGAGTAGAAGGGACCTACAGTTTTTTGCCAACTCCGAACGGCAAAGTTTGAGAAGCTTTTTCTCAGACAGTAATTACTCTTTGAGTGTTGTCAGGAACTCGAAAAGATGGTGTTGTGAAAAATTCTATGTGTTCAGCCGGGAATCAAACCTGTTCCCGGCGTGTAAGCGTTATTAATCAGTGCTGCTGGCTGTCTGACTATGCGTAACCAACATGGTGAACGTAACCAACACAGTTCAAAAGCCAGTCCAGCTATCTCCTGAAAAAAGCTTGAAGCTTAAAGGATTAAGGATATAGATCATATATCACCAAATTACGAAAATTGGAGATACATTAAAAGTGTTCAAACCATTATTGGGGAATATAATATTATAATTCACATTACAAGTGTAACATTACAAGTGAGGGCAGCATTTGTCTTGGGTTTATTTTAAAACCCATGTGTGTGCTGTTTCTTTGGGCTCAAGAGGCAATTGAGTAATAAAGCCCTCTCTCGAAGGACTAAACTAGCTTTATATAACAGCTTGATCATCCCCGTCCTACTATATGGCGCAGAATCTTGGACGCTAGAAAAGGCGGATGAGGAAGCCCTTAGTCTTTTCGAGAGAAAAGTTTTGCGTGCGATTTTTGGTCCTGTTTGCGTTGATGGCATCTGGAGGAGAAGATTTAATGACGAAATCTATAGGCTGTACAGCGACATGCGCCTAGTTAAGCGTCTACGGATACAACGCTTAAGATGGCTAGGCCATGTAGAGCGTATGGACACCACTGCTCCGGCCCGAAAAGTCTTTGAATCCGAGCCATTGGGACAACGCAACAGAGGACGACCTAGACTGAAGTGGCGCACACAAGTGGAGAAGGACCTCAACCAACTTGGAGTGCGCAACTGGAGACAGCTGGCGAAAGATCGTGCTGGCTAGAGAGGCATGTTGGTTGAGGCCCAGGTCCACCCCGGACTGTAGCGCCACAAGAGGAAGAAGAAGAAGTGTGTGCAGTTTTGGCACACTTTGAGTCTTCTTAGTCTAATATGTGGTTGCCAAATATCTCCCTTCCGTTTTTTTGCCTTTTGAATTTT
Source organism: Eristalinus aeneus (assembly GCA_955652365.1). NCBI lineage: Eukaryota > Metazoa > Arthropoda > Insecta > Diptera > Syrphidae > Eristalinus > Eristalinus aeneus. The sequence continues at coordinate 6,481,385 of OY019131.1, read as the reverse complement.
CCGGTTATGTACAAAGCGCTACAGAGCTTTTTTCTGGCAATACTATACCTCATACCGCATTCACCATATAGCCCGGACATAGCGCCAAGTTATTACCACCTGTTCCTGTCCATGGCGAACGCCCTTGGTGGTGTGAATTTGAACTCATAAGAGAATTGTGAAACGTGGCTGTCCAAGTCCTTCGCAAATAAGGAGGAGGGCTTCTACGAGGGCGGTATTATGAATTTGCCGTCTAGATGGAAACAGATTATCGAACAAAACGGCGCATATTTGAACTCAATCCGGTCACTGTAACACTTTTTATGAACCATTGGATGAAGAGCAAAAAAGCGGAAGGGAGAAGTGAAAAGGGGATGGTCTACATAATCTTCGAATCTGAGCCATTGGGACAATGTAACAGAGGACAACCTAGGCTACGGTGGCGCACACTAGTGGAGAAAGACCTTGAACAACTAGGGATGTGCAACTGGAGGCAGCTAGTGAAACATCATCCTGCCTGGAGAGGCATGTTAGTTGAGGCCCGGGTATACCCCGGACTCTAGCACCACAAGAAGAAGAAGAAGAATATACTGAAACATATTCGACTAGTTATGATATCTGATACAGTATCGATGCTATATATTTTATCTCACGATAACGCTTGGTTTAAAGTTTAAAAAAGAACGAGATAAAACCGACTCTGAACTCTTGCATAATGTGGCTACAACGCATGAGCTTTCTTCGAGATTGTACATCCACAAATTATTGAGAGTTGAGGTAACTAATATGAGCCCCTAAGGCCGCCACACAGTGGATCTCTTATATAGAGTATGCGAAATCTTAAATTAAAAAATTGCAAAAACGCACTTTTTTGTTTAATTGCCTATAAAAATTATTTAATAACAATTTGCTACAATAAGTTTATGCTTAAAGCAAAGCTGAAATTCATATCTATGTAGACAAATTTTATTCAATACTTTTTACTAACACACTTTCGTTGTAAATTTCATGCCCATGGTATTTGCGCAATACAAGCATCAGCCGAAAATGCCCGATATTGCTCCATTTAGACAGCTCGTTCTCTGAAAATGCAAAAAAGATGCATTTTTATTTTTACACCACTATATTTCAAGCATTTTGAAAAAAAAAGTAGTTTCCCGGTGTACTCTCTTGGAGCACTTTTATTATGCTCCACCAAACACGGAAGTACTTACCAGAAAAGGCTGTCTTTAAAAAAAATCCTGGTCTAGAAAATTGGTGGTCTAAATAAAAAAAATTGTTGATGCAATTTAAAGGCTAACTGTATGCCCTTTCAAATAAATAAACATCTTATTCCAAAGTGGCTTATTTAAAAAAAAAGGCAAATCAAACTTCAATAAAGTTCGATTTGCCGTCCATTTTTTAGAAATTGAAAGTCCGTGAGCTAGTCATACATCAAAACAACTCATTAGAAGTCAACAAAATTTTACCTTTTAAGTTCCAAAATATGTGAAATCGAGAAAGCATTCATTTTATGTATTTTTTTCTGCTCAGGTACCACTGTGCGCCGTAATGTAATGGTTGGGTAAGAACAAGTTTACAGGAAAGAAGTCTCATTTCGGGACTCAACTTAAATTCATTTCATATACTGCTCTAATTATCCACAAAAATTTGCCTTAAAGTAGTTGCAGAAGATGCTACGTTCCGTTCCCAGTAGCCATTAAAGGTAAAGTTTTCGTAACGATAGTCACTTTTAAGTTTCACTTAGTTTTCTCGTTCTAATTTTTATATTGCATGAAACATTAAATGAGCTTCAGATAGACTACACACGGCTCTCTTCGTTTACCACTGTTCCTCTTTTAGATGGTATCAAAACAAAATATACAAAAATTTAAAGGCATGACTCTGCCATCGCTAGAATCAAGGGGTTCCTTATCGACTTTTTATATCGTCCACATATCTGTGCTATAGAACACAGTAATTTTTTTTTCTCTTGAATAACCAAACCGATCTGGGGTTATACCCTAGGACGTACAAAATATCTTTTAAGAGGGGAGGGATGTGGTGGTAACTTTAACCATTGCAGTGCCGGATATTCACACGAGAGTTGCCTTTTATATTTCAGGAGTAGGGAGCAAAAAAAATTTTAATCATCAAAATAGCTTTATTGTTTTCCAAACTATCCCCTATTATGATCTATACACTTTTGCATGCGTTTGAACCAATTGTCGAAGCACTTTTGCCACTCTGATTGAGATTTCTCCAAAACATGCATACTGAACCCATCAACCGCTTCTTCAGGTGTCGAAATACGTTGACCTCTCATTTTATTTTGTACATACGGGAACAAAAACAGTTCATTCGATGCCAAGTTAGGACTATACGGCGAATGACTCATCAAATCGATGTTTTGAGTGCTCGAAAATGCAGTTGTTTGAGCCAATGTATGAGAGTTCGTATTATAGTGGTGAAGATTGATTCGTCTTCGGCGGTTGGTTTTCCTGACTTCATGAAAGACAACTGGTAAACAAATGAACAAATGACTTTGTACCACTCAGAATTAACCGTTCTGCGTTGTTCTAGTGGTGCGGTTGCGACAAGTCCAGTTTTTTCCGGAAAAACAGGCGACCATTTGCTTGGAAGTGCTTCGTGCGCGAGAAAGTTTTGTTGGATTTGTCTCAATTTGAAACACCCATACAGTCGGCTGCTGTTTACTTTCGGGCTCATACGCGTAAGTCCACAATTCATCACCCATCCACGATCACCAGTCACGATGTCATAGACGTATTTCGAAGCACAGCGATCGTATTTTTGGGAGCATTTCTTTCGACCAATAGACGCGAGCCTTTGTTTAAGCGATTGACAAATTGTGTGGCATCCAACGTGAACAAATGTTCATTCAATACTGAATGTATGCTGGTCTCCTTAATGCCTCAGGTTGTCTCAATCTCACAATAGGTCACATGACGATCTTGCAATATTAGTTGGCGCACAGCATCAATGGTTTCCGGAACAACACCTGATCTTGGACGACCTTCAGGAAATTCGTCTTGGAGTAAACTACGACTTCGGTTGAATTCACCATACCATCGATACACACTGGTCCTTGATGGAGCTTTATCGCCAAAAATTAAATTAAGTTTATCGATGCACGTAGAATATTTTTTTAGATATTTTGCAACCATTCTTTGCTGAAACAAACACTACCCGGTGATTTTTTAGTTGGCAGTGCTCAGAAAAAAATTCCTTTAGCTCCCTTCTTTCTTTCTCTTTCAAGTAAAGGGATTATGTATGTTATGTAGTACTTTACATCATCCTCAAAATAAGATATTTCCATTTAGTAGTCGAACATTAACAGTATCGTCGATTCAGACAATTTGTTCAAAGCTATAAACGAGATTTGTACCAAAACTCGTTGAGCATTTTTTAAGATGTGATCCAGTTGTCACTACAGTCAGCCCAGTGGAACGAATTTCAGAACCAGCCCTGAAAAGTTTGTCTTGCGAACTAATTGCGTGAAATCTCTTGTGCCCAAGGACAATGTTGATGATTTAAAGAAAGGTTCCATCTGCTCAATAATCTTATATACAAAAACACGCTTCTCAATAATTTTACAAGCCGAAACACGCTGCAATTGGCTACAGTGAGCCTTTGCTGAATTTGGTTGATTTCCTTTTTTTTCCTAGTTTCTAGTTTCCTAGTTTTCTAGTTTTCTTTCCTAGTTTCCATCGTTAAAGGTGTGTTCACAGACAAAAATAAACAACTCAATTAACATTTTGCATGCACAAGTCATGTCCAATTTGGCTTGATTTGACTTGACTTTCAACTTTATCCAGTATCCAAACCAGAGGAAAGCATTGCCCCTAAAAAACTATCACTTAACCCCTTCTTAACAGAGTTAACAGAGTGGTGCTTTACTCCGCATTCTCACACATCGTATATCTCAACTTCTGCTAAACGCAATTGGCAGTGCGAATCGTAGATTGTCTGAAATTGTAACTAACCGCATAGCCCATCAATTGGGGCTAAAAAAAAATGCTTACCAGTCAGCGTGCTTTTCCATAATAAGCAGTCAGCGATGAGCTACGCCCTCGTTTATACACCAGAAGACTAGATCTTAACACCTTTTGGAGAAGCGGGAACGATTAAGAAGACTCACATTCCCCCGATTGACACATACTACTTCGGTTAACTGAATTGTGGCGAGAGCATTAAGCAAAACATTTACTTCATAAACATCTCTAACCAGATTTTGGTTAAAAGTAAGAGTATCGTTGATCGGCCATCACGAAGTCTCGTATCCACCAACTCGATCACGAAGTCTCCTATCCACCAACTCGGTTATGGCTTTTTAAGCATCATAAACCCCAAAAGCCTGTGTGATAGGTCACTTAATTTTGGCACGCCATTGATGACTTTCACTGTCCTTTCTAATCAACTCTACACGTTGTGCAAACAACAATTAAACGACAAAACAAAGCCAAAACGTGTCAACGTCTGTTCCTTTCCACCGCTTAATTGGACTCGGATAAAACTATCAAAAGACTGCTCGCAATCAACTCTTTTACGAGTCCGTTTCTACAAGGAAACCATTGTCTCACCAAATACAACACTGTGCAAATGTGATACAATGAAACATTAGCGACATAAACCCTGTAGTGCCACTCCGATAATAAAAAAATGAACGATGCTTCAGTCAGAAATTAAAATACGATCCGAGTAACTTTCAAGACTCGTAAAACTTTCGCGCACAACAATCCCAAAACAAAATCCCCTCCCGAGTCGTTAATTTTACGTCCAAACTGCAATCCGTAGCTGCTTTACGTCCTCCGGCAACCTTTGCCTCGCAAACCAATCAAAATGAGTAAAAAAAAAACTGTCAACTCTGTGCCCCCGGCACGAGCACCTCCACCACCCCAAGTCACTTCCACCACGTCAGCCAGCCCGACAATGCCTTGTGGCTAATTGTAAGCAACGACCTGACAAACAAGGATACACAATGCCTGAGGCGAACTCCCTTCCAGTCGGAAATAAAAATTCATAAAACCACTTTTGATACTGCGCCAGTAAAATTCACAATCGCACACAGGAATAGATGCACTCGGATGGAAGGGGCCGACAGCCGCAATGGCCGGAGCCTGGAAGATTTTATCGATTGCACCCTTTTCGCCCGCCCGTCGTCCCTGTGGGCTGCAAGAGATTTTATCGGTTGCGCATGAGAACGGGTCTGACACTGCCTCTGGCCCCGACCTGACTCCGTGTGTAATTATAGCACATATCTTCAGGAAGGGACACCACCCCGGGCAGTGTTGGAGGAACATTTAAGGAATTCTGTGAACCACACCTGCGGCAGCTAGAAATTTATTCGTGTCGCCTCTGGACTCTCACACACTCACCCCACAGCGTTCCAATCGGATTCCGATCCGGGCGACTAAATGCAGATTCAGGCAGAAATTGTCCTTTTAATTGATTTGCTAGCACTTCCTTCACTTTCCGGCAACGACAGCACCTTCCGGCATTCCGGCACTTCGTGGGAACTCACTGGCAACTAACCGCCGCAATTAGGTATTCCACGCGGGGCGAGTGAAATTTTCCAACTGAGCACTTCTTCAGTGCGGAAGTGAATTCCTTCAAAGGGAACTGCACAGACATCGCGAAAACCATCACCACGCCACGGCAGCACATCGTTCTTGATTGACATCCTTCGCAGCGACGAACGCGGGCACACGGGTGTTGTTGGCTATGGACACACAGTCAAGGAGGACGATCGGAATTAATACACCCCGTGCCAGCATGTACATGGCAACATGCTACCTCCTGGACGGTGGCGGTGGCGGTGCTGACGGCGGTTCCAGCGGGGTTCCACTAAGTTGCCATCATTTATTCGAAGGACATCCGGAGTGAAATGGTGTTCCTGTTACTGTCGCCATTGTACATCCGACCTTTTCAGAGTGCCACGGGAGCAGGGTCCTCGAAACGAGAACACCTGTTTGATGGCCTCTCAGCCACGGCGACGCGGTGCGTGTCGGTGCAATCGACTCTTAGACAAATGGTGATGGATGAGGTCTTGGCGGTGCCGAGCGGAGAGTCTATTTCCACCCCAAAGCTGCTATTTTCAGAGCCGAGGAAATCGGCGAACTATCGGATTGGGTGGGAGTATCGATTTTTAAAGTCAGTGTCACGGGGAATTAAGTGAAAGTGTAAACTTGTATAAAAGCCAATTCAGGGTTCAACGCATAGCAGTAAAACAAATTGCGAGTCTGAACTTTCTCTCGAGAGGTGTGACAGTGGAAGGTGGATTAATGGGAAGGAAATGTTGCGAGTTACTTGTGACTCATCTGGAGGAGGGTCTTTTGTATGTGGGGCATATCATTAGACGTGTCTTAAGTGTTGAATAGGGTTTCATTCTTCAGGGCACGGTTTCGTTTCCTGGCAATGTGGGTATGGCTGCCTTGCATCTATAAATCAACGAATGACAGCGGTTGTATGGCAAGTAGGTTAAAGTTGGATAAGTGTTGATGGCAGCACAGCTTTTTCCTTCTGTTTGATGTTCGCAGATTTTTATTCGAACAGAAAGGAAAAGGAATTACAAGTAACAAGAAAGAAAAAGATTCTCACATCAATTTTCTCATCTCATTTTTTTTTTGCATTACATGCGTTGTTAGTATCAGTGGCCAGTAGTCCATGAAACCAAACGCTTGTCGAATGTAAGATTTGAAAGATCATTGGATCTCCCAAGATTTGCAGCTAGAATAGACCACATCATGCGAAGGTGAGAAAAAAAGCGTTCTCTAAAGCAATCTAAGTTGGACTGAAAAAGATACGCTCTATGAATGCGTAACTAATATTTGGGTCAATACCAAACTACAAAAGCTCAATGTTTCAAGCCGACAGCTGTCAATCTAATCGCAAGTAAGTTGGTGTGTTGTACGAGTACGTCTCAAATTTTGTTCTTGTTTTTGTTTTCTATATCGAAAAAGTGAATTTGACATTTCTTAATGACGTACTTGACACATTTGGGTTGGATGCATTCCTGTACTTTGCTTCTTTCTGTACCCCCACTTTTTAACAAATGACAGTCTTCAGAATTTGGTACAGAATATACTGTAACATGCCTAGCGTAAGTTTTATTTTAGAGATTGGGAAACACTGCACTGAAACGCTCAGACTCAAAAGCTGATCGATTGTACCAGGGAACAACCTGCATTAAATGTAATTTCTTAATCTCCACAATAAGTCGCAACAAGCGCTCCTATGATAAAGAGCTTAGGGTTTCAGCCGCTGCCACATCCGCACCAAACACAATAAAGGAAAAGGGCAGAGGAATTGCTCTGTAGTGTCCTTCCCTTTCCTACAAACGTCGCAGAGGGTTTCATTACTTAACCCGAGCACACTATTACATAAGTACGCCACGAAGGCATTTACTTTACTTTCTGTCTGGAGGTAACATCTCTGTCGCGGATTTCTTACTGGCGTTTGGAAGCATGCACTTGATGAGCTTGCATCTTGGATAATTATATCATTTCTGGTTGTGCCGACCAGGAACTCAACTGTTGATGGAAATCCTTACTAACTACGCGGGTAGTACGAAGGTAGATTCGAGCGCTTTGAGTGCCTCCTTAGATCTTTGCACAGCAAGTTCATCGCCAATCCCGTTTCCCATGATCCCATGGTATCTGGACACAAACAAATCTAAGGGAAGACCTGCTTTTCTGAACTATCTCGGAAGTGATTAAAGGCTTAAGTAAGGAGATGAGTACAATTTGGCCATTAAATTCATAATATAATTTGTGGCAATTCTTATCTGCTTGGAAAACCGACGGGAATTTACAATTACACCAACAACAACAACAACAACGTCAGTTAAATGTATATAACAAAAATTATTGGATCGCACAAGATGGCCATATAGCACATAATAATAATGTTATGGCGCGACAGTCCACAGGTGAACAGGGCCTAGCTTGCTCTTCAGCTACTCGTGTTGTGCACGCTACTGTTCTCTCACGAGTAAAAGGGACCTACAGTTTTTTGCCAACTCCGAGCGGCGAAATTTGGGAAGCTCTTTAGACAGCTATTATCCTTTGATTGTTGTCAGCAGCTCGAGGCGGTGGTGTCGTGGATAATTCGAAAAATTGGTATTGAGCTGGGAATTGAACCTAGACCCTTCGGCATGTGAGCGTCGCACTTTACCCACTACGACACGGCGACCACCCCATATAGATTTTCAAAAACTAGCCAGTTGTGAGTTTTTGTATTTGCACACGTCTGTACAAAATTGTTTGGAAATCTTCCCTCGCTCAGAACTCTTAATTCGATTCTTTATTGTAACTACAGCTTTTGCACTACGGCTGAGGCAACTGCTCTATAGTGCAGTTGAATTTAGAGCTATAGCGAGTCAACATTCGATTGCTGTTCTGAAGTTATTGTCCCTATTTACGTGTAAACGGAGTTCTGGACTACAATGAAGGTTCAATATATTCTTAATTTTGGGGTGAACTTCCGTTAACTGTACATAAATAATTTCATTATTACTTAAGTCCTTTCTTCAAAGTCCTAAGTAGTTAAGTCCTTTTCTTCAAAATTTCAAAAACATGAGCTTCCTACTTTCATTGCAATATTCAGAAAACGGCAATTAAAATGAAGAGTGAGGCTTTAATGTAATGTAAGCACTTGAGCAGCGCATCAAAATAAGAACAAAAGTCAAACAATATTTATTACCAGGTGGCTGTTTAGCAAGGTTCTGCACCTTCATGCCAAAGTTGTGAGAGAGAGGGAGAGCATTGAAGAAGACCCCTGCTGAGGCTGCCCGCTTATATGAATTAAAACGCCAAAGAAGTCTACTCTAAATATAAAAATAATAGCAGGAATCAATGAGCTCAGTAGTGGTATTAAACACATTTATGCATGCTTTTAAAAAACCTTAATCTATCAAAAGTGAATGCTAGATGGTTCTTAGCCTCCTACAGCGGGTGAACAAGTTGTCTTAAGGAACCACGAATGCTCCGCAGAAAAATATGTGACTGACGTGCTGAAGGAAGTTATTGGGCCCACTTAAAAAGCCGAAGGTATGTTTAGAACAATTCAGTCAGCAATTGTAAAATATTCAAAAAGATGCAATGTGTTTTAATTGAACTCGATTACTGAAATATTATCTGACCCCTTACCACTGGTGGGGTGAAGTCAAGTTAACAATCAGATTGTTTGTTACGAATTGAAAATTTATTGAAACAAAATTCTCCTTAAATACTACAATATTGCTAACTTAGCTACTTACAATAGAAATTTTACACCACACAAATTATCTTCTGGGCGAGTCATCTGTGTTGCGGAGTAATACTTCTTTGTTGTGCTTTGTAGTCACAACATGCTGTGGCCGACTTATGTTGAAGTAACACAAAAGTTAGATTCATCTAATTTTATGACTGAGATGGATTCACAGTCCTCTATTTGGCTTGTTGGTTATTTGTGGTCTCGTACGTGGTTCACGTTCAGCTGGCATGATGGTGATAGTCCGTCCTCTAATCTTCAACACTATGACGAAGACAATTACCATGTCGTAATAGACCCGACCGTCGTGTAGTGTTGAATTTTGTGCTTTCTTAACTTCAGAAATACCTTTTCCTAACATCGTTGTGTCTCGAAGGCGTGTTCTATCTCACCGATATCCTTAAAGATATCTGGATGTAGAACTGAACTTCATCTCTAGCATATGTGAAATTTGTCAACTGCTGCGATATGTTATTTGTTGACAGAAACGAAAATTTTAATCGGCTTGATAGTGTACGTTTTCCAACGATGATCATGCCTTGCTGAAGAATCATACAGTTTTCTTGTATCCTTATTTCTTTTTTTTTTTTGTTTGTTTGCTATGACATCTGTGCAAAATATTAAGTATACATCAAGTCATTGAACAGACAACATCATATTTTTTCATCGTGTTAAAAATGTCGAATTTTGTACCAAAAAATGATGGTTTGTGGAAAGCATTCATTTTTTGTTTTCAGTTGAAGAAAAGTGCTGCAGAGTCGCATCGAATGCTTGTCGAGACATATGGTGATCATTTTCTATCGGAAGCAACATGCAAAAGATGGTTTCAACGGTTCAGAAATTATGATGTTGATGTGAGAAATGAAGAACGTGGAAGACCACCAAAAAAGTTTGAAGACGTCGAATTGCAAACGATATTGGATGGAGATGACACTTTGAGTCAAGAGCAAATGGCAGCAATGTTAAATGTTGCACAACAAACAATTTCTGACCGTTTGAAAGCTATGGGAAAGATCCAAAAGTGTGGAAAATGGGTTCCACATGAATTGAATGACACATGGACAGATGGAAAACCAAAACAACACTTATGAAATGTTGCTTCAAAGACACGAAAGAAAATCGGTTTTGCATCGGATTGTTACTGGAGTTGGAAAATGGACTTATTTTAAGGATCCTAAACGGAACAAATCATGGGTTAATCTGGGACAACCACCAACATCGATTGCAAAACCAGATCTATTCGGCAAGAAGACAAAACAATTTTATTGGCGTGGGCATGCTGAAAATCCACGTGTTGGGATGGTACATCTCGACCCAATAGGCTCTGGCAGGACTTGTGTGTGTTGTGCATGAGGACGATAGCAAATTGTTGTGTTGAATAATGCTCATCTCGCATGCACTAACAGAAGAGCTGGGTGTGTAAATTTGATGTAGAAGATTTTTTATAATAATTGTTGGCGCTACAGTCCAAAGGGGGACCAGGGCCTAGCTTGCTCTTCAACTACTCGTGTTGTTCGTGCTACTGTTCTCTCACGAGTAGAAGGGACCTTGCCGACTCCGAACGGCGAAATTTGAGAAGCTTTCTTAGACAGTTATTACTCTTTCAATGTTGTCAGCAGCTCGAAAGAGGTGGTGCCGTGAAAAATACGAAAAATTGGTGAATCGAACCTAGACCCTTCGGCGTGTAAGCGTCGCACTCTACCCACTACGCCACGGCGACCACGATGTAGAAGATTGCACCAATAATTTCCAGCTAATCTTTGATTACAGAAACCAAGTTCTTGCTTATTCATAGGGTTGTATCGGTCGCCGTGAAGACTGACTAGCAGATAGTGTGACGGAGGCACTAGGTATGTGAAGTTTCCGTAGTGCCAGGTTGGCACTGGTATCACATTGAAGACCTTGAACTCCTCATTAAACAATAATGGAATGTTAATTTCGATGATTATGTTCTTATTTGTCACTCTTCCTTTTGGATGTAGGTCCTTGTACAGTTGAAGGATGGATTTATAATGTCCTTCTCCCGGTATCATAAGCGTTCGAGGTGTATTCTCGTGTATACGAATTAATTCGTTCTTCAACCGTTTAGCGCAGAGCGCGAAAGGGTGCATTCTCCCTTGATGTTTTGGTAGAACGACACCCAATAAGATGCTTTGAGTGTTTCGGTAGTTAATCATCATTAACATTGCATTCATGGCCGTGGAGGTAAACATTTTGAATGTGTTGTACATATCGGCCAGGTTGTTTATTGTACCCGCTAGAGATGTAAGTTGCTTCTGGTTAGAATCGTGGTTCTGTTTGAAAATGTTGATGGTTGAGTCGATTATAGAGGTGTGGTTTTTCATTAGCTGTAGTATGTGCTTCTCGTTAATTTGCACATTTTCAATAAATTTCTAGTAATTTTGAGCAAATCGTATATCAAGTACTCCAATCAGCTCGTTTGCCACAGTCCCCATGAAGTCAAACGACGATCGCTTATTCCATCCTTGAACGTTGTTTGCGTGCAGAAGTACATTATTGTTCAGTTCTAGTTGCTACAACTGTTGATTGAATTGGGCTAATGTATTGTTGCACAACAGTGTAACGCTGTCTGTTGTATTGCCTGCACAAATCTCTTTCATACACCTTACGCATTCTTTGTAAGTGTAAAATTCGGTCCAGTAGTTTGTCAAATTGAAGAACCATATGGTCTTCCATGAACTTGCAATCATGTTGGCACGACCAACGTCCTCAAAATATATTCCAGGCTGGGTATCAAAATGTGTGGTTTCCAATGGTGCAGCACCAATCGAGCTTATACTCGCAAGAGCTAGGAGTAACCAACTGAAAAAAGTTGACTTAATATTTCGGTTAGCCTGCCTTACATGTTGCTTCGCGTTGCCCTTTTCTGCGACGTTCGTGATTCCTTACTTTGTAGTCACAACACAATGCAATGCAATGAAAATGTCAAGAAGTAAAAAACTATTCATGCAAAAGATTTAATGTATTTTGCTACTCTCACTCTTATTCTTTAAGTTTGATCGAAGGGTTTTCCTCTTATCTACTTCCAAATGCAATACTCGTATTTTAGTTGAATCAGTTGTGAGGAGTAATCTGTAGAGGCGAGTTAGGTGTGGGTCGAGTGCCCTCCAAATTACTTTGAAAGCGATATTTACAGACGAATGAGTAATTGACAGACTCGTCAAGACCTGTATCATCTTTCACATTTACACAATGGTCGAGCTGAGAATGGAACAAAAGGGAAGCTAATAATAGAATGGTGAAGAAATGATTTGACTAGTGAAAGGCAATGAAATCATCGAATCTGTTTCATCACTGAATTTGATGGACAAGGGTCTGCGAATTAAACTGAATGCTCCTCGAAAAAGTTATAAAAGAAATGGTTATTCTCTGTGGATATTTGTTCTTTTGAAGCAGTCCCAGCAGCAGCAGTTGGAAGCAAGCTAAAAATACAGCGAAATGTTAATTTTTCTTAAAGCGATGCAGGAAATACTTAGCTCCTTCTGACGTGGCAACAATATATAAGGCGTACATCCGCCCAAATCTTGAGTACATCGCCCCTATCTGGTCCGGTGCTCCTAAGACCTCTCTGCACTTATTAGATAGAATCCAACAGCGAGCGATACAACTTATTGGTGATTAATGCTGCGAAGTCAATCGACTCGCTTGAACATCGACGGAATGTTGTGTCTCTATCACTATTTTATCGCTATTTCAACAAAAAAATCCTCTAACGAGTTAGCCAGCTGCATTCCTCTCCTTCAAGAATTCACCTGCATTACCCGCCTAGCCAGAAATGCTCACCCGTTCACCCTTAAGCCCACCTTCGGACCTACAGTTGAGTTTTGAGACTCATTCTTCAGCCGCACACACCCCATTACAATCGACAGGCATTTAAAACCAATGTGCATCGGTACCTCGGCCTTTTTACCTTCGGCCCGTGCTGTGACTTAATTCCAGTCATTTAAGGGTATACACAATCCCTGTAGTGCGCGCCAATTATAAAAAAAACGTGGTCTGTCGTCTTAGGTTTTTATTAATAATAACAATTGTTTGGCATGACAGTCCACAGGGGGACCAGGGCCTAGCTTGCTCATCAACTACTCGTGTTGTGCGCTCTACTGTTCTCTCACAAGTAGAAGGGATCTACAGCTTTTGTCGACTCCGAACGGCGAAATTTGAGAAGCTTTCTTAGACAGTTATTACTCTTTGAGTGTTGTCAGCAGCTCGAAAGAGGTGGTGCCGTGAAAAATTCGAAAAATTGGTGTTGAGCTGGGAATCGAACCGACACCCCCCGGCGTGTGAGTGTCGCACTCTACCCACTACGCCACGGCGACCACAATTTCGTGAATGTAGTCCTAAATCAGTTGTTATTCCGGAAACCATTCATGCTGTGCGCCAACTGATATTGCAAGATCGTCATGTGACCTATCGTGAGATTAAGACAATCTTAGGCATTAGTGGGACCAGCATACATTCAAGCCTAGACCCTTCGGCGTATGAGCGTCGCAGTCTACCCACTACACCACAGCGATCACAGGCCCTTATTTACTGAAATTATTTTTCTTTCACTTTTACATGCATTTCAAATCAGTCTGCTTTATTTGGAATTATTTCCGCACCATCACCTTCATTAAATTAAAAAAAAAGAACTTACGATGTGGTTGGTTAATTGAGTTTAATTTTCAGGAACAAATGCGGCAAAGTTGGTCATTTTTTAACATAAATATTATTTTCCTGCAAATATACATTGACCACTGTAGTATCAGAAGAACCTTAGCATTAACTAGGTAGTACTTGGAATGACAGTTGAAACCAACCTTCTCTGCTGTAAGTTGAATAAAAGTAAAGCCACACTTTGCAAGCACTTAAATTTATACCACACATCGTGTATCGACTAAAAGAGATAAGGTGGCAGACTCGATTATTGGAGAGGACATTGCTGACAATATTCAAAGGGCACGTACACCACATGTAATTGGTGCAGAAGCTTGGCCCTGAACCTTTCCACTTCGTAGTTTATTTTTTTTTCAAGTGTATTATTTTCAAATTTGAATGCAATTGAATGTATTCGGAATTCTTGTTTTGCCAGAAACGCGAAATTGAGAGAAATTGAACGAAAAGATTTCAGAAATGTACTCTTCTGTGGACTTTTTTTCCCTCAAGTTGTGGACTTTTTTTTGGGAATTTTTCGTCAAGTAACTTCCCAAATAAATTTAGTAACACCCATTTTTAGAAACAAAATGAGTTTGTACTTTCCGGATCTGCATTCATGTCTTGTCTTAAAAAAGGACGAAAACACAAAAAACATGGAATTACTGTGTGAACTATAATTTGCCAATTAAATATAAATATAAATGTCTTAATCTGTTTCATTTAAAAGGGTGTTTAAGTTTGTTTATTTTCCTTAACACTTGTGTCAAAGTTTTCCATCGGAATCGCGTCATTTAATAATTTCAGACAAAATCCAGTTGCAAAGCAAGTCCGCATTTAGTGAGTGAAGGCAAACCCCTACCAAACGGATCCGAAATGACTGTAATGCATTAATAAGACGTATTAAATTCTCCTTTGACCAAAAGTTGAGGCAAAAAGTTCTACAATGCCCCAAGGGTAGCAGAAGCTTTTGGTCTTTTGTAAAAAACATAAGGAATTCAGCCTCGTCTTCGATCCCAACGCTCATTTGCAATGACATTCCAGCTGTCAGCTCTTTGGACAAAGCTAATCTGCTTGCTGCACACTTTGCAGCTAGCTCAACGCTGCCAGATAACACTCTGTCCCCACCTGTACTTGAGAGCGTAAATTTCTCCATGGGGCAAATCCATTTTCGCACTCGTACAGTAGCAAGAGTACTTAAAGATCTAAACCTACACAAATCCGCTGGCCCGGATGGTATACCCCCTGTTCTTCTGAAGAGGTGTTCTTCTACGCTGGCAAAACCACTGCGTAAGCTTTTCCATCTGTCCTACTCTTCAGGGCTCTTTCCGAGTAAGTGGAAAACTGCATTTGTCCAGCCCGTCCCTAAAAAGGGCGAATGTTCGTCACCCACCTCCTACCGACCCATAGCACTAACGTCCCTTCTCTCCAAGGTCATGGAAACGCTGATAAACCGTCAGCTTATGAAATATCTTGAGTCCCGGAAGATTCTTAATGACCGGCAGTACGGCTTCCGAAGCAACCGTTCCACTGGTGATCTGATGGCATATCTCACTGAAAAGTGGAACCAATCTTTGCACAATGCAGGAGAAAGCAAGATTGTTGCGCTTGATATTTCTAAGGCATTTGACAGGGTCTGGCACCAGGCTCTCTTGTCGAAAATGCGTGCTTTTGGGATCGATGAGTCTCTTCTTCAATGGATTAGAAATTACCTTTCGAATCGTTCAATACAAGTCGTTTTGGATGGATTCAAGTCTGATATTCACCATATTAATGCTGGTGTTCCCCAGGGCTCTGTTTTGTCTCCGACACTCTTTCTCATTTTTATAAATGATCTCTTGTCTGCTACTTCTAATCCTATTCATTCCTTCGCTGATGACAGTAACCTCAGCTTTTCATATTCGTTCCTTGGCTCACGTCCCTCCACTTCGGCCATAGACTCGGAATGGCAGCGTATGTTAAGCACATTAAATTCCGACCTTGACAGCATAATCGATTGGGGAAATAAGAATAGAGTGGAATTTAATGCTTCCAAAACACAGTGCTGTCTACTGTCGTTAAAGCGATCACAAAATAATCAGCCGTTATCCATGAACGGCACTTGCGTTGTTGAAACCGAAAGACTTTCCATCCTCGGTATGTGTATCAACCCAACAATTAGTTGGAACGATCACATATTTGAGGTCGCCAAAAATGCTGCGAAATGTCTAGGTTTCCTTAAACGATGCAAGAAGTACTTCACCCCCTCTGATCTGGCTACAATATACAAGGCATACATACGCCCAAAACTTGAGTATAACGCTCCTATTTGGTCAGGTGCTCCTAAGACCTCCCTGCACCTGCTGGATAGAATTCAAAAGCGAGCGATAAAACTTATAGGTGACAGTAATATTGCGAAGTCGATTGACTCGTTAGAACACCGACGTAATGTCGCGTCATTGTCACTTTTTTACCGCTATTTCAACAAGAAATGCTCAGACGAATTAGCCAGTTGCATTCCTCCCCTTCAAGAATTCACCCGCAATACACGCCTCGCTAGGAATGCCCACCAATTCACCCTCAAGCCCTCTTTCGGACGTACAGTCAAATTCAGAGACTCGTTCTTTAGCCGCACTACACGAATCTGGAATGCTCTTCCCAGCTCGATTTTTCCTCCTCATCACAATCCACAGGCATTTAAAACCAATATGCATCGGTACCTCCTCTCCCTCTCTTCCTCTATACCTTCGGCCCGTGCTGTGACTTGATCCGGTCACTTAAGGGTACTCGCAACCCCTTTTGCACGCGTCAATTATAAAAAAAAAAAAAAAAAAAAATCTGAAATTTGTCAACTCGATGATTAGAATTTTCCTCGACCATTCAGCATGTTACCTTCCCACTGTAAAAGCGATACATCCCTAAAAAACCACAGCGGCCTACCGCAAGCTGAAACAAATTTTCAGGCACCCTTGACCCTGACTTCCAGTTTCCTTATCATCTGAGTGTGGTTACCGCTATTGGACCAATGGTCGAAAATATTCATCATATTTTATCTTTTTCTTAAGTCTTTGAGTCCGCGCCATTGGGACAACGCAACAGAGGACGATCTAGACTAAAGTGGCGCACACAAGTGGAGAAGGACCTCAACCAACTTGGAGTGCGCAACTGGAGACAGCTGGCGAAAGATCGTACTGGCTGGAGAGGCATGTTGGTTGAGGCCTAGGTCCACCCCGGACTGTAGCGCCACAAGAAGAAGAAGAAGAAGAAGAAAAAGAAAAAGAAGAAGACGAAGCAAAAAAGAAAAAGAAGAAGAAAAAGAAAAAGAAGATGTCTCCTCGACGGGTTAGTTTTGTGTATCCTTTAATCATTACATCTCTTAGGACCCTTTTCAATACATCCAAAACGTGGCGTTAGTCTAACGCTGTGTTCTTCCAAGGATTTTAAAATTGTCGGGATTTGCAAGTAGTTCAAAAGATTTCGCTTTTCTAATGCTGCCATGTCAGTCGTGGACAGCTCTCTTAACAATGGCATTGAAAAGAACTGAAGATGCAACGCCTTTTCGAAGTCTGTTAATGTCAACAGTTCTTGTTACTTCTTTACCGATTTGCTTTAAATAGCTCATGTCTCACGTCAATAGTCGCTGTAGTCGAAAAGGTTTTGGACTTCGAACAGCCGCTCTTTGCAGTACTTGCCACTTTTCATCGATGGAATACACGTCGTTGCAAAACGGCTTCTGACGTGTATATTACGTACCGGATAATTGTAATGTCTGCGAAAAGTTCGGCGGTTAGATCCAACTGTAGAGGCCTTTTACCTTGGAAATAGTTATGCTTTGAGATAAACTTTTTTGTTTTGGGAGACAGAGTTAGAGTGGATTTAGAAGTTAAGTAGAAAAGAACAAGAGTACTGAATCCCCTTGAGCAGATTAGGAGCAGAGTTAGTTGCAGATGTCTCATGCGGAGGCTGCTGGTTAACGCCAATCTATCCATTTCCAACTAAAAATCATAATCCCACTGAGTAGACCATTCATTGTCCCTGTACTCTAACCTGAAAATAAACCAACAGTGGCTTGTGCACATTTTCCACACTTGTTTTGCTACGGTAAGCAGAAGAAAACACTTCAGAAATGCAATAATAAAATAAAATACACGATTCCAAAACTCGACTCAAACTGCCACTAAGCCCCAAATCGAGTGAAATAGATCAATTTCGAGTGCAGTACAGAAGGAAAAATATAATGGTTGAAGAGGCTATGTACCGAATCTGTGTTGGTTGGTGTTCTTGTTATGCAGAACCGCACAGATTAAAACATTATAGCAAGGGTCACAACCAACTGCGGCGGCGCTGTAAGCAGTAGAAGGAAATTACCCTGCACCATTCAATGCGCTTCCGGCTATTGTTCCGTGGAATAACTCCCTGCACGAACGTTTACACCATCACTACCCCGTTTACAGCCTCCGCATCTCCTTCATTCGTCCTCCATTCGACCCCTGGTCGTATCCAACAAGTCGCTTCCATTCAATTAAAAGCTATGAATGCAAACCGCAAATGAAAGTCCAGCTAATATCTAAATTTGAATCTCCATTGCACCACCACCAACAGCGGCTGCTTCATTATGCATTCCGCAGTAAGTGATGGGAATGTGAAAAATCCGAGCGCAATTGTCATGCAACACAATTGCACCGCAACACCAACGGTACCCCGGGAGACTGCGGCGGCGCAGGTAAGTGCAAGTCGGCTCGGAGTAGCAATTCAATACAAATCACCGCGACAGCGCTTTGTGGACATGCTCGCCAAATGTGTGTCCTAGCGGCGCGTCGGCAAGCGTTTATCATTAATTTCGACGGAATGGAATTCGGGGGAAACGCTTCAGGTGCCATTCGATCCCATTAGTGTCCGTGGCGATTGATGGACTTTGCAGGTCGAGTGATTCTTCTCCGCCGCCGCCGTCGCACTTCTTCCCCTCCCCGCGCACTCTTGTAAATCACCCGAAACAAGTTTATCCGAGAGTCATGGTCTTCGGGATTGGGAGTTCTTCGACATCGCCGTCGACCAAATTCGAAGCTAATTGGGGATTTCGGCGCACAAAGAATTTAAGTTAGGTAAACACGAGCATTTATTTTGCTCTTCTTGGTTGCGGGCTGGGGGAGGTCTCACGTAATCGGATTGGTTTGCCGGCCGGACCGCTGGCCGGTGCTGTGTGAAAATTTGATTGGTTAATGACACGTTGTCGACAGATTTATGTTTTCTGGGTAATTTATGAAGTTTCGCGAATATCTAGGCGGCGTGTTGTCAAGACTTTGTTATGAATCACCCAGAATGGTAGAGGATGCTTAGCGGGGTCAAGATAAATGAAGTTTCCATCGATTAGTTGGGTTCTCAATGTCATTGAGATGTTTCTAATTACGCATGAGGAATTCCACTCTTACAGATGTCAAGTGGAAATTTCCGTTCCTTCTGGTCCACTTTTCGTCTTCTTTCAGCTTGAACATGAACCTTCAATTGAGTTTCTACTCAATGCGTTATTGTTTTAACGAGTTGATGTCTTAGATTTGTGAATTTCGCAACTTCACTATTGTGATTTAAGTCTCACTGCCCTAGCCACAGTTTCAATTGAGCGCACGACAGCGTTCTGCACAAACTAGTAGACGGTTGTCGCTGTAAATGTTTCATTTCTAAAGAAAATCGAAATTCTTCTTCTATGGCAAAGCGATTTATTTTGCAACTCGATCAAGAGTTACAGAAATGTTACAGTCAACAGTAACAAAAATTTGTCAGGTCCAATTGCATACTTCAAGTTGGTTGAGGTCCCTCTCCCCATGTGTGCGCCAACTCAGCCTAGGCCGTTCTCTATTTCGTTGTCCCAATGGCTCAGATTCGGGCCGGATCAATGGGGTGCATACGCTCTACATGACAAAGCCATTTCAAGCGTTGTTAACGAAGACGATTGACTAAGCGCATGTCGCTGTATGTAGAGTTCGTCATTAAATCTTCTCCTCCAGAAGCCATCATCGCAAACAGGATCAAAAATAATAGTTGAGGGTATAGATTCCATCCGTTTTCAAGAGATGGCGCCACCTTCAAGTTATGGCTGATCCTGGAAGTGATTACCTACTTCAATGGAAAGGTGTGTCATTTTTCAGCAATAATTAGTGTGCCCCTTCGTCTGGTTTAGACAACATTGTTTCGTGTCTCTTGGAAAATACGATTTTGCCTTCAATAAACAGCATTCGTGGGGAGTTTTGATTTTCTTAATTAATTAGAAGAGAACAGCTGAAGTCAATCAAATATTTGAAAAGTTTATAGTAAGTCGGCTCAGACCGACAAATCATACAAACGGTGGTTCCGACGCTTCAAACGCGGTGACTTGGCGCCAAAGGAAACAAGCGCTCTGCCCTTAAAGTTTGATGATGAGGATTTTAAGGCTTTACCGCGTCAACATCCGTGCCAAACACAAAATGAATACACAGAATCATTGGGAGTGTCGTACGATTTGAAACCGATAGATATCGAAAGGCGGCTTTTCACCTCGAAACTGTTTCTTTAAAGAAACCAACGGAAACGATTTTTGCTTCGTGTCGTAACTAAAGATGAGAAGTGGATATACTAAGATAGTCTCAGGAAGAAAACATACTCTGGATGTAAGCCTGGTAAGCCCGTTCATCGTCTACGTCGACGCTAAAGCAAATCTAGCGTGATTCAAAAGTAAGGCTCTGCATATGGTGGTACCAGATGCGTGTAATGTATTATGAGCTGCTTAAGCCTGGCGAAATCATTAATGGGAAACGTTAGCGACTACAATTGATGCGCATAAGGTGTGCACTCCATTAAAACTGCTAGTTACGACCGAAAAGCATGACAGGGTGCAACCTGATAACCTTCTGCACCACATGACTGTAGCGGTCAAAATCTTCTTGAAAACGCAGAAATCTAATTTTTCTCCTTCTTATTAATTTTTGGCGCTTCAGTCCAAAGGGGACCAGGGCCTAGCTTGCTCATCAACTACTCGTGTTGTGCGCGCTACTGTTCTCTCACTAGTAGAAGGGATCTACAGTTTTTGCCGACTCCGAACGGCGAAATTTGAGAAGCTTTCTTAGATAGTTATTACTCTTTGAGTGTTGTCAGCAGCTCGAAAGAGGTGGTGCCGTGAAAAATTCGAAAAATTGGTGTTGAGCTGGGAGTCGAACCTAGACCCTTCGGCGTGTGAGCGTCGCACTGTACCCACTACGCCACGGCGACCACCTCTTTCTTTCTATCTCCTTCCGGTTACTGGTTTTTTGCCGAAGCCGGTTGAAAGAATTCGAACAATTTATTTTTAAGAGATGTTATTCGAAAATTAGCAGAGAGATGGGAAAATGTAGTCGCTTACGAGTGAAATCATGGGCAGCTTCTGCATAGTCAGTAACCGTGTAAATGCAACTTTCTGGTAGGAATCATCTTTTAGGAAGTACAGACCATTCTTTCTGCTGACCCTTAAACTATGCTAAACAGCCAGTTTTTGTAGATGCAACGACATCTCAACGTACACTTTATCTCTCAAGACAAGGCCAAAAGTAAGCTTCATGGTTAAACACAATTCGCTAATAAAAATTAGAATCAATCTTAGTCGGAGCACTAATGCTGTAACTTCAACTCCCGTAATCATATTCCAGGTTAAACATAAATTACTTGAGAGCTGACAAAGTGGCTATCAGTTAAAATAGTGTTACCAGCGTGAAGCTTTATGCTTTGCAAAATTCGCTCTTCATGACGAAAATGGATCTTTTGCAAATCAAATACTCCTGTAGCAGCTTGTCCTTGTCCTCCTCGTCACCCTGTGTTGTAAAGAACTATATATTCTTATTAAAAGAATTAGTTGCGACAAAAAAAGCTCCCTCGCATCGTTTTGGTAAGTGATGAAATTGTTTGCTACTATGCGTCACCCAACATTTAGGAATTTTATTTGTTAGCAAAGCTACTGATAAGGAAAGGCGATGCCAAGAATGATTTAAGACCTAAGGTAGGGTGACCTTTCAAACACCCCGGAGCTTCGCCAATGGAATGACACTCAATCGTGTGTTTTTTCTTGAGATGCTTTATTGGGTAAAGGCTATTATTTAACAGAAATTTTCACCACAGAGTTCGTACATCAACCTAGTGTTTAGCTTCTGCAGCAAATTTTCCCTGGAAGAACATTTCCTCATCCTAACAATTATGTGGGGGGGGGAGCATGGGCCTTTGCACGCGAGGTAACGTCATTGATTGTGCTCAACATGGCGAGCTGCCAAGGCTATCCTCGTTAGTGCTTAGGTCAAGTTGACATACAGCCTCCACGCGGCGCCATCACAATACTCGTTGTATGGTGAATGTATGCATCGAGCTCTCTACCCGAGGGTTTAAACAATGGGCCTGTCCTACCAGTCTGTGGGTTGTGCGTGAGGGTAACTTCCTCACCACGTAAAAATCATATAGTTCAGAAAAGCCGATATACCTCGGATAAGGACGAATAACTGTTGACGACCCCAGCAAAAGTTTTAAGGATAACGATTTTCGGTTTTGCACGTGGAATGTGAGGTCCCTTAACAGGCCACGTGCAGCCGAACAACTTGCGGAGGCCCTTGACAGCTACCAAGTTGACATAACCGCCATCCACGAAGTGCGATGGGATGGGTCTGGCATAAAAGCGATGAAGAACTGCGATATCTACTACAGCAATTGCTATAGAGAGAGAAGGCAGCGCTTATTCGGATGCGGGTTTGTTGTTCGAGGCAGACTTAGGCAAAAAGTCATGCGCTACGACCCCGTCAGCGAACGCCT
This sequence comes from Eristalinus aeneus, assembly GCA_955652365.1. Classification (NCBI taxonomy): domain Eukaryota; kingdom Metazoa; phylum Arthropoda; class Insecta; order Diptera; family Syrphidae; genus Eristalinus; species Eristalinus aeneus. The sequence continues at coordinate 6,458,729 of OY019131.1, read as the reverse complement.
CATGATAATCCGCATCAAGGCTTAATTTGGGAACATCAGCCTTATATGCGCTCACGCTCCGACAGAGGAGAAGGATGACAACATCAAGGATGATTTCTATGATCTCCTAGAAAGAACATACGATCGATGCCCCAGCTACGACACCAAATCTCGTTCTACGAGATTTCAACGCTCAGCTGGGAAAGGAGGACATCTTTGCTGGAGTCATCGGTGAGCACAGCCTGCACGACAACACATCCGGAAACGGACTCAGGCTGTTGGACTTCGCCTCGGGGCGGAACCTCTCTGTGGCTAGCACGCGGTTCCCACACCTAGACATTCACAAAGGGTCCTGGCGATCTCCTGATCAATGAACCGTCAACCAGATTGATCATGTTGCGATCGACGTCAGACACTCCTCCAGTATCCTCGATGTCCGAACCTTCCGAGGTGCAAGCATTGACTCGGATCATCACCTTGTTGTAGCCAAGGTAAGAACCCGGATATCGAGAGAGCAACGGAGTCGAGAAAGGCCAAACCGGTTTGATGTCGAAAAGCTACAATCGCAACCGATTGCTGGGAACTTTGCCGACCGAGTCTCCCTGAAACTCGCTCAGGGTTCGACGCTTCCTGCACTAAGCATAGAAGAAGAATGGAAACGTTGTCAAGAAGCCATCAAAGATGCTGCCACTGATGTGCTGGGTTTCACGTCACCACCCAGAAGGAACCCATGGTTTGACGACGAGTGCAGGTAAGCGCACGCAGCTAAACAAGACGCCTATAAGGCGACGCTGCATCGAACAACGAGGGCTGTTCGTGAACTCTACGAACAGAGAAGAAGGGAAGAGCACCGGCTTCTCAGAATTAAGAAGAAGGAGCATGAGAAGCGCGCGGTCGAGGAAATGGAAAGGTGCTTTGGCAGGAATAAAGTCAGAAAGTTTTACCGAAAGGTAAAACAGCTATCCGGAGGATACAAGGTTCGGACCAATGCCTGCCGGGACCAACACGGACAACTCGTAGTAGAGTCGCAGTCTGTGCTTAGAATCTGGAAGGATCATTTCTTGAGGGCGATGACGGCCCAAATCCCGCTGTTAGGGAGAATGTTCCACTCAATTAGGACGATGACAGACAATCATTCCGTCCCCCCGACGACTAGGTTAAGATAGCAATATCCAAGCTGAAGTCGAACAAAGCTGCTGGAGCGGACGGACTGTCCGCAGAACTATTTAAAGCAGCTGAAGATGAGTTGGTTTTCGTGCATGCACCAGCTCATCTGTAAGATATGGTCAGAGGAAAGCATGCCCGATGAGAGGAATCTCAGCGTCGTTTGCCCGGTTCACAAGAAAGCAGAACCCTTTGATTGCGTCAATAACCGAGGGATTAGTCTCCTGGAGACAGCGGACAAAAGATCGTGCTGGCTGGAGAGGCATGTTGGTTGAGGCTTAGGTCCACCCCAGACTGTAGCGCTACAAGAAGAAGAAGAAGAACAAATTATGTTCCCACATTCAGCCAAGTTTGATAGCTCACTTATCCGAATGTTCCAATTAAACATTTTTAGCTTCCCTTTCCAATAGCACTTTCTTGGTGGTCGTAACTTTCTTCATCAAATTACTAACTCATTAGAGGCTCAATCAACCTTCGTTTAATGGATTGCAGTAGTGACACCTCCATGGTTTTTATTTTACGAGTTGTAATTTATATCCTCACAGATTGTCTGAGGGAAGAGTTTCTTAGCAAAGATATTTACAGCAAGTAGATGTTCTGAGATGATATAGTTTGAAAAGCAAGCCAATTTTGAATGGATACAAATATTTTTAACTATTGGCCTTTTTCGAATTTGTTATGAAGTTAAATGAAGAATAACGTTGAATCAGAATGAAAACTCAACAAAGGACCATCGATGCCTTATTGAACGTTTTGAAATAAATTTATGTGCAACCTAAAGTGGGAGGTAGTGGTCAGTTATCAAAGGGAAAAAAACACTTCTCCGCATATTAATCTCTTCTTCCAAAACTTCCCTTTTTCTTTCTTTTATCTTTCACTATAGGGAACATATTTATTTTCTACAGGCTAGTGATTGTAAGGAACACAGATGAGGCCTATGAAGACTTCGACTGAAGACCTCGACTGAACGCCTCCACAGAAGACCTCAATTGAAGACCTCAACTGAAGACCTAAACTGAAGACCTCAACTGAAGTTCACCACTTAGAGTAATGGACAACACTGAAAAGGTACCGGTGTCCCAAAAGTTCCATATCGCTGGCAGTTGAAAAAAAAAAAAACTATTCCACTAGTGGGAAAATAATAGCACGCAAAGCACGAACAAGCTAATGCCTGGTCCTCTAATGCACTTTTGCTTCAATAAATTCATTAATTGGTCAACAATTTGATGCTTCTTCTTCTCAGGAGTGGACCTGGGCCTCAGCCAACATGCCTCTACAGTTAGCACGATCTTTCGCTAGCTGCTCCAATTTCACACTTCAAGTTGGTTGAAGTCCCTCTCCCCTTGTGTGCGCCAACTCAGCCTAGGATGTTCTCTATTGCGTTGCCCCAATAGAGAACCGGAACAATGGTGTCCATACGCTCTACATGACCAAGCCATCTTAAGCGTTGTATCCGAAGGCGCTTGACTAAGTGCATGTCGCTGTACAGCCCATAGAGTTCGTCTTTAAATCTTCTCCTCCAGATGCCATTATCGCAAACAGGATGAAAAATCACATGCAAACCTAAGGGCTTCCTCATCCGGAACAATTTGATGAATCTTCTTGTAAAATCAACAAACCCAAAGAATTAATGCTCCCTCGTTGAGATTTTCTTTCTAAATGAAGGACTCTGTTTCTTTTTTTGTTTATCTATGCAGTTTTCAGTAAAAAGTATGCTAGTTCCATTTTTTTACTGCTGAGCTGAATTTTCTGCAGTTGGACAAACTAAGTAAAGGGTTTCGGGCACATCATTTGCCATAAGAACAAATTGATTGGTCATGTTGAACTGCTTCGTGGTGCTGTTTGGTGAGCAACAGTGTTACCTTAGGTCATATACGAAGGTTGCCTTTTAAATTTCGGAATTGGGCAACCTTAGTGTTGCAATCTGGCAACTACCAGCTTTATCGTAAATTTTGACATTTTTGAAGTTAAACGTACTCAGAGGGTTTTGACATATGACCGCTATTTGTGTTGTTTACAGTAATTTAGAAGATTCATATCGACCAAAAAATGGAACTAAATCGTGGAAATGCTCGTGCGATTATATTTTACAACTTTCGACGTGGATTAACTCAACAACAGTGCATCGATGAACTTAATTCAATTTTTGGCGATGAATCTCCATCAAGGAGCACTGTTTATCGATGGTATGGTGAATTCAACCGAGGTCGTAGTTCACTCCAAGATGAATTTCATGAAGGTCGTCCAAAATCAGTTGTTATTCCGGAAACCATTGATGCTGTGCACCAACTAATATTGCAAGATCGTCATGTGACCTATTGTGAGATTGAGACAACCTTAGGCATTAAGGAGACCAGCATACATTCAATATTGAATGAACATTTGTTCACGTTGGATGCCACACAATTTGTGAATCGCTTAAACAAAGGCTCGTGTCTATTGGTCGAAAGAAATGCTCCCAAAAATACTATCGCGGTGCTTCGAAAAACGTCTTTGACATCGTGACTGGTGATTGTGGATGGGTGATGAATTGTGGACTTACGCGTATGAGCCCGAAAGTAAACAGCAGTCGACTGTATGGGTGTTTCAAAATGTCCCAGATCCAACAAAAGTTGCTCGCGCACGATGCACTTCCAAGCAAGTGGTCGCCTGTTTTCGAAGTAAAACTACACATGTCGCTACCGTACAACTAGATCAACGCAGAACAGTTAATTCTGAGTGGCACACAACCATTTGTTTGCCGGTTGTCTTCCAAAAAATCAGGAAAACCAACCGCCGAGGACGAATCACTCTTCACCACGATAATGCGAGGTCTCACACATCGGCCCAAACAACTGCATTTTTAAGCACTCAAAACATCGATTTGATGAGATCATCAAATCGATCTTTTGATGCGCCGTATAGTCCTGTTTTGATCCTCTGTATAGTTTTGACTTTTAACCGAATGACTTTTTTTTATTCCCGTACGTAAAAAATAACATGAGAGGTCAACGTTTTTCAACGCCTAAGGAAGCAGTTGATGCGTTCAGAATGCAAGTCTTGGAGATACCTCAATCAGAGTGTCAAAAGTGTTTCAACAATTGGTTCAAACGCATGCAAAAGTATATACATATTAATGGGGAATATTTTGAAAAACAATAAAGCCATTTTCGATGATAAATATTTGTGTTTGTTCTCTAATCCCGAAATATAAAAGGCAACCCTCGTAATCATTGAGGCACGAAGACATTTTTTGGCGACGAATATTTTTAATTTCCTCTTATTTCCCATTCCTCTAAGCTTTGGTATGCAGTTTGCTTAATTCTTTGGCTCTGCTTCTGGGGCTTACAGGCCTGGTGGAAGAGTTTATTTTCCAGAAAGCGTCCAGGAACTCGGAGTTTGATCGATTCTTTTTATTCTTTCCGGCCAGCAGGTATTGTTTTATTATTCCTTGACTTTTTCAATAAAATCTAAACTTCTCATTTTAAAATTTCATCTAAAAACACTCATTTTAAAATGAAGAACGAAGAATATGTCCGTTTCTGAAGATAGCACATATCTGTATCTACATCTGCATCTCGCACCAGATGGCCAGAGTGGAGTGTAGGTCTGGGACCTCCGGCTCCAGCGCCAAACGTCGGTGCCAGAAACGGCACTCCCGTCGGTTAGTCTGCAGAGGATGTTTTGAAACCTCCAGTAACCCAGTGGTACAAAGGAGACTATAAATTAGGTTCTACAATATCTGTACTGTTCTTGACATGATTCTTAAGAGCGAAATGTGCGATCGCTCTAACTGGATAGACACGAAAGGCTTTCTTTAGCGGTAATTCGTGTAACAGCATTCAAGGAAGAAGCAAAGGCGGTGTATTTAAGCTGTTGTTCCAATCTTTTGTGCTTGAAGTAAGGAAGCTGTCCATTTATTAAAACGAATTGAAATCTTCATTTTTCTCAATTATTTTCAAAGGCCTTACCGATGCTCCCTAATACGAACCTTCATCCTACATCACAATTCTGACAATGAATGAGGGTCATCCAGTTCTCAGGGTATTTTTGACTGATTACTGTTCTCAGCAAACTGTTGACACAGAACACGACGCTCCACTTTCCCCCACCAAAAGATGTCAGTCAGTCCCACCATACGCGCAGCACCACATCATTGTTCAAATATTTCACATATCAAGAGCACACACAGTAATCATCCTAATGCAAATTCTTCGCACAAGTTTCAGATAAATTCGCAGATAAGACATGCAGCGTCATCTGGCCGACCCACGTTCTCCGTCCCTGCCTCGACAATCTCATTCGCTTCCCATTCACGGCTGACAGACAGTGAGTTTCCTCCGCACCAGACACAAACGCACGCCACAAAGCCCGGTCGTGGAAAAATGCCCCCACCTCCCATCGACCAGCCCCTGCAAACGCTCACATCCCGCACGCCCAATATGCATCCCACAGCCACACATGGAGTTTTTCCGCGGCTGCAGGCACCGCGCCGCGCTTCATCTCCCATTTTATTGTCTTAATTCAATCAACGTGCATAATTTTATTCCCATCGCAGTGCGAGACAATGCCACAACAACAGCAATCCGAACAACAACAAATTGCTAAACTTTAAATGTCGACATAAACTATTTTCCCATTTGTTTGGGAGAGTGTTTGGCGCTGGAGCCGGAGGTCCCAGACCTACACTCCACTCTGGCCATCTGGTGCGAGATGCAGATGTAGATACAGATATGTGCTATGAAAGATGATGATGCACCAGCAGCACTGCCATTCCGTCGCGGACATCAGCTGCAGCGGCAGCGGCAGCAGGAACTGAAGGCTCTACCGCCGCCGATTTGAAATCGCTTAGCGTTGCACTTAATGATTTGTGATATCTCCTGGGCTGTGTGTGCGCGCGCTAGTATCTCTGGCAGCAGCTTCCAGTTCGCCCTGTCGTCGCAGTCGTCGTCACCGAACGGAAAGACCTTACAATTTTCAACATGAACATCTGCATTAATTTGTGTGCTGCAAACTCGCTGCTGCTATTCCAGAGTCATGGCGGGCAGACGTTACAGAGCGATGACGGTCAGGTGATGGCAAGTTTTTCTTTTTCTCAGTTTTCCTTCCTGTGAGAGGTTAGGATGGGTTGGGGATTTTTTGCTGGATTTGCCTCAAAGGAGCTAACACCGCTCACAGAGCAAAGTTCATCGGACTAGGTTTGCTTTGCTGAATGGAAATTTCAAACCACAGTGTGGACTGAAAGAAATGGATTCAAGGTCAATTTTTAAGTTTTTTTTTTTATTTTTTTTAAAGGTTTTGCCATTTGTTTTGTAATTTAAAATTTTAATGAACGTTTTTGAAAAAAATGTAATTTTGAAAATTCCCAAATTTTAAAAAATTCCTAAAATGCAAAAGGTTTCTGCAGAAATTCTTCCAATCTGTAACTAAACCTGTCACATCTCATATCACTTTGACCGAAAGAAGTCTCTGACAGAGATTTAAGTACAGGGGGCACGTGTACCCCATTTTAAATGTGCAAAATCTAGCAATGTACTTTCAAATCATTTTACATTCTGTTCCTTTTAAATGTTGATGAAGCATACAACGTCCTTCAGCATTATCAAATTGTTCAAGTTTCAGAAAATTTCAAAGCATGCGTTTTTCTTTTCAGCCACACTGTAAACCCTATTTCTTAGGCACACCGCACCTTATTACAATTCAGCGTCGATGTGGCCTCCCATCATCCCAAACGACAACCTTTCTGACGCTCGGCTCCCGACCAACAACGCTATGACGCGCACAGAGAAGGATATACATAACACGCCACAACGGTAATCTCATTCCGTCTCGTCTCCAGTTTAAAGTCCGTGCATAAATAAAACATCATCCTCTATCCGACATCCCCAAGAGCGAAACCTCAGCGTCTCATAATGGTGATGCACGATGCAGCCGCCCGCCAAGAACAGTGCAGAACGCACCAAATCATCCCGGACACCGATTACAGCATCGTCCGGCGCTTTATGACCGGGACCAACGATCGCAGAAAAGTTAAATATTGCATAACACGCAGTAATTAGCCTCAAAAGACAAACACTTGACCGCGGAGACTATTACCAATTGGCAAATACAAATTACCGCATCCCATGCACATCCACATCCAACACCTGTGGCCCATTTAGGCGCAGATTGTAAATGCATTCGCGACGCCCCGTCTCCACGCTACAACAGGCAGTGCGTCTCATTCTCTTTGTCTGGCGGTGATGGCTGCGCTTGTTAGGACCGAAGGAACACCGAGTTTTGCAAGAGTCATAAACCACCGCATAGCATCTCGTGCGAGAGATGCAGTCACCACAACGAGACCGTTTTGGAGCGAAGCATCCAGGAATGAGTTAACAATATTCCCATTAGGTCCCCGGTTGCGATTTGCTTTTGTTGGCTGTCCGCGTTGCTTAACTGTGGCACCGATGCTTTATAAGGCTGTCCGCACTTTGGGCAGTGTGGTAGGTTATGCCCGGCGTTGAGGCATGCGGCCGATGTTCGGTGGTCGGTGGTTGGACAGCGCTGGAGTTATAAATATTGCACACCATGGCTCGTGGCCATATTTTAGGAATTGAAGATGCTACCTGAATGGTAATGGATTGCATTTCGGCTGCGCACTGGACGGAATATAATTAATTCTCGCACAACGTGAATAATGCATTCGGGTGATGACAGGAACGCGCAGCTGGAAGCTCGCTACTGCAAGCTCCTTTGCGTAGGCAGGCACATTCCAAATCAGACATGTGCTCCTCCAGAGTGATTGTCTTCCGCTAGTTTCGAACTGCTGATCCAAATATCGTCAAGAGTATCCGGTTCCACGAGAGCTATAGACACCTGCAAATTAATCTTCGGACCTTGTAGCCAATCACGATTAATATTTTCCAGAGTAGACCACCTGTTAAGCTTACCACCGCTTGCTGCACCGTACACACATGTGCTTTCACTCCGCAGTGGCTGCAGATAATCTTGACCGGATGAACCTAAAGCTGTGTTTTCAGGTTACACTCCATGCAACGTGTATAGATATAAATCCTGCACTGCAGCCGATTGTGTGTTGACGACGGTCACTGTGACAACGGAAAACACGTCATGCAGAGTTATGTATGGGTCACAAATTTATCAACAGCAAAACTTTGAACCTTGGTTATTTGTTTTGGGAAATTTCCGAAGAATTGGGATTTTTGTTCTGTAGTATATGGCGTAAGGAATTATTTAATTACTGGGGGATAAGTCAATTTAAATCAGAAAGGAAAGGAAAAGGTGGAAAAAAATAAACAATATGATTACAACCACTGTTCAAGGGTGAACGTATGCGTATACATGGATGGTACACGCGCAAAACAGACAGAAAACTCAGAGCGATTTGTTGGGTGTATTTCATCCAAGTGACCGAGACAAACCATTTTAAAGATCATTTGACAAAACTGTCATACAGAGAGCATTGAGAATTGAGAAAATGGGCAAATAGTATAAACTTTTGTAAATAACAAAATCAACGCAAATGAGTTATTCAACATTTCATGTTTCCAAAGAAATATAGAAACTAGTTAATAAAGTTTTGCTATTCGTGATTGACGTGGTACATACATAAAAGTAAGGTGGGACCTCCTATCCTATTAAAGTCTAAAATTGACGAAATATCGTGCTGAGTGAGGCCTACGTCCGTCTCCGAATATACAGTGCTCCACAAAAGTTTGCGTACAGAAGCAATTTTTGGAAAAATTGCCCACATTTGCGGAATTTAAGTTACAAATAATTTTAAAAAATACATTTCAGTAAAACAGCGTCCCAAGTTTCAGTTTTCAACAAAATAAATTAAAAACGTTTACCCAATTTGAAAACTCATATCAAAAACCAGGAGAAGTTGCCAAATTCGGTCCACAAAAGTTTGCGTATGTCTAGTAACATTCTTTCATTAAACACTGTTTAAGTAACGGTACTTATTTAAACGGTCGCCGTGGCGTAGTGGGTAGAGTGCGACGCTCACACGCCAAAGGGTCTAGGTTCGACTCCCAGCTCAACACCAATTTTTCAAATTTTTCACGGCACCACCTCTTTCGAGCTGCTGACAACACTCAAAGAGTAATAACTGTCTAAGAAAGCTTTGGTCGATATTAGCGAAAAGTGGTGGTCGCCATGGCTTAGTGGGTAGAGTGCGACGCTCACACGCCAAAGGGTCTAGGTTCGACTCCCAGCTCAACACCAATTTTTCAAATTTTTCACGGCACCACCTCCTTCGAGCTGCTGACAACACTCAAAGAGTAATAACTGTCTAAGAAAGCTTCTTAAATTTCGCCGTTCGGAGTCGTGAGAGAACAGTAGCGCGCACAACACGAGTAGTTGATGAGCAAGCTAGGCCCTGGTCTCCCTTTGGACTATAGCGCCAACAACGACTATTATAATTATTATTATTAGCGAAAAGTATTGTCTGATCTTGGCATAATGCGAAAATGGTTGTTATATGTGACTCCCCACTTTTATTGCACCAGGTATACCGGAATGATATTAATTTATTTTTTTGAAAATAGAACACTAATTATTAATGGGAAAGTAAAAACATTTTTTTCAAAGTATTGGCCATTGTTTTCTACACATTTTGACCACATTTCTGGCAGTTTGTGAATATCACACCAATAAACACCCAATTTTCGACCTCCTCGTAGGAATTAAAGTGCTGCTCAACCAATGCGTGTTCCATCGATGAAAAAAAATGGTAGTCGGAAAGAGCCAAGTCTGGTGAATACGACGGGTGGGGCAGCTGCTCCCAGCCAAGTGTTTTGATTGTATTCTGAACCGGTTTTGGCTTGTGTGCAAGTGCATTGTCATGGAGCAAACTTACCTTGCCGTGTCTTCTGGCCTATTCCGGTCGTTTCTCGATCATTGCATGGTTCAAATTGATCACTTGTTGTCGGTGGCGATAAGTATTAACGGTTTCACCAGGTTTTAGGATCTCGTGGTACAGCACACCTTTCTGGTCCCACCAAACACACAGCATTGTCTTCTTGCCGAATCGATCTGGTTTTGCAGTCGATGTTGATGGTTGTCCCAGATTAACCCATGATTTGTTCCGTTAGGGATTCTTAAAATAAATCCATTTTCCAACTCCAGTAACAATCCGATGCAGAACCGATTTTCTTTCGTGTCTTTGAAGCAACATTTCACAAGTGTTGTTTTGGTTTTCCATCTGTCTTTCATTCAATTCACGTGGAGCCCATTTTTCACACTTTTGGATCTTTCCCATAGCTTTCAAACGGTCAGAAATTGTTTGTTGTACAACATTTAACATTGCTGCCATTTGCTTTTGACTCAAAGTGTCATCTCCATCCAATATCGTTTGCAAATCGGCGTCTTCAAACTTTTTTGGTGGTCTTCCACGTTCCTCATTTCTCACACCAAAATCATTATTTCTGAACCGTTGAAACCATCTTTTGCATGTTGCTTCTGATGATCACCATATGCCTCGACAAGCATTCGATGCGACTCTGCAGCACTTTTCTTCAAATGAAAACAAAAATTAATGCTTTCCAAAAATCATCAAATCATCACTTTCTGGTACAAAATTTTAACACGATGAAAATATATCATGCTGTCTGTATTAACTAAGTATTTTTTTACAGATGTCATAGCAAACAGCAAATGTTCCCTATCGAGCCATTTGTATCATGACGCTCACTTTATACCGGTATACCTGGTGAGTTGAAATATTTTAAACCCTTCATTTGATTATCAAGCCTCCCATGTTCGTTCAACATTGAGCCTATATTCCAGACCCTTCAAATAAAATTGTTATGAGTTAATGACAAAACTACAAAATAAGTGAACTTACATAGACTGCCAGTTTGTTTCAATTGAACAGTAGACGCGACGAGTATCTTTATCAACTTGAAGTGAAGCACTAGTGAGTATAGAGTTGACAGATAGTCGTGTTCATTGCAATCAACGACATTGTCACTTGTTCACAAGTTTCTGGTCTCCATCAACTTGTATTAATGATGTGTAAAAATGTTTGGAGAAAATATTTCACCACGACTAACCCAACAAGACTGTAGAAAAAAATCTTTTTTTTTTTCTTTTTGTTCAAGACAAATCAATCTACGGAGAATAGTGTGGATACTTTTTGGATTAAATTAAATCGAAATTCGTCCAAATTCATCTTAAATATGAGAGAGATCTTAGGTACACACGAGTTTGGTCATAACCGACAAAAATAAATTATTGCAACATTGTGAAACATTGTATTAAGCAAAAGCAACATTGATCTAGACAATGCTCGGAATTGATTCGTGGATTTCCTGGACTTGAGTGGGGCAACAAAATTGGTTTTCCTTAGTAAATTGAATAGTTTAAATTCCTTTAATACAATTAAAAAATTATTTAAAAAAAAATATATATTTTTACAAATAAAAGATTAAAAAGAATTTCGGAAATAACGGATCTGATCTGCTGTGCAAAATAAAAGAATAAAAATGTGTAAACGATTTATTATAAAACATAAAAATCAAAAAAAAAAATAACTTACCTACATTGTGTGGTGTGTAGTAGTATGTCAGTGTGTCAATTCCAAGACAAAACTTCCACTTTTACGGCACCATATCTCTCAAATACTGACATCACTCAAAAGGTACTAATTGTCTATGAAAAAGCTTCCTAGAATCTCACCGTAGTCAATAACTGTTTGTCCCTTCTACCTATGAGATAACAATATCACGCGAGTTACAAAGGAAGTCCATATCGCAACAAGAACTAAATAAATATCGTACAAATATGTTTAAATAGACGTGCATGTCTGTATACATTAAAACATTTCCATGGCTCAAAGCAGAATTTCGAATTGACACTTGTTCAATTGTTCAGTGAACCAAACTTTGGTTTGTTAGCATCTCTGGAATCGAAATGTGTGTATGTAAACATAAGAAAAGAAAGACATGGAAAAGTGGAGGCATGGAATCACTTAAGATCTCAATAAGACTTCGTGTAGGAGCTAAATAAGAAATATTCAAATATTCAATAATATTCAGATGTTAATAATAATAATAACAATAATTGGGTGGCGCCAAGGTCCACAAAGAGACCAGTGCCTATCTTGCTTATCAACTACTCGTGTTGTGCGTGCTGTTGTTCTCTCACGAGTAGAAGGGACCCACAGTTTTTTGCTGGCTCCGAACGGCGAAGTTTTGAAGTTTTAGAGGCTTTTTCTTAGACAGTAATCACTCTGTGAGTGTGCAAGACCGAGACCTTCAAGAAAGGTATCAGACAAGGCGACGCACTGTCATGTGACTTCTTGAACATCATCCTCGAGAAGATCGTGCATTACTCACAAGTTAAAACCAGAGGCACGATCTTCCAAAAGTCAGTTCAATTGCTGGCATACGCTGATGGCACGGCGAGTATTACTGATGACACAGCGAGCCGTTAATGAGGCGTTTGCTGGCATTGAAGCGGAAGCGGCTAAAATGGGTCTGGGGGTCAATGAGGGCAAAACAAAGTACATGCTGTCATCAAGAAAGGACACACAACATCGACGTCTTGGACAGAGCGTCACCTTAGGCAGCAGAAACTTCGAGGTAGTCAAACTTCGTTTGACTCGGCTCCGCGGTAAACAGGGACAACAACACTCCACAGAGTGATGCCGGGAAAATTCGTTGTGTTCAGCCGTGAATCACACCTGGACCTTTGGCGTGTGAGTGTCGAGTTTTACCCACTCCATGCCATTCAGATGTTAATGATGTTAAATTTCACTTTCAAAAGGACTCAATTTTAGCAATTGACAACTTATTTGAATTTTTAGATGCTGCTCACCTCCCTGCCTTGCAACCTCTTTGAACAAACATTTTCTAAATTTAAAAACATTTCTTCAGCTTGACTTGCTCAGTATCCATGAATTTTATGGATATTCTTCTTGTTCTATAATTAAATGATCATATGTACATTGTGATGAAGATTCCTTGCTTGTTGATAAACAACTTCACTGGTTATTGGCATCATCTCTTTTTACATTTAACTTGAATCTCAATAACGCCTTGTTTAACTTTAAATAAAATACTTTCAATGAAATGCAGAGTTAACGACGGGAAAATTCAGAACATTCACCATATTTCCTTCTGCCTACAAGAAAATCTTGAATGAACATGGCCCTTAGAATGAACCTTATTATAATGTTTTCAAACAGATGTTCACCATTCATAGGCATGAAGCCGGTAGAATAACAAATTCAATCGATATATGAGCCAAATTGGTTTTAAGCTTGTCATCGTGGAATGCAATATCTCTGATAACAGGCAAGTGCAATACAAAGTTAAAAAAGGAATGTATTTTAAGAATTACGACAATCAGTCCTCGCTTGGCAAAGGCGAATGTTTTCACAACCTGCTTCAGAAAGGGATAGATATCATTTGGAGTGAGAACTGGCTTGATGTTGGAACAATAGTCCATGTGAGATTAAGGATTGGACGGGCAAGCTTAAGTTTCCAGAAGTTAAAATAACTACAAGATGTACTAGGATGTGGTTCCTCTGTGACAGAGCAATGAATGAGTTACAGCCTATGGGACGAGAACCTTTCCATGACTCAGTCTTTAAGTATAAGGAAAGTTCACATTATTCGAACTTTCAGCTTTAGAGGGCCCATTTAATTTCTGACGTTCATCTGCGATAAAAATTTATCTATGCAACACACAGTTCTCCACAAATAACTCTATTTAAACGTTCGATTTACTTTAAACGCTTTGCTTTTAGTGTCATATCCCAAGTACTCAGATTCTTTTCAATGCTAGGTAAAGGCACTTATTAATAATGGCTTGAAAAGAACCAACAAACTCCTCCTGCCTTCTCCCCTTCATAATTTTTGTTCCCACCCACATCTTAACATTCTTAGGATCCATTTTCTCCAATCAGCAAACTTTGCCCAGTTTTAGTACTTAGCCCACATGGCCATCAACTTCATTTCAAAGCAAATTTTTGTCCAGAATTTAGTGCCCAAGCAATGACTTACATACTCCACATCCATATTCCACTTATTTATCGTTTCTGCTAACACTTCCCCGCTCCCATCACGTCCACTCTACTTTGCGGTGACATGCCCCGGACATAATACCAATTACCGATTTCAAACCCATATGGTAAATTACCCACCGACACTGCTGCTCTAGTTGAAGAATTCGTGCACAACTACTCCCCAACAAGCGGGCTGCACCACGCCACCAGCTGAACCAAATTCGACCGGCAACTCGGCTGGGACGGGATTAAGTGCAAACACCAGGTAACATTATGGAAACACTTGTCTCCGACTTCGGCTCTGGGATACGTGGCGGAAAAGGAATTTCTCAGTTTCTCTTGTCTCACGTTGCTGCCCATTGCCCATTGACCGCAGCACACTGATACGCAATGAAGGTATCCATCCGTATCTGGAACATAATGCCTACTTCTCTATCCGCGCATGCGCGTTACAAGCCGTTTTGGATGCCTCCATTGCCCACACGCTCGCCCAGGTCCTCGCGAATTAAGAGTGGAAATTTGCATGGCCGGGCGATTGTTGGAAATTACCTTTTTGGAGTTTGCGAAGCGATGTCATTAGTTTCGGATTCGTCGTGGCCTGCGAGTCACTGTGCTGGGTGCCGCTGAGGATCCTTACTTCCTGCTACGTACCGGCACGGCGACCGGCCGCGACTGGGCACTCGGAATTCCTTTGTTTTAGACACGGTGATTACATTGTTCCCCCAATCGGGCAGAATTCATGAATGGGCAATCAGTGAGCCTGGTCCATTCCCAGGGGGAACGAGCAATTTATTTTCTAAATTGCCTTGCTGTGGGAATGCGCTAGGAATGGGTGATGGTGTTAAGGTGTACATTAGATGACTGAATGGTTGTTTGCGGACGAGGACTGAATTTAATCGGAACTGATGTAGGTCTGGTGGGCTGGATGGAATGGGTGCAGCGCACTAGAGTTGGGCGCTGCTTGGCTAACAATATGATGGCCCGGGGGTGGAAATGGGCGTGATCGGTCGGAGAAAATAAATCTTCCCGTACCATAAATTGAAAATGGATCTGGATTCCGGAAAACGGAAAATGGAGTCACTTACTCGATTGAGTTGCACTTCAGCTTCTTGTTCGGGTAAGTCCTGGGTTCCTAAGTAAAACTCAATAATGGAGTACCGTAAATTGGCAATAAACGATTGTGTGCAGGTACAGCCCAACTAGCGGCAACTATAATTGCTTAATCTGAATCTCAAACTTCCAAGAAATGTTTCGGGGAAATAATTTCAAATTTCTTCGGCATTCCAATCGAACTTGATAGATTTAGTAGGATGGCGACCTTTTGTTGTTTCTTTAAGGGATATATAAGTAAAGGTGCTATAAAGTGACTTTAACAGAAGTGTGTGCGAAAGACCAGACACAGAAGACGAAGGGTGCTATAAAGTGACTTTTAACAGAAGTGTGTGCGAAAGACCAAAGACACAGAAGACAGAAGGTGCTGTAAAGTGACTTTTAACAGAAGTGTATGCAAAAGACCAAAGACACCAACTTGCAAAGGCTCATTCGGCTCTTGGATAACGCCCACTCCAATGACCCGATTGGAAGAACTCAGAGAACCGTTTAGGAGGCTTATACTGATACTGAAATAGAAGCGCAGAGTCACTTTCACCGTTTCATTTGGTTGGCCCGCATAACGTTCTTCCATCATTCCTGTCTACTGTAAGGAGCAAATATCCTGCCGCTCTTAAAAGCAGATGAGGATGCGCGTATCTTGGTTTTTAGATAAACATTTTTTTTATGTGATTTTTCCGCTAACGGTGTCTGTTGGAGATTCCTTGACGAAGAACACTGTAAGTTGTGTACCGGCGTGCGCCTAGGTAAATGTCTACGGATGGATTTTTCATGTAGAGTAGAGGTATAGCACTTTTACGGCCCAAACAGGCCTTGAATGCGAGCCAGATTGTCTCCTTGTGTAGGATGGCCACATAAATAAAGAAGGACCTTAAGTCACCTGGCTTGCGAAATGTGAGACGCTTTCTAGTATGCAATAAAGGCAGAAACCATGTGGATTATCTGAGTGTACATGTTTTGTGCATTTTCACATTCAGAGCCAAAGGAATATCGTTTATACAATAAAACAATTAATAATACTTTAAGCTGTCAATAACTGGAAGAACAGTTAACTTTTGCGAGAAATTAAAACAAAAACTACACCGACTTACAAACCTTACCACATCACTCAATAAGTCTGACCTGTCAAATTCTCAAGAGAAATTGATTACTTCAAGTGTGCTTCAAGTGCTTCAAGTGATGCCACTTTTACGATTTTTAAAACAACAGAACAAAACAAATTAAACACTGCTCTTTGATGGGCAAAAATACCATGCAAGCTCAGCAATAGCTTGAAAAGTGTTACAGGGACTCAGCTCGATCAATAACAACTATTTGTGGGTGGTATGCCGACTTTAAACGTGGTCGTACAGACACCAACGATGCTGATCGCTCTGGAAGGCCAATTGAGGTGGTTACACCTGAAAACGTCACAAAAGTACACAAAATCGTTTTGGAAAACCGCAAAGTGAAATTACGTGAGATAGCAGACACCTTAAAGACATCTGAAGGCAGTGTGTGAACTATTTTGCATGAACATTTTTCCATGAGAAAGCTGTTTTCGAAATGGCTGCCGCGTTTGCTCACAATCGACCAAAACCAACAAAGTATCGATGATTATATATGGTACTATGGTATTTTCCATTCCAAATTGCAGTATGGTATTTGCTGCTGGGATGGTGCTCCTCAATGAAAAAAGGGCTAATATCCTGGTAATCCAAAAATGTTTAGTAAGAAAAATATATAATAAAAATAAATGTTATCATTTCATGCGAGCATTTAACAGCTTGAAGATTCTTCCTCTGAGACATTTCTATAAGTACAAAGTGTTGAAAATTTTCTTCGTGAGATGTGGCTATTTGAATAGCAGACATTATGCTCGCTATGGTCTACGAAGCAATCAAAGCATAAATGTCAATGTTCCAACTTTTCGTACTACACTTTTCAGAAATACATGTTGCATAGTTCCACTTAGATTATTTAATAAACTGCCTATTGAATTAAAGCCATTACACACATTTAAATTATTTAATATTAAAATTAAAACATGGCTTTTTGAATTTGATCACAATCAAATAGTTAAATAACTTTTTAGTTTTTAACTTTTTCTCGATGATTACTCATAGATGCTGTTCTTCTGTTCTCTTTCCCTTCAATGTAAATCTTTAGTTCACCCCTTAAAAATGTTTTTGTATTTTATGAAAGTAGCATTTATCAGTATTATTGTTAAAATTTTACAAAATGCTACCCCTATTCTCTACAAACTAAATTATCATTGAATGAAGTACTTTTAATGTATAATCAACTAGGGAATATGAATAAATGAATGAATGAATGAATGAATGATTCTGAGATCTGTTTGGAGCTATTTCATTAAAGCAGAACTTTTTGCATCGGTATGTCACAATGGATGAAACATGGATCCACCAGCATACTACAAAGTGAAATCGGCCGTCAGCGGAGTGGGCAGCAACCATTCAACCACTCCCAAAGCGTCCATAAACACAAAGCTCGGCTGGCACGGTGCTGGCATCCGTGTTTTGGGATGCGCACGGAATTTTATTCATCGACTATCTTGAGAAAGGCAAAAGGATCAACAGCGAGTTCTTCGTTGCATTTTTGGTGCATTTAAAGGAAGAAATTGCAAAAAAACTGTACCATATGAAGAAAAAATAAATCTCCTCTACCACGTCAATGCGCCGTATCACAAGTCGTTGGCTACCATGGCTAAATTGCACGGTTTGGGCTTTGAATTGCTTCCGCATCCACCGTATCCTCTAGATCTGGGTCAATAACTTCTACCTCTTTTCAGACCTCGAAAAGATGCTCGCCGATAAAAAACATATGGCGCAAATGAGGAGGTGACCAGTTAAATTGAAGCCTAACTTGAGGCCAAAGATAAATCGGTCTGTAAAAACTGTATCAAAATCTACCATAAGAGCGGCGTTGGACTGATTGTATCACTCTAGAAGGAATGTTGCGGAACAAAGTCGAATTTCGTTTAAAACATGTGTTTTTATTGGTTAGTCCCGGGACTTATTCAGTGATATGTTATATCGGAAGCCTTGCATATGTTGAGCTGCCAAAATCGAATGGTATTAATTTTGTTATTGGCAATCGGGGAAAACTCACACATATTGCTGTGGTGTGCTCACACTAGGTTACATTTTATTAAAGAAAATTAAGTAACCCAGCAGTCCAAGTCCAAGCAATGATTGGTTGTAGCTGCTTTAATCTGACTTAACCTTTAAATAAATTGATACAATTAAAACTTGGGGGGCATGGGCCTATGCAGGCGAGGTAACGTCGTTGATTGCGCTCAATATGGCGAGTTGCCAAGGCAATCCTCGTTAGTGCACAGGTCAAGTTGACATACAGCCTCCACGTGGCGCCCCGTGGTTAGCCATCACAACACCCGTTGTATGGTGAACTAATATATGCAGCGACCCCCTCTGCCCGAGGATTTGAATAATAGGCCTCGCCTACCAGTCTGTGGGTTGAGCGTGAGGGTAACTTCCTCACCACGTAAAACTCATTAGTTCAGAAGCAACACCATGCCTCGTATAATGAAGGATCAACTGTTGACGACCCCAGCAAACGTTTTAAGGATAACGATTTTTGGCTTTGCACGTGGAATGTGAGGTCTCTTAACAGGCCACGTGCAGCCGAACAACTTGCGGAGGCCCTTGACAGCTACCAAGCTGACATAACCGCCATCCAGGAAGTGCGATGGGATGGGCCTGGCATAAAAGCGATGAAGAACTGCGATATCTACTACAGCTATTGCTATAGAGAGAGAAGGCAGCGCTTATTCGGATGCGGGTTTGTTGTTCGAGGCAGACTTAGGCAAAAAGTCTTGCGCTACGACCCCGCCAGCGAACGCCTCATGACAATCCGCATCAAGGCTTAATTCGGGAACATCAGCCTTATATGCGCTCACGCTCCGACAGAGGAGAAGAATGACAACATCAAGGTTGACTTCTATGATCTCCTAAAATTAACATACGATAGATGGCCCTACTACGAAACCAAGATTGTTCTAGGAGATTTCAACGCTCAGATGGGAAAGGAGGACATCTTTGCTGGAGTCATCGGTAATCACAGCCTGCACGACAACACATCCGGAAACGGACTCAGGCTGTTGGACTTCGCCTGGGGGTGAAAACCCTCTGTGGCTAGCACGCGGTTCCCACACCTGGACATTCCCAAAGGAACCTGGCGATCTCCTGATCAATCAACCGTCAACCAGATTGATCATGTTGCGATCGACGTCAGACACTCCGCCAGTATTCTCGATATCAGAACCTTCCGAGGTGCAAACATCGATTCGGATCATCACCTTGTTGTAGCCAAGGTAAGATCAGAGAGACCAAGGGAGTCGAGAAAGGCCAAAACGCTTTGACGTCGAATAGCTACAATCGCAGCCGATTGCTGGGAACTTTGCCGACCAAGTCTCCCGGAAACTCGCTCAGAGTTCGACGCCTCCTGCACTAAGCATAGAAGAGGAATGGAAACGTTGTCAAGAAGCCATCAAAAAAGCTGCCACTGATGTGCTGGGTTTCACGTCACCACCCAGAAGGAACCCATGGTTTAACGACGAGTGCAGGCAAGCGCACGCAGCTAAACAAGACGGAAGGATCATTTCTGCAGACTCCTAAACAGCGATGACGACCCAAATCCCGCTGTTAGGCAGAATGTTCCACTAAATTTGGACGATGATAGACAAGCATTCCGTCCCCCCGACTTAGACGAGGTGAAGATAGCAATGTCCAAGCTGAAGTCGAACAAAGCTGCTGGAGCGGACGGACTGTCCGCAGAACTATTTAAAGCAGCTGGAGATGACTTGGTTGGGCGCATGCACCAGCTCATCTGTAAGATATGGTCGGAGGAAAGCATGCCCGATGAGTGGAATCTCAGCGTCGTTTGCCCGGTCCACAAGAAAGGAGACCCCTTTGACTGCGCCTACTACAGAGGGATTAGTCTCCTGAACATCGCATACAAGATCCTGTCTGCCGTATTGTGTGAGCGACTGAAACCATTTGTCCATGACCTGATAGGTCCCTATCAGTGTGGTTTGAGACCAGGGAAGTCCACAATAGACCAGATCTTCACATTACGGCAGATACTGGAAAAGACGCAAGAAATGCAAATTGACACTCACAACCTATTCGTCAATTTCAAGGCTGCATATGACAGTGTGCATAGAGACGAGCTATACAGTGCCATGTCTAGTTTTGGCATTCCTACCAAACTCGTCAGATTGTGTAGGATGACGATGGAGAACTCTCGCTGCTCCGTCAGGGTCGGTAGCGAACTCAGCGAGACCTTCAATGTCAAAAAAGGTTTTAGACAAGGCGACGCACTGTCATGTGACTTCTTTAACATCATCCTCAAGAAGATCGTGCGTAACTCACAAGTCAACACCAGAGGCACGATCTTCCAGAAGTCAGTTCAATTGTTAGCTTACGCTGATGACATTGACGTGATTGGACGAACACAGCGAGCCGTCAATGAGACGTTTGCTGGCATTGAAGCGGAAGCGGCTAAAATGTGTCTTGTGGTAAATGAGAGCAAAACGAAGTACATGCTGTCATCAAGGAAGGACACACAACATCAACGTCTCGGACGGAGCGTCACACTAGGCAGCAGAAACTTCGAGGTAGTCAAGGACTTCGTCTTCCTCGGCTCCGCGGTAAACAGGGACAACAACATCAGTACCGAAATCAAACGCAGAATCACTCTTGCAACCGCTGTTTCTTTGGGCTCAAGAGGCAATTGAGTAATAAAGCCCTCTCTCGAAGGACTAAGCTCGCTTTATATAACAGCTTGATCATCCCAGTACTACTATATGTCGCAGAATCTTGGACGTTAGCAAAGGCGGATGAGGAAGCCCTTAGTATTTTCGAGAGAAAAGTTTTGCGTGCGATTTTTGGTCCTGTTTGCAGTGATGGCATCTGGAGGAGAAGATTTAATGACGAACTCTATAGGCTGTACAGCGACATGCGCCTGGTCAAGCGTCTACGGATACAACGCTTAAGATGGCTAGGCTATGTAGAGCGTATGGAGACCACTGCTTCGGCTCGAAATGTCTTTGAATCCGAGCCATTGGGACAACGCAACAGAGGACGACCTAGACTGAAGTGGCTCACACAAGTGGAAAAGGACCTCAACTAACTTGCAGTGCGCAACTGGAGACATCTGACGAAAGACCGTGCTGGCTGGAGAGGCATGTTAGTTGAGGCCCAGGTCCACCCCGGACTGTAGCGCCACAAGAAGAAGAAGAAAAAGAAGAAGTACAACTTGTTGTCACTGGGAATTTACACTTTGTTCATCTTTATGTGGCGCAAGAGTCCAGGATGGACCTGCGCCTCAACCAACATACCTCCCCAGCTTCCCCAGCTGCGTCCAATTTCTCAGCCTAGGCTGTCCACAGTTGCGTTGTCCCAATGGCTTTTATTGAAAGACTATTAAGGTCAGAGCAGTGGTGTCCATGTACTTTACACAGCCTTGCCTTTTTAGCAATATATCAGAAGAAGCTTCACCATGAGCATGCCGTCGTACAGCCCAAATTATCCGTTGAATCTTTTCTGAGCTGACATCAATACAAAGCAAGCTCAACCTTTTGAGAAAGTGCTCTATGATTCAATTGCCTCTTAGTACACAAAGAAACATGAAAACCAGCGGTTGGTAAGACCGATTCTGAGTTTGATTTTGATATCATAAACCTGTGGTAGACAAAGTCCCTGAATACTTAGAAGTTTCTGGTGCCTAATGTGAATCTCTGTCTGACACGTCAATGTTGTGTGTCCTTGTTTCATGACAGCATGTAATTATATTAATTTTTGTCCCCTACTTTCGGTTGCTCAATCATAAAAACTATATTCAATGTGGTGTCTGACTTGTACAAAGTAGGCAAATAGCCAGTCGGAAATCATCAGCAAGGACACCAATTTTCTGTTTACGGAGTAGGATAGTGCTTCTTAAGATCAGTTTGATGAGTCCAAGATTTGGAATCTGAAAATAAAAAAATGCACCATCACACACTACCTACTAGTTAAATGTAAGTATGTCGCATATAAATTTAAAAGAAGTCAACACCAAATTCGCTGTTGGTTGTGAACGTTGTAAGTCGAATATTTGTACAACCAGACACTGACTAAGTATATTACTCTGATGATAGGGGGCTGTAGGGACATATGCTCACTTATATGCAGGAACTGGTAATCAATTTACACATAGAATAAAAAGTATATTTCACTGTCTGTATTTGCTTTTGTTTTCTCAATTTCACACTGAAATATCATTCAATATAAAATTAAAGTTCCCGAACCCACGTTTGCACGAAAAGTAATGAATTACTAGAAATATTAGTTCCCAACGGAGTTCACATTCTTAAGAATATTTAGTCTCTAGACACTGTTTCATAATATTTCCCCACCGACCGACTCACACGAGGATCAGCTTACCAAAACTGATCTATGCTAATATTGTAACTACTTCATTAGATCAAGATATTCCTTTCAGATTAAACGAACCTCAGCCAGCTGTTTCCCATTTCGTGCACAAGTTTAGTCTAATTCCAACTCTTTCAAGCCCACCTTACAATCCCACAACGGTTTTAGTACTGAGCTCCACAAGCACAACAGAAAGAATATTCATAGTTAACACATTTTACATCATTTTCATGGCGATTAGACTAGTTTGTGAGGTGATTTACATTTACTTACATAAAAAGTAAAACGTATAAAAGAATTTTGTAAATGACAGATAATCCCAACAAATGGTCCAGTCACTACAAAGGCCTCTCTCAATCATTCCCATGACAGTCTGCATGAATAAACATGAAGTCTGACTGTAATCCCGTCAATGTTATGAATGGAAGAGGTTGCCGCGACCGAATCTACTACTCAACACATTTCATTCGAAAAGAAGTAGGCTCACAAAACGCCAATCATCCGTGGCAACTCGAATTCATGTTAAATAAATTTTACAGAAGTCATTTTAGCGTTCACATACGCATATGGATGGCGTGAAGCCCCACAGGGGGACCAGAGCATGGTTTTTTTATTAACTACTCGTGTTGTGCGCGCTACTGTTCTCTCACGAGTAGAAGGAGCGTACAATTTTTTGCAGACTCCAAACGTCAAAGTTTGAGAAGCTTTTTCCTAGACAATTATTACTCTTTGATTGTTGTCAGCAATTCAAAAGAGATGTTGCCGTAAAAAATTCGATGTATTCAGTCGGGGAATCGAACCTGGGACTTTCGGTGTTCGTGTGTCGCAGTCTACTCTCTACGCCATAGCAGCCACGAGAAGAAATATTTCTTGTACAAGGAAATCCAATGACTTTCGTTTAGTCTTAATCTAACAAATGAAGATTTATTCAGTCCCCTTCTCTTTCGATAAAACTTTTTCCCGTAAGTCTTCCATGTACTCGTGTTTGGCTACTGATAACTATTCTAAAGAGGTTTTGCTGACAGAAGAATACATTATACAAAAAATAAAAACAGAACAATTCCCGAAATCACACTATTGCGGTTTCGTTTCTAGAAAAGATTTGTCTCTGTCTGCAGTTCAAGAGAGGAGTTTTAAAATGTTCAAAGCAAAACTCACAGCTACATAGTATGGTTGATATCTTGAAGGATATGGTGCGAGTACGTGCATGTAGGTTGGTATTCTATGTATTCAATGTCTTTATATAATTTCATGGATTAAAATTGGGATGTGCGAGAAAAGGATGTGGTTCCATGTTTTGTAGTTCGCCTCATGGTTGAGTATGAACATTTCTATTTCATTATAAATGATTTCAAAATACAATACGCATATTGTGCGAACAAATAAATTTTCATTAAAAACAACGACTCCACCCA
This sequence comes from Eristalinus aeneus, assembly GCA_955652365.1. NCBI lineage: Eukaryota > Metazoa > Arthropoda > Insecta > Diptera > Syrphidae > Eristalinus > Eristalinus aeneus. Next base: position 6,434,637 of record OY019131.1, on the reverse strand, counting down.
TTTAACTTATTCTTAATTTAAAGCATGTGCTGCAAACTTTTTCGGGAGTACGAGACATAAGCTTACTGCTCTCCAACCTACAATTCACAAATATTCTTTCGCAAGTCGAAATCAGAAAAGTATGAATTGAAGTTGACTTCTTAAAGTAAATTCAAGGGAAATTCAATAACATATAGAAAATAGTACTTTTGTACTCAACACCATATAATTCCATACATGCAGTAACGTTCTATGAAAAATATATAGCAAAATAAAGTAGAGTTCTAATTTCTTAAAAAGACTATATATCAAATTGGAAGAGCCAGAAATAAATGTTATTTTATGCTTAAAAGGGCCTGCGAAATATGACCTTCACCTATTTTATTGATCTGACCTCGTATTTCGAGCCGTAATAAAACAAATCAATTGCATGTCGCCCAAACCCAGAAGAAACCTTTTCATAATTCCAACACTGTAGTTAAAATACAAACATTGAGCAAATAAGACAACCCGGGTGACTCATTTGCGGCACGAGGTATATCTGAGGAATGACCCTCACAAAAATGTAAATGTCTGCCTAAAAAATCTGTATAATAATCACATAAGCATGTGGTCTGGTCAATAAGGATTAATTATGGACACTGGTTGCGATTATAAAACTAATCTACGTCTTAAAGGTAAACTAATTAATTGTTCCATAATTTTATACAAAAATGTATAAATTTGTAGTCACTGTGAAATGTCTTGTTCACGGCTGTGATTCTCTCTAAATTTAGCAAGGGCCCAATTATATTCACCAATGCGAGCCAATTTGTTTCTATTTCTAGAACATGTTCTTGGTATCTATTAAACTTGTTCATCAAGTAATTTTGGCAAATCAGTCTAGAAAGGATTGAATTGAGCTAAGAGTGATTTTCCTCTAGGATAATAGCTCAGCTATTATCAACTCAAAAACCTTAATTCTTCTATTCAAAAAGTGAATAGTAGGCATTTGGCTGTTTTTTTTTATACCCTAGGATCAAAAGGGCACATTCCGGATGCAACATGAACTAAGTAAACGGAAACCAAGGTTTGACCTTGTCTTTATTTTCAATTTCTAAGTCAAAAACAGCTCATAAAATTTAAAATTGTTATTGTTGCTGACTTTTTTATACTCTCTAGTAATCTCTTACATGTGTGAACACAATTTCTATGTTCCGCGAATTACTTCAGATCATATGTAAGGCATCACTCAATAATTACTGGTACACATAGGGGGCGCCACTAACAAAAAAATAATATTAAATTAACAATTTATTGTAAGTGACGCCCCTTATATGTACCAGGAATTATTGAGTGATGCGCCACTAACAAAAAAAAGTTTATATTAAAATAAAAATGTCTGTTAGTGGCGCCCCCTTTATGTCTCGGCATTTATTGAGTGATCTGTTATAAGCTTGTTGCCTGTGGACCCATTTTTAATTTTTTTTCTGTATCGTACTTAATAAAGGTGTGCTCCACTTGGCGAGGGTCTTTGCTCAATTTTTAAGATTAAGGGCTACTTATTTTATCAATGCTTCATCTATTTCGAATTGTTATCTACTTACCCTTGTAAAAACTTATTACAGAGTCGGCATATACCTCTTTGTAGTCATTACAGTACAGCACGCACAACAATAGCAGCCACATATGAAGCTAGACTACTAGCTTTACTGGTTACAAAATGTTTGCTATAAATTTGAAGCCTCAAAAACAGAGCCCTGTGTAAGAATTAGGTCCCAAGTTTTACCTACACAAAATGAAACCAAGAAACGTATGTGTTGCTAATTCATTTATTTTATATATATATATATATATATATGGCAAGTTGTGGTTGATCTAGGAGGCGATGGCCTACTTCATTGGAAAGGTCTGACATTTGTTAGCAATAATTATTGTCACGACATTAAATTTTGGCCGCCGTGACGTAGTGGGTAGAGTGCGACGCTCACACGCCGAAGGGTCTGAGTTCGACTCCCAGTTCAACACCAATTTTTCGAATATTTTACGGCACCACCTCTTTCGAGCTGCTGACGACACTCAAAGAGTAATAACTGTCTAAGAAAGCTTCTTAAACTTCGCCGTTCGGAGTCGACAAAAAACTGTAGGTCCCTTATACTCGTGAGAGAACACTAGCGCGCAAAACACGAGTAGTTGATGAGCAAGCTAGGCCCTGGTCCCCCTTTTTGGACTGTAGCGCCAACAATTATTATTATTACCTTTTGCCTCTTTGATGATGTCCGGATTATTTCCGACTTCCTTAAACTGTTGAAATGAAAGGTCTTACAGAACCTGCCGCATTCTCTAGATCTTGCTTTTTCTGAATACCGATTTTTTGACGGATGAAAAACGATTTGAGGAGTCACCAGTACGGTTCGAAGAATGGCTCAATGATTGGATCGATGCCGGAGAGTACTCATTTTTCAGAGACGGTATTCAAAAATCACCAGTCGTCCCATTAATTTGAGGAGGTTATTGAAAATGTATTCCAAACCTCTTAAGAGTGCGATAATGGACAACGGTATTGAAAACGTCGCTAGTATTTGACACTAACAAAAGTTGACCAGGAGGACCCGAAAAGGTCCAAACGACATCTATCGCCAGTATCCTTTACAAATGAAAGCTTGGCATTCCGATGTGCTTAAATTGTGTCCTCTTATTTTTTGATGCTAGAACTAAGAAAGCGCTTAGTTTTTTTAATATGATAATGTTAAGGTCCATTTCTCATTGGACACAGAGTTGTGCTTGAGAAAGTTTCTCAAAGTAAAGTTCCTTGCTCACTGCAAAGTTCATTTTGCGAGTAAATTCCACAACAGTAGAAGAACATATGACATTAGCATCGTGTATGAATATAATTATCCTTTCCGGCATTACTCAATCCTTGTTTTTCACTTGAGATTGAACTTTGATAAATTTTATACAATGCGCGTTAAAAAACATTGTTTTTAAATAACCGAAAATTTTCTAATTGAATCAGTGAAAAAACGTGAGGTGGTCAAATCAGGATTTTTAGTCATGAAGTACCCACACACCACACTTAAACTAGACAAAGGGTTTGTTAATAAAATCAGTTAAGGTGTCAACTCACACTACCTGGCAGACACCTATAATCCATTTGTTCCTTCTGTATTTCACAGTCATTACACAAAGTAGGTAGTTGTTTACAAATTGCGACATATTTGAACAAAAAGTATTACACACGCCGGTAAATTTGCGAAAAATGGACTGGATTGGGAAAATGAAAGCCAGTATTGGGGGTGAGTTTAGTGATAAATTTGTCGGCAGTGCCGTAGTCTGGGCTGCCTATCTAATGAGCTTGAATTGAATATTCATTTAAAAATGAGCCAGAATTTGTAAATAGTGTGAAATTATTTGTAACTTTATATTATGTCACATTCAAGAGGTGTTGTGATCGTTCACAACAATAATGAAACACGACGCCAAGCGATGAAGCAAAGCGCTCAAGAACGTAACAGCGCGATTCATTCACCTTTGTGCATTTCCCCGCGTTTCGCATTATTATCGTAGAGTAAGCAAATTTGTAGTATTTAAGTAAAATTATTTGTAAATAAAGGGCAGTTCATTAGAGTAGCCACCACACATTGACTTCCCCCCACCAGCGGTAAGGAGTCATAATTTTTTTCTGTTTGACTATTAAAGCAAACAAGAGGGTATTCTATTTTTGTAATGTCCTTAAGAACGTCATTTTCGCATTTACTGATATTTGCCCAACGTATATATAATAGAACGTCGAAGAATCCTAACAACGATGTCGATAACGAAGTCAACAAATTGCCCAAAGTGATGTACAAGTTGTAGACTAGCAATTACGTCATTTTAATGTCCTCCGTCCATAATGTAGGGCTCAAATCGTACAATTCAATTTTTCCAAGGCAGCAAAGCGAGTGCCTTGCGTTAATTCGCATTGGCTTGGTTCAATGCGAACTTAACGTCCATCTCGCATTGAACTTGGTGACAAAACTTAAAGAGAACAAAACTACCTCTAGTGGCCGCCGTGGCGTAGTGGGTAGAGTGCGATACTCACACGCCGAAAGCCCAGGTTCAATTCCCGGCTATTCAGCCCAGCTTTTAGGGCTGTTGGCAACAGTCAAAGATTAACTGCCTAAGAAAACGCTTCTCAAACTTCGCCGTTGGGAGCCGGCAAAGAACTGTAGATGCCTTCTATTCATGGGGAAACAGTAACGCGCATAACACGAGTAGTTGAAGAGCAAGCTCGGTCCGGTCCCCTGTAGACTGTCGCGCCATCCAATTGTTATAATTATTCAATTATCTGTAAAGAGTTGCTTGAATTGCAGCCAAAAATAGACAGATCGTGGGGAATCAAAAGAAGTGCTGTAGGAAATGAATTAAAATGATGTTAATTAAATAATTGTATACATATACATATACATATATTATACTACAGGGTGGCAACGTAAGAGAAGTATGCATGTGCAATAAGTTATATTTATGAGAACTTTAAAACGGCTTCCAAACTAAATACTTCCTTATAGCTGATTTTATGGCTGCAGCTCATGAACGACGATGTCAACATTAAACATCTTCCGTGCGCATGACATGAGAAGCACCTAAAACATCAAGCCTCGGAATTGCAATTAGGCGATAAACGACTTACATAACTGGTTCTGAATGAGGTTTATATGAAAGTGACTTAAGACCTATGTTGACGGCTTCGTTTGAGGAAAGTATCTGCTAGCATTCTTTGCAAACCAAGAAATTACAACAAATAAACAGCTGGCGTTGAAAAATTCAACCAGATCAAAAACAACAAAACGTGTACAATTTTCCTAAAAATAAACATTTTGCCTGCACTTAACTGCTTAAAAAGCAGTAGTAAGGTGCATGTTCAGACTTAACAACAGTGCACACGGCGACAGGGACCTGGGGTCTCTTTCATGTTCACACTATTCCACGTAAATTTTTTTCACACTGGTGCTATTGTTTTGAACGCAGTGGTATTGTACTGACTGGCCTTACAATAGACCTGTATTTGAATCAGCTAACTACACTAACAATTAAAACAGATAATTTGTAGAGTGATGAAGGGGTTGTATAACTGAAACATTAAGCCATCTGATTTCAAACAACAAGGAATAGAATACACATAAAATATTATTTTAAAGGTACTTTGAAAAGGGTTTGGTAACGTATGTCACGTCAAGTTCTCTCAGTCCACCGGATGTGTATTTGTCACGTTATCTTTTACACACAGTTGTTCGAATTTAATCACCTCTTCGTGAGGTAACAATGACGCGAATAACATGTTCCGCTTCTGAAGTAACAAGGGCTTGCGATTAGGCTTAATTGTCACGATTTTTTCACCAATATTCAGGGTGTGAGTACTTTAGGTGCCCTTATGTCATCATTATTTCTTAAATATAAACTTACTGGCGCGGCAGCCTTATAGTGATCAAATTCTCTTGAATGTTCTTGACAATGTTCGATATTGGTCATAGAAATGTACAATAATTCAATTTAGCTTTATACAGAAATACTTTGAACCAACGAACTTTAAGGGACTAATGCAAATGCTGCTGCCGAGCTTGCATTGGTTTTTTCTGTGTGTAAATTTAGTCTTTAAATTTAGGCTTCTAGCTGATGTAAGAATGTCCATAATGTAAACCATTTTGATTTCTTTCTAGTATCAGAAAACGCAAAACACATTATATTTTCTTTCAGTATTAATCAGTGCAACAGCATTGCTTTCTGTCTGTAACTGTCTTAAATAAACAGGATTTGCGAAAGATGTTTTTGTGTTTCTTATTGAAAGAAGTAGGCACCTGAAGCCCATTAAAATCATGTAGAATTTTATATATTATATAGAATTGGACCGAGAACTGAGCCTTGAGGAACACTCATACAGACGTTATTAGGTCTTGACGAAAATGTATTAACGTGAACTCGAAAACATCGATTATTTAAAAAACTTTGCACTATTTTGACTAGGTATGGGGGATAGTTATGATTCAGCATTTTGTAAATAAAACCGTTAGGTCAAACTGTATCGAAGGCCTTCCCCACATCAAATAAAATCATGCCAGTAGATTTGCCTATTACTCGATTAGATCTAATATGATTACATATTTTAGTAATCTTAGTTCTAACTTACTAACTTCTTACAAGTTCTCTGGGCTAACCTGACATGAGAGTTGTACCATACCTTAAACATTATCAAAATATGTGAAAAAGTGAATTTGTGGCTTTTTTCAAAAAATTACACTTTTTTTTCTTTTTATCGATTCCAACGTAATCCTACAACTTTCGATCTACGTCGATGGTACAAGCCCAAATATCAACACTGCGTTCAACCACAAAGTAAAAAAGCATCAAACTTACCTCCATATGAAGTGCTACCCAACCCTTGAAATTTTTATCAACATAACGCATCACTCAATAAGTTCGGGACTGACATATATGGGTCACCACTAACAAAAAATCCACATTATTTTTAGGAAGTACAAACCTTCAAATGATACCTGTCAAATTTGCGTGACAATCTGATTAGGGTAAAAGTTACAGTGGTTGAAGTGATGCTACTTTAAAACTAACTAAAAACAAAGGAAAAAACCGAATTTTGTGGGTTGATTAAGCACTTCAACTTTTGCGAGAAATTAAAACACAAACTACACCGACTAACAAACCTTACCACATTACTCAATAAGTCTGACCTGTCAAATTTTCATGAGAAATTGATTACTACATCTCAAGTTACAGTGCTTCAAGTGATGCCACTTTTACGATTTTTAAAACAACAAAACAAAAAGAATTAAACACTGCTCTTTGATGGGCAAAAATACCATGCAAGCTCAGCAGTGGCTTGAAAAGAGTTACAGGGACTCTGCTCCATCAAAAACAACTACTTGTTGGCAGTATGCTACTTAAAACGTGGCCGTACAGACACCAAGGATGCTGAACGCTCTGGAAGGCCAATTGAGGTGGTTACACCTGAAAACGTCAAAAAAGTACACAAAATCGGTTTCGAAAACCGGAAAGTGATATTGCGTGAGATAGCTTACACTTAAAAAATATCAAAAAGCAGTGTGTACAATATTTTGCATGAACATTGGTCCATTGAAAAACATTTTTCGAAATAGGTGCCACGTTTGTCCCAATGTACCAAAATCAAGAACGTATCATTGATTCCGAAAGGTGTTTGGAGCTGTTTGGACTGAATGAACAGGGTTTTTGGTATCGGTATGTCACAATGGATGAAACATGGATCCACTACTACACTCTAGAGACAATCCGGTAGTCAGCGGAGTGGACAGCAGCCGGTGAACCACTCGCAAAACGTCAAAAAACACACAGGTCGGCTGGGAAGATTATGGCATCCGTGTTTTTTGATGCGCACGGAATTTTATTCATCGATTATCTTGAGAAAGGCAAGAGAATCAACAGTGTATACTACATGGCATTATTGATTGCATTGTGCATTTGAAGCAAGAAATTGCAAAAAAAAAACGGTCCCTTATAAAGAAGAAAAAATTCTCTTCCACCACGTCAATGCACCGTGTCACAAGTCATTACCATGACCAAAATGCACGAACTAGGCTTTGAATTGCTTCCGCACCTACCTTATTCTTCAGATCTGGCCACAGCGACTTCTACCTCTTTTGAGACCTCAATAACATGCTCGACGGATAAAAATATGGCGCAAATGAGGAGGTTGTCGCCGAAACTGAAGTCTATTTTTAAACAAAAGATAAATTCTTCAATAAAAAAGGAATCGATAGATAAGAGTGGCCTTGGACTGACTGCAACACTCTTGAAAGAAATAATGCTGATCAATAAAGTCGAAGTTTGTCTACAAAATGTGTTTTTGTTAGTTAGTCTTATTAAGTGAGTTATGTTTCCGGTCTGCAACCTTTTCCGATGGCAAACATAATCTACACGAAGAGGGGCCGAAAATCAGTTGTGAAACGTTTTCTCTGAAAAGAACAAAAACAGTGCAAAGCATTCTTTTTAAAAATTTTTAAGGAAACCTTTCGGCGAAATCACTTGGTCATCACTCTTGAGGCATACTTACAGCAATAAATGTTCCATTCAATATTGTACGATGATGTCTAAGAAAGCCTTTGCTTCCTGACCTTAATGAAGTCTGAAACCCAATCTCTAGGCAGAAGTCAATCGAAGTTAATCGACCTGATGAAATATGCGCCGAACTCCTTAAAACTAATTGAAATATGAAATGGCGAATGCATGCACCATCTGATCTACAAGCAATGGGCGAATGAAAACGTGCTCGACGAAGAGATTCTCATTTCCTTTGACATGCCCCCTTTGATTGAGTATCCGAGGATTTAGTTCCCTTAATATCTAAAGATCCTGTCCTCCATCTTGTGTAGACGTTTGCAATCTTTCCAAAAAAAAAGTTCACAAGCCAATACCACTGATGATTCAAGCGAAGGAAGTCCGTAGTGGGTCTAATGTTTACACTGCAGGATGATAAAAACTTAAAGACTGCTTAATAATCGTGACGTGACGAACAATGCGGCCGCCGTGGCGTAGTGGGTAGAGAGCGACGCTCACACGCCGAAGGGTCTAGGTTCGATTCCCAGCTCAACACCAATTTTTTCAAATATTTCACGGCTATAACTGTCTAAGAATGCTTCTCAAATTTCGCGGTTCGGAGTCGGCAAAAAACTGCAGGTCCCTTCTACTCGTGAGAGAACAGTAGCGCGCACAACACGAGTAGTTGATGAGCAAGCTAGGCCCTCGTCCCCCTCTGGACTGTAGCGCCAACAATTATTATAATGTGGCCCTACAGACAGAAAAACTTCACTTTTGGTCATCGCTGTATTGTAGACTCAGTAGGCAACTGAAAGCGCCTCTCTTAAAGAACCAAGCTGATTTTGCTTTCAATTTTAAAATTTAGTGAATCAGCTCCTCCTTAATGTCCAAGCAACAGTCTTGCTGATGCGCAGTACTTTCAGCACTCGATTATCATTCAAAGTCGCGCCAACTCACGATAGGTGTAGCACAAAAAGAAAGAATCGCCTAACTACGCATCTTACTTCCTCGGACAAGTTCGCATTCACACACACAAACACAAACAAACACACACACACACACACACAAACACACTAAACTTAATCGCATTCGTTTCGCAAAAAAAGCAGAAAAACTGTCAGAAAAAAGTTGAAGTAATATAAATTTGTAAAAAACAACTTAGATCACACACCGGCATGTGAGCTCGCCACGTTTGCCAATTGTCTCACCCGGCGAACAATAGCAATTTTTTTTTTGCTTTTGTAATGCCGTCAGTGTTCACTAAGCGTGAAGTGGATTCAAGGTGAAAAGTTTAATTTCCTCGACCAAGAGTTGAATGATTCGCTTTTAATTATTTTCCTCGGAAAGAGAGAATTCGTCATACCAATTGCGATCAGGGTTGGAGCTCAGGGGAGCACATGAGAGTCAAGCCTAAGAGCTCCCTTCCCATTGTTTCGGAATTTATCTCACAAAACCCTTCGAATTTACATATAGTCTGTTTTTTCTTTTATTTTTTATTTATTGCCCCACCTGCGTGTTGATACGAGCGAAGCACGCGAGGAAAATTTAATTCGAAATTTATTCAGAGAGATTCACATCTCCGAACAGAAGCCCCAGCAGCGAGCCTTTTCCCCAGGAGATTGCCTCACACAATCTTAATGATGTATCTCTGCTGAAGTCATTGTTAGCGTAGTCAAGCAAGATTCCGTTTTCCGGAAATATCTAAATTTAGAATGCATGTAATGGCTCGGAGACACTGCGCGCAAAGTCAGTGTGTTCCACTGCACCTTGCAACGGCACTTGCGAGCACAGAAGAGGCTCACGAAAGAACTCGTCTCGCACACAGGCTCACACAATTTAACGGCAACTAAAAATCCATTTAGCAAGGTGCCGGGGTAAATAGTGAAACATCTGCGACGACGGCACGTTACAAATTGATTCTCATGACTAATTTCTCGAATAATTAACATTTTCCCGAGATGTGTGTAAGTGCATGCAGGCGCGCACACTTGTCCACCATTTCAGCATCCATTCGGCGGCTGTTGCTGTTGACTCGGCTCGCACCAGTGATGCCACTAAGAGAACACGGGAGATATTAAAGCAATCCCGTGAATTCTTCCAGTGCCATTCCCTGTACTGAGCAATGCATTTGCGCTGGATGCGAATGTGGATACTTTTTTTTTTTTTGTTTGTTTCGTTTCACTGCACTTACCCGATGTGTCCGTCGGCCGCGACCTGCGGTTGAGTGGTGGATGTCAATGGCTCTTGAGTGAGCTACGCCCTCCTCTGGCAGGATGGATGAATGGATGGACTGCCGCAGGTTGGCACACTGACGAGGTCACGACTTCGACCGAGGAGTTCACACCGCTTAGGAATGCAGCGTTTGTTTTTAAGTTGGATTGAAATACTCACCCGAATCGATGGCAGCGGTTGATGCATTTTTTTTCCCTCGGATTGGCAAGTGTGATGTTTAGCGATCATGGCGTTTAACGGGCAGTGTCCAAGAGTAAACATATTCCTCGGGGAAATGCAATTGATTTCGATGCACGCATGCGTCGAACCGGTGAGAGGTTGCAACTTCAAGGCTCGACTGTTCGTTGTTTGTGAAACTAATGGGTCTGTATTGAATGTAAATATTTGGTAAACTAGTTCGTTTGGGAATCGAGGTTATGAGTATGAAACAGCAATGATTTGCCAAGCAGTCAGGAAATGTCGCTAAGCGGTCATGGCTCTCTTCCTATTTGACTGGAAACAAAAAATGTCGTTAAGCGCATGAATCTCTTGTCTACGAATGAAAGTGTTCAATTTATAGAACCAAGGAAATAGTCATAAGTAAGAACATCCTTCAAGAAACGTAGCAAAAATATTGTAGATACCGCTTGCTCACCTGATAAGTTTTAAGTAAGAATACTAAAATGGCTCTGAGGATAAGATTCACGCTCTTATACAGAAACCACTCGAACTAAAGTTTTGTTGAGCCACATGGTGCCACTCTAGTCTTAAAGAACAGAACAGCGCAGAGCATGCTTCTTGTTGCACGTTTAAGTTCATCGGACGGGCTAGTTTTTATCAATTTATGTAACACTAGCCTATAATTGTTGGAGCAACTGTCCACAGGGGGACCAGGGCCTGGCTTGCTCATCAACTACTCATATTGTGCGCGCTACTGTCTTCTCACGGGTAGAATGGGCAGTTTTTCCTACAGTTTTTTGCCGACTTCGAACTGGGAAATTTGAGAAACTTTCTTAGACAGTTATTACTCTTTGAGTATTGTCAGCATATCGAAAGAGGGGGTGCCGTGAAAAATTCGAGATGCTCAGCCGGGAATCGAACCTAGACCCTTCGGCGTGTGAGCGTCGCACTCTACCCACTACGCCACGGCGGCCACGGCACTAGTCTTGCTAATATCAAAAGGAAAACGTTCAAAATCTTATCCCCATCTCCAAACTAAAACTAAAGCTGTTCAATAACCTGCTCAATGTCTCATTTCTTCTTCTTCTTCTTGTGGCGCTACAGTCCGGAGTGGACCTGGGAATCAACCAACATGCCTTTCCAGCCAGCACGATCTTTCGCCAGCTGTCTCCAGTTGCGCACTTCAAGCTGGTTGAGGTCCTTCTCCACTTGTTTGCGCCGCTTTAGTCTAGGTCGTGCTCTATTGCATTGTCCCAATGGCTCGGATTCAAATGTCTCATTTACAAAAAGGACTTACGAGATATGTTCAAAAATAAGGTGAATTTTCAAATTTTGGGGGCTGCGTGCATGCGATTATTGATTGCTCTTATTATTATGCTGGCACACTCGCCTTGATTATATGTACATGTTTATTTTATTTATAATTGGCGATTTTTCTACTGAAGAATGCAAAAGAATGGATCAAAGAATTTGCATTAAGCTTTACGTGAAAAATAAATGGAATGAACTAAGTACTTGACATGTTGACAGTGGTATACGGTGATTGTACTCTGAGTCAAAAAAATGTTTACAACTGACACAAGCATTTCAGAAAAGATGAAAAGGTAAAGATATGTATGGCGACGTTCGCCCTGGACGTCCCAGCAAATCAACAACCGACCAAATTGTTGGGAAAGTTATGTTATGGGGAATCATCAAATTACTATCACAAAAGTTTTTGAAGATTTAAGCGTATCGGTTGGCTCAGGCCGTGTAATTTTGTGCGTTTGGCAGCGAATTCATGATTTTTTACCAAACATAAGGTCGCAGGTGCATCGCTCAGGAATTCTTGAATGACGTCAACGGCGAACCAGAATTGCTTACAAGGGTCATAACTGGTCAGGAATCATGTGTCTATGGTTATGACGTTGAAACCAAAGCCCACTCCTCCCAATGGAAACGACCAGGAGAACCATAACCAAAATAGAAAGCACGCCCAGTGCAGATTTGCCGTCTCTTTTTTGGATTACCGCGACTTAGTGCATCAGGAGTTCTAAACACATGTCCGTATAGTTTAAAAGGAATATCATCCTGAAGTTATACACCGCTTGCGATAGGTAATACGAAGACAACGTCTTGTGTGAAAACAATTTATGGCTTTTGTATCATGACAACGCAGCTGCTCACTAGTCATTGCCTGTTCGTAATCTTTGGGCCAGAAACAACCTCCGGTGCCTTAGCTACCGTATTCACCAAATTTGACTCAAACTGCTCTGTTTCTGTTGTTTCTGTTGCCTTTCAGGCCTCACGTCCATATACTTGAGCTGCTGCTCTTGGAATTACTTCCTGCGGGCTATGTTAATAACAGTCTTGCGTCCTTGGTTGCGAAATGTCGAACAGCTCGACAACATTAAATGGTAATAGCTGTGATCGAGATGGTGTTAAAATGGGCAACTAGGTAAGTATTACGGTGTTATTGGCATCGTACACAAGGAACTATCTGTTTTAAGCTACTGTACGTTCCGTTGACTAGAAACATTCACTAAGAAGTAAAGAAAATAGCACCAACCGACAACTTGGACAAAGATGTAAAACTTATATTAATGCTAAATGTCCCGAAGAACAATTTTTTTATTTAAGAAAATTGCAACATCCTTCCAACAACTCATTTGCAACATACTAAAGACAATCTTGCGTTACAAAACTGCTCAGAAAGTTATGTGGGAGGTTTAGCGAGTTATCCAGTTTGAAATATTTTTGGACCCTCAATTCAACTGAATCCTACAAGACGTGCAACAAACGAGCTCCGCCTGTTTAGAAACGAAGCGCTAGAGATCCATGGCAATGTTTATCAGTCTGATGTAAGCTGCAGTTCGGCCACCTGTACCGCAAACTACAGAATCAAAAGTTTCGTTTGGAAAAAAATCTATTCCGATACCCAGCCTTAGATTCATCAAAACTTGTTGCACTGCTTAATACCTTATCCAGATTTTGCTTTAGCTTCTGTTACTGGATTAAAAAAAAGTTATCTCCAGAAGGATTAAAGCGACTAATCCCAAGAGCCACCTTCCTTCTTGTTCCTAAGACAAGGAGGAAGGGGACAGAAAGAAGCACCCTTTCCAACTAACATCCAGACCCGCAAAGAACTGTTCGCTCTTCTTCTCATCAGTAAGCACAGCAGCGTGTAACACCAGCCATTTTTGGTAAATCAGACGGGACGCCATACAAGGCTAATCCTATTCACGTTCATCACTGTAATTACACTGCCAGCCAACGAGAGAACTTTTTAATTGCCGTGCCACCTATGACTAGAAAACCAATTAAGTTGTACCCATCCCATCGATACACTCTCTAAACAAGGAGTCCATTCATTTGTATCGGATTCCGCGGAACGTTCAATGTCTGTGCTGTGTACACACAGATCGTTTCAATTAATTTTCTTCCTTTCGCTCTCTCCCTCTCTCCCTCTCGCTTCCTCCCCTTCTCCGCATGTTGCGTTACAAAACGGCACACGTACAACATGAAATCGATCTCTTAATGACCCAAATAAAGCACTCGCATTGTGCATCGCGGCGATACACATCTGTGCCCCGATGCGCACCTGATAATATTTTAATCGAGTTTGCGCAAAGCCCAGCCAGCCAGACGAGCACCGAGCACTCAACGCGAATAATATTAAGTTCACAATACTGCACACACGATCAACCCAATGATCCAGTTGGCACCCGAACCAGAAAGTCTCGCTGCTGCGCCGACCGTTCACCAAGAGCCGCGAGCTCATAAATAACGCATGAGGCTCGCTGAAGAAGAATAACGCTTCCCGCTCGGCGCTCCAGCGCAACCCACAGACCATCGCCGATCGGCTGAGTGACTGCGTGCAGGCCACGGAGCAACGGCGATGGTGATGCTGATGGTCCGCGGAGGGTTTCCTACATCTGGTTGGACACGGTGAGATATTGAGCTGCTACTCCGGTGAACTTGACAAACTCGCCTGCTTGTTGGGTTAATCAATCCGCCGTGTAGCAATAAAATCGTGCCACAAGCACGCCCGATCCGACTCCGCAACTGCGCGAGGAGTGAACCAATTCTTTTCAAACAATCCTCTGTAGATCTTGACTCTTACCGTGGTAAGAGTCGATGCCGACGATTCCAGGGGCACTTGTAATAGATACCCACTTACGGGTAGCGATCCGTTGCTGTGGCGTCTCTTGGTGCGTAAGTAAACGTATTCGTTACCATTTTGCGCTAAGATCTGTGTCATTACACATAAATTAGTGCGAAGTGAACGTGTAATTGCGTCAATGCGGCGCGACGCGGCGCCTAGCAAAACTCAATCACTTCGCATGGCCGGCTTCAGTCGCTATGCGACTGGTGGCAATTTTCGAATTCCCACCCACGCGAGGAGGACCTAATTCACTGCGCAATTTCCCAAGGGAGAGGGACACAATAATTGGCAGATCATGATTCGAATGTTTACCCAGTCCGTTGACCAGGTACACGGCCGCAGCTGGGAAGTGAAAGATCGTGAAGTTGTTGCGCAAAGTAGCTAGGGTCCATCCGTCTTCTCCCATCCATAACAGCCCACTCTCCGGCAGCGTTGGGGTGCTGGATTGCGGCCATTGCTGTCGTTTTTGCAGCACAAAACCGAACCAAGACTTTTCCTTGTTTCGCATCCTCGTGAGATAAATCTCCCGTGAGTCCTACACACACACACACCGCAACCGTCCGTGTTTCCCGCCGCATATTGAAATCAATAACCATACATAATGCAGGTCTCTGAGATTTTTCTGCACGGGAAAAATACGATGATCTGATACCACACACGGAAGAAGCTCGAAGCGAAATGATGCACATGGACCGATACTGAATGTAATAAATGTTCAACACGGGTAATTACAACATTTCATTCTAATCGTGAATCTCGGTACTGTCGCGTAGATGTCGATTGTTACCTACGTGCAATGCCAGTGATGAGGTTCTAGATGGTGGGGGGGTCGTCTTATGCAAATGACGATGCTGCCTCGAAGATTTGCGAGAATGATTTTCGCTAAGCCAAGGCTAAGTGGGAGGATAGAGAGAGTGTAGCGCGATGTTATAAATTTTGTTCCTTTTTTGTTTTTGATGGACATGGCATTTAGGGCATACTCAAGTCAAGTCATAAAGTTGCAGGGAGCGTCGTTAATTTTGTGGACGGTGACTTTTCTGAGAGAAACACGACTTAAGTCAACCGTGGGCAAAGTGGAAACAGGTGCTGATGCCTCGGGGGGATAGTTTGGATCTGACTGGTCATCTTGGGCTAGCTATGTTCAACGTGGATTAAGAGAGGCTCGCAGCTACTTAACGCATTCAAATTGAATAGAGGGACGATGGGTTGCAAGTGGAAGTCATTAATAATAGTAATAATAATTGTTGGCGCTACAGTCCAAAGGGGACCAGGGCCTAGCTTGCTCATCAACTACTCGTGTTGTGCGCGCTATTGTTCTCTCACGAGTAGAAGGGACCTACAGTTTTTTACCGACTCCGAACGGCGAAATTTGAGAAGCTTTCTTAGACAGTTATTACTCTTTGAGTGTTGTCAGCAGCTCGAAAGAGATGGTGCCGTGAAATATTAGAAAAATTGGTGTTGAACTGGGAGTCGAACCTAGACCCTTCGGCATGTGAGTGTCGCACTCTACCCACTACGCCACGGCGACCACTAAGTGGAAGTCATTATAAAATAAAAATTGTTTCATCATGGAGGAGGTTTGAAAATGACCAGCAAATGATACAGAACAAGTTTTGTTCTAAGGTTAGGCTTGACTCCTATAACCAATACCGAAGCGAGAGAATATTTGTCCTATGAGAGGATTCGCAGTAATCCTCACAAACAAATGCTGGGCGTTTCAAGACAAAATAACTATTGATAATTTTGATATAATAGAAGTTCCCAGTTTAATGTTTGGAAACGCATTCTTAAGTTAAGGTAAATTATTGCAATGAGGCATGATTTTTAAATGTCACTGTAATGCAACGTATTGAAACTAAATTTTCTATTGAGCATTGGTCCATTTTATGGGGTGATCTGACCAAAAAGTCCCACATTCAAACAAAGAAAGATTGTCTTATGAAAGATGTAACACGAAAAAATGAATCATTAATATGTACATATGTTTTCAGAAAATGGCTCATCAGTTTTCTCCCTACATAAGTCAGATGACGAAACCTTCGGCGAGTGGCAAAAAATTGCATTTGAAACAACTGCACTGGTAAATATATGCTTTGAAATTTTTATAGAAAGTACTGTGGTGAATTAAAAATGTCTAAACCCTCTTACTCGCAGTGGTCAAAAACTACCACGAGCCTCCCAAAAAGGAGCTGTGTAAAGCAAGGTAAGATAGGTAAGCCAAATAAAGCAGAAGTTGTTTCTAAGCACTTCCATTGGGATCTTCTAAATTTAACTACTATGCGGATTCTCGACTTACTTAGAACACATTTGTAACAGAAAATAAATAAATAAAACTAATCATCCTGTTCTAGATTTGCTTTGGAACACCAAGTGAACGGCTTACAAAATAAGCTAAAGCTTAGCCCAATCCATCTGATCAGGTTATTGAGTGGGAATATAGCTTCATTATAAATAGGAGACAAAATATGTCTTTTTCTTCTTCTCCACTTATCGACCGAGCAATAAGGATAAGAAACTGTGTAAGAGGTTTTTTGTCTATTCCGACGCCCATCACCCGAACCTCAACCTACCCCTACATTTTAGACATCGATGTCCGGTTTAAGAATCAGGGTGATTTTTCCATATATTAATAGATGGACTCGCAATGAGTAGATGGAATGCAAGATGTTCATACGTACTCGTACACCCACTTCTCTGCTTTTATGACGAAAGTCGTTGTTAATGTGTGTCATCCTTGCGCAGGGGCCATGCTAATCTTCTCTGTATCGTTCCGATTTTAGTATATGTACTGCCGAAGCAAGAACAATGTAGACCTACAAATATGTCAACGGCAAAACTAATGTTACAAACACTGACACTATCGGGCCGGATAAATAAAAGGTTGGAAATTCGGAGTGACTGTAGTTGATGTCCATCTAAAGGACAAATGAAGGCTGTGTGTGTTACAGAGGCGTAATTGGGCATGTATACGGCTATATGAACATGCTTCTGGCATGCTAAGTGAGTCCACAATTTCTGCGAAAATTTCAAAGTTAGAGAAAACCATGCCGTCAATCAATCAAAGGACTGGCGAGCATGTAATTGGTCATATCCATATCAACAGTGTCAATACAGCCAGTTTACCCAAAGAACAATTTAACCTATAACTCAAGTTCTCAATATATGCAAGCTACATACCCACTGATGACTTCTGTTGTTGGCAACAATTTCAGGAAAGCAGCTTCTAAAAACGTGTGTTTGCTCAGCTTCACCAGAAATGATTTTGTGATACTAGTGAAAGTTATCCACATGGTTAGTTGTGAAGAGGAGCAGTACGCTGACATCCTTGTGATTGTTTGCCCACTGCATAATCATTCGCCATTTGAAAAGAATTATTGTCGTCATGCATTTTGGCACGATTTGTAGTTGCATATCAAACAATCGATGAAATGTATGTTTCATTGCCGCTCTCGTACGAAATTTTGAGCAGCACTTGACGAATTGTAATTCCAAGTAAATTCATCTTGTTAAAGAACAAACTGTCATTAATGTCGTCTATTTTTGAATTCTGAAAGTATCCCAAAAACTGTTTCCTCATTTTCATTAAAAGTGTCTACCATAAAGTTCACTCCTCTTCCAATGCCACGCAGGGAACGATTTGTAGTTCAAAACTCCTCTAATCCCATCCGGACACATTTGTCAACACATTGTGAGGAGCGCAGAATCTCAATCCCCTTGAACATGTTCGACCTGTGTGAGTTTATTCGATTCATCCTCACAGAATTCATTTAATTAACAAGGATTAGTTCCACACGCATTCTCAAAGAATCTCCCATCGCACACATGCTCACAATCTCCCCACATCTGATCGGATTACAAATAAATTCGTTCACGATCGATAGGATCAATAGATTCATATCTACACACTTCCCCGAATTCAAAGAATGATGATTCTGAGAAATCTCCAGATGCCCCACAAACTTCACAAATTCTAACCCAAAGTGCTATCGCCTGCGCCCAAATTCAACACCGAACAATATGCCCACGATATCGATTAATCATTTTCCGTAATAACTCTCGTTGTTGCGTAGCGCTCGCCAATGCCCACCTGACATGTAAGGCACGTCTGCGGCCTGAAGAGTGCTGTAAGATTTCGGGGTATAATGGCCGGTACATCGTGTAATTACTCAATTCGATATCACCGCAGTGGTGTAGGTGAACTCTATCGATGAGAGAAACCGCTGCCAGAGCTGTCTCATCGAATTAACATCATCTGACATGTGATGGACAGCTAATGGCTGAAAGAATTTTGATTTACTTAGGCTCCCCCGTCGATTTGTTGCTGTTGCTTAAAAGTTATTAATTATTTTTTGTTTCTCGCGTTTACCTGTTTTGCTGTCGATTTTTTGAAGACAATTAATCACGAACTTCCACTGGAGGCAGGGGTGCAGAGAACAAGTGCTGGGGTCTTTAATTAACGTGACTTCTAGAGAGAACCTGTTCGTGTGGTTCCTTAACCTATCGTCCGATAGATTCTGTGCGACTAACGACTTGGGGAAGTGAGGTTAGGAAATCCATAAAACAGGAAAAGGAAGTTCGATGGCTTTGTAGGGAGTGCAAAGAAATATGGCCGCTTCAACTTTGAAGTCTCTGTTAATTTATTAATTGGTGATGCCCTGTCTTGGAAAAATGTTGATTCTATTGGCCGCCTGATATCCCGTATATATTTGTCAAAGACGCAACAAAACTTAATGTTTTCGCAACATGCAGCAACAGATGGTGTAAACCGATCACTCTGATTGGCAATTGCCTAAGTGATCATCTTTGGAAAAATTCAAAGACGACCTTTCCAACGAAATAAGTGGCTGGAAAAATTCAGTGTCTTCCAGTCTGTCTATTTCTAAACTCATCGTTCTCCATCCATAACTTTAAAAGTTGTTTCACTGTCGGTATGCAGTCCTCAAATTCACGGAACCCATATTCCCCTGATCAGTTCTTTAAACCGTAAGACATTTCCATTCAAAATACCGCGAACAATTTGCATTTATAATTATAACAACTTGCTACCGTCACTTCGCTTAGTATCACACCATACACGTCAATCAATTGTTACCTTCACAAGAGCCAGTCAACAAGCGCCAGCGTACACAGACAGCCAGATCACTCTCATTAAAACCTGTTCACATAAATTTATCACCCTCCAACAACAATGGAGCTATTCAAACAATCTCTCCATCTGTCAGAATGACATCTCGAACAATGTGCGATTTGGCGCAAAGAACAAAAAGCCCCGCTAATGATTTATCGATCCGAAAGGGAATAACATAAATATTCCACGCTCAAGTGTTAGACGTCGCAATAACTTTCATATAGCGGCCCAGTTGATCGGTCTCCCAATTCAACGCACCGATGGAGGCCAAAGTTCCTCTTGTTCCCATTTACATACTCCGTTGTATTGTCCAAAAATTTCCATAACACCTCTTATCGGGGGCTGTCGAACGTCAACGATCTCTGCGGTCTCGTTGGGAGATTCAAAGCAGGAAAACGGTAAAAATGACAAATGTACGGTCCCGGACCAAACTGTTCCCAAAATTCAAATTAGTCCGATCACACCAACACCGGTAGTTATCAGATTATACCGTACAGCAGGCACATGTGTCATTCGGAGGTGATTTCTTCTAACTGAACGCATCATTAGTCTTGTGGCAGCGATGGGCATTAGGCTGTGACCGGAGAATGCATATCAACACAATTAATCAATTAGCAATTTTTCCTTTCAGTGATTCGTCTCTTCTTTGAATTCACGGTAAATTACGGTACACCGTGATAAGTATCGAACGGTGCACGCGCCACGAGCGATACGTTTCCGTATCCGATTTCGAATCCAACTGTCAATTGTCATTTGTGATGTGGACAAACTTGGGTATTTAATGGGGTGCCGCAGGAGTGCACAGTTAGAGCACAACACTGTAAACATGGCGAACGGAACAGAACCGATGTGGAACGAGTGAATGTGGAATGTATACACTTTCTGAAATTGCGATATTCATACAGTCACACAAACACACACAAGATAAATCAGCGAGTGCTGTGCGGTCGATGTTGATTCATCACGACCGCCAATTACATCCGGTAATTTACTGTAATTTCATACGGTCCCTCTCGCGTAGTTACGTGAAGTTGGGAATGAATGTTGGTCGCCGTCTTCGACTTTCAACTGCAATTCCATATCCAACGTCACACGGCACACGATTTTCACACGTACGTCTGTATGCACCCGAGCAGCGACGGGTCGGCGGCGGAGGCAACAGCGGATAAGTTCGCACGTACCCTTCTTGGAGTTTGGCAAATTTGTCCGACTTGAGATTGTTTAAACTCTCATTATTGTTATTAGACTGTCGATCCGGAGACTAGACGCCCAGCTTGTCAGGGGCAGGTTTTGCCTATTATCATGTTACACAGCCGCTGCTTGGCTTGGAGTCCAACGTCTACACTGCGGTTAGAGGATTAGATTCTTGCCACACACCGGCAACTTGTGCCGGACAGTGCGCCATGAGAACTTAATACACTCTCGCTTGTATACACGACCACTGTAAAGTAGCAATTGGTGTTAATAAAATTATGTACGTTCACCTTTCGCATCCGACCGCCTCCCGTCCCCCTTATCTTTACGGATACTTAATTAAATTAGATGTGAAGTAATTTATTTGAAGCCGCCTGTTTGAAGGGTGTCTGTTTGCTTAAATCGTCTGTGAGTGTGATGACGTCAGGAGAGACAAAAGATCGGGTTGACTTATGGCACCTTCTCGTGATAGGAGCTCTACGCGCTTCTCATTGTTGATTCTGGCAGTACGACATTTGACACTTTGAAGCTACTGAATTTATCAAGTGGCTCATATGAAACATCACACCAAAGTGGCTTCGTGATTCATTTCAGGTTGAGTTTGCTTAAGCAATTAGGAAAGCAAGCTTTCTCCTTGCGGTTTTAGTATTTAGTGTGAGTGACTTTTTATTGCTTATTCGGCGCAACAGGTGAAGGTGTAAAGTCGTTTAAAAAGTGAAATTACAAATAACTTGGGGATATGCTGATGCCCTTCAAACGAATTACACTTTAACGCCCCAAAAGAGCCACATAAACTCAACGACTAAACAAAGACGACCTGAGATTACTATAACAGGCCCATAATGTTCAGACTTGTAAGGTTGGAATTTTCTAGAGGTCTAAAAAAAAATCCAACATTTAACAGGAATAACATCGAGAGATGTAAAAATTCTGAAAGGCAAAAAATCCAAAAATCCATTGTTCAAAAATGGTCAAAACAGATAAAAGGTCATAATTTCTTTCCAAATTTTAGGCGCTTCAAATTTTGCACACTCCGAATTTAACGCCGACCCCAAATCTGGAATTTGATCATTCTCCCACGCATGTCTTAAGGAATTCCTACTTTCGACATAAATAATATTTTTCAGGATTTTGGCATTTCACAAAATTTAGGCATTTTGCCCCAAAACCTGCCCAGACCGCCGAAATGTCAAGAAAAAATTAAATTTTCAAGGCTGTTTGAATCCCTTTAAACGTATTAACAACCTAGATGAACTGAACGCCAGAATCACATGACTTATGTATGTACATATGTCTCGTTCAAATCCTCCAACCAAAAACTAAGCAAGCGACACGCCCAAAAGCTTGTTGTTTGACCGTTTTACGCATTCATTCCTCGCAAAGAATGAGAACGATTCTTCTAGCATAATTGGACAACTCAAACATTAGACGGCTCAATAATAAATCATTAAGCAAATATGTGGTGCCTATCATTTAACAAAATTACCGGGCTTAATAGAAACCTATCCACAACCCTGCTAATTACATTAACAACTTCTCGCCCAGAGCAATGGACACTAAACATCCGAGGAATTCTCTCAACCTTCCCTTTGTTCCTCGTCGGCGCGCGATCACCCTCTCGCCACACACACTAACAGCAGCCATTGCGCAACCACGCGGCAATTCGCATCGCTCGCGCGCATGCCGCCATCCCGGCAAATCTGTCGTAAGCCCTGAACTGGGGGAGAAAGATCAACATGTAGTTGGGCAACAACAAAACGAGGTCTAACACTGAATTGTGGACCCGACTTCAAGGTTCAACTTTTTTTCCTCCGACCGAACCTGGGGACCATATGATTCCCAGATAGCAGCGAAAAAAAAAAACACAAAATTTCCTTAATCGTCGCCGTCAGTGGACAGGCATGTGGCTGCCGCCGGTGTGTACGAGGGCAATTACTTCAGTGCGAGATACTTTCGGAGAGTTAAAGTTTGATCGTTAAAAAAATTTAATTGCACAGAATCCAGTTCTTTGGGTTAGCTTTAATATTTCAGTGCACACATATAAAAGCCACCAGGCACAGGCAAGTAGCCGCTCGCGGTACATGTGGGCACCTGAAACCGGATTGATAATGACCGATGGAGTTGAGATAAATTTAAATAAATATTTTGTGCAATTATGCACGAGTTGGAGTAGGACGTAAAGAGGGAGAGAGAGGGTGAAAAAAAATTAAATAGATCGGTAAGTTTTTGCCGCCATTTCCGCCTCAGATGACGTTTGAGCCTTGACGAGCTTCGTGCTTCTTGAGTGGGAAATCGGCTTGGGTGAGAAAACGATCGTAAGCCAGTGGCTTTGGAAATGTCCCTGGTTGGAGAGATAAAGAGCAACCTTGAGATTGCAAGAGGAAGAGTTCGAATGTTGAAATTTGTGTGGTAGTGAGTCACAAGTGAAAGTCACCAGAAGAAGGTAGAGCTTGGGCAACGAGAATAAGACATGCGTTTGATTCTTAATAAGTGAAGATTGTGCGCAATGAAATGAGGATGACCCTCGTGGTTTTTAATATATGCACGAGCTAGGTATTGTGAACACAGCAAAACATTAAAGGACTTCTTTTGCCTTAGTAGAGTTCCATATCCTTATAACGTTTCACTTGTATTGATTGATTAATTGACACCATCGAAGAATAAAGTGACTCAATATGCTTCTGGTGCGTGGATAGGCATGTGACCAAAGTATTCCTTTCAAGGTCCTTCTTATTCCTATCAAATAACGCCGCGACATACTTTCAATGTGTTTGTTGGTGTCGTTAAACAACTTCGAGCAAGGGACTCCTTCGATGAATCAAGCGAGACTAAAGCTCTGCTGGTAGTCACGGCATGAGTCGATGAAGAAATGGAAAGAAGCTCTGTTGTTAATATACACTAAAGAGTTGTTTGCATCATACTATGGGCCTGGATCGCAGTCAATTTTCGACCAATAGATTGATATCGGAGCAGTGACAGTGACAACTGACCTTTAAATTTGCTGGATAACGAAAGAGTGTTCCTTTTTTGTATCCAAGTTGTTAACGTTATGGAATGTGTGTTCTAGAAGAAGTCGCTAGACAAGACTCACCATTTCAAGTTGAACATTCACCACGCACCGTTCTAGGCAACAACGTTTAAAGTTCCACAATGTCTCCAAATCAGATGGAGTTTTGAGCAAGTTAACGAGGTTTTCTACCTTGATTCGAATCTGAACTAATTTCCGATAGCCGAGGCATCGGAAATCATCATTGCCACGGTAACCATATTATTGCCTCGGCTGAGGGAAAAATATGTCAAACAAAACGGAAAACGGCACGCGTAAACTGTTACGAAGTGCAGGTATTTCCCTTATTATGCCTTCATATCAGATGAATCGTGAATCGTCTTTCTTATGCAGACGAATTCCTTCAAGCAACGACCGACGAAGTCGGTGACAATGGTCACTGCTCTTAAGCCTAGTGTTCAGTGGTCTCTTAAAACTCAGCAGCCACTATATGCGCTTATTTTAAAACCATGCGGCTTTATTTTATAGGTGACGTAGGAAATGAAGAAAATTAGCTCCCTTTTGCTTTTTGCAAGCGTAACATGTCTGGTGGTGATCTGCTAATAAAATACACTTCCCTGAACTCTTCTCTTTACTCTTTTAGGATGCAAATGTCTGTCCGCCACAAGGCACTTTTTCTAAATAAACCTCAAATGTCATCTTTATCAGTTCCTTTTAAATTTCTGTGGGGTTATTCCTTCAGTCGTGGCCGCCGTGGCGTTGTGGGTACAGTGCGACACTAAAACGCCGAAGGTTTGGGTTCGATTCCCGGCTGAACACCTCGAATTTTTCAAGGCACCACCTCTTTCGAGCTATTGACAACACTTAAAGAGTATTAATTTTCTAAGAAAGCTTCTCAAACTTCGCCGTTCGGATTCGGCAAAAAAATTTAGGCCCCTTCTACTCGTGAGAGAACAATAGCGCGGACGACACGAGTAGTTGATGAGCAAGCTAGGCACTGGTCCCCCTGTGGACTGTCGCGCCAACAGTTATTATTTTTTTGACTGACTCTAGACACACAGAAACCCGAAGACATTATCTTTTCGGTCGTTTTTCAATTGTAAACACCCGATTTTCGCCCATAGTCACGAACCGATGGAGTGTCTTCATCAGGCACTGGCAACAATAATTGCGCAGACAGTGTTGTCATGCGAACATGACCCATCACGTTTCGAAATTCCTACTGTATAAATCTACGGCTTGCCATTACGAGATAGATGTTCTAGGTTCGATCTGGTTCGGCTGAACACCTCGAACATTTTTTCACTGCACGATCTCTTTCGAGCTGCTGACAACACTCAAAAAGTAATAACGGTCTAAGAAAGCTTCTGAAATGTCGCCGTTCGGAGTCGGCTAAAAACTGTAGGTCCCTTCTACTCGTGAGAGAACAGTAGCGCGCACAACACGAGTAGTTGATGAGCTAGCTAGGCCCTGGTCCCCCTGTGGACTGTAGCGCCTCCCAATTATTATTCTTATTATTCCTTAAGTCAGAGATTGTCTTGTGGAACAAAATACATTGCGTGATAAGTTTCTCAACAGAGAGCATTCATCACTGCGAAATGCTTCAACGCATACAGCTCAATTTGGAAAAATCAATCACAGACAGTGGACTCCAAATGCCACCCGTGTTCCACATCTATTGATCCTGTGGTTAAACCTCCTCTGTAGCACATTCGTTAGGCTGTCAAAATGAAAATCGTAATTTCTTAGTCACCATTTCGCTGACAAACAAGTTCACTTCCTGCTCTCCTTTAGCGCTCATATGATAATCACATGTGGGGTTTCAAAATTGTAAACAACCTCCGATCGCACACAACACAATTACAGATCCCACCAACTACACAAATCAACTCTCAGGACCAATCCCCGCAACATTATTACCATTTCCAGTTCCTGTTGTCACTCAGTCGCAGTCCGCAGTCCGCAGTCCACAGTCCTCAGTTCTGCCGATCTTCAGACCTCAGACCTCAGTCCTCAGATCTTAGACCTCCGTCAGCCACATGTGCTCAACTCATTGAATCGTTTTTCTGTTTCGGAATCCTTCTGATTGACATCGATGTTCATCTTGATGGCATACGACAGCTGCTCCTTCTGCGCGCAATGAATGTTTCCTGAAACGCACAACCAAAGAAACAGAATGAGAGAAGAGGCAGGCAAAAAGAAAGAACAAGAAGATTATTAGATTCATAAGATGAATGAAATGTGGATGAAACAAGACACAAGAACCGAGTGCCGAGAGGCAACCAAACAAAAACACATCCCACTTGCGTGGTGCAGGGACACCTCTGAATCGGCTTCATCGCCGGTGACGACTTAATAAAAGATCAATTTTATACTTCTGCACCTCAGCAGATGGCTCCTACATGGGCCGCACTGCTCCGGCTTGAGTATTTATCTAATTAAATGGAAACAGTACGAGATTTAAAAGATACTGATGGAATACCTCAGGGTAGCGAGTGCTTCCAGTGTTTGCCCAACGGCACAACACCAGGATGCGTCTCTCCCGCATTTGGTATTGGACTCCCTATCGCTGGGTTGGTATCTGAAATTCTCGAGTAAATCATAAAATTTCTGATCCATGACAAGATTGGTTGTTGGCGTTTTTCTGGAGAGTGGCATCTTCCGGAAAACCCGCAGCAGGGATAGGGCTGCACCTCAAAACGAGTTACAACTCATTCAGTGCGTTGCCGGTGGGTAACCGGTTTCGATAATTGTTGGTTAATGGTCTAAATAGCGTGAGGTAAGTGGCATGAGATGAGGGGGAATTTGATGAGAGTAATTTTAGGCTGTTGCCCGGAGAAGTGCTGAAACAAAAAATAGCATTTATTGGCGTGCAATTATGATTGCACTTGAGAAAGATCTCTGCCGACAGTTGGCATATGCACGGTAGAATGCTGTAACTAATGGGCTGGGGGCATATTTCATCGGACACATTTAAGTGGGCGGGCTTAGTGTCCTGTGGAAATGTTAAGAGTATTTTAATTGCATCAGCAAGGGCAGCGATCCTCTGCGACGGACGTTTCATCACTCCGTTTTGATTCTCGCTCCCAAATGGGAATTAAATTAGAAATCTTACTAGGGCAAGTTAGATCCGGGGCTCTTGATTGAGGTTGAAGATTTAGACGGATCTTTTTTCATCAATTCGAACCCTTTTTCGATTAAAGCGGGACAGCAATTTTTAAGAATCAGCTTAAGGGGCAAGACAAAATTGTAACCATTGAACTGGCTTGTATCAGGCCCAGAATTAGGTTATTATTTAACGGAGAACTTGGCACAAGCCTTTTTCTTCAAGCTTACTTTAAGGGATCTTCATCGACATTAACGGCTTTTACAGCTTAATTATAAATACTTAATTTTGGGCAGTGTTAACCGGCATGGACGGTGATGGCATGTAACGCCAATATCATCACAACAGGAAATATGAATTATTTTATGATGTTTATTAGCCTTTAAAGTTGTGATACTAACATTGTGCTAAGAGCTGTTTGATTCATACTTTACGGCTACTCTACACTTAAACCGTCATCTGCAAATCGAAAGGAAACACCAAATACAGCGTGCTTAGATTTGCTTCTAGAAACAAAAAAAAGTCAACATTTTTGGCGAGAATCATCTCTCTAAGAGGGCTAATAATGGGTATCCGAATATTATCCTAGCGTGCACGTAATGTATTCGCCTCCTGCAACGCTGGCTTTTGTGAATTCAGCAAAGAGGAGTCTCAGTTTCAAACCTGTCCCTTGTCTGATCAAAAGCATTGTGCACCGCTTGTGACTGGTGGCCATAATATTCAAGAGACTAACTTAAGACGAGTTCAACAGTTCAGTTAACTATAAATCGACTACATTTCTAAGGAGTGAATATTTTCAAGGTCAACATTAGCAAAGGTGGGAGCTTAAAATAATTTTGAGATGACTGACATAAAGCTGACATAATCTTACGCGTGCTTACCGAAGACACATTTTCAGATCCTTCTTTCAGCCATATTGACTTTACCACTGAAACAGAATCAGCCAACAGTGACAGCCCTTAAGCATCATAAGACAACTTAGTTCAGCTGCGACCGGTGTACAATTTTTTCTAATTGATGTGATATTGGAATTAAAATAAATAAATTGGTTGTCGAGGCAGTTCATTGTCTTCGTTTTCGGTCTCTTAAGTGGGAGATGGACCTTTCGAAGTTAACAAAAGGCTTAGAAGTATTGTTAGCAGACGGAAGGGGGTCAAAACTGCAAATTAAGCTTTAACTTAGGAGCTCCAACCGCTGACCGCATGACATTTGGGTTGACTTGTTCAAGGACGACTTTACAGTGGCCACAACCGTTCGAAATATTTTTTCCTTTAGAGTTGTGTAATGACTTGCACTCGAACTACGGCCTCATCCACACAATTCATAAGTTTACAGAGAAGAGCAAAATGACAAATCAGAGGAACACTTTATAATAATCATAAATAACATCGAAAAAGGAGAGGGACTGTTTTCAAAAATTAAGCTTCGCAGTGTATTCGAGTTGGTTTTCGTTCAAAGGTTATTGCGGCTGAGTTCTTTATTATTAAAAAGTTCTTAAATAAGCACTCGTTGTTAGAAACGAACAAAGCGTCGAACCTTAACATACAATACACAGACTAAGACGAATATTGATGGAAGACATTCAACAACCCTCTTTTTCTTCGTGTGGCGCTCCAGTCCGAGGAGGACCTAGGCTTCAACCAACATCCTCTCCAGCCAGTTTTTCGCCTGCTGTTTCCAGTTGCGCACTTCAAGTTGGTGTAGAAACTTGTCAGCTTGTGTGTTCCACCCCAGCCTAGGCTATCCTCTGTTGCGTTTTCTCAATTGTCAGTTGCTAGGATTGGAAGACTTTTCTGGCCGGACCAGTGATGTTTAAACACTCTGTACATAGCCTCCTTATACTTTGTATATTATATATATTTGTTGGCGCGACAGTCCACAGTGAGACCAGGGCCTAGCCTGCTCGTCAACTACTCGTGTTGTGCGCGCTAGTGTTCTCTCACGAGTAGAAGGGACCTACAGTCTTTTGCCGACTCCGAACTGCGAAGTTTGAAAAACTTTCTTAGACAGTTACTACTCTTTGAGTGTGGTCAGCAGCTCGAAAGAAGTGGTGCCGTGAAAAGCTCAAGGTATTAAGCCGGGAATCGAACCTAGATCCTTCGGCGTTTGAGCGTCGCACTCTTCGCACTATGCCACCACTATGCACTCTTCGCGGCCACCATTTTATAATTTATAGCTCCGATCTCCGATTATCAGAGAGGGGCAAAAGAACAGTCTAAGTGCGTTCAACATTACAATTTCCAGTGAGCTTGGGAGGGCGAAAGAAAGAATATTACCACCGTTCAAATCTTAATTTGATGTTTTATAGAAACTGATTCTCAGCCATCCATTTGATAACGTTATTCAAAATGCAATCAAATCAGGATTGTACAGCAGCATAGTAGTTTTTTTGTGTAATCTCTTAATTCATTTTGAAATTGTTACGCCTTGTGACATCACGAAGACTGTGAGTGGAGGAAAATTAGTATTTCCAAACTACTAAAGATTGCTACCTCACATGAGCCTGACAAAAATTTTACATCGTGTAGATGACACACGTACGTGTGGAAAGACTTCAAAGTTGCAGGTGTCGAACCAAAAATGACTTGAAAGTTTTACTGGCCGAGATCTGGAAGCATAATAATTGTCATGTCACATGCAGAAATAGTAAAACTAGAGTCAGGTTTAGAAAACTATTCGCTTCGGTTTTCTAAACCTGACTCTAGCATGTGACATGACAATTATTGTAGAACGTCAGAAGAATCTGCCAAACACGAAATTGAAAATTTTACCTTTGTGCCCTCATGTGCATTGTTATTCTTTTTTTTTTGCATTTGGAGGGTTAGCCACAGAGGCAGCTTTGATGAGGAAGAGAAGGAGGACGGCAGCACGCTTGCGGTTGCTCTCCTTAGCTCTTAGGATGGGTTTTGTCTTGTCCACCCCACTCGTACATCACCCATTGCACACAAAAGAATCGTGCCTGAACTAGCTAAAGGAAGATAGAAGGACGAAGAAGAAAAGGTTGTGAAGAAAGAAAAACCTAACCTGACTCACTTCTTTCAGACAGACTGTAAGCACACTCCAACAACGTCTTCGCACTTAACTCTGCATTGGTGAAACCCCAAGGCTGCTAGGCCCTCAGTTCAAGAAGAAAAATGGTAAATTTTTTTAAGTCGCTCTTTTATGACAAATGACTCACACTTCTCGAAAGCATGATGCAACAGGCACTCTGGGAAAATCCCATCCACTGCGAAGTTACACCCAACCTCCAAAAGGTGACACCATAATCCGAGTCAAAGGGTAAGTTGCTGACTCCTTAAGCTGCTTCGGAATTTCGCAATCTCCGCATTAAGTACATTCGGAGACAGAAACTCATTAAAATAGTCCGGTACAAAGGTGTCAGACACCTTTAAACCCATAAATCCATCAGCCACGAACCGAATTTGCATATCTCGAACGACCGAAGAGCTTGTCTCATTTAAGAACTCCCCACAGACCACAGGCGAAGAGCGTGACTCTCCGTACGGAGCCCCGCTAAGTAAGACACAACACACGGTATGCCCGCCTATCTGCTGGAGAATCTTTAGAACTTTGTTTTATGACAATATCTTACTTCCCGGTTGCTTAATAATGAGCCCATCTGCACAACTAAAATACATTTTAATAAGGAGCACTGAATTTCGCATTTGCGATCCGCGCAGATAACGAATTCAGAGATTCCGAAGCACACCTTACGCCAGATGAGCCATTTAGGGACACCGCCAGTCTAATAGCGCTGCGTAGCCGAGGCGTGCTGCCTAAACTGTGCTGACTCCTTCCGTGATAGCACCAACGGAAATCTCTAACCTGTCTCAGCCACCTAATCTCGCAGCATTATCAGCCTCTCCTCCACTTAACATGCGCCGTGTGTGCTGCTCACTACCGCCCGTCGATCGTCGACGAGGCCATATTTCTTTTCACTGCGCCAGGCCTTTTATAACTTCCAGTTAACCTATAAAACACAACAAAAACCAGGCAGTCCACGCTGCCGTCCAGCCGATGCCTGTGCACGCGCACTCCTCCGAACACACAATTTTTATTAGCGAGGTGAAATCTAGCCGTTAAAGCGGTCAGAGTCGCGGCCGGAGAATATGTAACAAACGCGGGCCGAACATGTGCGACCTATAAGCGCAATAGGCAGCTCCGCGCCCAACTCCACTCGGCCGGCTCGTATCTCAAGGATAGATAGGGCGACGTGCAACACTTTTTTGTGCCGATTCCGAGGAATGAAATAATTTCTACACGTTGGCCGCCGGAATTAGGTAGCGAAGCGACTGTGACTCTATTGGGGCGCACACTGAAGATGACGACAGCGCTGACGATCATGACGATGACGATCATGCGGGTTCTCTGGAAACGGCCAACAGAAGCAAACAAACAAAAAATCTCTTCACCAAGTGCCGGACACTCGGTGGCGCCTGTGGACAAGCTCCTTTTAAAGGGAGTCCACGCCGCGTCGACTCAACTCAACTTTGTAGAATCACAGTGTTCGAGTCCGAGGTGATTGATGATTAAACAAGCAGCATGTGTGCTGAGCGCTGGAAGCGTCATGTTGAAGAGATGTTGCTACATTCGATGCGATCATCTGCGATGAATTGAAAGCAGCAAAAGCGGCGATTGTGGGGGCACAGCGAGCGCAGCCCACCATCACCACCTGTGTGCGCCTTGTGTGTCATGCTCCTCCCAAAAATAGAAATTCAATTGAAGCACTTCAACCGCTGATGACTGAAACTGCTGAGCTATTGTACTTTTGTTGGCCATTGACCTGATGTCTGAAATAGGGAGGGGGCAACTATGCTCTGCTCAACTCAGCGTATTGTTGAATTTTGTAATGAAGACTTTTTTTGATGAAATTGCGACGACGACTGCGTCATTTGAAACCCACTCGTGCTGGGGCAAAACCAAAAGGCTGGCTGCGTATAAGTTCCCGTGGTTCAATGACTTTGTAGGCCACAGTCTGACAGCAATTAGCGGGTAAGCATGTTACAGTGCTGTGCGCAGTGCGCAGTGAGCAGCGAAGAGGCAAACTGCAAGCTGGAAGTATGAGTGAGTGTGACGCTGATGAGTTTCTGAGTTTCTGAGTTCCTGGCATCGGATGTCGTGACTGGCGTTGGCACTTAGTGGCATCATTTTACCTGAGCAATTCTCTGATGACCGCGTACAGTCTGACTGCCATGAAAGGAGCTGAATGACGTTGAAGTTTTCATGTGTAGTCAAACAAATGATCGTGTCCAAAATTTGCTACTTGTTACAGCCGTGAACTGTTTTACTGTGTGTTTCAGGGGGCACTTTATTCGGAAGAGGAATAAATTACATTTCATTGTCTGGGTGTGTTCGAAAAGTAACAGAGGATAAAAGCAGCTACTGATATTGACATTTGGAGTTTGTTCGTAAAGAAGTAGAAAACTTATTTTGAAAATGGCTTGGGAATGAGAAAACTAAGTTTAAAAGAGGAAGAACCAATTGAAAAGGGAGCGAAAGCATTGGCTGTTTTAATAACTGACTTGGCAGCTAATGAAAGAGGAGGGGAACTGCAGGAATTTTTAAGTTACGAAGTTCATAGGTGGCCAGCGACACCGGACCCATTTCTTTATTTTAATCTGTCGAAAGAGGGATATCAAACAGAAATACCACAGAATGACATTTAGAAGTTTTTGAATGCGTTCAGAAACCTGGAAAACAAACTATGTGAGGTCATATAAAGGAACTTCTATAAACTATATTGAAACTCCTAACTGTTTTCAAAAATTGAATTAGCTTTTGAAATTCTTATAATCCAACTTTAGGAAGTCAAGGTGACGTGGTACGTGGCACTTCTACTATTTTGGGTATGTTCGATGACTGACTCAGTCAATTAGACACGAAAATGATGTAAGTTCAGATTTTCCAAAAAGCAAACAGAATTGGGAAAATCAATACGAACAAAATTGATAAAGATCATGAAACTTGTTTATGACATGGATAGATAGAATGGTCTTATAAAGATGAGGGCGAAACGTTATTCGGTGCCTTAAAGATTTTCTTACAGTTCCCTTTTTGCCTCACTCCCTTTTTGAAATGTCCGTCTGCCAAAGGCTTCTCTTCTTCTTCTCATGACTGTGATTTGACTGCATCATCCGAAAACATTGTTTCCTATTTGCCAGCCAAACTGTGTGGATGATCTCAAGCGTCTTTCTTTCAGTGGCTCTGTCAAAAGCCTCACCAGACAGCAGCAGAAACACACACACACATACATATATCTATGAGATCAGCAAAGGAATCTCCAATTACATCTTCCTCTCGAACCTCTTCACTGTGCTAACGACGAAGACGACGCGACGTTTCGCAGACAATGAGCGCTGGTGGCGCGGCGCAGGTTCTACTACCTCTTCTCAGCGTCTATTTTTAGACTCAAAGCCACACACATATCAAGTCATTGCTCAAGTTCAGTTCACACGCTTTCACTAGCTTCTGAAGTCATCGACAGACGGTTTTGTGTCTCGCTGCCTGCCTGCATCACCATCCGCTTGGCAGCAGCCAACGACCGTACACCGCCGTCGCCTTCATCGTTGTCGTCTGTCGTCACCGAACACATGTGACGAAGATGCAAAAGTATCTTTTAAATGAAAATGACTTAATGAAAGCATTGCAACACAGTCTGAGAGCACAGTAACAAAACGAAAACAGACACGGAATGTCTTAGGAACTGCCTCCGGCTGCGAAAAGAACACGACCGTCGTGGAACGACGGCGACAGTGGTCGCTGCACAATTTTGTACCCTGTCTACCCATTATTCAATTGATTCTCTAGAACGTTTCGGTTATGAATTATGGCCGAGCCCAGGTGGACATGGCCCAAACTCCACTGGAGGCACTCACGATTAAATTGTCATGTGTGACTGTGGTTCGGAGATTCATATATGAGCTGGCAGGGTGCACTTACGCGGAGAACATGCCGCAAGACTATTGGATCGATTCTCTGCTACTTACCAGTGATTAAGTGGTCCACCAATTAGCTTCTGAACTGCCTGCAATTAAAGGAGAAGCAATCTGTTAGTAAGGGGCGGTATTTGAAGTTTGAAATAAAGGAGGGAATGGAGAAAGTCTTGAAAGGGTGACGAAACTAATAACAGCATAGACCAGGAATTAATAACGAATGGGCAATTTGTCAATTGATAATCAGACACGAGATGCGAACGAATTAATCGTTCGATTAAAAGATCCACTTAATCTGCGATAAGCGCTCACAAACCTGTCCGGCTTTCGACGGGCTTGTGAAAGCAGATGGCTAATGTAAGCGGCGAGTTTCGAGACTTACCATAAATTAATTCAAATGAACTAAAAAGCGTTACCGCACAGACATGACTGTTATCGGGATAGAAAGGTTGAACTTAATGGCATCTGCCGATGGGATTGATTATTAATTTTTTGTGGATTACTGATGTAGTGAACAGAATGAGACAATGACTCTTGGAATGTGGAGCGTTTTCTGGAACAGGATATGATTTGGTAGAAAAGAGAAGCTTCCTCCATACACTGGCTTCAGGTAATGTGTGGCAGAAGGGCAGAACAGGGACATTTTTCTACCGAAGGGAGCAACTGTCTTACATCAGCCACGATTTAAATGTAGAAGGAAATTTATTGATGGGAGACATGTTTTGGTCCTGTTTGCGTTGGTGGCAGTTGGAGGAAAAGGTGTAACGACGAACTCTATGGGCTGTACGGCGTCATGCGCCTGGACATCGCTCCGGATACAGCGCTTAAGAAGGCAACATCATGTTAAGCGTATGAACGTCACTGCAATGGTCCAAAAGGTTGTGGAATCCGAAGCATTGGAACAATGCAATATTGAACGGCCTAAGTTGAGATAACGGGCATAAGTGGAGAAGGACCTCAACTAACATGAAGTGCGTACTTGGAGGCAGCTGGCGAGAGATCGTGCTGGCCGAGAGTCTTGTACTAATTAAGGACAAAGGCCACCCCGGACTGTAGCTTCACACAAAGAGGAAGAAACATGTTAAAAAGGAGTCGTATGCCTTTTCAAATTCCCCTGTAGCCTTTATAGATATTATCGGAGGTCTTGCGTTGCTTCGGACGTTGTAATAGATTTCAGAAGTCCAAATTATTAGATTCCAAACTGAATTTGAACAATCATCTTGATTATTCCTGTCATCGTTTTTCAGCGTGAATGTTTCTGAAGGCCAGGAAAATAGATGACACGAAATTTTCCAAAAAAAAAAACACGTTAATCAAATCTTATTAAAGTCTGTCTGTCTTTAGCTTTTTCTATTGTTTCAATAAAAACTGATGCCGGTGGCAATCCCTGCCAAAACATTGGGAAATGCCAAAATGTCCATTGAAACTGCTTTCAATTGTAACCTAAAAAGCGCACAAACGCTACAAATTTACACGCACTTCGTGAAAGGTTAAAATTTTACAAGCAGAATGGATAGTATAGGCAGAATAGTGGCTCCAAGTTGAACACAAACTAGTGTAGAAAATTAAAAAAGAATTTAAAACCTCTCTCTTTCTGCTTTATTCCCCCCATTCCAAGCCACAGCTTAGGTCTTAGGTCAGTTCTACCAACAAAGTGAATGCACTTGTTCAAAAAACGGGAAACTTCTCTTCTGTCTCCTCTTTTCTTACGTTTCTCCAACAATTTATTTTAATAAATAATTGGCAATAAATGCCAATTTACAAAAATTACTTATTTTATTTCCCATCAAAATTTCCCAATTTCAGGAAAAGTCTAATCCACACAAGCTAAAGGATCTGAATGTCAGATTATTTTTGTTTTATCTGCTGCAACCACCAATTGATTTTTTATGATTTTCAATCAGTTTGTCTCAGGCTTAGGTGACAGTGGTGCTGATCTTTGGTAACTAGTTTTGTGTAGTTTGCTAGAAGACGACGAAGAAGAGAGACCAATCAGTGGTCAGTTGTAACACTGTTATACGGCAATTATTTGTTTCTGAAAACTCTACTGGAAGCAAAGAACTGGAAACGTGAAGATTCCGCGGGGTACGTACGACTTTGTTAATCTGGATGGTCCGCTCACACACTCAGTATGGAACATTTATGGGGAATGTTGATTTTCTATAATGTTATACATGCTTCGTCAATTTTCTGCGAGGTGTCCATGGTTTGCAGAAATCAGATTTCAGAAAGGTTTAAAAATTAATTTACGATGAAGATTCACTTAAATTAAAGTGCTTGTAGAATACCGCAAAACGATTATAAATATATAGATGAATATATAGATACAGAAGACGGAAGTTTGAACTCTGCGTTCGGCTGTTCCACATTTAGGATTCAAAATAAGCTAGACAAACGAAAAAAGTCGCTTAAATGACATTCTTTCGTTGAAGCGCATTCACGTTTAACTCTTCGAGTCTGTGGTGACCGAAGTTAAGACATTTCCAAACGATTAATTAACTTGCTTTATTCTAAAGTCTAAGTAGTTTTAGGAGAA
Source organism: Eristalinus aeneus (assembly GCA_955652365.1). Classification (NCBI taxonomy): domain Eukaryota; kingdom Metazoa; phylum Arthropoda; class Insecta; order Diptera; family Syrphidae; genus Eristalinus; species Eristalinus aeneus. The sequence continues at coordinate 6,398,171 of OY019131.1, read as the reverse complement.
AGTTGACATATGTAAACTGATTCATTGCCCATCGCCTGATTACAGTAGTTCCTTTCCCAAACTTCTCACAATTCTGGATGCAAATGTAGAACTCCTTCTCTTTTCTAACACACTTTTAGTCTGATGAAGATCGAGTAACGAACAGCAAAATAAGTAAAGGAAATAAGTATTGTCGGGTTGTGGACTTTAAGAAGATAAGCTGTTTCAAAAACGTAACATGTTTCTGTTAACTTAAAGGTGCAGGTGACCTAGACTTAAAGCTCTCTTCTTCTATATATTCGACAAGTGCTGTGACTTAACCGCACTCACTTAATAAAAATAATAATTGTTGGCGCTACAGTTCAAAGGGGGACCAGGGCCTAGCTTGCTCATCAACTACTCGTGTTGTGCGCCCTACTGTTCTCTCACGAGTAGAAGGGACCTACAGTTTTTTGCCGACTCCGAACGGCGAGATTTGAGAAGACAGTCTTAGACAGTTATTAATCTTTGACTGTTGTCAGCAGCTCGAAGGAGGTGGTGCCGTGAAAAATTCGAAAAATTGGTGTTGAGCTAGTAGTCGATACTAGACCCTTTGGCGTGTGAGCGTCGCACTCTACCCACTACGCCACGGCGACCACAACTGAAGGGCACTCACTTAAGGTCACAAAAAATCTCTTTAGTCCTTGCCAATTTAAAATAAAATCCGGTAATTCTGGACAGTAAGCGAAGACACTGAAACCACAACGACGGTTTTTTTGTGAAGTGTACGATGATTTAAATGAATTTCAAAGCAGACGTTATGATGAATCGTCTTGGTGACAACATCTCCAAAAATCCCTCTTATACCGAGACGTCCAAAAAATGACAAACGTGTTAAATATGTGTGCTTCTCGTCAACATTAAAGCAGTCTCCAGGGACAACCATCAATTCTAATCTAGTGGTCTCCGAAATAGCAATATACCTATTGTCCTCTTAGAAATCCCAGAAAATACTAATGTTGATAGTGATAGGTGTAAATTTACACAGTCAGTTGTGTTGTCATAAATCCTTGCCTCCGCTTTTTCGATCGAAGCAATTAACATTCTCATGAAACAAGGACACATAAGCAAATTAAATGACAAACGACGAACAGACTTAATGAAAACAAATGAAGGAGCAGACGTCAAACCGTCTCTACAGCTTATTCAAAACCAGTTAACGAGAACATCTTAACTCCTGCCTAATCGGCACTTTATCTCCCGGAGGCGTTAAAAGTCATTCATTACAATTAATAATAAGTCCAATTTACATGGATTTACGACTCAAAACACACTCCGACCACCGGAACGCATTCTCGTCCAGGACCTATCATCTTTTATCCAGAATTAATCGTAGCAAGCCAGACCACTTCCAGTTGAACACGTCATCGACATGCGTATCTAATTATATGCTCTCTGCACAATCATAAATGCAATTCCGGTTCCCTTGGTGAATACCTGTTCGGCAACATGCCGTCCGGTCCCTTCGTCGTCTCCTGCCGTCACTGACACCGGCATCGCCTCCACCACCGCCTCCACCACCGCCACCGCCACTGCCACCTCCAGAGCATGCGTTATTTTGTTATTGACATCTTTATGATACTCCCAATCACACCGTCCAAATGACACACCATTTTGGCCAACACCACTCGTCCACTCGGAGAAATCAATTTATTCTCCGTCCCAGCGGACGGACCCGAGCCATGTGGGCTCAAGCCGTGTATCATATCGCAATTTGGATACTACCGTCCGCAAACCGGCCAATGAATTATGCCCCTTCAATTAATCAGACCCCCATCTTCGGGCCCGGTTCCGCCGCGTCCCAGATGGTCACGAAGAAAGGCACAAATTGTGCTTCATTATTATGACATCATTAAGTCATATTTCAATTTCGTACCTCAATTGAAACCTCCATCTCGCGATCGCGGCTGTCAATCCGCGAGTCGCCCGGGCTGCCCCGACAACGACGACTTCCACACGTCCACATGTCCGCGCACCAGTGTAGTCCTCGATCGTGCGCGATGCGAGGTGGTGATGAACATCGTCGCTGCCATTACCATTCAATGGTCAAATTCAACATGAGCTTCATCATCATCATCATTATTATCATCTCCATCAGGCCATGTTGGGAGTGGGTAAGGTGTGTGCCAAAATGGTCAGCTCGAGAGGAAACACAGACGAAACGAACGAATATAATATCATTGGCCTTTTATGCGAACCCTGCGGCACTTGACTCTCGGAACGAGAGGCGATTGAAACTCGTTTCTGGTGCTCTTTTTTGACGGCATTTTATTGTCGTCTTTCGCTCGTTTTGTTGGTTTCCTCGGCTGTGCTGGGCATTTATTTGGCTTCGTCGTGGACCCAATGCTCTCTCTCTCTCTCGTGCTCGCCATTCCCTCTTCCCTCTCCTACACGTTCGCGTGTTCAGTGTTCACATGTGTTTGGTAGCATTGTGGATCGTGTTCTTTTGTTACACGAAATCATTGTTGCCGATTGTCTTAATGATTTCATACACACCTTTCCCTTTTTTGTCTTTTTCGCTCGACCCTCCCTTCATCGTTTGTTCCTTTCCTTTGTTCGCAAGCCGGATGGGGCACAGGGCACCGAGGGACGGAGAATCGAGAAACGCGCAACAAAATGTTTTTGATTACTGACCCCATTCTGGTTCCCTTTTCGTGTGTGCTCGGTGCGGACGTAAAAGGACAGATCCGCCTTGTTTGGACATTTGGCTGATGTTCCCTGCATTCAACGTGTGCGACGTTACGCAATCCTCTCCTCGTTACGGTTGGCCGGCTAATTATCATCCGCAAATTGGATTAACTCGGGTTTTGTTTGATAGCGTTGTTGTCCGAGTCTCAGGGGCCTGATATAATTTGATGCACGATCACGTTTTGCGGGACGTACTTACGTGACACGGACAATGTCTGGTAATTGCTGCCTTTGTCATATGCTGATGACTGTTTGAAATTGATGTTAGATCAGATCTCGCTAAAATTGCGAACAGTGCGCGCCGGTAGATGATGGCAAACGGGTGGCGATTGAATTCTGATGACGGTGTGTTAAATGATGAATTGTGGTGCCAGTTGTCGCTGTTGAATTTGCCTTGGTACGGAGGTAGGGAGGACGTCAATAAGAAGCCATACCTGCAATGATGTCTGTTGACTTTGTTGACATGTGTAAGACAAACTTCCAGGTTAGATTTAACGGAGTTTGTTTGAATTGCTTGTGTTGCTTGCTGGAAGCCATTGAATGTTTGATTGCGAAAAATGTACTTCCGTTTTACCATAAGCAATCACAAATATTTGTCAATTTTCGCAAGAGGCGCACAGAAGTAGAAGACTAATGTTTCTTGAAAACTGATTTGACTTGTGGGTAAATAAGATGAGGTAGTGCCCTTAAATCTGCATTCTATCAGTGTATATTGAAGTATGAGCCGGGAAACTGCAAATGTGGAAGCCGGGAAAACTCTACACACGAAAATCATCACCTGAAGTACTTTTTTCTCGATTTGTAAGGCCAAGGTTTGAATCAGAAATAAAATAAGTCCATTCATTGCTGAAGGAGTTTGGAGCAAAGGCATGGTCAACGAAATACAGATCTTTCAAATCTTAACACTTTAGATGCAGTGGCATAGTGGGTAGAGTGGGACACTCACACGCCGAATGTCGCAGGATCGATTACCGGACTAAACACCTCATATTTTTCAAGGCACCACCTATTTCGAGCTGCTGACAACACTGAAGGGTGAATCAATCAGAAGCTCATGGAAACGTCAACCAACTTAGACAAAGTGAGTTCGCTTCAAGTCACTTTCCGCTCGGCGAGTCGCTATAAATGTCCTACCGAGCAGACCATTCTTGATGAGGCAGATAAGTAGCGAACTTATCCGCCGAAGGAGTGGAAGAATGTGGAAAATATTGCAACTGTCAATTGAAATTATTGTATATTGTCATTCAAATAGTGATTAATGTCGATGCTGTTATTGTAGTTTGAAGTTGAATCAAAATTTTTTTGTATCATCAGAAGAATGCGTGGAGCTTTCGTTTATTACCGGCATTGAACTGTAGAAATTCCAACGATTGAGCACCTGGAACAAACGTCCTCATTTTTATCATCTCGGTTGCTTTACTTCCACCTAGTTGAAACTTGAGACAGTCGTCAACAAGAGATAAATTTTAAAACAAAACGGCACATAACCCTATAACAGAATACTACAATCCTGTTTCCTAGATGATGATCTACTCTCCCTTTTCAGATGTCGTCCCCTTAATTTCAAATGTTTTCTTCCGCTCTCTCTCTCTCTCCTTACAATCTTATCAATGCTTGTTTGACTGCTCGTAACTGGGAGCAGTTGGCATTCTTCGGTTAATGTCGTGAAGTAGCCGCCAATAAGGAGAACTCGTTGTTGAGACGTAAAACTCCACGCTCATGTATGAACATGATTGTTTAACAGCGCGCACAGCAGTAGTGATTGCTAAAGAAGCCATTTCCTGATTGTAGCATAAGCTCCCGCTTTTCGACTTCTGAAAATATTTCATCGGCCATGTCGTTGAATTTTCAGAAACATGCCCTACCAGTCTATTATCCTTTAGAAGGTTTGAAATTTTGAATCAAAGTTAAGTCCTGGGATTATCTCATTACTGAGAAACTAAACTCCTTTGGGTTGAAGCAGCCAATTTGCTGAAATTATCCACAGCAGCAAACTACCATAATGTTAATTAAAATTGCATTTCCATAGACACGAACCCAATCGTGAGCACCGCCACAGATGAAAGGAAATAGTATAAAGGTTTCGTTCTGTACTAAGAACGTAATTGCCTTCACAGTTAAATTAAATTCAATCGCGTCTTAAGGCAATTTAATCAAGTCAATGTAGGAAGTAATAATATTCTTCAATACCTGGAGTAAATTTCTTTAGCCATTTCATCGGCTAAAATTCATTTTGAATCATTCAAGCAGTAGGCAAGAGGAATTTCCCTCGGTCGAACCGTTGTTAAGAATAGATTTCCCTAAAAGAGGGAATTTTATTGACTCAGTATAGGATACCAAATTTGGCTTAGCTAGACAACATATTTTGAACCACAGTAGCTCCTCGAAGGGAATTCGATTTTTACATCCGTCACAGCCTTAAGAGGTCGAATTTTGTTGGCGCAATATAGGATTACATTACAAAATATTTTGAACCACTATAACACTCCGAGCGGAATTTGATTTTTGCATACATCCATCACAGAACTACTAGAGGACTTTAGCTGCGAACATCACTGTTCAGTATTAATTTTAAAGAAATGAACAAATTTGCCTAGCAAATTCAAGATGTGATTTAATGGAAATCTGCAAAAATTTAATTAATATGACCAACATTCGCCCATCTTTACAAAATTCACAAGTACCCAGTCGACACTGTGCAACCGGTCTTAACGAACTCCAAAAACAAGTGTCTCCCTCCCCTTCCACAAACCGGTGAACTCAATCGAAAGCAATTCAAACGAAAAAGAAACGAACTCGCTCCCAACGTCCAACTCAAGTGTCAGGGGCAATTCCACAGAAACCCACCAACCACCAATCAAGTGAGAGAAATCCCATTTTCTATCACCTGTCGAACATCTCATCTCTCGAGGAACAACCACCTCCGCACACCATCGCACGATCAATGGCCGTGTCTAAGCTTAACTCACTAATCTAAACATCACTTCCCCGCCACGTCCAAATCAATTACAAAAGCAAACAACGAACAATTAACAAACAGTTTCAAGTAATTTCAAATCCAACATTTTATCCAAACACGCCACCCGCCGTCGCAGCGCCGTTCCGTCACCGACCTGGGCATGTACTACGAATTACGAGTCACTAACCTTCCAAGTGAGTAAATGTCAATAGTTTCGAAAGATCGTGATTTCTCGTTCCACATGCATACACAAATAGGACCTCGCTTCGAGCCGTAGGAATGCTCCACGAAGAGCAGCAACCACTCACTCGGTGGTGGCGGTTGGTGGTACTACACCCAAAGCTATCACGTGTTCGCACGAAGTCGGCTGCAGAAAAGGTTGCTCGCACCGAAAAGTGGGGAGAATCCATTCACTCTTGAACTGTGGCTCGGAGCTCCGCCGGTGGAGCACCGACAGGGTTCAGACAAGTGTACGCCTGACTTGTGGGTGCTCCCCGAAAACTAAGTGCACGCCGGATAGGTTGGTTCCAGACTCGCCTCTTGGTTCCCTTTTAATTTCTCATGCAATTCACTTGCGCAGCGGATAACACCCTCTCGCCGCACCACAGCCACCGAGAGTAGAATTTCGTGTTCCAATCAATTGAAGGTGGGTTCGGCTTTGTCCGAACTCAGAGGTAGGCCCGAGAACACCGTGTTCAATTATGTTCCGCGTCCGCGGCAACAGCGGTGTCTTTCTGCTACCGCGTGTTTATGGGTCACACTGTCCAGGAAGAGGGAACCTTTCGCTCTCTAAATCACCAACTAATCGGGCCTTCCGTCATTATAGACAAGAACCGAGAACGTGGCGAGGGACTCTCGCGCATTCGTTCCTGGAACAGTCCCGGTGGGGCAATTAAAGTTCAACTACAAGCCTGGCTGCGACTTCCCGAAATGTAATTAACCACGTCGTTGGTTTGCATTTCCCAGCTCTGGTGGCTGTGGCCATTGATGCCACACCGTCGGCGCACGGCGGCAGAGCACAGCTGCGACGGTCTGCTGTGATTCTAATCGTTTTTGTGGTTTTCACACCATTTCGGTTCGTTTTTTGTTGCTTTCACGCCACGCCATGCTGGTCGCGACACGACTACGACAGCGACCACGGCAATGACGCTCGCTCCTCTACAGGTGATGGAAATGATTCCCAGGTGTTGTATTGTCCGGAAGGCTCAGTTTATTTGCTGCTTGTTACCCGCCGCCGGCTAGAATCATTTTTTTGTTGGTCGTCGCGATGTTTATCGCGCACCGAGGTGGTCCCTGTCGTGTGAAACTTCATTCTCATCTGCCTTTAATTTCTGTGAAGCGTTCTTTTTTATAGGCTAATTCCTGTGAGGAAAAAAGCAAAAAAATTGTTGTTGCCTAATTACCTGAGGGACTATGTGTTGGCCGTCAGCAGCGGCCGTAGGGAAATTAATGGACGGACAGTTATCGCGTACCGTGCGTTGGATGGTGTAAAGTGGAGCTTATTTCACATAGCCGGAGTGATAGGAATAATTGATAGAGGAAATGAGGCAACAGGCAGATGCGACAGTTGAGATGAGGCTTGAGTTGCTTTGCGATGCCGCCATAGCCAAGGTAAGCGGAAATGAAAAAAATCGTCTTCGAAATCTTTTTGCAGGTAAAAACGAGATTCCACGAGACAGAAATGACTCATTAATGATGTGGCAGCAACATGAAGTGCCATTGAAGGGTCATGAAAAGGACACAAGCGACGGCTTCTAATGGAAATGGGTGCGAAATAGTCTCTCAACTGGAGTCACCTTGGTTAGTACTGCGGAATCGGGAGTGAGTTATCTTCAGTCTTCCTAAGGAATGCCCTTCACTTGGGTGGAACCACCATCCTTGATCGGCAAAAGGCGGATGATTCAGTTGGTTGAATAAAACACCGCACTCAACGATCGCATTCTTCAGAAAGCATTTTTTTTTTTAAATTTACTTCCCAACCTCACTGAGATTCTCACCGACAGTTGATGTAGGCGTCAAACAGTGGTTTCTGCCATAATTCACTGATTTTCTCATCACCATGCAGGGTCGGCGTTGAACAGTGGGTTTCTTCCACTCCGCTACACAAATTCATTAAGCTTAGCCCCTGTTCGATCGTTCCTTTTTCAAACTACAACTGAACGATCTTTAAAAACACGCAATCCGAACACGGTTCATTTTGAAAAATTTACTTTACTCCGAAAAAATATGCATATACGGCAAAAAATTCCCCCACTCAACGATACCATCGCAAAACGCTGCAAGCCGTCCCCCAAACAACGGAAGATAATCTTCCCGCCACAATTCACTTCCCCCATCACATGCACTCCAATAATTAAAATACTTTTCTCAGAATTGTTACTTTCAACCGCATTCTAAATGCGCATCACTGTGACCCGAAGGGATCAGCAAATTCTTCGATCATCGCTTAACCCGCCCGAGAGACATTCCACATCCGTTTCACCCAGAGTCCGTTGACCTAATAAGACCCATTTTTTCCCCCAGTGCCACTCCAACTGCAACATCCCGTCGAAGTTCATCAATTTCCTTCTTACTGCCTCTCCCTATCCTATGTGAGTGTCTGAGTATCCGCCTGACTGACTTGGCCAGAGCCAGAGCACTGGTCCTTCTGAGGTCAGTCCAACAGTCGAACAGTGGAGCCAATGGAATTCCAAAGCGAAGAGTATTAAATAACACAACGTTGCGGTTTTGCATTATTCCCTACCTTTCCCGAGTTCTCTTGAATTGCATTTCACTTCCTTTCCCATCTCTCGCTCGTTCCCAGTTCGTCTTTCTCACTCACGTTCGCTCCCCTCCTGCCGACGACGGACAGGATGGATTGCCCGGTGTCAGGGCCGGAGACGTGAGGAAGCCGGTATGCATTGCATGTAGCGAAGCAATTGCTTCAGATGTTATTACTTGTGTTGAGTGTGCACCTGGGTTTGGGAACAACGAGAGCGAAGACAACAATCAGAAGCCCAGGTCTGAGGCATAATTACGACAACTGCTGGCCCTTCGCTTGGAATTTTCATTCAAGGGATCCATCCACCAGCCGAATGCAATCCTCGTCAGCGCAACTGTGCACACGGAAAAAACCGAAGTCCTGTGTGAGTGTGCGGTTTTGTGTTACCCGCGAAGACCCTTTGGCAGCGTGTACGCTGAAATCTTCGGTATCTGATCTGCGCCATAACTTTGAGTGTCGCGCATTCCGGTTCCCGGTCCTCCATCTGGGCCTCCGCCACCGACCATTTGACTGATTCCGATGGGGATGGGAGATTTATTGGCGGCTTCTCCTTGCCTTTCCCTGGCCGGCACACCGAATCGAATGCCATCTGATCGGGAGCACAGTGAAACGGATATTTACGTTCCACATTTGACAGACGAATGGTGGTTGGCTGTTAGTGTACATGCCGGGCTTCCATTATGTCAACCGCGGAGACACCGTAGTCAGCCCCTGCATATCTCCATCGGAGCGCGCCAGCCATGGAATGTGCCTCCAAATTGACAACAATCTGGTGTTCTTGTCCACCGGCTGTGTGTGTGCTGTTGTCCGGCGACAACAGCGACGATCGTTTTAAGTGGCATGCTGACTCTAAGAGTCATGTTATCGTCAGAATGTCATGTCCGGTGATATGATTTCGGTGTTCAGTTTTAATCAAGCAGGTTGGAGTTGTCGGAGTAATTAAGTTGCCAGATAGTTGGACATGCTATTGCCAGCAGCAGTAGTAGCTTGCTGTAGGTCGGGACGTTTTCAATGGACGTGTTGCCTGCTGATTTGTCCCGCCTTTCATCAATTAATTCGTGCGATAAATCGTTGAGTGATCTACTTCGAACGTCTCTCCTGCAACCTGTGAACATTTCAATTTGTCACAGTGCCTCCCAAATTAGCACAATTAAAGTGTTCGTCGTTGACATCATCACCAAATGCCGGCAACAACGCAACCAAAAGCGACTACGGGCTTTCGTGCTATTGATTACCACACAAAGTGTGTCATCACCTCTAAGGCCGCTTAGAAACAGTAAATCTTCCTGTGAGATGCTAGATGGGTGAATTTTTTAGTTGTCACAAATTAGCTACATTCAAACATTTGACAAACAGCTTACCTTGTTTTTCCCCAAAAACCTTATCACCCCAACGCTGTAGAAACTAATAGCTGCCCGCACACTATCGCACCTAATGCAATCAGTCAGATAGAGTATCTAACGAACGAAGAAAGCTGCAAAGTAGAACAATGACAGATGAACAGATACACCCATATATCCGCTGTTTAACAGATAGCCCCTTCGACTGAACTGATAATGAAAATTTAAACCAATTTCAGTTGCTTCACCCCTCCTGCGCCAGGGGCGCCTAAATTCTACCGTCGGCGCTTGCGGTTGACACCCAATACCTGAACCCCATTGTATTTGTTGAGCATGTTAGAGAACACCTCGCTCCGTCCCCGCGGCCTAAACGGCAATTAGTCATACACCATATGAACTGACGCCGCTGGAGAACTGATTTATTACACCACAGGCGGTGAATGTGGCGAAAAGTTTCGATTTGAATTTTCAGGCTTATCAATCATGTGACTGAATGTACTGACTGTACTGAATGGGCTGAATATGCATTTTGTGTCGATCTCCGAACAGCAGCGGGAGTTTGCGTTTGTTTTGACAATGGCTGGCGCAATTTCGCATGGCAAATGTGCCAAATCAGTGCCACGTCGCCAGGGGGGAGCTGATAGCGCTGCGCCGCGACATTGTGGCAAAATTTATTGTTTTCAGTTCGTGTGCAACGGAAAGAATGACTCATTGCTTGGAACTTATCAAAGTCTTCATGTAAATTCAAAGTTGAAACGAGGAAAGTACTTAATGTGGGCGGGCAGTGGACACAGACGATTTTTCAACAGCTGAAGATGGGAGAAGATAATATCTAGGGAAACAGTCTGTGCACCAGGCTCAGAATTTGTAAATCTTTCAATCTTAAGCTAAAATTTTCTCATTCCCTCTCGATATTCAGCAAATTATCGATGGCATTTGCAGTCACATATTTTTTGAAAGTGCTGATAAGGCCTATTGTGTCAATAATTGTGTATAATTTGTTTGCAACTCAAGGGCTTTTTTATGTACGAACTATTTGTGGATATTTGCTTTAGACCTTATCTGTATCGAGTGTAGTTGTAGTGCGTCATAAAGTTTGTTCGGAATTATGTCAAGTTCAAAATGCACTGCAGCTGCCACTTGTGGCGTTCTGTTGTTATGTTAACTTGGCAGACCTGACTAAGCTAACTCAAATCTTGTTCTGCATTGGGAGAAACATGTTTTTCAGCGACGGCACTAATGCTCCTTTCCCCTACACTACTCCACAGTCAAAATCCCTGCGTCAACAAAGAGATGGGGCAGTGGTTTAATTTGTCGTGTACTTCGGAGCAGTTCCATTCTTTTGTGGCCCTCGCTAAACGTGGTTGGTTGGTTTTCAAGGCTGATTTGTGTCCCCGGTAAAGAGAGTGGAATTCAAGTAACACTAGATTTTTGTACCACAGCGTTAATTTTTCGTTCGGCCTGCAAAGTAGGCATTTGGTGTGTTAAAATGTATTTTGAAGAAATGAAGCACAACAGAAGCTGCTGGCAAAAGACATTCAAAAGACATATTCTGTTATTATTATTATTATTATTATTATTATTATTATTATTATTATTATTATATTGAATCAAACAAAGCTTAGAAAAGAAGCTTGTTATATAACTTAAAGTATATGAGATTGCTTGATTGGATTAATGTGGCCGAAAAAATGAGGGTAACTGTATCAAGAAACGTATGTCTGCCCAACAGACAGGCTTCTGAATTGAGCATTATTCACTTTTGAATGGTGTGGTTCACAAAAAGTGTGGCCCTGTGCTCTGTGTGATTCTAGAATATAAACTCGAGGCGAGGCGTACGAGGCGTAGGCATAAAAGAAACATAAAGATTTGGGCCAATGCACAACTATCAGTTGAAGAAATTTGCTATTTGCTAGCCCTCATCCTATAATTCTCAAAAGAGACTGAGGAATATCCAAAATGTGAACTTGGACTCTGAATAAGGAATGACTTCTCTGAAATAAAGTTGAACGTACCACTGATAATTATATTTGAGTTTCCTTTTCCACACACGATTACAAACTTGTTCCTTTCACATGGTAAAGATTGTCCTCATTACCGCACGACTTGACTCAAAAACAGCCATCTTCACTAGTCAAAACTCAGTTTAAAGGCACCTTGCTATTTAGCGCCAATAATTCCGTCTCAGAAGTTCACAGGGATTGTCTGTCAAACTGTCAAACTGCCAAACTATTATAAACGTGAAAACAGGTACACCTGTTTCTGGCATAAAAGCATTTACGAGTCCTTTTAGCTAAAATATGCCCGATTGCTTAGTGATCGCCGTGGCGTAGTGAGTAGAGTGCGACGCTCACACGCCGAAGGTCCAGTTTCGATTATTATTATGTCCGCTTGATTTGTGTCTCAGGGAGACAACGTGAAACATACATCTTGGTATCGGAATGACATGCGACTATACCAAACTTATAGGTACCACAAGCAAAGGCAAAAGGCTTTTTAACAATCTTATTGAAGAGTTGGCTTTTAGTGACTCAGCTATTCCCTGTTTCAGAGTGAAAGTCCAAAAAGGTTGACATCGATTGGGTCTATGTGATAAAAACAAAAACTTAAAACAATTATTTTGCGAAATCTAATCATCTCAGTCACGCTTCTAACTTTGTCATCTTATGTCAAACGGGACTGAAAAGGGATGGGATTCACTAGATTTCATTTTTTAATTAGGGTTGACACCGATATTCGTGGCAGTGCGCTATTATTTTTTGGCTGTCATTAAAACCTCTACCGTCAAACTTTTGGTTTCTGACATCTTTTTGTTGAGTGAACAGATGAATGATTAAATGAATAGTTTCAAAAGGAAATCTAGACCATTGTGTATCTAAACCCGCATTCTTTCTAAGCCTGCGTAAAGATAAAGTACACTTGTGGACAGTGTGCAATTGTTCAAATACTTAAGCATAAAGCACGCAAGTACAAATGAAAATGCAGACAAAACATTCACTTTGTGGAATTTCAAGACTGATTTCAACTAGAACTGAAAAAAGATATTAATTTCCAGTTAGACATTGTTTCGTTACTTTGAGAAAATGTTCGAACTTGAAGAGCATTTTTGGCTATTTTCGCAAATAATTTAAAATAATTGCCACGAAGAAACATATGAAAAAATTTTGAGTTAAAAAAAAACTTTAGCTTTTGAAGAGTGGGTGTATGTCTGACTTTTGAAACTCTTAACACCGCGAAATGTTTAAGAAGGTAACTCACTCACTCATACTCACTCACTACTTGCCCATTCCCAGAGAAAGCAGACACTCAAGAAGAAATAAATATCAGCAATTAAAACATCATCGTAGTAAAAAAAAGAAGAAATGAGTAAGAAAACTGATATTGTACTTAGGAGCTGAAATTCTTAGGCATATTCGCGACGTCTGTGAGGTTACTAAAATGGGCAAATTCGAAAAAAGAAGATTGCGAATTCAGAGATTTTGAAATAAATATTAATTCTCTGCCAAAATTATTGAAAAAAAAAAAATGTAGCAGACTTTTTGGGTGTTTGTTAAGTATTCCGGTGAATTTATATTTTGTTCTACTTTTTCATTGAGAGCATCAAATATTTGAAATAAGAAGGCTTGAGACAAATGTAATCGGAACTGTAATGAAGAACCGGTTGTGTTTTAAGTTATATAAGTTTAAGGTGGTAGCCGTGGCGTAGTGGGTAGAGTGCAATGCTCACACGCCGAAGGGTCTAGGTTCCAGACCAGCTCAACACCAATTTTTCGAATTTTTCACGGCACCACCTCTTTAGAGCTGCTGACAACACTCAAAGAGTAATAACTGTCTAAATAAGCTTCTCAAATTTCGCCGTTCGGAGTCGGCAAAAAACTGTAGGTCACTTCTACTCGTGAGAGAACAGTAGCGCCCACAACACGAGTAGTTGATGAGCAAGCTAGGCCCTGGTCCCCTCTTGGACAGTAGCGCCAACAATTATTTAAGGTTAAGTTTAAGTTTAAGTTTAAGTTTATAAATTAATATTAACAGAAAACTCGATAAGAGTAGTTCCGGGACATATAGAGGGCGCCACTAACAGAAAATACATAGTCGACTATGGTACTGTGTTATGGACTAGTACTGTAAATGATTCCCATGATACCAATTAACGCAAATTGACGTTTTGAACTGGCAGTAAAATTGTTGTCTTAGTTATAAGAACATACATTTTTCGAAATGTTAGCTTAAAGGCAAACAAAATTTGAATTTTTGGACTGGAATGACGTTCAAGGTTATTACACGAATACATTTTTAGATTTCGAATAAGGAATTGTTGCCTGGAAATACAAACAACTAACTAAATGTCCTTTGAGATGGTTTAGTTCATAAATGAAAAATCCTTCTTGGAGAACTTAACTTGCAATGTAGTCTCTTATATTCGACTGTTACAGATTTAAGAAAAACTGTCCAATGTTTCATTTAACAAGTAAAAGAGAAGAAGTATCTTAAGCAGCATATTAAACAGCGATTGCAAAGACGTAAGCTGTTTTGTTTTATTCAACTGAAAAATTTCATTATATTGCAAAATACAGATTCGGTACACACATTTTCTGCCATTGTCGGAAAACGTCATTTCATTCCAAATAAAGCTTCAAAACGCTAATTTTCTGACAGGAGCACTCTTTTTCTGACGTTGTCAAAAAAGTTAATTACATTCCTAATGCATATTCGATACATTAATTTTCAGACAGTGTCCAACTCTTCTGACAAACGAAACAGAATTGAAAAAAAAATCGAGAAAAATAAAGAGAAAAGTTAACTGATCGAAAATCCATTACGGATTTGGAGCGCACATTTTCAGACAGTGTCAAAATTTGATTTTTATGAAAACAATAACATAACAAAAATCAGAATCAATCTTTTCTTTGAATACGTGAAATGATTTTGTTACTTTTCAAAACCGGTAAATACCAGATTTTGCACACATCTACTATTAGGACATTTTCAGACGATACCGTCTTATTTATAAAATATTATTTTGAATGCTTGAATGCTTGAATCCATCATTGTTTTCTGAAAATTCTAGAACCTTCAGTGTGCCAACATTCTATGTCCACTAGCGTGCCAACATTCTACGTCCACTAGCTGTAACAATCGCCTAGACAAGCCATTCTTAAGCTTTCTGAACTAGCAGAAAGATCCTGTCACTGAACATAAGTGGTTGTACCAGTTAATTACTCACAACTTCACTTTGCTGCCTATAAACTTTTAACGACTCAAACTCCAATTGAAACCAACATTGAAGTTCCAAACACGAAACGATTAGAACTTCAAATTGCGATTAGTCGTTACCATCACTAAGTTACACCGTCAATCACAGGAGGGGTCCAACCACGAAGAAGAAATGCGCCAACAAAGCCATAGAAATCTCCTTTAGTCATCTCATCTCACTGAACAAATTACAAGACTTGCCTTCATTACATCTAATGACCAGGCTAATGGAAAATAATCAAACCGGAAACATAAGCTATCTTGATTACCGCACGGTTTAACAACTTAATCTTCGCTAAAGAATCATTCCGATGATTGAATGCAATTAGAGATCGAAAATGAGCTTCTTTCTTTTTTTCCAGCAATAACCAAATTACCTTTCATTCTCCTTGATCCACAGCAAGCCGCATCTCTGAGTTCCTCTGACTTTCTTGTGCGGAGGCGCCAAAGATTTTCGTTCCGTTTCCAGACCGAAAAAAAATTAATTTCATACACTTCGACATTTCTGCAACACGATCACTTTTCTTCAGGGCAACATATCGAGTTACTTTTGAGTATCCATATGACGATAATTCACGTAAACTGTGTTCTCTTTTTTGCATTTTGAGTTTCTGTTCAAGGTCCATCGATTGAATTGCCGAGTTCACCCTTCGGCGGCAGTCTTCTGAATTCTTTTTCAATTTTCAAGTTCACTAACCAAATTTTCAGTGTGTGCCGATCAAGTTTTGAAGATTGACTCCTTCTGTCTCAGTGATTCAACAAAATGATCGTCGTATCAAAAGTGACAGGTATCTGTGTGTTAGGATCACAAAGATAGCGATAGATAAACCACCTCGAGCCAGTCTTTCTCAATTAGCACTTCAATAAAAAAAAAAATCTTGAATTTCTTTTATTTCTCCAAAAACTGTTCGTTCACAGATCACTCCCTCGATCTGAAGCTGAATTCTGGTGTTAGAACTCGCGAATGAGTTAGGTAAACCGCGGCTGGGTCTGCCACCAAGTGTAAGACCACAATAAACAACTTCCAATCCAACAACAAACTCTTCTGACAAACGAAACAGAATCGAAAAAAAAATCGAGAAAAAAAAACAGAAAAGTCAACTGATCGCTACGATCGTTTGAAGTGAACTGAACTGATCGTGGTGCACACGGGAACAGGTAACCTGGATAAGGTGTGCACGAGAAGGTATGGAGAGAGGTCTCTTCAACCGCGCGTACTGTATCTATGCGCGCAATCGTTCGGTATACTCAGCCAGATACCTTTTCCACCTTTCTTTATAAATTTCGTTGTACCTGTTGTAGGGATCGTGCATAGAGGGCTCTCTTTTCAACCCACATTTCGGGCGTATAGGGGGTTCGCTTCATTCGTTCGTTCGTTTGTTAGCTGGTTCGTTCTGCTTGCCTTAGCACGTCGAACGCACACACTTGTTCCGATTCAACTCTACCTTATGTCTGACACAGGTGCCTGTGTGTGCTTGTTCTGTGTACATGTAAGTTCAGCTCTGGATCTGCTGGGCACGCTGAGACACGGGTGACAGGAGACGATGCAGATTTAATATGCGCTCTACTCTAACAGGTGAGACGGGAGAGCCCTCTTATGAATGGGTAAGAGTATCTGTATCTGTGTCCCAGTCCGTCGGAGAAGAGTTACCAACACTAGTTGTCAAATTAATGACGAATATGATGACTACGACGACTACAATCAACGACACCGCAGCGGCTACAACACCGACGACGGAGCTGGTGATGTTGATGAAGATGGAGTTGAAGACGATGATGATGGTGAAGATGATGATGACCAGGACGGTGTGCCATGTTGTTTCCCAGGTAATGACTTGATGGATCAGGGAGTAAATTACCGGCCAAAAGGAGGTTTTAGTGGTTCGTGACATAATGTTGCGAGTACACGCTTGTAGTTCTTTCCTTCTTTGTTGGTTCCTTGTGCCGTGTGTGAGTAATTCTCGCAGTAGTACCGGCGATGCTGCCATGTACTCTCTGTTTTCGTCAGCTTCTTTGTGAAGCTACCAGTGATTCCTATACACTTACATTTGTTTTTCTGTTTGTATTTTGCTTCATTTTACGTCCACGAGAGATGAATTAGTTTCTACTGTTTCGGTTGACTTCCAGAATGTACAACGAACTCTTAATTTAATACTACCTGCCGAAGGGCGGGGGCAAGTGGCTGTCCACGTACAAACGAGGATGAGGAGACACAAGCAAAGAGGCTTAGGCTTGAAGACGTGTTGGCCAATTGGTTTAACTGTCGAACATTCGAAAGATTAATCAATAATTTGTGAAATAACACTTTATCCCTTGTCGAGTATGTGACGGGGTCGGTCGTATAGGCTGGAGGTGAGACTTCTGTTGTTGGAGCGTTTGGGGGTGTTAATTAAGACGATGCGTTTGGATTGCAAACAAAATCCGAGACTAAGCAACAAGAACGAGTGGACACGAGGGAGATGAATCAAATGGATGTGAGGTTTCCATTGACCAACTCGGAGTTAAAAGTTTTCTGACGGCATAGTGACAGGGACCGGCTTCCTGGATTAGAGATTGGTAGTGGTACAGAAAAAATTCCACAAAATTGTTCGAAAATTAACAATATTCTTGATTGAGTCTAAAGTAAAGCAACTTTGTAAAATTGAGCAAAATTCTATAGCAGTTGGCACTAAAAATAAACTTGTTCTTAAGAGATGGCGCCACCTGTAATTTGTGGCTGATCTTGGAAGTGATTATCTAATTCACTGGAAAGGTGTGGCATTTGACACCAAAATTTGCTTCAGTGTTTGTTTTAGACAACGACATTGTTTTTGGCCTTTTCGGAAATATCTGGATTTGTCTTATATAAACAACATTTGAGGGAAGTTTTGATTTCCGATTTTCCCTGAAAGAAATATGCGGCTGAAGCTCACCACATGCTTAAAGACGTTGGTGGTGGATGAGCTTCGACGAAGAAATCGTGCAGAGAGTGGTTTCGTCGCTTCAAAAGTGCTGATTTTAGCATTTAAGACAATGAGTGTCTTGGCTTAAGTCTAATCAAATTTATATTTATTTCAACTAATATAACTTATGTTATCCCACAATTGACAAGAGTTATGTCAACATAATTCACAATATTTTCTGACTGATCTTCTCTTGGGCTGTTACACACATTAATGCCGCAAGAAATATGAAACAGAAACCTCAGATTAAGTTTTACTTCTCCATTTTGAAGAAACCTAAGGTCTAACGACGACTACGTACAGTCGTAGGCATCCGAAAAGAGGTTCTGCAAGACGAATCAGGAACAATACTAAGAGTTGTTCTTAAGCTACGAGTACATATACAAACACGGAAATATAATTGCGTTGGTTTTACTTTCAACCTCATTCCTGTCATAAGACAAGTAAAACAAACAGAACCTGCCCGGATGGTAATGGGCACCTTCAGAAAGAATCCCGAGGAATCAAAACTGTAAATTTTTAAAATTCGACGACTTACTCATAACCGCTCTCCGTAAGAATATTCGAAATAATCTGAAGTGAAAACAAGCAAGAATTCCGTCCTTTCGATGAAGAGGAACTCAAGACGTTAATATCGAGACTGAAATCGAACAAAGCCGAACAAAACGGTGAGTACATTTTTTAACAATGGAGAACTCAAGCTTACAGAGCTTACAAACTTCAGAACAAATTCATTGTAAAAAAGGGTATACGACAAGGCGGTGCGCCATCGTGCGAAATTCGCAAGCCGACAGCAGACGCACAATTTTCCTGATGTTTACTGACGCATATGAAATTAAAGTGATAGGAAGAACACAGCTAGTCGTCAATGAAATAGGAGCTCGGCGGAAGCATGGAGAAAACTTGGTTTATACTAACAACGACGAATAGAAAAAAGAAAAAGAGCCTTTGAAGATATTATGAACTTTGTATACCTTGAACTTACACCGCAGTAAGTAAAGACAGTAACATCAAGTTACGCTTACGAACCCCAACTTCCTTGGCATCAAAGGCCAAAGGCGCTCTTTGGAAGGACCAACTAATTTCACTCCTCCCTTGCCCCGTTACGCAAACCGTTAGTCTTTACTTACGTTCTGAAAACATATAAATGAGCCCTTGAACTTTTCAGAAATATTCTGAAAATATATAAATGAGCCCTTGAACTTTTCAGAAGATGTCTTCTAAATGCTAGTTTTGGTCAAGTGTCTAAGGATGCCATGCCTAAGGAACAGATAGTAAACACTGCTTTGCATCCTAGTCATTATAATAATAATAATAATAATTGTGGTCGCGACAGTCCAAAGGGGGACCAGGGCCTAGCTTACTCATCAACTACTCGTGTTGTGCGCGCTACTGTTCTCTCACAAGTAGAAGTGACCTACAGTTTTTTGCCGACTCCGAACGGCAAGAAGCTTTCTTAGACAGTTATTATTCTTTGAGAGTTGTTAGCAGGTCGAAAGTGGTTGTCCCGTGAAAGTTTCGAGGTATACGGCCGGGATTCGAACCTAGACCCTTCGGCGTGTGAGCGTCGCACTCTACCCACTACGCCACGGTGGCCATTAGAACAACGCAAATGTTGACCACCTCCGAGGTGAAGCAAACAAATGTTGAAGGACCTTATCCACTTGAGGTCCAAAATCTAATAGGCGAGAGATTATGCTGCCGGGTAAGTTTATTATTTAAAAATGTAATTTCATAGAGACCGAACTTCTTAGCGGTGGCCAACTCCGGTCTCTATATTTTTAAGCAAGAAACAATAACTTCCTTATCTCACAAAATTCTTGGCCGTTTTAAAGTATAACAAAATATTTGAAAATTCAAAGAGAAATGAGCTGTCACCTGGAAGAAGCAGATTTACCTCTCAAGCTCTATAGGAAAGCAATGGTTGAGCAGTGGTTAAAATATTGTGAGAATGAAAATAATTGTTGGCACTACAGTCCACAGGGGGACCAGGGCCTAGCTTGCTCATCAACTACTCGTGTTGTGCGCGCTACTGTTCTCTCAAGAGTAGAAGGGACCTAAAGTTTTTTGCCGATTCTGAACGGCGAAATTTGAGAAGCTTTCTTAGACAGTTATTACTCTTTGAGTGTTGTCAGCAACTCGAAAGAGGTGGTGCCGTGAAAAATTCGAAAAATTGGTGTTGAGCTGGGAATCGAACCTAGACCCTTCGGCGTGTGAGCGTCGCACTCTACCCACTACGCCACGGCGACCACTTGTGAGAATGCTGCTCAAGAAATAATTGCAGAATGCAAATGTTCAAACGAAGTAGTAGCGTATTGTACATTTGCGCTCATAAAAATAGCAGTGCTCCTCAAAGAAGACAAATAATTTTCTACCAATTCAAATTGTTTTATTATTGTTTCAAAAAGCGTATACAAAAGTTAAGTTTTTCAGTCTTAACAGGTATATCACAGAATAATCGTTGTTCATAACTTTTAACTATTTTTTTTGGTCGTAGTAATATTTCGCAGTTGTTCATAAAAATAGCGGTGTTTAGAATCGTGCTGTGCCCAGACAACAGAAATCAATGAAACAATATGAAATCATCATTATTTACAGCTTACCATCAGTACTTTGTAGCAAAACCTTTGTTTTTTATCACTGTGCTGCATCTTCGTGGCATTGAGTCCACCAGACTCCGACATCTCTCAACTTGTAGAGCTTCTCATGATTCTCACACTACCTCCCACAATTCCCTGGCGTTTTTTGGTTTGACCTCATGGACAGAATTTTTAACATCGCCCCACAAGTTCTCAATGGGGTTTAGGTCAGTGATTGTGCTGGCCACTCCATAACAGTTATTCCTTTTTTTTCATCAAACCAAGATTTTGATGTTTTGGGTAATTATCTTGTTGATATACCCAAACTGGTGGCATTTCCTCCTCGGCATATGGCAGCATAACTTCTTCGAAAATTTTAACGTACTCAGCAACGTCCATTATACCGTTGATAGGATATATACTCCCAACCCCATTATATGAGAAACATGCCCAAATCATTAGTGTTTAACAGTTTTAACTGTATAACGGGGACTATTTTCTTCATTCATTGGTCTTATTACATATTCCGAACGACCCTCGGACCCAAATAAGACTATTTTGCTTTCATCGCGCCACAGAAGATTCCTCAATTTCTCCTTAGGCCGATCTCTGTGAAACTTTGCTAATGCCAATCTATTTTGCACTTGCTTTTTTGTCAAAAGCAGTACTTTTCGCGGGCTTCGAGCTGGAAGTTTAACCTCTAGAAGACGTCTTCTAACCGTCACAGCATTCATCGGAAATTGGAGCTCATTTCTTATCTGCCTGGAGCTTATTGAAGGGTTATCCTTTGCCATGTTCATAATTTTTCGGTCAGTTCACTTAGCCTTCACTCTTTTTGGACGCCGTGTTTCGAGCCTAGCTTTCCAGTTTAGCGCATTGCTGACCATTTCGGCTGAACATTCTATGATTTCCTGGATTGAAGCATATATTTTTAATCCGAACGCAATTTTTTTATCAAATTCCGCATATCTTGCAATCAATGTTTTGATCAACCCCTATTTCTAACCTTAAAGTATGTTAATAAAAGACAACATATACAAAAACATTCACTTACCAAACAAGAATACACAAAAAATTTTTAAACTCTAAACAACAATTCCTGAGACTGCTATTTCCTGAAACACTGCTATTTTGATGAACAGGTTTCAATCAACAGATTTCAATAAATGAGTTAAAAAAAGAGAAAGTAAGCCTTAATTTTTTATTTTTTGTTTCTGGTATGGAATCTTAGTTACCGGTAAATACAATTAAACCGGATATACATTTGGAAAAAGGATCTTCTTATTCATAACTGGCTAATTATATAAATCGTATAACTATTGCTATTTTCACGAACACAACTGTACGTAATTGAGCAGACAAATGTTCCCACCAAACTGCCTTTTCCATTTTGGAATGCTTTCATAAGAAAACGATAATCTAGAATTATTGCCCAATGATTAACCAATGATTAAGTTCCCTGCAACTAAGCAGTCTATTTAATCATGTTGCAATAATCAAAAACCTGAGCAATCCTAATATTTTGTCATTTTCAAGACTCAATGATGAGTCTTTAAATGAAGATTTCTATAAAAATATCAATTTTATTGTCGTTAAAAAACTTGCAGCTCTTACAACAATTGCTGTTTTATCTTCATCCTCCTTTTACTATTGTATGCGAAGTTATAATAATAGTTGTTGGCGCTACAGTCCAAAGGGCGACCACGTACGACCACGACCATGTATGCGAAGTTATCTTTATCAAAAAAGACATACTGCTCATTTGTGGGACGTACACTTACGAACATTCTAAATGCTTTCAACTCAACACAAAACGACTTCTTATTCTCAATTTAACGCAATGTAAAAAACCAGACCTATCGGAATTCAGTCTGTACGTAACTCTGCTCAAACTACTTACAAGCTGCCTCTAAAAATTACTTCCGTCACATCCCATAAAAAGAAATCTGTGCAGTCTCGTAAAATATTCTCCTGAACGAATATGCCGTGCGTATACCTGGCAATCTAGAAATCAAAATAAACTGCAAACACACATCAATTTCACTGAAAATCATTGATCTCCATTCCTTGCACCTGATGTTGCCGACAGTCCCTTCACCTGACCACAATGTTCTCTCACTTTGCTGACGTTTGAAAAATTGAATTCTCATCCTTCCACCCTTTGTGCGGAGGCCCTCCTCTCTTCCGGTAACCAGAATATTTGTGGAAATTCTTGGGAATTCTCGCCAAACAATAAAAATTCCCACAGGATACCCAAGCAGGAGAAAAACGTCCTTCTCACTGTAGCGTGACAAATACGCTCATATGTGTGCGACAAGCAATTAAACAACAGCACCCCACTTGCCTCCGGATCCGGCAGAAATGTCTTCTTCGATTCAATTATTCAAATTATGACCATTTCCAGGGTACCGTTGCACGTTCCACCATAAAACCAACTCAAAGTGATCCATTTAAGCGATAACACCATGCCCACTGGAATGCGTTGCATTACGTATGCACCCTAGGTGTAATTACGTCGCTGTTTCTTTTTTTGTCTAGGAACCAATTACCGATGAGGGACTCAAACGCTCAAATGTGCGGGGCGACGCAGTACCCGCTCACCTGCATAAGTGACACCGGAATCCACTTGTTGGCAGTGATGATGATGAGACTTAAATTGACTATTTTGCATCGGATCTCACCTGCATGAGGCGACAACTGGGAGCCCTTTGACAATTATCTGCTACTTTGTTCTGGGGACGCACGCAGAACTTCACGTGGAGCGTGAGTTCACTGCAGAGAGCCGCGGGAAACATGTGAAAAATGCCTCATTGGCTCTAAAAGCTGATTTTAGGGTATTACCCCGCACGGTCGTTGTGATGCTTTGTGGCGACTCAACTGAGGGGCCTGTTGACAACTACGGTGCCCGATCCAAAGCTCCCTGTGTGGACAGGTGAACCTCCCGATGTGCGTGCGTGTGTGTGGCATAGGAACCGGCACAATTTGAATTGTCATTCGAAATGATGTTCGCATGTTCACATTGAACATTCACGTGTATAATCGCTGAACCGTATCGGGAAGTTGTTTGTATTTTTTTATTTTATTATTTTCTAAACCTATTGTGAGATAATTTTAGAAATTTAGTTGTTTTTCCAAGCGGGGCGACGGAAGGTAAGGGGAGATATAATTGAAAAGAAACACAGCAAAGTGAGTGGATGTATAATTTCGGAGACATGTCACTCGATGAAGTGTTCCTTTGATGCGACAAACACAAGCGGGGCCATATTGACGAGCTATAAAAAATGAAATAAAAGTTGTGAAAGGGTCTCACTTGGGAACGTGTCATCATGATAATTCTCAAACTCCACATTCCAGTGAACAGGAAAAACATAGAGGGAGAGGTAAGAGTTTCCGAGAAGTTGACATTTCAGGGAAAGTGGTTGTTTTCATAAAGAGGTCCCGACTGTTTCAGTAACTCCCGGTTTTCGGATTAGTTCAGTTTACCTTCAATTCAACGTGTCAGGCAATCTTATGAATGAAAAAAAGAAAATCCCTCATTTACGCATTGTCTAGTGTGGAGTTTCATACTGAAGGACTCAATCACCCTATTCAGGGATTCAGATCGAAATGGCTGAGTGTTTGGAAAATTTTTACAAAACTGGATATCCGACTGCCCGATGAGTGGAATCTCAGCGTCGTTTGCCCGGTTCACAAGAAAGGAGACCCCTTTGACTGCGCCAACTACCGAGTGATTAGTATCCTGAACATCGCATACAAGATCCTCTCTGCCGTGTTGTGTGAGCATCTGAAACCGTTTGTCCATTACCTGATAGGTCCCTATCAGTGTGGTTTTAGGTCAGGGAAGTCCGCTATAGACCAGATCTTCACATTACGGCAGATCCCAAAAAATTCAAATTGACACTCACCACCTATTCGTCGATTTCAACGCCGCATATGACAGTTTGACCCACCGACCATCAGCGGCCAGCAATGCTCTTTTTCCGAGACAGCCAAGTTCCTAAGACATACGCTGAACAGGAAACTCAGCTGGAAGGCAAATATTGCCGAGCGCGACTATATTGCAAAGCCACGACTGCTCCCTACATGTGCAGAAGGGCTATTGGGTCTAGATGGGGTATCCAACCGCATATAATGGCCTGGATTTACACGGCTGTGGTGCGCCCTATTCTACTATATGACGTTGCAGTTTGGTGGCCTGCACTAGACTCAGCCTCCCACTATAACACTATCAGAAAAGTCCAGCGACTAGCCTCCATATGTACCTGCGGTGCTCTAAGAACCACCCCATCAGATGCATTGGACGTCATTCTCAACTTTATGTCCATAGATCTGTTTGCCCAACAGGCGCCGGCTAGTACAGCCATATGACTGATCTCCTCATCACAATGAAACGTGTCCCACGGACACTCAAGAATCCTTCAAAGAGTAAACTTTGCATACCAAAACCTTGACTATGCGGCGCCGAAGGTTCTTTTGACGCAAAAATTTCCGCACTATTATCCCTGAACGAGACGTGTGGTCGGCTAACCCACAATGGGTTGCTGACGCTACTTGCATCTACACTGATGGATCAAAAACAAACGAAGGCGTTGGTTGCGGAGCTACTCTGAGGATCTGAACCTTAGTCTAAAATTCAGACTTCCCAATCACTGTAGCGTGTTCCAAGCTGAAGTAATAGCCATTCGCGAAGCACTGTCTTGGCTGAAGAGGAATAGAATATCCTCAGCTGATATCCTTATTCTTACGGATAGTCAGGCAGCATTCAGGGCCCTGGAATCTGTCTCAACAAACTCTAAGACGGTCATGATCTGCCGCACATCCTTAGATGAAATGGCCGAGCAGTTCAATATATGCCTGTGCTGGGTGCCAGGTCACAGAGACATTCCGGGCAACTGTCAAGCAGACGAATTGGCCACGCTTGCCACAACGTAACCACTATTTCAAGAACACGAACACCTCGGTATCCCCCCAGCCACATGCAAGTCAGAACTGCACTTGAACGCGATCCATCAGACTAATCAAAGGTGGTCTAACCATAACCTTTGTCGCGTCTCCAAGGAGGTGTGGCCTTCTTTTGAACCCAAACGCTCCAGACTGCTACTATCGCTCAAAAGATCAGACATAAGCCTGGTTATGGGAGCCATAATCGGGCATTGTCTAATCGGTAAGCATGCTAGCAGGCTAGGGGCTCCCTCAAACGATTTTTGCAGAAGCTGCAGGGATAAGGAAGAATCAGAAACTCTTCTACACCTGTTATGCACATAACCGGCGCTCTCGCTCCTCAGACACAAGCACTTTGAAAGCTATTTCCTCAACGGCCTACATGACCTCAATAAAACCTTTCCCGCCGACATTTTAAAGTTTATTATCGGATTCAGCTGGTTTTAGGTTCTTTCCACATGATGCGGTAGCACAATGGTCCTGTATGGGACTAAGTGTATTCATCAGCCACCTTAACCTACCATGACAGTGTGCATAGAGACGAGCTATGCACGAACACAGCGAGCCGTCAGTGAGGCGTTTGCTGGCATTGAAGCGGAAACAGCTAAAATGGGTCTGGCGGTAAATGAGGGCAAAACTAAGTACATGCTGTCATCAAGGAAGGACACACAACATCGACGTCTGGGACGGAGCGTCACACTAGGCAGCAGAAACTTGGAGGTAGTCAAGGACTTCGTCTACCTCGGCTCCGCGGTAAACAGGGACAGCAACATCAGTACCGAAATCAAACGCAGAATCACTCTTGCCAATCGCTGTTTCTTTGGGCTCAAGAGGCAATTGATTAATAAAGCCCTCTCTCAAAGGATTAAGCTCACTTCATATAACAGCTTGATCATCCCCGTCCTACTTTATAGCGCGGAATCTTGGACGTTAGAAAAGGCGGATGAGGAAGCTCTTAGTCTTTTCGAGAGAAAAGTTTTGCGTGCGATTTTTGGTCCAGTTTGCCTTGATGGCAGCTGGAGGAGAAGATTTAACGACGAACTCTATGGGCTGTACAGCGACATGCGCCTGGTCAAGCGTCTACACCACTGTTCGGGCTGAAAAGTCTTTGAATCCGTGCCATTGGGACAACGCAACAGAGGACAACCTAGACTAAGGTGCCGCACACAAGTGGAAAAAGACCTCAACCAACTTGGAGTGCGCATCTGGAGACAGCTGGCGAAAGATCGAGCTGGCTGGAGAAGCATATTGGTTGAGGCCCAGGTCCACCCCGGACTGTAGCTCCACAAGAAGAAGAAGAAGTTATCCGACTTTCAATCAAAAGTGACAAAGACAAACTCTGCTTATTGCCAAGAATGTGGACTTTTCTCATGAAGTCACTTGAGGAAGTGATAATCTAAAAAGAAGACAACTCGCTTGTAGGCAAGTGGAAATCAGCGACATCTCTTTTTCAGTTTTACACGTCAAACTGGTTAAGTTGTGACAAGAGGACATAAACAGCATCTGCTAAGGACTTCGGTGCTAAAAAAGGTGAAATACTAGAAGCACCATCTTACTTCGTGGGGTTGGGAATAAAAACGAACTGTTTGCCTAAATCTTAAATATATTAACTACTCACCGCTAGAGTTAGTATAAGTCATTGATATTGATGGCGTTTTCAAACCATAAATGTTGTACGGATATACAGTGGGTAAAATAAGTATTTACACACATAGTTTTTTTTACGATTTTAGCGTAATCTGAAGAGTTTCAGCTGAATAGAATATACATTATGAAACTGTAGTAAAAGAGTTAATATTAAATACAAAAATGATTCAAATCAATGTAAAATTACTCCATTTATTTTAAAGAAAAAGTAAAAATAAGGTCAAAAAAGGATTTGCACACATACTTTTCCCCGAATGTACGCAAGATTTGCGTCAAAAATCTAACGATTTTTGAGGTGTTTGTTGTTTCTTTATTCATTTGGCGTGAAGAATTTTGCTCTATAGATCGGAAAGCTATATAAATCAATAAAATGTCTTCAAAACAAAGTGAAATACCTTTGAATGTCCGGGAGAAAATTATATCTTTGAGCGAAAGTGTTCAGAGCTATCGACGGATAGCGGATTCGGTTGGATTTAGTTTTTCTGCAGTTCGTTACGTCCTGAAAAGGTTTTGAGACACTGGAACAACGGCTAACAATCATCGTGGTGAACGACGGAAGAAGCTGAGTGCGAGAGATAGACAAGCAATTATAAATGAGGCTCGAAAAAAGCCATTTATACGCGCACAAAATTTAGCCCAACATGCGGCAACAATATCCGGGCAAACAATACACACAAACTATTCGAAATGTTCTATAGTCCGCAAACATTTATGGCAGGTCAGCTAGAAAGAAGCTATTCATTTCTGAAATCAACAGAAAACAAGGTTAGAGTTTGCATTGTTTGCAGCAGAAAGCAAGTTTAATCTCTTCGGATCAGACAGAAAGAGATTTGTGTTTAAGAAGCCAAACACAGAACTCTAAACTAACCATTTGAAGCCCATGGTAAAACATGGTGGTGGACATGTTGTGGTATGGGGTTATGTGGCTTACAACGGAGTTGGTTACATCGCATTCATCGATGAAATTTCGACGGCTATTGGGTATATTGACATTTTGCGCAATGATTTACTTCAAAACGCCGTCAAATTGGATATGGAGGGAACATCCCTTTTCCAACAGGACAATGATCCCAAACACTGTGCAAGGGTTACGAAGGAATGGTTGTTATATAACACCCCCACCAACTTGTGGCGCACCCCAATCACCAGGCATAAATCCAATCGAAAATCTATGGAGCATATTTGATACTGAAATAAAAAAAAGAAAAATTTCAAGTAAAAGTGAAATGAAGAAAACACTTGTTGAGGAATGGCTTAAGATAAGTCCGGAAATCATTCATAATCTCATCGGTTCAATGCCGAGGAGATTACAAGCCATCATTGCAGCAAACGGGATGCACACAAAATATTAATTAAAGTTCCATAAATTTGTTTTCCAATATTTTTCATTCACAAACTGTAGTGTGTACCTTTTTAACCATATTTTTACTTGTTTTTTAAATAAATGGAGTAATTTTATATTGATTTGTATCATTTTTGTATATCATATTAACCCTTTTACTACGGTTTTATAATGTATATTCTATTCACCTGAAACTTTTTAGATTATGCTTAGATCGTAAAACAAACTAGGTGTGCAAATATTTATTTTACTCACTGTATAAAGCCGGAAAGTAAGATACCTTTTCAACACATAATTCTTTATGTACCTCCCGTACTTACGTTTCGCCTCGGAACTGAGCACTGATTTAATTCTTCCAAAATAATAATAATTCGACAGACACATTTTTGCCACTCCTGGAAGAAAGAAAGAGTGAGTCTGGGAAAGATGCCTGTGTTTGGTTATTAGTTTTTGAGATGTTAGATATAAAGAGAAGAAACATTTGTTAGTTTGAAAACAAAAATAGAAAAACTTAAATGTCGAGTGTAAATTTAAACAAAAATATTGTTTGTATAAAAAAATAGCACACATCAAGGTGCTCTAACGCGCAAACACCGTTTGTAAGGGATTAACGAAATGAAAAAAAATTGAATCCAAAAAAAAATGAATAATGATGAATTGAAGGCTGAATAAACTTTTTTATTCCTACAAATCCAGTGATAGTTGGATTGAGTTGTGGTGTATGAGCCTGCGCAATAAGACCCTAAGTTCTGTAAATTCTGTCTCTCAACAACACTGTACAAATATTAATTTCCTAATGAATTAGGACAATAATATTCAGTGGCAACAGAAGAGGTGAAATTAGGATTTTTATGAATCCATATTCATCACCAGAGGATAACGAATTTGACAGTAAATACGACATTTTACAGTCTCAGTTAGAGAAGTTTTCAGTTCCACCACTTTCGAGGAAAGTAATTGCATCACCAGACGAAATTTAAAAGAACAGACAATTACTTACCTAGAATCCAAGACTAATCTTTTGGTTTGTTTAAGCTCAACGAAGTTGAATTTTTCAAAGACTTAAAAATTGTTTCATGACGTAGTAAGAACAACGTATCGTTATCGGGCGGTAACACTTCATTACCTTAAATTTTATAAGGTCAACCAAGGATATCCTAAACTGAATGTCGCTCTCAGCATTGCGGAGAATCCCGAGAATCATTTCCCAAAAATTATCAATGCAACTTCGGTCGAAGTCAGATCGAAATAGTGCTATGAAATGTTACACTTTGTATTGAAATAGAATGCTTTTATAAATTTCATATGTCCAAAAAATAAAATGGCTTTGCATGATCTCGTTATACTATAAAACGTACACCTTAACTGACTGAATTTTTTAAAAATAGATTTTCCTTAAAAAATTGTTTTTATAGTTAAAAACCATTTTTTTTTTAATTTTACTACCCTCGGGTATGAATGGGTTAAGAAATTTTTCTTCGAACTATTTTCTCATAACATCAAGTGGAAAATGTCGATAATTACGCTTCGAATCAGTTTGATTGGGGGAATACATTAATTCGTACAGTTCGGTTTCAAAAGATGGCGCAACCGCAAGTTGTGTCTCTTGGAAGTGATAATCTATTTCATTGGAATGGCGTGACATTTGTCAGCAATAATAAGTGTGCTCAGCACAGTCAGCTAGTTTTTGTTTAGACAACAATATTGCTTCTTACTAGAAGCTTGGATCTCCTTTTATAATTAGAAGATGGAGTCCATTGATTACTTGTAGAAATTTATGGTGAATCTGCGCTGAGCGATGAATGAAGAAAGTAGTTCAATACTTCAAGCGTTGTGATTTTAGCATCGATGAAAACGACCGTCTTGGGTAGGCCTATAAGTTTGAAGATGAGCAATTAGAAGCTTTCCTGGATCAAGATCAGTGCCGAACTCAAAGTAAACTCGAAGAATTTTTAAGGATTGGCTCAGTAAACAATTCCCTTTGTTCGTTTCTTTGTCCTCTTGATTAGTGCCAAACTCAAAGTGAACTCGAAAAATTTTTAAGATTGACTCACCAAGCAATTTCCTTTATTCTTATTCAAAATCAAAAAAACTGAGTGTCGGACGAATTGAAACTGATAGACATCGAAAGGTGATTTTCACCTCGGGACTGCTTTTTGAAAAGCTTCAAAGGAATTTATTTCTGCACTAGACTGTGACTGGAGATGAAAAATAGATAGTCTACGATTGCCCTAAGAACAACAAAAAATCAATGCGAAGCCCGGTGAACCCGTTTACCGTCTCCATCGGGACCACAGAAAAATATCCACGATTCAAAAGAAATTTTCTGCATAAAAAAAAAAACAAACATTTCTGCAGTAGTAAACAAGTGGGGTGTACAAGGAGCTGCTAAAAACCGTACAAATAATGGCAAGGAACGATAGACAACCAGGGCATGACAAGGTGTTTTCGCAACATGATGACTCTCTGCCCCGCATGTGAGCAGTCAAAAATTGTCAAAAAACGCCTAAATTAGAGAGCATACCCCACACGACATATTCTCCAGATCTTGCTACTTTCGATTATGTGAGGGGACACCGGTTCGGGGTTTTCGAAGAAATCGATGAATGGCTGAATTGGTGCCGGTTTGCGTTAATGCCAGACGGAACTCAGGTTTTGTGCATTTGCCTTACTTTCGAGATCTAGAAGCTAAACCAAAGAAAAGATTGTATAAAAATTATTGTCTTAAATTCGCCGAGAATTAATAACTGAAAGACAAAAACGCAAAACCAGAGAGTTGTGGTGCACTAGGTTTCGAGGCAAAGAAAGCCCTTGAACCGATCACTTTGCCTTGCTTCTTTGCAATTTCAGGTTCGATTCTAAGAAAGGGAAAAGAGCAGTACCTCTTGTACCGACACAGAATCTAGGCGGATACAAGGCAGTTTGGTTTACTGGAAGCAGTACCTGGGAGAAGCATGCCTGAGATGCTGAAGGATTAAAAGTAGACTTTAAACAGGCATAGACTTCCATGGGTTGTTGACGATATTATGTAAGCATTTTATTTGCATCTGGTGGCCGCCATGGAGAGGTGCATACAGTGCACCACTGATATGCTGAAGGTCTAGGTTCAATTCCCGGCCGAACTTCTCGAATTTTTCATGGCACCACCTCTTTCGGGCTGCTGACATCACTCAAAGAGTATTAATTGTCTAAAAAAAGCTTCTCAAACTTCGCCATTCGCAGTCGGCGAAAAACTGTTGGTCCCTTCGTGAGGTTCCACTCGTGAGATAACAGTAGCGCACACAACACGAGTAGTTGATGAGCAAGCTAGGCCCTGATCCCCCTGTTGACTGCAGCGCCATCCAATTATTATTATTATGTTCTGACATCGTTGGCAAAAGCTTCTCCCTTGAACGAATATTTACGCTGAATATGCGAGCAGATAGCAATTCGTCAGATTCCCCAGAATAGAATTATCTATCAGCAGTAGTTAAACCCTTGCAAACTGGCGAAACCGGTTGAATTAGTCCATCTTAATAAACAACACAAGCATGCCTAGGACAATGTTCTGGAAGAAAGTGTTTAAAGAAAGTGCTTAAAGAAAGCTTGAGTGATTTTAAAATCCGCATTCAACCGGAGTTAGTTTAAATTCGTAGCATTCGTAAAAGATAAAAAACTCTGCCCTATAAGTTCAAGCCGGTACTTAGCGGAACACATGGCCTATAAATTTCTTTTCTTATACGTCAGACATTCCTTATTTTTTTTCTTAATTTCAAATTCAATCAAATCTCGCTGGAAAAAATGTCCATGCAAGTTTCTGCTTCCTCATGTTAAGAGCCTCCATTCACAGTCCCGTTGTACGTTAAATGAGTTCCAGGCACCATGAAGTCTACTCCAATCTTAGCACTCCTTCGGCCACACACCGTACATCCAACTTAACAACAAACTAAATTGAGCTCAAGAGCGATCAATCTTCCATTAGTAACTTCCCCCTCACGATCTGCAATTTGTCGGCACACCCCAGCAGCCGATAAGTTGCCATCGCTTGATCTTCACAGGAGCACATCCTCTTAAGCACACACTTATGACATATTGCCACCTGTAACCCTCACAGGCCTGGCCATATCTTACATGTTCTCAGCACCCGCAAAGGCTCATTATTTCTCTCGGACGTAGCGAAGATTGGAATCTATTTCAGCTGCAAGACCTTACATTACCCAATACGCATCGGCAGGTCTATTTTCACGCCTCCTAGCTCAGCAACCCACACATGAGGCTAACGTACCCTGCGGAATCACGCTCCTAATTTAGACCTCACTCCCTGCACTCGGCCCACGGTTCCGTGCCCGACACACATTAACCCTTAGCTCCTCCCGTCCGCAGCCATATATCTCAAAATTAACACCACGGTCAAACTTCCTGCACCAGCCTCAGCACCATCATCGCCAGCAATCCAATTACTCTGCAGCGTACCGGTTCCACGGAAGGTGCTATCCGTCGATGGTGTTGTAAATAAAATGCGTTCCAAACCATATTCAGACATTTTCAATCAATCACCAACCAACAACGTCAGAGACTCCAATTAATAGCGGATGCCGGTCCACGCGCTCTGCTGAGTCAACTCCTTCCATGAACCCTCCAGCGTCGCGCCGTCGCCCCTCCGCCAACGTTGTCGTTGCCCGGGAGGAGTTGCGAAAATCCAGTTCCACCAGAGTTCACCAGTGTGGAACATAGACACTCACCCGTGCCCCCATCCGCCGCGGCTGCTCGTTGGCCGACCGGATGGGCGAGCGGAGTCAAAAATTCGCCCCGCGCACAGACAACCTGGTGGCGGCTTCGATTGGCCAACCTCTAGCTTCCTCGAACGGAGCTGAACTGATTTTACGTCAGCCCCACACTGCCGAGACATATCCACTTGCGGTGTCAGGTGATTCCAGCTAGTTAGGCGGTTCTAATGGGACCAGGAAATCGTTGTCGCCGTTGAGCAATGATCGATTCAGCTCGCTAAGGGTCTTTGCTTTTGGGCATCACATTTCCAGAGCAGAGCGGCCGGGCTGATGCAAACCAGCCAGCGGCGGGGCATTAAGAAACAGCCGATCGGGCAAATGGTGCAGAGTGCTGCCCTAATTTGTAGTCAGCATGTGGCGCTGGCTTTATTACACCACCATCCACAATGCGGGCCCGATAGATTATCAATTAGCCCGGTGCTTGGTGCTGCTGGGGGCTGCCGGTGCTCCGCTTAGTCACTCGCCGCAGACTACATTTACAATTCGCGGGAAAGCGATAACGAAAGCGCATGGAAAATTTTGTGGGTTCTTTGTTTTGGAAAATTCCGAACGTGGTCTTGTGTCAATCCACGTCAGACTCACACGACTCGGCAAGTCGTGACGTTGCCTTTTCGTCTGTGGTGCTGCTCCGATTGGAATTCATGGATCACGGAGCGGATTAGATTTATATTTGGGCATGTAGTCCGTCAAATGAATGGTCGCGGGCAAAGGCGAATGGGCATTGGCCGACACACAGACTGTGCGGCAGACAGACAGTGCTTATAAGGAGCTCTCGCGGTCGGTCTGCGCTCGTCTCGGGGCAATGAGGCAAATTGTCTTTTCAACTGGGAGTCGTTGCGGCCATTGTTACAATGTGTGGAGTAAGCAGTTTTCCTAAATGGCTGGCGGTGAGAGAATTGGATGTTAAGTATCGTAGACTAGCACTGATTGGTGTTCCAAAGCGGCTGAGTGACTTGTATGGCAGTTAATAGCTCTGCTTTCGATGCGGAGTAATTTCGTTGGAGTGCGCGGTTCTAAATTTCGTGCTAGAAACCTGGGAAGTTATCGCTTTGAAAATAGTGGTGTACATGTCGGAACTCGCTCGCTAACGACGACGACGGTGGAGTGACCTGGTTTCTGGGGTGACATTGTATGAGTTTAACCGTCACACGTATGGCGCATGGATTGCATCGGTCATTGGGCAGAGAAACGTGTAGCAATGCTAAGAACTTTCTGATGGGCAATAAATGTTGCGCAATAGGCTCCTCTTTCTATAGGATCGTGTGAAACTTAAGGAAAAAGAGTTTTGAACGTTAAAAAGACCTTAAAGGCAGAAACTTTGAGGTAGGAAGGTCCTTAAGTCGTGGATGCTCATGCTAAACTTGTGTGACGTTAATTCAAAAACGTGTACATGATAGGTACCCACGTAAAGGCGGTTTTGATATTCTCACTTCTGTCCAGAAGCGTTCCCGCTACATTGTGAAGGTTTCAGTATAAAATCAAGCAAACTAGTTTGATGCTAAAGAGAAAGGAGGAAGTGTTACTGAAGATGCGGCTGAGGCAAGCCAGCGCCGTGCAAATGCAGATGTAGGAGAGTTTCTGTTTCCTTCTTGTCCATAAAGCTTCCGAATAATGTATTAGACGGGACAACTTGCCTGCGGGATTATTCGTCAAGCGGGTAATTTCTGGTTTTGACTTAAGCAGCCAGACTTTTAATCGATTGTTTGAGCGTTAGGAGTCAAGAGGAAAGTTGTATTTCTGATGCTTGTCCGACCATCTTTGGCTGGACAAATGAATATCGTCCCTGTGGAGTTTAAGATGTCTGCCAAGGAGCTTACAGAACAGTGTGGACGCAACACATGCTTAATCATTAGTTTTGCAGTTACTTAAAGGTGTCCCTATTACACTTTCCAATGAAGTCAAATATCTAGGTGTTATCCTGGACAGCAAACTTCTTTGGAAAAGACATTGAGACAAGAACCCCTCTAGTCAGTCTTCTGGCAGTGTAAGGGAGTTTTTGGCAAAACCTGGGGTCTATCACCAAAAAGATCCCAGGTCTCTACACGGCAATGGTAAGACCACTTCTCTCCTATGCAGCAGTCGTTTGGTGGAACAAGCTTTCGCGCAAAACGTGACCCATGCTATCACCAAACTTCAAAGAACAGATTACCTCGGCTGCGTGTGGGCCTTCCCCAGCACACTTGGCTCTACTCTTGATGCATTGATCAATCTCCTTCCCCTTGATCTCCACATCATGGGATGCCATCTCTCGATAAAAATGGAATGGTCTTTGGTTCCACTCGCACTGCAGCTTTGATGACCTCGCACACCGCATCTCCTACGACACTAGTCTCATGGACATGCCGTCTGATGCGAGGTCACTAATAAAACAGTTGCGACGCTTATACAATGTCAACTTTCCCCGTGTCGTGACTGGCTCTGGCCAGAAACTGAACCGGGAAAGGAATGTAGTCAGATTTTTACGAACGGCTCCAAGACGACGGAGGGTTCTGGAGCTGGGACCTTCGTGGAAAACGACAGCATTAGACTTCACGTCTCCTTAAGTAATTTGGCGTCGGTCTTCCAGGCGGAAGCCCTTGCGATTCTAATTTCCACCAACTTTATTGCGAAGAATAGATGGAAGGGAGGCAGTATCTGTGTCTGTAGCGAAAACCATGCTTTGCTTAAGGCCTTACTCAACCCTTAAGCCACTCCCAAGATAGTCCAAAAATGCAAGTCTTCTCTTAATTCGCTCGGCAGATTGAATTGGCTAAGACTTGTCTGGATGCTGGAATATAAGGGGATCATGGGAAACGATATTGCCGATGGACTAGCTAGGCAAGGTTCGGAAGAGGCATTCGTAATGCCCGCACCCACCTTGGGACTATCTGTATCCTTGGTCAGGGTCTCCGTCGACAGTTGGGTTTCCGTCGACGGTTGGGTCTCCCTACAGCTAAACCACAGATGGCGTGACTCTCCATGACCAAGAAGAATGACCAAGAGTATGCTTCCGAACTTTAGCAAGAAATCCGCATCTTTTTTGATATCTCCAGAAAGGAGTGCAGACGACTTCTCG
This sequence comes from Eristalinus aeneus, assembly GCA_955652365.1. Taxonomy (NCBI): domain Eukaryota; kingdom Metazoa; phylum Arthropoda; class Insecta; order Diptera; family Syrphidae; genus Eristalinus; species Eristalinus aeneus. Next base: position 6,361,880 of record OY019131.1, on the reverse strand, counting down.
GCGTACTAAGGGGATACTATACCTTCGCTACGCACCTAAATCGGCTTGGGCTTAGTGGTTTCACCCTTTGCGAAGCCTGTGGAAAAGGTGAAGACACTTCAGAACACTCTGTTAATATCACGTCGTTGCTGGTATTAGGTGGCGGCTGATTGGCGCTAATGTGGTGGGAACAGAAAACCTAAGTTCTATATCACAGAAACGCCTGTTGGCGTTCGTTCGAAAACCCAAGAAATCAAATTAAATTAAGGCTACTGCCTGGAAGTACAATGGACCAATTTGTAACTCTGAGTGCTCCAGTACAGTATATCCCAACCTCCAACAAAAAAAAACATGTACTTAATTCACAAGAAAAAGACTCCTTTGACTGCGCCAACTATCGAGGGATCGGCCTTCTCAACATCGGCTATTAGATTCTCTCTGCCGGATTGTATGAGCGTCTTAAGCCGTTTGTCCCTATCTTGAAGTGGCCAAAGAAGGCAACAATAGACCAGATCTTCTACGTACAACAAACCCTTAAAAAGTCCCAAGTAGTACAGATCGATACTCACCACTTGTTAGGAGATTTTAAGGCCGCTTATGACATTGTGCATAGGGAAGGGCAATACAGGGCCATGTCTAGTTTTGGCATTCCTATCAAACTCATCAGGTTATGTAGGATGACGATGAAGAACTCACGCTGCACTATCGAGGTTAGAAACGAACTCACTAAGACCTGCTAAAGCACGATCTTCCAAAAGTCTAGCTAGCTTACGCGGACAAGATTGATGTGATTGGGCGAACCAAGCCATCAATGAGGCGTTTGCTGGCATTGCAGTGGATGCCCCAGCAAAACGAAGTACATGCTATCGTCAAGCAGAAAGACTCTTGCTAATCGTTTTTTCTTTTTTTCGGAGGGCTAAAGATGCAATTGTGGCCGCCATGGCGTAGTGGGTAGAGTGCGGCGTTCACACGCCTAAGGGTCTAGGTTCGATTCCCGGCTGTACACATCGATTTTTTCACGGCAGCACCTTTTTCGAGCTGCTGACATCACTCAAAGAGTAATATTGTCTAAGAAAGCTTCTCAAACTTCGCCATTCAAAGTCAGTAAAAGAACTGTAGGTCCCTTCTACTCGTAGAACAGAACAGTAGCGCGCAAACACGAGTAGGTGATGTGTAAACTATGCTCTGTTCCCCCTGTAAACTGCCGCGCCAACAATTATTATAAAGAAGCACTTGAGTACAAGATCACACTCCCGCATGATTAAGCTGGCGTTGTATACAAGCTTGATTATCCCAGCCTTGAAAGTTTGGCATTACTTATAGCGGTTGAGAAGGCCCTTAGTCTTCTCGAGAGAAGTTTTCCGCCCAATTTTTAGCCCTGATTCCGCTAAAGTCATACGGAGGAGAAGATTCAACAACAACGGAAGCTATGGGTTGTGCAGCGGCATATAGGTGGCTAAGTCTTGTAAAGAGTATAGACATCAATGCTCCGACCCGTTATGTGTTCGAATCCGGGCATTGGGATAAGGCAAAAAGAGATGACTTAGGTTGAGAAAGCCTAAGCCTAAGAAGGACGTCAACCACTTTGGATTGAGAAAGTTTCCAAAACTTGTATAGAAATATGTCTGACAAGATGTTGTTTTTTTACGGGCCATACACTGGTGTTTCAAAAACTGCCTTTACTGACGGTAACGTGATTGAAGATGCGTTCGAAGTTGAAAGGAACCGAAGGTCTTGGTAAAGTTGTGAGCACAGAAATTGGCAAGCATTTTATCAAGTAAACTATTTCTGGGTTTCTTGTTTGACGATGGCTGAAGCTATGGTAATATAACGACTCTCCAGACTCCGGACCTATAGTAAGGATGACTCTCCAGAATTCAAGCAACAAGAAAAAGCTGTCAAACGGTCGCAAGAAACAAGTGAACTTTTTGTTATTTCTTAGCAGAACGGACTGCCAGTGTTCTATCAACCAATGCAGCAATTTTGACCAAACTGACCCATTTTTTATGTATGGACTTTTATCAGGTTTTTTAATTAAACTGCATCACTCAATCGTGCATAGCTGTTACTACAGACGGTAACATGAGTGAAGATGCGTTCGAAGTTGAAAAAAACCGTAGATCTCAGTTACCATGTGAGCACGGAAATTGACAAACATTTTGTCAAGTAAGCTATTGCTGGAAACCACCGTTTTAGGTCTCCAGAACTTAAGCAAGCAAGAGGAAGCTGTTAAACTGTAAGAAATAAGTGGCCTTTTTGTTATTTCCTACCAGAAAAGCCTGTCAGTGTTATATTGACCAATACAACATTCTTGAACAAATGCGCTTGTTTGCCTCTTCTAAGAGACGAAACCCTCTGCAATCCCTTTATGAAGCAGATCTCTAAACAATTCTTTTGCTATTCCCCCCTCTAACTTGGATCAGGTGGCAGGCCTTGACACAAAAGAGAAAATAGCTGACGAAGCAGCTCTTCTTGATACAGAAGAACTTGCTCCTCAAGTTTGTCTTTGCTTAAGTATTCAAACACCTACATTTCAACTTGCTATATTCTTTAAGCTAATTTAGAGCTAAATTAAATTCAAACTCTTCACGAAAACTGAACCATAATCCCTTCAAAGCCATGTTCTCAGAAACCATATCTTCATCCGCCCAGCGCGCTAAGCATTATCTTCACCGCCTTCGCTCCCAACCAACTAAGCCGAAGTCATCAGGAGCCCAAGCAAACGTCCACAATTAAATTAAGAATAATGACTCTGTAGAAATGTGTGATTTTTCCTGCCTCCGCAACCATTAGCCAATTTTGCTAGCAAACAAAATATCAGCACTAATTTGGGGACCGGGTATCAGAGGTCGCACCAGCTGCGCAGTGATCTGACTAATTCCTGCCTCCGACAGAGCCACGGCCACGCAATTGACGTGGCGGTCGTTGTCACGTCGGAGCAAATTTTGTTCGCCGATCTGCTTAAAATAATGTTTTCGGGTTCCATGAATTCGGCTTAATTACTCACCTAATGTCACTGGAAAACGAACGAAAAAATATTCAAATAATTATTTCATTGTTATTATGATGATGATGGGGCGCTGCTGGTTTCGAATGTAACCGAACTATGACGAGATTTTAATGTCCCGCCACCGAGACAATGATTTGACGTCTCACATCGATGGGTACCGTGATCAGATACGGCGAATTCATATCCAGCCCGACCGCGTAGATCGTTTGATTCGAGTTTGAGCTGTCTGCCCCAAGCGGAGGGTACGCCACAGGTGCTGCAGGTGCATCTGCCACCAGATATCCATCTGTGGGCTATGCGGTGGCTTCTTTTAGAAAGGGGGAGACTCGAGATAGGGCAATCTTTCCGTGGTACATCAATGGTCTACTTAACGTAATGGAACAGAAAGAGGGGGCCGAACTGTACCCGGGAGCGTAGACCATACAGTTGAGAAAATCATAAACTCCGTGGTTACTGAAGAGTGTCAATCATTGTGGCTGATGGTTGGTTGGGCAAAAGGGCTGTACCGGACGGCTTAACTTTATAGAGGAAGTAGAAAGTTTGGTTTGGCCTGAGTGAGGGCACTGTTTCAGCAAAATTGCTGAAGCCCACTTGGAGTTCGGGTGAGACCATTGTAGTCCTTCGATTCGAACTGTTTGATTGGCATTTATGCGACTTTGTCTAAATCTCACTAGAAGTTTCACAGCGCTGAACTGTCATTACTACGAAGAACATTATAACTTGTTTGTTGATCCGGAATTGAAATAAGCGGGAAAAGGAAACATAGCCTCCGTGGCGCAATCGGTTAGCGCGTTCGGCTGTTAACCGAAAGGTTGGTGGTTCGAGTCCACCCGGGGGCGACTTCTTTTTTGCAAAAATTGAATCTTTTGTTGGCAGATGCAACTAACAGAAGATTCGGACCTTCTTCGTTTTGAAATTTATGTGAGGAGCTTAAAGATTTTGGTGGTTTGTATAATTTCAAGATTTGTCGTCATCGGCAATGTTTTGAACACTTTTGTCTTTATAGTTCGAACTGCTGTAAGGAATTTTTACTGCTTCCTCGATAGTGACTTGGAGCTCGATAGTGACTTGGAGCTGTTATGCTGTTTTGTTATGTTATGTTATACAGCTGTTATGATTACAAAAATAATTTTGTCAGATATGAAATCCTTCATTTCTCACAGGGTGGAGAGTATCAAACCCAAGACAAACGCGTGGTACGACTCGAGCTGCAAAGAGGCTACCAGGTTGAGAGAAATAAGCTTCCTGACTTTCAAAGCCGATCCTTCTGAGGAAAACCGGAAGAAATTCAAAAGGGCCCGAAATGTTTGTAATGCATTAATAAGACGTGTTCAATTATCCTATGATCAAAAGTTGAGGCAAAAAGTGCTGCAATGTCCCAAGGGCAGCAACAACTTTTGGTCATTTGTAAAAAACGTAAACAATTCCGCCTCGTATTTAATTCCAACGCTCATATGCAATGACATTCCAGCTGTCAGCTCTTTGGACAAAGCAAATCTGTTAGTTGCACATTTTGCAGCCAGCTCAACGCTTCCAGATTACGCTTTCTCCTCGCCTGAACTCGAGGGCGTAAATTTTTCAATGGAACAAGTCCATTTTCGCACTCGTACAGTGGCAAGAGCACTTAAAGATCTAAACGTGCACAAATCCGCTGGCCGGGATGGTATCTCCCTCGTTCTTCTGAAGAGGTATTCTTCACGCTGGTAAAACCACTGCCTTAACTTTTCCATTTGTCCTGCTCTTTAGGACTCTTTCCGAGTAAGTGAAATACAGCATTTGTCCAGCCCGTCCCTTAAAAGGGCGAACCATCATCACCCACCGACTCATAGTACTTACGTCCCTGCGCTGGTCATGGAAACGCTGGTAATGAAATACATTGAAACCCGGAAGCTTCTTAATGACCGGCAATACGGCTTCCGCAGCAACAGGTCCACTGGTGATTTGATGGGTTATCTTACCGAAAAACGGAACCAATCTTTGCACAATGTAGGAGAAAACAAGATCGATGCACTCGATATTTCAAAAGCATTTGACAAGGTCTGGCATCAGGCTCTCTTGTCGAAAATGCGTGCTTTTGGCGTCGATCTCTTCTTCAATGGATTAAAAATTACCTTTGGAACCATTCAATTTAATTTGTATTGGATGGGTACAAGTCTGATATTCACCATATTAATGCGGGTGTTCCCCAGGGCTCCGTTTTGTCTCCGACACTCTTCCTCATTTTGATAAATGATGTCCTATCTGTTACTTTTAATCCAATTCACTCCTTCCCTGATGACAGTACCCTCAGCTATTCATATTCGTTCCTAGGCTCTCGTCCCTCCTCTTCGGCCATTGACTTGGAACGGCAGCGTATGTTAAACTCATTAAATTATGATTTTGACAGCATAATTTAGTGGGGTAAAAAGAATAGAGTGGAATTTAATGCTTCCAAAACACAGTGCTGTTTACTGTCGCTCAAGTGATCTCAAAACAACCTGCCTCTATCTACGAATGGCTCCTGCATTGTTGAAACTGGACGACTTTCCATCTCCGGTACGTGTATCAACTCTAATCAACTAAGTTGGAACGATCACATATTCGAGATCGCCAAAAATGCAGCGAAATGTCTAGGTTTCTTAAAGAGGTGCAAGAAATACTTCACCCCTTCTGACCTGGCAACAATATTTAAGGCGTACATTCGCCCGAAGCTTGAGTTTAACGCTCCTATCTGGTCTGGTGCTCCAAAAACCTTTCTGCCCCTACTAGATAGAATCCAACAGCGAGCGATCAAATCTATTGGTGATAATAATGCTGCGAAGTCAATTGACTCACTTGAACATCGACGAAATATAGCGTTTCTATCACTATTTTATCGCTATTTCAACAAAAATGCTCTAAGGAGTTAGCCAGCTGCATTCCTCCGCTTCAAGAATTCACCCGCAATACCCACCTCGCTGGGAATGCTCATCCGTTCACTCTTAAGCCCACCTTCGAACGTGCCGTTAAGTTTAGACACTCGTTCTTCAGCCGCACCACCCGAATATGAAATGCTCTTCCCAGTCCAATTTTTTACCCCATTACAATCCACAGGCATTTAAAACCAATGTGCATCGGTACCTCCTTTCCCTCTCTTCCTCTACACCTTCGGGCGTGCTGTGACTTAATTCTAGTCATTTAAGGTTATAAACAATCCAATTAGTGCGCGCTAATTAATAAAAAAAACACTTAAGTGTATGTGAACTTTCCCCTCAGTATGCCAACAATTTGCAATCTTTCTGACTAGAGAAGAAATTCAGAAATATCGCGGATTTCTTGCTAGCAGATGGGAGAATGCGCTTGGTTAGCCTGCAATGTGGAGAGACATGCCAAGTGCTGTCAAGAGACTCAACTATCGTTTGGGGCACGGACGATCCTCACGTGGGTCGCGACCTTATGAATGCCACTTTTAATCCTTGCCTAACATCAAGTGAGACCTAACTTACCTACCGACCTAACTTAAGAGTTTTCAAAAAAGAGCTTGACATTTTTTTTTTAACAAGTTGAACTATTTCAGTTTAAAGTATAAAACAAGCAAATATAAAAGAAATTTAACCTCCTTTGAAATGGCCACCGCAGCTACTTTTGCAGCGCTCCATTCGTTGGACCCAATTTACAACAACTCAGACATATATTTCGCCCAAAACTGCCGCGATCAATGTTGAATTAAAGCTCTTCTAACGTTATCGACTTCTTGGTGGACGTTGTCCCACAAAAAGTAGTCTAATCATGGCGTGGTTGTGAACGCCGTGGCGTAGTGGGTAGAGTACGACGTTCACACGCCGAAGGGTGTAAGTTCGATTCCCAGCTCAACACCAATTTTTCGAATTTTTCACGGCACCACCTCTTTCGAGCTGCTGACAACACTCAAAGAGTAATAACTGTCTAAGAAAGCTTCTCAAACTTCACCGTTCGGAGTCGGCAAAAAACTGTAGGTCCCTTCTACTCGTGAGAAAACAGTAGCGCGCACAACACGAGCAGTTGATGAGCAAGCTAGGCCCTGGTCCCCCTTTGGACTGTAGCGCCAACAATTATTATTTATTATTAATCATGGCGTGGTAACGCTGACATGTCCCAGTAACATCACGACCTTTGTCGGCAACGGAAAAATATGGTCCAACAACACCGCCGGAAAGCACACCGCACCAAATTTTTTGTGGAAGAAATACTGAGACATGAAGCATGTGTGGATTTTCACCCTACTAAAAACCCATATATTCGAGTTCTTATGGCGCTACAGTCCGGGGTGAACCTGGGCCTCGCCCAACATGCCTCTCCAGCCAGCACGATCTTTCGATAGCTGTCTCCAGTTGCGCACACCAAGTTTGTTGAGGTCCACTTGTGTGCGCCACCTTAGTCTAGGTCGTCCCCTGTTGCCTTGTCCTAATGGCTCAGACTCAAACACTTTTCAGGGCGGAGCAGTGGTGTCCATACGCTCTACATGGCCTAGCCATCTTAAGCGTTGTAACCGCAGACGCTTGACCAGGCGCATGTCGGTGTACAGCTCATAGAGTTCGTCGTTAAATCTCCTCCTCCAGATGCCATCAACGCAAACAGGACCAAAAATCGCACGCAAAACTTTTCTTTCGAAAAGATTAAGGGCTTTCTCATCCGCGCCATAAAGTAGGACTGGAATGAACAAGCTATTATATAAAGCGAGCTTAGTACTTCGAGAGAGGGCTTTATTACTCAATTGCCTTTTGAGCCCGAAGAAACAGCGATTGGCAAGAGTGATTCTGGATTTGATTTCTGTACCGATATTGTTGTTCTTGTTAAACCATATATTGCTCATTAACAAACCCATTCAGAGTCATTAAAGATGTGTGGCCGCCGTGGCGTAGTGAGTAGAGTGCGGCGCTCACACGCCGAAGGGTCTAGGTTCGATTCCCGGATGATCACCCCAAATTTTTTTACGGGACTACCTCTTTCGATCTGCTGACAAGACTCTAAGAGTAATAACTGTCTTAGAAAGCTTTTCAAATTTCGCCGTTCGGAGTCGGCAAAAATATGTGGGTCCCTTCTACTTGTAAGAGAACAGTAGCGCGCTCAACACGAGTAGTTGGTGAGCAAGCTAGGCCCTGGTTACCCTGGGGACTGTGCCGCCGCCACCCAATTATTATTATTAGACGTTGTTCGTTCGTGTACTCGACCACGATGAAAGCGATGAATTTGCTGAATAAATTACCAGTGACAAATTGATGAAAGTGTTCATTCTCAAATTAAATTCAATGTTGTCAAGTCTCCTTCGAAAAGCCCTTTATGTATAAAATTGCTTGTTGTTGGTTTAATTTGTACCGTACCGCACATAAGATCTATCGAAAATTATGAACGTCGAGGAACTGAAACATATCCTTATTCCCCTAAACAGTATCTACAGTTATGCTGTTGTGGGCAGATAGTAAAAGCAAATTCAAAATATTTTACAATTTTCTTCTTCGCGCACAGTTATGTATTGTAAAGTGTCCTGCAAATGAACGGTACGGACTTAGCGCGAGTGCAAAATAACTTAAGGGACTGACTTTCTATAGAGTCTATAAACAAACTGGTCCTGGTTGTTAGGTTTGAAGGTAGGAAAGTTTATGATAGTTGAAACCACCTACACGGATACACACCACTTGTATGTAAGTCAATATGAAACCGCAAAGGTCTGTGACGAACTCATCGAGACCTTCGGTACCAAGCAAACAGTATGAAGGCCTTTGGAAAATCACAAGTTGATAGAAGTTCATTCAACTGATAGCTCGGAAAAGACGAAAATATTTTTCATACAAGATCAATCAAGAGGAGCAGTCAAGAATCCGATCTTTGACATGAAAACGAAAGCAACTAGCTCTAGAATTGAGCGTGATCAGGATCGAATGCATATTCTCATTAAAAAAAAAAGGAGGAAAAAGGCGAGGAAATACATTAACCACTTCAATGGCTTGGTCCACCTCGGTCGCCAGTAAATAGGAACAAAGATATAGCACACCACACAACCTTTGAGATGAAGAGCTTTTCAAATTTGGATAACATTTGAAACACCCCAATGCTACTCCCAAGCACGTATACGAGGGTTGCATTTTATATTTCGGGATTAGAGAATAAAAACAAATATTAATCATCGAAAATAGCTTTATTGTTTTTTTAAATATTCCCCATTAAGAGCTATAAACTTTTGCCACTCTGGTTGCGATATCTCCAAAACACACACTCTGAACGCATCAACCGCTTCTTCAGGTGTCGAAAAACGTTGACCTCTCATTTCATTTTTTACGTGCGAAAATAAAAGGAAGGCAGTCGGTGCCAAGTAAGGACTATACGGCGGATAATTCATCAAATCGATGCTTTGAGTGCTCAAAAATGAAGCTGTTGGAGCCGATGTGTGAGAGCTCGCATTGTCGTGGTGATGAGTGATCCGATTGGAAGTCTAAAATCGGTTGTTGTTCCGGACCCCATTGATGCTGTGCGCCAACTGATATTGCAAGGTCGTCATGTGACCTATCGTGAGATTGAGGCAAGCAAATGGTCGTCTGTTTTTGAAAAAACTGGACATTTCGCAACCATACCAGTAGAACAACGCAGAACAGTCAATTCTGAGTGGTATATAACCATTTGTTTGACAGTTGTCTTTCAAGAAATTAGGAAAACCAACCGCCGAAGACGGATCACTCTTCAGCACTACAATGCGAGCTCTCACACATCGGCTGCAATTTTGAGAACTCAAAACATCGATTTGATGAGTCATCCATTGTATAGTCCTGACTTGGCACCGAATGACTTCTATTTATTCCCGTACGTAAAAAATAAAATGAGATGTCAACGTTTTTCGACGCCCGAAAAAGCGGTTTATGCGTTCAGAATGCATGTTTTGGAGATACCTCAATCAGAGTGGCAAAGTGCAAAAGTGTATAGATCTTAATGGGGAAAATTTTGAAAAAGAATAAAGCTTTTTTCCATGGTTAATATTTGTTTTTGTTCTTTAATCCCGAAATATAAAAGAGAAGCCTCGTATATGCCACACAAAATGACCTCTCTGCAGAAGATTGGACAAGAGACTTCCTGTAATGAGAATGAAAAGTTTCATTTCCGAATTTCTAGTAGAACTTCACTGACTCCAGTCGACACTATAAAAGGAACTCAGAGTCATCATCTATTCAGATTTGTACTTTTGGAAAAGTTTCCGATCAAACAAGGACTCTACCTCAATGCGAGAAGAAGGCTCTTAATGTGTAAGTATCCAAAATACTTTCAACCCATTCGAAAGCTTTCGCCAGCACTCATACCTGCCTCTAGTATCTGCTTAGCAACATTTCGTGCACAGCATCAAGAAGCGTGACTTTCACACCGTTGAAGTACTGCCCTCTCTGCAACAAAGTTTGACTTAAAGTTTGTTTTCTTTTCGGCCCTAACAGCCCCACTCACTGCCTTTCGAGCTTCACACACAACATACACTGCCACTTCTGCCACAAGTTAAGCCAACAAGTGCTTATCTTCCTCTTCCACGCTTGAATTGCGCCCCTTCTTTCCAGAATCACTTCATGCCTCTTCATTTAGAGCCCACAAGACTGCAGTGGAACAGCACAACAAAAACTACAAGCAGCCACCTCTACCACCTCATTAAGAAGTCCAATTTCCAGTATTATCGCACAAAAAGGGGGAACGATATTAGCGAGCAATCTTTATTCCGTGCTAGAAAAGAAGTCAAACGGAGAACGAAAACAGGTGGAAGCTCAGGGGCACTCGCAATAAGACGAATATAAATTGTTAAGTGTATTAAAAATGTTCTCATAACTACCCAGCCCATTTTGTTTGGGCTAGTGGGGGAAAGGGGAGAGAACGCGCTACACTTTTGTCCGATTCCACTTGTCTTGATCGGAGATTATGAATTTCTTCTTCGCGCTCGCGCGCTATATTCCTGTGTAGTGCTGCCTGATTTTCTGCTCCGGTGAATAGGTTCCATCTACGCCAACCGCCACCGATCCAGCGATGCGCGGCGAAGTCAAGGAACTTATTTCCCGCCGGTGGCAGCGGCGCGCCAGCGGTGCCTTACTTTATTTCCCCTTTCGCTCGTCACAGCGTACAGATTTTCTGTTTAGAACACATCATTACGAATATTGTTCAGTTGGCTCCCGTGAATCATCGTCGTGATCAAACGGCGACAGTAATCTCTTCATAGTGCCTGATCATTGTAATAATCACTGGTGCTCTGTCCCCCGCCCCAGATGGGCCGCATGAAACCCAATCTTTCGGTCGGACTGAGCGGAAAGCGATTATAATCTCAGCCTCCGCTTGCTTGTGCTCTATGGCGGAGATTTCAATTATTACACCTGTTGCTCGGTGCCTCGATGGTAATTGGCTTTCTAGGAAACCCATGTCCACGTCGTCTCGTCCTGATCGTGATCTATCGGGGATCGACGACGTCAGTCGAAGCGCACTTTTCGATCTCAATTTACATTTACTTGTCAGCTCTGAATGCGTTAATCCCAGGATTACGTGGCGGATGCAAGCGGAGCAGCCGCGCACAATCGGCGAGCAGGCAGAGTGTAAGCCGAGTGGATCGGAGTGCAACACATGGAGCCGGTCGCAGGTGTCTGAGGCGTTTGGTGGACAGTGATCTGCTGAGCTGTGGCTGTCTGCTGCCTTGGCATTGACGCGAGGTGAGAAAAATTGTGTTTACGTGCGGCCGGCAGATCGATTAGCCAGCAAATTGAAGGAATTTTACCGGTGAGCCAGCACAAGAGCTCACCGAATAGTAATTGCCGTTGCTGCTGCTGCAGCGCCGAACTGGATTGTGGAATGTCGCACGTGAGCAAATAGCAAGACCAGCAAGCATTGGTTTTGCCAATTCCAGGTGCGCTGCAGTTTCTATTGAAAAGCAATAAACTGCGGGAGGAAGTGCCACTTGGCGGGCTGTTTACAATAAACATCCCACTCGGGCGCTGTAAATTACCTGAGAGCGAGATAATTATGAGAACATGGCTCGAATTTATCAAATGATTCGAGAGCTGTCAGCGGCTAGACCCGAGACTCAAGTCATTAAGACGAACGACCTGTGGTGGGCTCCGCTGAGTCAGCAGCGAGTTGTTGCCAACGGGTGCTGATCACACGAATTTGCTGCCACTCGAGGAATTTTTTGGGCTTGGAAGTAATTACAAAATGGTTGATTGGAGCAGTTGCCGGTGACGGCGAAAGGCCGGCGGGGGTGTGTCACGAAGCAGTGCAGTGGCTGTGAATGTTTTGGGGGTATAGCGATGGTTGCTTAATCGTGCGATGACTAAATTTGCTTTCAGCTCAGGAAACTTTTGATTGATTTGATTCGCTGTCCCAACAATTTGATCATTCAGCGAATAAAGGGCACATTTGACCGGAATGTGCGCCCAAGGTAAACTTACACACGTCACTAAGGTCATCAAACTCAACAACAGAAGCTAATTCTGATCCACCAACCCACTCACACTTTAAAACCTCCGTCAAGTGCATCCACATCGTTGATGATGCGTGTGCGCGCACACACTTTGAATGGATGGAATTGCGAAGAGCTAAGTTGGCGCTGGTGTACAAAACAAGTGCCATTTGAACTTTCATTCGTCCCGAAAGCAGAAGCTTCCGCTCTCCCCGCGCCGAGTGCGATGTGTGGTGCAGCGATGTAGTGTCGACTTGGTGCCAACAAAATAATTCATAACACATCGCTCTTCATCACACGGGCGGCGCGGCGACGTCCAGTGTGGTGAGGAGGCTTCCTTTTGCCCGAAGGCTATTTGCCGTTTACCAGGAGTGATGCGAATCCCTGAAGATACCGACAATGCCGTGCTGATGAAAACGATGCTCTCCTGCTGTAGCTGCTGATAGTCTGAGCTGACGCTGATGCTGATGTCGAGGCTGCTGAGGCTGCTCCCATCAGAATGCCTCTCTTCCTTTACAGAATGTTAAATGTTGGCTATAAATCATCCACCAGCCGCCGCCACTGCTGCCGCCAGTGTGCAGTGTGTCATACGAGCGCAGAGATGTGTAAATAAAAAACGAACCGGGAGTAAGACTTTAAGGTTGGGCCGCAGCTCTTCAACTTCTATGGAAGGTGTTGCAAGAACGTCTCCTGATCGCTTCGGGGCAGATGCGAGAGCGTGCAGCAAAAAGGAGTTGCGGTGTGTTCCTGTGTCAGGCCGATCAGTGGCCCTGCCTGGGAATCACATGCGAACAGAAAACTTCTCGCGACGCGCTAAAAAACTTCTAGGGTTAGTTTCATTTTGTGCCAGTTGCTTGGTTTTTGTCTTGTCTTGCCGCTTGAATTTTTTATCGCAAAACTGGGGAATTTGCTATTGTCGCACGTTGTCTTCGGTTTGCTCATCAACAGGGCCTTGCTCGTTGGCGATGAGTTTTTGAGGAGCATTGACACTGGTGTGGCGCTCGAATTTTTATTTTCCTGTGAATGGGGTTCTTAATTTGGAAATGTCATGATCAAACCACAGTTCGACGAATTTTGTGGAACCCAAGTACTGGATTGTGGAACTTAGATGGTGCATGACAAGGAATATGTGCTTTTTCGAACGCACTTGTGGACCATTTTGGAGGATCATTTGCATTTTGTCCGCACACAAGGTCACTGCAGCCATCCTTAAACAGGACATTGGCGAAGTTTGTGTTAGTCCTCTAAAGACACAATTGCCTGCCTATCATGAAAGAGAGAGTGGTGGAAAATTGCCACAAGAGAGTGCTGCTGACAGACACCGATTGATGGAGTTGTACCCAGCATCGAATCGACTGACAAACATGATCAGGAAATGAATGGTTTTCCCGCCAAGATTAATCTTGACCTCAATCACTTGCACAAGGGAACTAGTCTTTGCGTCAAGAAATCCACGTCAACCTCAAACTGACGTACACCTGTGGAAAGGTCAGCACGACGCAGCACCATTGCCGCTGACTCAGTCGGACCCTTTGTGGCCACATACTCGTACACTGCCTAGGTGAGCGAATTCGAATGTGAACTTCAATCAGAGTCACACATTCATACAAGGCATACAAGTTTGTTGCGATTCCGGTTCCACCAGTTTTAATCGCCGCCCATCACCGCTCACCGATCAGAGGGTTGCCGTCAAAGCAGTCATACAGACAGCCACTCATAAATTAAACCGCCACGAATACACGACATTTGCAGTATTCAATGCCTAATTACCCATTGATCCCGTGGAGCTGATCTGTCACGCAACGAATTCGCATCTGATCCCCGCCCGATGTTGAGCACATGTAAGCCCCGCGGCCGGACAACAATTGGCCATGCTTTGCGCATGATCCCTGCGACTCCCCCAACCGCATCCCCATCATAATCGTTCATCACCGAAGACACTTCACACCGAATTGATTATCATCAACGCCACTGCCGGCAGAGATTCCGATCAGACATCGTTTATCTGCGAGCAGGCATCTAAATGACTCTCAATATCCGCCTGGCGATGGCGAAATTTTCACTCACTCGGCGCGACGCGGCCGCCAGCCTCCACTCATCTTGTGGCAATTAAAGTGACATTTTAATTTAATGGGGCGGTTACGACTTAACAGGAGCTCGCTGAGCTGAGCTGAGCATCGTCAATTAGAACATGGCTTCCTGCTGCACTGCGCGGAATCTGACTGGCAGCCAGTCTTATGCAGTTTGGCACGAGAAATTAATTCAGAGCGTCTTTAGGTGTAAAATATGTGGCACTTTAGGGATACGCACACGGTTCGTTCGTTGCGTTGCGTAATCTGGTCAATCTGCATTAAGGTCGTCGGCAGGCTGTGACTTCATGCTGGGCGCATAGCGTGCACAAGCCAAGACGGGTAAACTGAGAGGTTTTCGATTTGCATATTCACACACGATGATGATGATGCTGTTGGCATGAAGATAATGTCTTAATCTTTGCGATGTCTTGAAATGTCACACTTTTATGCGAACTAAATGGTTTTGTTAAGGGTGTTCATATCGAATTAACGGCAATGGGCGAGAAGCGGTTTGTTGGCGAATTATTTCATGATAGGAAACTGACGGAGGTAAATGGAATTCCAAGGGTATAGTAGATTTGTGATCTGCGTTAAAATTCTTTGTTCTACATTTCCAATCAGTAGGCTGATTCATAAAAAGGTAGACACTTTAAATGGCACAGATTTGAAGTACCTATGATTGCACATGTGATTCAAATTCCTTGGATTTTCGCCTTGGTCTCTCTTACTTCCTTATCATCCGCTCGTATGTGCGTATATCTTAGCAACTTACAGTGTTTTCTCGACTGCGAACAGCAAGATTTGAAAAGCAATTCAACGGCTGCTACAAATGTTTCAACGTTTGGTTGGACCAATATCTGCACTTTGACAAACATGTAAATGCTGCTCTGGGGAAAGCCTAGAAAGCCTTTGCCGTGGCAAGAAGGTTGTTTGTTTCGTGTGGTTCAACGTGAGTCCTTCCCAGATGGAAAAGATGTGGAGAGGCATTGTCTCAGGACCAGTCACAAGTCGCATCGAACTCCCGAATCCGAGTACAAGAAATTTTATCCCAAAGAGGTAAACCTGATAAGGATTGATAATTTCATAATAAAATTGATTCGACGGCACGTTGCACGGTCGTTGACTTCTACCAACAGCCTGATCTTCGGGGCTTACTCCCCCAACTTTTTGTATTTCGAGAAGGTACGGCAGACTGGCTCTATTCCTCCAGAGGTATTTCTTTATTTAGATATGATGGGTCTAGTTCAGGACAGGGATAGATGCCCTTTAATCTCCCATGTCGCGTCGCCGAACAGTGAACCGGCGACTCCTTTATGAACCGAACGTCGCTCGCAGCCACGAGGATCTGCTTCGGTTCAGTAGAGCGATATCCGTCCGGGACAGGAGGGAATCTGGAAAAGAACCTCACCTGTACTGGTGGCTGTGTTAAATTCGACCCCAGTCGATGTTTGCTTGTCTTTGTACGTTGTGTTAGGTGTACGTAATATTGTCAGCTGGGCAGTCTGTGGTCAGCATCTTTTTTCGTTGTTAGTTGTTAGTAATTAATTGTAAGTTAAGTTAAGCTCGAGGTTTTACACAAAAAAATTTAAAAACCCTAAAAAAATAATATAAAATAAAATAAAAATAATTATTTCTCTTTTTTGCATAGTATCTGGCAATACTATACATCATTTGAAAGGTCATTTTTCTGTAGGACATAACCTTCAAAACGACGCTATGCATGATATTTTTGAATAGTTCAACAGTTATAGACATGTAAACATGGAGTTCGCTAACACCGGAATTGGCGCAATTTTAAAGTTTTCCTTCGTTAAAAGCGAATCCGCTGGAGAAACTTCCGTGACATTAATGGTGTCTTGGAGTATGGTACTTTATCACTTCGAACCACGGAGGAATGGTTTCGACGATTCAAAGCCGGTGAAAACGACAACATGGATATACCAGCAGGTGGAAGACCTGTGACGACGAATACCGATCGAATCATGGAAATCATCGAGTTAGACCGGCATGTGGCATCTCGTGACATCAACCAAAATATGGCAGTTATTCACCAAACCATTTTAAGCCTGAAGAAGGCTGGATCCAAAAAAAAAAAAGCTTGATGTTTGGGTGCCGCATGATTTGACGCAAAAAAACAGTATGGACCGAATCAGCGCCTGCGATATTCCGCTGAAACGGAACGAACCATTTTTGAAGCGGATGGTGACTGGCGACGAAAAATGGATCACATACGACAACATCAAGCGAAAACGGTCATGGTTGAAGATCGGTGAATCGTCCCAAATAGTGGCCAAGCCGGGATTGACGGCCAAGAAGGTTTTGCTGTGTGTTTGGTGGGATTGGAAGGGAATCATACACTATGAGCTGCTCCCATATGGCAATTTTACTATCTACTGCGAACAACTGGACCGTTTAAAGCAGGCGAACGACCAGAAGCGTCCAGAATTGGCCAACAGGAAGGGTGTAGTGTTCCACCAGGACAACGCCAAACCACACACTTCATTGATAATAATATTAATTGTTGCCGCTACAGTCCAAAGAGGGACCAAGGCCTAGCTTGCTCATCAATCACTTGTGTTGTGCGCGCTACTGTTCTCTCACGAGTAAAAGGGACCTTTAGTTTTTTGCCGACTCCGAACGGCGAAATCTGATAAGCTTTCTTAGACAGTTATTACTCTTTGAGTGTTGTCAGCAGCTCGAAATCAGCGGTGCCGTGAAAAATTCGACAAATTGGTGTTGAGCTGTTAATCGAACCTAGACCCTTCGACGTGTGGGCGTCGCACTCTACCCACTACGCCACGGCGACCACTTCGTTGATAACTCGTCAGAAACTACGGGAGCTCAGACGGGAGGTTTTATCGCAACCACCATATAGCCCGGACGTAGCGCCAAGTGATTACCATCTGTTCCTGTCCATGGCGGATACCCTTAGTGTTTTATAATAATAATAAACAAATAAAAAAAATAAATAAAGATACAAGAAATAGAATAGAATAGAATAAATAAAGATACAAGGTCACCATGGCGTATAGACTATATTTGTTAAGCATATAAATAACTGATTCGCCCTGGTGCACGCGTCCGTACTTCGGACGGACATAGTTAACTACAGTATGTAAGAAAAAAAACCAAATACAGCTTAGATTTTAAGAGTTTTTTTTAGCTTAATTTAAGTTTTTGATTAAGATTGGAAAAAATAAAAAAAAACAAAGATGCCGAAAACAGTAAAATCTATTATGTTTCTATTAAATTAGAATATCCGCATAGGGTCAGTAAGATAGATGTAAGAAAATGTATTGCTAAGGTAATTTTAAGAAAATTTATTTAGTTAATAAGTATAGCCTGGAATGTTAATTAAAACAAATTTGTAATGCAAAAACAAAAAACAAATGTTTGAATGTTGAAATGTCGGCCATTGTGCTTGAGTCGATGCACTTACCCATTCCGCTTTTGACGAGAGAGCTTTCAACACTTAATTGAATTGAAGTCGTCATACAATTGAGAATTCGTTTGATTTTCTCGTTACATGTTGGCGCGTTGAACAGAAGAAGTTAGCTTGAGAATATGCGAAAATGAGTTTTGTTACATACAGTGTGGAAAGTACAAGTGGAAAAGAACCTCAACCAACTTGGAGTGCGCAATTGGCTGCAGCTAGCGAATGATTGTGCTGGCTGTAGAGTCATGTTGGTTGAGGCCCAGGTCCACCCCGGGCTGTAGCGCCACAAGAGGAAGTAAAAGAAGAAAGACATGCCAGAGACTATTATATTTAATTCATTAACAGTTGCTGTATGAGAGTTTAAGCAATACTAATTTTAGAAATTTAAGTTCATGTTTTTTTCATATGATTGTAGAATACCAGGTATACAAGCATGAAGGGAGTGTCAAGATACAAATGTCTCGATAGGGAACATTTGTTGTGAACGAGCCCTTATTTTGTTTTTTTTTTGTTAGCTACGACATCTGTGCAAAATATTTAGTATACATCAAGTCATTGAACAGACATAATCATATTTTTTCATCGTCTTAAAAATGTCGAATTTTGTATCAGAAAGTGATGATTTGCGGAAAGCATTAATTTTTTGTTTTCATTTGAAGAAAGGTGCTGCAGAATCGCATAGAATGCTTGTCGAGGCATATGGTGATCATGCTCTTTCAGAAGCAACATTCAAAAGATGGTTTCAACGGTTCAGAAATAATGATTTTGATGTGAGAAATGAAGAACGTGGAAGACCACCAACAAAGTTTGAAGACGCTGAATTGCAAACGATATTGGATGGAGATGACACTTTGAGTCAAAAGCAAATGGCAGCAATATTAAATGTTGCACAACAAACAATTTCTGACCGTTTAAAAGCTATGGGAAAGATCAAAAAGTGTGGAAAATGGATGCCACATGAACTGAATGAAAGACAGATAGAAAATTGTGAAATTTTGCATCAAAGACACGAAAGAAAATCGGTTTTGCATCGGATTGTTACTAGCGATGAAAAATGGATTTATTTCAAAAATCCTAAACGGAAAAAATCATGGGTTAATCTGGGACAACAATCAACATCGTCTGCAAAACCAGATCGATTCGGCAAGAAGACAATGCTGTGTGTTTGGTGGGACCAGAAAGGTGTGCTGTACCACGAGCTCCTAAAACCTGGTGACACCGTTAACACTGATCGCTACCGACAACAAATGATCAATTTGAATGGGCCAGAAGACAATGCACCAATGACAATGCACCTGCACACAAGCACAACCGGTTCAGGATACAATCAAAACACTTGGCTGGGAGCAGCTACCCCACCCGCGGTATTCACCAGACTTGGCTCCTTCCGACTACCATTTGTTTTCATCGATAGGACACGCATTGGCTGAGCAGCACTTTGTTTCCTACGAGGAGGTCGAAAATTGGGTGTCTGATTGGTTTGCTTTAAAAGACTAACAATTTTATTGGCGTGGTATTCACAAATTGCCAGAAAGGTGGTCAAAATGTGAAGGAAGCAAAGGCCAATACTTTGAATAAAATATTTTTACTTTCCCATTAATAATTAGTGTTTTATTTAGAAAAAAAACGTTCATTTCATACCTGGTAAGTTAATAATAAAAAATGGTACCTTCCTTTTATCCACAGAAGAAAGTGCAAAGAACATTGATATATTTGTTTTTTATTTAACATTAAGGAGCTGTGCTAACTGCATTTCTTTTTATATATACTAAAATTCTTCATAAGGATCCATTTTGTGAACACTCATTTTTGTTTGAATATATCCCTTGCTGCTGCAGGAGGGTACTCCATCGTCAATTCAAGTCTTTAAAAAATGCGTTCCTCTGCATTTGATGCCTCTATTTATCATACTCTATTCGTACGTGCGGACACCCTTCTTTTTTTAATTGCTGGTCAACCTCCGTCAATTTCTCTTCGAGACTCGGCCATTTGAAATGAAGCTGCAATCCAAAAATTGGGTTATAAAAAGTACGGATATGGTGCATTAATACGTAAGAGGTAAAGGTACTGCACTATGTCACATTCTTTGTCATGGGACATCTCACTCTTCGATGGAAAATGTTGAATCCACAGAGAGGTTTTTACTAAATTACAAATGTGATATATATTTTAAGAATTTTTATTAATATTGTAATAGTAAAGTAATAACACCGAATGTGGCCGCCGCGGCGTAGTGAGTAGAGTGCGACGCTCACATGCCGAAGGGTCTAGGTTCGATTCCCGGCTGAACTTCTCGAATTTTTCACGGCACCACCTCTTTCGTGCTGCTGACAACACTCAAAAAGTAATAACTGTCTAAGAAAGCTTCTCAAACTTCGCCGTTCAGAGTCGGCAAAAAACTGTAGGTCCTTTCTACTCGTGAGAGAACAGTAGCGCGCACGACACGAGTAGTTGATGAGCAAGCTAGGCCCTGGTCTCCCTCTGGACTGTAGCCCTGGTCCCCCTCTGGACTGTAGCGCCAACAATTATTATTATTATTAATAACACCGAATCCCTGTAAACAAGTAATGTAATGTACAACCATTGTAAAATTGTTGCCACAATAAACTAAACTTTTGATTCCGCAGTTCTCGCAAATGTGACGTAGTGGGTGGAGTCTCAATTAGTAGTGAAAGTCTCAAGTAAGATTCCCGGAATGTACACATCCCACTTTTTACGCGACCAACTTTTACTAGTTGCTTACAACACTCAAAAAATTTTAATTTTCAATGAACAAGCTTTTCTAAATTTCCACGTTAGGAGTCAACAATAAACATTAGATTTTCTTCTTCCCTCGTGAGAGAACAGTAGCTCGCTCAACACGAATAGTTGATGAGGTGTAGGTCCTGTGCCCTTCTAGACTGTCGCGCCATCGGTTATATATACAGTGCTCCATAACAGTATGCATACAACGAGAATGTGTATGAATACATTCAGATTTTGAAATATATTCTTATATATATTTCAATAAAACAAATTAATTGATTTCTAGATTAAATTAGTTTTTTTTTTATCTAAACAAGCAATGAGGAAGAGAATAAAAATTATAAAAATTATAAAAATTATAAAAAGCTAAGAAACTAGCCCACAAAAGGTATTACACTTAATGACTTTTAGAACTAACACCCAGCCGGGTGTTGCCGCGAAAGTTAGCGGCTGTGGTGGTAGTGACTGTGGACTCTGACAAGAGTCCTTTTCAGACATTTTGAGAACGAACTCCAATTAGGGGCTGTTGCAACATTCCTTTATTTCAAAGAAAATGCAATTGGTTACAATTAGTTTTTATTAGTTACACTTACTGCCATTCACAAAAATTAATTAAATTGTTCGCAAATTTAATACCCCTCACTGTCCATGTTCCTGGCTTCCTTCAGTTCGCCATGAAAATTGCCGTTTTTGGTTTAATTAGAAAAAATGGCGTACATGGTACAATGGTGCCAACCAGAAACCACTAAGGAGAAGATGGTCAACAGAACAGCTGATCGAACAGCTGATTTCGCCTTTGTCCATCGGCCGATTGACTGTTATTTACTTGTTCTTGTAGAAAGAACTCCAATTTCTGAAAGTTATTTACATAACATCGAACTTTGTCTTATTTTACTCACATATCTTTACGTTCCAAAATTCGCAAGGTGTCGGCTAATTCGTCAATTTTTGCTTTCAATAGTGTAAAACAAAAAATATACACTCGTAAATTGCCCACTGTTCGTGAATTCGTCAGCCATTTTGTGTACATTCAACACAACGCGTTCAGAAAATCTACTGCAAATAAGTACTATTTCAATAAGAACAAAAATAATATCAGACATAATATTTATTAACAACAGTTAAATAAATTACATACATAAATTATATACATTATAATTGTTATAGAATTTAAAACCAGTAGCTGTTATTGTGGTGTTTTGTAATATCTATTAGTTCATAAATACTATTTAGTAAATTATTGCGTTTAAACTTAGTTTGTATCCTCATTTTGTTCTTGAATTAATCATAAAGTTTTAAGAATATTGGTTTTCTGATGCAACTACTGCCTTACAAATATAATTTCTGAACGCGACTATTGACAACCATTACTCTGTGGTGGAAAAAACTATTCCTTCTCTCCTTTAATTGTCTGATTTGTATGATCTTTCCTTCTAACAGTTTGAAGAGTGAGGAGATCCACCGTACATTCAGTTCACACGTATTTCCATTTAAAAACACAAAAAAGAAACATCCTGTCTGTGAATCAACTGTCAAAACGCTGTCAAATTGAATTCAAGGGAGGCAGACGAGGGATTTGACTATCTCCTCTATTGGTCTCTGGTGCCAATATAAAGAAGTTGACACTGGCGTGAAGGGGGCGCATTTACGAAAGCAATTAGTTAAGGCTGCGTGCGAATAGCTACTTGCAACACCGGATGTTCTCTAAATTAATGGTTTTGTATGGTTTTGAATGGATGACACCAATTTTTCAGTATAACTAGAACTAGAACTACTTCTACTATTCAATTCTAAAAGTAAAACTTTTTTAATTTTGATTTGTTTCGAATATCGTGGGTGCGAACTTTTCTTGCATCCCACAAGTGGAGACTGTCTCTGGGTTTTGTGGTGAAGTTCTTTGCGGGTGAGGGGTACTGTACATATAAAGGCCACAGACGCGCATAATAACAGTCCACAGGGGGACCAGAGCCTAGCTTGCTCATCAACTACTCGTGTTGTGCGCGCTACTATTCTCTCACGAGTAGAAGGGACCTACAAGTTTTGCCGACTCCGAACGGCAAAGTTTGAGAAGCTTTCTTAGCCAATTTTTACACTTTGAGTGTTCTTAGCAGGTGGTGCCGTGAAAAATTCGAGGTGTTCAGCCGGGAATCGAACCTAGATCCTTCGGCGTGTGAGCGTCGCACTCTACCCACAACGTCACGGCGGCCACGGGTCATAATACGGCTGAAAATAAAATCCACTTGAAATACCCAGTACCTCAGCGCTTATTTCCAAGTTTCTCTTAAGGACATCAATATATGCATTTTGATTCATAATACCTTCTACTTACCAATGGCTTTCTCCAGAGAGCGCTCGATTTAAATCCAAAATGTACGTTGGTTCGTCAAACTATTTCCGGATGCACTTGAGTGTCTTTCTGTTTCCAATTGTGAGTTGATCTTTCTAGCTGTTACCGAATTATTTTCTTTCTTTATACGCCTAATCACACGCGTGTCCCCTACTAAGAGCTTTAATGGTGGCCAAGATCTTGCCTTAGATTCTGTTCACACTAAACCGACCTTTGGTTCCCTGGAACATTGACCGACTTCTGAAAGTTTGTTTCACAACTTGGTGAAGGAACGGGTCTCCCGTATATTTTCAATTTTATGGTGAATTTTTTTGCTGTTTGGGTATTGAATTAGATCAAATTCAAGGATATTGAAAAAATCTCCCTATGCACGCCAGATCTTTTCTTCCAAGGCTCAGTCATGGACAGCGAATGCCCTAAAGGAGAATAGTCACAATTTAACCCATAACTGAAAACTTGAATAATCTTGACCGAAGAACACGCCTTACCTAAATCTCTCTACAAATAGATCGTACCCTCTATCAACATGATTGATCTGAAGGTCTACATCCAAAGAAATACAAACAATCTGTCAACACTCCGGCAACCCCTTCACGGCGAACACTAAACGTTCGACATGCATTGTGTCCATTCAGCCTTTGAAGGCCAAAGAGGAAACGCCTGAAACGATTGCAGCGGGAGGAATTTGTAAGGATTGTCTTACACTAAATGCCCCACACTCCTCCTACCGGATTTACCCGCATCTTTCTTTCGGGTATTTTAATTGCAATGGTTGTGGATTAATTTCTTAAGAAGCTACCGCCACCGACGCGACAGCATTCATTGCTCGACATCGAACGCGACAAGGAGGGGGTAGATCTGCTCCTGTTTCCCGACTACCCACTGTCGACCGCTCACTGCTGACTGCCATCACATGCTTTTGAAGTGCGGCAATACAAGAAGCGGTCATAAAACTCTGAGTAAACACAGCAGTACGAGTGTACACCAGCGAACGGGGCCTCGTCATAAACCCGATACCAATTCTCGTGAACTCCAAGCCAGCTACAAACACAGTCTGGATTCACAGTCGCGAACAATTAACTCCGAGCCACAGAAAAATAAGAAAAAAAAAACATGATAAAGGGTACCAGTGACTCTGTACATACACTCGGCTACTGTTGTGACACTTTTTTCGGGGCTTCGGAACCGTGTGCGACTTTTTGACTCCATTAAAATGGATTCTTTTTATTTCGTCCTCTTCTCGCTGCGCCGGCCATCCCAAGGAATTCTGCTGAAAAGGGTCGTGTTTTGAAGACGTTGTGCAAGTGTTTGTGGCAATGTCAGTGCCAGTGTCGGTGGTATGATGAATTGAGAAACTGAGCAGCTGTGGTGGTGGTGGTGGTGGTTGTGCGGTTAGGGCGCTACATGGCTGTGGGAATATTTTTTGTTTATGTCGCCCGGAGGTACCCTACCAGGAAGAAGTATCTTCTTTTGTTAATTACACTTCTTATGATTATTCAACGGGAGACTCGAGTTTCAGTGTCTTGACCACGCTTTCGTTGATGGTTATGAATGAGAAGTAAGTCGGAAGCCTAATTGGCACAGATCGTGTCTGATTCGTGTATAATTGCGTGAGACGCTTCAGAAATTTGTTCTTCCCAGTCGACTTACAAGCGTCTGGAAACAATGGTTTTGTGTCAAATTCAAGAGGGCAAGCCACAACAAAACACTCCAAGGTTTTCCCTTCACTTATCTAGGCGACCGTTTTAGCTATGCAGGGAATGTGGGCACAGAATGTGTCAGCCTAAATTACAGCTACAAGAGGCTTACGCAGCCTGTTCGTTGACCCCTTCAAACAACAGTTTTACCTAGCATATAAAATACAGATCAAAAGTCGAACGCTATTGTTTTTTGGTTTCGTTCGTGTGTCATTTTACATTTTTTACATTTTAAAGGCATTTTAATATAAAATGAACTTCCTTTTCTTTGTGTGAGGGTCGGATTTGGGCCTTAACCAAGAGGCTGTCTGAAAAGCAGCACGATGTCTCGCCAACTGCCTTGAGGTGCTTCTACACTTTTGTGCACCAACTCAGCCTTTGTCCTCCTCTGCTGCGTTGCCCCAGTGTCTCGGATCAGTCCTGTCCATGCGTTCGATCATTTCGTACATTTAGAGTTGGTCAGTTTTAAGAAATTTCTTTGTGTCTCTGCATTTTCTATATCAACCGACAATTTATTTTAAATTTAAATTTTCAGCTGTTGAAATAAAGATTTTGTTATGAGCTGGAATTTTAAGTTATCAACACTGTTTGAACTTTCAGGTAGCAGTCAAAATAGCTGTCAAATGATTAATATCAGTGTTGGGCAAATTTTAGTCGAATAATGACTAATGACTAAATTAGTCATTAGTTGCCGGACTCAAGCGACTTATGACTAATTTATTTATTATTCATGAGAATAATGATTGACCAATAAAATATTCATTATTCGCAGAAATTACTCATAACTACATCAATCATTAGTTATTAGTTATTCAAATAGGTTAACCATTAGTCATTAATCACTAAATAAGAGCATTTATTCAAGCCATACCTCTGTTCACAAAAACAATAAGACAAAGTATTGAGCTATTTCAAATGATAGAGTGGATAACGAACTTTAAAATACTATCGTCGAACTTTTTGTTTTTTGGTGATTTCTTACCACTTAGTTTTTGCAATTGTAGTTTGATCATCTAAATATATACAGCACTGTTCAAAATAATAGCATCATCTTCGACTTTGCCACTATTATGCAAATTGCTTTTTCATATGGTTAGGCAGGCGCCTCATGTTCATTGCACAATATCTATTACCTCTGTCATATAACCCATAAACAAAACATTAAAAAAATTCATCTTGTCATTGAAAAAGGTATCGTTACCGGAAATGCAATTATACGCGTAAGTTCCGACATGCCTGCGATTGGTGATTATTCATGATACAAAGTTATTCATGGCTACACATTAATCATGAATAACCGCCAATCATATGTGTGAATAACGAAAATTCATGAATAAACGTTAGACATGAATAAATCCGGAAAATAAATTATTCATGACTAACTTTTAGTCACGTTTCTTTAGTCATTATGTTATTTTATGCCCAACTCTGATTAATATTTTGTTTGGTCTGGCATTCCAAGAACTGAAATCACTGAGTCTCCTAGTAAGGCATAGTTTCAATGGGCCCAAAAGAAGATTGTCTTTGGTCCTAAATTTCATAAGCTATAAAGATTACTTTCGGCTTCAGAGATGTTTCCGTAAACAAAACATTCATATTTGGTGTCATAATAATCCTCACTTAGATATTGAAACACTTCCCCATCTGACTGTTGGTGTGGTATATGGTGTAGTAGAATAATCGGTCTGAACTTCTTTAAAAGTAATGCTAGTCGATAAAGAACATTTACTGCACTGTCGCGCCATGTCATGGAGCAACTAACTTTTCCGTTCAAAAAAATTATGTGCAGGAGCTATTTTTTAAAGTAGACAGTGCGACACACACTTCGTCACAATTGATTTATTGAAGGAAACTTTTAGTTGCCGCATATAGACCCAGATCATGCGATTTAATGTAGCTTTACCATCTTCTGTGGAGAAGCCATTGGGCCACACCTAAAAGCCCGACACAATTGATCACTTGCAGGACAACATGCAACGGGTTTTAAAAAAAAAAAAAAACATAAAAAATAAGTCCTGCAAAGTAGACAACAACTGCGCCAGCCTTTTGAGTGAAGTTGATTTTATACAAGATCACAAAAATCAACTTTGTTTTATTACGGGAAAGTAAAAAAAAAAAAAACAAAGTAAGTAGCACTCACAACAGAAGCAGTTGATAAGGGAACCCGGCCCTGGTCTATCGCGTCAAATGAAAATAAAGCATCCGTTTGGAAGAATCAAGATGAATTCGAATTTTGAAAATGATTCTCGTGAAATTACGACTTTGATAACAAATCGTACTCCTTTGTGTATTACGTACATGAGCAAGTGATTTGCTCATAACAGGCTTAACGCCTTTTAAAAAACCTTTCACTGAAATTTTAGATGATGGTTGGTTCTTTCCATTCAATTCATGTGGCACCCATTTTCCATACTTTTGGATCTTTCCCATAGCTTTTAAACGGTCAGAAACTGTTTGTTGTGAAACATTTAACATTGCTGCCATTTGCTTTTGACTCAAAGTGTCATCTCCATCCAATATCGTTTGCAATTCGGCGTCTTCAAACTTTTTTGGTGGTCTTCCACGTTCTTCATTTCTCACATCAAAATCATTATTTCTGAACCGTTGAAACCATCTTTTGCATGTTGCTTCTGATAGAACATGATCACCATATGCCTAGACAAACATTCGATGCGACTCTGCAGCACTTTTCTTCAAATTAAAACAACAAATTAATGCCTTCCGCAAATAATCACTTTCTGGTACAAAATTCGATATTTTTATCGCGATGAAAAAATATTATGTTGTATGTTCAATGACTTGATGTATACTAAATATTTTTCACAAATGTCATAGCAAACAAACAAAAAAAAATAAGGACTCGTTCCCTACCGAGACATTTGTATCTTGACGCTCACTTCATACCGGTTGCTAGTTGATTTAGCTCTGCATGGATTCTGAAAACAAATAGACAGCCGGAAAACTTGGTTTGCTAGAGAACCAGTTTGTGAACAATTACAAAAAAAACAAACAATTTTCGTTCACGAACTTCCCTCTTCGCAAAAAGAAATAAGAGATTTCTCAATTATGTCCAGAGTTTTCACAACGTTGATAACCACAGACGTTGACAACCACGTTGCAACCACAGACGAAAACGTGGAAACAATTTGGGATCTCGTATCGGTAAGCCCTAACTGAAGATGTACATATTTTGCATTTGGGAAAACCCCGGAAGTCATATTCTGATTTTTTGGATTCAGAAGGACATCCTTACAGCAACTACCTAGAATAATGCAAATCTGTTGCATGGCTTTACTTTGCCAAGTATTTCGGCGTTTTGACGCCCCAATTACAGAAAAAACAGGCAAAAATTGGTTTTCCTCGATAAAATGGTACTTGCACCCTCGCTAAGGTCCTTTGCCAATTCGTCACAGTGATCAACCAATTGCCCCTTCAAGATTTACACCCTGCCACATTTTTATTTTTTTTGGTTTTCCAACTTCGAATAAACTCAACAAAATTTTGATCGAAGAAGATCTTCAAATTTACGGTTGACGCCTTTAGGAAGACAGTACTTTCAAACGCTTCTATCAATTGAATCCTGTAGTTTAGGAGGGCAAGTCACATCGTAGATAATCACATACCATCGTCCGCTCATAATCCGAACCGTAAGTTAAATCTCCGCCTTCATATCTATTTTATCGTTCAAATAACATGTGCCAAGTTTTAAGAAGTTTGTGAAAAAAGCCTAGCACCTAAGAAGCCTAGCACTTAAGAAGTTTATGAAAAAAGTCTAGCACCCCAAATCGTCGACCAAAAATTTCTTTCATAACACCAACCTTCCGGTTGCTAGGCAGGTTGAGAAAGCCGAAAAAAAGAACCAAAAAACAACCTGCTTCCTGACAAGAACTGTCTTAATTATCACTCCAACATGCAGAGACGTGTCCGAGCCATTTCGGTGTACTTAACCCCTCATTTGATTGTGTGTGACACATACAATGTATTGTCCGAAACGTTTTACGTCTCATTCGCCAGCGACATTCGTTTCCAGAAACCTCTACCACTGCGGGGGTCATCTCAGCCACCGCGACAGCCCTTGTTTTGAGTTATTGTGGATGTTTTTGAATGTTTTTCTGCGCTTTTTATTTGTCTTTTTTTTATTTTTTGCTGTTTTCGTGTGTGTGTGGAAGTGTAGGTTTCGCTGGGGCTTTGCTGGCTGAGCGGAAACTCATTGGTGCCGCGTCGTTGCTCCTGCTTGCCGGCACCATCTCTCAGCGTCCGCATTCGTCACGCATCGCGTGGCGAAGGCATCGAGATAATTCCCGCTTTGGCTTTTCAATTGAATCAACTTGTACTGGCAGCGGCAACAGTGGGTTCCTCCCCTAACGCGAGACGTCAACGACACAGAGAGGTGAATTACCTAGCATAATTTTAATTTGGTTATTCCGAGCCCTCATCCTCCTCCTGACCCCCGGCGTGTAACCCCTGCGTTCCCCTGCGGCGGCTATGTTGCCATCTAAACAATTCAACAGGTTGAATGACTACGGTGAAGTGAAAAATTATTATTGCCGTTTCCAGACAGCGGCAGGAACGGCTAGGGAAGCGCCGCAAAGGGTACCTTCGGCTTGGCTTCTCTCATTCGGCAAAGTGCCTGAAATAGCGTGTCATTAAATCGTGTAGCGATTTTTTCCCCACTGCAACACGAGGAACTCTTGGGCGAACAGATGTGACGGATGGGCGCTGCGCTTCGCAGATTCTACCAACCTCTGTGCCATAAGTCAGCGTCTCCGTTGCATATCTTCGTTTCGCCGAGAGGTGGCGAAATACTCATTCGGAAGGGATTCTATTTATTAGCCATTGTTCGTAGGGAATTGCGACACTCTGACTGGCTTGGATGCATGAGCCCCCTCCTCGTAAAGGGTGATGGTGCATTTTATTTGACGAGTCATATTTGTAAGCAGTAAGGCACAGTGAGCCGGTAACAAATGATGTTGCGGACGGCAGCGAAAAGAACGGCGTTTTTCGTCCGAGACGTAGTTCGCCCCCGTGTACTGGAAGCAAGACTGCAATCGAGGCTTGTTAATGTCTGTATGCAGTGGATACCATTATTCAGACAATTTGCATAAAGTAGCTCCTACCATGTTTTTATTAGTTCGTACGTGATGGCAGACATATGTTTAAGTTTATTGAACTTTGCGTTTAGAATGCATCCTCGTAGGGCAGACTTTTAGAAGAAAATTCTGAAAATACTTAAGGGCTATCGAAGCATTGCAAATATTGCCCTTTAGGGGGATAGAATGATTTCTATTTGGAACTCAAACGATTTTCTCTTGGTTTCAACTAAACTGCACCTCAATGAAAATGCATTTAATAAGTTAACCGCAATCTCCATAAAGTTTCGAAATCATGGCATAATTTCTCACACGTTCAACGTACTTTATGGTGGGCTTTCACCTTTCTCTTGCACTTTAGGGCCGCAGAAACAGTAGCAGCGGACTTCATGTTTCTTTATTACCATTGTTACCATTTCATCATTGCTGAACGGAAGCCAAGTTTTATAAGAGCAGTTAAAATAAAGTAAGACATTAAGCGGGATGTAAACATGTTGGGGTTACAAAACGCTCTTGTTAGTGATTATACCCAAAGAAATCACAAGGCGCAGTTATTTTGATTTGAACGTAAAAGAGTGCCAAACCAGGAGGGGCTTTGAGAAACGTGTTGCTGAAGTAGGCCGCAATTAAGAGATGAATTCATTTGGAGCAGCGCTGCCTTTTCCTCCAATTTGAATGAGATATAAATGAGAATCACCTTTTTTGAGCATGAGTATGAAGGAAGCAATCCTGACTCTTGTATATGAAAACACCGTAAATTATGAAATGCCTTAATGCCATGGCTCGCTAGAACTAGAAATATGGTGTCTAAATGAATGGAAAACGGAAAGGCGGTCCGCCTCCTCCTTAAATTAATAAAAAAAATTGGATACGGCGCCTTTTCTTCTTCAACAAATGTTTTGTTTTGTTCTTTCGTAAGTGGAGGGTACCTTATGATTTATACTAACTCCAAACGGCAAAAATAAAGAATCAGAAGTATCTTACAGGCAATTTCACTGACAATTGCTACCACAGACGAAAACGTGGAAACAGTTCGCGACTTTCTATCGGCAAGCCCTCAATTAAAGATTAAACCGCGTAAGTCGTATTCTGATTTTTCGGACTCAGGAGGGGCATCCTTACAGCAATTATCAGTTGCATGGCTCTACTTTACCTAACATTTCGACAGTTTGACGCCCTAATTACAAATAAAAACAGGTAAAAGTAGTTTTACTCGATAGCATGCTAATTACACCCTGGCTTACGTCTTTTGCCAATTCGTCGCATTGAGCAAGAAGAAGAATTGATCGGAGGATGCAGTAAAAGATTCGATGCGAATTAGAGTTCAGCCTAGAAATCGGACGTAAGCCTCTGTCACATTAAACAAACCCACTACAGCTCGACGCCCTCCTGAAAACTTCAGTCTGATCAACTATTTCTATTTTTTTATTATTTCGAAATACTAACAATTGAGATGCCGTGACGTAGTGGGTAGAGTGCGACGCACATACGCCGAATACAACGCTTAAGACGGCTGGGCCATGTAGGGTGTATGGACACCACTGCTCCGGGCGAAAAGTCTTCGAATTTGAGCCTTATGGATAACGCAACAGGAAACGGCTTAGGCTAAGGTGGCACACACAAGTGAAGAAGCTCAACCAACTTGGAGTGCGCAACTGGAGGCAGCTGGCGAAAGATCAGGCTGGCTGGAGAGGCATTTTGGTTGAGGCCCAGGTCCACCCCGGGCTGTAGCGCCACAAGAAGAATAAGACAAGAAAAAAGAGATGGACCTAGGACATGCTGCCTTTACGTTATGTTGATGGCGTAACTGATAGCTCAGTGGCCATAAATTCTAGTAAATCTCAACAGAGTCTATAATAGCATTAACCAGTCATTCATGTGTGAAGCATAAAATAAGCAAGAGAAGACCAAGTCCCTAATGAAACACCCTATCAAATAGTAAGATATATTTTATTTGACGATATAAAAAGCTTTGTAACAACGGTATACGCTGACAGTCTCAGTGAGAACTGGAAACATAGTCTCCAAAGGTTCAACTTAAACTGTGCAAAAGTCCACATCAGAATCAGGGATAGCTATTTAGCTTCTTCAGGAACCACTGTTGTGCTTGTGTGTGCTTTTTTTCCTTACAAAGGAAATGAGGCCGACTCTAAATGGCTTTTTCTTTGACGACCAGTGCCCTTTACGAGTTGTTAGCAACTTATATGATGGAGAGGTATTCAAAAATGCGACTTGTATAGTCGTGGCATGTAAATTTCGGCCGCCCAAGCAACCTTCGGCCATCCAACCTTCGGTGCTTCGATTACTATCATTTGAATGCCTCATTAGGACTTCTATAAATGTTTGGTGTTCCAAGAAAATCAAAATTGACAAAAGTCGAGTGTGAATCCATGTTCATTATGTTTGTGCTTAAGAGGTACTGATTTGGGTTCCAACGATTAATCTGAATCCCATTCAAGCTAAGCACACTGAGCTTCAAAGCTCTATATATATATAGAGAAACAAAACTGAAATTCGAACTTATTTTATTCATGAAACACTTTGATCATCCCAACTCTCTGATCGACGTCTTCGAAATCGAATATACTGTGTGTTCTGGAAAGGTAATCAATTATTATTTTGGCTGCTTTTGCGATATAGACGCCTGGATAGCAAATAGCCAAGACAAGCATTTCAACACCACAGTTTGACTTACATAACTTTTTTGACACAAAAATAATAATCTGGTTTTTCATTTGCCAACCGCTTGAGCCGAGAAAACTTCTACACCTCACATATGAGTATAATGATGATCTGTTTAGGAATACGAGGGTTGTCTTTCATATTTCGGGATTAGAGAACAAAAACAAATATTAATCATGAAAAAAACATGATGGTGGTGGCGAATGACTTTCATTAAAGACACTCTTTAGCTGTTTGAAATCGAGCATCAACTATCGAGGCAAAAGAGACAGATTGACGACTGATGACATCTGTCTCATTTAAATGACCTTTTCACATAGAGGAGTGTATGAAAAAAAAAGTAGTTTGACAAGCGTCCTAGAAAACTTGCAAGCCCCTCTATGTAGAGTTACAATCCGTCTAAGAAATCTATCGACTTCGTTACCTTCGATAAGCATTGAAAGGACTAAGAACAACAACACACAGAACCAATCACCTTCCCCTTCACAAAAAAGGAAAATAATGGCTCAAGGATGGTTCCCCAACCGGGGAATTCACTAATTTATTGCCAAGAAATACATTTTGTATGGGTCACTGAATGAAAATGAAAATATTATAGGATGCCTTTTATATTTCGAGATTAGAGAACAAAAACAAATATTAATCATCGAAAATAGCTTTATTGTTTATCAAAATATTCCCCATCAAGATCTATACACTTTTGCATGCGTTTGAACCAATTGTCGAAGCACTTTTGCCAATCTGATTAAGGTATCTCCAAAACATGCATTCTGAACGCATCAACCGCTTCTTCATGTGTCGAAAAACCATGACCTCTCTATTTATTTTTTACGTACGGGAATAAAAATAGTCAGTCGATGCCAAATCTGGACTATACGGCGGATGACTCATCAAATCGATGTCTTGAGTGCTCAAAAATGCAGTTGTTTGAGCCGATGTGTGAGAGCTTGCATTGTAATGGTGAAGAGTGATCCGTCTTCGGCGATTGGTTTTCCTGATTTCTTGGAAGACAACTGTCAAACAAATGGTTGCGTACCACTCATAATTGATGATTCTGCGTTGTTTTAATGGTACGGTTGCAACATGTCCAGTTTTTCCTAAAAGACAGGCGACCATTCGCTTGGAAGTGCTTCGTGCGCGAGCAACTTTTGATGGATTTGGCTCAGCTTGAAACACCCATACAGTCGACAGCTGTTCACTTTCGGGCTCATACGTGTAAATCCACGATTCATCACCTGTCACGATGTCATGGACGTGTTTCAAAGCACCGCGATCGTATTTTTTGGATCATTTCTTTCGACCAACCGACACGATTGATTGACAAATTGTGTGGGATCCGACACGAACAAATTTTTTTGACGGTCAAATGTTCATGCAGTGGCCACCCTGGCGTAGTGGGTAGAGTGCGACGCTCACACACCGAAAGGTCTAGTTTCGATTCCCGGCTGAACACCTCGAATTTTCCACGCACCACCTCTTTCGAGCTGCAAAGTTTCACATGAACTTCGCCGTTCGGAGTCGGCAAAAAACTATAGGTCCCTTCTACTCGAGAGAACAGTAGCGCGCACAACACAAGTAGTTAATGAGCAAGCTAGGCCCTGGTCCCTCTGTGGACTGTCGCGCCAACAATTATTATTATTATAATGAATGTTCATGCAATATTGAATGTATGCTAGTCCCATTAATGCCTAAGATTGTCACATGACGATCTTGCAATATCAGTTGGTGCACAGCATTAATGGTTTCCGGAACAACAACCGATTTTGGACGACTTTCACGAAATTCGTCTTGGAGTGAGCTACGACCTCAACTACACTGGTCCTTGATGGAGCTTCATCGCCAAAAATTGAATTAATTTTAAGTCATCGATGCACTGTTGTTGAGTTAATCCACGTCGAAAGTTGTAAAAAATAATCGCACGAAAATTTTCACGATTTAATTTAATTTTTTGGGCGAGATGAATCTTTTAAGTTACTGTAAACAACACAAATAGCGCTCGAATGTCAAAACGTTCTGAGTACGTATAAACTCAAAAATGTCGAACTTTACGATAGAGCTGGCAGTTAACAGATTGCAACACTAGGGTTACCCAATTCCGAAAAAGACAACCTTCATATATAAAACAAACGCGACATTTATGACACGGCCAATAACTCGAACTTGTCTAGATTGGAAGAGCGACGTTCTTTTCGGTTGGCTGAAATTTTTCTCAAATATCCCGTACTTCTTTGTGTGTTTGTACCAGTCATGGCATTTAACATTTTCAAAAACAGCAAACCTAAAACAACCACGAGAACCCCAACAGCGTATATTTTATTGTGAGAAATTCTTAAATAAAGAATACAAGCACCTCACACACAATTCTTAAAAAGACATAAATTTAATGAATGGTCTTCATGAAATCCACACACTCAAGTGCAAACACTTGCACTTGCACATGTGCGTTGGAAATAAAATTATCGCGGTTGTCAGGAAGTATTAAATCATAACGTAATAACGGTGATGAAGACGGCAGCACGCATCCAAAGACAAACCGCCACAAAACACACACGGGAAAGAATCACCTGCATCTGTGATAAAAACGACAATCTACAACACCTTTCAAACCCACCGCCATGCAATAGTCACGTGAGAACGAAACGTTTCATATCTCATCCCCAGGCACCATTTAGTCCCACTCCAATAAAATCTAACTTACATCTATGGAATTACAGAAAAACTCCAAGCAATAGACATTATCGGTCTTACCACCCAGTAGACACTCGTACACTGACCGTTCTTGCAGTGCGCTCAGGTCATAAGTCATAAAACCAAACCAAATCCCGATCCGAACCAAAGCAGCGATTCGAAAACAAAAAGCCTTCTATTCGGCATGAATGATCTTGCAGGTAATTTCTCGGAATTAGCCCTTTTTGTGAGATTATCTGAAGCACAATCAGATTGCCACTATTTCCTACTCGAGTGTACTTGCCCCTCCGCCTGTGGAGCTACCTGTCCACGCCTCAAAGGGCAATTACATCGGGGCACGATCATAAAACGTTCATTTCTCTTACAATTTTGTTTTTTCTTCCCCGAGCTCTTCTGCAGATCACTCAGTGGTGTGGCATATAATTTTTCTCTCAGTCGCCGTCCGCGGCTTCACGAAATTTCCTAGATGTCTCATAACCGAGATGGGTTCCTTGTCCGGTGGCCGAGTCTGATCTAGGCATCTTTACGATCGTTGCGGCAGCCGTTGATTTTTACTAGATCACAGAATCATATCTCAGAGATGAAGGAAAATTAAGAAGAACAACGCCAGTTGCAAAAAGACAAAAACAACAAGTCCCAACCGCTTACATCTCAATCGATGAATAAGAAGAACCGGAAATGATAAGCCATCATGATTTAAGCGCCCATAGACTAATGAGAGTCAGCCGTGATCTTAGGTGCGCTCCGTACAAGTCGCAGGCGCGTATGTGAACTTTTTCTCGCCGTGTCGTCTTTCGAGCTACACACGCCAGCAGACGCGTCATTTGTTTTCCGCGTCGGAGCGGGTCAACGGACCGAACGGAATATGAAATTAATTAGTCGCTCCTCTCTTGAGTTTTTGTTTAGTTTATTCTTTCATCTTGAATATTGCGTCTATGGGTAGATTAATCAAATGGGGAGAAAAAAGCCAAAAGAAATCCCAGAGAGAATGCATTTCTAGCGGAACAACGCAGATGAGAACGAACCGATAGAACATCCGCTGGAACTGTTCTTGATGAAACAAAGCTGGCGATGGTGAGCTGAGTTTTGTATGTGAAGTCAGCGTCTCAATGTTGGGCATAAATCTTGGTAATTATTGACGCGGCAGGATGTCAGGTGGTCCGATATGCTAATGATTGGTGAATCTTGTGAGACATGCTGATTTATTGTGGTCAATGGAAAACTTGAATTAACAGTGGTTGCGCAAGGGGGAACTTTGCACGTACTTCTTCCATGGAGGCATCAATGGACAGCTTGAAGAAAACTTAGCCTCGAAGGCATAGATCTGAGAATAGAACACCGCGGGCAAGAAATCTGTCAAGTGTGCAGGGACTTAACAAAAAATTAAATTCTTACAATTTGCAAACTCTGCTTATTCGTGTAGTTTGCCATGATGCTGTGTTTACTGAACAAGTTAACAGTGACAATTTGATGATATGTGAAAGAGTGCATTCACAAATTAAATTTAAAGTTGTCAACCCTCTATTGGAAAACCCCTTAAAAGTGTCAGTCAAGTCACAGCTCTTTGTTTTCAATTGAAAGTATTCGCCTTGAATACCACAGAATAGAGATTTACGAGGGGCGTTCAATACATTCTCGGTATCGATATGAAGGCAAAGGCATTTGTTACATCTTAAGATAAGCCTTTTAAAACTTTTAAAATTACCTCTTTCTCTGCAAAATCCCCTTTTATTGCCGACTTATTTCATTTTATTTATTTATTTAGCTAAATTTTGCTATTATATACATATTTTTTTTACTTCACATTTTTCTTAATTACTAGTTTTTGTACATTTCAATTCAATTTTATTTTTACATAGTCTATTATCTTTCTTTAAAAATCTTTTAGACGGGTTTCTTGTTTCAAATCGTTTGGTAATTCATTAAATAATTTAAGCCCTCTATAAAATATAGTATTTTGTGTTCGATTTGTTCTTAACAGTGGAAGACGGAAATCATTTTTGTTTCTTACATTATAATCATGTATGTGATTAGCATATATTGTTTTGTTAGACAGGTACTCGGGTAATAAATTATTTTTCATTTTAAATACGAAAACAAGTACATTAATTTTTGTTTTTTGGTTCACACTAAGCCATCTAAGCACATTTAACATACAATTAATTGGTGTAAACCAGTGGCACTGTAGAATGCTACGCGTAGCTCTGTTCTGGAACTTTTGTAGTCTATCCTGCATTGTACTATTTGACAGATTGATAATCGTCGAACAATACTCAAAATGAGGCTTTATTATACTATTATATACATTTATTGCACAGAGAGTTGGTAATCTTTTTCTTATTCTTCTAAAGAAACTATTTTTTTTATATATAGTCAATATAATTGTTAACAACACCTAGATACTTAATTTCTTTAACATTTTCAGCTATCTCATTATCCAGTACGACATTTGAATCTGTGTATCCATTTATGTACATACATTTAGTTTTACTAACATTTAGACTTAATTTGTTCATCTTAAACCATTCACTTAGGGTGCGTAGATCCTGATTAATTTTATTTACACACTCATTTATATTTCTACATGCAACAAAGAGTAGCAAATACTCTGTAATGTCGATAACTTGACCACATTTGGCATGCCATTCACATAGAGTATAAACAATAGTGCTCCTAGTACAAATCCCTGCGGTACACCTAAAGTCACATTTTTTGCACTTGATATTTTATTGACCACTTTAGTTCTTTGAGTTCTTCCTTCAAGATATGATGTGAACCATGTCAGCTCTCTCCCTTTGACACCATACTTCTCCAATTAATCGACTAATATGCTCCTGTCAACTGTCTCCAACGCTCTTCTCAGATCTATGAGTCGGCAGCCCTCAGTCCTCAGTCGGCAATAACTAAATTCAAAAGGGATTCGCAACTATGCTCGCTTCTAAATCCAGATTAAAACTTCGCAAATAGCTTATTTTTGGGGCCCAGGTCCACCCCGGACTGTAGCGCCACAAGAAGAAAAAATAGCTTATTTGATTCTAAATAATTCTATAACTGTTGTTACTTTTTCTAGAACTTTTGCTTCATTTTGTAGCATGTTAATTGCACGGTAGTCAGCTGGTTTGGTTGCGTTATTTATTTTTTCAATTGGAATTATTCTCGATTCTTTCC
Organism: Eristalinus aeneus; assembly: GCA_955652365.1. Taxonomy (NCBI): domain Eukaryota; kingdom Metazoa; phylum Arthropoda; class Insecta; order Diptera; family Syrphidae; genus Eristalinus; species Eristalinus aeneus. The sequence goes on along the minus strand of OY019131.1, from coordinate 6,323,563 downwards.
ATACTTTTGGCAAATGCCACTCGTCAACTATCTATTTATTGTTTCACACATAATTGAACCGATTATTGGGAGGACATCGATTATCATTTTCACACTCAACATTTTATAGTCTTGTTGTTGAGATTATATTTGTTATGTTTTTGAGATTATAAATAAAATTTAAATTTAAATTGAGGATGAATTGATAAATGATGATTTAATAAATTTAAATTTAAATTGAGGACACTGGTCTGTTTGAGCAATGAGACTTTTATAAGGCACACACGGTATCGCTTTATTTAGTTCATAAACACTCTTAACAAAAAAGACATCAACGTTTTGTGTTAAAGCTGCATGGTCATTAACTGGGACATTATCGAAGACAACACATTTTATTACGCTTTTTTGTTCTGTTAGGACTAACGATTAAATATTTTTCCCCATGTCTCTTTGGTCCTTAGATGATTCTATTTTCTTAGTAGTATAATTATTCTTTGCTTTAACTAGTGCCGATTTGAACGCATTACGAGATATTCTATACTCTTCCCAACTATTTGTTGAGTTTGTCCATGTTGCTCGCCTATAAGTTTGTAACTTTTTAGTTTTCAATATTTTAAGGTCTTTATTAAACCACTGGTTTACACTACTAGCACATATGTACATATTTCTTATTTTTCATACAACACACTGCTTTTTCGAGTACTTTGGTAATGTTTTCTGCCCGTTTATTTAGATCATTTACATTTATATATGCAGAGTCACGTTCAATATATTCTTTAAATTTACGTTTATTATACTTTACTAATTTTATCAATTATTTTCTTTTACACACATTCACCCGCATCGCTACCTCGATTTCAATCGTTTCATGGTCACTAATTTTTCCTTTTTTTTTTTTTACTACACAGTCAATAAGTGTTTGTGTGCTCTGGGTTATTCTTTTTGACTTCGTTACTACTAGTTTTAGTGCATTATCCTTTAAAGTGTGCTTTATTCTTTTTCCATATGTGTCATTCTTTAACCAATTAATATTAATACCTCCCATCACTTTAATTGTATTCTGGTTTCCCGTAAGTTTCTCCAAATAATAATAATAATAATAATAATTGTTGGCGCGACAGTCCACAGGGGGTCCAGGGCCTAGCTTGCTCATCAACTGCTCGTGTTGTGCGCGCTACTGTTCTCTCACGAGTAGAAGGGACCTACAGTTTTTTGCCGACTCCGAACGGCGAAATTTGAGAAGCTTTCTTAGACAGTTAATACTCTTTGAGTGTTGTCAGCAGCACGAAAGAGGTGGTGCCACAAGTTTCTCCAAATAGTCTCTGAAATTCAGACAAAAGTTTGCCTCCGATACACGCCTCCTAAGATCAAGGTACACAAGCTTTATGGACAGCCACCAACTTTCCTTGACTACTTTTATATTTTCTGAGGCTTCAATTTGCCAATAGTCACGAACATAAAATATGACACCATATATATGGGTTCTTCACCATCCGAAAATCTTTTTTCACGAAGACATTTTTACAAATTCAGAAATAGGAAATTATTACTAGGGGCAAGGTCTGGACTATAGGGTGGATGTCGGATTTCTTCGAAACCACAATCTCGCGCAGCAGTTCCAGGGGCCCCTGACCTCCCGTGGCACCAGAATATAGCCTCTGGTCAAGCTGTCACTAGCAGTCAGGTTCCCTCAAAGCCTGGGTCTGTTAGCCGCCATCCCGCCACAGATGGTCTTTTCTCCATCAGTGATTCCGTTGACACTATAAATAGTGATACGGATGTGATTTTGAATCATGTGATTCATAAATCCAGTCACATCATCTGGAGTATAAGTAGGACAGTTGTTGGAACCGGTACTATTGTCCTTAATTGACGTTGTCGTTTACAACTAATAGACCAATCTTTTTTAACAATACTTTCAAAAAGCCGAAAGATCAGGATGCCAAAAATTTACTAGGAAAAGGAAATTCTGAAAAGGAGTCACTCAAAATTCTCCTTTGATAAAGTATAATAACCTAAGATGCACAATTTGATTGATTCTGATTCTAACAAGTCCCAAGATTCGCATCTACAAACGCTGGGCTCTCGCCGCGTAAGACAATAATCGTCTGACGACGTGGTTTCGACGGTTATGTGCTTCGTGTAAAACTTGAATATTTGAATCGTTTGAACGACGTCGTTTTGGACAATTCACTTATGCTTTGTTAAACTCATTGAACTATCAAATTCCGACAATTGAGCGATTGTGCTATTTCACAATAGTTTTCTACTCGTAGTTGATTGTTGTTTAGTTTTGTTTTTGAAATCGTTAAAAATGCGTCGGCATTGCAATGTGTTGCTTTTGGATGATGAAGAAAGTGAAAGTTCTGTCGGACTATTACAATTGTGGAAAATGCTTAGAGATGCATGGGATCCTCTTTTACTTCTCACAAAAAAGTAAAAATTGTTTAAGCTAGTTTTAAACAATTGAATTGGATTTTGCATTGACGTTTTGTTCAACGCTTTGGCTTATCAGAAGAGGCGTTTGTTCTAGTTTTGGAAACCGTGGAATTAAGTATTCCAAAAACTCAAAATGTTGACAGTGGCGTGCGGTGAGTGTACTCTGAGTAAAAAAATGTTTGCAAGTGGTACAAGTATTTCAGAGAAGGTCAAGAAGGTGTGTATGACGGTGCTGGCCCTGGTCGTCCAAGCACTTTTTTTTGAAAATTGTTACGGAGAATCGTCGAATGAGTATAAGACAAGTTGCTGAAGATGTCGGCATATCCCAGGGGAGCCAAGGGCAATTAAATTACGCCAAGTTCAAGCAAATATGAATGTTTTGCTGACTGTTTCTTTTTTCGATTCATTTATTCATACATAGGTATCTCCTTGTTGCATATTATTTAAAACAAAATTTCGCAGAAGTCAAACTGTTTCCAGAGCATTGTCGAATTTATTCGTCTTCATAAAAGTAGCATGCGTACTCTGGAATAGAAAATTAAATCGTTTTGCACGATTTGGAATTGTTGCAGGGGTTCAGTTGCCAAATTTCAACCTACACACTATGCAATCATTTTCAAAAAAACACTTCTCAATACTTTTTGGCTTACATAGCGTTTCAGCTGTTGCAAATCACAGGGTAAACTCTTGGACTGCTTTTCCATCTTTCAAATTGTTGAAATGCTCAAAAACTACTTTAATCTCGACGTTCGCGGCCTGCAGTAAGTTCCCTCTAACAGCGATTGAGCATTTGAAGCCGTTGAAGAAGACTAGACTAGACTCCCCGTGGGCTGTAGTACCACTTAATTTTTTCATCCTAAAAAACAATCTCCACCCGTTTTAGCAGAATTACTTCGATCACTTTTACAGTGCATTCAAAAAGGCAGCAAAATGCATCAACTTTAACATTGTTTGTTACAACATGTTGGACTCCCAGTCAGGATAGCAGATGACGTCGTTGTTCCCAAAAATGAGGCTTAGATTTTAGATTTAGTTTATTAAATATTTCCTTTTAGATAAAGATCAAATAGCTTTGATCTATAACAATTCATTAGTGACACAGTTAATAATATTATTAGAAAATATTAGTGGCACTCTGTATTTACGAATGAATATAAATAGAGTCGAGTGACACTTCAATTATTTAATAAACTAATAAAAAATGAAGGAGTGGGGAATACAATTCAACTAAAAATCAAACTATAAAGAATAAGTGTAAATTAATAAGCGGAAACAATTTAAGAAACGAAAGAAAAAACACAAATTTTTTAACTAAGTGGATATAGAGCAAGCTAAACCAAAATATTATGAAGAAGAGATTCGAGACTATCAATATCAAGGGTGAAGTGCCACAACTTGACGCTTTGGATAAATATTCCAGATAATGCTAATGATCGTATAGCCTGAGGTAATACATTAAATAAACGTTATGATAAAACAGAATAAAAATTTCGGTAAGCAGTGATGCGGAAAGTTGGTACTGACATGATGTTTAAATGGTCTTAAATGGATTTAACTGATATTTAACATGATATTTAAATGAAATTACAATTTTGATATAAAAAAAAACAAAACAGGAAAAATTTTTCAAAGGATCAAGTTTATCTTGTATGGAAGGGGAAGTGGCCGCCATGGCATAGTGGATAGACTGCGACGACGAAGATCAAGGTTCGATTACCGGCCGAACACCTCAAATTCTTCATGGTACCACCTTTTTCGAGCTGCTGACAACACTTAAGGAGTCTAAATTTCGCCATTCGGAGTCGACAAAAAACTTTAGGTTCCCTTCTGCTCGTGAGAGAACAGTAGCGCGCACAAGACGAATAGTTAATGAGCAAGCTGATTCCTTCCCTGATCTCCGTGTGGGCTGTCGCGCTATCCAATTATTATTATGGTAGACGAGATTCGTTAAATGCGAAAGATTAGACAATTTGTTATTGTTATTTCATTCACTCTAAGAAAAACAATGCCAGTTTTGAAAAATCTTGACGTCATAAAAACAATTCTAAATGCCAAAGGGTACGAACTCTTAAAGCGAATCGGTGCTAATTACATTTCCTCTGAACAAAGAAATCCAGAATTGACATTAAATAAATTAATCACTTAAATTAAAGCAAGCAACCACAGCCCCAAAAAACAATTAACACCTTCTGCGTCGTCGACTACTATATAAATCGAAATATTCCATCCGCAGTCATCAGTTGATATCTTTGCAAGAAACGACAGTTATCATGAAACTAATTTACTTCTTTGTTCTTCTGCTTCTAATCAGCATTTCGGCTGCAGCTCCTGAACCACGTCTAACAGGTGGGAGCAGTCGAAGCTCTGCATCGGCATCGGCATCGGCTTCATCATCAAACATCGGCGGTGGTTCATCATCTGCTAAAGCTTCTGCCAAGTCTTCGAGTAATAGTCGACGTGGATAAACGTTCAAGTGGATTTATATACATCCACGTAAAAGCATTGCATTTCGATCTTGTGAATAAAGAACCGAATACCTTACTCGAAATTCAGTTTTAATTTTGTTAAATAAGTGTATATTTTCTGTTAATTTTCATGAAAGCACGTTCAGTTACACCCATTTTATAAATCTATGAATTTGAAACCAGTTTTGGCACCAGCGCAGGAATCAGGGCATTTAAAAATCAACACTTTTGGAAGTTGAATGATTTATAAGTCTTGTACTGGCTAAAATCTGTCTGATACCAATCAGTGGTAAGAGGACCCAAGGATTGAAGCCGTGTTTGTCGGGAGTTTGAACTTTTGGATATTGAGTTTCACAGAATTCCTTGGATTTAGTGATTTCGTGAATAACCGCAGGTAGGGGCTTGCAACCAAGGAGTAAGCTTCATTTTTAATTAGAGAACACAATTTCATATAGGAGTATTTGGTCCTTTTTTTTTCCTGTTCAATAATATCTTTTATTGAAAAAAAAACCTGATCAACACATAACTCAAAGTATTGTCCGTCTGAAGGAACTACTGTTTCCTATCTCTGTTACTTTTCGAATAATTAATAATAGTTGGCGCGACAGTCCACAGGAGGACCAGGGCATAGCTTTTTCATCAACTACTCGTGTTATACTGTTCTCTCGAGTAGAAGGGACCTACAGTTTTTTTACCGACTCCGAACGGCGAAGTTTGAGAAGCTTTCTTAGACAGTTGTAACTCTTTGAGTGTTGTTAGCGGCTGGAAAGAGTTGGTGCCGTGAAAAATTCGAGGTGTTCAGCCGGGAATCAAACGTAGACCCTTCGGCGTGTGAGCGTCGCACTCTACGCCACGGCGGCCACTTTTCGAATACCAGCTTAAAAAATGACTACTTTTTGCCATTGATTTACTCTCTGCGGAATTCCTCAAATCGTTTTACATTCGTTTAAAAAGTCTAGTGTCGAAAGAAGCAAGGTGTGCAGAATACGGAACGTGATCAGCGTTTTTTCAATCTCTACAGTCATGTGATCTCGAGCATTAGCATGTTGCAGGATCACCTAGTTATGCCTTTTGGTCGATTTCGACCATATTTCACACAATGCACGGCTAAAATGCATTAGTTGAAGTCAATAACGCTTCCTATCAAAAAACCATTCACCTGGTCTTGGCACCACACTCGTCTGGTCCCACCATAAGCAAAGCATGACCTTTGGACCGTAGATGTTGTTTGCTTGGCATAGATGTATGGAATTCAACAAACTTTGCAGAGTGTGTTTTCTACTTGGGGTTATAGTAGTAGTATTGCGTAATGCGAAAATCGCTTTCATTGATGTCTTTAAGAAACACTTCCAAGGTGACAAAATCTTATATCAACATCTCTCGGTTTTTTAACTCTATTTCAAATAAATCCAAATTTTTGTAACCAAACGAAAATTGTCTGCTGAGTTGCTCCCAACGGTTCTGCAACTTCACTTTTCTGGATCTCGGTCCAGAAAAGGCGTTAATTCCTCATCCTCAAACTTTGTGGGCTGGCCACGACAGTCTTTATCATCAACACAAAAACCAGCACTTTGGAAGCGTCAAAACCACACTCTTTATGGTTTATCGATCGAAGCAGCCTCACTTCAAAATTCTTCAATGATTCAAAGGTCATTGCTGCACATTGCTTCCAACTAGAAGGCAGTTCAAAATGCTTGTTTAAGATTAAGCTTCTCTGAAAGTAACTTCTCACTCTTATACACTTATATTTATAGTTACCCTCAATAATGTATAAATCTGAAGATCATGAGTTCACATTATCAATCACTTAAGTCTCTATGTTATCCTCTCTCTCTCTTATTGCATGCACTTATTCTAACGCTCAGCATAAGCTTTCAATCTTGCATAAGCTTTTACATCGCTCGAGAGAAATTAGCGAAGCATCAATATTGTAACCGAGTGAGCACTCTGCCACTTGGAATCCAGTCACAAAGCAGATAAGTCATTAATAAACGTGAGGATGTTGTATTTGATACATATATGTGTGTTTCGTCTATTAATTAAACTTCTTAACATTTCATTACTAACTTACATGGACTCACAGGTTAATTTCACAATCAATGCTGTTTATATTAAACAAATCCCAGTACCTTCTAAGAAACAAGAAACAATGTTGTTATCTAAATCAAGCTGTTGCACATTTATTATTGCTGACAAGATCAGCCACAGCTCGCATATGGCGGCATCTTTTGAAAACGGGCTAAATTTAATTTTACATAATACAAAATTTAAAACTAAAGTAAGACAAGAAGGAGATTTCTGTAGGTCTATCACATTTTCGGAATCTCCGACTTTTTGAAATTACAGGTTGGAAGAAAAATAAACCTTTAACTTAAAAAACCTTGATTCGATGCTATCGCATCGGTCGATAATTGTCTTAATTTACTCCTGATGACGGCAACTGAATTATAAGCCAATTGGCTTTATTTGTAGTACACCTAATGGAATCAAAACCATGCTGTGCAATGGAAAACTGCCGCCTCTTCGTGTTAAGTCTATATTCTATTGCCACGGATTCTGTAAGAAGACTCCAGCTTGACCTCTGTTGGAATAATGTAGTAGTTGTGCTTAAACGCCAAAAGCAACAGGTGCTGAAAAAAAAACTACACTGTTTCACGGTGTTGCTCTCTCTCTCTCTCTCTTCAAATTGGCTATGCGACTGTTAGCCTGGACACCGACTGAAGTAATAGAAACCCGTAAAGTCATACCCAGTTTGTTAAAAAAAGGTCTTCTCTGATTCTTCCGGTGGCTCAAAGGATACATTTTCTGTGAATCCAATTATTTCAACACTCTGTTGTTGTTGTTGGTGTTTTTGTTGCTGTTGTTGTTGTTTTTTTGTTATTGTTTTGTTGTTATTGTCGTTGTCGTTGTTGTTGTTGTTGTTATTATTGTTGTTGTTGCTGCTGCTGTTGTTGTTGTTATTGTTGTTGTTGTTGTGATTGTTGTTGTTGTTGTGATTGTTGTTGTTGTTGTTGTTGTTGTTGTTGTGATTGTTGTTGCTGCTGTTGTTGTTGTTGTTGTTGTTGTTGTTGTTGTTGTTGTTGTTGTTGTTATTGTTATTGTTGTTGACAGCAGAATGTGGTGAAACACAGGAAAATATATTTTTATTCCACGCACGAGACTGATAAAAAAACACGCGTTCGAAAAACAGGCGACTAAACTGCGGTGAATGTTTGTTTTCCTATGCAATAAATAACGACTAGTCAAGAAATGAGTAGATTTCAGTTTGAGTAAAAAAGAGTAGATTTATATTGGCTTCTGTGGTGAACGATCTTCCCGACACATCCAATAATTTGTAGTTGTGGTATTAATTGATATTTCAAGCCTCTTTTTATTGATCATATTTAACCTCAAAAGGTTTTAAAAAAAAGTAACAAAAATATTAACTGACCGTGGTTACTGTAAATTCTTCTTCTTCTTCTTCTTGTGGCGCTACAGTCCGAGGTGGACCTGGGCCTCAAACAACATGCTTCTCCAGTTGGCACGAGCTTTCGCCAGCTGCCTCCAGTTGCGCACTCCAAGTTGGTTGAGGTCCTGCTCCACTTGTGTGCATCACCTTAGCCTAGGCCGTTCTCGGCTGCATTGTTTCAATGTCGCAGATTCGAAGACTCTACGAGCCGAAACAGTGGTGTCCATACACTCTATATGGCCTAGCCTTCTTAAGCATTGTATCCGAAGACGCTTGACAAGGCGCATGTCGCTGCACTCAATTGCCTTTGAGCCCAAAGAAACAACGATTGACAAGAGTGATTTTGCATTTGATTTCGGTACTGACTTCTTGACAGCATGTACTTTGAACTGTAACTTCTTCTTCTTCTTTTTGTGGCGCTACAGTCCGGGTGGACCTGGGCCTCAACCAACGTGCCTCTCCAGCCAGCACGATCTTTCGCCAGCTGTCTCCAGTTGCGCACTCCAAGTTGGTTGAAGTCCTCCTGCACTTGTGTGCGCCATCTAAGCCTAGGCCGTCCTCTGTTGCGTTGCCCCAATGTCTCTGATTCGAAGTCTTTTCGGACCTGGGCAGTGGTGTCCATACGCCCTACATGGTCTAACCATCTTAAGCGTTAAAGTTCGCCGTTAAATCTTCTCCTTCAGATGCCATCAACACTACCAAAAATCGCACGCAAAACTTTTCTCTCGACAAGACTAAGGGCTTCCTCATCCGCCTTTGCTAACGCTTTATTACTCAATTGCCTCTTGAGCCCAAAGAAACAGCGATTGGCATTTAATTTCGGTACTGACGAAGTCCTTAATTACCTCAAAATTTCTACTGCCTAAGGTGACGCTCTGTCCGAGACGTAGATGTTGTGTGTCTTTTCTTGATGACAGCATGTACTTTGAACAGTAACTAGGCCCTCCTCATTTCAAAAGAAGAGGTACCCACCCACCTTTATAGTCTTGAAAATACGACACAAATTGTCAAATCTTCAAATGGAGTCTTAAAGTGGGTTTTGTTCAATTTAGAGTCCACAGTTGTTGAAATATAAGTGTATGAACCTTTCTCTTGTGATGTTACTGGTTTATGTGGGGCTACATGTTGGTTTATGTGTTGGCCGCCGTGGCGTATAGAGTGCCACGTTCACACGCCAAAGGTCTAGGTTTGATTCCCGGTTCATCAACTTGAATATTTTCACAGCACCACCTCTTTCGAGCTGCTGACAACAATCAAAGAGTAACTGTCTAAACTTCGTCGGTCGGAATCGGCAGAAAACTGTAGGTCCCTTCTACTCGTGAGAGAACAGTAGCGCTCACAAAACGTAGTTGATGAGGAAGCGCGATACAATTATTATTATTACATGGTGACACTGATATTCTTCGAGCATTGTTATATGCAACACTCTCTCCCAGATTAATTGGACCACATTTGTATTTCGGCAAATCGGTCGTCTTGGCCTCCATCGAGCAACATGCATTCATACTCGTACAAGGTGCTTTTTATACCGAACCGTGTTGACGAACATATGTTACAGTTTTGAAAAGTAAGCCAACGAAGAAGCAAGAAAGCCATACCATAAAGGCGCTAGGAGAGCTTTTGGGTTTTTTTGCCATCAGGGTTGTTGCGCTCAAGATCTACAAACAATCCCAAGCTTTTTTTACATTTCGAGTTTATTTCTATGTCAAGAGTAAAACAAAATTCATTTGCTAAAGTACGCAAAGGAGAAAAAGCTGTTCAAATAAAGTGATACAGCTGTTTAAAAATTGGCACACGAAAACAAGTACGGAGATTATTCCTTTAATAATAAAATATAAAACGAACAAAGCTGTCCCTTTTTTAATCTCCTTTTCCTCCCTTCCTCTTATCTTAGAAAACATTGTCTCTAATATAGATCGACTTCGAATAATCGGGAAACGTGTGTTTCTATATTTCTGTCCTCGACTGTAAAGCAAACACAGATTGTCGCCTTCAACGCCCAATTTTGACAGACACACGCTTCTCTTAATTTTGGGAGACACCCACAATTTGGGAACATTTCGCAAACTTCATGTAAAACGACCAAAAAATTTAAGTGTTGTAGTCGCTGCGTGTCCTTAACAATCTCAAGTGACTTTTGCGAGGTCAATAGACGACCCTACAGTCTAAAAATAGCCCCCCGTATTTATACCCACGCAAAATTAAGTTTCGAATTTCCCACATCTCGCGGTGTCTGCAAAGAAGCTCCATCCACATCCACGAAACCGCACACATTTGCATACACAAATCAAACAGTCAGATTAGAGTCAAAACAGCGTTATCACTCATTCATCATATGTTTTGCTTACTTTCTCACCCTGATAAGCGTAGCGCAGAGCGAAACATTCACATTTCCAAGTCAGATTTGCTACAGTCAGAGTGCGGGAAAGATGGGTGCTCTCGGTTTGTTGTTTCTCACCGCATTCGCCGTCGGCGCACGCAGCTTCGATCGAGATGCCGCATTCAATTCGCCATTTATCCTACAGTCCAATAGGTAATGTCTGCAGTCACTAATTCGGAAGAGGTGAATGTCTGTAACGATTTGTTTTTCTTTCAGCCTCCCAGAGGACTTGAACTTTATGCCGACCCTTGGCAATGGGCACATCGGGTTTACCGTATACAGCGACTCGATATTCGTCAATGGCATCTACAATGGGAGGGGAGGCCTCAGTCATCGGGCGAGAATACCAAATGTGGGAAACATCTCTGTGATTCCCACTGGGAGCGAGCCATACACACGTGATTCATTCAAACTCGACCTCATCCGGGGAATATTCGAACGGAAGCAGTCCAATGCGCACGTTGGGACGATCATCCGCACTTATCCACACCGTTACTTCAATAAGGCCATAATTAACGAAATTTTCGTGCAACGGAAGAGCAATGCAACAGGTACCCCCACAGCGTAATGAGCAGGAAGTGGTTTCCCCGGTTACTACCGAATTCTACTCCAAAAAGCGCCTCTATCCCACCCTTCTCCTCCGTCGGCGAGCAGCTATTATCTTTGCCATCAAGACTTCCGTCTTACACTGTGGCTGTGTGTTTGTTTGCTCTCCAAATGGAAGGAGAGCGAGATTGGATCAAAGATCACGTCACCGATTCGACGTGCTTCCGTGTGAGTTAAAATTGCCCATCGCCCATAACCCCGGCCGGTCTAATGATCTCGCGCACATCATTAGATATCAGAACGGCCAATCCTAGAGCCCGTCTTCGTCGTCAACGCCGACGTAATTTTTTTTATCGTCGTTCTCCTCACCTTTATCTCACATTAAATGCCAAATCATGTGCCCGATGACGACATGACAGCAATATGTGATAATGACTCCTCAGTTGGGTATCGGCTTTCTTCAGGCGCAGCTTCCTGCGCACTCTGCGCACTCTCACTACAAGTGAGTCAATTAAGATCGATCGATGCAGGCCTTTGTTCCAAAAGTCGGAGACCGGGAGCGGAATGCCCACAGAATGTGCGTGCATCGCCATTGACGCTGGCATGGATATCAAATGATCTTTCAATTGCACGTGGGTTTCTCTAATGTCGCATCACGATGAACTGAAGCCTGCAGCGGGACTGGGAGGAGGTTGGTCCCATGGGGGGCTCTGGCTTTGTCAACTCTGTGTGAATTCCTTTCTTGATTGAGAATCGATGCGTTACCTGGTAGACAACCTACACACGCACACACTAGACAGACTGGCCCGGAGGCTGGATGGGGTGTTTAATTGGAACTCCGCAGGAGATCGGCATATTGTTTCGGAACGTGTTACCTATTTTTTCCTCTCTCAATGGGGCATCTTGGGGGATTGTGTTAAAGCAATTTTTTTCGAAGAAAATTAATTCAAACCTCCTCGACGTCTGAGATATAACAATTTCTATTAATTATGCTACTATTCATTCATTGTGAGCGAGGTTTTTAAATGTCTCTCGGTTGTTCATTTACGGTTTGTATTTGTCGTTTGTTTTGAAATTCTTAAATAATGTCATACAATGCGGTTCTATTCAGATTTCGTTGAAGAGCGTTTGTTTTCAAGGAATGCTGTTGAATCGGCGTGGAAATAATGTATTCAAACAGTTACTCTAGTTAATTAAGGATTTCTTTTTAAGTCGTGCGACGTTTCTGATGAGTTCGTAATGAATGTTTGAAGCACATACCCTTGCGCAAAATATCAAGCCTTAGTATAATTAAAAAAAACTGTGTGTAAGGTTCGAATTTAAATTGCCTTTTGCCAGCCAAACGTTTCGTAGTTCTATGGAGCAATGGGCGTCACAGCAATTTTTTCACTGCCCAGAGAAAAATTTCCGTTCCATCTCTTTCACTCCAGATTCGCTTACCAACACCATGCTGCTAGAATTCAAATTGCTAAATTCAGGGTTTTTCAAAAGGTACGCTAAAATTTTCTTCCGAGGGGGCCATAACTAAGAAAAAAAACTGAGAAAAATGTTCATATTTCTCAAAAAATATTTATCAATTTATCTGTTTTCTTCCCCTCAAAGTTATCCCCCTCAGGTATAATACCAGGTATACCGGTATGAATGGAAAATGTTTTTGAAAACAAAACACTAAAGTAAAAACATTTTGCTCAAAGTATTGGCCATTGTTTTCTACACATTTTGACCACCTTTCCGGCAATCTCTGAATACTACGCCAATAAAATTGTTCGTCTTTTAAAGCAAACTAATCAGACCACCAATTTTCGACCTCCTCGTAGGAATCAAAGTGCTGCTCAGCCAGTGCGTGTCCCATCGATGAAAACAAATGGTAGTCGGAACGAGCCAAGTCTGGTGAAAACGGCGGGTGGAATAGCTGCTCCCAGTCAAATGTTTTGATTGTATCCTGAACCGGTTTTGCTTTCTGGAGCAAAATTACCTTGCCGTGTCTTCTGGCCCATTCTGGTGGTTTCTCGATCAATGCATGGTTCAAATTGATAATTTGCTGTCGGTAGCGATCAGTATTAACGGTGTCACCAGGTTTTAGGAGCTCGTGGTACAGCACACTCTTCTGGTCCTACCAAACACACAGCATTGTCTTCTTGCCAAATCGATCTGATTTGGAGTCGATGTTGATGGTTGTCCCAGATTAACTCATGAGTTTTTCCGTTTAGGATTCTTAAAATAAATCCATTCTTCATCGCCAGTAACAATCCGATCCAAAACCGATTTTCTTTCGTGTCTTTGAAGCAAAATTTCAAAAGTGTTTTTTCGGTTTTCCATCTGTCTTTCATTCAATGCATGTGGCACCCATTTTCCACACTTTTGGATCTTTCCCATAGCTTTTAAACGGTCAGAAATTGTTTGTTGTGCAACATTTAACATTGCTGCCATTTGCTTTTGACTCAAAGTGTCATCTCCATCCAATATCGTTTGCAATTCGGCGTCTTCAAACATTTTTGGTGGTCTTCCACGTTCTTCATTTCTCACATCAAAATCATTACTTCTGAACCGTTAAAGCCATCTTTTGCATGTTGCTTCTGATAGAGCATGATCACCATATGCCTCGACAAGCATTCTATGCGATTCTGCAGCACTTTTCTTCAAAGGAAACCAACAAATCTCCTCAAATCCTCACTTTCTGTTACAAAATTCGACATTTCTAACACGATGAAAAAATATGATTATGTCTGTTCAATGACTTGATGTATACTAAATATTTTGCACAGATGTCGTAGCTAACAAAAAAAAAAAAATAAGGGCTCGTTCACAACAAATGTTCCCTATCGAGACATTTGTATCTTGACGCTCACTTCAATCTAATAATCTCAGTTGTGCCAGCGTTTTTTCCAATCCAGCAATTCTAATATGCACTTTTTGGCATGCCTTTGAGCTCTCTCAGCGATTCTGTTTGTATCTCCTCAATCGTCGCAAAACGCCGTCATTCCATGAGTCTCTTTAATTTTGGTAAAAGGAAAAAGTCGCAGGGGCGCAAGATCTGGTAAATACGATAGCTGAGGCACGATTACGGGGTTGTTTTTAGCAAAAAAAAATACGAGTAAGCAATAATAAGTGATTTCAAAATTTAGCAATTTCTGAAGGAACTTCACTGGTGCAGATTAATAATTATATTTGGATGGAGCGACTGTCCATAGGGAACCAGGGCCTAGCTTGCTCACCAACTATTGTTCTTGTGTGCGCTACTGCCGACTCCGAACTGCGAAACTGGAGAAGTTTTTTTTTTTTCGAATTCATGACCAGTGAAGCTGTTACAGCTTCAATACCATAATTTTAACAAAGTCTAAATGGTATGAGCCAACCGATATGCCAACATCTTCAGCAACTTTTTGGATAGTGATTTGACGATTCTCCATAAACAATTCTCAACATTTTCATTAGTTGATGTGCTGGGGCGTCCAGGTCGAACGTCGTCATTCACATCTTCTCCATTTTCTTTGGAAGGCTTGTAACACTTGTCAGCTTACCCAGATTACACTCACACCCAACATTTCAAGTGGTTTTGATCACCGGAATTCATTTTTTACACAAAATTGAGTGCAAATTCGTTTACACTTTTTTTTCCACAGCCAGGAATTCGCAGAGCACGTAAGACAAAACTTATTTAGCTGAAAGTGTAAACATATGTTTGAGACGAGTGAACCAACATAACAAAACAAAATAACCGCTAACATATCACTGCGAAAATTGAAAACTAAACTTATTATTTTAACAGACCTAGTATAGCTTGAATTTTAACTTGTGACTGGAAAATCACTTATTGCTATGAGGCAATTTTTCGCTGAAAAAATGTTGTCAACAAGCAAAATATGCGTTATTGGGCAGGCCGCAATACACATTTGCTTAACAAGCAGCAATTGCATCCCAAAAAGTTCACTATTTCGGGTGGATTACATGCCGGAGGAGTTTGAATTGGACCAGGTTTTTTGTCTTTGTAAATGATGCTTATCGTCACATAGCTGTGAATGGAAGACCCTATGGCAACATGAAAGCTGTTTATTTGGCATCTGTTTCAACACATATACTTAGCCCATAAAGTGGTTTCGATGTTCCAATGTTATAATAATTGTTGGAGCTGCAGTTTTAAGAGGGACCTGAGCCTAGCTTCCTCATCAACTACTCGTGTTGTGCGTGCTATTGTTCTCTCACGAGTAGAAGTGACCTAGAGTTTTTTGCCGACTCCGAACGCCGAAATTTGAGAAGCTTTCTTAGACGGTTATTACTATTTTAGACGAAAGAGGTGGTGCCGTTTAAAATTCGAAAAATGCATGTTGAGCTGGGAATAGAAACTACACCTTCGGTGTGTGAGCGTCGGACTCTACCTACCACGTCACGGCGGTCTCGTTATAATGTTACAATCGATTATTTTTTGAGAAGTAAGTTTTGTTGGCGGGTTATGTAAGGAAACGACCCATTGATGCTCTTCATCCTCATGTGGTTTGGCGTTCTTAGTCTATTTTCTTTGAGGTTTCGTAAGATCGTTGGTCTACACCATCAAACCGGCAACCATAGACCGAATTCAAAGCTGGAATTTTGGTCAACTAATGCGAAAAATTGGTTCAAACTTGAGTTCAACGACTCTACTTTTTTCCATTCACGTGATGGATATGCGGAGAAAATTGAATTACATTCACAATTGCCAAAAATATTCGTACTTGATGAACTTTCAATTGAATCCCCCTCAGTAGAATGTTTTGTTTTTGCAACCAGTCTCCAAAATAAATCCAACGATTGGGAACATTACTTTTGGTCGTTTAACGATGTTTTTGGAACCCAGAAAAATCTAAAACTAAATTGCCGTAATGTGGTGGGTAGAGTGCGACACTTACACGCAGAAAGTCTAGGTTCGATTCCCGGCACATCTTTTGAGCTGCTGACAATACTCAAAGAATTTCAACTGTCTAAGAAAAAGCTTCTCAAGCTTCGTCGTTAGCCGGAGTTAGCTAAAACTGTAGGTTCTTTTTACTCGTGAGAGATCGAGTAGTTGATGAGCAAGCTAGGCCCTGGTTCTCCTTTGGACTGTCGCGCTATGCAATTATTATTTTTATTATTATTAAATTATATGGATAAACTTTTCAGACCTCAGCTTTTCCGTGAGAAAAGGGATCGTCTGAATGACACAATTAACTGATGTCTCCTGACTTTTTTTAGTGTTCCGCTCTCTGTGAATTCTACTCGACCAAATAATTTGTTTCCGGACAGAGAGGGAATGGATTTTTTTCTGTTATTCTTTAAGGACAGCTTATTCACTTCATTCTGCCAGTTCAGCTGTTGAAAAAGTTTAGGAAAATATAAAAAAAATGCAAACAGAAGATTAACACTGTTCTGGTGTTCCCCAGGGCTCCGTTTAGTCTCCGACACTCTTCTAATCCAATTCACTCCTTCGCCGATGGCAATACCCTCAGCTTTTAATATTCATTCCTTGGCTCGGAACTACTTTATGGCGCGGAAACCTGGACGTCAGCAAAAGCGGATAACGAAGCCCGTAGTCTTTTCGAAAGAAAAGTTTTGCGTGAGATTTTTGGTCCTGTTTGCATTGATGTCATCTGGAAGAGAAGATTTAATGACGAACTCTATGCACTGTACAGCGATATGGGCCCCGGTCAAGCGTCTTCAGATACAACGCTTAAGATTACTAGCCCATGTGAGCGTATGGACACCGCTGCTTCGGCCCGAAA
This sequence comes from Eristalinus aeneus, assembly GCA_955652365.1. Lineage (NCBI taxonomy): Eukaryota > Metazoa > Arthropoda > Insecta > Diptera > Syrphidae > Eristalinus > Eristalinus aeneus. Next base: position 6,306,574 of record OY019131.1, on the reverse strand, counting down.
AGTTTTCTAATCAGAGGCATTGAGACAACGCAACAGAGGAAGGCCTAGGCTAAGTGTGGAGAAGGACCTCAATTAACTTGGAGTGCTCAACTGAAGGCATCTGGCAAAAGCTCGTGCTGGATGGAGAGGCATGTTAGTTGAGGCACAGATCCACTCAGGATTGTAGCACTACAAGAAAAAGAAGAGAAACCGCACTAGGTCTACTTTCACCCAAGCGTTTCCAAAATAACCAGTCATCATCCATGAATGACACTTGGCAAAAATATATAACGCATATATCCCCCCGAAACTCGAGTATAGCGTTCCGATCTGGTATTTAGCTCAATGATAGATAGAATTCTCCTGTACCTACTGATTCAACAGCGAGTGATAAAACTTATTAGCAATAATAAAGCTGCGAAGTCCATTGACTCACTAGAACAGCCTTATAATGTTCCGCCTTTCTTACTCATTTATTGCTATTTCAACAAAAAATTGATCTAATCACCCTTCACCCGCCAAACTCGCTCTGAAAGGAATGCCACACGTTAACCCCTAAGCCTAACTTTGGACGTAATGTCAGTCAAGTTTAAGGATTCATTCTTCAGCCGCATCACATGAATATGGAATGCTCTTTTCAGCTCAACTTTTCCTCCACATCACAATTCTCAGTCAATTAATACAAATGTCGACCCATGCTGTAACTTAAGCCCGGTCACTTAAGGGTACCAAACCATTCCAAATTTATAGAAAACGACTGAATATCACATTAAAGCACCTTATACATCAAATTTTTGTCTTAAAGGCTGTGATATAATTTTCTATAGCCACAATAAATAACAAAGGTGTAAGTAATAATCAACCTTAAATTCAATAATTTGCGATCAAAGTCCTATTTCGAGAGCCTAGACCATTGTAAGCGATAAGAGAAGAAGGACCTGCACAGCTTCACAGCTGATCGCTAACATGATTTTCCGTCACGAACGGCTATTTACGAATTATTTAAAGACTTAGGGCTACTTTTGAGTTGTGAGCGAACCCTATTTCATTAAAAAAAATATACTCTCACATGAAATCCAAGGGTGGAAGACAAAAAAGCTGTGGGCCGAGGTGTGTTTGAAAGTTTCTCAAAACTGCCTTATCACTGATATCAATCCGTAACCGTTTTCGACCTATCTTTTTGATTTCATATATAAAGTTGTCAAATTTCTCTTTCGCTTTTTTGCTCTTCATTCAATGCTTCATAAATAGTGTTACAGTGATCGGATTTATCTCAAATATGCGCTGTTTTGTTCGATAATCTGTTTCCATCTAGACAGTTACTTCATAATACCCCTCTCGTAGAAGCCCCCTTCCTTATTCGCGAAGAACTCGAACAGCCACTTTTCAAAGCCTCTTTTGAGTTCAACTTCACACCGCCAATGGCGTTCGCCATGGACAGGAGCAGATGGTAATCACATGGCGCCATGTCCGGGCTAAAGAGTATGGTGCATGCGATAAAACCTCCCATCCGAGCTCCCATAGCTTCTGAAGAGTCATCAACGAAGTGTTTGGTATGGCGTTGTCCTGGTGGAACACTACACCCTTCCTGTTGGCCAATTCTGGACGCTTCTGGTCGTTCGCCTGCTTCAAGCGGTCCAGTTGTTCGCAGTAGATAGTATGGGTCTGGCCATATGGGAGCAGCTCATAGTGGATGATTCCCTTCCAATCACACCAAACACACAGCAAAACCTTCGTGGCCATCAATCCCGGCTTGGCCACTGTTTGGGACGTTTCACAGGCCTTCAACCGCGAACGTTTTCCCTTAATATCGTCGCATGTGATCCATTTTTCGTCACCAGTCACCATCCGCTTCAAAAATGGGTCGAGTTCGTTCCGTTTTAGCAGCATATCGCAGGGGTTGATTCGGTCCAGAAGGTTTTTTTTACGTCAAATCATGCGGCACCCAAACATCAAGTTTTTATTTTGTATCCAGCCTTCTGCAAGTGGTTTAAAATGGTTTGGTAACTAACTCCCATCTCCTGAGCGATGTCACATTCCATTATTCGATCGGTATTCATCGTCACAGGTCTTCCGAAAGCTGGCTTATCCATGGTGTGGTTTTCACCGGCTCTGAATTATCGAAACCATTCCTCCGTAGTTTGATGTGATGGAGTACCATCTTCCAAAACACCATTAATCTCACGGAACGTTTCTCTAGCGGATTTGCCTTTAACGAAGGAATACTTTAAAATAGCGCGAATTTCGGCGTTAGTGAACTCCATGTTTACACGTGTATAACTGTTGAACGCAATATCCAAACTAATCATGCACAGCGTCGTTTTGTTGGTTATGTCAAGACCTTTTACGATCTCTGTAGCGCTTTGTACAGAGTCGAATATTTCAAAAGACAAAAAGGCGGAAGGGAGATAAAATATAAAAGAGCAATAAATGAAATGGATCAGATCCAGTTGAACAGGAAAACTTTTTTTGATTGAACAAATAGAGCTTCTTAATTTTTTCCTGTTAACGCCCTTTACATTTCAAACTGACTTGTTAACGTAACGTATAGATCACTCAAAGCTGACATGACTTTCTTTAATCCCAAAATTGACCTTTTCCTCATTTCTTTAAAAACAGCAACAGCTTTAACATTTGATTTGAAAGTTCACGCGGGTAGTCCAACGGAGGACTTCAACATAGTCACAGCAACCTCCGACTCCACGGACGATCACATGGTGGGCTGCCTGGCGACAAGGGACGTGGAGGATGAAGAACTACAGAGGGCCAAATCAAAAATATGCATGGCCATGAACTTTTTGCCCAAAAAAATCGAGCTTCGTCCAAACAGGTCGAGCTTCTATTTGCGATATGTCATTGCGATTGCAGACAGCGCCCAAACTGCCTCCAAGGAGTACAAAGATGGTAAGTACCAACAATCCTGACACCGGATTTACTGATATCCCTTGTTCAGTTCAAGCTACAACGCAGAGGGCACTTTTCAAAACCCATACCGCCCAATGGAAGCACTTTTGGAACCAATTTCTCATCGAGCTTGACGGAAACTTGGAGCTCTCGCGGACAATAAACGCTGGGATCTTTTATCTAGCCAGTTCTTTGCCGTCTGTAATGTCCAACCAGCCGAATGCACCGTTCTTTGGGCTCAGCCCGACAGGGCTTGGAAGGGGTTCACTTGAGAAGGACTACCAAGGGCACAATTTTTGGGATACAGAAATTTGGATGCTCCCCGTGGTGACACAGCTCTCGACCTACTGGACAAGATTGCTTCTCAACTACAGATTCCGAAATTTGAAAGCTGCAATGATGAATGCCAAAAATACAGGTTTCTTGGGAGCACGGTGAGTCATGACCTTCATGTCGCAGTCAATTCAGGCAGAAGACACCATTTTGTTTAATAGCTTCCCTTGGGAAAGTGCAATGACCGGAGTGGAAGTCACAAATCCCTGCTGTCCCGAAATTGCGGAACAGGAAATCCACATCACTGCAGACATTGCTTTCGCCGCTCGACACTATTTTATAGTTACCAACAACACACACTGGATGCAACTGGAGGGATGCCTCTTAGCGCAACGAATTGCAGAGTTTTGGGTTAGCCGCGTGAGTCTGGATGAGGCAACTGGCCAGTACGACATTAAATGTAAGCCCCGAGTGCATGGCTTCCCAGTATCTCTCGTTTATAGTCTGTTTTGACTTGTAGATGTCATGGGCCCTGACGAGGATCATCCCAACGTGACCAACAACGTCTTCACGAATCTTGCCGTTCACCACGCCTTGGAATTCATTGAGTAAGGTCCCTCTTAAAGCACTCAGACATGTTCTATACAATTTTCTTACAGTCTCACTCAGTCTATCTGCGAGACAGATCCGTCATTTGCAGCCAAATGCCTTGATATTGCTGAGAAACTGAAAGTTCCCTACGACGACAAGCTGGACTACAATCCGCAGTACGAGGGATACACTCCGAACACGAGGATCAAACAAGCGGATGCCGTCCTGCTTTCCTATCCAATGCTGTACCCTATGAAGACGTAAGTCATGATTGTGAAACTCGTCAAGGAAAATTCGATGCGAGACCATTCTTCCACACACAGTTCAACTTTGTCCAACAATCTGAGGATTTACGAAAATGTAACAAGACCTTCAGGTCCAGCAATGACCTGGTCGATGCATGCAATAGCGCACTTGGATGAAGGCAATAAGCCCAAGGCCGATGAGCTGTTCGAAAAGGGTTACAAGGACTATGTTCGAGAGCCATTCAAGGTAGGATAATGGGAGATGTACGAATCATTCTCATGTCTGTATCGTTTAAAGGTTTGGAGTGAGGTGATTAGAGGCAAAGATGGTGCGGCGAACTTCATCACTGGAGTTGGTGGATTTTTACAGGCAGTCATCAATGGATACGGTGGTATACGGTTTCATTCGAACAGAATGGAGGTCAGAGTGCCGCACTTGCTTCCTGGAACGGGGAACGTTGTAATTTCTGGTAAGAATGAATGAACAGATGAATTAGGGGCGAATATGAGGATAATTCCAATTAAGCTGAAGCCGATGTTTACCATAGTTTGGCCTCAAAAGGGCTGTTATTCCGTAAGAAATTTAAGACAACATACTTCCTGCATAGCTTTTGATGTGAAACTCAGCATGTTGTTGTTCATTTGGGGAGAACGATGCATGCCAGTGGCTATCCCCGCTGCAGTTTTCAAATTTACTCTTAGCCAAACGAAAAGCTTTTAGAGGCTTATGAGACAGTCTTTATGACAAAAACTTCAACATAAAATTTGAGGGTTCGGAGGTGTATATCTACTTTAAATTTAAGATCTGCCACACTAGTATTGAGTAAAGTCTTACATGTCCTAAAACATTAAAAATAGAATTTATAGAATACCATTAAGGAACTTAAAAGTTATTTTGGAACATGCAACACCTTTACAAAATCAGCTCGCTTTATTGTTCGAAATTTAATTCCCCTTTAAGGTACATCAGTTTGCTTCCAAAGTTAATTTCGCATTGAACTATGCTGAGAAGTCCAAATCTGCTTTTAAAAAAAAAACAGAAATAAATTTGTTTATAATCTTAAAACTCCCCGAATAGTACAGAAGGGTTTACACAAAAATTTAATTCAAGTGTCTCGGTCTTACAAACCTCACTCCATTTTCATAATGAATCATTTTTCTGAAAAGTTATTTCGTTCCCATTCGTAATAAAAATGAACTCCGCATGTATACTGAATGCCGCTATGGTCGAAAGATGTCTGGCTTCTTCGGCAATCATTTGTATTGTGAATGGTATTGTTTTTGTAAGCTGTACCCACAGTGAATTCAGAGAAACTTTTCATATACCTTCACCAATCTAAGAAAATTACTGAGTTGAGCATAAAGTCCAGGAATTGAGCCCAGGACCTTCTTTGTATGAATTATTACACTAACCCACTGTACTGGCACTAGCGCACTCTTAGTACACATTAAAAACAAAGAGAAAACTAGTTTTAAAGAACAATCGTTAGACGAAGAACATTTTGTTATTTGACCTAAACTAAACCGCAATGTTGCGTCTTGAACATTAATTCATACTTTTCACGCACGTTATGGGTTCAATTCTAATAAATAAATAAATAAATAAGCTTCAAGAAACTTACATTGAACCAAAAAGTAAAAGAAACTTATTACAATTGAGTTTTACTTCAAATATATTTGAAACGATGGCTGAGAGTCTTTTCAAATATCCAAACGAAATAAATTGCAATTCAAAGTATACGTATATTTCGGGAATAGAGAACAAAAACAAATATTAATCATCGGAAATAGCTTTATTGTTTATTAAAATATTCCCCATCAAGATCTATACACTTTTGCATGTGTTTAAACCAATTGTCGAAGCACTTTTATCACTCTGATTGAGGTATCTCCAAAACATGCATTCTGAACGCATCCCGCTTCTTCGGGTGTCGAAAAACGTTGACCTCTCATTTTATTTTTATATTTTCGATGCCAAGTCTGGACTATACGGCGGATGACTCATCAAATCGATGTTTTGAGTGCTCAAAAATGCAGTTGTTTGAGGCGATGTGTGAGAGCTCGCATTGTTGTGGTGAAGAGTGATTAGTCTTCGGCGGTTGGTTTTCTTGATTTCTTGGAAGACAACTGCCAAACAAATGGTTGTTTACCACTCAGAATTGATGATTCTGCATTGTTCTAGTGGTACGGTTGCGACATGTCCGATTTTTCCAAAAAAAAAAACAGGCGACCATCTGCTTGGAAGTGCTTCGTGAGCGAGCAACTTTTGTTGGATTTGGCTCAATTTGAAACACCCATACAGTCGACTGCTATTTGCTTTCGGGCTCATACGCGTAACACGTAAAATAAATAAAAGGCAACCTTCGTAGTTTTATTCAATCCAATCAACATATTATATATAAAAAATTAAAACCGAAATTATTACAATTTCATCGGTCAAAAAATACTTTGTGTAGTGTCCTTTTGCTTTTGAAACTTCTTACAGTCTTTTGTTCATCGATTCGACTAGATTTTTTGTTACAGATGCGGTTATTCGTTGCCATTCTTCAAGAAAAGCTGTCTTTAGCTCTTCTTTAGAGCGAGTTGTTCTATGGGATTAATATCTGAACTTGGAGGAGGATGTGGTAATACTTTTTACGTCATTCCAAATCAACCAATCTTTCGTAGTACCAGCTTTGTGTATTGCATCATTATCATGCACTAATATTACACCTGATGGTAACCCCAATTTTTCGTTGGTTTCGGAGATACAACGTTTCAGAATATCGACATACAAACATTTTGTTAAACTTTCTTCAATTATATGAAGGGAACACACTCGGCTTGCTGCCATTGCACCCCAAACCATTATATTCCCACCGCCATGTTTAACTGTGAGAGTAACATTTTTTTATCCAAAGCGGTTTCGTCCCGCCTTCACAAAAAAACGTCGACCACGCACCACACGAACATGGAATGCTCTTTCAAGTCCAACCTTTCCCCCTATTACAATTAATAGGCATTTGAAACCAATGTGCATCGGTTCTTTTCCCTCTTCTAATCTTAACCTTCATCCCGTCCTGTGACTTAATTCCGGTCACCTAAGAGTACCAAACAATCCCTTCGTCTTCCTGTTGTGGCACTACAGTCTGGGGTGGACCTGGGCATCAACCAACAGGTCCTGGGTATCAACCAACAGGTCCTGGGCATCAACCAACAGATTCGCCAGCTGCCTCCAGTTGCGTACTCCAAGTTGGTTGAGATCCTTCTCCACTAGTGTGCACCACCTTAGCATAGGCCATCCTCTGTTGCGTTGTCCCAATAGCTCGGATTCAAAGACTTTTCGGACCGAAGCAGTGGTGTGCATACGCTCTACATGGCCTAGCCAACTTAAGCGTTGTATCCGTAGACGCTTGACCAGGCGCATGTCGCTGTACAGCCCATAGAATTCGTCATTAAATCTTCTCCTCCAGATGCTATCAACGCAAGCAGGACCAAAAATCACACCCAAAACTTTTCTCTCGAAAAGACAAAGGGCTTCTTCATCCGCTAACGTTCAAGATTCCGCACCATAAAGTAGGACGGGGATGATCAAGCTGTTATATAAAGCGAGCTTAGACCTTCTTCTCGAGGATGATGTTAAAGAAGTCACATGACAGTGCGTCACCTTGTCTAAAACCTTTTTTGACATTGAAGGTCTCGTTGAGGTCGTTACCGACCTTGACGGAGCAGCGAGCGCTCTCCATCGTCATCCTACACAATCTGACGAGTTTGGTAGGAATGCCAAAACTAAACATTGCACTGTATAGCTCGTCTCGTATTGCATTTCTTGGGACTTTTCTAGGATCTGCCGTAATGTGAAAATCTGGTCTATTGTGGACTTCCCTGGTCTAAAACCACACTGATAGGGACCTATCACGCTCACACAATACGGCAGAGAGGATCTTGTAGACTAATCCCTCTATAATTGGCGCAGTCAAAGGGTTTTCCCTTCTTGTGAACCGGGCAAACATCGGACATGTTTTCCTCCGACCATATCTTATAGATGAGCTGGTGCATGCGCCCAACCAACTCATCTCCAGCTGGTGTAAATAGTTCTGCGATAAGTCCATCCAGCAGGATGGACTGGATATTGCCGACTTCAGCTTGGATTTTGCTATCTTCACCTCATCTAAGCCGAGGAGAAGGAATTCGTGTCTATCATCGTCCAAATTGAGTGGAACATTCTGCCTAACAGCGGAATTGGTGCCATCATCGCCGTTAAGGAGTCTGCAGAAATGAAATGATTAAGGAGTCTGCAGACTGGGACCCTACCACGAGTTGTCCATTTTGATTCCGGCAGGATTCGGTTCAAACTTTGTAACCTCTGAATATTTGTTTTGCCTTTGGGTACAACTTTCGGACTCCATTCCTGCCATAACATAACATGCTCCTTCTTTTTCCTGTTGAGAAGCCAGTCCTCTGCCCTTCTTGTCTGTTCGTAGAGCTCAGGAACAGCCCTCGTTGTTCGATACAGCGTCGCGTCGTCTTGTTCAGCTGCATACGCTTGTCTGCACTCGTCGTCAAACCTTTTAGCACACACCAAATACAAAAAACAATCGCAACTGAAAATGTTGAGATTCGATTCATTGCAAAATATCCTGATTCCAAAAGCATTTTCCAGTCGCTTCTTTTACGAGGTAGCAGAAAATTGTGCAAAATTTGCGGATAATCCCTTTTCAAAATTTTCGCAATTTCGACTGCTGTTTCCTTTGGATAAGGAAAATTTTTAATATTCCCCGTTTTTAAGGGTTGTCACTTTCAGAAACACGATGAAGAAAACCATTCATTCTAAAAGATTTCACTGTGTTGAAGATATTTGACTTTGGTCTCTGAACTTTGAAGAAATTTCACGAATAATATTTGTTTTTCTTTTATAATAATCAATAGTTAACTCTTTCATATCGAGAAATGTCTGTTTATCTTCCATTTTCTCAGCAATTAAGCTTGACGACATTAATATGCAACTGTTGACAAAAAAAGTAGAAGTAGTAGTAGACCAGGGCCAAGCTTGCTCATCAGCTACTCATGTTGTTCGCACTACTGTTCTCTCACGAGTAGTAGGGACCAACAGCTTTTTTGCCGACTCCGAACGGCGAAATTTGAGAAGCTTTATTCGACAGTTATTACTCTTTGACTGTTGTCAGCAGCTCGAAAAAGGTGGTGCCGTGAAAATTCGAAAAATTCGTGTTGAGCTGGGAATCGGACCTAGACCATTCGGCGTGTGAGCGTCGCACTCTACCCACTACGCCACGGCGGCCACAATATTAACGCAAGAGAGAATTAAAAAAAAAAAGTTATGTTATTGGGATTGAACGAAAATATGTTTTCATTTGTAGTTTATTTCTTTTCAATATTTGAAAAGATGGTTGAAATCCTAGGAGTGTCACAGTACTTTCTGTACCACTTTCTAAAGTCGGTCATTTATTAAGGAGTGGGATAAATCTGTCTCAGAGGGATGCAAAGTATCGGAACGCATCTAAGCTAAATGTGTAACATATGTCAAACTAAACTCAATTGTAATATGTATTCCAGATTTTTTTTTTTGGTTCACTGTATATGCTCGCTTCAAAATTTAACCTTGCTCTTTTTTGTCACAAGGGGTTCTTTCAAGTCAAAAATTGTTTTTCCAAATACATGAACTTTTCAAATTTTTTTAGCCGAATGAAAATATAAGTCTTGGATGTTAACACACAAAATAAGTTACAAAAGTAAAATAAATTCAAAATAATCTTAGCGCCACCTGTCCGCAAATAGATATTCGACGTTATTCACAAGTCTTAAGTAACCATCGTCATTCACAATTGCCTCCATGCTTACAAATTTCATTTACATCATTTCAGGAATAAAATATCAAGGGTCACTGTTTACCATTAAAATTTCGAAGGAGCCTTGCATTGTTGTCGATTACATAAGATCGTATCAAACCCTGCACATAGTAAATGAAGAAAACAAAGTCCGATTGATGATAGAAGGCATCGAATGTATGTATTCACCTTCACCTGTACACTTCGTGTTGGAATTTGTTAATTACAATTTTTCTCTCATTTCCTTTAATTACAGATCCGATAGAGGGGACCATCTTTGTAAAAGCCACGATAAATTATGATCAATTTGAAACAGTTACTAGAACAAAGAAAAAGTAAACGTTCTTCTTCATACGTTGAAAAACATCCTTGCTCTCCACAGCATTTTTTAAAGATATTTTCTCAGCAGAAAACATATCCTCCGGTCGAGGACAAGACAAACATTGTTAAGTTTATTCCAGATGGTAAATGTGACAACGTACAAATAAATCTGCATTTCAAAAAAGAAATTATTTTGATTTAGAAAAAGCCCAAGCACAATCGTACAATCTGTTACACAAAGTTCGAACTTAACACCAGATATCAGTGTTAAGTTCGAACATTGCAAACATAAAATACTATCCTTATCCTTCATTTCTCGTAACTGAAAATGCCATGAAACGTCTTACACAGGTTGATTGTGGCCACCAAACTCCCTGCAAGCCCCTGGTTGGTCGCAAACAGGATAAGGATGCGGATTTCGAAAATATGTCGTTTTCTGATCCATAATCAATACAAATTTAGAAAGGCAACTTCATTTTCTGCATCCCTGTTAATTTTCGTTAAGTAACTTGTAAACCTGCGGCTTATATTTTTCTCATGAACATGAATGCTTACTCTATACTTAGAGAGGATCAAAATTAAATTTCAAACAGTGAGAATCATTTCTACCCTGTGAACCAATTCATTGCATATGTGTACATAGCAATCTCGACACAGAGAAGGCAGCAAATCTTGAAATGATCTCTTCTTGCGAAACCAAAACAAAAACAAAAACATCTCTTACACTGTATAGTGGCTGGTTATTTTTATTGGAACTTGTAAATAAGACTTAAAACTATAAAAAACCTTAAGAATGTCCATTCTTGTAGCATTCACTTGAATTTGGATATTGTAGTATTGCTGACTGCTGCGGCCTGTTTTCCACCACTCAACACCACGTAGGGTGTCTTGGTTTCCTTCTGCTTCTGTTGCAACATCGTCAATGTACCCAGAGGTGTGTCTGTTGAGCTCATGGTCTTCATCAGCTAAAATAAAAAGATTGAAATGTTTGGTAAGTCTTTCTTTGGTAAAAGCGAGTGCAACAGCTTACCCCATCTTGCTCCATCTTTTTCAGTCTCTTCTCAATTTTGTTCTTGCCAGGACCCTTACCGTGGAATTTGTGAGAGAGGTACCTAAATGCTTCTTTCAAATTCAGGATCCGACCGTTGTCATCGATGTACTCGAGCTTAACGTTTGGCTTGAAGTTATCCTTGTCACGGAATTCCATGATGGGTCCGGAATGGAACCGATCTCGCCTACCGAACTTGTCGTCATCACTGAAAAAGAAAAAGGATGCATCTTAGAGAGAAAGGATGAACGATATGTATGTTGGTGAATCTTACCCAGCAGACTTGTCTTCAATCGAGTAATTCTTCGCTTGGAGATACGCCAGTTTCGAGTTACTCGGCCGATTTTTGTCATCTTTCTCAAGGTAACCTTTCGAGAGGGCTAGTTTCAGCGCGTTACCCACACCTGCGCCGACGTCTGGTTCCTCGTCCAAAATGGCTACATCTCCAACATCATTTGACGTGTCATCCTCCATAGGACGTATGACGTCCTCTGGGTTCACTGAATTCCACGTGCCTGTGCTTGCTTCTGGCTCCTCCGGCTTTCGATCATCTACTCTTTCCTCCACCTCAAAGTCCATCATGTCGTTGGAATCCTCGTCTCGATTGCCTGCCATACCATAGGTGGGAATGTCTCCAAGCGTTCTACAAAATTCCGCTGTTGCGTTGAGCACGATGTGACCCTCTTTTAATCCATTTGCCATATCTTCGTCTCCCTCTGGTTCTTCCTTAACTTCCGCCTTTATTTCATTTGCGTCGATGGGAAGGGTTTTCTTGATGAGCGACTCTTTCTGTTTCAATTTTCTGGCTTTAGAGAGAATGCGCTGCAGATCATCTTCATCTTCTAAGTCTGGCTTAATGTCGGTCTCTTGTGATGTGTCCATGTCTTCTTGAGGCTGAGTGCGTCCTCGACTTCCCAAGTGGGCTTCTGCTGGTTCCGCCGCGAGTGGTAAAAGATCATCGGCTTTCAGTTTCTGTCGCAATTTCTTAACCTTCTTTTTGGGTTTCTTGAACTTGGCTAATTCCACCTCCGTGAACGTATCTGACGCCAACTGTATCTTTGCGTCCTCTAAGGTCTCCAAACGCTTTCCAGCTAACTTTGTTTTTATCTGTAAACAAATTTGGTAAGTAAGGGATTTTGGAACTAAAAATGTCTTCAGAATTCACCTCAAGCAACTTTCTTTGGTGCTCACGTTGCTCCTCTAAGCTCTCACCTATTACAAAGTTCTTCTTCTTAGTACCATCGATTTCCTCGTCATACTTGCCCAGAATTCCTCGATCGATTGGATTGCCAAGCATATCGTATTGTTCTTCATACACGTCATACCCGTAGCTCAGTGGATTCTTTTTTTTATTTTCCACGTTTTTGCGGTAGTGTTCCTCGTCCAGCATATTCACATTGACCAAGGCGTCCTCCTCAGCGTCTAGTACGTCCTTATCCTTCAGGGTCAAGATGACAGTTTTGCCCTCGGAGAAGTCGTTCATATCGTGGTCCACACGAAGACCCCGAAGATGCTTGTCGTTGTAGGCCCTATGCTTAGCCTCCAAGTTCTCTTTTTCGATCAAACCACCCACCCCAAACTCAGCATCCATTTCTTCAAGAGCTTTGGCCTGGAACAGAAAAATTTCTTTAGACTGGAATACTTCTTTCTTAATTGTAACTTACCCTCTTTTCAGCTTCTTTTCGAAGTTCTTCCTTTTTCTTGTTTCGATTGACCCACTTCTCCACATCGTCGACCTCATCATCAGACTCCCCTAGTGTCTTAATGCGCTTAAGCTTTTCCTCCAGCATTCGCTTCTCCTTCTTTTGCTTCAATTTTTCACGAAGCTTTTCAGCCTCAGCCTTCTCTTTCAAATTGTCGGCGGGTTTATGAAGAAACTCTCCCCATTCATCTTTGTAGCTCGACAGCTGCTCACCTCCACTTTTTTTGTCCTCATTGGAACTCTTCTCAGCCGAAGCTGAAGATGGCTTTGTGGGACCAGAGTCCACTTCTAATGGCTTTAGACCCAACTTAAGACGCAGTTTGTTGGTCTCTTCGATGGACAAACAGTCTCCAGCTCCATTTTCTGGAATTGGAGATGGTGAGCGTTCCTTTCGTTTTTCAGCCTCTCGTCGTGGCATCTTTGACGGTTGGAATTCCTTCAAGTATCTTTCCTCGTCTCTCTCACGTTCACGCTCTCTCTCACGATCTCGACCTCGTTCGCGTTCACGTTCTCGTTCACGATCCTTTTCCCTTTCTCGATCCCGTATCATTTCCCGTTCCTGATGCTCCCTTTCTCTTAGCTCACGTTCCCTTTCACGGTCGCGCTCGCGCTCGCGCTCCCGTTCCCTATCACGATCGCGTTTCTCTCTTTCCCGTAGTTCTCTTTCGCGTTCCCGCAGCTCCCTATCCCTGACGCGCTGTTCCCTCTCCTGCTGCTCTGCCTCACTCGTTACAGGAGTTTCGGCATCTTTTGCCTTGGCTGCCACAACCGGCTCAGCATCTACTGGGACCTCAACACAATCCGAACCTGCAACAGAGGAAAAAACATCGAGATTAGCATATGGTCGGTGACAAACTACAGTCTTTTATTGCGAAACTCCAGTATCCCTGTGTGAAAAATGTACAAGGCTCTTTGCCCAAACCCACCTCAGACAGCGGAACAACCGAATCTATCCTGTAATGGAAGGCAAAGGGAAATTCGATAATTCTTTGTGAACTAAGAAATTGATGCAGGATTTGCAGAGTTGGTTGGTCAAACTTCAATTTTCAAAGCAAAGAAATCACATAAAATCGCTTTTCTCCATGTGATCTCTTTCCCTCTCTCAACCAACTGAGCATTTCTCAACTGCATCCGGGGAATCTTAGAAAAAATAAAATGTTTCAAGTGAGTTTACTCACTATCGCTATCCGAGTTGTCGATAGACACCACAATGTCCTCCTTTTGGGTGTCCCTCGAATGGTGACGCTCCTTGTGACGCTTATGCTTGTGTTTACGTCGACGTTCATCGCGAGACTTTGAGTTGGGTGATCTGGAACGAGACCTTGAGACATCCTCTGGTTTACGATGACGATGATGGCGACGACGATGTCGGGAGGAATCACGATCTTTTTCTACGCGTAAATCCGACGATGCGGAATGTGAACGTGATCGTTTGTGTTTTTTTGATTCTTTGCGATGTTTCTTCGACGATGAGCCCATTGTTTGTGTATTATTTAAATTTACTTTTACAAAGTTTTAATTTTAGCTTAATTTGTGTTTGTCGCACTCAACAATATTTTCACAAATGACAGCTAATGGATGAAATGCTGGACATAACCTTATTCTAAACGTTTACACCCTATGGCGTTGCCAGGCTTAATTTCTGTAAGAAATTATTGTTCAACTGTCATTTCTGTAAATTGTTCAATTACATGCTGGCTCTTCAGTTTTTCTACGTTTTGTTGTTGTTAATACAGCAAACGTATGGTTGTTAATTTTCTTAAAATTGTTTAAAAAGATAATTCTGCTCCGTGACACTGGTTGAGTAGTGTCACTATTCCTAAACTTGTGATAGAGAAATTTTGATATATTTTCTTTGGACTATCCCTAGCAAGAACATGTAGCAATTCCACAGAAGTAACAAAAAACTCAACCAATCTCCATGAATTATATACCAACATGTATAATTTATTATCTCCCTTAAACTACAAAACAGTGATTATCTGATAATATAAATACAATGAATGTGAAATATAAAACAATTCCTAAATGGTGCGATCCCACCTCCATATGGTACCATCATCACAGACGCAAATCAATACTTTGCCGTCTTTTGAAAAAGATGTCTGTCTAATTGCAGTGTTGCACTTCGCATGAACCAATGTACTGCACTTAGTCGCATGGGGATCAGTGTTGTCCAGCTCCCAGACATAAGTCTTTCCCTGCTGATTTCCGAGCGCCAGCACTTTCTGCCAGTAGTTAAAGGCAAATCGTATAAACCAAATTTCACATTCCTTATAGTCAAAATGATGGATTATAGTTGCAGAAGAGTCCTGAGATTTTATATGATGTTGATCCAACTTGCCCGGCTTCCAGCAGACTATTGAATTTTCACATGATTTCGAGAGCACAAAATCTCCGAACCACTGCACGCAATCTACGTAGTTGCGATGTATATCACGAGTACTAAAATCTGGAAAGTGTTCCTTAATTGTTGGAAATGGTCCCACGGATTTGCTGGCATTAAACGTTTGACTCTTTTCTATGGCTTCCTTTATAGCTGGCTTGTCAAGTCTCCACAACTTGAGAGAGTGGTCCATTCCGCTCGACATGATACGGTCTCCTTTCAGATCAAAATCTAAGCTCAAAACCTCGTCTCGATGGCCCTCGACGCCACCGAAGATAGCTACACATGTGTCTGTTTGAATATTCCACAATCTCAGTGAATGGTCCTTACTTCCAGATAGGAGAATCGTCGGCTTTTTCGGATGAAACTTAAGTTCGTTTATTGCATGTCCGTGTCCTATGTAATGTTTCGTGCAAAGGTGCTTCGATGGATCAAAAATTCGAATCACTCCGCGGTATCCGGCAGCTGCAAGGATTGGGTCCCCCGTCTCAAGATCGTATGACCAAGCACAGGTGTAAAAATTCTCATCTGCCTGCAAATGAAAATTAACCCTATAAACAACCTCTTCATGACACCATTGTTTACGTACATCTGGATCGGCATAGCATTGTAACAGTTTGATTCCTCCTTCCGGTGGACAGTCATATATGGAAACTCTATCCTTTCCAACGGACGCAAAAATTGCCTGCTCCTTGCTTAAATAGTGATTAAATTGTGAACCGAAAATAGGTTGACCGTGATCTTCGCGGAGATGACAACTACAACAATTTGGATTTGCATTTCAGATAGGCATTGCTGATGCTCGATTTTTTGTTTCGCTTACTTGTATGTGTAGAGTGGCTTAACTGATTTCGATAGACTTTTCTTCTTTTTAATTTTTAGTTTCCGACCGGATGGAGATTTACTTCTTGATGTATTCGTCGTTGCTGAACTAACGACACTCCCAGAATCGTCCTGTAAACAATGTTCGTGCAAACAATGGTTCAGTAAACTAAAGTTATACCTTATCATCCTCGGAACCTTCACTCTCTTCAGCAGCTGGTGCTGTATTTTCATCTTGAGGTGTTGATTTCATTATGGCAAAATTTGTATTGAATCGTCTGGGATATTGAAACAAATCCCTGATTCTCTTGAACCGGCGGCAATTTCACTCAAACTTTTTTGTTGACCCAAACAAATGTCATTTCGGTAGTACTGTTCCATCTGTGAAACGAGCATATTCCGTATAAGACCTTATAACAAGTATGATATATTGGTTACAACGTACGCATTTGTTTTAAGACATAATTTAAACAATTGACCGAACGCAATAATTTTCTGACAGAATTTTTTTTAAACTTCGGCAGATATAAGAACTTTTGACAGTTCGCGGGAAGAAATTCGTACGTGAAGATTGATATAAAATACAAAAGAAACTAAATAAATAAAATTGATATTCAAACCCAATATTTTACTTCTGGTAAAGGGGTAATTGTGTAAAAATTGTTTTATCATATAATTGGAGGCTTTATTTTGTTCCTAAGAGTGGTCTAAGTAACCTTAACAAACCATCTAGGAATAAGTGTTAAAAATACATATGTTTAGATCTTATAATATCGCCACCGAATGAAGAAGTGATTTACCAAATTCCCAAGATAAGCTAAGTTTCTCCAATATCCCAATTCTCTACTGCTACATGTATGTACAAAGAAAAGAAACCATACTTTAAAAGAACGCACGGCAGCAAAACACCTTCTCCAAACTAATACTCAGAACTTGACATAATTCGAGCTTTGCTAAGCACTATCTGATGTAGCATGTGTCTGCAATTCTTTTCTCGACTTATTGAGTGGATGAATAAGTGACACCAGGGAATCGCAATATTAATGTCCTGCTTCAATTGCAGTTAATGCCCTAACATGAACATATTCCAGAGCGTTGGGTTGCGACAGATGTTTTGTTTGACACTCATTCCAATAGAGATTTCGTTATCACTTACGAATTCGGCTACTTAAAAACAAAAAAGAGCTCTAAGATAATCTCAGATGTCATCATAAGGGCTACATAAATTTCCTTTAAATACACATGATTAATCAAATAGCCGAGAAAAGGCAAAAATGCCTAGAAAGAAAAGAACAGAATCCTACCTAGCTTCAGGACATCCTTTTGGGTCTTGAGGGGTACCCTGCTTAGCTTCAGAGGCAGTTGTTTGCTGCCTTGAGATTGTAATAAGAAAACGTATTTTCCGAAAAAGGTATATGATTAAACATGCATGAACGATCACAAAAGTAAAAATTAAAAAAAAATAATATTGATGAATGGATGGACTTACTGGGGTTTCGTCAGACACAGAAATGTCCTTCTCTGTCTTCTGGTTTCCTGCTTAAATAAAACATTCACACATTCACAGGCTCATCTGACACATGAGGAAGGATCTTAAGTTGGATGCTGTATTGAATAGTTCAAACTGAATGCGTAATCTCTAGCAATGCCTAACCTAAGGAAAAGAAAGCTATTCTAAATCCCTATAACCCCATGCGACTACATCTACCAACTATGGGAGCAAATCGGCACGTACTAAGAAAAGAAGTAAACTACACAAACGAGACGCTCGTCGACCTGCCATAAAATAAATTAATTGTTTTGAAGCCGGTCGCGCTACTTACGCACTCTGCGAGTAACACGGCAGGAGAGAGTACGGTAATACAAATGAGTACATCATTCATGCATTTTGATCACGTGCTCATGTACTAAGTGAGTATGAATGCTTTCTTTCAAGGTCTCACTTACCAACACTAATGCGATGCAATGAAATGATCAGCACGTGCTCTGCCTAACACCATCTCCGAATGAAAGAAGAGGACTAAAATAATGACAAAGTTGCTCTCCCCCATACAGCCTCTCTTGTAAAAAATCGGTTTGAAGCGTGGGTGAGGTGAATTGGTGAACCTCAAAAGGAAGACAATCGAAATTTGTAAAAAGTGATTTGTATTTTTTAGAAATAATAAAATAAAAAAAAATAATTGAACTAAATTCCACCCGTGTTCATATTTCGCTCACAGAAATGCGAGTCCCCCTCCAACTACATTCCCACGAAACAGCGAGTGCTTTCGAACGCCCATGCACGTTGCACGAAATGAGCAAAAGCGAACTAGATAACCATTCTTCTTAAGTTATTAATCATATCATCTGTGCGCTGTATACTTTTAGCCTGTTTGGGGCCATGAGCAATTTCGATGAATGTAACCCCGAACTGAAGTGAAGGCATGGGCAAACTTGAAGTATAGGACTTCCCAATACTATGAACGAACAGGATGTTTTCTATATTGATGCAATGCAAACCATCCGTTCGTTGTCTAGTCTACTTTACAGAAAACACCCTGCCATCCTGGCTTGTCAAGCTTGATGAGAGGCCTTTCGACAACTACAAATGAATAGGATGTTGTCTATCATAATTTGATGCATATAATCTGTTCGTTTTCTAATCTACTTCTAATGAAAAACACTCTACAAACCTGGCTTGATGAGGGGCTTCCTGAGTACGAGCAGGTTGTTGGCAACCACACTGCGATGCTTTCGTCCGCTCGTTGTCTATCCTACATCTAAGAGCGCCCTGCAACCCTGGCCAGTCAAGCTTGGCGAGAGGCTTTCCGACAATTACAAGCGAAGAGGATGTCGGGAATCACATTGTGATGCTTCTATCAGCTCGTTATCTACTCTATATCTAACAGGAAAGCACCCTTAAACCCTGGCTTCACAATCTTGATAAGGATCCTTCCGACAACTTTTAAGAAGGGAAGTGTTCTATATAGTGCCCAGCTCCATTCAGTAGCTTCCGTGTTACTTCACATAAATAGCTCGAGGCATCAACAAGCTAAGAAAAAACGTCCGCAAGACTACGTCAAAAGTAAACAGGTGCATAAGTAAATATTTCTACGACTCGCACGCCGGTTGAAGGAATCGGTGTAGTGTTTGAGTTATTTATACTGACCCGTCCGCCCGTAATCCAAAAGGTTAGCGCTATAGTACATGGTGCCAACGTTCGAACAGGCAGTACAATCAGAGATTTCTTCGGTATAGACACTGACAACGGCTGCCAGGAACCAGCAGCCAGTGTCCAGCATCCAGCATCTAGCCTGCAGCACCCAACAGCCTGCATCAAATAAATAGATATATTATGAATTCAAACCCAGTCACTTTGTAATTGAAGCCTATCTATATATTAACAAATCATTATATTTTGCGTACTCAGTTTATAACAAATATAAAAAAAAAAACAAAATATTAGTATATATTCGAATTCCTTCCACAATGTGGATTGTATTGTGATGTCTAAAAGCCTTTTAAAAAAAATTAAGTTGAACGAGTACATTCCACGGCCTTAAAACGAACAAACCATATGTCATTGTCAATTAGAAACTACCATATCGACAGAAACTGTCACTTTTCAAACTGAATTATAAAAATTTCAGTTTTGTTTATTTCGTTTTGGTCTTGTTGACTTTGATTTTCCCTAAATATGTCTGAATTTACGGATAACACGCGAATAATAAGTGCAGAAAATCAAGATCAATTAAATGAAGCACGAGACGCTGAAATTGAAAAATTGGAAAAATTAGGATTTTTGTTGAATTTATTGAAAAATGCGAACCTACGACAAATTGATCTGCCCGACAAAGATGGAATAAAAAAAGCCATAAACATACTTTCCTTTCAAAACTATTTGCAATTGGATGAAAATTCTTCACTATTAAGTATGTACTTTATGATTATTTTTATTATTATTATTATTATTTTCTTTTTCTTTGAATTTTTGTGCCCTTTTGTAGATTTAAATGAATCCAAAACAGTAACACTCACGTACACAGAACGCAAAGCAGTACGAAACTATTTAATTCGAAAAATTCCCGAGGCATGTGATCCGATTCTGAATTTTGCACGAAAAATTAAAGAAGAAATCCCAGAAGTCTGTGGAATTGAAGATAAAAATAAGCAACTAATTGATCTCGAAATGAAAAGGAGAAACTTGCAGGAAAAATTAGCCGAAATTAAAGGAAAGAAATGTGCAATGTTGAAAGTAGCCGCGGACCTTAAAACCGGTCCATACTTAAAGAACGAATTGGAATTAATGTTAGCCGAGCATAAGTTCAATCAAATGAAGTGCACAGTTTTTCAGGGGTACATACTCAACACGTTGTTCTCGTCCAAATACACGCGCACAGAACAGCCGGTTACTATCAAAGCAATAAAGGAAGTTGAGAGTTATATTGATTCAGTTTTAGATGCTGAAGAGTGAACGTGTATAAGATGCAGAGATTTATTGTTATGCTAAGTTGTGTGTGTAAAGACGATCCATGGAGTAGTATTTATTAATAAATTTTTAAATAATTTTCAAATTCGAATACAGAAAGCGTCTTCAGATTTTTTCTTCAATCATTATATGTAGCTAAATCAAGAAAACTTATTGCACTAGAAGAGAATTAAAAATAATTTGTCTAATACTGGAGCAGTTTGTATCTTTTCTATTTGGATGCATTTAACTCTCGTGAAATCAACATCGGGAATCAGTGACAAAGGGCTCCAGGCAACAATGCGAATAATATATATTCCTTTAAACATTTTCTCGAGAAGCTCTAGATAAAGAAAAACAATTCTTAAATATGACTGCTTCCTGCTTTCTAAACTTAGATCTATAGTAGAACGAGACTGTTTAAACTAACTTATATTAACGATGTGGTAACACATTCTATTGAAGTATAATATTCAGAAATTTCTGGATCGTGAATACAGTAAGGATGTTTTGGTATTTGACTGACATACACTGATCTAGAATCTAGATCTGATCTAGAACTGTGTAATAGTTTAACAGCTAAGTTGTAAGGTATTAAATGCGAACGGTTTCGATTAAAAACCAGTGAAATGTTCTTAAATGTCTGACTGTAACAGTTCATAATTTTAAAACAATTTCGCAAACATAGAAATAAAATTCATTAAATAATTTCAACCTGTCAAATTGAGCAACGAATAATTAGCTCAATGCTATCCAACATATTCAAACACCTGGCAATGCTAACGAATAATAGAAAAGGCCAAATGGTTTTTCATGTTTAAACGTCAAATTTAACGTGCACAATTCCTTTACCGCGCTCACACACATATCGCACATCATATGATAGCACGTATAGTTGTCTCATTCCGTCACTCTCCATCTTAGAATTTGTATTTTTTATTGATTTGGAATACTTGTGTAAAATGTTGGAAGCTTTTCCTCCTCCTAAGTGCTAAGTGATAAACAACAATTTGTGTGATTTTCAACGTTTTTCAGTGCGAAAAAATTCAAATTAAAAGTGCAAATCGTTTCGCAAACACCCAGTAAATTGAATGTGAGTAAAATATTAGTTTCTTAAGCGATTATGGCGTGAAAAATCAATCAAATTCGGTACACAGACATTTGGTCGCCTAGCAAAGAAGGGAAAAAATGGAAAATTGTTAGCACCACAGTGCATGTAAGATTGAGGAGACCTTTTTGCTGCTGCTGTGATTACTTTTATACATCTCGCTTCGTTTCATTTTGCTCTTCGTTTGATACGAATAAGGTTTATGCAATTGTTGTTTGGTGAAATAGAAAATTTTGTGCGGGACAGTGAATTTGATATAGAATCATGAACAGATCGCATACAAGATTAAGTGTGCTTCGTTTTTTTCGCTCTTGGTTTGGGAGGTTTTGAATCCGATTTTGATTTTTATTATTTTCATCTTAAGGTTGCATGGTGTGAGGGATATTTGATTCGTTGATGAGCGGAGAAAAGAGGAAGCGCCTATCTTCTGTGGACGCATGCATCGATCACAAATAAACAAACTCAATGTTTCTGTACAAAGAAGCGCCGCGCCACCACACTCGCCTTCAATTTGCTTCGGTGCGGACGGGGAGGATGGTTGTCTTATCAACGCATTTAGTATTGAATTTTATGACGATATATGTATTAAAAGTGAGGTGCTGCGGTAGAACTCCGTTGCACCGATTTGCTGGTGGAAGAGCTCTATTATAGAAGGTAATGACGTCTGCGGAAGAGAGGTGTTTACGTTTGGTGTCTGGCCATTTATGTACATATATGAATATGGGTATTGAGTTTAGATTCCTCTGACGTACATACGCGCTTGCAATAAATGACAATGACCTGGAAGTGAGTGCATGTGAGTCAATAAAATCGTTCAAAGTTTATTCTAAACTACAGATGTTTCAATGTAAACTTGTTGCGGTAGCCCAACTGTGCCTGGTCTCTTAAACGAACACTCGTATGTGTGTGCACGCTTATGCATAATGGCATTAATTTAATTTGCCTCTGCTTTCGTACTTTGCACAATCTTCAAATTAATTTCCCCAGATACTGTCGACTAGAATACGTCAGTTCGTATTTAAGCATTTGTTTATCACCAATATTGATTTTTAATCCAAGAGCAGGTGAGCCGAAGGAATAAACATGAAACATATCCGCATGTGGGTTCAGCTAACTACATATACACGGCTTAGTCATTGCTATGAACAAGGCGGTAAACAATTCGACGATTGTCTTCGTAACGGAAGCAATAACTACACCCAGTGCAAAACTAGATCTCGCCTCAGTCTTGTTTTTCTTGGATTGGCGGGTTATAGAGGAGTTCACGACAACGTTTCTCCCCGCGCGCGGTTCTTGACTAAATCAACATCATCACACAGCACATAATCAAAAATCAGTGAATTTTTTTTTTCCTTTTTTTGCTCTCTGCCTTAACTGGATTTCAGGCTCTGAAACATTTGACTGTGCTCTAGCGATATTTTATGTTTCTGTTTTCTATTCACTTCCGCTAAATGTCAAGATTTTATTGTTTCTTCATAACTAATGACTAAGTAATAACTAAGTGAGTCATGGGGACTCTATCATGAAATCTGCTTGCTGCCTTTTTACTTTCGTGGCCCACTGTTTGGAGCAGAAAAAGCAATGAAATGAATGTTTCGAGACTCCAGTGCTACAATAATGAATCACAAAATTGGTTTTCGGTTATCAATTCCCCAAGAATAGGGCTGCCTATTTGTGCTGTGTTGTGTCGATAGTAAGAACTGACGCGTAAGAATATGTGCAAACTTTTGTGTGAACGAATTTCAACTGATAATGTTCGAGTGTAAACAATCTAAATTGTTGGTCTTCAAATTTATTTCTTTCATTGGATTGCTAAAGAAGTGAACGTTTGTGTATGCGGACGTACGTCAAAGAGTATCTAGTACCTACATTCATATATTCAGTAAGTGGTGAGGAATAATGTGTGTTCATTACACTAGATGGAAGAACGATGCGATACTGTACACTGATAATCGCGCTCCGTCTGTGAAATGAGTCAGTTTTCACATGATTCACACTAAGCAACGTCTTAGGGAATAAGTCTGGATTATCATCTTATGATGACTACACGTACTTTCAAGTGTAGTTGACTTTAATTTGCTGACGTATATAAAACGACATTTTTCTCATGGAATGTTTTATTTTACTTTCTGTAGGATTGATATTGGTTTCTTAATTTACATAAAAAAAAAAAATGAATATTAAAAAAACTTGTGGTTAGTGAAAGAAAGGATTTTGAAACAGGAACAAAAGGAGAAGTGCTTTTCCATATTTATTTTTTCAAGTGATTCACAACCACTTAGGAGACTCGTATGTGAGGTAAAAGCAAAAAGAGTTACGTTAATGAGTATTCAAAACTGATTTATTTTAAAAGGCGTTGACGATTAAGGTATCCATTTCATGGACCAAACTGAAAAAAATATTAAAAGTTTGGCGGAAAACAATAGGCGCAGTTTATTTTCAACGGTTTCTAAGGAAATATACCAGTGCCTTAAGATTGGGTGGACATGTCTTAATTCAGTGTATTGCATTCTCTTATTAGGTCTTAGGTTTGTGTAAACAAATGCTCATCAAATTCTTGTGAACATATTTTGTATCATTTCATATTCCATCTCCAAAATGTGCTTTCTTGCTGTGAGGAATAAGGCACGGAAAAATATTCATTCTTAAATTTGTAATGGAATCCAAATCGCGCTTTCCGCCATATATTCCATTGTGCCAAATATCGAAATACCATAAACCGCACAGTGATCCGTTTATGTTAATCTGTGTCACCAGAAATGCCTATTAATTTTCATACAGCATTCCGTTGACTCTTGGATAATTTCCTTTGTGTTACTATTGAAATGTTTCCCAATTGTCAACGTTCTTCAACTTTCCTTCGTCAGAGGACAAATGTGTTCGTCTTTTCCACCTAACGAAGTATTTTGTTTGTTCATTCGAAAATGTATGTTCCAACGTTTTAGCAACGTAACTGCTATACTGAAACTGTTTCCATACAAATCAATATTGTGAAATTTTATAATAGCAGGAGACAAAGCTTTTATAAGACATTGTTGCACGTCTCCCCACCATGAACATTTTCAGTTGGACATACTTATTTTTTCAACTGATTTCTTTTTAAATGCCAAAGAACAAAAGAAAATATTCCGTCTGAGACCTAAGCAGTGCTTCACAAAAGGGATTGTACCTTTAATCAGCATTAAGCGATGTCTTGCAATTTCAGTTTAAATTTTGACTGTCATTTAGACATACGGTGTAGATTGCACTTCAATTTAAGTAAACATTTCTCCAAAATCTTTCCTGACTAAAGAGCATCATGAATTGAAATTATAATTTATTTTTTTTTCCACCAGATTATTTTCTCGGAATGCCATCACTTTAGCAAGCTCCTTGTGATAAATGACCTTCAAGATAAACTGGTTCATTTTATGTAACAGGTTTGAATTAGTCATCTAACTTATGACTTTTGAACAACTGCAAAACCCACTTAAAATCAAACAGCCACACTTTGCCAATAAATTCACAGCAAAACTTTGATTTTCAAGATCACGAGTAATTCACAGAAATTGAAAGGACTATGAATAAAAAGAACGTGACATTTATGATAAGTGATTTCTTTTACGATCTTCGATAACAATAGTATTTTGTCATTCATTCATGAACAATACAGACAGTATGAAATTGTTTTTTATGATTTCGTTGGCTTATCGGTTGAAAGTTTTTTTTTATGAATTTATCCAGCGAAAAATTAACTTTATATAGGGCTGTAAAAGCAATGATCGATAGTTGAATGTAAATATTGTCGTATGTTATCGGAGAACCTAGTACTTCGAAGTCTCGAGTGGAAGATAATTTTGGAGGTTTTAATTCATTTGCTGTCATGTTGGGTGGGTTTTTGCGTCCATTGCTGAACTGTTAACAATTTTTATCACAATGCAGACTAGTTTCTTTTACAAAAATAATTTAAGTATCCACACAAGGCATCTAGAAAGGAAGGGCGTTTAGTTAAGAAGTTCAGATTTAGAGTAAGCAGCGGTTTATTCTTAGCAGGTTCTATGTACAATTTTTTTGATTGGTAAATTTGGTATCCGCAATTTTGATACCTTGCTATTCACTGAATGAATAGCAACCATATTACAGGTCTTTACTACTCGACTTCGTCAGCGTCCTAATACATGCTGTAGTAAAGAATGTGCATTGTTGTCGTAAGCGTCATTGTACTAATAGGTGGACAGATGTTCCTATATGTGCAGTGTTTTGACCTGTCATTGTATGTTTTCAAAATAACTTTTCATAATAGTGAGTCTTTCATGCGCAAGAAATGAACAAGTCACAACCGAAAATAGTCAACTGACGCACTGTTTATTTGACAATGTTTCCGTTCCTACATAGTTTTTGAGAGCTACAGTTCGGAATGGCATCAGATTCAAACCTTTAACTAGTTTTTGACTTATAAGCATGGGTTTCCACGTTTTCCGGAAATTTTATGTTTACATTGCCTGTAGAAGTTGCTGACAATAATTAATAAATTTTGAAGCCCATATAGGACGAGACAACAGCTTCCATAGCAACTATTTGTTTTTTTTTTTTACATCTGCGGATTATGACTGATTCCAAGCAGTGAATTTTGAGTGTTCAGAATTGTAAGTAATTGGAATGAATTGACGCTTTGAAAATATATGATATGAGCAGTTCAGTAATGGGATGTAGGACCTATGTAAGGGTGTGACACCGACGTATTTTCAAACACTCGCGTACTTCGGTTTACACAAAAATAAACTCTTTGCAATTTAATTCATCTAGTAGAGGCCAATTTAACCTCTATACTTAGAGGTTTCTCATCAAATACTCGTATTGTGCGCGCTACTGTTCTCACCCGAGTAGAAGGGACCTACAGTTTTTTGCCGACTTCGAACGGGGAAATTTGAGAAACTTTCTTAGACAGTTATTACTCTTTGAGTGTTGTCAGCAGCGGGGAATTAAACTTCGAATTTCGGTATGTGAGCGTCGCACTCTACCCACTACGCCACGGCGGCCACTGTGGTTTTTAAATTCTTTAATACTCCGTATATATCCTGGTTTGGTGGTTCCACTCTATTCTGCAGTTCCACTATATACACGGTACATTAAAAATTTGATTGATTTAGATCTTTGTTTATTTCCTAAGTAGTTCTCCATTGGTTCTTAATCGCGAGGTTGATACGCGATTGATTTATACCATAGATTTATACCATAGATAGACTTATACCATACTTGAGACAATCACCAGAAATAGGCTGGCTGGTTTAATTAATTTCCTTAATTTAAGCAGAAATATTTTTCACTTTACTCAAGGATGTATCACACTGTAAAATACACAACTAAGTGTGCGTGTCAAACATTGCTATTTGTGTTCTTATTATTTGGAAACAAACAATAAAATGTCATTTTTATCTCACTCCAGGTTTCACGTATAATTTGTAGATTGGAAGTTTATTTGATTAAGTAGTTTTCTTTAAAAAGGCCAGCATTATGCGTCGCTTGGTAAGTCTCTGATTTTCGTTGTTGTGTGTGGATTTGTCATCGAGTTACCATCCCACCCCTTGAACTTTGCATGCGTTTGATGAAAGCAACTTAATTTTCGGTGATTAATATTTTCGCAGACCTCGCGCACTGGTAAGGGCGTTCGTTTGTAAGGGCTACTCTGCCGCAGGTGCAAAGTGTAATTACTTCAATTAAAAACAATGTCGCACGTAATCATTTTCATTTCATTTTCATATGCACTCTCTGTTTTGTGAATATTTAATTCTGTTGGACATATTGTTTGTTGATGAAATTGTCGTGTCTGAAAAATATAATTTTTATTGCTTTCAACGTCGCACGCGGGGGAGAACGTTGCTCCCCCGTTGATTTTCGTAAAAAAAACGTCGAAATGTAATTCTGAAGAGTGCATACGTGAAAAAGAGAGCCGATCGATAGAAATTACAAATACGTCACACGTCAGGAGGCATTTAATTATGCTCATGGCATCCCCAAGTGCAGCAGCAACAGTCGATGAATACTTAGTAAAAATAATTATAATACTCTCCGCCTCTTTTTCCCCGGGGTGCTGGTGCATGTGTGCGTATGTGTGTGAGTTTTTGTTTTTGTTTGTATTTTGCCCATCTGGGGGTATTCCTACTGTGCCTTTGATTTACAACACGTTTTAATGGCATTCAATTCGCAATACCTATTATCGTTAGATTGATTGCGGCGATTATTGGTGTGTTTTGTTTTGGCACTAACCAGAGGGTGCACATTAAAAGGGAAGAAACGGAGAGCACAAAAAATGTATAAAATAATTGCAAATTCATTGCAATTCATCGAGTGATACGAACTGAAAGGAATGATGCATCGAGGGGGAAAGAGTATGGGAGAAGTTATCATAAATTTTTGTTCGAACAAAGTCAATCAATAAAGCACGATTATGATTGAATCTGCACTATGTGCGATTTGCTGTGTTCAATGCGAACAATGATAGGACGAGATAAAGTAACAATGATTCGGTCATGTGCTGTGGGAATGAATTAACGAAATTGGGTTTGAAGCAGAGAGCGTTCGGGTGAAGGGAAATAAAATAATCTCAGGTTTTCAATTTTATAAGTCACTCACTCATTTGCTTTAGCTGGTAAAAAAAAAAAAAACAATTTTGTCGAAAAATCAATTTTTGAAATTTTAATAACTATTTTAAAATATTTTGTGATAGTTCACTTCTCATCAATTTAGTCCTGCTGATAAACGAGCTCATATTTGTTTCGTTCCGGATTCCATTAACTATATTGACAAGTAAACAATTGATATTATTAACAAAACTTTGTATTTATCACGTGTTTGACAAAGTTCGGTAGCAATTTGTCGATAGACGGCTTTGCGGTATTTTTTTTATAATATTTGCATTTGGCAATAGAAGAATAGTGGCCGCCGTGGCGTATTGGGTAAATTCCGACATTCGCACGCCAAAGATCCCAGTTTCGATTCCTGGAGTGAACACATTGGATTTACCAAGGCATCACCTCTTTTAAACTGTTGACAACACTGGAAGAGTAACATTTGGAACTTCTCTAAACTCACCGTTCGGAGTCTTACAAAAACTGCAGGTCACCTCAAAGAGAGACCGGTAGCGTGCACAACACAAGTAGTGGATACGAGGGCTAGATCTGATTTCCTTGTGGATTGTTGCGCCATCCAAAATACAATAGCGGAGTTTTTATAAAATGTGATGTCATAAAATTCAGTTGGTTGTAAGGTGTTTTCCGTGTAAACATTACTACAAATTTAGGAAAGGAACTTTTCATTGTCCAGAATCTTTCGCTTCGAGAAGAATTCGAGTGCGACGCTGACACGCCGAAGGGTCTAGGTTCGATTCCCGGCTGAACACCTCGAATTTTTCACAGCACCACTCCTTTCGAGCTGCTGACAACATTCAAAATGTAATAATTGTCTAAGAAAGCTTCTCAAATTTCGCCGTTCGGAGTCGACAAAAACTGTATGTGTCTTGTACTTATGAGAGAACAGTAGAACGCACAACACGAGTAGTTAATGAGCAAGATAGGCTCTCGTCTCCCAGTGGACTGTCGCACCCACAAATATTGTTATTATTATTGATTCTTCACTGTTAGTCCATTAAGCTCCCAAACAACAAGGTCCTTGAAATACCTCCGGGAATTAGAATCTATATAGAAAACAAGCCATCTTTAGTAAATCGTTTCCGTTCCCAAAGAGGAAAACGTTTTTTAACCAAGAAGTTGTTAGAGCTATTTTCAAACGACCGCCAAACCTGCAAACACCGTCAGATCTGTCACTTGAAAAATTGTTTGAAATATCTTACAGCATCTGACAAATACCCGAAAATGTGTTTCCTGCAAATTGTCAGATCTGTGACTGCAAAATTTTGAGTTCAGATGATCAGATGATGTAAGACATGAGGGACAATTTTTGCATTGACAATGACAGACAGTTGTCTGAACATAGCTTAAGTTACAACACTTACTTCTTAAAACTGAAATGGGTGGCGCTTCAGTCCAGAAGAAGCTAGGATGTATTTCAACAGCTAATCATGTTGTGCTTGTCATTCTTTTCTGGGAATACCTAATCCATGACCAAGAGCTTAATGCTGACTAGGAACGGCTGCTCATACACAATCAAAACCCTTAAAATTTCTTGTTTTGAACCTTCTGCGTTAAAAAAACGTTGCATTCACGTCCTTTGCCACGACGATTGCTCTTGTTTAACTAGTCTATTATTTAAACGACAGATTTCTTTTACTCACACGTGTTTCGCCCGAAAAAAAACTTATTCATAGGACACCATCTTCAACACATTACCATCATATGCAGTGGATATGTAAGTGAATTCATGCTACTCTGTAATCACCATTTAAATTTATGACCGTTAGCTAGTTGTGATCATTTTATTAAGAGGTGCTTTAGCCGCAATCGTTTGCAAACAGAAGATTTGCTGGGAATGAGAAATCCTAAAATTACCCAAGTGTCGGTGTTAACACTTTCAAAGAAAACCTGTGGCATCATTTTCATCCCCCTGTGAACCGACAGACTAATAGCTCGAAAACATATTTTAAAATCTCATTAAAACCTCAATCGGTTGAGTGGATTTTGTTGGCTCTTTAACGGCGCAGACTGCCGCCACTGTATGGCATAACGCCGACACAAAATATTCACACATCAGTCTCGCCTGACACCACTAATCAAAGTTCATCAGGCAACTTGCGCACGGTGCCTGCAGAAAGATTCAGCCGACTTTATGTTAGGCGTCCGGTCAGGTACAACGTCACACACACCCCGTCTACCCTAATTGTCGTCGTCATTAAATCGCCATACACACTGCAACAGATGCACAAAGTCACACGTTTCATAAACGGGCGACAACAAGCGCAACAACGCGATAAGAGCATACCCAATAAGAATACCAACAACCAGGCGCGGTAGCATTGCAAAAATAAGACAAAACAAAGGAAAAGCGAGACACCAACAAACTCACGAAACTAAAAGAAGAATAGTGCAGAAAAGAATGAGCAAAATAAAATCAAAACAAAAAAACAAAAGCATTTTGCAAAAGTAAGAATACAAAACACAGCACAGAAAAAAAAAAAACGAAGAAGTACTCACACATATGCCAAGAAACAATGTCCATATAAATGGTGGAGAATACAGAACCGGGCAGCAGAGAAATGCATGTGGAACAGGGGCGCCTTCCTTGAGACCATTGTGGAACACGTTTCTGGGAATCAAACACCGCGCGTAGCATAAAGCATGGGATAGATATGTGAGAAAGCCTGGATGAGGACGACACGCCGTAAATGAAACGCTGTTAGCGTCATATAATTACTGCATAAAAAAGTGCACAGAAACGCACAGTGCTGGTGCAACAAAACAAAACAGCAAACAAGACCAAAGCAACAAAAAGAAGAAAAAAAGAAAAAACAATCAGAAGAACTTCGGCTCCAGGTAAGGAGCACGAGGCATAATCAGGTTTCGCTTGGAACGGCCGACTGTTATTGCATTATTGGAAACTATGAATGCTATCATGTAATGTACGCCTTATGATTACGATGATGTTTCATGTGATGTTAGACTGCAGTTTACTAGGTAATTTCACTTGTTGCAAACGACCCGATGGGGGAGGAATAATAAAATTCCATACAGGTGGCTCCTATTCAGCGACTGGGCAGAGACAGGATATCGGAGAAACTCGCGCCGACGGCGACGGTAGGCACTCGATTAATGCGTGGGAAGTCATCTTGTCCAGTAAAGAGGTCACTTCAACCGGCCACTAACGCCTCTCGAATCTATGTCGGTCGGACGGACAATGATTGCAATAGAGAGACCCCATGGTGGTTCTTTAGCCATTAAATTTACAACAAGGAGGTGGCATGCGCAGACGGAAACAAAATGAGCAAAACAATATTGTCACCTAGTCCAGTAGAGAGATCCATAGATTGGAGCTTTATGGATTCGCAGTGTTCACCACAGTAACCCACTCTTTCTCCATCACTGTTGCTAGTGGGTTTCCCAAAAGGCGAACGATTTACGAGCACTTTGAAGTTTTTAGTTGCAATTTATGCGTTCCAGATTTATGGTGTTAAAGTTCATTGTAAACGTTGTGTTGGACTTATTCCATTAAAGGAGCGGAACAACTTCATTTTGGGGGGCGTCAAAACCACTTAGGTTGACACTAGACTATTGCGCTGTCTTGTGTCTTTGTTTTGTCTGAGATCGTAAACTAGATTTTTTTTCCTTCCTGTTGGCTGCGGTTGGTTTCTGTGGGTCTAGTCTGTTATTTGTATTCTGTTGTGTTGATCCAATTTCAGTTCTTTTTAATTTCGGCTAACATTGAATGGGTGAAAGAAGCGGGCGTTTTGGGGTTCGTAGATCATGTATAGAGCTGAATTTAATAGAGGGAAATCTGATCACCTCCACCTACACTGTCAGTGAGTTACACCGTAATCAATTTAAATGTGTTCGGCTTCAGGTATGGATGTAATTTATTTTTATTTAATAAGCTTTGTGGTGCTTGAGCAGTTTTGTGATTTTGATCTGTGGGTGAACCCTGAACATTTGAGGAGAAGTGAGTTCTGATACATCATAGCTGAAAATGAGCCAAAAGGTGTTTGACCAGAATTTAATTTAATAGTCAGATATATTCCCTAAAGCGTGCGACATACACATATATTGCGCCGAATAAGCTTATTTCGAAACTTCTTATGACACTTACTGCACGTGTAAGTGGTGCAATTTTAGATCATAGTATAGTCAAGATATTTCTGTGTAGGGAATTAACACTTACGTCAACTATCTTATATGTATCGGATAGCACGACAGTTGTTTTTTTTTTTTTTTTTTTTTTTTGCCTCATCAACTTCGCGAGTTGTGTGCACTACTCCAACAAGTAGAAGGGATATACAGATTTTACTGCCTCCGAACGACGAAGAATCTCCTTCGTAAACAAATATTAATCTTTGAGTATTGTCAGCAGTTCGAAAAAGGTGGTGCCGTAAAAAATTTCGAGCTCAGGAATCGAACCTGGAGTTTTCGCAGTGTGAGAGTCGCACTCTACGCACTACGCCATGTGAAAACGTTTTCAGTTTCCCTATCAGAATCAAAATAAATGTTTTGGAATATGCTACATATATTCGAACCATCGGGGGGCTGTTTTTGGATATTTTTTCCTATTTCGTACTCGTATGTCGATTTGTTGGACTATGTTCTTCTACTATGTGCAATATCGGACAAAACATTTGCAACTCGAACAGAAACTAGAAAATTTCATAAAATTCATAATACCTTTAATCCGAATCCACAATGAACTTCACATACTTCTGAAGGTCTGTATTAAAGGAAAACAACAAATAAATTCATGAAAATCCAATAAATAGTTTTTAAGTTATGATACATAATGCTAAGGAACTTGCGTCTTGGGACAAAGCAATTGCAACTTTTAGTTCCAATGGAAAAATATGTATATATATTCAATATTTTGTGGCAAATCCTTTGTATTCAATCACTACCTTGCGTCGCTGTGGCATGGATTCAATTAAATTCTTTAAAATATTCGTGGGAATTTCATTCCAAGCTTCCTCTATTCTTGAGAAAAAATCGTCCGCATTTCGTATATCAACTCGATTTATTCTGTGTTTTAAAATTTCCCAAAGATTGTCAATGAAGTTCAAATCGGGCGACTGCGGTGGCCAATCCATAACAGTGACACTTTGGTCACTGAGCCACGATTTGACCAACTTTGATGTGTGTTTCGGGTCATTATCCTGCTGGAAGACCCAACGCAACGGCATTTCCCATTCTGCATATGGTAGCATAGTATCTTTTAAGATGTCCATTATACCAATTATGCGATGCAATGGACTCAAACCAGCAGCAGAAAAACAACCCCACACCATAACATTACCTCCACCATGCTTAAAAGTTTTTAGGCAATAGCGACTTTGAAGTCGCTTGCCAAGTGGTCTTCTAACGTACGAAATTCCATCGCTAGACATAATATTGCATTTTGACTCGTCACTAAAAAGGACTAAGCTTCACTTCTGAATGTCCCAATACAGATGTTCTTTTGCAAAATGAACCCGCTTTTTCTGATTTCGGATCTAAATCAATGGTTTTTTAGCAGGTCGAAAAGTGTCCAAATTAGCTTCGATCAACCGACGAGATATTGTTTTAACACTTACTGTTAGCTGGAACTCTTGAACCAATTTCGGCGCAGATATTAAGGGATATTTTTTTCACTTTTCGTGCCAATAAACTGCCCATTCGGGAGCTTGTTTTACGTGGTCGACCGCTACGATGCAAAACAGCAACTTATTTGTTTTCTTATATCCATCAATAATTCGGGAAACCGACGATTTATGAATGATATATTTTATGACTATTTCCTTTTGTGAAATGCCTGATGTGAAACCGTCCGAAATACGCTGCCTTAACGCATTACCAAACTTATTAGGTGCCATTATTGAAATTTGCAAGAAAACGCGAGGTCTAGTGTGTTCAAAAATATTTACGCAAGTGAGCCTGCAGGTAGCGA
This sequence comes from Eristalinus aeneus, assembly GCA_955652365.1. Classification (NCBI taxonomy): domain Eukaryota; kingdom Metazoa; phylum Arthropoda; class Insecta; order Diptera; family Syrphidae; genus Eristalinus; species Eristalinus aeneus. Next base: position 6,272,374 of record OY019131.1, on the reverse strand, counting down.
ACTTCTAACAAGTGATCAATACAATAATAATAATTGTTGGCGCGACAGTCCACAGGGGGACCAGGGCCTAGCTTGCTCATCAACTGCTCGTAATGTGCACCGAAACGTCGAAGTTTGAGAAGCTTTCTTAGACAGTTATTACTCTTTGAGTGTTGTCAGCAGCTCGATAGGAGTGGTGCCGTGAAAAATTCGAGGTGTTCAGCCGAGAATCGAACCTAGACCCTTCGACGTGTGAGTGTCGCACTCTACCCACTACGCCACGGCGGCCACCAATACAATATTAGGTACTCAGAAATAATGGGAAACAACTGCGATGCAACGATAAAAATGCTTTTGAGCGTTGCAGTCACTTCAGTTGCAGTTTTAAGTTCCTTAGCATAATGTATCGTGGTCGCTGTGGCGTAGTGGGTAGAGTGCGACGCTCACACGCCGAAGGGTCTAGGTTCGACTCCCAGTTCAACAACAATTTTTCTAATATTTCACGGCACCACCTCTTTCGAGCAGCTGACAACACGCAAAGAGTAATAACTGTCTAAGAAAGCTTCTCAAATTTCGCCGTTCGGAGTCGGCAAAAAACTGTAGGTCCCTTCTACTCGTGAGAGAACAGTAGCGCGCACAACACGATTAGTTGATAAGCACGCTAGGCCCTGGTCCCCCTTTGGACTGTAGCGCCAACAATTATTATTATTATTATTAGCATAATGTATCATAACTTAAAAAATATTTATTGGATTGTCATAAATTTTTTTTTGTTTTCCTTAAATTTTATTGTGTATTCGGATAAAAAGTATAATGAATTTTATGAAATATCCTAGTTTCTTCTCAAGGCGTTGCAAATGTTTTGTCCGATACTGTGTGTAGATTCATGCACTTTACCAGAGGAGCACTCAAATATTTAAAATCTCTTACGAGTTTTTCTTTTTAAGGTTTTTGAAATTATGTTACAAGAAAACCTTCGACTGAATGTTTTAATGCTTCTCTGCTTGAAAATTTAGTGCTTCGTTTCAAAAGTGGTACGGTAGCCCTTAAAGTAGACGAAGTTTCCATCTATTAGCTCCATGGTCTCCTTATACTCGAAACTTAACTTCTAAAAACAGGTTAAATACAACTTGTATAAGCATTGGAAGTGTTCTACGTTTTATCCAAAAACGTGTCGGATAGAACAGACCATTCGAACAACTACTTGTCAACAGGTGAAAATAGTTTGCTACAGAATTGCTTCTTTGCTGACCTATTCCCACGCTTAAAGAAATTAAGACAAGGTGTACGGATATCACAGTGGTCTGAAAATAAAGTGTAGAAACTCGAACTTGAACATTAAAGGCAGGCTTGGAAATGATTTAAAAAAAAAAACATTGGCACTAAAACTGTGAGCTAGCTATGAGGTGAGCGGCTCATTTCGACGTTTGAATTCTTAAACACCTTGTTTATGGCATGCTTTAAGGCTGTTTCTCAGCGACAACTTCTATGCTTTTGGATACAAGTGGTTGAAAAGAAACATTTTGGCTACAAATGGAAGGAGGCTTTTGACATCCGCTTCAACACCACAATTTTACATCGCCAAAATGGCTGATAGTGGTCGCCGTGGCGTTGTGTGTAGAGTGCGACGTTCACACACCGAAGGGTCTAGGTTCGATTTCCGGCTGAACACCTCGAGTTTTTCACGGCACCACCTCCTATCGTGCGTAGAGTGCGACGCTCACACGCCGAAGGGTCTAGGTTCGACTCCCAGTTCAACACCAATTGTTCTAATATTTCACGGCACCACCTCTTTCGAGCTGCTGACAACCCTCAAAGAGTAATAAATGTATAAGAAAACTTCTCAAATTTCGCCGTTCGGAGTCGGCAATAAACTGTAGGTCAATTCTTCTCGTGAGAGAACAGTAGTGCGCGCCACACGAGTAGTTGATTAGCAAGCTAGGCCCTGGTCCCCCTGTGGACTGTCGCGCTAACAATTATTATTATTAAAATGGCTGATAACAAAAATTAGGAATTTGCTGCACAAAAAATCGACTGCTACTTGGGTTGTTTGAATTGACATGACTTGTCCAAATTTTTGTACTTTAGTCTATCGACCGGTGAGTTAATTTTTAAAGACAAATGGTCTAAGGTTCAAAACTTTGTTTTAATTGAATTCGATGCTTCTTGGATGGCATTCGAAAGTCACAATAATGTTATGTGACGGTACGTCATGGTAAAATACAAATACTGATTTTCATAGTGGTTTTTAGACGATGCAAGTAGCATTTTTACATCAAATAATTTTTCCTTTTGTTTTATTTATTTTAATTTTGTCTTGACTCTTTTTATTATGAACGCTACCTGTGGAATATTTTATGAAACAATTTTTAGACATTTCTAATACTTTTGCACCATTAAATATAAGTTTAAAAATTTCATACAAAGTCCTTGTTCCAAAACATAACTCCATTTAATTTCTTTTTGTTAATAATCGAAAAAAAGTTTTGAGAATTATTGTAAGAATAATCAACGTACACATACCGAAACCATACCTCCGAGTTGGTTTTTAACAAAATATTCCCCCCGGTCTGAGAGGTGGTAAAGTAGAATTTGATTTGAAGTCACTTCCTGTAAGTGCCATCAACAAATAAGGGCCAACATTCGAATTATTTGTTTTTTTTAGAAAATACCAACCGCTTCCTCGCTCGCTTTTAAAAACTTTTGCCTCATATAGCAGAATATGAAAAAGAGTATTGTCAAAGCCAAACTGGTCCATTTCTCGATTGCATCTTGAGCCCAAACATGTCTCAATGAAAGTGTTTGCAGGTTTCGTCCTCACCGGAGTATACGAAGAGGTTTGATTCCAGTAGAGATTCGTATTGTAAAAAATCTGTTCATCAAAAGCATGCATTTCAATGCTCTACCTCAGTAGAAGGAGGGTGCAGTTTTTCCTCATTTTAAAATTTTGCATTATTGCCTCCGCACATGCCAGTTGACTTTCGAACGTATGTTCCCTTAAAATTTTAAACAGCATATGAAACCCCTTTTTGTTGACACAAGTCAATCAGCTTGTGCTCATATAAAACATTGTTCTTTAACCCTTTGCAAATGCGGCTTGCTGCTCAACACCCCGTTTGTTTTGCCGCAACAAATTTAAAATTGTTACCTGTCCTTCGTGTTTGTTGGCGACTTTTGTTTACTCCTTCAAGACATCGCGTGCTTTCTTTTTGTTTTTTATTTCCGCTTTTTGTTTTGCTAAGCGCGTTTGGCGAATGACCCTCGTGTCTGCAGCAGGCGGGTAAATTAAAAGAAACAACACAAAAGGCGAGAACTGCATACACACCTGAAACATAATCTCATACGAGCGCACAATTGACTATGCCAAAGTGTGCACAATTAATGGCAGCAGCTAATAAAATCTCGATCCTTAATCGATTACAGCACTTGTACGTGTTGTTGACATGAAAATTACGCTGGAAAACGTTAATCCGCAGCGCGCTCTGTTAAATTCACCGGCTGCAAGAGGGTGCCACCACCGGCACCACCACCACCTCCACCACTTCCACCTACTTGGTCTGTTTCTCTGAAAAGTGCCGCCGCCATCCGACAACGACGTCGTCGATATCATCGTCATGAGTATGAGTATAGTCTTCGACGTGGTCGTCGTCATAGCTTGTGGTGTTGTTTTTTCTGTCGTTGTGTGCTGTGCATCAAGCACACGACTATGGAGTAGGGCGGGTGCAGTCGTGTCCCCTCTTATGGTGCTCGTGCTTTGATCCAAGCAGCAGCGTTCTGCTGTCGTTTTGAGAAGTGTGTGCACAACAGAGAGGGAATGCAATGAGATTTCTGTTATTGGCGTGGTGTTTTGCTACTCCCATTCTATACAGAAGTCGCCATCGTCCAGGGCTTTGGATTTCACCGCACGCACAAACGATCACATTTGAACTCCTGTGAGCGCACGGAGTGCACGTCACATTGTCCGCGCTGTCTAAATCGTGTGTCTGCTATTGGTTTTCGCGCGATTGCCATACCAGTTTAGTGTTTTATGAACGTGAGCGATTATTGTTCTGATTTTTATGATTCAAATTGCATAGAATTGCGTAGGTGGGTGGTCAGTCTCATCAGCGTACGAGTGTCGGACTGCTGCTTGTTGTTTCTAAGGATTAGCACCTGCTTGATATTATGTGTATGTTTTGTTTTATATTACTTTTATTATTATTATATTTTTTTGCAACGGAAATGTTTGTTGGATATATTTGGTTATCTGCTTATCGTCTTTTGGCTCTGTAATGCACTTCCGGGAAGGTTAAGGAGAGTCCACAGTAAACTATTTGTATGCGGGGACATCGTGCAGAAAATATCGCTGTGAAAGCAAACACAGTCGAGGATGTATGTATGTTCCTGGAAAAGCAATTGCGTGTGTTGTTAGGAGTTGTAGCATTGTGAGAAGTGTGTTCCTTTGGTCACGATGCCAGAGTTTTGTTCTTCCTTGGAGCCGCGTGGAACTTGTTTGCCAAGCAGAGTAAACGGAGTGATCAGAGGCGTATGACATCTTTGTTATTTATAAGCCGAGATCTAATTCAAATGTGAGATGTTATTTGCTAGCCTAGTAACAGTTGAGATGTATGCTAGGCACCGTTGACACTTTCGATTGTTTTTTGCATGACACCAGTTGGCGCGACACCTTATTAATTCTCGGATAGTACATCTGATACGTGAAAGTGGTTCATAAATCAATGCCGGTGATGGGCATAGAGGAATGGTGATTCAACAGGATTTATTTCATAATTTCTGACCGGTGTACTGCTTTATCTATGGAATTGGCCAAAGCACTGTGTTTGTCAATAAATTTGAGTTTTTTTCGAACAGTCGACAAAAGAACGTCCTTTAAGTACATTTTTCTGAGGGGAAAAGTTGAAAGTAAGTGTTGGTGGTAAATTCAGTTGCCGGTTGTCTGAGATATCTATGGTTACACTATTGTTTTTTAACCTTAAAATCGAGTTTGACAATTGAATAAGTCAAATTTTGATGACGTCGAAGCTTTTATTCACTTAAGAGTTGCTAGCGCCTTGTTTTCATATTTTTTGGGATATGATACTTGCCATCAGGCAGTGTGAGGGCAATGTTTTAATTAATTTACTCTGACTGATCTTTTGTTATGATACGTTCATAATCTTCTTGATTAACGCAGAAGCTAATTCGGTTCTGATGATCATCCCAATATAAAACTTCCTTCGGTTTTCTAGATAGATAAATGAAAACTGCAACATAAGCGACCTTTACCATCTCCATTTACAGAGCCTTTAAACCCAACATTAGTCAGTATTACAAGTTTAACAAATTTACAAGTTTTATGGCATTGATATGACAAGGAGCCCCGAAAAAAAATGCAAAACATGTCTTAAACCTTAACAAAAAATCTTTTCCTTTAGCAAAATAAAAGACAACGTAATTGAATTAAAGATTATTTTATAAATTGTTCACTAGGTGAATTCATTTTCACTATAGTTTATACATTAATCTCAACCCCTAAACTTTAACTATAATTTTGAATTTCTGTTATGCCTCTATTTAGATCCTTTTTAGGTCATGTTCAATGTTCAGTTAATTTTTGATATCAGCGTTGTTTGGCTGGTCTCAATTGTTTATTTTTTTAATTATTATTTTTTTTAATTGTAGAATACCGACAGTAAAACCATTTTTTAAAAAATAATTAATAATAATAACAATAATTGGATGCGGCGACAGTCCTCAGGGGGACCAGGGCCCAGATTTCTCATCAGCTACTTGTGTTGTGCGCGCTACTGTTCTCTCACGAGTAGAGCAACCTACAGTTTTTTGTCGACTCCGAACGGCGGAGTTTGAGGGGCGGTAGACAGGTTATAACTGTATGTTGCGCCACGGCGGCCATATAAAATATTAATTATTGTAATATACGTGTAATATTTATTATTGTTAAAATACGCGATAAAAGTAAATAGCAAAAATTATTTTTATTTTTTTTTATTCAATAACACAGGGAAACAAAAAGACTTTGCAGCACGTTTTTAAAACTTAAAAAAATACACAAGTTATAAATAACAGATCAGTCAATAAGTCCCGGTAAATATAGGTAGCGCCATATTTAATATTATTTTTTTTGCTATTGGCGCGGGACTTATTCGTGGGTAAATACATTAATTTTATTATGTCGGAAAAATTGGCAATACTTTTTAAACAGACTTTATACACACAAAAGGGAGGATTAGAATATACATATTCATGCGTGGCTAGTTGCGTGTATAATTAATCATTTAAAAATGAAGCTTTTCTCTCAATCCTTTTATTTGGGCAAGTAACTTGCAGAACGTAGATATGTTCTTTTATTGTTTGTAGGAAGTTTGCCTTTTATATCTCGGGATTGGGTAACCCTAGTGTTGCAATCTGGCAACTGCCAGCTCTATCGTAAAGTTTGACATTTTTAGGGTTATACGTACTCAGAACGTTTTAACATACTAGCGCTATTTGTGTTGTTTATAGTAACTTAAAAGTTTCATCCCGCCCAAAAATGGAACTAAATCGTGAACATTTTCGTGCGATTATTTTTTTACAACTTTCGACGTGGATTAACTCAACACAGTGCATCGATGAACTTAAATCAATTTTTGGCGATGAAGCTCCATCAAGGACCAGTGTTTATCGATGGTATGGTGAATTTAACCGAGGTCGTAGTTCACACCAAGACGAATTTCGTCAAGGTCGTCCAAAATCAGTTGTTTTTCCGGAAACTATTGATGCTGTGCGCCAACTGATGAGGTCATGTGACCTATCGTGAGATTGAGACAACCTTAGGCATTAGTGAGACCAGCATACAATATTGCATGAACATTTGACCGTCAATAAAATTTGTTCGCGTTGGATCCCAAAATTTGTCAATCGCTCAAAAAAATGTTCGTGTCGATTGGTCGAAGAAATGCTCCAAAAATACGATCGCAGTGCTTCGAAACACGTCTATGACATCGTGACAAGTGATGAATCGTGGATTTACGCGTATGAGTACGAAAGCAGTCGGCTATATGGGTGTTTCAAATTGAGCCAAATCCAAGAAAAGTTGCTCGCGTACGAATGACTTCCAAGCAAATGGTCTTCTGTTTTTTCGGAAAAACTGGACATGTCGCAACCATACCACTAGAACAACGAAGAACATTCAATTCTGAGTGGTACACAACCATTTGTTTGCCAAAAGAAATCAGGAAAACCAACCGCCGAAGACGGATCACTCTTCACAGCGACAATGCGAGCTCTCACATATCGGCTCAAACAACTGCATTTTTGAGCACTCAAAATATCGATTTGATGAGTCATCCGCCGTATAGTCCAGACTTGGCACCGAATGACTTTTTTTTGTTATTCCCGTACGTAAAAAATAAAATTAGAGGTCAACGTTTTTCAACACCTGAAGAAGCGGTTGATGCATTCAGAATGCATGTTTTGGAGATACCTCAATCAGAGTGGCAAAAGTTATTCGAAAATTGGTTCAAACACATGCAAAAGTGTATAGGTCTTAATGGAGAATATTTTAAAGAACAATAAAGCTATTTTCAATGATTAATATTTGTTTTTGTTCTCTTATCCCGAAATATAAAAGGCAACCCTCGTATCAAATCATACTGTTCAGAAACTCGAAACCATTTATGTGCAAGTGTCATTTTTTGGGCTTATTTTAAAATATTTTATTCTATTTCTAACCACTCCAGTTATATAGATTTGCCCAGACGCTAATATCATTCTTAACAAAGTTTAATTATCTATTTGAATTTGGATGCTGTGGCCGCCGTGGCGTAGTGGGTAGAGTGCGACGCTCACACGCCGAAGGGTCTAGGTTCGATTCCCGTCTGTGAACACCTCGAATTTTTCACGGCACCACTCCTTTCGAGCTGCTGACAACACTCAAAGAGTAATAACTGTGTAAGAAAGCTTCTCAAACTAATGAACTACATACATCGAAGGAAGATTTGCAAACTAATGTACTTTATTGCTTTCGTCTGACTTTTCGACAAATAATACAAATTTTCTGCTTAAAACTGATGGTGGAACAAGATCACATTATTTTAGCTTTAAAGAAACAAAAATGTCATCTAAAACTGTGCATAATATAAGTCGCTTGTTAGATAACTGTTAAAAAATTCTAACGGAAGCACATGCTTCCCCAACACTTTTTGATACCGAAAAATGAAGAGAAAGAAAACGCAGACATCCTTACAATCCAAATGTACGTGACCACATAAATTCTGAGTTCATTCCCTGGAACCTTTCATGATTCATTGCTTGGAGGTCTTCCAAAATGCAAATTAATTAATAAATCATTTCTTCATAAAGCATTATCAGTAATTGATTCATTTTTATACTTACCTTGCTATCAATCAATTTTGATATGCAATGTCAGTTGGTCTATAATTCTTTTTCATTGGATAGTGATTGTTAATGCACAACGCAAACAGTCCAAAAGCACATGCTTTTCACACTAAAATCAACGCCGCCTGTAATGCATCACTGTCTTCACCGAGAGGTTGTATATTTAAATATGGAAAACGTGTACCATATATACTCAATTTGAGGTTAGGTTTTATTTTTTACATTTGAATTATAGAAATCTTCTTTTGTTTTGTGCTGCGTGGGTTTTGTGGGAGAACTGGGACCTATGAGTTGAATTCAAAGAAACGTTACCGATGTCGACGCAGGATGATTGTTGCTGCTGAAACGATCAGCAATTATGGCAATTTGCAATTTAACTATACACTGCAACCAGATCATGATGCACTGACTATGACAGGCATCTCGTAGCCACATCAAGTTCCAAGACTATTTTTAAAACTAATAACCTCAATTATTTAGTTTTATGACAGTACTCTATAATTAGCGGTAAACCTGTGTCCTGCTTATGGGGAGGGAAAAAATGTGTTTTGAAAGTGATCGCTTATCGCACATTAACACAGGCCTCTATTGAGGACTTCATTACCCCTTCTTTTACGACCCACTGCTTCAACACTCTAAGCAGCTTTTCATAATTATTTTATCATAGCGCAACTTGAAGTACATGATCAGTCTCAACGCGTTTTCATTTGAAAATCTTAACCTCACCTCCTACTTTAAAACAGCAGGTACTTACTTATACGGCAAGGTAGCTGCTGCAGCACCAGCAGCAGCAGTGGAAACGGTGGTAGTAGCTCCTGCTACCACACATCAGCAGCAACTATTTGAAAGTTATGCTAAGGTACAGCGCGCGGTGAGTTGTTAATTTGATGATTTATTGCGTGCAAATTATCTTGTGTGCATTCGTCCGGATGGAAGGGGTGGTGCACACATTATTGCATACTACATACAGGCCGCGGCACAGACAGCAGAACACCACTCCGAACTGAGGAGGTGATTTATTGAGTGAGTTATGCCATTTAAATCCTATGTCGAACATGGATTGGTACAAGGAAAATTGTTGCCCTGTGCACAAAGATAGATGTGCACAATCGATATACTCAGACAATTTAATATATTTCTCAATCAAATTGACGAAATTGCATAGACTGAGACTGTCAATAATTTACTGGAAAATAATTTAAATACATCAGGGCAATCTGTAGCGACCTTCGGCGATTAATAAATTCCATTACCACAACCAGAAAAGGTGGAGCTTTGTTGGATTGCTGCCAGCACGTAGGCGGATCTGCTATTATCCGTCGCCATGTTATACTCATTTCATTTTTTATTATTTCAGTTTTTTTTTGTGTAAATTAATCATGACTGCCTTAATCCTATCTATGCGTGATATTGGTCTTAAGCTCATGTATGTGCATGTTCTTGTTCTAACAAAGAAAACTAATTATCATAAGATTATCGACTGAATGTGTTTGTAGAAAGAAAGGTTGAAGATCGGCTTAACAGACATGGCTCCTTGGCTTGTTACATATTTAGTTCCAGAGTGGGATATTCCAATAGATGCATTTCTGTCAAAATTTAGCTTCTGCTTGATATGGCCTTCAAACATTAAATTTTTTGTTCGAAACTATTTATCTAGACTAGATTTATTTTTACCAGGGGTAGCAGGGGAAAGCGCATTTAGGTTTTGTTTCTGCACTTAGTAATAAACATTTATCTTACGATTGTTTAGGGGGTAAAAGTCGATCCTGTTCGCTGTTGAAATGTGTCTGTTCTTAGGCATTGCATGGAATCAACTCGTGCATCTCTGGTTACTTGTAACGGACAATGACAGTCTTTATCGGTCTGGTACTCCTTTAACAAAAGTAAATGTCCAAATGTTAGTATTCATTTTCAAATGATTAGACCAATCAAGTTTTAAAGGAAGAAGGCTACTAACATTAAGAGCTGCTACATATATCATCCATTCGCCTTTGACTTTTTTCTCCCTTTTTTGCGTGACCTCACATAGTACAGTTTGATGGTTTTTCCTCTCTGTACGGAAACGTATCCCGGGCCAACTAGACAATGAATTTCACACATGCACTGAGGTATATAATGATAATGATCAGGTATGATGTTTTACTCATCTTATCTACAGCAAACACGTTGCACAGGAAAAAGTTGGTTTAGATTTTTAGATTCCACGTCATTGGCATCTATTTAACTATCTCTTGATAGTGGCACTACGAATCCTTTGAAACTGCTTTGAGATAAATCAAGAAAACGTCGGGGTTAGGATTTTTAAGGTGTCCGCCACTAAATTCCATAGCTATAAAAACAGTCCGAGAAATAATAAACTTTCCTTACCGTAAGCTCATCAAACTTTCAGCAGTCTCTTTCATTGAATTATACTTCAGATCGAAAGTAAAAACAAAAAATCAAATCTACCTTGTCTTTGATTCAAAATATTTGTACTACCTTTCGTATGGTTGTTTCTTGACCTACCCACTGGATAAGTAACTAAAATTCCGCATGAATGATATCGAAGTTTTGCAAGTGGTTCGAAGTCGAATACTTTTCCCGTTATCGTTGAAAACTCAAATGAGCTTAAAGTCCACAATGCTAAACATTTGTTCTCAATCAGTTTACAACTCATTGATGATTTATTATTCTATTTCCTTTTAGATTACCCAAGCTATCCCGGTTATCGGGTAAATACACAACACAGAATGGACACGGACGATGTTGAGTCAACCACAAGCAGTGCAATGTCTACACTGGGAACATTGTTTTCATTCACTAGCCCAGCAGTTAAGAAATTGCTTGGCTGGAAACAGGGTGATGAGGAGGAAAAGTGGGCCGAAAAAGCAGTAGACAGTCTCGTTAAGAAGCTGAAAAAGCGTAAAGGTGCAATAGAGGAGTTAGAGCGAGCCCTATCATGCCCCGGACAACCATCAAAATGTGTGACTATACCACGGTCATTGGATGGACGTTTACAAGTAAAACGCACGCATTAATCCACAAGAATATTTGTCTCAATGTGTTTTCTTTCTTTTTCGTGCTTAGGTGTCTCACAGAAAAGGTCTACCACATGTTATATACTGCCGTGTTTGGCGCTGGCCAGATCTACAAAGTCATCACGAACTGAAGCCGCTTGAGATCTGTCAGTTTCCTTTCAGTGCTAAGCAGAAAGAAGTTTGTATCAATCCGTATCATTACAAGCGTGTTGAAAGCCCGGTTCTGCCACCGGTGTTAGTGCCACGCCATTCAGAATACGCTCCCGGTCATTCGATGCTCCAGTTCACTCAAATAAGCGAACCTACAATGCCACACAATGTAAGTTACTCCACAGCGGGCTTCAATTCACATCTCAGTCCAAATAGTCCGCCACTAACATCGGTCGGCAGCCCCGGCTCGGTAAGCTCAAATCCGACAAGCCCATACGGTAGTTTGGCAGAAACTCCACCACCAGCATATAGTCCCTCAGAAGATGGCAACTCGAATAATCCAAATGACGGTGGACAAATGATGGCCGACACGCAGATGGGCGATGTGGCTCAAGTAAGTTATTCAGAGCCCGCATTTTGGGCAAGTATCGCGTATTATGAGCTTAATTGCCGTGTCGGCGAAGTATTCCACTGCAACAGCAGCTCCGTGGTTGTGGACGGCTTCACGAATCCTTCAAACAATTCAGATCGCTTTTGTCTAGGACAATTGAGCAATGTAAATCGTAACAGTACCATCGAAAACACCCGCCGACACATAGGCAAAGGGGTGCATCTCTACTACGTTACCGGTGAAGTATACGCTGAATGCCTATCGGACTCGGCTATATTCGTCCAATCGCGCAACTGCAATCATCATCACGGCTTTCACCCGAGCACGGTTTGTAAAATACCGCCAGGCTGCTCTCTCAAGATCTTCAACAATCAGGAATTCGCTCAGCTTCTCTCACAGTCAGTCAACCATGGCTTTGAGGCCGTCTACGAACTGACAAAGATGTGCACAATTCGAATGAGTTTCGTCAAGGGCTGGGGAGCCGAATATCATCGACAGGACGTCACCTCAACGCCATGCTGGATAGAGATCCACTTACACGGGCCACTGCAATGGTTGGACAAAGTCTTGACACAAATGGGTTCGCCTCATAATGCCATCAGTTCGGTATCCTAATGTGGGTAAAACCAACTAACAGTAACATGGAGGAATAGATCAAAAGATGTAATTTTAATTTTTTTGTTTTTCGATAAAGATAACAATCGTACTTTTTACTCTAATTCTACAGTTATGACGAATATTTTACTGTTTTTATTTTTGTTCTTTTTCGGAAGGCAATGTTTCAAGTAACATAAACAAAAACATTTTGACGAATTGTTACAAAAGAAACAGAAAGAAACTAAACTACAAATTGAACTGATGTGAACATTTGATCTTCTTTTCGTTTTTTAATTAAATATAATTTACTATACATAAATGTTATTTTTTAGTTATAGCATCGCGGTGTGTTCTTGACAAAATCAAACAAAAATGCAAACAAAAAGAGAATAACGATTTTATGATTAGAGCAAATTTAGAATTTGAGTACGTTGCCATGTTTCTTTGTTTTTTTTTATTTTTTGTTCTTTAAGAAATGTTTCGCTTTTTGTATTTTGTTGGCAACATTCTACTCACATCCACGAACAGTGCCCCCTACATTGAAACACACAGCTAGTGATCTAGAATGTAAACATTCATCGAGTGTAATATGATACACATTTTTGTTCGCTATTAAAAGCAAAATGAAGATACAAAAACAAAAAAGAAGAAAGAAAGAAAAGAGAAAAAATTATATATTTCATGTAACGATTTTAAGGATTAGAATCTATATTATTTTCTTAAAACTAAATAAAAATTGCCTATATATATGGATAAGGAATTTAATTCAAAGATATGTCTAGCTTAAGCATATACAGAGAGAGTGCTTTAAGGAGCATGAACTGTGACAGGATGTGGTCATGATAGCTCCTCATCAACTAAAAAAGATCCAGGCGATAGCGAAACAATCTTACGCTGAATTTGGACGCAATGCTTTAATTTTGGTTGGGTCTGTTTGCTCAATGCGATGAGGAAGAGTGTCATGATTGCATTAAACACATACATTGTCCTTTAATCACACTCAGAAAATAGATGTAATGTTCAAGAGAAATGTTTGAGTTAGTTAATACTTGAACGCGAAAGAAAAAATTTATGTTTTTCGTTCAATAAACTTTTTATAGTAGCTGCATGTTTTCTTTGTTATTGTTGGTTAATTTTTTTCTTTGTTTTATTTCTTTGTTGGTTTCGTTTTGATTATATGCCAGAGAAAGAAACGCATGAGATAGTTGCAATATTTGTGAGGAAACTCACATTTAAAAGTGTAATGCTGTCGATAAAGTTGGTCATTAAAAAACCATTCTGGTGGAAGCAACCTTGGATATCGACCAAGCGCACAGAGTAATGGGTCTTGTTTTCATTGAGTTTTGCACATTTGCGTATTGCAATTGTGTCAATTTGATATGTGTTAGGAATTCAATTATTCCTACAACTATTTCTGGTGGTTTATAAATATCCTGAAAAATTGCTGTAAGGTATAAACTGGACATTTCAGTAATACGCAAAACATCACTTTTTACGGTTAGTGATTTATTTGGGCACAATGAATATCAAAGGTCCGTTCTTGTACCCATTTTTAACACCCTACTGCATAACCACCTTTCTGTATGAGCCATAGTTAAGGCAGAAAATAATTTTTCGAGATATAAAATTATATTTGCATTTGTTGCCAAAATTAAAAAAAAAAAAAAAACGTTCAGAAATTATAGTGCACAAACAGTCCAGGTCCATTTGACACATATGGAACACATCCTGCATAAAACAGACATATAATAGAACTCTTGGTGTGGGGAAGTATATGCGGATGTGTACCTCTGTGTCAAGTGATGGTCCAACTTTTGTTATTTAAAAAAATATGAATGCCCCGTGCTTGTTTTTAAAGTCAATATTTTTATCTCTGAAAAATGTTTCATACTCTAAAGAAACTTTGTCATGCCAAAGACAAAAACTTTAAGCAGGATCTATTAACTGTAAAATATTTCATGTCGAGAAAGCTCTTAAAAGACTACCTGAATACCAATTTATCTGACGAACTTAATAGCATGTCAGGGACATCTTTAAAAGATATACTGAACAAAGGTGATATCCATATCGAGAGTCTGCAGTTTCAATTTTAGCACCATGCCTGCGTCACTGTTATTTCCACCCCTTTGAAAACTATTATCAAAATGTTTGAATAAAATACACGTATGTAACTTCTTTTCTGTTTTCACATGTCACAATTAACAAGTGCGTACTATTTTTTCATTTTTTTCCGTTAAAACACATATGACTCGGGCACGTCGCATTGCGTTTTGTGCATTAAAAATACTTTTATGGAAAAGAGAGACTTTGTATATTCAAACTAGACAGTTTACAAAATTGCTGGTGTTTGAAAATGTGTGCTTTCAAATTTGTTTCATTGTTTATCATTTTAGAAAATGTTGATCAAAAAGTTACAAAAAAATATATTCCATTTATTTATCGCACTTAGCAATGACTTTTTGTTAATATTGATTTGAAGTACCTCGAACAGGAGTCCTCTCTTTTCCTTGTGGAAGTTTTATTTTTTGTAGTTCAAACATTAACGTCTACCTTGTGATAAAAAATTTACGAAAGAATTTCAAATTTTTAAGAAATGATTTGAAACTAATAAATTTGGGCTCTCTTAGAACTCCAACTATAAGGTTGTTTTGCAGCAGCACTAGTTTCGTGTGGAGAACATATTTTTAGAATTAAAACCATTGTTTTTTGTTCAAAATGCAATTTCCTTTTTCATTGCAACATAAATCGAACCTGAGTGAATTTGGTTTATGGGACTTGGACTACATCTACGGTAATGAACGCATCGGAGGATTATTTATAAGCTTTCGGCATAAGCCCAGTAAAGTCAAACACGGTCAAAGTGTCATTTCATCATTTTGAATATTATACTTCCCGCATTCAGGTTTGATTAATCTATTTTTATTAATAATAAGTTGCGTCCATATAGAAAGTTGGATTTCTTTTACAATTAATGCTCGATGTGGCTTGATGTACAAGTAAAATCGACAGAAATTTGAACCATCACTGAGCAGACAATTCTTTAAAGTGTCTTGTGGTAGCTTGAAGTTTGTGCAAACTAACAAAATTCTGGGTTCTGGAAACTATGAATTTTCAGATTGAAATCACTCTACTGTTCGCAAAGCGTTTCTTAACAAATATTGTGGTTTACAACTTCTGGCATCTAAAATCTTTAAAAAAAATGTAGTTTTATGTCTGCCTTGTACTAAGCAAAGCCTCCAGCGCCTTTGTGAAGTTTACATACTAAAGAGAGACAACTTTTATAAAAAAAGATACATTTATATATCTCGATGTAAGCGTTTTCTATTTTGAAGATATTTTTAACTATACACTTGTATACACAAAATTTTACATATATGGTATTTACAAGATAATAGTAATTTTACAACTTCTTGTTAGCATAAAATTAAATATTTGCAGAGCGAAAACAACTAAATCTTAATTTGCCTTATATAGAAACAACGCCTAAGAGTATACTTCTTAAAATGTAAATGCCTTAAAGTGTACCATAAAAGTAGCCCTACGGTTATGTAAACTTGTATAACTGCCTTACACGTCTATGAAAACACTTGCATTTTTGCAGTGGAAAATATTTTATTATTTGCGCTTCTTACGTATATTGAATGAAGATAAAAGAAGATATTTTACATGTATTGGAAGAAAAGTTTATCCTAATCATAAAAACAGACAAAACAGATTATGTACAAAGTGAAATTCGAAGAATATGAAGAAATATTTGAAAAGATGTAAAATGTGTGTAGAATTATAAGCGTTTATGTATGGAATAAGAATAAAAAAAATCGTTTTTCTTCTATGATTTAATTTAAAACATTTTTTATACTTTTGTTTTGTACTCGTTCTTTGATTTTACGGTGAAGAGTGAAAAGTGAACGAAAGTGGTTGACTACAAATGCACGAAATAATTGCAATGGTAATGAGAATCGAAGAAAAGGAAATAGACATAATGAGAACGGCTCAAAACTATTAACTATTAACTATTACTTTATTTTCAGTTGTTCATGCGAACGGCACATGGTACGAGGAGACAATGGTTTGTTTCACCATAACGTAGGTTGGTATTAAGGTTGGGATAGATTGTTATACACGCCCAACAATAAGTTGACCCCGTAATATTATTAAATTTGTAGTTGTTTTTTTGTTTTTGAAGACACTAGCCATGCCGCGAAATCAAAGTTGCTAAGATATTCAGCATTTACCGTTGATGTTGATCCGATATCATACGTGAATTATCGTAGCCCTGGCTTACTCGGAAGGTCTCTACAATTTATGAGACCTTATTCAACTTGGTCTTAATTAAGATGTCTTGCGAAATATCATGCATGCTCGACAGGCTTCTTGGTTACGGCCCAGGTTCAATCTGCAACGCCAATCAGAGGTGACGATATTAATAAGGATTTATTTTACTTGTACTTGGTGTAGAAAAGTGCTTATAAAAGCTAGGAAGGTACGTCAATTTCATTGTATATAAATCGTAGCTGTTAAAATAATATCCTGAAAAGAGAAAACAATATCGCACGTTAGCGTTTTTCATCGTTCGATTTCTTTCATAATTTATTGTTGTGCACACCAACAAAAATGTTGATAAACTAATAAACATTATGAATTAAGCTTATCAAATAAAATTTCAAGTATTGCATAAACTTTATATTCTCTTATGAAAAATGTGTTTACACTATTGTGAATGGAGCATATATTACAAATACCATCAGTTCAGTGGATAATTTTTGTCTGACATTTATCGGCTGATTTGACATATGAATGACAGAAGAGTATTTTCTTTTCGCCTGCAAGTGGAATCCCTACGAAAATGCCTTCTGCACTCGAATTACTAGAAAATCGCGGTGATCGGCAACAAAGTGTCCTCAATGCCACCTTTAATCCAGTGGTTGCTGGTGTAGCCGGTGTAGGACTTGGCTGTTTTATGAATTTTGCCTACAAAAAGCCCGTATGGTCTGGTAAGTAGAGGCAGTTCAATTCAATTGACATGACGTAACAATCTCATATAGAACTAACCTTTTGTTTTGAATTGTTTATGCTGATTTATTTCTATTGTAGGTATTCAAAAGCATATTGCCTTCGGAGTGATTGGAACAGCTTTGGGTGTATATTTCGACCAGAAACGAAACCAGCATATGGCTGACCGTGATGCAGTTCTTCGCCACTACATTCAGCTTCATCCAGAGGATTTCCCAACTCCCGGTAAGTGCTATAGCTTAACTGATTGATGTGTTTGTGTAGTAATTTGAGTTTCTTTATAGAACGCAAGAAGTACAGTCAAGTTTTGGAGAGTTGGGTGCCAATTCGCTAAATCTACCAAAATTTAGGATTTTAAGTTAAACTAAAGGCGCTAACAGAAATGTTTCCAATCAGTTGACAGTGTGAGCATTGTGAAGAAATCGTATGGAGCAAATAAATGGAATACCTACATTGTTTTCCAAATATTTCTGTTTTTGTCTATGAGACGTGGTGTACCGTGGTGCTGCTTGGTGGTTATTCTTTTGAAGAAGGAAATAAGACCTTTGACAGTTGGTGTTCAATGCGATTGTGGAAATGGGAATTATATTGAAAAGACAAAGGTTTATCGCACTATCGACATTTAAAATTTTAACAGGAACTTGGGATAGCAAAGCCTTAGAAACTAATTCGGTTACCCTCCACTAAACCCATTTAATGAAAGTAATTTGCTTGCAGTGGCTTCAAGTAAAACAAGTCATTTCATTGTTCTAATGTCCAATGCGCTCATTACCAATTGACGTTCGAGATCAAATTGCGATAGGTTTGTCTTTTTATTAAGAGTTTAGTCACCATAGAGATAGTTTAAGCACTGATGTCCTTATACTTGAAGTAACTAGAAAAGCAAGGAATATATCTTCGGGAAGAGATCGTTTTCGTGCCTTGTTCTTCTGAAGCGAAGAGCTGCAATTCAAGATAATTCGCCCTTCTTCCTTCAGTTTGACTTCATTTAAAAATTATTCGAACTTAGTCCGAGATGTATAAGCTCTTTTATTTGAAATACCACTTACTACCGACTGTTGTCTTTACTTAAAGATTAAAAGCTTCAATGATTCAAACTTAAAAACGTTTGAGGAGTTCAACAAGCTCTTTTGTTGATTCAAATTCACGGAAGCACCGAAATGGAATTGAAACGCCAGCCGGTTTCTTTCATACTAACAACCTGCTTCAAATAATTCCAAAATGTTGGAATGTTGGAATGTTGGAACTACAAAAAAACCTCTTTTTTACCGGAGAATTTGAAAGAGAGAGAGAGTGAGAGTAGAGAATTGCGCATATTCATCAAAATGTAAACACAAAAATAACCGCTTGTGAAAAGTCTGCTCACACCTACTTATGAAACCAGGAGCAAAGTGAGTGACGCTCAATGAAGGATAGACCAGCGTGCTGGAAAAACCCTATGAGTCAAATTTCTATGTTGTCGAACAGTAGCAAGTGGACAAGTACACTCTGATTGAACCTAGCAGATAATGCACACACCGATGTCCGGATTAGAATCATTCAGAACGGAGTGTAAATTCGGCAGTCCACTCCCACTAGTACTCAGATTTGAACTCTTTCTGCGCAATGTGTCGTTGTTGCTGGAAGTGGAATTTTTGTATGTAATTATGCAGAGTTCTGAGTTCTGAATTGTGGATTGTATCGGAGAGTAATGCGATTACATAAAGTTTTGTTTGTTTTTGAAGGTAGCGCACATTTTTGTCGAGGCGATACACTTGTGCAAATGGGCTGTCTGAGAACTGAAAATAGAGATTCATACAAACCGGCAACATTGCTGAATAGAAAACATTAAATTTTGGACGGAAGCTCGGGCGAAGCAGAGCGGAAATAAATGATGATTTTCTAGTTATACGTAGATGTTTGAAACTAATTCAAATAACAATAATTGTATGGCGCGACTGTCAACAGGGTCTTCAGTTGTTTGCAGACTCCGAAGGGCGAAGTTTTGAGAACTACGCCACGGCGGCCACTACTAACCACGACTGAAACTAAAAATCTTTCTTATTTTTTTCCACAAGGCAATCAAGGTCTAAGGTTATTTAACATCACATTACATTTAATCAAGATCAGTCAAGATCTGATATTCATGTTCACATACACTACAAAAAATTAGTTGTTTTTACCGCTGGTGGGAAAGTAATAATTTTTGTCTGGCTGTAGGACTGGTAGTAGAAATTATTGTATTGCATGCTCTCGTAGCATTGGAGAACTTTTTATTTGTCGGGATTTATAGTTTAATTTATCATCTGTTGATCTATTTTTATTGTTATTTTGATAGGAGTTTCTATGCAATCCTTAATTTCAGAGATCTAGCCAGATGACAGATTCACTTTTCGTTGAACGTTACGCTTCTTCTTTGAAATATAAGGCTGCCAAATATCTCCCTTCTGCTTTTTTGCTCTTCAATGCTTCATAAAACGTGTTACAGTGATCGGATTGAGTTCAAATATGCGCCGTTTTGTTCGATAATCTGTTTCCATCTAGACGGCAACTTCATAATATCCCCCTCGTAGAAGCCCTGCTCCTTTTTTGCGGAGAACTCGGACAGCCACTATTCACAAGCCTCTTTTGAGTTCAACTTCACACCATTAACGACGTTCGCCATGGACAGGAAAAGATGGTAATCGCTTGGCGCTATGTCCGGGCTATACGAGTATGGTGCATGCGATAAAAACTCCCATCCGAGCTCCTGTAGCTGCTGACGAGTCATCAACGAAGTGTGTGGTCTGGTGTTGTCCTGGTGGAACATTACAACCTTCCCGTTAGCCAAATCTGGACGCTTGTGGTCGATCACCTGCTTCAAGCGGTCCAGTTGTTCGCATTAGATGGTAGAATTAAGCGTCTGGCCATATGGGAGCAGCTTATAGTGGATGATTCCCTTACAATCCACCAAACACGCAGCCAAACCTTCTTGGCCGTCAATACCGGCTTGGCCACTTGGCCACTGTTTGGGACGATTCACCGGCCTTCAACCACGACCGCTTTCATTTGATATTGTCGTATGTGATCCATTTTTTGTCGCCAGTCACAATCTGCTTCAAAAATGGGTCGAGTTCGTTCCGTTTCAGCAGCATATCGCAGGCGTTGATTCGGTCCAGAAGTTTTTTTCGCGTGAAATCGGCACCCAAACATCAAGTTTTTTTTATTATCTAGCCTAACTCCCATCTCCTGGGCGATGTCACATGCCGATCTAACTCGATGGTTTCCATGATTCGATCGGCATTCGTCGTCACAGGTCGTCCGCCGCCTGGCTTATCCATGGTGTCGTTTTCAGCGGCTCTGAATTTTCAAAACCATTCCTCCGCGGTTCGATGTGACAGAATACCATCCCCCAAGCTCCGTAGTGCTTTGTACATAGTCGGAAAATTCAAAAGACAAAAAGACGGCAAACCTATATCTCAAGCAGCTGCCTCCAGTTGTGCACTTTAAGTTGGTTGAGGTTCTTCTCCACATGTATGCGCCACTTTAGTCTAGGTCGTCCTCTGTTGCGTTGTCCCAATGGCTCGTATTCAAAGACTTTTCGTGCCGGAGCAGTGGTATCCATACGCCCTACATGGCCTAACCATCTTAAGCGTTGCATCCGAAGACGCTTGACCAGGCACATGTCGCTGTACAGCTCATAGAGTTCGTCGTTAAATCTTCTCCTCCAGATGCCATCAATGCAAACAGGACTAAAAATCGCACGCAAAACTTTTCTTTCGAAAAGACTAAGGGCTTTTTCATCCGCCTTTGGTAACGCTCAGATTTCCGCGCCATAAAGTAGGACTGGGATGATCAAGCTGTTATATAATATAAAGCGAGCTTAGTCCTTTAATAGAGGTCTTTATTACTCAATTCCCTTTTGAGCCCAAAGAAACAGCGATTGGCAAGAGTGATTCTGCGTTTGATTTCGGTACTGATGTTGTTGTCCCTGTTTACCGCGAAACCGAGAAAGACGAAGTCCTTTGCTGCCTTGTGTGACGCTCTGTCCGAGACGTCACACGTTGTGTGTCCTTTCTTGATGGCAGCATGCAATATATTTCCCCAATAAAAAATCCAGCAAACAAACAATTCATATAATTCTTAATAATGTTAACCACAATCCACTCATACTTCAACAATACCAATATTTGTAATAAAAAATATTAAATAATTTTTTACTTTTTCTTTTTCCACTGTTTTTATACACTTGCAATTATGAAAATAAATATGTATTAATAGAAATTTTGAGCTGAAAGTCCTTGTAACTTGACTCCATATTTTTTTTTCGTTTTCATTGTACTGTCCAATTACGAAGGTTGCCTTTTATATTTCGGGATTAGAGAACAAAAACAAATATTTATCAAAATTAAAACAAATATCTTTATTGTTTTTCAAAATATTCATCATTAAGATCTATACACTTTCGCATGCGTTTGAACCAATTGTCGAAGCACTTTTGCCACTCCAAAATCCGCATTCTGAACGCATCAACCGCTTCTTCAGGTGTCGAAAAACGTTGACCTCTCATATTTATTTAACGTACGGGAATAAAAAGAAGTCATTCGGTGCCAAGTCTGTACTATACGGCGGATGACTCATCAAATCGATTTGAGTGCTCAAAAATGCAATTGTTCGAGCCGATGTGTGAGAGATCGCATTGTCGCTGTGAAGAGTGATCCGTCTTCGGCAGTTGGTTTTCCTGATTTCTTGGAAGACAACTGACAAACAAATGGATGTGTACCACCCAGAATTGACTGTTCTGCGTTGTTCTACTGGCACGGTGGCGACATGTCCAGTTTTTCCGAAAAAACAGGCGACCATCTGCTTGGAAGTGCTTCGTGCGCGAGCAAATTTTGTTGGATTTGGCTCAATTTGGAACACCCATACAGTCGACTGCTGTTCACTTTCGGGCTCATACGCGTAAATCCACAATTCATCACCTGTGACGATGTCATAGGCGTGTTTCGAAGCACTGCGATCGTATTTTTGGAGCATTTCTTTTGACCAATCGACACGAATCTTTTTTTGAGCGATTGACAAATTGTGTGGGATCCAACGCGAACAAATTTTCATGCAATATTGAATGTATGCTGGTCCCACTAATGCCTAAGGTTGCCTCAGTCTCACGATAGGTCACATGACGATCTTCTAACATCAGTTAGCGCACAGCATCAATGGTTTCCGGAACAACAACTGATTTTGGACGACCTTTACGAAATTCTTCTTGGAGTGAACTACGACCTCGGTTGAATTCACCATACCATCGATAAACAGTGGTCCTCGATGGAGCTTCATCGCCAAAAAATGAATTAAGTTAATCGATGCACTGTTGTTGAGTTAATCCACGTCGAAAGTTGTATAAAATAATCGCACGAATCCTTTTAGTTACTGTAAACAACACAAATAGCGCTCGTATGTCAAAACGTTTTGAGTACGTAAAACCTCAAAACTGTCAAACTGAACGACAGAGCTGGCAGTTACCAGATTGCAACACTATAGTTACCCAATCCCGGAATATAAAAGGCAACCTTCGTAAATTTTTCGAATTGGATTTAAGTGACTAAAAATGTTCCATTCATTCCAATGTCTAAGTAGACATGGGGCTAGAGGCTGAAAAAAACTTGCGATGGCAGCACTGAACACAATTCATGAAATTCACCTTGAACTAAATTATGAAATATTGATCATAGTTCGAAGAAGTTACTTAATTCTAAGAAGTTAAAAAAATTTACCATAATATTCCCGCCATAACATCCCATCACAAGTCAACGAATCTAGGACTAGCTGGCAAGCTTTGCATTCCATTCAGTAAAGTACGAAACATTCAAATGGCAGCCCTCACTGTTCTTCGTTTCGTTTCCGAGCTTTTTATGTCCCCAGACCGAACCCCATTCAACTGTTGTTTACATCAGTTAGTCATGCCTTCCAAGAAAGGCGCACGCATCAGTACAGCATTCTCCACGTTGCCGCCCCCACCCCGGCACACTGCTTACGACATGCTACATTCCAGTTGCCGCTTGGCAGAGCGAGTTTCTGGTTGCGCTCTGTGTGTGTGGTTTTTTTTTGTGGAACTCAAGTTTATAACTCTCAACGCTCCCACAGAAATTCCTTTCTCCAGTTGAGTTTCCGAAGTTGATAAAGAAAGGAGCATGTTACAGTGTTGCGCGTCACCAGGTTCTGTGTGGAATAGAGTGTGTTAACAGTTACAACATGGAAGAGCTGCACTTGTCCAAAAATTTGAAACAAAAAATTTCTTAAAATACAACAAATCCTTGCGGCTTATGGAATGTGTCAAAAATGTCACCAGTGCAAATGTAAAAGTGCGGAGTGAAATTTAAGGAAAGAAACCGTATCTGTAAAAAAGTTGAAAAAAGTAAAAATTACCAAAAAACGGATACGTGTACGTAACAGTGTCAGAGTGGGTGTATGTGTGTGGTTTCGCGTGGAAACAGATTCGCTCTTGCCTTTGAATTGAAAAGGATGTTTCTCTAGTGAAAACGAATAGGTACGAGCAAGAGCAAGAAGTGTGTGCAGCAACATCTGCTTGTTGAAATTAAATTTTCAAACTTGACAAAGGATACTCCAAGGCCTAAAGGATACACTCTGAGGAACCTTTTCTCTCTTTTGTTCCTGCCTCCTTGTTGTCGGCCACAGTAAATACGGGACATCTTTCAGCCAAACGCAAACCAACAAGCAACAACAAACTAAATCAAGGATAACATTTTTCTTTGACCCTTCTTATTGTGAACATACCCTCCACCCGTCTGCCGACCCCTATCAGTGTCCCACGCATTACAGTCTAAGAAATTCCTCGCTGGTCACCATCTTCACTCCCCGCACTCGGCCGCAGGACAATTGGATTGATTCTCTTCAAGAAGCGACCGGGTTTGGGTTCTGTGCTACACAGGATATTGGGGAAGAGGCTGCAGCTTCTACCAGGATTCGATTATGGCAAAGGTAATTGATTTTTTTTTTCTCTTTCACTTTTCTTGTTTATAGACTTGAGAGCGTATTTTCACTTTTCCTTTATTTGTTGTGATTTTTACGGGTGTCCTGTGTGTATTTACCGGACGGGAATAGGGCACGCGTTACAGTGTGGCAATGGCATCTGCTTCCCTTTTCATTCTCGGCATTAGGAATGATTAGTTTGATGTCGAGTGGAGCTGAGGCGCTGTGGGAGTTGAGAGAAGGGACTAAACAGCTTCCTTAATTGCCGTAAAATATCCTGGTAACTACTTGTGCCAGCACGGAGAAGGCACATGTGTGGGGGATGGAAAGTAGATAAGCAACTTTGTCGAAATGGCTATGAGTCATGGCGTAACAGAAAAATATGCTTAGGAGTGCATTTCCTGCACGGATGGGTGGGGTTACTCGTATCTGCGTCTCGTTCCTTCATTCCTTTCGGTCTGCCAGTAGAACACCGGGAAATGAACTCAGAAGTGTGTTGCGTGAAGGAAATCCCAGCGAAAG
Organism: Eristalinus aeneus; assembly: GCA_955652365.1. Classification (NCBI taxonomy): domain Eukaryota; kingdom Metazoa; phylum Arthropoda; class Insecta; order Diptera; family Syrphidae; genus Eristalinus; species Eristalinus aeneus. Next base: position 6,247,381 of record OY019131.1, on the reverse strand, counting down.
TGGGTGGGAGTTGTGTGTGGCATCGGGGGATGATTTCTATTTCATTCATCCGTGAAATTTTGGAACCATGTTAAGGATAGTTATTTGTAGCGGTGTGATGATTTGTCCTTTGGTTGATGGTGTTTTTATCTTTTCTTTTCTTTTGTATTTTTTTGGGGTCGATGTTGACAGCCAGACCCTTCGGAAGCGAGTATCAAATGTTATGTAAGCTGGCTTTATTTAGATTTCTTATTGTTTTGGTCACTTAAGCGACAGCAAAGGAAGCAAATAAAATAGATTTGTTTTTTCCTTGTTATTGTGTTTGGTGTGGGTGGGAATTCCGGAAGTGGGTGCTGGCAGAATGCGATTAAAGAAGAGTAGGATTAGAGAAATTTCTTGTAAATCTGTAACAGGAACGTACTTGGGGAAGAAGGTACGCTGTAGGTATTCTGTATTTGGGGGTAGGTGACATGTTGTTTGAACCGTGAGTTTTTACTCAAAATGTGACGAGCTTTTGTTGCATAAGTCTGGAAACTTACTACTGACTTTTTTCCCCAAATTTTGCTGACATATAGAACATAATTTTGTTTTCAAACATCTTAGCATTTAAACACTGTGTTCTTTGTTTTTTCTTTATTAGAATAAGAAGAGTAGAAGAGTAAAATAAGATATTCTTAACTTGTGAACATTTTCGTAGCTTTTCATAAATTAAAACAGAGCTTTCTGAAACCGATACACGTTTGTCTAAACTTGCTTTCCTTAAGTTTGGTCTATCGAACATTGTACCACCGGCAACTATTCCTTGAACTTTATGGAATCTGATTTTGAAGTGGATGTATGTTAATCAGTGCTGTCAAGTGTAAACATCTGTAAAACATTCACATATGTGCAGGAAAAATATCCTGTCAGTCTGTTTTTTGTTTTTGAAAGAAAACTGTTTTAAATTCACTCACTTTGAAAAAGCAAAAACACTCGCAAATTTATTCCGCATTTGGAAAAGGAGCTGCATCGATTCAGTTTTGGCTTAATGTCTACGATGCTATGACATTACCAAAACTTTCGTTTTGCCCTCATTTTTGTTGAAAAATAAAACGAATTTTATCTTTTCTCAAAAATTATTTCAAATTATTCAATTTCTATTTTGCTTTCCTTAAAGTAGTTCCCCTTAGATATAATCATCTTGTTTCAATCCTTCTTGTGTTTTCCAAACCTCGGAGCAGTTCTGATATGTACTTTTTGGTATGCTCTTGAGCTCTCTCAGCGATTTGGTTTCTATCTCCATAATGGTCGCAGAATGCCGTTCTTTCATGGGAACTTCAATGTCATAACCATATACCCATGTTTTGTCACCAGTAATGATCCTTTTAAGCTAAGCTGGATCGTAGTTGACGTTCCTGAGCGATGCTCTTGTGACATTTTGCTTTGGTCTAAATTGAAAAATTTTGGAACGAACATCGCAGCCACACGCTTCATGCCTAAAATTTCAGAAAAAAATTCACCGCATGAGCCGAACGTTAAGCTGACATATTTAGCAACTTCTATAAAACTGCTGCGACGATTATCTATAACAATTTTCTTCACTTACTGAAAGTTTTCATAGGTCGATGTACTGGGGCGTCCAGGACAAGCGTCATCATTAACATTTTGCCGACCTTCTTTGAAAAGCTTGTACTACTTGTAAACACTTTTTTGATTCAGATTTCAATTCGTTGATTCATTTTTTTTTGACAGCAGAGAATCGCTAGTCTAACTTGTATGCCTCTCACAGATAAAATAAATGAAACTGTAAATATATGTTGGAGACGAGTGTACAAACAGCACAAATTGAAAAAAAAAATCCATAAACGAACGTACGTTGCGGCGAAATTTGAAACTGTTTTGTTTTTTGAACAGACCTCGTATATTGCATCGCGTGTCAGTCAAAAAGGGTGTGTCTAGCTTCCTCATAAGCTACTTGTGTTGTGCGTGATACTGTTTTATAACGATTAGAAAAGACCTGCAGTTTTTGCGGCGAAATTTGAGAAGTTTTTCCATAAACTATTATTGCTCTTTAAGTGCTGTCAGCAGCTTGAAAAAGGTGGTGCCATGGAAAATGCGAGGTGTTCAGTCCGGAAATCGAACTTGATACCTTCGGCGTTTGAGTGTTGTGCTTTACAAACTACGGCCCAGTTACCAATCTTACTAGCGTGTACAAATTTGTGTATTTGCAAGCATGTCCTGCAACTATATTTTCAGCCCAAAATTAACTTTGTATTATTTTTTTTCTCAACAGCATTCGATTTTAATAAATGCATTGATACTCGTACAACTTTTGAGAAAAACCAACTGGCTTGAAAAAAAAAAAAACAAACAAAAATGTAAAACCATTGAAAACAAGTATGTTCCATGCAACGCCGCGTTTATTCAATTTAAAGTCTACCATCCACTCTACAACAAAAGAATTTCAAATTAGTTCGAATTTACTCAAGCCGCTTGAGTAAAATAATGATACATACTGCAAACGTGGAATGCAGAAGCATATGAATATATTGAAACACAAAGATTTCATCGCACCAACATTTCCAAGCATGGCAGGATTTCCTCAAAGATTTTAAGAATATATTCATTAAGGTCTTTTTTCATTCTCTTCTGTTCGTTCAGAGTTTTATTTCACCATCCATGAGTATGTTGTCAGTCGTTACCAATTGTTCGTTAAACAAAATTGCCGTTTGACGGAAAAATTAACTGTAGAGCCTAAAATCAGCGAAATTGAAACTTGCGTTACTTTTGAGCATATAAATGGTCTAAAATTTGTATTTTGCCTTATGAACATATTCCACAAAGTGTTCTTCCTTTACTTCTTCAGCAGTGAAATATTAAGGATTTAAAAAAATATCCTCTTTTTTAAGGAAACACCTTTTGTGTTGTGTTTTGTTTTGTTACGATCGGGGACTTGATCGGGACTTGCGAACAATCCGTATTCTTCTTCTTCTTCTACAATCCGAGGTGGACCTGGGCCTCAACCGATATGTCTCTCGAGCCAGCATCTTTCGTCAGCTGCCTCCAATTCCGCACTCCAAGTTGGTTAAGATCCTTCTGCACTTGTATGCGCCATTTTAGCCAAGGCCGTCCTCTGTAGCGTTGACCCAATGGCTCTGATTCGAAGACTTTTCATGCTGGAGCAGTGGTGTCCATATGGCCTAACCATCTTAAGCGTTGTATCCGAAGACGCTTGACCAGGCGCATGTCGCTGTACAGCCCATAGAGTTCGTCATTAAATCTTCCCTCCAGATGCCATCAACGCACACAGGGCCAAAAATCGCACGCAAAACTTTTTTCTCGATAAGACTAAGGGCTTCCTCATCCGCCTTTGGTAATGTCCAGGTTTCCTCGCCATAGAGTAGGACTGGGATAATCAAGCTGTTATATAAAGCGAGCATCGTCCTTCGAAGTCGCCGTTGCGTTGTGGGTAACAGTGCGACGCTCACACGCTCACACGCCGAAGGGTCTAGGTTCGACTCACAAAGCTTCTCAAATTTCGGCGTTCGGAGTCGGCAAAAAACTGTAGGTCCCTATCACGAGAAGTTTATGAGCAAGCTAGGCCCTGGTCCTCCTTTGGACTGTAGCGCCAACAATTATCACTATTCTTATTCGTCCTTCGAGAGAAGGCTTTATTACTCTATTGCCTCTTGAGATTCTGCGTTTGATTTCGGTACTGGTGTTGTTCCTATTAACCGCGGAGCCGAGGTAGACGAAGTTCTAGTTTACCTTGAAGTTTCTATATAGGTCGTCGATATGTCGATGTTGTGTGTCCTTTCTTGATGTCAGCATGTACTTTGTTTTGCCCAAATTAACCACCAGATCAGTTTTAGCCGCTTCAAGGCCAACAAACGTTTCACTTACGGCTCGCTGTGTTCGTCTAATCACGTCAATGTCATCCGCTTAAGCCAGCAAATGAACTGACTTTTAGAAGGTGTTGCTAAGCTTTTTTCAATTTCTTACAAAGCAAGATTGTTAAGCACACATGCAACATTTTTGTGATCTCTGTCCTGCATAAAAGGAATTTGTTGGCAGCCTCGTCTTGTTTGGTAAGTAAACTTTCGCACAAGTACGTGACTTTTGCTTTCACCAAGTTCCAGAAAACGGCTATTCATGGCTGCACAGGGTCTTTCTTCAGCACGCTTGGCTCCGCTCTTCTTGCATTGATAGTCACTTCAAGGAACGCACGATCGAGGCTATCTTTCGATTAAAATCATGTGCTCTCTGGTTCAACTCGCACTGGAGCTTTGTTGACTTCACGCAACGCGTCTTCTATAACAAGGATATACAGTCTGGTGGAGGGACACCAATAATCCAGCTGCACCGCTTATGCAAAGACGATTTCGTTGTGTCCAGGATTGGCTTTAGTCAGAAAACGAGACAGGGAATTAATGTACTCGGGCTTTCATTGACCGCTCTAAGACCTGGGGAAACGAGAATACTATAGTTTACACCTCTTGGTGATTAGGCTTAAAGATGAATCTCTTTGCAAAGCGAAGGTGAAGACATTGCAGAGAACTTCGCATGTTAATGCCTTCCTATTGCTCGGATCCGATGGCGGCTGTCTGGTGCTGATGTGAATTAATTTGAAAATCTAGGCCCTCTATAACAGAAGCGCTTGTTGGTCCGGAAAACTAAGAAATAACATAAATTGTCGGTTACACTGGTAGGTAGTGCAAATTTTCGAGTCTGAGCGCTTAAGTGTAGTGTTTCCATACCTCCAAAAATATGGTTCTAGAACAACGAACAACGAGCTTTCCAGCTACAAACACATCACACTTATTTATGTTAAAAATGATAACATTTTCACATTTCTTTAAGATTCCTGTTCCTAAAACGACAGTCTGCTTTTGATGTCTTGTCCACTTCTGTCCACTCGACTTTCTGAACAGTTTTTTCTGTTTATCGAACTCCCCACTGTAGACTTGAATTTAATTTGAGCATTCACGTTGAATTTACGACTGCTTAGAGCTTGAATCAAAAAACTCTGTGCCTCCGCCCGTGCATATTTGATTGTCTACCCTGCTCGATTTCGCTTCAGGGGGTTGGTTCATTTCTCCCCCATTTAATGTGTCGCACTCCATTAAAGTTGGTCCCCCATGATGTTGTATAGTATATCACTTCTAATGACCCATACACGATTGCATAAGACACGGAATGGGCTTGGCAGAGCCAAAAGGCAGCAATAAGATACAAGGATTTGTTATGCGTACGTTTGTGTTCGTGTTCATGTTGTGTGGTCTATGCAGTTGATCCCTTGAGGGGAAGACGGGCTACACAACTAAATGATTTACACAAAAGAGAGTTGCATTTTCGAGGATTTTTCTCTGGCAACAAAGGCATAATGAATTTTCTGGTACTTCCGGAGTATATATGTATATGTTCATACCCCTTGTGTGAACTCGTATTCCTCTGCATGGTGAAAGTATACGAGTATATGTGTGGAGCGTCGTGCATGCCAACCCGCTGTGCTGAAGGGAAAGTTTTGTGATTCCTTAAGGACTTCCGAAGAGAAACTAGTTGAATAGCTTCGACGAAGCGTCAAGCTAAAGTACAAGTGCCCACAACTGTGGTCAAATTTTTTAAAAGTTTTCTGGAAAGTTACGTCATTCTTTCGTGACAGAATGTTGACAGTGACAAAAAACGAATGCAACTTTTGTGTGTTTTGTGTGTCTGCATTAAAAATAGATTTGTTCATTTGAAAAAAAAACTTAATGGGTGAATATCTTGCGACTTTTTTAAAAATATGTTTGCGTGGATGAGATGAAGAGGACTCCTCATAAGTTTTTGACTTTGCCAGATTATGATGTCAAATTTTTGATGTTGAACCTTTCGGTGCACCTTATTCCAAAAACTGTGAGCATAAGTTATAAAATTAAATAAGTAGCAAAGTACAGTTTGATGAGCTCGGCGTCCCATTAGAGGATCCTAGTCTGAGCTGAGACTGTTTTTCATCATTGAATTTCTCAGTTAATGTTAGCAGTAATTGAGATTTCGTTTCTCTTTACTTTATAACCCATATGGCTTGTAAAAATAATGGTGATGGTGGACTTTGGAACGTCCGTCTTTCATTTGTAAGACTTCCCGATTGTTCTCTAAAAACTCTAAGCCGCTTAAAGGTTTTAGGAGAGCGGTTTATATCACCTATAGAATGGCCACTCTCATATCTCCCATTGTGGCATAAGCAGTGCGAAAAGTACTCTAAAAGGACCACTTACCTCTGACACACATGTTTTGATTTAATAAGATGCTGGATTGAATAAAGCGAGCTGCTTAAAATCCCTTTACAGTTGCATTTGCTACCTCCATCCATTGTTCAATGAGTGTCAATGTGCCAGACGCGTCTTCTTTCAGACCTCACGATACATATTTAATATTGTGGATTTAAATTCATTCCATCCGTTTTCAGTAGATGGAGCCACATGTAAGTTGTGGCTGATCTTGGAAGGGAAATCCCGTTTTATTGGAAAGGTGTGACATGTGTCAGGAAAAGTTATTATAAACCGGCGTCTGTAGCTCGCTTCTTTGAGAATGCACGTACATGTAATACATGTACTTAAATAAACAGTATAACGCTTTTAAAACAAAGTCCTTGCAACTTTCTGGTAAGGCATTGAGTGAAATCAATTGCTTTGGTCAAGGAAGTCAACAACTGTAAACCTTCAAATATACCCTACAAGAATTGGTCAGACATCATGATTTCTGTAGATCTTTAGAGGGCTACATTCGGTGATTCATTCGGCGACGGAACGAATTCATGTTTGCAACAACATGCTATCCTCTACCATTAACATCACTCAATAGGTCCGGGGATATATAGACGGCGGCGCTAACAAAAATTATTAATTTAATATTAAATTTTTGTTAGTCCTATATGTCCCGGGATTTATTGAGTGATGTTTTAAGACGGTCTGCAATACTTTGCAGATCAATGACCCACACGGGACTCTCACAGAAACGTATTTCCTTGACCACCTTTACCGTTGAGCATTGAGCGTTATGATTTCCGCCAGTTTTATTGTGATGAAGTCTGATTGAGGCTATAACTACTCAATCCTTTATTGCGAATCAATAAAAAATAAAGACTCAACCGTGTGAGGAGAAATCCATGATTTATGACCAGAATGTAACGGTCACTGTTACCGTAAATTTGGAATATGGGCAATAAAGTGAATCGAAGAATTGGCTTGTAGCTTTATGCGAGAATAGTAAAAATTAACGATGATGAAGTTGGGCAAATGCTTTTTCTATAAATAGTTTGGATTCTGTTGGAAGAATATTCGTTAGCCGTTTGCTATGCAATCCAGCAAAGAAACTTCCTTCTGTTCAGTGCGAATTTATCGATCGTGTGAAGTGTTTATTTGCCTTTTAAGACTATTCCTATTTTTATCCTTATTTTTTACCAAAAGGTGAGTCTTACCAAGCTTTCGCGTCTACCCACCATCTCAGTATTTGGCCACTGTTGGCGGGGTTTAAGAGAGTGTCCGATAGTTAATTTGGCTTGAATTCAGATGATTTAACTTAATATACAATTTTCTAAACACACACCATAAAATTTTATATTTATGTGATTGAACTCTATTTTAGAAAAGTACTACCCATAGCGATAATCTTCCATAAGTCAGGTATAAAACTTTCAATTCGAGCCAGATTAGACATTCAGAGTCAATATGGATTTCTATTGGCATTGGAGCAACTGAAATTTCAAGCAGCTTCAAGATTGCGTGTTCAATTATTTTCCGTGTTTTCAATGAATCTTGTGACGCTGAAACCTCAATAACGATCAAATTACTTACCATAAAGGTGAGGCAACACTTCATCCTATTGTCCATGTTGCCGCAGCGTAGACTCGGATCTTCGCGCATGTGAATTCTGTGATGCGAATTCTATTACGGCGTAAAGATAAAGATCTTGCAATGTGGTCAAATAAAATATTGTGTGCCATCATTCACAATGAAGGTAATGTTTTTTGACATTAAATGATTGGACAAGCCGTACGACAAAAATGACATCTGTGCACCCAGTTTTAGTTTGCAGCATGAATACGATTTGAGGTTCCACAAAATGACAGACATTTTTATGTCAATTTTCCAATTTCGCTTCAATAAGGGTACATTTTACAAATCTCCCGTGCAAAGCTGCAGTACACCAAAAAATGGGTCTTGTGGCAAATGAACGGTTGAGAGAGAGAGAGAGGGAGAGAGAGAGAGAGCGAGATGGAGAGAGAGAGAAGGAGAGAGAGAGAGAGGGTGAGAGAGAAAGGGGGAGAGAGAGGGAGAGAGAGAAGGAGAGAGAGAGAGGTAGAGAGAGAGAGACCAAATAATAACCTCACTTTGCAAATTTTCTGTTTTCTCTCAAACCAATCGATATGTGTGGTTTGACATAAAACACCTTTCTACATACGGGAACAGACTCTCTGTGATTTCCCTTTTTTGTACTGTTTTGTATTGTTTATTTCGGGCACGGAAAAGATGTGTTCAGATTTGATATTTTATAAATCATAAAATATACATGCAGTACTTTCTGCACCAAATTCTGAAGTCTGTCATTTTTTAAGGAGGGTAAATCTCCTTAAGGAAACGCATACTTTGCCTTTTCATTTTACCAAATGTGTAAAGTACGTCATTAAGAAATGTCAAATTCACTTTTCACAAAATTTGAGACACATACACAGAGATAATGGGCCAATGCTCACTTTTCTCTGTACGCGCACCAATTAATTAGACAGAAAACCAACAACTTACCCACAAAAATTTTTTGTGTTAGAATAGGAAGGGTGGGGAGATCGCTCATTTGACATAAAACCCATTTTTGGTATACAGACTTTGCGTTAGTTTGTGTTGGTTTGCATTATTTTGTGTTATTTTTTTCGAGTACGGGAACACATCTATTAGTTCCCGTACGTTTTTGAGAGTTTTGCCTCTCTCTAAGAGTGTTTTGCCCCACTGCGTAAGAAATGACAAACATCATAGTTTGCTGCAGTAGGCACTGGGAAACCTTATAATCTGCTGAAGCAACACAGCTGAACATATATAAAGAATACTCTAAAGGACCGTATAAAATTTGAGGAAAAATAAAAATAATATTAGTATAATATATGAACATATCATACATATATTCCACAAAAAAATGTTTACTTAACAAATTCTAACTCTCTGCTTAATTGAGACCTAAGTAGTTTCTAGTGACTTAGTTCTTGTGCACATGCATTTAAAAGTTCACCTTAATTACCTGTTAAAAATAATTCGCTAAAATCTATATTCTTCTCCACAAGCACACTTAAAATGTTCAAAATTCAAAGGGCACGCCTATTACCATTTTTATAACCACACACTCGCATCCTTCATCAGTTGCGGTGTCAAAGGGCACGTTCAACAACCGAACGCATTTTAAAACCATTATAAAAAGAGGATTCAGCGTAACACTACAAAATATACGCTGCACTGGCTTTATGAATTTCTAAAAGGATCATAAAAATAAGACTCGCATGTACACGTCGTTGGCTTGAAAAGGGGTTATCTGCATTTGATGAATGTTTTCGCAATTCCCGTTGATTGATAATAAAATTATTTGTTTGACTTGAAAGCATGAATTTTAATGTTGCCGGGTTTCGGGAATGTCAATTCGTATGTTAACAGGGTTAAGTGCTTTAAGGGTTTGCTGGTCATAAAAAATGTGTTGAAATTATTTGGTTGAGTGTCATTAAATGTCTCAGAAGGTGTAACAAAATGTTAATGGTGTACCTCCGTCTAAGCATCAGTTTTATGCGCATAAATGTTAGCTGTACTTATTTGGAATGTAGGCATTAACGTTTTCTAATTATTATTATATTATTAGTTATTTTTGCTAGTTTCATGAGGACCTAAAGGGATAATAAAGTAATCTACTTAGCCATTATCTGTTTATTTTTAATCATTGATTCCTAGTTCCTGCTCGAACGTCATACACTCGGGGATCGAAGTGGCACAAGAATAAAGTTCCGAAATATCAACAACTTGTTTCCTAACAGAGTGATGTGTAAACTAAAAAGTTCGCTTTTCAAATGAAGTTCGGGTGGAAATCAAGCAATTTCCCGACTGCAGCGCGCGAAAAGTTTTTTAAGTGAAAATTCACGTTGTGCGGTATGCACAGAAGGAAATGCGGCTGCCAGAGTCTTTAATTAAATTCGCGAATATTTAGTTCCCATCGATTTAAAATTCTAAATATTTCATTATTCACTACATACAAGATTCAATTGACTCAGCAAATGAAGGCTCGCGATCATTTGTTCCTTTATCGCTTCGCAGTTTCAGGTTAAGGGAGGCTGAAATCGAATCGAGAGGTTTTTAGCATAGAATCCCCTTTTCTGCAGAAACCCAGTCTTGTCTCGGTGGCTTTGTTAACAGGCAAAATGGGTGTATCATATGAAATGAACATGAAAACTCAATTTATCCACAGAGAGCTATAATTTGTGGAGTTTACGTTGAAGCTAAGAAGACAGTTTACTTTTTTCGCCTAGACCCCAGAAACAGAACATATAAAAATGTTGGTAAACCATGTAAAAAAATATTTCTTTCTATAAGGAAATAAGGAGGGAGGGGGTGGTCGAAATAAAGAAAAGAAAAAACATTTTTCCATTGAGCACTGCTACTTGTGTACTTTCCCACTATCACGTTACGGGTGTTCTTAGAAATGGATCAAGCCTAATTAATTAAAATTATTTGCTAGACCTGGAAGAGGTCTGGAAGAGGTCGTTGCATTGCCCAAGATAAGAGTATAATTGGACGACGCAAAAGTTCACAAGAAGATCAAGGTCTAGCTTTCCTCTCAGTTTTTGTCTCACCCCGAACGGAAAAATTTGTGAGACTTTTTTGTACTCTGATTGTGGTCACTCGTAAAAAAAACGAAGTGTTCAGTACAGGGAGTAAACCTGCGACGCAATTTTTTCCTAAATTTTTAAAAACACTCGAGACGCTTAAGTCTTCGTAATGTAATTAGGGCCCATGCGGGCGCTCTTAGTTTTTAGCAGCATTTGGTAAAATGTGGGGAATCGGCCAAAAAATGTCAACTCTGTTCCTTTTGGAGGGATGTTGGGAAGCTTTTGGGATTTTGTATTTCCGACTTTTTCAGAGAGAGAGAGATAGATTTTATGTTTGTTGAGATTTTGTATGACTTTTTTTGTGTTGCTTTAGTTCTTTTGAAATTGTGCTCGTCTCTCAAGAAATTGTGATTTTCTTGTCCAGTGAGTTACTTTATTTTCTGATTTTTGAGTAATTTTTGCGCCTTGAAACCTTTATAAGAGAGAAAGGTGTTTAAAAGAGCTTCGAATTTAAAGCGGCTTTCAACTTAAATATTACACGATATTTTTTTTTATAATAGGCGCATTCTAATGGGATTTTTTATACCCTTAAGTAACCGCAATCAAGTCACAGGACGGGCCGAAGGTATAGAGAAAGAAAGAACGAAGGTACCGATGCACATCGGTTTTAAATGCCTCTGGATTGTAAAAAGGAGGATAAGTTGGGCTGGGAAGAACATTTCATATTCGTGTGAACGAGTCTGTATACTTAATTTTACATCCGAAGGTGGCTTAAGGGTGAGTGGGTGGGCATTCCTAGCCAGGCGGGTTATGCGGGTGAATTCTTGAAGGGGAGGAATGCAGCTGTCTAATTCATTAGAGCATTTTTTTTTTATAAAATAGCGATAAAACAGTGATAGCAACGTAACATTTCATCAATGTTCCAGCGTGTCGATTGACTTTGCAGCATTATTATTATCATTAAGTTTTATCGCTCGCTTTTGGATTCTGTCTAGTAGGTGCAGAGAGGTCCAGACGACAACGTTATACTCAAGTTTTAGGCAGATTTATATTTCTTAGATCGTTTCAAGAAATTTAGACATTTCGCTGCACTTTTGGCGATCTCGAACATGTGATCGTTCTTATTTAGTGTTGAGTTGATACACATACCGAGGATGGAAAATCGCATGATTTCAACAACGCAGGAGCCATTCATAGATAATGGCTGATTATTTTGAGAACGCTTGAGTGACAGTAGACAGCTTTGAGTTTTGCAAGCATTAAAATCCACTCTATTTCTTTTACCCTCACTAATTATGCTGTCAAGATCGGAATTTAATGAGCTTAACATATGCTGCCGTTCCAAGTCTTTGGCCCAAGAGGAGGGTTGAGAGCCGAGGAATGAATATGAAAAGCTGAGGGTATTATCTTCAGCGAAGGAGTGAATTGGATTAAAAGTGACAGACAGGAAATCATTTATAAAAATGAGGAAGAGTGTCGGAAACAAAACGGAGCCCTGGGGAACACCAGCGTTAATATGGTGGATATCAACTTGAACCCATCCAATACAACTTGAATTAAGTGGTTCGAAAGGTAATTTCAAATTCATTGAAGAAGAGATTCATCGACGCCAAAAGCACGCATTACAAGAGAGTCTGATGACAGACTTTGTCTGTCTGTGAAATACTTTTAAAAAATCAAGCGCAACGAACTTTTTTTCTCCAACATTGTGCAAAGATTGGTTCCATTCTTCGGTGAGATATGTCATACAATCGCCAGTGGAACTGATGCTGCGGAACCCGTATTGGCGGTCATTAAGAAGTTTCCGGGTTTTAAGATAATTCATAAGCTAACGATTTATCAGCGTTTCCATGACCTTAGAAAGTAGTAACGTTAGATCTATGGGTCGGTAGGAGGTGGGTGATGATAGTTCGCGATTTATTTAACTTTTCTTTGGCATTAAGTACTGAGAAGCAAAACGGTGCTTTAAAGTTCAAACAGTTCTCCACGGTCTTTCTCGTTCCAATATCGAGCACATTTTGCATACAACATCAATCACCTCCAATTGACTTGACTGCATACATGCCACATACACACAATCACTTAAAAACCCATCCTTGTGCACGTGGTACAGGCTGGTGTCAGTCATCAGTCAACGCAATCAGTAACTTAAATGCCGCCACATGGCTTCATTCAGCGGAAAGCTCTTTTAATTCGTTTACGAGTATCTCTCGCGCATGATGCCACGTAAGTAATTCTCAGAAAAAGGAAAAAACCTGTTCCTTTAAAAAATGTATAAGTCCTTCACAAGGCCATTCGTAGTGGGGACGTGTGCAAGTTTGTGTGTGTGGTGTGTGCCGCACGTCAATCAACATAAATCTACTTCACACACGGCCCACGCCGTCTCATGCAGAAGTCTTACTTCCCATGAAAAGCAGCCTTGGCCATGTTTACTTAAAAAAAACTCATTACTTAGCTATAAAGCGAATGCCTCCCCAAACATGGTTGCTTGTCGCGAAGAAAAGAAGCGGACGCACTTTCTGCATGAAAAGATATCCGCTCCCAGTACAATAATTAAATACATACTCTTTTTTATTAATCCTTTGCAACAGGAATTTTTATTCGCCATTAAAACCCACAGCGACGACGCGTCCCTGCCGTTAAAGACGCTATCATCTGAACGCCAGATTTTTGCTTCTCCTCCGTGTCTGTGAAAATGTAACGTGCTGGCCCAGAAAAGCTAAAAGCCTTCTTTAAATGTGCTTAAGAGATGCTAATGCTTCGGCTGTGCCATCATTTGGCGTGCTAAGCCCACGAACGTCGTCGACGAACTTTGTCCTCAACGTCACGGCTGCGGTGGTTGTGTACGGCGAAAGGAAACCTGTCGAATCTAATTAAAATTTTATTCAAAACTTCCGCAATATCCCCTTTTTATTATCGCTTCGCAATAAAAGATTCAGTACTCCACGGCTCTCAGTCCTCATTCCGTTCCACACACGGGAAGGATATCGGCGACGCGGTGGCAATTTGTGACGGTAATTTCCAGGCATGCAATGATGAGCACCATGAGAGCGTCTCTCTAATTGGGTTTTAGCTCCGGGAACAGGTGTATATTTTATGGGCGTGGGCACGGTGACATTCAGGTTCTTGAAATCCGAGGGCTCAGCATTAAAAAGTGATTGCTGATGGCTGCCGGCTTTTGCAAACAATGGAGCTTCAGTGAGGCCTTAAAATCACGGACAAAGCCTACTTGAAGACAAAGCCCGTGGACAGTTTTCCACACCGGAACCTATTGTTTGCATCCTGACAGGGAGCGCTGGAACAAAGGACACGGGGAAAGTTGTCAACGCGCCCCTTCCCCTGATCTTGCATAAAAGTTTAATGAGTTATGCGTTGCTTCCTGTTACAAGTTCCTGCGCTCTCCTGCAGTGCAGCCCGTCCGGTGGCTGCTGGCTGCTGGCAGTGTTGCACTTGCTGTAACTTCATCTCCACAGTCGTTGCCATGGATGTAAAATGCAAATGTTTGTCTTCCGGTGAAGTTGCGCACAGGAGTAGTTTTTGTCTTTTATGCGGCACCACGGCCGCGAGGTTCTTAATTGAACACGAGCTCATAAAGCGCTTCTATTCGTGCGGACGTTATAATGCACTTGGTTGTGTCTGTAATTGTCATGGTACGGGGTTGCGGGTGCACCAAAATTCACTGGCGGGGGCCTTACATATTAATGAGGTTCTGATAGATTGTTTGTTCTGTTCTGGGAGTCGGTCTGGTTGATGTGGATGCAGTTGCGGTTTGTTGTGCTGCTGCTGCAGAGCCGGAGCCCGACGTTTTGTTGATTTAAATTGAATTTACTTGCAGATCATGGAGGAGATTGCCTGCCGGTGTTTGGCGATGATTTGCATAGCAAATAGATTTACTTAACTGGTGTCCTTAGTGAAGGGGCCGTCCGTGTGTATGAAATATGGTAGCTGCATATAGATGTTGGCTATGAATTTGTGGATTTCGTCAGAGAGAGCATCGATGGAAATTGATGATCTTCGTTGGTCTAATTAGCACGAAAGCTAAGCAAAGGATTGAGGCAAATTGCGCTGTTAATTGGAAATTCAAGTGTTTGAAACTTGAGCAGGGTTCGAAGGAACTAAATTTCGGGGAAACTGGCGATATGATAGTCTAGGATTATGTGCCTTGTAGAAGGTATGCTCTAGACGTACATACAAATGTATAATGCATTCTTCCAAGAAATGCAGGCGACTGATATAGTAAATTAGGGAAAAGTTACGGGTTCTGTTTCTAGAATGATAAGAATGGAAACCAAGCTGAGTGTTTTCCAGACCAACCGACAGAATTATTTGAATTATAATAGAATTAATTAATTCTTATTATTCAGAGCTTCTTCCTTAAGAATGGTAACCAGTTCTCATTTTTCCACAGACTCAAATAAAAAAATGATTAAAAGAATTAATAAATGAACGTTTTGGAGACTTATATGTTTATTGCATCTTACGTTTGATAACGTTTACAGATGTGGATATGGGCTTTTATAACCAGGCAAAACATTTTTCGCTGATTTCAGACATGAAGGCGTTAAATCTAGACTTGTGTACCAATACCTTTCGTGTCGAATCAATGTCTTTCACATTTGGCAGTTTGTAAACCGGTCATGTAGGAAACTTATTAATGATATGAAGACCAAAAGTAATAGTAGGTTAACTTAGCACGTGTCGATGTACCGCCTGAAGCAGGAAGATTTCAACGCACATGGGACTAAACGAGTTTTTCTTCTGAAATATTCTAAACTGCTATCAGAAGTGTAATTCTTCTGGGTCAAGGGGGAAGGTTGGAATGTTCAAGTGTACGAGGGTTGCCCGTTTTTATTTCGGGATTAGAGAACGAAAACAAATATCAATCATCGAAAATAGCTTTATTGTTTTTCAAAATATTCCCAATTAAGATCTATACACTTCTGCATGCGTTTGAACCAATTGTCGAAGCACTTTTGCCATTCTAATTGAGGTATCTCCAAAACATGCATTTTCAACGCATCAACCGCTTCTTCTGGTGTCGAAAAACGTTGACCTCTCATATTTATTTAACGTACAGGAATAAAAAGAAGTCATTCGGTGCCAAGTCTGTACTATACGGCGGATGACTCATCAAATCGATTTGAGTGCTCAAAAATGCAATTGTTCGAGCCGATGTGTGAGAGATCGCATTGTCGCTGTGAAGAGTGATCCGTCTTCGGCAGTTGGTTTTCCTGATTTCTTGGAAGACAACTGACAAACAAATGGATGTGTACCACTCAGAATTGACTGTTCTGCGTTGTTCTACTGGCACGGTGGCGACATGTCCAGTTTTTCCGAAAAAACAGGCGACCATCTGCTTGGAAGTGCTTCGTGCGCGAGCAACTTTTGTTGGATTTGACTCAATTTAAAACATCCATACAGTCGACTGTTTACCTTCGGACTCATACGCGTAAATCAACAACTCATCACCTGTCACGATGTCATATACGTGTTTCGAAGCACGGCGATCGTATTCTTGGAGCATTTCTTTCGACCAATCGACACAAGCCTTTTTCTGATCAATTGATCAATTGTGTGGGATCCAACGCGAACAAATTTTTTGACGGTCAAATGTTTTTGCAATATTGAATGTATGATGGTCCTACTAATACCTAAGGTTGTCTTAATCTCACAATAGGTCACATGACTATCTTGAAATATCAGTTGGCGCACAGCATCAATGTTTTCCGAAACAACAACCGATTTTGGACGACCTTCATGAAATTCGTCTTGGAGTGAACTACGACCTCGGTTGAATTCACCATACCATCGATAAACACGGGTTCTTGATGGAGCTTCGTCGTCAAAAATTGAATTAAGTTCATCGATGCACTGTTGTTGAGTTAATCCACGTCGAAAGTTGTAAAAAATAATCGCACGAAAATTTTCACGATTTAATTTCATATTTTGGGCGAGGTGAATCTTTTAAGTTACTGTAAACAACACAAATAGCGTTCGTATGTCAAAACGTTCAGCGTAAGCTAGCAATTGAACGGACTTCTGGAAGATCGTGCCTCTGGTATTGACTTGTGAGTTGACTTGTGAGCACGATCTTCTCGAGGATGATGTTAAAGAAGTCACATGACAGTGCTTTGCCTTGTCTAAAAACCTTTTTTGACATTGAAGGTCTCGGTGAGTTCGTTACCGACTTTGACGGAGCAGCGAAAGTTCTCCATCGTCATCCTACACAATCTGACGAGTTTGGTAGGAATGCCAAAACTAGACATGGCACTGTATAGCTCGTCTCTATGCAGACTGTCATATGCAGCCTTAAAATCGGCGAATAGGTGTTGAGTGTCGATTTGCACTTCTTGAGTCTTTTCCAGGAACTGCTGTAATGTGAAGATCTGGTCTACTGTGGACTTCCCTGGCCTGAAACCACACCGATAGAGACCTATTAAGTCATGGACAAACGATTTCAGACGCTAACACAATACGGCAGAGAGGATCTTGTATGCGATGCT
Source organism: Eristalinus aeneus (assembly GCA_955652365.1). Taxonomy (NCBI): domain Eukaryota; kingdom Metazoa; phylum Arthropoda; class Insecta; order Diptera; family Syrphidae; genus Eristalinus; species Eristalinus aeneus. The sequence goes on along the minus strand of OY019131.1, from coordinate 6,230,083 downwards.
GAGGAGACTAATCCCTCGGTAGTTGGCGCAGTGAAAGGGGTCTTCTTTCTTGTGGACCGGACAAACGACGCTGTGATTCCACTCATCGGGCATGCTTTCCTCCGACCATATCTTACAGATGAGCTGGTGCATGCGCCCAACCAGGTCATCTCCAGTTGCTTTAAATAGTTTTGTGGACAGTCCATCCGATCTAGCAGCTTTGTTCGACATCAGCTTGGATATTGCTATCTTCACGTCGTCTAAGTCGGGGGGACGGAATCCTTGTCTATCATCGTGCATATCGAGTGGAACTTTCAGCCTAACAATGGGATTTGGGCCGTCATCGCCGTTAAAGAGTCTGCTTATATATAGAAATAAATATGCTATATAGTTAAAATTGTAAGCACATGTTCGAGGCAAGTGTTCCAACATTACAAAATAAAAAATCGATAACTGAATGTACGTATCCAACGAAATTTGAATCTCACATTATTTTTGAACGGATCTCGTATGTCATGCCATCATCCAGAGGATCAAATTATGTCAACTACCCTCGAGATGTGTTGAAAGTCTGTGCGAAAATCGTTAGGAACGTTTTGAAACCTTGAGTTTCCTGTTTTTGACCTCCTATAATATTTCATGTAGATCCACTCTTCTAATTTACCTTTCCTGAGCATGTTTCGTAGGCCTATTCGGAAGGTTTCTTCTAAATCATTGGCAAAACGCCAATTTTGAAAATCCTTCGTTTAATTTAAACACCAAGCACACAGACCTTAATCCTTGTCGCTAAGAAGCGTTCGTTTGCTTTTCCTCTTCAAAATCAGTTGTCGAAAAACGAATTATGTAGGCACGTGATTCACGAATCATGTCTTGCAAATCTGCCTCAAGAAATCAATAAAACCACAAGGAACATGGCAAATCCAAGTTACAAATCCCCTCATGTGCTCAATCATTCAATGAAACTCCGCAGAGCAGCAGTGGTTACAAATCATCCAAACCCGGCCGAAGCGCAGAGTCAGATATTTAAATACATTCATCTGGTGATGGATGCGCCAAGAATGTTCACTCAAATTAAGCAAAATCACCGTCCCAGCTCATTAGGGAACCACTCAAGGGGACGCAACGCCTGTGCCATCATTTCCATACTGACACAGCTCCGGAGGGAATAAATTGAGTGAAGCAACCCCTTGTCGATTTGCAGACTCCCGATTTTATGGGCACATTTTTCGATTCCTCATCAAATTCCCATCAATCTGCAGTTTTACCACCGCCCTCGTAGTGAGTCCACTTTTTCAATGGAATTTGCATTTTAATCCTTCGGCATGTCTGCCACTAACCCTTGCACACGTACACTTTCCATTAATCCCTCCTTTGGTTTGCCAGGCATTGAAATTCAATCCATTACTGGCCGCCCTCCCCCCGACCGTAGTCTGGGGCGCAATAAAAATCGAGGAACAGCCTCGAATAAGGGTCAAATGGCATGCAAATGAGCTCGCCGAGTAGGGAATTGCTCTATCCGTGCAGTAGTCTGTCTCCTTTGCACTGCGAGTTGGGGGTAAATTGATACTCCTTGAGTTGGTTGGTTAAGGGGACACCAGACCAAATAAATTTATTGCTCATATGCGGCCTTAGCGGGGGGGCAAGTAATGAAATTGACGAATGAGGACGAGGTCAATCCTTGGCTGCGGAGCCGTTCGAAAGTGCTGTCAATCGGTTGAGCTGTCGTCGTCGTGGAGAAATTAGAATGCCATGTACACGAAACTTTGCAATTTGCTAAATTGCAGATTTGAAATTCTGTCAAACCGCTGGAACTGGGGAAACTACCGCATGTCGAATGTATTCCACACGATAAAGCACCATCGACTGTGCTCTACTGCGCTCCAGTGTGGCTCTGCAATCCCTGCCTTCGTCACAGGCGATGGCGTCGACGCCGTTCGAAATTAATGGACTTGAAGGACCTACTAGTCCTACATAGGTACACATCGAATATCTGCCGCCACGCACGCTGTACAATTTTATTTAATAGCTTTGTTAAGGCACGCTATGAATATTTCATTGCGACTGCCTAATGGCAGGACATTAAGCCAAAGTTGGATTTCTCGCGCGCGTTATGAGGGAGTGTGGGGCGGTTCACACAGCTTTCGGAAATAGTCTAATAATTGGCAAATATTTTAAGAAAATTCCAACATTAATCGATCACGATAAGCCGTTTAAAGGTGCTGCGAATTTGTTTTACGAGCGATGTGAATGACCTGCTAGGTCAGAATCGGGATTCGCAAGGACATTACGGCTGTTTTATTCTCCGCCGTTTCTCGGTAACTGGTGGTGTGTTCATAATTAATTCATGGAATATGTATGGCATGAGCGTTTCGTGTCGTAAACTTGTGTGCTGGGGCGCGTGTGGAAGAATTAACCCACCGCGGCGGCATGGGACAGAAGTGTGAGAGCTTCGTGTCATCGCACTGATGCAGAGAGTTAGGCTACAGGACTGTGAAACTGATTTTAAAAGGGGCTCCAAGGACACATTAAATACGTATCTATTTAAGAAACACGAACACTTGCGAGTAATCACTTAGCGGTGGATGGAATATTAAAAATTGTCTGCCGAGCTTACTCCGCTTCAATTAAATTAAGGTGGATTTTGAAGCGTCAAATTGAAACAGTCGTTGATGGGGTGGTGCACATGAATATGCTCATATTCCACACTCCACACGGTCGTTTTATTTCAGTGCTGGTCTTGGAAATGTGTTGTTGATGTGGAACTAGCAAACTGGCGGATTGGTCGATATTTGAGCTCCCCTTGGATAGACGTGGTTGGTTGGTGGCTGGTGAAAACGACCGGATTAGTGAGTGTTTATTTGCAGTCAAAAATAAGTGAGTTCGAAAAATTTTGTGGCTGCTTTTTGAATGAATATTTAGCAATTCTGTCAATTTGTTATATTCGTTGAGTTTAAATTCAAATGAACGCGAAAATTCGAATTGAAGGAATGCACTACAACTAAGCAGATGTTGGTTTTGTATATATTTATTTGTGCGGATTTCTAGTAATCGTAAAACGTTGTTATTTGATTTTATATAAGGAATCGTTTTCAGTTGTCGTTGTAGAGTGATACATTTGTTGAATTCTATAAATACAAATAGGTACAAAACTTTGAGAAATGAAATAAATCAAACAAAAAATATAATCAAGCTTCTTCATTAATTTGTTTAAACATTAAAAAATATTATAACTATCTCCATTCTCTTAGTACAGTTTCTACCACCAACTAGCTGAATGTTTACGAAATCAATTCATCACTTTTATTAAAACACTTGAATAGATACCATATCTTTAAAAAACCGACCTGTTTCTACGGCAGATTGGGAAAAGAAGTGGCAAGCTGAAACGACTTTGGGAAAATATTTGCTGAGCCGAAAAGGATGCGACAAAGATTTCGCTGTATATTGGTTCTTGGAAAATTGGGGTAAACGATTTCGTGATTAGTTGCCTAGCAACGACTTTGATAGTCCTGTGGCGGTCCAAATTTTAATTTCATTTTGACTTTGGTGCTATTTTTCTGCCTAAATGAATCAATTCCACAAAATTCACAATTCGTTCAGCAGTCTCTGGGCAATCTTACGCTTTTCCTAAGTAAAAGGCGGCATATATTGCCTTTCAAAATTTTATTTATGTTTAGAAATGAAATTCTTCCTAAGAAATAATTCCATATTCGTAATGTCTGTTAAAAAAATGAATCTAAAAATGTAAAACTTTTCCTTGAAGCTATGCTACCTGAAGTATAAATTTGTTATAAAAAGATTTTAAAATTTCGTCGTTCGCAGTCGATAATGAAAATAGTCCATCCCACTCGTGAGAGAAGAAAAACACACACAACAGGAGAACTGTTTCAGAACAAGTCATATCTTGGTCCCATTGTGAACATTTAACAATTCTAAGCTCCCAAAATTAAAAAAAAAAACTGATGTTAACTTGAACAGCAATGATTTTTTGATTGATTCACTGTGAAAAAATTGAAGTCTAAGAAAATAATTATTTAAAAGTGGACAGATTTAATTAAGAGAAATACATTTAGAGTGAACATTCAAGACTGCAGACTATTGGCGTTCAGGGCGTTGTTTTTAAATAAAAATGAAAAACCAAACTCTGTCGGAGAAGTTGTTTATGATTCAATAAAGTTTTGAGTTCAATATAAATCTGCGAAAAATCTTTTGGAATTTATTTATTTGTCTCCTCACGTGTTTTCTATGTTAATATTTGGGCAATTTGGATTATGGTTTTGGGTGCCTTAGCTGTTCTAGAACAATATGACGGATTAGGGCACGCAATTGCAATTGTGGCTGCCTTGGCGTAGTAAGTAGAGTGCGACGCTCACACGCCGAAGGGTCAAGGTTTGATTCTCGGCTGAACACCTCAAATTTTTCACGGTACCACCTCTTTCGAGCTGCTGACAACACTCAAAGAGTAATAACTGTCTAAGAAAGGTACTCAAATTTCGCTGTTTGGAGACGGCAATAAACTGTAGGTCCCTTCTTCTCGTGAGAGAACAGTAGCGAGCACAACACGAGTAGTTGATGAGCAAGCTAGGCCCTGGTCCCCCTGTGTACTTTCGTGCCAACACTTATTTAATATTATTATTAACTGTCTAAAAAATTGTATGTTGATAAAGCGTTTCACTTCGGCAGTTAAAACTTCATTTTGATGTTTGTGGCGCAAAAATGTTCGCAGAAATTTGTTCCATGAATTTAAAATATAGTTGATACCAAAATTTGATGTTGCTCTCCAAAACCAGCCGGACTATTTTCAAGTTAATAATTAATAATTTGGTGGCGTTACAAAGTGGAACCAGGGCCTAGCTTGCTCATCAACTACTCGTATTGTGCGCGCTACTGTTCTCTCACGAGTAGAAGGGACCTACAGTTTTTTGCCGACTCCGAACGGCGAAGTTTGAGAAGCTTTCTTAGACAGTTATTACTTTTTGAGTGTTGTCAGCAGCTCGAAAGAGGTGGTGCCGTGAAAAATTCGAGGTGATCAGCCGGGAATCGAACCTAGACCCTTCGGCGTGTGAGCGTCGCACTCTATCCACTACGCCACGGCGGCCACTACATGCATACAGAGTTGGAAAAAATTTTTGAAACAAGAAGTAAAAACAAAAAAGTTCTTCCAACTCAAGAAAGTTTTGTTAAAATCTTACATACAAAATAAAAGGCGTGTACTTCACGTTAACAGACAATAAATAAATAATTCATTGAAATATGAACTAGGAGACTTCAAGTTAACGTGCGACAAATAAACTTTCAAAGGATGTGCATAAAGATTAAAAAAAAATTCACACTTTGTGGCAGATCTATTGCTTTTTATGACTACCTTGCATTGAAGAAGTATTGATGCAAAATGGTTTTAAATTACAGTCGACAATGTCAATTCCACGTTTTTCATATTTTTTAAAGAAATTTGTACGCGTCTCTTACATTTTCCGAATTAATACTTCTTTTAACGATTTTCCAAAAATTTGAAAAGTGGCCCAAATAATACTGTCAAATTTTGATCGATGAGTCAATGCTTTGTTGACAGAGTCGTATGTTTTGGGTCATTGTCCTCCTGTAAGACCGAATTTTGATCGCATTTACTGTTCCATTATAACATCCATAGGATGCAATGGTTCTTGTTGTGCTGCAGCAAAAAACAGTCTCACATTGTCACATTTTTACCACCTCCCTTATAAATATTGAAACAGTGCCGCAACTGCCGTATGTGGTCTTCAGCCGCAATTTATTCCATATCAGAAAACTTTTTATTAAATTGAATACATCATTGAACGAAACATTGAAACCTCTTTGTAGAGAAGCTACATTTAACGTGGGATGACAGCGACATTGAAACCTCTCTTATAGTTGCAAATGTTTAGTCCGATACAATCTAACTTTGCAATCCTACTAAATCCCCTTTCTCCTTCTCTCTACGCATCATTGCAAATTAATTACAACTAAGTTCCACTCGCAACTAAGCTCTGGCAATTTACAAGAGAAAAAAAATTTAACTCCCTCAAAGTAAATTAGAACAATGTAAGGGTAATTCTAGTGGTCGGCAGTCGGCACAGGCACTCAATGTCCACCCACCAGCTCCCACGAAGCACACTCGTCCTTCGCAGGGTGCTGGCAAACGAATGTAGACTGTGTCTCTTCACATTCTGCGCCGTTAAAAGGCACCAACGACCACCCCAACTTACAATAAAACAAACGAAGTCCCGCATCTGCTTCATTTGCATGCATAGTTTGATTTTAATTAAATAAAATCTAATTTTGTTCTCTTGTCTGTCCGACAAGGCTAAAAAATGACCCAATTCCCACCGTTAGGGCCGACCAGCGCGTCAGCGAGATCCAGTAGTTTTCAAAACTTCCTCTCTGCACGGAAATATTAATTCCAGCTTAATTACGTGAATCCTTAGTAAGCATCCTGTGCCTGAGCGGGCTAACTTCCCCCATAGACGCGCGGCCATCACAAACTTTCTCACGTCCAACCGGACACACTTCTCGTGAAAAGGGAAAAAAAAAAAGCGGAAGCACAAGCAAAGAGAATGGAACTTTTTACAACTCGGTTCCATAAAAATAGGACAATCAATTTTGAGTGTGATTTAAGAGCATCCACTTCGTCGCTGCCGCTCCACGCTTCGTGGCTCCTGTTGGTCTGTCCTGATGCGTCGTCCCTGACAAAGTTTGCGAATTCTTTTTTCGTTGTGGTCCAGTCTCTAGACGTTTTTGCCTTCCAAAAACTTTATCTGACCGATTTTTCGTCCCCGTTTGTCCTGGCAGCTGCTGCAGCGCGTGGAAATATGAAAAATCAACATCCATATATTTTCAGTAAATTTGCAGGGGAAATGCTTATCCTTGCGACGTAACGCTGTGAGTTCTGCTGGGCAGGGTGCTGGGGTGCTGGGGTGGTTGGATGGTTGGGTGGTGGGACATGGATGGCACTCTGACATTTGTCAGGATCATTCCCATGCTAGCTTAAGTGTTGTTGGTTTTGCACATACACTCTCTCCCTGTTTGTTTTACGAGGAGCCGGGTCCACACAGGCGAATGTTTCACAAAGAGACAGTCCACAGAAACCACAGGTGGACTCGAAACATTCATACGGACAAGTCGTTCCAAGCCACTGACTGCCAGCTGAAGAGGCGTGAGGCGTTTTATGGTGCCAACATTAAGAGACGCTTGCTTTTGACTAATGTACGCTTATGCGGAGGCGCTCGTCGTAACTAGTTTGTCGTTCAGCTCGCAATGATTGTCCTGGAGTTTCGCAAATCGTAAAGCTTAATGAATTTGAGAACATAACTCGATTCGTTTATGGTTTTTGTGTTTCAATAAGGACACGATATGGGCATGGAAGGGCAGTAAACTGGAAACGACTTTCAAACGCAATCTGCTGGAGCAATTAATTCGTTGAGCTCGCCAGCAGAAACAACCCACTTGGGAGACAATTTGAAGATAGATGACGGTGATTAATGTTTCAATTCTTCGTTACTGACGGAGTGATTGAAGGAGCGTATCCTTCCACCATCAAGGGTGTTACAGGCACCGTTAACAACAAGTAAGCGATGCATTCTGCTCCAAATGCTATTCGGTGATCTGAGCTTAATCGCCCAACCGGAAGATGTTCTCGTTTTTACAAGTAACTTCCCTAAGCGCCGTGACGTCGACATTTATGAACCGAATAAAACCGAGGCACATAGAATATTCCAGTCTGGTGGAATAACGCGATTAGGCGGTAGATGCATTCCGAGATTTGCCGATGCGTGAGTATGCAGAATACTGGCTTGTGGGTCACCGAAAATTCATATTTCAACTTGGAAATCCATTAAATCCACTCAAAGGTGTCATTTGTCGTGAGCATTCACGGACTGCTGGCGATTGATTTATATTTCCTTTTCCCAAGGACAACATTCGTAGAGTTTCAGGCGGAAATTGTGGATAGGTACAGAACCGTGAATAGGAAATGCTCTATAGTTGCGATTTGATGAATTGGGTTGGAAGAATACGTGATTCCAGCAGAACGCTAAAAATAAATGTAAGACACCTACAAGAAGCATTTTTCAAATGGTTACTGTGCTAAGTGCATTCAAGGGGAAGAGAGGTGTGCTTTAACGTGATTTGTTTAAAGTTTGGTTTTTTTGTTTGCTGTTTTGAAGGGAGTATATTTAAATTTCTTTTAATCTGTCCAATTCCATTTGTATTGATTGTATTTGAAAAACGCGTCACAAATGACAGCAAAAATGCGAAGGAATACCAAAGCATTGGGAATACAAATTCATTTGGTCCGTTTTGTGTGTCCAAAAGATGAAATCATTCAAAATTCCGCAGAAAACAAGTTTTTCCTATTTTTTCGGTAATTTTCGAATACCATCTCAAAAATTTAGTCTTGTTTGGCTTTAATCGAAACATTGAGCCATTGTTCGAAACCAGTGTTCAAAGAACCGAATCGGTGTCGAGCTAAATCGTTTTGCATCCGTCGAAAATGCTAGTTGCCGAAAGAACAGACGGAAAATCTGAAAAAAACAGAAAATGGCGTAAAACCTCCCATTTTTGCGTTTCCAGATACCTTTTTGACTGCGTGGGGCCAAGCGTTATCTGCTGACAACACTCAAAGTGTAATAACTGTCTAAGAAAGCTTCTTAAATCTCGCCGTTCGGAGTCGGCAAACAACTGTAGGTCCCTTCTACTCGTGAGAGAACAGTAGCGCGCACAACACGAGTAGTTGATGAGCAAGCTAGGCCCTGGTCCCCCTTTGGACTGTGGCGCCAACAAATATTACTTAGACTACTGGTCCATTGTACTTCCAGGCAGTAACCTCCGTTTGATGTTTGGTTGGTTTTCTGAAAAAAAAACCAAAAGTCGCTTCTGTGATATAAAACCAAGGTTTTTGGTTCCCACCACATCAGCGCCAAACAGCCCCCACCTTGATATTGACAGAGAAATTGCTCTGAGGTGTCTTCACCATCTCCACAGGCGTCGCAAAGGGTGACATCACTAACCCCAAGCCGACTTAGGCGCTTAGCGAAGGTGAAGTTTAATGTATTTTCATGTTTTTCCAAAGAAAGCTCAGAAGGCGCTTCTGTGATATAGAACTTTAGTTTTCAGTTCCCACCACATCAGCGCCAAATAGCCGCCACCTGATAAAAGCGAGAGCAGGACCCTGACAGAGAAAGTGCACTGAAGTGTCTTCACCTTCTCCACAGGTGTCGCTGAGTGTAACATTACTAAGCCCAAGCCGACTCAGGTGCATAGCGAAGGTAAAGTGTCCCGTTAGTACGCCGACAAGTCGTCTGCACTCGTTTCTGTCTAGAGATAGCAGAAAAGATGCGGATTTCTTGCTGACGTTTGGGACCATACTCTTGGTCACCCTGTATCCTGGAGAGTCACGCTATCTCTGGTTGTGCTGTATGGAGACCCAACCATCGACAGAGGCCCTGACCAGGGACGCGGGTAGTCCCAAGGTGGGTTCGGGCTCTACGAATGCCTCTGCTGAACCTAGCCTAGCCAGTTCATTGGCAGTCTCGTTTCCCACGATCCCGTGATGACCCGGGACCCAGGCAACTAAATTAGATTCGTTTTAAGCACAGAAACTCTGTTTTGGTGCGACCAGCACACTATTTCATTAATAAGCTTGAGGAGAATTTCGGACACAGGGAAGAGGTTATGTAATGTAAATCGTCCTCCCACCCATTTCGTAATTGTTTTGCATTTCGCTACTTACAACAATGGGGACAACAAATCCGAAAACAATACTCTTCCTGACAAAGCGCATTTGCATCTTGGTCTCTACATTGACATTGGAAATTGACATATGCTTTCTTGTTTGTATGGCTCTTCAGTACTGGCTGTGCCTGGACCTCAAGCAATATGTCTTCCCAGCCCATTCAACCTGTGAACAGGCCATTCCCTCCCTATGTGAGAAAGACATTTGGGGAACGGAAATTCTGCACACAATTTTCAAGAGGTCTATACCATTACAAAGATCAACGGCTCGGTGCAGATTATGGTGGCGTCATAGTACGGCTTGTAAGAAATATTTCGGTCAACGTTGGTTTTTGAGCCATATTTACCGAAACTCATGACACAAAAGACGTTCCCAAAGTGTGTTATTAGACTTCTCTTCGGCGCAAATTCGCTGGCAAGAAGCTTAGATCTTATCGTTTTTTGTGTAAATCGTGCATACGACATCATCCTAACAATCCATCAGGATTAATATTCAATTAAGTGATTGGCTTAGTAAAAAATTTGGATATTTTCTATTCTACCCCAGAGCGTACGGCAGGCACATTATGATGAGTGAGTACGGAAGAAAGAAAGATGGTCTCTTAGCGAACACAGTTCTAGGGGCCATTTTTGAACCTTTCGGTTTTGAAGGCAAATGAGTTTGTGGGCAATTTCAACACTTTGTTTGGCTGGACCATATAGAATTGAAAATGAGTACTGCCTAGTATTAGTCTGGGGCGCTTACGTTACGAAAGAACTTTTAACTAGTTACGCCATTTCCACCGTAGACAGTCACTCTAAAAAGAAGAGAAGATGAACAAATGACGAGCCATCTTGCTAAAATGTGGACTTGTGGTCATAAAGCGTGTCCCAACAAGAACGCAAGATTTAAATTGTAAATAAACCGCAGATATTTAAACAAAAATCGTGGATTCTTTATTATATCGTAAAGTGGACAGGATGGCTGGCTAGAGAGGCATGTTGGCTGAGGCCCAGGTCCACCCCGGACTGTAGCGCCACAAGAAGAAGAAGAAGAAGAAGAAGACAGGATGAGGTTATATGTGGAATAATACATCGGTCAGATGGCCGCCTCGGCTTTGTTGGCACAAACGCCATTTTTTAATGAAATTTTCAATGACCGTTTTGCATAAATGCTGTGGTATTTCATTAATGCAGCGTCCAATTTCCTCTTTTAAGGCTTGAGTCGTCGTCGGCTTATTCGCATTAACGATCGACTTTAAAAAAGTCCAATGGTGTTAAATCGCACGATCTAGGCGGCCAATTCTGGTCTCCAAAACGCGAAATAACACAACCGGTAAATGACTGATGCAGCAATTGAATTGTTTCTCTGGCTGTATGAAATGTTGCGCCGTCTTGTTGAAATCACATCCCCTCTACATTCATTTCTTCAATTCTAGGCACGACAAAATTGGTTATCATTTCACGATACCGAACTTCATTGACTGTTTGCGCTTGACTTGATTCATTTTCATAAAAAAATGGTCTAATGATTCCTCCAGTCCAAAATCCACACCAAACAGTAACGCGTTTTGCTTCTCGTGAGTCACTCGAAGATTTTTCTTGCCCCAAATGCTACAATTCTGCCTATTGACGAAGCCATTAAGATAGAAATGGGCCTCTTCAGATGATATTATCGGCAAAATCAGAATTTTCATGTTGTCTCTCCAATACCCAATTAACGAACTCCCTTCGCTGTGCATGGTCAGCTGGCTTCAGTTCCAGAGTCAATTGAACTTTGTATGCATGAAGGTGCAAATCTGTCGTCCAATTTCGCTCCATAGTAGATTTGGAAACACCAATTCGCTGAGCTTGGTGTCGAATTGAGGTGGATGGAGTTTGAGTTTGTTTTCGGTCGATCGACCTGGAAGGCGCGTTGTTGTCTTTACATCAGTTACAGACCCAATTTCAGTAAATTTTTCCATTAATCGCTTTACAGTTGACTCTTTGATCACAATTTGCGAACTGTAATCGCAAAACTTTCACCAAGTTGGTAAAATAATTTCACAATGAGAATGCGTTGATCATTCGTGTAGGGCTCCGTTTTTATTAACATCAAACCTTCTACTAACAAACAATAATAATTGTTCAAATGTCAAACAATGACAATTCGAATGGCGCCAAATTTAAATCTTGCGGTCTTGTTGGGACACCCTTTACATCATCTTTATACTACTTCTTCTAGACTGATAAGTTTATCTTTTTTCCAATTTATGGCGAGATACACGTTGAGTTTTTAATGCTTACGAGTATTGCTTTCGCTTCTGATTGTTTGTTTGTTGCTACAGTCAGGGATGAATCCGATCTATTGGTTGGTAATCCTCTCCAGCCAGCACGATTCTTTGCTAGTTGCTTCAAGGTGCTCTAAGTTGATTAAGTTTTTTCAGGGTTTGCCAGCAATTCGTTCTAGGATCTCATCTATTGCGTTGTTGTTTCCATGAAAGCAAGAATTTCATCGCGCCGTACAACGAAATGTTTTACAACCCCTACGGTTGTTGCGTTTTCTACCAATTAACCCAATTCTCTACCCTGTTTACTCCAAAAATAAGCACTTCTCCATCATCAAAGGCGAACGCGACCCTAAAACCCCTTCTACATTAGATGAAAGTAACCGGATCCGCTTAAATCCATTATGTTCCAAATTAAACATCTCCCTAATAGAATCTCTAACGAATTCTCAATTTAAAATTCAATTCCCAGCAGAGGATCGGACCCAGCTAGCTGAACAAAGAAATTATTTTCAATTTTGTAAGCTCATTAAAATTACCTGGACGTAGTTACCCAAATCCCCCCCTTGTCATATTCATTCGTAATGACTTCAACAAATTACAATCATTCCAAGCGCAGCCAACCAAGGAGGAAAGCATTGTTTGTCGTAAGTCCCTAATCAGATAACAACAAGTCTTAGCTGGTTAATTTGTTCGAAACTTCTTTCACAAATATCCCCGAACAACCCCCCAACATCAGGTCCTCCTTCTGCTGACGACAAGGTGCCGCAAAAGAGTACCACGAAAAAGCGAAAATATTACGTCAACGTTAAATCTGTGGAAATCCCCTTGATGGCTTCTGTGATAATTACGTCACATCCTTTCAGTTCTAAGCTTTTGCCGGGCTCAAAGTCGTCGGATGAAGTGCTTCCCTTAAATGAAGTATACTAGAGCTGGCACTAGTTGGCGGCGTTCCCTTGGAGCAGGGTGGATTTCGGGTCGGTTCCTTTGGCAAAAGTGAAGTGCTCTCCCAACACTCCGAAGCAAATCAACATCTGACCCTTCCTTCTATTATTTATTAACTTTTTAGAGAAAACTTTGTACAGGGTGTCAAGTAAGCGCAACGCAGGCAAACCGCCAGGGAAAGGGAATACTTTTCTAGGTTAATTACTCACGAACTTAGTGGTGCGGAAGTAGTTTAAAGGAAATCTGCTCTGCCAGGGCGGTAAAAACTTCGTGCATCGATAAATGTGTAATCAACGCCAATTTTTTCTGCCATGAACCTCCTCACATAACCAGCGTGACTTAAGAATTTTTGGAGGACTTAAAACTCATTAGGAGTCTTGAGTCTTTGGCGGAGGAGTACTTCCCAGAAGACTCGCTATCGCCACTTACATTTTGTTGTGCGTTTACCGGGGAAAGCACTCTTTAAATGTGGGCAGATAATAAGGCTCCTAATTGGGGCAGTTTGTACAAGCAAATAGTCATTAGGGCTGGATTGTCAAAGTGCTGCATACCAATGATTTGTTATTTCAATGAACAGCCACTGTGTGGATCTCATTAAGGCCAAATCACTTAGGGGCTGTATGAGCTACTTTCACGAACTATGAACGTGATGGACAGGGGGGAGGATAATGCACGGGTACGAAGGAGGTGTTCCTGGACAATGGCGTCATTTTGAAAAGTTGATGGATTTTGGGAGAGGATTAAGGGGGTTACGGTATCTGTGTGATTTGGAGATGAACTGGGTAATGGAAATTTAATGATTATCGTAAACATGCACCATTGCGAGTGGCGGGGATAGAATTGGTATCAATTTCGGAAGGGAAAGTGATCTCGTACCGCGAAATCCCTTTACAGATGGGTTGCTTTCTATCCCTAAAATAGCTCAAAAGAAAAGTTAAGTAAGTCAAGTGTGAGCTGGTTGCATACTAACTCACTGATCCACTGTGTCATTAGTACACGTTCGTATCCATATTACTTTCAAGTCGTATATCTCCTTGGGGTGTAGTTTTGGAACAGCAGATTAGAACTGTAGGAACCTAATGCTTTCAAAAGCCAATACAGTCAAACCCGCAAAATACCACATCACGACGGCAACCAAATAATGTGACACTATAGGGTTGTGACATCATCCGTTCTGTCATCCGTCTGGAAAAGCAAATGGCTGTATTTCTTCGTGAAATGAGATCGGTTTTGGCAGGAAATTTCGTTATAAATTCACATGGCTGTTCGGAATACTGATGCAATTCTCTACTCAACCTTCATATGTATGTAACGGGTGTCCCAACAAGATCGCAAGATTTAAATTTGGCGCCATTCGAATTGTCATTGTTTGACATTTGAGCAATTATTATTGTTTGTTAGTAGAAGGTTTAATGTTAATAAGAACGGAGCCCTACACAAATGAAAAATGCATTCTCATTGTGAAATTGTTTTACCGAAATGGTGAAAGTTTTGCGGCTACAGTTCGCAAATTGCGATCAATTTGGGGTTACAATAATGCTCCAAAAGAGTCAACTGTAAAGCGATTAATGGAAGAATTTACTGAAATTGGGTTTGTAACTGATGTAAACACAACAACGCACCTTCGACCAGATAGATCGACTGAAAATATCGCAGCAGTACGTGATGATGTCGCTCAAACTCCATCCACCTCAATTCGACACCGAGCTCAGCAAATTGGTGTTTTCAAATCCACTATGCAGTGAATTTTGACGAAAAATTTGCATCTTCATGCATACAAAGTTCAATGACTCAGGAACTGAAGCCAGCCGACGATGCACAGCGAAGGGAGTTCGTTAATTGGGTATGGGAGAGACAACATGAAAATGCTGATTTTGCCGATAGTATCATCTTTAGTGGCGAGGCCTATTTCCATCTTGTTGGCAGAATTATCGCATTTGGGGTGAAGAAAATCCTCGAGTGATTCACGAGAAGCAAATGCATTCTCAACGTATCACTTTGTGGTGTAGATTTTGGACTGGAGGAATCATTGGACCGTTTTTTATGAAAATGAGTCAGGTCAAGCGGAAACAGTCAATGGTGTTCGGTATCGTGAAATGATAACCAAATTTTTCGTGCCCAGAATTGAAGAAATGAATGTGGAGCGGATGTGGTACTTACATGACATCTTGTGTGGAGGAAATGCTTTTTTTAATATTATAAGTGTGTAGGACTTCATTAAAGAATGTTCCCCATATAAGGGGTACTGATTCAACTCTTCGTTTTAGATTTGTAACAGTGGAAAAGTGTTTCGCTGACAGTGACCGTCACCGTCTCAGTTCATGTCCCCGTTCACGTGCCCTTCTACGTCCCGGTTTACTTCCCCTCCCCGTCCCGGTGGTCGTAGACTGCCGCGTTTGCTTACTTTAAACCAAAAAAGAAGCCGTGTTGGCATTTTAGAGTGTGTGTCCCAAAACAATGTTTGGCTTAAAAGGAACTCCTGCGGATTGCGCAAACAGCTTTTCTCATGCCCCTTTAAATGCCTATTTTTTTATCCATCTCCAGCCGTTTCATCAAAGACGGACATATTGCCATGTTGTAATTTGTTAAACCATTGGAGCAGAAGAGTTATCGTACACAGAAATCAAACAGAATACAAGAGCTCTTTGACTTCGCTGAAAGATTTCTATGCGAAAAGAGAAAACGATTCAACGACTGACTGTTTGGAAAATTCGTTTTCACTTCGGTTGAAGTGTTGAAAGCTGCTCTTAAGGCATACTCTAAGATAGTGGCTCTATGGCTAACCACATACTTCAACTTCTTTTTGTGTGGCTTCGGAATGGAGCTTACATTCTTAAATATTTAATATAACTGTGTGTATTGTGTTTATAAAAGAAAATTTCCATTTTCAAATTTTCTGTAAGAGTCGTGGCGCTAATCAACCTCTCGGTTTATTTTATTTCACATTGATGGATCGATACTTTGTAATCAATCAATTTTCTGACAGTTCTGTGATTAGTTAATACAATTTTTGTAGTTGCTAAGGTCTTCAGAGTTAAGTCAAGAGAATTGAAATTGAAAGATCGGCGTGTAAAGAAATTAACAAAATAAAGACGTGAATACACAAAGATGAAAGGCGTGCCAGAGAACTCACAGGGCAAAACACCATTTAACCTTTAGCCATCACCGAAGCTCACCGAACCTAAACACGAGCCCGACAGTAAATACATTTTCCAAATCACTTCTCATTGAATTCGAAATTCCCTTTCGCTTCGCATTTTTCACTACCTCAAAGGCTGCGCTAAGGCATCCCTCGAGGAAGCATCCAGCAACGAGTGGAGTTACGCGAATTACAGGACATACTTCGGTTCGTCATGCGACGCGCTTAAATCAACTTTGCCTAGAGAAGACTTTCGTTTTTTACCCTCCTCGCGCTTACCTTTTATGCCGACGTGGCAGGATTCGAGAACTAGGGTGGCAGAGACAAACGAAAAACAAGACCTAACACGAAATTTTTTGTATGTACGTACCCCATTTAACATTACGTTGCCCCCCGAGTCGCGGAAAAACGCTTCCTTTGATGTTCCGTGCTCATCGCTCCCCGTGCCTTGGACTCGTCCCAAAAAATCGACCTTGTGCGAATCCTTTTTTTGTTTGCCATTTTCCTCCTTTTTTTTCCTCGTTTCGTATCCGTTATTAAGTCATCCCCCTGCACTGCAGCCGTTCCCGTTTTGTGAGAACGGAAAAGCCTTCCATTATTAAGTTGCTTACGTAGCATTACTATCGTGCACCGACTTCCCCCGTTGTCGCTCTACTGCTACCTTCTTAACGTTCATGGATGCTATTTGGCGTGCCCGGCATCGGTGATGGGGGCGGGTTGTTGGAATGTGTAGTTTCCTCTGAAATGCTGTTGTATCGGATTTCGCACTTTCGAAGGAGACCTGTAATGGTATGCACTGCATGCTTTGGGGAATGGGCTGGGGTGGCGATAAAACGCAAATAAGACCGGTCTTCTCGAAGGATATTAATGCCTGCATGGCTGTGAAGGACTTTCATCGACATCAAGAGCTCCGAACAATGGAGGTTTAATCAGTACGGTCTGAGCAATGCGTCCGTATGTAGCTGACTCAGCAAAGGATATCCGCCTGAGCCCTTGAGATAAGAGACAGATTCTTGTAATCGATAATTATAAAGGTCGTTCTTGTTTCCTTTTGGTTTTGTATAATGCGGTACTTCTTTGTCTGTTCGGTTGAAGTTGATCCAATTAACGAAGGCTAGCAAGACGGCTTACAGCGGTCCTTGTGAATGGGCTCGTTAAGGATGCAAATAACTTCAATTAAAATCTGTACGCCAATCTCCTGTATCGTGGGCATTCAATTATGGCTTGAATTTTGGTGTTGTTGACGGAACGGGTGAAATGGTGGCGGCTTCTTAGTTCGACATGCGATATTGTATAAGTTCCAAATTTGTAAGACTTGATGGAGAATTCCCACCCACTACACATATTAGAGCAGGCGACCTACAGAGGATAATGTTGCCTTTTCCAAATTGGAATGTGCTGTGCTAGTTTGTCGCTTGTTAAATGTATATAATGATAATAATTGGATGGCGCGATAGTCCACAGGAGGACTACCTTGGTCATTAACTACTCGTGTTGTGCGCACTACTGTTCTATCACGAGTAGAAGGGACCTACAGTTTTCTGCCGTCTCCAAATAGCGAAGTTTAGATAATTTATTACTCTTTGAGTAGTGCTAGCAGCTCGAGGTTGTGCCATGAAAAATTCGAGGTGTTCAGCCAGGAATCGAACTTGGTTTTTAGGCGTGTTAGTGTCAGGCTCTAGTCACACCGGCCACTTTAAAGCAAAATGCACTCTCTCAAAAAGTTGACGTACGAGGGTTGCCTTTTATATTTCGGGATTAGAGAACAAAAACAAATATTAATCATCGAAAATAGCTTTATTGTTTTTCAAAATATTCCCCATTAAGACCTATACACTTCTACATACGTTTGAACCAACTGTCGACGCACTTTTGCCACTCTGATTGAGGTATCTCCAAAACGTGCATTCTGAACGCTTCAACCGCTTCTTCAGGTGTCGAAAAACGTTGACCTCTCATTTTATTTTTTACGTACGGGAATAAAAAGAAGTCATTCGGTGCCAAGTTAAGACTATACGGCGGATGACTCATCAGATCGATGTTTTGAGTGCTCAAAATTGCAGTTGTTTGAACCGATGTGTCAGAGCTCGCATTGTCGTGGTGAAGAGTGATCCGTCTTCGGCGGTTGGTTTTCCTGATTTCTTGGAAGACAACTGCCAAACAAATGGTGGTGTGGTGTACCACTCAGAATTAACTGTTCTGCGTTGTTCTAGTGGTACGGTTGCGACATGTCAAGTTTTTCCGAAAAAACAGGCCACAATTTGCTTGGTAGTGCTTCGTGCGCGAGCAACTTTTGTTGGATTTGGCTCAATTTGAAACATCCATCCAGTCGACTGCTGTTTATTTTCGGGCTCATACGCGTAATCCACAATTTATCAGCTGTCACGATGTCATAGACGTGTTTTGAAGCACCGCGATCGTATTTTTGGAGTATTTCTTTCGACCAATCGATACGAGACTTTTTGTGAGAGATTGACAATTTGTGCGGGATCCAACATTTTTCTGACGGTCAAATGTTAATGCATTCTTGAATGTATGCTGGTCCCACTAATGCCTAAGGTTGTCTCAATCTCACGATAGGTCACATAACGATCTTGCAATCAGTTGGCGCACAGCATCAATAATTTCCGGAACAACAACTGATTTTGGACGACCTTCACGAAATTCGTCTTGGAGTGAACAACGACCTCGGTTGAATTCACCATGCCATCGATAAACACTGGTCCTTGGTGGAGCTTCATCGCCAAAAATAAGTTCATCGATGCACTGTTTTTGATTTTATCCACGTCGAATGTTGTAAAAAATAATCGCACGAAAATTTTCAGGATTTAAATTCATATTTTGGACGTGATGAATCTTTTAAGTTACTGTAAACAACACAAATGGCGCTCGTATGACAAAACGTTCTGAGTACGTATAACCTCAAAAATGTCAAACTTTACGATTGACCTGGCAGTTGCCAGTTTACAATAATAGGGGTGCCCAATCCCGAAATAGAAAAGGCAACCTTCGTACACCCTTGATTTTTAAGTCAAAGTAGTGTTATGCCGAAATTACTCATCCAATTTTAACAGAAAAAAATTCAAAATATCCAGAGTTCAATACGCAAATCGCAACACACGCATTGGTATGAAAGAAAAGTTAATAAATAAAAAAGGTTAAGGTTACTTCATGTCTTACACTTGTCAGTACACTTGCGGCTGCAATGCGTAACTACACAATGTAATAAGCTTGTCATTAATAAGTTGTATGCTTTCCTTTTGCTTTACTTACAGCACGAAATCTTTTTCTGAGTGCAAGCTTTCCGGTATATTCGGGCGATATATTTCGTCAAACATTTACTTGGGCTATTTTAAGTTCTTATACGATCCCAATCGTCTTCTCTCTTAGCGTTGTTTCCATATGATGCATATAATATAAATGTTTTAAATGCTTCAGAGCTGAGCATTGATCAGAATGGGGAAGAGCTTGTTTTACATGATAGAGAACCCTTTTTTTTTACAACCATTGGTGAATGTTTCGGGTTATTGTCGTGAACAAAACAATATTCATCATCAATGTCGAATTTTTGGGCATTGTATATTAAAAATTATAAATATTGTATTTTGTTCATATTTGATTCTACAAACCCAATGTTCCCCACCTCCATTGAATCCCAGGCCATAACATTACCACCAACGTGCATGACGGTAATGTTGCCATCCTTAAGTGCTGTTCCGCTCCTAAGCCAAACAAAACGTCACCCGTCGAACTCAAAAATACTAAATTTGGATTCATCTGAGAAGAGGATTCGTTTCCAAAACTTAGGACGAAGATTTAAGGATCCTATTTCATTTTGGGATAATCCGTTTCGATAGCAAGAGTTTATTACAAGGTGCACAGGCATTTAAGTTATGCGAATGCTAGAAATTTCTGACTGTCTGTTGGTTGACATCATCATTGCTGTCTTCTTTGAGCATTCTTCTTATTTCTGTAGCATTCGTTTTTGATTTTTATTTGATTGCTTACAATATTTGGGTTTGTGGGCTATTCAAGTTATTTTTTCGTCCCTTAGCATGAGTTCCACAGAACCTTATTCGTTATGTTTATTTATCATAGATTGTACTGATAAATGTGTTCTTTCCGACCTTTTCCCTAGAGTTTTATTATTAAGTCTTTGATATTCTTTGGAATGCTTTTAAGAGCGTATGAAGATTTTAATTGTTCTTCTTCTACTTCTACAGTCCGCTACAGTCCGTGGTAGACCTGGGCCTTAACCAACAACCTCTCCAGCCAGCACGATCTTCCCCTAACATCTTTTTCTTCTTCCTCATCTTCACCTTCTTCTTCTTGTGGCGCTACAGTTCGGAGTGGACCTGGGCCTCAACCAACAAGCCTCTCCAGCCAGCACAATCTTACCCGGTCACCTTCTTCTTCTGCTTCATATTCATCTTCTCCTTCTAGTGTCGCTACAGTCCGTGGTGTACCGAGGTGAGCCGAGGTAGACGGAGTCCTGCCCTTCCTCGAAGTTTCTGCTAGTGTGACGCTCTGTCCGAGACATCGATGTTGTGTATTCTTTCTTGATGACAGCATGTACTTAGGTTTTCCCTCGTTTACCGCCAGACACATTTTAGCCGCTTCCGCTTCAATGCTAACAGACACCTTATTGACGGCTCTCAGTGTTTGTCCAATCACATCGATTTTGTTAACGTAAGCTAGCAATTGAATTGATTTTTGGAAGACCATGCCTTTGGTGTTGACTTGTGATTTAGGCACGATCTTCTCGAGGATGATATGAGAGAAGTCACATGACAGTGCGTCGTCTTGTCCATAACTTTATTTCACATTGACAGTCTCGGTGAGTTCGTTACCGACCTTGGCGGAGCAGCAATCCATCGTCATCCTACACAACATGACGAGTTTGGTAGGAATGCCGAAACTAGGCATGGCACTGCGTAGCTCGTCTCTATGCACACTGTTATTTGAGGCCTTAAAATCGAAGAATAGGTGGTGGGTGTCGATTTGCATTTCTTGGGTCTTTTCCAGGATCTGCCATAAACTAAAGATCTGGTCTATCGTGGACTTCCCTGGTCTGAAACCACACTGACAGGGACCTATCGGGTTATGGACAAACGGTTTCAGACGCTCACACAATACGGCAGAGAAGATCTTGTATGCGATATTAAGAAGGCTCAATAATTAGAGCAGTCTAAGGTGTTTCCTTTTTGATGAACCTGTCAAAAGACGCTGAGATTCCACTCATCGAACATGCTTTCCTCCGACCATATCTTGCAGATGAGCTGATGCATGTGCCCATCCAGGTCATCTCCAGCTGCTTTAAATAGTTCTGCGGGTAGTCTGTCCAGTCCAGCAACTTTTTCGACTTCAGCTTGTGTATTGCTATCTTCGCCTCGTCTAAGTCGAGGGGATGGAATTCTTGTCTATCATTGTCCAAATCGAGTAAAACATTCAGCCTAACAGCTGAACTTGTGCCGTCATTATTAACTGTTGCCATCAATACTCCAGCAATAAGCAGAAATAATCAAGTGAGCACCAGCTGTGCTTTAGTCTAAGAAGGGAAACGTGATAAATTTGTGGTCTATTATTGTTTTGAATTATAACACACGCTACTTCATAACAAAATATCCTCGACGTTCGGGACATTTATCGCACCAGCTATTTTTTTTTTACTCAAGGCCATGCTTCACACAATGGTTCGGACCACCGATCGTGCACTTCTTACATCGATTCTGCTGTTCACTTTGTTAGTGGTTTGCGCACCGAAAAATACCGACCTAATGAACATTAGCTACGGAAATTCGAAACCAGATTGGCTTATAATTTCATATAGTGCTGTAGACTGATCCAAAGCACAAATAAATATTACATATTGTTATAAAACTTGATGTCGTTTTCTTTCATTTGGTTGCATCGTCGGTCTACAGGCCGTTCATTTCAAAACATTTATTACCAAAGCTTATATACCAATTATACCAATATAAAATTATGCCGTTTTTTTTTTTGAAAATTAAACACTAATTATTAATGGGAAAGTAAAAACATTTTATTCAAAGTATTGCCCATTATTTTCTACACATTTTGACCACCTTTCTGGCAATTTGTGAATAAAACGCCAATAAAATTGTTATTTTTTTTAAAGCAAACCAAGCAGACACCCAATTTTCGAACTCTTCGTAGGAATCAAAGTGCTGCTCAGCCAATGCGTGTCCCATCGATGAAAACAAATGGTAGTCGGAAGGAGCCACGTCTGGTGAATACGGCGGGTGGGGTAGCTGCTCCCAGCTAAGTGTTTTGATTGTATCCTGAACCAGTTTTGCTTTGTGTGCAGGTGCATTGTCATGGAGCAAAATTACCTTTCCGTGTCTTCTGGCCCATTCTGGTCGTTTCTCGATCAATAATAATATTAATAATAATAATAATTGTTGGCGCTAAAGTCCAAAGGGCGACCAGGGCCTAATTTGCTCCTCAACTACTCGTGTTGTACGCGCTACTGTTCTCTCACGAGTAGAAGGGACCAAAAGTTTTTTGCCGACTCCGAACGGCGAAATTTGAGAAGCTTTCTTAGACAGTTATTACTCTTTGAGTGTTGTCAGCAGCTCGAAAGAGGTGGTGTCGTGAAATATTAGAAACATTGGTGTTGAACTGGGAGTCGAACCTAGACCCTTCGGCGTGTGAGCGTCGCACTCTACCCACTACGCCACGGCGACCACGATCAATGCATGGTTTAAATTGATCATTTGTTGTCGGTAGCGATCAGTATTAACGGTTTCAACAGGGTTTAGGAGCTCGTGGTACAGCACACCTTTCTGGTCCCACCAAACACACAGCATTGTCCTCTTGCCGAATCGATCTGGTTTTGCAGTCGATGTTGATGGCTGTCCCAGATTAACCGATGAATTTTTCCGTTTAGGATTCGTAAAATAAATCTATTTTTCATCGCCAGTAACAAACAGATTTTCTTTCGTGTCTTTGAAGCAAAATTTCACAAGTGCTTTTTCGGTTTTCCTTCTGTCTTTCATTCAATTCATGTGGCACCCATTTTCCACACTTTTGGATCTTTCCCATAGCTTTTAAATGGTCAGAAATTGTTTGTTGTGCACCATTTAACATTGCTGCCATTTGCTTCTGACTCAAAGTGTCATCTCCACCCAATATCGTTTGCGATTCGGCGTCTTCAAATTTTGTTGGTGGTCTTCCACGTTCTTCATTTCTCACATCAAAATCATTATTTCTGAACGGTTGAAACCATCTTTTGCATGTTGCTTCTGATAGAGCATGATCACCATATGCCTCGACAAGCATTCTATGCGACTCTGCAGCACTGTTCTTCAAATGGAAAAAAAAATAATGTTTTTTGCAAATCATCACTTTCTGGTACAAAATTCGACATTTTTATCACAATGAAAAAATATGATGTCTGTTTAATGACTTGATGTATACTAAATATTTTTCACAGATGTCATAGCAAACAAACAAAAAAAAAAAAAAAAAATAAGGGCTCGTTCACAATAAATGTTCCCTATCGAGACATTTGTATCTTGACTTGTAATTTATTATTTCGCCCTTGAATCTATTTTGTGTATTACATGTCCTGTAATTTAAGGTATTTCTGTTGAAATTGTATGCATGCGTGGAGAAATGCTTTTTTTAAATTATTGTTCGGGTCATTTCGTCTTCGTAAAGCAATCGATGAATGTAATAATCAACTTCGAAAGGCCAATAAGTTTTTGATTTGCAACTTCCTGCAGCTCCAAGTTTAAGTGTGGAGTCTAAAGAAAGGGAAATAAATTTAAGAACTCAATAACATATCTTGATCTCAGCCAATGGGCTAACTCAATGCCCACAGTGGCCACATTTCCAGATAACACGTATTTGAACACATTATTCGTGTTTGATTTCCCATGGTTTTGCTTCGGTTCTCCTTCACTCTTCAGCATTCTGTGCCCCTTTCGCACATTCAATTTTACATCCCAGACTGGGTGACTGGTAAATGGAACGGACATCTTGTAAGTACATTTCTCCTATCTACTTGTCCCTGACTCGCAACGAAAGCACATGTGGTTACATTTCTGCACTTCCTTTCATTTCATGGGGAGCTCCCCATGAGCACAAAGATGGCTGCAATCCAATTCAATCCTTGACTCAAATACTCAAAGGATTCCATTTCAAATTTCAGTCCTAGATCCTTTCTAGTCCATTTGAAAATCAAATTTTGTGAATGCCATCCATTGCCGGCAGCAGGAGAAACCGTATAGAACGAGCCAAGTTACCTTTGACATACAAAAAATCCCAAAAAATTGCTTTCCGAATCATTAAGCCCCTCCTCTGCCTTTACTTGCTCTTAAGCGGAAAACAAACAATTCCACTCCGACTCATTGCCTCAATCCAAATAGCATTTCCATCTCAATGCGCCCGCCTTCAGTTTTCCGCAGAAGCCAGTGCATTCCGGGAGGAATGTTTGTTGAAATTTAATTAAGAGAGTTCACCCTCAAAACAATCGTTTGCATTTATAAACCTTTTTTTTTCACTTTTTATAGGTTGTTCATTGGATTCCTCAACGCAAAGCATGACCTCTGTCCCTCCTTCGTCAACCCGAGAGAAGGGAAATAACAACACAACTTGAATTGAATTTACTCGGTGGGCGTCACCACTCACCTGCCTCCGTCACCAGCAGTGAACGTTTTTTCCAAGTGGTTTGCATAACATAATCCCTTATGCTAGGAACCAGGATGCCGACGACGACGAAGGCCGGGCGGCTGAGACGAAGGCCAGAAGTCCTTATTTTATTTTCTTAAGCAATCCGCTTATTTCTATTCTGCATCCTCTTGCAGGATTTCAGCTTTTTCTCCACGATTTTCAACAAAAGAATTTACATGACGGAATTTCATTTCGCCTTGAGTGAGTGAGGAATCTCATGAAGTGCATCCGTGTAAGGAAAGACGCATTTCCTGCCTGAGTCAAAGACGGGAAGACAATCGATCCGATCTGAACCTTTAAAACGGCATTTCTTTGCAGCGAGTTTTTTTCTGTTTCTCTGTAGGGTGCCAGGGGATACCGAATCGCCCCTGTATTGTTTATACTCGTCTACCGCAGAATGGAACGACTCATTGAATATCGATTGAAAACGAAGCCGAAGCCCTCGAACTTCCTGTTCCTCGGCGGTGACTTCTAACCTCAACCTCTGCAGCGCGGGCCCCCGCAATTCAGGGGAACATCAGTCAGGACATTCTTTTGAATAGTTGGCGGGTAAGCAGGTTAAGGGGCTGCATGACAACAATTCCGGCCAGAAAACCTGACTACAATACACAAATCCAGGTCAACTATCGACTTTTTTTGTTTCGTCGTTGTCTCTGCCGCCCTCCCGCCGGTAAGATACAGTCAATCTAGCGTGTACGTACACGTTAACAGTAAGCCCTGAGCTACCCTAAAACACAACCACCTCCGAGCGGTGACTGTGACAAGGGGACATGGTGGATCGATGCATTCGCTTGGCTCTTTGTTTTCGGTTGGGGTTGGTGAAGAAGCGCCGTCAGCCAAGCGGGCTGAATGCGCCATGTACTCTGTGCGCTGGGCTTTTGGCCCTAATCCTTGGGTGCCACTGCTGCTGGTCTGAGAGGGTGTCTATGTCCACGTTCATTTTCCTTTTTACAGTTTTAGTGGGTCAAAACAATTTCGCTCCATCCAGTGTGCCGCGCTGCTTGTTGGGGTTGTTCAACGAACGAATGAGCGAGCGAGCGAGCGAACAATGCCCGAGGGTTGAATGGAGTATGACGGCGGTGGCAGCCAACAACCCGGCTGACTAACCCACTTTTCATTGTTGTTACATTCGCCTAAACCACGCACGCGATGTGTATTTACCGGCAACAGGAGTGAAAAAAGTGGAACTTGCTTGCGTTCATCAGGTTGGGTGGCTGGCCATTCATACGACCCATGTACACATGGCGGTGTTGTAACGACCTTAATGATACGCCAGAGATCTCCGGGGTGGTACAGGGCAATTTGTCTTCGGGAGAGTTTTTGTAAAGGTGCTTCTTTGAAGAAATAGTTGCAGTGCGGGGTTGGGGTTCTGCTTTCCCGAGGTTTAATTAGAACATTAACCTTTGAGAGGTGGAATTCCGGTTAGCTTACCTAATAGGGTTCTCGGTGAAAGGCGAGGAAAAATCCCCCAACACTGGACCGTACGCTGAAAAGGGATTGAAATCCTTTAAACTGCTTGACACTTTGACAGATGAGCTAGGACAGAAAATTTGGTTCCGAAACGTCGCGTCAAAGCAGCTACTCAATTAAACCGTCTCAATGCAAAAATGTTGCCGTTTAGGGCTTGTGGGGATGGTATCCTCGCTTGAATTTGAAATTGAAACCAGCGAAATGACCGAAACTGAAAGAGAGAGAAAGAGAGAGAGAGAGAGAGATAATTTTGATGAGATAATCTTCATACAAAGCAAGTCGACGTTGAACAGGGAAGAGGGAGGAAAGGACAGGACTAACGTAATGACTTCATTTTAAATAAATTCAACACCCAATTGGATTAATGGAGGAGACGACTGGATTAACGGTATTCTGAGAATGTAGGTTATGAGTGCGCTTGATGGACTTTGCCAAGCCGTTGCACGTCTCTTTGACAGCAAATCGCCCCGGTTTGTGTCAAAGGCAAATCATGATGAATTTCAGTGCCGGTTGATTTATTTTAATCCTCGTCCACATTTTTCTACATCCTGTGGAAAGAGCAGTGGCCTGATTTCCGGAACATCATGGAAGATGTAAGCTTGCCGATTAAATACTAAATATGAGGCAAAATAAAATTAAAGGCCGAATCTAAATTAAAGGAACGATTTAACATTTTAGTATAATCGTTTCTTATGTATTTATTGAGAGTAGTACACCAAAGACCGCGATTCGTTATGTAATCTTTTGAAAATAACAAAATTTGTAAATCCTTGATAATCGTCTTCTTTTTATATGTCCGGAGTGGGACTGGGCCTCAACCAATATGCCTTTCCAGCCTGCACGATGCGTTGGCAGCTGCTTCTACTTATGGACTTCATGTCAGTTGAGTTCCTGTTTTTATTCTGAGCCCCATCTAAGCTTAGTCCGCCGTCTATTCCCTTATCCCAATGGCTCGGATTCAAAAACTTTTCTGCCACTAGTGTCCATACATATGGACACCACATGCGTATGGACAATATTGCCTAGCCATCTTAAGCGTTGTATCCGAAAATGCTTGACCAGGTGCATGCAGCCCCTAATGTTCGCCGTTAAATCTTCCCCTACAAATGCCATCAGCGTAAACAGGACCAAAAGTCACAAGCATGTACGCCGTTAAATCTTCTCCTACAAATGCCATCAACGGAAACAGGACCAAAAGTAACAAGCAGAACTTTTCTCTGGAAGACTAAAGGCTTCTTCATCCACTTATAGTAGTAGTAGTAGTAGTAGTAGTATGACTTTTATTTCGAATTGAAATTCATTACATTTAATATATAATCTAAGTCTATTTTGGTTTGGCCGTCTACCATCTATCATCCACTTATAGTAACGCCCAGGTTTTCGCGCCATAAACTAGGACTTGGATGATCGAACTGTTATATAAAGTAAGCTTAGTCTTTCGGGAGAAGGCTCTATCACATTATAGAGGCAAAAGTAACAGGGTTTTTCAAGAGCGGTTCTATTTACCGCCAGATCCATTTTAGCGGCTTCTGTTTTAATGCCAGCAAACGTCTCATAAACAATTCGCTGTGTATATGCACTTGCGTCAATGGCTTCGGCGTAAGCTATCAGTTGAACTGCGTTTTAAAATGTCGTGCGTGGTGTTGACTTGTGACTTACGCACAATTTACTCAAAAACGATGTTCAAGAAGTCAAATGATAGCGCGTCGTCTGAAGACTTTTTCGACTTTAATTATCTCGGTGAGTTTGCCACTGACCTTAACGGAGCGGATAATTTAATAATAATTCTTGGCGCTACAGTCCAAAGGGGGACCAGGTCCTAGCTTGCTCATCAACTACTCGTGTTGTGCGCGCGAGTAGAAGGGACCTACAGTTTTTTGCCGACTCCGAACGGCGAAATTTGAGAAGCTTTCTTAGACAGTTATTACTCTTTGAGTGTTGTCAGCAGCTCGAAAGAGGTGGTGCCGTGAAAAATTCGAAAAATTGGTGTAGAGCTGGAAGTCGAACCTACACCCTTCGGCGTGTGAGCGTCGCACCCTACCCACTACTCCACGGCGACCACTACCGGAGCGGATAAAACCATTAAAATTTATGAGGAACTATTCCTAATCAACGGCATGGAGCAGGATCTTCTTCACAATGAGTCTTTTCAAGATGAAAAGAAAACACAAAAATCAATTTGCACATTATCTGAGAGTATACCTAACCTGAAAGATTGTTATTTGGGGTCGTAGTCGCAAAAGTTTTGGATCCAATGTGAGTGTCCACGGACATAATACGGCGAATAGTGACGGACAATAGTGCAAATGTGTACGTAAAACATGCCATTTGATGAAATTGACTTTTATTTTATCTGCATTTGATATTGCTTAACAACAATGACTTAATAGAAATAAAGTGTCATAATTTATAGAAAAAGAAACTCTTCGTGCAGGTATTTTATGACAACAGAAGGTAGCTTCAAATTCAGAACTTGTACCGCACATAGTGCATTTTTCAAAATTGAATGAGGCAACTCAAGCAAATGAAGAGACACTTTGTTCTGTCCTTTGATACTTCGAGGCTGTAAAGCCTTTCAGAGCTCTAATGACTATCTTTTCAAATACCTTGCTTATGCACGGCAGAAGACTTATAGAACGGAGATTCGTCGGGATGGAAGTATCTTTGCTCCGTTTTGGAATGGGCTGTACCACAGCTGCTTTCCAATGCACCGGGTAATATGTATTACTAAGCGCGTTGTTAAACAGAGTGGTGTATACGTCCACTGCCTCAGAGGGTAGGATATTTGGTATCCTATCCATTTCCACTGACTTCTTCTTCTTCAGTGAGTTGAGGATACTTTCGAGGGAATAGCCACAGAATGTCGCCGCCGTGGTGTAGTTGGTAGAGTGCGACGCTTACACGCAGAAGCTCCAAGTTCGATTTGCGGCTGAACACCTCGAGTTTTTCACGGCACCACCTCGAAAGAGGTGTCAACACTGAAAGAGTAATAACTGTTTAAGAAAGCTTCTCAAACTTCGCCGTTCATAGTCGGCAAAAAACAGTACGCCTCTTCTACTCGTGAGGGAACACAAGGACGCACAAAACGAGCAGTTGATGAACAAGCTAGGCCCTGGTCCCGAGTGGACTGCCGCGCAATACAATTACTATTATTACCAGCCACAGAATAATGATTTCAGCCTTGAAATCTGCTTAACAAGGTCGTTTTGTCGAAGATTAGGAGGCATGAAGTCAATTTAGTTTTAAAGTCGAAAGGTTTAAATTCTTTACATCTCTTTACGTAGATTTGGTACTGAAGCTCGCTTTTCGCATTATATGCACCAGTACAACGTTTAAGAAGTCATCTTTTCTGAAAATTAGGCAGACACACCCGCTGGGTTTTGCTTGCTTCTTTGTAGCATCTCTAAATCAGCTGCTTAGGTCGCACGATTAACTTATGCCTCTGCTAAGTTCTGCGTAACTAAAATTTCATTTGTCATGTATTTTCAACAGTTTCCGCTTTATCTAATCGTTTACAATCTTTAGATATAAAAATTGTCTGCGAAAGTTTGTCATTCGATCTCGGTGTCAAATTGTACTTTGTAGGTGTAGGTCGAACAGTGGGACAGACAACACTAACGGCTGCTCATAAGCCTTGGCTTTCCTGAAAACTGTAATTTCAATCAGGGTTTTTGTCTATACCAGTGAATTCGAAGCTGTTAGTTTCAAAAGAAAAAATCTGGAATCCGACTTGTTGCCTAGACTTGCTACAAAAGTAGAAAAAACAAGAAATTATTGCCTGCACTAAAAGTGGTATCCGCCACTTGATGACACTCCTCACACCGTTGATGCAACAAAACGTTTGACATTAAATAACGCTCGGTGCAGAAGCTACAAGCGTTTTTTTAGAAATTGCAAAAACTACACAATCTCTCGCATTGAAGTAGAGAGCACACATTTGCACCTCTTCCTGCTTGAAACGACTCCAAATGCACATCACATTGCAGTCTATCACAAAAAAAAACACCAATGGCAACTAAAAACCCAATAAAAGCTACGATTTAATTAGCCGTCTCATTTTATGACATCGCAGACCGCGTTCGCAGCCAGCAATAAGCGCATAGAGTTATTTACCATCCCCCGCAATTGAATGGTGTCGACAGAAGCCGCGGGCTCATCGCCAAAGCGAAGCGAACTAGCGCTTGCAACTAATTAGCAAAGTTTTTAATTGAACCTCGCCGAACCGAATGCGATTGAAAATCAACCCGACCGCAATTGCTATTGACAACTGGCAAAACAATATGATCTCTCCCAATGCAAACACACCCGTTGGGCTCGGCTGGTCCAGCGCCCGATGGGCCTTGAGGCGCCATGACCTCAAACATACAGAAATTCGATTCTTAATTGCACACCGGTCGGGTGCACAGAGCGGTGCAGTAGACGCACATATGCCGGCGGCGGGAATCTAGTTGCCACTGCATGTGCAATCCGCAATTCAATCAGATTCTCATTACCTGCCTCATTCCGTGGAATTTAGTACTGCTACTGTTTGCGGATGCGTGTGGCATTCGAATCTCATGTCACTGCGCTGGCAGGATTTTCGGGTTATGCTTTAGCCGTTCATAAAGGGCGGGTATAGGAAACCGAATCGGGACAAATGCTAGCTACGTGGGGACGTGCACTCACTGGTGCAGAATGGCGTATGGTAATGCAGTCGTGTGCGGTCCAGCTATTTCGGCAAAGGCAAGTCCTTTGAGTGCTCGATTGCTTGAGGGCAGTTTGTGCGAGTAATTCGAACGTTTGTGAATTTCACAGATTTTGAAAATAGCTTCTCGCGTCAGCGGAGTGGACGAGTTGACTGTAAGGTGTTCGCAATCGGTACGCTGGGATGTGTGTGTGATGTTTTATGAAAAGTTTTGGAGTACAGCTTTGCAGACAAAGTGAATGATGATGGCGGGCAGTGATTTTTTGAAATGCTTGCAGAAATTGCAATCTAATGCAGTTAAAAGAGGACGAGAGCCAAGGGATCAGTCATTCACTCTGGTTCAGTTAATTTTGGTGGAAGTTCAAGTTAAGGACGCATCTGAGTTAGAAGGTGCCCTTCAGCTTACACTGCCTGATTGGGGTCCTTCCCCAAATTGCACATTATCTGAGAGATGAACTTACCCTGAAAGATTGTCCTTTGGGGTCGTAGTCTAAATTGTTCCGGGAACGATGTAAGTACTATGAGCTCCACTGCGAAATTGTCTGACTGGGTTGTAAGCGAGAATCTACAAAATAGTGACATCGTAGACTCTTCCTTTTACGGTCTATCAGTGCAAATGTTAACGTACAATGTCAAAAGAACACTCTTCTTAAATAAATTGACTTTCCCTTCAACATATTTGCATATATTGCTCACATTTCCTTCTTGTATGTGACTATACAGTCATTTGGTAGAATGTTCTTTTTTCTTCTAGCTTTGTTACGATGTTGTTAGTGGGCGAGTTGGCTCAAACGCCTTAAGTCCAAAGGTAGATTTCTTGACTGAACAGTCATCTCAAGTTTTTGGTAATAACTAGTATGGTCGAAAAACAAAAATAAAAGATCAAAGCATTTGTCTTGAGCTCACGTAGGGACTGCTCGCGTCGTTTGAGTTCTCGACAAAACAAAAAGAGATGGTATGACTCTCCAAGATGCAAGCCAACCAAGTGCAGCCACCAAGCGCCAGAAAGATATCTGCGGCACTTCTGCTTACTCTAAATGGAACAGGAACGACTGCAAGAACGACAGCAGATGGTTTGTTGAAGTACTGACAGAACACTTCACATTCACTGAGCACTTAAATGGGCTAAGGCTTAGTTATGCAACCCTCTCCGACGCCTGTAAAGAAGGTGAAGACACTGCAGAGTACTTCCTCTGTCAATGTCCTGTCTTTGCCCGAATCAGGTGGCGGCCATTCGCAGTTGGAAGGCTAGGGCCCTAAACACAGAAGCGCTTGTGGGTTTTTCTCTGAAAAGGCAAAAAATTGCATGCAATTTAGGTTATTGTCTGGCAGTACAAGGAAGTCTGAGTGCAGTTTCTTCCAACCTCAGAAGACCAAGTCTGGTTAGTTGTCACGGTAAATAACAATTGGATGGCGCGACAGTTCACAAACGGACCAGGGCCTAGCTTGCTCATCAACCACTCATGTTGTGCGCGCTACTGTTCTCTCACGAGTAAAAGCTCTTTGCCGACTCCGAAGCTTTTTGACATTTCTAACGACTCTCTGTTCTTGTAGCGGTAGGAAACTTTTTCTACATTTTTTCAGATACCTCCCTGAATTCCTTCAGTGTTGAGTCTATAAAACTGTGTTACGGCCTGGGCTGTGTCATGTTTCTTTTCCTTTTGTCTGTCTTTTGAAACCATGACACATTGGGTTACAGCACATCTTAATAATGGGCCACAGGGGACCAGGGTCTAGCTTGTTCTGCAACTACACGTGTTGTGCGCGCAACTGTTGTCTCACAAGTAGAAGGGACTTGCAGTTTGTTGACGACTCCGAATGTCGAAGTTTGAGAACCTTTTTCTAAGACAATTAATACTTTTTGAGTGCTGTCAGCAGCTCGAAAGAGGTGATGCCATGAAAAAGTCTAGGTGTTCAGCCGGAAATCGAAGCTAGACTTTCGGCGTGTGAGCGTCGCACACTACTCACTACGCGACGTTGGCACTGTACACTCAACGTTTATTGTGGGCGGCTTGGATTTGAACCATAGGTACACCAATAGTTCATACGTTACAGAGTAATGGTACGCCATTATTTCAGGTGCTCCTGAACTTCTACAGGCTTGCAGCAGGCTGTGCCCACGACTGATGGGCTGCCAGCGCGCCTACAGCTTTAAGCCTGGCAGCATGCTATTAGAACTCCGCTTGCTTGAGTTAGGCCAAAGAAATAAACTTGAGTGCTTATTTCTTTGGCCTCCAGAGACAATAAAAGATCCCGCATCCTAAGACCAGCTTTGATCGTCTATGAGGCCGAGGCATTAGCAAAATTGAAAGTGAATGAAGAATTCCTAATTTAGCTTTGTTCAGTATTTCGTGTCTCTTTTCTGTTCAACTTTTCGTTGATACCAGTTGCATGTGGGGCTTAATGATGTTATTTGCCATGAGACACAGTCTGGGCACAGACTCCAAGACGGCGTGACAGGTGACCGATTGACACAATTGTTTGCCCATTTTGGTGAACCCTGGTAAACGTGTTTATCACGAGTCTACACGTCTTACTCTTATGCTTCTTGCAGACAAAACAAATTTGGTGTGCACGAGTGCAACAAAATACCATACCACCATAAACGAATGTACGTAGCACAAGAATTATAAACTCATCTTATTTTTTGAACAGACCTCGTATGTGGGTATTCAAGTTCTCTAAAACGAGTTAAACGAG
Organism: Eristalinus aeneus; assembly: GCA_955652365.1. NCBI lineage: Eukaryota > Metazoa > Arthropoda > Insecta > Diptera > Syrphidae > Eristalinus > Eristalinus aeneus. Next base: position 6,196,473 of record OY019131.1, on the reverse strand, counting down.
TTCATCTTGCTTTTATTCAACGCAACGTATCTCTCATTGACGTTTTTCTTTCGGTTCTTCCAAATTTTGCGTTGTATACTTCACTGGACATCAACACCAACGGCCTTTGCAAGAAGTGGTGTCTGTGTGACGCTAGATTGTCTCTAATAAAAAAGATGTGCCGAAAGGGCGTTCTTTATTGCGGTGGACCTGGGTCTCAATCAACATATCCCTCCAGCCAACACGATCTTTCGCCAGCTGTCTCCAGTTGCGCACTCCAAATTGGGTGAGGTCCTTTTCCACTTGTGTGTACCACCTTATCCTAGACCGTCCTCTGTTGCGTTGTCCCAATGGCTCGGATTCAAAGACTTTTCGGGCCGGAGCAGCGGTGTCCATACGCTCACATGGCCTAGCCATCTTAAGCGTTGTATTCAAAGACGCTTGACCAGGCGCATTTCGCCTGGTTGTCATTAGACCTTCTCCTCCAGATGCCATCAACGCAACCAGGGCCAAAAATCGAAAGCAAAACTTTTCTCTCGCAAAGACTAAGGGCTTCCTGATTCGGTTTTAGTAACGTCTTATGTTTCCGCACCATAGATTAGAACTAGGATGATGAAGCTGCCATATAAAGTGAACTTAGTCCTTCGAGAACGCGCTTTATTACTCAATTGCCTCTTGAGCCCAAATAAACAGCGATTGGCAAGAGTGATTTTTGATTCTGGTACTAGTGCTGTCGCTATTTACCGCGGAGCCGAGGTAGACGAAGTCATTGACTACCTCAAAGTTTCTGCTGCCTAGTGTGACGCTCTGTCCGAGATGTCGATGTTGTGTATTATTTCTTGATGACAGCATGCACTTCTGCCACCAGACTCATATTAGCCGTTTCGGCTTCAATGCTAGCAGATTAGAGTTGTGTAGTTCCGGAAATACATAGTTCCTGGATTAAGTTCCACCATCGGAACTAGTTCCGATAGTTCCACATATTAAACCTAAACATGTCTGATGGTTCCGACATGTTCGTTCGCTCAAACATTACATATACATCGTGATGTGTGAATTGAAACATCACGCTACTCAAAAAATATAGTTCAGACACATGTATCAGTCGCAAATTTTGTTGTTTTTTGTGTATTTGTTTGACTTCTTTGTATGACGTACACCATCAACCTTACGTCAAACACTGTATATTACGGTGCCAAAAGAAGAGAGAGAAAAGAAAATACTTTCAACATATTCCTTCTCCTCCATACATTATTGTTCGGAAGACTAATACGTTTTTGAGCCTCAACATGCTGATGGAACTATTAGTGCATAGTTCCATGGACATGCAACCTGTGTTGAGTAGTTCCGGAACTATGTCCGGAACTATATATGTATTTAGCTCCGGGAACTATATCGGTCAGGAATTAATCGGTCCGGAACTGTATCGGTCCTGGAACTACATATATCTTCTACGGTAGTTCTGAATGTTGTTTTAGGTAACATGTTGCCCACTTTGTTTTGTTGACATTTCATGAAACATTTCAAATTTGTTTTGATATTTTTTATTTTGATTTGTTTTGTTGCTAGATAAATGCTCAAACCTTGTTCGGGTATATAAACGTTCTTTGAAATTTAAAACATATTGTTTCAATTGTAACAGGTGGAGGAAAATTGGTGAACACGAATAGAATATTTATGTAGTAGTGGAAGTAGTTTATGGAGATTTAATTTAAGAACATTTACAATGTGTTCACTTTCCTATGAGTTATTACCTATACCCCAAAGATAGTTTTTAACCAGGCAGTGTCGAAGAACTGGATCTAAATAGGTCCTCGGAACTAAATAGGTCCTCGGAAATAAAAAGTTCCTCAGAACAACCAGGTATACTGGTATGAAATGAGAATATTTTTTTAAATAAAACACTAATTATTGATGCGAAAGTAAAAACATTTTATTCAAAGTAATAATAATAATAATAATAATTGTTGGCGCTACAGTCCGATGGGGGACCAGGGCCTAGCTTGCTCATCAACTGCTCGTGTTGTGCGCGCTACTGTTCTCTCACGAGTAGAAGGGACCTACAGTTTTTTGCCGACTCCGAACGGCGAATTTTTGAGAGGCTTTCTTAGACAGTTATTACTCTTTGAGTGTTGTCAGCAGCTCGAAAGAGGTGGTGCCGTGAAAAATTCGAAAAATTGGTGTTGAACTGGGAATCGAACCTACAACCTTCGGCGTGTGAGCGTCGCACTCTACCCACTACGCCACGGCGGCCACATTTTATTCAAAGTATTGGCCATTATTTTCTACACATTTTGACCACCTTTCTGGCAATCTGTGAATACAACGCCAATAAAATTATTCGTCTTTTAAAGCAAACCAATCAGACACCCAATTTTCGACCTCCTCGTAAGAATCAGAGTGCTGTTTAGCCAATGCGTGTCCCATCGGTGAAAACAAATGGTAGTCGGAAGGAGCCAAGTCTGGTGAATACGGCGGGTGGGGTATATGCTCCCAGCTAAGTGTTTTGATTGTATCCTGAACCGGTTTTGCTTTGTGTGCAGGTGCATTGTCATGGAGCAAAATTACCTTGCCGTGTCTTCTGGCCCATTCTGGTCGTTTCTCGATCAATAATAATAATAATAATAATTGTTGGCGCTACAGTCCAAAGGGGGACCAGGGCCTAGCTTGCTCATCAACTACTCGTGTTGTGCGCGCTACAGTTCTCTCACGAATAGAAGGGCCGACTCCGAACGGCGAAATTTGAGAAGTTTTCTTAGACAGTTATTACTCTTTGAGTGTTGTCAGCAGCTCGAAAGAGGCGGTGCCGTGAAATATTAGAAAAATTGGTGTTGAACTGGGAGTCGAACCTAGACCCTTCGGCGTGTGAGCGTAGCACTCTACCCACTACGCTACGGCGACCACGATCAATGCATGGTTTAAATTGATCATTTTTTGTCGGTAGCGATCAGTATTAACGGTTTCAACAGGTTTTAGGCGCTCGTGGTACAACACACCTTGCTGGTCCCACAAAACACACAGCATTGTCTTCTTGAAGAATCAATCTGGTTTTGCAGTCGATGTTGATGGTTGTCTCAGATTAACCCATGATTTTCTCCGTTTAGGATTCTTAAAATAAATTTATTTCTCATCGCCAGTAACAATTCGATACAAAACCGATTTTGAAGCAAAATTTCACAAGTGTTTTTTCGGTTTCCATCTGTTTTTCATTCAATTCATGTGGCACCCTTTTTCACACTTTTGGATCTTTCCCATAGCTTTTAAACGGTCAGAAATTGTTTGTTGTGCAACATTTAACATTGCTGCCATTTGCTTTTGACTCAAAGTGTCATCTCCACCCAATATCGTTTGCGATTCGGCGTCTTCATACTTTTTTGGTGGTCTTCCACGTTCTTCGTTTCTCACATCAAAATCATTATTTCTGAACCGTTGAAACCATCTTTTGCATGTTGCTTCTGGTAGAGCATGATCACCATATGCCTCGACAAGCATTCGATGCGACTCTGCAGCACTTTTCTTCAAATGAAGACAAAAAATTAATGCTTTTCGCAAATCATCACTTTCTGGTACAAAATGTCTGTTCAATGACTAGATGTATACTAAATATTTTTCACAGATGTCGTAGCAAACAAACAAAAAAATAAGGGCTCGTTCACAACAAATGTTCCCTATCGAGACATTTGTATCTTGACGCTCACTTTATACCGGTATACTGGTTAATAGGTCCTCGGAGCTAAATAGTTCCTGAAACTGGTCCTTTCCACAAAGGAACCGTTCCATGTTCGGTCCGGCAAAGGAACTGTACTGCGCATCTCTATAGCAGATGCCTCATTGACTGCTCTGTGTTTGTCCAATCACTTCAATTGAGTCGATTTTGGAAGATCGTGCCTCTGGTTTTGACTTGTGAGTTACGCAAGATCTTCTCGATTATTATGTTGAAAAAGTTACATGACAGTGCGTGTCTGACCATGTCTAAAATCTTACCCAATCATAATCGTATTTAGGGTTGACAACGTGCTTATCCGGTCACCGTGCCACAACGGGTAAAGTGCATCTCTCACCCGCCGGAGGTTCTAGGTTCAATTTCCATATTGACATTTTTACGGAGTCTAAGATATTGATATCACTTAAAGAGTACTGTCTATGAGAAGCGGGTCAACCTTTGCCATTTATAGTTGAATAAAAAGAGCTGCAGGTTCCTTTCACACCTACCCACAACACTTAAAGTTGCTTAAGAAGTGAGACTCTGATCCCCTTGTGGATCGTTGCGTCAATTGATATTTACACTTGAACATTAAAACAAGGCGGTTCTAAATTAAACTGTTGAAGATTGTTTCATAATTCTGAAGAAGCGCAGACTCTTTCATAAGCTGCTGCATGTGGTATGCGGTTTTAAAAACTACTGCATGTTCGTTTCAGTTTAAAATAAGGCCACCTGATACAAGACCACTGATACACAGTTTGTTTATTATTTGCTCATGCGACAAAATTTGATGTTTCTTATCGTGACCAACAACCTCGCCTCTTTAAGAAGAACCGGAATCAGGACATCACCTGTACCAAGCATGCTTAGCCATTAAGGTCGAATAGTTTCTTTGCGTTACACACTACGCAAAGCTCATTTTCCACATTCTTCGAACCAACTGTGCGGTTTTTCTATTGGAAGCTAAAGTTGGAATCGTCTTTAAACTACACTCGACATTCGAAAGTCATAGTTTGCTTAGAATCAATTTTTAAGTGGTTTTCCCTATAAACCTACGACCATGGGGATGGAAAATAACCACAGAACCAATCTAAACGAAAATTTCTAAAAAGTAAACCCCGCCATCAAGCTGTTTTTTCAGACGATCTAAGCGAGGCACTCAATGACAATCGTATCCCGCCATTTTCCAATCCTCGAGCACAGCTGTAAAGCTAAATTTGGATGCACAGCTTTATTGCTTATAATTTTCACATTTCCCAACATATTTAAGGCTCCACAAAAAGGCTGCTCCCAAAGCCATCCGCCAAAGAAACACCGCCAAGCCTAGACCAAGTTGTCAATAAACGAATGTCCCGCGCCCCTCACGTGGAATGTATTCCGTTACGACTTCCGTTCAGTCCTCGTCCAAATCAAAGTCAAATTTAGAAACACAAAGGGAACAATCGAATCAATAAAACAGCCTTCCCCGGATCAGGCACACCCCTCCTCGAATTGGGACATACCATAAAGGCAAATTCTGCAGTGAATCCTCCGCGACAACAGTGCCGGCTCATCTTTATCTCGAACAACTTGGAAAAATCACGAAAGAATACCTCAAAGGATACATGAAGAGCAAATAAAAAAGGGGAAAACAAACGTCTATGGATAAACTACCGCATTTTTCACGCACGCATGAATATATTGATGGGATATTTGCAGCCCCCACCGAAGCGCAAACAATCGATACTACAGCAACATCGATTGCGCCCGTGTGTGGGCCCTGTGGAGGTACGGACTTAGTCTAAGCGCAGCACAAAGGACACACTGCTTCGTGTGGGTGGTGGTCGGACGTGGTTCTTGGCGAAGTGGGAGGGAGAGTGTTGGGCGGGGAGCACGGAAATAATATGAAATAAAGATGAGTGGTGTTGTTTTATCGATTCATAAGCGGCTGTGCATGTATGTGTGAATGAAGTTTGTTTTAGCTGGTCCCCAGAAACCGCAGGATACCACAGCCGCCATCAACTGAGCGAGCGCAGTGTGTGCGGCAATAAACTCCCTCGGGGAGAAGTCGTTGTGTGCGGTAAAGAGGAATTATTTATATCTCCAGCAGGAGCTTAAAATTGTTATTAATCATCATCTGGGCAAAAAAACAAAAGTCTACACCAACTAAAAGTGATTTCCCTGCGCCAGGGACTGACCTAAATCAACCCCGGTCTGGGCGGAGAACTGCGCGGGGATAAAATCCTTATTGATGGCGCTGTCGGGTAGGGGGTGGCAGCGAAAAGGGTATATCAGCGTAGCAACTTCAATATTCTGCTGCATACACATGCACTCCGCAGGGAGGAGAGGCTGCGCTGAAAGTTTCGGGGACTGCATAACTTCCCACGCTTCGATCGACAGGCTCCAATCGCTGTTATTGCGAAACTTTACAAGGACAATTTGCTAAATGGCTTTGATAAGGGGTTTTCCGCGCGATGAAACGTGACGCGGTATCTCGCCGTTGCCTGTGGATGAGCAATAAGCTGGGTGGAAGGGCGTGCGGTGCACACTTCTCATCTGACGGGTGCTTCCTCGCCTGGGAGCGGCAGAATTAATGATTTCTTTGCAGGGATAAATTTGTTATCCCTGCTGACTGAACGAAAAATCTACAACGAGGTAAGCGCTGCACACAACACTTCTGAATTATTGATGGCGAAAGTGATTCACAGCTTTTTCGAAGATACTCAGTTGGGCCCAACAACGCTGTCCTTGAAATATGAACGAATTGAGTTTCATTCCTGTTTATGATCTGGAAACAGAAGTGCTTTTGTTAAAACCGCTTCTGCTGGCTATTAATCAAAGAATGTGGATCATTGGTTTACGGGTGTGTAGCCGAGCATGGAGACAGGGAGGAGACCTTCTAGCTTTTGCGGTGTGAAGTAGAACGTATCATGCATTTTACAGGCGGAAGGACTGATGAGGACGTGTTTTTTTTTTTCAAAACTGAGGTGGAGGTCCCTCGGTTGCCCTTGGAATAGTCGGCAAACAAATTAACTTAGGCTCTTTTGTATACAGAAATTGTGTATTTGTTCAAGGGTTAATTCGATAATTTGGTCTTAAGGAGGAGTGGGGTCAACTGAAGCGAGGACAACTGTTCGTTAAATAAACGAAGGAAGTTTCTACGAGGACAACACCGCAATATTAAGGATAAATCATTTAAAGAGGAGTGACGAACAGAAAATAACCCATGACAATAAATTCAACGTGTAAGTTGACTCAAAAGTATTAGAATTAGAAAGGACTCAGTAAGGTCCCGGAACATTTATGTAAAATTACACGTCCCTCAATAAGTCACTGGACTAAGCAATAAAAACACAATTTCCAAACGAAATTCGACTTTATTCATTAACATAGCGTCCTTCAAGTGTTATAAAATCAGTCCAATGCCGCTCTTACATTTCGGTCCCTTTTTCATAGAGCGATTTATCATGAACCTCCTACGTCATATTTTGTCGGCGAGCATCTTTTTGAGGTCTAAAAAGAGGTAAAAGTCGCTGGGGGCCAGACCTTGAAATTACGGAGGGTGCGAAAGCAATGCAAAACCCACATCGTGCAAATTAGCCATGTTAGCCAACGACTTGTGGCATGGTACTTTGTAAATGTTTCTTCTTCATATGGGACGGTTTTTTGTAATTTCTTCCTTCAAATGCATCAGTAATGACATGTAGTATTTGCTGTTGATTTTTGCTTTTCGCAAGATAGTCGACGAATGAAACTCTGTGCGCGTCGCGAAAATACGGATGCTATAACCTTGCCAGCTGACGTTTGTGGTTTTGAACGCTTTAGGCGTGGTTCACCTGCTGCTGTCCACTACGCTGACAACCTAACTTTGTAGTGTAGTGGTGGATCAATGTTTCATTTATTGTGACATCTTCTTCTTCTTCGGATGGCGCTACAGTGCGGAGTGGACCTGGGCCTCAACCAACATGCCTCTACAGCAAGCACGATCTCTTGCCAGCTGCCTCCAATTGCGCACTGTTTGAGGTCCTTTTCCACGTGTGCGCGCCATTTCAGTCTAGGACGTCCTCTGTTGCGTTGTCCCTGTGGTTCGGATTCGAAGATTCTTCGGGCCGGAGCAGTGTTGTCCATCCGCTCTACATGGCCTAGCCACTTTAAGCGTTGTATCCGTAGACGCTTGACTAGGCTCATGCCGCCGTACAGCCCATACAGTTCGTGGTTGAATCTTCTCCTCCAGATGCCATCTACACAAACATGACCAAAAATTGGGAGCAGAACTTTTCTCTCGAAAAGACTAAGGGCTTCTTCATCCGCCTTTGCTATCGTCCAAGTTCCCAAGTCGGATAGCTTTTTCTTCTTCTTGTGGTGCTACAGTCCAGAGTGGACCTGGGCCTCAACCAACATGCCTCTCCAGCCAGAACGATCTTTTGCTACCTGGCTCCAGTTGCGCCGTCAAAGCTGGTTGAGGTCCTTCTCCACTTGTGTGTGTGCTACCTTATCCTAGGCTGTTCTTTTTCGCGTTGTCCTAATGGTTCAGTGGTGGCCATATGCTCTACATGGCCTAGCCATCTTAAGCTTTGTATCCGAAGACGCTTGACCAGGTGCATATCGCTGTACAGCCCATAGAGTTAAATCGTTCTCCAAATGCCATCAACGCAAACAGGACCAAAAATCGCACGCAGAACTTTTCTCTCGAAGAGACTAAAGGCTTCCTTATCCGCTTTTAGTAGCGTCCAGGTTTCTGCGCCGTAAAGCAGGACTGGGATGATCAAGGTGTTGTACAAAGTGACTTTGGTCGTTCCGGAGAGGCCTTTTTTTACTCAATTCCTCTTAAGCCCAAAGAAACAGTGATTGGCAAGAGTGATTCTGCGCTTGATTTCGGTACTGATGTTGTTGTCCCTGTCCCGCGGAGCCGAGATAAACGAAGTTCTTGACTACCTCGAAGTGTCTGCTGCCCATATTGACGCTCTGTCCGAGACGTCGATATTCTGCGTCCTTATTCGATGACAGCATATACTTCGTTTTGTCCTCATATACCACCAGTCCCACGTTAGCCGCTTCCGCTTCGATGCTAGCAAATCCCGACTTTGACGGTCGCTGAATTCGGCCAATCACGTCAATGTCATCCGCATAAGCTAGCAGTTGAACGGACTTGTGGAAGATCGTGCTTCAGATGTTGACGTGTGAGTTCCACACGATCCCGTCAAGAATGATGTTAAAGAAGTCGCATGACAGCGCGTCGCTAACCGACGTAACATACCGACGCTAAAAGTCCTGTTTATTCTGGTGAAACATCTTCAAACGGATCTCAGCTTCATCGATACGTTGTTGTTTTGGGTCCACTGTTAGCAAACGCGGCACCCATTTCGAAAACAGCTTTCTCATCGAGAAATAATAATAATAATAATTGTTGGCGCTACAGTCCAGAGGGGGACCAGGGCCTAGCTTGCTCATCAACTACTCGTGTTGTACGCCCTACTGTTCTCTCACAAGTAGAAGGGAACTACAGTTTTTTGCCGACTTCGAACGGCGAAATTTGAGAAGCTTTCTCAGACAGTTATTACTCTTTGAGTGTTGTCAGCAGCTCGAAAGAGGTGGTGCCGTGTTGAACTGGGAATTGAACCTAGACCCTTCGGCGTGTGAGCGTCGCACTCTACCCACTACGCCACGGCGGCCACATCGAGAAATGTTCAAGGAAAAAAGTGTACACTTAAGGTGCCAGCTTTCTCACGCAATTTCACTTTGCAAGTTTCCAAAACGATTTTGTGTACTTTTTTTTACGATTTTTTGTGTAACTACATCAATTGGCCTTCCCGAGCGTACAGCATGGTGGCTGTACGGCCACGTTTAAAGTCATTATACTACCGACAAAGAGTTGTTTTTGATTCATCAGAGTTTTTGTAACACTTTTCAAGCCATTGCTGAACTTGCACGTCATTTTGTTTCCCTCAAAAAGCAGTGTTTAATCAATACACGAAATTCTGTTTTTCCCTTGTTTTAAAAATCGCAAAAGTAGCGTCACTTGAAGCACTGTGACTTGATTACCATGACACTTTTACAGGTGTGATCTCAATGCTTTTGCTTCCCAAAAACGAAATGTTTCTGTTTGGTAGTGGTGTCCCCATGTCAGTCCTGGGACTTATTGAGTGATGTGTAAGACCCTTGCCAGGTGAATGTGAAAATTATTTAGAAGACTGAACTGCCTACTGGTCCTTTAGTCAATTCTTGACTCCAAAACTAGAAAAACTCCCAATTGAGAAGTATTTGTCAAGAATACACTTGTACTGAAAGAAAATAGTGTCTTAAAAATAGATACTGTGAGCGTCAAAAGTGAGTAAACAAATACCTGATTACTGTATAAAGATGAAAATTGGGTCAAAATAACAACAAAACTCAAATTCCATTGATACACAAAAACAGTTTTATTCAATGTGATCAATTATTGAAAAAATAAAGTACGGTAAAAACAAAAACAAATACATTTTTTTAATGAACTATAACTACTTCATATATTATGAGTCAAAAGTGAGTAAACAGTTTCTATCAACAAATGTACTTATTTATTGCTTAAATAATTTAATTTAGTACTTTGTTGGTCCTCCTTTAGACTGTATTACTTCCTTGAGTCTACGTGGCATAGACATTACCAGTTTATTGGTAAAATCGGGGGAAATTTTTGACCATGCTTCTGTTATAGCTTTTTTCAGGTCTTCCTTGTTGTTAATAGTACTCTGTCAAATTCTTCTATCCAAATGCTCCCATAAATGTTCTATTGGGTTAAGGTCCGGTGATTGCGGGGGATGATCAAGCTGTTTTGGGGTCCTATAAAGCAACCATTCCTTAACAAGACGGAAGGTATGCTTAGGATCATTCTCTTGCTGAAAGATCCAATTCCTAGCTAAACCTAATTTGTCTACACTCGGTTGCAAGTTGGTCCTGAGAATATTTAGATAATCTTCCTTCCTCATTGTACTATCAATGAAGACAAGATTACCGACCCCAGATGTTGCTACACACCCCCACACCATCACTGAACCTCCCCCATGTTTCACAACCGGCCTAATATTTTTTTCAGTAAATTCTTCATTTTTTGCTCTCCAAATGTTTTTTATTCATATGGCTCTTAAAAATTTCGAATTTGCTTTCATCACTAAATAAAATGTTTTTCCAAAACGAAATGTCATTGTTTATATATTTGTTTGCAAATTTTAAACGTTTTTCTTTACTAATTTTTGAATGCATTGGCTTCTTTCTTGCACTTCTGCCATGTAAGCCTGCTTTATTTAATACGCGACGAACGGTACTCGCGCTTACACTTTTTCGAGACGTTATTGAATTGTTTTCTGCAATTTTGACGACGCTTGAACTTGGTTTACTTTTTTACTTCATTCACAATTTGTCTTGTTTCTCTTTGTATTAATTTTCTTGGTCTTCCTTACCGTGAAAAATTTTCCAATGTTTTAAATTTTTCAAATTCGTCAATTATTTTTTTACACGACGCGTAATGCCTGTTCACAATTTCTCCAATTTCCCGAAACGTTTTTCCTTTTTTTCTCAAATCCACTATAATTTTCCTAGTTTCCAAAGAAATTCCACTTCGGATTTTAAAATAATTATATTTTTGAACTTTTACACGTTTGTATTTAATTAGCGTCCTCTCTGAACATAGGCAAAGACGCGGTAAAAATAACTGATTCACAAGAAAGGAAAAATGATTTCATGTTTACTCACTTTTGACTCGTAATATATGAAGTAGTTATAATTTTCATTAAAAAAATGTATTTGTTTTTGTTTTTACCGTATTTTATTTTTTGAATAATTGATCACATTGAATAAAGCTGTTTTTGTGTATCAATGGAATTGGAGTTTTGTTGCTGTTTTGACCCAATTTTCTTTTTTTTTTTACTCACTTTTGACGCTCACAGTGCATGAATTGAGCTGTGTTGTGCCAGCGCCTTAATCAACTGCGGCACGGTGACCACAATGCCGACAAATAAACCTTCAATTATTCTCAATATTTGCCGAAATTCGGAATTTTTAAAAGTCGACGGTTGTTTTCGGTCTTGCCTTAATTGGAATAATTTCCTCATTATTGATCACATTATGGGCATATGCTTTCTTTACAAAATACCGAAGACCAAAATCTTTTGAAAACTGAAACGATATTAAATTCAATGAAACTATGATTAAAGGTCCCACAAATATAGTAAACCGATCCCGGGCGAAGTTCAAAGAGTTTCAAAGTACGGTCCGCTTTGGCTCCACTGGAGATTTCCCTAGAACACTTGTTTTAATTTTTGCTAAATTGCTAAATATATCTCTCCTTGATGTGGTTGCCGTGGCGTAGTGCGTAGAGTGCAACGCTAACACGCCGAAGGGTCTAGGTTCGATTCCCAGCTGAACACCTCGAATTTTTCACGGCACCACCTCTTTCGAGCTGCTGACAACACTCAAAGAGTAATAACTGTCTAAGAAAGCTTCTCAAATCTTGCCGTTCGGAGTCGGCGAAAAACTGTAGGTCCCTTCTTCTCATGAGAGAACACGCGCACAACACGAGTAGTTAATGAGCAAGCTAGGCCCTGGTCCCCCTTTGGACTGTAGCGCCAACAATTATTATTATTATTATCTCTCCTTGATAACCGCATCATAAGATCAATCAAGGCAATTTTTGGACTAAAAACAAGTGAAATTGGGCTTAACACGGACTGCAGCTTTTATGAAGGTCATATATGTCTTATATCAGAAGTGAGCGTCAAGATACAAATGTCTCGATAGGGAACATTTGTTGTGAACAAGCCCTTATTTATTTTTTGTCTGTTTGTTTGCTATGCGATCTGTGAAAAATATTTAGTATACATCAGATCTTTGAACAGACATCATATTTTTTCATTGTGATAAAAATGTCGAATTTTGTACCATAAAGTGATGATTTGCGGAAAGCATTAATTTTTTGTTTTCATTTGAAGAAAAGTGATGCAGAGTGCCATCGAATGCTTGTCGAGGCATATGGTGATCATGCTCTATCAGAAGCAACATGCAAAAGATGGTTTTTACGGTTCAGAAATAATGATTTTGATGTGAGAAATGAAGAACGTGGAAGACGACCAACAAAATTTGAAGACGTTTAAAAGCTATGGGAAAGATCCAAAAGTGTGTAAAATGGGTGCCGCATGAATTGAATGAAAGACAGGTAGAAAACCGAAAAAACACTTGTGAAATTTTGCTTCAAAGACACGAAAGAAAATCGGTTTTGCATCGGATTGTTACTGGCAATGAAAAATAGATTTATTTTACGAATCCTAAACGGAGAAAATCATGGGTTAATCTGGGACAACCATCAACATCGACTGTAAAACCAGATCGACTCGGCAAGAAGACAATGCTGTGTGTTTGGTGGAATCAGAAAGGTGAGCTCTTGAAACCTGGTTAAACCTTTAATACTGTTCGCTACCGACAACAAATAATCAATTTGAACCATGCATTGATCAAGAAACGACCAGAAAGGGCCAGAAGACACGGCAAGGTAATTTTGCTCCATGACAATGCACCTGCACACAAAGCAAAACCGCTTCAGGATACAATCAAAACACTTGGCAGGGAACAGCTACCCCACCCGCCGTATTCACCAGACTTGGCTCCTTCCGACTACCATTTGGTTTCATCGATGGTTTTGGTTGTTTGTTGTTTGTGATTGGTTTGCTTTAAAAGACGAACAATTTTATTGGCGTGGTATTCACAAATTGCCAGAAAGGTGGTCAAAGAGTGTAGAAAACAATGGCCAATATTTTGAATTAAAATGTTTTTATAATAATAATTGTTAGCGCGACAGTCCACAGGGGGACGAGGGCCTAGCTTGCTCATCAACTACTCGTGCTATGCGCGCTATTGTTCTTTCCCGAGTAGAAGGGACCTACAGTTTTTTGTCGACTCCGAACGGCGAAATTTGAGAAGCTTTTTCTTGGACAGTTATTTGTATACTCTTTGAGTGTTGTCAGTAGCTCGAAAGAGGTGGTGCCGTAAAAATTCGAAGTGTTTAGCCGGGAATCGAACCTAGACCCTTCGGCGTGTGAGCGTCGCACTCCACCCACTACGCCACGGCGGCCAGAAAATGTTTTTACTTTCCCATTAATAATTAGTATTTTAGTTTCAAAATGTAGTTATGCCCTTTGAATACAATAATCCAACGGCGGCGTTTACACAGAGTTGATTTTCTTTGTGCCCGGGACTAGTTCTCGCCAAAGAATGAGATGAGAGAGAATGAATGCTCTCGGATTTTCACGCACAGTTTAAAGGCGAAGGAGGAAACTGGGGTCTTCGTGGAAAGCGACGACATTTGAATTTGACCTGTTTAGGGAACTTCGCGGAGGTTTTACAAGCGGAAACTTTTGTAATTCTTATTGTCATGAACTCTTATTTGAAGAAAAATTGAAAGAGGAGTAGCATCTGCGTCTTTAACAACAGCTAAGTTGTGCTTAAAGCCTCAACCACTAATAATACTAAACAGGAATGCAAGTCTTATTTGTCTTTGCTCTGGAACACCATTTGATCAGAGGAAATGAGACTGCTGATGAATTTGTTATTAAAATGCAAAATAAAGGTTCACCAAAAGAGTCATTCATGGGGACCGAAACCACTCTGAGGCTGCCCGCATTTTTGCTCAGTGCTTTCATCGACATTCGGTTTCTCACTTCAGCACAACAAATGATGGCTTCTATTCTGATCAGGTGGCGACTCTTCGGTACTGAAAAGGGTGCAGCTGAAACCTTTAGCTCTTAAACACAAAAGTGTCTGTTGGTATACTTCTGGAAGACGAAACAACTCCTGCCCCGGTCAAACTGAATTTACTGAAAAAATTTTGCTTGAGAATTTTGAAATAAAATATTTCAGCCGAAAATTTCCAATCTTGGCTCAAAATCCCAGTCAATGGTAATTTGATTTTAGAAATGCAGAATTGGTTAGATCGGGTTAGCCCCGGGAGAGAGTGGCGTCATCAAGCAAATGCTTCACGATTCACTCTTCACCAAACTCCAGCCCAATCCAATTGATATCGTCCATCCACCCGCAGCTCAGTCTCTCTATCACCAAAAGTAGAATAATTCACTTAATTCATTTCCCCACTATGGACTGAGGCGGCTGTAATCACTTCTTTGTCGGAGTAAACATTCCGCGCCCCCTAAGGATCTCTGGCGCCACAGCGACCCGCCCCCTTCTGCCAAAATCAATTCACAAAGCAACTCATTGCAATTATCCTTTCGAACGCATTTTTATGGATGCCATCAAAATAATGAAAAAAATTTACGGAATCGTTTCCCACTTTCGAAATGATTTACTCGCAGACATTTGTCACAGCCGACTGCGGCACGGTGTTGCCCGACGCAAGACGCACTCCCCCACAGGAGATATCTCGGTGAGATATTTCTCCCCTCATAAATCTGAATCAGCCTCGTTTGTGTACATTTTTCTTCGTTTTTTGTCTCACCACCGCAGAAGGGGTGAAATTTTCGAAGGGGATCGTCCCCTTTCACTGGGAGATGAATGGCCGATAGACACGGTTCCGGAGTCAATTCCTTGCTGGGAGTAAATGATGTCGGAAGTTTATTCCGGAAGGGTCCGGATTGTGGTCGATTTTTCTTAATTTAAGTGCACGCCCCCTATTTGAAGGAGATTTAATGTGAGTTTGTGTTTTTCCTTGCAGGACACAACACAGTCCAGGATTCCGCGACTAGATGGCGTCACAAAAATCCCCCTTCCCGGGTCGCTACGAGGGCCAACGGTTCAGGTGCGGCGACCCACATCGTTCACAGGCTTGCGACCACCCTCACTGGCGATGTCCTCGTTGAAGAAGTCGCTGTCGGGCGATCGCATAAGTGAAGCAGCCACCATCATGGGCAAGCGTACAGCAACAGCGGTTCGAAAATTCCTTACAAAGCCTGAAAAGTCTGCCTCGCACATCGAGACACTGACCAGGAGGTTCATACCACCAACGCCCGTCGAGGGGTCAAAGACAGTGAGCAGGGTGAAGGTACCGCCAGCGCCGCCGGACCCAGTGCATAGAAGCACTCCGAGGCCACTCACTCGATCGGAGACATTCGTTCGAGAGGACGGGGAGAGTGAAGTGGTCAAGGCGGCTTCGAACAACAACAACAACTTGAACATGACCCACTCGCTAGAAACGCCCAAAGTCAAGGAAGATCTCAACGAGACCATCACCCTGAACAGCACCCACAATCTCTGCCGAACGCAAACTTTAGACAGCGGCACGGTGCTTTCAGGGACGCCACGACCAAATTTGGACCTGCATCGTACGCAGACGCTCGATGGGACTGTGACACTGGAGAAGGCAATAAACTGCACGTTCCGCAAGCAGAACGTAACGCACACGCTGGAGAACTCACCGCACGACCAGACGGCCTTCAGGACTCGCAACTTAGATGAAACATACCCGAAAGACGGCACTTGGACCATATCCTCCCCCCGAGAGAAACACACGTTTGAGGTGGAGCAGCCCCAACGAAAGGACGGAACCGTGACCTTGGAGAAGTGTAAAGACTTGATAGACCTGCAGAGCTGCGAGAACCTGCTTGAGATCAGCTTACCGACGATGGATCCTGACCAGACTCTTCGACCGAAGATGTCGTCCGAAAGTCTGAAAAGCCTTATCAACCTTACAATAGAGGACTCACTGCCACTGGCACCGGACAAAACGAACATGAAGCTCGTTCTAAACTCCACCATGAACACAGAGCGCCTGTTGGACGTCACAACGAAAATGGTGTCGCCGTCGCGGCACCTAATGGACATATCGAGGGATTTGATGGGTTCCCCGCTAGAGGAGAATGTGAAGAACAATACAAATCTCTTGTATATGACTCGAGAGGAGGACGTCACATTGACAGCGCCAGAGCGGCTCGCATCGCCGGAAGACGAGCCAATGGAGGTTGATCGGGGCAGCGAGGAATTGCTGGACAACCCACCTATCCAGATTATGCAGGAATTGAAACAACATAAGCCGAGGTTTTCCTTCGGCCTGGATCTCACGGAGTCCACCTTGGATTGCTCAATCGAACTGTGCGACGTGTCGCTTTCGTCGACTATTCCGTCAGGCGTGGGTACAGCCTCTGGAACACCGCCGTTGAAGAAGCAAAACTCATTCGAGATGGACGAGAGTCTTGGCATCCTGACACCGGACCAGATGAAGGAGTTCCTGGACTCCACTACGACAACGACCAACTTGGACCTACCCTTGGGAATGAACCCAAAGATGGCCTTTCACCAAATGCGGATCGACCAGACCCCGTCACCGGAGGATCTGCCGCTTGATCCGGTTGAAGTGAAAACTGACGTGGACGATGTGGTCCTTGAACTGACGAAGTCTCACCAGCAAAGCAACACCAACACCTACAACGAGATCTCACAGACCGACACCGAATCGAAGACAGACCAGATGACCAAGTCCAGTGTGTCGAAGATCTCCACCAGCTTCATAACCAGCGTCACGAGTGTTACCAGCTTGGACACCGGGTACCAAGGTGATGGAGAGATGTCAAGACCGGCCTCTCGGGGCGCAGGAGACCACTCGCCCTCGAACGGCCCCACCCGCAAGCCAGCCCAAGTCAGCCGCCAGCCATCCTTTAACCAAAACCACAACCACCCGAACATCCCCATCCGCCGACAGGATCCCATGACCGACTCAGACTTCTTCACGGAGAGCGACGCCGATGACATCTTCCATCGGGGCGATCGCCGAGCCCAGGTGATTGACGGGCAGCTCTACGGGCCAATGCTTCAGCCCACCGCCAGTGTCTTCATATCAGAACAGCCGGAGCAAATGGAAGACTCCTGCATGGAGTCAAGCGGCATTTTCACCGACGTCGAAAACAGGGGCGACGAGGACCTCGCTCAGATGCGCGGCGACATAGACATGTCCCCCGACGAGGGCTCCACTGACACAGTGAAAAGCAATAAAAATCAGGAACAACAGAACCACGGCGAACCCCAGAAGCCCCAAGATCAGCAGCAACAGCAACAGCTACAGCAACAGCAACAACAACAATCACCGCCACAGCCGTCAATTGAAAGTGAATTCCGTTCCGCATCGCCATTGAGTCAAGGTCAGTGGAACAACATGCTCACCGACAGCCAGACATCGTCCACGATCCAAAGCAGCTTCAGCAGCAGCGATCGCATAAGCATGACCACAGACTACAATCCCACAACCGGCAACTCGAAGAGGAGTTCCTATGCCATAAGCGAAGCGAACAAAAGCTCTGTGGCGTCGTCGAACGAAGCTCTGTCGAGCGACACAACCACAAAAGCTTCGATGCTCAGCGTCGGCGGTGGCGCTGGGGAGCATACGATCCACACGATCGGCCTGTCAGTGAAGAAGGTAACTCCGCCGCGCAAGCACGCGTCACTTTCGTCACTGTGTAGCGCAACCGCTAAAAATGAAAACAACATCAACGCCAAACACTATCGCTCGTCGGTGAGTTCGTCGGTCCTAGGTAGTGGCAGGCAGCAGCAGTTGGCGGCAAAGTCGATTACGTCGGTTTGTCCAAAAGACAGTAATAATGGTTGTGACATGCCGGTAAGGGTCAACAACAAGCAACAACCACAACAGCAACAGAAACAGCAGCGATCTCCGTCGGGTACGATCGTCAGCCAAGAGAACAAGCATCCCAGTCAGCTGGGACTTTCGGTCGCGTCGTCGCGTACGGGCAGCACGGCGGGTATCGCAAGCTTCGCGGGCTCCGGGTCGGGTTCACCAACATTGCGGAAGATCTCGCCGAACAAGTGGGACGCGGTAATGAATAAGATCGCGATCAACAAAATGCAGGTGAAAAAGAACTACAGTGATGTGAAATCGAAAGTGTCCACAGGTGTGCTGCGGCGCTCGCCGCCCAGCGGTGTAGGTGGTGGTGGTGGTGGTGGAAATAGTGGAAGTGCTAGTAAAGTGTCTACGCCGCTGCAGGATAACTCACCAACGGTGGGCAGCAACTGCTCAAGTGGATTAGTATCGCCGCACAGCAAGAGGATCGTTCCAGCCCCAGCCAAACGGTGAGTCTTAGGCTAAGTAGTCCACCTGCTCCGAGGTTTGTTTACTGGCAACACAGAGATGCGCAATTTACGGGCGCTAGGTGAAAACCTTCGCTCTCAGTCGATTACCGAAGGTGACCTCTGCCAAATGTGCTGGAGAAATACGTGCACGTTGTGCCCTGAGAAGAGACTCAAACGACGATTGCTTGTGAAACGTTGTGAGAGTCTGTCATTGTTGGAGATGCAAGATACGACTGAAGTAAGGGCAACGTGCGTGCGTTGGGGGGTGTGTGTCCCTGACATGCCTGTTAGTGGGACAAGTGTTGCCAGTTGCTGTGATGAATTTGAATCTCGTGTGACTGCCGCTTAGTGAGAATAGCTCGTGAAACGGTTCATTGTTCTACGAAGTGAGCGTTTGGGTCTTTTAATGACGGTCCTGAAAGATGAAGTTTTGCAAGATCATTAGGAGTTATTCCGAAAGCATCAATGACGGGGGAAATTACGCCGTTGATGTGGAAATGCCTTATTTTTGAAAATTTTTGAGGTTCTATAGGTAACGACTTAAAACTAGTTTTTTGTGCTTATTTCAAACCAAAAGAAAGTGTGCATGAGTTAGCTGTTAATTAAGGATGAGATTTAAAGACTCAGGTGCCAGATGGAGTTGATCTAAGGTTAAGGAGGACATAGCTAAGGGTCCCCCCTAAGAAATCAATCCACTGGTTATTGTCTTGATCGAAAAGAAATTTTGTTTAGACTGTGTTTTTGTTTTTTTTTGTTTTGTTTAGACAAGTGTCGTATGCATCAAAACATTTAACCACAACGTATTTAGCGCAAAATCCTCTCTTCAAGGGATCGTAGAGATCTAATTGGAGATTTGTTCTAAGCACAATGTTTTCAAAAACCGCCTCAATAAGCAATTAAGCGGTGTTTGCTCTTGAAAATAGAAGCTTCAGGATTTAATTTAATGGTGTAAAACGTAAAGGGTGTACCAAACACTGGAAGCTGTGACATGAACTACTAAGTCCACGCCGCGTCTTGTAGCACATGGGTAAGTGTTAAGAGGTCTGCAATTTCTAGAGCACAAGTCTTGGCCATAATATTGGTAGGCAAGTTAGTAATTACGGAGTTCACTCTTAATTGGCTTTTGTTGAAGTTTTAGTTTTGTTGACGTAATCGAAATGTTAAACACAGTTTGTTATTTAATAGTTGGTACTTTATCTATCAATCAGTTAAAAAAATGTTGATCGGCTGTTGTAGTTTGTGTTTGGCGTCTGTTGAGAAATGGAAAACCAAAACTAACATTTTCGTCATATTTTGCTTTTTTTTTTCAATAAAGATGATGATGTGAAATCGAACCTGATTCAATATTTTCCTGATAAAAACTAGAAGTTTTATGAACATGGAATTGTGATGCTGCCTGAAAAATAGCAAACGGTCATTGCTCAAAATGACCAATACATTACAGAATAAGGTTATATCGTTCCATGAAAAAATTGTCTTTTATTTTTGAAACCTGGTGGAGTCAAAATTTGTTATCGAGTGAATTTGGATCAAGTGGTGATTTTGGCGACAGTGTGTATAGCGTTTGGAACAATCAAAGATACTACGGTGAAAATTTTATAATCGTGGCCGTCGTGGCGTAGTAGGTAGAGTGCGACGCTCATACGCCACAGGTCTAGGTTCGATTCCCAGCTCAACACCAATTTTTCGAATTTTTCACGGCACCACCTCTTTCGAGCTGCTGACAACACTCAAAGAGTAATAACTGTCTAAGGAAGCTTCTCAAATTTCGCCGTTCGGAGTCGGGAAAAAACTGTAGGTCCCTTCTACTCGTGAGAGAACAATAGCGCGCACAACACGAGTAGTTGATGAGCATTATTATTACTTTGTCTTTACTTTAGAGTCCTGTTTTGTATTTAATCTTACCTCCTTGGGAGATCTACGCATTGCCATGAAAGACTAGACATAAAGTTGTGTTCATAAAAATAACAGTGCTTCTCAAAAAAAAAAAAAAGTTTCTATTAATTCAAATTGTTTATTTATTTTTTAAAAATACGTACAAAAGTAAAGTATTTCAGTCTAAACAGGTACTATATATCACAAAATAAACGTTGTTCATAGCTTTTAACTATTTTTTTTGTCGTAGTAATATTTGATACTTGATAAATGATTCTACGCTATGTTTGTTTCAGTTGAAAATTCAGCTTAAGATATCTTGCATTGGAACATTTCGCACAGGGGTCGATACAGTAGCCACACATGCTCAACGTGGACTACATTACATAAGCTAAAGCTGAATGATACATATCATTCAGTTAAAGTACAACGTCGATTTAGTACAGCACGGTGTAGAAACCTACAGCTCGAAGGCACTTATCCCAGTTTCTTAAAACTCTTTTAATGGCGAGATTTATGGGTTGCATACATTTTTATAAGTAGTGTCTAATTGATAATAGAACAAGTTTAAAAAGAAGCTGTTTCAAATGAACTAGTCCAGAACGTTATTTTAATCCTGTCCTTGTAGTTCAATAGTTCATCATTGTAATTTTTCATAAAACACTTAAGTACGCCTAATTATAGTAAATTTGATTGGAATGTGGGTCCAGGGTTATTTTCGAAGTAAGAAATTGGCAATTTTGAACTATATGAACTACTTTAACACGGGCTTAGACTAAACTAAGTGCTCCATGGATCGAACCTCTAATCAAAACGTTTGTCTCATTGAAAACCATTATGCTCAAGCGAATGAATTTTTAGCTTTTGTTGAACTTGTAGAATGGGACAAAGGGAGTCTTACTTCCAGGGGTATCAATCTGGGCAAGGAAATTAAAATTTCACATTGATTATGACAGTGTAAGCCTTTAACATCCGATCTTTATTGTGGTGTGCATTTAGGAATATGTACTCATTGGCGGTTGGGATCCTAAGATTGTAACAATTAGAGAAGATCTAACCTGAAACTTATTGCACTCAACAAAACATTGATTAAATGCGTGGGAAATGCCAGAAAGTCCTCGAATATCCGGAGAGAAAAATTCAGTTTCTATTACATTAGTATATGAAAAGCTCATTTGACTCTTGACACTTGAATCTTGGCACTTGACTCTTGACACTTGACTCCTGACACTCGACTCCTAAGGAATTCTCCCTGTTAGTTGGGTCATAGATATCTCGGTATTTGGAAGAGTTATAATAAGAGGAGTAAATATAGTAACAGCGAATAGTTAACGAGCGGCAAGTCAAAATGTTGACAGTTGTTAAAAAATCAAACAGAACGTTCAAGGGATGTTTTCTTTCTTACAAATTTCTACATCAAACGCTAACGAGAAAGTCAAAGCAACTTCCTTCTAAGAGCGAATTGATGTTATCGATAGACGGAAAGGACAAATGTGGGATTTGATTTTACGTAATCACCTGCTATATCATCTGTCCATTTTTGCAAGAGTCGTAGATAACGCAAGACTAAACGCTCTAGTTACCCAAGTACCAGATTGAGATCGTGATTGAGGGACTTGGGTTTGATGCGAGGCCCTCCTAAAATCTCTGCAGCTCTCTGCGCCACAACACCCGGTTAAAACTCCATAGTGAGCAGGGATAGTTCCTTAATCGCTTCGCGTAGCCCAGAGTGAACAACAACTTGACAAGCCATCACAGTACACTCAACTCGATTCTGCCCGCGATGTTTGGTGGTAAACCACAGCCACCATCATACCCCCACAAGGGACCCTACCACTTGGTGAGGCTGAAACCGAAGCTGCAGCTCCTGATCTCCCGTGGCACCAGAATATAGCCTCTGGTCAAGCTTTCACTACTAGTCAGGCTCCCTCAAAACCTGTTTCTTTTAGCCGCCATCCCGCCACAAGAAGGCCTTTTCTCCATCAGTGTTTCCGTTGACACTATAAATAGTGTTACGGATGTGATTTTTGAATAATGTAATTCCTAGATAAGATGGAAATAGCAACAAAGTTGTGCAAAGAAATTGGTGTGGTTTCCTTCCTGAGCAGTACTTTACGGTCAACGCTAAGTAATTGGTTTATGCCCACAAGCCGATAACTTTGGAAGACGTTAGAACCAACATTGAACTCGAGATAGCGACCGCTTCAATCGAAGTGTGTGCCATTCGTTGAAAATTGGGTCCAACACCTGTAACGTGGTATGTAGAATGCGTCACTCCCACGCCGATGGGTCCAGACTAAACATGCAGGATACCCAACGGCATCAATTTTTTTCGAAATGCTCACACTACTCGAATAGTATTAAATGTCTATGAAAAATCTCAAAATTCACCGTTCGGGGTCGGCAAATACTCCAGGTTCCTTCTTCTCGTGAGAGAACTGTAGGTTCGCACCGCACGAGTAGTTGATGGATTAGTTAGGCTTTTCCCTTGTGTACTGTCGCGCCACCCATATACGAGGTCTGCTGAAAACCTAAGGTGAAGGTAAAATTTTGCGTGCTAAGTATTTTCCTTAATTTCGAGTCTCGAACATATGCTTAAAGTTTCAGCTATATTATTTATAGAATATTTATTTTATTTGTGAGCGACATAAAAATAAGACTTGTTTCGAGTGTTCGTTCATATTTACGGCGTAAGTTTTTTTTATGAAGGAAGTTGTCAAGTCTTTATTGGAAAACCCTTTACACAGCTCCGTCTCATATCATCGTTGCCGTACATAAAATTCTAAGGTTCAGCAATGAACTGATTATAGGTTTAAGACATTCATCATAATTCCGCTCATTTGACATGGCCAATGAACTTGAATAAGATGGATTAGTTTATGGATCATTTTTATACCAAGACTGTTTCCCATTTATGCCCTGTATCAACTCACAAGTCATCGTTTTGTTTTCAACACTGGTAAACAACCAACCCACGGATGTCTCATTTGTAAGTAAAACCTTAGGTGAACGCCAATTCGCTAGAAAATGTGGAATGTCATGATTTGCCAGATATGTGTCAAAAGTGAGAAATATGAAACTTTTCAAAAATGCCTTATACCCCAAAAATGTTTTTCCACTACTAAAACGAGTTTGTTCCAACCAACTACAAATAAATCAAACGACCATGAATCAAGAGAATAATCTGCCTTTATTGCTTACAACCATGCCATACGAGCATAGATTCTGTTTGTTCTGTCGCAAAGCAAGTAATGACTTAATCGCATGCCCTGACAGCGCAATAACTTCACGCATACGTGGTGGCATACATTTACTGCAATTCTGATACTGTGCACAAGCCCCGTTGCTGCAAAAGCGTGGCACTTGAACGCTCCGCATGCTCGATAGGGCAAGCGGAACTGACAAAGATAGCGAGCTCAATCAGGTGCTTCATACCGTGATCGACTGGAATTCCTTTCGGAGTAAACTATGTTCCATTTAGCCACACACGCATGACTCCGAGAATACCGGCAGTTTCGCAACGCCGACCTAACCACGTGTGACAACATCGTTCTCGTTGACAGCCCCTGTCGGGCAAACGAGATCTTTCACTCCGTCGACGCGGGCTGTCGAGCAACAAAGAGAACGGTTGTCTGCGAAATTCTGTCTAATCGGCTGACGGGAAGCAATAAATTAACCTGTTCGTGAAGCAAGAAACTTCAACTCGAACCGTCGTCAAGTGACTTGTCAATTTGCACTCCCCCTGTCATTTTGATAAGCACACATATTTGCGGGTGATAACGAAATACCCGAACCAAAGATAAGACAAGCCCCCTCTGTCTAACCTGACCCAACAAAGAAATTCGAAGCTGAGCGATTGAGAAAGAAAAACAAGAAAATACACGAGGTGTTGCAACCTTGTGTCGACAGATCGCCCCACCATCGGCGCACCAGCAGCGCCACCACCGCCACCAGAGCACAGATGCATGCGATAGTAAACACCTAACAAGTGTAATGCAACCACCGCACTATGTTTCAAGTTGCCGGTGCACTGAATAGTTCAATGCACCGCACCGGCGACACTAAAACAACGCCACGCAACATCAATGACAGCGTTGATGACGGCGCAGCACACGACACGCATCACTCACACTGCTGTAGTGATGGGATATTTCGATCGCGGGCACTGCTAGGTGAAGCACGGCACCGCCTCAAAACTCATTTCGGGACGCTCCGTTTCGTCTCGGACGCGCCTGTGTTTGGAGATCGAGCGTTTAACGTCAACAGTGTTGTAAACATGACAGATGTGAAATGAAGTGCCATTGGAGATAAAACTGAAGCCACTACATCAACTAATCATTCAAGTTGCTCACAAGGGGTTTTCTGGGGGTATTACACGGTTTTATGGCTTTTGTTTGAAGAACATAAATGATTATTTTCGGGGGAGTTTCCGGGAGCAAAGGAGTTGGATTTGAAGTTTATGTCTTGTGCGGGACAGGGTGATTCAGTGATTAGATGTGAATGTCTGTCGTATGAAGCGACTGAATAATGGCGGACGTGGGGTTTTTGACATTATTCCTTGTGAATGTCGAAAAAGAACATTACTTACCTTTAAGCTCGTGATGTGGCCTTTGTGAGTGAATGGTTTTCCATATTGTAGGTGTCTGGTGGTACTTGACCCCTTTACGGTACTGACAGGTGGGATAGTCGGCGACTTTTGACATCTTTTTTTTGACATCTTTCAAATGCCGTGTTGTAACATTAACAAATCTGGTTTTCAATAATACTTTTCGACAACGATTACATGCTGATCGAATACAATTTTATAATTATCACATTGATGAGTCAAATTCAATTAAAATCAGGCATTCTCTGTTTACCTAAAATGACAGAGTTATTTAAATTAGTTCTGTTCGCTTGCAATGGAATTGGGATACAAATTCTTTTAAGTCTCTCACAATAAATCAACGAAACGATTATTGATCATAACCACATGTATATGGCTTTGGTATGTTTCTCATCCACTTGTGGCAACTGTTGTGCATGAATTGAAAAAAAAAAAAAACACGTTCTTAAAATTTTTGAGCACAAAACTTTTGACACAATACAAAAATATTGAAACAAATCATCGTTCCTAGCGGTCTAAATGTTTATGAGAAAGGACTGTGATACGAAACAAAGAGACAGGGGAAGAAGTTGTGTCGTAAAAATGACTGTCAACTAAGGCTGTTTTAAGCTTTACGAGCTGAAACCGTAAGAATATGTTCCAAACGAGTGTACCAACATAACAAAAGGAAAAAAAATCGATACGCACAGTGCCGGAAATTCGAACTTCATCTTATTTTTTGGATTGACCTCGTATGTTCAGAAAATAATTTTCAGAAAAAAATTTTCAGAAAAAAATTTTCAGAAAAAAATTTTCAGAAAAAAATTTTCAGAAAAAAATTTTCAGAAGAAAGTATTCAAAAAGAAAAGTGTTCAGAAAACAGTGTTCAGAAATTGTTTCTGAGTTCGTTGGAAAAATTCATTCACTTTTTATTGTAGTCAAATTTATTTTATAGGTGGATCCTTTCTGCTTCCTATCTACGACTAAGCTTGTTGTTTACGAAGGAGTTTGGGTGCTTACGAAAGATGTTCCTTCTTAATTTAAAGTAAGGCGACGGCGTAGACTGGTCCCAATCTACTTTAAATATAATTAACAGAAGCTACATTAAAATACTCCCCGAACTTTAAAATTTTGCAGCTTTTCTTTGAAAACATTTGCTTATGTACAAGAACACCCTGTGTCATAAAATCATTTTGATTTATACTCTACGCGAGTCAAATTCACAAACACACATCATTCGATTCTGCTCTTAATCGAAAAAGGGTTATATTTCAGTTGTGTTTTCAAGCTAATCCCTATGAGACATTTCTCCCTATGAGAAATGCAATTGACACTTTTTAATAAATCAACTTACTTGGCAATGAAAGTAGATTGAAGACAATGACTGCCCCAAATTTTGACAAACCTTCGAACTCCTTCCTTTCTTTTAACGACGCCTGTTTTGTATTGTTTTCCAGTCGTTCAGCCACTGAGCAAATGCAGGGTTTTTTTTTAACAAAATATATAAGCAATGGCTTGTGGGTTACTGTCGAAAATTCGTTTACAACTATCTTCAAAACTATCCCAGAGAATGAAGGATTAAAGGCTTTGGAGCATTTGTGAATATTTATTAGAAAAATGTTGCTTGTGCAAAAGATGTTCAAAAATGTTCAACGAAATTCTCTCCTTCAATTGTGCGAATTTACGAACATTAGATAAGATAGAACATTTCTATTTTTGTTAATACTTTGCATCGATTTACTAAATAAAAGTGTGTCAATTTAAACATTTTGAAGAATTCAGAAAATCTATTATAAAGATTTTTAATGTTTCTTTAATTCCTCTCTTTAATTTACATGAAAGAGATGCATTTGCTTGATAAGCGTTTTGAACTAAGTCGAATATGACCCACAAAAAATACTGTGAATTGATTGAGTTTTTTTTTATCAGCCTCGACATTCTTGTAAAGATTGAACTCACAATGTTGATGGATCGGTTTGCGAGTTATGGAGTGTTCAGTTTTCAAGAGATAACTGGTTCGCTGTGAAGTTCAGCAAATGTCAATCAAATCTTTAGCTAATGAGTCACTGATCTAATTGTGCGGGAAATACATACATGTGATTTTAAATCTGCTACTGAATGCTAACAAAACGTCATTGTCAATTTTTGTGCTCACTCAGACTAGAATCAATGAAGTGCAGTATGAAGTATGTTCAGCGAAGGCTTATTAGAGTAACATTTTGATTTCTGTGCAAAAATTCCTTGCCTTAAACTGACATGCAAATTTTATGAAGAAATACAATGAAGAGATGTACATTTTTCGCTGCCGTTGAGTGACATTTAATTTTCTCTTACTCTATACAGTACTGTGCAAAATAATAGCACTGTTTTCGACTTTGTCATTTTTATGCTAATTACCTTAAACTATGGACAGGCAGGAGCCTCATATTTATTATGCAACATCCTTATTATATCAGCCATAAAACCCATATTATAATAATATATATAATAAAGTCCAAAGGGGGACCATGACCTAGCTTGCTCAACAACTGCTCCTGTTGTGCGCGCCTCTTGTTCTCTCACGAGTAGAAGGGACCTACAGTTTTTTGCCGACTCCGAATGGCGGAGTTTGAAAAGCTTTCTAGGACAGAAATTACTCTTTGAGTCTTTTTAGCAGTTCACGGCGGTGCCGTGGTGTTGAGCCGGGAATGGCGAACCACTTGTGTAAAAGGATGACTGAAATATGATCACTCTTAAAATTTAAAACAACACTTACGCATATGCTGTTATTTGCCTTTATTTAATTTTGTGTAATAGGAGATGTACAATTTTCACTTGGGCGTGACATTTTAGCCGAACCAGCCGCGTCTACGGTTGCGGGCTTGGCTGAGTGAAATGGAACTCCAGGTCTTTCCCTTTTTAGTGGTTGATGTTGAAGTGGTTGTCGTAGTAGTCGTTGAATCTGCTGCTGCTGAAGTCGTTGTTGTTTCAGAGCCTGATGCCGCTGTTGTTGTTGTTGCTGCTGTTGTTGTTGTTTCCCCTTCTGATGAACTTGCTTGTGTTGTTGATTCTTGCTGTAAATCCAACATAAATCAAATTATTTTCATTCCCAACAGCTTTGTTATTTTACAACTTACTCCTGCAGCCAGGACTAGCAAGGCAGCAAACAATACTGCCAACCACATGAACTTCATTCTGACAAAATACAATCTAAGTGCACTTGGGTGGTGTAACCAGATAATACTTGGTGTCGGGTAGGTTCGACGCTTCCCTTTTATACGCGACTTGTCGGCTGTAAAATAGGGAATGCTATTTGCTTTCGATTGTTAATGCAGATCATCTGTAAATACGATCATTACAAAATAATTTGCACCTATGAAAACAATAATCAGGTGAACTTCGTAATTGTTCAGTTTTTTGTACCCTCAGCTGTGTGAATGACGTGTACTTTTGTTGGGTATTTATGACCTACTGCTTGTTACATAATTCCATTCGAGTCAGATGTCCAATATCAACGCTGTTTTGATGATTTAACATCATAATTAAACAGGGAAGTATAAATAATGCATTTCCACAGACTCGATTTCGTTTTGTGGAATCGGCATTAAACTGTGGGCTCTCACTACACGTGAAAGAAACAAGATCTTCTTCGGTCACTGATATCTGTGCCAAATTTCATGCCGAAATATTCATCAGAAATATGCTTTGTTTTGTAAACACGATTCTGTTACTTCTTTGTTTCGGGTCCCATTCCTCTTTTAAATTTGTAACTGAACATTTTCATGAAATTTTGGAATATTCAGAAGTGCATGTGGATATGCGTTGTCACATTATTTTTTTCGCGCAATGACCACGAACTTCCGAATTTAGGGCCTTGTGGTGTCTGGATAGATTGTGATTGCTCTGAAAAATTTATTCTAGACATGGCTTCTTGAGACGGATAAAGCCCATGAAATGGTGAAAAATAGCTTCTGTGCTCTCCTAAAATGTGAACGTCGCCTCAAAGTTCATTCACTGCATCCACTTAATTCGGCAAACAAACGATAATCAGACGCGATTAGAAAGTAAAAATGATTTGAGCAGAACTTGTCCCCCAATAACAAAGTTGAACTTCTTCTTTGTGCTGTGATACAGTCTGGCGTATATCTGGGCCTCAACCACAGCGCCTCTGCAGCCAGCACCTTATCTCTCCAGATGCCTCCAGTTGCGCACTCCAAGTTGGTTGAGTTCAAGCTCTTCTTGTGCACACCATCTTAGCCTAGACCGTCGTCTGTTGAGTTGTCCAATTGAGTCGCATTCGATCGAAATACATGACATAGTCATACTAAGCTTGGCCAGGCACATGCCATTGTTCAGCTCGTCATTGAATCTTTGTTTTGCCTTCAACGCAAAAAAAACCAAAAATCTCACGCAGAACTTGTCTTTCAAAAAGACTAAGGGCTTCCTTATCCACCTAAAAGTAACGTCTAAATTTTTGCGCTGGAAAGCAGGGCTGGGATGATCAAATAAAACCGATAGTCAAAATTGAATCTACCTTTGATTTCGGTACTGAGTTTAATGTCTCTATTTGCCGTGAAGCCAAGGTTAACAAAATCAGTGAATACATCGAATTCGGCTAACAAACGATAGTCACGCGATTAGAAAATACAAACGATTTGATGATTTGAGCAGAACTTGTCTTCAACTACGAGTCGAACTTCTTCGTTGTGCCACGGTACAGTCCGGGATGGATCTTGGCCTCAACCAGAATGCCCCTCCAGCTAGCACAATATGTCGCCAGCTGCCTCCAGTTGCGCACTCCAAGTTTGTAAGTTCATTCTCCACTTGTGAACACCGTGTCAGCTTACGCCGACCTCTGTTTCGAAAACCGGGCCGGAGTAGTAGTGTTCTTTCGCTCCACATGTCCTAGCCATCTTAAGCTTGTATAAGCACATGCCACCGAATAGCTCGTTATTGAACCTTCTTTTTGTCATCAATGCAAAAAGGACCAAATATCTCACGCAGAATTTTTTTTCGAAAAGATTAAGAACTTGGTTTCTTAAAAACATAATATTGCAGGGTCAGGGCAAATGTTTAAATTTGCTTTTGAACTCTAAGCTTGACTAAATAAGTGTTACTACAGTCGTCCCAATTAATATGCACACGACTGTAGGTACAGAAAAAAACGATAAATTTAATGAAGTTTCAATCAGCTGAAGACCGAATAGAGCAGTGTACGTTGGCCATTGATGGAAAGTCATTTATCCGCCTGAACCACCGTGTTCCTAGGATGCGATTGGAGTGTTGTTGTTGAGGTAAAAAAATTGCTGAATTTAAAATTTATTTATATACCAATCCTATTGGTCAACAAATTTTGCTTTAGTATCAAGTATGGGAGTTGGGGAGTGTTCACATTTTTTAACTTCTAAAGTCAAATTGGACAAGAGGTACATTTCTTCGAACTCACCAGCCAAAACTGTCTCTGAAAAGCTTTTCCCAGAAACACTCCTAAAAATTGTGTACTTCTTCATCTCGATCCTTGGAGCGTATTCCTTTGGTTTAGATTCAAGGACACGGCATTAACTTTTTCCACAGAACTTTATAAAGTGCCGTGGCTTTCCCCAAAAGAAAGAATAATTGCACTCGAAGATTTCGTTTTCAAAAAACAATTCCAAGCTACGACGCAATTGATTTAATCTCAGTCAGGATCTCACTCATATGCTCATACAATAAGCCAGTCGACCGCAAAGTCAGCCGCCCTAGTCACTCCAAGCTCTGTCTCATTTTTCCGTAAATAACAAATACCATCATCAGATTGCATCATCCGTTCTAAAGTTTGATTTGAGAATGGTTGGAGGGTGTGCACTGGCGATGCAGTAACTAATTGATGTTCAGCGACCAGAGTCGCATATAATTGCTTTTTTTTCTTGTTCACGATCGACTTGAATGAGGGGCAGTCAGTTTTAAATATAAACAAAAAATAGATGTTGTGAAACCTTGTCCTCAGAATAGGCTATCAGGTGTAAAACTGGCAATTTGGAGAGTTTCATCCTCTTGGTGTAAGGTTTTTTTTTCAAGAGCGATTAACGTCCTTTCACATGGATCCATTCTTATGCTTCTATAAATCTACGCCCCTACATCCCTACAGACTGGCTTGACGACCTTCGGTAAAAATATAAAGACAAAGTCGCAGGTACAACATTTTTATTCACGTCATGGAAGGAACACAGCTTTATTTAAGTTTTCGGAAACGAAGACTGCGCGCTTGAGTACGAGAAAACGGAAACAGCCTCGTGTGTGTCTAGCATCGTGCAGTCGGTATTACTCAGCTTTCAAACCGCTTATGCTTGCTTCTTAACAAAGGTGGTCCTTGAGCGCAACCTTGTGGCACTCCAATCGAATTTCTCAAAAAAACACTTCTTAAGCAAAACTTACAATTATAAATTATGCCTTGCAACTCTGTCCTAAATCCAAACCATTATGCGCCCATATCCCTTTTCTCTATTAAAATTGGGTGTGTTCAAGTAAACATAGACAAGCCTCACCGTCGCATGCGTACTCCTTAAATAGCCCCTCATCGTGACATATCACCCGACAAATAGCATCCCACATACCCTGCCGCAAGTGGTATTCCCCAAAGCAGACGCTCGTCAAATATAACCTCAAAACACGTAACCACTCCTCCACCCCAGACGAAGATCTTCGTCGTCGCAACCAAACACCATCGCACAACGCCAACCCCGGTCAGATCAAAAATAAAACGATTAAACGCAAACACCCCGCAGAAGATTAAACAAAAAGCTTTTATCAGCTTATGGAATCGGAGACTGATGCGATATTGGTCAAATATTTGTGCCTCACACACTCGCATATGGCTGTGTTTACCTCCTTTGGTCCGGTTTCTGTGCGCCAAGTGACATATGAGGCCACATTTCCGGTGCACATTTAACCCAAGTCCATCCGGCTATCCGTCCACTGTCCACAGAGCGGTCGTCCGGTTGCAAATGCACAACCTCAGCCCGAGTGCGTACCGATGGTCGCCCCGCAGTCGTCGGTCAGAGGGGTGATTAATGGGCAAAAATTAATTAAGAACGTAATTGCGAATATTAAATTAAAATTCTTGGTGGGAGGAGAGCGAGACCGGAGGGCTTGCGAAGCCATGGGAACATGTTTGGCTTCGGTCTCGGGTCTGTTTGCATTGTCATTGGAGATGAATCCGTGAAATGTAGCGTGAAGCCAAGTCGGGGAGGAAAGTTTCAATTAATTTCCGAATCCTTCAGGTTGCAAGATGCAGGTGAGTTTCCAAGGTTTGTGCATTCAGGCAGAGCCCCGTGGCTGCTGCGAAAGTCGCGCCGACGTCGTCCTTCGGTAACAATGATGCATGACGGTAGCAGACTCCGTGGTGAGGCTCGATGATGAACTGAATAAAGGATTAGGGCGGACTGGCACCCGCACTGAACTGAATTTCAAAGGGAGTGAGCAGGGCCCGGGGACCAGGCAAACGGATTAAAGTTTTTAGAAATTCATTAAACGAGTTTCGGGTGGCTCGTGTTCGCCCACCCTCTTCGGCGCACACACACTGTGGGCTCTCGGGTTTTGCGGTTTCTGGCTTTGTGCGGGAAACCAAATTGGGGCATGACGGGGAAAAAACAGACGGCAAAAGCGAAGATGAGTGGTCGTGTTGCGGTTCTTGAGGATTTTCGATGTATTTTCGACCGGAGTTTTGTTGAGTTAAGAGGGGTTTTGTGGGATTTTTTGCTCTTTGTTGGAAACGCTCTCTTTGGCCCGGAGCTCTAATTGATGTACACAATAATGAAGGGATGTGCGGATCTAGCCGCCGCTTGGCAAGGGGACTTTTATTTTAATTGTGCACTGGAGTGGCGCAAAAATCATCGAAGTGGATGATGTGGGCGACAAAAGTGAAGGGCATGCTCTTGAAGGAATAATGATGGAAGATCTTTGAGCTCATCGCAGTGGAGACTAGCTCACTGCAATCAGTTCATCATGGTATTTGTCAGATGGCTGTGGAGGGCTATGATGTGACATGCATTCAATTTGTGGTTTTGCAACGTGAAGAGGTTATGTGAACGTATTGTGGAAGTACTTTTGGCGAACCACGAAAGGCGTCCTCATCGGGTGAAGTCGTTTTTAGGGTTGATCAAGCTGGCAGTTAGTTGTTCTTCCCTCTGTATGCTGGATAAGCTTGAAACATATAAGAAGGGGATGAGGAAGCGCTCGGTCTCTTGGACGAAGAGTTCTGCCTGCGAGTCTCGGTTCATTTTTACGACTATTGCCTTGACGAGGAAGATTCAATGGCATTACCGGATTGGATAGGCCATGTATAGTGTGTGGGAAACACAGGTTCGTCCTCAAAATTCTTCGAACTCGAGATAGCGCAACGCAAGTGGTTAATCGCTGACTTGGTATGCAAGGCTGAATACGGCACCTTGGTTGAGGATCAGATTCAGCTTGTGATTATTGCGCCAACCAAAGATAAAGTGGACTAACCAGACACCTTTTTCATTCCATTCAATGTTTCTTGTAATTTGAAGCTTTGTACTGGTTTTGAATTGTACAGGCAGCTTCTTTCGAAAAATTTCTCAAGTGCTAGCACCTCAAAACATGTGAAAAATTGCAAACTGCTCAATCCAAGAGTCAAATCTGGGACCTTCGGCGTATGACTGTCACACTCATCTACTCCGCCATGGCGGCCGCACCTCGAAAATGTGATGTGCACAGTCCTGGAATCGAGCCTGGGACTTGCACTCTTCCCAACGTCGGCGACTCAACTGTTTTGGTTAGACAAGAAAGTGTTCCCACAAACCTCGTCCGTCTGCATCACTCCCGTCAACTGACAAACAGCGCTTAAGAAGCACAATTGTCGGCAAATCAATTTGTCGACGTCAGAGCAGATGAGTTCTTGACTTCAAATTTGATTCCGTTGTGTTTTCCCAGCGCACCGACTGACAAGCGACTTGTCTAGAGTTGTTCACATTTACTCAATCGGTCGCTCTGTATCTTCTTGACATCTTTAAATTGATCAGTTGTGCTCCGTAGTCGTAAACAAGAAAAACTCGCTCGTTCGGCATCATCGCGGTTAATTAATTCCCTTCCATCTAATCAACCGCAATTCCTTCATCATATTGACCTTTCATCGCTGCGCGTAGGCGCTGCCACCGGTGCCGTACCATTGACCTACCAGAACCGGCTCTCGCTTTCCGCGGAACATCCCTTACGCGTCAACTTTTAAATGTCGTACGCAAATTTCGCTTTCGTTTATCCATTCCACTTGGAGCGTCCTATGCATGCTCGTCGTCGTCGTTGTGCCTCCAGCTAAGCAGTGATATCATATCCAAACGAGACCACTCACTTACCTAATTGAACGCCGACTTGTAGCACCGTTGAGGCCGACAACTGCGACGGCATTCATTCGGAATCCGGATGGGGAGGTTGGGAAAAGACGACAGCGCCAGTCCGCAGAAGCCCCTTGAGTTCGGCCCCGTTCGTCGGTCGCAACGACGTCGTCGCTGTTGTTGGCGGCTGCGATGGTGATGTCATTTGTCTGAGCGTGTCTCGGCTGGGGTGGGTCTGCAGCCTGTGTAACCTTCAGGGCTGACGGAAGTGTAAAATCCAGAAATCACGCTTCTCACGCTCGCCTGTGTTCCTTCGTTACAGTGTAACCATGCGAACGTATTTGTTCTCTATGCGAAAGCTCATTGCTTTCTGGCCGATTAGCGGCTGAAAAGCAAGCGGCTCCGCTTCGTTCGTGCTGACGGCACGCTGGCAGACAGGTTGAGTCTTCACATCTGCAGTTGCTGCGAGGCTGCATTGCTCCGCGCCGCTCTATTGTTGCATAAACGTGTGTAATGTATCGTTTTTTGTCGATTATCTAGCGTCGTGTTTTTCTTCTCTGTTTCTGCTGTGCTTCGCCCCAAAGGCCATGGATCATCTGGTGGCTGTGCTAATGTGCGCGACTACCGCCGTCCCCGGTGCACCACGTCGCTCGCCGCGAATTATAATTAATCAAACCTCTTAATGACTCCAATTCAGAGGGCATTGCCTATGGGCTTTGTTGGTGGCTGGCCGTTTGGGCCGGGCGGTTGTTTCTGTGCACTGTCAACAGTTTTTGGTCGCCGAGTCAATAGAATTTACATATGGACACATTAACACACGAGAGGCTGGTCTTTCGCTTTTGCGCGCATGTGGCGTGAGCTGTGCGTTTCGTTATGCGCCACAGATTTGGTTACTCATTCTGGGTTGTGTAATGCGTGTGTGAGTAACGCGGTGATAATGTGGCAAGAAAATAATTAACAAAAGATGCATTTGTTGTCGAGCGGGGCTTGGCGGTGGGACGTTTGTTGGCTCTAGCCTGGAAGGGCAGTTGTTTGTTTTGATGGGGTTCGGCAATTAATTGACATGCAGTGCTGACAGATGGACACAAAGGTTGTTATTTATTTTCGAATTGATGTTGATGCAATAAGCATGGTGGTCTGATGGAGAAGTTGCTGCTCCCGAGGTTGCGAAGAATGAAGTTTCGGGCGAGATTACAAAGTGAAAGTAATGCCGGACGGATTTGGTTATGTCGTGATTTTGCTTTTAGATCTACAGAGATCTAGGCTCTCGATATGTCGTCGGAGTTGTGGCTGTGCAAGAACTAAGCAAAGGCCATTAAACGATGACGTGCAAGGCACACGCGACGAAATAAGTTTAATGAAAATTTGTTACGTCGTTCCGTACACGCAATGACAGGCGATGGCTCAAATCAGAAAACAATGTGGGGTTAGAGAAAAAGGCGCAAGGTGCAGTCCACAGTTTCGCTCTGTTATGCGGGAACAATGTTTCAATAGCAGTGTATTAATGACACGCAAATGAAATGATAATTTTATGAAAACAACGAAAGCAGTCGAAAGTGGTCGCCGTGGCGTAGTGGGTAGAGTGCGACGCTCACACGCCGAAGGGTGTCGGTTCGATTCCCAGGTCAACACCAATTTTTCGAATTTTTCACGGCACCACCTCTTTCGAGCTGCTGACAACACTCAAAGAGTAATAATTGTCTAAGAAAGCTTCTCAAATTTCGCCGTTCGGAGTAGGAAAAAAACTGTAGGTCCCTTCTACTCGTTAGAGAACAATAGCGCGCACAACACGGGTAGTTGATGAGCAAACTAGGCCCTGGTCCCCCTTTGGACTGTAACGCCAACAATTATTATTATTACAACGAAAGCAAGAGAAATGTATCACAAAACAAAGAAACCAGTTTTAGGAACAGAACTCCAGCCCAAAGAGGTAGGGCCTCTTAAATTGAATGAAGTTCACTTAAGGATAAAACGTAGTGCACAGAAAAATAAGTAGGACATCTGTAGGCACATTGGGAAAGCAATAGCAAAAAGGAACATATAATTGTAGACCTCCTAGACTTGCTCGAGAATGCATTTTGTTCAGAGACTTACAAAACGAAGCACGTTCAGAGACTTACAAAACGAAGTATGTTCAGAGACTTACAAAATTTTATCACATATTCTTGTGTCTTTTCCAACACACTCAATAATCATTGCTTCATTTTCCAACAAAATGCCACCGCCATTTGTTAAATTTGTTAAATCGGAAGGACTGTAACCTGTAAACTTACAGCAGCTCTATGGCTTTATTATATGCCTTGTCTCCCTCATTAAAGCCTGATTCAAATAAATAACTTGGTGAATCTTACCATCTGACTTGCTACATAGTCTTTATATAGTTGTATCAAAGTTGGTCAACCTATTTTGTGCACAATGTAAAGTTAGGTTAGGTTGAAGTGCTGCATTGAACATAGTGTGAGTTCGAATTTCTTATGAGCATAGGATTCCAAAACCCAACACTTTTCTAAATAAAGTAACTCCACTATAGATAACATAATTTTAGAGCAACCGCTCGAACTGGAACCTACGGTTTAATTACAATACAGTTCATCGAGTCTGAGGTAAGCTCATTGCCCACTTCCATACTGTCAATCGCCGTCTTATAATGGACAAATATGTAAAGTTCTATGTCTAGGTCTGACAAGGTGTGATGACAAATCATGAAATTTGTAACTTTATCGGAATTCCTTAACTTTGTCTACGGGCTTAAGATAACCTTAAAGGAATTGTTGTTAACAATCAAGAAACTTTTAAACAGCAGTGTCCATCAGCAAAACACGCACCCACTACAACCTTTACTATCATTCGTGCGACGACCAACAGTGTGCACGAAATAATTTCTCTTCCGCGAGATTTCTATCCACCAACTGTGTAAGAAAACAATATGGAAACATTTTGAACTGACCCACAGCAATCACAAAAAAGAAAAGAAAAACATTTCAACATCCAAATTTATTAAATTACCTCCTGAGAGTTGCTCTTCAAAGCGAACACCACAGAACCATCAGAATTTCAAAGAAATCTGATAATGGATCCAAAATTCACACTGGGTGGCATGCCAGCGTGGAAAACATTTGATTTCTTTTTTCTGGGTTTATGTCCCACCATGTGTGCTATTCCCAAGATGTCAGGTGGTGTGGTCGTTGCGATGCAGCATGCAGAGATGCACGCGATGGTGCTAAAATTAAGCGCCACCCAGTATCGCACACTATCCTGAACTGCATCAGTCTCTTTTTTGCTTGCCGAACAATCCTCGGGGAGTTGGATATGTTAAGTGATAGTTGGTTGCATCTGGTGCATTTTGGACGGATTTCTCTTTCTTGTCCTGGCGTCGACTGAGATTAGATTTATTTGTGTGATTAAATTTAACTCTTGGAGTTGAGTGAATTAATTAGGCCAACTCCCAAGAAGAAGAAGGACGAAAAGAGATCATTTTAATCATAAACTTTGTTTCGTTTCCCGCCGAAAGGTTTGAATCTTAGGTGACAGTGTATAGCAATCGACACGTTCTTTTTAAAATGTTTAGGAAGACACAGTTTTCTGTAAAAAGCATCATCTGGTGACCGTGGCGTAGTGGGTAGTGCGCGACACTCACACGCCGAAAGTTCAGGTTCGATTTCCAGCTCAACACCAATTTTTCGAATTTTTCACGGCACCACCTCTTTCGAGCTGCTGACAACACTCAAAGAGTAATAACTGTCTAAGAAAGCTTCTCAAACTTCGCCGTTCGGAGTCGGCAAAAAACTATAGGTCCCTTCTACTCGTGAGAGAACAGTAGCGCGCACAACACGAGCAGTTGATGAGCAAGCTAGGCCCTAGTCCCCCATTGGACTGTAGCGCCAACAATTAATTATTATCATGAAGTTGCCGTCTAGATGGAAACAGATTGTCGAACAAAACGGCGCATATTTGAACTAAATCCGCTCCCTGTAACACCTTTTATGAAGCATTGAATGAAGAGCAAAAAGCGGAAGGGAGATATTTGGCAACCTTATATTATCAACTGGTGGCAGCAAAATCAAACGTTGCTTATATTTCTTCACTCTTAGGACGCAATTTTTTGGCACTGCAAAACGTCTTCACGTCTTCATGCCTTCAGATAAAACATTCGTGTGTGAGCCACCGGTGGTACACACCGTCCTCAACCTGTTCAGTTCAACCGTGACGTTAGCTGCTAGACATCCTATTCATGGACTTCGAAATTGCCTAAAAAATGCACATTCTAAACAGCGAACAGTTTAGCGAAAGCATAGGTCGAAACTTCGTCTTTAATCCGAGGCATTGAAACAACGCAAAGTACGGCCTAGGCTGAGGTGGCGTATACAAGTGGACAAGCACCTCAACCGATTTGGAGTGCGCAACTGGAGGCAGCTGGCGAGTGATCTTGCTGACTGGAGAAGCACGTTGGTTGAGGTTAAGGCTCTTCCCGGACTGTAGCGCTCCACGAAGAAAAAGTATAGAGGTTGAAAATTCAAATCGTTCTTATGTTTCGATTCCGTTTTTAAACATGACTTGAAAATAGAAATTTACTCGAATTCCTTTAAGAAAAAAGGATGTCGAATTTGTTCTACATTCCGGCTCTCCATTGACATCCTTAAGACTTTAGTAGCCTTTAGTCAATGCTAGCAACAAAATAGATTTGACTCTACAATCGCCACGGATCGGATCATATCCTTACTTTTCTTGTTATTTTACTTCGTAAGACGTATAGGTTACAGAAGCTCAAATTTTGAATATTGTCAATTATTCGACAAATTTTGAAGATCTTCAATAACAAATCGGAGATGGTGCTGTGAAAAAAGATGAGCCTTAAAATTAAAAAAATGGTCTTTGACTTGCGAATGCGGCCACTACTCTGCAGCGTCGCCAACGCACCCAAAAGATGAAAAATTGTTCGAGCTTTACACATGACCATAAAGGCTCTGTTAACACCATCAACTTAATTGAAGTTGGTGAATTCTGGCGCACGCATTCACAATAATCATAAGCTGCGGTCAGAACTTTTGCGGGTTTCATAGAACCCGCGGGGGCTTTTGAACGCGCGGCAATGTCGTTGAGCACACCCAAGAAGACAATCTACCACCACAATCCTCGCTAGTGCACAGGTCAAGTTGACATACAGCCTCCCCGTGGCACCCGGAGTTTTTTTTTGTCTATAGGTAGCAAGAGAAGCGGATCTGCTATTGAAAGAAATGGGAAACCGCCAGTTAAAAGAAGGCTATAAACGCAATGTTTAAACTATTCGTATGTATAACAACGACTTTCCTTTTATGTGACTGTGACTTAACAGAAGAACGAGCTATTTATCTTTAAACAGGAACCTACACACACTTGGGAAGAATATTATAGGCGGCAGCTCTGCAGTAATTTGAGTGAACTCGCTTATGTTATGAAATGAAGCCAGACAATTCTTTAGGGAAACATGCAGATGATTCATGTTTTGCAGGCACATCAATTTCAGTCCAATTTGTCTAAAATTTATAAGAAGAATCTTGGTTCAAGTCCAAAAGCTTGAAGAGGAAGAAAAAGGAACGATAACTGCTAGCTGGACCTATTTTTTTTAAAGATTCAGAAAACTGATTGAAGACTGAACTCTATATTTACCCTTGGAATAAACTGTCCTGATTAATTGTAAGGAGTAACATCCTATTTTCGGCAACGGAAACCTGTCGGTTTGTTACTGGTAAGGTATCCCTGAGAGACATTGACTTTTGAGTTTCCTTGCGCATTTCTCTAATACAGTTTTTTTCTGGAGCACAAACCATTTTTGAACCATAAAAACTGTCTGTTGGGCTTTTAAAAAGTCTTCAAGGAGATGTGTATATCTTAATTAAATCTCAACCCACGACGCTTACTTCTTAATTAAGTCTCAAGCCAATATAGTAACGCAAACACTTGAGACAAGAGTAGCAATTTCAAAACAACTTCAACTATTTCAAATAGTTCTTATGTTTCGATTCTGTTTTCGGACATAATTAAGTCCAAGCGAAATGAATTTCCGTCCGCCACTCAAACATTCGCTGTTGGCAGGCACTGCCATCAGTCCCATAACCGCTGTCCCACTCAAGTGGGCTAAAAGTTGTCTCTTGTGTGTTTGTCAGAGAGTCAGCAATTTTTCTGGTTCTCCAAAACTCCTCTTCAGCGTCCACTTTTAGTTGACAGTTATAAACATTTTTCAAGTGCCACCGGCAGAGAGTCAAGCGACAAGCCCACTTAAGACATTCCTTAATCATCTCCTCGAACACACATCCCAGGCAGAGCCACTTTTTGCGCCGCCACTGTTTGCCATTTGAAGCGCCAACACATTAGCGTGGGAACGGTGGGCTCTTGCGTGAATGCTTACAATCAAAATTTCGCCATTTGACACGAGCAAACTTCGCCCATCACACGGGGTCCCCCATTGTGTTGTGCTGATGCCCTCCTACAAACGTGAACAAACCGTTATTCAACATCTAACTGGAATCTGTTCCCATCTTCACCGCGCCAATGCCCAAA
The DNA here is from genome assembly GCA_955652365.1 of Eristalinus aeneus. NCBI lineage: Eukaryota > Metazoa > Arthropoda > Insecta > Diptera > Syrphidae > Eristalinus > Eristalinus aeneus. The sequence continues at coordinate 6,155,453 of OY019131.1, read as the reverse complement.
TAAGAAGCCGTCTATTGTGTGACTAAATTTCTTCATTTCATCGCTGGAAACTGTGATTTTTCGCCTCCTCGTCGAACGAAAGTGTCGCGTCCAATGCCCCCCGCGTGCTTTCAATTGAGTCAATTGTGTATATGCATCGCTCGAGTGGCAACTGAATTCTAACGAATAAATGTTTAAATTTAATTCTGAGAATGCCAATTGATTAGAAGTGAATTGGGGTCGAATTGCTTTCAAGTGATCGCCGTGGTGCGCGCCTCGCGAAAAGAAAGTGAATCGTGGCGAACGTGCATTGCATGCCGGACAGACGCGGAGATGCTTTAGAGATACGAGCGATGTTTGACAATGAAACTGTCGTTGGCAGGCAACGTTTCAATACTTCACGGGTTATGGCGTTACATTTGGACGGGTGTAATGAAATCATATTGGCGGCGAACCGTTTGGACGCATCCATGCGGTAAGTTTGCAGCTGTGGCTCGTTAAAAGCCATCCAAGGGGCTGGTGGCTGAGTGTGTGTGCACTGCTTTGGAAAGCAAAGATTGTTTGTTGGTTTTTGTCGAGAATCATCATAAATCAAGTGCGAGCGAGTGAGTGACTTCTAAGTGTGTCAGAGGAGTGATCACGGGCCGTACAGTGAAAGGTTAATTTAGATGCAACCGGGAATGTGTGGCGTGGCTGAAGGTGGACAAAGAGCTCCTTGACAAATGGAGTTTCTCCACCACTGGGTGGTTCTTTGCAGGTGAAGAACATTTCGTGGTGGTCGGAGCTTTCACTCAGCGTGATGGTTTTTTAATTATATTTTGTGTAAATGCGGCAGCTCTGAGATGGACAACTTTATATTAGTTCATTTGCAAACAACTAAAATTTGAAGATTTTTTAATGAATGGAGGTAAAGGTCCTAGAGTAAAGGTCCTAAAGTAAAGGTCCTAGAGTAAAGGTCCTAGAGTAAAGGTCCTAGAGTAAAGGTCCTAGAGTAAAGGTCCTGTCATCAGACACTGTTCGGGTTTTGCCCGAGCACCCAAATTAATTTTTTATCTAAGGTTCTGATCTAAAGTCGCACTGCGAAGCAATTAGTTCCAAAGGAGGGCCAGTTTTCTTTTAAAAAGCAGTTTCAGAGGCATATATATTTAGAAATGTCTCATTCATCAGACTTAGAATTACCTAGAACGTCCCTATGGCCTAGCAGTTCAAGGTACAAGTAGCACTTGCGTTACTTAGGAATCAACCAACCTGTGAGAAACCAAATATTCTTCGTGAATGAACCGGTCTGAGAAAGCACTGAGAAAGCGGCTCATGAATTGATAGCACCTCAGCTCTGATCATGCTGCGGATAGAGGATTTGCATTAACGTCATCAGCTGCTTTTACGGCGTCTATCACGGGATGGATTTTTCCAAATGTCGTAAACAACGCAAAACTAAACGGCTTAGTTCCCAAAGTACCAAATGAGATCATGCTTGAGACCCAATCACCCCTTTTTGGTTTGGATCGCGGTCCTTCTAAAACCTCTGCCGCTCTATGGGTCGCAGAGTTATGTGTGAGTTATTCCACACTGAGTGGGGAAAGTCATTTAACAGCCTGATCTAATTTTGGATTCAAAGTAAACTGGACTGGTCACCGGACTGCACTCACATCGATTCTGCCCACGATGTTTGGTTTTAAACCACAGCCACCACAGCCACCCACTCTAACAAGGGTGACTCTCGCACGATCAGACTGGAACCGAAGTTCTAGGGGCTCCTGACTGCCCATGGCACCTGAAAAGACTCTTTTCAAGCTGACACTACAAGTCAGGTTCCCTCAACATCTGGGTTTGGTCACCCCTATCCCACTTAATAGCCTTTAATTTCATCAATGATTCCGTTTAATTCAATGATTCATAAGTCCAGGCTGCAGTTATAAAAGTTCTTAAGCCTTTAGGACAGATTTAGATTAAGGTTGGCAGAGATCCTACACCTTTCATAGTTTGAAAGCCTTTTGCAAAGTATGGTAATAATGTTTATCTTAATGTGAGCTTTAGATTGGAGTCATGCATAGTGCAACATGTCGGGATTATTAATTGACCTAAGGATCTGAATTAGGGAATGACATCCAACGCACTTTAAGGGTAAAAAGAAGTGGCCCACATAGGTATACGGATATGCCAGTCTTTGTAAAACCGGCAATTTTCGGAAGAGGGATGCAAATAAGACATCAAATGTAATTGGAGTGCCATTCACACCTCTACCGTTTAAAGAATGAAACTGAGGTCTTCCAGGCGAGTTTGTTGCTTTCAAGCGTTCTGTCCAGGCTTCGTAGAATTTTGTGCGAAAAAGTGAGACAACGTTTTTTGAGCAATGTTATAATTCCTGGCAAATGGGACTACTTCAGTTATCTTGGACTCGATACCAAATTCAATGTTTCCTCTCCGTTTGGACAGAAGTCTAAGAAAATACTGAACGATGGTAATTTGAAAACCTTTCTTCACACAAATGTGAATTTCGAGTTGTTACCAGAGATATGATACGCACCAAGTACGAGGGTTGTCTTTTATGTTTCGGGATTAGAGAACAAAAAAAAAAATCATAGAAAATAGCTTTTCTGTTCTTCAAAATATTCCCCATTAAGATCTATACACTTTTGCATGCGTTTGAACCGATTGTCGAAGCACTTTTGCCATTCTAATTGAGGTATCTCCAAAACATGCATTCTGAACGCATCAAGTGCTTCATCAGATGTCGAAAAATGTTAACCTCTCATTTTATTTTTTACGTGTCAAATCTAGACTATACGGCGGATGACGATGTTTTGAGTGCTCAAAAATGCAGTTGCTTGAACCGATGTTTAAGAGCGATGAATGTATGCTGGTCCCACTAATGCCTAAGATTGTCTCAATTTTAAGATAGGTCACATGAATATCTTACAATATCAGTTGGCGCACAGCATCAATTGTTTCCGGAACAACAACTACCTTCACGAAATTCGTCTTGGAGTGAACTACGGCCTCGGTTGAATTCACCATACCGATACACACTGGTCCTTGATGGAGTTTCATCGCCAAAAATTTAATTAAGTTCATGGATGCACTGTTGTTGAGTTAATCTACGTCGAAAGTTGTAAAAAATAATCGCAACGAAAATTTTCACGATTTAATTTCATTTTTTGGGCGAGGTGAATCTTTTAAGTTACTGTAAACAACACAAATAGCGCTCGTATGTCAACACGTTCTGAGTACGTATAACCTGAAGAATGTCAAACTTTACGATAGAGCTGGCAGTTGTCAGATTGCAACACTAGTGTTGCCCAATTCTGAAATATAAAAGGTAATCTTTATAATCGTCTACCTCGGCTCCGCGGTAAACAGGGACAACAACATCAGTACCGAAATCAATCGCAGAATCACTCTTGCCAATCGCTGTTTCTTTGGGCTCAAGAGGCAATTGATTAATAAAGGCCGCTCTCGAAGGACTAAGCTCGCTTTATATAACAGCTTGATGATATCCGTCCTATTATATGGCGCAGAATATTGGACGTTAGCAAAGGCGAATGAAGAAGCCCTTAGTCTTTTCGAGAGAAAAGTTTTGCGTGCGATTTTTGGGTCCTGTTTGCGTTGATGGCATCTGGAGGAGAAGATTTAATGACGAACTCTATAGGCTGTACAGGGACATGCGCCTGGTCAAGCGTCTACGTATACAACGCTTAAGATGGCTAGGCCATGTAGAACGTATGGGCACCACTGCTCCGGCCCGAAGATTCTTTGAATCCGAGCCATTGGGTCAACGCAACAGAGGACGAGCTAGACTAAAGTGGCGCACACAAGTGGAGAAGGACCTCAACCAACTTGGAGTGCGCAGCTGGAGACAGCTGGCGAAAGATCGTGCTGGTCCACCCTGGACTGTAGCGCCACAAGAAGAAGAAGAAGAAGACGAAGAAGAACCTTTATAATCCCCAAATGTTTTTGAAAGAAATTGTAACTCTTCCCAGAACGAAAACCCCTTCAGTCCCCGAAGTCATTCCTCTTCTTTGGATGATGTCAAAAGTTGGCTTCTCTGCCGTTCGCAATTAGCATATTCAAACGACGTCATAAAACGCGAGATCCCAAGGCACATGAACCCAAAGGAAGACTGCAACCCACTCACGCTGATGTGATGATTCTCTCAAGCTAATCAAAAGCAGATCCAAGTTGAAGGCCGGCCATAGAAGGTGATTCGAGAGCAGCATCTAGGTCGTAACTAAGCCCCGGCACGACGTGTGTTCTCGTCGAACGGGTATTTTGCATTTGGGCACCATAAGGCGTTACTGGTGCGCATATAAGGCAAGCATCGTTAATTGCGACGAAAAAGTCATTTACGAGAAATCAACACGACTAATTGCTTTTCTTCGCATTTACACCGCGTAAACGACTTCACATTGTCAACAACATGTAGCGGCCGGTGGCGCACCACGTGTGAGGACGTGTGACACATGACCTGCTCTCATCGGTAAGGTGGCGAAAATAGTCTTGACCAAATGAATTTGTTTCGTGGAGCAGACGAATGTTTCCTTTTCTTTACTCCGTTTGATTAGCGCTCACTTTTCTGCGCAATATTCCGTGACCAAGAGTGAGTCATGACTTCCGATCTAAACCATGTCGAAATCTTACGACCTAAACGCTGTTTTTGTTTGCAGACTCTTCAAACCATGACAGAAGGGGAAGATGAATACCACATTACCGCATCGTGTTCTTCGTTGTAGTTTATGACTTGGGAAGTTGAGGAAGGAGGGAATCGAGAAGGGCATTCACACCGTAAAGTCTATGAGTTTTGCAACAAAAATAAACAAACGAAAAACAATGAAAAACCATTCCAAATGTTTCATTGTTTGTAGTGTGTAGTCCAACGGGGGAAAATGTTTAAGATGCTTCATTGAAATAGTTTAGGAGATCCTCCAGCAGTTTCAAATTTACCACAGCATGGAGGACGGGTTCGACGGAGCCAGCAATCATGTACCGTAACGGTGACAGGGAGAACCTTTTGAAATACCTCGGTAGGTTTTATAAATTTCTGCTGTTGCGCTCAAGCCACAGGTACAGCTTCGCTGAGGAGGAGGAAATCGGGGGCGCACTTATGGTTGCATGGCGTGGCTCGTCGGTTGGGATGGTTCTTGTCCCTTCTCTCGCACATTACCCATTGCAACCAAAAAAAAAATGTGCCTAGGCTCGCTTAAGGATGATAGAAGGAAAGAAGAAGAAATAAAGCAGTTTTAAAAAGACATTTTGGATAGGAAAAGAAGGAAGGTGCATAAGGTCTATGCTTAACAAGACCAGAAGGTTGCCCAAAAACGCAACAACTAAAAACAAAAATATTCATCTTAAAAAAGAGCCTACTCCTCGCCTATGTTAACTTAAGAATATCTTTCTTCGCCCCACTACGACGCAACGTTTTCCCAGAGTTGGTCAGGGATATAAATTCGTTAAGAACTCGAGGGTACTTGATGTTGTTGGCACATGACATAATCTTACTTCTCATGTCTCAGTTGACATGGAGATTGAAAACATATGTGTTGTTTTTTTTAACGAAAATTTAAGCTAAAAAATGTTGGATATAGGAGCACAACATTACTTGCTTAGCTTTGATTTTTGCATACCAAGGCAATGTTGTTTTTTAAGCTGGTAAATGTTTTCAATTTTTTTCTGTGGCCGCCGTGGCGTAGTGGGTAGAGTGCGACGCTCACACGCCGAAGGGTCTAGGTTCGATTTCCAGCTGAACACCTCGAATTTTTCACGGCATCACCTCTTTCGAGCTGCTGACAACACTGAAAGAGTAATAACGGTCTAAGAAAGCTTCTCAAACTTCGTCGTTTGGAGTCGCCAAGAAACTGTAGGTCCCTTCTACTCGTGAGAGAACAGTAGCGCCCACATGACATGAGCTAGAATCTGGTCCCCCTGTCAACTGTCGCACCATAAAATTCTTCTTCTTCTTCTTCTTCTTCTTCTTCTTCTTCTTCTTCTTCTTCTTCTTCTTCTTCTTCTTCTTCTTCTTCTTCTTCTTCTTCTTCTTCTTCTTCTTCTTCTTCTTCTTCTTCTTCTTCTTCTTCTTCTTCTTCTTCTTCTTCTTCTTCTTCTTCTTCTTCTTCTTCTTCTTCTTCTTCTTCTTCTTCTTCTTCTTCTTCTTCTTCTTCTTCTTCTTCTTCTTCTTCTTCTTCTTCTTCTTCTTCTTCTTCTTCTTCTTCTTCTTCTTCTTCTTCTTCTTCTTCTTCTTCTTCTTCTTCTTCTTCTTCTTCTTCTTCTTCTTCTTCTTCTTCTTCTTCTTCTTCTTCTTCTTCTTCTTCTTCTTCTTCTTCTTCTTCTTCTTCTTCTTCTTCTTCTTCTTCTTCTTCTTCTTCTTCTTCTTCTTCTTCTTCTTCTTCTTCGTCCAGAGCAGTGGTGTCCATTCGTCTACATTAAATAAGAAAACTCGCCACCTTCTTAAATCTTGGCACTCTTTGAATCCCCTTTCAAAGGGATGAATGGAAGATTCCTGAATGCTAAGCACGCCATTAGTAGTGCCCTAATGATGAAGCCAAAGCCCCAAGACGAGTGACGAACAATAAAATCTGTTGGACCAACAAATTGATTTACACTTTAAGGCATTCCAAAAAGTCGATATACAACCTAGAACATACACTGCGTTTATGCAAGAAGATCTTCTACACATGAGGTTTAGGTCTAGGCATAGCTTGAGGGTTTCAAAGTTGTACTGTACCACTAGCTCCTAAAACATTGGGAAACTATTAATACTGATCGCAACCGACAACAAATGCTCAATTTGAACCATGCATTGATAGAGAAACAACCAGAATGGGCCAGAAGACACGGCAATGTAATTTTGTTCCATGACAATGCACCTGCACACAAACCAAAACCGGTTCAGGATACAATCAAAACACTTGGCTGAGAGCAACTACCCCACCCGCCGTATTCAGCAGACGTGGCTCCTTCCGACTACCATTTGTTTTCATCGATGGGACACGCATAGGCTGAGCAGCACTTTGATTCCTACGAGGAGGTCGAAAATTGGGTGTCTGATTGGTTTGCTTTAAAAGACGAACAATTTTATTGGCGTGGTATTCTCTCACTCAACTCCAACTCACTACGCCACAGCGGCCACATATTTTCCTATTAATAATTTGTGTTTTATTTTCATTTGTTTGTCACCAATACAAATGCGATCGCATTACAGCTCCTCAATTTGCATTTAAAGCAAGGTTTACATTTCAGAACAAAAATGACAGAATTTTTTACGTCCGTTAGACTCTAGCATATGTCACTTAGAAACACCAGTACTTGGACTATTTGCTTCTTGTGCTTCCTAGTCCATTCAATGTATCAACAAGAAAAACTTTCTAGCTTGACAGACTATACCTAACGTCGGTTCCTGAAACTATCGACGAATAGTTCTTCGAAATCACAAGTCACTAGAATCCTGAGGGAATAGAAAAATAATGTAAACTCTCTGTGATATCATTAAATTTATGCAGAGATTATGAAACATATTCAAAGCATTTTCTGTTCCTTGAAAGAGCAAAAATTAGGAAATTTTCAAATCAAAAAACAGCATCTGACCTCAGAACTCATTTTCGTTTAAGCGAAAATGTGGACAACACTTCACATGTTTAACATTCGCTTCCTTTGTTTGTTTCTGCACGCTAGAAAAAGAAATTTCACTCATAATCTCCTTGTTACACGCAAAGGTCATCCCACGTCCTTATCTAAACCCACCGAGCTTTGTGCTTCCCACCGGCTTGCGTAATACGTCCTCCATCAATCCCCACCGTGACTTCCACCGGTAGTCACCGTTTAATAATAGCGTACCAACGTGTACTTTAACCCCGCAAAAAAAACTTTCTCATCATCTAATCCGTGTAAACAGATAGAAAATGAGAAAAGGCAAAAAAAGAAGCAAAAACTCATCAAAACAACTCCCACGCATTTCGCCAGTGCCGCGCTCGGTCGACAAGGCGAAAAAGGATTCAACTGATGTGCAAACTGCTCACGGTTCAAGGTCAAGTTTGCAGTGTGAGCACTTTCCGTGGCTGGAATACTGTAATTTTGAGGCGAGTTTCGAATTCTCATTACAGTGCCAAGCCAGTGAACCAATTGATTGCGAAGAGGATACGGTTGGAGGGGCTTACGTTTTCGGTGATTTCAATTGTGTGCAACCATGTGATGTTGTTGAAGCGGGAGCTCGCTTGATGAAAATGCCTTTTGAAATTAAACGCGGACGCGGACAGCATATGAGCGTGTGTTGAGGTTGCGCGAGGATGACCTTCGGTTCAAGGGAGTCGTGGGAGTGCTTTCGGATTTGCTTCATTTGTGGAAGCACACAACGCCACTTAATTGCGTAGTTAGCTTATTGCGTAGTTAGTTGCAAACAATTGGCAGGGTGTGGGAAAGAAATTGCTTTCTCGCTGGACAACGCTGACTTGCAAGAAACGCAAACAAAGACTGCTCCCCGTCAGTTTGATTACTCGCCACAGCACCTTTCACAGCACTGATCTGCTGTGTCATCATTAATCAGCGCGCAAAGACATGATCTCAGTGACACTTGAGCCGGCCCCAGATTGATGTCCGCGCATTCTATCAATCCTTTCGTCATCAATCTCTGATATCTCGCAGCCGCATCCGAAACTTCATTAATCTATGGTCTTAACTGGCTGGTCGGCGTCGTCCGCGCCGCAAAAGCAGCTCAAATAAATAAACGATAAATCAAATCCATCCAAACTTTGCAGCCTGGCACAACTGATGAACTGCAATTAATTAAGGTCGTCATTTCAGCCCAGCGTCAATCTCTGACAAATGACACACATCAGACAATCCACTTGATCTGTCACTCCGGCATACACCGGGACGCAGCGGCCGCGCGATGATTTATCGCCCATCCGCACAATGTGAGGGACGTGTCATAACTTCCCTCAAAAATCATCACCTAAAAACCTCAAAACACATCCTTAACGACGTTGTGGGGGGCGGGCGTTGCCGCCGACGAGACGGATCAAAGCTAGCGGACAAATTGATGCCCCGTAAGTTAGAATCCTCTTTGCTGCCGGCGGCCGGCTTAATTGAATTAATTCAGCAGCAGTTTGCCAGCACTGGGCCAGATTGTGCTTAGTGCCGGTTTTATCGCCCTCACATGTCATGTGTTGTAGCAGCAAGGCATAAATTCAAAGGTCGACCACCCGACCACCCGCCCGCCCGTCTCCATGCATTAATTGTCTCTCAACAGGAACATTAATTGTGCGGATACAATCCATAAATAATTTGAAGAAATTAATCTCCTCTCTCGGAGCGCAGTTCGTGTGCTGTGTGTCTTTGGGATGAATTTGTGTAGTCTGCTTTTGGGTTTTAGTGTCTGGTCCTAATTTTCCTGGAACATTCCTTAAATTGAAATCTAATCTCCCTAATTCAGCAGCACCGACGCCGCCCTCGTCGCCGGAGCCATTGACAATGGATACTTCGGATACCCATCGTGACTGGGTGGCATGCGATAAATAATCGCATTAGCTGGCTGTGCTCGGGACAGGAGAATAGCATTCCACCGCGAGGCGGCGCGTAGTTCGAAATTAAGTTGCAGTCAACGAAAACACATCTCTGCGTGTATGGAGAGGAAAAATAGAAATTTAGGGCAAACACCACCACGGTTCTCATAAACAAATTGACGGATGTGGCAGCGGCGGAGATGCACGCCGCCCTTCCTTTCGCGCCCACTATCGATGAGAGATGCGATGCGGTGCGGCGTGTTGGCGGCGGTGGTGGGGTGTGAAAGCCGGTCGTGCGGTGCGGTGGCCGAAGAAAGCCTCGAATTAAAATTTTCTCCACGTCGTCGGTGGGTGCCTGTGGGGCGTCGAGGGTCGCCACTAAAATATTTATTATTGTTTTCGCTCGTTTTTTTCCGTGGAGATGTTTTTACTAGTCCTCCGACAGATGCCTTGGGAGTGAGTGTAATTTGTGTGTCAGCGGTAAGTGCGCAGCTACGCACCGCATCGCAACTATGTAGTTCGCCATTGAACTTTGCCTCGGCGCTGGCGCTGAATCCAAATGAAGGGGATTTTGCAAAACAAAACACGAGCACACAAAAAAAGGGAAGCAGTGTGTGAGTGTGGAAAACGATCGTGATCTCATTAGTTTTCGGCCGATTGTTAGACTCGAACATTTGTTGCGGGCAAATTTCTCGAGTTGTCACACACGCGAGCTAGCATCCGCTGATGAGTGCTGAATGAGCTCAATGCTGTTTCAAGATGTGGTTTGTATTGGAGCCCGGCGGCTGGTGGGGCCAGTCGAGAATCAATTAAGACACGTCGCATTGAAGCAGTGTATCTGGAAATGGTTTGCATTGATAACAACTTACTGAGGCGCATGGATTGTCAAGTGTGGAATATGTAATCGACCTGAGTCGAGAGTCGAGAGATTCATGCATAATTCAGTGCGTTGCGGTGCGAAGGTGGAACACATGTGTTTTGCTGGGCGGGAATGTAGGGCGGAAAGCTGGCGCGACGAGGCTGCGATGGAGATGAAATCATGCTTGGGGGAGTTTCGCTTGGTGGAATTCCGACTGTCATCGCATTTCATGGACCGCCATTATTCATTGAAATCTATTGCACAAGGGTGCTCGGAATCGGGTTGAGCATGATTTGATTTGGGGCAGAGGACAACGCAAATTGTCTTGCCCAACGACAAGGTCGTACGTCTTGTCTGTTTGGGATGTCTTCTCCAATTAGATGCTTTCTTTATTGCCCCACGTATGTAATTAGGTGCCAGGGGTTCAATCAGAAACTATTTTTAAGTCAAATGTGTTCAGTTAACAAATTGGCTGAGGTTGTGAGTCCACGTTGAACTTTTTTTTTTTTTTGTTGAAGGTTTGGATCAGCTACACTGGAGCACTCAGACTCAAATACTGGTCCATTGTACTACCAGGCAGTAACCTTCATTTAATGTAATTTCTTGGTTTTCCGAAGAAAAACCAAGATGCGCTTCTGTGATATAGAACTTAGGTTTTCAGTTCCCACCACATCAGCACCAAATAGCCGCCACCTGATACGAGCGAAGGCAGGACACTGACAGAGAAAGTGCTCTGAAGTGTCTTCACCTTCTCCACAGGCGTCGCAGAGAGTGACATCACTAAGCCCAAGCCGACTCAGGTGCTTAGCGAAGGTAAAGTGTCCCGTTAATACGCCAACAAGTCTTCTGCACTCGTTTCTGTCTAGGGATAGCAGAAAAGAAGCGGATTTCTTGCAGACGTTTGGGAGCATACTCTTGGTCACCCTGCATCCTGGAGAGTCACGCCATGTCTGGTTGTGCTGTAGGGATACCCAACCATCGACGGAGGCCCTGACCAGGGACGCGGGTAATCCCAAGGCGGGTTCGGGTCCTACGAATGCCTCTGCTGAACCTAGCCTAGCTAGTTCATCGGCAGTTTCGTTTCCCAGGATCCCGTGATGACCAGGGACCCAGACAAGTCTTAGCGAATTCAGCCTGCCGACCGAATTGAGGGAAGACTTGCATTCCTGAACTATCTTGGAAGTGGTTAAAGGGTTGAGTAAGGCCTTGAGCACAGCTTGACTGTCACTGCAGACGCAGATACTTCTTCCCTTCCACCTATTCTTCACAATGTAGTTGGTGGCCATTAGGATCGCGAAGGCTTCCGCCTAGAAAGACCGACGCGAAGTTTCCTAAGGAGGTGTGAAGTCTAATGTCGTCGTTTTCCACGAAGGCTCCAGCTCCAGAACCCTCCGTTGTCTTGGAGCCGTCCGTGAAAATCCGACAACATTCCTTTCCCGGTTCAGTTTCTGGCCACAGCCAGTCCAAGACAGGTGGAGAGTTGACTTTGTAAAAGCGTCGCAACTGTGTTATTGGCGACTTCGCATCAGACGGCATGTCCATGAGAGTAGTATCATAGGAGATGCGGTGTGCGAGGTCATCAAAGCTGCAGTGCGAGTGGAACTAAAGGCCATTCCTTTTTAGTCGAGAGATGGCCTTGAGTGTACATCCCATGATGTGGGGATCAAGGGGGGGAGATTAATCAGAGCATCAAGAGCAGAGCGTGCTGGGGAAAGCCCCTGTGCAGCCGAGACAAACTGTTCTTTGAAACTTGGTGAAAGCGGCAGTCACGTATTTACGCGAAAGCTTGTTCCACCAAACGACTGATGCATAAGAGAGGAGTGGTCTTATTATTGCCGTATAGATGCAAACGGATCTTTTGGGTGATAGACCCCAGGTTTTGCCGAAAACTCCCTTGCATTGCCAGAAGACTGACAGCGCCTTGGAGGTTTTCGTCTCAATGTGTCTTTTCCAGAGAAGTTAACTGTCCAGGATAACACCTAGAAATTTGGCTTCATTGAAAAGTGGGATATTGACGCCTTTAAGTACCAGTCGAGTCAAAGCAGTCATATTCCTCCTTCTCGTAAAGAGAACAACCTCAGTTTTAAGAGGGTTGACGGAAAGTCCATTCCTGGTACACCAGCTATCGATCGTGTCAAGAGCCGCCTGTCCGCGTGCGCTGACGGCCGCAAGACATGGTCCGGTAACCAATACGGCTACGTCGTCTGCATAAGTCTGGGCATAGGTGATAGAACTATTTAAAACGGAAAGCAGAGAATCAACCAGCATGCACCATAGGAGGGGAGACAGGACCCCGCCTTGGGGGCAGCCCTTGTTAACCTCCGACATTACAAACTTGTCACGCTCCGCCTCCGCGATTATAGTCCTGTTCATTAGCATTGCTCTTATCCACAACACCAATGATTCCTCTACGCCGTGATACCTGGCCGCGTTACACATGCCATCAAAAGTCGCATTGTCGAAAGCGCCCTCTATGTCGATGAAAATGCCCAGTGCGTAGTCTTTCCTGTCAAGTGCACTTTCAATTCTACCGACGAGATTTTGAAGTGCCGTCTTGCAAGATTTTCCGCGCGTTGAATTTACTTTTATTCTTGTCATTGTGTCTTTACTTTTCTTAAACTTCTTTGAAAGTACTCCCCAGCTGCATTTACATCTCTTCAATAGTATGTTCAGTATGTTCAATTGCTTCTGTAATGTATGTAGGATGTAAGCAAATTGTAAAATGTAAATGTATCCTCAGAGATAATTGACATTCGTTTAGTTTTGTTTTTATTAAGGATTGTCAGTACGACCACTTTTGAAGTAGGAGTCTGTGATATAAGTTCGTTATTCCATTTTTTTTTTTTTTTAAATAAAGTATTTTGTTCAAAAAATTCGACATGTATTCTTCATCGTTTTTAATGCCAGCAAAGCAAATAACAACGGAAAATGAAATTGAAAGGAAACGAAACTGTTCCCATTTCCGAATATATATTTAAAGAATGCCGTGTTTTATCTCTGTCATCAGCACACTCACCAGGGTCCGGAAAATATGAAGGATTCCTTTGTATTTCGCTCAACTTTTCTAGGTCAATCGAAATCGCCTCTGCAGACAGCTCTACGATGGCATCATCTGTCCAGAATAAGACAAAAAAGTTGTCCACATTTTGATGCAAAGTTTGTTCTTTTTCTTACATAAATCCTTTAAAATGTATGGAGGAAATGCAATATCAGTTGGCGCACAGCATCAATGGTTGCCGGGACAACAGCTAATTTTGGACGACCTTCACCAAATTCGTCTTGGAGAGAACTACGGCCTCGGTTGAATTCACCATACCGATACACACTGGTCCTTGATGTAGTTTCATCGCTAAAAATTGAATTAAATTCATCGATGCACTGTTGTTGAGTTAATCCACGTCGAAAGTTGTAAAGAATAATCGCACAAAAATTTTCACGATTTAATTTCATATTTTGGGCGAGATGAATCTTTGAAGTTACTGTAAACAACACAAATAGCGTATAGTAGTAGTATAGTATAGTAAATAGTATGTCAAAGCGTTCTGAGTACGTATAACCTCAAAAATGTCAAACTTAACTATAGAGCTGGCAGTTGCCTGATTACAACACTAGGGTTGCCTAATCCCAAAATATAAAAGGCAACCTTCGTACTTGCTTACACTGATGATCCGATTAACGTCAATGCATGCACTCAATCCGCATTGCCCGTTCATTGTCTATGTCTTTATGGTGACTTCTTCTTCTTCTTCTTCTTCGGATGGCGCTACAGTCCGGGGTGGACCTGGGCCTCAACCAACATGCCTCTCCAGCTAGCACGATCTCTTGCCAGCTGTCTCCAATTGCCCACTCCAAGATGGTTGAGGTCCTTTTCCACTTGTGTGCGCCATCTCAGTCTAGGACGTCCTCTGTTGCGTTGTCCCTGTGGTTCGTATTCGAAAACTCTTCGGGCCGGAGCAGTGCTGTCCATACGCTCTACATGGCCTAGCCACCTTAAGCGTTGTATCCGTAGACGCTTGACTAGGCTCATGCCGCCGTACAGCCCATACAGTTCGTGGTTGAATCTTCTCCTCCAGATGCCATCAACGCAAACAGGACCAAAAATCGCACGCAGAACTTTTCTCTCGAAGATACCAATGGCTTCCTCATCCGCTTTTAGTAGCGTCCAGGTTTCTGCGCCGTAAAGCAGGACTGGGATGATCAAGGTGTTGTACAAAGTCACTTTGGTCGTTCGGGAGAGGGCTTTATTACTCAATTGCCTCTTGAGCCCAAAGAAACAGCGATTGGCAAGAGTGATTCTGCGCTTGATTTCGGTACTGATGTTGTTGTCCCTATTCACCGCGGAGCCGAGATAGACGAAGTCCTTCACTACCTCGAAGTGTCTGCTGCCCATAGTGACGCTCTGTCCGAGACGTCGATGTTCTGCGTCCTTCTTCGATGACAGCATATACTTCGTTTTGCCCTCGTTTACCACCAGTCCCACTTTAGCCGCTTCCGTTTCAATGCTAGCAAACGCCTCATTGACGGCTCGCTGAGTTCGGCCGATCACGTCAATGTCATCCGCATAAGCTAGCAATTGAACGGACTTGTGGAAGATCGTGCCTCTGGTGTTGACGTGTGAGTTCCGCACGATCCCCTCAAGGATGATGTTAAAGAAGTCGCATGACAGCGCGTCGCCTTGTCTAAATCCTTTTTTGACATCGAAGGTCTCGGTGAGTTCGCTACCGACTTTGACGGAGCAGCGAGAGTTCTCCATCGTCATCCTACACAATCTGACGAGTTTGGTAGGGATACCAAAACTAGACATGGCACTGTATAGCTCGTCTCTATGCACGCTGTCATACGCGGCCTTGATATCGACAAATAGATGGTGGGTGTCGATTTGTACTTCTTGGGACTTCTCCAGGATCTGCCGCAGTGTGAAGATCTGGTCGATTGTGGAATTCCCTGGCCTGAAACCACACTGATAAGAACCTATCAGGTTGTTGACGAACGGTTTCAGGCGCTCACACAGTACGGCAGAGAAAATCTTATATGCAATGTTAAGAAGACTGATCCCTCGGTAGTTGGAACAGTCGAAGGGGTCTCCTTTCTTGTGGACCGGACAACCGATGCTGAGATTCCACTCGTCGGGCATGCTTTCCTCCGACCATATCTCACAGATGAGCTTTATGGTGACTTAATGGACTGAAAACGCTTTTGGAACATAGGAGTATACTTGCCACATATAAAGCCTTCAACATTCTCTATATTTGCATATACTTGTAGACTTTCTCATTCTCTATGCAGAATTGAAACGTTCACCGTGTTGCAAAGAGAGCACTTTTTCCTTCAACGCAGAATAAACAATTTCCCAAATTCTATAACTTAAAAAACAAAACGAACATTCTAAGGGGCAAGTGTGTGCCGCAGGCAGTTTCCAAAAAGTAGTTTTGATCGATCAGAAAATATTTCGTGAAGGGTTCCATACTTTTCTTTCAGCTGAAGTTTATACCCTTGGGCTCCCTCCTCACCATTCACAAACATTAACACAACCAATTCGAAAGAAACCCTAAATCCCATCGTTGCCTCGTTATGATAAAAAGTTTACACTGCCCTTACACCTCTCCCGCCTCAGTTAGGAGCTTCTTCTCAAAAATTAGTAGCAGAGAAACATTTTATATTTTAAGGAAGATCCATGTTTTTTTTCAAGGACAGCGCCATCAATCGCAACTATTTACGTTTCAACCCCCTTCCTACCCCAAAAGCTGTAATTCATTGAAAGAGACGTAAAGTCCTGCGAGAGGTTGTCTGCGGACCATAGACACGAGGGTGTCATTGTGTGGGCTGGATGAGATATGTGGGTGGGGCTTATTATTGCATCAGCCATAATAGACAGAGATTGAGATTCTGCTTTAATGTGCGGCCAGACGACGTCGATTGGAATTTTCTGGGGGTTTCTTCTTTTCCTTTGAAATGCCGTTGCCCTGTGGTTCCCTTATCGACATGAAGTTACTTTTGGAGACGCAAATATTTTTTGGCCGTGTTCTTCATGACGACGTCGGATGTTAAACTGAAACAACAAAGCGTTGGTTGGGCCCGTGGAATGTGTGACCACTGAAAAGCCAGTTGGAGGGACCGACACCACACAGACGAATCGCCGGGCATGTGATACATTTTTTTCAGTTGTAAACATCATTGCTAGGACTGTTCGATGGTATCCCAAGCCGGCTTTTGTATGCTTTTTCATTTCATGTCACGAGTTTATTGCATTAGTGTTTGAAATTTAAATGAAATCAAATTAGAAGTGCTTAGAAATTAGAAAAAATAAAACAACTTGCCCATAGCACTGCACCAACCTTGACCAAGCAACCATGCCGCAAGAACATAGCTTTTCAGCCAGATAATGGCCCACTTGCCCTTGGCATTGTGCACAATGGTCTACCGGTTCATTCAATTCATCGATAAGTGGGTTCCATCGGTGCAGCGCAGCGCAGCAGCATGACCCACATTCGGGTTGGAACCAATCTGCATCCATGTGCACTCACAACTGCATATCAATCCCACATACGAGCCAAGCGGCTGGCACTGCCTATGGCGGACGGCTTTCCATTCGAAACTCCCTGACCCGAAGCAAACCGTACCCCCATCGTGCGGCGGAGCAACGGAGTGTGTACTGGATGATATCTTCATTAGAAATCGCTCCAACCAGGCGCTGTGGCTCGGTTTGCATATTTATGCTTCTGTTCTTGTGGAACACTTCTCGTCGGTTTTCATCTCAACCGCAACTGACACTTTGCGTCTTCTTCGATCTCCCGCGCGTTGCACAATGACGGTAATTACATACAATTAGCGGGACTCCCCGCGGCGGTGTCGACGGCGACTGCAGTTGAAGCGGACACCGCTCATGCTCTGTATGCGATTTTCTTTGAGATTTCATCATGCTCGCATTTCGGAGAGGATTCCACGCGACGCACAGCGGCTGCCAGATGCAATCAAGTATACGTCAATAGACATTTCCTGGAACAAAATTCGCTAGATTCAATCGCGATACCGCGGCGAAAGGCTGCGTTCTTGTCCCAGATGCCAGGTCAGTACCTAATTCTCAGACAACCGACCGCGATGGGATTCATTAGCGATTCAGAATCATTGGGTGCAACGAAACCCAGTCAGGCCATCAGCAGGAAGCTCACGATTTTCACACGTTGTAAAGTTTTCTTTGGCTCTCTGCAGCGCGAGCCGTAAAGGTGGAGTGAGCGTAGTTCCGTTGGCGCGGGAACGTTGTGTTTATTGTTCATTGTGCGCCCCTGAAGGGCGTGCGTGTCGCTGTGAGGGGAATATTCAGTTTTACGAGTATGCTCGGGAATGGGCTACAGTGACGGCCTATATCGTTATGATGCCTGGATGATGGCGTTTTATGATTGCCTCCGCCCCTGGATGGCGGTAGTCGCTCGGTGAGTGGTGGTGCCCTTGGGAGTGTCGGAGGCAGAGCTTAAATTTAGAATTCTATTTGAAGATGGATCGGATGACATATTTTTCGAAAAGTGTTGATGGATTGTGATAGTTGCTGTTCCTTTGTTGGTGCCACGCCGACTTTGTTACCATTCCGTCGGAGGAGAGTTGTTTTTTGTCTTTATCCGGGTGGCTGCTTTTTAAAAATAAACCGCCAAGAAGTGGAGTTCTCTAATCCTGGGATTTGTGAAGGTGTACTTTCCGTGTTGAGCGAAAGGAAGCAAGTGCTTGGACGGCTTATGAAGGTTAATAAAAGGGACATTTGTTTACTTGTGGTTCTTTAACAATTCAACCGGCAGATGGAGTGGGAGCCGGATGTGTAACGACGCACCTGTTTATTTCAAACCGTTGCTTTGAAGGCTAAGCAGGAAAACGCCGGGATCACTTAAATTTAAAATTATTTCTAGGAAATGGTGGGAACAAAAATAGGTTCTGATTTTTTTTTAAGTCTTCTGTGACTATGAAGAAGCACAAAATGAGAAGGAGAATTCATGGAATAGAGCAATCGAAAGAAGTGGCCTACGGTTGACATTAATTTCGTTTGACTTGACTCGTTTTGCCTTCTTTTAATACCTTCTACCTATCATTAAACGACGCCAAGTTTTTGGTATTTTTTGTCAATAAAGAATGGCGTTCATTTTTCTTTCCTTGTGCAATGTCCTGCCTCTGTTGTATAAAGGCTTCAGGTGGCTAATTACTTTACTTACCAAACAACATTGATTGCCGATTGCAGCAATGATATTGTTCCTCTTCCACAACGCCCTCATATACCATAGTATTGCCTAATATCTCCCTTTCGTTTTTTTGCTCTTCATTTAATGCTTCATAAATGGTGTTACAGTGATAGGATTTAGTTCAAATATGCGCCGTTTTGTTCGATAATCTGTTTCCATCTAGATGGCAACTTCATAATACCCCCTCGTAGTAGCCACACTCTTTATTTGCGAAGAACTCGGGCAGGCACTTTTCACAAGCCTCTATCGAGTTCAACTCTACACCATCAAGAGTGTTCGCCATGGACAGGAATAGGTGGTAATCACTTGGCGCTATGTCCGGGCTTTACGGTGGATGCGATAAAACCTCCCATCCGAGCCCCCGTAGCTTCTGACGAGTCTTCAACGAAGTGTGTGATCTAGCTTTATCCTGGTGGAACACTACACCCTTCCTGTTGGCTAATTCTGGACGCTTCTGGTGGATCGCCTGCTTCAGGCGGTGCAGTTGTTTGCGGTAGATGGTAGAATTAAGAGTCTGGTCATAGGGGGGCAGCTTATAGTGGATGATTCCCTTCCAATCCCACCAAACACACAGAAAAACCTTCCTGGCCGTCAATCCCGGCTTGACCACTGTTTGGAACGATTCACCGGCCTTCAACCACGACCGTTTTCGCTTGATATTGTCGTATGCCATTTTCGTTTCGATTCATTTCGTCGCCAGTCACCATCCGCTTCAAAAGTCGGTTGAGATAGTTCCGTTTCAGCAGCATATCGCAGGCGTTGATGCGGTCCAAAAGGTTTTTTTTGCGTCAAATCATGCAGTACCCAAACATCAAGCTTTTTTGGATCCAGCCTTCGGTTAATGGTTCAGAAAGGTTTGGCGACTAACTCCGATCTTCTCGATGATTTACATTATTCGATCGGTATTCGTCGTCAACGGCCTTCTGCCGGCTGGCTTATCCATGGTGTCGTTTTCACCGGCTCTGAATCGTCGAAACCATTCCTCCGCCGTTCGAAGTAATAGAGTACTATCCCCCAAAATGCCATTAATCTCACGGAACGTTTCTCTGGCGGATTTGCCTTTAATAATAATAATAATTGTTGGCGCTACAGTCCAAAGGGGGACCAGGGCCTAGCTTGTTCATCAACTACTCGTGTTGTGCGCGCTACTGTTCTCTCACTAATAGAAGTGAACTACGGTTTTTTGTCGATTCCGAACGGCGAAATTTCTTAGACAGTTATTACCCTTTGAGTGTTGTCAGTTCAGCCGGGAATCTAACCTAGACCCTTCGGAGTGTGAACGTCGCACTCTACCCACTACGCCACGGCGACCACAATTTGCCTTTAACGAAGGAAAATTTTAAAATAGCGTGAATTTTGGCAAATTTTACACGTTTATAACTGTTGAACGCAATATCCAATATCGTTTTGTAGGTTGTGTGAAGACCTTTAAAATGATGTCTAGTATTGCCAGATACGAGCTCCATAGCGCTTTGTACATAGCCGGAAAATTCAAAAGACAAAAAGGCGGAAGGGAGATGTTTGGCAACCTTATATACACAAGGGAGGAATTCAAAACCCAACTGAAATCGACTATCAGTAAATCTCCTTGTATTTCATTCCACACCGAATGCCTCAAGGCACAAGAACATCCAAAAAAGCAGTCTCCCGTCCTCATCACCATGTCACATCAAGCAAATCCCAGCCCTTTACCTGATGCACTCAATTCAAACCCTTCAGCGTTATTTTCTCCAAAGTACGAACTTGCAGCAAAAGGTCACAAGTAAGTCTTCTAGGGTAATCTCCCCTCGACCTGCTTTTTACATCAGCGACATTTGACATCTTTTCAACTCACGCCGAATAGTTCTTTGAATCTTCCCAATTACCCGATGCTCAAGCTCATGCGAGTGACACTTGTGTTCATTTCGTCCTATCCACAGAATTAGGCCCCTGTCACATGCATGCCACATTAAAATAATTTTCACGTCCCCTCATTCACCAGCACACTGTAAAGAGCGCCTTTTCAGGCCAGAGTGGCAATTTTCGGCGGCTCACATACCCGTAAGATGTACATTTTCATGACTTCCATAGCCCGCAGCCATCCGGGTGATGACACTATAATGAGAAATGTCAAAACAAATGAACTGACAGCCGCAACTCGAGGCCGGGGGCATTCACATGAGTTCACGTAAACCACCGATGCTGTCACTGTCACTTGCTCGTTTCGCATTTCAAACCTTTTTCCCTCTGCTCGTGATGTCATAAGCCAGGCGCATAAATGAAAACAATCGCACACTCGATTAATTTGTCAAGGTCAGTGGGGAAGAAACCGAGAAAGAAATAAACTTGAGTGCACAAATAGGGGGTGGATAGGAAAGGCGATGTCTGAATGGGCGTGAAAACACAAAACACAAGTGCATTTCGTTATGACCATTATGCCGTGACTCTGAAGGACGCCGGCAACGACAACGTGGTTGCTGTCGACAACGACAGCAGCGGAGGAACCACTTTCGTTGCTCATGTTCATTGGGGGCTATCGGTTTCCTTCATTATGCAGGAACATACCGCTAAGTGCATTGCTCACACCCCTGCCGCACGGGTGCAACGGGGCCATTTCATGAAATTGAAAATTCTCAACTGCGGCGCTTTTAATTGAAAGTTTCAATTTAGATTGCGTTAATTGATTTTTGCACACCACTGAGCTGAAATAATAACTTAATTGCTTTATTGGATTTGATATTTTTTCTGGTGGAGCAAAACCCACAGTTACATTCATTCGTAGCTTACATGTAATGCGGTTAACTTTGACAGATGACAGGCGAGATAGGGTTGATGAATCCACTAATGATTCATTCACTGGTGGAGTGGGCTCTATTTAAACAAATTGTATCTAATCAAAAGTTAGTGGTAATTAAAATTTACGAGTTAAATTTTAATATTCCACCTCTCGAGATGTGTCCGTCCCATTTGGTTGTAGTTTTGCGGCATTGCTTTTCGAAGATTTTGTCCACTGTGTGGTTGGACATGAAGCGAAACAAAATTATCGATGCAAGGGTTAGCTGACGTGGAAGTATTGCTCATTGGAGTGCAGTTTTGAAGACTTGAAGGCCGGGAAAGAAATATGTTCTCTTTTGAAATATGCGAAGCCATGAAAGCATTTTAAGTTTTCAACAACTCCTAATGAAAGGCTTTTAATGCACACCATTTTCTGGAAAAAAAAACTCTCCATATCAACTTTTTCTTCTTCTTGTGGCGCTACAGTCCGGGGTGTAACTGGGCCTCAACCAATATGCCTCCCCAGCCAGTACGATCTTTTGCCAGCTGTCTAGAGTTGCGCCCTCAAAGTTGGTTGAGGTTCTTCTCCACTTGCGTGTGTTCCACCTTATCCGTCCTCTTTTGCGTTGTCCCAACTGTGGCCATATGCTCTACATGGCCTAGCCATCTTAAGCGTTATATCCGAAGACGCTTGACCAGGCGCATGTCGCTGTACAGCCCATAGAGTTAAATCCTTAAATCTTCTTTCCACCAAAAATCGCACGCAAAATTTTTCTCTCGAAAAGACTAAGGGCTTCTTCATCCGCCTTGGTAACGTCCAGGTTTCCGCGCCATACAGTAGGACTGGGATGATCAAGCTTTTATATAAAGCGATCTTAGTCCTCCGAGAGAGGACGTTATTACTCAATAGCCTCTTGAGCTCAAAGAAACAGCGATTGGCAAGAGAGATTTTGCGCTTGATTTCGGTACTGATGTTGTTGTCCCTGTTTACCGCGGAGCCGAGGTAGACGAAGTCCTTGACAACCTCGAAGTTTCTGCTGCCCAGTGTGACGCTCTGTCCGAGACATCGATGTTGTGTGTCCTTCCTTGATAACAGCATGTACTTAGTTTTGCACTCATTTACCGCAAGACCCATTTTAGCTGCTTCCGCTTCAATGTCAGCAAACGCCTCATTGGCGGCTCGCTGTATTCGTCGAATCACATCAACGTCATCAGCGTAAGCTAGCAATTGAACTTACTTTTGGAAAATCATGCCTCTGGTGTTGACTCGTAAGTTACGCACGATCTTCTTGAGAATGATGTTAAAGAAGCCACATGACAGTGCGTCGCCTTGTCTTAAACCTTTTTTGACATTCAAGGTCTCGGTGACTTCGTTACCGACCTTTGCGGAGCAGAGAGAGTTCTCCATCGTCATCCTATACAATTTGACGAGTATGGAAGGAATGCTAATGCTAGACAAATGCCAAAACTAGACATGGCACTGTATAGCTCGCCTCTATGCACGCTGTTATTTACGGCCATAAAATCGACGAATAGTTGGTGAGTGCCGATTTGCATTTCTTGGGTCTTTTCCAGGATCTGCTGTAAAGTGAAGATCTGGTCTATCGTAGACTTTCCTGGTCTGAAAGCACGCTGACTGTTATGGACAAACGGTTTCAGACGCTGATACAATATGGCAGAGAGGATATTGTATGGGATGTTAAGAAGGCTGAAACTTCAATAACTGGCGCAGTCAAAGAGGTCTCCTTTTTCATGGACCGGGCAAACGAAGCTGAGATTCTGCTCATCGGAGATACTTTTTTCCGACCATATCTTACAGATGAGCTGGTGTATGATCCAAACCAGGTCATCTCCAGTTGCTTTAAATAGTTCTGCGGGCAGTCCATCCGTCTAGCAGCTTTGTTCACCTTCAGCTTAGATATTGCCATCTTCACCTCGTCTCCATATTAATAGGTATCGAAAATCTGAAAAAAATAAAAATAAAAAAACAAACAGTCTTTTTATTAAGCTAGCAAAGACTATTTCTGAAATATATATGTGAGATTCTTTTCCCACAGTTCGGGTTAATGGAAAAATGCAAAATAAACACTTGGTTAGATTTTTAAGCAATTTATTTGGCTTGATTTTAATTAAAAGAAAAACTTCTTGAATCTTAATTTTATTTATTTAATCACAACAAAACAATCCTGAGGATACAAGCGATCGGCGCACAATCTGAACTTACTTCTAAGGGGTGAGCTTAATGACTGACTCCTTTGCGTTTTCTTTTGTCCTCTCTCTTTTGTCTCGTACCAGTGTGGTGCGAGCGTCGAAGTTTTGGGATCCTACATATATTAATATTTTTAATTAATATTTTCAAATGGTGAACACAACGGAACCTTAAAATTTTCTTTTTTAAATGCGGCTTATTTTCGAAATCGTGCAACGAAAATTCAATAAGAATTTTCTTTATGATACAATGTCCGGTGATAAATTACTTAAAAAATTTTTAAAATAAATTTTAACACAAGTAAATAAAGTTGTGTAGTTCGGGAGGTACAAATATGCCGATCTAGTCCCGCTGTAGGAACTAGTTCCAAATGTTTCAGTGTTCCAACTACGTCCGAGAGTACCAAAATGTTTCGTAGTTCTACAATGACAGAGGAATTGTGAATGTATGTAATGACAAATCACATTCACTCTAATGGTATATTTATTAGACACACGCATATATCATTCGAAATTTTCTTTGGCTCATGTGTATTTAGAAGGGACGTACAGTTTTTGCCGACTCTGAACGGCGAAGTTTGGGAAGCTTTTTCTTAGACAGTAATTAATCTTTGAGTGTCTTGATCTGCTCGAATGAAGTTGTGCCGTGAAAAATTCGAGGTGATTAGCCGGGAATCGGACCTGGACCTTCGGCGTGTGCGTATCGCACCCTGCCGACTACGCCACAGCGGCAACAATTATGCAAATAACCCTCCTATTTTTAAAACTCCTGAAAGTTTTAGGGTATAGTCCCAAGGACATGTATCCAGAATTGAGTATTTCCAGATCCACCTCGTTCCTGAAACTATGGCATATTCAATGAGGTTCTTCTAAATTGTATTTCTTATATTTCTGTTAACATGGTTCATACTTTGTTTTCATTGGAAATTGTTGTCTTGTTCATGTTTGTGGAGCAAAACCATTTTTTCTTACAAGGGTTTGAAATGGAACTACTGAGTTCCGAGCATAGGAACCGTTTGGATGGAACTAAATAGTTTCTGGCAATAGTTTCTTCCCGTAAAGGAACTGTTTCATGTTCGGCAAAGGAACTGGATAGCCATCACAGCATCCCTTTTGTGGTAAACCGATTGATGCAGCGAACATCTCTGTGTGAAGTTAACTCCCTAACCACAAAAGTATATGGTTCAGATGCCCCGGATATTAAAGGATCAACTGCTGGTGACGCCAGCAAACGATTAAGGATGTCTTATGTCGATTCATAAAAGTATTTTCGTTTCTTATTTGATTTTAAACTTTCAGAAAAAGCAAAACTTCAATGTTTGTGAATGACTTAAACAAAGAACGACCAATTTTCAGAAACAAAAAGTGGTGCCTTGACAAAAATACCAAGTGAAACCTGTGACCTTCCGAGTGTCGTACTTCACCAACTACACCACCGACCTCAAAGTCGGTGGTGTAGTTGGTGACTGCACACAGTGCAGTCCTTGAATTGAGCTGGGAAGAGCATTCCATATTCGTGTGGTGCGGCTGCAGAACGAGTCTCTAAACTTAATTGTACGTCCAAAGGTGGTCTTAAGCCTGAACGGGTGAGCATTCCTAGCAAGGCGGTTATTGCGGGTGAATTCTTGAAGGAGAGGAATGCAGCTGGCTAACTCGTTAGAGCATTTTTTGTTGAAATAGCGATAAAGTAGTGATAGAGCCGCGACATTTCGATTGAATTCGCAGCATTATTATCACCAATAAGTTTTATCGCTCGCTGTTGGATTCTATTTAATAGGTGCAGGGAGGTCTTAGGAGCACTGGACCAGATAGGAGCGTTGTACTCAAGCTTTGGGCGGATTATACATTGTTGTCAGGTCAGAAAGGGTTAAATATTTTCTTGCATCGCTTTAAGAAACCTAGACATTTCGCTGCTTTTTTGGCGATCTCGAATATGTGATCGTTCCAACTTAGTGTTGAGTTGATACACGTACCTAGGATGGAAAGTTCAGTTTCAACAATGCAGTAGCCATTCATAGATAATGGCAGGTAAACAGTAAACAGCACTGAGTTTTGCAAGCATTAAATTCCACTCTATTCCTTTTACCCCAACTAATTATGCTGTCAAGATCGGAATTTAATGAGCTTAACATACGCTGCCGTTCTAAGTCAATGGCCGAAGAGGAAGGACGAGAGCCAAGGAGCAAATATGAAAAGCTGAGGGTACTGTCATCAGCGAAGGAATGAATTGGATTAGAAGTGACAGACAGGAGATCATTTATAAAAATGAGGAAGAGTGTCGGAGATCAAACGGAGCCCTGGGGAACACCAGCATTAATATGGTGGATATCAGACTTGAACCCAACAACTTGTATTGAACGGTTCGAAGGTAATTTCTAATACATTGAAGAAGAGATTCATCGACGCCAAAAGCACGCATTTTCGACAAGAGAGCCTGATGTCAGACTCTGTCAAATGCTTTTGAAATATCAAGTGTTTTCTACTACACTGTGCAAAAATTGGTTCCATTTTTCGGTGAGATATGCCAGCAAATCACCAGTGGACCCGTTGCTGCGGAAGCCGTATTGCTGGTCATCATTGGCTGAAAAGATATGTTGTTTAAGGCCCAGGTTCGGAACTGACTGACGTCAGAAGACGAAGAAGAAGAATTCCATCAAAACAGTGTTTTCCAAGACATAAAAATAGATAAAACAGAACTGATGAGAAAAAGAATTACTTTCAACTTTCTTAGAATCGTGAAACCCTCAGACGCACCCTGATCTTATCCAAAATTTCTCTTCAACTACCACACTTTGAACATGCCAAGTTGGTTAACGTCCTTCTCCTCTGCGCTTGCCACGCGCCTGCTCAGGTGAAGTTCGTACGATGATTAGAAGGTATGTAAAGCCCACATCCCGCTGCATTTTTGACGCTTAATGATTCTTTAGCAAACTCTTACTAACAACCCATACTTTAACGTTTGGTTTTAACGACTTAACAAAGCAGATTGAAACGACAATAACCCGGTTTTACTGAGTGAAACATTTTTAAGTTTCTGGAAAATAGAAATTTTTCCTTCTCAACTGCAGTGATAGCTTTCCACGGCCCTTAAAACCATGTATGACCAACAAGCAGAACAAAAATCCATGAACATATTGAACGTGGATTACCATGAGAGAAAATAAATCAATAGAAAGCAACCAGTCAATTGTCAAGACAGCTTTTCACACGAAACTGAACAATTTTAAGCTCCTTACCACTCTGCACATGTATCGACAATGGGCACCCAAAAGGTATGGGAATGAGTTGACATTGCGTCTAACTGCGTGAAACGGAATTCCACAAGCAATTGGTAAATACGAGCAAATGCTGTCAATCCGATTAAGAGAACGGAAGAATAAACTGGGACATTAATCGCCACTGTAATGTCGTTTCAATGAATATCGAATTCAAGCGGAAATAATTTAGAAATCAATAGACTACAGGAAAAGTAAACCAATTTGTTCTTTCTTTCGTGAAGTTATTCAATTTCTCCAAAGATTGGAAATATAGAAGTACATATGACATTTTGTGAAGAGATGGAAAAATTCTGAAACTCTTATTTTGGTAAGGTTAAAGGTTATGTTTGTTAGTTGCCCTAACTGGAGACGTCTGTTTTGGACGTATTTCAACCTTAAAAAGTGAGATATCAGAATTCTCTGACAGGGAGGGGGTGGGCATTAAGTTAAGTAGAACGTTTGTTAAGGAGAACCCTAGAAAGAGATTGTTGTTTGGTCCTCAGAGCCGGATGTTGTTATTTACGAGTTTTCACCAAACACATCAGTTTGCCTTATGGAGTGTAGTCGAAGGGAGCTTTTTGTTTCGCATCTTTTGATTTAGTTGGCAATTGTTCATCAAATCAGAGTTCATACCACGAGATCAACATGTCCAAAGCAGCAGACAATTTATAATAATAATAATAATTGTTGGCGCTACAGTAAAAAGGGGGACCAGGGCCTAGCTTGCTCATCAGCTACTCGTGTTGTGCGCGCTACTGTTCTCTCACGAGTAGAAGGGACCTACAGTTTTTTGCCGACTCCGAACGGCGAAATTTGAGAAGCTTTCTTAGACAGTTATTACTCTTTGAGTGTTGTCAGCAGCTCGAAAGAGGTGGTGCCGTGAAATATTAGAAAAATTGGTGTTGAACTGGGAGTCGAACCTAGACCCTTCGGCGTGTGAGCGTCGCACTCTACCCACTACGCCACGGCGACCACAGCAGACAATTTATAAGATTGATAAATTCGCGTCTCTTAGTATGCACGTACGGCCGATCAATTTATAGACCAGTGAAAAAGTGACAGTTGTCCCTGATGTCAATGTTCATTCAAGTCAAACTTGATACGCCAGAATTTCAAGGTTTCCCGCTGAGCGAGAGGCATTCACAAATCAAAATCTCTGGCAACACACCCCTGGCAACAAGCCTCGGACGCATGCATCACGTCGACGCACACCCGAGAAGCAAATCTCGCGGCATCAACAAAAGTGATCGATTGTGCAACATGCATCATTAATAACCCCATCGATGCTTGGAGGCCGCCACACTCACCCAGATATTGCACCTGTCACCGTATATCAAGCCGGCAATCGCGACACAGACCATCCGTTCGGCACAGTGTCAACCCTTCTCCCGAGCGAACAGGTTACACATTGCCATGCGCCGGGCAATAAACTCAAATTTATGGCCACTTTGTAGTGTCTTCTAATGGGGTGGAGGGGAGCTCGTGAATCGAGCTGTTCCCAGTTGAGCCCAACCCCTTGGCAATAAATATAACTCCGCGCTCCCGTATATAGGTCGAGAATTATTTTCAAAGACCAACACACTGTTCCGCTTTGTGACGCTCGAGTTCCGTTCATCCTTCGCGGAGCTCCATCACTAATTTGCAGTTGTTGAGCTAATTTTAAATTACCCATGAAAATGGAAATGCCCTCTCACATGTGCGTGTGCAGCGAGCGGATCTGGATTCTCGCGGCAACTCCATCATCATCGCCGTCGTCGCCGTGCCGCGCATGCTGTGGGAGTGCCAGTAACTACCGAGGCATTTGTTTTCATGTTTCCGTGGATTATTTCTGTTTTTCGTTTTTTTTTTCGTCAGACTTAGTGCAGTCTATAATTGGACGCACGCCTAGAAGTACAGGTAACGCGGAGTGGTTGCTTCGTCGCGCATTCAGCAGTGTGGCTCTGCGACGCCCCCGTTTGCACCCAGAAGCACTGGCTCGGAAGCAATGCGCCGGAATAGAACCTTGACAGTGAATAAGACCGAAAATAGCCAGGAAATCACGGCTCCCGCGTTCTCGTTGCGCCAACGAGGTGATTTCGGATTCTTCTGGAGATAAATGCGTTTCTGAATGCACTAATTAATTGGTTCTAGTGGTTTATGGGCGCAATTAGTGGTCGGCGCTCGCATACGGAATCCACCACATTTTCCCGTCGAACACGTACCCCAACTGCGGAATTGATTTGAAAAACAACTGAGCCGTCGATTGATTGAAATTCACTAGCTGTTGTTTTTCCTAGGCCCGAGCCGGTTGGGTTTGAGATGGCAATTAGAGCTCCTGGTCGGGTCTTTCGCAAACCCTCGTCTTGCCGCTTCGAGAGGGAAGATTTATTGATGCTTAATGGCGCTCAAGAGGTTACCCAAGAAACATAATCGCTTTCTGCGACGTAGAACTTGTTTGAGAGTGAGACGTAATGCGAGGTTTCTTGCAATGCTCCCTGCTGCCGGTGGTTTTCGCGGTGATGGTGGCTGGATGGCGCGTAATTAAATTAAATTTTTGTTTTTACACCGGCCGGACGTGTTTCGATTTTGTGCGTTGTCTGCAAGCAAAAGGTTTTTGTTTCTTTATTGATTGAAGTGAATTCGTTGTATTTTAGGGGGTGACGCAATGGTGTGCGATTTATGCTTCAATGGAAATCGATCGCGCATTCGCAAACGACTGGTTGCTGGTCGTTAGTTGTGTCACCAATGTCGCGCATCACTGCGGAAGGAGAAATCGAATCCGATGGCCTTTGGAGAGATCAATAAAAAAGACGTTTGAAATAAAAACAAACGTTTTGAGGGTTGTTCTGTTGAATAAGTTTGAAACAGTAACTGCAACTGCTTCATAGAGGCGTTTTCAGCGGGGAAATAGTTCACAACGTTGCAAATTGGCGACTTCGGCGTCGAAAAACTCCATAAAGAGTCTCAAAAAAAAAAAATTACCTCAGAAGAAAAGACTATGGTCAGAAGAGCCGCAAAAAAAAAGGTCTGAAACCGCATTATCGACTAAAGCACATTCCGTGCCCACTACGCTAGCACCAGACTGCCATAGTCATAACATTGGCTATACCATGACACAGCTATAAATAGAAACTTTAAAAACGTTACTTTTTGACGGTGACAATACCTGCGTCTTTGTTTTGCTTGTAATAGACGATCCTGTTGCGGCCGCCGTGGCGTAGTGGGTAGAGTGCGACGCTCACACGCCGAAGGGTCTAGGTACGATTCCCGGCTGAACTTCTCGAATTTTTCACGGCACCACCTCTTTCGAGCTGCTGACAACACTTAAGGAGTAATAACTGTCTAAACTTCTCAAATTTCATCGTTCGGAGTCGGAAAAAACTGTAGGTCCCTTCTACTCGTGAGAGAAAAGTAGCGCGCACAACACGAGTAGTTTATGAGCAAGCTAGACTTTGGTCCCACTGTGGACTGTCGCGCCAACAATTATTATTAGATGATCCTGTGCCATTTCTCTGATTTTGACGCGAATGACCTCTTCTCTTTTGTTCAAAATGAGCAAAGCAAAAGATCTGCTAAAACCTTGAGTCGTCATGGAGACATATAACACTGGTTGTAGATCAATTTCAACATTTATTACTTTCAATTTTGTTGTTTTACAAGGCTAGAGGTATGCAAATTTGTTTTCATGTTTTTCCAAGCCCGGTGAGTCACACTGGAGACCCAAAGTTCAGTTCCTTCACCCCGCATTTTAACGGCACTGTTTTCCTCGAGCTGCTGACAACAATCAAGTAGAGGATGTTAATGGAAAGCTTTTATTCTGTCTAGTAGGTGCAGGGAGGTTTAAGGAGCTCCAGATCAGGTGGGATATACGAAAGTTTTCTGCGGATATACGCCATATAATGTTGCCAGATCGAAAGGAGTGAAATATTTCTTGCATCGCCTTGAGAAACCTAGACATTCTTCCGCATTTTGGCGACCTCGAATATATGTTCGTTTTGAGTAAGTTCTGACGTTCGGTTTCAGCAAGGCGAGATCCGCATTATCCAATTATGGATAATGACTGGTCATTTTAGGATCGCTTGAGTGACAGTAGACAGCACTGGATTTGGAAGCACTTGATTCCACTTGATTTTTTTCCACCCCAATCAATTAAACTGTCAACCTCGGAGTTAAATGAGGTTAACGTATGGTGCCGCTCCAAGTTTGTGGCCGAAAAGACTGGTCTAGATCCAAGGAACGAATATGAAAAGCTGAGGGTACTATCATCAGCGAATCAGTAGATTTGATAAGAAGTGACAGACAGGAGATCATTGATAAAAAGTGAGAAAGAGTGTCGGAGACAAAACGGAGCCCTGGGGAACACGAGCATTAATATGGTGAATATCAGACTTGAACCCGTCCAAAACAACTAGAATGGAACTGGCCGAAAGGTAATTTCTAATCTAATAGTGAACATCAGACTTGAACCCGTCCAATACAGCTTGATTGGAACCGTTCGAAGGGTAATTTCTAATCCATTGAAGAAGGGATTCATTCACATCAAAAGCACGCGTTTGCGACAAGAGCGCCTGATGCCAGACTCTGCCTAATGCTTTTGAAATATCAAGCACAACAATCTTGCTTTCGCCTAAATTGTGCAAAGATTGATTCAAGGTTAGGTGAGACATGCCATTAAGTCACTAGTGGATCTGTTGCCGCGGAAGCCGTACTGCCGGTTATTAAGAAGCTTCCGGAACACAAGGAGGCGCCCGAACAGCCGGAAAACGTCAGAGCATGAAGGTAGTTCTACCCAACAGGACAGGACTAACTGCACTGAGTGAACTTCACTGAAATATTGAAGTTTAATCGACACTCCAAAGGAACCCTTCAAAAGGCCAGTTTCACTTTCCATCTCATCTACCTATTGATGCGATGTGAGAACGGACTTGCCAAGAAGACGAAGTTATTACTGTGCATGCAGCTCAGACGACCCATTATAAAGTGTGGCTTTCCTGTATGGTACAGCATCTTCAAGACCAGCATGGAGAAAACATCGATCTTCGAACGGAAGATACTGCGCATCAGCACCGGTCTCACTTTTGACAAGGACCGAATGAAACATTATAGCAACAAGAAAGTTTACGAAAAATCGTGCATCATCCCCCTGCAAAAGTTCTTGGTGCAACTTTCTAAGAAGCAGCTGTGCGAAACTGAAACTTATCCAAACCAAATCGTCAGGAACTTAAGGAGCTCAGTTCCTGGACAACGATTTCTCAATGCACACAACATGTTAAACGAAGAGATTTTCCCTTTTGGCATCTACTGATTGCTAGTCGTATCACTTCTTCTCCAGCAGTAACACAACCTACCATCGAGGCTGAACCTGAACACAAACTCCCCAAAGATAATTCGTAAGCTGACGGTTTATTGGCATTTCCATGATCTTAAAATGTAGAGACATAAGTGCTATGGGTCGGTAAGATGTAGGCGATCTTTGGGACAGTCTGCACAAATGCTGTTTTCTACTTACTCGGAAAGAGCTCTAAAGAATGGGACAGATGGATGAGCTTGGGATATGGTTTTGCCAGCTTAGAAGAATACGTTTTCAGAAGAACACGTTTTCAGAAGAACAGACGGTGTACCATCCGATTTGTGCACGTGGAGATCTTGAAGTACTCTTGCAACTGTATGAGTGTGAAAGTGGAGAAATTTACACCCTCAAGCCAGGCGGAGACATCGCACAATCTGGTGGCGTTTAACTAGATACAAAATTTTCGACTTGCTGATTTGCTTTGTCTACGAAACTAACAGCTGGAATGTCTTTGTAAATGAGCGCTGGAATCGAAGACGAAGCGGAATTCTTTAAGAATGACCAAACGGTTTTTCTACCCTTGGGACAATGCAGCGCTTTTAGTTTCAACTTTTGATCGCAAAAGAATTTACCACGTCATTTGGGGCCCGTTTCAACTTCTTCCGGTTTTCCTCAGAGGGGTTGGCTTTAAAAGTTCCAAATATTCGATATTTGTTGGTATAAAAACTTATGTCTACCGTTTTTAAGACCAAGAGGACTTACCTCTGAATACATTCAAGTTCATAAGGGCTCCAAATGTTTTGATCAATTCGCAAAACGAAACCTTTCATAAGTTCTTCCTTCACTTTTAACATTCCTCGCATTTCAGTTCACACAATTGTGTCACTATCCGCCCATCCGGTGCCAAGAACTCAATTCCATTCATGCACCCAACACAATGACGGAAATGCAAGAAAAAAAAGCCTCGAAAACCTTCACTGTAACCAGGTTTTGCGTTTGAAGTTATGCATAAATTATCATTTTTTCTCAACGCACTCTGTGATTAAAGCGCTCACTTATTCATCGAGTTCAGTGGCCCATTGTGGACAGCAACGCGTTTCAGTGCTTGCAAGCTCACCGCATGTGCATGTGGATTTTTTTCCCCCTCTTTATATAAAATCTCACCATTGACTAAGCAAATTCAATGGCTGTGTTCGCAAGCATGGCTGCAGTGACACAAAGTGAGGCGTGCAGTGCGTTTGGAGCTGCGTTAGGGTGTACTACTCTCAATAATGGCAGTTAACATGCGCTTTTCAACGGTTTTTGTCAATATTTGTTGGATGATTTTTTCTTTCATTCAATTCATATGAATTTATTTGTTTTTCCATTCCTGTTGGGTACAGAGGCCTTGTTTGCACAGGCACGCAATAACTGCCGGAGATTCGTGCACAGCGTTAGTTGCGTCAGTTGCTCATTGAGCGTAAAAATTGAGTGCTAATTAAAAATTGTTTTCCGGTCGGTATTAAACATTTACGTGAAACATCGTTATGAGGTTTAAGAACTGGCCGTGGCTTTGCTTTTCATATGTCCCGTTTTTTTTCTGAATATCGTTGGTTTCACATCAATGTAAGATGATTGATAATTTGGCTTTGAATAAGCGAGGCAGTTGGGTTCGAATTAGACATGGTGATTTTTACTATTTTGTGTGTAAGAGGGTAAGGTAGTGGAAAGTCAGTGTTTAGGTTTGTTTGTCTTGAACATCATGACCAACGGGCACGTTGGGAACCATGTTGAATTAGGATTTGCGTTTTATCCCATAACTCTGACATGAACACAATTTTTGGAATTTTTACGGGAGCGTGAAATGTATTTGGTACTTGAGTCTTAAGTCAATGCCTATAAGCAGTTCCGTGTATTGTGCAGTTGGCGGATATATAGAACTGGTGTCCTTGTGAAGGACGTTAGAGTCACGTACATACTGGTCTCACATCATTTGTAGCGTGATGCGAATGTAGCCATCATCCAACCTAAGCAGGTGTACATTTTTGGTTGCTTAAAATATAT
Source organism: Eristalinus aeneus (assembly GCA_955652365.1). Classification (NCBI taxonomy): domain Eukaryota; kingdom Metazoa; phylum Arthropoda; class Insecta; order Diptera; family Syrphidae; genus Eristalinus; species Eristalinus aeneus. The sequence continues at coordinate 6,121,371 of OY019131.1, read as the reverse complement.
TAGGGAGCGTTAACTTAATGTTTCAGTCCACTCGTAAGTCGTTATTGTTTGTCTGTTGCAATATTTTTGTTCTAGCGTTGCGCGTTAGTGCAAACTAAGACACTTCTCTGGGAAGGGATAGAATTCTGAAAATGAAAACCTTGAAAAAGCAAAAATACCAAATAAACGCTACACGGCAGATCACAACAATAATAATGTTGTGAAAGTTTTCATTTTATTATTATGTTCATCTGCAAATTAGTAAGATTACTCAGCGACTCTTCTTTAAAAAGGGATATAAAGATATTTTAAACTTACCTACTAAGCAAGATACATACAAGAGGTTATATGTGCATGCTTTCCTCTTCTCTTCATTTTAGAGTAATTCTTGTTAGCAGGAGAAATACAGGACAAAAGCCTTTTTAAGCAGGAGGGATACAAAAGCGATATGTTTTACATACAGTTATGGACATAACAATAAGACCACTACGGAAAACATCAAACATTAACCCTATTCTCACTGAAATAAAATTTAATATGACGTCTGTTTGCATATATCTCGCTCTTGCCGCAGACTGGTCGTATTTATGCCCGGAAGAGCATGTGCTGTTATAAAAAATTAACGATATTCCATTAAATATTAAGAAAAGCTAAAGAACATTACTTATGAGTTTACTATATTTTTATGGTGGTTTTATTATTTGTCTTTCTTTATTGTTCTATTCATGCTTTTTATAGAAAACATTTTTTGTTATAATCTAAATACTTTTAAATTTTTTATGATATATTTTTATTTTTCCTTTATTGAAGCAATAATAAAATAAAATAAAAATGACAATAGTTACAAAATGCTTTTAGTTGTTATATGAAAATGAAAATAATATTCAGTGGTCCTATTCTTTTGTCCATCACTGTACTTTGGACAGATGTTAAGAAAGCTGTTTTTAAAGCGAAACCAAAAAATACATTACAGCTATGGGAAGCTGTGCAGGCTGCGTGGAGAGATATTCCAATTCGGCGATGTCAGGCACTAATCGACTCTATGCCACGACGTTGTGCCGCTGTGCTCAAAAATAAGGGTTATAAGACGAAGTACTAGAACAGTAGTATAAATAAAAAAAATAAAAGCCGTACTATTCCACTAAATTTTGCATTTTATTTACGACGTTTTACTTGTGGTTCTATTAAATTGCACACCAAAATTTCGGTTTCATTTCGTATAACGGGAATTTTCTTGTCTTAGAATGCATCTTTGCTTATCGTATTTTTTGCATTTTATTACTGATACCCTACAGATGTCCTACAATAAATATCATGTCTTTACATGAGCATGGAGAAAAGTTATTAGCTTCCTAAGTGCAGACCTCAACGTGGTGCTATTTTTTGCACAGAGCTGTATGTACTTCTGTATTTTCGTTATTTTCCTTATTTCCTTTTTTTCACTCAACAAAATACATTCCAGTCGTAATTCCAATCCTCCAAACTTCTGGAATCGAATATTGAGTTCAAAGTTTGAACTGTAGCCCTATTCTCTGGGTTTGTGGGCAATTTGATGAAGTGTTTGCATAAGGTGTCAAAATATTTTATTTTAAACTCCTTGTTGTCGGAGCTCTAAAACCTCTCAATAAATGCTACTGACAGAAAATGTACGTATCTTAGACAATACAAAAAGTCTTCACCTACGAATTTAAACTAACAAGCTGAATTTGATATGCAGCTGCATCAGTAATGCAGTTTAAAGAAAATTAACGATAAATTGTTAATGTGTTCGCATTACAAGAAATTGATTTTTTATATTGGTTCCAATCATATTAGACTTTCTTTGTCAGTCTCACTTTGCACCTACACTTCGTGCCAAGTATGATCGCAGTTTCTTCAGCACAATCCGAATCAACGACACGACTTTCAGCCCAGAGATGTGCTGGTCAGAACTGTTCAATTAAGTCTTTCCTTATCAAAGTGGAAGACAGCGTGTTATTCTCATTTAATCACTAATTTCATAATCATTTATCATAATGTTTCGGACGAAGACTTTGTATGCAGATAATACCTTCTTTCCTTCCTCCTTCCTTCTTTCCTTCTCCCAATTTAAAAAAAATTGCATTACTACTAAGGGATCTAAAGACAAAATTAAACCAAAATATTTTATCATCATAAGAACTCCATTTCTGACCGCCGTGGCATAGTGGGTAGAGTGCGACAATGCGACTCGTGCCCAAATTCCTATGTTCGGTTTGCGGCTAAGACCTCATGTTTCTTCACCTTTTTCAAGCTGAAAAACTTTCTTAAACTTCGCCGTTCGGGGTCTGCAAGAGACGTAGGTTCCTGTTACTTTCGAGAGAACAAAATCGCGCACAACACGAGTAGTTGGTGAGCAAGCTAGGCCCTGGTTTCCTTGTGGACTGTTGTGCCACCCAATGTAATTTAAAACTCCATTTCAATGCCAAACAATTAATATCTAGCTCAATGTTTAAATGATCCGGAACTTCCCTGGGCTATAGAGCCGCCAAAAGTTTAGAAAATAGGAATAAAAATCTAAGTTGCATTTAAACACGAACTTATTTGTTATAAAAGCGTCATTAAACATTTACGAAACCATACCTGTTCCTTTCTTGTGTCGAAGTCTGTCTCTCGTTTTACAAAACAAAATTAGATCAATTTAATTAGCCGCAGTAGGGCGTGTTTGTTAGACACACAGTTCGATTGTATCTTATCTTAAGATAACGTCCAATGAAACTGTTGCTTTAAGTTCAACTAAGCGTACCTTGAATATGTGTTTTTCAAATAGTTATATCGAAAAATCTGAAGGTAAAGATTCTAACCTTCACTTGACACATTCATAAGTCGACTCGCTTAGGTGAGTTTACGCGATAATGTTGAACCGATTTATTCCAACTGCTACTTGTGGCAAAATCATTATGTTTTTAAGAATCCATCAAAAGGTTGTTATGAAATGCATTGCTTTCAAGAGGAAACAAGACAAAAAAAAAACTGGAGAATAGAAAAAGTACCATAAAATAGTAGCCTTAGTCATAAAAATGAGTATAGAAATATTTTTTTTACCAGCACCCAAACGACCTACTGGAGGCAGTCAATAGTCTTTCCCCTCTGTAGAGAATAAAAATATTTTTTTTGTACACTATTGGACGATATTTATTAACTTTTTTTAGAAACAAAGTAAATCAAATTGTCTGTAGAGAGCCTTGACAAATCCACGATGTGTCTCAACAGGAGTGCAATTTGTAGACAACCAAAGATTACCCACATTGGCAGTCTTATTTTCCATTGCCTGTAGCCAAGATGCTACTCCAACAAACTTAAGTCTTATTGCAGAAGCTCTGATGTCTGGGCTGAAACTCATAAGTTCATAATCTATCCTTTGATCGAATTTAAAAAAAAAAATTGCAGAGACTCATTAACTTTTCAGACAAAAAATTTTTGTTAGGTCGGTAAGGGAGTTCATTGGTTATTTTATTTGATTTTTTGTGACGGAGGAGGCGGACATCATTTACGCTGAGACAGTATCATATATGTATGTATACTCAGAGCTCTTTAGGCAGTAATAATAATTGGTGGCGCTATAGTCCAAAGGGGGACCAGGGTCTAGCTTGCTCATCAACTACTCGTGTTGTGCGCGCTACTGTTCTCTCACGAGTAGAAGGAACCTACAGTTTTTTGCCGACTCCGAACGGCGAAGTTTGAGAAGCTTTCTTAGACAGATATTACTCTTTGAGTGTTGTCAACAACTCGAAAGAGGTGGTGCCGTAAAAAATTCGAGGTGTTCAGCTGGGAATCGAGCCTAGACACTTCGGCGTGTGAACGTCGCATTCTACCCACTACGCCACGGCGGCTACGTCTTTAGGAAGTATAAGACTCAAAAAAAATAATCGTGTGGTATGACGTTAAAAGCAGTGTCTCACCAGCAGCTTGCAGTCTAAATCGTAACATTTTCTATTCTACCAGGCGGGAAACGTTTAAAAAAATCTGTGACACTAATCAGTTCAAGTAGCGCTTTTTAAAATCTTAAAAGACAAAGTATTACCCATACTCTTTTATCTCTCTTATTTTGTGCAAATGCATTGTTAATTTTTTAGTTTATATCGATTGGCTTAAGGATTCAACTTCGATTTCGAGAGATTGTTCCTGTGTTTTTACTCAGCCAATTCTGTCTTTAATACTTCCCAAAGAAGTGGTTACATATTCGAAGATCACAAAATTTGTTTAAAGAGATATCAATTTTGTTTGAATCAATTTTACATCCCTCTATATATCCAGAGTATTGCCAAGCGGCTCCATAGATCCGTTTTGCAAATAACTCATGTTTCCAAGCTTTCACCGAAGTACCATAAAAATTTAATTGCCTTCCATGCAGTTTCACGAAAACAAAATTTATCACATTTGCTTATTCATGCACTCGGCGGATGTGCTATTACATGTTATTTACGACTTGCAAAATACAATTATAAAGAGCAATGGTTCAGCGACGTGGCTACTTAATCGAGACACAAAAGCTGGAGAAAGAAAGCTAAATGATCTCGAAAATAGGCTCTAAGCATATTGGCACTTTCACAGACCCTTCGGCCGTCAAAATGGCGATTAATGATTAACGGTTTGTCTATTAAAATAAGTAATCACTAATAAAATGAGTTTATCGTTAAATAAACGTGCCCACTGAAGACATAGTCTCGGCATCGCTCCGTAAGCACAACGAGCATCATGTATGCAAGTGCTAAACGGTGTTGAATATTGTTGAATACATGATGCAACGCATTATTTATAACCTTTCGTCGCATTTTAATTTTCTGTCAGAAAGTGTCGAAACACACAGTAACTTATTTTGTTGACTTTCGATCGTTTTGCTATGGAAATAAAAGTCACATAGATTATGTTGGAGTTTAAAAAACAAAATACACACGTAAGTCTACAGATTGTTACAAAATGGAGTTATATGGTTATTTTATTCGACCTGTGGGTCCCATCAGCGTTCCTCGAATGGCCCATTAAACGCACGATTTTATAGAGTCAAAGACGAAGCCCACAGGGGAGAGATTCTGATTTCAAATAAATCAGTCGACTACAAGATAGAATCGATACTCCAACAAAGTTTACGGCAGTCATGTAAATGCAAATATGCAAATCGGGCTTGAGTCGATCCACCTAAATACTTCACAGTTCAACGGAAGTTGACAAAAAACATTTACAAAACCGATAAATATGCAACGTAACTTTATTGCCCGTAGGAATACCCAATAAAAAATAGCCTACGTTTTGATGAAATTTGCAAATCAATTTCGGGACAATAAAAACGGAAACGCTGAAAACAGCGGATGGTGAATATTCAGTTTCGTCAATCAACACACCTAAAGCGAGGCCTAATGAATAGACACCCGTCGAACCGTGCCTCAAAGTGCTAATCGTTCGGCAGAACCAAACTGCCAGTCTGCCAGTCAGCTAGTTGCGTAAAGCACTAAAGTGACTTGCCGGGGGGCAATTAACGTTAAAAATACACACCGGGGCCAAATTAACAATCGCGATATATCCAATTTAACCGCAAATCTCTGATTCAAACCTGGACGCGTCACATAAAACAAAGCCTAGCTAATGGTCCATAAATGTCCGCCCATTCCATCCCCCACTCCGATCTGTGACCGAATGCGAACCACATACCGCGACAGCTCAGCCACATGCAACTTTAACACACAGGCATTAATTATGCTAAACGAGGGCTTTACATAACTCACACTCCGCCCTGGGGTGGGCCAGCTCATACACGGCAAACACAAGCAGAGAAAACTTCCATGTGACCTGAAAACCAACATATCATGTTCGAATTTAAACAATTTCATCTCACCGCCGGCTGTCTAATGGGAGACTTGTGTCAATAAAATTGGGCGACGCCACCGTGCCCCACAGGCATGATGGCGGCGCTGCCGCAATTGTTTGAATATCTGCCCTCGTTACAAATCTATGTGACTTCTGAAAAGAACCTCCCCGGTACATCAACAACGACGCTGACAATGTGACACACGTTAATTTCGAAAAATAATTCCATGCCGGGGGGCACGCATCAAAGAGAGAGGGAAACTGGGTCGACAAGTTTGCTTGTCTTTCATTTTCACTGAACGCTCGCGTCACCAAGTTCAGGGTCAACACGACATCGGCGACAGCACATACAACATCGGCTTCAGGGTTCGGTCGATTTCCGATGCGACGCAATCTCTCGAGCCCATAAAACGACAAAAATGTGAAGCGATTTATAGCTGGCAGCGAACATCGGCTACGACGGCGACGACGTTAAGAAGGTAATTTGTCCGGGCTTACGTCCAGAGCGCAGAGGGTGCCTGAGGATTATAAACTTCGCCGATTGATTTGAGTAAGCGTTGAAGGCCAACCAGCAGTAAGTCGCACTTAACTTCTGAACTTGAGACGAGAAGACTTCAAACAGTTTTTGAATGTTTCTCCGCTCGCCGGTGGAGTGGGGGAGTGCATACCTAATGACGGTGAGAAGTGGGTAGCGCCAAGCTATTTGTGACGTGCGGGTGGGATCGGTGCGTGACTGTCGGAAATTTTCCCATTGAGCACGCTGGGAAATCGGGGAATCACGTCAGCTGTGTTTTTTAATTTTAACGCGCACTTGGGTGTTCGGTTGCGTATTGAATGAGACAACTTGAAGAGACTTGAAGAGTGCCTTTAATGTAAGAGATTATAATCTCGGAAATAAACCTATACGGAACCGCCTTTTGGGGGTTTTATCTGATTGGACTTGTCCTGCGTGGCAAAACACCGGTTTTAAAATATTTTTCCACTCGGCTAATAAACGCTAATGTGAAGGACAGATGAACGATGTTTTGTACTTCCGGATGGTTTTTTTAATGGTTTTTAGATCCCTTGCTTGAAACTGGTAATGAAACTATTGGATACGAAAATCTTTTCGCAGCAAATGTTCAAACCTTCTCTCAAAGCCACAACAATCAACAAAGTGTACGCACTCAAAATCATTGTACAGTTTCGACTTTGTGAGACTGACTTAGTATTAAAAGGAACTCAATAGAATTGTGACTTTGGACTTGGGTTGCATGTTCGGTCTGTATGGTAGTACATCCTCTTCATCTACATACCTACACAAATGCCGCACTCTGAATGCACATGAAATTGTGCACTCAAGAATTCAATCAATTCCGAGAAGCCTTCCAAAATGATGAAATAAGCTCTGCTGCCAGCTAAGAACGCGTTGCAGAATGAAATGTGTGGCGTAGCAGTCAATACACAGATCAACATCATCGCTCTGTGTTGGTTAAAAGGAATTGACTCGGCAAATTGAAGCAAACCGAATTCCTGAATGAAATGTTCAAATGCTTCAAAAGTACGTTTGTGTGTATAGCATCGACTGCATATCAGTCGATGGAAGGAGTTTACTTGCCACGGAAAATCTCTGTACCCATTTCTCTCCTCATGGAATTATCAACCAAGTACTAAGAATAACTGAAAGTCGCTTCGAATTTGACATTTCCAAGTTTTGTGCCGAAAGACACCGACAGTGGGAGATTCCAGGCTCAAACGCATAGAAGGAAAGTTAAATTCCCCTGTTCATCTACGTCCCAATCGAAATTGCATAAACTAGAAAACAGGGTGAAGAAGTAACGACAGGGATTAAGACAGTGTTCCAAGAATTACTTATTCTTGTTTCAAAGGCTCCTCTTTTAAAAAAGTCATGGAGGCCTTTGGAAGGGGCTTCTGTTTAATAGACTCGAACGTATCGCAATTTAGGCCGCCGTGGCGTAGTGGGTAGAGTGCGACGCTCACACGCCGAAGGGTCTAGGTTCGATTCCCAGCAGAACACCTCGAATTTTTCACGGCACCACCTCTTGAGAGCTTCTGACAACACTCTAAAAGTAATACTACTTAAGGAAAGACTTCTTAAACTTCGCCGTTCGTAGTCGGCAAAAAACTGTAGGTCCTTTCTACTCGTGAGAGAACAGTAGCGTGCATAGCACGAATAGTTGATCTAGCTAGGCCCTGGTCCCCCTGTGGACTGTCGCGCCAACAATTATTATTATAATGGCAATTTAGGAAAAACGAAAATATAGTTTAAATCATCTGTTATTTGGTACCCAAGTCGCCTAGCGAAATTGAAGAACCCTTCTTTTCTGTGTAGGTCACCGCGTGATAAAGGTGACCCTAAAATGTCTTCCTGAGATAACGTCGTGAGATTATTTTATCAGAGCTGAAATGGCCAGGGTGGTGTAGTAGGTTAAGTGAGACATTGGCATTCCGCACTTTTTAGTTCCCTTTTTTTCAGTTCTAATCAACCGAACAGTCCGAATACTTATTCTACGATTTTTGACTGCGCTAAAGAAATTTTAGCGCAGTTACAAATAATAATTTAAATAATTTAAATAAAACTTACAGTATATTCAAAACGACCTACCGCCAGTAGAGGCTACAAATATGTGTATCATTGAACGATTTTATGCTGATATCGGCGGAAAAAATTAGTATTCGGTTGAGAGGTCAGACGTAGGAGCTTCGTTGGTACGTCGAAAGTCAATACGGTCGTGATTTTTCATAGATTTATTTTAACATTATTTCTCTCACTAAGGAAGAACATTTTGTTCAATTAAATTTGAGGATTATTGGCTATAAGTTGTTTGAGATGACTTACATCTCAAATCTGTAACACCTCATTGCCAGATTTTTTATATATAAGGTTGTCAAATATCTCCCTTTCGCTGTTTTGTTCTTCATTTAATGCCTCATAAAAGATGTTACAGTGATCGGATTTAGTTCAAATACGCGCCGGTTTGTCCGATAATCTGTTTCCGTCTAGACGGCAACTTCATAATACCCCCTCGTAGTAGCCACACTCTTTATTTGCGAAGAACTCGGGCAGGCACTTTTCACAAGCCTCTATCGAGTTCAACTCTACACCATCAAGAGTGTTCGCCATGGACAGGAACAGGTGGTAATCACTTGGCGCTATGTCCGGGCTATACGGTGGATGCGATAAAACCTCCCATTCGAGCTCCCGTAGCTTCTGACGAGTCATGAACGAAGTGTGTGGTCTAGCTTTATCCTGGTGGAACACTACACCCTTCCTGTTGGCTAATTCTGGACGCTTCTGGTGGATCGCCTGCTTCCAGCGGTGCAGTTGTTCGCAGTAGACGGTCGAATTATGCGTCTGACCATATAGGAGCAGCTCATAGTGGATGATTCCCTTCCAATTCCACCAAACAGCAAAAACTTCCTGGCCGTCAATCCCGGCTTGGCCAGTGTTTGAGACAATTCACCGGCCACGACCGTTTTCACTTGATATTGTCGTAAGTTATCAATTTTTGTTGCCACTCACCATACGCTTCAAAAATGGGTCGAGTTCGTTTCGTTTCAGCAGCATGGCGTTGATTCGCTTCAGAAGGTTTTTTTGCGTCAAATCATGCAGTACCCAAACATCGAGTCTTTTTTAGATCCAGCCTTCTACAAATGGTTTAAAAAGGTTTGGCTACCAACTCCGATCTTCTGGGCGATGTCACGAGATGCCACATGCCGGTCTAACTCGATGATTTTCATGATTCGATCGATATTCGTCGTCACAGGTCGTCCGCCGGCTGGCTTATCCATGGTGTCGTTTTCATCGGCTCTGAATTGTCGAAACCATTCCTCCGCCGTTCGAAGTAATAGAGTACCATCCCCCAAAACAGCATTAATCTCACGGAACGTTTCTCTAGCGGATATACCTTTAACGAAGGAAAACTTTAAAATATCGCGAATTTCGGCTTTAGTGAACTCCATGTTTACAAGTTTTCTCCTCAGATATAGGAGAACTATGCAAATCAGCTTTTTATATTCGTTCCTCGGCTCTGGACCCTTCTCTTCTTGGAAAGACTTGGAACGGCAGTGTAAGTTAAGCTCTTGACAGCATAATTGATTGGGGTATAAAAAATAGATTGGGATTTCATGCTTCCAAGACTCAGTGCTGTCTACTGTCACTCAAGCCATTTTATAATAAGCTGCCATTATCTATGCGTTGCTCATGCGTTGCTGAAACTGAAAAACTTTACATTTTCGGTATGTGTATCAACTCAACACTAAGTTGGAACGATCATTCGGGAACGCCAAAAATGCAGCGAAATGTCTAGATTTCCTAAAGTGATGTAAGAAATTGTTCATCACCTGGCAACAATATATATATAAAGCGTACCTCTGCCCAAAGCTTCAGTATAACGCTCCTATCTGGTCTGGTGCTCCTAAGACATCTCTGCACCTACTAAAAAGAATCCAACAACAAGCGATAAAACTAATTGGTAGTAATTATGCTGCGAAATCAATCATCACGCTAGAACATCGCCGAAATGTAGCGTCTCTATCATTACTGTATCGCTTTTCAATACATTCCTCCCTTTCAAAAATTCACCTGCACCGCCTTGCTAAGAATGCTCACCCATCCACCCTTTAATGGAGAGATTCGTTCTTCAGCCGCATCACACCACTGTGGAATGCTCTTCCCAGCCCAACTTTTACATTACAGTTCACAGAAATTTCAAACCAATGTGCACAGGTACCTCCTTTCCTTCTCTTCCTCTATACCTTTTGCCCTTGCCATGACATGATTCCAATCACTTAATGGTATAAACAATTCCTTTATAATATATGCTAGTGCCAGAGTTTTTTTCCAATCCTTGAAGCAGGTCTGGTATGCACTCTATGGTATTTATCTCTACAATCTACGCGTAACGCCACCCTTTCATACGTCTCTTCAATCTTCTGAATAGGAAGAAGCCATAGGGGGCCAAGTTTGGTGTATTCGATGGCGCAGGCATGATAACGGTGTTGTTGTTAATAAAAAGAAGCAATGACAGGTGAGCAGTTGCATCAACCATCTTTGAATTATTTTTCCACAGTTCCGGTTGTTTTCTTTGTTCTGCTTCTCATAGGCGGTGCATCACTCACAAGATAATTCATCCTATTCGCCGCACGACCATGTGGCAGGAACTATTGGTGCACTACCCTACGGTAATCGAAAACAACAGTCAGCAGAACCTTCACATTTAATTGAACTTGACGTCCCATTTTCGGCCTTGACCCTCCTGGGCTTTTCCATTGGGACGATTGGACTTTGGTTTCGATGTCATAACCATATACCCAAAATCTGTCACCAGCTACGACCTTTTTAAGCAAATCTGGATCGCCGTTGACGTCATTCAAAAACTTCTGAGTGATGCTCATGCGGAAGTTTGTTTTCGTCGCTGCCAGACGCTTCAAGCCCAATATTTCCAAAAATATTGCACGGCATGAGTCAACCGATGTGCCAATGTCTTAAGAAACTTCTCATATATTTAGTCAACGATTCTCTGTAACAATTTATTCACTTTCTCAACATTTTCATCTGTTGTTGATGTGCTGGGGTATACAGGACGAGCATCGTCATTCGCAACTTCCCGACCTTCTTTGAAAGCCTTGTATCAAATTTAATCATTTTTTCGACTGTGCTAACAGTAGCACATTCCAGGTCCTTTTGAGCACCTTATTCCATTTCCCACACAAAATTGAATGCAATTTGTATATAATCGAACACGTCTAACTTTTATCCCTCTCACAAACAAAATAAATATGCTATAATCCTAAAACTGTAAACATATGTTCGAGACGAGTGTATCAACATAACAGAATAAAAAATCGATAATAGAATGTACGTAGCCCTCGAAATTTGAATCTCACCTTATTTTTTGAACAGAGCTCGTATGTTGCCAGACCTACGATTGGTGAGGAAATATCGACAAAGACCAGCAAAATTTTCAGCTTGAAAAGGCCCTTGTCTCATTCTGAACGGCAAAGGGCAGTAGTAAGTCGCTGAGCACGTTTCTTCCCGTATACGCTCGATTGTCTTGTTTTTCTGCATAATGTAGGCAAACTATGAATAACCTGGTTCATAGCAGGGATCCGTGAAAGTTTAAACAATAGAATTCATCCCACCCACAGTCTGCAAGAAGATGTAGACAATCAATTTAAAGGCGGTCATTTTCTGGATTTCAAAAGGTTTATTGCTACTGTCGTGATTTGGTTAAATGGCGAAGCACAGACTCAAACCTTAACCAACGAAACGGAAAGAAAACTACACAAGAAAATGAATTCCCACTTTTTCAAAAATTCAGTCTTCACTTTTGGATTGTCTTCCTTGCTTTTTATAAATGTTATCTGAACCTTTTGAAACTGAACGCTATATCAGGGGTCTTATCTATTGATTGTGCAGGGAAATGAAAACCCTTTAGGCCACAGACGACTCACACTAAAACAACTCACCTGCGTCGCTCTGCAACATTACGAATAAATATCTCAAAGGCGCCCTGCCACGCAGTTAATTCAGTGGAAACCATCATATCTCCCTATCAGTCATTTGCTATCGGCGAACATTTGCTTGGCGCCCAAACAAGACTTTCGCTTATCATGGGCTCAACTATTTAATTTAAAATATATTTTCTGATAAGTATCTCTGAGATAACAGATAACTAAGGAATGCAATTTTGTAATCTCCCTAAGTGGAACTGCGAATCAACATTACACTGGAATGAAGAAAAAATATCAAAACCGTCACATAACTGTGTCCACTAATGTCTTCCATCGGTGAAAGGTTTCTGCCGAATGAATAGTATCATTCAGACATGAAAGCCTTTCAACAAAGTCAAAAGGAAACAAAAAAACAAAACTACAAGCTGCTGACAGCTTCATCCTCCCACTTCATGCACGACCGCAGATTTGAAGAATGAATTGATTCTCGAGGCCCTTTGAACCACCAACGAAGACCGACACGACGCCAACCAGGACATCGCATTTAATCATCGCCAATTGTTTCAAACAGCCCCCAGCACGACTCTCCGCAAGACCTACACGCCAACGAGGAGAAACAAATAATCAATAAGTGTCCATTGGCTGGACATATTTACTGAAACATGAATAAGCAATAACGACACACAGGGAGGGTCACAGTGACGGGACGACAATGGACGGAACAACTGCCGGAGAGCCTTTCTGACGGAGCAGAATAGGAAAATAATGTATTCAGAGGAATAAATTAGTGACACAGGGCCAGGCGGGGAAGCAATCTTTTCCGGAGATGAGAATGAAGAGAGGAAAAGTCACTCGAGGGGGATAATTTTGTTGTTGTTGTCCTGTTGGATACACGCATCCGCACAGAGTCTCCGGCAGCGGAACAAACTGCCAACTCATTTCGGCAGCTGTTTGCCTCGGACTTGTTTGCCCGCAGAAGAGGGCAAATAGACCCGACGAAGGCTACTCGCGAAATGATACTGCAACACGAGACGCTGGGTAAGTGTTCAAATGGACCGGTACACATCGCGTCCAATGACGCTTCGCAATTAAACTTAATGGAATCTTAATAAGCAAAGGCCCCGCCGATGGCAGAAGCAGGCTGCCCTGTTCCACCCAGACATGGGAGGTGCCATCGCAATAAAAATCCAGAGATATTATCATTTCCTCATTGTGAAGAGCACCGGGCTCCTTTTGGGGCTGCCCCCTCCATTGTGATTATCTCGTCTGTGCTGGCGCAGGGTAGTCTCTCTCTCTCTTGGCATGGAACTCCTCTCGAGTGGCTCCAAGGGATAATGACGCGGGAAATGGTTGTGTACTTCATGCACAAATGGTCGTAGCGACATCCATCCAAGGGGAATCGGAATTACATCAGCTATGCAGTGAAGCCAAGTAATGGAAGTGGTGGTGCTCGCTGCATGAGTCTCTCCCCACCCTGCCCTATGGGGTCCTATTCGCAGATTGGAGGAAGTTTATTACGCAGAGAGTAACACGCTTGACTTATCGCGAGATGAGATTTCTTTCTTTTACCGCTTCTTTGAGGAATGAATTGGACACTGACACGGACAGGGGACTGACGTTGCGTCATCCTTTCGACGTTCTGATGGACTGCGGAATGAATGCTTGCAATTCAGCTTGATTTGATTGCTCCCCGTTTAAGGGGCTTTCGAGTGGAGGAGAGATGCGAGTGATTCCCATTGAAAATTTAACCTCGAACTGCTGCTTGATAATGCAGGAACAGAGCAGCATCAAAAGGAACTTCTGCAGTTGTATGGAAATGTCTCGTTAACCTGGATAGACGATGTATGGATTTCTTGTGGCGGTCGTCAGTAATTGAAATTCCGTTTTTGGGCATAAAACACATGATCGAAATCAATTCGTGTCTGAATACTTTTAAGTTTCCAAAGTAAGATCACAAATATCTTGAGAGTGCTTAAATTAATTCTTTGTTTTGCCAAAAGGCTGCATGGCAATGATAAGAAGTCATTTAAGTTTTATTCAAATTCGTTTAACTTCTTAAACCTTCGTTTAGTTTCTGATATTTTCTTCAAAGTTAGTTTCGACATTAAGTTACTTCGCCTCGGTTTTCAAAACCGTAACTTTTGGAATCCTAATACCAACGAACAAAAGGCAAAACGAAGTACTTGCTGTCATCCAGAAAGGACTCAAAACATCGCACTCGCGGACAGAGCGTCACACTGGGCAGCAAAAACTTCGAGGTAGTCAAGGACTTCGTCTACCTCGGCTTTGCGGTAAATAAATCAAACGCAGAATCACTCTTATCAATCGCTGGTTCTTTGGGCTCAAGAGGCAATTGAGTAATAAACCCCTCTCTCGAAGGACTAAGCTTGCTTTACATAAAAGCTTGATCATCTCATTCCTACTTTATGGCGCGGAAACCTTGACGTTAATAAAAGCGGATGAGGAAACTCTTCGTCTTTTCGAGAGAAAAGTTTTGCGCGCGATTTTTGGTCCTGTGAGCGTTGATGGCATCTGGAGGAGAAGATTTAACGACAAACTCTATGGGCTGTACAGCGACATGTGCCTGGTCAAACATCTTCGGATACAACGTTCAAGACCTTGTAGAGCGTTTGGACACCACTGCTCCGGTCCGAAAAGTTTTCGAATCTGCGCCTTTGGGACAATGAAACAGAGGTCGCCCTAAGGTGGCGCCTATAGGTGGAAAAAGACTTCAACCAATTTGAAGTGTGCAATCGGAGGCAGCTAGCGAAAGATTGAGTTGGCTGGAGAGGTTCGCTGGTTAAGGCGTAGGTCACCGCCAGACTATAACGCCACAAGAAGAAAAAGAAAAATAATGTTCACGAACTATGCTGTAAGGAAGAAATGGAAAGGGAGAAATTTCTGCGCCTGAAGAGACAGCCAAGCTGCGTTTAAGGCCCTAATCCATCCCCAAACCATTTTCAAGATGATAGAAGAATGCAAGCGTATCTTGGTTCGAAGACTAAATTCATTGAATTTTGTTTGTATCCAGGGGTTGAAAACTTGCTAGGCAATGATCAAAATTGGCACTTGAAAGGCCCAAACTTGCTAGACAATGATCAAAATTGGCACTTTAAGGGCCCAAAATTGGCACTTTAAGGGCCCAAAATTGGCACTTTAAGGGCCCAAAATTGGCACTTTAAGGGTCAAAAATTGGCACTTTAAGGGCCCAAAATTGGCACTTTAAGGGCCCAAAATTGGCACTTTAAGGGCCCAAAATTGGCACTTTAAGGGCCCAAATCAACAACTGGGTCTCTCGACATCGCAACCAGTAGTGCTTTAATCCCCTCGGACACAGACTGACCAAGCGCATACTGCCAAAGGTCTTCAAAAAACTCGCAGCTTTTATGCTCTCTCTAGACAGGAAAGACAGCAGGTGGCTAGTTGGGGCACTAATGGGACACTTCATATTTGCTTTGCTCCGGTCAGGTGGCGCCTGTTCGGTCACTTTGAAAACTTAGGTTTTCTAAATTTTTATATCCCTCTTGCTTTGAATTAACTTTTGTTGTTTTGTATACATTACACATCTTGTGCCTTTATTTATTCCGCGCATGAAATGCTAAGGAGGTACTCCAAGTTCATCTTCAACAAATAAATCTCTTCTGTGAATGACTCTATCACAGTTATGAGAAAACTAAAAGCCAATTTAATAGTTCATTTTACACTTTCCAATTATTTGATTGGGAGTATTTCTTAAAATCAGTAAGTTATTAAAATTTAAATTCAACACAAGCGCATATTTTAAGTATATTACCAAGAAAAATTCCCAGCTCCCATTACCCACAAGTTTTCAAACGTTGCCTTAAGCCAATTTCAAAATTCCTGGTAAATTAGAAAAGTCTCTATTGTGTAGCAAATCAATGATAAAATGCAATGAAATCAATTCATTTCCAAGAATAGGTCTCCTTGGGCAACGTGAGACCCTGACTGAAAAACAGCTATGTGAGGGGGTGGCGCTGCAAGTATCATGTTCATTGGGTGAACACGCATAATAAGCGAATAAATGAATTCCTTAAAGGTTGCTCTCACCATCAGCTTTTGTTCAAGATTGTGGGTTTGTGGTTTAATTGTAAACTTATTTTTCTAAGAACGCAATTAACTCAAAATTGGAAATTGCTTTTTTGTATGGCTCTGGTTATAAGTGTATCAATTTATTTTGTGCTGTACAGTCCATACTGAAAGTTTAAAGAGTGCTTTGGACTGAGAAATGTTTACACATTTGACAAGAAGAAAGCAAAAGTTCCTCGAAATATTTTCCTTTTGAGATTCTTCTGCTTCCTGGGAAAAATATTCAGCACGGCTTTAAGGAACAGGTAAAGCCGCTTATTTTCCTTCTTACCACAGAAATGTAAGCTCAGACGTAATTTTTCCTTAGTCGTCTGAACGGATTCTTTGACCTAAGTGTAAACTTGCTGGTGCCTTTTTATTCCCAGACTGCAAGTATAGCAGGTACTGAATTCAAGTGCACAGACTTAAATTCAATTATTCTGCTAAGAATTGGATTAAGTATTGGTAGTATCATTATTTGCTTGTGAGTATCAAAAGAGACCAGCATATGTAAATTTGTGTTTTACCCAAGGCCAATTTTTACTCAGCAGATTCTGTGCAAAAATTGTATTTGAAATTAAAATAGAGAATTGACGGTGGACAAAATACCAACACCCTCCAAACCACCAAAAGCCAAAATCCCAAATTTTGGAATTTATAAAATCTAAAAACTCAAAAAACATGAAAAGAAAATCTAGAAGAATCGCAAATCCCGATAAAAATTCTAAGGTCGAATTTAGGAACAAATTTGGGAAGGAGACAGTGGACTCCCTCGTCTCCCGCTCTTGAATTTTTCCTCCTTGGACAACATTCATGAACAAGGTTTGTTTTTTCTTAAATGAGAATACGAGGGTTGCTTTTAATATTTCGGGATTAGAGAACAAAAACAAATATTAATCATGGAAGATAGCTTTATTGTTTTTCAAAATATTCCCCATTAAGATCTATACACTTTGGCATGCGTTTGAACCAATTGCCGGAGCACTTTTGCCAGACTGATTGAGGTATCTCCAAAACATGCTTTCTGAACGCATCAACCGCTTCTTCAGGTGTCGAAAAACGTAGACCTCTCATTTTATGTTTTACGTACGGGAATAAAAAGAAGTCATTCGATGCGAAGTCAAGACAATATGGTGGATGACTTATCAAATCGATGTTTTGACTGCTCAAAAATTCAGTTGTTTGAGCCGATGTGTAAGAGCTCGCATTGTCGTGGTGAAGAGTGATCCGTCTTCGGCGGTTGGTTTTCCTGATTTCTTGAAAGACAATTAGCAAAAAAATGGTTTTTTTTACCACTCAGAATTGACTGTTATCCGTTGTTCTAGTGGTACGGTTGCGACATGTACAGTCTTTCCGAAAAACAGGCGACCATTTGCTTGGAAGTGCTTCGTCGGCGAGCAACTTTTGTTGGACTTAGCTCAATTTGAAACACCCATACAGTCGACTGCTGTTTACTTTCGGGCTCATACGCGCAAATATACTATTCATCGGTTGTCACGATGTCATAGACGTGTTTCGAAGCAACGCGATCGTATTTTTGGAGCATTTATTTCGACCAATCGACACGAGCCTTATATTGAGCGATTGACAAATTGTGTGGAATCCAACGCGAACAAATTTTTTTGACGGTCAAATGTTCATGCAATATTAAACGTATTCTGGTCCCATTAATGCCTAAGGTTGTCTCAATATCACGATAGGTCACATCACGACATGTCACATCACGATCTTGCAATATCAGTTGGTGCACAGCATTAATAGATTCCGGAACAACAACTGATTTTGGACGACCAGCAGGAAATTCGTTTTGGAGTGCACTACGACCTCGGTTGAATTCACCATACCATCGATAAACACTGGTCCTTGATGGAGTTTCATTCATTCATTCATTCATTTCATTGAATTAAGTTCATCGATGCACTGTTGTTGAGTTAATCCACGTCGAAAGTTGTAAAAAATAATCGCACGAAAATTTTCACGATTTAATTCCATTTTTTGAGCGAGATTAATCTTTTAAGTTACTGTAAGCAACACAAATAGCACTTGTATGTCAAAACGTTCTAAGTACGTATAACCTCAAAAATGTCAAACTTTACGATAGAGCTGGGACTTGCCAGATTGCAAAACTGGGCTTGCCCAATCCCGATATATAAAAGGCAACCTTTGTACGTGTGAGCTGTTTTAGGATGCGGCATAACAATTCTTAAGTTATAGGGGAGAAGAAATAGTTTTTTTTTTTCACAAAGTAATGACTGAAGATAGCCACGTTCAAAAATTAAATTTGTAAAGCAATAGTTTTATCAGAAAAGCAAACCGCTTAAAGTGATATAATTAATTCAGAAACAAACATATAATACCAAGGTCGGTAACGAACTCACCGAGACCTTCAATTTAAAAGAAGGTTTTAGACAAGGCGACGCACTGCCATGTGACTTCTTCAACATTATCTTCGAGAAGATCGTGCGTAACTCACAAGTCAACACCATGGGCACGATATTTCAAAAGTCAGTTCAATTGCCAGCTTACACTGATGACATTGACGTGATTGGACGAACACAGTGAGCCGTCACTGAGCCGTTGCTGGCATTGAAGGGGAAGCGGCTAAAATGGGTCTGTCGGTTAATGAGAACAAAACGAAGTGCATCCCATCGTCAAGGGATGCCACACAACATCGACGTCTCGGACAGAGCGTCACACTAGGTAGCAGAAACTTCGAAGTAGTCAAGGACTTCGTCTACCTCGGCTCCGCAGTAAATAGAGCCATCAACATCAGTTCCGAAATCAAACGCAGAATCACTCTTGCCAATCGCCATTTCTTTGGTCTCAAGTGGCAATTGAGTAAAAAAAGCCCTCTCTCGAAGGACTAATCCTGCTTTTATAAAAGCTTGATTATCCCCGTCCTACTTTATGGCGCGGAATCTTGGACGTTAGCAAAGGAGGATGAGGAAGCCCTTAGTCTCTTCGAGAGAAAAGTTTTGCGTGCGATTTTTGGTCCTGTTTGCGTTGATGGCATCTGGAGAAGAAGATTTAACGACGAACTCTATGGGCTGTACAGCGACATGCGCCTGGGCAAGCGTCTTCGAATACAACGGTTACGATGGCAAGGCAGTGTAGAGCGTATGGACACCACGCTCTGGCCGAAAATTCTTCAAATTAGAGCCAGTGGTACAACGCAACAGAGGGCGGCTTAGGTTAAAATGGCGCACTCCAAGTTGGTTGGGAAGGACATCAACCAACTTGTAGTGAGCAATTGGAGGCAGCTAGCGAAATGTCGTGCTGGCTGGAAAGGGATGTTGATTGAGGTCCACCCGGAATGTAGCGCCGCAAGAAGAAGAAGAATTTTTTAACTCCGAGTTATAAAAAAATGCTACTGCTACTGATTTAAAATTCTTAAGGTAACACGTATTTTGAAAACTCATATTTTCACAAAACTGTTGTTACCAGAAAATTTGTTTAGTACTGTTGTTAAGAAATATTACGTCAAGTAGTATAACTACTGTTTGAAATAATACTCAAAAACTATCATTAATTCATTAAAATGTTATTTTGTTCTAATTAACTCAATTATTTTTCCACTGTAACTTTGTTGAAAGTTATATTGAGAAAAGTTAAGTTACAATAAATTCTCTCGTTTTATACAAGATACTTGAAGAATTCATGAATTGTGGGCTATTTACGAGTGTTTGACACTATTGTGGTCAAACATTTACGAATTAGCAAGGGGAACATGTGTCAGTTCTAGACAAGGTTCGATGTTAAATGGTTTTCAGAAATTAGGATGTATTCACCAAAATTCGTAAATAATCGTCGATCTTTTGTCAGGGCCAGAGGATCGTTTCTTTCCTCATTGGCTTTCCCAAAACTGCGAAGAGAGTCTTATGTGCCTAGTCCAATATGACTCAATTTCGAAAAAACTTTCAAAACCTCTGAAATCATGGAATTTCGAAATAAGCCCAAAATCGAAAAAAAACAAAATCTCGGTATTCCAAAATGCAGAAATAATAAAGTAGATGGTATTTTTTTGTCATGCGTCAGGGCAATTTCACATTAAGGCAAAAACAGTCCCTTCTTCGTCTTGGCCACTGAGAAGGATGATGTCAAAACGGAAGCGAATTACAATTTGAAGTCTTTTCGGTTATATTATGATTTACCCACTTTGAGGAAGGTCCTTTTCGACACAGTATGAAACAAATTTAATTTCAAAGGACGATTAAAGGCTTACAGCAAAACTACCTTACTCTAAGTCACACGCTGTGAATCACAATTGCTGATTAGCTTCATGTCAGCAGCTAGGTATTAAGTTCATACATAGCCACAATACGCCCCAAAGAGCCTTCAATGTTGGTCTGCTTTAGCTGTCGATGTGTTATGTTTAAGCTGTGTCTCATGGCCACCCTCTGTTGCGGTAACCTGCGACGTTTATCATTTAATCCAAGACCGATACAATTTCGTACGCAAACTTCATAAAAAATTCTATGTTGCCCGTCTGCCAAGCACTCGCCTAGCAATGATCTTGATCTAGTCTGCAAGTCCGAAGACCCAGTTCACAGTTTCGTTTTCCGACTGCATGGAAGCGCAACAGCTTCTGTTCCAGTGAGCCACATAAAATCGATAGCCCCCGCCTGCTCGGTTTGGATAATTATCTCAGAGACTCACTCGGACTGTCTCTCCGCCGTGCCTGCTTACACCTCACTGCTCACTGAAGCGTATCTGTGACTTAATACCATATTCTCCCCATCGAACGCTTATCCGTGAATCATTGCTTCCGAACCATTGAACCGTCTATGGTCTCTATCTATGCATGTATCTTGCACTCTGCAGGGGACTGCTGCCGCTCGTCCTGGGTGACATAATGATAAACGCCGTTTGTGGCTTTAAATTTGTTTTCCACTTGTCCAGGCACTGTGCGTTGTGGTGATGGCGTTTCGCCCGACCACCTCCACCACCCTCAGCCTGACTGGCATGGAAGCAATCGATAAAGACGCCAGGTGTGCGGCGAGCGCTTCTCGTCTGCGGGGATACTATCGAGCCGCCACATCAGTGTTCAGTGCAACAAAGTAACGTCGGACTGCGCAAAATTAGGTGAACTTAACCGCACATTGTGACTACTGTATGTGAGCACATTTGGACGTATCTGTCGAACGCGCCGCCGTCGCAGCCGTGCACTGCGTTCCGGTGAATGTGGAGCGATTTGGTGAGCCGATAAGGGGCGTTGAGAGGTGCGGACGGACTTTGTTGTGCTGCGGGCCGACTTGTTTATCGCCGTAATTGCCATTCAGTGGCGGGTTTGTGTCGGCTTCACCTGTGCCTCTATCGGCATATTTTTTTCTTCAGCGACTACATGTCGCTGTGCTTTCTTTTCAAATTGAATTCCTGCACACAGTTACGTGTAGATGCCGCTAGTGGTGGCGGTGCAAGTGGTGGTGGCATCAGGTGCAATTTGGCATGTGCTTGTCGTCTGTTCGTGATGTTGCTTTGGAGAAATTTCACGTTTTACAGTCATGGGAATGTGGAATGGCAGCTACGTAATAAAAAAATCACAGCGGTGACAGTCGGTCCTGAGGAGGAACACATAAAATTTCGCGCGGAACACATAAACTTAAGTGAATTTAATTTAATTGTGAGAGGCAGTTATTTCCTATTTACAGCTGTGTGAACTTCTGAGAGTCTCATTGCTTTAGCATTGCCAACGTGCTACCCAGAACGTTCATGGCTGCCAATAAAAAAAATAGTTAGAGACTACCTTGCGGATTTTAGCATTCGAAAGTGGTGTGCAAACATGATGTGGTCTGCGATCTTGTACATTTTAAGGTTTCGTTTTCACAAATGCAACGATTTACTAACTGAATCTCTTGTCAGACTATCAGTCTGTTCAGTCACCTTCCCATCAGTTAAAGGACGCAAGGAATTAAAAATGAAAACAGGGGAAAGTGGGAATTGTTTCCCAGTTTTATTTTATTGAGTAGCGACTTTGCCGTCTATTTCTTCTTCTTAATGTGGCGCTATAGTTCGGGTCTGACCTAGCCCTCAACCAACCTCTCGACAGCTGTATTCAATTGCTCACTCCAAGTTAGTTGAGTTCCTTCTGCACTAATTTGCGCCATCTCCGCCTAGTCCGTCGTATATTGCGTTGTCTCAATGCCTCGAATTCAATGACTTTATGGGACGAATCCCTGGTGCTCGTGCGCTCTAACTGGCATACATATTTTAGGTGTTGAGTCTGCAGACGCTTGGCCAGTCGTATGCCGCTCTACAGCTCATAAAATTCATCGTTGAATCCTCTCTTCCAATTGCCAGCAACGCAAAGAGAAAACAAACTCGCACCCAGGGTTTTTCTTTGAAAAAGACTAAATGCTTCCTCATTCGCTTTTGATGATGACTAATTTTCCCCGACATGGAACAGGACTGGGATGACTAAGCTGTTATACAACCAAAGCTTAGTCTTCCGAGGAAGGGCCATGTTACTTAATTGCCTCTTGAGCCCAAAGAAACAGCGACTAACAAGAGTGATTCTGCGTTTGATTTCGGCACTGGTGATGTTGTCCCTATATACTGCGGAGCCGAGCCAGACGAAGTTCTTGACTACCTAAAATATTCTGTTGCCTAGTGTGACGGGTAGAGTGCGACGCTCACACGCCTAGGGTCTAGGTTCGACTCCCAGCTCAACACCAATTTTTCTAATTTTTCACGACACCACCACTTTCCAGCTGCTGACAACACCCAAAGAGTAATAACTGTCTAAGAAAGCTTCTCAAGTTTCGCCGTTCGGAGTCGGCAAAAAACGGTAGGTCCCTTCTACTCGTGAGAAAACAGTAGCGCGCACAACACGAGTAGTTGATGAGCAAGCTAGGCCCCCCTTTGGACTGTATTTAGTCCAAAATTATTATTTTTAGTGTGACGCTCTGTCCGAGAGGTTGGTGCTGCGTATCCTTTCTTGATGACAGCATATACTTAGTTTTGCCCTCATTTACCGCCAGACACATTTTAGCCGCGTCCACTTCAATGCTATCAAACGCCTCATTCACGCCTCGCTGTGTTCGTCCAATCACGTCAATGTCATCAGCGTAAGCTAGCAATTGAACTAACTTTTGGAAGTTCGTGCCTCTGGTGTTGATTTGTAAGTTGCGCAAGCTAGCAATTGAACTGGCTTTTGGAAAATCGTGCCTCTGGTGTTGACTTGTAAGTTACACACGATCTTCTCGAGGAGATCGAAGAGATCTGAAAGAAGTCACATGTGCTTCGCCTTGTTTTACACCTTTTTGACATTGAAGATCTCGGTGAGTCTGTTACCTACATTGACGGAGCAGCGAGACTTCTCCATCGTCATTTTACACAATCTGACGAGTTTTGTAGGAATGCCAAAACTAGACATGGCACTGTATAACTCGTCTCTATGCACACTAGCATTTGCGGCCTTAAAATCGACGAATAGGTAGTGAGTGTCGATATGCACTTCCTAGGACTTTTCCAGGATCTGCCGTTAAGTGAAGATCTGGTCTATCGTGGACTCCTTAGGACTTAAACCGCACTGATAGGGACCTATCAGGTTGTAAACAAAAAGACGCTCTTACTATACGGTTGTTCGACTTCAGCTTGGATATTGCTATCATCGCCTCCTCTAAGTCGGGGGAACGGAATTCCTGTCTATCATCGTCTAAATTGAATGAATCATTCTTCCTAATGGGGCATTTTGGGTCGTCATCGCCGTCAAGGAGTCTACAACAATGATCTTTCCAGATTCTCAGTACAGACTGCGACTCTACTACGAGTTGTCCATTTTGGTCCCGGCAGGCTTCGGTCCGAACCTTGTGTCCGCCAGGCAGTTATACGTTTCGGTAATACTTTGGGACTTTATTATTGCCATAACACGTTTCCATTTCCACGACCGCGCGCATGTCACGCTCCTTCTTTTTCCTTCTTAGAAGCAGGTGCTCTTCCCGTTTTCTCTGTTCGTAGAGCTCACGAACAGCCCTCGTCGTTTGTTGCAGAGTTGCCTTATAGTCATCTTGTTTGGCTGCGTGGTCTTTCCTTCTTCTCTGTTCGTAGAGCTCACGAACAGCCCTCGTCGTTCGATGCAGCGTTTCTCTATAGACGTCTTGTTTGGCTACATGCTCTTGCCTGCACTCGTAGTCAAACCATGGACTCCTTCTGAGTGATGACGTGAAACCCAGCACATCAGTGGCAGCTTCTTTGATGGCTTCTTGACACCGTTTCGAGTCTTTTTCTATGGGTAGTGCAGGCAGCGTCAAACTCTGAGCAGGTTTCAGGGAGACTCGGCAATGTTCCCAGCGATCAGTTTCGATTGTAGCTTTCCGACGTCAAACCGTATTGGCTTGTCTCGACTCCGCTGATCTCTTGATATCCAAGTTCTTACCTTGGGTACAGCAAGATGATGATTCGAGTCGATGTTTGCACCTCGGAAGGTTCGGACGTGACAGAAAGTATCTAATTTAGTTAACAAATCGAACTCTATGAGTCTTGCTAGAAACTCGGAAAAGTGTTCAGTTACGGTATCGCCCTTTGTCACCACATCAGCAAGGATAAGGACACAACTTTATTTCGAAATCCGTAGTCGGCACGCATATGATTAACGAAATGCCCTTGCAAAGAAGTTCCCACACTTCTCTTTTACTGTTTTGGAAGTTTTGAAACGAATTTCTCTAGAAGAGTGAAGGTTGTCTATAGAAGAGGTACAGAAAAACAGTTTCCGCTTCTTGCGTTGTCCTTAAAAACTAAGTAGGAACTTCGGTTGAAGTTTCCTTCCATTGTATATGTTTTCCTGTACATTTTTCTAAGTTTTTGGCGACATAAACTTCAGTTTACGGAAGCACTGCTGCAGATGTAGAATTGCACCATCGTCAAAAATGATGTATTTTCTTTTGGTTTTTAGGGCTGCCATACTAATGGAATATGGGTGGAGATAGGTAGAAAGGAAAATATTCTTCCTGTGAGTTGTCTCTAATACCGCTGCGATTCACCCACATATCCCCACATCTATCGATTCTTCGCCTCAGGTTGACGCGATTTTCGTGCTTTCCCATTTATTTTTATTTCATGTAATGTTCTGCTTTCCAACTGCATGATAAGATCTTGCAATCCTAACAAACCTAAGGCGGGCGATTCATGATTGTTTACATCACCGCCCAATGCCATTGCAGAGCTGTCGGCACAAAGCCCACACCAAGCAAATTGCATCTATTTATAGGACTCGGTCCAAGTAACTGCTAGACAGATGCCATTAGATTGCTTAAAGAAATCACTTTCTGGGTGAAGGTCATACGCATAGCGTTCTCAAAATATCCTGCCCACACCCGCCCGCGCTCTGTCATCCATGCAGCGTCATGTATCTCATCTATTACTTAGGTTTACGAGAACGTTTTGTGAATGATGATTGCGGCAGTACAGAGCCTGTTCGCTGTGCGTGTCCTACTCGGGGAGATGATACAGAGAATGTATCTAGATAATTCATTTACTTTCGGTTCACAACCACGCACACACTCACATACAGTGAAGTGTGCGCACATTGAGTATACGCCATCGAGTATATTGCGTGACTGACGTTTGATGAATTAGTAAGCAGATACCTAAGCACATTGCGAGGTTGTTTTTTCGTTATTTTTGTACACTGAAATGACCCTAATTTGTCGTTGCACGGGACGTTCATATCTGCATGCCATGCTGTGTTACATTCAGGTTACATCTGATGTTATGTAATAGGAGGCGGCAGTAAAAGTGGATGCCGTCATTCTGTAATTCCATATCGGCAAATGTTCGAGTGGAAGTTGGATTCTGATCATTGCGTGTAATGCAAGTTTATGATGAGGTTGAAGGTGTCGAAGGGAGTATTACGTGCGCATTTTTGGTTTGATGAGCTACATATGACAAAAAAAAATTAAGTTAGCCTGAACGTGAAAAATGGAATATGTGCTCTAGTGACTGTGAGGGTTGCACGTCAGAATGTGAAAAAGAATGGATTATTTGTAAATTTAAAAGTATGAAGTAAAACGAATAGCGCCCTCAAAGTGTAGCTGGAAAGTTGAATTGTAGCCTAGGACACTGAAAAGTTATAAAAAAATTGGCACTTTGCTTAACGGGGACGCTCTTGTTAAATAATACTCCAAACAATAGTCGAAAATGGGAACGATTTTATTCTGTTGTCTAAATGCTGCAGTGTCGATGTTTTTTGATGTGAAAATATAACTTTTTCTAATACACTGGCTAATTTCAACTCAATGAAAAAAAATTATGGGGACGGCCCCGAAATGTTTTTCCGCCGTGTCAAGGTTAATGTGGTTGTCCCTACAACGATGGTTATGCTGCATTTTTCTGAGGTCATATCCACTTGGAAAGAGAAAAGGATATCAAAAAGTGACGAGTGCGATTGAGACGATCTCTGTGCGAAGCACGACTGCAATATGTAGCATATATAGACTCGAAAAGTGTAATTTTACAGCATGAAATCGCCTGAACTAGAGCTAAAATGTCTGTTAAGAAGCGCCTACAATGAAAGTACTCTCCCGCCACGATTTGCGGACAGAGTTTAGATGCCACGTAACACACCACTCAATGAGTCCCCGGACTGAAACATAGAGGGCGCCACAAAAAAAAAATCTATATCATTTTTAGGAAGTACGAACATTCAAATGATACCTGTCAATTTTTTATGACAATCTGATGATTAGCTTACAGGTTACAGTACTTTAAGTGACGCTACTTTTGCGATTTTTAAAACAAATGAAAAACCATAATTTCGCGTGTTGATAAAACACTGTTTTTTTGATGGGAAAAAATGCAATGCAAACTCAGCAGTAGCGTGAAAAGTGTTTCAGGGACTTTTATCCGTCAAAAACAACTCTGTATTTATCGGTGGTAAAAGTCAGCAGACTTTAAACGTGGCAGTACAGACACCAACGATGCTGAACACTCTGGAAGTCCAATTGAGGTGATTACACCTGAAAACGTCAAAAAAGTACACAAACTCGTTTTGCAAAGCCTCCTTGAGAAAGCTGTTTTCGAAAAGTGTGACGCGTCTGCTCACAATAGACCGAAAACAACAACGTATCGATGATTCTGATAGTATTTCAAGCTATTTCGCCAGTATAAGCAGATGTTTTTGCGTCGGTATGTCACAATGGATGAAACATGGATCCAACACTACAGAACATGGTCAAATCGGCAGTCAGCGGAGTGGACAGCAGCCGGTGACCCACACCCAAAGCGTCCGAAAACACTAAGATTGGTTGCCAAGGCTATGGCATGTGTATTTTGGGATGCGCACGGAATTTTATTAACCGACTATCTTGAGAGTGGGTAGAGTGCGACGCTCACACACCGAGACTCTTCGGCTAGGTTCGACACCTCGAATTTTTTCACGGTACCACCTCTTTCGAGCTGCTGCCAACACTCAAAGAGTAATAACTGTCTAAGAAAGCTTCTTAAACTTAGCAGTTCGAAGGCGGCAAAAAAGTATACGTCCCTTCTACTCGTGAGAGAACAGTAGCGCGAACAACACGAGTAGTTGATGAGAAAGCTAGGCCTCCTGTGGACTGTATCGCAACCTCCCAAAAAAGGCAACATGGCAACATGGCAACATGGCATTATTGGTGTATTTGAAGGAAGCAATTGCAAAAAAACGGTCCCATATGAAGAAGAAAATTATCTCTTCCACCAAGACAATGTACTGTGTAACAAGTCGTTGGCTTGCACGAATTGGGCCTTGAAATGCCCCGTACACACCGAGTTATCCAGATCAGCCCCCAACGACTTCTAGCTTTTTCTAAACCTCAAAAAGATACAAAAGGGAAAAAATGGCTCGAATAAGGAGGTGATCGTCGAAACTGAAGCCAATTTTGAGCCCAAAGATAAATCGTTTTATAAAAAAGGTATTGAAATGTTAGATTTGTTATGAGCATTTCACAGGTATCATTTTAAACTGTGTACTTCCTTGTTTTTTTTTTGTTAGTTGCGCCCCGTATTTATCAGTCCCGGGACTTATTGAGTTATTTGTCAAATGGACTAATCTCTAGATCAGCTCAAAACTGCGTTCGAGCTCTCCGAACCATGAAAATTAATTGTAATTACATAGCGGAGTAAAATATAGCAAGAAGCTATTGAAACCATTTTCGCAGTAAATTTTATTTTATACTTTGACGGAGAAGAAACAGCGAGAACTGTCCGCCAACTTCGAAGACTGTTCAGCTAATGATTTAAATTTCGACTCATGAACCATGTGCCAGTTAGAGATTTTATCAATATGAGACTTTCATAGATCTGTAACTAATTCCGTTGTTATAATATGTAAGATTCCAGAAGGTAAGGGCGCCATCTTCTTTAAAAACAACGTAACATGTATGAGCAGTTCGATGATGTAGAGTTGACCAGATTCTTCATTCCGATCTCGAACAATGGGTCTTAAAAGCTTTTTAATTAAGCAGATGGACAGCTGAGATGATGGCTTTATATCCTCTGAGACTTAGTATCGGGATGGAACCTAAACCTTTAACAAGGCAGTTGAAGTATATTTGTGTAAAACAGCAGATACTGATTTAAATTATTCTTTATTTAAGTAAAAATTGAAGTTGGCCTTAGGTTTAAACATATTACTCAGAATCGTTCACGACGTCCATTGCTCTTTCTTCCATTTTTGCTTGTACACGATGTAACTGTGTTTCTGTGCCAATTGTCTGACGTCTTTCTTGCTTTGAAGACCCTCTGAGATGGTTTCAGTGCATACAAATTTTGTTAATTGATACTTCTTCTCCAAAACACGTTGACTCCCTTAACTTCATTTCTTGCAGACGGTGTATCCTGCAGCACTCCAAATTTTCAATTTAACTGAAAGGACACGTCTTAGGTGCACGATGAAGAACCACAACTCCAATGTAGGAGTTCCGATTTCGTTTAAATTGAATTGAAATAAAATTGATAGCCAACTGCAATTTTGCGTCAAATTAACTTTGAAACCATCGTGGGTAGCTATTTCAAAATTTGTGTGGCAATGGCGGTTTATGCGTCGTCCTAGACTGATTCCTAGACTGAACATTCATATGTCTTTTCGTACTTTTCTTTTGAATTTAAGATGATATTGAAACCATGAGAAATCTTTAAAATGTCACTGCCGAACTTTGCAAATCAAGATCAATAGCATGGAGTAACTGCTGAGGATGTTTCTCTTGCCTTCTCTCAAGTGTGGACTGTAATCGTATCCGATTTGTTTTCATCTATTCGGTGTTTTTTTTCAGGAGCAGTTGTCATCAACATGAAACTATGCTCACACGATTCGTTGAAGGACAGATTTGACTGGATTACAGAGTAGGGGATGGAATCTCATCCAAAACAGGTTTCGAAAGTTATTGGTTAGTCAAACATATATAGCTTATAAGCATTTCTCCAACTTAAAGTTTATCGTGCACCTACTTGTTGTCTTTAACAGACTATTGTGCTTCAATGACAGTAATGCTTGGCAGGCAGCGTCACTATTTTATGTTGATTGCTTATATAAACCTGTAGCCGCCGCCCCTGGAGTAGTGGGTAGAGTGAGACGCCTTCACACCGGAGGTCCAGGTTCGATCGAATTTTTCACATCGAATTTTTCACGGCACCCCCTCCTTGGAGTAGCGGCCAACACTCGGAGAGTAATAACTGTCTAAGAAAAAGCTTCTCAAACTTCGCCGTTCGGAGTCGGCAATAAACTGTAGGTCTTTTCTACTCGTGGGAGAACTGGTCCCCCTGTAAATGTTGGGCCATAAAATAATAATTTTTATTATTCAGTTGTCGCGAGGGTTGCTACACAAATTCGAGGAGCCTGCATCGTGATGTCATCTCCCTTCATAGCGGACCAGTGCTGTTTCAGAAAAGGGAAATCTCTTGGAGTGCATCTATTGGCTTGAGGACTGTTGCACTAAAATATGCGTCTCACTGCTGCTTAGACGATGCAACGGTTTATACGTCTTATATCGTTTCATGCCTAATTCCTCCACAGAAACTAGTGTGTCAGAATCAGATATACAGACGAAGTCTAGGTTTCTCATTTAAAATCAGGACGCGATTGACACATTGACATTGCGTGGAATGCAAAATCGAAATTTTGTGATCTTTTATTGCAATAATTCAATCCCCCAATTCCCATGTATGCAGTAAAGATGTGTCCACTTCTCTACCAAGAAATCTACAGTTGGGCAGAACAATGTGTTTATGAAAAATGTGTCCCGTTCCTACTCCATGTGTCCCGTTCCTACTCCATGTGTCCCGTTCCTACTCCATGTGTCCCGTTCCTACTCCATGTGTCCCGTTCCTACTCCATGTGTCCCGTTCCTACTCCATGTGTCCCGTTCCTACTCTATGTTTTCTACTCCATGTGTCCCGTTCCTACTCCATGTGTCCCGTTCCTACTCCATGTGTGCCGTTCCTACTCCATGTGTCCCGTTCCTACTCCATGTGTCCCGTTCCTACTCCATGTGTCCCGTTCCTACTCCATGTGCCCCGTTCCAAGTGGCTCATCGGACACCAATCACATCAAGATAACTTCAGTCTAGAGGCAAGATACATGCCAGCAAAACGTTTGACTAGCATCAGCGAAAAATTCTTAATTGAATTTACAAAACACCGACTTTTGTTTGCGCATGCAATTAAGTTCACGGCGACAAAACTCTAAGTATTGTGTCATTGAACTTGACACCCACTACTGTTGACTCTCGAAGAGTAGACGACAAACTATAAAAAAATTCATGATTTCCACTCCACTGCCTGCTAAAGTACTTTCTACATCAATGCGTCTCAATACTGGTCTCATTTTTATACGCGTACATTTAGACATTTTCACCGACCTTGTGGATAAAGACAGTTCATGACCTCATGGGCAACAGCGATTCATTCCTATTCTGGAGGAACACTCATCTGCCAACATATTCGGATGCGAGCCAAAATTTTGTCGTTAAGACTTTTTTGGCGAAATCGATAACAAACTGTGCCTCATTTAATTACTGCTAATGACATCTCACAGAGAAAATTTTGGATCTGGCGCATCATTAGAGGCCATCCTAATGGATTACAGTTGGTCATAAAACTACTCGAGGGTCCCTCAAATGACTTTCCTTCATGACATCAATTGCAGCCACTTCGCAACAGTATTCAATCGAAGGATGTATGTACGGGAAAATTCTGCAACTCGTTGCGATCCCAAGTTAAGGGCACACCGTGGCCTTCAAAGGTCATTAATTAATTTTAATTAAAAATCGTCGTTAAAATCAGTCAGTCAGTGATGTAATCTGGAAAGACTCCGTCACGCCGCTCCGCCTTCATTATCGTCGGAATTCATCTCGAGCCATCGTTCTCGGTTTAAGGGTCACGTACAAGCAATTCATTCTTTCCCAAGCCCTCGGTGCGACTTAGTTGGAGAATTGTTTGACCCATAAAATGTCTGGATTGCTTGTTCCGATAAGGACGCACAGAAATTGTTCTAACAATTGGAACGATGCCACCTCCTCTAGTTCCCGCAGAGTGTCAATGCCAGCTTGCAGGCGATACCCCAAGGATCCATCCCGCATTGACATTGAGGCACACCGAGCGACAATTGAACGGAGCCTGCATCATCTTGAGATCACCTCGCCGTGACCCACTTCCAACGGATTATGCATCGAGGAATTCCATGGTGGAGTCCTTAGTTGCAGATGCAGCCCTTCTCAAGCGTGCCAATAGGTTTGCGTGTGAAGAGGGAAAAAACACACACGAAGTCTCTTAACCCACTTGCGTCAGAGCGGGAGCAAGCCGGGTGGGCGGTGGCATACATTCTCGGGCACGGCATGCACCCTGAGCAGGCACAATGGGCGAAGAAATCCGCTTCAATCTGTAGCTGTGCGGAGACATAATAGAACGGTTTCGCTCTCTCGCAGAAAGGATAATTGTAAAGAAAGCAAGCCGGTCGCATAAAGGGCCTCTGGGAGGGTGCTAATTCTGGAGAGATCCTTGTGGGAATTTTAAACACTGTTTGTGCGCACACATGCGGGCACTCGAAAGGATCGGTCGGTTGAATTGAATCAGGGGATTAAGGGAAATACGGTTATGGGTGTTAATGAAAGGGAACTAATGAAAGCAGGAAGTGGCTGTTCCCGACCTCGTCGTCGCCGGTGCGGTGGGAGATCATGTGACATGGTGCTTGAAGGCTCCCCCATCGATGTGCGCTCTGGGGGTGGGTGGCGGTTGGACTTATGGTGGGGAATTTATGGCTCTTGGAAATTCATTTCGTGAGGACATCCGGAGCTGGCGGCATTTGATGGCAGCAACCATAATGCTGGTGTTGAGGACAGATGACAGATAATGGCGTTCAAATTATTATGTGCTTTGGGTAGACTTTATGTATTTTATGCGTGCGTGTGAGGGCGGTCTGGTCTGGAACACGTGCGCGAAGAGTCTTGGGCTGGGGACGGGAGGGTGGCGACGTAAATTTTCACACCCGCGAATACATTAAAGCTGACATTTGAAGGCAGTAAGTGTCTTTTATCGCCCATAACGCTGGCAAATGACGTTTTTCTTAAGCTGCCAACTGTTTGAAGGTCCTTCGTGATTCACTGTGAAATGTGATGAAGTGTGGATTTCTTTATAGGGACTTGTGTCTCGTAGAAACCTAAATGAAGTGAAGGATCAACTCTTCGCTTGCAGTCAATTATCATTAAACATAGACTGCCGTCGTATGCCAGTAAAGATGAAATGGGATTGAAAAAGGAAGAGGGAATGCAGAGAGATTATAGACAAACATTCATTGCCCATGAACCTTCGTTAAACCGTTGTGCTATAATATCTTAAAAAAATTCTGAACACAGCCTAGAGCTTTCGTTGAAGCTTTACTTCGCTTAAGTCTGACACTGAGCCGAAAGTGTTGTCATTTCTAGGCTACTTTAGAAGAAAAGAACATTGCCATTTGATTCTCTGACTTTGCTGAACCTTCGTCGAACCGTTGTGCTTGACTAGCTTAAAAAATTCTTAAATTCTGCTTAAAAAATACAGCCTTAATTAATTTAATTTTATTTGTCTCTTTTCTTTTCAGTGGACGGTCGTACAGCAAGGACAGTCAACAGAGCTCGCAGAGCGACTTAAGTCTTTCTAGTGGATCACCGAAACTGCTAGCCAAGACTCCATCCCGTAAGTTCTGAATTCGTCTATTTACTCGTCTATTTTCAGAAGGAGTCTTAAATCTAGTTAGATGATTGATTGAATTGATAATTCATTCGAGAATCGATCTGCGTAGGTCTACAATTCTGTAAAGACTGTAGTTTTTCTTTTAGGCACATTCTAAACTTGATGTCCATGAATTTAGGGGACACTACAATTCAATGACTTGGAAAAGCTAGATTGCAGAAAATGAGTTAAGAATGTCTTTTGATAGGAAAGCATTGCTACTTGAATACACTCATCTGGAAAGGACTCATGTTCACCACACCGAACAACATGCTTTCCCGGAATCGTGTCGTGTACTAGGTTATCGTATTTCAAGTTGCCTGCTGTAAAATAGCCTACTGGCCACAGAAAAGGTTTTTCTTGCTCTTACAAGACTCGGCTCCAGGTGATGTGACTGGATCTTATGAATCACATGATTCAAAAAGAACATCCGTAACACCATTTATAGTGTTAACGGGAACACTGATGAGGAAAATGACATCTCGTTGCGGGATGGCGACTTCCAGGCTAAGGTTTTAATTGAGCTAGACTGGTAGTGACAGCTTGACCAAAGGCATTAATCTGGTGCCACGGCAGCTCAGGAGTCCCTGGAACTTCGGTATCAGCCTGAGGCATTTCTGGGAGTATGGTGGTCTATGTGGTCTACCACCCGACAACAGGTAGAAGGCGCTGGGGTCAGATTTGAAG
This sequence comes from Eristalinus aeneus, assembly GCA_955652365.1. Classification (NCBI taxonomy): domain Eukaryota; kingdom Metazoa; phylum Arthropoda; class Insecta; order Diptera; family Syrphidae; genus Eristalinus; species Eristalinus aeneus. The sequence goes on along the minus strand of OY019131.1, from coordinate 6,087,168 downwards.
AATACGGTAGAAGGCCAGATTTGGAATACGGTAGAAGGCCAAATTTGGAGAATACGGTGGGTGCGGGAACAATCCAAAGCCCGATTCGTGCAATTTGTCCATGGAAGTCAACGATTTGTGACATGGTGCATTGTTTTGGTGGAAGACAGTATTTTTTTTTCATGTGGGACTGTTATTTTTTTGCAATTCTTCCGTTCAAATGCACCTATAATGCCATGTTCTATTCTCTATTGATCCTTTTGCCTTTCTCAAGATAGTCGATGAATAAAATTCTGTGAGCATCCCAAAATACGGATGCCATAAACTTGTTAACCGACCTTTGGGCATCGTTCATCGGCTGCTGTTCACTCCGCTGACTATCAATTTGACTCTGGAGTAAAGTGGTGTATCCATGTTTCATCCATTGAGACACACCGATGCTAAAAGTCCTGTTTATTCTGGAGAAGCAGCTCCAAACAGCTCTCAGAATCAATCGATACGTTGTTGTTTTTAATCGACTGTGAGCAAAGGCTGCACCCATTTCGAAAACTGTTTTCTTATGGACAAATGTTAATGCAAAATAATGTACATACGGTGTCAGCTATCTCAGGAAATTTCACGCAGCTTTCCAAAACGATTTTGTGTACTTATTTAACGTTTTCAGATGTAACCACCTCAATTGGCCTCCCGGAGCGTTCAGCGTCGTTGATGTCTGTACGCCCACGTTTAAAGTCAGGATACCAAGGACAAGTAGCTGTTTTTGATAGAGCAGACTCTCTATAACACTTTTTATGCCATTGTTGAACTTGCACAGCGTTTTATCCCATCAAGAAACAGTCTTTAATCAACACGTGAAATTCTTTTTTTTTCATTGTTTTAAAAATCGCAAAAGTAGCGTCACTTGTACTGTAACTTGTAACTTAATAATCAGATTGTCAGGAAAGGGAAAGAAATGCTCCAAAAATACGATGCTGTGCTTCGAAACACGTCTATGACATCGTGACACGTTATGAATCGTGGATTTACGCGTATGAGGCCGAAAGTAAACAGCAGCAGCAGCAAATCCAACAAAAGTTGCTCGCCAACGAAGTTGGAAGTGCAAATGGTCGCCTGTTTTTTGGAAAAACTGTACATGTCGCAACCGTACCACTAGAAAAAAGCAGAACAGTTAATTCTGAGTGGCACAAAACCATCTGTTTGCCAGTTGTCTTCCAAGAAATCAGGAAAACCAACCGCCGAAGACGGATCACTCTTCAGCACGACAATGCGAGCTCTCACACATCGGCTCAAACAACTGCAATTTTGAGCACTCAAAACATCGATCTTATGAGTCATCCGCCGTATAGTCCTAACTTGGCACCGAATGACTTCTTTTTATTCCCGTACGTAAAACATAAAATGAGAGGTCAACGTTTTTCGACAGAAGCGGTTGATGCGTTCGACAGATGCGGTTGATGCGTTCAGAACGCATGTTTTGGAGATACCTCAGTTAGAGTGGCAAAAGTGATTCGACAATTGGTTTAAACGCATGCGCAAGTGTATAGATCTTAATGGGGAATACTTAGAAAAACAACAAAGCTATTTTCGATGATTAATATTTGCTTTTGTGCTCTAATCCCGAAATATTAAAGACAACCTAGGCGCCACTAACAAAAAAAAATATCCAATTAATTACTTTTGTGAGTGGCGACCCTTTTATATCCCGGGACTTATTGAGTGATATGTTACATGAGTGGATGTCGGGTACATGTGATGCCTGAAGAAACAAAACCCTCGCCTGGAACTCTATCAGGTGCAGCATCATTCAATTTATTTTTCATGTGGAGTGCCACAGAAAGAAGTGTATTTGTTAAATCTAAACTCTCCTTTGTACATCACAAGTTGAATATTTTACCTTCGTTAGTCATGTTCTGCATTGACATCCGCACCGTTATTCTCTCAAGTTAATGGTTCATGGTCCCTTTGGTTTATTGGAGGAAAGCTATCCATATATATATATATTGCTTTGCGGGACAGTGCAGGAGGAAACCTGGGCAAATCTTCCTCCGCAACTCCTCATGATGCACGCATACTATTCATTCATGTGTAGGTGGAACCTCTACTTTTTGACGACTTCGAAATAAGAATAACTTTAAGTGCTCTTAACAGCTCGATAGAGGTCCTGTCGTAAAAAATGAGTGACGCACAGCCCAGGAATGTTACCTAGGGTCATCGGCTTCTTAATGTTTCACTTTAACCACTAAGCCATTGCAGGAAAAATCAAGCGATACGCAAGTTTAAAAGTTTATTCAAGTGGCCTCGTATTAAATCAGGCAAAGGTTGATTTTAGATAAGGATTATAAGAAAGAAGTGTCCGCCGTGGCGTAGTGGGTAGAGTGCGACGCTCACACGCCGAAGGGTCTAGGTTCGATTCCCAGCTGAACACCTCGAATTTTTCACGGCACAACATCTTTCGAGCTGCTGACAACACTCAAAGAGAAATAATTGTCTAAGGAAGCTTCTCAAACTTCGGAGTCGGCAAAAAACTGTAGATTCCTTCTATTCGTGAATGAACAGTAGCGCGCACAACACGAGTAGTTGATGAGCAAGCTACCATAGGCCCTGGTCCCCCTTTGGACTGTCGCGCCAACAACTGTTATTATTATAAGAATGAAGTTAAATGAATGAAATGAATGAAGTCAATTCTTTTACACATCATCTATCTCACTACCGATTAAGTTGCTGTGATCAAAAGCTTTTCGTCAAGGTACACATGCGTTGATTGCAGAGACTGGTGATCTTTCCAACAGTTGAAAATCATGCTGCCACTATTTCTAAGTCGCAGCACTATCATTTCAAAGACACTGTTTTGTTCAGGCAATCCAACTCCTTCCCTTACAATATGGAAGCTCCTATTTAATTCATCATTTAGTCAGTAAGCACCTTCTGAAATTCACAAACTCAAACAGTTTCAAATAAAAGACCAGGCTGCGGACGGAATCGTCACGATTTCCGGACGCGAACATAGAATTCCAGAACACCAAGGTTTGGAAGGTTCGTCAAGTATGGGCTGAGTTCAAAAAGTGTTCAGGAAACTCAAAATTTCATAAAATACCACTTCATTGAGATCCAGCAGAAAGGATGCGTAGTCACTTCCGCGTTACATATTTTTCCTCATTATCCACATGCACACTTGGTATGGACGTGGATCATTATCAATTTTCTCCGCCTTGATATCCTCCGTTGATTATATTGAAAATCCACTTAACAGGGATTAAATATCAATGCACCAGCAGGCACCCAGTGGTTGGCATGCACATCACATATGACCGGTCACGTTTTTCGCGGACGAAGTAAATCTCTCTCTCTATCTTGGGTGCGGATGTTGTAAAATTGCAATCAACAGAAGCCCATTCCTGCCGCGTCTAGGTCAAAGCTCTGCACTCTCTGCTGATAAATTACCATTTCAGCGAGTAGTGACTTCATCGAACCGCTGACCAGTATTTTGTTTGCTCCATCAAACTATTAAATTCAATGAACTCGCTTTGAATGCTAATTTGGTGAGTCGGAGATGGGTATCTTAATTTGCTTGCGAATGACGGCCAGTTGCAATAAATTAATTAAATCGAAGGTCACAGTTGAAATGCATCACCCTTAGACGTTGCTTCCACTACTTCAATCCACATTCCAACATCAAATCATTCTGAGCAACAAATAAATGCAAAGAACATAGTCAAACAAACAGAATATCCTCTTCCGGCTTAATGACAATGTCGATTGAAATATGTGTCTGCAAGGAAAATTGGATATTGCATGTACCCATGCACTCGACAAAACAAATCAGTCTCTGCCACTCGACCTCGTTTCCCTTTGCTTTCAAACTCCATTTATTTTCCTTTCAGAAGATCCACACAACATCATTCAAATGCAACTAAGTCTCGAACAGTCGGAGGATTCCATGAAAATGCAGGATTACAGGGTATCGTCATGCACTTTTTCCCCATCATCTCCCATCCGACCAGCATTGTCACTTAATCTCAAATCCTGTTGCATCCTTTGAGCGCTCAACAGAGCCCGCACACAACCGAGGAATGGAATCGTCTACATTAAGTCAATTACCATGGAACCAGTTCAAATACTCCCCTCTCAATCTCTCAATCTAAACAACACTGTTCTCAACTTTCAGAACTACCTCCGCACCATTCGCCCGATCATAACAGTCAACTTTTATTTCGATTTTCAGTTTTTTCGTTTTTATTGAAATTTCATCCTCAAAAAGAGAATCCACAGAACGCTGTAAATATTTAATCAAAGTCTGCCCCCCGTTCGCTTCGATTGTGCGGAGGATCCAGCCAGCCACCCGATTGCCATTCAGCCCACGTGGTTGCCCCAAAGCGTTTCAATAAGTTTATTGGAAAATGCTTTTATTTTAAGGCAGCCAGTGTAAATGACTTCCGTTCGGAATTTGTGCAATTCAAAAATTGAACCAAACCGAGTACCGGGTGTTGCTCCTTTTGTGGAGCGTGGGCGAGGGCGAAGAGGCTCTTTGACGAATTGCTTCGAAGTACAGGTTCGATGAAATGGATTTTCTTCAACGAGAGTGATTTATTTCATAATCTCGGAGTCATGTGTCAGGGTATCGATTCAATTCGATTCGGATTCGATTTAGTTTCCAATTCATTCAATTGGTGCTTTGTGCTAACGAAATCCCAGTCCTTCGGTCTGCACCAAAGTTGGTAAACAAATATGTATAGAAGAAAAGTGTTGTGCTCTTTTCTTTTGAAAACGGTTGCTTTGGAGTGTGTTTACAAACTTTGAGCGGCTGAATAAATGGTATGTGAATTGAAAGAGGCTTAAGCCACTTTGCTTCGGCACATTGGGTGGAAAAGAGTTGTGCTGGTGTTTGGATCTTGTTTGAAGAAAAGAAGGGGAATTTTCAAACAAATTTGTGAATGGTTTGAACATCTGCTTAAACTTTTTTGAAGGTTGTTCAAGAAAATGAAAACAGTCAATTGACGTGAAGGGAAGGAATTGTTTTCAATGATGGGGTAAATGGTGGACTGACAAGGACCGAACTAAGTTCCTAAGATCTGTAGCATATTGTATTTAAGTTGTCTAATTTACTAATGGGGTTCGCCTAAGGTGTGAACCCGAACCGATTCATCTGGTGTATGCAGCGCTGATAACAATCCTGGCTCTTGGAAATTAAGAAGGGAGTGTTTTCTTTAGAGGTATAGAACTTTAAATCGGAATTAAATACAAACGTTTTTTCCAAGTTGACGGAAAGTTTACTTCATTCAAAAGCCAATTTTCAGACATAATTTAATTTTTGGCAAGTAACCGCTACGATTGGCTTTAATACAATTTCAACAGGAGCTCCGAATTCGATGTATTTTTTGCATCATTTGCTGCCGTATGTCGGCAATAACGCATCCAATACTGTCTTTTTATTTGCCAATTGCTTCGAACTTATTGGCATATCCCAGATACTTCACATATTTCCACATGAAATATTTAAACAAAGTTAAATCGCTAGATCTTAGAGGTTACAGGAGTCCGTATCTACGCGGTTACTCAATGTTTCTTTCTGCAAATGAATTGTGGCACGAGCTATGTACCATGTTGCACCATCTTGTTAAAACCACGTCTCTCTCGCAAGCCATGATTTGTTCAACTGATGAACGATAAGTTAGTAATCATGGTTCTAATAATAATAATAATTGTTATTGTCCAAAAATTGTGCAGTCCAAAGGGGGACCAGGGCCTAGCTTGCTCATCAACTACTCGTGTTGTGTGAGCTACTGTTCTCTCACGAGTAGAAGGGACCTACAGTTTTTTGCCGACTCCGAACGGCGAGATTTGAGAAGCTTTCTTAGACAGTTATTACTCTTTGAGTGTTGTCAGCAGCTTGAAAGAGGTGGTGCCGCGAAAAATTCGAAAAATTGGTGTTGAGCCTAGATCGAATTCCTAGATCCTTCGGCGTGTGAGCGTCGCACTCTACCCACTACGGCACGGCGACCATGGTTCATCATGGTTCTATAGCGCATAAAACTGGCTATAACAATCTGCCTAGCATCGTTTTTAAAAGAAGAACCGCCCATTCATTTCACCAATCCTTAAAACACACCAAATCGTCATTATTAGTGAATTTATTGACGTCTAACATACACTTGAGGACTGTCATCACTCCAAATACGGCAGTGTTATATTAACGTACCCATTTAACCAATAGGATGTTTCACAATGACAGCTGCCAGTTAAGCCAGTTAAAAAAAGCCAGTGTTGCCAACTCAAGGTGTAATCTAAACTCCTAAAAAAACATACTTTGTCATCAAGTTCAAGAATATGGACACGAACACCGTGCTAAACAGTGCCGGCCAGTCAAACAAGAGACGCTCGAAGTTCGAAGAATTCCTGATGTTGTGACAGGCCAATGGAAGAATGTACAGAAAAGAAGAGATAGAGAGAGGGAGTGAAAAAGGAGTTCAGTGGGGGTCAGAACAGTCGCATTATATGAAGTCTGTGTAACGTATCAATATTGTTGTCACAATATTGAACGACAAATCGCCTTTGGAAGACAACAACGCCTTAATTATCATAGTTGCGGGGGCAGTTTGATCTAGAGAGAGTGCTATTCTGAATTTAATTTTATGACACTGTCGTGACTTTAACGTGCTGCACAACACGGGAACCTAGACGTCACTAAAAGCGGATGAGAAAGCCTTTGATCTTTTCAAGAGAAAAGTCTTGCGTGTGATTTTTGGTCCTATTTGCGTTGATGGCATCTGGAAGAGAAGACTTAACGACGAACTCTATGGGCTGTACAGCGACATGCGCCCGGTCTAGCGGCTTCGAATACAATGTTTATGATGGCTACTAGCCTACCAGAACTGTACAATGCTCTTAAAAACCGTTAAATACACCGAATAGCAGAAACACGACAGTAACAAAAAACAACCACGTCCACCATACACAACCTTTACCCAAACACAATTCATCCAGAAATAAATCATAGTGGTTAGTAGTAATTTGAGTGATTAGTAGTCACTCGAGTGATTAGTAGTCATTCGAGTGATTAGTAGTCATTCGAGTGATTAGTAGTCATTCGAGTGATTAGTAGTCATTCGAGTGATTAGTAGTCATTCGAGTGATTAGTAGTTATTCGAGTGATTAGTAGTTACTCGAGTGATTAGTGGTCATTCGAGTGATTAGTAGTCATTCTACTGATTATTAGTTATTCGGGTGATTATTAGTCACTCGAATGATTACTAGTCATTCGAGTAATTAGTAGTCATTCGAGTGATTAGTAGTCATTCGAGTGATTAGTAGTCACTCGAGTGATTAGTAGTGATTGATTGAGAATCGAGATGTTCCCGAGATGGTGTAATAATAGATTATCACTCAAGATATCTTTCGAATGCGCCTATCACTAATGGCTAGGCTATGTTGAACTTATGCACACTACTGCTACGGCCCGAGTCTTCGGGGCTATGCTGAGATGATGCATACAAGTGTAGAAGGACCACAATCAACTTGGAGTGTGCAACTAGAAGTAGCTAACAAAAGGTTGTGCTGGCTGAGGAGGCATGTTGGTTGAGGCTCATGTCCACCCCGGACCGTACGGCCACAACAAGAAGAAGAAGAAGACTTAAATTTCATGCTTCCTTTTAATCTTAGCCTAACTTTGAAACTGAACTGATTTTTAGGGTTCATAACGTACTTGTGTCTGTTCACAAAAGGAAGATTTTTTCTTAAATAAAGTTTCATTTTTTTTGTTGGAGGTCTGTAAACACTTCACAGGAGCACTCAGACTAGAAACCTGATCCATTGTGCTACCTGCTAGTAATCCTACGCTTATTGTTATCTCTTGGTCTTCCCGAGGAAAGCCAAGAAGCTCTTTTCTGGTTAAGAGCCTAGGTTTCCAGCTCCTACTACATCCGCATGGAACGGCCGCCACGTGATTCGTGGTGGGACATTGGCAGGTAAAGTGTAATGCAAGGTCTTCACCATCTCTATAGGCGTAGCAGGGTGTTTCATCTTAGTGATGAAGTCTTTGGGCATACTTAAGTGCTATGTGAAGGTGAGGTGTTCGACTCGTACACCAAGAACCTGTCCGCAGTCTTTCCTGTCAAGAGACAACAGAAATACCGCGGATTTATCGCTGACGTTTGGAAGCCTGCACTTAGTTAGTCTGTATCCTGGGCAGTCATGTCATATCTGGTTGTGCTGTCGAGACAGCCAACTGTCGGTGGAAGCCTTGTCCAACGACGCGGGCAATCCCAAAGATGATTCAGGACCTATGAATGCCTCTTTTGATCCTTGCTTGGAAAGTTCATGGGCATTCTCTTTTTCCGTAATTGTGGTGTCCCGGGATCCGGACAAGTCTAACAAATTTAGTTTTCCAACCAAATTAAGGAAGGACTTGCATTGCTATACTATCGTGGACATAATATGAGGTTTGAAGCCTTTTACATAGCTTGACTGTCGCTACGGGCGCATATGCTTCGCCCCTTTTACCTGTTCTTTATGATATACTCATAGCTTACAAACATATTAATATTAAATGAATATTTTTGCTTGTGTCATCCTCTGCATGTCCCGGGACTTAATGAGTTATCTGTTGTTATGTAATTCGGTGGCGAAACAGTCCACAGGAGGACCAGAGTCTAGCTTGCTCATCAACTACTCGTGTTGTGCGCGCTACTGTTCTCTCACGAGTAGAAGGGACCTACAGTTTTTTGCCGACTCCGAACGGCGAGATTTGAAAAGCTTTCCTAGACAGTTATTATACTTTGAGTGTTGTCAGCAGCTTGAAAGAGGTGGTGCCGTGAAAAATTCGAAAAATTGGTGTTGAACTGGGAATCGAACCTAGACCTTCTGCGCGTGAGTGTCGCACTCTACCCACTACGCCCTGACGGCCATATGAGGATCGCAAAATTTTCCCCTTAAAAGATCAATGCGAAGATAGTATAAACTTTAATGTTGTTGTTTTTCACGAAGACCCCAACTCTTGAACCTTCCATAAGGAGGTATAGTACAAAGTATGACTTCAACTAAACTTCAAGCCTACAGTTCATTGGAAAGTAGAAACTTTCCTCATAGAAAGCAACGTGTCGTTACTCCCTTTTAGTCGCAGGCAGCCCTCAAAGTCCGTCCCACAAAAGTAAACAATTTAACATCAAATTCGGTGGTCACCGTGGCGTAGTGGGAGAGTGCGACGCTCACTTGCCGAAGAGTCTAGGTTCGACTCCCAGCTCAACACCAATTTTTCGAACTTTTCACGGCACCACCTCTTTCGAGCTGCTGACAATACTCAAAGAGTAATAACTGTCTAAGAAAGCTTCTCAAATCTCGCCGTTCGGAGTCGGCAAAAAACTGTAGGTCCCTTCTACTCGTGAGAGAAGAGTAGCGCGCACAACACGAGTAGTTGATGAGCAAGCTAGGCCCTGATCCCCCTTTGGACTGTAGCGCCAACAATTATTAATAGTATTAACATCAAATTCGATTGCAAAGCAATTGCAAGAATACAACACAAAAGCACGTACAAGTTCAACTTGGACATAATTTCTTCTTCAAATTGTTTTATTTCCTTTAGTCATGACCCTCCCATAGCTTCATAAATTACACCAAAGCACTCATTCCCATTCACTCGAGTGGTGACTGTTGTATTTGTCTAATGAATCCACTAATGGATCCATTGGGCTGCCCGAAGCATTTGTCCGACATATGCTTGGATTGTCCGAAAATATCCTCGGAGCTATCAACCTTTCGCCTAATTTATTGTCCCACGGGACACATAAACAAGTCAAATATCCCCTAGTCCAATTCACCACGACACATGTTAGGCAAATGAAAGGAAATGTCAAAGATTCATTGGACACGTACAATCGCTTTGTATTTTGTGGCGTGCTTTTGGTGTGCTTCTAGTTTTGCTTAACAGGTGTTCATAAGGACACTTCATTTTTTGATGAGAAAATGTGCAAATTGAGGACTATGCAATGGTGTATTGTCAAGTTTGCAATGGTATTAAAACAAGGAAAACATTAAAAAAAAAATCTGTCTAAAGTTGTACAGCTTGAGCAACTCCTTCGTAGCGCCTTAAAATATCTTTTACTTCAAACCTTAGTCGAAATGAACCAGTTTGAGAGCTACTGAGTTCATGCCAGAGTGCGTGAGGGGCAAAATGAGTGAAGCATACTTCTAGGGGCAGTGACAAAATCAATCGCATACAATATGCACAAAAGACATGTTTTCTCCATTCAAGAGCCGATCTACGCTGCATATGTAAAGAAACTAAAACCGCTGTCTGAAGCAAATGAAGGCATTTTTCAAATATCTCTTGTTAGCACTCTCCTCCAGCCCCTTACACACATCGCTCAAGGTTGCAGCAACACTTTTGTCCACAGAGGCGCTCAAATAAGAACAGTCCACGCAACATTTGAAGCAGGTGCTGCCTGCTGGAGAATGAAATTTGTCGCCCGACAACACCACTCAAATCGCTTCGTCGTTTCTCACTCAAACACGATCTCACGGTCGATTGCTCCCATTGTCGACCGGCAAAGCAGTCGTCGGCGACGCAAAGTGTGTCTTGCTGCTGCAGTTTCGAGTGGATCGCGATCGCGTTCGGGCAGTATGTTTATCGCCGCGTATCCCGCAGACCATTATGTCCGACAACGAATAGATTTCATAAGGTATTTCATTAATTCAGCTCCGAGCAGCAGCACCGAGATCGAGGTCGCGACGCAGACCGGTTGTTCTGTTCTTAAGGTATACACGGGACGACATCGCATTTAGATGTCAACGGGTAGGGAATCCGAGTGAGTCCCCCATGAAACGAAGTGAAAATTGAATAATTGCCGCGATCATCATGGGCCGCTTTGTCGCCCATCGCCGCTGTGTGCTTTATGAGAAGTGATGACGGACAGTGAAGTGTTTATGCTCTGTGGCACGAAGAAGTTCATGTCGATCTGTCGATCTTGAGACGGTGTTTTGCGGCGAGAATTGTGTGCAAGTGGACTGTGGCGCTGGATTAAGGAGAAAACGAAACGTGATTTATGTGCCCCCGACTGAGTTCAAGGAATACCGGATACAGCGTCATTGTTTCCAACATCCCCGCCAGTTGGCAGAGGTTGAGCAGGTACGCAGACACACAATCTTCTCTCCCCCATTCCCTACGTTCCTCATTCGCTAAAGTGAAAAAAATGGCATCGACAACGAAGCAGTGCTGTGCTAAATTTTCGGTTTGGCTGTGGAATACATAACCACGTCGGACGCATGCCTAATGGGATGCGCATTAGAATTCCAACCGGGACTCGTGGTAATGATTTTATGAAAGCAGGTAGACACATTCTAGACTCGGCGACAAATTACCGGCGAGAGCACCTAATGGCTTCTGGTTATGAGTCGAGTGTTGCCACTTGCAGTCGGTGCTGAGTGGTGTGTGCACTCCGTCCGACTGAATGCAGCCGTTGACACTAACTTATGGCCTTGCGAATGGAAACAATTAGCAGAGACTATCGTCTGTCTGATGGGCTAATAAACATAAATTAAAGTTTGTCATTTGTGAACACATGGGATGTGTTTCAAATGGTATGCTGCACAAGGCTGTTGAATTTGTAATCAACTGTAGGGCAATCTAGTCGATTTAACACTGGTTCAACGTTCTGCAGAGTTTCGTGCGGTTTTATCTTCTGATTCATTAAAAGGTTTTTTATTTATGCTTCGCGGAGGTCACAGTGTTTTTAAAACTTGAACTCGCTCATATTCCTGTTTTTTATTTGGCTGCTAAACGACGAAGGCATCCTATATGAGGATCGAATTAACAGAAATACGTCAAAAACCCAATTTGACCCTTCCGGGAAGTCTATACACAATTTGGAACTACACGCATACCTCATCTATTCCCAAAACAGTAATTCAATAATTCGACTTCACACTTTCTGTCTATTGTTGCCGCGCTAGAACGTCCAGCAATCTCTCCATCCTCCACATCTTCTTTAATTCTGTGAAAATGTTGTAAAACCCTTCCTGCGTTAACCGTACACGGTTATGCATCCTCACCCTTAATTTTGCTTTAGTATGAAATTTGTTAAGGTTTTTGGAACAGGCGAAAATCGAAGCCAAAAATCAAGTGAAGGCAAAGCATCTGTTATCTGAAAATTCAAACTTGTCAAAGCCATCATAGTGGAAAAAAAAATAAAATCAAAAATTCGAAACTCGCAAAGCTTTTCCAATGATTCTCTGCTCTTGTAGCTGTAGGAAACTTTTTCTACATTTTTTCAGATACCTCCCTGAATTCCTTCAGTGTTGAGTCTATAAAACTGTGTTATGACCTGGGCTGTGTCATGTTTCTTTTCCTTTTGTCGGTCTTTTGAAACCATGACACATTGGGTTACAGCACATCTTAATAATAAAAATTGGCGCGACAGTCCACAGGGGACCAGGGCCTAGCTTGCTCTGCAAGTACTCTCATTGTGCGCGCTACTGTTCTCTCACGAGTAGAAGGGACAGGGCAGTTTGTTGACGACTCCGAATGTCGAAGTTTGAGAAGCTTTTTCTAAGACAATTAATACTTTTTGATTGCTGTCAGTAGCTCGAATGAGGTGGTGCCGTAAAAAATTCGAGGTGTTCAGCCGGGAGTTGAACCTGGACTTTCGGCGTGTAAACGTCGCGCACTACATACTACACACGCCACGGCAACCACAGCACATCTCATCGCCTTATAATTTGAAATTTATAAAGGCCAAGAACCCTCGTTATCACATTTGAAAAACAGAGACGTCCTCAAGAATTGAAGGGCATGTCCTGCTATCGTTAGGGAGTGTCATCGAATTTCAAGAGAATTGTGCGTAATTCTGTATTCTGTCGAAAGTGAAGTATAAGGTTTGATGTGTGCAGGATTCCATTCTCTGTTGTTGTTGTAAAATATCTCTCTTCCGCCTTTTTGTCTTCTGAACTTTCCGGCTATATACTATATACATCATTTAAAAGGTTTTGACATAACCTACAAAACGACGCTATGCATGATCAGTTTGGATATTGCGTTCAACAGTTATAGACATGAAAACATGGAGTTGACAAACGCCGAAATTCGCTCTTTTATTTTAAAATTTTCCTTTGTTAAAGGCAAATCCGCTAGAGAAACGTTCTGAAAGATTAATATTGTTTTGGGGGATGGTACTCTATCACTTCGAACCGCGGAGGAATGGTTTTAACGATTTAGAGCTGGGAGTTAGTCACCAAACCATTTTATACCATCCGCAGAAGCCTGGATACAAAATAAGCTTGATGTTTGGGTGCCGCATGATTTGATGCAAAAAAAACCTTCTGGACCGAATCAACGCCTGCGATATGCTGCAAAACGAACTCGACCCATTTTTGAAGTGGATGGTAACTGGCCATAAGAAATGGATGACATACGAAAACATCAAGCGAAAACGGTCGTGGTTGAAGGCCAAACAGTGGCCAAGCCGGGATTGACGGCCAGGAAGGTGGGATTGGAAGGGAATCATCCACTATGAGCTGCTCCCATATGGCCAGACGTACAATTCTACCTTGTACTACGAATAACTGGACCGCTTGAAGCAGGCGGTCGACCAGAAGCGTCCAGAATTGGCTAACAGGAAGGGTGTAGTGTTCCACCAGGACACTTCGTTGATGACTCGTCAGAAGCTCCGGGAGCTCGGATGGGAGGTTGTATCGCAGCCACCATATAGCCCGGATATAGCGCCAAGTGATTATCACCTGTTCCTGTCCATGGCGAACGCCCTTGGTGGTGTGAAGTTGAACTCAAAAGAGGCTTGTGAAAAGTGACTGTCCGAGTTCTTCGCAAATAAGGAGGGGGCTTTTACGAGGGGGTATTATGAAGTTGCCGTCTAGATGGAAACAGATTATCGAACAAAACGGCGCATTGTTGAACTAAAACCTTATATTACTGTTTCTTGTAAATGTGACTGGATGCATGCAGTGAGTTTGTCCTGTCTAATTTGCATGTAAATTTAAATGCCAGAAATATATTCTCTCTGACACGTGCTAGGAATATATGCCTCTAGAAAGTAAATTCCATTTTGAAGAGTTTTCGATTTCCAGCCGTTGAAACAATAACAAAGGAGAGGGCGTCCTTATCTTAGGTGATGCTCTCCAATGGGTAAAGACTTTAATCAACTTGATAGGAGGCAACTGGCTTACTTGTGCGTCAGTTTACGTTTGAATTCTGCAGATGCTTGACAGTACGTAGGTCGACAAGTCGTTGTTGTATCTTTTTTAACAGACAGCATCGCAATTGCGACACTCACACGCCGAAGGTCCAGGTTCGATTCCCGGCTGAACACCTCGAATTTTTCACTGCACCACCTCTTTCGAGTTTCTGACAACACTCAAAGAATAATAACTGTTTGAGAAACAGTTTCTTAAACTTCTCCGTTCGGAGAAGGCATCAAACTGTAGGTCCCTTGCACCCGCGAGAGAACAGTAGTGCGCAAAAAACGAGTAGTTGATGAGCAAGCTAGGTCCTGATCTCCCTGTGGACTGTAGCGCCACCCAATTATTATTACTATCGTAATTAAATCCTACACAGATTTTTTCTCTGAAAAGACAGTAGAATCTTTAAGCAGTCTTTTTTATAAAGACGGGTTTGAAATGATTGAAGCGTGTTTGGTATTTTTTGAGTGGACCCTAGTACTTCATTGCCTAATGGGATATAGGAGTTGGGCATAAAAGAACTAATGACTAAACAAACGTGACTAAACGTTAGTCATAAATAATTTATTTGCCTGATTTATTAATGGCTAACGTTTATTCATGAATTATCGTTATTCACACATATGATTGACGGTTGAGTCATGACTAATTCTATTGGTATTTCATTACTTTTTCGTGTGTCAGCCTTTCAGCGATTCCGTGCTTGATTTCAGAAGCGATGTTGCAACTCCCATTAACTGCTGAATCGAACATGACCCAGTTTTTGCCAAATTGAGTTTTTTTCCTTTTTTTGTCCGATGTTACGTTTGATTTAAGACGTCAATGTTGTGCTTACTTAAGGATAACGTTTTTCGCCTGGGGCTACGTCGCACTTCTTCTTCTTTCTTTTTCTACCGAAAACTTATTTCATTCAAACCCAACCCAACCCTCAGACTGAGCTACTTTTATTGCAGACTTTTGTTACTTAAGTTCTTAACTATGTTTTTTCTAACAATGACTTACGGGCACCAACATTTAACAACAACGCCGTCCACTGGAACTAGGAGACTTGACCTAGAGCCAACTTAAACTTCAATGCAAAAGGATATACTTATAATGTCTCCAAGTAATCGACAGAAGATTGTCTATGTCAACTAAGACCTTGTTGACAACAAGCTTCAACATACTAGCTCAACCAAGATCAAAATTAATGTTCGGCAGCCCAAGTTAACCTGTGAGAATCGCAGGAGATTCTCTGGAAAAAATTAAAAACCTTGCTACGTTGCCTTACCTTACATTGAACAGATAGGCGACTTATCGATCTAAGTGGAGCCGCGGTAGTTCTCCATCAGTGTGATGACAGAAAGGGCTTGCTAAAGCCAGATCAGGAAAGCCAGTTTAGCCCGACTCGTCATGTCGACTTGTCATATGCGGCCTTGAAATCGTCGAAAAGATTGTTGACTTCGAATTGCACCTCCTGTGGCTTTATCAGGACTCTTTGTTGCAAGGTTTTGATAGACAAACAGAAGGCTTGAGTTTTGATTAAAATTTGTAGAGTCTATTTGGGCGATACAGACTTCCGTGGTTTGCTGAAACTGAGATGGCGCACTCAAGTAGTGAAGGACCTCAACCAACATGAAGTATAGAATCTGAGACAGCTGGCGAGGGATCGTACTGACTGGAAAGTCATGTTTGTTGAGACTCAGGTCTCCATGAAGCGGCACACATAGAAAAAGAAACTTTCGTAGTGCAGTCTGCTTAAAGAAATTTGTTCAGTTGAGATAATTACTGACTGCACGCTGTGCATTCAGACATTCAGTTTCAGTCCGCAGTCAACAGCAGATCATCTCGTGCCAAAAACAACAAAAATAATCATTAACTTGAAAGGTTTTTAGCGCAATCAGTCAAACCAGCCGCAACTCTTCCATTTCCTCTTCACAACTCCAAGAAGGTCTATGATCAACGATTTCACTATTTCACTCACAAATAGATGACTGCACGTCTGATAGCACACCTCCCAACTGTGCAATCGCTGAGTGGCTAATCCATTTGAATACGCAATTCAATACCGGAAATCATTCGAACAAAGCCACCAAATCTCCGCCTCCGCCAGGGCTTGTGCGAATCATAAGCAAATCGGGAAGATGAGCAGACATCCTGTCAGTTAACCACTAAACCACCTGTAACGACAAACATTGCGGTCTCCTTCCGCCTATCCTCCGCCGGCTCCACACATTTCCACACTTCCTATCCACGTCGTCGTCGTTGTCGTCCTTCTGCTTCGCCTCCGTGTGGGATGTTAACAGCAGCCAGCTGTGCCCGGCCCAGAGTTCCGTCTTTGAACGAATAGAACACCACAAAACCGACCGCTCAACGGGTGTAAGGTTGCTGTAAGAGCAGAGTGTGGGGTAGCGAGGGAGTTCCCGCAGACACGGCCAGTTCAGATCAAATTTGCAGGCATATATGTTCGCGTATCAATGGTGGCGGCAGCGATGACTGCAACCGCATCTTGCATTTTGAACTGAATAATTACCTGGTCTTAATCAAACCGCAGGGGCTTGCACATCTTCGTGTTACACCCTCGGTCGTGTGCGAGTGTGCCACCGCCGGCGTAGTGGTGCAACCTGTCTGCCTCAAATGGGTCACGTGGTGTGTGCTCACACACCTCGGATGGAGTCAACGAATTTTTGTCCGTATCTTCGTTCGTCTGCATATCTCGTGTGCAGTTTATTTACACAACAAAGCAGATTCACGGATGGCTGCCTCTCGGAACAGGTTACAATATAATTGCCATCTAAGGCAGTGAGTGGCAGCCGCCGGCAAGAAGCAGCACCTGTGTGTTTCGGCATGTCTTTGGCGTTCTCAGAAAACAACGCGGCGGTGGCAGCCAGCTGCAGTGCACCATTGTCACGCACCTCTACATACCGACTTCTTTCACAGAACGTCAGTCGGTTTTATTTATCTATTCATCGTTGATTGCACCGCTGCGGGGGAGACACTCCACCGCCAACCCACCATCCTACCGTCCTACCTTCACGGCAGGTACGCGCACAACTGACATTGCCATTTAAGATAAATTAAAATCATTGTTTATGCATCTGCGAGCTACTTCGTTTTGGCCGTGGACGGGAACGCGAATTGGAATATTCTCAATTTGCATAATGCCATCTGAGAGGCCTCCGGAAACGTGCATGCGCTCCGTTCCGAATGAACAAATGCGATGTGCCCCGGAGCGTTAGCCCAGTTTTTCGGGCGACTAATCATAAATGTTGATCTAGATATGCGAGCGGTTTTGGCATCAAATCGCATCGCAATGTTGCGCCATTCCGTTGGCCAACTTATGGATTCCAAATAAAATGAGTAAATAGTGACAAGAGCGCCAAGAATCGATGACGGGGTGCTGGCAGTGTGCTTCAGCTCGTGGAATATTCCATGTCAAGTGATGCCACTTTAATGGATTTTTTTTTTCTGTGGAACTTATTAATTCACGTGCTAAACTACTTTGTGGACAGAGTTCATGGCTTCGTGGGACTCAGTGTGTGCGCAGAAATGTTAATTTATGCTTAAGCCTGCTTAATTAGCTTTACACGTATATTCAAATACGGGTAATTAAATACCCACCCGGTCGCAATTAACTTATTCGGGACCGCAAGCAAAATTTGTGTTTTAAGTGGAGGCTATAAATTCTTCTTCTAATTGTAAAACCTGAATAACAAAGAAAATTCTGGCTATCATGGGTTATCATACATTTGAAGGAATTTCCTATGAACGTGTGTTTCTATGCGAACCTGCGGCTTTGAGTCTGTTGGCTGAAGAAATCTGGAATATTTCGGCATTTAAATGAAAACTTGATGACAGATGAAAAAAGTTAATTCCTCCACCTGATAGCAACAATTAAAAAAGATAAGTCTTTATATAATTTGGTAAACTTTCCTTTTGTGGCTGCCGTGGCGTAGTGGGTAGAGTGCGATGCTCACACGCCGAAGGGTCTAGGTTCGACTCCCGGCTGAACACCTCGAATTTTTCACGGCACCACCTCTTTCGAGCTGCTAACAACCTTCAAAGGGAAATTACTGTCTAATCAAGCTTCCCAAACTTCGCCGTTTGGAGTCGGCAAAAAACTGTAGGTCCCTTTTACTCCCGAGAGAACTGTAGCGCGCACAACACGAGAAGTTGATGAGGAAGCTAGGTCTTGGTCCCCTGCGGACTGTTGCACCATACCATTTATTTATTTATTTAAACTTTTCTTAAATGTATGGGAAGCTTGGACTCCTTAGGGTTGTCTAACAGCTAAATTAAGTCAATCTCTTAGGATATCGTATCGTTTACAACGTTACTGGTCTGTCTGTCTGGACCTATACTTGAGTATTTCTTTATAAAAATTTTGTATATTTTCCTGAAAACACACATCAGGATTATAGAATTTTAATTGTAACGATGTAAGGCTACGTGGTCCTTTTTGAACAGAGACAAATTCAACATTGTTTAATGTGTTAAGCACGTGACAGTTTTTTTTTTCCAATTTTAAATTCTTTTGTTTTTAAATTTTTTAATGAAAACAGGCACAGTCTACAGAGGAGGAAAAGATTGAGACTGTACAATATGTCAGAAAGCCATATCCGTCATAACTCTCAGCGTGTCTATACACCAGTTGCTCATTCATTCGTGCGTCGAACCATAGCTCGCTACCGTGATAGTCACATCGTTGCTACACGCTATGGAAGCGATCATAAATAGAAGGATAATATCGACAGAAATGGTTCGAGAAGACCAAAATCCGCGTCGAAATGAAAAAATTGTCACATAAGCTCAACCTATCGTCTAGTCCAATGCAACATATACTGATCCCCTATCTTTCCTATTATAATCTGCACACTCTCTTCAAGACATTTTGCACGTTTAGTTAGAAAACAGCTGCATTGTCTATACATCCTATATGACTCAAACTGTAACCACCTTCACTCTGCTCTAATTCTAAACGGTTTCTTTTTCGCACTTGAACCATTACCATCAGAGCCCTTTAAATTGAATTTGAATTCATCTGAAGATAAAACTGTTTTCCATTTGGCAATGGTGCAGTTAATATGCGCTTGCGTCTTGCGCTTTGGTTTTTTGGTGAAATAAATGACTTTTTTGAACCCGGTAGAAAAGAAAACCGGCTTCCACCCACCTTGTGCTGGATAGAATAATAATTGCTGGCGCTACAGTCCACAGGGGGACCAAGGCCTAACTTGCTCACCAGCGACTCGTGTTGTGCGCGGTACTGTTCTCTCACGAGTAGAAGGGACCTACAGTTTTTTGCCGACTCCGAACGACAAAATTTGAGAAGCTTTCTTAGACAGTTAGTTCTCTTTGAGTGTTGTCAGCAGCTCGAAAGAGGTGGTGCCGTGAAAAATTCTAGGTGCTTAGCCGGGAATCGAATTTAGACCCTTCGGCGTGTGAGCATCGCACTCTACCCACTACGCCACGGCGGCCGCTTCGCTGGATAGATCTGGTGGATATATCCAAGTTTAGTTTACTTTCTATCGCTTTAGCAGATAAAAATGGATCCTTTTAATGACACGGACTATTGCGTTATCATGACGTGCGGAGGTCTTCAGAGGTCTTTCGCCGCGATGGCTAGTATCAAGGCATCTACAGTTACGAATATGGCCAATCCTGCGGAAATTGACCAAATGGTAGTTCCCATATTTTTTGGCGATGCATTTAACTTCTTCTCTGGCATGAAAATCCGCTATAATCTTTTCAAATTCGGCAAAGTATTTTCTACGCGCCATTTTTGAACTATTTTACACTTAAAATTTAAGTAATTTGTTTCACTTATAAATTGCTAATGAAAATAATTTGAAACATCGTGTATTCGTTTCAAACGTAATAGTTAATTTACAGTTAAACAGAAACAAAGAACTGCTCTACTTCTTGTTGTAGCTTTTTTAAGCCTGAAGTAGCATTATTTGTTTTTCGGTTTTATTAAATTTATTATTTTTCTAAATAAGAGAAATAGGAATGATGTAAATCTAGGAACATTTAACAATTTTTTCTGAAAAAATGTAACCAAATGCCAATGAGTGTTTTTGTTTTGTCTGACACTGTATGACATTTTAGGTGTGTTCCAGTACTTTCTGTGCCAAATTCTGTCATACGTTAAGAAGTGGGGGTGAATCTCTTTCAGAGAGAGGCAAAGTACGGCAACGCATCTAAACCAAATGTGTAAAGTTAAGAAATATCAAATTTACTTGTTCGCTACAGAAAACAAAACCAACAACAAAATTCGAAATGCATACGCAACTATAGCTCACTTAATAATAATAATTGTTGGCGCTACAGTCCAAAGGGGGACCAGGGCCTACCTTGCTCATCAACTACTCGTGTTGTGCGTGCTACTGTTCTCTCACGAGTAGAAGGGACCTACAGTTTTTTGTGAAGCTTTCTTAGACAGTTATTACTCTTTGTGTTGTCAGCAGCTCGAAAGAGGTGGTGCCGTGAAATATTAGAAAAATTGGTGTTGAACTGGGAGTTGAACCTAGACCCTTCGGCGTGTGAGCGTCGCACTCTACCCACTACGCCACGGCAACCAATGCTCACTTATCACACCAATTAATTGAACAGAAATCCTACCAAAAAATTGTTTGTGTTAAAATGGACAGAGTGGGGAAATATTTTACTTTCTGTCGAGAGCGCTTATTTGACGTAAGACCCACATTTTTGGTAAACTTGAACAGACTTTGTGTTTGTGTTGTTTGTTTCGAGTACGTGAAAGTATGGTTGCTTTATGTTTGGCTGGAAAACTATAAGTAGCTATAGTTAGAGTAGTAAGAGCCCTCCAGCACCTCAACGTGAATAAATCACTTGTGCGTCGAACCATAGCTCACTACCGTGATAGTCACATCGTTGCTCCACGCTATGGAAGCGATCATAAAAAATACCAATATCGACAGAAATGGTTAGAGAAGACCAAAAGTGAAAGAAAATTGGCTCATAAGCTCAACATATCGTCTAGGCCGATGCAACATATACTGATCAATGCGCTTAAGCTCAAGCCAAGTTCTGAAAGTCTCACCGCAACTGAAGAATTTTAACATTGAAGGAAGGAGGTATTTGCTACGCTTGCACAAAAGTGGAATTAGGCTGTCTGTGATGAGTCGCCATTTGGTATCGAGCAAAACTTTGATAAATAAAACAACCGAGTTTAACGTACTTGCTAGAAAGATTATTCGAGAATGTACACCTTCGGATGTCAACCATTAGACATTACTAATGGTGATGAGTAATGCTTCAATAACTCTGCGCTCGTATTTTTTCGAAAAATTAAGACAAATTACAAAATTAACTGTCTTAGAGACAAACAAACATTTTCATCGGAGACCATGAACATTTTAACAAAACTGGACACCGTCTCACGAAAGCGCGCGTTGACCAGGAATGGCTACAGAATAATGTTTCACATCAATTTCTTCAACACAATGGATTGCAAATTCTCCGGATGCCAATCCCTAGAAATTCTTTGTCTGTACTATTTAATAAGCGAGAGTTAACATTTAAAAATATGCAAGTTTCGACCGTATCAAACAAGAACTCCGCTGAGAATATGGTCAAAGTCCATAGAGACACTTGCATAAAGCGTTCTTCCTTTGTCCGCCTCAAGACAGCTATTTGGAAGATGTGGAAGATGAACCAATATGTTCCCGCCGTGGCGTAGTGGGTTCAGTGCGACAATCACATGCTAAAGGTCTTGGTTCGATTCCCTGCTGAGCACAACGAATTTTTCACAGCAGCACTTTCGAGCTGCTGACAACACCCAAGGAGTAATAACTGTCTAAGAAAATCTTATCGTATTTCGACGTTCGGAGTCGGCAAAAACTGTAGGTTCCTTTTACTTGTGAGATAACAGTAGCGCGCACACCTTGAGTAGTTGATGAGCAAGCTAGGCCCTGGTACCCTGTGGTCCAATTATTGTTGATGCTTATTGATGAGATCTACTGATGCAGTTTGAAAACTGATGCAATGATCTCTTAAATTTATTGAAAAAAAGAAAACCATGGCACTGTAAAAATTGGAGTTCGAGTCATTGCAAGTTTGGCATAAAGAAGATTATGTTGAGGCTAATTGTCCTGCTGTAAACCTAAATCTATGAGACAGAATGGCTCTAGAGAATGGGATGTATGCAATGAAAAGTTTGGCCAGTTCAAGAGATGCAATGAACTTTACTAAGTTCTTTATGAAAAATGAAAGTAAGCAAGAGCCACCCTATGGGAGTATTTCTCGTCAATGGTGATATATTAAGTCCAACAATATTGAACAATATCCTCCACCTCTTAAACCTATTTAAAAATACTCCATTTGCACACAGAATGTAATTAAATACACGAAAAAAGTGCCAAAGAATTCTACTACCATATACAAAATAATAAACCCACGAAACTTAAATTCCTTCCACTTATCAACTAGGTGTAAAAAATCGCTCAAATGTTTTTTTAGTGGAATTCAAATGGCCACAAAGAAGCCATCAAAATTCGAATCCGCTGTGCCAAATCCATTACACCAAGCCCACTGATATTTCACACACACCTCACTAATCCAGTTGTGTAACAGTTTCAATCAGGCGTATTGCGAAAACTCACTTCCAGTGTACCAGTCACCCCAGCTTAAGATGTAAACGACCAATAAGTCCCCTTGTTAACTGAAAAAGAGCGTAATTCCTCGCAAAAGGCGATTATAGGCCAAAACTCGATCGATACATGCCAGGTGATGACACCAAGTCAACGACCTCATAAGCGTCAGCGAATTCTATCAATAAATCATTTCCATGTGTTCGGTGGAATGTACACCTAACGAACTGTAAATCATTTTTGATTAAGGTGCCTGCTCTCGGCAAAGTCAACAAACAAACCGCACACCAATCCAAATCTCTGCGAGACGCGTACATATTTTATCCATCCCCGCAGTGGTTGTGACAGACAATTACATTTGCTCATGAATGTTTTGTATTGCCCCACCACCGTCACACGTTGATGTCCCTCTAATCGCCCGTCAGCGACCAATTAAGCCCCCGAACCCGGCGCAAAGTGGACACCGCCGACCAACAAGTAGGACGACACCAGGACACCTGAATAACTGGCTTTATCCGCAAATTATCCTCCACCGCCGCAATCACCACCAGCCCCAAAACTACGCACTTCCAGCAGCAGCGCGTCGAATTATTTACGCCAAACACAATTGGAGATACACACATGACCGCGTGCGAGAGTGTGCTCAGGTGTGTGGTGTTGTTGGGGAGGTGAAGGACCGCGAAAGACTTAATGGACGCCACGTTTGGTTTCATGTATGCGGAGGGGGGGGGGACCTTTCGGCAACTACGCAGTTTTCGTGTGTCCGGGACGAACCGCCGTTTTGCGGTTGAGGTGAACTTGTCGCAAATGAATTTCACTTCACAGTGGTTGGCGGTGCGACGCTTGTTTGAACAGATTGTCCGGCCACTAATTGAATATCTTCCACGAAAACCATCCTAGAAGCATACGAGTGCGTTTGCGGCATATTGCGTCCGCGCGAGTCTTACTTAAGTGCGATTTCACGGCTTAATGGCCCGCACTTGAGAGGGACAAGCTGCCGCCGGTGCGTCCTACTCCTTCCGACTCATTAGGCCGACTCGTTCATAAGTGTCAACACAGCGCTGCGCAAATTAAGCGAGAAAAACTCGACCATTTACGGATGCTAATTGCCGGCAATTTTGCATTCGATTGCACGTTCGGAACCAATTCGAACGGTGCAGGCAGTTTTTCAGCCGGAAAATTACAGATGCGATGCGGCAAACGATTTGCCGACACCGGCGAGGCAGAGCGCCGCTTGCTGGTGGATGCGAAGTGAAAGTCTCCTACAGTGGATGATAATTGATACTCACTCCGACACGATTGGAAGCGATCGAGAGACCGCGATGGCGCGCCGGTCTGCTGCCAGCGACGTCGCGGACTCGAGATCGAGCACGCTCTGCGGGTGCTACGTGCTCGTGTTTACTTAATCAGGAGTGATGGAGGTGGTTTGAGGAAATCCCGTGTGTCGCGATCATCGATTCTCGAGATGCACCGCCATCGATTTGCGAATGCATTTAGCGGCAATCGAAGAAGTTATGAACGTGCCGATGATGCATCTGCTGTGGAAAGTGTTGCCGACTGCAGACAACGGCAGACGACTGCAGCCACCGGCGACGATCTCCGTGTGCTTATGGCGGTGGGTGAGATATTAATGGCTGTCGTCCATTAAATTTTCGACTCAAACGGCCGTAAATAATGATTTTAATGTGGACATTGAGGGGCTAACGCCGATGTGTTTTTAAAACATGCTTTGTGCGGTTCTGGTGCGTAATTGATGGTGATGGGTCTTTTCCGTTGCGGGCTCTGGGCTGAATTGTGACAGATTGGGGATTCTGTGCTCTTCGTTTTGATAAGCAGATAACATGGAGTAAGAGTTGCCATCTGGGCGGCTGGCATTGCCATTGGCGTTGCGTGCTTGAGTGAAATTCGGTGCACCATGTGTGTGGGTTGCACTTATTGACATGTGCTGGGAATGGATGGGTGGGGTGGCGTTCGCGAGATGATTCTGGTTGCATCAGTTTCTCATTTTTGATCTTTTCGAAAAGATGCAAGTGAACTATGCAATTAAAATTCTAATCTTTATGACGTAGATCTGGGAAGGAAAGATTCGGAAATATTTGTGTTAATTTCAAGGCAAATGAATTTGACATTGGGGATGTTTCTATGATATGGCTGTGACATGGAGAATGGTTGTTAAATGATTGTTCTATTCAGAAGTTTGTCCCTCACTCTTAAATGACCGGGATTAAGTCACAACACTGGCTGAAGGTTTAGTGGAAGATAAGGAAAGGAGGTACCGATGCACATTGGCTTTAAATGTCCGTTGAAAACAGGAAAAGAGCCCAAAAGACTATTCCATACTTGTGTGGTGCGGCTAAAAACGAGGCCCTAAACTGAACTTTACCTCTACGGCGTATGTTGCGTGTAAATTCTTGCGAACAAGGAATGTAGTTGACGAATTTATTCAGCTTAAGCGAGATTTGCGAAACTGGTCAAAAATAGTTGGCAACAATAGTTTCTAAGACGCTTTAAATTGTCTCAAAATCGGTGAAATGATCGACTTCTCTGGTGTATCCTTCATAGGAAGCAGAGTTATTTCTACCGCCTAAAATTGAATTACTTGGTACCTAGGGGGAAAAGCACAAAAAATACCGAAAAATTAGGAGTAAAATGTTTTAAATAATTTTTTTTTCCGTCCAAGAAAATATTCTAAATATATTTTGGTCACTATTTGATCCTTTTATTGGTAGACAGAAAGTGTTCAATTAAGAAGTTTCAACAGCGGAAAAATATCTTCTTCGACTGGAATTGTTGTTGATGGTTTCGGGCTATAGCTCGTGGGTTGCTTGGATGATGGTAGCTTCAAGTTCTTTAACTGTGTCCCTCCTTCAAAAACAACGCAAAGAAGTCCTGTCGCAGATCAGTTGCCGCCAATTGACTTGCCAATACGAAAGATAACAAGAACTGGGATCCGAGATCTAGGTTTTGGGATCTGTAAATTGGGAACGTCACATATAAACTGAGGTGTGGGCTGTAAAGAAAGGCGCGAGCGGTTTATAAATTAGAAGCCGGTTGTACCGATCCGTGTCTTCAATTTGTTTAACCAGAAGTCAAATCAAATCTTTATGAAGCCCATATTTTATGAAGTAGTGGTCTCATTTCATTTTTATGTACAACCAGTCCAATGATTCCTCAACCGAACTTCCACTGAATTATTTATTCCTGCACATGCATTAACTTCTCAATGGAAACTTGCTGGGTTTCGAGGAATGACTGTCAGATTCAATTAAGTGGCACTTTGATTGTTATATTAACTGCCGCCCGATGCGAACTGTTTTTAAACCCAAACTGCTTTATAGAAACAATTGAATTAATCCTTTTATTTTGACATTCTCAGATTTGACTCAATAATAACAAAAAATACGTCGCGACAGTCCACAGGGGTACCAGGGCCTAGCTTGCTCATCAACTACTCGTGTTGTGCGCGCTACTGTTCCCTACAGTTTTTTGCCGACTCCGAACTGCAAAATTTGAGAAGCTTTCTTAGACAATTATTACTCTTTGAGCTCAAAAGAGATGGTGCCGTGAAAAATTCGAGGTGTTCAGCCGGGAATTGAACCTAGACCCTTCGGCGTGTGAGAGTCGCACTCTACCCACTACGCCAAGGCGGCCGCAGAATTAATTTGAATTCTTTTATATTGATATTCGGAGATCCTTAGAGAATCCGAATAGAATAACACGCAGGGTGAAACAAACATGATGGGATCATGATTGTTGTCTACTGCCTCACGAACTTTTTGCGTAATTTGCTTGCTTCTGTTCTTCCAAGACATCTTTCCTCCAAAAATATTTGTGTTACAAAACATTCACTATAAAATGGGTTCTCAACGATTTTAACGTTGTGCAAGTGTGAAACTATCAATATCAAATTTGTTGCAAATAATCGAAGGCCCAGTTATTTGTTTATTTAAAAGTCAAATTCCTTTCTGTCACCTAGACGACAAAATATGAAGTTATTGCTTAGACAAAAGAGCACTTTTGCGAATGCGGGACATTCAATTGTATCAAGTTGCACAAAATAAGCGAAAATTTAAGATGAGCACAGTGCACTGTCGCAGGAAAATTTGGCTTCGCTTATAACTTTATTTTGGGCATTAATTGAATTCGTAAAATAAGACCAGCTTGAGCCGGGGCTGCGTCACTTAACCAGACGGCAGACGATCAGGCCTATAAAAAAAATTGTCAAATATATGCAGAAGTGTTAGTAAGTAAGACAGAATATTTTGTTAAGCGATTCAACAAAGAAATATAGTTGAATTAAAAGTTATCAGTTGTTTTTTTGTATGATTAAAGGATATTTTAAATCCATTTTTCCTAACCTTGACGGCTTTACAGCGGTGTTCCGGTTGATCCTGTAATACAGTGCATCTCTAAATAAGACCCATTTTCCTATATCTCTTTTTTGACAAAATTCAATTAAGAATTCAATATTGTCTTTATTCGACAACCATCATACATAATTAATGTCTGCTCTGAGCGTGATTATACACACAAACATTGGCTGGATGTGCACATGATGTTTCGTCGTACAAGTTTCTAGTCATTTAGTTAGCGCGCGTAAATAATGTTTCGCCACATTGAAAGCTATATGCTCTTGTGATTAAAAATTCGCACGGTATAAATAACATAAATTAACTATAGGATTTATTATTTATACAAAATACAAGAAATTTTTTCATGGAATGGAATATGTTCTTACTGCTCATTTTGAGCAATGACCTTTTTCCATATTTCAGACAACCACATAACTCCACGTTCATAAAACTTCTGTTTTTTGTCAGCAAGATACTGAACCAGGTACGATTTGATATCATCATCATTATTGAAAATTTTAGCATTCAAGGAGTATTGAAAAAATCGAAAAAATTTAATCAGATGGTGCAAGGTCAGGACAACCAAGCTCCAATAATTTTTGCCGAGTGACCAAAATGTGTGTGAGCTTGCATTGCCATGATGGCATACCACAACTTTTCGATTTGCCAATTCTTGCCGATTTTCTTCTACTGCGTTGTTCAATGGAGACATCTGAATTGATCGTTCGGCTGGCAAAAGCACAAAGTAAACAATTCCTTTGTTACTCCACCAAATTGTGGACTTAACTTTCTTTTGATGAATATCAGCTTTTGATGTTGTTTGACCTTGTTCACCTGGCTTGCTTCACGATCTTTTCCAATTGACATTGTTGTAAAAAACAAATTTTTCATCACCAGTTATGGATCATTTTCATTACGTCTCTTTAATAAATCGCAAAAGTCAATGCGTTGCGAGGTTCAGTTCATGAGGAACCCATATATCGAGTTTTCATACATAGCAAAGTTATTTTAAGCAATTTTAATGAATATATGTGGTACAGGATGCTTTTCTACCATCTCACGTGTTGTACTGTGACGTCTACTGGTCGACCAGAGCATTTTTCAACTTTAAGTGAAAAATCACCAGAATGAAACTTTTCAAACCAATTTTGACACCGACCGTTCTTTAAAAGCTTCGTCACCATAAACAGCACACAACTATTTGTGAGCTTGCGATGCGGTTTTTCCTTTCCGGATATAAAACATGTCGAAAATTTTCGAACCACTTACACATGTGATAGAGCAAGAAGCTGCCAGTTTAAACAGCGTGACATTCTCCACTGCTTTAATGTTGTTACACAATAATGTTTCTACCAACTAATAGGCTCTGAATTCAAGGCATAGAATGACGACATTTTCATGGCTACATCCTATCAGCTTAGCTTCGTTCTCAATCAAACTGATGTGTCTGATCATATGGCATACCATTTGCTTGTTATTCCTGTTCAGTGAAATTTGTTTGATAAGTGCACTTTGAAGTCTCGCAAATTAAACTCTGTCAGAGGTGGAATCCTCTTTCACACCATGAATAGTGACATAGGTTGCTTTACAGAATAAATACCGGCTTCAAATTTGGCTGAAAACACTGCGTGATGGGAATATCAAGTTCCACAAATTGAACTGCATCGCACAGTGTTTGCATTAACAAGCATGAACTTCCAAATTTAATTAGACCGAATTTCAAGTGCTGTCGTGACAGTGGCTGAATAGAGATCATTGGATTTGTCACATTTCACCACCAGTCCTCTTTTGAAGTAGCGCTAATTTTGGGAAACTCGTAATTACATTTCCGCAACTCCAAGCTGACATAGCTGCCACCAAAATTTCAATTCTCATTTGAAAGTGTACGTCACCGCATGCGGTCGTCTTTTTCATAATTAATTGCGCTCCACGCTCCCCGCCCCCGTCAACGAAAAGCGAATACGCAATAATTCCAATCCAAGCCAATTCATCTGCAAACGGTCCTAATATTCAATAACTCACGGCGACCAACAATAAAACTGTCGCGGCCATACGCGCCGCGCTGCAATTGAATTTTTAAATATGCCTCAAGCTTTGGCCATAATCCAAGTCAGTCGCGCCGCAGCCGAAGAGAGGAAAAATTCAATTTCAACGAACTCCAATCATAATGAATTACAATCCAAGTCCTTTTGTGCCTCAAATGAAAAGGGAAAAAATTTAATTCGTTTTGTAGCACCAGCCCATGGGCGACTGGACACCGGCAGCCGACTCCCAATGAGCGCCCATCAACGAGGGCATTATTCTGAATTGGATAATCCATCGACGCACCAGCGGTGTGAACATCTGTTGCGCGATTGGAAAACAAGAAATTTGCATATTTCAAAAAACGAGAACCAGGCCCGCCCGGCCAGTCGACGGAGATGATTGATTTCAATGGAGGCCAGACAGAGCGTACGAGGAATGCAATTGGACCGCGCTAGCTTGCATGCCAACAGTCACTCGGGTGTGAATATTCGACGCAGCAATTCCAATCATCTCCCAAGTTAATTAACCCACTCAAGAGAGCTCACTAGACGAGATTTGGGCCGACTTGCCAGTTGCCAGAACGGCAATGAATTTCTTTCACAAGCAATTCCCGCCAGATGAGCGTGCAATCCGAGAAGATTTCCATTTCATTAGCGTTTCAGTTTCGTTGAATTTTTCCCATGCAGCATATCGAGCAACAATGGCACTCGCGAGGAAAAGGGGCAACTCAATCGGCTCATTGGGAAATGAAGCTTCCTCACCGCCCGTAGGGTAGGCTTTTAAAGCGCCTATTGTCACCGCCATCAACTTCCAGTGTTGCTGTAAAGCGAAATTGTCCATTCGTGTATTCTCCTCTTGAAATCGTTCTGCCGTCTTGCTCCGTCGGAAAGTATTTTCCTTGGCGGGCGTGGGTGGAGGGTGGCAGCGAGACTACCGGATTGTGAATTGGATTTCATTAGGACGGGATTTTTGCAGACTTTTGTACAGTTTTGCATTGCCTTCGGGGAGATGGGCTCTTTGCTTGTTTTTTTTTCTGCGCCGACATTCTGATGGGATTTTTCATCCTGGCGCAGTTCCTCTTTGCCGCCGCCGCCGCATCGCAAATTGATGGAAATTTCTCGTTTTATGGTTCGAACAATTTCCATGGGGGCATTTTTCGCTTCATTTGGCTGAGTTTCGATAGAATGTACGCGGTGTGCAGACAACGGCAGCCGATGAGACTGTCTGACGGCGGCGTCTCTAACACAATTTGTCGAACGTTTCGAAACTGGTGTCGGGTTTTATAGTTTTTTTCTGCTCCTCACTTGTAAGTTTCGCTCTTTCTGATATTTTTTGTGGTGTATTTTTGCCGTTAGATAAATGTGGGGATTTATTCTGGCGGCTACAGGTTGATGTGCTGTGAGGGTCGATGAACTTTGCAGCGTTTGACTTAACGTGACGTGACGTGAGTGTATTTTATTTTAGAACGATTAATTAGTTGTCGGAAGTGAGGCTTTCATTCGGGTTTAGAAAGGGACTATTGCTTTGAATTGAAAGCTTTGTGGGAAATAGGTATAAAGTAATTGCGAAGTCGTTTGATTTAATTCTTTAATTTACATACTTTTTGTCTGCATGAAAGGGGAGAGGCTACTCTGTAATATCAAGCTTCCGTTTCATCACAGCATTTATTATGATTTGAGTTGATTAGAGTTGGGTGGGGAAAAACATTTCGGTAGGGGTGCCCGCTACAGATCAATACGCTAAGGACGATAAATCAAAGAAACAACGAGTTGGCAAAAGGATTTAAGTTCTGTTCGTGAAAGTTTTTAAAGGAGGTTCCACAGTATATGTCAAATTTGTTATCGATTCAGTTTTTGGTTTTGCAGAATTAGACTGATGTTGCTATTCCAGCGGCAGTCTGTTTCTAGGACTGTTTTCGAGTTTTCAAATTTTTTTTTAGTTTCTAGGAAAGTCAGGCGTCCAAATTCCACTTAAATTGTCGTCGCCTGTAAACATGAGTTTGAAAGGCCTCCGAATAAAGTTGTTAACGAAAATTGATTAAAAATTCCCTGAGTTGGAAGTCAAAGTTTGAGATTGGTCCTCATACAGACCGCATCAGACCAATGCAAACATTTCTTCTTTATTTTTATGATCGAATATTCAAGTTTGAGTAGCCGCCGTGGCGTAGTGAGTAGAGTGCGACGCTCACACACCGAAGGGTCTAGGTTCGATTCCCGGCTGAAAACCTCGAATTTCTCACGGCACTCTTTCGAGCTGCTGACAACATTCAAAGAGTAATAACTGTCTAAGAAAACTTCTCAAATTTCGCCGTTCGGAGTCGACAAAAAACCCTCGGTCCCTTCTATTAGTGAAAGAACAGTAGCGCGCACAACACGAGTAGTTGATGAGCAAGCTAGGCCCTGGTCCCCCCGTGGACTGTCGAGCCAAAAATTATTATTATTATTCAAGTTTGAAATGATATATTTGACAGCTGACAAAGGATGGACTATCCACAAAGATGTAAAAGAGTTATTAGGAAGGTCAATAACGGTTGGGTCTCCTTAGAGTACAACCAGAAATGACAGGGCTCTTAAGGAAGCAGGCTTACCGACTGCATGCTTCCAAACGTTAGCAAGAAATCCGTGACTTTTCGTCTGTCTCTAAATAGTAAAGACTGTAGATGGCTTGGTGGCATATAAACGAGGCACTTTACCATATAAACGAAACACTTAACCGTGCTTGGGTTTCAAATTCAAATCACAGTCTATGGAATAGGTAGTTTCAGTAAACGTATGAATAGGTATTTCTCAATTTGCTTGTCGACTATTTAGGCTGTTTTACAAAATCATCACTGATGGAGGTGATTTTCCTTACATTTGTCTTCCCTTAGCTGAGATGCGACCGAAAAGAGATTATGCGTTATGCAGGGAAGTTATTGGAGTTCTGCCGAGGTAACTGTGTTGCTTGATTGGCCTATTTTTCAGCCACTATAAGCTTTGTACCAACAAGAAAATTCGTAGCACGATGCAAGAATTTGAGTTCCATTATTCAACTCTGAATCAGCAAATCCCCGTTAATCGTTAGGGTCTACATTTGAAAACGATTCAATTGATTTTGCATCGCGCAAAAAAATTTGTCGATTGGCAGACCTAAAGGTTTTATGTTAGGACTTCCTCGTTCAAAATTTAACAAACCTAAAAGTTGAAATTAGTAATTCATAGTGGTGTGGCCGTTAAAAAGCATTGTAGCTGATGTAGTGGGAACTGCTGATGTAAACTCCTTCTCATCTTGTCTATTTCCGGACGACCGAAACAAAGTAAAGGTTGATTATCGTCTGCGAGTGCAGTACAGAAATAAAGCTTCTTTGACAAATCTTTGTCCCCGAATTTTCTATCTAGCCGCAGCTTCATTTGAAAGGTCCCGCGTCATGTTTTACTTTTCATTAATGATTACGCTGATATTTCCCTTGAATTTGACATCTACCGGTTGCAACGAAACATCTTTGAACATTACTTGCAGTTCATTGTGGATTGTAGTGCTTCTGATGAATATGGACTGTTTGGCTTAACCTTTTTCGGACGTATTTAACTTGGGCATGGGTATCGTACTGATCTGGATTAATTTTTCCGCACTGATACATAACAAGCAGACTTATAAAGATTCAATAAAGTGTATTATTGTTTTTAGTACGGTTTAATGTTTTGGTAACTGAGAACAGATATGCTTCTGAAAAGGGTAAAAATTAATAGAAACGCCAAGAAGTATGAATGTCGAGGAAGGACAATATAAACCTGCATGAGATGCAAACGTTTTCAATAAAGGCCGAGAAGTTGTTGTCCATATTCCATCGGTCAGACCATTGTGGTTCATTACTAGCGCTGTAAGCTCATATTGACCAAGTTATGTGTAAATAGACACATAAAGCATTTGTCTGGAATAGAACCTGCATATAATTCATAACACACCTGAAGGTGTCACTGGGGTCATGCAAAACCTTACAAAGATTCCTAAGTTGCAACTCGAGGTGAACAGAACACAAAACACAGCAACTCTTAACATAAACACAAACCAGTCGAACTCCACATGAGTTTTGTTCCAATGTCGGAACCAATAGGGCGCCCTTTTAAATTGTGCTTAATCGATCACTTTGGTAGAACATCTCAACAAATGAGCGGTTTTTCGATCCTTCAGTATGCAGCGGACATTGGTTCAAATATTCAAATGTTCAACTTCACACAACCAAGGGCGTTTGCCATGGACAGGAACAGGTGATAATCACTTGGCGCTATGTCCGGGCTATATGGTGGCTGCGATAAAACCTCTCATCCGAGCTCCCGTAGCTTCTGACGAGTTATCAACGATGTGTGTGGTCTGGCGTTGTCCTGGTGGAACAGTACACCCTTCCTGTTGGCAAGGTATGGACGCTTCTGGTCGATCGCCTGCTTCAAGGGGTCCAGTTGTTCGCAGTAGATGGTAGAATTATGCGTCTGGCCATATGGGAGCAGCTCATTGTGGATAATTACCGTCCAATTCCACCAAAAACACAGCAAAACCTTCCTGGTCGTCAATCCCGGCTTGCCCACTGTATGGAACGATTCACCGGCCTTCAACCACACCCGTTTTCACTTGATATTGTCGTATGTGGTCCATTTTTTGTCGCCAGTCACCATCCGTTTCAAAAATGGGGCGAGTTCGTTCCGTTTCAGCAGCATATCGCAGACGTTTATTCGGTCCAGAAGGGTCAAATCATGCGGCACCCAAACATCAAACTTTTTTTGTATCCAGCCTTCTGCAGATGGTTTCAAATGGTTTTAGTGACTAACTCCCATCTCCTGGGCGATGTCATGAGATGCCACATTTCCGTCTAATACGATGATTTCCATGATTCGATTGGTATTCGTCGTCACAGGTCTTCCGCCGGCTGGCTTATCGTGTCGTTTTCACCGGCTTTGAATCGTCGAAAACATTCTTCCGCTGTTCAAGGTGATAGAGTACCATCCCCCAAAACACCATTAATCTCACTGAACGTTTTTCTAGCGGATTTGCCTTTAACGAAGGAAAACTTTAAAATAGCGCGAATTTCGGCGTTAGTGAACTCCATGTTTACCTGTTGAACGCAATATCCAAACTAATTATGCATAGCGTCGTTTTGTAGGTTATGTCAAAACCGTTCAAATGATGTATAGTATTGCGCTTTGTACATAGCCGGAAAATTCAAAAAACCAAAAGGCGGAAGGGAGATATTTGGTTACCTTAAATATCTTACACCTTCGAATTTAAGGCTAATTTCATATTTATTTATAGATCTTAGTAAGCCTTGTATTAGCCATCTGATCAATTGTTGTGAATGCATCCTTGAAACATTGAAAACACTGTCGAAGTTAAATTGTATACTTGAGCCAATATATTCAGTGAAGAGCTTTGCTAAAAATTTTTTGATGAACTTCTGTAAAATTAAAAAATGTTGTAGCCGTATGAATGTGACATACGTAAATTAATTGCGTGCCTAGGTACACTTCAAAGTAAGCACACATGTTTTTAACAACGAAAAGCATAAAAGACAATATCGGTAGTCCAAATTCTTGTACGATTTCCGCTGTACCACGTTCTGAAAGTGAACAAAAAACTTCAATAAATTTTCCGTGTTCAGAATGTGCCAACAAACTACAAGGAAAATGCAATAATAAGAAACGGAATTTGGGACATCCCCAAAAAAAGTTGTCGAATTCCAGAGCATTTTTAAACCACTTGTCAAAGGAATAATTCAAGCAAAAATATCCATCAATTATTGCTGTCCAATCGCGTGCGCTCTCAGCTGTGACTGTCACAATTTTGAAAATTTTCCTCAGTCTGCCTGCGTCCTACTTTCGACGGCCAGACGAGTGCTCGCTGAGGTTACGTATGTCTATTGCTCGCTAGCTTCATAATTCCACTGCCGCCCGCACTACTCATTACAAGTCATAATTGTTACGTCAAAGTCGGTGCCGCATTAGCGGAGGCACATGTACACGCATTCGTCGTTCGGGGAATTTATCGTCGAAAGCACTTAGACACACGGGCACATCTGCCAAAACAATGTTGCTAATGCAAATGTATCCTGCTGTGGCTCAGTTGCGACACCACTTGCAAGCAGACGGCCACCGCCGCTAAAAACGACACGGCAAGTGGTCAGCCGCTTACGAGACACCGACCATCACGTCCTGCACTCACTTGAAAATAGCTTACTACAGCCCACGCTGAAAGCTTTCACAATGCTCCCCAATCGGTTGTGAGTGGAAGCCACTTAAAATCGATGGGAATCGATTGTCTTCTGTGGAACAGATCGGAATTGTGACGACACGCCACAACACCGAATGCGTTGGGAGATGCCAAGAAGCTGTCATTACGCACACCCCTCACGTCTGCGGGAGATTCGATTTCTTAGCCCAGCCACTCCCGGGCATCGAGTTTCTGGTTCTTTGGGAGACTTTTAACCCAATTACGCGAGTTTCGAAGGGGAAGCAGACCTTGCACAAGAGCGGTAATTGAATACTTGCACACCTGCCGACGCCGAGGGTGGATGAACCGACATAGGTCGAAACAAAAGCACGTCAAGAGGGCCATGGAAACGCAAACAAAAGAAGCTTGGAAACGAATATTTTTCTGCGCCAGTTCTCGTCAATGCCTCCCACCCATCCCCAGTCGTCAGCTAGTCCCCGTGTGCTACCACTCAGCTTTTCAACACTCCTGCTGTCTGCTGTGAGCCTCGGTTCCCGCATCTTTTCACTGTGCCGCTATTCAGTGCGATAGACAAAAGCACCGGTAGCAGCACTTTGTCTGCCTCGTATTTTTCGTAACTCTAGCCCAGACAATCGGTTTAGTCCCGGAGGTAACCGAAGACACGCGAAGAGTTTTCGCCGTGCAGGTGTGTGCGTGTGGACGGGGAGTAATCGCGGCCGTTTAACGCGCGGCCAGTGAGTCCAGTGCGCACGGCGCGACTTCCTGGCTTTTGTTAAGAGGCTTAGCCTGCCGCAAGCGTGTGTGTGCCCGATCCAATTAAGTGCGGGATCCGAAGTAACGATTAAGGTGTCAGCGGGCGCTGAAGTATTTATCCTCGGTTCAACCCCCGGGGGTGGTTAACTCCCTTCTAAGTGGATCCGAAGCGGTTAAAAAGAGCAAGACTTCCCCACGCAGCCCCGGGGCGGCGGGTGGAAATATATTAAATTTCATATTGTTCCGTGCTCAATTGGATTTGGTTTCAATCGAATTCGCTGCTGTCGCTGGCGCGGTATTCTTGCCTATTATCGTCCATGTACCCTCGTCATCGTCCTTGCCGCCGTTGTCGAAATGATTGAGAATCCGGTGCGGAATCCCCTTCTGCTCAACCCAGAGGGGCTGCAGTCCAGGAAACACTCGTACATTTCGATGCGAAAGCTGAAGAATCATGTCCGCAATGTGGAGAGTGCCGTGAACGGGCCCGGCGCCGGGGGTGGCACGTACGAATTGAATTGTGGACGATTTTGGAGGATAGACTTGGGAAACTGCTACGGTAGGTTGAGAGGAGTTTGAAAACAAAACAACAATCCCTTCAAGGATCTGTTGTAGATTGTGTTTCGAGAGCGCACGTGGAGGTTTCCGACTGTTGTGACGCTTAATTGTTTCGCTATACGGTCGGGGAAATCGTACAAATGTTTTATTTTCGACATCAGAGGGGTGACCTTCAGCAATGATGTTTATTGATTTCTTTATTTCATTGAGTGGTTGCTGCTCGGTGGTGGTGGGTGACCGCACAAGTTTGCGCACAATTTGGAATCGATATGCTTAGTGGGTGCTTCGGTTTGGAGGAGAAAATTGAGGAAAGGGGTTGAGATCAAAAGTCCGTCTTAGAAATGAAAAACCAACCTTGACTCTGCCTCTAAC
This sequence comes from Eristalinus aeneus, assembly GCA_955652365.1. Lineage (NCBI taxonomy): Eukaryota > Metazoa > Arthropoda > Insecta > Diptera > Syrphidae > Eristalinus > Eristalinus aeneus. Next base: position 6,050,168 of record OY019131.1, on the reverse strand, counting down.
AAAATGTATTAAATTGATTTGTTGCTTGAAAATGGGACAAATTGTTGTCGTGACAGAAAGTGTAAACCCAATTACGTATAATTTACAGGAGCAGGCGGGAAAATCAACCTGCCGAGGAAATCGATGTTTGCTTCATGCAAAATACCGCCGCACGTTCAAAGGCTTATTTTGGTGGGTGCTCAGCCGTATCAAGAGGGGGTGGGTGCTGTCACCTTGTTTAGTTTCACTTTGATGTGACCGAGTTTTACGTAAAACTTTGGTAACACGAAAGCCATGCATACGCAGGGTATTACCGTCTGGAAACTTTCGTAAAATAGGGTTACAACGGATGAGCCTTCAAAACTGTACATGTTTCGCTTTCTGGAAGGCATGTGAAAACACTGATGTGCATCAATACTTGAATCGATTTTTATTTCCTAGGGAGTAGCATGTTGTTTAGCACGAATGCTAAAAGTAGTACTCAAATAGTAGTGTCGAATGTATTCAAATTAGTATTCCAATTCTCCAACTAAATGGAGGATCTTAACTTCAGCCATGATGGAGCAGGTTTCGGTTGTTGTTTGTTTCTGTCTAAGTTCAAATAGGTCCCAGCAAATTATAGCTTCAGTTTTTCGAGCTAATCCTTGGCAGTTGCAAAAAAAAATTAAGAATAAATCAATCCCCAGTTTTATAGATACAGCTATTTTGTTGTTGTTAGAGGTTGGGATGGAGCGCTCAGGTTCAAATACCGGTCCATTGTACTACTAGGCAGTGCCCTTCATTTAATGTAATTTCTTGATTTTCCGAAGAAAGGCCAGGAGGCACTTCTGTATAAAGAACTTAGGTTGTCAATTCCAACCACATCAGCGCCAAACAGCCGCCGTCTGATACGAGCAAAGGCGGGACACTGACAGAGAAAGTGTTCTGAAGTGTCTTAACCTTCTCCACAGGCGTCGCAAAGAGTGACACCACTAAGCCCAAGCAGACTTAGGTGCTTAGCGGAGGTGAAGCGTCCCGTTAGTACGCCGCCAAGTTGTGCGCACTCATTTCTGTCTAGAGATATTAGAAAAAACGTGGATTTTTTGCTAACGTTCGGGGGCATATACTTGGTCATCCTGCATCCTGGAAAGTCACACCACCTCTGGTTGAGCTGTAGGGAGACCAAATCTTCGACAGAGGCCCTGACCAAGGATACAGGTAGTCTGTGGTTCAGGCCCTGTGAATGCTTCTTTTGAACCTTGTCTAGCTTGTTCATCGGCAATCTCGTTTCGCATGATCCCGTGATATCCCGGGACTCAGACAAGTCTTACCGAATTCACTCTGCCGACCAACTTAGTGAGACTTAATTTGAGACTTAATTTTTAAGATTCATGGACTATCTTGGAAGTGTTAAAAGAGTTGAGTGAGACCTTAAGCCAAGCTTGACTGTCGCTGCAGACTCAAATACTTCTTCCCTTCCACCTATTCTTCACAATATAGTTGGTGGCCATTAGGATCGCGAAGGCTTCTGCCTGGAAGACCGACGCGAAATTACCTAAGGAGGCGTGAAGTTGTTGTCGTTTTCCAGGAAGGCCCCAGCTCCAGAACCCTCCGTTGTCTTGGAGCCGTCCGTGAAAATCCGAATATATTCCTTTCCCGGTTCAGTTTCTGCCCAGAGCCAGTCCAGGACACGTGGAAAGTCGACTTTGTATAAGCGGAGCAGCTGTACTATTGGTGACCTCGCATCGGCATATCCATAAGGCTAGTGTAATAGGAGATGCGGTGTGCGAGGTCATCAAAGCTTCAGTGCGAGTTGAACTAAAGACCATTCCTTTTTAATCGAGAGATGGCCTTGAGTGTGCATCCAATGATGCGGGGAGAAAGATATATATTAAGAGCAGAGCCAGGTGTGCTGGGGAAGGCCCATGTGTAGCCGAGACAAACGAGTTTTTTGAAACTTGGTGAAAGCAGCGCTCACGTATTTGCGCGAAAGCTTGTTACACCAGACGACTGATGCATATGAGAGAAGAGATCTTATCATTGTGATAGACCCCAGGTTTTAACAAAAACTCCCTTAAACTTTCAGAAGACCGACAGCGCCTTGGAGGTTTTTGGCTCAGTGTGTCTCTTCCAGAGAAGTTTTCTGTCCAGGATAACACCTAGATTTGGCTTCATTGAAAAGTAGAATAGTGACGCATTTAAATAGTAGTTGAGTCAGACCAGTCAGATTTCTCCTTCACGTGAAGAGGACAATCTAAGTTTGAAGAGGGTGGGCTGAAAGCACATTCCAAGGGCCACCTGCACGCTTGCACAAATGGCCGCAAGGCATAGTCTGGTAATTTGTACAGCTACATCATCGCATAAGCCTGGGCGTAGGTTTTAGATCTGTTCAAGGTGTAAAGCAAAGAATCGACTAGCATGCACTATAGGAGAGGTGACAGGACGCCACCTTGGGGGGAGCCCCTGATTACCCCCGACATTGCAAACTGGCCACACTCCGCCTCCGCGATTTAGTTCATTCATTTGCATTGCTTTTATCCACAACGCCAATGACTCTTGTACGTCATGTTCTCTAGCAGCGTTCCACATGCCATCAAAAGTCGCATGGCCGAAAACACCCTCTATGTCGATAAAAATTCCCAATTCTTTTCTGTCAAGTGCACTTTTACACAGCTTAAGTAGCAGTGCTCTGTGGGGAGGCGAACAGGTTTTCATCTTAATAAGGCATTCATTGCCATCTCACTCATTTTTAGACCGAAAAGCTTAAGATTAGAAAACTGCCCAAGATGTCTAAATTTCAAACAGCCAGAAACTCTAAACTTAGAAAATGCGAATAGAGTTCTGGTAAGTTGGATGCGGAAGTACGGAAAATTCCAAATTGTCCAAGATCATGAAATTCACAAGATTCCTAGAGCATGAAGGGCTTAAATCCTAAAATAACTATGTCCGCAAATTTTTATCAAAAAATTTGATAATTTTACAAATTCAGCAGCAATTTCAAGTCCCTCAGTGGCTTCAATTTTGAGCCTCCTTATACTTTGTGCTGGATTGTCATCTGCGAAAAGGATTTCGGCCTTTGGGGATTCTGCCTTTCAAGTTTCTGTACTTTCCGGTGACTTGGAATTGCCGGATTCGACCCTAAATATGGAACAAATTTTAAAATCGTTTTTGAGCATTAAAAGGCTAGATTCGTTCAATAGATTCCAGCTGTGTACTGGTTTTGCCTTTCTTTTTGAGTAAATATAGGAGCAGCCGATGATTGTCATATACGACCAAATAAGCCACTTGCACGGCTGTGTCTCCCCAGACACCTCATTCAATTTGAGTGACAACTGTAATGAATGTAAGTTCTGAAGTGCTGTTGTGTAATGTACAAATATAACACTGAAGGCCGCAATTCACACGTTTTTACATCTCTATCTCTTTCGGGATACTAATAGTAATAATTGGATGGCGCGACAGTCAACAGGGAGACCAGGGCCTAGCTTGCCCATCAGCTACTCGTGTTTAGCGACCTACTGTTTTTCCACGAGTAGAAGGGACTTACAGTTTTTTGCCGACAATTAAAGGCGGAGTTTTAGAAGCCTTTTCTTAAGCACTTATTACCCTTTGAGTGTTGTCAGCAATTCGAAAGAGGTGGTGCCGTGAAAATTCGAGGTGTTCAGCCTGGAACCACACTCTACCCACTTCCCCACGGTGGCCACTCTTTCGAGATACTGGCGATATTTAAATTATCTTTTAAACCTTGCTCAACTCTCCATTCGAAATAGGTCAAACACAAGGTACACACAGTATTAGTTGTTGCTCTGGTCTCTTGTGTGATTGTAGCGCCATTTCACAACCTTTTAGATGACTTCAAACTTCTCCTTCTTCGTGTGGCGCTGAAATCTTCAAACTGAAAGCATTTACTCTCAGACCTAAGACATTCCCAAGAAAGGTCATTTCGACCGCTGTTGTCGACCAACAATGTGGAATCATATTTGCGACACATATTTCCCTCGTTCATGGAATTCATAGAAACCGGTGCCTTGACACTGATTTATTGATGACACTGAGTTATTGATGACTTCACTGCACTATTTTGTCTCGTAGAAGATTTTCAATAAATCTTCTTCGTCTTGGAAGAAATGCATGTTAAAGATGACAAACCAAGTGAAAGTTTGTCATTCCAACATTGCTTCGGTTGCATTTCATTGCAGCAACAAAATTCGTGAGAAATGATGGCGTTGCGCACCGTATACGTGATGTACATGTCGAAGAGCTGTTTCAGTTCACAGATTTACCAATGGGTACTTATCAGCAATTCAGATGGATCCGTGTCGATGACATACATAGATCTCTTAGTCGGGCATTTGAAAATTCAAATAAACTAAGCGTCCTTGGGTGACAAACTTAGAAACGAAAAATTGGATCTACTTCTTTTGTTTTTCCATGAGTAAGAAACGTTGTTGCAGTTGATTAAGGCCCTGGTCCACTCCGGACTGTAGAGCCACACGAAGAAAAAGAAGAGGAAAGCATGTCAGTGACAAACACGATTTTTTACCCCTTCACAGCCAGTACGACGTCAAAACTTGAATAGAATTAATAATTTCTTTTGGGTTTAGTTCTTGTGGGGCTTGAATTGATTTTGAGATACGTACGAATCAGACTTCAAGCCCGTTCTGCACCCTTCGCGCCATTTTGAGCTTCCCCATCTTTCTAAATTTATTCCGATCTGCCAGGCAATGTATTTGAATTCGCGAACACTTTGGTTCATATCCGTTCACGGTTGCAAACTTAAGTGTGACGCATAAGAAGCACAAAATATTCAAATAAAGAGGAGATAGTCCATAATTCACGGACTGTATCCACAGGAGGCGAAGGAGGTATGGCTTCGCTTCGTACTTGCATTCATTCCAAATTCGTGTTCTCCTCCTCGTGTCCATCATCTATCATTCTGAATCACCATGGTTTATTGTAACCATACAATTATTCACTCCCAAAGCAACTGCAGTGCCGATACACTCTCGTTTGACCGATCAAACAAAGGTTAACTACCTTAAGTGCACGTAACAAAGTAAACACCCACTCGATTGTACACAATTTGCAATCGATAATGGATACAGCATCAGTTTAATTATACATCCCAACCCCGTTTGTTCATAATCAGCATCCCAGGAACATGAACGCACGCACACACCCACATGCAGTAACATGTCCAGCAACCCGCATCAATTTGTGTACTCAAATAAAGTAGGGATCTGCTTCAAATGTTTACACTGCTTCAACACCAAAAACACTTGTTTAGCTTCCTGCTCGAAGATACCCCTTTCCGTATCTCTTCCCGCACCCCACATCGTCTGGCATTATGATGTACAATTTTACTGCTCTCCCAGCTGACGGTTGGTGCCCACTGGTGGTCGTCAAATAAATGCTATACTTTTCCACTCGCATTTGGTCGTAATTCTTCGGCAACAAAACAAATCCTCCGCCGCCCGAACCACCCACTCTCACACATCATAAAATCGCTCCGTTAATTGCTGCCACATGAAATTATTTACGAATCCCGCACAATACACAAATCCTGCAGCGACAGCACAAAAAAAAGGACGAACTGGTACTTGCTCCCTAAATAAAAACGTTTCAACGCGTCCGTGTGTGTCTGCCTCCACCCCACACATGGCGCGTTAGAGCAAGGACTGCAAGGTTCGTAGGCGAGCGAATTGATGGTACGGCCTGATGTTACTACCCGGCCAATGAAATGTTATTAATGACTAACGTTTCATGGATTATAACGGCATAAGGGGCTCATGTTTTTCAATGGTGACTCGTGTAGCTCATATGAAATTATAAATATTAGCCGTTACCACTAAGCTGGTGCGGCGCGGAGGGCGTGCATGTAGATTTTTGGAGCTCGCAAGAAAAAATGTGTCTCCCTAATTAAAGGAGACATGCAGCACTCCTGCGAGTGATGAGTGTGTATGCTCTGTGTGGCGTCGCACATCGCGATCTCTCTTATAATTGGCGTATTAGCACTGCCTCCTACGCCTGGAGGGTGTAATTAACTTTGCCTTCGTTGGATTTTCACTTTTTCTTTTCTGTGCGAATCCTGTACTCTTTCAGAAACTGATATGAACATGTACCCGAGCTAAGGATAATTGGATTTTCGTGTATTTTGTTTGGATAATTGCGCTTTTTAAGGATTTCGTTTTTTAATTTTAATTAAAGCTCCAGTGTGTGTTGACGCCACTGCGGGGTGCAGCGCAAGGAGATAATAACAGTCTTTGAAGGCCACGAAGCCTGACTGAATTGAGTTTTCCAGGTGTATGAGCAATTGAGTTTGTTTCAATTTTTCTCGCTTCTCGCCTGCGCACTGATCCCCTAATGAAAGAGTTCCCACTGGGGATAATTACGGTAATTTTCCATGGAAAAATTTGATGTCGAGCAAGTTATTCACTGCCTGTGGGGGAGATAGACATAATGGATTGGATTGCACCACCCAGAAGGGCTTTGAAGCTGTACGAGTTCTGTTCCATAAATGAGGCGAATTTTCATTTGTCTAAAAGAATATTTATATATTCATCAATTTCTATTTTGTCCCCCTGAAAGTAGCCCCCTTGTAATAAACTTTAGCCAGCGTTATTTTCACTCCTCAAAGCAGTTCTTATATGCACGTTTTTTGTGCACTAAAGCTCTTTCAGGGTGGCCACCGTGGCGTAGTGGGTAGAGCGCGACACTCACACGTCGGAAGTCCGGGTTCGATTCCCGGCTGAACACCTCGAATTTTTCATGGAATTTTTCACCTCTTTCGAGCTGCTGACAACACTCAAAGAGTAATAACTGTCTAAGAAAGCTGCTCAAACTTCGCCGTTTGGAGTCGGTAAAAAACTGTAGGTCCCATCTACTGGTGAGAGAACAGTAGCGCGCACAACACGAGTAGTTGATGAGAAAGCTAGGCCTTGGTCCCGCTGTGGACTGTAGCGCCACCCAATTATTATTAAAGCTTTTTCAGGGATTCGGTTATTTTTCCTCCATCGTCTCAAAACGCCGTTCTCTCATGGGTCTTTCGATGGAATTGTTGAATTACGTCAACAGCGATCCAGATTTCATAAGTGGTTGCGATTCATGTGTGTAAAGATTCGCCACCAGTTATGATCCTTCTAAGCAAATCTGGATCGCTGTTGATTTCATTCAAAAACTCCATCGAAGACGGTTGTAAATGACAGCAAGGTCCTCGTACTTACTGGTCGAATTTAGTAGACCAAACAAGTTTGTTTCAAACCAGCCAGCGTAGTACATTAATCTTGAATCTGTTTGAGACATACGCAGAACTTTTTAAAGGCTTCTAACTTAACCTAAACCGTCATAACCAATAAAGTTTCCTTCAAATTTGGGTTTGTTAGTCCTCATTATCTCCAGCAATTCTCTCGCAACGTATCATTTTGCCAACATCTACATTTATTGCAAATAAATCCATCACAACATTATGGCTTATCTGTCCGATAATTAGTTTCACTTAAAAGCCTGTCATGTCAGGAATTCCCTCCGGAAAGAAAAATCCCACAAAGTGGCTTCGTTTGATAAATTAGCTTCCTCTGTCGGGGTCGGCATGTTTTTCTCTGCCGTCGCTTAACCTTCGCCAGGCCCTTACCTGCAGACCCCACGGAGAAAGCCGGCATGTGTGCGAGCCATAAATCAATCCGATCCGATGACGGTTCTAATTGTTGTGACTCGCGTGCCCTCGAGAAATGCACGTCACTGTCAGTATCAGCGATGACCTGGTTCTCGAATCTACAGGTGCATCTTGTATCTGGTACGAGCGTATGTGTGTATCACGCCATCGCGCCAGAAAGCCATGAGTGCCTCCAGAACTAAATTATTGCTCCACTTTGAGTTCATGCACGCGTTCGAGTGTCGTCGCAATCCCCGCGGCAGCGGCAGAATGACAGAGTTACGCAACGGGAGCAACTGCATGGCTGCGATATTTATAGCCTCTAAATTCGGAGCGCGCACAGGCCCATTCTTCTACGAAAATAGACGGGAACAAGATGTACACCGAGCCACTTAATTGGCGCGCTGAAGAACAAATTTAGCATTTAGCACCGGAGACATCGGAAGATGGGGACAGATTCGCCCCAAAGTTGGTCACATTGAGTTCATTTTCGCACAGAGCGCACCAAAGTGGATGTCATTCCAAATCAACGACCGACCTTTGAAGAGGCCGATCGACTGAGAGCGGCATTCGATCCGAGCGATCGTGTTTCTGTACGCCAATCGATCGGGTATCGATGGTAATGGGAGATTTCCGGTGGCACAGGAAAACATGCGTCTTGCAATCCTCTGAAGTCTGTACGCTAGAGATGCCTTGGAAGTATAAATAATCCTAATGATCTCCCCGATGCGGACCCAGACCCGTGTGCGTATTAATGTGCGCTGAGTTTATTTGAGCAGCACCGCATCGCTGGGCACACGGCGGAGGACAAAAGAATAATTTGGAAATCTCTGCTGTGATTATGAGTCATCAAAGTTGGGAAGGGCGTTGATTCGGTGGATTAAGTGTCATCCGTTAATACAGCTGGCTGAGTTTCATCAGAGGACAGTTGACGTTTTCCGGCTAAGTTAGCGTAGATTTGGCAAGAACTGGGAGTGGGTTGCCAGAACATGATGACGACGATGCTTTTAATTAAGCCGACATGAGAGGCGATGTCTTGGGTTCGTTTTATTTTTATGTCCCAGTGTGCAAGAGTGTTTGTGTGTTTGAAGAGACTTCGTCTCCTATCATCTGATGCTCGTTGCGGGAGATATCGAGTGACGTGCGACTGGGTTTGAAACTGTTTCCGTTTAGTTTCCGGAAGCGTGTGTTATGAGATCTGTCTGTGGAGGCAAGTAAGTTTGTTCTTGGGTGAACAACGGCATGAAGTATCCGATTCTATTCACATCAGTTTCAACTTTCAGGCTACCATTTTTATTTCTTTCCTTATGCGCCAACGCCACGATTGACTTTCTTAACCCTCCCCTCTGTTTGAAAATCTAATTAACGGAGAAGAGCTGAAACAACTTTGCAAATTAGATGAACTAAAGCAAACTTCAAAATCAAACGCTCCTTAACTCGTCTTCAATGCTCAAACAAAGGCGCACGTGTGTCCCAATGACATCGCCAACTTTCCACCGCACCGGATCTACTGCCATTAATTTATTCTGCACGGTTGTGTAACGAAATTTTCTAGTCCTTTCATTGATTTTTAACTCCCCCACCCTTCAGCCAAATATAACCACAGACTTAACGGAAATCATCTCTAGTGTGCATTATGTATTCCACAAATTTCCACAAATAAGGAGCGCCTATAAATACACAGCACAGTGCTCGTTATCTTTGCCAACACAAGCGTACCACCGCCCCCGCACAAGAGTACGAACTCATTTCGACAAAATATTTTCTATTCCCCATTCTCCAGGTCTAGAATCCTTCACCAAGGATACCAAGGCGAAAACAAACCCGAACTATCTGAATGCAATTATCCCCGCCATCATAATCATCAATGCCGCCGACGTCAACGCCACCGCTGTCATCATCACTAACATCGACAACAACGAACCATTAGCGAGCAGGCTCTTTGCTTTGGAGAAATCCTCCCCACGCATTGAACGCAAATGTTTAGACGTAGCCTTACATCAGCCACCGTGACAGGGGTAAACACACACATACCAAAAAGAAAGAAAAGGAATCACAGACGTCCGCTTTTCTGCGCAAATTGCCGCCGCACCGCGGATTGACTGAAATGGAGAAAGCCGACCTGAAGCCACATCCGGCCGTCAATTAGTGGCAACAACACTGGGTACACAGTCGTCAAATCGTGTTTCAATCGACCAACGCACACCGAATGCACGTGTGATCCCCGAGGAGTTGTAGCTAATTGGAGCTGTGAAGTGAAATCTTCGCGCAAAGGACTTGTGCCACTGAGACAGATGCTGACAGACGAGACAAGTCTATTGACAGTTTTACACTTTTTTATTTGACATTTCGGACATTTACAAATTACATTTAGTATTTGAACTTTTTTTTGAGTGCGAAATTCGAAAATCTGCATGATACTGTGTGGGTGCCACTGCATCAGAGGCAATGGGCGCGCACGGTTCAAAGGAGAAACTCTCACGATCGTATTCGGATCGATTTATACACACGCAAGTGCTCGAGCGTGAACGATTTGGGAGTTTTGGGAAAAGAGCAAAAGGTGAGTAAGACTGCATTTGGACTTGAAAAAAAAAGTTACGTATACGTCGCAGATTTTTTCAATTTTTTTTTTAACTTATTTTATGTCTTTGGCACGGTTCCTTGAAACTTGTTTGTTCGAAACAAAGTGCCAGATTTCCTTCTTATGGACATGTCTCAACTTATCCCAAACATTCAACCTTTTTATAGTAAAATCAATGGAATGGGTTCCTTGCACGTTATGAAACTGATGATTATTTGGTCAATAAGGCAGAATTCAAACAACGCTCTGCAAACTGCTTGGAGAGGAGATTGCCGAGAGCATTGCATTGCATCAATAAAGGAAGCCTAAAAAAAATGAGTGATCAAAAAAATTTTTAAGCACCTTAAAAAGTTCTTCAAATACCAATTTAGCACTCTTCTAGTTCTGTAAGCAAGACAAAAGGTTCCATGACAAAATGTTCAAGATGTTCAAGTTTTGGAATCAAACCTGCTTCCTTCGGCTTGCGAACTACAAACTTTCCCACTGTTCTGTAGATGCCCTGTCAAACTTTGCGATCAAACTTCGGAAAATCGTGTCCAAGACATAGGGCACGATTTTTAAGAAGTCTTTTTGAAATCACTTCTCTCAAATACCATGGTTCTCCCACCTGTTCGAAAGTCGACCAATTCTGTGGATTGCAAAAATGATACAGTCCACAGAACCAATGTCAGGGATAAAAGCATGAAAATTGTGATCTTCGGTACGTGGGTGCAAGAAAGGAGTTTTTGAAGAAGGAAATATGCTGAGAACATCTTCTCCAAGTCTAACATCAAGCACAGCAGGGAAAAGTGAATTGCAGGCAAAGTGCTTCGTGTAAACAAGTAAAAGATAAATTTCGTTAAAGTAGGCATTCGAAGATCCCATGTTCAATTCCCTGACTGAACACCACACATTTTTCACGCCACCACTTCTTTCAAGCTTCTGAGAAGACTCAAATTATAATAATTATCAATGAAAAGCTTCTCAAACTTCGGCGTTTGGAAAAGACTGCAGGTTCCTTTAACTCATGAGAGAACAGTAGCTCGCTCAACACGGGGATTTGATGAGTAAGCTAGGTCCCGCTGTGGACTGTCGCGCCATCCGATACATGTACATAGCAAGTCTAATACAGATTCGGTTATCGGTTAGATGTAACTCTGAAGGTACGCCAGCACCATTATTTCTTTTGAGGTACCAAATACTGAGGGCCTCTGACAGCCATTTTCTTCTTCTTGTGGAGCTACAACCCGGGTTTGACCTGTGCCTCAACCAACATGCGTCTCCAGCCAGCATACTCCTCCACTAGCTTTCTCCAGTTGCGTACTCTATGTTGGTTGAGGTCCTTTTCCACTTGTGGACGCTACCCTAGCCTAGAACGTAATCTGCTGTGTTGTCGCAATGGCTTGGATTCAAAGACTTTTCGGGCCGGAGCAGTGGTGTACATAGGATTTACATGGCCTAGCCATCTTAAGCATTGTATACGAAGACGCTTGACGCATGTCGCTGTAAAGCCCATAGAGCTCGTCATTATATCTTCTCCTTCGGATACCATCAACGCAAATAGGACCAAAAATCGCATGCAAAACTTTTCTCTCGTAAAGATGAAGGGCTTCCTCATCCGCTTTTAGTAAGGTCCAAGTTTCCGGGCCATAGAGTATGACTGGGATCATTAAGCGAGAGGGCTATATTACTCAATAAAGCCCAAAGAAACGGCGATTGGCAAGAGTAATTCTACACTTTATTTCGGTACTGGTGTTGTTGTCACTTTTTACCACGGACCCGATGTTAACGATTTCCTTGACTATGTCGAAGTTTCTGCGGCCTAGTGCGACACTCTTTCCGAGACGTCGATGTTGTGTGTCCTTCCTTGATGACAGCATGTACTTCGTTTTGCTCTCATTAACCACCAGACCCAATTTAGACGCTTCCGCTTGAATGCTAGCAAACGCCTCATTGACGGCTCGCTGTGTTCGTTTAATCAGTCAATGTCATCAGCATAAGCTAGCAATTAAACTGACTTCTGGAAGATAGGGTCTCTGGTGTTGACTTGTGAGTTACGCACGATCTTCTCGAGGATGATTTTGAAGAAGTCACATGACAGTGCGTCGCCTTGTCTAAAACCTTTTCTGACATTGAAGGTCTCGGTGATTTCGTTACTGACCTTGACGGAGCAGCGAATTTGGCCACTGCAGTTTCTTTAAAGCTTCGTCGTTATACAAAGCACACAACCTTTTGCGAGCTTACGATGCGTTTTCCTTCTTTTCGGGAATTAAAAATCAAAATATGACGAAAATGTTCATTTTGATTTTTCATTTTTCAACAGACGCCACACAAAAGCTACACGACCGATCAAAACAATTATTTTTACTGATTGAGAGGTGAAGTACCAACTATCAAACAACGCAGTGTGTTTGACAGTTTGATTACGTAAACAAACATAAAATTTCTACCAAAGCCATCTATGAGTGAAATCCGCAATTACCTAGTTGCACGCCCAATACTTTGTTTAAAATATTTCTTAACAAAACTTAAGTTCCATGTACTGTAATACTAAAATAGAGCTTCTAGTTCATCTTTGGTTCATTAACCACTTGTCCGTATGTCCGCTGTCGTTTACGATGCACACTTATCTTCCGATCTTTCCAAATCAAATTAAAAAGTTCCAAAAACAATTTTACAGAATCAAACCTAAATGAGAGCCCCTCTGATGTGCATAATCATAAATTAGTGCAACCATAGCGTGCAGTCATTGACATCCAAGCCAATCGCTGTTCTTCAACCTGTTTCGCAACAGCATGCAAAGCAGTGTGGAGACATAATCGTTTCGGAAGACATTTAGTAGATATTGTAATTAATTTCTGCTTCTGATATCATTAAAAGTGTTTAAAATTTAGAAATCGAGTTTCTATAAAACTCTTCAAAGGGATTCCTTCAGTGGTGCCGTTAAGTTTCAACCACGCGCCCTAATTAGAAGTTTATGGTCACTTTGAAAATACAACACCAGCTGGTGGACGGAGTTGGAATCGTTTTGAAAGTAAACGTTTATAATTGTTACATCAAAGTGACCATTATTAAAATAAATATTTCTTTTCATCTGGTGATCATTTGATTATCATGCATTTATAATATTAGAATATACGAATTGTTGGATCGACAGTCCACAGGGGGACCAGAGCTCAGTTCGTTCATCAACTACTCGAGTTGTGCACGATACTGTTCTCGCACGAGTAGAAGGGACCTCCATTTTTTTGCCGACTCCGAACGGCGAAATTTTAGAAGTTTACTAAGACAGTTATTACTCTTTGAGTGTAGTCAGCAAGTCGAAAAGGGTGGTGCCGTGAAAAAATCGAAAAATTAGTGTTGAGCTCTGAATCGAACCTACACTATGCCACGGCGGCCATGCATTTATAGTCATTATGAAAAATCCAAGGTTTCATTAATTTGATGAAGATTGTTAACACCTCAAATATGTACAAATATGCGACTAGTCTAAGTCAGTGTTCTACAAAACCGGTTCACAATAGTTACACAAGTTCATAACCTACAAAAGGAGAAGGAATTTTTCGTTTTTTTTTTCCGTTTTCTTCGATAAACTTTAACCTGCACCTGGAGAAAAAATAATAATTTTCTGTCCGCCTTGTGCCCTAATCAACGTAAAGAATTCGCTCCGAGCCAAATTTGAATAAAACTAAGCACTGAAGTTCCAAATCAGTGTGACAAAGCATCGACTTACACACATTCCATAGCCAGTCTCCGAACAGTTTTATTCCTTGAGACTGACTAAGGCATAGGTGTAAGCTGCTGGCTTGTCACACTGAAAGAGAACTCTTTTCTTTGTGAAATCGGCCAAAGAATTTTCCTTGCTTAAGTCTTTTGACAAGTTCATCTTTCTCCAGGAATTCGATGTAAATTAGGGCATCTGAACCTGAAAAACCACCTTCTTTCTAGCTTTTAGGATGTTCGGGTGACTTCGCCAGGCCTTTGAACTTTTCGGGGAGTTTCTCTAATTTTGTTGCTTGCGAAAAAATTCATGTTTTGCCAACGATTCTGAAACGGGGAGAAAATTCCTTCAGATTACATCAAAACATCACCAAGAGTAGTCTTGCGGTTATGCTGTATGGTTATCAATCTAAGCACTCATTGTTTTTAAGAAACAGGCGGTGTACGGCTTTAGTTATGTTGCGCATCTTCAATCGATGCCCCTGTGCTTTTGAGTACTTTTTCACGTTTTTCTAATTAGGAAACCTTTTCGAGGTTTCTGGGACTATGTTCAATGAAAGACATACTTAGTACCAAGTTGAATCTTAGTGAAGTAATTTTTAGCGTTCATCATTAGAAGAGCAAATTCAGCGTCACAATTTTATTGTCTTTGACTGCATTGCAAAACTTCTCTGTCAAAAGCAAGATTCGAACTACGAGACAACGATATTGTTCCTTTTTCCCTTTTTCTAAAGTAAGTGATAGCTCACACTTTTGTTCGCTGTATTCAGTCAAACTCGATTATAGGTAACCGTCAACGACTTTTCCACATGCGGTTGTGACAACATTAGCCCATAGACCAAGGTGTTTATTCTATAACTTACCTACCGCTTTCGAGTGTAAATGTAAATAAATGTAAATTTTATTTCAATGACTTATGCATTTGGACCGCCTTGGGTAAAGTGGCGCACACAAGTGGAGAAGGACCTCAACCAACTTGGAGTGGGCAACTGGAGACAGCTGGCGAAAGATCATGCTGGCTGGAGAGGCATGCTGGTTGAGACGCAGCTACACCCCGGACTGTAGCGCCAGAAGAGAGAGAAGAAGACTTAGGCATTCCATCGAAATAGTTTATACTTTACTACCTTTAAGAAGTGTTCTGTTTGTTGACATGATAATAAGTAGATTTCTTAGGCATAAGTTCTTATGCCTTCCGGCCTTGTGTGTGGTGTGTTTTTGCTCGCCTGGTTGGCTCGATTCGTAACGGAAAGTAATAACATGGATTCGTTTCAGAACTTTTATTTCGACTGTTCCGGCTGCCGTTGTTTTGTTGATGGACACAATACGCTTTGTATTGAATGTGGTGACTAAGTGGCGCTGCAATATACAAATATACGTCTGGTTAGTATATACTTACAGTTACTCACAAAATTGATCACGCTTTTTCTTTAAAAATGCATTACGACCTTCATAGGGATGAAGTTGGATGCGTTTGACCATTATGTTATGATTTGGTAACACTCGAAGTTCCTTGTAACGGTTCATGAAGATTGTTATCTACTCCTACTCACACAAACGATTTTTTGGACGAATGCATTTGCAGTGGTATAGTGATCAGTTTTGTGAGTTTGAAACAGAAGTAAAAGCAAAACAATTTTTGTATTACAAATAAAAGAAAAGTGGAAGGTTAACTAATTTGCAACATTCCCTGTTCTGTTGTCCAGTTTAGTGAAATATAAACATTTTGTTTGTGTTAATTGAAGTTTTAAAAATGGGTCCGAATAACAAACCTCTGAAAACAGCATAAAAGGAGGGCCTTTTAAGGAAATTGAGGGCCTTTTAAGGAAAGGTATGACCCATCGACAAATTTCGGAGACCACGGAAATATCCATTAGGGCCATAAGCATATTTCGTCAAACTCTTAAAAAAAAACATGCCGGACGCAAAAAGATCTTGTCTAATATTGAAAATCGCAAGATTGTTCGTGACTTGAGGATGCAAAAATTTGAAAATGCGGTTCAAACAAGCAAACACTAGAAGTCGAGCAGAATATTACCGTTTCTGCGGAAACCATTCGCAGGATTCTCAGGGCAGCTGGTTTAAGAGGAAGAGCCAAAGAAAAAAAAACCCTTGTTAATAAAACGTCATAGAGACTTAAGGCTGAAATTCGCTAGAAAACACTCATATTGGTTGTTTGAAGATTGGGCGAAAGTCATCTGGTCAGATGAAAGCAAAATTAGCCGTTTGGGATCAGTTGGGCGAGAGTGGGCTTGGAAAACTTCTGGAGAAAAATTAGAACCCCGTCACGTTAAACCCACTTTGAAGTTTGGAGGAGGATCTCTTATGATTTGGGGTTGCATGATGTCACAAGGAGTTGGAAACCTTCACAGGATCCAAGGACGTATGAGGTAATCATCTTATATAGAGCTTTGAATAGTAATTTTATGGAATCACTAGCCAAATTCGGTGTTGAAGCTTCGAAAATTGTCTTCCAGCAAGACAATGCCCCGAAGCACACAGCTAAAATAACTCAAAAATTGTTAAAAGATGACAATTTTACAGTGGTGTCGTGGCCACCACAGTCTCCGGATTTAAACCCCATTGAACTCCTATGTGGGGTTTTAAAAAGATCCATTGCAGGCGAAATCGGCAATTTAGACCAACTCTGGTCCAAAGTGAGGACTGCATGGGAAAACATTACGCCTGAGACGTGTCAAAATTAAAATACAAGCGGTTATTGACGCCCGTGGTGTATACACCAAGTATTTAATACTATAACTTAACTCAGTACTATAACTTTGTATTTTCTTAAAGTCACAAAATTGATCAAGCACGGTGAATATTGTTTTTGATTTTTGATTTCTTTACAACGACGCCAAATGTTATTTACTTTTATGATAATGATAATAATAATTGTAGGCGCTACAGTCCAAAGGGGGACCAGGGCCTAGCTTGCTCATCAACTACTCGTGTTGTGCGCGCTACTGTTCTCTCACCAGTAGATGGGACCTACAGTTTTTTGCCGACTCCGAAGGGCGAAGTTTGAGAAGCTTTATTAGACAGTTATTACTCTTTGAGTGTTGTCAGCAGCTCGAAAGAGGTGGTGCCGTGAAAAATTAGAAAAATTGGTATTGAACTGGGAGTCGAACCTAGACCCTTCGGCGTGTGAGTGTCGCACTCTACCCACTACGCCACGGCGACCACTTTACTTTTATGATATAAATAAGAATTGTCGTATTAAATATTAAAGCCCAAAAAAGAACCAAGTATTTTGATCCGTATTGTTTTTAAACCGAAAATTATGGTGTGTCAGCACAAAGCGTGATCAATTTTGTGAGTTACAACTTATACATAAGGAAGCGGTCAAATAAAGAACTTCCTAACTAAGACAAAAGATGTAAGACAATCAGCTTGCAAAGCTTTCAGGAGTAAGCTAACATCAGCCATATTTATTCGTGACGTTATGAACTACAATGTAGATTCACCAGAATCACTTTTTCTCATGAATATATATTCTTCCCATAGAAACAATTATGGCTGCAATGAACCCATTCCCAGGCTAATACTAACGTTAAAGACCAGATTGAATTTGGTTGAATTTGAATTTAGTTGTCACGATCAGAGCCTAAGAAGCTTGTTTATACATTGTTTGTTGACTAATATTGTTTATTTGAAGTAATCTAAAAGACGAAAGTCGGTAGATGATCCTTAGTCGCGGAACAACCATCTGATGTGTAAAGCGATACTGAAAGTTAACACTTAGAGAATGGAATGTTCTGTCAGCTTTGTGATGGATAAACAAAATTACAGTTAATAGATTTAAGGTGTTTCATAACATTTAATCAAGGAATTGTATTTTTAATTTTATTTGGAACATTCTAAATAAAAAATTAAAAAAAAAATTATAAAACGGAACCTTCATCGCGCGAGTGAAATCGCAATCAGTTTCCATATTTTATGCCGAATTCTATTACGTTTCTTAAAAGGCACATAATAGTCAATAACCGAAACAAAATCCACTCATCCACTGTGTCTAGTTCTCATTCACAACTTACGCCTGTTCAGATTAGCCTGAGAAAGCAATTTATCAAAATAGCTCACATTGTTGCAGTACACTACAAGTGCAGCGAAGCATGCTGTGAATTGCTGCTCGAATCGAACAATTGATTTCATTCTTCATGTTTGATTACCAAGAACTGTAAGAGGTAACAAAGTGCATGCAAATTTCCACACAGTAGCGGCTGAACCATAAGAATGCGTTTGCTTACGGCAAACTCATTAGTTATGCGTGCAAGCGTGCTCTTCGCAGTGTTAAATTAATCCTCGACGTGTAAGGTGAACAACAATGATTCCCCGGCCATTTCCAACTTTAAGGTTTTAATGAGTTTCATCTCAGCAGCTGCAAAATTGTTTTGACATCTAGTTTAGTTAAATGGGAGTCTCTTGGCTCACGTTAATGTGGTGTTTCCGCAGTTCAAAGAAAGCGACTCACTGACGGTGAATGCCTCTTTTCACTCCGGTCCTTGCTAAAACTCCATTTATAATCCACGACACACTCTCGAACTCACCGTCAAAGGCACTGTCAAACTTTAATTCAAATGCACGTCCCCTGGCGCATAGATAAACATGTTTTCAGAGCACAACAATAACAAATATCCGCCGACGCGCATAAAAACTTTCATAACACCTCGAGCTGTCTCGCCCCCGCCCGCTGCCCTCAACAGCATGTCGAGTCGTCAAAATTTAAAACATTTAGCGTCCGCATGAAAAGCAAGAGCAACACATCCCAGAAAGTGTCTCTGTCTCCCCCACCGGGTAGCAGTCCATAAATCTAATAAAATCGCAGTAGCGAGCGGCTCCGACGGTCGTTATTCCTGGGATACGGTTGCGATTTGCATCTGAAACTAAGTCCCTCCATTCGCACCCCACTCACACAAACACAGTGGCACGGCTTGTGTTCGTGGCATGCACGGCAGCATAAATTCAACATTTTCCTGTCTATGCATACAAATTGGATTTCAGGTTCGCATGCATTTCCTCCCAACGGGTGGGGGTGGCCCCTCTTGCCCGGTCTTATCTGCTTAACAATGCTTGAGCTTGAGTTTTATCTCGCAGCTCACAGTGTGCGCACTGCTGCCGCTGCAGGTTGCCTCGATTCTCATCATAAAGGATTTAATAATGCGTACACGGATCCATTTGGTGTGTCCTTGGACTGAGGGCACACAGGGAACAGGCAAAAGAATGATTCAGTGAACAACGTCAGTGCGGATGGAATTGCTACTTGCAGATACTTTTAAATGTTTGCTCCCATTGTTGTGGGACTGGATATGATTTAAAAGTGCTCCTTCTGTTCGAGCGCCCTCGCTCTCTCGAGGCGTTACGCAAGTTTGTTATGGTTGCGGAATGGAATGGCCTACTTAGGAGGTCTGGTGTGTCCCCGCCCAGCCTGAGCGACAGGAAGCCAGTCAGTCAGCCATTTCTCTTGAAAGTGGACTCCCGACTGTGTTTTGTTTCTTCTTGGGCAAACAATGCGGCCGGCGGAATGAAAAGTCAACAATGTGAAGGGGGTGGCGGACTCGGCCTTTCGTTGGTGGAGGTTAATTTAGCTCGCAAATAGTCCAAAATCGTGAGACTCGATTTCGGATTATGAGCGGTGCCCCAGAGGAGTGCTGGTTGCAGCGAGTTCACTCGTTTCCAGAAATGGGGAGTGTTGGCCGGTCGGGTGACTCGGATTACAGCACGTTCACGGAAATTGAAATTCAAGCACATGCCTCCCTCGGCCACTCTGCAACACATATGCTTATTAGTGAGCTCCGAACAATGGGGAAGTGATTGTTCTTATTCGTGATTATTACGGCAACGACTCCTCATATGGCCAACTAAGCATGATGCCGAGCCAATCCAATAAAACGGGTTCACACGGCAATGAGTATTTATGGAGTTCATGGAGGAATTGTTGTGCGATGCAGTTGCCTCCGCATGGTGCTTGTTTAGCTCGCTCACGTCCTTGTAAGCACAGGGCATAAATAAAATAAATTCTATTACGAGTGAAGGACGTAGGAGAAGGAGGGTGCCATGGCACACATTCCTGGGGTTTGCTCTGCACAGACATAAACTTCGAGGACAATCGAGGGAAACAATGTTGGTATTTAGATTGAATAACTGACCGAACTTTGTGCTTTGACGTGACAGAGTATACGTCAGAGCTGTCCTTCTGTGTTGAATTGCTCTCGTCGGAGTTGCTCTGGCGTGGCCGGGGCGGGTGAATGATTTGTCACTCGCCCACAATGACTTTGTTGGCTATCATTTGAGTCACAGTGTGAGATTGTTTTGCTTTGTAGGGATGATATAGCGGAGGTGTGTTGTTCCGTATTTGTCATCTGCTTCCAGATGCATGCTGCAATTGACAAAGTAACGAATTTCACAGATTTTTTGTTCAGTTGTTCTGTACTTGAAATCAGGGTGACAAATATTTAGTTTTAGACATCCGACATGGAATCGTGCTGTTGATTGTTTACACGGGCGTAGGTTCTGAGTGTTCGGGTAAATTTTCTAATTGAGCTCCTCGGAGAAAGAAAGTAATGAAGAAGTAAATCGAACAAGAAACGAAGTATTTAAAAAATGGTCTATAATAAAACGAAACAAAGAAAGGAGCGAGGATTTTGAATGGTTTTGGTTTAGGTAAGCTTTCGGAACATAAGCCGCAACAAACGGTTGGATTTTAAGAGAATCTAGTCTCCTTCCGCTTATAGAGCAATGGATATAAGTTCGAAGACCGCGTATGTAGTGTGGTCTATTCCAAAGAACTGACAATGAGTTCAATCACTGCTGCGTATTTTAAGGTGAATCAATTTGTGCAGTTTGTGCGCTGTTGAAAGTTTCGTGGTGTAGCGTTGTTTTTTCTTCATCAGGCAGCTCTTAAGGTCTCTAAATCCACTAAATATTTGCGAAAAGCAGTCACGCTTTAGATAAAATACTTGTATATGATGCCCGGTTTTAGATGCGTACTAGAAAATTGTAAATAATAGGTCCATAGGGGGACCAGGGCATAGCTTGCTCATCAACTACTCGTGTTGTGCGCGCTACTGTTCTCTCACGAGTAGAAGGGACCTACAGTTTCTTGCCGACTCCGAACGGCGAAATTTGAGAAGCTTTCTTAGACAGTTATTACTCTTTGAGTGTGGCCAGCAGCTCGAAAGAGGTGGTGCCGTGAAAAATTCGAAAAATTGGTGTTGAGCTGGGAATCGAACCTAGACCCTTCGGCGTGTGAGCGTCGCACTCTACCCACTAAGCCACTGCGGCCATTGTAAAAGGTAACGAATAAATATTTGCTGTAGAAACCTGACAATACTCTCTTGCAACAGGTAGATAATCGACTCAAATAAATCCCATGCATTTTTATTCCTACCGTAGCCTTTGCGGTATTTCAAAAGAATTCTGTCATTTCAATAAAAATGTTGTTTACAGCTATTGTCGCCTAGAAAGACAGACGTATGTATGTAAGCTTGGTTGTGGGCATAACAAACGCTGCTGTTTGACAAGCAGGCCAAAGTGCTCATAAACGCATGAACTCGACTCCCACAAAGGACTCCTCGTAATTCTGATCAAAGAGAATTGGAAATTGAACTACATTCAATCATTTTAACTCCAGCGCGTGCGTTGATTCTTTGTGATGACCGCTTTTGGTTCCCTCAATCAGATGCTGCTCTACTTCGCTTTGAGTAACTGAAAACTGAATGCCCCATCAATTGATTTCATTGCTAAACTCTCTTTACCCTCAATTGTGTCAAATGCGGATTCAATTGATATTCTGCATTTTGAACCCATTTCAGCAAAATGTATTTATCCAAGTATTCCTTTCCATTAAGCAATTTGCTCTTGAAGTTCACTGCGAAGAACAAGTTCTTGCATTAATTTCATATTTCTTAGATTTTTTAAAAAACACGGCCCATTTCTAGATTTTTCAGAAGTCACGTCAGATATTCGTGCTATCTTTTCAAAAAATTTAAAGAATTCTAGCCTCGAGCCAAACTTTTCTCTAGATTATTAAAAATTGTCGAGGAAAATGCGGCTACACAAAATGTTAATGCTGTGACACTAGAATCTGGTGCTACGCGGGCTTTGTAATTGTTCTAGTTTGTGCTTGTTGTGTTGTAAACTTTTAGACACTTTTTTCACTCTTTAAACATGTTAACTTCTTACTTACTTCCTTTCCCAGGCAGGCTTGCCGAACTTTTGTAACTTAAATTAAATATTTGGTTGTACGACATTTAGTGAAATCTACATTATACGGAATTTTTATTACGCAACACTAGCATCTCCGCTTGGATCACCTTTGAAAAGTCAGAGTTGAAGGGGCATTCTTTTAGTTTATAATAATAATAATAATAATTGTTGGCGCGACAGTCTAAAGGGGACCAGGGCCTAGCTTGCTCATCAACCAGTTGTGTTGTGCGCGCTACTGTTCTCTCACGAGTAGAAGAGACTTTCAGTTTTTTTCCGTCTTCTAACGGCGAAGTTTGAGAAGCTTTCTTAGACACTTATTACTCTTTAAGTGTTGTCAGCAACTCGAAAGAGGGATGCCCTGCAAAATGCGAAGTGTTCAGCGGGGAATCGAAACTAGACCCTGCGTGTGAGCGTCGCACTCTACCGACTACGCCACGGCGTATTGAAAAATTAGCCGATAAGCCTGATCCCATGTCTATTAGTGTTGTAAAGTTCTTGAGGATAAAGTTTAGGGATTTATATTAACGTGAAGGCTTATAGCTGAGACCCATTTTCCCGAAAGTCGTAGATGACTTAGGACCAGACGCCTTATTTACCCAAGTACCAAATTAATCTTATGTATGAGGGACATTCACCTCACGTTGGTTCTAAGTGAGGTTTTTGTTTAAATATCTGCCGCTCTTATGGTGGTATTTCTGGATAATTATGCAACGGCATATTTAGCACAAAAAGTTCTCTAGTCGCGTGACCAGTCAGCACAGTATAACATCTAACATCCACCCTTCCCGAAATATTGTGTTTGAAACCACAGCCACCTTGATATTTTCACAAGATAGCCTGCAGCAGGCATTAACCGTTCCAGGAACTTTTCACCTCTCTCGGCACCAGAATTTGAGTCTAAAAGCCACTAAAAATGGTCTTCGGTTCCATCAGTGATTCTTTGACACCAATAATAGTTTCCCGGAAGTTATTTGAATCGTTTGAATCATTTGTATAATTTGAATCATTTGAATCATTTGAATCATTTGAATCATTTGAATCATTTGAATCATTTGAATCATTTGAATCATTTGAATCATTTGAATCATTTGAATCATTTGAATCATTTGAATCATTTGAATCATTTGAATCATTTGAATCATTTGAATCATTTGAATCATTTGAATCATTTGAATCATTTGAATCATTTGAATCATTTGAATCATTTGAATCATTTGAATCATTTGAATCATTTGAATCATTTGAAACATTTGAATCATTTGAATCATTTGAATCATTTGAATCATTTGAATCATAAATTCAGAAATATCATCTAGTGATCGTGGATTTAACCCTATTATTTAAATTTTTATTACCGAGGTGAATACAAAACTTAGATGGAATTTGATGAAACCCTATTGACGTAAAAAATAAAGAAACAAAAAAATCTCATCTGGTCTGATCCTTTTGTTAATTCGTGAAAACCATCTCTAAAAAGATGAGTTCTCTTTCTCTAAAAGGCCAAAAACGATGACCCCCCCCCAAAAAAAATATCAAAAAAACCATTAGTCGGAAAAAGGAACCCCTGGAGACTAGAGTTGCTGGAGTAAGACTTCCCATTTCAGCGCTTTCAGATAGTTTTTAACCGCGTCAGCCACGTGCGCCGAGCGTTATCATGATGCAAAAAAAACCTTGTCATGCCTTTCGGTCGTTTCTGAATGTTTTTCACGTAATGCACGGCTCGAATATTTTGGTTGACGTCGATAACGTTTCCCATTAATGCTTTTGCCATCTCTTATCACGATGCAGAAAGCATGGCCGTGTTTTTCTTTGGCGTTGATGGAACCAGTTCACTAGGCAAATTAATTCCTATCCTTCAGTTCATCTATTTTTTACAGTTCGGGGATTCTTTCTCTTTTTAAATGAGACTTGCACCGGACAGAAATTCATGAATCATTGGTATAAAATTTGTGTAATTGAAATAGTTACGTGTGCTTAACCAATGTTTTGTGACTTAAAATAACTTCTTTCAATAAATACAAATCTGCATAACTCGTACAAATAACAACGACAGACGATGCAAAGCAAAATGAGACGAATCATTGAGGGAGATCATCGTTAATTTGCTGAGTGATCTGTATGTAGATTGATGTATTAATCCATTCTTTTTCTCGCATCCATTTGCCGGAGCTTCTAGTCACATGCAACATGTACAAATGTTCTTTAAATCTCTTAAAATTCGCCGTTTTGAGTCAAGAATCGATAAGAACACACAAAGCTATAACTTATAACCCAAGAAGAGTAGAGTCCCAAAACTAAAAACATTCAAATACGAGCTCTTGACACTGTTTTTATACTTCTTTGACTACTTTCTGATGAAATTCAAATGTCATGTTTTAGTACAATATATGTTATAATGTAAAATTGTTATAAAAGGGTTCAAATGGCTGCGCAAAGTTTAAACAATATACCATGTATACCGGTATTAAATGAGCGTTTTTTTTGAAAATAGTGGGAAGGTAAAAACATTTTATTCAAAGTATTGGCCATTGTTTTCTACACATTTTTACCAACTTTCTGGCAATTTGTGAATACCACGCCAATAAAATTGTTCGTCTTTTAAAGCAAACCAATCAGACACCCGATTTTCGACCTCCTCGTAGGAATCAAAGTGCTGCTCAGCCAATGCGTGTCCCATCGATGAAAACAAA
Organism: Eristalinus aeneus; assembly: GCA_955652365.1. NCBI lineage: Eukaryota > Metazoa > Arthropoda > Insecta > Diptera > Syrphidae > Eristalinus > Eristalinus aeneus. The sequence continues at coordinate 6,025,384 of OY019131.1, read as the reverse complement.
TGGTAGTCGGAAGGAGCCAAGTCTGGTGAATACGGCGGGGGGGTAGCTGCTCCCAGCCAAGTGCTGTGATTGTATCCTGAACTATTTTTGCTTTGTGTGTAGGTGTATTGTCATGGAGCAAAATTACCTTGCCGTGTCTTCTGGCCCATTAGGGCCGTTTCTCGATCAATGCATGGTTAAAATTTATCATTTGTTGTCGGTAGCGATCAGTATTAACGATTTCACCAGGACTTAGGAGCTCGTGGTACAGCACACCTTTCTGGTCCCACCAAACACACAGCATTGTCTTCTTGCCGAATCGATCTGGTTTTGAAGTCGATGTTGATGGTTGTCCCAGATTAAACCATGTTTTTTTCCGTTAAGGATTCTTAAAATAAATCCATTTTTCATTGCCAGTAACAATCCGATGCAAAACCAATTTTCTTTCGTGTCTTTGAAGCAAAATTTCACAAGTGTTTTTTCGGTTTTCCATCTGTCTTTCATTCAGTTTATGTGACACCCATTTTCCACAATTTTGGATCCTTCCCATAGCTTTTAAACGGTCAGAAATTGGTTGTTGTGCAACATTTAACATTGCTGCCATTCACTTTTGACTCAAAGTGTCATCTCCATCCAATATCGTTTGCAATTCGGCGTCTTCAAACTTTTTTGGTGGTCTTCCACGTTCTTTGTTTCTCACATCAAAATCATTATTTCAGAACCGTTGAAACCATCTTTTGCATGTTGCTTCTGATAGAGCATGATCACCATATGCCTCGACAAGCATTCGATGCGACTCTGCAGCACTTTTCTTCAAATGAAAACAAAAAATTAATGCTTTCCGCAAATCATCACTTTCTGGTACAAAATTCGACATTTTTAACACGATGAAAAAATATGATGTTGTCTGTTCAATGACTTTATGTATACTAAATATTTTTCACAGATGTCATAGGAAACAAAAAAAAAATAATAATAATAAAAAATAAAAATAATAATAAAAAATAATAATTCACAACAAATGTTCCCTATCGAGACATTGTATCTTGGCGCTCACTTCATACCGGTATATGCTCAATTCATATGGTATTTGACAGTACCCAACTGTGAGTATAGCAAGATTCAAAATATTGTACAATTAGATTGGAAACTGGGGCTTCTCTCTTATGGATTATACCGCCGTACAATTTGATTGAGACTATCATTTAGTTAAATTTTCCCATTTGTCTGCTCCTAGTTCTTCTCTCCCAGGTTTTAAAATGACTATCTAAATTTGATACCTCTGCTTTTGCTATTATAAAGTCGAATGAATAATAATAATAATAATAATTGTTGGCGAGACAGTCCAAAGGAGGACCAGGGCCTAGCTTGCTCATCAACTACTCGTGTTGTGCGCGCTACTGTTCTCTCACGAGTAGAAGGGACCTACAGTTTTTTTGCCGACTCCGAACGGCGGAATTTGAGAAGCTTTCTTAGACAGTTATTACTCTTTGAGTGTTGTCAGCAGCTCGAAAGAGGTGGTGCCGTGAAAAATTTGAAAAGTTGGTGTTGAGCTGGGAATCGAACCTACACCCTTCGGCGTGTGAGCGTCGCACTCTACCCACTACGCCACGGCGACCACTAAAGTCGAATGAATAACTTCCATATTTTATCTCAGACGAATAGCTTTGCTATAAAAACCTATTCGTGGCGGATTCATTCGAGAAAGTCCTCGTACTACGTTATGCGCTTTTCTTTCTACTCAATAAACAGATATTCATTACAAACCCAACCCCGGCTCAAACCCAACCTATTGCATTCTATCGTTGACGCCCTCTTACGGTCGACTAGATGTAGTATTCTCAATGTTTTGGTACCTGCCGAGGAAACTGTTGTGTGCTTTATTTTGGATACGAAACTCTTTATTACATTTAACAATAATTCAGTCTTAACCCATTGTATCCAAAGCAATAAGAGTATTCTACTTTTCCTTAAATGTACATACGCATGTGTCTTCATCAATATCTCACTGAGATTACCAATTTAAGTACCAATTAAATTTGTTTTTCAACTTTCCCTAATTTCAGGAGCGGCTAAGAAACGTGATGTACGAAATCTGAGCATATCACCAACTGACTTAGGACCGCCGCCGAAAGCTCAACAAACTACGAACGGTTCAACACGAACGAAAACGACATCAGCAACTCTACCACGTAAGTGAATCCAACCCAAATGATATTTAACCCCTGACACACGTATCAACCTTTAATCCGGCATCACTTGATGTCGCCTGCTAAGGCATCCAATCACCTACGCCGAGATAAACCCAACAGCCATCCCAGAAATCTAGAGCGTTTCCATTCCAAACAAGATTGAGCTGTTATTCCTTGCCCTCCTGCCACCACCACTCTCGGTGCACAAAGTTCAGTTGTTTGGTTGCAGTTTTCATCAACGTGTACGTGTAACATCTCTGGATTTGCATAACCTCCGGAAATACCAGATGCAACAACACAACTTCCGTGGCACAAACAAAGTAAAAAGGAAAAACGAAAACTAAGTCCAATGCCAGTGCCGTTGGCCAGAACCGGTGTACTCGAGTGTGTGCTGTGCGCTCAGGTATTCGTTGGAAACGATATTCGCACACCTGCACCGGGCCAACTGGTTAGATGGCATTTCGTCGGACTCGAGTGATTGGATTCTGCGGCCGGAGACGTGCAAAAATAGATAAACATAAATCCGCTTGGGATTTCATTGAGTGGTCATTTTGTGGAGGCTCTCAAGCAATGTTTGTGCAGTCAACTTGTGGGTATTTCGATGGCGATGTCGTTTTCGTTTGAGAAAATTCTTAGATCTCTCGAGATATCTGGGTTACAAGGAAGGTGAGATGTCAGTAATGAAAAATTTCTTTATGATGTGATATCTTGGATAACGAGGTGAATGATGACTCCCGTGTTCAAGGCAATTGACGAAAACTAAGATTCGGGATAATTTGATTTGTAGGTTTAACAGTTTTAAGAACTGGGATGGAGGTGGTGGCGCTTCCGACTATTATGCAGTGACTGTTTTGTTCTGAAGTGACTCAAGTGCATCGAATCATGGACAAGTGTCTAGGTTTGAATACTGTGTTTGTTCATCCTCCCTGTTTCATGGCTTGACTCTGTGGCTGCTATCCAACCACCGGGGATTGCTATGTGTTGACTGTCTGCAATTTATACAAATTTGGACTACAGTCGATATGAAATTGTCAGTCCCTTCCACTCGCAAGAAAACAAACGTATTGTTAATGAAGGAGCTTCAATGTGGCGCATCTTATCGCGCAACCTAAGTCATTGCCTTTTCTTTTTAGTCGTGAAAGTGTATTTTTATTCCAATCTGGCTTCCTTCTTATTTCAAATGTCTTCAATATTCTTTGATGTGGAGTGAGGGACAATTCAAGAATTCAATGTGTGGGATCTATACTAAGTCCCAACATCAACACGTTTCTAGAGGGAATTCTGTTGCTGAAAAATATTGTCCTTAAACACGGATTTCTGTTAGAAATTAATCACATCTAATGCAAGTCAATTTTTTCCTCTTATTGAAGGCAAGTGTTGACCAATTGTATGATTTACAGCAAGGCGGAGTGTTGGGACCCTTTTATGTGAAAGTAGCAAAGAGTTGAAATTACTGATCTACCTCGACTTTAGTGCTCAGTGGTCTGTATAATCAGCTGACGACTAACTTGACTGTCCAGTGGTCTGTATAATCAACTGACGACTGACTTGAGTGCCCAGTGTTCTGTATAATCAGCTAACTGCTGGCTTACGTGTCCATTGGTCTGTATAATCAGCTGACTGCTGCCCGCCCGGATGAAAGCCTAGATCGCTTCGAGGTTTGTCGTTCTCCAAAATGGTGGGGCGTGCTTTTATCATTTGTTATTTTGAAGGAATATGGTAACTCAAAAAATTGCAGGTGTCAATTTATTTATTCCAAGTACCGGAATGGGGACAACCCGCATTTAAACAGGATGTCCATCAATGACGATAAGTGGAGAAGGACCTCAACCAACTTGGAGTGCGCAACTGGAGACAGCTGGCGAAAGATCGTGCTGGCTGGAGAGGCATGTTGGTTGAGGCCCAGGTCCACCCCGGACTGTAGCGCCACAAGAAGAAGAAGAAGAAGTCCATCAATGACGACACATAAAGATCCTCATGTGACAATCAACAAGAAAAACTTTGAAGTAGTCAAAGACATCGACCAACTCGACTCCGCAATAAACCGGGACCTCTGCATCGCTCATGACTTCCCAACCATCCACAATATCATATCGACCGGTCTCGTTCATCATCATTTTCTTTATTCAGAGAAAATTCTTTTCTCACCCATCCTAGCATCTGACTGCATTCTCCACATCATCCCACCCCACGCGTGGTGAATTCCAAAACTCCCCCTCCTAGATCTGCATGTCGTTACAAAGAGATTGAAAATGATTCATTGCCATCACCCCATCAGGACACTCATCATCCCGCTTGACATTGGCACACTGAATGTGAGACAAAGTCATCCCAATGCCACGTAATGCGCCCCAAATAGAATCTGCGGCCACTTTGGAAGCGCTGCCTCCCATATCTGCGAAATATCTGATTCCTATTGGATTACTGTTCGCCTGATGAGTTCCACCACTTACGTGACTCATTCATTTTTTAGCCGCACATACTACTTTCGCAGGGCCTTTGTCGAGTTCGGTTCGAATTGCTGGAATAGCTTGAAAGACAGTGTGACATCACCATGCTGGAGGAACATCAGGCATCTCATGCTTCCATTCAATCAATTTGCCCTGCTGCCACAGCGAGGGAGAAACGGAGATTTTGGTCACCTTACCCGTTCATTCACTCTGTCAGTCGCTTAAATACCCTTCTGCCCAACAGTCTGCGAAAGGGATGTCAGTTGACAGGAAACTACTTTCCAGGTGACATTTAGGCGAATGCCAAGTCGTGCTTGTGTCTCGTCAGGGCCCGGACAGCCGGAGGCATATTGTTCAGAAACAGGACTCAACTAATTGGATCGATTGGAAATGTTTCCAGCGGTGCGGGGGACTGACAGGACGTTTGAGTGCCGCTGAATCGAATCAGAAACGAACGAAATTAACATGTCAGGTGGATTGGCCGGGGTATCTGATTTTGAGAAGGTTGGAGTGCCGTAGATGCAATCTATACGGCACTTTTACTGTTCGTTTTATTTGACATCTTTAGGCGAACAGTGACACCAATAAACTGCCGGCAGACAAAGAATCCTTCTGCGTGGAGATACCGCGCGAAGTAGTCGTTGTGTCGAAATGGATTCAATAAAAACCGCTGTCAGTCTCGATCGGGGATGTGTGTCATTTCGTCTGAGATTTGTTGGTAGAAGACTGTCGTTAGAGATTGTTTTTGAGGAGATATGGGGTTATGTGCGTGCGCTCTTGTGACACCTTCTAATGAGTGTGTGGGTTTTATGTTCACAAGATGCGTGTCGGTAGCTTGAGTCTTGAGGCAATCTCTCATCACCCGGTGGTTTTAGTTTGCTGCCAGTAAGTGAGTAGTGAGATTATCACAAAAGTTGATTGGACATAAACCGGAGGATTGCACTTAATTGCCCCGAGCTCTAAATGTTGTCTTCTTATTCCTCCCTGGGGTGCTTTCATCTCCGGGAGTGTTGTTTGTTTTGCTTTGTGGATTTATAACATTGCTTGGGGTTTAGAGTGCAAAACTTATCTTAATTTAGATTTCATCATCGGGTTCTTATGTGGGTGTGGATTTTCTTGAAAGATTGACGATTGTGGTCTACCGACAGGTTATATTTGTGGGTTTGTGTACAATAAGTTTATAAAAGAAGATGGGAATGAATACTCTAGTGAACTTTAAAGGAAGAAATTGTACTAGATGCCCAGCTTAAGTTTCCGATTTTTTTCTAAATTTACACGTGTAATTTGGTACTTGGCAAATAGATTGAAAACATTTACCAAATAATGACAATTTAGTCTACCCTTGAAGGGAGTTTTTTGCCAAATTGGAGACACTACGAATTAGGAGGCTAAACAGGTACATTTTATTAGTAAAAGCTTGAGCTTAGTTCGTAGATTTGGCTGGAATAGTTCCTGTTTGGACTTTAGCAAAAGGGGGTGAGGTGAGGCCCTTAGTTTTTTCGAGAAAATAGTTTTGCGTGCGATTTTTAATCCTGTTTGCGTTGATGGCATCTGGAGGAGAATATTTAACGACGAACTGTATAGGCTGTACAGCAACATTTGTCTGGTCAAGCGTTTACGGATACAACGCTTAAGATGGCTAGGTCATGTAAAACATATGGACTCCACTGATTCGGCCCGAAAAGTCCTAGAATCCGAGCCATTGGGACAAAGCAACAGAGGACAACCTAGACTAGGGTGGAGCACACAAGTGGAGAAGAACCTCAACCAACTTGGAGTGCGCAACCGAAAACAGCTGGCGAAAGATCGTGCTGGCGGGAGAGGCATGTTGGTTGAGGCCCAGATCCACCCCGGACTGTAGCGCCACAAGAAGAAGAACAAGTTCCAGTTTTAAAGTTGGTCTTGGACAGTTTTTAGAACGATGAGTAGAAGAAAATAAACTAGCTTACATTTACAAGCCTGTTTCCTTTTCTTCGGAACTTGATGAAGTCTATCTCTGGGAACCAAGTTCTTATTTCTTGACATTTTCAGAGACGTAATAAAACAAAAAAACATAACACATCACTCAATAAGTCTCGGGACATATAGGGGGCGCCACCCACAAAAATTATTAAAATTAAAATTAATTGTTTTTTAGTGGCGCCCCTGTGTGTCCCGGGACTTATTGAGTATTTGTGTTAAAACTGATACGAGTTATGTATCACTTGGATACTTGGAACAATAATAAAATTATAATTTTCAACTCCAGGTATTTGTCACACTTTCTGACGGTATTACGAACTTAAAAAGCCCTCATTACTGAAGTCGGCCTCAATTACACAATTGGTTTTTTCCTTGAATCCTCTCAATTTTAGTTGACTTCTGTCAACAAGTGCCTAATTTTTTTGTTTGAGTTTAAGAAACTCTAAGCGGACCGTCCAAACTGATACATTGTACTCCCTACATTACATTGTAACTTACATTTAATCGAAATTATTGATCTTTCGGGGGAATACCAGAAAGTGCTTTTGTAAAATAGAGTCTAGGTGTCACTCCAAACCACATCAGCATCAAACAGCTTCCACCTGATCCATGAAAAGGCATGACATTGGCATGTCTGCACCTTCTCTGCAGGGTTTTATCAGTAAGGCCAAGCACACTCATGTGTTTATCGGATGTGAAATGCCTCGTTGATATGCCGCCTGCAGTCCTTCCTGGCTGGAGTTATAAAAAATTCCCCGAATTTCTTCCTCTTGCTTTTTGGAGCATTTCCGAGATCTTCCAAAGGTTCAAAATCTGGTCTAACATGCACTTAACCGTCTAGAAAATAATATAGTGCCTATAGTTTGTCCCACGATAAAAATAATTGTTGGCGCTACAGTCCAAAGGGGGACCAGGGCCTAGCTTGCTCATCAACTACTCGTGTTATGCGAGCTACTGTTCTCTCACGAGTAGAAGGGACCTACAGTTTTTTGCCGACTCCGAAAGGCGAGATTTGAGAAGCTTTCTTAGACAGTTATTACTCTTTGAGTGTTGTCAGCAGCTCGACAGAGGTGATGCCGTGAAAAATTCGAAAAATTGGTGTTGATCTGGGAGTCGAACCTAGATTCTTCGGCGTGTGAGCGTCGCACTCTACCCACTACGCCACGGTCCCACGATGACCTCCAGATTTTCACACAAAAGGTTGAGAGAGTGTTTCATGCATTCTTTATATGGGCAAAAGGCCCAACATTGTAAGTTAGTTGCGACACTCACACGCCAAAAGTGTCAATCTTAACTCCTCCATTGAATACCTCACTTTTGTCACGTCTCTGCTGCTTTTGAGTTGCTTACAGCACTATCAATGAAACAAGTTTTTTTGAATTTTGCAGTTTTTATGTGGAAATGAACTGTCGGTCCCTTTACTTGTAAGAGAGTAATAACATGCACAACAAGAGTAGTAGCTAGGCCGAGGTTTATTTGTTGACTTTTGTGCCTTCTAATATGGATGCCATAACTATTATTAGTAGTGGCCCCCGTGGCGTGGTGGGTAGAGTGCGATATTTACACGCCGAAGGTCCAGGTTCGACTCAAAGCTGAACACCTCGAGTTTTTCACGGCACCACCTATTTTGAGCTGCTGACTACACTAACTGTTTAAGAAAAAGATTATCAAACTTCGTCGTTCGGAGTCGGCAAGAAAATGCAGGTCTCTTCTACTCGTGAGAGAACAGTAGCTCGCACAACACGAGTTGTTGATGAGCAAGGTAGGCCTTGGGCCCCCTGCGGACTACCGCTCCATCCGATTATTACTATTACTAACTACGGAGGTTGCCTTTTATATTTCGGGATTGGGCAACCCTAGTGTTGCAATCTGACAACTGCCAGCTCTATCGTAAAGTTTGACATTTTTGAGGTTATAAGTACTCAGAACGTTTTGACATACGAGCGCTATTTGTGTTGTCTACAGTAACTTCAAAGATTCATCTCGCCCAAAAAATGGAATTAAATTGTGAAAATTTTCGTGGTATTATTTTCTACAACTTTCGACGTGGATTAACTCAACAACAGTGCATCGATGAACTAAATTCAATTCTTGGCGATGGAGTTTCATCAATGAGCAGTGTTTATCGATGTTATGGCGAATTCAACCGAGGTCGTAGTTCACTTCAAGACGAATTTCGTGAAGGTCGTCCAAAATCAGTTTATGTTCCGGAAACCATTGATGGTGTGCGCCAACTGATATTGCAAGATTGTCATGTGACCTATCGTGAGATTTAGCCAACCTTAGGCATTAGTGGGACCAGCCTACATTCAATAGTGCATGAACATTTGACCGTCAAAAAAATTGTTTGCGTTAGATCCCACACAATTTGTCAATCTCTCAAAAAAGGATCGTGTCCATTGGTCGAAAGAAATGCTCCAAAAATACGATCGCGTTGCTTCGAAACACGTCTATAACATCGTGGCAGATGATGAACCGTAGATTTACGCGTATGAGGCCGAAAGTAAAGACCAGTCGACTGTTTGAGCCAAGTACAACAAAAATTGATCGCGTACGAAGCCCTTCCAAGCAAATGGTCGCCTGTTTTTTCGAAAAAACTTCACATGTCGCAACCGTACCACTAGAACAACGCAGAATAGTCAATTCTGAGTGGTACACAACCATTTGTTTGCCAGTTGTCTTTCAAGAAATCAGGAAAACCAATCGCTGAAGACGGATCACTCCACACCACGACAATGCGAACTCTAACACATCGGCTCAAACAGCTGTATTTTTGAGCACTCAAAACATCGATTTGATGAGTCATCCACCGTATAGTGCTGATTTGGCACTTCTTCTTCCTTCGTCTTCTTTTTATTCCCGTACGTAAAAAATAAAATAAGAGGTCAACGTTTTTCGACACCTGAAGAAGCGGTTGATGCGTTCAGAATGCATGTTTTGGAGATACCTCCATCAAAGTAGCAAAAGTGTTTCGACAAATGGTTCAAACGCATGGAAAACTGTAAAGATCTCAATGGAGAATAGTTTGAAAACCAGTGAAGCTATTTGCGATGATTAATATTTGTTTTTGCTCCCGAAATATAAAAGGCAATCCTCGTAGTATTAGCCGCACATTTTCACTTTCGTACAATTAGTTAACTAAGAACAAAACCTAACACTAAGGTTTTGAGGAAAGGTCGCTGTTACAGGGAGACTGATAAATAAGTATGGAAAATTTAACAAACACATGCCATATTTTGGAATTTCAATAAAATCAACGTGGTCGCCGTGGCGTAGTGGGTAGAGTGCGACGTTCACACGCCGAAGGGTCTAGGTTCGACTCCCAGATCAACACCAATTTTTCGAATTTTTCACGGCATCACCTCTGTCGAGCTGCTGACAACACTCAAAGAGTAATAACTGTCTAAGAAAGCTTCTCAAATTTCGCCGTTCGGAGTCGGCAAAAAACTGTAGGTCCCTTCTACTCGTGAGAGAACAATAGCGCGCACAACACGAGTAGTTGATGAGCAAGCTAGGCCCTGGTCCCCTTTGGACTGTAGCGCCAACAATTATTATTATTAATAAAATCAACGTTAAAGAGAATTTAACGTTCGTAAATAAAACAAGTTGTCAATTGTCAAGGTTCATTGAGTGCTTATGTGCTTAGTGCAATATGCTTAAACTTCGTGTCACTTTGTCTCAACGCACTTGACTAACGCAGACTCACGGGCATGGTGTGCTTATCAAACTACTTTAAATGGAATCAGAGTTCAGATGTGCGATTTGATGTGCGATTTAATGCGCTCAAACTATATTCTGCATGTGTTGTTGTGTACACAATAACAAGTGTTAACTTGTCGATAAATACAAGACCTTCCTGTACGATTTAGTTGAATTGGGTTTACGCCTCATAATAAAAGACGTTAAAACAAACAAGTCAGCCTTTTACCTTGGAAGCTACTAAACGTTTAATGTTAATTATCGTTCGTGTGCTGCCTTGAAAAGTAACTCCAGCAGATCAATCGAATTTTTTAAGAACTCACTGCCAAGCATTGGTACATTTTTTAGTAAACTGTTAAGGACTTATATTTTTCATTTGGTTTTGCATCGCTGATACTGAAGGAGTGGAAAACATCGGCAGTTTTATGTGCAGACTCCCGTGCTCTCTCAATTTTCAAAAAGCGTACATTAATAGTCTTAGACTAGTCTATTAAGTTGGGCTTATTTGAAATGTTCTACCAGTTTTCACATTTAACTGGTGTAGCACCAAGCAAGTAGCTTATTAAGAGATTTACCAAAAGCAGACCGCCTCTGACAAGATTTGAGAGTAGGTCTATTATAAGGCTGTCAAATATCTCCCTTCCGCTGTTTTGCCTTTTGAGTTTTCCGGCTGTGTGAGCTCGTATCTGGCAATACTATACATCATTTGAAAGGTTATATTTATTTCATTTCATCAATAAGAGATACAAGATACAAGGTCTTGACACAACGTACAAAACGACGCTATGAGTGATTAGCTTGGATATTGCGTTCAACAGTTATAGGCGTGTAAATATGGAGTTCACTAACGCCGAAATTAGCGCTATTTTAAAGTTTTCCTTCGTTATAGGAAAATCCGCTAGAAAAACGTTCCGCGAGATTAAAGGTGTTTTCGGGGATGAAACTCTATCACTTCGAACCGCGGAGGAATGATTTCGACGATTCAGAGCCGGTGAAAACGACATCATGGATAAGCCAGCCGGCGGAAGACCTGTGACGACGAATACCGATCGAATCTTGGAAATCATCGAATTAGACCGGCACTTGGCATCTCATGCCATCGCCCAAGAGATGGGAGTTAATCATTAAACCATTTTAAACCATCTGCAGAAGCCTGGATACAAAAAAAGCTTGATGTTTGGGTGCCGCATGATTTGACGCAAAAAATCCTTCTGGACCGAATCAACGCCTGCGATATGCTGCTGAAACGGAACGAACTCGACCGACGGTTGAAGCGGATGGCGACTGGCGACGAAAAATGGATCACATATGACAATATCAAGCGAAAACGGTCGTAGTTGAAGGCTTGTTAATCATCCCAAACTGTGGCCAAGCCGGGATTGACGGCCATAAACGTTTTGTTGAGTGTTTGGTGGGATTGGAAGGGAATCATCCACTGCTGCTCCCACATGCCCAGACGCCTCATTCTACCATCCACTGCGAACAACTCCACCGCTTGAAGTAGGCAATTGACCAGAAGCGTCCAGAATTGGCTAGCAGGAAGGATGTAGTGTTGCACCAGGACAACGCCAGACCACACACTTCGTTGATGACTCGTCAGAAGTTACGGGAGCTCGGATGGAAGGTTTTATCGCATTCACCATATAGCCCGGACAAAGCGCCAAGTGATTACCACCTGTTCCTGTCAATATCGAACACCCCTGGTGGTTTGAAGTTGAATTCAAAAGAGGCTTGTGAAAAGTGACTGTCCGAGTTCTTCGCAAATAAGGAGGGGGCTTCTACGAGGGGGGAATTTTGAAGTTACCATCTAGATGGAAACAGATTATCGAACAAAAGGGCGCATATTTGAACCAAATCCGATCACTGTAACACTTTTTGTGAAGCATTGAATGAAGATAAAAAAAACGGAAGGGAGATATTTGACAATCATATACAACACGAAATTTGAGTACTTCTCAATCTTTGGTTCTACATTTCATGGCAATCCGGATCTAAAATTTTAGTGCTTTGCGACCAGCCTTTTTAGCCACCAAAGGAAAATACCTCGTAAGTTTAATTAAAAACTACCTTGAGCAAGGACTCAACATGACTAACGAAATCTTCATTCTCTTCATAAGCAAGCAAATACTAAAGCGGTAGCATCGTTTGCGTAGACGGAATTTTAACTTGCATTTTCAGTCAATTTCAGTCAAAGTACTGCACATGAAAACAGTTAAGGTTCTACTAAATGTAAGGTAAGAGGAGCTTAACTTCAAGTCCGGGGTGCCTTCCGTGACTGAAAGGTGAAAAAAATGCCTCCACAATACTTGCCCACTGTGTAATATTGAAAAGACACTTTTTTTCATATCTGCAGAAAATTATTAGCATCGAACTCTGGAGCATAATTATTTATAAACAAATGATTCGCATCACCACGCACATCTAAAATAGTAAATTAATTTCATATGACCTCTCCCTCGCTCTCACATTCAAAAGAGCACAAGGGCGCCAACTGACGTTAACGTGAAACTCTTTTCTTTCAAAACTCCCAAATGACTTAAACGCCTCAAAAAAGCCACATCGAATATAAACTAATTTCATATGACCATGGGAACTCGTGCAACCCCCAACTGGACAGGAAGTGTCAGAAAATGAATCACGATCTCAAATCGGTTGACACCTCTCAGAGCAAATTGAATTGTCAAGTCGATGTCAATCTGCCGTAGCCCTGTTTCCCCCAACTTTTTTGTTCCAATACAACAAGTTCATAAAGCGATCGCAGACAAAGCATAACCATTAGACTCTAATTGCCCAACCACCAGCTGTCACCATGACGCATACATTTGAATTAAAAAAACACATATTTGACTTGAAGTAATTGGTTTGCTGGTGCTGCGTGCCTGCCAGCTAATTATATTCGAAACCATCTGCCATTGACTCTGATGTAAGAATCTATTCCCTTGTTTGACGCCTGAGAGATCGCAAAAACAACTTCGCACACAGATGTTGCCTGCGTGAGTGACACAACAGAACGGAAAAAGGAAATCGCCTTGTTATGGCGAACGCTGCCAAGTGACGCGTAATCCGTCTGGCCCCATAAATAAAGCCCCTCGTCGAATCCCTGTCAAATGACAATCTTAACCTATTACCTGCTTGACCTCACCTCTCAAGGCAACTCATTTGCATTTGGGCAGCTCCAATTCGGATGAGTTGGAGGCCTCGTCAGGGATGCCGTAACTGAGTCTCGGGAAATTAATTCAATTGCATTCGTCACATCGCCGTGGCGGCGGGGGAATTTCTAATTTATGCGAGGGGAACTCACGACGAATCTTTGAGTTATTCTAATGAATATGTAATTAAGCGAGATTCTGATTCTCAACAAAAATGTAGTTCTCAGGAGAATTTGGTTATCTGGAGTTGTGCGTCGCCACAGCTGTGGCTGTTCCCACCAGTGAGAGGTGCCTTTTATGAGGTGTGCTTGCGACACTGAGGGCTTGTGTTAAGTAAGACGACCATGCGGACTGACTCATGGGATATTGAACCGTCTCTCTGTGGTTTTGTGTTGAGACAGGTTTTCGCTTTAATCTTCCTCAATCGTCTTGCGCAAATTGAGGAACCAAATTAGGTCAAGAGGAGAGAGAGACCCATTTGATGGGTGTGAGATAATTTAAAATTCTTATGATTCTTGTGTTTCTTTGTTAAAATTTGCTGGAGGACCAATGTACTTGTCAATTTCATGGCAAAGAAGGCAGTGTATATCACTCGTTCTATGCTTTACGACTTATCAGGCTTCCTGCCAACAATGCCTGTACCTTTCAAGTGGCAATCAGACGGTGTTTAAAAATTGCAAGTAAAAGATAAAATTGGTCTATCCTTGGAGTGAGGATATTCCCTTTTGAGCTATGGTTCCTGTGACAGACTTAAGTCAAAAATTTAGTTTTGGGATAGTTCTCAGGCTAAGGCAAGCTGTGGGGATGGTGATAGTGGAAAAGCATCCGGCGCGGGGATTGGTTTTTTTTTACCAGCTTGGAAAACAGACAGTTAAACTTGGAAAGCAGAAGTTCTGTATAGCTGATCTAAGAAGACGATTCTGTTCCATACTTTGTAGTGAATTATCGCAAATCGGGACTCCTGATTCTACTTCTTCATCTTTGTGCGGCGCTAAAGTCCGGATTGGATATGGTACTCAATCAACATGCTTCTCCAGCCAGCACAATCCCTTGCCAGCTGCTTCCAATCGAGCACTCGAGGTCCTTCTCCACTTGTGTGCGCCACCTTAACCCAGGCTGTCCTCTGTTGCGTTATCTCAATGGCTCTAATTTGAAGACTTTTCGGGCCGGAGCAGTGGTGTATAGGATGGCTAGGGCTACTCTCCATGGCCTAGCCATCTTAAGCGTTGTATCTCAAGACGTTTGACCAGGCGCATGACGCTGTACAGCCCATTGGGTTTGTCATTAAATCTTCTCGAATTGCCATCAACGCATACAGGACCAAATATCGGACGCAAATCATTTCTCTGAAAAAGCCTAGGGTCATCTTCATCCGCTTTTAGTAACGTCCAGGTTTCCCCGCCATAAAGTAGGACTACGGTGATCAACCTGTTTTAAAATGCAATCCCAGTCCTTCGAGAGAGGGGTTTATTACTCAATTGCCTCTTGAGTCCTGCGATTGACAAGAGTGATTCGATTGATTTCGATTCTGGTGCTGTTGTCTTTATTTACCGCGCAGCCGAGGCAGACGAAGTCCTTGACTACCTCGAAGTTTCTGCGGCCTAGTGTGACGCTGTGTCCGAGACGTCGATGTTGCGTGTCCTTTCTTGATAACAGCATGTACTTTGTTTTGCCCTCATTAACCACCAGACCTATTTTAGCCGCTTCCGCTTCAATGTCAGCAAACGCCTCACTTGCTGCTCGCTGTGTTCGTCCAATCACACCAATGTCATCAGCGTAGGCTAGCAAATGAACTGACTTGTGGAAGATGGTGCCTCTGATGTTGACTTGTGAATTACGCGCGACCTGCCTTAACTTTGCTCAAGGATGTTGAAGCAGTCATACAACAGTGCGTCGCATCATCTAAAACCGTTTCTGACATTTTAGGCCTCGATGTGTTCTTAACCAATCTTAAGCAGCGAGAGTTCTCTATCGTTCACAATTTGACGAGTTTGGTAAATATGCCAAAACTAGACATGGCACTGTATAGCTCGTCTTTATGCACACTGTCATATACTGCCTTAAAATCGACTAAAAAGGTGGTGAGTTTTGATTTGCGCTCCTTGGGTCTTTTCCAGGATCAGCCGTACTGTAAAGACGTGGTCTATTGTGGACTTCCACCTGATAGGGACTTATCAGGTTGTGAACGAACGGTTTTAGACGCTCTCATAGTACGGCAGAGAGGATTTAAAAAGCGATGTTGAGGAGGCTGATTCCTCGAAAGCTGGCGCAGACATAGGGGCCTCATTTCTTGTGAACCGAACAAACGATATTGGGGTTTCAAATGATACTGGGACTGGACAACCGATACTGGGGTTCCAAACATTTCCCCTGCTTTCCTCCGATCATACCCTATAGATGAAGTGGTGCATGCACCCAACTTGATCATCTCCAGCTACTGTAAAAAGCGCTGAAAACAGCCCATACGCAACAGCAGTGTCTTTGAATTTCAGTCTCGCTGTTGCTATCTTGACCTTATCAAAATCGGTGAGACGGAATGCCTCCAAATGAAATGAAAAATTTTTACTTATAGCGGGATTTGAACCGTCATCGCCTTTAATTGGTCTTCAGAAATGATCTTTCCTGATTTCCAGCACAGAATGCGGTCCTACTTTCAGCTGTCCATCCCGGCCCAGATGATGTGATCGGATTTATGAATCACATGATTCAACATCACATCCATATCACTATTTATAGTGACAAGGGAAACACTGATGGAGAAAAGACCATCTGTGGCGTGATGGCGGCTAACAGACCCAGGCTTTGAGGGAACCTGACTGGTAGTGACAGCTTAACCAGAGGCTATATTCTGGTGTCACGGGTTGTCAGGGGCCCCTGGAACTTCGGTTCCAGCCTGACCGTGCGGTAGGCCCCCCTTGTGGGAATTTCGTGGTGGCTGTGGTTTATCACCTACCATCGCGGGTAGAGTCGAGGATAGTGTACTGTGCTGACTTGTCTAGCCCATTGCTTAAGCAAAACTAGGCAAGTCGGTTAGGGGACTATCCCTTCTCAGTGTGGAGTTGCATTCTCAACCGGGCGCTGCGACCCAAAGAGCGGAAGAGGTTTTAGGAAGGCTTCGCATCAAACCAAGGTGGGGTGATTGCCCCTCAAGCATGATCTCAGTTTGGTACTTGGGTAACTAAGGCGTTTAGTCTTGCGTTCCTTACGACTCTTGTGAAAAGGTTCCCCGTGATATAAGCCATTAAGGCAGGTGATCACGTAAAACCAAATCCCACATCTGTCTATCCCGGCAGACTTGGGTCCAAACTTTGTGTCCATCAGATAACTGTTTTGCCCTTCCGTAGAACTTTCGGAATTTATTCCTGTCATGAGAACTATCGCGCTTCTCGTGCTCTTTCCTTTTTCATCTGACTTGCAATTAAGCATGCGAATTGACATCACTATCTGAAAGAAGACCATCTCAACAAATGTGTAACCCAATGTGGCACAAACCAAAGCCAAGAAAAACAGTTACTTAATCCAATTCCTCAGGAATGAGTCAGTGGCTAGAAAAGTTCAAAAATCGGCATATCTTAAATAAAGCACGCATTTGGTCTTTAAACTGAACTTTTTAAGAGCCTAAAGAATATTCGCAAGGGCAGAAAACCTCTTTTGTCGAAATACAGTAACGCAGAAGATAATTTATTTCATTTTTAACGCTTCGACCGCGACGACCAATTATAGCTCCACATGCCGCACCCCACAGAGTGAAATTCTAGATGCTCACTTTGTGATGGCTTGACGATGTTCTTTTCTTTAAAAACCAATCAGAACGGCAATTTGCCGTCACTTCATCGATGACACCCAGATCCCCGGCGGCCATAATCATGCATCCAACACAAGAAGACCCAAAACAAAATGTTCTACATTCACCCAGATGCCATGACCGCGATTAAACTCTTTTACGATCGCATTAAATTCAAATCCTCTTTCAAGATGAAATTTATTCATAAAACAAGAACCGAACCGAGCCAGCAGAGATCTCGAACCCTTCCGAATGACCTCATGCGCTCCGCTAAAACGCACCACTCTCAAATTTGTTTATCGTCGCAATTTATCTATCCAATCCCGGGGTACTTACTCTCGTCAGATTGACCCATGGGGGCATTTGCCCCCTGCCGTGGCACATTTTTTGTTCGCGAAATTATAAACACGTTTGTGCCTCGGTTGCGACTGTGGAAGATTTATTTTTGTTGTACTTTGCACTCCACACACTCAAGACAGTGGTCACTCGGGACGAGATCCAGATACAGTGGTCTATTGTTCGACTGGACGCACAATGGTGGCTTGCAAGTGCGTGCGTCCATCTTTGTCAGTGACAGGCGTTCGACGCGGACTCTGAACTGACCACCAGCACCGCTGTCGTCGTCGTCAGTGAGCAGTTTGATGCGCCAGTGAATTATTTTCCTTCATTCACCCGCCGCTGCCGCTAATAGGGAAATTGTGTGGCATGTGCTTAATGATGTCATCCACTCGCCCGACCGCTTGGTGGTCGAGCGCATGGTCCTCTGTGGTCAGAGTTGCCTGCGAATTCCTGCGAGTGACATCTTCCTTGTTTCGCGCAACACACTGGATATTTGCCTTTGTTGCATGCGTGGATGGAATGCTAATTCGGCTGTCGCTGCATGCATACCGAGTGACGTAACGGCTACAAATGCGGACCAACTTGCAGAACTGGTCAGGAACGTGATGTCATTGGGCAACGCAATCGAGACCGGGCTGTCGAAGGTTGTCCCAAAGGAATGTCGGCCGGTGCGCTCTTGAAATTCTACGAGATTGTCAAGAGGGTATCACTTTCGAGTATTCATCTTTGTGGAGTGCCACTTGGGCTGTTTGGGCATGAATAGGCACTTAGGTCTGCGTTAAGATGTTGTTCAGCAATTTTGACTAACTTTCGGAGTGAACTCTCTTATACTCCTGTGAAGTGAGGTAGTGATTCGTGAGTCTTGTGTTAAAGTAAATTTTTGAATCAAAAGTCGGGTCACAGCGTCTACGTTTGCGATAGACCTCAAACCACTGATGTCATTCAAGGACCAGCCATGTTGAAATTTTCTCATCGCATTCCGTCTCAAAATTAATTCAGCAGCTGATGTCACACTCCCCCGCCACCAGACTGGTTGAGATATGAAATCATTCTCTAAACACGCAAAATACAATCGCGTACTCTCTTGGCGCAGGTTCATTGTTTAAATATAATTTGCATGCAAATGAAGATTAATGGTTATGGATGCTTGGTGTGCCGGCGAACGGCTGCGAGGAAGTCTAAGAATTTTTTCTGCAAATATTTCATGTAACTTGTCGTGCATTTGAACAAGGAATTCGGAAAACTGGTGGGCGCCCTTGTGGTTCCTTGGTGAGGGAATGCGACAGCTTTGAAAGCTACAAAATCTGGGAAATTTATGTCACTTCGTGTGGTGGCGCCTTCGGAGATTTTTCACGTGCGTTGCAGGGACAGGAAAGTGCCTGCTTTTTCAATTATGAGATTTCGACATTGACACCCACCTCCCTTCAGACTGAAATTTTAGGTTTAGCTGAATATTGCCAAGCCGTGGCAATCTATCGGGATCAGTTCTGAGTGCACTGTTCATATCCATATTCGGTTGAAATTTGTGAGCCTTAGTATGAATGAAATCGTTGAAATTTGTCGACCTTCGGGTAGTTGGGGGTACTTGAGGAAATTAATAGTCAAATCGCGCCTGAGGTGTGCTGGTGGGGTTTAATGATGGAGTGTGATGATTTAATTGCCGTGATGTGACACGCGTTAATGAGGACGTTATAGATTAGGAAATTGAGGATTAAAGCAATTGTGAAATTGAATTCTCTTTTTAGCAGAAGATTTCAAACCTGAATTTAACGTATCAACAGATTTATTTAAAGAGTGATAAACAGATTCGAATGGCACTTTAGCCCAATGCCCGCAGCCTTGTAAGTAGACAATGCAATTTAAATCCCTATTACAGGGAGAGTGATTAAAAAAAGACTAGGAAAGCACCAACGGAGGCGAAACCAGTAAACGAACATCTAAACCCTAGAAATTCTCAAATGACGACTAACAAATGTGTTGAAAAGCAGAGCGAGATGCATTTAAAAAATGTGCCATTGAATTTCGCAAAGGATTATCATATGAGGCTTCTTTTCTGTCTGAAATTGAAATGTTTTCTCAGTAAGTTGATAATTTTGCTTTCCGATTCAATTCTGGAAAATCTGGAAATCATTCCATAAACTTTTTTCTTGACAGACGAAGCATAAAATTTGGCAAGTTTTTAAACGGCCTGGAAGCTGTCAGATTCTAAGCAGATAATTCATATGTCGTCCACACAGTCAGAGAATGAGTTGTTATTTGTAATTCGGCAAGAAAAAAGTGTCAAGGCTCAACATTGTCAGTCACCGAAACCAACCAAGACTGACCACAGCTCAGTCATAAAAACTGGCTATGCCTTGTCAGAGGAAAGAAAACTTATTTACGGACCATAAGGTCACCGGCACATAGAATACTTTACATGCGTCAGCATTGACAGATACATAAACATACATGTTTTCTTATGGGAGATAGACCAACGCTGCCGCTCACGCGACGGATGTAGTAGCTTAACTTTTCTCTTTCCAATCAACACATTGTAAAATTTCAAGAGATTTTTTTTTTGAATTTTAATAATTAATAGTTAATCAGACATTTCGGCTTTATTCTATTTATTTAAAAAAAATATTCCGGATCGAAATTGTAAGGTATTTCAAAGTTTAATGCAGTCCAAAAGGGAAGCAGGGTCTGACTTGCTCATCAACTACTCGTGTTGTGCGCGCTACTGTTCTCTCACGAGTAGAACGCCGAAATTTGAGAAGCTTTCTTAGACAGTTATTGCTCTTTGAGTGTTGTCAGCAGTTCGAAAGAGGTGGTGCCGTGAAAAATTCGAAAAATTGGTGTTGAGCTGGGAATCGAACCTAGACCCTTCGGCGTGTGAGCATCGCACTCTACCCACTACGCCAAGGCGGCCACGGAGGAAGCTTTCTGAGACAGTTATTATTTTTTGAGTGTTGTCAGCAGCTCGAAAGAGGTGGTGCCGTGAAAAATTCGAAAAATTGGTGTTGAGCTGGGAATCGAACCTAGACCCTTCGGCGTGTGAGCATCGCACTCTACCCTCTACGCCAAGGCGGCCACGGAGGAAGCTTTCTGAGACAGTTATTATTCTTTGAGTGTTGTCAGCAGCTCGATAGAGGTGGTGCCGTGAAAAATTCGAAAAATTGGTGTTGAGCTGGGAATCGAACCTAGACAATTCGGCGTGTGAGCATCGCACTCTACCCTCTACGCCAAGGCGGCCACGGAGGAAGCTTTCTGAGACAGTTATTATTCTTTGAGTGTTGTCAGCAGCTCGATAGAGGTGGTGCCGTGAAAAATTCGAAAAATTGGTGTTGAGCTGGGAATCGAACCTAGACCCTTCGGCGTGTGAGCATCGCACTCTACCCACTACGCCAAGGCGACCACGGAGGAAGCTTTCTGAGACAGTTGTTATTCTTTGAGTGTTGTCAGCAGCTCGAAATAGGTGGTGTCGTGAAAAAAATCAAAATGTTCAGCCGGAAATCGAACCTGGACTTGCGGCGTGTGAGTGCCGCACTCTACCGACCACGGCGGTTTACTCCACTTGCCTGCCGATCTTTTGTTTCTCCTCAGCACACGGTCTATGGGAATTATACAGAAAAAAAAAAACGACCAAAATTTACCCCAATGTCCCGAACGGGCAACAAGCATGTACATAGCTCTCCGACAGAAGCAGTTTGTGGTGCAACCTCGGAATCCCAGATCTCTGGTTTTCTAAACTAAGAAACAGTCAGGGTAGCCGTTTCAAATTCAAATTTATCTCCCATTGCGTGGATGAATAGAAGTGGGCACAGAGCTGAACCCCCTATTCGCTCAATTCCCTCTCATCCAAAAGAACATGAGGGAAGAAGCACAGATGTTGTTTTAAGATTTCAAACCGATCTACCGATTAGAGGAGGCTTATATGTTAACAAGAAGTTCAGTGGAAACCTTTTCAGTGATAGTGCCCTTACTTGCATCAAATTCTCCGGGAGGCCAAGCGATTTCGGTCTTAACACCTTTGTTTAGTTTTAGTTCCTATAATTTGCAGACGTTGCTATTTTGTGTACCTTTCGATGACGAAAAGAAGATGACAGCTAAGTGAAACTGTGCGTTTACAAACTAAATTCTCTCTTATTCTCTTAAAACTCTGTATTTGACGAATTAGAACAAAGGTCTTCCTTTTACAAATTCGTTGAACTACCACATAAGTCGCAGTAAACGAATGAAGTTCCCTTCTTGGATAATGCAATGAAAACTGTTGGAATTCTTTGCATTCTACAAAATATATAATCATCTTGAAGTGGAAACTGCTGGGAAACAAGAACTTTAGTCAGGCAACCATACGCTTATTAAATAAGTACCAGGCACTGATCTAAATCAAACCCCACTACCGCCTCAAATTCCGACCACATTCTATTGCAATCAATTTGATGAGCTTTTGTCAGCAAGCGGACCTAATTAACAACTGACAGACCTTGAAGCTTGCCATCACTTGATGTCCCGTCGCGTCGAAAACAATTTCACTCCCGTCACTGCTGCAGCAGTGACCCACGCACATCGCGGCACTTAATTAACTCTAACAAATCTGTCAACACGACCAATAAGTACTGCTGCCCCATTTTGCGCAACTCAGGCACTCACACCGCACTCTCAGGTCAGAGCCTGTCACTCCAGAGTCAATTAATCTAATTGATTGCGACCATCTTCGCATTCACCTCACGTGTCCCGCACCCACGTCATTTCACCCAGAGATGGCACTTTTGCGAAAACAGATTCAAATTCGATAAACGCTCCCATAATAGGCGCCTTAGCTAAGCCACCCATACACGGCGTCGGGTTCAGGTTCAAGGAAGCTACAGACACACGGCGACGCTTCGTTGGAAAATTCCTCTTCGGGGTGAATTAGAAATTCCAGATCGATGATTTGTTTTCTTCAGAACCTCAGCGGAAGAAGAAACCGAATGCCCAAATCAGTCTGCATTCTGTTAACGGAGCTCATTAATTCAGGCAAAGCACTCAAAGCCAGTTTTTACATGCCGCGATGACAGCAACGATGACGGCGGCCACTGACTCGTCGACACCGTCATGTGAACTCTGGTCGGCACTGTGGAGCAACGAAATTAACAATTTCCTCGGTTCCAGCATCTGATCACTGCAACATCAGCGCCAGCATGGAGCAACACAACGGTAGTTGACCGGGTAGTTAGCGGCAAGTCGGTCCACTTGATGACGCCGTGCGCTGTGTAATTAATCACGACTCTGAGGAGAGCACGCAAAACTCTCGAGAAGCTGCCGGGGAACGACCCCGAAACCGGGACAAGTTGCGACACACAATTGCCTGTAAATGGCGCGCCAACCGGTAGTCGAGTATTTTACGCTCCCGATCCGATAATTGGGGTAATCCAGATTTTCATTCAGCCAATGACTTTGACATTGACCACTTCGAGAGGGTTCGGCCCAAGTACCAGCTTCCTTCACACATCAGATCCGGCGGCGGTCAATTGACGCCCTCTCGTGGCACTGCGCTGCCGACCGTTTGACCACAGAAAGGCAATTTGTTGTGCGTCGGGGCATTGTGGCAATCTGTTGGGCTGATTCGTATTATTTTTATGGCCCCGCAGAAACGATATGTGTTCGCGAGGGAGAGGTGGTTGGCTCTGGCTAATTAGAAACCAGTTTATCTCGCGCATGTATCTACGAGCGGGAGTCACGAAACACAAGACGAATAGTTTGATCTCACTCAAGCGCTGAGTGAGTTCCACTCGAGCATGCGATCGTTGTCATGCGGTAGCAACATTTTGCTCACTCCATGCTGGAATGTTGACGGAGGGAGTGATTCGCTGGCAGCATGCTGCTGAGGCTTGTGGGAATTGAGGCTATAGGTGACTTCATGTTTACAAGAGCTTAAGATAGGGTGCTCTTGCAGTCGTTTAGTCGTTTTTTAATTTTATATTTATTTTTAAAAATTAAGGAAAGTTATGGAAATTCGTAAAGTTAATAAAATCGTACAATTTGATTATGTTCACGATTGATAATAAGAAAATTAGTGAGTGAGCCTATATATGTAATCTTTCGTGTGGTAAAAAGAGCCAAGCTCAGGAATTTTTCAATTAACTGATTTTGAACCTTGGAATTGGTTTGAGAAGGTTTTTGCTTTTTTTGCCGCAGCAAAATGTATACAAGCTGCAAAGTTATCGGTCTCAATTCGTTTACAACCTGTGAGAACTCCTTGATTTGGGTATAAAGCCTCTCAACAGACTATGCGTGATAGAGGCTTTTTTAGATTTAGTTTTATTTAAAACTTACCGCTGCTGGATGAGCTAACTGGAATTCGGATTCATTTGATCTCTAACAGCCTACAATTTTGTAAGCTGATCAGCATTGTCTAAAAGATTCCGAAGCAAAGAAAAGGCTGTCTCCCATACTTCTTCTTCTTCTTCGAAGTAAGCATTCCTTCTAAACAACTCAGTTTAGATCGTTTTTTGACAGTCTTTAAGTGACTTATTAAAAAGAAGTAATTATGTAAGGCCTCCATTAAAATTAGAAATTTTTAATGCTTCTTCAACTTATGAATGACAGTTCTCTTCCTCTGTGGCAGCGTTTATTTTTTTAATAAAAACGTGATTCCCCGAAACACCACAATCTTGCGAAAATAACATCCGCCCCTCAGCAATGTCACTAAAAATGTACGAACCGAATCTTCCCCCATGTAAACTTCCACTCAACCCACAATCTAAAGATTCACTCATAATGCTGCGATCCACACAAGAAATGCCACAACGTGCAGCACTGCATCACTCCAAACCAGTTCCATCACACACACCTGCACTACTCGATCCAATAGCACACATTCCACTTGCAAAGCAGGTGCCCACCTCCTTACACACAAGCACCCCGAGGAAGGTTATCAGCTTTCAAAAAGGAATTCTCACATCCAATCATGGCATTCAAATTGAAGTGTTAATTGCCAATGCACCACCACCGGCCAGATAAGATACCACCGAGAACAAGTTAAGTGAATGGAAGCCAAAGTCTAGTTCTCCAGCTGACCTGAATTCACTTGGAAACTCGAACTCGAGTCTTGAAACTCGCCGTGGTACTGATCGTCGGCCAATTTACTAATCCACGCCAACCACCGTGTAT
The DNA here is from genome assembly GCA_955652365.1 of Eristalinus aeneus. Classification (NCBI taxonomy): domain Eukaryota; kingdom Metazoa; phylum Arthropoda; class Insecta; order Diptera; family Syrphidae; genus Eristalinus; species Eristalinus aeneus. Next base: position 6,000,696 of record OY019131.1, on the reverse strand, counting down.
TTCACCCAGAAACCGGTGCTGTACGCAGCCAGCTCTCTGCGATTGGGTGCATAAATTAATCCATTCCTTTAATGGAAAATCGCGATTCGTCGGCACAGGGCGGTGTGAGCGTGCCGCTGTTTGAAGAGAACCCGAAGAGGAGGCACACTATCGGACGCACATGATCATTGATTCGCTGTAGATAACAAACCGGCCGCTCCACTCAATGTGTCAGACATTGAGCAAATTTATTCGGGTGGAGCACAGTGAATAAAGCTTCACCGAGCAGGATATCTGTGAAATTTCAGTCTCTCCTTTTATTTCTTCATTTGTACTTCGTCCACTTGCTTGCTTTCAAGAAAAAGAGAAAATCATCAAGTTCATGTCTCGAAATTGTTTGAAAGGACATCAAAACAACGATTGCGACAAAAGAATATGCCCTGCAGGAACAAGAGGCAACGAATGGTGAAGAGAAGTGAGTTTGCTTTGAATTTGTTTGTAGCGTGTGCCTAAAAGTATGCAAGTCATTTGGTTGGAGATGTGTATGGGTTCCGGTTTTGAGGCATATCTTGCGGTTAGTTTGTCTGTTCGCTTGGTTCATGTGACTTACTTCTCTTTCATTGTTTCCGAGAGTATTTTACGAGAATTGGAGTTTCGTGAAGCGACATCAGGAGAGGGCGAAGTCAATGCAATTACCACAAGAATGGATGTTTTGAATAATTCACGAGTTTGAGTGCCGAAGTCATTAATTGAACTTGTTCAGTTGAATTGTACTCCTCTTCGTTCTTTGCTAGTTTGATTGGTTTATGGACTTGTGCATTAATTCCTTTTCGGTTGTTGATGAAGTCAGAAGGTTATTTATCTGGAATCTGTAAAATAAACATCGGTTACAGTAAGAAATTCTTATGTGATAAAATTGCGCTTAATTAACTAGAAATGATGTATATTAAAATGCGCAAAACAAATGATGTTGTTTCTACATGAAAAGGACAGCTTGAAGCCTTAAATGAATTATTATAATAATAATAATAATAATAATTGTTGGCGCTAAAGTCAAAAGGGGGACCAGGGCCTAGATTGCTCGTCAACTACTCGTGTTGTGCGCTACTGTTCTCTCACGAGTAGAAGGGACCCACAGTATTTTGCCGACTCCGAGCGACGTAATTTGAGAAGCTTTCTTAGACAGTTATTACTCTTTGAGTGTTGTCAGCTCGAAAGAGGTGGTACCGTAAAAACTTCGAAAAATTGGTGTTGAGCTGGGAGTGAGCTGGAAGTGAGCTAGACCCTTCGGCGTGTGAGCGTCGCACTCTACCCAATACTCCACGGCGACCACCTTAAATGTAATATTACCCAAAAATACAGACTGTGAGTGCGGTTTCGCAGAACTCTATCCCGCAAACTTAATCAGAAAACAAACCATAAATTAATGCATAACAATTTGCTAAACAACTTCTTTTCAAACTTCAATTTTTAGTCACAAGTAGCTCACCAACAGCTCACATAGTCTGCAAAGCTTTCCACATTCTAATTCACACTTCTATTCAAACTATCTCACAAACGAAACAAATTTAAACTTCACAACAGAACAGAGCTAAGATCTTAATTGACTTTGCTTCAGCTTCACTGCCTCTTATCCACTTAAAGAGGTGATTAAGTGCTTGAACTATTCATGTGTGTACCCAATGCGTTTGATCTGCATAATATGCTGTGTGTGCCCAGTCAGAAAATTCGCATTTTCGGAAAGTTCCTTCCTTCTTCTTAAACTCTGGAGGTGCTCTCAGATGGGAAGGTAATTCTGCCTTCAGCTTCTCAAAACAAATCGCACATGTTATCATCGTCATCTAACAAAGTTCGCAGTACAAAATATACATGCATTGTTGTTTATTTACTAGTATTTATTTGTTCATTTGCCTGAAGGCCAATCATAGCCATGAAAATAAGTACGCAGAAGGAAACTAGATCTGGCTACAATATAGAAGGCCTACATACGCCCAAAACTTGAGTATAACGCTCCTATTTGGTCAGGTGCTCCTAAGACCTCCCTGCACCTGTTGGATAGAATTCAAAAGCGAGCGATAAAACTTATAGGTGACAGTAATATTGCGAAGTCGATTGACTCGTTAGAACACCGACGTAATGTCGCGTCGTTGTCACTCTTTTATCGCTATTTTAACAAGAAATGCTCAGACGAATTAGCCAGCTGCATTCCTCCCCTGCAAGAATTCACCCGCAATACACGCCTCGCTAGGAATGCCCACCAATTCACCCTCAAGCCCTCTTTCGGACGTACAGTCAAATTCAGAGACTAGTTCTTTAGCCGCACTACACGAATCTGGAATGCTCTTCCCAGCTCGATTTTTCCTCCTCATTACAATCCACAGGCATTTAAAACCAATGTGCATCGGTACCTCTTGTCCCTCTCTTCCTCTATACCTTCGGCCCGTGCTGTGACTTGATCCGGTCACTTAAGGGTACTCGCAACCCCTTTTGCACGCGTCAATCATAAAAAAAAAAGAAGAATATCCTATGTTTTGGTCATTGTAGTAAAGTGACAAAAAGCGTCAAATGTTGTTACGGTGGCAGAGCTTAAATTTTATTTTAGAAGCCATCTGAGCAAATATTTACTTTAAGGCAGAATACGCACAGGCCCTATTTCAACAATTTTAAAGCGGTATATAAAATCACTAAAAGAGAATCTGTATCGTGGCTCCAAAGCTTAACCGCGGTACACACTCAGTACGCAGTTTTCTCCTCCTTCACATGGTCTCTGCAAATGGATACACTATCGTGTCATTTCTTTAATCATGTTCTGGTGAAAGATGTTCATGTGTGGAAGATGGTGCGGAATATGTCACTTGCGTAAAAACGATTTTCCCTTATGTAGGAATCAATTCCGACTGCTGGGTTATGCAAAAAATTTTAACTTTGTTGTGTATGAGTGGGAGAAAAGCACAATACGAGAACATTATGATGTTTAAAACTTCGCACCTTTTCTATTTTCGACTTCTTCTATCAGTCTTCTCGTCGGAAGTGGCCATCTTCTTTTCATTATTTCTTGTCTCTTACAGTATTTATAGGAATATCGCCGGCAGAGGGCGTATGAATCGCATAGGATAACTTTATGGGCCTAGTTACATTTTCCCTAAATTTACTCTTACAGATGATAAAAATTTAACGTCATTTTTGGACAGATGTATACACAAAAATGTAGCTGCCCTGGAATAGTGGATAGAGTGCGACGCTCAAACACCGAATGTTTAGGTTCAATTCCCGGCTCAACACCTCGAATTTTGCACGGCTCCAACTCTGTCGAGCTGCTGACAACATTCAAAGAGTACGAAACTTGCCTTTTATATTTCGGGCTTAGGCAACCCTAGTGTTGCAATCTGGCAACTGCCAGCTCTATCGTAAAGTTTGCTATTTTGGAGATTATCGTACACAGAACGTTCTGACATACGAGCGCTGCTTGCGGTGTTTACAGTAACTTAAAAGATTCATCTCGCTCAAAAAATGAAATTATATCATGACAATTTTCGTGCTATTTATTTTCTACAACATTCGACGTGGATTAACTCAACAGCAGTGCATCAATGAACTAAATTCCATTTTTGGCAATGAAGCTATATCAAGGACCAGTGTTTGTCGATGGTATGGCGAATTCAACCGAGGTCGTAGTTCACTCCAAGATACATTTTGTGAAGGTTGTCTAAAATCAGTTGTTGTTCCGGAAACCATTGATGCTGTGCGCCAACTGATATTGCAAGATCGTCATGTGACCTATCGTGAGATTTAGCCAACCTTAGCATTAGTGGGACCAGCATTAGTGGAACCAGCATTAGTGGGACCAGCATACATTCAATTTTGCATGAACATTTGACCGTCAAACAAATTTGTTCGCGTTGGATCCCACACAATTTGTCAATCGCTCAAAAAAAGGCTCGTGTCGATTGGTCGGAAGAAATGCTCCAAAAATACGATCGTGGAGCTTCGAAACACGTCTATGACATCGTGACAGGTGATAAATCGTGGATTTACGCGTATGAACCCGAAAGTAAACAGCAGTTGACTGTATGGGTGTTTCAAATTGAGCCAAATCCAACAAAAGTTGCTCGCGCACGAAGCACTTCCAAGCAAATGGTCGCCTGTTTTTTCGGAAAAACTTCACATTTTGCAACCGTACCACTAGAACAACGCAGAACAGTCAATTCTGTGTGGTACACAGCCATTTGTTTGGCAGTTGTCTTAAAAGAAATCGGGAAAACCAACCGCCGAAGACAGATCACTCTTCACCACGACAATGCGAACTCTCACACATCGGCTCAAACAGCTGCATTTTTAAGCACTCAAATCATCGATTTGATGAGTCTTCTGCCGTAAAGTCCGAATGGCACCGAATGAGTTGCTAGATAGTGATATTTATTTTGTCTATAAAATTTTGTGTTATCGCACAATTTACAATAATGTGTACAGAGATGTGATTTACATTAGTATATCTTACAACTGAAATATAATACAATTCGGAATACTGCTTTTTTGCATCGAATGCAATTCTGAGGAAAAACGGTTGAAAACCTCAATTTACAAATTTGAACCTTAGGAATTAGTGGGACCAGCATACATTCACCGTACTCACGCATCAGCTCAACCAACTTAATTTTTGAGCACTCAAAACATCGATTTGATGAGACATCCACCTTATAATCCTGACTTGGCACTTCTTCCTTTTTCTTCTTTTTATTCCCGTACGTGAAAAATAAAATGAGAGGTCAACGTTTTTCGACACCTGAAGAAGCGGTTGATGCGTTCAGAATGCATGTTTTGGAAATACCTCAATCAGAGTGGCAAAAGTGCTTCGACAATTGGTTCAAACGCATGCAAAAGTGTATAGATCTTAATGAAGAATATTTTGAAAAACAATAATGATGATTAATTTGTTTTTGTTCTCTAATCCCGAAATACTTAAGGCAACCCTCGTAATAACTGTCAAAGAAAAAGCTTCTCAAATTTCGCCGTTCGGAGTCGGCCAAAAACTATAGGTCCCTTCAACTCGTGAGAGAACAGTAGCACGCACAACACGAGAAGTTGACGAGCAAGCTAGGTCCTGGTCCCTTTGTGGACTGTCGCGCCATTCAATTATTATTATTATTAGATTATTTAAGGTGTGTTCCAGTGTTTTCTGTACCAAATTTTAAGTTTGTCATTTGTTAAGGAGTGGGGGTAAATTTCTCTGAGAAAAAGGGAATGTACGTGGCGCTATACAATTAATTAATACTCGTAGGTACCGTCCTATCGAAAGAAAGTTACAACTTTTGATACAATGGCGGGGGACGGTTGTTAGTGGATGCATCGGACTGACATTTTAAAGGCCGCCATCGCTTTGGAAAAGTGAGTCAACTCCCAAGCTAAGTCAGGAGTTCGTTTTCTGAACAGCATATATTATATATGAATTTTGTAGTAGTAAGGTTCAATAACCATATCTCTCCAAACAAATTTTGTAAACTATAAAAAAAAAATATTATTACCCCATATCTGTCGAATCACCGAAAAAAAATTCAATGAGTACAAATCACCACGGAAAAGCATCTTGCTGTCACCTCTCGAAGCCGAAAATAAACTCCCTTTCCTTTCCACCCATACCAATATTTCTAAAGGATCCAAGGGCTTGATGTCTTATAGATGGTATCACTTTTCTTGCAGAATGTGTTGTAAAACAAGTAAACAAGGAGGATTTTCTAGTACCACGGTTAAAAAGTTTGTCTTCCCTGGGCAAAGTTGAACTTCAAGTCTTGAGTGAAAAGTGATTTTTAACAAAATTGGAAAACAAATTCCTAACTTGTGGGATCTTAATCCTTGTCTACAATCCTCTTATGTCCCCATCGGCGATGAGTGGTTTTCAAATTTTGAACTTTTAGCACGGGGAGAATCTAACTTGTCCAAAACCGTCGAGTGTAGAAAATACTCAAGGGCTACTTACTAAAGCTACTCACACAAGCCAGTATTTTTAAGTAGGCAAAAATATGCTCCTTTGCCCTTTGTCTTGGGATCCTTTCGAAAGCCACAACATGGTATGGTCATCAAATAACTAGACAAGCATTCAAACCGTTTTGAGTTCATGTGGAAGGAATCAAAACGTGGCTAGAGATAATTTACCTCAAAGAACATTTGTTGCAAATTTATCAAAAGTACACATTTGATAGGATCTCTCGACAAAGTCAACGACTTAAAGATTACCAAGATGTCCAACAAAATTCGCTTTCCATTTAATTAGACCATATTCATATCACTTGGAGAAATGTGCTTTAATTTCATATTTTCACTATTTTTGCACTTCTCTTTAAGACTTCAAACGTACGTGACAAGTTGCAATTTCTTTGCCAGATTCTAATCTTCTGCCTCATGTGGTTACTTCAACCGGATTGGTTGTCATATTTATGCTGTTTATCTTCGTGTTTCTTATTCGAAAATCAATATTCATACCCTCACGTCCGAACATAGCTGGCCATCCGCCTGCTGTCTGTTCTCGTCCATTTGAACTTTGATTGACTGACTGATTGGTTTATTGGCATATTCATTCATATCATGGCTTCATATCACTTTCCTTAGTGTCATAGACACAGTGCCACTCAGAAGCATAATCAGACGAAGTTTGAATGGCTCACATGTATTGCTTGACATCAGTTTGGTATTTTTTTATTTTCGACTGTCATTTCTTTACTTTCTTGAGTTATTGATTGAGATGTGCGCATGTGGCATACTCGAACGTTGTGGAGTTCAGCTTGGCGATGGCAATCAATTGTGCTTCAGCAGAGACCTTTAAATTGTTGTCAAAATTGTGTGGTTTAAGTTGTAAAAGGTTTTGGCGAACTAGTTTTGGTCTAAGTTAATGCTGGACCAATATTAATTATATGGACGATTTCAAAACAGAAAGTGCTTCAAGTTTATAATCACAATGCTGCTTGTGCATCTACGTCCAAAACTTCTGCAAGCGTCTTAATTCTTGGCTAACAATGCCAACATGCTAGATTTGAATTTTTTCGAAGGAAGTAAATATGCCCGATGCTGGCTTTACATCCCAAGTAGTAACGCAACTTTCTGGGGCCATCAATTATGTAGATTGAAGACCTCAATAGCGTTGTCTCACAATTTCAAAGCTGAAGACTTTTCGGTCGAGAGCAGTATTTTTAATGCGAACTCGTTTTTTATAATTGGCGAGTGGTACAGGGAATGTTTGATATCCTTAAGAGACCGGAATTAAGTCACAGCACGGCCCCAAGTTGGCCACCGTGACGTAGTGCGTAGAGTGCGACACTCTCACGCTATACTTCGATTCCCGACTGAGCTCATCGATTTTTCATGGCACAAACTCTTTCGAGCTGCTGACTACGCTCAAGCATTAATAACTGTTTTTGAAAAAGCTCTTCAAACTTTTTGCGCATCGGAGTTGACGAAAAACTGTAGGTCCTTTCTACTCGTAAGGGAACAGTAGCGCGCACAATACGAGTAGTTGATGAGCAAGCTAGGCTCTGGTGGACTGTCGCGGCATTCAATTATTATTATTTTTATTATGGGCCGAAGATTTAGAGAAAGAGAGGAAAAGGAGGTACCGGTGGACATGGCCTATCTTGGGTGATGAATCTATAGACGTCTGGCTAAGCTTATGTCGCTGTACAACCGATTCAGGTGCTTGCTGAATATTCTTCTATAGAAGCCTTTAACGGAAACCGGAAAATACTAAACATAACATTTTTCTTACTCTGAAAGAGCCAGAACTTCTTCAGCTCAAGGCCAGTTCGCTTAATTGGATGCTGCGACAGTACACAGGACACCATGGCCTAGCTTGCTCATTAAGTACTCGTGTTGTGCGCGCTACTGTTCTCTCACAAGTAGAAGGAACCTACAGTTTTTTGCCGAATCCGAACGGCGAAATTTGAGGAGCTTTCTTAGACAGTTATTACTCTATGAGTGTTGCCAGTAGTTCGAAAGAGGTGGTGCCTTGAAAAATTCGAGGTGTTTAGCCGGAAATTGTACCTCGACCTTCGGTGTGTGAGCGTCGCACTCTGCGAAGGTTGCCTTTTATATTTCGGAATTGGGCAATCCTAGTGTTGCAATCTGACAACTGCCAGCTCTATCGTAAAGTTTGACATTTTTGATGTTATACGTCCTCAGAATGTTTTGACATACTAGGGCTATTTGTGGTGTTTACAGTAGCTTAAAAGATTCATCTCGTCCAAAAAATGGAATTAAATCACGACAATTTTCGTGATATAATTTTCTACAACTTTAGGTATTGATTAACCCAACAATAGTGCATCGATGAGCTTAATTCAATTTTTAGCGATGAAGATCCATCATTACAATCCACAGGCACTTAAAACCAATGTGCATCGATACCTCCTCTCCCTCTCTTCCTCTATACCTTTGGCCCGTGCTGTGACTTGATCCGGTCACTTAAGGGTACTCGCAACCCCTTTTGCATGCGTCAATTATAAAAAAAGGACCAGTGTTTATCGATGGTATGGCGAATTGAACCGTGGTCGTAGTTCACTCCACGACGAATTTCGGGAAGGTCGTCCAAAATCAGTTGTTGTTCCGGAAACCATCGATGGTGTGCGCCAACTGATATTGCAAGATCGTCATGTGACCTATCGTGAGATTGAGACAAGCTTAGGTATTAGTGGGATCAGCCTACATTTAATATTGCATAAACATTTGACCGTCAAAAAAATTTGTTCGCGTTGGATCGCACACAATTTGTCAATCGCTCAAAACAAGGCTCGTGTCGATTGGTCGAAAGAAATGCTCCAAACATACGATGCTGCGCTTCGAAACACGTCTATGACATCGTGACAGGTGGTGAATCGTGGATTTACTCGTATGATCCCGAAAGTAAACAGCAATTGACTGTATGGGTATTTCAAATCGAGCCAAATCCAACAAAAGTTGCTCGTGCACGAAGCACTTCCAAGCAAATGGTCGCCTGTTTTTCGGAAAAAACTGTACATGTCGCAACCGTACCACTAGAACAACGGAGAACAGTCAATTTGTTTGCCAGTGGTCTTCCAAGAAATCAGGAAAACCAACCGCCGAAGACGGATCACTCTCTCTCTCACACATCGGCTCAAACAGCTGCATTTTTGAGCACTCAAATCATCGATCTGATGAGTCTTCTGCCGTATAGTCCTGACTTGGCACCGAATGAGTTGTTGAATAGTGATATTTATTTCGTCTATAAAATGTTGTGTTATCGCACAATTTACAATAATGTGTACAGAGATGTGATTTACATTTACATTAGTATATCTTACAACGGAAATATAATAATACAATTCGGAATACTGCTTTTTGTATCGAATGCAATTCTGAGGAAAAACGATTGAAAACCTCAATTTACAAATTTGAACCTTAGGCATTAGTGGGACCAGCATACATTCATCGCTCTCACACATCGGCCCAAGCAACTGCATTTTTGGCACCGAAGGACTTCATTTTATTCCCGTACGTAAAAAATGAAATGAGAGGTCAACGTTTTTCGACACCTGAAGAAGCGGTTGATGCGTTCAGAATGCATGTTATGGAAATATCTCAATCAGAGTGGCAAAAGTGCTTCGACAATTGGTTCAATCGCCTGCAATAGTGTAAAGATCTTAATGGGAAACATTTTGAAAAACAATTAGGCTATTTTCGATGATTAATATTTATTTTTGTTCCCTAATTCCGAAATATAAGAGGCAACCCTCGTACCCACTACGCCACGGCGGCCACAGTTCATTGTGAATTTGCAGCCCAGTCCCTGGATTCATTCTTTTATTTACTTGCTTTGCACATCCTCTCAGTAAACCCTCCAGTAATTTTCCAATTCCTGAAAGAAAAGTTTTTGATATAAAGCCTAAGACTGTTCCTTTGTCTACAAATTTTAATGACTCCTTCAGGTTTAGCAGAATCCCGTCGTTAACTTTTCCATTACTTTTGTCATGGAATCCCACTTTTCGTGCTTTTAAGCCCGCCAAATGCTCTCAAAATGAGCCCACTGCGGTGTCTATAAAATCCGCTCATTCGTAATGCGAAAAATTAAAATTTTAACGAGGTGGCTGCATTTAATCCCGTCAAAGTCCCAAAGTAAACACCACAAAACCCACAAATGCTTCTGGTTTGCTTAATTTTGCTTTTTTTTTCTTTAACAACAGACATCCGTAATAAAACCGCCTCCCCACCCGACTATATTCGCCTTTCGCTCAGCCCACAAAAATTTTCTATTCACCCCGAAGAGGGTTATAACAGTGCTTTATTCGAAACGGGAAAAATTGGAATAAATCGCTCATAAACAATAACCAATGATACGTGCTTAGTACAAGCGGACGACTTGCCACGAACGGATGCGTGTAGCAATTAAACCGTTCACCAGCCAGGCAATCGTAAAAATTTAAACACTCTCCAATTAATACTGAAAACGCGTCACAACCAGAGCGGGAGACAATGGCTGGAGCTGTCTCTGCGACTGGATTTATGGACTGTGGACCTTGCCATCACTCCCACAGACTGGGCTGAGAGCGAAAGAAAGCCCGTCCGGAGATCGTCCGGACGTATCGCAGATGAAAGTACGCGAAGATGAACGGCTTTCTGTGATTCACATCTTTGTGTATCTGCACGGAGTCAATCTTATCGGGCGATCTCTTGAGATGGACTTTCGTACTTTGGCGACGATCACTTCGAGTGACTCAGACTCAAAGTGAAACTGCAGCTGATAGTCGATACAGATACTCCACTTCCTCCACGAGACGGAAATATTATCCAACTTCCCACCCACGGCGGCGGCGGTGTGCATATGCATGCGCCTCTGTGGAACTTCCTCAATGTAATCCCCTTTACCGCTGCTAGTATGTTAATTTTTTGTTTTCCTTCTTTCGCCTCGTTTCAGAAAAACGACCATCTTCAGCCAATGCTCAGCAGCAACAGCAGCAGAATATTTCATCACCAATCGGTGCGACAACACCAACAACAGCCGCAGCACCAGGAACACCAACACTTAGCAGCAGCAGTAGTATCACAGCCCTGAAGGGTTCACCGCCACCTAAAAAGGTCATCTCACGACGGTCAGAGCAAAAAGTCCACACGAAGGCTCCCCTGAAAGGTAAGTGCAACGGCGGCGTGCATCGGATGGCCGCTCCGCCGGTGTTTACATAAGAAGCAGGTTAAGATGTTTGACTTGCAACCGCCGACGACACCTAACTACGATGTAAATCTGTGTGCCAGTGATGGCCCAGGGATAGACCTTTGCAGCATGCTAATGGCCGCAATCATTGTCGTGTTATCGGCAGATGAATGCAAATTAGAGAGGCGCCCACGACACGACCTGCAGATACATGGGTTGTTTTTTTCCGTCTGCCTCGATGGTATCTCGGCATCGGGAGATGAGATCATGGTGGAGCTGCGGGGGCTTATTGAGATGTTTATGGGGATTAGTGTCATCGGCTGGGTTGTCGCTCGGCCGGGGCGCGCTTGATGAGTTGAGTCGAGAGTTGATTTATGTTTCTCCTAAACTGTGACTTTTTAGACAGACGCTTGGATGAATAGGCAGGGATGCACGAAAGGTGATTAAGATAAGTCTTGACGTCGATTATCGGCGGAGGAAGTGATTTGCCACAAGGAAAGTACGGCCTTTGTGAATGTGGGGTTTTTCGTTGTCGGCAGATGTTGTGAGAAACTGATTTGCATGCGCTTCCTTCTCGATCGGCATGTCGAAACTGACAACGTGAAACGTCTTTTGATTGATGACACCAGGTCGGCTAATCAGCTGCCAGCAGGATGTGATTGTACCTCGGGGGCTTGCGTTTAAATGCTAATTAGGCTGGGAACGTGACAAGTGAGTGATGCATTCCTGAAAGAGGGATAGCTTTCGTGTGAGGGATGAGTGTGTGAAAAGCGGCCTTTAGTGTCTCTACAAGAAGATTCACTTTTTTGAAAGTGGGTTCTCATGATGTTCGTGTCATGTCGATGGTTTGAAAAATGATTGAATGCAACTAAGATGACATCGAATGAAATTTTTGGAATTTGAAATGGCATGTTGTCCTTGCCAAATTACTTTATTAGACATTGTCACTTTCTTTCAATGCGAAGACTGTCTTTCAAAACCTTTAGAGTCTGCCTTAAATTACTCTTGCTCACTAAAAGCACCGAAAGTTCCTTTTTTCCTGCCCAAAGTTAGAAGTAGATCGTGAATAAGGCTACGTAGGATTTCAGGAGCATTAAACTCCTTGGGAAGAGTCAATCTAGGCCTTGAACCATGCACTAGGAACTAAAATAAACCTTAGTTACCGTTCCCCTTGCCTGTCGCCTATCGAAGCATGTTTATCCTTGAAAAAACGAAACTTAAACCTCAGTTCCCAAAACTCCTACGAAACTTCTAGCCTTTTACCCCCAGAATGGCAGACACTTATGACATTGTGATCCTGTTTTTAAATCGAAGAGACTACTTTTGCTTATAAAAGAACTACTTATGGTACTTATGGCACATGTCCACGTTTTTAAAACAAAGTCCTTTAAAACCATAACTTAGGATTTAGGGTTATGCATGTTCCAATCCCAAGCCTCGACACTTGCTATTGACAGATCAAGAAGATAACTTTAATTCTACAAGATTTCTTAGCCCACATTTAGAAGCAGGCTTCAAATTTGATTCGTTGAGTAAGTGTTTCAGTGTTCGTTGCTTAGTTTTAATCTTATTTTCATGTAAGCCCAGAGAGCAACAAATGTTGTATTCCTGATGGACACACGACCATAGAAAACGTCGAAATTCACTAAAATGCGTAAATTAAAGAATCCGTAATCATTTGAGAGAAGCGTCTCATTTGCATCTCAGTCGGTTTAAAGCCAATAGCTTGACAACATTGTGCAACATTGTGCACGGTTCTTACATTTGTTCAGAACCCTCCACAATGCGCAATGCATGAAGCCTCCATCCATTTGAAGGCATTTCTCCGAAGTGATATTTAAGTATGCCCATTATTGCTTATGAATATCGTTTCTATTTGCTTTCAATAGAAAATCATAGCGTTCCCCCCGTTTTAATGATGATAACGACATGTGCTTCCTTCCATTGATCCTTTATTGTTTTCCTATCTGTTCTGTGGTATCTGCCCTGTGGTATAATTAGGCATTAAACTGACATTTGCAACGAATGTGAAGACAAACTAATTTTACGTGCTTATTGGGCATGAACGCATGTGTACGCTAAAAGAATCATTTGAATGCAGCAAATAAAATGAATTGGATGGTACTTTAGTTTACAAAGAACCGACTCTCGACTTCTTGATTTACGTGCATGAGTAGAGGAGAAAAAAAATGTATACTCGATTTCGCAAGATAAATTCCAGGAGGCTTTCCTTTGGCAATTTGTACCAAAGAGGTGTAAAGCCATAAAATAAAATTAGAAAAGTCAAATCTGTCACCATCGGCGTGTGATTTGATGCACTTATCCATAAGCAGCCACAAAGTACGTCCACATTGTAACTCAGATGAATTGTTTAAACTAAGGAAACGGCAAAAGTCTCTTCAAATTAAATTTAAATAAATTTAAAAAAAAATTCCAAATTTCTGACTCCAAACTTCAATTAATTATTGTATGGTGCGACACTACACAGGGGGACCACGGCCCAGCTTGCTCATCAACTACTCGTGTTGTGAGCGCTACTGTTCTCTCACATGTAGAAGGAATATACAGTTTTTTGGCGACTCTGAACCGCGAAGTTTGAAAAACTATTTCTTAGACAGTACTTACTACTTCAGTGTTGTCAACAGCTAGAAAGTTGGTGCAGTGAAAAACTCGAAATATTTGGTCGGGAATCGACAATAGTCTCTCGGCGTGTCAGCCTCGCACTTAACTACGCTACGACGGCAAAAGAAATGTTAAATGAAGGAAGCATTCTTCTTCTTCTTGTGGGGCTACAGTCCAGGGTGGACCTGGGTCTCAACTAATTTGCCTCTCCAGCCAGCACGATCTTTCGCCAGCTGCGCTCTCCAAGTTAATTGAGGTCCTTCTTCACTTGTGTGTGCCACCTTAGCCTAGGCCGTCCTCTGTTGCGTTGTTCCAATCGCTCAGATTCGAAGACTTTTCGGGTGGAAGCAGTAGTGTCCATACGCTCTACATGACCTAGCCATCTAAAGCGTTGTATACGAAGACGCTTGACCAGGCGCATGTCGCTGTACTGTCTATAGAGTTCGTCATTATGTCTACTCCTCCCGATGCCACCAACGTAATAATAATAATAATTGTTGGCGCTACAGTCCAAAGGGGGACAAGGGCCTAGCTTGCTTATCAACTGCTCGTGTTATGCGCGCCACTGTTCTCTCACGTCAGCAGGTCTAAAGAGGTGGTGCTGTAAAAAATTCGAAAAAGTCGTGTTGAGCTGGGAATCGAACCTACACCCTTCGGCGTGTGAGCGTCGCACTGTACCCACTACGCCACGGCGGCCACCAACGTAACCAAAAATCGCTCGGAAAACTTTTCTCTTGACAAGACTAAGGGCTTCCTCATCCGCTTCTAGTAACGTCCATGTTTCTGCGCTATAAAGTACGACTGAGATGATCCAGTCTTTATATAAAGCGAGCTTAGTCCTTCGAATGGGCGCCGTGGCGTAGTGGTTAGAGCGTGACGCCCACACGCCAAAGGGTTTGAGTTCGATTCCCGGCTGAACACCTCGAATTTTTCACAGCACCACCTCTTTCGATCTGCTAACTTCGCCGTTTGGAGTCGGCAAAAAACTGTAGATTCCTTTTGCTAGTGAGAGTATAGTAGCGCACACAACACGAGTAGTTGATCAGTAGTTGATGAGCAAACTGGATTTTGGTCCCCTGTGGGCTGTCGCTCCATACAATTAATCAGTCCTTCGAGGGAGGGCGTTATTACTAAATTGCCTCTTGAGTCCAAAGGCATAGCAATTGGCAAAAGCGATTCTGCGTTTGATTTCGGTACTGGTGTTATTGTCACTATTTACTGCGGGGCCGGGGCAGATGAGGTCCTTGACTAAATCAAAGTTTCTACTGCCTAGTGGGACGCTCTGTCCTAGACGTCGATGTTGTGTGTCCTTACTCATCCGTACATCACTGAATTAAGTCCACCTAGGTTTTGTTAGTCGTCAGTTGACATTTTTTTTCTGTTCAAACATGCCAAAGGTGGATAATTCTAGCAAATTCTGTATGTTCTAGACTTTTTTAGACGTGACTATACTCTAAGTAACAAAATATAGATTCCGGCAGTTGCAAGCGTGCTGAAACGTCCAATAGAAAAACTCAATCTCTTTGCTTGATTCATAACTATGTCCTTGGATAATCGGAGTGAATGATTGAATGAAATTCCTTAATTGTCCTCCACATAGAAACCGACGATGGTAATATCATACTCTTTTGTAATCATGTAGAAAGGAGCAGAGATAATCGGCAATCAACCGACAAACCAGAACGCGAACAAAATCCGAGGAAGATGTAAATTTCGATAAACGAGAAACCATCCTCCACAGCCTTGAGGTAGTTCCCTATAATTTGAGCAAATTACTGAAGAGTGGTTTAAGGCCAATGCTCCGTTTTTTCCGTAGACATCAATTATTGGTATATTAGTGGCCGCCGTGGCATAGTGGGTAAAGTGCGACACTCACACGCCGAGGGTCGGGTTTCGATTCCCGGCTGAACACCCAGAATTGTTTAGGGCACCACCTCATTCGAGCTGCTGATAACACTCAAAGAGTATTAACTGTCTAAGAAAAAGCTTCGGATTAGGCAAACAACTGCAGGTCGAGTAGTTGATGAGCAAACAAGGCCTTGGCCCCTGTGGACTCTCGAGCCATCAAATTATGATTACTATCGATTGTTGGTCTGTTCCATAATTCGAAGCTTTGCTGTGTAACCTGAATGCCGTAAAGCCCACTCTTGGATTAGAAGTGTCGCTATACTGTCTTACGGGACGTTTTACTTAGCGCTTGTACACCACGTATGTGAGTTGTTACTGGTATTGATCAAAACTTCTTGACAACCTTCACATGCTGAACAAAAATCCTGTCAAGAGTTTCAAGTGCTTTACTTTCAAACGTCCTGGCTTATTAGAGTAGGGCTTATAAGGCGCCAACACGGACTATGCCCTACACCCAGTTTCCCGCCATACGCAACAATTGCAAACCAGCATCTGTACGCAAAACTTTTCCTCCAAAAGTGCAAAAAGACAAAAGTTTCATTTCCTACCACTTCACGCTGTCTAGACCCGCAGTCGTCTTATTCCCAGGCAAACTAATCACACCTCCATCAACAACCTTTCTTCTCTTCAGAAGAAGACGTGCACGTCTACCGCCGTCTCTCCACATTCAATCAATTTGCGCTCACCGGCCTTCATCACCTTCCTCCTCCAAACCCATCCCACTAACGTAACTCAAAATTAATTTCAAACGCACCCGTCAAACCGTTAAGCGCTCAAAATATCCGAAAATTGTTCGACCCGCCCTGAGGTAAACGCCCTTTAGCTCTTCAAAGCCTTCACCAAATCCCGCCGGAACCTAAGGGAGTTTAAAATAAATAAATTTAACTGTAATTTGATTTGAAATTAACGAATGATTGGCTTTAGTTTAATCGAATCACTTCGCCGCTCTTACACGGCGAATTCCTTATGCCGTTGGCAAGAGCTCATAAATTTTCTGTGTGCGGAGGGCCATTGATTGGATGAGGCTTGCAGAGATTTAACAATTTTTTCGCAAACAAACTACAGAGAATCAAAGGACGGAATGTTAGTCAAGACGTCCTCGCACTTTTTATGGTAATTACTGTGTGTGACTGTGGGCTTGACAGCCGACCGGTGAGTGCCCCTCGAGACGTAATACGTGCCTTTGTCAATTTTTTTTTTTGTGAAGAATGGAATTTCATTTTGCGGAGGGTAGCAAATTGCCGGGCTTTGTTATCGATGATGAGGGCCCTTGAAATACTCTGGTTGGCGATTCGGCATTTGGCAGAATGTCAGCCATGTCCTTGGCAAGCATTGAGTTGTCAAGTTGAAAATTCAATTGCCTTGTCATTCCCCAAACTGTGATTTGTCAATTTCAAACGTGTTCGGATCGATGGCATGCAGTGGCGTGAGGGTTGGCAACCTTAACTCGATTTTCACAGGATGGCCGTGTGGGGAAATTTCGGGTTGATCGAATTGACTCCCTATTTGGCAGACATTCCTTGGATGGCATCGATTGCGGAATGGCCTCGGGATGCTTTGAGCATTTGTGGAGGAGTCCTTTCAAGCATTTTGCACCCCCTGTGGCTCAGATTCACGAAATTGTTGAAACAAAGAAATCGTCTGCTGCACAGCCAACCAGTCTGTGAGCTGATTCATTTGTTCAACTAATTTTTGTTTGCTTCTTTGCGCACGAAAAGATCATGCGTGACGCACTCGGTCACGCGAAATTTTCACCAAAGCCATGGACGCAATATATCACTTTTAATGTTCTACGCGAATACGAATCACTTCTGCATCTGCCTGTGAGAGAGATATTCGCATCGCGTGTGTTTCACGCCCCACGCAACGGCCGCCACGCTCATAATTTAATTAACTAATTGCAACTATTTATCTTTGGGGCTTAGAAAGTTGCAAAGTTGAAGTTCTCCATGAGCGCCACCCGTTTGTAAAAATAAACAAATGCCGCGCTGCGCACTTGCACTCATCATGCATTTTAGCGCCTTGTCGGCGTGTCGCCGCCAAGTCTGTACAGCCGAACGCAGAAGTGCGTTTCACGCCTTCGTGGCTATAAAAACGTTCTTCAGGCGTCAGCGTGTGTGCATGGTGCTGAAGTTATCCAAAAGCTTTCCGGTCTGGGGGAATAAACGGTTTAGTTATTGTTGCTTCGGTGGTGGCAGCTTTTACGGTTTCTGTTGTGTGTTAATTCAGCGAATGAGAGAACGTGGCGAAACGTTACCACACGCCACATACAATTCCTCCGCATGAAAGTTACGACAAAGGAATAATTTACGAGGAGGCCTGGTGCGGGGCAGGCAGCATTAGGATAAGTGGGTGAACCGCTGGGGTTTTGGCTGAGATAATGGTGTGTTGTGTGCCTTCTGGGAGTGAGTGCCAGAAAACAACTATAAGTGGTGTTGAATGATTATGCGCGGCTTAGGTTAAGTGTTCTTCTAATATTGTGAGAGATATCAGAACTGCATTCAAGGGAAGATTTGTGCAATTTTCTAATGGAATGAAATTCGGAAATTCTTAGTTCGCAGATGTCGAAAACAGGATAATGACAATTTCGAATGAATTTTTAGTAAGAAAAAGTGATGGGTGGCAAAAAACAGTCATTGCTCATGAGTCGGTCTTGAAAATTGTCCATGAGCAGGATTTAAAAATGGTTCTTGCTAAGGAAGAAAGATGCCTATTGCCTCTTTTGACATTTTATCCGTCTATACAATGAGAATTTATACCGATTAACTGTCGCTTTCCCAGCTTTCAGCCACTTATGTAAGACTATTTTGCGATATTCGCGTCAAATGGATTGTGATGGATGCGGGGCTATCCAATCAAACGAGGAGAATCAGTAAAACACGTGTTTTCGCATTTTTATCAATTGTCTTTTAGAAGTAAGTGGCCGCCGTGTCGTAGTGGGTTAAGTGCGACGCTTACACGCCGAAGGGTCTAGGGTCGATTCCTGGGTGAACACCTCGAATTTTTCAAGGCACCACCTCTTTCGAGCTGCTGACAACACTCAAAGAGTAATAACTGTCTAATAAAGCTTCTCAAGCGTCGCCGTTCGGAGTCGGCAAAAAATTGTATGTCCCTTCTACTCGTGAGAGAACAGTAGCGCGCACAACGTGAGTAGTTAATGAGTAAGCTAGGCCTTGGCCCCCTGTGGACCGCATTTACTTATCCGCCTTCGGACACATCCTATCGGCGTTGCATATTGCAAAAAGTTGCAAGAACATCGCGTATCGTTTCTGTGCTTCCGAATCAATTTCGTTTATCAAAGCTTGTAGGTCTTTTTCTCCGTGCTTGTTTCTTTTAAAAAAAAAATCGAAGTCTTCGCTTTCAAAGTGCTGAAATATTTGTTCCCATTGCCTCTGGGAATGAAACTTCTCCAGATAACCAGCTTTGGCAGCCGGTTTGATTTTTGTATGATAAAAACGTTTTCAAAGCTTGACAACGTTTTAAGAACTCATAATTTAAAAGCATTGCACAAAGCAAATCTGTTAGCTGCACATTTTGCAGCCAACTCAACGCTTCCAGATTGCGCTCTGTTCGCGCCTGTACTAGAGAGTGTAAATTTTTCCATGGGACAAGTCATTTTCATAAATGATCTCCTGTCTGTCACCTCTAATCCAATTCACTCCTTTGCTGATGACAGTACCTTCAACTTTTCATATTCGTTCCTCGGCTCTCGTCCCTTCTCTTCGGCTAATAACTTAAAACGGCAGCGTATGTTAAGTTCATTAAATTCCGGTCTTGACAGCATAATTGATTGAGGTGAAAAGACTCTATTCTTTTAATGCTTCCAAAACTGTCTACTGTCACGTATCAAGCGTTCTCAAAAAAACCTGCCATTATCTATGAATGGCTCCTGCGTTGTTGAAACTGAACAACTTTTCATTCTCAATACGTGTACCAACTCAACACTAAGTTGAAACGATCACATATTCTAGATCTCCAAAAATGCAGCGAAATGTCTAGGTTTCTTAAACCAATTCAAGCAATATTTCACCCCTTCTGACCTGGCAACAATGTATAAGGTACATCCGCCCAAAGCTTGACTTCACCCGCAATACACGCCTCGCTAGGAATGCTCACCCGTTCACCCTTAAGCCCACCTTCTGACATACAGTTAAATTTAAAGACTCGTTCTTCAGCCGCACCACACGAATATGGAATGTTCTCAGCCCAATTTTCCCCCCATTAAAATCCAGAGGCATTTAAAACCAATGTGCATCTATACCTCCTTTCCCTCTCGTCCTCTTTACCTTCGGCCCGTGCTGTGACTTAATTCCAGTCATTTAGGGAATCAACGATCCCTTTAGTGCGAGCCAATTATAAGAAAAAAAAATTCAGTTAAATTGTTGTCTTCACGTATGGTAGGAAGCTATATTACTTTGCTTAATTTAAAATCGTGAAACCTATTTAAAATAAAATATGTTCAAATTTTCGGTATTACAAAGAATCTCAGAATTGTTTGCTTAAAATCACCATTTAGAAATGTCGTCATGGTTATTGCTATTAAATGTACTGGTTATTAAATTTACTTAAACTTGGTCCTTGCCTGAGATGTGGATTTAAAGACTCTTCGTGCCAAAATTCGAGAAATCTCCTTCTTGTAAGTTCTAGGTAAACGCCACACTTCACATCAGAATATTTTAGGATCTATAATAATGAAGAGAAGTAAGAGCTGATGCCACCAATTATTAGAATTAATTATTCAATTGTCAAATTTGGTCTCCCTCCCCCCTTTTGATTAAAGGTCTTAAAGAAATTATTAAATATTACCTAAGCTATAAAGGCACAACTCTATTAAGAAATGCAAATAACTTGGAAAATGCTTTCAGCGCCACGTCTTGAGAAAATGTTTTCGATGTCATTTTAATCAGCACAGTTGCTAGAATGCTACGGCATCTACCAGTATGACTAGCATTTTCCCAAACTGACGCATATTATACAAAAAGGAAACCCGTTAGTTGAGTTAATAACAACCTTGTTGTTAGTGAACCTATTGGGCTCCCAATTTTCTTTTTAAACCGTGAAAAATACACTCACTCAAAGTATTGTGTGAGATTTGGTTTTACGTGATCACCTGCCTTGACGGCTTATATCATGGTCTCCATTTTCCCAAGAGCCATTGATAACGCAACACTAAACGCCTTAGTTATCCAAGTACCAAACTGAGATCACGCTTGAGGGGCAATCACCCTTGATATGATGCGACGCTTTCATAAAACCTAGTCCGCTCTATGGGTCGCAGTGCCGGTTGTGAATGCAACTCCACACTGAGCCGGTATAGTCCCCTAACCGCCTTGCCTAGCCATGGGTTAACAAGTAACTAGACAAGTGAGCACTGTACACTAGGCTTGACTCCACCCGCGATTTTAGGTGGTAAACAACAGCCACCACTCTAGTCCCACAAGAGGGCCTACTGCTCAGTCAGGCTGGAACCAAAGTTCCAAGGGCTCCTGACCTCCAGTGGCACCAGCCTCTGGTCAAGCTTGTAGTACCGGTCAGGCTCCCTCAAAACCTGGATCCGTTAGCGGCCATCCCGCCACAAGATGGGCTTTTCTCCATCAGTGTTTCCGTTGTCAGTATAAAAAGTGGTATGGATGTGATTTTTAATCATGTCATTCATAAATCCAGTCACATCATCTGGGAACTTCAGAGACATTCAAAGATAATGAAGAATCCTCTTTCATCCTGCTTTACGCAGCAGCAACTTGTGAGTTTTTTTATTAAAATTTTGCAAACAATTAATTTTTTTTAAGTAAACTTAAACATTTTGTATGTTCCAGTCCAGTCACATCATCTTCACTCGCTTAAAGTATTGTCAGAAGGAGCAAAGTCTGGAGAGAACGGCAGCTGGGATTCCGGTGTTTCCGGGAAGTTTTTAATAGCTACGTCACCTATGGTGGAGTATTATTATGCTGCAAGTTGGCCTTGTCATGACTTGCGGTCCTCTCTGTCCGTTTTATACGCAATACGTCCACAAAACAATCGCATCAGTTATAGTCGATAACGTTTTAGATCAATGGTTGTAACAGCTCATAGTACATCGCAAATGTCTAGTCCAAGCATATGCAGAGCAAGGTCTTTGAACTGTGAATGTCTTTCCCTAGCGTCGATGTAGCCGACAATGATGCAATATCCCTTCCCTTGAGCAGTTCAACCTTTCAACATCATGCGGTTTCAATTCCTGAGACACCCAATTTTCTTGCTTTTGAATAAATCCAAATTTCTCTAACAAAAGGGAAATTGTTTGCTGAGTCACTCTCATCGAGATTACTTTGCTTTAGGCACGGATCTTAATCCTGTAAGGTCCCCAATACCTCATCTTTACACCTTCGGTCTGGACTAGTCGCTCATTGTTTTTAACGTAAAAGTGACCACTATACACTAATAAATGCTGACAATTGTCACACCTTTCCAATGGAGGTGGCAATCGCTTCCATGATCAACCGCAGCTTGCAAATGGTCCCTTGTATAGGTCCCTTCTACTCGTGAAAGAAGAGTAGCGGGCACAACACGAGTAGTTGATGAGTAAGCTAGGCCCTGGTCCCCTGTGGACTGTCGCGCCATATAATTATTATTAGTTATTACTCTCTGAGGGTTGCCAGCAGCTCGAAAGAGGTGGTTCTGTGAAGAATTCGATGCGCGCAGCGCGGGAATCGAACCTGGACCTTTGACGTGTAAGTGTCGCACTCTATCTCCTGCGCCGCGGCGGCCATCGAATTAGTGCCCCTTATAAATTGTGTCTCCAATAATTAGCGCCCACAGTTATTTTTCTTGAAATTACTGCTTAAAAGTGTTAAAAATCATACCTGCATATGCCTACAGGATCTACTTATGACGATAGCCCTACAGAGAGCTATGGCAGCAGAAGCTGAGGCTAATCGTGAAGCAAAAGTGCAGATTGTGGAAGCTGAAGGAGAGAAAGCTGCGGCTGAGATGCAGGGCTTGTTGTTTCTGAAAGCACAACAGCGCTCCAGCTTTGATTTTTACAGACGTTAACCACAATCTCAGCAGAGAACAACTCAACCATAATATTCCCTTTTCCAATGGAAATGTTGCACGGCTCCAGTTAGAATCCGTTTCCTCAAAACAAAACATAATTATGGTTCCATGTCCATCTGTTCAGTATTGAAAGATTTTCTGCAACAGCGCAGAGTTTTAATTGCATTGTTTCCATATTTTACGGTTTGCGTCTCTAATCCCTAACCTGTGTTTTCTCATTGTCATTAAATAAGAACGGCCATATCTGAATGCCGAGTGTTTTCCTAATTCTTCATACATTTTAAGAGTTTAAGAAATTCGAAAAGTGGAGGAGGCATCGTTAAAAAAAAGAAAATAAGTTTCCCTCTTAAAACAACTAGACCACAACTGCCGCAAATGTGTGAAAAGTTTCCACCGTCTTAATCGACGCTTATGAATGAATCTTCCCCCTTGCCCCTTCCGTTCGATAACTTTCTCACAACTTTCCCTCCCACAGACTTCCATTGATGCAGTCAGTTACTTCCATCTCTATTCTGCCCAATTAATGAATTGCTGTGCTGATGTGCCAAATCCGAGCAAATGTGTCACGCTGTTGCAGCCGTTACTGCTCCAAAAGTTTCACACAGATTCACTGACTTTAAGTGGAACCTAACTGCCCCACTCCCCTGCGGCGAGCAAATTAATCATCGCCTGGCTTATTGCCACCTCCAGTTGGTTTTATTGAAATTTTCACTTTTCTCTCGAAAAATCACATAACTCCCCTCGGCAGCGCCTCCCACATTGCCTGTCCACTGGGACGCAGATTCGATTGCAGTCTTCGCGTTAATGTCTTCATCACTTTAGCCACCGGCAGTGCACGACAAGAACATCTTCTTCTCATTTGTCATGGATGATATGGAGAGCAGGGTTTCCGCCAGTCGGAAGCAAAAAGCAAACGTTCATAGCCGGCACTTTTACTTTTTTTCTCGCTCCCCCGTTTCGTTTTCAAACGTGCGCGGGCCGGTATGGTCTGCAACTTAGAAAGAAAGTGTTGCAAAGTTTATTTGGCCTTCCATTGTGCACACGGACAACTTCAATTTATAGCGGCAGTAATAACAGTGAACGGGTCAAAACCCAAATTACCACGAAGAACTAAGTTTGATAATTATCGCTCGAACCGCTCGAGACTGTGGTGTCCCGGGGGCCCACGACAATTAATTCATGAGCCGCGATCACAATGATCACCGACTGCGAACGAGATTGTGATATCAGAGCTCTTGACGGGCAACGCGGCGGCAGCCACTGTGCCGCGGTTGGGTGTTTTGAGGTTTGGTTTTGTTTTCGCTTGCGTTTGTGAGGCGTACTTGGAGCGGGACCGGTGCGCTGCTGTGATATAACATTCGAAAAGAGCGGCATTTTGTGCAGAAATCGAATTTGGAAACGAAGCTACGGTCAGTAGACCGCCAATTGTCGTCAGCAGCTCCACATTGCGCAACCAGCTGGCTGAACGAAGTGAAATTGATGCATTAGGTATGCAAATTTGCGGCGGATATCGGTTTAATAATTTCAAAATTCTGAATATAATCACGCCGCTGTCCTGGGGGCTTGACGCGGGGAGTGAATCGCGTGTGACAGACACATTGACTTGCAAATGGATGCAAGCGCTAATTTCTCTTGTCGTTGACAGTTCGATGGGATTTCGGCTCCCAAATGGATCTCATCTACAGGATTTATGACTTTAATGGAATGAATTAAAATAAGTGTGTATGTGGCTGATGTAATTTAGTCGGCTAGAGGGATGTGAATGAATGGGACGGATTTAGCAAGAGTCCTCGTCTCTGAAAGAAGTCAAGGATTTATTGTGTGGTTTTGAAATGTCAATTCGTCTCACTTTTAGATAATTTTTCGCATAAGTGCTTTTTCTCTTCCTCCTCCGCAGAGTAGAGTGAAAGTGTGGAAGGTCAGAGAAAACTGCTCCGGTCTGATGGGAGCCATTTCTTGCCCTTAAGGTGAGTGGCTAATGAACTTTTTGTACATTAGTCGAGCGCACCGATGCACAAACTGTAAGTGATGCGTCGCCTGAGTGTGATTCTGGCTTGTGAAAGTCACGTAAGTCAGTAAAACTTCGACCTATGCATGAATGAAAACGCGGTAACAAGCCAGCTTAAATACACACAAAATGAACCACTTCCTTTCTACTTGAATTCAGATTTACGTTTCTCCTTGCGAGAGTTGAAATTGTGTGTTTCGTTTCATGTTTATTTTCATGCTCTACTTGGAATCAAAGGGGTTTGTCTATTGAACACAATTTTTGTCACTTGGAAGACTTGATTTCAGTCCATTTGGGATGTAGAATACTCTTTGTATCAAGTATGGAGTCGGTCGATCATTCAGACTTTATGTGGCAAGTTTAACGGCTTTTTCTTACCTTGCCACTTTTGAAAACTTTGTGCACTACTAAGGTATCTTCTAAATAGATTCTTAGAACAGATTCTGTTTTTTTTTCGCAGATAATCGTTTTTTTTTTGTGGTCGCCATGGCGTAGTGCGACACTCGCACGCCACATGTTCGACTCCCAGCTCAACACCAATTTTTGGAATTTTTCACGGCACCACCTCTTTCGAGCTGCTGACAACACTCAAAAAGTAATAACTGTCAAAGAAAGCTTCTCAAATTTCGCCTTTCGGAGTCGGCAGAAAACTGTAGGTCCCTTCTACTCGTGAGAGAACAGTAGCGCGCACAACACGAGTAGTTGATAAGCAAGCTAGGCCCTGGCCCCCTTTGGACAGTAGCGCCAAAAATTATTATTATTATTATAGATAACCTTTTCCTAATAGGTCACGTTGTGCAGGCGATATTTCAACATAAACAGGGAAACATTTTCACGCAAAGTTTCCCCTCCAAAAGCCTTCTGTTTCGTGGATGCTGCGAATTGTGTCTTCTAAGGTCCCAGCCAGCCTCACCTTCTCTATTATTGCCTTAGTCTCAAAGAACAACTCTTAGCTTGATTCGTTCTTTCATTCAGAGCTCAGTGCTGCATTGAAAAGACAACGATTGTCACAGTTTAGGTACGTAAGCTGGACAGGAATCAATGATATTTGAAAATTGGAGAATACACGAGTGAGAAAATCAAATCGGTTGACTTTTATTGATGCGGGAACCTCTTTTTTAAACAACTTTTGCAAAATTTTCAACCGGAATCAGAACGTTGAAAAGCCGTTTTAAAGAAGTAAGGGGGGCGGGCAGCTCGTCCAAATTACTTATATTTAAAACTAAGAGAATTTAAAGAAAATTAAAATCCCAAGGTCCTTTAGACGGCTCTGTGATATTATAGTAGTACGATGGAAGCCCACATTTCTGAAATGCATCACTGGCTACAAACTCTTCGCCTAGCTTGCCTTCGCCTAATACATGTCTCTTATATAATCCGAATTAAATAATTTGGGGGGTATAAAGCGATACATATTTGAAGTTAAATTTTTAAAGATAAATTTGTCATTATATTAAGATGCCACAGGCTGGGGTGGACCTGGGAGTCAACCAATATGCCTCTCCAGCCCGCACGATCTTTCGCTAGCTGTCCAATTTGCGCACTCCAAGTTGGTTGAGGTCCTTCTCCACTTGCGTGCGCCACTTTAGTCTAGGTCGCCCTCTGTTGCGTTGTCCCAATGGCACGGATTCAAAGACTTCGGGCCGGAGCAGTGGTTTCCATACGCTCTACATGGCCATCTTAAGCGTTGTATCCGCAGTCGCTTGACCAGGCGCATGTCGCTGTACAGCCCATAGAGTTCGTCATTAAATCTTCTCCTCCAGATGCCATCAACGCAAACAGGACCAAAAATCACACGCAGAACTCTTCTCTCAAAGAGACTAAGGGCTTCCTCATCCGCCTTTGCTAACGTCCAAGATTCCGCGCTATAAAGTAGGACGGGGATGATCAAGCTGTTATATAAAGCGAGCTTCGTCTTTAGAGAGAGGGTTTTATTACTCAATTACCACTTGAGCCCAAAGAAACTGCGATTGGCAAGAGTGATTCTGTGCTTAATTTCGGTACTGATGTTGTTGTCCCTATTCACCGCGGAGCCAAAGTAGACGAGGTCCTTGACCACCTCGAAGTTTCTGCTGCCAAGTGTGACGCTCCGTCCGAGACGTCGATGTTGTGTGTCCTTCCTTGATGACAGCATGTACTTAGTTTTGCCCACATTTACCGCCAGACCCATTTTAGCCGCTTCCGCTTCAATGCCAGGAAATGCCTCATTGACGGCTCGCTGTGTTCGTCCAATCACGTCAATGTCATCAACGTAAGCTAGCAATTGAACTGACTTCTGGAAGATCGTGCCTCTGGTCTTGAGTTGTGAGTTACGCACGATCTTCTCGAGAATGATGTCAAAGAAGTCACATGACAGTGCGTCACCTTTTTTGACATTGAAAGTCTCAGTGAGTTCGTTACCGACCTTGACGGAGCAGCGAGAGTTCTCTATCGTCATCCTACACAATCTGACGAGTTTGGTAGGAATTCCAAAACTAGACATGGCACTGTATAGCTCGTCTCTATGCACACTGTCATATGCAACCTTGAAATCCACAAATAGGTGGTGAGTGTCAATTTGCATTTCTTGGGTCTTTTCCAGGATCTGCCATAATGTAAAGATCTGGTCTATTGTGGACTTCCCTGGCCTGAAATCACACTGATAGAGACCAATCAGGTCATGGACAAATGGTTTCAGACGCTCACACAATACGGCAGAGAGGATCTTGTATGCGATGTTCAGGAGACTTATCCTTCGGTAGTTGACGCAGTCAAAGGCGTCTCCTTTTTTGTGAACCGGGCAAACGACGCTGAGATGCAGCTTTTAAGAATGTAATGTTTGTAAACTTGCTTTCGTTTATTTATCGCTTTCAAAAAAAATAATTAATCATAATTGTTGCCGCGACAGTCCACAGGAGGACAAGGGCCTAGTTTGCTCATCAACGGCTTGTTCTCTCACGAGTAGAAGCTTTCTTAGACAGTTATTACTCTTTAAGTGTTGTCAGCAGCTCGAAAGAGGTGCCGTGAAAAATTCGAGGTGTTAGACCCTTCGGCGTGTGAGCGTCGCTCTCTACCCACTACACCACGGCGGCCACGCTTAATTTTTACATGAGGAAATAAAATGCAATCTCTTGGAAATAGCTCTACAAGGAGTGTGTTGAATATTTTCTATACCGCATGTCTGAAAAATGAACCCAACAGCTGTGTGTATGGAATTGTAAAGATGCAACAACTTGTGACAGAAAACTGCTCGAATTCGCTTCAGCGTAAACCTCAGCACTTCTATCACCGTTCACTCAATTTCTTCAACTGTCTTTGTACCAACGAAAAGCCTTGTCTTCTCTGCTATTATTTCAAGTTTCGCGATTCTTACTCTTTCTCCCATAACCAGTTGTCGAGAAATGTGAGTGGAGGTGTCTTACCTAAATACAAGTCTTGTATAATTCTGTTGCAAAAGTACATAAATCGAATTATGCCAACACCAAGTTTTAAATAAATTACATTCTTAAGGGCTGCATAATAAAGAAGATTAGTGTGGGTTTTAGTTTGTCCATTAAGCTTCAACTTCACTCTTAATCATCGACCAACATTCCAAAAGACAGGCAAGAACTGCTTTTGTCGTTACAAATTGTCACAAATACTTTCTGGCACCTTGAAACTGAGTTAACTACTTCTGAAGGGTTAATCACGAAGAACAGTGTCTTATTAGTTACCCACTATCTATTCAGGATTGCTCTTCGAACGAAACTTAATCGCAGCGTAACCTATACAAATTTAAGGTGGTGAAGAAGTTTGTCCACTTCATGGCAAACATGGACTTAAACAACGACATGAGAGGTCCAACGCGGAATCGACGTAACAGTAAAAATTTCTGACTCTAAGTATAACAACCCCTCCTGAACACCTCGAATAAGGAGTAATTATTGTTTAAGAAAAAGCTTCTGAAACTTCGCCGTTCATAGTCGGCAAAAAACTGTAGGTTTCTTCTACTCGTAAGGGAACAGTAGCGAGTAGTTGGTGGGCAAGCTAGGCCCTGGTCCCCTGTTCGCTATACAATTGTTATTGTTAAGTACCAAAATCTTGCTACACAAGACTCTTATCTGCTTTTAAATTCTTCTCTGTAAAGTTGGGAGTTTGAGGATGAAATGCAGTGCTAGGTCGTCGGTTACCTTCAAAAGAAAAAAATCTCCTACAGATGGTTCAGTCTGCGAAGAAAGCGAAAGAAGGAGGAGACATCGCTGGGAAATCTATATGTTCTACCAGGAGTCGGATATAGTCCGAAGGACAAACATTCATATACTACTCCGGCTCACCTCATCAAACGCACGTATGTACAATAACGACCAAGCAAAGAGAGTCTTCGAAACCGGTGATTTTTCTTAAGGGAGGAGTTACGTCCCAGAGACCACTTCCTTTCAGTCCCGTTAGTCTCCCCACTCCACGTCTCCACACCAAACAATAATGGTTGTGCGAGATGGGAGAAGTCATGTTCCCAACACCACCTCCTCTCATACCCATTAAACTTTCCCACATCATTCACCCGATTCCTTCAAGTAATCGCAAACAAATTGCGAATTTGCTCAGGTGAATGATCACCCATAGAGCTCATGCAATACATATTTGTACTTGCATGATCAGCAATCCCTACACGCACAAGGAATCATATGACAAGCCAGACGATAGAGACTTTGAACATTTTTTACTTTATAAATACAGGTGGTAAAGTCGACGCCAGCCAGTTCTTATTCATTCAGTCATTCAGTTACGTGGAGACAAATAAAATATGTCTTTTTAAAAACTCAAACGTGAGTTCCACATTCATAATTAAGGAAAGGAAATTCTAAACTCGGGTATAGAGGCGCAGATGCAGGACAACGGGAAACAGCGTGCTCAGGAACGAAAAGGATAAAAGCGAACCATTATTTAAGTTCAGACTATCCAGGAGTAGCCTGCCTGATAAGTAGTGATTGAGAGTAAGAGAACACAACTAATGAATCCAATGACCATGCAAGGCTATAATATACAAGGCATATATTTGGCTAAAATATGCAAGGCGTATATTTAATCGACCTGATCGCGTCACTGAAAGGTCTCCTTCATTTACTGGCTAGAATTAAACAGCGAGCGATAAGAGTCATAGGTAACAGAATTGTTACGAGGACAATCGCCTTGGGGGAATACCTTTGAAATGTCGTGTCTCTATCACTCTTTCGTCGCAACTTCATTCAGAAATGCTCCTCCTTCCTTTCCTTCAAAATTTCATCCACATAACACTCCTCGCAATGAATGTTTATGAATTCATCTTTGGACGTGCTGTTGCTTAATTTTTGCGAACATCTGTTGGTTTCTTCTACTTATTTTAATGATCAAAATTTATTCAATTAAAACATCTCTTGTCATACACGAAGCTTAAACAGAATGAGATGAGTGAAGAGATCGAAAAGCGAAATAAATCATATGCCAGGCTGTTCGTTAAATTTCGCGGACGTCGCTTAAAGTGATACACGAATAAAGCGCATTTGACATGCTTCCATCTTCAAAATAGATCAGATAAATGAATCAGCTGACAGCTTATTTCAATAAATCCTCAAGCTTATAAACACCTGCGCCATCAAAAGCAGAAAGTGGCTGTTCACAGCTATCAGGTCAGTCCACGAAATGTACAATTCTCAAACGGACTACTGGTCAGTCTGGAAATCACCGGCAACAGCCAAAAGATCTCATCAACCAGTTGAGCCCAGCCACAGTCTCACGGGCAAATATTTTTGAAAACAAATTGCCCCTTTGTAGAAGGCTCATCATAGTTGCGAGTTTACGAGGTAATAACTTCTGCTTGACAATGTACGAGTCCGAGTGAGGAAAACTCCCACAAGTCATAAAAGAGCACTCGGCAAATATTTGCGTGTCTTTCTTTGCCCCGTCATTTGCTTTTGTGATTTTGTTTCATTTTTTCCCAGTCCAACAAATGGCCTACCTCAAGGTAGCCTTTGAATGCCTCATTTGGAAGACGCAAATAGAAATATTGTTTCTCGCTCGACTGAGCCCATCGGGGGTTGAACTAATGTGGAAGAGATGTTTGCAGAAAATTATTTCCGGTCGTGAGCTTCCGAGAAGGAAATGACCAGGTATTTGAATTTAAACGGACGCATTCAAGATGTGTGCCAATCATGCTGCCAATGAAGAGGAATTCATTGTACTCGCCTTTTTTCGCTGCTGACGTGTGTGCGGGAAATTGTTTTCAATTGCAGAGTAATGATGGCAATCTGATGTGGATTTTAGTGTTAAGTGAATCGCTGGAATTTGATTTTAATGATGTTTGCAAACGCTGGGGGCGCGGGTTCCACTTAAGGTCTGCAAATG
Organism: Eristalinus aeneus; assembly: GCA_955652365.1. NCBI lineage: Eukaryota > Metazoa > Arthropoda > Insecta > Diptera > Syrphidae > Eristalinus > Eristalinus aeneus. The sequence continues at coordinate 5,969,656 of OY019131.1, read as the reverse complement.
AATATAGGTTCATAAATAAGGCAAATAGAAACGATTTTCGAATTAACTAGGCATGAAGTTAGGTAGTTCTTTGACATCGTTTCGCTCGATTTGTTGGCACCTTCATTGGGAGTCGAAATTCTTGTGCTGTGCATTCGGTCTGATAGTCGCAGAAACCGGGTCTGAGCAGTGGATCATGATTGGCAAAAAGTACAGAATACAGTGTCCAGTTGTTCCTCCCGAGTGTAAGTGTTGTTTTCTTTGCGTTAGTAAATTTCACCATAATTCATATCACATCGCAGCCCCCGCATCCTTGCAACAGTACAGTTTTTTTTTAAAGAGAGTTCATTCTTAAGAACTATGTGATGATTCAGTGTTTGAAATTTAAATTACAAAGGTGTCTGTTTTAAGGGCTCGCTTTAAGGGCATCGTCAAAAATGGGTCACATACTGAGTCTTCGCAGTTTTTTTGGTAAATTTGTCAACTTAAGTTTTCTGTATTGAATTTTAAACTTGTCCATTGTATTCATTATTAGTCTGAAAAGCGGGTTTGACTAGTTGGTGAAAAGGTTTGTTAAGAATAGTTTAAGCAAGATTTGAAAGAGAAGCTGCCTGCCTGTCTTCTAGCTGTTTAGGTTCTTGAGAAGGTGCTACAGAACTACCTCGTCAACACGAGAGATCTGATCGTAATTGCCAGCATTCGCTAATGACATTGACAATATCCTTTGAATTCACCCATCCGTTTTCTATTAATAAAGCGGAGGCTACCAAAATGGGATTGACAACATAAATGCTGTCATCGAGAGAGGATGCACAACAGCGACAACTCGGACAATGCATTGATGGTTTCTTGGGAAGAAGATTTAACAACGGACTGCCCGAGATATGCAGCTACGTGAGTCTACCTAAGTGTCTACGGATTCAGAGTCTAAGAGAGCTCATTCATAGATCGCATGGATACGATTGCTCCAGACCGAAGAGTCTTTCATTCCGAAACCGTGGACGAACGCAACAAAGGTTCCCATATGTAGAGAAGGGTCTCAAGTGCGAATTTGTAGGGAGCTGGATTATCATCGTGCCAGCTCTTGTATAGGCCAAGGTTCATCCAAACTGTAGCGCCACTTAAAAAGAAAAAATTTTTCGATCATTTTCGATCGTTTGTCAACACGATCTCCATTTATATCAAAGGCATGTTGAATGTCCGTTATTGTTTCTTTTGTAAACTGTGTGGAAGTTGAACTCGCGGGAAAGTAGATTCACTAAAGACAGGCTTGTCAACCGCATGTAACAAACGGTATGAAGAAGAGGTATCCAGAGCCATGCCTTATTCTGGCATTTCTGCAAGTCTGAACGAATTTTGGGGAATGGCAATAGAGGAGGTTCCCTATATTTTCAATGTTACGAGGGGCGCTCAATATATGCTCGGTATCGGGGTGAAGTTATGGTTATATACCAAGGCGTTTTTTTTTTTTTTTTGAAAATAAAACACTAATTATTAACGGGAAAGTAAAAACATTTTATTCAAAGTATTGGCCATTGTTTTCTACACATGTTGACCACCTTTTTGGCGATTTGTGAATACCACGCCAATAAAATTGTTCGTCTTTTAAATCAAACCAATCAGACATCCAATTTTCGACCTCCTCGTAGGAATCAAAGTGCTGCTCAGCCAATGCGTGTCTCATCGATGAAAACAAATGGTAGTAGGAAGGAGCCAAGTCTGGGTAAAATAGCTGCTCCCAGCCAAGTGTTTTGATTGTATCCTGAACCGGTTTTGCTTTGTGTGCACGTGCATTGTCATGGAGCAAAATTACCTTGCCGTGTCTTCTGGGCCATTCTGTTCGTTTCTCGATCAATGCATTGTTCAAATTAATCGTTTGTTGTCGGTAGCGATCAGTATTAAAGGTTTCACCAGGTTTAAGGAGCTCGTGGTACAGCACACCTTTGTGGTCCCACCAAACACACAGCATTGTCTTCTTGCCGAATCGATCTGTTTTTGCAGTCGATGTTGATGGTTGTCCCAGATTAACAATTTTAGTTTTTTATTAAAGAAAGACACGAGAATCTTTTCTTGGTTATCTTCTTTATTTTCGGAGAGGAGTTAAATGTCCTTCACCGTTGAGTTCTATCTTAAGACTAACTTATGTACGTATTCCTATCTTATTCTACTATATCTAAAAATACACCTGCTACGCGTAGTTGTCCATCTGTGTGCAGGACAACTGTGCGTTGGTCCTATTCTGGGAATTAGGGTATTCTGATGTTTCCACATGCATCGTGGTGTCCCGATGCCGGTGTTCGTCCTCAAGTATGTTGGGATGTTATCTCTTCGCTGCGTGGGGTGTCAAATGACGATGCGGCTTGGGTTATTATCTCTAACACCCCCACCGTTAAATTGAGGCTCCGTCGAAATGTTGCTTCTTCGATGAACAAAATATTTTTTACAAAAGTATATAAATATAACTAAAACTAAGCTGGAACATGTTATTAGTAAGGCATGGTTGATTACATTTTTGTTTTCGACATATATTTCGATTATTTCATGAATTTTTTTTCTGTTTTCAACATCTGCCAAGTGCATTTGCTATAATTTTGGGTTTGTTAGGGTCTTTTTCTCAATAATATTCGTAAAAAAATGTGGCAAAGTAACGTGTTGAAAGAATTTATTATCTACGTTTGAATAGGTGGTGTCATTTAACTTAATACAACAGTCGTGAAATTTTATAAGTTTAGTTCCTAGAATGCTTATGTTCAGGGAACTACAATTCTGGCTAATACTAAAATTTTTTATATTTTTGGTAATAATTAGGCCGTCTTTAATTTCTACTATACCATTTTTTCATAGTGTTCCATTTTACAAGTGGCTTCTTTCATTGTCAAAATATTTTTAATACAATCATCCTTAATAGGAACTAAGTTTTTATTTAAACAATTTAGCACTATTGAACTGAAAACATTATTGAACTGGTCAATTAAGAACTCTTTTTCTTTTAAAACAATTGCTTTTTGGTTATGATTTGGTAATGGTTCTATGAGTATCCTTGAGTACATTACATTTGATTTTTGCGGGATAAGAATTATTATAACTATTTGTTTATTATGAAATGAAACAGCCGTTCTTATTTGCTGCAATACTTCGATATCGCGAACGTGATTGATCTCTCCTGATCTACTTGTTAAAATGATTTCTTCTATTATTGCCCTACTAAATATATATATATATATGGTATATGTTATGTACAATTGTAGTTCCTAACGTTCCTCTTACCGATTCGGACTGTTGGGTTCTCAACGTTTTGATATTTCTTTCTACTTTTAACATGTGCCCTAAAATATTTTAAGCCGTTTTTGGTGTCTACGACGTGATCTTCATCGATCTTCCGCGTATGTATCTTTCTGAACCTAGAGTGGTTTTTACCTCCTCTTATCTCTTTTATAAAATTCAGTCCATTATGCAAAGGGACGTTTCTTCTATTTTCGTTTAATTTAAGTGTTATCGCCTGCTTTTTCTTTATAATTTGGTCACGAATTTGTTCGTATTCGCTTTGGTGAATCTGTCCGGTGACAAAGTGAAATGGTTTCTTATTGGTAGTTGAGTGGATGGTGTTATTATAAAAAGTTATTATCCGTAGAATTTTATCTTCTACGGTGCCAGAGTTATTTATTTCGTCGTGCTTTAATAGACGTATATGTTCGTTAATTGTATTGTGTAACCTTTCTACATCAGAGTTAGATGTGTGGTTACTGTTTGATGTGTAATGTATATCAACTCCCAAGCTTGTGAGGAATTGACGCAAAGGGATGGCTTTAAATCCTAATTCGTTGTCCACTATAATTTTGTTCACTACTCCAAATTGGCTAAAGTAGTGTGAAAGAGCTCTTTTAAACTCTATCCAATTCCTTCCATTTATTTTTATAGCGAACGCGTGTTTCGAAAATTTATCAATGATCGTAAGGAACAAAGATTTATTCAGACTATAAAATACGTCTGCATGAGTTATTTCGCGTGGTTTTGAAGGCGTTTCGGTTAACTTATACAGTGGTTTTGGAGGATTTCGAACATATTTTTCTGTATTGCATACTTCACAATTATTGATGAATTGAGAAATACGTTCTTTCAACTTTGGATTGTAGTAGTTTACAATTAGTTCGCTGAACACTTCGTTGATTCCGCGGTGGTTATTTCGTAAATGTTCGGTTTCTATTATTTTACCTAGATCTTCTTCGTCGAGAATGTCCTCTACTAATTTAAAGCATCGGATTATCTTGAACTTTGTATTATGCTGGAACTGGTTTTCGAAGACTGTTTGTATTATACGGAAGAACTCTTCATCTTCCACTAACAATGCATTTAAAGCGTTCAGATTAAAATGTGTTCTCAACAAAGTGGTAGCAGTAGATTCATCTAGTGTTTTAGAATATATGTATACACGCTGTTTGCCGAAACGTGTGAGCTTCTTAATTCTCATTGATCCCGATTGAGATTTTTTTATGATGAATTGTGATTTGAAAATATTTATACACGATTTGCTAGAAGGAATACTTCCTTCGTTTTCAAGCATATTGGCTTCGGCTGCCTCGATTCGTGATAAAGTATCTGCGTTCATATTTTTTGTGCCTTTTTTGTACTTTATCTCATAATCATACTCAGAAAATTTGAGTCGCCATCTCACAAGTTTCGAATTTGGTTCTTTTACATTGAAGAGCCACGTGAGAGGTTTGTGATCAGTTTCTATCACAAACTTTCGTCCGAAAAGATAAGGACGGAAATAAGACGTAGACCATACAATAGCTAGAAGTTCTTTTTCTATGGTGCTATAGTTTATCTCGTGTGTATTCAGTGTACGGCTAGCGTAACAAAGAGGATGGTCGTTTTGGGATAGAACTGCTCCTAAAGCATATTTACTTGCATCGGTAGTCAATACAAATGTTTTGCTGAAGTCAGGATAGGCTAATATTGGTTCATTTATCAAAAGAGTTTTGAGCATGTTAAATGCTTTAACGTACTCGTGATCGGAAACATTAATTTTCGTATCTTTCTTAAGAAACTGTGTCATAGGTTTCGCGATTTTTGAGTAATCTTTGATAAACTTTCTATAGTATCCTGTGAGACCTAAGAATTGCTTTATTTGTTTGATTGTCTGGGGTATCTTGTATTTCATGACGCATTCAATTTTCCTTGGATTTGGCTTTATTCCATTTGGAGTGACAATGTGGCCAAGGAATTCAGTTTCTTTCTTAAGAAATTCTGATTTGTCCAATTGTACTTTCAAATTGACTTCTCTCAATCTTTTGAAAATTTTTGCCAATGCCATCAAATGCTCCTGTAGGGAAGTGGAAAATACGATAATGTCGTCCATATACACTAGACAATAGACATTAATAAACTCTCTGAGAACTTCATTCATAAGACGTTGGAAAGTTGCCGGTGCTGTCTTCAGACCGAATGGCATGCGAAGGAACTCAAAGTGTCCACTTTCAATACTGAATGCTGTCTTATGAATGTCATCTGGATGAATTTCAATCTGGTGAAATCCCTTGGCTAGATCCAGAGTTGTGAAATATTGACATCTTCCTAATTTGTCGAGAATTTCATCGATACATGGGATGGGATATTTGTCATCGATAGTGACTTCGTTTAATTTACGGTAGTCGACAACAAGTCTCCATTTAGTTTTCCCGCTAGCATCGACCTTCTTTGGTACGATCCATATCGGGGCCGAATATGGTGAGTTGCTTGGTCTGATTATTCCATCCCCAAGCATCTCACGAATTTGTTTCTCGACTTCCGCCTTGTGAACATAGGGATACCTATAGTTCTTGCTCTGTATAGGAATATCGTTGGTTGTTCGAATCCTATGCTTAATGGCGTTAGTGAACGAAAGATTCGAATTTTCTTGGTAAAATACATCTTTGTATTGGTTTATTACCTTTTTTAATTCGAACTTTTCTTCGCCGTTCAAGTGGCCAAGTCTAAGTTGGTCCGATAATGGTTTTTTGTCGCGACTCTCTATAATGTTAAAATTTTGCTCATTTACTAGTTCGCTAGTAATGGGATGAAATATTGGTTTTTCTTCTCCCATGTGTTGGCTATTTGTTTCTATTTGAACCAAAGTTTCACTATTTTCGGCTTCGTATATCCCTTCTACAATGGTTGCAGTTCCATCTGTAGATGTTTGTTTTGGCAAATATACTAATCCGTTGGATTGTGATACCGGTACTTTTATTTCGTTGGCTTTCCTTGTCTGAGGAATTTCTGTTTCCTTTCCTTTGAAATATATGTTTACCGTTTTATCACCTGTCGATAACGTATTTTCTCCCAAATCTATTTTTGACTTAAGGGGTATAAGTACGTTATTTCCTAGTAGGCCATCGAAGTGGTCGTGAAAAGGAAAAATGTACAGATCTATTTTATTTTTTGGATCGCCCAGTTCTTTGAAGAGTGGTATGACGGCTTTTTGCGTTATTTCAACATTACCTCTTAAAGTTTTTACGCTTATTGGATTGTTCAGAGGTTGTATTTTGTCGGGAGAGCATAATCCAGGGTTTAAAATTGAGTGGGTTGCCCCCGTATCAATAATAAATTTGAGGGGTCTTATTTTACCTTGGACTGTTATAAATGGAAGTCGAGCTGTGAGGCATCTAAGAGAAAATTTTCTTCTGCATAAGCATTGAAATTTTGTTTCCTCCGATCCTGTGAATTGAAATTTCTTATTGGTAAATTGCTAGATGATTGGGGCCCGCGATTAGATCCAAAGGAAACGTTCCGAGTGCGATTTCTATTTGAGTGGGAAGATGAAGGGGAGATAAAGTTTCTTTGCTCTTCACGTCTTTGAAACATGCCGATCTCCATAGGTTCCGGGGTAGGTTGGGCAGGATAGTATGATATTGCAGGCTGGTTATTGAAAGTCTGCAATTGGTTATTTTGTGATGCCTGCGTATATGTTGGCGTATATTGGTTGTTGTAACCGTGTGGGGGTGCTCTATTGCTCACATTCCGTTGTGGATTTCCCCGTGCATTCATGCTTTTATTTGCGGGGTTAAAAAATGCATATCCACTCTCATGAAGTATGTTCATAGCATCTTCAAGAGTATTTGGATTCCTGCAATATATGAGCGAACGCATTGGTTCGGGCAATTTATTTTTAAAAATTGTTAACGCCGATTTTTTATTATTTCCTATGTTATTGGAAATAAGGATTTCTGACTCTCCTGACAACTTTGTTTTGACATTGAGTCTTCTCAAAATGATTTTAATGTCATTGTAGTAATCTACACTATTTGTCCTGAATTTAGCCGCTCTAAGTTCATCGAATAACTCTTCTAAGCTAAGCCTATCACCAAAATTATTTATAAGAATATCCTTTATGTCCTTCCATGTTGTTACATGGGAATTTATTTCGATGGCTTCCCTAGCCTTACCCTTCAGTTTTGCCTTTATAGCATCAGAAAATATGCTTTGGCTAAATGGGTCATATTTTAACAAGATTGGGTGAATTTTATCGATGTGATCAATAAAATTCTGGAGGTCCCTATAGTCTCCTGCGAATTCTGGGAGCTTGGAAATGTATTTGAGCGGATCAATTTCGAGGGAAAGCATCTTTTGCCGTTCCTCACACTGTTCGCTTGAAAAGAAATTGCAAATAATGTCCGAAAGATGACGCGATTTCTCGTGAGCTAATTGAAGTTGTTCTTCAAGTGCACTCATAAAACCGTATACAAACTACAACTTAATTTACAACTAAATTACTTTCTTAAAAATAAACCTGGACACAATTTAATAACTATTACTAAGATAAGAGAACGTACTTATTTTATCTGCTTTAGCGCCCCTGCTTCTGGTGATGCTTTACTGGTCTTCGGCTGTTGTCCACTGTTGTTCCTTGTTTATAAACTAAATGTTTTTTCTTTTTGGTTTTTAATAATTAAATCGTTTAATGTTCACTTTGTTCACTCAGCAATTCAATTTTCCAATTTAGTTTAGCTTTAATAAATAGGACACCGGTATTGCTTAACACAAGAGCATATCTATATATTTAAGTACACTTGCACTAATTTGTGTTATATTTTTTTCTTTTCACAACTTTTATTTTTTGTTTGTTTTAAAATTACTTTCTTATTTTTTTTTTGGGACTTCTGCGTCCTGCTTTAATTATATGGTACCCGGTAAAGTTTTTAAAAAAACAATGTATTAAAGTTTGGATACATCCGGGTATCCTACCGACTGCGCCAATTTTAGTTTTTTATTAAAGAAAGACACGAGAATCTTTTCTTGGTTATCTTCTTTATTTTCGGAGAGGAGTTAAATGTCCTTCACCGTTGAGTTCTATCTTAAGACTAACTTATGTACGTATTCCTATCTTATTCTACTATATCTAAAAATACACCTGCTACGCGTAGTTGTCCATCTGTGTGCAGGACAACTGTGCGTTGGTCCTATTCTGGGAATTAGGGTATTCTGATGTTTCCACATGCATCGTGGTGTCCCGATGCCGGTGTTCGTCCTCAAGTATGTTGGGATGTTATCTCTTCGCTGCGTGGGGTGTCAAATGACGATGCGGCTTGGGTTATTATCTCTAACAATTAACCCATGATTTTTCCGTTTAGGATTCTTAAAATAAATCCACTTTTCATCGCCAGTAACAATCCGATGCAAAACCGGTTTTCTTTCGTGGCTTTGATACAAAATTGCACAAGTGTTTTTTTCGGTTTTCCATCTGTCTTTCATTCAGTTCATATGGCACCCATTTTCCACACTTTTGGATCTTTCCCATAGCTTTTAAACAGTTGGAAATTGTTTGTTGTGCAATATTTAACATTGCTGCTTTTGCTTTTGATTCAAAGTGTCATCTCCATCCAATATCGTTTGCAATTCGGCGTCTTCAAACTTTTTTGGTGGTTTTCCACGTTCTTCATTTCTCACAACAAAATCATTATTTTTGAAACGTTGAAACCATCTTTTGCATGTTGCTTCTGATTTTACACGAATGGACAACGCATTCTAATTATGAAATTGTTTTACCAAAATGGTGAAAGTTTTGCGGCTACAGGTCGCAAATTGCGATCAATTTGGGGTAACAATAATTCTCCAAAAGAGTCAACTGTGGAAAAATTTGCTCAAACTGGGTTTGTAACTGATGTAAAGACAACAACGCGCCTTCGACCCTATAGATCGACTGAAAATATCGCAGCAGTACGTGATGATGTCGCTCAAACTCTATCCACCTCAATTCGACACCGAGCTCAGCAAATTGGTGTTTTCAAATCCACCATGCATTTTTTCTCGTGCCAATAATTAAAGAAATTAATCTAGATGGGATGTAGTTTCAACAAGACGGCGCCACATCTCATACAGCCAGACAAACAATTCAATTGCTGCATCAGTCATTTCCCGGTCGTGTTATTTCGCGTTTTGGAGAACAGAATTGGCTGCCTAGGTTGCGATTTAACACCATTGGACTTTTTTCTTTGGGGTTTTTTGAAGCAGCATTTATGCAAAAGTCATTGAAAATTTAATTAAAAGATAGCGTTTGTGCCAGCAAAGCCGCGGTGGCCATCTGGTCGATGTGTTATTCCACACATAACATCATCCTGTCTACCTTACTATGTAATAAAGAATTCACGATTTTTTTTAAATATCTGCGTTTTATTGAAAATGTAAATCTTGCGTTCTTGTTGGGAAATCCTTTATATAAATTGACTTATTTGTCAAGTAATACTTTTATTTTAGTGCATTCATGTTCAATTTCATATAAATGTGATTATTGATTCGCGTTTCATCTGTAGTTAAACAGAATCATAATGGCAACTGAGACGATAAGGGTGAAAGTTGAGCATCGCGCTGTAAGTTAATTTCTCACTAATAATTGTTGGCGCTACAGTCCAAGGGGGACCAGGGTCTAGCTTGCTCATCAACTACTCGTGTTGTGCGCGCTACTGTTCTCTCACGAGTAGAAGTGACCTACAGTTTTTTGCCGACTCCGAACGGCGAGATTTGAGTGTTGTCAGCAGCTCGAAAGAGGTGGTGCCGTGAAAAATTCGAAAAATTGATGTTGAGCTGGGAGTCGAACCTAGACCCTTCGGCGTGTGAGCGTCGCACTCTACCCACTACGCCACGGCGACCACAAAAAATTTTCTCACTGAGCAAAGAAAAAGTCAAAAAACTATTCATGAAGAGATGGTGGCTGCATTCCAGGGTTCCGCACCTCCATTATCAACTGTGCAAAAGTGGTGAAGTGAGTTCAAGAGAGGCAGAGAGAGCTTTGAAGACGACTCCCGCTCTGGCACCCCGGCTACTGCTTGTTCGGGAGAAATCATCAAAGAAGTCGAAAAACTTATTCTTGAGGATGCCCAAATAAAGGTGCAAATTATTACCAATCTTTCAACTGGTAGCATTCACTCCATTCTTCATGACTATTTGAACCTTTCAAAGGTCAGTGCAAGATGGGTGCCACGAATGCTCACAGCGCCTCAGAAAAAAGTGAGAATCGCATGCTGTAAAGAGCTTTTGGAGATGTGTAGTGAGAACGCGGAAAGTGTTATGGATCGATCTGTTACTGGGGACACACATGGGTTCACCACTATGATCCTGAAAGCAAACAAGAGTCCACGCAGTGGCATAAAAAAGGAACAGACCCACCGAAAAAGTTTAAAGCCACTCCGTGTACCGGGATGCTCATAGCCACAGTTTTTTGGGACTCAAATGGATCCTGCTCATTGAGTACAACAAAAAAGATGAAACCATCGACACCACATCCTACGCTTCCACTTTGCATAATGCGGGAGGAAATTAAATAGAAAAGACGGGGTAAACTCGCAGCGGTTGTGTTGCTTTTTCATGACAACGCTCTTGCTCTCACGGCGCGAGTTTCTAAGGCTGCTGCACGAGATTGTGTTTTCGAAGAATCCACCAGCCACCCTATAATGCATACCTTGCCCCTAATGATTATTTCCTGTTTCCGAATTTGAAAAAAAATGTCTTCGTGGAGAAAGATTTTCGGATGAAGAAGAAATCAAGTTGGCAATAAATGGGTATTTTGAAAATTTGTTTTTTCGAGGGTTTACAAAAGCTTACCTCAAGATGTAAGAAATGCTTTGATGTTAGGGGAGATAATATAGTGAAAAATAAAAACAATTTTAATTGAATTTACATTTTCCTTCATATCGATACCGAGAATGTATTGAGCCTCGTATATGCCGCCAAAGAGAGTTCAAGAATGGTTACTTCGTTTTCCTTTAGAACGAAATTTTTAGATACTTGCATACTTCTACGTCTTCTTTGCATTGCAATACACTCCGTGGTGTACCTGGGTCCAACCTCCAAGCCTCTCCAGGCAAAATGATATCTCGCCAGCTGCCTCCAAGTTAGTTGAGGTTCCTCTTAACTTCTGTACGCCAACTCAACCTAAACCGTCCCTGCTGTGTTGTCACAATGGATCGGAAAATTCCTCACATTTCAGCAGCAGTGTCTAAACACTCTAGTCGTGAAATATGCTTTTCGAAAACATCTCAAACCTGTACGAACAGTATAGATTTCGTTCGTTTTGAACGAAATGCTCTCAAATTTAGTCTGTTTCACTCTTGTAAATTTAACGGTGAGATACTGCACATATAAACCGACTTTTGTCTTATATTTTATATTTTTAATCCCATAAAATTCATCATTCCCCCTGACAGTTTCCCAAATGTCAACATCCTGGCAATCCATTTGCGAAATGTCAGCAGTTCTCACATACAAAACGAATTATACTTCTCCAGTTACAAGCAGCAAATACTTCCTGGCTACCCGCCCTTCCACTTCCACTTCAGCACTTATTCCAATTCCCAGTATTGACATCTTGACATGGCGTACATCGGCGAGGAGAAGTTAAAACTTCTGCCGCATGCGGAGCCCTTTACCACGCATTCACAGCGAATTTCTAAAGCACCATCCATCCATCCATCCATAAGCACCAAGAGGTGAAGAACCTACCCGCGAGTACTGTATGTTCTCTGTTTTATGTATCTACGCAACAAACAGCTAACAGCTCTTTTTCTATGGGCCCCACGAAAATAGAGAAAAACAGTAGAAATCCAAAAATGGAAGAAGAAAACCCAACCACACAATGCACACAGGCACGGGTCCACCTGTAAAGGTATCTATGTACCTGTCTCGGATGGCATTGCTTCCACCGCTTGAGAGTGTCTGTCTGTCCGTCAGTTGGGTACCAGTATAAAGCCGTAATTCCATAAAGGGGGGAAAAACTATCTCCACATCGGCGGCCGCAACATAATCCCAACCGTCGACTCCATCGATTCAGTCTGTCGGCGGCGGTTACACTTTACGTCAGCTCACACGCTACACACACTCTCGTTCGGACTTTTCCATTTGAATCTCGTCTTCGTCGTCGTTCGTCGTTCGTCTGTCGCCTTTATCAATGGTGTTTGGTTTTGGTTTTCGTTTGGTTCGCCCCCTCGGCAGTTGCGTATAACAGTTGAAATCATTTTGAGAAGCTCTGTGTGCAGAATGCGCGAGTAACAAGTTCCACAAGGATATCTCGAGTGTACACACTCCAAGGATACGCTGTCGTGTGGATGAACGAATAAACCTAAAGGACAAGCAAAAAAGGAAAACGACTCCGAGAGGAAAAAACGTGCGAATGCGTTGTACCGCAGATACTATTAATAGATCTGAAAACATGGGACTAAACGACTTCGTAGCGTTGTTCTACAACAATCATCAACATCATCATCAGCCGCAGCAGCAGCAGCAAAATAAAAAATCGTCCTTTCAACCGGTCGTCGGTGGTGGTGGTGGTAATTCTCTATTCGTTTCCGTTTCGGGTGCAGCTGCTGCTAGTGGACCTCAAATGAATAACTCGAGTGAAAAGTTCAAAACAACTCGCAAAATCAATTGCAACCTCGGTGACGTGAATCTGAAAAATGCCACTAGCGGAAACAGCAACAACTTCCTGGCCTTCAACTCCGCCTCGACTTGTTACAGCGAGCTGGACCTGTACAGGGCTCCGGCCCTGCGGGGCAAAAAGTCCTTCCTCTGGAACTCCTTTCGGATGCCCAAAAAGTCGAAAGGTAAGTCGTCTTCTATCTCCCTTCTTTCGACTTGGTGTGTGCGGGTGTGATTCTGTGAAAAATCGAAGACGGCACCCAAATACTCCCCCTCCGAGTGGGTGGATGTGTCCTTGAGATGTGAGTTTTTTTTTTCTTTTGGTGCACACATATGCGGCTTAATTCCACGTTCAACCGACGGCTGTGGGTTGGGTTCTGTTGAATTTTTTCGATTAATGATGCAGCTTTTCCGCGACTTTTCCCAAAATTGTCAACAAGATTAATGGCGGCTGTGTGATTCTGCAGAAAAATGTGTCACCGAGCACGGCAGATGTTGACGATTTTTTTCTCGTTTCTTGCCTTCCTCTTCCCTTCGTGCTCGATTGTGGTTCGCAGCGAAAATCTTGTTCTCTCCAAATCTGAACTCGGGGCTTTGTGGTTCAGCGGTGCTGGCGGTGACCCATTTTCTGCAGCGGCGACTATGATTTATTCTGCAGTTCTTCGAGAGAGAAGGGAACAATTAAATTGTGAGTGTCTCTGCTTTGATTTCGCAAGATTCACGAGTCGACCCGGTTTGCCTTGCGTCGTTCCTTCATTGAACTTTGTTATGGTTAAACCTAGACAAGAATAAATGGCGTTTGCTGGGAAAGTCGCCACAGCTTCCGCTTTGAAAGTGAAGTCTTACGAATTGCTTTCATTGTGGGCATCTAGCGCTATTGTCGAGCAATGGAATGGTTTTGGGAAAGGGCAAGAAGCCGTAGATTGATCGAGGTTTAATTAATGTTGTCTGCCAAGCCAAAAAAGTGTTGCCCTCAAAAGGAGGACTGCTTCCTTGCATTGAGTCGTTTTGAAAAGATGAAGTCGTTTTGAAGGTCTTTTAGTCCTTGTTCAATTTCGTCGCAACATTTTCTAAACTCCACAAACACTGAGAAGCTTTATTTGAGAGTCCTTAAACCTGTAGGTGGTCGAAAAAGATCCAATATTTTTCATCTCTTCCACAAAATAATCCAAATGTTCCAAATTCTTCGCTCATATAAGTTTGAACATGGTGCTTTGTTTTTTTTACACAGTGCTGTATTTTTGTATTACATAAGTTTTCGGGAAGCGTGTTATTTTGAAAATAGTTTCGAACAAAATAAGGCTTCGGGAGTCACTTTTCGCACAAGCGTCAGTATTGACAGATGCAATTAATATGCTCAACGCCATCTACCGGCTTTTTGATCCCAAATATGTATTTTGAGATTTTAGTTCGTGTATTTTTCAGACATTCCAAGACTAAATCAATTCTTATGAAAATGGAACCTTAGAGTTATGGCGAACCTAACTGTCAATGGACAAAATTCAACTACAAACTGATGAAATTATAAACAATTCGACAAAATTTTAGTGAATTTGACCAAATTCCCCCAATCTTGACAAAATGTAGATCAAATTTAACACAATGAAATTCCTCAACTTTCTCGAACTCAATTTTAAGAGATTTCTAGCTTCACCTAATCGAAACTATTCGAATAACGTCAGAGAAAATTGTCAAGCTATCGCAGCTTAGAAACAAACCTTTCCCCATTAAAAATGTCAAACGTGTGCTCCACTTACACGTCTCGCTACAATGTGTAATCTTTAGGTCGCTGCCGTATGATGCCTTTGTATGTATGCCGTCCCATAACATGGGTTACGGCTTGTATGCAAATGTAAAAGTAGGGCTCGCGCATTTAAGTGACAGATGCGCAATCCGGTGCTTTGTTGTGGTGGAATGTCAATTACGACAATTCGCATGTCTTGCCTTTTGAGTGCGGCTTAAATTATTCATAAACATGAGTGCATGCGGAAATTGGAAGTATTCAAAAAGTATCTGTTTAATTTGAGGCACTTGCTTATTCGCCGACATCAGTGCGGAACATGACGTGTGCGGGGAGTGTTCGGAATGATTCAAGAAAAAATCCATAAAATTTTTTCGGGAAGGCACAACCTCACTTTGATTCCCTTTTATGAATCACTTTTGTTTTGCACAATATCTTATCAAAAAAATGGCACATATAATGACCTTCAAGCGTTGTATACGTACTTATACATTTTCAAATTCTTCAGAACTCCTTTTGGCGACCAATAGCTGTGCTTAAGAAGTGTCACGCTCACTTGTCCCAGAAGAGCTGCAGAAATTATATCCGCACCCAAACCCTTACTTATCTTCTTTAGTAAAAAAGCTTATGGGTGTAAAGTCAAACTGCAGCTGCGGTACGACCTTAAACCCGGCCATCTATTTGAAGAAACCAACATGGCACTCCAGCTAGCACAATATATCGCCAGCTGCTCCAGTGGCGCATTTCAAGTTCGTTAAGGTCCTTCCCACCTGGGTGCGCCACCTCAGCCCACCCCATCTGTGTTGCGTTGTTCCGTTGTCTCTTTTAATGCTGCTCTTAAAATCTGAAGAAGTGTCCAGAAGTTCTATGAAAAATAACCAAACAACACCTGTTTTGGTTCGTTCACTGGTCTTTAATCTAACTCCAGTATCAAATAGACCGGAACACTGATATATAAATAGGAAAGAAACCTGGACTCGACGAAAAGACAAATAAGATGGTTTTCTATCAAGACAAGCGAAAAAATCAGCTCATAATAGGTCTGTAGCAGACGATTTTACACTTTCCCGAAAGTGTGAGATGTTTTAGGTCTTTAAAAAAATAGGGTGACCCCGTGGCGTAGTGGGAAGAGTACGACGCTCAGATGCCGAAGGGTCTAGGTTCGATTCCCGGCTGAACACCTCGAATTCTTCACGGCATCACCTCTTTCGAGCTGCTGACAACACTCAAAGAGTAATAACTGTCTAGGAACGCTTCTCAAACTTCGCCGTTCGGAGTCGGCAAAAAACTGTTGGTCCCTTCTACTCGTGAGAGAACAGTAGCGCGCACAACACGAGTAGTTGATGAGCAAGCTAGGCCCTCGTCCCTCTGTGGACTGTCGCGTCAACAATTATTATTTTTAAAAAAATAGGAGTATAGTTTTGAAAGGAGGAGTATTGGTGTACGAAGGTGTTGAAAGTAGTACAATAGCCCTATTGGAGTACTTTCGGCAACACTGGGTCAGTTTCAATTCATTTGTGTACAGAAGTTCATAGCTGAGTATCTAGCGTAAACATCTCTCTTGGGTGAGGCTAACTCTGCCGTATTTTGTCAAACGACTTCTTGTAGAAATTCGCAGAATTAAATGTAAACAGTTACCATATGAAATTTCAGAATTGTTTTTTTATTCTCACTTTGACAGTACTTTGACAGTCATCTACATGCCCACAGAATTTTCTCCGGCAGAAATTCGTTTGGAGGGGAAATATTTTACTCTCTCATGAACTCTCTCTTTTACTTCCAAAATCTGCCTTTTGACAGATTTTCGGCGAATTTCGTAGACATTTCAGAACAATTTGAAGAGACTTAATGTGAATGCAAGAACAAATGTCAAATTAAAACGATAAATCGATCTTGTTGCGTGTTGGCCTTGTTAGCAAAGGCCAACATGCCAGTCTTCGTTGCTTCGTTCACAGATATTGCACTTGTGAAGTGACCTGATTGATTTTCCTCAACATGATTGAATAGTAAAGCATTTGCACCAGCCTTCTGCTTGAAGCGAAATATGAGTATTTCTTCAGTAACTGTGTGCTAGCTGATCAACGTGTATCAACTAATACCACCTAAGCTTGCTTGCTTGTCGTTTAAGCTATAAGAGGATAAGTCATTCCAACTTGCGCCAGAACTAGACTTTTCGATTAAACGTGAAAGAGGGTAAGACATTCCAGAAAGCACTTTTAGTTCATGATTAAATTCGAATTCCTTTTCCACTGTGGAATACGAATTTCAATGAAATAAAATAAACCTGCACCAACAAATTTTAGTGCCTGTAATGAAATGCGCAATATGCTTTTTAAATTTCTCCAATTTTAAATACAACTGATTATCGAACAAAAACAGGATTTTCCTCCTTTCTAATGACCTTTTAAAGATCACCTTTAAAATACGACGATGCAATGATTGCTGATATCGGGTTTCAACATCTCTTTCTGAACGCTCCACTACTTGGTTGCATTCATCTATGTCATAATAAATTAGAAGGCTGTAAATTTTGATCAACGTAATGTAGTCAAGTGACCGCCGTGGTATATTTAGAAAAGTACGGCACTCAGACGGCGAAGGCCACAGGTTCGATTCCTGCAGTGAAAACCTCAAATTTGTCACGTTAGCACGTTTTCAAAATGCTAACAACGTTTAGAAATCACTAACTGTTTATTGTGACCGCCATGACATGGTGGGTAGAATGCGACGCTAACCCGTCAAAGGGTAGAGGTTCAATTCCGGCTTAAAAACTCAAATTTTTCACGACGTCAACATTTTCAATCTGCTGTCAACACTCAAAGAGTAATAACTGTCTTTAAAAGCTTCTCAAACTTCGGTCGGCAAAGTCCTGTAGGTTCCTTCTGATCGCGAGAGAGAACAGTAGCTCGCACAAAACGAATAGTCGATGAGCAATCTAGGCCCTGGTCCCCCTGTGAACTGCCGCGCCATACAATTAACTGTATATAAAGAAGTTTCTAGAATTTCACTGATCGGAGTCGGCAATAAACTGTGAGTTCTTTTTACTCATAGAGAGAGAGAGTAGCGCACATATCAGGAGTAGTTGCAAGGCTACAAGCTACGCTTTGGCCCCCTTGTAGATTGTGGCACTATCCAATTTTTTAGCATTACGTGACATGTATTCCTGTATTCCAAAGGATCGAAGAAATATTATCAAATTTTCAATCACCCTCTATTCGCTTACAGTTTGCAATGTAGGTAGGTAGGTTAAGGTGGCTGATGAATGCACTTTGTCCCATACAGGACCATTGTGCTACCACACCATGTGGGAAGAACCTAAAACCAGCTGGAGCCGA
Source organism: Eristalinus aeneus (assembly GCA_955652365.1). NCBI lineage: Eukaryota > Metazoa > Arthropoda > Insecta > Diptera > Syrphidae > Eristalinus > Eristalinus aeneus. Next base: position 5,951,719 of record OY019131.1, on the reverse strand, counting down.
TTATAAAGTTTAAAATATCGGCGGGCGTTTTATTGAGGTCATGTAGGCCGTTGAGGGAGTATCTGTCAAAGTGTTTGTGTCTGAGGCGCGGTGTAGAAGAATTTCTGATTCTTCCTCATCCCTGCAACTACTGCAAAAATCGTTTGAGGGAGCCCCTAGCCTCCTAGCATGCTCACCGATTAGACAGTGTCCGGTTATGGCCCCATGACCAGGCTCATGTCATATCTTTTGAGCGATAGTAGCAGTCTGGAACGTTAGGGTTTAAGAGAGGGCCACACCTCCTTGGAGAGGCGACAAAGGTTATGGTTAGACCACCTTTGATTAGTCTGATGGATCGCGTTCAAGTGCAGTTCTAACTTGCATGTGAAGGGAGGGATACGGAGGTGCTCGTGTTCCTGAAGTAGTGGTTGCGTTGTGGTAAGCCCGGCCAATTCGTCTGCTTGACAGTTACCCGGAATATCTCTGAGACCTGGCACCCAGCACAGGCGTATGTTGAACTGCTCAGCCATCTCATCTAAGTATGTGCGGCAGTTCATCACCGTCTTAGAGTTTGTTGAGACAGATTCCAGGGCCTTGAGTGCTGCCTGACTATCCGTAAGAATAAGGATATCAGCTGAGGATATACTATTCCTCTTCAGCCAAGACAGTGCTTCGCGAATGGCCATTACTTCAGCTTGGAACACGCTACAGTGATTGGGAAGCCTGAATTTTAGACTAAGGTTCTGATCCTCAGAGTAGACTCCGCAACCAACGCCTTAGTTTGTTTTTAATCCATCAGTGTAGATGCACGTAGCGTCAGTAACCCATTGTGGGTTAGCCGACCACGCGTCTCGTTCAGGGATCATAGTGCGGAAATTTTGTTCAAAAAGACCTTCTTGCAATGTAAGTTGTAAGAGGACATTAGGGCAAAAGTCACTCGCCTTTGAAAATAGAACGTTACTTTTTCGCAAATACTCAGCGGCTAACTTTCTGTCCGTGTATCACGACCGTCCCTCCAAACTCGCAGAAAGGAAAATAACTGCGACCGAACTCGCAGAAAGGAAAATAATCTTTTCTCGAGTTTTTTCAAAACAAAAAAATTCAAGACATATTTACATATGTAGTCTCTTGACATACCAACAAGTGCATATTTGTTAAACTTTTCCCTAAAAATTGCCCGCTTCACGAAAGTATTTTTCAGCGGTGCAGATCATGTGAAAGTCTTTAATGGGCTTTAATCATGTTTCGCTTTATATTCAGACATCTGCGTCAAGCACGCATATTTAAACTTCATGTGGGATTGCATTAAATTTCGTTTTGTAGTGAAAAAATTCATTGGGTGGATGAACTATTTGCATACAAGACAAATATACACTCCTCGCGCACACATCCCAAAGTACTTCGTACTTTTTGACATTTTGCAAGTATCGTGTCCAAATATGAAGTAGGTCCGTACCACGCATTACGAAATCGAAAACTTAAACAAAATTATTTTCAGTGTGTGTAAATTTAAAAATTACACACGCATGGAACCGCTTCCGAGAAAATCAAAAATTACACATTTGCCCAACAATTTAACTCCGAGGGCAAAATACTCATGCTTTGGCATGTCAACTTAAGCCAAACGCACCGACAGACAAACACCAACTTTCCTTCTGTTCCCAGTATTGACAGCTCTGTGAACCATTGTTTACTATACTCCCGGGACACAAGGAAAATAAGCCGCCTTGTTCATATTACATCACCGCCGAGTTAACTGCCTCCACTCCGGGCAGCGGTCACTCTTTCACGTGATAAACTGCACCAACGGCAACATAATAATTTTCCATCTGACCACCGATTGACAACCGTCATTCGTCGGGTGTAGTGTGTGTTGCGTGCGTGTTTCTTTTTACTTTTACTGCAATACAATTTTGATGACGAGTTAACGAAACGAAGGAATATGGAAAATCATTTGTTAAGAAATGTAAAATGTAGTAGATTTTTGCTTTGAAATGTCAATGACGTTTGAACTGCTGCCAAATTTACTTGGAAGTGCAAACGCGATGAGGAAAGAATTTTATTGCATTTTCAATGTGAAATTAGAATGATGTGCTTGATTTGAATGTCAATTTACTGTAGACATCAGATACACATGCAAATTTGTTCTGGTTTGTTGCAGTGAATTTTGCTTTATTGAAAAATCGTTTTATTGGAATTCTTGCTTTACGGGAACGAGAACTATGTTGTATTTGAAGCTCAGTATTTTTTTTTCATTATATATTTCTTTGTGATCAAAATTCAAATCAAACAAAATACATTTTTGCTCTTGTACACATTGCTCGTGTTTCTGTCCTTGGTTTATACCCTGCAAAAATGAGATCAAAACAGTCTGACATCACACAACTGACTAGATGATTTTATGCTACACAACAAATGTTTTCTTCGACAGCTTACGTTTAAAACTCTTTTCCCAGCACTCCTCACGCTAAGAGGTCATTAATAATTACTCCTCTGTCAAAGCTATGACAGACCATAAGTTATATTTGCAATCAATTGAAACGTCCCGCCAACACGTGTGTGCTCGAGTACGACTTTGTGCGCAATCTCACAAGTAAACCCTTTAAAGACACATCGACCCCGAATTTTCTATAATCCCTCTTGTGTTGCTTTCTCACAGAGAAATGCTTTCGAAAATCTCGCAAAACCCCCCCAAAAAAGATGAAGGAGAAGTACCACCACAGTGAACATGATTGATTGCGTCCGGATAGCATTTGAAAAGATTAATCCAAGATTCTCCCATAGAGCGTCTATGCCAACAAAATAAATTAAGTACAAAAGTGTATCTCTCCCATCCGTTCGTCGCCCTCCTTTTCTGACTCCAAAGCAGAGCAGGCAATGAAGGAGAGGAAGTGAGGGAGAAAATATGTTTCAAAAATCCACGCTATTGTTCAAACCTCACGTCTCGGCGGATCTTTTTAACCAAACAACGGTAATAGACTTACTCCCCAGGTGACTCTGTGAAACTCGGTTGCTGCTTCCTTCGCCAAATCCCACAGTGTAATTTATTTCGCTGGAGATACAATTAGCTTGTGGGTTACGTCACATTAACTGAAAACGCAAAAGGCGAAAAAAAAGAACGAACATGGAACATGCCATGCAAAGAAACAGTTACCTCCGCCGAGCAGAAGAAGAAGCAACAGCTTCTATGAAGTTGATGCGAAAAGCTATCTAAGCAAAGAATCTCCTGGATTTAGTTTCGCAGTTGAGTCAACCAAAACTACACTCATGGCTGTGATTGTAGGTTATGTGCAAAGGCGTCTTTAATGAAACTTTAAAAATCGCTCATGCGCAGTGTATCCACTTTGGCCAGGATGCGAAACGATGACGACTTTGTGGAGAGTATGTGGGAACGGAGGCACGGAAATGACTCACTGGGGATGCTACACACATGTGCGATTGTGTTTGGAATTTTGGATGCTGTTGCTAACGATGACTCATAGCCGAGCATCCTGCACCAGCCGAACCAACCCGGGGATGCCTGCATCGAATCGAAACTGTTATACCGGGCATCCCTTGTGCGCCGTGGCATGTGTCAACAGGCCAACAGTTGCTCTCCAACTTTTTCGCTTGCAGAAAGTTGCTGCTTTTCGGTGTTCAGTTATAAGCGAAATTAGTGGGATTATAAATTAACATTTAATTGTTGTAAATTATGCGCAAATGCAATTTATTTCTATTCACGATGAGAGCCGACGAAGAGAAAGTCGCAATTATGCGAAGAGATGTCTGGTGCCGCTACCTAGTGTTCGCGTTTTTCTTTCTTTTGCTCCCGTAAGTGCGATCTAAATATGGTTAATTGTACAATTAAGGGGATTTGAGTTTGGCACGATGCATGTGGTTGGGTGCAGCTGGAAGGTGGGGAGTTTTAATCCGCTTTGCCTATTTGTATGCCTTACTTATGTATTTCTCTGTGATCGGCAATTGATTGCAGGGCGTAAGGTGCTTTGTGTTGTTCAATGAGTGTAGCTGTGTTTGTTGAATATGTTTCGATACCAAATTTAGTTACATCAAGCACAAAGTTGAGTCTGTTTGGTTAAAGACACATCATCAGCCTGTGACCCAATTTTGGACAATTTTTCATTTGGTTTGAAGGGAAAATGCGAACATTTAAGTTATTTCAAACTGTTTCAGTTGACATCCGATTTTGAACAGTGTTAGTTTTCATTGAAAACTCGTGAAGTAATCAAATTGGAGGTGGAATAAGTGTTAGCCTAGACACATATTTCCAGTCAAAATCCGTACAAGTCTCAAAGAACGTGGTGCAACAGCATTCATTGCATGATCTGCATTTCATGTAGCATCCAATTGAATTCTTCAGACTCCCGAGAAGATGAAAGAAGAACAAGACAACAAGAGAACGGTTTCTTGTTCCCATGTGCGATATGATCCGACACACATTTGTACGAGACAGCGAACAGGTCGTGTTGATACAGTCATTGACCCCACTGTGAGGCAATTGATTTTCTCTGATTAAAGCCGGTCTTTGACTTTAAGTTCCCCTGTGTTGCATTTGGGTGTGATCATGTTTGACGTTTTCAGTTTCTGTAACATTCTTTGAGAATAATGTTGTATCTCATCAGATTTGATCTTAACAACGTTCATTGCTTCATAGTTCCCCTAGGTGAAGTAAGAAAACCGCTGCTGTTTTTAAAAAAGGGTGAATTGTGATGTCCTTTCTGCTGTGTCTTTCAAATGACAATCCCATATTGAATGAAACAGTGATTAAAGGGACCAGGGGCTAGTTGTTTTTGAGGTTAGGAAACATTGCACTTTAGCGCTTAGTCTCGAAAACTGGTCCATTGTACCAACTACCTGTGTAACTCACATTTTATGCGATTTCTTGATCTACCAGCTTTTGTGATTTTTAGCGTCAGCCACATGTGCATTTTATAACCGCCACCTGATCCAAGCAAAGGCGGTACATTGACAAAGGAAGTGAGTGCTCTGCAATTCTCTGCAGACTTAGCAGAGGTTTTCGTCACTAAGGCGTGCCTAGCGCATGTGAGCTATTGGTACACCAACAAGCCACCTACAGTCATTCTTGTTTAGAGATCGCAGAAATGCTTGATTTCTGACATTTGGAAGCATGCACTTGATCAGCCCACATCTTGGAAAGTCATGCCCTCTCGGATTGTGTTGTCGAGAGGGCCAAATGTCGATAGAGACCCTGATCAAGGACACAGTCAATTCTAAGGTGGGTTCGGACCCTATGAATAGGCATTCATTCATTCTTTTGATTCATGCCAAGCAAGTAGATTGGCAAACTTGCTTAACATGTTCTTGCCTGAGGAGTCCTTCAAGACAAACAAATCTTAGAAAATTTAGTCTGCCGACCAAATAAGGGGAATTCTTGCATTCCTTTACTTTCTTGGACGTGGTAGGACGGTCGAGTAAGGCATTATGCACAACTTGGTGCCGCTACAGACGCAGAATTATAAAGCTTTCCACGTGTGATTCACAATATAGTTCGGGATCTCAAAAGTTTCCGCTTGAAAGACCGAAGGAAAGTTAAATAAAGAAGTACTATGAAGTTGCTTTCGTTCTTCATGAAGCCCTCAGCTCCAGGTCCTCCAACGTCTTGGAGGCGCCCGTGAAAATCTGAGTACACTCCTTTTCTGACGCATTTTCTTGTCGAGACAGTACTTGATCCGGGGAAAGTGGTCTTTGTATGAATGGTGCAAAACGATTTTTGGTGCTCTCGTATGGGATGGCATATCCGCGAGACTAGTGTTACAATAGATGCTCTCGCTAACGTCATAAAAGATACAGCTCGAGTTGAACTTAAGACCAGGGTCAAGTTTCTTCACCAACTGCTTGTGTTTTCTGTGTTGTAGTCTCCACGATAAGAAGCCACTTACCGTGTTTTAGAAAAAGTATGTTTCAGGTGTTGCTATTAACTCGAAAATGTGGTGTCATAAAAAAGTGTTCAGTCCAGCGGTCTAACCTGAGATCTTCGGTGTGCAGAACTATACCTTAATAGAGCTGTGCAAACTTTCATCCCCCTGAGAATCTCCTTTGTGCGACTAAGATCCTCGCAAATAACCACCTAATAGCTGCCATCCTCTTCAAGTTGTGTTGTAAAAAGGTCAGTGCTGCTGCAGCCTAGCCTTGCTGTCCATTCCTTTTTCGCAAGCTGTGGAGGAATAACGCCTTAAATGACTAAGCGTATGGACACGACTTCTCCGGCACGAAAAGTCTTTGAGTTTAAGCCACTGGGACAACGCAACAGAGGCCGGCCTAGGCCAAGTTGGCGCACACAATTAAAAAAGGACCTCAACCAACTTGGAGTACGAAATTGGAAGCAGCTAGCGAAAGATCGTGCTGGCTCGAGAGGTTTGTTGGTTGAGGCCCAGGTTCACCCCGGACTGTAGCGCCGCAAGACCACGAAGAAAAAGTGGAGGAATAATGAAGAACATCTCAAACTGTTCAATCACTAGAACAGCGATTGATTCCCAACGTTGGGAAGTATTCTACACAGTTGGGAAGTATTCTACAAATTCCTCACGTGGTAATCTCGAATCAAGGAGGATTTTAAAACTCTTGGTGATTCCTTTATGTTAGCCTTTCAATCGAGGGACTAAGCCGATCATAGGTTAGTAGAAGTTCTTGGAAAGTGGGGAAAAAATATCATCCACCAGTGTTAGCAGAAAAACTCATGTATACGGTTTTTGAAAAAAAAAAAAACTCATGTATACGGTTTTGGCTAGAGTACTAGTGTCTCTTAAAGTTGCAAACAAATGAATATTATTAATAATTTTTGTTAATGGCGCCCTCTATATGTCCCGGGGGCCTCATATATGTCCCCGGGGCTTCATATATGTCCCGGGGGCCTCATATATGTCCCGGGGGTCTCATATAAGTCCCGGGGGCCTCATATATGTCCCCGGGGCTTCATATATGTCCCGGGGGCCTCATATATGTCCCGGGGGCCTCATATATGTCCCGGGGGCCTCATATATGTCCCGGGGGCCTCATATATGTCCCGGGGGCCTCATATATGTCCCCGGGGCTTCATATATGTCCCGGGGGCCTCGTATATGTCCCGGGGGTCTCATATAAGTCCCGGTGGCCTCATATATGTCCCGGGGGCCTCATATATGTCCCCGGGGCTTCATATATGTCCCGGGGGCCTCATATATGTCCCGGGGGTCTCATATAAGTCTCGGGGGTCTCATATAAGTCCCGATGGCCTCATATATGTCCCGGGGGCTTTATATATGTCCCGGGGGCCTCATATATGTCACGGGGGCCTCATATATGTCCCGGGGGCCTCATATATGTCACGGGGGCCTCATATATGTCCCTGGGCCTTCATATATGTCCCGGGGGCCTCATATATGTCTCGGGGGTCTCATATAAGTCCCTGTGGCCTCATATATGTCCCGGGGGCCTCATATATGTCCCCGGGGCTTCATATATGTCCCGGGGGCCTCATATATGTCCCCGGGGCGTCATATATGTCCCGGGACATATTGAGAGATCTCTTAGGTGTCACAAAATAGAAATGAAAATTATTGGCTGCAGCATATTCAATTGATAGGGATGCTTAACATACCTCAAAATTCCTTGTAGAAGCACCCGCGAAAACATTCTTTCAATTTCCAACCGTTGTTAGAGGACGCAAGCCCCCAATGCGCCACAAAAACTGTTCAATATGCAAACGAACTTAATTATTTGCAACCCGTATTGATTTGTTTTCATTTGTTAAGCGCACTTACTTAAGTAACAATTTGTCAAGCCTCCCTTTCTCAACTTCCTTAAAAATTTCTCATTCTCCATTCAAAACTCTTCAAACTTCTCCCACTGAATAAATTTTCAATTAATTTGTTTGCCGCTAAGTGCCATTTAAAATTGATTACTCGTAGTTCCACGCAGTGGCTGCTCTGCTCCACCGACATGCCACTCAGCCGCTTAAGACAAAGTGCCACCCGAAGAAAGTGTCCCAAAGCCAACCTCTGACTCGGTAAATAGAAAGTTTTTTGTTTTATTTCGTCTCTCGCAGACGTTTAGTTTGGCACGCTTGCGCGTACGTAAAATTCCTCATTCAGTGAACCCCCTCTCGTTCTACATACTTAATTTTGTGTATCTTGCTGTAAGTGTGTTTTTTTAATTTCACTCTTAAGTCGGCTTGCGTTGGTACGTCCGGAGCATACCTCGAGCCCTAATTGAAGGTAATTATGCCAAAACAAATACAACACCACCGCCGACGCTGCATGACCGGTGGGAAGAAGAGGGCGTGCGCGCCTCTTCCTCTTCCACTGTGGGAGGAGGAGAAATTTCGGTCAAATTTAATGATCAATGAAGCCGGTAATAATAGGCTTACAGCGGAGGCTCCGCTTTGACTCCCGTCTACCAGGTACAGTTAGAAGAGATCTTTCTCCCATCAGCGCTTCCAAGAACTTGTTGTAAGACCATATTATTTCGATACAATTGCCATAATAAGGTGCAGAGGAGGCCGTGCAATGGATAAGATGAAATCAATTCGCTGCAGTGTTACTGACCGACCAGACGCATACAGAAAAGGCACTCACGCCCCAGCGACTCTGGTGCAGCAGCGGCTACGGTCGACGACGGGTGTAAGTGTGCGTATCTGTGTTTGTTCAGAGGAGAAAAAAATCAAATACGGAGTAGGTACGTTAAACAATTATTAGTTCCGTTTCGTGGGATACGGTACGAGACTTGGCATGTTTGAGCGTTGTTTTGGCGTACGCTGTACAGCTCTGGAGCATTGCACGGCGCATCGCGCAGACGATATCTGAATGAATCAATCTCCTGAACAGGTGAAGAACGGTTCAAGAGGGATAGAGAGAGAGAGATGGAGAAGGATTGAGATTGCGGTCACAGACGATGGACTGGAAGCAGAGGACGAGGTGATGACAGTAGTTGTAGTGCCCCATTGGTTGATTGATTAGAGCTGATCCAACAGGAAACTTTGTAGAACGCTTGTGTGCGCTATTGTGTGTCAAGCTGTCGAGCTCTGTTCGATGGTCTTGAATTTGTACAGACTGATTGTGACCACGGAACTCGCACAAACATTTGAGTTCGACCGAAGTGGTTATGTACGATCTGGAAATGGAAAACAAAATAAGCACTTTCTCGGGAAATGATTTCTCTTTCAGTGCGTATGCAGATGCGTGAGTGAAAATTGAAATCAAGCGGAAAACGCACAAGTTGCTGGCAACGCAATGAAGACACAGTCATGCAGAAATTTTGTCGGCTAACAAGTGTTGTTTTACCGCAAGTCGACTAGCCGTGGTTTAGATTGCCTATCAGTTTTCTTATGACATTGCTGGAAGGTTAACAGAGCAGGTTTTTCTTTTTAAAGTTAAAGTATTACAAATTATCGTATAACTGGGTGATACGTATCGTCCTCTAAATTATTTGAATTGGAAGCCAGGAACAACGGGACAACGGTACAAGGGCTGAATAAGACCTGCCAACCCAACTCCCGAAGTAAAACGCCGCACAGTAGTGCCCTTGCAAGGGGAACGCGGAAAAAATCTGTAAATTTTGAACACGTTGAACGATCTTGATGACATTTGGAATATAGTATCAGTCCCATAATGCCATAGTTCGTATAAAATAAAAGATAACGGAATGATCTTAAGTTAAAATTAAAAGAAAAAAACAAAATGTTTTGTTTTTTTGCATAAGAATATATTTAATAACAATTTGCCACAATAATTTTAGTCTCATAATAAATCCGGAATTCATACCTATGTAGTAAAGTTACATTCAATACTTTTAAAAAAACACACTTTCGTTATAAAAAATTGTAAGCATGTGCCTCACTACTTAGTGGTTCATGCCCATGGTACGAAGATTGCCTTTTTTATTTCGGGATTAGACAATCCTAGTGTTGCAATCTGGCAACTGCCAGATCTATCGTATAGTTTGAAATTTTTGATGTTATACGTACTCTGAACGTTTTGACATACGAGCGCTATTTGTGTTGTTTACAGTAACTTAAAAGATTCATCACGCCCAAAAAATGGAATTAAATCATGACAGTTTTCGTGTGATTTTTTTACGACTTTCAACGAGGATAAACTCAACAACATCGCATCGATGAATTAAATTCCATTCTTGGCGATGAAGTTCCAGCAATGACCAATGTTTATCGATGGTATGGCGAATTCAACCGAGGTCGTAGTTCACTCCAAGACGAATTTCGTGAAAGTCGTCCAAAATCAGGAAACCAGTGATGGTGTGCGCCAACTAATATTGCAAGATCGTCATATGACCTATCGTGAGATTTATACGACCCCAGGCATTAGTGGGACCAGCATACATTCAATATTGCATGAACATTTGACCGTCAAAAAAATTGTTCGTGTTGGATCCCACACAATTTGTCAGTCGCTCAAAAAAAGGCTTGTGTCAATTGGTCGAAAGAAATGCTCCAAAAATACGATCGCGGAGCTTCGAAACACGTCTATGACATCGTGACAGGTGATGAATCGTGGATTTACGCGTATGAGCCCGAAAGTAAACAGAAGTCGACTGTATGGGTGTTTCAAATTGAGCCAAATGCAACAAAAGCATCTTGTCAGCAGCTCAAAATAGGTGGTGCTGTAAAAAATTCAAGGTCTTAAGCCGTGTTTGCGTCGCACTCTATTCACTACGCCACGGCTGCTTATATGGGGTCATTGTAGTATTGTATTCCCCATTTATCTCCAGGCAAAGTAGCAATTCTTGAAGAACAATCCAATGAAAAATTGCCTTTCGACGTCTCTCGGTTTCAGCTCGTATACCACCCAATTTCCTTGCTTTAAACTGAAGGAAAGTTATTTGTTTAGTCAGTTTCAACTATTCTTCGATTTCACGTTGCGCTAGGCGCGAAACTAGATCCAGTAAGGCATCCACTTCCTCATCTTCTTTCTCTTTGTCTTCGACGGCAAAATCACCACTTTTGAAGTATCAAAACCACTCCCTGCACAATTTATTAGTCGATATAGATTCACCATAAACATAAGTATTCGATGCTCTTCAGCTGGAATTTTCTTCCAATTGAACACGATAATCAAAACTTCCCACAAGTGCTGTTTATTTAACACAAATTTGTACATTTCGATCACCCAAGAAATAGTGTTTCCTGAAAGAGACACTGAAGTACACAAATTATTGCTGACAAATGTCGCACATTTCCAATGAACGAGGGAATCGCTTCCAAGATCGCCCTCAACGTGCAGATGGCGACATCTTTTGACAAACAGATGAAATTCCCCAATACTTGGCAATGGTTATGTAACTGTGAATCTCCTCTGCTCAGACGTCATGCAGTAGCAATAAATTGATTTTTTTCAACAGTTCCGCAAGTGAATAGAGGAAGTAAACAAATTTTCAACGTTCCATCCCCAATCAGCTTAGTTTTTCACTCATCGTCTGCAGGCAAAAGCAGCCTTAATCCCTCAATGTGACCAGAAAGAAGAAAAAGAAACGCTTGCGTCTAAAAATACGCCCAACGCCCGTAACGACCAAAGCAAAATCGCGTAAACAAATTGAAATCATTACTTCATTCTTTATTTTAGACCTCCCTCAATCGTCGAAAATATCGTATTTGCCTGCCTAATAATTGCTTTATGTCTCAGCAAATAACAAGAACGGGGAGCCATTAGTGCGAAGCTTCCATTAACATGGATTTGAAATTGTTTTCCGAGTGATCCCTGGACAGAGCACAGCGTTTATTTCTTTCCTCCTTTGTTCCTTCGCGGCGCATTAAAGGAAAATGGCATTCTTTCTTCGCCCATTCCCCGGTTTAGTTTTTATGGAAATTTGCATATTACTCAAGTGGTTTGTTTGGCTACGTCTCTATTGACTTAAGTTACAAGTGGATGAATAAATTAGACTTCGGTTTCTGGGGAGGGAATAAACGGATAACACTGGCGTTTGGACAGTTTCTTCAATACGGGTTACGTAACTGATGCTGCCGTGCGGTTGGGTGTATTCAGATCTGTTGGGGCATACATTGTTAAGTTCGGGGAAAAGAATAAATTAGTTCGACGAGAAAACAGTTTCGTTGTGACTGACTGGTCTTTGAGAAATCTCTGTTTTTATGTAAATGGCGAGGGGATCGGTCTTAAAGTGGTTGGGTTTCAAAATCTTGAGGAAGGTCATGCTCATGACGTTACCTTGAACGTTTGTTTTACGTATCACAACTTGTTACACTTTGTTTCATGAGAGTCATCAATCAGAATAATTACTGGTGATTACTCGCTTGGTGGCTTACTCGGCTTGACAAGCCACACTTCCTGAATTTTTGTGAATGCATAGAAGAATGATGCCCGGCATGTGGTCGCTTTAAGTTTATGACCACATTTGTAGTGCTCGTTGAAGTGGGATGGCGTCGTTAAGTTTTTCTCTCCATTAACCTTTGACATCTTTGTAATGAACGGGGCAATAAAGTCGTGACTGCTGAGCTTAGTTCTCTGTCTCATCGGTCAATCATGACGCCGTCTGAAGTTGGGTGTAAGTGGAAGGGCAAATAAATATGTTTGATGATGGTGATCCCGGAAGTTATTCAATCAGTTCCACTTTACATAAAATGACTTAATGGGGAGTAGTTGTATGGTTATTTATTGAATTTTAAGAGCTGTTAAGATGATCATAGTTCATAGATCAGCATTCAAACTTGTACTTCTTATAAGTTTTAAACGCATTTTTAGCATTCTTCTAGAAGTCTTAAGGGTCAGCGCCTATGAAATGTTTTCATGGCTAAACAACATTTCCTCATAAAATCAGTTTCGGACAACCAGTGTGGTGTCGTTGTTTAAATATCTAGTTCGTAAATTGAAGTCAAAAGATTGATTTAGCATGTTCAAATGCAGTGGTTACAATTCTTACCAGTGTGGTGTCGTTGTTTAAATATCTAGTTTGTAAATTGAAGTCCAAAGATTCATTAAGCATGTTCAAATGCAGTGGTTACTATTCTTCCTGCAAGAGAAATATGTCTTAGACCTTTGGAAGGCTGAATGCTGGCGAGAAGAAATAGATAGTTGAGCGAATAATAGTTGAGAAAAATAGGCTGACACTTTCTAAGTAATAAAAGAAATGGCTCACCACTTTTGAAATAACTTAAGCGGGTGTTTTAAAGAATTTTCTACAATTGGCTTATATGTAAACGACATTAGCACGGAAAGTACTTTTACCAATATTTCGTTAAAGGTTTACTTGTTTGTTATGAGGAAGAATAGCTTTTTTTGACGTGATCGCAAGAACTACATGCAGTCTTGTCCAGTCGAACTATTCTAAACCATTCTGGGTATTATTGTCGACACAACAGAACCGCGAGCTCGGTAAGTGCATTAATAAAGGGAATATCGTGTTTGTGAGATGGAAATAGAAAAAAATAAGTCTTTTTATGCGAAAATAATACAGCTGGTGTCAAGCATGAAAACAGGTCATGTACTAAAGGGAAAACGCCGATAAACGAAGTCTTAGAAAAAAAAACGCCCCTTTGGCTCTTTGGATGGATGACCATTTTATATGCTACACATTTCGTAAGCCAATCTTTCTTTGTTTGGATGTGTGGGCTATTCGGTTTAATCATCGGATCAGACGGACTGATACCCACCAAAAAATAGAGTCGGTACCATATCAGTGACAAGCAAAAGTCATGCTTCATTTTGTATTTTATATGTATACGCATCTGAATTGTCTTACTCAAAGACCTCGTCCAACAAGCGCAAGACTCGGGAAAAATTTTAATTTTATGGCCCACCTCCATTCAATTTGTTCAACAAGTTGGAGACTTCGTTAAGTTGTCTAGGTTATATTTGTATACTTACTCAAATGCACGGGGGATACATTTCTACTACCAGTGTCAAGCTGCGGCTGTGACAAATAAGATCACAGGGGAGAAACTGTAGCAACCTTTCGAACAATCCAAGTTATTTTAAATGGGTTCAAGACTGATTTTCACGATATAAATGGTTTGTGTTCCCTAGGGCTCCGTTTTGTCTCCGACACTCTTCCTCATTTTCATAAATTATCTGCTGTCTGTTACTTCTAAACTATTTGGCTCCTTCGCTGATGACAGTAGCCTCAGCTTCTTATATTCTTTGCTTGGTTCTCGATCCTCTCCCTTGGCTATAGACTTAGAGCGGCAACGAATATTTTGCTCATTAAGTTCGGATCTGGACAGCATAATTGATTTGAATAAAAAGAATAAAATGAAATTAAATGCTTCTAACGTCTAGTGCTGTCTACAGTCCCTCAAGCGATTACAAAATATCCAGCCATTATCCATGACTGAACCTTGCATTGTTAAAACTAAACGACTTTCTATCCTCGGAATGTGTATCAACTCAAACATAAGTTGCAAAGATCACATATTTCAGATCGCCAAAAATGCAACGAATCTATATTTTATCCCTTTTGATCTGGCTACAATGTATAAACCGTTTACCCGCCCAATGTGGTCGCCGGGGCGTAGTGGGTAGAGTGCGACGCTCAACGCTGAAGGGTCTAGGTTCGATTCCCGGCTGAACACCTCGAAGTTTTCATGGTACAACCTCTTTTGAGCTGCTGACAACACCCAAGGAGTAATAACTTTCTAAGAAAGCTTTCTCAAACTTCGCCGTTCGGAGTCGGCAAGAAACTGAGAGAACAGTAGCGCGTACAACACGAGTAGTTGATGAGCAAGCTAGGCCCTGGTCCCGCTGTGGACTGTCGCGCCAACAATTATTATTACCCGCCCAATGCTTGAGTATAACGCTCCAATCTGGTCAGGAGCTCTAAGATAATAATAATAATAATAATTGTTGGCGCTACAGTCCAAAGGGGGACCAGGGCCTAGCTTGCTCATCAACTATTCGTGTTGTGCGCGCTACTGTTCTATCAAGAGTAGAAGGGACCTACAGTTTTTTGCCGACTCCGAACGGCGAAATTTGAGAAGCTTTTTTCGACAGTTATTACTCTTTGAGTGTTGTCAGCAGCTCGAAAGAGGTGGTGCCGTGAAATATTAGAAAAATTGGTGTTGAACTGGGAGTCGAATCTAGACCCTTCGGCGTGTGAGCGTCGCACTCTAGCCACTACGCCACGGCGACCACAGGAGCTCTAAGATATCCCACCATATTCTCCTTCTTCTTGTGGCGCTACAGTTCGGCGTGGATCTGGTCCTCAACTAACATGCCTCTCCAGCCAATACGATCTTTCGCTACTACATTCTTCTTCTTCTGCGCCTTATTCTTCTTTTTCTTGTGGTGCTACAGTCCCGAGTGTACCTGGGCCTCAACCAACATGCTACTACAGCCAGCACGATCTTTCACCAGCTACCTCCAGTTGCGCAATCCAAGTTGGTTCAGGTCCTTCTCCACTTGTGTGCGCTATGTTAGCCTAGGCCGTTTTCCGTTGCGTTGTCCGAATGGCTCAGTTTCGAAGACTTTTCGGGCCAAAGCACTAGTGGCCATACGCTCTACATAGCTAAGCCATCTTCAACGTTGTATCAGAAGACGTTTGATTAGACGCATGTTTTTGTACAGCCCATAGAGTCCCTCGTTAAATCTTCCGCTCTATATGCCATCAACGCAAACAAGCCCAAAAATCGAACGCAAACCTTTTTTGTTGAAAAGACTAAGGCTTCCTTATCCGCTTTTAGTAAAGTCCAGGTTTTCGTGCCATAGAGCAGGACTGGGTGTTATATAAAGCAGACTTAGTGCTTCGAGAAGGAGATTTGTTACTCAATTGCCTCTTGAGTCCAACTGGATAGAATTCAAGAGCTAGCGATAAAACTTATTGGTAATAATAATGCTGTGAAGTCTATTGATTAAATGGAACATCAACCTAAAGTTGTTTCTCTATAACTCTTTTACCGCTTCTTCAACAAAAAAATGTTCTAACCAGCTACATTCCTTCCAATACACACGGCTCGGAATAAAGCCCATCTTCCAACGTATAGTTGAGTTGGGAGATTCGTTCTTACGCCGCACCACACAAATATGGAATGCTCTTTCTAGCCCAGGTTTTGCCTCTCGTTACACACATGCGTTTAAAACCAATGTGTACCGCCACTTCCTTTATTTCTCTTCTTATTTACCTTTGGTCTGAACTGTGACTTACTTCTGGTCACTTAAGGATACCAAACAACACCTTTAACGCGCATCAAATTATACAAAAAAAAAAAAGGGACTGTCATGCAGCGCATCAAACCAACGGCATTAATTCGTGTTTCGAATTTGTTTGCCTGGTCAGGCCAAGTTTTTTCGAGCCGGAACCATTCCACTTAGGGCAGTTTGTCTTCAGCGTTTGTTGGAGTCGTATCAAACCTCGGCGGATAGGACCGCTACATCCCTTGCGTGTTCGTCAACAACCTCGTTACACGGTACGTTGCTGCGCACAACAGCTGTTACAATTTTATCGTATTTTACCTTTTGAGGCTAAAAGCTTAAATTTCAACTTCTTTTTGAGGTCGACAGAACCATCTACATTGTGCTGATTAAATAATAGTAATTGTTGGCGCTACTGTCTAAACGGGGACCAGGGCCAAGCTTGCTCATCAACCACTCATGTTGTGCGCGCTACTGTTCACTCACGAATAGAAGGGACCTACATTTTTTTGCCGACTCCGAACGGCGAAGTTTGAGAAGCTTTTTTCGACAGTTATTACTCTTTGAGTGTTGTCAGCAGCTCGAAAGAGGTGGTGCCGTGAAAAATTCGAAAAATTGGTGTTGAGCAGGGAATCGAACCTAGACCCTTCGGCGTGTGAGCGTCGCACTCTACCCACTACGCCACGGTGACGTTGGTGCCTTGAAAAATTCAAAAATTTGTGTTGATCAGCGGTGACGTTGTGCTGATTAACGATGCTTATTTTTGCTTTCATCCATGCCGTAATTTTAAGCGACTATCTTTTTTTTGAGTGGACAAATCGGCCAAAGTCTTGTCCTTGAAACTTCCATGTTAAACAAATGTTGTCAGTTTCCCTCAAACATGAAATGGCCACGTTCTTGAAAACTTAAATGACAACGATTCAAACCCCCAACACATATTCTCTGACTTTTTAAGAATCAAAACCCTAAAATCGACACCAATCTGCAAACGTTAAGAGCCAATCATCTTCAGAAGCTATCCCTGGTGTGCAAGTCGGGATCTATATTTCTTTTCTGACTGCGAAGTGTTGCCAGGAACTCGAAAAATGCGAATTTTTCAATCCAGTTGTATAACGGGAAACTTTGGCGTATAAGTTAACCGCACGGGAAACTACGTTCTCTTCTTCTTCTTGCAATCTAAAATATGGTACTCTCCTCGCCACGACTCATCAGCATCAGCAAAACAACACCCAGTTCATCTAAGTTGAATTGAAATTAGATAAGCCTGCTAAAGCTTAAGTTCTCCTCTCTTTAATCTTACATCTTCAGGTCCTTCATGTCTAACCTCAAATTTCAAACACAACGTCCATTGTCCTCAAACCCCGCAGCTGCATTTTAAAGCAAAAATTGGTGCGTACAAGTATGCAATTCTTTTAATTGAGTCTTTTCAAGTAGTTCATCAAGAAATTGCATATAATCTGCACCTACCGTTAGTCATCAGAAGTTCAATGACTACCCCAGTAGAGATGATGTTTAATTCGAAGCCATTCATCACGGCATCTAGCTAAGCCGGATACACTTAATCACTTTCTTCGTCATCAGCGGCAATGAATTGACAATTTGTCCGAGACGATGGCGAACGAATCCGTCTTCAAACAAAAACGCTGTGTAGTCGTGTGTCTCCGGTAAATGTTTTCTCCTACCTCACAGAGATGCGGTTTTGGCTTAAGACGTCTTAACTTAATTGCCTGCTACGTGCGTCTTTTATTCGTGCTGCAGCGCCGGATAATCAGTATTTCATGGGTTCGCTTTGCATGTTTTCTTTTCCTCGTCAAGTGGAGCCACAGGCCATCGGCGAATTAATGCTAATGAACGTTAATGGCATAAAGACATGTATTTGTCATATCTGATTGGGCGGTTCTTCGGCAGCGGCGAAGAATGCTACCGTTTGGTTGGGCTTTGAGAAATGAAAGGTATCGACTGACGAGTGTTGGTGCGTTGATGTGTTCTTCGCACGGAGTGCTGTTGACCTTCGACGTGTCGAATGTAGCGGCAATCGTAACATACATAAAGTTGAATGGTTGCGCGGATTGAATTTGTTTGGAAACATGTCACAAGGCGAGGTATATCGTGACGAAATAAAAGCAGTAAAATCATTGGCCAATTATGGAAATGAGACATATCTAAATCGCCGAGATGGAATCTTAAACTTGTCCATTGGTCATCGTTTGCGATGCAAATCGAACGGGAAGATATGCGAAATTTCAGCGAACTTAAAACCTGCTTTGGAACTTCGCTGTAATATTGAGACGACTGTTGTAAGCTATTTCGAATTACTTCACTCTTTTGTTTTGTTTCGTAATTTCGGCATAAAAGTAGCGCAATTTTGGTCTTTTGTCTGTTACAATGGCCTTGTTTATATAAAACGTTTTGACGAATAATTTAAAAAGTAAAACGTTTCAATAGAGTCCAAGAAAAGTGTCATCGTCACGTGTCCTTTAAATCGATGCTATATTGCGTAACTGCTTGACAACAATGAGGTTGTGTGTAAGCAGAATAACTTCTCACATTTCGAATTCGGTTTAAGACTACAAGTCTCCTTCATGCGTAATTAGCTCACCCAGCACAAATAGTTCTTTCAGAAGCACGCTCTGATCTCTTGTGGGTGCTCCTTAATTGGTGCAATGATAGATGCTGCACCAATCAAAGCAAAACTAAACGCAGAATCACTTGTTCCAATTGCTACTTCCTTGGGCTCAGGTGGCAGTCAGCTGGGTTTACATAATCAGTCCCAGTCCTGTTTTACGACACGCAAACTTTGCCCTTACGAAAAGCGGATAAAGAAACCCTCTCGAGCGCTTCTTGGACATGGTTTTACCTCCAAGGCATTTGGGATGGAGGAGGGGGTAAGAGATTCAATGTCGAACTTTGTGGCTATATGGTGGCATGCGCCTGGTCAAGCGTCTTCGGATGCAACGCTTATGATGGCGAGGCCCTATAGACACCACTGCTGCGCGCCAAAAAGTCTTTGAATCCGAGCCATTGGAACAATGCAACAAAGGACGGCCTAGACTAAGGCAGCGCAAGTGACAAGTTGAGAAGGATCTGAACCAAGTTGAAATACACAACTGGTGGCACCTGGCGAAAGATCGTATTGGCTGCAGAGGCATAGTGGATGAGGCCTAAGTTCACCCAAGCGTCAATTTTTGCTTTAGAGGAATCAATTCATGCTTTAAAGGATATTTAAGATAAAAGAAGAATATAGGGTTCCTTACCTATCAGTTGGACACATCCTTTCTCAATTCATATGTGTTGGTCAGAGAAAACAAATTGTCATGTGCGAGTAATGTCTGATAAACGATGCATGATTGGAGCTCATCATCACACCAAATAATTTAGGACGTTGTTTCTTATGAGTGCAATTGGGCCAAGAAATCCTTGCGGACATGACCTATTTGAATTCCCAATGGTAATGCAAAGTGGTTTGAAGGGAAATGACTTAAGGAAGTTAACGTATATGTATTCATTGAAAGCACAGACTTCCGAAGATTAATCAAGTTAGGGCGATCCCAAAGCATACACGATATTTGAAAGCTTCGGGAATACTATCGATGGTATGGTATGCTACAGTTGTGTCAGAAAGTGCTCTCATTAATGTCGAAGGATTGTGCTGTAAAAAAATGGGTTGAAGGAGAAACTTTTACACAGCAACAGCATGAGGAGTCTTCAAACGTTCCATTTAAAAAATTCTTTCTCCACGTTGTGGTTCTAGTCCAGTTCGCCCGGTGGGCTGGCTTCACGAATGCTTGATTAATGTTACTAGCCTCACAAGTGCTTCACCATCGTGTCGGAATCCCATGCATTTAATTCTCAAGATTGATCGATTTATTCCGTTGCATCAACTTCTGTGGAGATTGTAATATAAACTGCAAATTAATGTCAATTAGAGCCTTGTTCTATTAACGTAACAACATCCGGTAGCGTTCACATCGAAGTTGGTTTGTTTATTTGATCAGTTAGAGTCTGTTTCTATTAACGTAACAACATCGAGCAGCGTTCACATCGAAGTTGGTATGTTTGCTTGATCGGTCAGGGATAACTAGACGATACGACATCGCATAGCCAATATATGATAGTCCTTAGTAAAATGAATACTTTGTCGAAATATACTTTCTTGAAGACGTTTTTACTGGGAGCAGCGAAGGTACAAATCTTTTAAGGACTTCACCCGATTTGAAACAAAACACTTTTCGATTTGTGAGGCAGTTACTCATCAACTTATCAAACCAAGAAACTCCCCATACTGCTATGCGGCTCTCTACTTTTCCTTTAAAAGGATTTATTGTTCGGAGTAGGTTGAAAAATGTGTCTTTGACTAGTGTGTCTTTTCAGCTAGCATGATCTCTTTCTGCCTGTTCATTGCTTCATGCAAAGTACTTGGTGGCGCTACTTCATGCCAAACCCCGCCTAGAAAACAGGCGAACCCCAGGCAGAGAAACCCAACAGATCTGTCTCCAGGAAATTTACAATCCATGAAATCAAAGGAATGAAGTGGAGGACATTGTTTTTTTACCAATCTTGATCGATACTTGGTCTTGATCTTGCTACGACTGAAATGTTTGGCTTCAATTTTGCCTCTAAGACAGAGTAGAGAATGCAATGTTCTTAATCATTACATTCTCTGCCCAAGACGTCATTCAAAGTGGAATATATTTTCCTATTCCTACGGTAATAGCAACATCATTCCGCTTGCTTTAATTCTAACACTAACAAGCGGCTGGAATGCTGTGGACGTCGCCTCTTCCGTGTAAACCTGCAACTCGATCAACCCTTCGATCAATAACGAGCCAGTTGGGACCACATATGAGCAAATTAAATATTGCACATCACAAAGTTTACTCAGCCGTTGACTTCATAGTGCTGTTCTTCAAATGGAACCACGCATGATAGTGTAAATGCATGACAGTGTAAGCTGCAAATGATTTCCTTTCACAGTTCCGAGGGCAGCACTTACATACTTCCACCGTCCTAAACGTCAAGCAAACAGTAGATGCAATCACCTCTCCACTTCGCACTCGTTCACTAATCCCTCGCAAGCGATTATTGTTATTGATCGATGTCTTACTGTCTCGCCACAAGCATATAGATGATGATCATCTTCAGACACTTATCTCCCACACCACAGCCTCCCACATGCAAAGCGTTTTATTCGCTTTGCAGACTCATGCGCGCGAGAAAAACACTTGAAACCGCATAAATTCACGAATTTCTAATTCAACTGAGCTCCACCATTCAGTGATCCTCATCAATTATGATTGAAATACAAGTTTCTAACCTGTACGCGAAACTTAATAATTTTTACAGGCGCACGCGCCGATGCATTCTCTGCTTCTTCGCATTTTAGCAACCACTTCGGCACTTTTCCTGTCAATCAAAAGCCGAAAAGAAAACACCGGGCGCTCCAAGCGATGTGTATCTCTTCGTTGAAACAACAAATTTCATCGAGGGTCAGCAAAACAAACACACAGGCTCTCGCTCTCGCGCTCTTGGCGGCTTCTCTTGGCCATGCGTGCGCAGTCCGTACAGTTGGACAGATACATATTTTAGTGCCACAGGCGGCGGCACTCTGCGTGAGTAATAAGCGGCCACCGCCGCCGTACGCCGATTGTATATGCGTTGTAATTAATTACGTATTCGCACTGAGTGCCCGCTTTTGGCGATCGGAGAGAGGAGCGCTCACGGGCCGGGCTGCTCTCTGGCTCTCTAAAAAAAACACTAAACAAACTCCCGAAAAAACAGGCACGTCCGCGGGTATTGGAAAACTTTTTCGTCCGCTCGCTCAGTCGGGGATGGTTTTTCCGCGGAAAACATAACGAACCGAGTGGATTTGAATTGCTTTACACTTTGACGGGGTGTGTAGTGCAGTGTGCGGTCGGGGAGCAGGGGGCAGGATCGGCTAGATCTCCGCTGTGATGTCATCCATTAGTGGAAACAGCCACTGAGTGCTTACATAAGTGATTCGCAATTAAAATAAATTCTGTGGCCAGTGCGGCATTGAGACGGACGCGACCAGTGGCGCAGATGTTACAATTTTTAGATCGCCCGTAAAATGAGCAGTGCGAGACGGGACGATGCACCGTGGACGAGGGTATCGCAACGGCGGTAGCCACCATTACCGACCGCATTCGCATCCCGTGCGTAAAGTGCGGTTTCGAACGAAGATAGCGACGAGGCGGGGTGACGACAGTTGTGGCGGCATCGCCGGTAGTGCCGACCTTGAGACTTTCGAGGTAACGTGTCGCGTAAATTACGGTGACTTTCGGAAAATTCAAGTGCAGTTCACGAGCAATTATGAGAGGAAGTGCGCCTTCGCGTGGAAGCGAAAGAGGCGGGTGGCGGGTCTCGGTTTGGAGCCGTCCTCGTCGTCCGCGGGCGGCGGGTGGTTTAGCCAGAGTTGGTCGTCGTGCGACGATCTCGAGGACCTGCAGGAGGCCAGTGGATGTTTGGTTGCCGACTCGGAGCAGGAGTTCCGCGTGAGTTCGCCCGTCGCCGGCGCCATCAGTCTGGAGAGGTGTGGTATGTGCAGAACTGCAATGACTGTAGTCTTAAGTGGCGTGACAAGTGCACGAAAGTAGGTCCGTAATTGGGTAAAGTTATCCCGCGATGTATGCCAATGTACAGGCTGTTTGTCCGTGATTAATGTTTGGCTTGTGGTTTGGGCATTTAAATCGATACTGAAATGTGGAGCAGTAGGCACACGTTTTTACCACCGTTGCGTGACGTCAAGTCGGAGGCTATCGATCACATTTGACAGCCTTTACATTGAAAAAGCTGAATCGTAAAACCGCAGCACGGTTAAGCAGCGATAAGGTGATACTTCGTGCTACTTGTGGCCAAGCGGACGCCTCCGCTGGATTTTCCTATCGACATTCCACTGACTTTGGCTTTGCGGGGGGAAGTAAATAAACAGTGCTAAACGATTTCAGATAAAAAACAAAACACGTACCGAAGGTGATTTTGTTTTCAAATGTGTAATTTATAGTGTGCTGACTTCTCAGAGTTTGTGGGCTCTAAAGCCTTTACAAAGCAGGTGTTGGCTTTCCATTCGGTTTCGGTTTGCAAAAAAACCGAAGAGAAAAAGAACAACACTTGAATTTGGCGAAAAAAATACGGCGGCGTAGTGACGAACTTTTTGCATTAAAGACAAAATTTGTATGTGAAATGTTTCAATAGGAAACAAGTGGGGATAAATAAATAATTCAGAATAAGGACTTCCCTTGAGTGAGTGGGCTCTTGAATGCAAAAAAAACAAATTTCGTTGTACATTTTTAAAGCCTTAGGTCAAAGAAACAATGAATAATCTAAAATAATCTAAGATCGCTTTCTCTATTTCTTTATAACTCTATTCAAACTATTTTTTTTTTCAAACAAAAATCCCTTTTTCGTGTTCAACAGATCACATTTAAACAATTTCGACTTATTCGTCGTAAAATTTTGGAGTCCAGCCGGCAGATAGGATAGCGGATCAATGTTTTAATTAATGTTTCACTTTGGTTTGATGTCGTTCTAAATTCTGATATCAATCTGAGTTTTTTAGGAAAATAGCTAAAGTCGTTTTTATAATTCTATAAATTTTCCTTTAACGGACGCGTTTAAAACACTGCTAAAAAGTGAATTGTTTCTGAATCAAACTGCGTCAAGTATGTTCCAAAAATTAAATCAAACAGAATTCGTGGAAATAATGAAAGCAATGCTTTGTTCGATTTCAAAAGCAGTGTGGAAGTACTTGCCGCGTGTCGACCTTCTCCATTTTGAGTTATTACTTAGCCCAATGAAAAACGATTGAAGCATGCTCCTGTTCAATAAACTTAAGATGAACTTGGAAATATTCACAACAAAAGAACTGATTAAACGTACGGCGATTTGAAGTCCCAGCCACTGATATTATTAATGTTATTTAAACACACCAAAATGGCCGACGTGGCGTAGTGGGTAGAGTTCGACGCTCACACGCCGAAGGGGGTAGGTTCGACTCCCAGCTCAACACCAATTTTTCGAATTTTTCACGGCACCACCTCTTTCGAGCTGCTGACAACACTCAAAGAGTAATAACTGTCTAAGAAAGCTTCTCAAACTTCACCGTTCGGAGTCGGCAAAAAACTGTAGGTCCCTTCTACTCGTGAGAGAACAGTAGCGCGCACAACACGAGTAGTTGATGAGCAAGCTAGGCCCTGGTCCCCCTTTGGACTGTAGCGCCAACATTTATTATTATTATCACGCCTCTGTTCAAAACACGAAACGTGACTTGGATTTATTGTGATGAAGCTGTATTTCGGTTGAATGGATACATCAATAAACAAAACTGTCAACTTCTTCGTCTTATGACGCTACAGTCCGAGGATAACCTGTGCCTTAACATAAAAGCCTCTCCAGCCTCCAATTGTTTTTTTTTTTTTTTTTTGTTTATAATTGACGCGTGCAAAAGAGGTTGCGAGTACCCTTAAGTGACCGGATCAAGTCACAGCACGGGCCGAAGGTATAGAGGAAGAGAGGGAGAGGAGATACCGATGCACATTGGTTTTAAATGCCTGTGGATTGTAATGAGGAGGAAAAATCGAGCTGGGAAGAGCATTCCAGATTCGTGTAGTGCGGCTAAAGAACGAGTCTCTGAATTTGACTGTACGTCCGAAAGAGGGCTTGAGGGTGAATTGGTGGGCATTCCTAGCGAGGCGTGTATTGCGGGTGAATTCTTGAAGGGGAGGAATGCAACTGGCTAATTCATCTGAGCATTTATTGTTAAAATAGCGATAAAAAAGTGACAACGACGTGACATTACGTCGGTGTTCTAACGAGTCAATCGACTTCGCAATATTACTGTCACCTATAAGTTTTATCGCTCGCTTTTGAATTCTATCTAGTAGGTGCAGGGAGGTCTTAGGAGCACCTGACCAAATAGGAGCGTTATACTCAAGTTTTGGGCGTATGTAGGCCTTGTATATTGTAGCCAGATCAGAAGGGGTGCCTCCAATTGTGCAATCCGTGTTGGGTTAGGTCCTTCTCCACTTGTGTGCGCCATCTTAGCCTAGGCCGTCCTCTGTTGCGTTGTCGCAATGGCTCGGATTCAAGTACTTTTCGGAGTAGTGGTGTCCTTACGCTCTACATGACCTAGCCATCGTAAGTGTTGTATTCGAAGACGCTTCACCAGGCGCAAGTCGCTGTACAGCCCATGGAGCTCGTCATAATATCTTCTCCTCCAGACGCCATCAACGCAAACAGGACCGGTTGAGGGCCAAACTAAACGAAAATTCAAAATGGCTCTAAGTTAAACTATGCAAACTTAAAATTCTTAACCTCTTAAATAATAATGATAATTAAATGGCGCGACAGTTCACAGATCCTCAACTACCCGTGTTGTACGCGCTACACACAGAGGACCAAGTCCTAGCTGGATCCTCAACTACCCGTGTTGTGCGCGCTACTGTTCTCTCACAAGTAAAAGGTACCTACAGTTCTTAGCCGACTTTGAACGACGAAGTCTGCGAGTGGCCGCCGCGGCCTAGTGGGTAGAGTCCGACATTCGCACGTCGAAGGTCTAGGTTCGATTCCAGGCTGAACACCTCGAATTTTTCACGGCACCACCTCTTTCGAACTGCTGACAATACTCAAAGAGTAATGATTGTCTAAGAATGTGCTTCTCAAGCCTCTTAAATAACACACTTTATGGACTACTTTTGGGAGTACTGACTTATGTCTGAAACGTGCCCAAAGCACGGTTTTGCATCAACGTAAGGTGTCTCATATATTATGTCGAATGCAGATCCAAAGTGGAAATAATACAAGTTTTCGCTTAAAGTTTACAAAAGTTGAAGAGGCATAAATTATCCAAACAAATGTTCCCATATATCGATATAGGCAACAAGTAAACATATTTCTAATTTTCTGCATGTAATAACTGACATTTAAAAATATCTTCACATGTTTCTAACAACTTGCTTATATTGGCATAGCAAAAGACGAATTTAATTCAAATGTGTTTTTAGGTAGCTAAGCAAACACATGTGTCTAGCTGCATATGTGTGTTGAACTACGCATGTCTATCTGCAAATGTTTTTCACCATATGCTCTCGTAAATTAACGTTGAGATGGGTGTTTCAAGGTCTTAAATTTTTATAATTCTATTGAAAATTCCGTCACGAAATATTGTCCAAATTTCAATTCAGATCAGTATGCTATCCAATTGCCATGTTTCTCATTGTAATTGTAAGCATGTAAAGAACACATTTGAAGTTAATAGTTTAGAAGCTCATTTCCATTGCCTGCTAATGCGCGTTAGAATAATTTTCTTTCATTCAGCTTTATGTACAGAATCACAACGTAAGTCACAGAATCATGTGATAAATTGCTTTCAAACCTTCTTGAATCAATTAAGAACCCTTTCAGATGAAGTCTACTGCGCTGCTGACTGTATGCACAGGTTTTATGAGATACATTCGTTCAGACGGTATTGTTATGAAAAAGAAAGAATATGGCAGATGTCTAAAAGAAAACCCATTTTTTTCTTCAATCCATTGTCAATCCAATAACGTTTAGGTAACTTGGCTTTGAAAAGAGAGGTTCTACGCAGCTTACTTCGCATTTCTGATGGATTGACTGGATGTTAGAACACAACTTTGTTTACTTACCATCAAGTCTAAGTGGTTATGTAAAGGGCTTATGGATAGAACAAGTGTTATTCTAAAGAATTTACCAAAATAATTTCTATTCACCAAATATGTAAACTTTACATTAACTTGGAAAGGCAACACTGCCCTTTAAGACTTATTTAGTAAAGCGATGGACTAACCTTCACGTTGATGATATTTCTTGTCTGCTTAATCAGTAAGTTTTGTTGGATCGGCAGATGACGCATTTTTTTAAACGAAAACTTGAAGTTTAAACCTTAGGCTTCACATTAGACCGTCATTGCACTCAATTTTGTAACGCCCTCACTCACAGTAGGCAGTCAGCGACATCTTTATCCAAAATATTCCCTACCACGCAAATCAAAGCGCCGACGTCATTACTAACATATCGAGCAGCTGATATGTCTTGGCATTCGAAAAGTTTCAAATTTTTGTAAATTTTACAACCAAATCAAATAGTTCAAATTGAGGCTACTGATGGGCGAAGAACATTGTCCACTGGCTTAGCAAGCAATGGCTTTTCCTGCAAGAGAACAGTTTCACAAATCTCATTCATTTTTGCCACGAAGGAGAGCCATCTAAACAACCTTTTCCATCGTTTTCTTACACCCATCACATTATCACGTTACTGTCATTCCCCCCAAACATCTATTCGATGAGAGCGTGCTTTCATAAAGATCCACATCTCCATGGCTCGCATTTAATGCCCGCACAGCAAAAGCCATCAAATCATAATTCCTAACATCATGACACCCATTAGCTTAACGACTAGTGAAATTAATTAAAATTGTATTAACCCCATTAACTCTTGACCGTAATCAGCTGGAATGTGGTAAAAATACAAATGACCTATGCTTTCCAACGCCAACTCCCATCTGGAAAGCCAGTTGTTGGGCATGCGCTGATAAGTCGCCACTTCTCAGAGATTGGCTTATCGCGCACTCTGATCTGCATACAAGCGACAGTCTGTCCCACATACACGCTCAGCGTTACATCGCTCTGTGAATAATTTCTCATACAATTTCAATACTGCCCATTCAAAACCATAGGCTCTGACGTGACATCCGCTCGGTGCTTTCCAATTCTGGCTCTCAAATTACAACAATGACGCAAAGCTTTACAAATCGAGAAAGGCAAAAACCAGACATTCGACCACCACTGCGACC
The DNA here is from genome assembly GCA_955652365.1 of Eristalinus aeneus. NCBI lineage: Eukaryota > Metazoa > Arthropoda > Insecta > Diptera > Syrphidae > Eristalinus > Eristalinus aeneus. The sequence continues at coordinate 5,923,828 of OY019131.1, read as the reverse complement.
AGCAGGCCGTCGAATGCAACGATCGCCCCATCCATGTGGCGGCCCCAATTATGGATGTCCAATGTGCAGCCAGCCACCGCGGCGTTGACAAACAATTCAATTAAGTGAAGCGCAGGGGCACCAAACTGCCCCCAAATAATAATTAATGAAATTATGTTCGCAGCTCAGAGCAACTGTCAGACGCACTTCCTTAGGACGTCGCCATCGCCGTGAACCCCGGCCACTGCGGATCCGTCTGCGGCGGCAACGGCGACGAAGTCTCCTCCGTGCTTAGCATGTCTCCCGAATGTCTCTGCGATGTTGTCTGTCTGCCCCGACTAATGCGACACTCTTTCACCGGAGAAGGCGCGTCACGTCTTCGCAATAAAGTGTTCAAGTTCATGTCGCCGCAGAGGAACCGACTACGTGTGGGTGCCTTCGCCAAACGACCACTCGCAATGTGCCAGTAATTGATTCCGTATTGCGCAGCGTCGCATATGTGACGACGGCAGATGAAGTGTGTCTGTCACCTTTGGGAATGACATCCGGAACGGTCGGGAAGTGGGAACCTCCCGCCATTCAACGCACTGCTGTGCATTTGCACAAACTTGGCTGTGGTTCCGACGGCGGCATGGGATGAGATGTTATGTGAAAGTTGTGACCGCAAATGCTGGAAAACTTCATGGAAGGTTAATTGAATGCAATGGACAGCCTTTGGGGCGATGATTATGTCAGCAACTTTGGTTGCGGGAAAAGAGTGAGGCAGGCAGAGCGACGTGGTTAACCAGACGTGTAGGTGTTCAGGTGTAAATTGAGTGTTGCGTATCTCAAAGAGCGTCGAATGGGGAAGTGCATTAAAATGTGCTAATGGATGAACCGGTAGGTGCTAGGTCTTTTCGGTTAAATGGCAGAGACAGGCGTTGATGTGGTCGGCAGAGACACCGAGCTTGCTGCAACTACTGCTGACAGGAGAAAAGTTTCTAGCCACTGAGGGTGGAGGTTGGGGTGAATTTTTGAATTTTATTGGACACCCGAAGCTTAATGATGTGGCTTGCAGTTGATGGGCATGGTTTGTGTTGTTGAAACGTGGGATTACTTAAGTCAGTGATAAGAAGGAAGACGGAGGCTGTTTCTATTTTTCACCTTCTTTTGAATTGTAAGCCCTATTGGACTGATGTCAAACTTTGGATGGTTTGTTTCTACTCCTTCCCAATGATGGCATCTATTTTGCAGATTGATGTCTATTTTTGAAAAATGCGTGGCCATTTCGATCAGACTGAGTTTTGGTTTTGACAAAATGACGCCTACGTTCGATAAGCTTCTACCTCATTGGTACTTTCTTCTTTTTCTTTGTGTGATGCTACAGTCCGGAATGGACCTAGGGTTTAGCAAACATGCTTTTTGAGCCAGGACGATTTCCCGCCAGCTGCTTTCAGTTGTGCACACCAAGCTGATTGATGTCCTTCTTCACTTGTGCGCGCCATCTTGGGCTAAGTCGTGGTGCGTTGTCCCAATGGCTTGAATTTAAAGACTTTTCGGGCCAGATGAGTGGTGCCGACACGTTCTACATTCAATAGCGATATTTAGAGTTGTATCTGAAAATCCTTGATCAGTCGCATGCCACCGTACAGCCGTCGGTGAAGCGTCTTCGCAAAATGCCGTCAACGCAAACCGGACCGAAAATCTTAGTTTGCTTCCTATTTTCCGCGAAATGAACTCTTTTTCAGTTTAATGTCAATTTCTTAGTCACTTGTGCAAAACACTGAGAGGCACATGCCCTTTCTTAGCGTGGAGACGCACACACTTTTTGAAGATCGTTGTCTGCCTTTGCATATATGCGTCAATTTCATTCAAATTAGTGCTCGATTCCTTGCTTTTTCTCGCTTCCTTTTACTATAATCTTCCTAATTTGCGTAGCCTCCAAGGTTTGTTTGCAGTTCTGGAAAATTCTAGCAGATTTGTAGTCAATTCCTTCAGGCAAATTCAAACTTTACTTGTTTTGATGCCAACTCTTGACAAACCGGAGCCTGGTTTTCCCTGTGTGTTGTCCTTTTCTTACAGATCCATGTCCACCTCTGTGACCGCCGTGACGTAGTGGAGTGCGACGCTCACTTGCCGAAGGTGTAGATCCGATTCCCAGCTCAACACGAATTTTTCGAATTTTTCACGGCATTACCTCTTTCGAGCTGCTGACAACAGTAAAAGAAAGCTTCTCAAATTTCGCTGTTCAGAGTCGGCAAAAAACTGTAGGTCCCTTCAACTTGTGAGAGAACAGTAGCGCGCACAACACGAGTAGTTGATGAGCAAGCTAAGCCCTGGTCCCCCTGTGGACCTCTGACAAGCTTTTCACATCCCTCGTCAAAGTTACTCCATTCCTGGCAAATTGAAACCAACTTTAAGCGCAATGATGAACGTTTACCTAGTTCTGTTTAATGGATGTCTAATTTCTTCGCCATAAAGGTCCAAGTGGCGTCATTTAATTTGTTTGCAGAATCGCTCAAAATGTTTGGTCAATCTTACATTCCAGCTGTCAGCTCTTAGGACAAAGCTAATCTGAGCTTGCTGTACATTTTGCAACTAGCTCAAGGCTGCCAGATAGCACTTTGTCCCCGCCTGTATTTGAAAGCGTAAATTTCTCCATGGGACAAATCCACTTTCGCACTCGTACAGTAGCAAGAGTACTTAAAGATCTAAACATACACAAATCCGCTGGTTCGGATGGTATACCCCCTGTTCTTCTGAAGAGGTCTTCTTCTACGCTGGAAAAACCACTGCGTAGGCTTTTCCATCTGTCCTACTCTTCAGGGCTCTTTCCGAGTAAGTGGAAAAATGCATTTGTCCAGCCCGTCCCTAAAAAGGGCAAATGTTCGTTACCCACCTCCTACCGACCCATAGCACTAACGTCCCTTCTCTTCAAGGTCATGGAAACGCTGATAAACCGTCAGCTTATGACATATCTTGAGTCCAGGAAGCTTTTTAAATGACCGGCAATACGGCTTCCGAAGCAACCGTTCCACTGGTGATTTGATGGCATAACTCACTGAAAAGTGGAACCAATCTTTGCACAATGTAGGAGAAAGCAAGGTTGTTGCGCTTGATATTTCAAAGGCATTTGACAGAGTCTGGCATCAGGCTCTTTTGTCGAAATTTTGGGATCGATGAGTCTCGTCTTCAATGGATTAGAAATTACCTTTCGAATCGTTCAATACAAGTCGTTTTGGATGGATACAAGTCTGATATTCACCATATTAATGCTGGTGTTCCCCAGGGCTCTGCTTTGTCTCCGACATTCTTCCTCATTTTTATAAATTATCTCTTGTCTGCTACTTCTAATCCTATTCATTCCTTCGCTGATGACAGTACCCTCAGCTTTTCATATTCGTTCCTCAGTTCACGTCCCTCCACTTCGGCCATAGACTCGGAACGGCAGCGTATGTAAAGCACATTAAATTCCGACCCTGACAGCATAATCGATTGGGGAAATAAGAATAGAGTGGAATTTAATGCTTCCAAAACCCAGAGCTGTCTACTGTCGTTAAAGCGATCACAAAATAATCAGCCGTTATCCATGAACGGCCCCTGCGTTGTTGAAACCGAAAGACTTTCCATCCTCGGTATGTGTATCAACCCAACAATTAGCTGAAACGATCACATATTTGAGGTCGCCAAAAATGCTGCGAAATGTCTAGGCTTCCTTAAACGATCCAAGAAGTACTTCACCCCCTCTGATCTGGCTACAATATACAAGGCCTACATATGCCCAAAACTTGAGTATAACGCTCCAATTTGGTCAGGTGATTCTAAGACCGCCCTGCAACTGCTGGATAGAATTCAAAAGTGAACTTATGGGTGACAATAATATTGTGAAGTCGATTGACTCGTTAGAACACCGACGTAATGTCGCGTCGTTTTCACTCTTTTATGGCTATTTTAACAAGAAATGCTCAGATGAATTAGCCAGCTGCATTCCTCCCCTGCAAGAATTCACCCGCAATACACGCCTCGCTAGGAATGCCCACCAATTCACCCTCAAGCCCTCTTTCGGACGTACAGTCAAATTCAGAGACTCGTTCGTTAGCCGCACTACACGAATCTGCTTCCCAGCTCAATTTTTCCTCCTCATAACAATCCACAGGCATTTAAAACCAATGTGCATCGGTACTTCCTCTCCCTCTCTTCCTCTATACCTTCGGCTGGTCTGTGACGTGATTCGGTTACTTAAGGCTACTCGCAACCCCTTTTGCACGTGTCAATTATAAAAAACTCGGATTTGCTTATTTTTACTCAATTTGTGACTCCTATGACATTCTCCAGAAACAACTGCTACTGTTAGTTAGAGCTTTCTAGAACATTGCCCGACCCCAGTGACTTACAGCAACTTTCTCACACTATAAAATCATCAAGAAAAGCGAGCATTTCTTCACACTGTCGAACATTGAAGTGCCAAAATCGCATCTGTTTGAATTGCCAAAAAACACATTACATCCCATCAACGACATTCCCATGTCGGAACCACTTCGAAGCCGCCACTTGCCACTCGCCACTCGGGGGTGGTTGCTCTGAACTTTAATGCTGCCGATACTTCAGCTCCCAAGCATGCCACCGAATCTATAGATTTTCTGATATTTTTAGCTCTGCGTATGCAAAGGCATTCTTCTCCGCCTGCGCTCATCCACCGACAAACTTCAAATCGCATATGGTTCTGAAAATATTTAAAAATTAATCCCCCATTCTGTCGGTTGTGTGTCCATCAATGAATTTGTCTTTTATCTCAATTCCGTGCCACCTGAACTCGCTCATAATCGACAACTTTTCCGCGAAACCGAAGGCATTCCAGAGCAGGCCTGAAAACTGAAAACAAACAAAATCAATATCCAACATTTTGTGTACCGAACACGAAACAACACACAACAAAAAAGTTTATAAAAATCCACCCACAAATTTCTCATCGCTTAGTTCCCAAATTAAACATCCGGATGAGGCAGAGTTATGGTGTACACAATCAGAGGGCGACGACGACAGACGCAGCAGCAACATCTTCGCCTCGCAGGTTGTCGAGCGTTTCTCGTCGAATCAAAGACTCAATCATTTCGCACGAGAAAAAAATTGAAAACTTTTTCAATTAATAAAAAAACGAGGAAACGTGGAAAACAAAGTCTGCGCATGGCATGTGCGTCATGCCTTGCGGGGAGGTGATGCTTTTCATGAGGCGGATGAAACCATTAAATCGCGATTCATAAAAATTAAAGTGAGACATTTAACATAAAAACACACCACTGTCGGGTGGGCAGATCGGGGAAACAAAAGTTTTTAAGTGTTTCTTGCGTCTGAGTTTGCAATAATCGCAAAAGCCTTTCGCATTTATGAAGGCCGCCTTTGAGTGAGGGGGAAACACTAGTCAAAGGGAGGCTTCTGATGGAAGTGCACCCGAGGAACAAACAAATTAATTTAGAAGGCGAATCGTCTGTCATCGGATCTGAATACTGCCTGAGTGCATGTTCATATTTTCCAATAAACGCTTTGAGGGAATCATAAAATAGGAGAAATAAAGTAGTAGTAGCAGCCTTAAACCCTCTGCTTAGATAAAGATGGGTGAAATGGTTCGAACAAGAATAATAGTGCGACGGGACTTGTGCTGGATAAACAGATTTCATGTGAAGTTGTGTCTGAAACTGAACTGAACTGACAGAAATTCTTTTTTTTTTTTATTAAACAACTAAGAAAAGTCTTTCTGGAACTCATGAAGATTCGCAATCTACAGGTGGATCATATTTTAAGTTACCAGTACAAGAGATGAAACTGTTAAAGGTCTATAAAACGCCTTGGCTAGAGTGCGACACTCACACACCGGAGATCTGGGTTCTATTCCCGGCTGAACACCTCGAATATTTTACGGTACTACCATTTTCGAGCTGCCGACAACAGTCAAGGAGTGTTAACTGCCTAAGAAAGAGCTATTGTCCACGATGCTATAACCGACTTGTCCTGATGTAGGGCCTGTGTTGAAAGTGGCTGTATTCCTTGAAAATAAACTAGAACCTTGGAATTTCTTCTTCCTCTTCTTATTCTTCTTATTTTACTTCTTCTTCTTTTCCTTCTTCTTCTTCTTCTTCTTCCTCTTCTTCCTCTTCTTCTTCTTCTTCTTCTTCTTCTTCTTCTTCCTCTTCTTCCTCTTCTTCTTCTTCTTCTTCTTCTTCTTCTTCTTTTTCTTCTTCTTCTTCTTCTTCTTCTTCTTCTTCTTCTCCTTCTTCTTCTTCTTCTTCTCCTTCTTCTTCCTCTTCTTCTTCTTCTTCTTCTTCCTCTTCTTCTTCTTCTTCTTCTTCTTCTTCTTCTTCTTCTTCTTCTTCTTCTTCTTCTTCTTGTGGCGTTACAGTCCGGGATGCACCTGGGTCTCAACCAACATACCTCTCTAGCCAGCACGATCTTGGTTGAGTTGGTTGAGGTCCCTTTTCACTTGTGACCGCCACCTTAGCCTAGGGCGTCCTCTGTTGCTTTGTCCCCATGGGTCAGTTCCGAAGACCTTTCGTGCCGGAGCAGTGATGCCCGTACGCTCTAAATGGCCTAGCCATCTTCAGCGTTGACCAGGCGCATGTCACTGTACAGCCCATAGAGTTCGTCATTAAATCTTCTCCTCCAGATGTCATCAACGCAGACAGGATCAACACTCGTACGCAAAACTTTTTTCTCGAAAAGACTTCCTGATCCGTTTTTAGTAACGTTCAGGTTTCCGCGCCATAGAGCAGGATTGGGATGATCTAACTGTTATATAAAGCGAGCTTAGTCCTTCGAGGGAGGGCTTTATTTTTCAATTTTCTCTTAAGCCCAAAGAGGCAGTGATTGGCAAGAATGATTCTGCGTTTAATTTGGGTTATGTTTTTGTCGTCCCTACTTACCACGAAGCCGGGGCAGACGAAGTACTTGACTACGAGTACCTCCAAGTTTCTGCTGCCTAATGTCACGCTCTGCACTTGTTCTTCCTTTCTTGATGACAGCATGTACTCCGTTTTGCTCTCATTTACCACAAGACCCAAGCCGTTTTCCCTTCAATGCCAGCAAACGCCTCATTGACTACGGGCTACATCCACATCCTTTTACCGCTCGTAGTGTTCGCGGTTGTGTCTTTTCCTCCATTCGCACACAGAGCCATATATCCCGCGTAGAATTTCTCTTTCGAAGGCACCAAGAATCAGCTCTGCAGTCTAACTTAATGTCCAGCTTCCGCCTTCATAACAGGACTGGCAGAATAAGGGATTTATAGAGCACGACTTTGGTCCTTCGAGTCAGGAGTTTCGAGCCCAGTTTTTTTACAGACCGAAGTAGCATCGGTTGCCAGGGGCGATTCTACGTCGGATTTCCAATACGATCTCGATTCGTGGAGTTTACGTTTGCCCCGAAGTAGACAAACTCCTTTACTACCTCGAAACTGTAGTTGTCGATTGTAACGTTTGGGCCTAGGTGGTGTGCGGCGGATTATTTTTTCCTCGACTGCATATATTTGGTTTTGTCGTCGTTGACCTTTAGGTGCCTGCTCCTCAATTGCCGTAAAGGCTTCCACTACTTCGCGTTGGGACCGCGCGATAATGTCGATGTTATCAACGTATCCCAACAGCTTCTCCAGCACCAAATTGAAGAAATCAAACGACAACGCATCTCCTTGCCGAAATCCGGTGCAGGTCTCGAGCGGTTCAGAGGTTTTTGAGCCGAACTGCACGCTACATCGCGGGCCCTGAATACAGCCTCTAAAACCTTCAAGAAAATTACACATGATAGACAACATGAATTGCCCATAAAAACAGGAGTCCGACTCTTGCCCGCACTTTTGAACCCAAAATCGGAACTTTCACACGCTTTTGAACGCATCCCATATTCCATTTAAACAGTGTCGCCACATTCATCCATCACTCGCATGCAATCAGAAGTCCCCACAGTACAACTTCCGCACGAAAATTATCTCTGCTCCCACAAATGCACTTGAGCTCAAAAGCCGCACAATGAGTGTGCACTCGTCAATCAGGCCCAAGCGCACAACACACCTACCCACTAGAAAGCATGCCAATCAATCGAGTTATCATTGAGAACCATTTACGCATTCGATCGACTCGATGGCGTCAAGTGTCTGCGACTGACCCAGATGCAGCGACCACTCACTCACGTCCCACACTGCAACGCACGTAATAATCGAGGCAATTAGCACACACGAATTTGCATTTCGTGTAAAATTAGACAATCGCCGCAGACATGGCACAGAGAGTCGGAAACGAAAAACAATTCAACAGAATCCATCGTTCGGACACGGCCATCGGGGGCCGCACATATCAATTGAAGAGGCCACGCCAGGCGAGCCAGAGCCAGCCGAGACGGAGAGCTCAAGTCGAGCGTACATAGTACGCCACAAAGAGAACGTGCCACTGCCAATTGTCTGGCTGAGAGTTGCATAGTCCTCTTCTCTTTGCGTCCCGCCTCTTTGCCGCTGGAGAATTGTTGTGCAATTAATCAGATGCACGTCTCACTTGAAGTCTAGGAATTTCAAACATTTTCTTCCTGAGTGGGCGTCTCATATGAGAGCAACAGAGCAGCACTTAACGATGATATCATAGACTCGCCACCGCAGGGGCCTCGGCAATAGTTAACAAGGACTCGAGCAAATCAGAAATGTGTGAATTCTTTTGAGAGGCGCCGAAGCAGGCTAATCCTAATTTGGCCCCAAAAGCGCACGAGTTGCAACACACCCATTGTTCGTCGAGGACAATGAATCTTTTGTCCTTCTGCCTTGTGTTTCGAAAATGAGAAACGATTGTGCAATGTTCGCCTTCAAGGATATTGAGGCGAAAATGGGTTTATTAATGAGTGTCAGGTGGGAGCGTGTTGGGAGGGGAAGGATTGCACAAGTGAGTCTTTAATTGATGACGGCTTCTTGTTCAAGTTCTTGGCACTGTGGGACTCTGCCAGAAATAGACACTTTGCTTCTCACGTACGTCGCTCTGGTGATGTGGGTTCCCATTAATTTCGAATGAGAGATTTATTTTTAATTTTGCACATCAGATGGTTGCTATTTTTTGGGGATGAGATGAGACCTTGAACTCTTTGTATTCTCTGAAAAACTATGCTCGTACGTGTGATGAAGAAAAACATCTTGCAAGTCGTTTTGAAGGCAGTTGAGAAATTCTAGTTGTCAAATTTTGACAGATCTGACATTTTGACGTGACAGTTGATTTGGTTGAAAGCAAATTACAGCCAATATGATTTCTTGGAACAGAACTGATCTGAGCTCGAGGTTATCTTTCCGCTTAGGTCTGTCACTGTAAACCGGATGGATAGGTAGAATGCGTGTTATTTGAAGGCAAGGTGTGTTTCTTTTAACAGTTTGTTTGATATGTGTCTCATGTGGTGTGGTCAAAGTTTCTCCAAGTACTCACAAAATTTCGTTTGAGGACTATGAACAGGGTTACGTTGTCCCTACTCTGTAGTTTCAAAAGCCTTGAAACTATTTTTTTTATATTTCTAACACATCTCAGGCACCAAACAGCCATTTATCCCCATTTTGGTGGTTAATCTATAAAGTGGGCAGATACAAAAAAAAGTAAACTGGCGTCGTTATGTCTGCTTGCTTTGAAATTTGTTGCGCTGTAGAGCAACGTCTTCCCATCCTGAATAGACCTATCATCGTTTTAATTTGCCGATTTAACTGAGAAACAAGTCGGTAACACAATCCTTTAACAACCATCGTTGACCGACATGTTGTTCTCAGCTACAAATCATTGCACGATGAAGTTTCTTTTGAGCCAGATTTTAAAATGGTAACGAAGCGGTTGGTAGCTGTCGCTAAGTCCATTGAATTTGTAAGCAACAAATTGCGCAGAATTCTTCTCAGGCTTGTGCTTGACATTTTTTAAGCGAGTTGATATTCCCGAGTTGAGTCCCACACATTCTGCTAGAGTAGCCACCGCAACACGGGAAACATGGGTCTTATGCACTATCACACCATTTTCTCAATATTTTGGCATACTATTTTGTGAAACTGTCGAGGTGAGTGCCGTATTTTTGTTAAAACTTTATTTCTACTTGAAACGATTCATACCCCGCGAAGTACCAGTGCTTCAAGTGACGCTACTTTTGCGATTTTTAAAACAATGGAAAAAACAGAATATCGTGTGTTGATTAAACATGTTTTTTTGGATGAGAAAAAATACAGTGCAAGCTCAGAAATGGCTTAGAATCTGTTACAGTGACTCTGCTCCATCAAAAACAACTATTTGTCGGTGGCGCGCTGACTTTTGAAGTGACCGTACAGTAACGATTTTGTGCTAAATTTGCAAGGAAAATAGCTGCTATAAAACAAAAACAATAGAATGTTCCTAAATGAATACAACATGAAACAATTCCCTATTCGGTTGATTTGAGCTTGAAATAAATAAGTCCCTTTGAGGTTAGGATTTAGTTAAGATTCATAACCCTGGCGCTTATACTGTCCAATATTCATCGCCAGTTCAATTTAGGGTTGGGATTTATTTTGGAATTCATTTTTCATTTCTGTCTACCCCAAGTGGAATGAATCGCAATGAGGTGCAAGTGGATGCAAACGTATTGTTTTCTGTTGTCCGTTTTGATTTTTTTCACTATCACTTCTAAAAACTAGCTTTATTATGAAAGCAGGGCTGTAATCACGTAACTTTTCAAGAGACTATCGTCCGACTACGCCGCAGTCGCGTAGTGGGTAGAGTGGGACTTTCACACGCCAAAGGGTCTAGGTTCGATTCCCGGCTGAACACCTCGAATTTTTCACGACACCACTTCTTCCGAGTTACTAACACCACTCAGAGAGTAGTAACTGTCTAAGAAAGCTTCTCAAACTTTGCCGTTCGGAGTCGGCAAAAAACTGTAGGTCCCTTCCACTCTAGAGTGAACAGAAGCGCGCACAACACGAGTAGTTGATGAGCAAGCTAGGCCTTGGTTCCCCTCTGGACTGTCGCGCCAGCAAGTATTATTATTAGTGTCCGGACGATCCATCAAAATGATATCGTCGATAATTTGCATCATAAAACCCAACCTCTATCGTCTGTTCATTCGTCTATTTTGTAAGCAGCTTGAGCGCCACTAAACGCAACATATCAGAACGTCAGAATTGTCAGAATTGTACACACACAACAGAAATGAACGAAAGACTGTGCGAGTGGAGTTTTGAGGTGAGGTTGGGTTTTAGGGATAATTTTTTTAAAATAATTTTGGATACATACGTGCTTAAGTGGCCGCCGTGGCGTAGTGGGTAGGGTGCGACTCTCACACGCCGTACATTCTAGGTTCGATTCTTGGCTGAACATCACGAATTTTTCACGGCACCTCCTCTTTCGAGATGCTGACAACACTCAAATAGTAATAACTGTCTAAGAAAGCTTCTCAAACTTCGCCGTTAGAAGACGGCAAAAAACTGAAGGTCTCTTCTACTTGTGAGAGAACAGTAGCGCGCACAACCCGAGTAGTTAATGAGCAAGCTTGACAATGGTCTCCTGTGGACTGTCGCGCCATACAATTATTGTTATCACAATTATTACATACTTGCGTAAGCTGTATGTATGTACATTTTGTAATTACTAATCACATTTTCTTTCTTACGTTTTCTTCAAATTTGCATTACTTGTATGCCAGCGCAATGCAATCGATATCGTCAAGATCGTCAGGACGATAGCGATTGGCAGTTTTGAGAGTACATAACGTAACCAAAATGATATCGTTTTGTTGATATCGTTTGCGATGCAAAACTCTCGTTTGTCTCTCATCACGTGATTAGACCCCAGTATAATGTGTTTTTTTTTTTCAATTGAAACATGTGAGCCTTCGGAGAAGGTTTCCATTCCATTTTTTTTTACCAGGCACCAACTCCTTCGAAAAGGGTTGTTGCCAGCAATTTTTAGTCACCTAGCGAATGAAAATATATTAATTTGATTTTGCTTGTTCATATTCCGTGCATAGTCCGATTCATTTTCTTTAACATGTACCATAAATGTGCACGAGAGGACGCACTCGACAAGGTTGTCAAAAGACATCGTTGAAACACACTAACTGGAAACAATGGAGCTAATTTGTATGTTAAGCCATATCTCCACCATTTGTTCTATTGCTTTTTGATTCTTTTGTGGTTCCACTCGAGTATAACCATTCCTAACACAATACCCATCCAACAGTATAACGTAACCAATGTGTACGATTTTAAGATGTGTAAATCATATGGATTCGATTCTAATAATTGTTGTCGCGACAGTCCACAGGGGAACCAGGGTCAACCTTGCTCATCAACCACTCTTGTTGTGCGCACTACTTTTCTTTCATGAGTAGAAGGGACTTACAGTTTTTTGCCGATTCCGAACGGCGAAGTTTGAGAAGCTTTTTCTTAAACAGTTATTACCCTTTGAGTGTTGTCAGCAGCTCGAAAGAGGTGGTCCCGTGAAAAATTCGAGGTGTTCAGCTGAGAATCGAACTTAGACCCTTCGGCGTGTGAGCGTCGCACTCTGCCCACTACGCTACGTCGGCCATAGGTTTCGGGCCTGTCTTCCTTGATTTCTGGGAGACACATTTTTTGAACTCAAACGATATGAGTTATTAGTAGACGCTTATGCGCCGCCGCGCCATTAGAAAATTTAACCATTCATCTACCGAAATTCTTAATTACAGAAGTATGCACTAAGTTGTCCGTCTTCTTCACAACTTTGATATCACAAATACCCTAAGCAGCGGCTGCAGAAATTTGCACTTATATGTTATATGTTGTATATAAGATATTTTATTTTTATTTTTTTACTTAAAAAAAGATGTTTTCACCTCAGAACCTAAATTCATTTCATGCTCAATATACGCCCTGCCGTAACAAGCGCATGAATTTCATCTCCCAGTACACTCCAAATCTCTTCATCAGTTTGTTTTCCATTTTGTTATTCTCACCAAGCTCACATCTTTGCCTCGTTTGCCTAATGTCATCTTTTCCAAGATTTAAGAGTGATAGCATCTGTCAAATGACTATGAAAATTCAACGAACTGTAGAAATAATTTCACCAACTAGCAACTCAATTCATTTTCCCTTGTCTCAGTATCGCGCTTGTTGTGCAAAACCATCGAAGCTCTTAACAAGCGTGATTACGTTTTAAGATACTCATCGTTAACCGCAATTGGCTTAATTCATCTTCACATTGCCTAACATGCGAGCGTGAGCAAAAATTTGGAGAAATTTGATAATTTTCTGTTTTTACTTAAAATTTGCAAGTATTTTATTTTTTACATAACTTCCTTATATAAATTTTGCATTTATGGATTTCATTCCCCTTCCCCGAAAACCCCCTTGTCTTTCAAATGGGAAATGATTAATGGTAGGTGGTCTTTTGTCGGGCGCCATTTCTTCAATGCAATGCCTTTTCTTCTATTTATATTAATTATTTCAATTAATCATTGCAATCGTTTAATGAATTTTAAAATAAAACTTCAAATTTTTCTTATGTTTGTGTATTCTTTTAAATGGGAGGAATGTGTAACAATTTGAATTCTTTTCATTTGAGAGTCATTTTGTCAAGTGTATGCCATTTGTGTCCAACTTTCTGGATTGAAAGAATGTATACAGGCAAATGTGTTTACCTAGTTTGCCGATAGTCCTTCTGTTGGATGCCATCCTCTTTAATTTGACAATCTTTAGGTTGGGCGCCATAGCTTTGGCCAACCACCCTTCATACATTTCATACAGTTCTCTGTCCTTATTATTTATTTTCTGGATTAATACAAGACACGCTATTCGATGTAACAAAAGAGCCATTTATTAGCTCTCAACTTTTCAAAAATTGATTTACAAAACCCACACGCTCGATGAACAATTTCAAGCTCATTCCATGCTCCGTCACCCTGCTCCGGTCGAACGGCGCAGACACCTCTTTTTGATCACTTACGTACTTAATCCTCAATGACTCCTTGAAGTCTTCTTCAAAACACCAGTAATTCCCTTCATTGCCGTCCCGCTTTTATCACTTGAAACCTCTGGAGTACGCAAGTCAAGTGGCACTCCATTTTCAGCAGTTGCCTATGATTGTCTAGGAACTGCGCATAAAGTCAAGTTAAGACTACTTAAAACAGTGTGTACGCCAAACGACCAATCAACGACTCCTAATGAGGCGCTCACTCTTCAAACAACTCACTTTCAGCTTTCCTCAGTCTCTCTGCGTCCCTTTCTCGTTTCTCGCTAATTATTCTGAGCACCTTCGTTTCGGTTGAATCGCTCCCAAGTGTTCACCTGAAAACCCACAAAGCCCAAGCCAACGCCTCCCTAATCACTCAATTCCCAAAAGAAAGTAAAATTTTGAAGCGCTCGCCTTTACTCTCGCGCGCAGTTAGCGCGATCATTAATTCCCCATTTTAATGCGAATTACCTTGAAGATTTATAAAACACCATTAAAAGCCGAAACCAAACAGAGAGTGTACAAGAGAAGTGAAACCCATCGCTCAAGTCTGACAATTAACGGGCCATTTGCAGCGAATGATAGATCCTCCTCCTCTTTGATGCGCTGTTGCCGGGCGAGTTCTTGTTTGCAATAAATTCGTCATAATTGTCGACGCAAAGAGACGATTAATCGAGTCCAAATGCAAATTTCCCTCCGGGAGCCGCACTGCTCGGGTGAAAGCCAGATGCACGGGAATGGTGTCTCTGACTAAATGCGTCCGATGATGAAGGAGCTTAGACCAAATTAAACCGCTCCTTGAAACGGGAGTTCGGTCTGTGCCCAACCGGCATGGTGACATTTTATGCCAAATCCAGGGGAAACTAATGATTTCCGTTCACAGCGCCACCGCCATGACCAAATTCAGCCGTCAAAGTGCGTTGATGCACTTGCGGAAACATGTTGCTGGTGAGGAATTTATGACCATCTGGTTTTCCAATTACCGATGATAACGAGTTGATTTTGATCAGTTGGAAAAGTGGTAGAGGGAGGGGAAGTCTTAGATCGCAAACCTGTCAGCTACCGAATTGCCAATCGACTGAGGTACCCAGCAACATGCTGCACCGGTGGTCAGGTGAAAAGTGTTTGCGGCCTTTTATGGGCGAGGAATTCAATTTATCCACAGGGGGCTGATAGCCATGACTTAGCTGTGAACGACATTTAAGATATACACCAACACCGCCATTGAGGAGTGTCTGTTTGTTTAACGAAATATTTCTCTCTTCTATTTCTCTTGCAGATCATAACCGGCTCGTTAGCCAGCAACAGCAGCAACAGCAACAAGGCAATAATAACACATCAAAAGCGAATGGAGGCATTGGACTGGGGGTCGGAGTCGGAGGCAAGGCCGGCGGTGCCATAGTCCCTACCAGCACGCCTCTGTTGACCGCCAGCGAGAAGGCTCTGCTGAGGGCGAACTCCCACACGCCGCCGTCCCCCATCTTGAACAATCACATCAGCAGCAAGACAAATGGCAAGTGCATTGTGGGACGGATTGGAGCGACACCAGCCGGGGGAGGACACGCGGTGGCGCCACAAGCCATCAAGGTAAGCTTAACTCCTTGGACGTGTTTGTCGCCGACAAAGGCTGGCAGGCGAGTCTGTGCGCGATTTTCCACATCTCCGTTTCCGTCTTCTTCATCGTTGCAGAAATCACAAAAGGAAAAGCAACAACCGAAGATACTGGTGCAGCAGGAGTTGCAAGAGGAGGAGGTCGAGATAGATGAGGAGCAAGTGCACCAGCTTCAGAAAAACAACAACGCCAACAGCAAGCATCCGTGCAATGGCAGTTTGGATTATCACAAGCTGCCGGCGTTCGAGTTCCAGAGCAAGGGAGTAGCGGCGCTGGGAGTGCTCCTCCAGTACTTGGTCTATGATGTAAGTACACCATCACACACACAAATACCATTTGCCCTCCGTTGCACCGCTGTCCCTCTGCCGATGTCATTTTACGGTGTCGATGTGATACCATGCCCGGGGGTAGTTTTAATTACCATCGAGCTGTGGTGGATCCTGAACAGTGGCAAGGAGCAAATTTCGGGGATTTATTACCCAGAGAGCAGTGCTAGGATGGTTATCGTAATTAATGAGCAGCGAAGCACCAAAGGGGGATTAGAGTCCAACAACACCATCATCACGGTGATCATCCCCGGTCGTTGCCATGAACGGAATCTTGAACTTGCCCCACCCACCCATCTCTTCGATGTTGGCGAGCGACGAAGGTGTGGCTGATTCACGGTCTGGCTGGCGCTGGCAAGGATTAAAAGTTAAACGAGGAAGTTCAGTATGTTCTGGCGTTCGCGTGGAATGACTTTTCTCTCCGACACTAGTGCAGCGGGTTAAAGTTTAATTGCAGCTGGGTTACATGATGGTTACAAAGTTTTGAATAAGTTCGCGTACAGTTACTGTTGACTGTTGTGAACTAAGTTTCTGAATGTCGGTTGAGTTAATTTTGTTTTAGGGAACACAACACAATTGCGAAGTGTCACCTTGGTGGAAGCACTTAGTGGCGTGTAGGCAAGACCTTTGGATGGAGGCCAAGAGAAGTAATTAAGGATAATCTATTTTCGGAGGTTTTGAATGTTTGTCTTGGAGTTTATCGATTTTGGGCGTTCTCCTGTGGAGCAGGTGTAGCGGTTTTGAATTGAGGACTGAATTGAGTTTAATTCATGGCTTCTCGGTAGTCATTAGCACCTTTCGTGTGGAACTAGGAAACGTCGAAATAAGTTGAGTGGTTTGATACATACACTTACACTTTGCATGCGATCACATGTGAGGCAAGGGGTGCGTTTTTGAGGTCATAACGTGCGGCTAATGAACTCAGATTGGAGGTGGAAAGTGTACTTATTTGTCCTGCGCTGGTTTTGTAGAACTAGCTATTTGTAGAAGCGACGTGTGGCGGTTAGTCTGCTCCACAATTAATGTTTTCAAGTCAAGTGCAGCTGACAATTTTCAACACGTTAAATATTTTGTAACCCAGATAATTTAAACAGGCTTAAAACTAACAATTGAATAAATGTGAGTTCCTGGGCATATGGTATATTACAATTTTGTTTTTTCTCTTGCTGATGCGTCACATTTGGTTTCTCGAATAGAACTATTAATACTTCTTCTTCTTGTAGCTCTACAGTCCGAGGTGGACCTACCCAACATGCCTCATCAGCACGATCTTTCACTGGCTGCTTTCACTTACGCAATCCAAGTTGGTTGAGGTCCTTCCCCACTTGTGTGCGCCAACCTAGTCTAGGTCATCCTCTGTTGCGTTGTCCCAATGGCTCGGATTCAAAGACTTTTCAGGCCGGAGCAGTGGTGTCCACACGCTCTACTTGGCCATCTTAAGCGTTTCAACCGATGACACTTGACCAGGCGCAAGTCGCTGCACAGTCCATAGAGCTCGTCATTATATCCTCCCCCTGACGCCATCAACGCAAACAGGCCCAAAAATCGCACGCAAAACTTTTCTCTCGAAAAGACTAAGGGCTTCCTCATCCGCGTGGTCGCCGTGGCGTAGTGGGTAGAGTGCGACGCTCACACGCCGAAGGGTCTAGGTTCGACTCCCAGTTCAACACCAATTTTTCTAATATTTCACGGCACCACCTCTTTCGAGCTGCTGACAACACTCAAAGAGTAATAACTTTCTAAGAAAGCTTCTCAAACTTCGCCGTTCGGAGTCGGCAAAAAACTGTAGGTCCCTTCTACTCGTGAGAGAACAGTAGCGCGCATAACACGAGTAGTTGATGAGCAAGCTAGGCCCTGGTCCCTCTTTGGAATGTAGCGCCAATAATTATTATTATTCCTCATCCGCTTTTAGTAACGTCCATGTTTCCGCGCCATAGAGTAGGACTGGAATGATCAAGCTGTTATATAAAGCGAGGGAGGGCTTTATTACTCAATTGTCTCTTGAGTCCAATGAAACAGCGATTGGCAAGAGCGATTCTGCGTTTGATTTCGGTACTGATGTTAATGTCACTATTTACCACGGAGCCGAGGTAAACGAAGTGCTTGACTACCCTGAAGTTTCTGCTCCCTAGTGGGATCCTCTGTCCGAGACGTCGATGTTGCGTAGCCTTCCTTGATGACTACATGTACTTTGTTTTGTGTTCATTAACCACCAGACTCATTTTAGTCGCTTCCGCTTTAACGCCAACAAACGCTTCATTGACGGCTCGCTCTGTTTGTCCAATCATTTCAATGTCATCAGCGTAAGCTTGCAAATGAATTGACTTCTGGAAGATGGCGCCTCTGGTGTTGACTTGTGAGTTACGCACGATCTTCTCAAGAATGATGTTAAAGAAGTCACATGACAATGCTTCGCCTTGTCTATAACCTTTCTTTGACATTGAAGGTCTCGATGAGTTCGTTACCGACTTAACCGGAGCAGCGAGAGTTCTCCAATCAATCTCAATCACAATCTGACGAGTTTGGTAGGAATGCCAAAACTAGACATATCACTGTATAGCTCATCTTAGTGCACACAGTCTTCTGCGGTCTTAAAAGCGACGAATAAGTGGTGCGTGTCGATTTGCACTTCGTGGGTCTTTTCAAGGATCTACTATAAAGTAAAGATCTGGTCTATCGTGGACTTCCCTGGCCTGGAGCCGGTATGAAATGAGCGCTTTTTTGAAAATAAAACACTTATTATTAATGGGAAAGTAAAATCATTTTATTCAAAGTATTGACCATTGTTTTCTACACATTTTGACCACCTTTCTGGCAATTTGTGAATACCACGCCAGTAAAATTGTTCGTCTTTTAAAGCAAACCAATCAGGCGACCTCCTCGTAGGAATCAAAGTGCTGCTCAGCCAATGCGTGTCCCATCGATGAAAACAAATAGTAGTCGGAAGGAGCCCGGTCTGGTAAATACGGCGGGTGTTTTGATTGTACCCTGAACCGGTTTTCGGTTTGAACCGTGCAGGTGCATTGTCATGGAGCAAAATTACCTTGCCGTGTCTTCTGGCCCATTCTGGTCGTTTTTCAATCAATGCATGGTTCAAACTGATCATTTGTTGTCGGGAGCGATCAGTATTAACTGTTTCACCACGTTTTAGGAGTTCGTGGTACAGCACGCCTTTCTGGTTCCATTAAACACACAGCATTGTCTTCTTGCCGAATCGATCTGGTTTTGCAGTCGATGTTGATGGGTGTCCCAGATTAACCCATTATATTTTCCGTTTAGGATTTTTAAAATAAATCCATTTTTCATCGCCAGTTACAATCCGATGCAAAACCGATTTTCTTTCGTGTCTTTGAAGCAAAATTTCACAAGTGTTTTTTCGGTTTTCCATTTGTCTTTCATTCAATTCATGTGACACCCATTTTCCACACTTTTGGATCTTTCCCATAGCTTTTAAACGGTCAGAAATTGTTTGTTGTGCAACATTTAACATTGCTGCCATTTGATTTTGCAAGGCGAAAATAATTAATTCGCAAGAATTAAAAAATGTCCACAATGCCTCATTCTTTAGCTTTAAAGTGATCTTTGAAAGTGGAGAATATTTTAAAGGAAAACAAAACGTTATCCCTGTGATTCTGTGGAATCAAAGACAATAATTAGACTTTATTCCACAGAACGGATATATGTACCTCTCAATTATCGGTAGGGTTCTTCGCCTTAATCACAAACCTCCACTACAGAGTTGCCTCAGAAGTTTGAAACTATGATCTTAGTTACTCAATCGTCAACAAGTTGTGGTTCAAAACTGTGATTTTCATCACTCAGGCGTCAGCAACTTTAAGATTCACGACTTGACCTGTGGCACCATGTTGTCTTTATAATTTGTTGCCATGTTTTTATATTGACACGCGCTAAATTAATTATTTGGTTTTCCCGAAAATAAATCACAGCCCTCGTAGAGAGGGAAACAAGATACCGGCACACATTGGTTTTAAATGCCTGTGGATTGTAATGTGGGGGAAAAGTTGAGTTGGAAAGATTTTTCTACATTCGTGTGGTGCGGCTAAAGAACGAGTCTCTTAACTAACCCGTACGTCCAGAGGTGGGCTTGTGGGTTGATCCTAGCAAAGCGAGTAATAATAATAACAATTGGATGGCGCGACAGTTCACAGGGAGAACAGGGCCTAGTTTGCTCATCAACTTCTTGTGTTGTGCGAGCTGCTATTCTTTTAGGAGTAGATGAGACCTACAATTTTTTGCCAACCCTCAACGGCGAAGTTTGAGAAGCTTTTTCTTAAACAGATAATTTTGGAATTATGTGAGCAAAGTGGCATAACTGATTTAAAAGAGATGCATAAATAAAGTAACATATGTACATTTCTTTAATTTTTTTCGTTAAATTATTATAGCTCTTTTGTTTGCTCCTTCTACTTCCTTCAGTCCTAGGCGCAAAGAGACGTGTATTTTGTAACAGGAACAATGTAATAAACAATTTCACATAAAAGTATTAAGCTTATTTTATTTTGGCGCAACAGTTAATTCCTTTTGAGTGTTGTCGGCACCTCGAAAGAGGTGTGAAAAATTCGAAGGGTTCAGCCGGACCTTCGGCGTGTGGGTGCCGCACTGTACCCACCATGGCGGCCACAGCAAGGAGTATTTTGCGAGTAAATTATTCAAAAGAGTTGACTAATGCATCAGAGGATGTTTTTTTTGTTTGACATAGTAATGTTGTGGTAGTTTACAAGGGGACCATAGTTTAGCTTTCTCATTATCTACTCGCGTAGTGCGAGCTCCTTTTCTTTCACGATTGGAAGGACCTAAGTATACTTTTTGCCAACTCTAATTAGCAAAGTCGGAGAAGACAGTTTACTCTTTGAGATTTATCAGCCAATGGATGGCGCCAAGTGGCGCCGTAAAAAATGCGAAATGCTCAATCGGGGAATCGAACCTGGGCGTGTGAGTGTCGCATTCTAACCACAAAATGTGTTAGAGACCCAATATTACCTCAATTGATTTCGCATCATTATTACTGTTATTTTCAATGAGTCCTAACATAACAATAATTGTTGGCGCTACAGTCAACAGGGGGACCAGGGCCTAGCTTGCTCATCAACTACTCGTGTTGTGCGCGCTACTGTTCTCTCACGAGTAGAAGGGACCTTCAGTTTTTTGCCGACTCCGAACGGTGAAATTTGAGAAGCTTTCTTAGACAGTTATTACTCTTTGAGTGTTATGTGCAGCTCGAAAGAAGTGATGCCGTGGAAAATGTAAAAAATTGATGTTGAGCTAGGAATCAAACCTAAACCCTTCGGCGTGTGAGCGTCGGACCCTAACCACTACGCCACGGCAACCACAACAATTCCTAACGCTAGCAGTTAAATTCGATCTAAGAGGTACAGGGAGGTCTTGGGAGCTCCGGACCAGATAAGAACCTTACACTGAAGCTTTTACGCATTGTATATTGTAGCCAGATCAGAAAGATGAAATATTCCTTGCATCGCATTAGGAAATCTAGACTTTTCGCTGCATTTGTGACGGTCTCAAATATGTGATCCTTCCAATATAACATAAAAGGATGAATAATGACCGACGTGTCGTTATTTATTAAATGCAACACTCACAAGCTGGTCCTAGGTTCGGTTCCTAGACTGAACCTTTCACATTCTTTCATGGTATCACCTCCTTTGAACTGAACGAATGGGATATGACTTGGTGTGTTATAGAAAACTATTCTGGAGACAGTCGATCTTGATTTTGATTCTGAAAGCATGTAATAACAAAAATTATAAAGCTCACACTTTCGACTATTCCTTGTATGCACTGTTTTGTGCCCGCTTTGCCGTCGTCCTAAATCCGACCCTTGGACTGAGCATTGTGCACTTTATGACGCCTTCAAAATTTTGAAATCACTCAAATGATATTAGTTTGCCATCAGATTAAGAAATTAAGGTATTCGTTTTCCACATTTAAAAAAAATGTCCACTTGACGCACAACACGAAAAATCGCTAAAGGAACCTGCTTTCTGATCCCAGATGGGGAAACTTTCTCCCAGAACAAGAAAGAAAACATTTCGAATTTTTTATTTGATTTAATTCTGCTTTCAAAAGCGATAGATGATAGATTCCACGGCTTATGCTTGTCCTTCAGCTTGATGTGCTTCCTCCCACGAGGCCACCTACAGCTTAATGACAAAATATAATGTCGAAAGTCGAGAAGCTTTCCTGGAAACTTTTCATACTTTGAATATTCTTCGCAACTATGGTGTAAAGAAACCTAAGCTTCGGGTTTCAAATCTTGTTCTGGTCTGTAGAAATCTGCAATCTTTCACATATTCGTTGGTGAGAGCCAATATTAGGCCTAGGCTCCATTATGCTTCTGAAAATCCCATCATTTCTGATCTTTACAGATCTAGCCAATGCAGTGCAGTTTTTGTCACGAAGATTCGATTTTTCAGCACCGGCACTAAGCCCTACGAAAAATACAAACGTGCTGAAATTAAGGAACACTGTTGGTGGTGATGGTGGTCCTTTATCTCAAACAATTATTTTTTCATTATTCAAGGCAAAATCACATTCCCTGGACAAACATGTGTCGAATGCAAATGACTCACTCGTCAACATACCACACTCGTCACATCCAAAAAAGATAATGTTCGTCCTACTTCCTACATAGTATTGAACGCATTTAACGACTTACGTCATTTTGCATCGACTACGATAAAAAAAATTTTATGACAACCCGGCATGACACATCCCACGCCACTGCGAGTGCAATCAAAACCTTACGAGGTGTGCTCCGTGATAATTTTTATCTTTCCTCCTCGATGTGTCCTCGATTCAATAGCGAAGAGCACGTTCCCAAAAATAATTAACTTCTTGAAAGCAGGACTCGATTGTCACTTGTCACCACTTTTATGGGTCTTGCGACTCGTGTGACAAACTGAATAGCATCCTGCTGGCAGCAATCATTCGGTTGTCTTCCGTGAAATTGTCACAAGGCACCTGGATGTCCGTGTACCTGTCGCACGCAACAAGAAGCAGCATTCGTTTCTGAGGAACGGCCTGGAAAGGGATTTATGAGAGGTACATGGCGCCCAAAATGGACATGCCCTTTAAGTCTTCTCTCGGAGAACCATCGGCTCCTTTGTTCGCTGAAATCCGGGATGGTTGAGCTGGGAAAAAAGTGAATGACGGATTTCGAGCCGAAATGAGAGCGCGACGACAATCCTTCCCATTTTGCGTTAATTTTCTTCTAATTGCTGGCAATTGTTGACGATTGCTAATCTTATCCTGGCCTAATTCTAATCCGCTCTAGATTCTGAATGAGGTCCACATGCTGCTGCCGGTTTTGGCTTAATGTCCCGCCACATGCCACAGATAAGCACTGCACTTTAGTATTTAATTAGTTCACTGTGGTGCCGCTTTGCAGCTGCTGTTCGATGTCAGTGATAACGGTGTAGGTGAAACTTTCCAGAAAATACAATATTTTCCTCGTCGCCACCTCGGGAGTTGCAAACACAAAATGGTTTTGCCGGGTGCAAGCAAAGAAGTTAACTGCAGTGGCTGGGAAAATTATCGCTTCGCTCACTGCACGGTTGGATGAGCCGGCGTGTACACACAACTGCGCGCTATCCCACAGCCGTTTAGCCGCGGTGTTCTGTGCCGCGGAGGAAGACGGAGAACTTTTTCTCGTTGGCTCATAAATAAAATTAAATTTCTGCAAACTTTCGTTCGGATAATGGAGCGATGGGTTGCTCGGATGGTTGCCCTGCCGATTGTGGGGGATTCAACGACGTGTCTGGGGCGGAGATGAAGATAGGCCCGTGTTGGGAATGGTAAATGAACGAACCCATGGACCAGGATACCTGGCAAAATGGATTGAAGCTTCCGTCGAGAGTGACAACAGAAGTGATGGGTGTACGTTAATATATGCCCGTCCTGTGGTGTACATAAGGACGGGGCAGGAAGATGGCGGTATGGCTTATTAATAAAACGGCTTGGCGGAGGGATGAAAGTGGGAAAGTTAAAGAGTTGATCCTTCTTCTGTGGCGTTGATTGAAATAAACATTTTGAAGTGATGATGGGACAGGGATGGGAAATTGGAATTGCTGCTGGAAGTGCATTTACGAAATTACTTTCGCAGACTTCTGTGGGGGTTAAGAATATTCACCACAGACGAAAACTGAATGAATTCTTAAAATTAATTAGAAACAGAATTTCATACTAATGGATGAGGATTGAATTTAGCTAGAGGAGGTGGGTTAATTGAGAGAATTGTACGTGGATTCGAAACATGACGAGACTTTGTGACTTACTTTCAAGAAGAGCATATTCGATTCCCTTGAGTCGAGACGTCTGTAACAAACAGTGCAGAATTGCAGATTAGAGATGCGATATGAAGATAACCATGTTTTTTGTGCTTACTGCGGCTATTATTCATGTGGTCGTGTGGAAGGGTGTCATTTCATTCCAAATCTCTGCCAAGGTAGAAGCAGTACAAACAGTTTATTGTTTGTTAGCATCAAGGTTAGTAAAAGCATGTATAGGGTGAAGAGTTTTATCCATTTCTTGGCACCGAAAAAACACCACGGTGGCGTCGGACAACATTCACTTATTTCGAATGCATGGTTCAATTTATTGAATTGATTTTCCCGCCAATGACAAGGCAAGACAAATTTTGATCCAAGTCCGCCTAAGACGTAAAGACCTGGAAAAAAATAAAGTCTTGAACCTCTTGGTTCATCCCGGCATCCCCTTATGGCACTTGGAAGGCAACTTGTGGCAGCTTCCAACTTGTGATCTGCTAAAATAAAACTCAACATTCGAAAATAGGTCATAATGGAAAAGAAACTTTATTATTGAAAATTTGTCTATATACCCCGACAGCCACTCGGTTATTTAAACCAGTATGTTTTAAAGAATACCGGGACTACGATACCGGGCAAAATAGATTGAAGCTTCCGAGAATAAATTCCAAAATGTGGTGAATTGAAGGTCAGATGGTTGATCTGCCTCAAGCTTTATTAGAGTAAAGCACTACGCGAACATGTTTCTTCACAAAATACTCAAAAGAATTAGGCGACGAACAGTATTATGTTTAGGGAGCACTGCTGAACAGATTATTTGATCTCCCTGAAGACGATTACTGAACTGTAACACTCACATTGAAATCCTACTTTATACAATTTTGAAAAACGTACCTTGTTTGTTGAATGTTTTTTTTTTGTGAAATATCAGCTCTTAACTACATGCATATGCTACAAGGAGTCCACATCATCATATAGGTCTGCCGCCTGATCCAAGCGAAAGAACATTATTCGCTGTTTCCGAAGACAATTTTAATGATTTGTTTATAACTTTGCGAAGTGGGTAGAGTGCGACGCTCACACATCGAAGGTCCAGGTTCGATTCCCGGGTGAACACCTCGAATTTTCCACGACACCACCTGACAGCACTCAAGGAGACACTGGTCCCCCCGTGGACTGTCGCGCCATTCAATTATTTTTATTATTATTTTAATTTTTATGTGGTCGCCGTGGCGTAGTGGGTAGAGTGCGACGCTCACACGCCGAAGGGTCTAGATTCGACTCCCAGCTCAACACCAATTTTTCGAATTATTCACGGCACCACCTCTTTCGAGCTGCTGACAACACTCAAGGAGTAAAAACTGTCTAAGAAAGCTTCTCAAATTTCGCCGTTCGGAGTCGGCAAAAAACTGTAGGTCCCTTCTACTCGTGAGTGAACAGTAGCGCGCACAGCACGAGTAGTTGATGAGAAATCTAGGCCCTGCTCCCCCTTTGGACTGTAACCACAACTATTATTATTATTATTATTCTTATATGATGGCAACACTTAATTCCAAATTCCAACAATGATTCATTTCTTGGAAGTAAAACGTCTTGAATACTAAATTAATAATTTCCTGAGGTCGTTCAACGGAAAAAAGTACCTTAATACAAACTTTCAACAGATATACAAAATCAAAACATTTAAAAATAATAAGAATAATTGTATGGCACGGCAATCCACAGGGGGGCGAGTGCTTAGCTTGCTCATCAACTACATGTGTCATGCGCGCTACTGCTTTCTCACGAGTAGATTGCACCTATTATTGCCGACTTCGACCGGCGAAATTTGAGAAGCTTTTTCGAAGACAGTCATTGCTCTTTGAGTGCTGTCAGCGGCTCGAAAGAGGTGGTGCCTTGCAAAATTCGAGGTGTTCAGCCGAGAATCGAACCTAGACCTTCGGCATGTGAGCGTCGCACTCTATCCACTACGCCACTTGATATTCAAATTGTGACCCGAAGTGCTCGAAGAGTGTAAAAGCTATTCGAACATGCTCGCCTCATGGAAGTACTTGATATGCAATCAAAAAATTCATTGTATTCAAATTTTGGCCAGTATAAGTTTCTTCTGTTTTGGGGTTATGATCTTGACTTTCGGGATGGCGCTATAATTCGGAATGGACTTGGGTCTCACCCAACATGTCGTTCAAACCAGCACTATCCCTCACTAGATGCTTCCATTTACGCACTCCAAGAGGGTTGAGGTCCTTCTCCGCTTATTTATGCCATCGCAACCTAGGTCGTTCCAGGTGTCGATGTCCCAATTGCTCGGCTTCCAAAACTTTTCGGGCCGGAGCGGTGATGTCCATACGCTCTAAAGGACCTAGACATTTAATGCGTGGTATCCGAAGACGCTTGACCAGGCTCTTGTCGTCCATAAAGTTCGTCGCTGAATCTTCTCCTCTAAATGTCATCAACGCAAGCAGGACCAAATATCGTAGGCAGAATTTTCTTTCTTTAGGCTCCCTAATTTACGCAAAGTACCAAACCAACGACTTGTTCGCTGTAGGAGGGCCTTTAGTGTGCGGTGCATTTCTAATTTCATACTTTCAACTGTTACTCCAAATTGAGTTGAAAAAAGAATCATAAGTTGTCATAACTATTTGAACTAAATCAGCAGAAAGCAGCTACGAACAGCGTGAGGTACTTCTGACCAGACGGTCTTATGGACTTCACACCTTTTCTGAAAGCAATGTAAGCATCTGTGTCTAAAATATCCCGTCTCAAAAGTTAAAATGGAGAGATAGACACTTTTCAACAACAGGCGGAATTCTGCTGCGGTAGCGATAAAGATTGTTTGTCTGACTGCCAGTCCTTTTAAATTTTTACAACAAATGGAGTTAGTACCCTTTAATTTAAGTAAACTGTTTGATTCCATCAGCTATTTACAATAATTTTTCATTCATTTCATTTTATTTAATTTCATATATTTATTTATTTAGCTAAGGTTTGCTATTAGATACATATTGATTTTTCTTACATCGCATTTCTCTTAATTACCACTTTAGTACATTTCAATTAAATTTTATTTTTACATAGTCTATTATCTTTCTTTTAAAATCTATTAGACGTGTTTCTTGTTTCAATTCGTTTGGTAATTCATTAAATAATTTAAACCCTCTATAAAATATAGTATTTTGTGCTCGTTGTGTTCTTAACAGTGGAAGACGGAAATCATGTTTTGTCTCTTACATTTTAATCTTGTATGCGACTAACATATATTATTTTGTTAGACAGGTACTCGGGTAGTAAATTATTTTTCATTTTAAATACGAAAACGAGTTCATTCATTTTTGTTTTTTTGTTCCACACTAAGCCATATAAGCACATTTAACAAACAATTTATTGGTGTTAACCAGTGGCACTGTAGAATGCTGCACATATGTAGCTCTGTTCTGGAATTTTTGTAGTCTATTTTGCATTGTGCTATTTGTCAGATGGATAATCGTCGAACAATACTCAAAATGCGGCTTTATTATACTTTTGTATACATTTATTGGAAAGAGAGTTTTTTTTTATATCTATCATAGAGTAACACACAAACTACGTTCTCTAAGTATTAACTCTTAGTATCGCTTTACACAGCAGATGTTTGCTGAGCGACTAAGGATCATTTACCGACTCCTATCGTCTTACAGATTACTTCAATAAATAATATTAATTCAAATACAATGTTAAAACCATGTTTTTAAATTGTAAGTGTGGCAAGGTAAAATCAAATTCAATGAAAAGATCATTAAATGTATTTATACACCTTGTAAAAGGTTCATTGCGACCAAAATTGGTTCTATGCCTTTTGTCAAAAAGTAAGTTTCTCACCCGTAGGGATATTTATGAGAAAAAGTAATTCTGGTGAATTTAAATGATAATTAATAATATCACGAATAAACATGGCTGACGTTGCCTTACGCCTGAAACTTAAGGTTTGCAAGCCAATTGTTCTGCATCGTTTAACATAATAAGGAGAATCTTCAAAGGAATACAACTTTCGGAAAGCATATCGCGTGAAATTCTTTTGAACTCGTTCGAGTCTAAGTTCTTGATTATCGTAAGGTGGGTCCCAGACAATGGATGCATATTCCAAATAGGGTCTTACTAACGAAACAAAGATGGTCTTTAAACTGGATATGTCGCGAAAATCTTTACTATTTATTTTTAAAAATCCTAACATAGAATTAGACTTCGCAATGGTATAATCACAATGAAGTGAGAAATCCAACTTGGGGTCGAATATTACTCCAAGGTCTTTAGCTTCTTCTAGGCGATAAAGTGTATGATTATTGATAAAATAATCCTAAACAATTGGAGATGTTATTCTATGTGCCGTAAAAATGTTAAATTTTGAAATATTTAGATCTAGAGCATTATGCTTACACCATTCCGCTAGGTTATGTTATCGCTATACTATTAATTGACAAAAATAATTTAAAGTCATCCGCGGATGTTAGAATTTCGCAGAATTTAAATATTTCATGAATATCGTTTATAAATAAAAAAAGTAATGGGCCCAAGTGGCTACCCTGTGGCACGCCCGATGTTACCTTTATTACGCGAGAAATTCGCGAGTTGCTTATCTTTTTCTTATTCTTCTAAACAAACTAATTTTTTACTAATTTTATATATAGTCAATATGATTGTTAAAATACAACATTCTGTCAATAACTACACCTAGATACTTAATTTCTTTAACATTTTCAACTATCGCATTATCTCTTACGGCATTTAAATCTGTGTATCCATTTATGTAAATACATTTAGTTTTACTTACATTTAGAGACTTAACTTAACTTAACTTCACTTGTGGTGCGTAGATTCTGATTAATTTTATTTAAACATTCATTTATACCCCTACATGCAACAAAGATTTGCCCATCGTCAGCAAATAGCTGTAAGGTCGATAACTTCACCGCATTTTGCATGTCATTTACATAAAGCACAATAGTGCTCTTAGTACTGATCCCTGCGGTACACCTAAAGACACATGTATTGCAATTGATATTTTATTGCCCATTTAAGTTTTTTGAGTTCTTCCTTCAAGATATGATGTGAACCAGCCTCCCCCTGACACCATACTTCTCCAATTTATCGACTAATATGCTCCTGTCAACTGTCTGCAACGCTCTCCTCAGATCTATGAACACTGCAACAATTTTTATATTACTCTGTACTGCATCCTTCCAGTCGGCAATAACTAAATTCAAAAGGGATTCGCAACTATTCCCGCCTCTAAGTCCAGATTGACACTTTGCAAATGGCTTCTAAATAATTCTCGAACAGCTGTTACATTACTTTTCCTAGCACCTTTGCTTAATTTTGTAGCATGTTGATTGGACGGTAGTCAGCTGGTTTATTTGAGTTCTTTTTTTTTCAATTGGTATTACTCTTGATTCTTTCCACACTTGAGGAAATCTGCCACTCTTCAACGATCTATTTATTGTTGTTATATAATTTGACCAATTATTGAGAGGACGTCGCTTATCGTTTTCACACTGAACATTTAATAGTCTTTTTTATTTTTTAATGTTTTCATTATGTTTCTGAGATTATTATATGTGATACATTTAAATTTAAACTGGGGACACTCATCGGTTTGAGTAATGAGACTTTTATACGGTACACACGGCATCGCCCTATTTAGCTCATAAAAACTCTTAACAAAAAAGGAATTAAAGTTTTGTGCTCAGGTTCCACGGCCATTAACTGGGGCATTATCGAAGACAACACATTTGATTACACTTTTCTGCTCTTTTAGGATTTACGATCTAATGTTTTTCCACATGCCCTTTGGTTCTTAGATGATTCTATTTTCTTAGTAATATAATCATTCTTTACTTTGGCTGGCATTACGAGCTATTCTATAAACTTCCCAACTATTTGTTGAATTTGTCCATGTTGCTCGCCTATAAAATTATAACTTTTTAGTTTTTAATATTTAAAGGTCTTTATTAAACCACTGGTTTACACTCAATTCAATTCAAGTTTCTTTATTGATACAAAATATTTACAATTTCAATTTTTTAAGCTTAAGACTACAGTGAATATACAAATATATGTGTCGGCTCAACAATAGGGGTCCGACGGATGAACAACTGTCTAACATAGTTTGAGTGTGTACAAGTGAATTATTTACAATATAACGATGTCCTGTCTTAACATCGGATTGTTCAGATCCATGTGTCGATGACTGGCTTACACTACTAACCCATACATATTTTTTACTTATCATACGACACACTGCTGCGTGTAAAATAGACGAAAGAAGAGATGATAGTGGTTGGTTACGTGATGCAAATTATCGACGATATCATTTAATTGGATCGTCCGGAAGATAGTCGCTTGAAAATTTACGCAATTACAGCCCAGGAAAATGTAATCACATTCCTTGGTATAAGCATTGTACAGCGAATTTTTGTATATTGCTGGGTCATAGAAGGACCAGGGTCTAGCTCCTTCATTCACCGCTTTTTACTGACTCGACAGTTAAAATTCTTGGAGTGTTGTCAGCAAGAGACAAAAGGCTCTGTGAAAAATGCGAAATTTACAGTCCTTACAGCGAAGTACTTTTGGCGTATGATGATTCAAAGGAATTCAGTTATAATTGTAGCTCACTTTGTACAGCATTGCAAACGATACTCAAGTTCAATTCATCATAAAGCCAATGCGATCTCTACTTCTTTTTATCCCTTTCTCATAAAAAACACATGTATTGCCTTAAACTTGGTAGCAACGAACCGAGGAAAACCTTGAGTAAGGAAACAAAATAAATAAGGGTCTTAAAGGGAAATCGACAGTAAAAGTTTCTAGAGTGATTAACAAGCAATAATCCTCGAACACTATTTAACGATCCTTCGCAAATTTCTCTTTCTAAGGCGACCATAAAAAATTAAATAGCACTCTATAGCTCTTTATTACCCAACAAATCCCACACGAATTCTATGAGCCGATCCGCCGACCGCGTTGCCTTAATTGCAGAAAGGGAAAGCAGGTACAGGGAGTTGGCGGTAGTTTGTCTGGCAAAAATATTGACAGACTACTGGGAGATTCGCGTAATGCGTTTATTGAAGGGATTTTTGAAAGACTCTAAATGTCTATACCTGGCCCGATATCGACATTGCATCATCCCGACTTCAAGCATTTTCAAGAAGTCCCTGTAGCACAAGTCCCTCCTTTACAAATCACATGGCAATCCGTTTTCCTGTTTCCGACGATTTTCGGCCGATAAATTTCAAATTATTATTACAGACAAAAGAGTCAGTATCCCCACCGAGCTCGCAACAAACCGCAAATAACTCCCAAACAGACGATACATTTGCCCAAAACTTCTCTGCAGCAAGGATACATTTCATCCGGCACTCACGAGCAAAAGTTATTCTTCCCACTAATTGAAAAGGACAAATGACCTTCCAGTAGATTTCTCACTACACAGTCAGCTTACATTTCCTCCCTTTCCCCATCCAGTCAGCAGCACCGTTGTGTCCGAAAAGGATTGCTGTCTGGCCTATGATTTCAAGACCATCAAAAGGATTACCAGCAGTTGGTTAAATTGAGCAATCGACTCCAAGCCACAGTCAAAAGACTCCGAGAAACGAGCATGAAAGTCATAATCTGGAATTGATGTCCTTTTTTGTGAGTGAACATACCATCGACTGTACGGACGGCTGGCGATCAGAAAAAAAATTCAAGAGACCTCCGGAAAACAGAAAGCAGAACAAATATGGATTTTGGGTGCAGTACGCTTTCTGCTTTTAATTAAAACTCCTCACGTCCCTGCGTGAGTGTGACTGTGTGCGATAAGGGGATATGTGCAAATGAAGCGTAAATCAAACCGATGAAAGGCAACACATGCAACGTGAGTCCTTAATTCACGCGCCAACTCACCGCCACACCAACATAGACCTGAGCACTTTGCTAAAGAGCTTTAAAAGGAGTTACGACGAACAGTCGGTATCTGCGCACGCTGGTATCGAGGGAATATGAATTTTGCAATCTGCACCTTTATACGGGCAGTGGATATTTCACACTTCATTGTTTCTCGGGGCATTGTTCTCGGTGAGGACACTGGCACAGGATACGGGGATTCACGGTGGCCGATTGCGCGCCTTTGCGGTGGCTAGTGAACAGGTACACGACTGTCTGGTGATTTCAATGCAAATGCAGGGGATTTTCATTTCAGCAGGAATTTGTTGCGGTGCTTAGGGATTGCGCTGCAAAAGGACATTCAGCAGCAGCAGAAGAAAAAGCAGTTGTAAAAACAGAGCAACGAAACCGATTTTAACGTTTTTCCATTTTATTCGTCCGCTCAGGGCGCATATTGATTTGGACAAGGAACGAGTGTTAAATGGAAGTGCACTCAGGTACAAATTGGGGAGCTTAGGGATTTAATATTTTTTTTAAGGAATTCGTTGGTGTGTTGGCGAGTGCTTGGCGTCTGTGTGGGAGAACGGTCATTTGTGCAAGTGGAATTAATGGTTTTGTGGTACATTAGTGAAAGTATTTGCTGAAGCGTTAAGAATTAGAAGTGGGTTCCAAATGTGAACGGAAGTTGACTTCAAAATCACTTCACTGAATTGAAAAATGTGGTCCTGGTAATTCGAATCCAATTTTTCAAAAGGCACAATGCGACATTGAGTTGGAACCGGCAAGTGTCACAAATCCGCCCACACGGAGTAACAGCTGCTGCATGTGGCACAATGAGGGAGTGAATCCAACATCTGTTACCCATGCTGAGGTCAACATCTGCGTCTCGTGCTGAGAGGAACAGCTGCAACAGCTGATTGGACTTGGATTTCAATTCAAAGACCAGTGAATAAGGATATAGTTTATTTCTTTTCAATGTCAGTTTTGTTGCAAGGAGAGTTTCACGCTTTATGATATCTGAGTTGGGGCACAGGTTTGAAATTCACGAAACTCTCAACAAACCAAAGTGTGCGTTGAATTATGCACTTCACTTCAATACTGATGTAGAACTAGGCCTCGCACAACGTGGCTCATTGGCTTCTAAAAGTATTTCTCGCATGTTGCTTCAAATATTGCAAACCATGTTAATTAAGGTCCTTCTTCTGAAGCCGTGTCTTGCGTCGGATTCAGAGGCTCTTCTGTCTAAAACTGTTAATTTTTCTATGCGCCTTACCACCCAATCGACCTATGGGCTATATTCTTAGATGCTCTACAGAGCGCATGTTGCCACATATCACAGCGTTCACGATTAAATCTTCTCCATGCCATGCGAAATGAAAAAAAACCAGCGCGTGTTGGCTTTGCCTGCATGTGGTGACATCATATGTTGCATTGACTGGCATACTATGTTGCATTAACTTGCACGACGCCTGTGTCCAAAAGAGGGGCTTCCTTGTCATCCAACCCCTATGTTTCTACGGCCATATTGCAGGACATGATTGACCTGGAGTCTAGGTTTCGAGACCATTTGACTGAGAGCTGGGAGTAAACGTGTGTGGTTCCTCGATGGGCTACACGATATCCTTCTCTTCTTCTTTGTGTGACACTACAATCCGGATTGGATCTGAATCTACAAATCAATCTCTTCCGTACAATCTCTCCCCAGCTGCCTCCAGTGGTCATTCTCAACTAGACAAGCAGCTCAGATGGCAATCGAAAATGCCCCACCAACCAACGGCAAGCGGTTGTCCAATAGCAGTAAACGCAACACCGATCTGCAAAACTTTCAAGAAGTAAATTCTTTTCCAAAAAGACCAAACAGGAAGTTTTTCCATCCTTCCTCAACTTTGCATAGTAAACGGACCTATACGGCAAAGAGAACTCACGGAAGAAATCCATAAAAACAAATGACCGGACCCCAGGCGACCCAGTTTTGTCCAGAGCTTATTATAATTATTGCTATCGATTCGTCTTCACAAGCAATCCTTTTTCAAAATCTTCTACCTCCAGAGGTCCTTCTCCACTAGTGTGCGACATCTCAGTCAAGGCCGTCCTCTGTGGCATTGTGCCATGAGCTCAGAGGGGTTTATCTTCCCCTGAGTTGCTTTAGCTCACTATGCTGCAGCACGCAGTTACACCAGCAAACGATGTCCACGTTTTTAAGGAAATTCTGCTTAATTGGAAAAGTAAGGAATGTTTTCGTATTTCGTGGCCTTTTCCATCTGTACAACACCTCATCGATGAAAAGCGACCGCCATTCCGATGAGTAACATTCGACTCTTCTAACTCGCATTAGAAAAGTTTTCTATTTCCATTCCCCTCATATAGATGTAATGCACAAAAAACTACGCAAATGTTCGGAATAAATCATAGGCCTACGATATACCACTCTTTCCTTTGCCACGCCATATGTAGGACATCGAGTTTGAATTTTTCACAAAATTCCCCGCCATGAATGCTGCACCATATAGCCACCAGCACACGTTGCCATTTCAAATCCGAACAGGTTTCAGGGTTTTCACTGTCTGCCACCATGTGCTGCCTTCGCTGCAATCCGTACCCTCTATCAAAGATGAGGTCGGCATTTTGTCATACATGGCTAACTGACGGTGTCCTTTCAATTAAAAAAAAAAAACGAAACACCAACCGTCGCGGCGATCTTGTCAACAGTGACGCAAACGAACGACTCGCCGAAAAGGGTTAAGCCGCGTACCTGTCAGTTTGAATTACAGTCTCTATCCAAATGCGAACTGCCCGCCCAAACCGAAAGCAGAAAACCTTAACGATCTAATAAACCGATAAATTGCCCTTTATCGAAGAGCGACTACTTCCCG
This sequence comes from Eristalinus aeneus, assembly GCA_955652365.1. NCBI lineage: Eukaryota > Metazoa > Arthropoda > Insecta > Diptera > Syrphidae > Eristalinus > Eristalinus aeneus. The sequence goes on along the minus strand of OY019131.1, from coordinate 5,888,911 downwards.
CGCTCGTGAATAGACCCATATTCCGATCCCTAACAAGACCGAATATTTGTGCGTGCATGCGTAAAAGGAGGGTACTTTTGAATATTCAAATCGTGAGCATATGCCATGCACACAGGGGAAACCGATGACAAAAGAACGACACAGAAGTGTGGGTCTCTAGCCGATTGCAACATGGATTCAAAGGAATATTCGGGATAATGTATGCGAATGCGAACAGCGACAGCGTCCTCGATTTTATGACACGAACTCTCGTAAAAGCGAACAACCGAGAAAACCTAGAATAATATTATTCTTTGGGATCTGCATTTGAATAAGTGCTTGTAATGTGCGGGCAGAGCAGAGCGGATGGGATGTGGTGTTGTTGTCTGTTTGAAGGATTGCGACGCATGCGAAATCGAAGGGACGCCTACCACATTTCAAAATGAAATGTTCGAAACGGGAGAATGCTTACCTGATGAAGTCAGACTGGGAAACAGTTGCGTTTTGGTCGTGGTTTACATTTCTAGACGGATGTCATTGCGAACGAAATCTTTCGCTTGTCACTGTTAAAAAAAAACAAACTCGACGTCGTTATTCTATCAGCGAAAAAGCAAACAGATAATTATCTATTCTCAGACATGCGCGGACTCGGAGATTAGTTCTCCATTATCTCGGCTGCTTCAATTTGTAAAAAAGACAGCTTAAGATGGCTGAATCTACAAACAATGTTCATCGATGTAATCGTTTGAAAAATGTTAGGTCGGCGCCTTCTTTCCACATAGGGATTGACATCTTTGATCTCTTTTTAATACTCTGTCCACAACGAATGCAATCAAAATGTTTTTTTTTGGCAAAACAAAACGACCAACTAACAAATTGTCCTTGTGTGTGAAACTTCGAGCTTGGTACGGAAGGGACAATTCTACTACAAACAAGCGACGGCTAGACTGTGGCGGATATACTTTTTTGAAACAATTCTACTACAAACAAGCGACCGCTAGACTGCAGCGGATATACTTTTTTGAAAATCAAAATAAATACGATATCATCACATTTTAAGCGACTGAGATTGTAGCGAAGACATTATTCAGCTGCAAAACAACGCCCCGAACTCAGCCAATAGCCAGCACTCAAACCGACTCTAAACATACTGCATTCCAGCAGTTGTCAACTCCTCAATTCTGTGTTGTAAAGGCTCGTTTGCAGCTCGATTTCATTTCTTTGTTTTTTCTGTCTGTTCTCAACTCTAGTTCTTTCCAATTGGAGATATCCTATGGATCTGCAAACATCCTTAATTTTCTATCTCATAATAAGTGGTATTATGCAATAAGAAGGGGCAAAATTATCTAGGATCTCGTCAAACTTCACTTATGGCCACAAATGCTACACGACACGGAAGACAGTGCTCCAATCACTGTAGGGACTTTCAGCGGCTGCTCGACACGTTTTAGCACTAGCCACCATCTCTTTGATTCGCACAACTAGAGGCTGTTCTATCGGTTTCCAAACCCAACGACCAAGCAATGTTCTACTTCGCTAGTGTTAACCTCGATCAGAGGGAACTTAAGCAAAATGTGGGCATCCTCCTTGACCTCCCGACCACCAACAACCTTAAAGACAAACTAATCAAAGTCTACGAAGAAAATGAGGAGCAACACATAGAACGCTTTATAGAAGGTCTCGACTTGGGCGACGCACAGCCCTTTCACTTTGGCGAATTCGCGATCTCCTTGAATCCAGTTCCAGGCACGTAGTCATAATTATGTAGCTTTACCGTGTTCCTTCGAAAGTGAGGACAGTACTTTCGTCCGTGACTTTGCCGTCTGCCTTTGCTTCTGGGGGCCATACTTTCATCTGTCGCAGGCGCTCTGAATAAACATGCAGGAGTGGCCGATAAAATCAAGCCACGGTAGTCATTATTATCTAGCTTAACCGCCATACTTCGAAAGTGACGGCCGTACTCTCGTCCCTGGCTTTCCCATCTGTCTTCGCTTATGGAGGCGATACTTTCACCTATTGCAGGCGCTCTGAATAAACGTGCAGGAGAAGCCGATAAAATCATGAGCCACTATCTTCCAAAAACGGCGATCGCTGCGCTTCCATCCTAAACTTCTTCAGCGAATTCGAGTAGCGTAAATATAGAAGCTACTTTACAGAGGCAAGCCGTGATAGACAAGTAGCTCAAAAAGAAACCAAAAACGCCCACTAACCAACGGTAAACATTCGGCAAAAGTCAGAAACTTTCGAAAATTAAATTTTTTTCAGCAATTTCAAAGGGGAAGCTTATCCACTATTGCTCAACCTTGTTCAGTCAACAGACTTATCGGATAAAAGACGCCAAAGAGGACTGACGGAAGTAATCAATCAAAAAGTGACCTGCACCCCAGGCGACTCTCCCAGTTTTGTCAAGAGCTTCTTATAATTATTGCTATCGATCCGTCTTCACAAACCATCTAACAACCCTTTTTCGAAATCTTCTGCCAGACAAATTAAATTACTGCTGTCTCCTGTGAGATTTATATCCTCACGACAACCAGTCTGTCCACTTTTTCATAATCAGTGCGGTAGCGTCCCCGATTGTCAGCTAGACATGCACCCCAGGACATCGTAAAGTGTGCCGTTGCTTGCTGTGCGACATCCTCCCTCTGGGTCCACTTGGCATTCTTGATTTTGATTTAGCAATTTTCTACGCTTCAGTTTAAGTACGAAATGCGCACAAAGTAGGAGACTGCCTCCTGTACGGGTGGAATTTTAACCCGCCCGCAATACACTGACAGAAGCCACAGAAACATAATTTATGGTCACCACAGAGCGCGAAGTCATGTTTCTCGAAATTTGCAGGAAAACTGAGGTGGGCGTGATGCAGAATCGACCCATCTTCCAAACACTATGCCCCTCCGAGTTGCTAATTTGGACGAATGTTTTCAACTGCGCGCACAAACAGGAAGTATCCGTCTAGGAGAGTTGCGAATTTTGCTACTACCTGATCCACAGGCAACCTAATCCTAGAGCTAGGTTTATTGCATTCCCGTCCTTAAAGACAGGTAGAAGGGATACGTAGTAGTGCAGGCAGACGATGGGAAATTGTATAAGTACAAGCGCACACTGAGGGTCACTCATCAGTTTGCTTCAACTGCTCAACCGGTAAGGATCTTGTTCACGGCGATAACGCGACTTAGGGGGTGCTTGGTTTCGGGGTGAAAATCGAAAATTTGTGTAAACATTTGTGAGCCGTTGGTTATGAGTGGACATAAGATGGAAACTTTATTCGCATGGAGACCAATGTACCTTGATCCCGAATTGAAAGCATGTTACAAGGTATGCACAAAATGAGTGGAATTAAGTGATCGTTTGTGTTGGAAGTAAGATATTCCGATACGGACAAGTGTAAAAGGATCATCCAACGAGTTGGCACCTTAGAAATGTTTTAGATATCCAAGCACAGTGCACAGTTTCTCAGATTTAGCAAACCAAACACACTTCTCTGTCTTTTTCGTTGCTTCACAAACCGCTAGCACGTATCAGGAACATCCAATACAATACACGCATCTTTGTTATATTTCTTGAATTGTGATTGACTCTAGTCGATCACTTAAGACATCATCTGTGTGCTGAATGTCAGATAATCCCAGAAATCGATGCAGATCTTGACCTTTGTCTAAGAACAAAATTTTCCTTGCACCCTGTAGATCAGGAAAAACACATCTGCAATTCGCTGCCCACAGAACACACTGTAATCTATTTACCGAGATAGATTTCACTGTTCATATTTGCACTGCGAACAGCCACTCTTCGCAGCGGGTAATAAAATGTAACACACTACCATTGTCATGTAGACAGAAACAGATTCACCCGAACGGCACTGACCTTCTTTCTTATCAATGATGTCATTCAATGTGCGTTTCTCGCATTGTTCCCAACATAACCCCTGGTCAGTGCGACTTCCTGTACATCTGCAGCACCTGCCAGGGTATTCATTCATTTACACCACATGCTTCTCCTGCTCTAAAATCATGCCTCCTCCATATGTCCATATTTCCCATCTTCCCATTTCAGTTGGATGCTTTCTCCTGTCCATCAATCAAGGTTGAATGTGAAAATGCCAAACAGAAGCTTAACAAGACCCTGCAATTGCTCGACGAAGCAAAGAGCTCATGCCACGAGTTGCAGGATCAAATTTTTGACAAAGAAGCGTACTACACAAGGCGGGAACAAGAAATCCAGGACTTGCACCGCTGCGAACTGGAAAAAGGTATGCAACTCATTCCAAAATTTCTTTAATCTAATTTTTGATCGATGAATTCTGTCTCTTTTCGCAGTTGAAATAAATCTGAAGGAGTCTCAGAGCAAAGCCAAAGAACATATCGCCTCGTTGGAGTTACAATTGGCCGCCAAAGATGCGGCGCACAAGCGCGCCGTGGAGGAGATGCAGAGCGAGGCTGCTGCCAAGTATGAGAAACTCTATGCAGAGCTGGTAGCCACACAGCGAAAGGATGAGGCACTGCGACAGAGACTAAGCGAAGCGGCGCAACTGGAGAGTGCCTTAAGAGACCAGATTCGCGATTTGGAGGACAACTTTGCCGACCGTATGCAAGTTGCCAACCAGAGGGAACGAGAACTCGTCGATAAGGTGAACATGCTCAACAAGCAATTGGAGACACTCAAGCACAGCACAGAGAACCGTGAACGGGAGCTAGAGGATAAGCTGAATTTGTCACAGGATGAGATATCAGTTCTGCGGCTATCGAGGAGCTACACTGATCAGACTTCAACACAGGCCTCTCCGCGGAACAGTGGAGGAGCCGCTTTGGAGATTCAACGGCTGCAGAGCGAAGCAGAGAGCTTGCGTTGTGTGCTGGAGATCAAACAGAAGGAGATCTCCAAGCTAACCAAGCAGAATCAGGAGCTCATCAGAGATGCCGACGAAGCAGCAGCCTTAATATGCAAGGTGTCCACTCTCGAGTCAAAGTGTGAGATGCTTCAATCGGAGGCCGAACTCAAAGCCGAGAAGGAGAAGTATGATTGCAGCAGCCCCACAAATTCAGAGTCCATTCATCTAATCCCCTTTTCTTTTTCAGAGAACTTCGTGAGAAGCTGGAGGAATTGAATAAGGCCTACAATCACGAGGCGATTGTTCGCAAGCGTTTGTCCTTTGACAAGGAGGCGCTCCAGTGGCAGCTAAAGCAGCGCTCCGAGCAACTACAAATCGTTGAATCAAAACTACATGAACACATGAGCACATCCAAAATTAGCATCTACAGTCACGACGGCACAATCAATCACGAGCTAAGTCACAACTCTAGTCTGTCGAGCTTGGGTCGCGTCAACGGCTCGGATCGCATTCAGTTCCAAATGGACGATATATCGCCACCTTCCTCCCCAATCATCAAGGGAGTCATTGAAAAACATGATTCGGTGTCTTGGGTGCTGGAAATGGACGATGAGACGCCCGAGGCAGCCGCTTCAAAGATGGTCAAGCGAGCTGGTTCATTCCGTGCGGTCGAGAAGTCGCCATCGGCGATGAGCTCCTCCACTCGTCGACAGCTCTCAATGAGTTCCAGTTGCACCGGAATGAGCCCCAATCCACTCTCTCAATCGATGTCGGCCACATCCGTGATACGACAACATTCCAATGATGCGGCAGAGTTTTTAGGCCGAGTACACTCACGGATTCGTTCCAAGTCCGTGAGTGTTAAAAGCGAGCCAAAGAAGGTCATCCGACAAAACTCTGGCGGCAGTACGCGCACCAGGAACAACGCCGATCCGTCGACTTGGAAGGATCCGATTTGTGCTAGCTCGCCGTACACAAGGAACAATATTCGCTCAAGACCATCATCGTCATCCAACCAGCAGCAGAGGACAACCCATCTGATCACCTGCGACACCTCGACCCTGAACACAGGCGAGAAGCTGGAGATGCGCTCGCTGCCATCTCACCCATCAGTGCACGACCTAAAGGCGATGAAGAAGTGTCAGGAGATTCAAGAGTCCGCCGGAGAGGCCATGGTCTCCGGTACAAATTCCGAGGACGAGGGATGCTCCGCGTCGTCCGACGACGCGGTATCCACTTCGTCGTCGACGGGCTCCTCATCCTCGTCACTACATCACAAACAACACATGTCAATCGAGGAGGTGCTAATGTTGGACAAAATCCACAGCCTTAACGGCACCCCCATGGAGGTCAGCTGGTCCGACGACCCAGACGCGTTCGCCTCCGAGTCGACGGTATGACACAACGACGACGATAGCTTCTAAGTGACAAATGACAAGAAACCACGCAAACAAAAATTGCCACACTTAAGAAAAAACAACAAAAAAACAGAACCAAAATGTGATTGTGATTGAAAAAGCGTCTGCTCCCCGGGGGAAGGACATTTTTCCAACAAAAAAATTGAAAAAAAAAAACAAGTATTTAAGAAAATTTGTTTGAAAAACTTGAAGAAAACAAGCGTCTAGCATGCGCAAACAAAAAAAAAAACTGAACAAGATGAGAATTGATGAAAAGTTTGACTTTTTGATGTAAATAAGTTGAAGATTAGACAGAAGGAGGAGAAGAAGAAACGTTTCTTCGGAAAGGTGAAACATGAAAAAAGAACTTCACACAGAGAGAGAGGCATCTTTGTAAAAGCTCAAAAGCTCTGGCTTATAGTAGTTCTATAGTAAACAACAAAACAAACAAACAAACATATATCCCTTCTAACTTATACGAATTTCACACAAGAACACAGTATATATATATATGAACCTATAAAATATCTAATAAACGTAACTGTTTCTATTTAAACATTAACTAAACTGAAAGAGATGTTCGCTCTTATTGTAACCAAAAATCAAAATCACACACCCGTTTGTTTCAATGAACAGAGGGTGGGTAGGGGCGGTCTACGCACCTTCCCCCCCACCACGGACAAGCTTCATCAGACACCATTCACACGGAGGCAGCAACTGGATGAGAACTAGAAGGAGATTGAAATTTCGAAAGGAGGCTTTGTTGCTGCCAACCATCACACCCAACTCACATCTCTCAGACAACAAACAAATGAATCACTACTGTTAACTTAGTTAGACCCCCCTAAGTCGTCGTATTCAATTTTGATTTTTAACCGAAAGGAGTAAGGAAAAGCCGAAACGTACCCGGGGCCGTTGTGCTCTCATAGCGCGCCGTCGTTCGTCGAGATGTCTATTGTTTTAGCTTGAATTTGAATATTTAACCCTAAGGACCCACTAAATGTTATAAATATGTTTACGTAAATTTATGTTTAAAAAATTGAATTGTTGTTAATATTAATTTTAGTGAAATACATTATTTTAAACAGTGGCTTCTATTTATTTTAAGAACTTTGTCTATCGTTTGTGTTTTCTAATTTTAATCTGCACGATTAATGTGCGTTTGCTATATACTATTGTTTAGTGCATAAGGTTTTAATAAGTATATCTGCAACAGGAAATATATATAGATATAAACAAATCAGTGTGTTAGCGAGAAAAAAAACAAAACAAAACAAACAATTTTTAAATGCAGTGTTAGTCTTAAAGAAACCAATTAGCAACTATTTGAGGAGAAGCAAAAATTGAATGTTGCTTGGCGGAAGATATGATATTGGAAATTGGAATTTGTATGCTGGTGTTTGAGGAAGGCGATGAGAGTAGATCATTGGATGGCAGGATAGAATAGAAATGGTATGAACCTTAACATTGATTCTTTGTAATAAAAAAAATAAATGCAAAATTTGTTTTTAAATTTTAAGTGAAATATGTACAAGATGAATATATGCAAGAAAATGAGAAAAAATTAAAGCAGCCCTAATTACTGATAAAAACACATATATACATATAAAGATTAATTAAGCTGGCTTTAGCTGAATTAAAGATGAGAATAAATAGAATTATAGAAAAGAATGCATTCGTGTTTGACTTGCGCCTCTAGGGGACGCGTGTTGGTCACCTGAAATCATGTATGATCTGGGCATCCATCATTGTATTTCTGTTGTAAAAAATATAGTCGATGAGGTGACAAATCGTTTCTCTTTTCTTACAGTGCTACAGTCAACCAAAGAATTTCTACAGCTGTCACAATCTTTGGCCTGCTACCTCGAATCTGGCATGTAAAGCTAGTAGAGGTCCACCTCCATTACAGATAGGTAATAATAAACATAGTTGTTGGAGCAACAGTCAACAGGGAGACCAGGGCCTAGCTTGCTCATCAACTACTCGTGTTATGCGTGCTACTGTTCTCTCACGAGTAGAAGGGATCTACAGTCTTTTTGCCGACTTCGAACGGCGAAGTTGGAGAAGCTTTCTTATACAGTTATTACTCTTTGAGTGTTGTCAGCAGCTCGCTAGAGGTGGTGCCGTGAAAAATTTGAGGAATCGAACCTAGACCCTTCGGCGTATGAGCGTCGCACTCTAACCACTACGCCACGGCGACCACATTGCTTTACAGATAGGTGGATATTTTCAATTGTGTTGTCGCATTGGTAGAGAGTGAAAGTCTCGTATGGCTTGAGAAGTGTTGCGCACGACGTCTGCATGACCTACCCTAGGCATTGATTCCAAAGACGCTTTGCTATGTTCTTGCTACTGTAATTTCCGTACCGTTCGCACCAACCCAAAAAGCACGAAAGATCGAACCAAAAAGTATTCTCTCCGAAAGACATAGGGTATCTTGAGATTCTTTAGGCCTGTTCCATAGATCAAAATAGGGACAGTAGGCGGCATAGTGTTCAGTTGCCCCTGGAGCCAGAAAACCGGGGATTGGCAAAAGAAAGTTTGCATTTAAAGTCGGTATTGATATTACTTGTTTTGTTGTTTTGGGAGCCGGGATAGACAGAATACTTTACAAAACCAAAGGTAAAGCCGCCTGTTCTGGTGTTGTGGCCTAGCCGTCAATGTTGTCTGTCCTTTTTCGATGTCAACATACACCTGTTCTTGGTTTTTCTGTAACCAACTGCTTAACCCATTGTTGTCATGTCAACTTCAGTACCAACGAGTGCTTTGACGACCCGTCAGATCAATCAATTCAACGTCAGTTGAACACGTTCGTGAGAGAGTTCTGTAAGTTCTGCCACTAAAGGAGAATGTTACAAAAGTCATGTTTAACGAGCCGACCTTGACGGAGCCGCAGTATGAATCAGTTCAACACATTGTCATTTTTTACAATCTTTTAAGTTTGACAGAAAAGTTTAAACAAGTTGAATGTCGATGTACGTCTCTCCGCGTAGTGTGAAAAATGTAGGAATAACAGACTTCACTGACTGGAAACTGCACTGTCATGATGTGATCCGTTAAATTCTGTCGAAAGAGTGGTACCTATTTGAATACTGTCAACTTATCCACACCTTAAAGCTTTCCTTTCGGTTTTCATCCTTTAACTTTGATGCAGCGGAAACAAATTTGTGATGACACTATTTATAGTGTTCCCACTTAACTGAAATTCGAAACATTAGAAAAGGATCTAGAGATCTAATGATGGCCCAAAGTATGTTTAATAACTTCTTTTATTTATATGCACAGGCAAATATTTCATTATTCTTAACGAGTGGAAATTAAAGATTTATATAAATTCTAGGAAATTGGTTTAGTTTTTAGCCTAGTGAGTTTAATTCTTTTTTTTTGCTCGCGTATTTTGTAACATAAAACATGAATGTAAGGCTGGTTTCAAATGACAACACCAATGAATGGGTGGGAGACCATTTTCCCGTAAATTTCTATTTTTTGCTGATTTACTTTTAACAATAGCCCAACTGAAGTCAAACAAAGTAGATGGACTACCCCCAGAACTATTTAAAGCAGCTTTAGATGACCCGGTTGGGCGCATGCACCAGCTTATCTGTAAGATATGGTCGGAGGAAAGCATACCCAATAAGTAGAATCTCAGCGTCGTTTGCCCGGTCCACAAGAAAGGGGCCATCTGTGATTGCACCAATTATCAGCCTTCATAACATCGCATACAAGATCCTCTCTGCCGCATTGCGTGAGCGTCTGAAACCCATAACCTGATAAGTCCACATCCGTGTGGTTTCAGGTCAGGAAAGTCCACGATAGACCAGATCTTCACTTAACGGCAGATCCTGGAAAAGACACAAGACACTCACCACCTTTTCGTCGATTTAAAGGCTGCACATGACAGTGTGGATTGAGAAGAACTAAACAGTGCCGTGTCTAGTTTTGGCAATTCATCAGATTGTGTAGGATGACGATGGAGAACTCTCGCTGCTCCGTCAAGGTCGGTAACGAACTCACCGAGACCTTCAATGTCAAAAAAGGTTTCAGATAAGGCGACGCACTGTCATGTGACTTCCTTAATATCAGCCTTGATATGATCGTGCGTAACTCACAAGACGACACCAAAGGCACGGTCTTCCAAAAGTCAGTTCAATTGCTAGCTTACGCTGATGACATTGATGTGATTGGACGAACACAGCAAGCGGTCAATGAGGCGTTTGCCGGTATTGAAGTAGAAGTGGCTAAAACGAATCTGGGTGTTAATGAGGGCAAAACGAAGTACATGCTGTCATTAATGAAGGAAACACAATATCGACGTCTCGGGCAGATCGCCACACTAGGCAGCAGAAACTTCGAGGTCGTCAAGGGCCTCGTTTGCCTCGGCCAGTACCAGTACCGAAATCAAACTCAGAATCACTCTTGCCAATCGCTGGCAATTGAGTAACAAAGCCTTCTCTCGAAAGACTAAGCTCGCTTTATATAACAGCTTCATCATCCCAGTCCTACTTTTGTGGCGCGGAAACCTGAGCGTTACTAAAAGTGAATGAGGAAGCCCTTAGTCTTTTCGAGAGAAAAGTTTTGCGCGCGATTTTTGGTCCTGTTTGCGTTGATGACATCCGGAGGGAAAGATTTAACGACAAACTTTACGGGCTGTACAGGCTGTACGCCTGGTCTAGCGACTTCGGATAAAACGATTAAGATGGCTAGGCCATGTAGAGCGTATGGATACCACTAATCCGGCCCGAATAGTCTTTAAATCGGAGCCATTAAGACAACGCTATAGAGGACGGCCTAGCTTAAGCTGGAGCACACAAGTGGAGAAGGACCTCAGCCAACTTGGAGTGCGCAACTTGAGGCAGCTGGCAAATGATTGTACTGGCTGGGGAGGCATGTTGATGGAGGCCCAGGCCCACCCTGGACCGTAGCGCCACAAGAAGAAGAGGAAACGAATTTACACTTTTTTCTAAATTTTAAATTGTTTTGTGGGTTTTCCTTCAATAACGCAAGAAGAAGAAAAAGAAGATAAACAATTCCAATATTTATAATTTAGCACAGCAAACCTCGCGATTTAATGGCTACAGAAGATCTCAGATCATTTTTGAGATCTTCAAGACCAGCAATCTGTATTGCTATGCCAATTTTTTATACCGCTGCAGCCACGTGAGGCTGAGTGTTATCATTCATCAAAAGCACCTTGTCAATACTTCTGTCATTTGTGGACGTTTTTCGCCCTTGCATGCACAGCTCAAATGCATAAGTTGTAGCCGTTAAAGTTTCAGATCAACGGTTTTGTCTTGTCTTAGCAGCTCATAGTACACCCCACCCGTCTGGTCACGACATTTGCAGAGCGAGACAAAACTTTTTTCATGATTTATCAGTTGAAGTCGAAGTCGGCATACACTTTTACAAGCATTCAATGCGCTGTTAGCCGCACTTTTCTTCCAACTTAAAAAAAGTAATCAAAACTATTGGAAATAGTTTGCTAAAGCAATTTTTTTTATTTATTTAAGGCAAATACGGAAAGAATACAATGTTGTTGTCGAAATATGCTGGTGCACAGTATTTATTGGAAACAACTAACTTTCCAATGAAGTAGATAGTCGCTTCCAAGAGCAGCCACTTATTACAGGTGGCGCCATCTTTTGCAAACGGACCGCAGCTCAAATATTTTCAAACCGTGCTCTAGAAAGTCAAATAGAAGTCTTAAATGCAAAAGTGGCGTAGTGGGTAGAGTGCGATGCTCACCCGCCGAAGGGTCTAGGTTCAATTCCCAGCTCAACACGAATTTTTCGAATTTTTCACGGCATCATCTCTTTCGAGCTGCTGACAATACTCAAAGAGTAATAACTGTCCAAAAAAAAAAACTTCTCAAATTTCGCCGTTCGGAGTCGGCAAAAAACTGTAGGTCCCTTCTACTCGTGAGAGAAGAGCAGCGCGCACAACACAAGTAGTTGACGAACAAGCTAGGCTCTGGTCCTCCTGTGGACTGCAGTCCCAAGTAATTATTAAAATTATTAAGCTAAGCTCTGGTCCTCTGTGGATTATCCAATAATTATTAAATGCAAAAATTGAAGATTAGTAATTAGAATTAAATTGTGAATAGTAATTTTTTTAGAATTAAATTGTGCTACATCCAGCGCGGAACACCATGGATTGTGCGGAATTTTGTTCTGTCTCGAATCGAACTTCTTTCAATCGGATTAGTAATTTTGTTTGATTTTTAAAAACTGCAATTTTTGAATCCCCTAACTAAAATGCAAGGTTCTCATTAAATCTGGAATTTTCGGAATGTGAATCGACTCCCTTGTGCACTACGTTAGTTTTATACGAAAAGCCCTTCATGTTGTTTTTTAGATTTATGCAAATGGCAGTGAAATAATTCGGAAAAAAGCAATTCATTACATTGTGGCACCGCACATTATCTGTAAAACAGACTGTACAAATCAAACACCGGCACAACAAGTGGGTGTGTTAAACTTGTTTACGTTTCTTCACACGCGTGGCTATGCTGGCACAGAAAACCGGCTATTGATTCTCATTTTTTTCTCCATATAGGTAACAAATAAATCAAAATAAAGAGCGATTTCCTTATCAGACAAAATAGAAAGACTACGTGATAAGAGCGCCATAGAAAATCGTTCGATGTAGGATAATAGCCAGAAGATATCCCAAACCACAACGTGCACATATTCTGTCAGCTCGATAATCTCTCCAACGTCGCATTTAAATTAAATTCTATTCAACACAAGGTTACGGAGCCGTGCGAAAACAAGGCGGTACTAGTTGAACTTGAACAGCACTCAAGAGCAAACACTAAGTGCGGCATTTGTCTTCTTGTCGTGAGGCTCTGAGGGGTGCTTAAGTCCCAAAACATGTACCGAGAACTACTGCGCAGTCATAAAACTTATGCTGTGTGCGGGTGGAACCCAAACTTAATCAGCTGTCAATATGGCGCGGGGCGTCGAGGCAGTTGCGCAATATATGCGCATTTGGATTCATTAATTAAACGGCATTTTGTCCGGTGTTTTTGCTGGATGGTCCTTTAGTTGAGCCGGCTTTAAGCGCTTTTGCTATTTGCGGTGATTGTTGATTTTGGGAGTTTGAGATACCTTTGCTGTTATATGACAGGGTGACTCGAAACAAAATGAATATTCAATTCGAAATGTTCTTTTTCACGCTTTCCTTCTCAATTGAAGTCTATGTTCTTATCATCAGTGGGCGCCTCACATTTTTATTTGAATAATTATATCGGTCATAACATCTGCCATCTACTGCCTTCGCTTGAAATTTGTTTACATTATCAATCAGACCGACTCGATTTAAATTAATTACATCACTATTAGGAGGAGTTTATTCGAATTTGATTGATGACTGTGTGAAATGTTATTCCAATGACCGATAACCGGTGGCCTTCTGAGTGTCTCTATGCCAGACGAACTGTTATCATAAATTTCTTCAAGTCATTCTCTTGAATGCGTCATCGCGTAGATTAATCTCAATGAATTCGGATGAACTTTTGTTCAGGCTGTGATTAAAGCCCCTGAGCGGTGACGGTATTCAGCTTTCAAGAAGGACCGCAATGTCTTAAGAAAGGCGCACAGAAAGCAATGAATGTACGTACGAGGGTTGCCTTTTATATTTCGGGATTAGAGAACAAAAACAAATATTAATCATCGAAATAGCTTTATTGTTTTTCATTCCCCCTTAAGATCTATGCACTTTTGCATGCGTTTGAACCAATTGTCGAAGCACTTTTGACACTCTGATTGAGGTATCTCCAAAACATGAATTCTGAACGCATCAGCCGCTTCTTCAGGAGTTGAAAAACGTTGACCTCTCATTCTATTTTTTACGTACGAGAATAAAAAGAAGTCATTTGGTGCCAAGTCGGGACTATACGCGGATGACTCATCGATGTTTTGAGTGATCAAAATGCATTTGTTTGAGCCGATGTGTGTGAGCTCGCATTGTAGTGGCGAAGAGTGATCCCTCTTCGGCGGTTGGTTTTCCTGATTTCTCGGAAGACAACTGGCAAACAGATGGTTGTGTACCACTCAGAATTGACGGTTCTGCGTTGTTCTAGTGGTACGGTTGTGACATATCCAGTTTCTCCGAAAAACCGGCGACAGGCTTGGAAGTTCTTTGTGCGCGAGCAACTTTTGTTGGATTTGGCTCAATTTGAAACACCCATGTAGTCGACTACTGTTTACTTTCGGGCTCATACGCATAAATCCACGATTCATCACCTGTCACGATGTCATAGACGTGTTTCGAAGCACCGCGATCGTATTTTTTGCATCGACCAATAGACACGAGCCTTTTTTTAAGCGATTGTCAAATTGCATAAAATCCAACGCGAACAAATTATTTTGACGGTCAAATTTTCATGAAAAATTGAATGTATGCTGGTTCCACTAATGCCTAAGGTTGTCTCAATTTCATGATAGGTCACATGACGATCTTGCAATATCAGTTGGCGTTCAGCATCAATGGTTTCCGGAAGAACAACTGATATTGGACGACCTTCACGAAATTCGTCTTGGGGTGAACTACGAATTCAGTTGAATTCACCACACCATCGACAAACACTGGTTCTTGACGGAGCTTCATCGCCAAAAATTGAATTAAGTTCATGCACTATTGTTGAGTTAATCCGCGTCAAAAGTTGTACAAAATAATCGCACGAAAATGTTCACGATTTTATTCCATTTTTCGGGCGAGATGGGCGAGTTACTGTAAACAGCACAAATAGCGCTCGTATTTCAAAATGTTCTGAGTACGTATAGCCTCAAAAATGTTAAACTTTACGGTAGAGCTGGCAGTTGCCAGATTGCAACACTAGGGTTGCCCAATCCCGAAATATAGAAGGCAACCTTCGTATTTCGAGCTGCTGACAACACTTAAAGAGTATTAACTGTCAAAGAAGTCTTCTCAAATTTCGCCGTTCGAAGTCGGCAAAAAAACTGTAGGTTCCTTCTACTCGTGAGAGAACAGTAGCTGGCACAACACGAGTAGTTGATGAGCAAGCTAGGCCCTGGTCCCCCTGTGGAATGTTGCCCCAACAATTATTATTGTAGCAAACAACCAATTTTTATCACCAGTATCAATCGCTTTAAAGATGGATTTATAACGTTCCCTTAACAAACCGCAGTTGCTAATGCGTTGCGCTAAATGATTTTCTTTCAGTTCATGAGGAACAGATATATCGAGTTTTCGTGCATATCAAAGTTGCCTTAAGCCATTTTCATTGTATGTGATACATGGACTGTCTCTGCAATCTCACGTGCTGTATTGTTATGAATTCGAATCGATTATTGCTTTGATTTGGTCGTCGTCAACTTCAATTGAACGACCAGAGCGTTCGTTCGTACTTAGTTGGAGAAGGCGAACCCTCGCATTGGATGTCTTTATTATGCCTTCTGTCTCTATAGGGTAGTATAGTTACTCTGTTCACAAATTGAGTTGAAATAGAAGCTTGTCTTTTAAATGCACAAAAAAGTGATGTTAGCCCAGGAGAATGTCAACTGATGGTAGCTACAGACATTTATACATCCCTGGAAACGTTACCTCCTAAAAACCTTCAATCGCATCTGTAAATTCAGATCGTCCGCCATTATGTTGTGAACGTCCCTAAAACCTAGAGCACTGGTAACACCAACCCTCTACTTCATCCTACTAACCTCAACCATCCGATAAACGAAACAGATCAAACTTCCAAATATTTTACACAACACCACCTGGTTCCTTTCTTGCAGGGGCGAATGTTAACTGTTGGCGTGTTTATGGCATCAAGGCATTCGAGTGCAAAATTTACTAAGACGCTCAGATATCATCGTCGCCTCAGCAAATCAGTAACGACCAGCTCTCCCACGAATGAGGAAGTCCTCTTCTGTTCTGGAAAAGTTTCCTCGCCGCGGTTTCAAAATTACATTACGTTCTTGCTCCCAAGAAAAATCGAAGAAGCATACACGACGGTAGTTGCTAACTCCACAAGTGCGATGTGTCAGTAGTCGACATCTAATTTTGTCGCGTCTTAATTCAGCTGTTCTGCTACCGAAATTGATGCGGGAGAAATTGATTCATTTGCGGACATATCTAGGATACGATTCGAAGAGTATGGCTTTGTGCAAATTGTGGTCGATTGGAAGAACGCGGAGCAGCCCTTCAGCCCTGTACTTCACAGCCCACGCTCTGAGATGGTGAGTATGCAAACACGGTCGTGGGTGGATAACGTGTGATTTGTATTTGACGTCAAACGAGAATGAAGCTGCTTTGGTTTGTTGATAAGGGAGCACGGCTTTGATTGTTGTCTAGTGCATAATTATTTTAAAATTAGAATACACAAGTGAGACGTTGATAAGATCATTGTTGATTTGCGTGAGTTTATGGGGTGCGCCTTATGTGATGCGAGACATTGTGAGCATTTGAACGTGACTCTCAGGCCTGGCTTGGATGAGCGGTTCGTGTTTTGCATTTGAAATTGAAGTGTGGATTACGAGAGCAATTTGTGTGTGGCGATGCCTATATGCAGCCGGTTTGAAGAGTTCATTGTTGGCGCAAATTAAGTGAAAGCTGCTTGCTGCAGTTCTTGGCCTTTGTGTTGTGGATATGTATCTGCCCCAGAAACGATTTCCATTTAGATGTAGAGTATAGTTAATGAACGAGCAGCTGTTGGCGCATATGGTATGGGACCAGAGGTCAGAGTTCTTCTGATTCGGACGTGTTTCCTTATCGCACTTTGAAAAGTTCATAACTCAATGTTGGGATGTGGCCCTACGATCCACACAGAGGCAAACTGATATTTCAGAAGATATACAACTTTCGCTTATCAACTAATATTTGCCTATGGGGAAATCTGGGGCTCTACTGGCCAGGGTCTAAGGGAGGGGTATCGTTATCTTCTTCCAGATATGATTGTTTGATGTGAGTGAATGAAATACCAACATAATCAAAAGTGTGTCGGTGGTAGGAATTGGTTGGCAATGACATGTTGGTTTTCCATTAGAGGAAACATGAACATGTCTAATGCACAAGACGTTGACCTTTTAGTTTCACTAGTTGTGAACCGAAAATTGTCTTGAAGAATATCCCAGAATATGGAGAAAAGGGGACTAGCACGAAATATATGAGTGGGAATAGGTGAGATCGATTAAAGGGCTTTGTTTTCCGAGTACGATATTCAGATGGACTGGTTGACTACAGTCCACAAGGAAGAACCAACTCCTAAGCTTGTTTTGAAAAATTGTTTTTTTTTTTTCCTTCAAAAATCAACAAAGATCTGGGTTAGTTGCAACCTTTATAGAGCAACATGCATTCTCTATCGCTGTCTTAGACAAACAGTTGAGTTTGTTGATTAATATTTGCTTTTGTTCGTTAATCCCGAAATATAAAAGGCAATCCTCGTATAACGACGAACAGTGTCTGACCGTGGCACACTTTGTGTCGTGTACAACTCAGAATTGACTGTTCTGCGTTGTTCTAGTGGTATGGTTGCGACATGTCCAGTTTTTCCGATAAAACAGGCGATCATTTGCTTGGAAGTGCTTCATGCGCGAGCAACTTTTGTTAGATTTGGCTCAATTTGAAACACCCATGCAGTCGACTGCTGTTTACCACGATTCATCACCTGCCACGATGGCATAGACGTGTTTCGAAGCACCTTGATCGTATTTTTTGCACTTTCGACCAATCGATGCGAGCTTACAAATTTTTTGGGCAGTCAAATGATTATGCAATATTGAATGTAAGCTGGTCCCACTAATGCCTAAAGTTGTCTCAATCTCACGATAGGTCACATGACGATCTTACAGTATCAGTTGAGGCACAGCATCAATGGTTTCCGGAACAACAACTGATTTCGGACGACCTTCACGAATTCGTCTTGGAGGGAACTACGTCCTCGGTTGAATTCACCATACCATCGATAAAGACTGATCCTTGATGGAGTTTCATCGCCAAAAATTAAATTAAGTTCAGCGATGCACTGTTGTTGAGTTAATCCACGGCGAAAGTTGTAAAATAATCGCACGTAAATGTCCATGATTTAATTCCATGTTTTGGGCCAGATGAATATTTTAAGTTACTATAAACAAGACAAATAGCGCTCGTATGTCAAAACGTTCTAAGTACGTATAGCCTCAAAAATGTCAAACTTTACGATAGAGCTGGCAGTTGCCAGATTGCAACACTAGGGTTTCCCAATCCCGAAATATAAAAGGCAACCATCGTACATAGATGTTTTCAAACTGTCCTTCAAATAGATGGAAAAGCAACCAGAATCGATTTTCTGGTCCTGTCTCTTCCGAAAAGTTGATGTCTGATGTGGTGTTTTATATTCCTGGCCCAACCCGGTTGGGCTCTCAAACTTTGCCGTTCGGAGTCGGCAAACGACTGTAGGTCCCTTCTACTAGTGAGAGAACAGTAGCGCGCACAACACGAGTAGTTGATGAGCAAAGCTAGGGCCTTGTCCTCTCGTGGACTGTAGCACCACGCATTTATTATTATTATTATTAACAGGCTTTCGCACAACACTGCAGATGAAGTGTTCTTCTCTCGTGATTGAAAATTGATCACTTACAGTTAGTAAATTATTCCGTGGTATGCTAGCAAAAAATTCGCCTCTAAAGTGTTGAAAGTGATGAAAACAAACGCCAGCAATTCAGCTTCCACACAAAAAAGGGGGGTTGGGAGGACAAAATAGACCTGTCTATGTATCACGTGGGCATTTCGGGAGACTTTTCAAAACGTCTCGCTTACACTAAGGAAATATCTGTTTGCAAAATGGAACATCATTCCACAATTGACTGCCACAATAACTGCTGTCACAGGGTGTTTGCCAAAATCGCAAAATATATATAATATAAAACCAACACTGCTCAAACTAAAAATAATGCAAATCGGACCTTGAACTTTATTGCTTCATTTAAATCAAAGTAAAATTAAGATTTATAGCAGAAAGCGCTCACTCCATCAAACAGTCAATCTGTAGTAACCTCCTTCCTCTCCTTACGTTAATTTTGGGGTTGTCCAGTAAGGTTGAATAAACGTAGTCGATGTTATCTCCATAATTACTCGTTATTTGGCAGACAATTGATTACCCTGTCTGCGGTAAGTGCCGTGATATGCATTACAGTTCCTATCATAGAGGTCATCACTCTTAATATATTTTCTTATATATCAGATATTCTCAGACGATGCCATTTTAGAGCAGTCTACTTTAAGAACTTTCAAAGCAGTCCCCAATTCAGCCTTGCGATGAACATTAAGAAACAGTGTTTTACAAGTAGTGTGTCATAGGATTGTCAACAAAGTTCCCGAATGTGTTCTGCCACATCATGTATAAATTTCTATTTCCCTATTACTCTGATTGCACTATCATTTGATTTTGATATTAATTGAAGTATGTGCACTGTGTCATAAGGCAAATAGACAGATGTGGGATTTGGTTCTACGTGACCACCTGCCTTTACGGTTTATATCACGGGGAACCTTTTTCCCAAGAGTCATAAGTAACGCAAGAATAAACGCCTTAGTTACCTAAGTAACAAACTGAGATCATGCTTGAGGAGCAATCACCCCACCTTGGTTTGATGCGAAGCCTTTCTAAATCCTCTTCTTCTCTCTGGGTCGCAGAGCCTGGTTGAGAGTGCAACTCCACACTGGGAAAGGATAGTCCCCTAACCGTCTTGCCTAGTTGTGCTTAAACAATCAACTAGACAAGTCAGCACAGTACACTATCCTCGACTCTACCCGCGATGTTAGGTGGTAAACCACAGCCACCACGATACTCCCACAAGGGGGCCTACCGCACGGTCAGGCTGGAACCGAAGTTCCAAGGGCCCCTGACCTCCCGCGGCACCAGAATATAGCCTCTGATCAAGCTGTCACTACCAGTCAGGTTCCCTCCAAGCCTGGGACTGTTAGCCGCCAACCCGCCACAGATGGTCTTTTCTCCATCAGTGATTCCGTTGTCACAATAAATAGTGATACGGATGTGATTTTGAATCATGCGATTCATAAATCCAGTCACATCATCTGGAAGGCAAATAGACAGCAATATCTTGAAAATTAAAGGTACCTCACGTACCCATTTCTAGAAGTTTAGTTGAGCTTTTATGATGATATGGCTGACTTGGCGCAGTTAATAAATGGGACATTCACACGCCAAAGGCCTGTGGTTTGATTCCAGGGTTCCACTTGTTTCGAAGAGATGGCAACAGCCAAGGAATACTCTGTGTCTGTGAAATAGTTGTGAGGAATAAAGGATCTCATACCCGACAAAATTATTTTTGCAGTCATATCAGCAGCGCCATCCACGTCAGTATTGAAGAGGCATAGTGACCAGTTATAGTCCCTAAAGAAGTTGTTGAGGCCGCTTCGGTTGGCTTTCTCGAAGAGCCATACTGTTCATTAAGGGATTTTTTTCTAAGTGATTGGGGCGAGTATGGGACTATGGGGCGAGTATGGGGCTATGAGGCGAGTATGGGACTGTCGGGCGAGTATGGGACTATGAGGCGAGTATGGGACTATCGGGCGAGTATGCGACTATTTGGGGAGTATGGGACTATGGGGCGAGCGTGGGACTATTGGGCGAGTATGGTACTATGGCGCGAGTATGGGACTATGGGGCGAGTATGGGACTATCGGGCGAGTATGGGACTATGGGGCCAGTATGGGACTATGGGGCGAGTATGGGACTATAAGGCGAGTATGGGACTATCGGGCGAGTATGGGACTATAGGGCGAGTATGGGACTATGGGGCGAGTATGGGACTATTTGGCGAGTATGCGACTATTTGGGGAGTATGGGACTATGGGGCAAGTATGGGACTATTGCGGGGCTATGGGTACGACACATTGGTCAGACGAGCCTAGAAGCGAGAGTATGTCAACTGAGTATATCAGGATTAGATGTAAAAAAAAGCTTCAAGGCGCTGCCGGTATGATCTATAATGTTAGGTATCCGTGTTGGCTCATTCACAAGCCCGGCTGAGTTTGAAGTTACATTCTCTACCGAGTGATGTGACCCGAAGAACGGCAGAGGTTTTAGAAACCCCTCAGTTCAAACGAATGTGAAGGGTGTGTCCCCCATGCTTGATCTCAATTTGGTACTTGATACAAGTTTTGTATCATCTACAACCCTTGGGAGAATGGATTCAGTGGGAAAAGCCGTAAAAGCAAGTAACCGCTTAAATTCAAATTCCTAAGATGTACTTCTAAAAATCGCAACACGTGGAGCCGTTGAAACGCTCGGTCTTAATCCCTGAGCAAATAATGGTAATTGTTAAACAAGTTGCTGCTAGGCAGATCAATATATACGCTCTGTAGAGAGTACTGTACTTACAGATACTGAACTTTTATGCAGCGAAATTAAATTTCCACGCCCGTTGTATTTATCCGAAGGGTCTATTTTGTTCATTTGATAAAGTCTATGGACCCAGATATCGTGGGCTAAAGAAATCTTTAAGAAAAGTAGAAGTTAACTGTAATCAGTATAACTTTTGGCCTTAATACTGAGAAGCTTGACGGTCAAAACTGTCATGAATGAGAGATACAAATGTTCAGTGTGCTTTTGTATAATGAGTTTTGGTCTTACGTGAAAGGAAGCACCACATTAGGGGAAACAGTGGAACAACAAATAATCTATAAACAGAAGGACGAAAATGCACTTTCGAAAGAAAATTTTGCAACTCCTTAAATAAGAGTAAGCATCCTTTAATAAGTTTTCCTAGAATTCCTTATTTTAAGGGGTCCACATATTACTTCAATTCGTGACCTGTGTTTCTGTCATTATGTTTCATACAATCATTTGCCTGACTGCCAACTGCACTCCATGTTTCTTCTTACCATACCATGCAGCTTTATATTCAATAATACATCAGCTTTTTTTGAAAATTAGCTTTTTGGACCTCCTTAAGTGCTTTAAATCCGACTGGTTACTCAGAAGCTTTTCCTCTGATTGATGGCCCACTGGGAAACTGCCGTTCAAGTTGTTGAGGAGATCCACTTGGATTCCTTTCTTTGCGTGCATTTTATCATTTTTCAGGTTCTGTCCCTTTGTCAGCTGTCTGTGATACTACAAGATAGCACTTCAGTCTCTGAGTTCTTTCATATTGTTAGCTATCGTACATTTACATCTTGCTTGGCGTGTTTTATCAAGTCTTGTGCAGTGTGCTAGTGAAAAAAAATAATGGCGCTTTGCACATAAGAACGTACCTTCGACAGCTTCTATCAATATGTTGTATGTCATTATTTGCTGGCAAACAGCTCTTCTATAGTTTCTGCCGCCACAAGCTATCCAATAGACTTGACTAACTCCGACAAAAACAAACTAATTCAAATGCATTCGACAGAAATTGAATAATTGCAAAATTGCAGTCAATTTTTTCCTCACAATGCTGTCCCTGCAGCACACATGACAATTTAACAGGAGAACACCACAAATCAAAGTCACGAAATGAATTGAGTCAACGAGAAGTAAATTTTCATTTGTCAAATGGATTCTGTAACCGTCACCATCAGAGCTAGAGATAAGGACAAATGATTATGTTTATCATTCAAGCGATTTTCAATTTTAATGCCCCATGCCCCCAAGAATGAATTCAATTCGCATTCCCTTCCCATCCCATTTCAATTTAATTACTCTGAAGGCAGTCGGCATGCGATAAGTGTCGAGACTTTCTGCAGCCACATCGCATTTTCACACTCGGCAGGTGGGTCGCGGCAGGCAATCTTTATTGCCCACATTTTTAAATCTTATCCACTCAACGAGATAAGATAATCGCTTGCCGACACGCGAACTAATTTGCGAGCAAACATTATTTTCAGACACTTAATGGTTTCATATCGCAGAGCTATCAATCACGAAATAAGATGTTTGCCGCGAGTTGTTGGAAATTGATACCACATGCGTGTGTGTGTATCTTATGCGTTCAAGGGTGTGGTTGTCTTCAGAAAGATACAAGTAGCCCGCGCTTTCAGCATGCAAAATTCGTAAGCTACGTTCCTTTTTTTTTTTTTGCATTTTTATTAAAGTGAATATAATTGATGGTTAATTCCTAGGAAAATACTTAAAACTAGGTAACATAACATCTAACTTACTGACCCTAAACAGGTGCTCTAGTTAATCGTAAGCTACGTTCCTTGACTTCAGGATGAGGCCTTCGTACTTATCCACAGTTTACACTTTTTCACCACTTTCATTGCCGAACTGCCGTCAGGTATTACTTTGAGGTTCTTGTACGTACTAAATATGTAATATGCTAGCAGACGGGATCAATTTCTCTTTTTTCTGGTTGTTCTATCACAGCCATCACGATTGAGCACATTTCTCTCTAATTTCTCTCGAGGTGTGATGCAGCAAACGACATCTCATGGAATTAACAGATTAACATTAGAGCCTCCCTTTCTCCTGTGATGCGACCTCAGTGAAGATTGAATACCTCCATCTTACGGTGTCTGAAATACTTCTGAAATCCTACATAATGACCAAGAACGCATGACTTTTCCTTTGAGTAAATTGATAGGCAAAGCCAAAGAATCAGCCTTGGTGTTCAGGGACAAGACGTAGCCGGCATACTTTGGTTGTGGAATAAATTTGAATCGTTGCCTGGCTTCTACGCTATTACCACGATGTTTTTCTCTTTGTACATAGTAAGGAACCCTCTTACAGAGTTTGTTGTTGGTGAAGCCACTTGCCTTAAGAAATGTCTGGGCTAACACAGGTCAAAGTGTGCCTTTCCTTAGTGAACAACTAAAGGGTGTCCCAACAAGAACGCAAGATTTAAGTTTGCCGCCATTCGAATTGTCACTGACATTTAAACAGTTATTATTGTGTGTTATTTAAAGGTATAAGGTTAATAAAAATGGACCCCTACACGAATGAACAGCGCATTCTCATTGTGAAATTGAAATGAAAATTTTACCAAAATCGTAAAAGTTTTGCGGCTACAGTTCGCAAATTGCGATCAATTTGGGCTTACAATAATGCTCCAAAAGAGTCAACTGTAAAGCGATTAATGGAAAAATTTGCTGAAACTGGGTCTGTATCTGATGTAAAGTCAACAACGCGCCTTCGACCCGATAGATCAACCGAAAATATTGTAGCAGTACGTGATGACATCGCTCCAACTCCATCCACCTCATTTCGACAACGAGCTCAGCAAAATGGTGTTTCCAAATCCACTATGCAGCGAATTTTGAAGAAAGATTTGCGTCATAATGCATATAAAATTCAATTAACTCAGAAACTGATGCCAGTTGGCCATGCACAGCGAAGGGAGGTCGTTTATTAGAGAGACAACATGAAAATGCTGATTTTGCCAATAAAAACATTTTTAATGACGAACCATTTCCATCGCTTAGATCGTGCGATTTAACATTATTGGACATTTTTCTTTGGGTTTTTTTGAAGTCGATGGCTTATGCGAATAAGCAGATGACGACTCAAGTCTTAATAAAGGAAATGGGACGCTGCATTAATGAAAAACCGCAGCATTTATGCAAAACGGTCATTGAAAATTTCATTAAAAGATCGCGTATGTGCCTGCAAAGCTGCGGCGGCCATCTAGCCGATATGTTATTCCACACATAACATCATCCTGTCTACTTTACGATATAATAAAGAATTCACGATTTTTCTTATATATCTGCGTTTTATTTAAAATTTAAATCTTGCATTCTTGTTGGGACACCCTTTAATAGCAGATTCGCAAAGACCATTTCCGCAGACCCCTAAAAGGCGATGACGGTCCAAATTCCGCTGTTATACAAATGTTTCACTCAATTTGGACATTAATAGACAAGAAGTCTGTCTTCCGACTTAGCTCAAAATAGCAATATCGAAACTAAAATCTAACATAGCAGCGGGTTAGGTTGGCCGCATGCACCAGATTATCTCTAAAATCTCAGCTTCGTTTTTCCGGTCCACAAGAAACGAGTCCCCTTTGACTGGGCTAATTATCGAGGGATCAGCCTCCTCAATATCGCCTACAAGATCTTCCCTGATGTATTATGTGAACGTCTGAAACCGTTTTTACACAACCGGATAGGTCAGTAGGGTTTGAGGCCGGGAATGTCTACGATAAACCATACCTTCATTATACGCCAGTTCCTGGAAAAGACCCAAGAAGAACATATCGACTTACAGAATGAGCTGTATAGTGCCTTGTCTAGCCCCAAAAAATTGTTGATTCTGGCCATAGGGACAACGTAACAGAGAACGACTTGGGCTAAGTTGGCACACACAATTAAAAAAGTTCCCCCACAACTTGGTGTGCGCCACTGGAGGCATCTGGCGACAGATCCTGCTGGCTGGCGAGGTATTTTAGTTGAGGCTCGGGTTCACTTCGGGTTGTAGTCAAAACCTATGTCGAAATTGTAGCTTCATTGGACTGGTCTGGCAATCATCTGAAAGTCATAACGATTCAATCATTTTGGCAGCTCTTTATATTTCGCAGTTCAAAATCGACACATAAAGCAACATGTTGCGGAAGATGTCATTAAGATCTTGGTTCGTTGAAAACTTAAGCGCAATACTCAATCCCAATAACCTCAGCATCACTCGCATTGAGTGATCTAACTCAACTCAACTCAAACAGAAATCCATCCAACCACCTGCAACATATGTTCCAACAAAAAGAAAAAAATGTATTGCATACTTTCCGGCTAATCACAAAATTCCTTACCATTTCAGTTTCTCTACACAACTGAAGCCGGCATACTTGCACTACGTCGGCAAAGATGAATTCGTCTACAAGACCCTGGGTCAGCAGCTGGACACCAGTGTCGAACGCTACCCAAACGTGGAAGCCATTGTTTCCTATCACGAAGGGAAACGCTACACATTCACCGAATTGAAGGACATTGTTGATCGCCTTGCGGCTGGATTTATGAAGCTTGGCCTCAAGAAGGGCGATCCCGTGGGCATATGGGCGCCCAACACAATGCAGTGGTACCTGACCATGATGGGACTGGCGAGAGCTGGCCTGGTTTCCGTTGGAATAAATCCAGCCTTCCAGGCCCCCGAACTGGAGTACTGCATGAAGAAGGTTGGCGTGAAGGCGATAGTGGCTGCGGAGACATTCAAGTCGCAGCGGTACTACGAAATGATACGAAGTATTTGTCCCGGACTAGGGGACGCCTCTCCGGGCAATATCAAGTGCGAACACTTGCCCGAGCTAAAGTCTGTGATCATCGACTCCAGTGACAAGCTGCCAGGAGCCTTCAGATTCAACGACCTTCTGGACGCTGCCAGTGCGGACGATATTAAGCAGGTCTGCAACATGCAGTTCGGAATCAAGGCTGACCTGCCGTGCAATATTCAGTTCACTTCAGGTACCACCGGACAACCGAAGGCTACCGTCCTGACCCACTTCAACGTGGTGAACAACGGGTACAACATCGGCAAGCGCAATGAGTTGGACAACCAGAGGATCTGTGTGCAGGTGCCGCTGTTCCACGCCTTCGGTGTAGTGATATCAGCCGCGGCAGCCCTATGCCACGGCGCTACAATGGTCCTTCCCTCGAATGGATTCAGTCCGACGGACACTTTGAAGTCCATCGTAGACGAGAAGTGCACCGTCATCTACGGCACACCCACGATGTACGTTGATCTCATCAAAAAACAGAACGAGCTTCAGCTGCCGATCACATCCGCCGAGATTGCAGTCACTGGCGGGGCTGCCTGCTCACCGAAGCTCTTCAAGGACATCAAGAGCGTTCTCGGGCTCAAAAAGGTGAAAACTGTCTTTGGAATGACCGAGATCACCGCGGTCGCTTTCCAGTCGATGGTGGACGACGACGAGGACAAGGTCTTGAACACGGTTGGCCACTTGCAGGATCACCTCGAGGCGAAGGTGATCGACGCGAACGGAGACACTGTGCCTTTCGGGCAGCCAGGCGAACTTTGCATTAGGGGCTACTCGGTGATGCTGAACTACTTCTGTGATGAGGAGAAGACTAAGGAGACTCTCAGCCCCTGCAGGTGGCTGCAGACCGGGTAAGTCTCTTTTTTTCTGCATCCCTGCTCGACTGACGTCATATTTGTGCTTCCCTAGTGACCAATTTATCCTTCACGAGAATGGCTACGGACAGATAGTTGGCAGGCTGAAGGAGATGATAATCCGTGGAGGGGAAAATATATTCCCAAAGGAAATCGAAGACTTCCTCAACACCCACCCCGACATTCTCGAGACACACGTAAGTTCCGAGACTTCTTCTTGAATTCCTTCATCTTTTGAAACATGCACAGGTGATTGGCGTTGACGATGAGCGAATGGGAGAGGAGGTGTGTGCTTACATTCGACTGCACGACAGCTCGAAACAACTCTCCCAGGAGGATGTGAAGCAGTTTTGCAAGGGAAAGATAGCCCACTTCAAGATCCCCAAATACGTGCGAACAATCACGGAGTTCCCTAAGACGACATCGGGAAAAATTCAAAAGTTCAAACTCAAGGGCCTGTTCGAGAGTGAGACGGAAAGAATGGCTGTAGTTAACTAGGGTTAAGTGGTGTAGCTTTAGATTCGAAATGTATGTTTTGCACAATAAATGGTTTTATAAATTGTTTTAAAAATTGAAGAATAGACGTTTATTTCTTCAAGGAAGATTTGTAAAAGTAGGGCTTTCTTCTAACACTGTCAACACTCACACAGTAGGGTGAAAGAATGAATCGGATTCTTACTTGGACATTTTTTCTCATAAAGAGCAACAGACCCTCAACAAAAAATATACACTTCGCCAGGCCCGCACATTGGATTATCGATTTGTTTAATATTTTATGTTGGTACACTCGTCTCGAAAATATATTCGGTGTATAAATTAGTTTGTGCGGTTTGCTAAGAGATGGCGTAACTTGAATTATTCCATTGTTAGTATTCCATTTAAATGTGTGTTGGAAAGCGACTGTCATTGTCAGTCATTTCAGTATATGTCATTCTCTTAAAGCGTAAACAACAATCTTTTTTTTCACTCAAATATGTCGAAGATTGTGTCGGGATTAGAAAACAAATACTAATCATCGAAAATAGCTTTATTGTTTTTCAAAATTTTCCCCATTAAACGTCATTCGGTGCCAAGTCAGGACTTTACGGTGGCAAGTCAGGACTATACGGCGGGTGGCTCATCAAATCGATGTTTTGAGTGCTCAAAAATGCAGTTGTTTGAGCCGATGTGTGAGAGCTCGCATTGTCGTGGTGAAGAGTGATCCGTCTTCAGCGGTTGGTTTTCCTGATTTCTTGGAAGATAACTGGCAAACAAACGGTTGTGTACCAATTAGAATTGACTTGTTGTTGGGTTGTTCTAGTGGTACGGTTGCGACATGTCCAGTTTTTCCGAAAAAACAGGCAAACATTTGCTTGGAAGTGCTTTGTGCGCGAGCAGGTTTTGTTGGATTTGGCTCGATTTGAAATACCCATACAGTCAACTGCTGTATACTCCCGGTCTCATACTCATAAATTCACGATTCATCACCTATCACGATGTCATAGACGTGTTTCGAAGCACCGCGATCGTATTTGTGAAGCATTTCTTTCGACCAATCGACACGAGCCTTTTTTTGAGCGATTGACAAATTGTATGGGATTCAACGCGAACAAATTTTTTTGACGGTCAAATGTTTTTGCAATATTGAATGTACGCTGATCCCACTAATACCTAAGCTTGTCTCAATCTCACGATAGGTCACATGACGATCTTACAATATCAGTTTGCGTACAGCATCAATGGTTTCCGGAAAAACAACTGATATTGGACGACCTTCACGAAATTCGTTTTGGAGTGAACTACGACGTCGGCTGAATTCACCATACCATCGATAAACACTGGTCCTTGATGAAGCTTCATCGCCAAAAATTTAATTAGACGGACTTCGTAATATGGAGTCAACGTATTTTGGAGGAAGCTTATGGTGAACATGTGCTAGCTGAGCGAACGTGCCAAAAGTGATTTGCACTTTTTAAAAGCGGTGGTATTGGCTTTGTGGCCACCATGGCGTAGTGGGTAGTGTGCGACGCTCACACGCCGAAGGGTCTAGGTTCGAATCCCGCCTGAACACCTCGAATTTTTCACGGCACCAAGTCTCTCGAGCTGCTGACAACACTCAAAGAGTAATAGCTGTCTAAGAAAGCTTCTCAAATGTTGCCCTTCGGAGTCGATAAAAAACGGTAGGTCCCTTCTACTCGTGAGAGAACAGTAGCGCGCACAACACGAGTAGTTGATGAGCAAGCTAGGCCCTAGGCCCCCTGTGGACTGTCGCGTCAACAATTATTATTATATTGGCTTGGAAAAATAGTTTCAGTAGACTCCTTAACGGCGATTACGGCCCCAATTCCGCTGTTGGGCAGAATGATCTACGCAATTTGAACAATGATAGACAAGAATTCCGTCCTCCTTGCTTAGATGAGGTGAAGACAGTAATATCCAAGCTGAGGTCGAACAAAACTGCTGGAGCGGATGGACTGCCCGCAGAACTTTTTAAAACAGCTGGAGATGACCTGGTTGGGCGCATGCACCAGCTGATCTGTAAGATACGGTCGGAGGCAAGCATAACCGATGAGGGGAATCTCAGCGTCGTTTGCCTGATCAACAAGAAAGGAGACCCCTTTGACTGCGCCGACTACCGAGGTATTAGTCTCCCCAGCATCGCATACAAGATACTCTCTGCCGTATTGTGTGAGCATCTGAAACCTGACCTGATAGGTATAATAGGTACAATAGACCAGATCTTCACATTAAGGTAGATCCTGGAAAAGACTGAAGAAGTGCAAATCGACACTCACCACCTATTCGTCAATTTTAAGGCAGCAGAAGACAGTGTGCATAGAGAATAAGCTATAAGTTAAGTTGAGAAATATTTCTCCCCGTCATATGTGTTTCACATTGGCATCAAATCACCAGCGATGTTCCCACAAGCGGCAAAACGCTGATCTAGCGTCTGGAGAACCAGAGACAGCTTTGCAACCGGCCGCATTCCATCACGTACGGCATCCGGAAACCCGAGATCACCTGTGGGAACAACACATCAACTCAGAGCATGCGAGGTGTATTTAGGTAGTTGTAAGAGAAAATGTAGTTCAGTCTTAAGCTAGCGTGTAAGCGGTTGTTATGCCCGAATAAAAAAATATTTTTTTTATTTTTTTTTTATTTTAAAAGAATAAAACACAGAAGTGTTTAATTTATACAGTGCCATGCCTAGTTTTGGCATTCCTACCATACTCGTCAGATTGTATATGATGACGATGGAGAACTCTCGCTGCTCCGTCAGGGTCCGTAACGAACTCACCGAGACCTTCAATGTCAAAAAAGGTTTTAGACAAGGCGACGCACTGTCATATGACTTCTTTAACATCATCCTCGAGAAGATCGTGCGTGACTCACAAGTCAATACCAGAGGCACGATCTTCCAAAAGTCAGTTAAATTGCTAGCCTACGCTGATGACAATGACATGAGTGGACGAACAGAATAAGCCGTCAATGAGCCGTTTGCTGGAATTGAAGCGGAAATGGCTAAAATGGGTCTGGCAGTATATGAGGGCAAAACAAAATTTCGTACTGACATCAAGAAAGGCTACGCAACATCGACGTCTCGGACAAAAGGTCCCACTAGGTAGCAGAAACTTCGATGTAGTTAAGGACTTCGTCTACTTCGGCTCCGCGGTAAACAAGGACAAGAACACCAGTACCGCAATCAAACTCAAAATCATTCTTGTCAATGGCTGTTTCTTTGGGTTAAGTAATAATGCCCTCTCTCGAAGGTCTAAGCTCTCTTTATATAACAGCTTCATCATCCCAGTCCTACTCTATGTCATGGACGTTATAGGGACATGGACGTTACTAAAAGTGGATGAGGAAGCATTTAGTCTTTTTGAGAGAATGTTTTTGCGTGCGATTTTTTATCCTGTTTACGTTAATAGCATTTAGAGGAGAAGATTTAACGACAAACTCTATGGGCAGTGTAACGACATGCGCCTCGTCAAGGGCCTTCGAATACAACGCTTAAAATGGCTAGACCATGTACAGCGTACGAACATCACTGCTCCGGCCCGAAAAGTTTTCGAATATGAGCCAATGGGACAATGCAACAGAGGACGGCCTAGGCAAAGATGGCGCACACAAGTGGAGAAGGACCTGAACCAGCTTGGAGTGCGCAAATGGAGGCAGCCAGCAAAAGATCGTGTTGACTAAAGAGGCATGTTGATTGAGGCTCAGGTCCACTCCGCACTGTAGCACCAGAAGAAGAAGAAGTTTCACCGCAAAAAGGGTAGAAAGAGCCAACGATTCTACTTTAACACTCTTGCGTTAAAACTCATACCCGCAATACAGATCCGAAGCACATGACAAAAAAATCCAGAAATGGCTTCAAATACAGTGATTTGACGAGCTTCAGTGGCCAGATCAAAGCCCAGGTCTGGACCGAATCAAAAAATATTTACTCTGTATCCAAACTAGTCTCGTCAAGGACTATAATTGTGCTTTAGAGGAATGGAAGAAAGGCACAGTCAACTATTTACAAGAATGTGCAACATCCTGCCAAAACATCTCAATCAATGATGGTTGTTTGTTTGGTAATTTTAATTGACGAGAAAATAAAGTATATATTGGTTTTGAACAACCGTTTCCAACATTTGACTTTTTATTGTTTTTGCTTCCTCTCCGAGGGGTGCTTCGAAGCTTGCACAAAGTTGTGTAGGGAGATAAAAATATCTTCTATTTAAGGGAGCTTTTCGTGTTTTGTGCTTTCACAGTCATCAAAGCTTTCTGCACTTCCATGAGAACTGTAAGCTCCGACCGGAAACGACATCCGTTTCAATTTGAAAACCAAATGCCATCAACAATGGTTACCGTAAAAGCCAGAGTTGCCATAATCACCTTCCGTATCAATGACCGAGGAAGTTTCACTCCACACTCTACACCCGGTAGCCGGCATGATTTCCACGTTTGTTTTTGTTACTTGGTCTCTCCCCACACGCTGTTGAACCGTTATGCAAATTAGGAAAATCGGAATTCCCATTTCTCACTCTCGCGAGCGAGTTGGCGGCCTTCTCCTCCGCAGGGGCCGTGCGTTTTAACGAAGCCTCCCCACACACAAGGATCAAAGTAAACAAACGAGGCTGAGTAACATAAACAAATCGTGTTCTCCGGTTTGAGGTTATGTGAAGCAGTTTTTGTTTATCGCGAGAAAACAAGCCGAAGCGTCTTGCCTGGAATTCCCATGGACACGGCGGCATGTCGTCCGTTGGCAGGCTCAAGCGCCATATTGTTGTTTACGAATGTCAAGAAGTAGGCCAACAGGATGGAAGGAACAACAGTTGCTCTAGCAGCATGTGCGTGCCAACGTGGTTCGATTTAACAACAACGTCGATGGCAACCGGAAACTTTGCGGACGGCACGGGATGCCGCACTCGCACTCAGAGACCATGTGCCCGTTCGAAGCCGAAGGAGTAGAAGAACTCTGAAACGGAATAAGAAAATCAAATTTGCGCAACTCAGCTATTCCCCCAAGTCGCCAAGACCTCATGGAAGGGATGGACCTCTTCGTTAGGTTTGCCACTGAGTCGCTCGAAAAACCGAACTGCGGTCAGAAACTGTGAGACTTTGCTTGGCTTCGGTGCGGTTTGGATTTTGGTCGAGGTCCCTCGAAGAGGTTTTTCATTCTACTCATTTCATTTTCTGCCCAACACCTCCAGAACGGGGGCGGAGTGAGTGTAAAAGTGAAATTTATGGCTTCTGCAACGACGTACACCAGTTTTTCGGTCTAAATTATGAAGATTAGCACTTCCTGCAACTGGATTACCCACACGGATGTGTTTTTGTGCGAAAAATTTGTGAAATTTTCCTTTTTTTCTAAAGCCCGAGTCTGAGGTGAAATCGGAAAGTTAAATTTATTCCTGACCTCGAACTGTGTGTGCCCCCGTGAAGTGAAACCGAAGTTTGCAAAGCAAAAGAAAAATTATTCCTCAAGTGTTGTGTAATCCTTTTCACTCCTTGGCCCCGAAAATGTGATGGTGGTGGTCCGTTCCGATTGAGAAAAATTGATTGGTGTTTTGTTCTAGTGTAACGAACATGAATTGGATTTGCGGTTAATTTTTTTGTACAAATTCGGGTATTCGGTTAATTTTTTATCTAAATTATGTCACAACCGGGAAAGCGGGGAGGCAGCCGTGCCGGAGCTTCCACTGGCGGCTCGAAGAAGACCCCGACGAGCCTGAAGGAGTCATCATCGACACCGGAGGAATTGGGGCCCAGTGAGAGAGCTACCCCGGCGAGCAAGGCGGAGAGCGATCTGAAGGACGACACATCTAGCAACGGGGATAAAAAGGACGGCGATGCACCACAACCAAAGCCACCGTCAGCAGGGGCGTCCATTCGGGAGTCGGCAAACAAGTTGCTGGCCCTCTCCATGAAGAGCGAATGGACGCCCGTGGAGCAGGAGCTGAAGAAGCTCGAGAAATACGTTGCCAACGCCGGGGAGGATGGCAATCACACACCTCTGGCTGGAGTGCATGATCCGGTAGGACAATGGCTTCAAAGCCAATTTATGATTTAAACGAATTTCGCTTTTATGGCCGTGGAAAATCATTTTATCGCCTCTCCTAGCGCATTTCTTAGGAAGGCGTGGGTGGTTACAAGTTTTGCATGTTTTATGTTTCCTCTTGTGGTGGAATTGTGAATTTGGTTTGGCCTCCCTCTTAATGGCTTTATCAGAAAACTAAACGCTTGCAAGACAAACCGGGGAGAATTCTTGTTAAACGGATTTCGGTTACAGTTGTCCATAAAGTTTGACCGTGACGAGTTTATGAGTTCAAAGTTGGTCATGCCTTCAATGTTCCCTCAAGTTATCACCTTCTGTAGGGATGGTGTGAAAATTTAATTGGAATGTCCTTCTCGTGGAATTCGGGAATACTTTTGAAGCCTGTGTTTTGGAAATTTGTTTTTTATTCAGTAAGACTCGGAGAAAGAAATATGATTGATAAGCTTAGGCCCGTCTGATTGTTTTACTCAAAATTTCATTAGCTCGTGTCCGATTATAGGTTTGGTTCTTCCTTAGAATTAAACTTATTCACTTTATGCCGTGTTGTCTTTTTTGCAATATTCAAAAATCCAACAACTTCGTCCAGCAAATAAAATGTTCCACTTGTGAATAGAGGCGCCCAAAAATGTAAATTGAAAGTGTGCTTTCAAACCCTGATTATGGCGTATAGAACGACACATTCTGCTAAGATTTGTTGTTCTAAAGGTTTTCATTATGGGTACTTAAATCTTTTTCAATAAAATAAAACCCAACAATAAATTATTGAGTTCAATAATATTAAACGGCAACTATGTACAAAATTCAGTCTCCCTCCTATGACCACCACGCGGACGTTTGAAGGGGCACAAACGTTGAACCAAGCTTTCGAGATATTTTCAGCATAAATTTACCGAT
Organism: Eristalinus aeneus; assembly: GCA_955652365.1. Classification (NCBI taxonomy): domain Eukaryota; kingdom Metazoa; phylum Arthropoda; class Insecta; order Diptera; family Syrphidae; genus Eristalinus; species Eristalinus aeneus. The sequence continues at coordinate 5,854,286 of OY019131.1, read as the reverse complement.
AGTTACACTCTTAAGTGTTCTACATTAGCTCTGTAACCGACTTTATGGTATAGGCTAGTCCTGTTACCCCTCCCCAGAGAAAACTGGCTAAAGGCGTTTTAGCATATGTGCGATGCTGCCTTGCAATGCCTGCATTTCTTGAAAAACGGTGCTCTCCAAACTTTCGCATCGGTTACCACTCTGTGTTTCACCATTCTGCTAAAACCACAAAATGAGGCTGAAAATATTCACTGAAGTACCATTAGCATCATCAACAAAAAATATGATCCAGTGTCATCTTGTCATCCATACCAAACTGTGTTTTTTCGGGATGTAGTGGGCCCTTGTGTGGTATGTATAGATCGCTGCCCAATAACAACTATTTCATTTTTTTCATTCATTTATTTATTTATATTCTCTAGTTGATTACAGTTGTTATTATACATTAATGGTACTTCATTCAATGATAATTTAGTTTGTAGAGAATAGGGGTAGCATTTTGTAAAATTTTAACAATAATAGTGATAAATGCTACTTTCAAAAAATACAAAAACATTTTTAAGGGGTGAACTAAAGATTTACATTGAAAGAAAAGAGAACAGAAGAACAGCATCTAAGAATAATCATCGAGTTAAAAACTAATTTTATATAATTGGGTCTAGTAGATCTTCTATTTGATTATGATCAAATTCAAAAAGCCATGTTTTAATTTTAATATTAAATAATTTTAATGAGTGTTATGACTTTAATTCAATAGGCAGTTTATTAAATAATCTAAATGGTACTATGCAACATGTATTTCTGAAAAACTTACGAAAAGTTGGAACATTGACATTTAGGCTTTGATTGCTTCGTAGACTGTAGCGATCAGAATGTCTGCTATTCAAATAACCACATCTCACGAAGAAAATTTTCAACACTTTATAATAAAACAAGTGTCTTAGAGGAAGAATTTTCAAGCTGTTAAACAATGTCATGGAATGATAAAATTTGTTTTTATTACATATTTTTCTTATTAAACATTTTTGGATTACCAGAATATTGGCCATTTTGCATTGAGGAGCACCACCCCAGCAGCAAATACCATACTGCAATTTGGAATGGAAAATACCATAGTAAATCATTTTAACACCTTGGTCGAACATGTATTCTTGAGATAATAAAAAATACGCAATGTTGAGTTAAAGTATTACTTCATCGCCAGGATATGCTCATTCCAATTCAATTTATTATCAATAATTATTCCTAGGTACTTAAAATGAGTAACAACTTCAATCCTAAAACAATAAGGGTCACATAGTATTTGAGTACAGGACGGTTGTTGTTGTTTCGTCGACGTTGCACTGATTGGACGGACAAGTTGTTCCAAAGGCAAGGAGTGCAAAGATCGCCGTCGAACAGTTGAGCATTTTTCACAACGATAACCCGATGCATTTGATTTTAAAAACTCAACGTCAGTTGCGGAGAGACTTACACAGATACCATGAAATATGCAATTACAGTCACTGCATGAGATGGCTTCAGCATCACCGCGGTCAATCTTTTGATTACACACTATACAACTCATATTAAATAATTGGATCGGCTTAGTACCCCACTAATAGTAACACTGGTTCAGATCGTTTTTGTTTAAATTTAGTAGATTGCTGTTTTGTGAATGTGCGTGAATTTTCAAAATATTTTGAAAAACTTGCTTACCTTCTTAAAGTGCGCATAAAAAACTTTCTAAAAATATTGTATTTATCGCTTGAATGGAGTAGGTTTGACCGTGCCTATTGAAGACACTTATATATCACCAGCAGTAAATAGGTATTGTTGTGGAATTGTAATCTGTGTTATAATTAACCGAAAGAGTTCTCTGACGTCGATGACATTCATTAAAGTATTTTCCTAAGTGTATCGTTTATTTGCCTGATGCCTGCAAGCGCATGTAAAGTAGTTGATGTCACAGCACCCGTCTTTAAAAATGCTTATATAGTCGACATTTATATTAAACACCAGATTTGGCAGCGATTGACTTCTTGAGATGAGGCAGGTCAAACGTCATGAGTGATAACATTTCAGAGTGAACTATGGTTTGAGTCTTATCTTTTCTGGCGGAGGAAGTCAGAAGAGTATTGCAAGATGTTAGTAGTGTTCTTTGAAACCTTTCCAGTTCGTCGTCTGTTCTTAATTGTCAGCGTGTTCTAGATCACACATCAGGTAAACATTGGAATACTTGGCTGACCCACAATCAAACAACCAGTACTTCAAGGACAAATGAGATTTAAATAGGACATTTAAGTATGAGGAAGTGTTTCAGTTATCCGAAACCTACATAACACGTGACTCAATAAGCCCCGGGGGCGCCACAAACAAAAAAATTAATATTAAATTATTTATATTTGTTTGTGGCACCTCTATATGTCCCGGGTTACATTGAGTGATCTGTTATGTCTACGATACTTACTTTAGAATCTTCTTTAATTGTTTCTCTGAACTGAATTCTTATTTGGTACAACATATTTTTTTGCCACACTTTGATCTTAGCCATAAGGCCGAGAAGCGATTGGTTACTGTGATACATGGAAGATAAAGTACAATGAAGATAAATTACAAGCGATCTTTTTCACACGGAAGAGGAAACCTTGTTTTCTCCCTAGTACTAGCTTGCGGGTAAATGGAATCAGCGTTGAGTGGAAGAACTCCGTAAGGTATCTTGGTATACATCTTGACAGCAAATTGACTTTTCATGAGCACATCAAACAAACTCTTAAGAAAGTAAGCATTGCAAAAAAAATGCTTTACCCTTTAATCAACAGAAAATCTTATTTGTCCTTCACTAACAAAGTAACTATTTTAAAATCGATATTCCAAGCAATTATGCTTTACGGTTGCCCAATATGGGGACAAGCCGCACTATGCCACATCAAGCAATTACAAATAGCTCAGAACAAAGTTCTAAAAATGATGTTGGACCTACCTCGGGATTATTCCACCTTAAAACTGCACAAAAGAGCGGGTGTTGAGCTGGTTTATAAGCGAATATTAAAACTGACGGATAAGTTTTATAATTCATGTTCTTTTGCTGACAATCCACTAGTCAATGAGTTGAGTGATTGTATTCCTCAATATGTTTAACGTCTTTCGTTTGGCATTACCTTACTTATTAAACATTAATAAATTAACTTATTTGCTTATTCATATACTTGTTTATTTACTTTTATTTTGTTTACTTATATATTATATGTTATTATTATATATTATATATTTATTGTGTTTATTTATTTATCTGTTTATTTATTTAATAATTTATATATTTATTTATTGTTTTTTTTTATTTTGTATTAATTTATTTATTTGCTTATATATTGATTTATTTAATCATTTATTTGTTTTTATTATTTATTTATTTATTTATTTATTTATTTATTTATTTATTTATTTATTTATTTTTTTTTTTTTTTTTTTTTTTATTTTCATTGAAGGTTTTTGTCGTATTTTCCTTCAGTTTGTTTGCTTCCATTTCTATCAAATTTATATAGATTTAATATAAGTTAAACTCATTTTTCAGTAGTAAGATATATGATATATCAAATCTCTGAAATAGATGCTGTGCGATAGCTAATATCAATGTAAACATTTTATTACGAAATAAAAACTATCTATCATTTTTTTGCCACATATTGATAAATTGAACATAACTGAAACTTCATACTCTTTTTCTATCAAAGAAGTATATAATATTTACAATGTTATAATGTTGATATACTTATTTCTGAATACGAAGGTTACATTTTATATTTCGGGATTGGATAACCCTAGTGTTGCAATCTGGCAACTGCCAGCTCTATCGTAAGGTTTGACGTTTTTGAGGTTATACGTACTCAAAACGTTTTGACATACGAGCGCTATTTGTGTTGTTTACAGTAACTTAAAAGATTCATCTAAATCGTGAAAGTTTTCGTACAATTATTTTTTACAACTTTCGATGTGGATTAACTCAACAACAGTGCATCGATGAACATAATTCAATTTTTTGCGATGAAGCTCCATCAAGGACCAGTGTTTATCGACGGTATGGTGAATTTAACCGAGGTCGTAGTTCACTCCATGACGAATTTCATGAAGGTCGCTCAAAATCAGTTGTTCTTCCGGAAACTATTGATGCTGTGCGCCAACTGATATTGCAAGATCGTCATGTGACCTATCGTGAGATTGAGACAACCTTAGGCTTTAGTGGGACCAAGATACATTAAATTTTGCATGAAAATTTGTCCGTCAAAGACATTTGTCAATCGCTCAAAAAAGTCTCGTGTCGATTGGTCGAAAGAAATGCTCCAAAAATACGATCGCGGTGCTCCGAAACACGTCTATGACATCGTGACAGGTGATGAATCGTGTTTTGTCTCTAATCCCGTAATATAAAAGGCAACACTCGTAATACAGGAAATAAATAAAGTTACTAGTTTTTGTTCAATTTTCAACTGGCTAAAAAATAGATTTTTTCTTATAAGCGTTTACATTAGAGATAATCGCAAGCAATGCAATTCGTAGTATTTCTTCTTAAAGATTTATTTTCAATTCTTAATGTCCGCTTATTATTTCAATTTATAATCTTCCACTTATTTATAACTAGAAAACTGATACCATCTTAAGTAAGTTGTAAATAATTAATTAATTGTATGGCACGACGGTCCACAGACAGGGGCTTAGCTTGCTCGTCAACTGCTCGTGTTGTGCACGCTACTGTTTTCTCACGAGTAGAAGGAACCTACAGTTTTTTGCCGACTCCGAACAGCGAAATCTGAGAAGCTGTCTCAGACAGTTGTTACTCTTTGAGTATTGCCAGCAGCTCGAAGGAGGTGGTGCCGTGAAAAATTCGAGGTGCTCAACCGGGAATAGAACTTCTGCGTGTGAGTGTCGCACTACGCCACGACCGCCACATTATTGTATATTCTATGAAATCAAAATTCAAAATCTTAATTTTTTTTTCTGATTTGAATTTTAACTGGTTTTAGTTCAGAGATTTAATTGGGAGACAACATTTTCTTTCCACTACACAGCTAACATGCTATCGCCAACAGTTTGAGAGATTTGAGAATTATCTCTGCTCAAAAACAGAAACCACAACAAACCGATTAAACGCTAAATAAATAAACGTTAAAAAAATGTTTAAAAAGTTTTAGCTTTGAAGAGCACAGATATATAGTTCCCCTTGTGCTATTTTCACAAAGAGTTGCTCTTATGGAAAAATGAAAAATATCGTATCATTGTTCTTCTTATTCTTGCGGGCTTATTGTCCGGGGTTGAGCTGGGCTTCAACCAAGATGCCACTCCAGCCAGCACGATGGCGCACTCGAAGTTGGTTGATGTCCTTCCCCACTTGTTTGAGTCACATCATCACTGAAAGTAAAAAAAAAAACAAAAACAATTGAAAATTGATGCAGAAAATTTATTATAACTTCAAATTCAATAAAAAAGGAAAAACTTGGGAAATAACTCAGTCTTTTCAGAATGATACAGCGTTAACATGTATTTAGTGATACATTTTTCTACGGTTCGAGCTTAAAAATATTTACGAAGTACATATATTTGAGTGCTATATTTTCCGTCTTGCTCTCGCAGCGCCCAGGAACTTTTTATTTTCATATCGTGGTGGTTTTTGTGCAAATTTTGTCGATGTGATAACACATTGTCAAAATTTCGAAACGCACTTTAAACGTCTTAGAGGATCCTATATCTTCAGAAAACAAATAGCGGAAACATGGCGCGAAGTGAAAACTGTTATATCCCCTCTTCAGTTTTTCTCAGATATGGACACTGAAGATGAAGACATCCACCAAATACCGAAAGCACAGAATGTGCAAAAAAAGATTTCGATTCCAACAATTACAATTATTGGAAAATCTTGTGATTTCGTACATTCATTTATTAGTGAAATAAATACAAACGACTACTCAGTTAAAAACTATCAATCGGGATTAAAGTTGAGTGTGAGTCCTATAAAAATATACGTGTTGCCCTAAAAGTAAACGGGATTGAATTCTTTACGCCTTGTCTGAAATCTTAAAGTTCATTTAAAATTATGTTGTTCGGTTAAGATCAAATTGATACCAACATCGTAAAAAACAAATTAGTTTCACTTCGACCTAAATGCAAAGAAGTAAAAATCATTAAAACAAAACGCGTGAGCATTTCACTGAAGCTTTTTATATTGAAAATGGGACCATTCACCCATTGGACCTTCGCACATATATTAGAGCTTTATTTCGGACTCAAGTGAGATGGGAGTTCCAACGGCGAACAATAAAACCGATCGACTCAATGTCACAATTGTCAAATGTTCGGACACGGATAAAAAAAATGTAATGTGAAAACTTTCTGTGCAAATTTCTGTAGTGATTGCACTGCATTTGCCATCAATAATTGTAATCACAAATCGACTGACGACGCATGTTTCACTCGATCGAAATTCAGAGAGATAGAAGAAAATGTCGTAAAAAGAAGGAACCATTCTATTTCTTTCTTTCCTGCACGAAAGAGCAATTGAAACATCTGTCAAGCCACTTGACCACAAAAGTTCGGCCGATTTTCCACCTCTACAAAACACAGGCAGCAGGCAAGCAGGCAACTTTTCAACCAAGGACAGTGCATTATTTCCCCAATATTTTCACCTCTCCCATTTAACAATGGAACTTGTATTAAGACTCGGAGAATGTAAAACGAAGGACGATCGCAGATGGTCTACCAGGTATACCGGTTTGATCGTGCGTCAAGATAAAAATGTCTCGAAAGGGAACATTTGTTGTGAACGAGCCCTTATTTTTTCTTTTTTGTTTGTTTGCTATGACATCTGTGAAAAATAATTAGTATACATCAAGTCATTGAACAGACAAAATAATATTTTTTTTTATCGTGTCAAAAATGTCGAATTTTGTATCAGAAAGTGATGATTTGCGGAAAGCATTAATTTCTTGTTTTCATTTGAAGAAAAGTGCTGCAGAGTCGCATCGAATACTTGCCGAGGCATATGATATGAGCATGATCACCATGCTCTATCAGAAACAACATGCAAAAGATGGTTTCAACGGTTCAGAAATAATGATTTTGATGTGAGAAATGAAGTACGCGGAAGACCACCAAAAAAGTTTAAAGACGCCGAATTGCAAACGATATTGGATGGAGATAACACTTTGGATCAAAATGAAATGGCGGCAATATTAAATGTTGCACAACAATCAATTTCTGACCGTTTAAAAGCTATGGGAAAGATCCAAAAGTGTGGAAAATGGGTGCCACGTGAATTAAGTGAAAGACAGATGGAAAACCGAAAAAACACTTGTGAAATTTTGCTGCAAAACCAGATCGATTCGGCAAGAATACACTGCTGTGTGTTTGGTGGGACCAGAAAGGTGTGCTGTACCACGAGCTCTTGGTGAAACCTGGTGAAACCTAGTGAAACCGTTAATACTGATCGCTACCGACAACAAATGATCAATCTGAACCATGCATTGATTGAGAAACGACCAGAACTGACACGGCAAGGAAATTTTGCTCCATGACAATGCACCTGCACGCAAAGCGAAACCGGTTCAGGGTACATTCAAAACACTTGGCTGGGAGCAGCTACCCCACCCGCCGTATTCACCAGACTTGGCTCCTTCCGACTACCATTTGTTTTCATCTATGGGACACGCATTTGCTGAGCAGCACTTTGATTCCTAAGAGGAGGTCGAAAATGGGGTGTCTGATTGGTTTGCTTTAAAAGAGGAACAATTTTATTGGCGTGATGTTCACAAATTGCCAGAAAGTTGGTCAAAATATTTAGAAAACAATGGCCAATAGTTTGAATAAAATGTTTTTGCTTTCCGATTAATAATTAGTGTTGTATTTTCAAAAAAAAAAAAAACTCATTTTATACCGGTATATCTGCCAAGTTCGATTCCAGGCTCAACACCTCGAACTTTGCACGGCACCATCTTCTTCGAGCTGCTGAGAACACTCAAAGAGTAATATCTGTCTAAGCAAATGCTTCTCAAATATCACAGTTCGGAAGCAGCAAGAAACTGTAGGTTTCTTCCACTCATCAGATAATGCACAACACAAGAAGTTGCTGAGAATGGTAGGCCTTGGTCCCCTTGTAGACTGTCGTGACATACAATTGTTATTATTATTTATAATCATCTTCTTAGATATGTCTCATTTTAAAAATGCAAAATACGGAAATATTTTTTTTTAATTAAAGACTGTTCGCTGACCAAAAACACATGTGCCAGCATTTGGGACATTCTTCAAAAACACTTAAGGCTCAGAAAGCCGACGCATCCTTAGTTGCTTTTTTTATTATTTCACAAATGTAATAGATGTTATGAAGTCTCCCGAATGAACATGTTTTGAACGTCTCGTTTTGCCTTCAAATCACCGTTTTATAAATGCGACCTAACGTCCTGGCTGGTGTTCATATATTCCTATGTTCGCACGGCAAAGATGCGAGTATAACTTCCTTAAAAAAATACTTAAAATGAAATGCTCCTATTTAAACAGCTGGTCACTATATTATTGTGCAAATTAGTAGACATTCTCCTAATGAGAAACCAGCGTTTTTTTTTTAAACAAAGTAGCGGTTACTTTTCCTTGTGGCCGCCGTGGCATAGTGGGTAAAGTGCGACGCTCACACGCCAGGGTCTGGGTTCGATTCCCGGCTGAACACCAATTTTTCGAATTTTTCACGGCACCACCTCTTTCGAGCTGCTGACAACACTCAAAGAGTAATAACTGTCTAAGAAAGCTTCTCAAACTTCGCCGTTCGGAGTCGGCAAAAAACTGTAGGTCCCTTCTACTCGTGAGAGAACAGTAGCGCGTAGAACACGAGTAATTGATGAGCAAGCTAGGCCCTGGTCCCCCTGTGGACTGTCGCGCCAACAATTATTATTACAGCGGTTACTTTTTGAATTCAATTCTTCGATATAACTGTCCAGCGCTGAAAACACATTTAATTGAATTGAGTTACAGCATAAAGCATCTGGCGGCTGAAAATTCTATGCGGCGATTGACACTTTCAAGCGAAATTGAATTCTTAGGTTAAGTGATATTTTGGATGGACCAGCATTTCGTAGACTACACACAGTATTAATTTATCTATTGCCACGGGGAATTTGTGAGTAGTTTGTTTTGTTGGCATGTTGTTTCGTCATAATACAGCAATGAGTTGACTACTCAAGTTCATATACATGTTTGATGGCGCAGCAGTCTCAAAGAAAAACAGGACCTAGCTTCTTCAGTAAGTACTCCTGATTTACGTTCTGTTATTCAGTCACGAGTAGAATAGACCTAGGGGGAAGCTTTAGATAGTCAATGCGCTACGAGTATTGTCAGTAGCTCGAAAGAGATAGGGCTCTAAAAATGAGAAGTGTTCAGTCCAAGAATCGAATCTTTGACCTTCGGTGTGTGAGTGTCGCACACTACCCACTAAACGAAGGCGGCCACTTCCCCAGTTATTAGATAAAAAATTGCACCTCACGAATATTGTTAAAATGTGTGGCTTTTTCCTATTCGGTCCACACGACAGACTTCGCTTTTGGAACACGTTCTGTGTGTAAAGTCTCTTTAAATTGAATAATTTCCAAATAAATATTTTTTCCCTGATTCCCATTTCTTGAAATTCTGAAAATTAACTGGCACTCGTTGCGCACAGTGGTTTGTCAGCTTTCAAGTGCAAGAATCTTTAACTTTCCGTGTTGGAACTCGCCCAATACACAAATCTCGTCAATCGATGCAAGCTTCAGCCATCAGACAGCCGCAAATACACACAAAAATGTCAATAAATCCTTCAACTATACAACGGTTTCCCTACCCCGACCAAGCCTGCTGAATAATCAGAATTCGTGCACGCTCTCTGCGGTGTCACATATCAGAGCGTGCAGCAGAAGTCAATGTTCAATCATTGCATCGTTATTGATTTCCCTTCGTTTACATACACCCTGCGGAGGAGCACTGGGGCCTGAGCGAAAACCTTTCGAGCCCTTGCCATAACTGATGTCTGATGACCCGTTATTCGAGGAGTAAAACCGCCCCTGCACGAGCGGGGCACAGGACACAAAATAATATTTTCCACAACAACGAAACAATTTTTGGAGAGGTATCTGCCGCCCGACGTCTACATAAAGAAATTCAATAAAATCGGAAACTTTTCGATTGACATTCCCTGGATTCCCCCAATGTTTGGGTTGGATGAACCATAAGCTTGAGCAGCGTAGGCGGTGGTGCTCAGGCAACACACCTCCCACTCTGGAGTGCATAGCTCCCGCTTGGCATCTCTCCTTCTCTTTTCACGATTTTCTGTTATTATTTTATTAAGCTCGTTGCCATGAACCCAATTGGGTTTGTTTTATTTTTTCTTTCTTTTGGCGGAAGGAGGCCTTCCATCAAATTGTTGAATGAATGTCCCCCTCCATTTGCTGTATGCTAATATGTTTTCTTGTCGTTCTTTATCGTTTCAGACAACCGGAATGACACCTCTAATGTACGCGGTGAAGGATAACAAAACACAGATCATCGACCGGATGATAGAGCTGGGGGCGGATGTTGGAGCCCGCAACAACGTAAGTTTTTTTTTATCTCTCCCTCTCTCTTTCGCTCTCGGCCTAAACATAGGAACCCAATTACTAAAAATAGCAAAACTCACACTCAGAGGTGGCAGCAGCAGGCTGGGAGGAGAGTATCCTGCTTCCTGACTTGTTCGTCACTCCTAGTAGCAGGAAAGGCGACCTATCAAATTTGCGGTTGGAGTTTTCCCTGCCCTAGTGTGACTCGTTGCCGGTGTAATCGAGATGACCCAGAAACGAAGCCCAGTCGGAAGTGTTTCGATTGTTAGAGCGCGCCAAAACAAAGGCTAATTAATACGAAACTTGTTTGTGGCGTAAGAAACAGCGTCGCAATTGGCAGTGTATTTTGGTTCTTTTTACAATGAATCTGTAGTTGGTGAGATTTTTGGAGGTGGTGTTTAAAATGTAATCGTCTATTGAACGTCATGGGACTTATTCACAACTCATTGCTCTAATTTTGCTTCCTAGCTTGGATTTTCGTGCTCTGAGCTGAAGTTAAATTTAGAATGGGCTTTTAGTTCATGGCCATATCGAGACGATGTGAGATTACATGCTTAGAACACTTTTAAATGAAATGAAGCAACGTCAAAGGAATTGGAATAATTGCTTGACCACATTACTTCGCCACATTAGGTACACACTTCCCTGTCATACCGTTATCGGTGGAACTACCGACTTTTTGAATAAGTTTTTGTTGTTCACATAATGCCCGTTTCAATTACTGGCCTTGAACTGGATAGTGGCTCTTTGAAAAAATGAATGCGAGGTCCTTAAGCTTAGAATCACCAAATCTATTCAAATTGAAGTGGTTGAGAGCCTCACTACATGACAAGACTTAATTAAAAATAAACTGACCTAGTGTACGTTTCACTCACACATTTATGGTTTCGTTTTTCTGTTTCCGTAGTGTGTAGCGAGAGCATGCTCACTGCAAGGCGATCACGTTGTGGGGTCATTGTAAGTACCAGGTATACCGGTATAAAGTGAGTGCCAAGATACAAATGTCTCGATAGGGAACATTTGTTGTGATCGAGCCCTAATTTTTATTTTTTTTTTGTTTGTTTGCTATGACATCTGTAAAAAATATATAGTATACATCAAGTCATTGAACAGACAAAATCATATTTTTTCGTGTCAAAAATGTCGAATTTTGTACCAGAAAGTGATGATTTGCGGAAACCATTTATTTTTTTTTTTTATTTGAAGAAAAGTGCTGCAGAGTCGCATCGAATGCTTGTCGAGGCATATGGTGATCAGAAGCAACATGCAAAAGATGATTTCAACGGTTCAGAAATAATGATTTTGATGTGAGAAACGAAGAACGTGGAAGACCACCAAAAAAGTTTAAAGACGCCGAATTGCAAACGATATTGGATGAAGATGACACTTTGAGTCAAAAACAAATGGCGGCAATGTTAAATGTTGCACAACAAACAATTTCTGACCGTTTAAAAGCTATGGGAAAGATCCAAAAGTGTGGAAAATGGGTGCCACATGAAGTAAATGAAAGACAGATGGAAAACCGAAAAAACACTTGTGAAATTTTGCTTCAAAGACACGAAAGAAAATCGGTTTTGCATCAGATTGAATTATAAACGGAAAAAGTTATGGGTTAATCTGGGACAGCCATCAACATCGACTGCAAATCCAGATTGATTCGGCAAGAAGACAATTCTGTGCGTTTAATGGAACTAGAGAGGTGTGCTGTACCACAAGCTCCTAAAACCTGGTGAAGCCGTTAATACTGATCGCTTCCGATAACAAATGATCAATTTGAACCATGTATTAATGAAGAAACGACCAGAATGGGCCAGAAGACACGGCAAGGTAATTGTGCTCCATGACAATGCATCCGCACGCAAAGCGAAACCAGTTCAGGGTACAATCAAAACACTTGGCTGGGAGCAGCTACCCCACCCGCCGTATTCACCAGACGTGGCTCCTTCCGACTACCATTTGTTTTCATCGATGGGACACGCATTGGCTGAGCAGCACTTCGATTCCTATGAGGAGGTCGAAAATGGGGTGTCTGATTGGTTTACTTTAAAAGAGGAACAATTTTATTGGCGTGGTATTCACAAAATGTCAGAAAGGTGGTCAAAATATGTAGAAAACAATGGCCAATACTTTCAATAAAATGTTTTTACTTTCCGATTAATAATTCGTGTTTTATTTTCAACAATAAAACACTCATCTCATTCCGGTATACCTGGTAAGTCGCCGTATGGACATTTTTTCTGCTCCTTTTAAAATATCTCGATTTTTAAGTTAATCTATTTTAAAGTTCTAACTGTTAAAAGAATTTGACAATTCTGTCATCCATGTAAATATTTAGGTGCATTTAAAGTGTTAAAGACGTTTACTTATTAAACGTCAAACGGAATGCAGTTGTATCCTATTGTGGTTCGCGTTTGAAAAAGCATTATTGGTTTTAATTAAGCAATAAGTCTGACAATAAGTTTACTAATAGTCAGTTCAATGTTCCTTTTTACTTTTTTACTAACTTTCTATCAATTTGTCCATGCTGTTTCGGCGAAACCCGCTTTTAGTATGGCATGCTTATATTTAAGGCAGAAAAGGATTGCCAATCCCACGTCTTCTCTACTAAACGACTAGGGATTATCTAAACAATAGATCTGCAGTGGTTCTAACCACATTTTAAGCGAAGACTGCGAAGACGATTGTGACAAATGAGGGTATAACTCACTATCAGGCGGATCACGATTTAACAGTCAGTATATGTGGGGTTTGCTATATTTGAAAAGCTGTTGTAGGTATAGCATTGCGAGAAAAAAGCAAACAACGCATTGTAAAAGAGGAATTTTGGATTCAAATTCAGTTGAGGTCAGTAACATTGTTCCAATCACGCTTTTAGAATGCTTCAAAATCGAGTAACATTTCGGGAATATTTTGATGCCTTGGTGCTAGATATGGCCATGGATTAACATAAATTTTGACCGTGAACTACTTCCATATGTTTTAACTAATTTGAAGACCTGCCCTATCGGTTGAACAGTGATGTAGCGCTTCCATGGATTAAAAAACAAATTCGGCTCGAGGAGAGCAATATGCGTCTAAATGAGTCCATAAAATTAACATCAGCAACCTGAGCCAGCGACGTAAACACGAAACACAAGAAATCGCGAGATTATAAGTTTCAGATCAAACAATACCCACAGACGCTAATTTCTTTAAGGTCCCCAAAAACGTAGGAAACTACAAGAACTAACAAAATGCAAAAAGGACTTAAAATGTTGAAAATAACGAAAATATGGAAAAGTTTAATTTCACTTAATTGGCCTCTCCGAGGTTATAAAAGGAGTTTCAGGACCGGGTGCGAGTTATGTTTGTCGCTGCGTGGGTGGGGCTTTCTTCGCTTACATCCCGGTATGTCTGTACCCGTGTCTCGAATAGCCCCTTATGCGGACACCAAGTGTTGAACTAGTATTGGTACCTGCAACTAATCCTAGTCGCAGATGTGAATACTGAATACAGATACTGATTAAGTGCTGATGTCGGTTTGATTTCTTGTCCCATTGTTGTTGGGGACATATCAGCGGACGTTCTATGCGGCTGTACATTGTCGCGTTCCCATTAAAAAGAATTGTTCGTCTGCCTCCCATGTCGCTGTATGAGAGCCCACATTCAGAGCACACGTTTAGATTGCCCGTACCTTTGTAAGAGCGCGTAAGTAATTTTAATGTAACCGAAAGAAGCTAGGCTTAAGGGCCATTCCTCTTAGAAGTGGACTAAACGGAGTGCGGGTGGTACCCTTGTTGGCAGTTGATCGGTGCTGTCCTGAATGCCTTTGGGACTCGAAAAATATTCGGATGGGAGAGACTGTGGCGTACCACCTAAACGTTTAACTAATTCATATTCGAAAGCGCAGCCGTAAACGAAGTCTAGGACTGCATGCACCATGGCATCATCCTTAAATTGAAGAACTGCGCCTAAGTAGCTTTGAATTTGGATAAACGAATCGAAAACAGGCGCTGCCTCGGATGGTTGCCAAAACTTGGCCGACTTCGATCTTGTACGGTGTTGAGTTTCCCTTTCTGAGTTCTGAGCATATTTTTTCTTATTCTAAATAGAAAGTTTATTTTCTTTGATATTTTTCCATAAATGTAGTCAGCATGCTCGTTAAAAGAATGTTTATTGTCTACAATTATTTCTAGATATTTAATTTGGCTTACACACTCGATAGTATTATTTATTATTTCAACATTTATATTATCACAACTTTTACCAATGCACATAAATTTAGTTTTTGAGACATTTAAAATTAATCTATTTTTGCATAACCATATATACAAGTTTTCAGCATCAACATTTAATTTCGTTTCACAAGTATTTACATTCTCTCCAACAATATGTATTAGCGTACCATCGGCAAACAATGAAACATTTGAAAACTTAAGACAATCCTCTAGGTCATTCACATATAATAAAAATAATGTCACTCCTAATATTGTTCCTTGCGGCACACCCAGGTTAACCTCTTTAGGCGTTGAAAATTCTCATCCTAACTTTACTCGTTGTGTTCTTAAGGATAAAAATGACTCAAACCATCTAAGTTCTTTGTCCCTCACACCATACTTATGTAATTTATTTAACATTATAGATCTGTCTATTGTTTCAAATGCTCTTTTTAAATCAAGAAACAGCGCTAGTACCAATTTTCCTGAATCTAGTTCTCTCTTCCATTCATTGAGGACCCAAGCTAAAGCTGTCTCCGTTGAATGGCCTTTCCGGAAACCCGATTGTTTTTCAGAAAGCGTTCCAGATTGTATTAAAAAATGTTCCAGTTGTATGCGTACTACCGTCTCGAGAATTTTTTCATATAGGGGCATTATGTTAATTGGTCGGAATTGCTCTGTTTTGTGTATGTGTAAGTCAATTTTTATTGATTCATGATCCGAAATTTCCCATTCTATTATTACTTTTACACATGCCAGTGATGTGCTTGATACATTATCACTTAAAACATAGTCAATAAAGGTTGAGGTCGATAACGTATTTCTAGTTGCGCTTGTTACAAGTTGTTGTAAACCAAACTTTTTCATTATTTCCGCGTCAAATCTTTTTTTGTTAGAGTCTTCATTTTTATAATCTACATTGAAATCACCCGCAATACAGAAATTTTCGGTAAAATTTGGATTACTTTCGAGAAATTCGCTAAACATTATATTAAATTCTGGAACACACATATTCTCAGATCGGTACACACCAACAAGATTCCAACATTCAGATTTACACTTAAGTTTTATCATTAGAATCCATACTTCGTAATTTTCACCAATGTTTTTTTCTATTTCCATTTTTATTTTTTCTCTATCTTTCGCGTCACTACTTTCAATTACTTATATCCCCTTATGCGCGTTTTGTATGCTCGAAATTTTTAAATTTATTGGGTCAACGTGTTTATTTAGGTCCTCTATAGTTTTAGTATTATTTTGTGCTACTTTGGGTTTCACAATAAGTGGCAACCCTTTTAAGAGGTAAAGGTGAATTATGTTTCTTTCCTAAAATTTTCAGATCGAGATCATAAGTTTAATTTCTAGAAGTTATACCAAAGACATGAAAAGCACAAGTTTTAAAACTCAGGAATCCTCAACCCGCCAAAAGGGTTTCCTTGGAATTTACTTATAAGATTTGGCCCATTTTCAATAGATGGCGCCACCTGCAAGTAGTGGCTGATCTTGGAAGCGATTATCTACTTCATTGGAAATGTGCTCCACTTGTCAAAAAACAGCGTTTGTGTTGGTTTTTTTGGCCTTCTAGAAAAAATTCGGATTGGTCTTAAATAAAAAGCATTAGCGGGAAGTTATGATTTTCTTCTTCAAGAGAGTCAAAGCAAAAAACCGGAGCTTAGCACCACCAAACATAGACTGATTAGTCTAATTGCTTTTGTTTCTGGTTTTAGTTTAATGGAATACCAAAATCACTTGTCGTCGTGGACTGGGCCAGTTTGTAATCACAAGGTCTAGGCTACTAGCAATCTTTTATTAAGACTTTTGTGGGCTTTGAATTTGTCCTGATAAAATGCAATACCACACAAGTAACCAAATAACTTCTTTCCAGAATTCAGTAGTTGACAATGAAAGTCTAATGTTAGAATGTTGTGCTGGGAGAAAAGTTCATAGCAGCGAATCCTTTCCGGTCATAGACTATAACCGGAAAGGTGATAATTTGTGCTTATTCACTACAATTTCACAACGAAAGGTTTCACTTGAAGACGATGTTCTGGCATTGATTTCCAAAAACGTGGTCTGCTTAAGCATTTGAGTTTCCATACCGAAATCAAGAAAACAAATTGAACACTTCCCCACCAAAAGCACGAGTACTTCCTCATCTTGGCTTCATATTGTCAAGGATGTCCACCATCACCACAGTCAAATCCGAATCAGCCCTAAGAAGAGTTGCATGTCTCGGCACTGTTTCATTGGCACTTTCACTTTCCCAGTGACCACATTCTCTGCTGAGAAGAGACCTACGACCCGGCGTTCACTGGCATGTGTTTCCCCTTACACACCGACATTTGAATATATCCTTGACCCAATTTCACCTCCGTTACATAGGTACGGCCTTATCTCGAATTGTAAATCGCATTTACTGGTCTTGATTTTGACCCGACTGGCGTGGCTGTGTTGGAGCTGGCGTTGTAATAAAAATTTCCCAAAAGGGAGAACGGTTTTGTGAGACATCGGTTGAGTAAGGGCAGCGAAGTAAGAAGTAATGCCTAGGCAGAGGGCAACATGGTTCCACGCCATGAGAGTCGAACGTGAGGGCGGTCAGCCCAGGAGTTCCAAGACGATTGGGAGACGTGTTAATTATTGTTCACCAGGTTACTGGGCTTTTGACCAGTTCGCAACGTGGACTGGCTGGGAAGGGGTCACTGGCTGAAGTAAGTGGCAGAAAAATTTAGGAAATTCGTTTTTCGCTTGACCTCATTTGATTGGGCGGACTTTCCAAGGGCACGCGCTGAAGTGGTCAGCCGGATTCTTGTTTTAATTTTCAAAGAAATAAGAAAAACACTCGCCAGCGTTATGAATTTTACTTCAACATGAATAATATGAAAAACCCCAACCCTTGTGGGGAGCCGCTGCTGCATTTTAATGGCGGGGGGTAAGGTCAGTCTCTGCGCTATTTGCATTTGTTTCTGCGTTTAACACATGCTTGTAGCTGGCTATTTTTAATTGGTCTAGAAGGCGCTGGCAACGTCATGAAAATGCGTCTGCCGTTGGTGGCGGTGGTGCAAGGTGCTAGACGACAGAGGTCGTTATTGGCTTGCGATCGTTAGACGTTTAAAATTGCGTGACGCTTAAAATGATACGAGTACATAAGGGTGACACTTGAAGCGACCTTCTGCAGGACTTAATGCATTCAGCGAAAATGGTTTCCCAAGGCTTGACAAATGCTTCGCATAAAGGTAACTCTTAATGGACCAGGATGAAAGCTATATCAAGGAACTCAATTGAGTTGTGACATAAACATACCTAAGCAATGGTTTATGACCTAAGTCGTGCTATGTTATGTTCTTTGAGATATGTATCGGGTGTAAATATCAATTGTCTCACGACAATGCTGGGAAACGTGAGAAGGTTACAACCTTACTTCAGTGAAGTTCAAATTTAAGCACGGAAGTGGCTGGCTTTGCTCGATGTAATCAGATCTTCGAGAAGGAATGCCTTCAAAAGACAACTTTGCGACGTCAGGTAGACATGTCGTCCAGCGATATGTGGCATTTTGAGAAGTGTTTGTTTTTTGTGATAATGCTCCTTAAGAATTTAAAAGTCGTCTTGTTAGCAGCAAAACGTGCTTTGTCCGTTTAGCGCGCCTAAATTATTCAAAAGCTAGCAATAAATGTGAAAGAGGGGAATGTGTCTTTTATAAGTGCCTGAAATGTTCACCAATGCATCGGGGAAGTTTTAAATTGAGTCTGTCCCAAATCCAAAAAGTTGTAAATGCACTTAGATGGTGTACATATTATCCCGATTGTGTGCTAAAGTAATCCTATTATTTTAGTTGTATACAGTACTGTGCAAAATAATAGCACTCTGTTCGACTTTGTCACTATTGTGCTATGTAAAAGAATAAGAAAACGAAATGAAGCTCACCTTGCGTGGAGACTTCAGGGATCAAGAAATTGGGAAAGTGCGAGTTACAAACCCCTAACAAGAATTTTTTAAAATTAATAATTGGATGGATCAATAGTACCAAGAGGACCAGGACCAAGCTTACTCATCAACTACTCCTGTTGTGCGCGCTTTTGTTCTTTTACGCGTAGGGACTTACAGTTTTTTGCTAGCTCAGAACGCCGAAGTTTGATAAGCTCTTTTCATAGACAATAATAACTCTTTGATTGTCAGCAGTTCGAAAGCGGTGGTGCCGTGAAAAATTCGAGATGTTCAGTTGGGAATCGAACCTGGACCTTCGGCGTGTGAGTGTCACCCTCTACCCACTACTCCACGGCGGACACAAGAACCCTCTAACATAGAAAATCAAAACTAAATCAAACTTATTCAGCATGCACTCTATTCTTGGTGTTGAACAGTCGTTGATTTCCTTACCTTTCCTAGACAGGGCAGTCTAGCGTTAGATGCCAAAGTGCAAAATTGCCAAAATGACAAAGTGCCGAACGGTATGTACGTGTAATTGCCGATTGGCGAAGGGAAAGGTGAATACAGAATTTTAAAATTTGTAAAGATTGTGTCAAACAACATGTATTGGGTAAATTAAAGTGTGCTAAAATTTTCATGACATATAATTCGCGCGTCTTTCTAAAAGCACGGTCAGGGAATAGACTACGACATAATAATAATAATTGTTGGCGCTACAACCCTTCTGCGTTTGAGCGTCGCACTCTACCTACTACGCCACAGCCACCAGCATTAATAGACTACGACGATACGATACGATAATAGACGAAGTTTTTCTGCATTGTCCATGAGAAATCGCAATATGTAGTCCTGTTGTTAAAATTTAACTTGTTATCACGGGTGCATTCTACAAACGTTCGTAAAATTTTCGATCGGTTTGGTGTCCCATAGAGAAAGAGGCGACTTTGTTTTCCAGGCTTGGAATTCGTTGCAAAACAGATAAAAATGTAAAAGTGACGGATTTACATACTAAACTAAGTAAGAAGAATTGCCTGTAACAAACCATCTATGGTTTACCCTCTTGTTTTCCAATACAATGAGCCTTCTTTGTGGTAGAGAATGCAGAACGACTGGACAGATTGTTTTCCATTTTGAAACAACTGTACACTAGTTTAGAGGTTGGCTGCATAAAAAGTTGCACTCAATAAGGACAACTATTAAGATTAATGTCCTTTTCATTTCATCGTTTTAGACAAGGCGACGCACTGTCATGTGATTTCTTTAACATCATCCTCGAGAAGATCGTGCGTAACTCACAAGTCAACACCAGAGGCACGATCTTCCAGAAGTCAGTTCAATTGCTAGCATACGCTGATGACATTGACGTGATTGGACGAACACAGCGAGCCGTCAATGAGGTGTTTGCTGGCATTGAAGCGGAAGCGGCTAAAATGGGTCTAGTGGTAAATGAGGGCAAAACTAAGTACATGCTGTTATCAAGGAAGGACACACAACATCGACATCTCGGACGGAGCGTCACACTAGGCAGCAGAAACTCAACTCAAGGACTTCGTACAGTACCGAAATTAAACGCAGAATCACTCTTGCCAATCGCTGTTTATTTGGGCTCAAGAGGCAATTGAGTAATAAAGCCCTCTCTCGAAGGACTACGCTCGCTTTATATAACAGCTTGATCATCCCCGTCCTACGATACGGCGCGGAATCTTGGACGTTAGCAAAAGCGGATGAGGAAGCCCTTAGTCTCTTCGAGAGAAAAGTCTTGCGTGCGATTTTTGGTCCTGTTTGCGTTGATGACATCTGGAGGAGAAGGTTTAACGACGAAATCTATAGGCTGTACAGCGACATGCGCCTGGTCAAGCGTCTACGGATACAACGCTTAAGATGGCTAGGCCATGTAGAGCGTATGGACACCACTGCTCCAGCCCGAAAAGTCTTTGAATCCGAGCCATTGGGACAACGCAACAGAGAACGACCTAGACTAAAGTGGCGCACACAAGTGGAGAAGGACCTCAACCAACTTGGAGTGCGCAACTGGAGACAGCTGGCGAAAGATGGTGCTGGCTGGAGAGGCATGTTGGTTGAGGCCCAGGTCCACCCTGGACTTTAGCGCCACAAGAAGAAGAAGAAGAAGAAGAATAAGTACTTTTCATTCGTTAAGTGAAAACCCATGATGTGCAGGGATTGTAAATTCAACAAGGCGGCGCAACATGTCACACAACTTGTAGAGCAATTGATTTACTGAGAAGACATTTGGATATTACATCCTAAGTTTAAGAGTTTTAAACTGGCTTCCAAGATCACAAAAATGGCGCGAAATTCTTGCTGACGTTTTGAAACATGCTATTGGCATCTGGGCCTTATTGTTGACAGACCAACTACTGACTAAGGACGCGAAAGTCCAAGGTGGATAAGTGCTCTATTAATGCCTATTTTGATTCTTGCCTAACAAATTTATTGAGTTTTCTGAGATCTCATGGTGTAACGAGACCCAGACATGTCTTCACGAATTGCCTTGTTTGACCAAATTATGGAAGGCCTTGCATTTCTATATTACCTTAAAATTCACTAGAAACGTCAGTAAGGCGTAACTGTCGCTACAGACGCTGATATTTCGTCTCTTCCATCTATTTTACACAACACAGTTCGTGGCCTTTTGGGAACGCAGAAGATTCCGCTTGGAAAACCAACAAAAACACAAAAAGGTACCTAGAGAATTGTTAAGTCGGTGTAGTTTTCTACAAAGGCCTTAGCTGTAATTCCCACTATATCACACTTTCTGTCCGAAGCCATGTGAAGTCTACGCCACAAAACATTAAATGATTGAAGACTTGGCGGATAACATTGCTTGCGTCCAGATTAGACTACGTCCGAGCCAGCGAAAGCGGTTCTTCTTCTTCATATGACGCTACAGTCCGTGGTGGACCTGCGCCTCTACCAACATGCCTCTAAAGCTATTAATGTCCTTCGCTAGCTGCCTCTAATTGAGCACTCCAAGTTGGTTGAGGTCCTTCTCCACTTGTGTGCGTCACATAAGCCTAGGCCGTCCTCTGTTGCGTTATCCCGATGGCTTTGATTCGAAGACTTTTCGGGCCGGAGTAGTGGTGTCCGTACGATTTATATGAGCTTGTCGCCTTCGGCATTGTATCCGAAGACGCTTGACCAGGCGCATGTCGCTGTAGAGCCCGTAGAGCTCTTCTTCTTGCATCAACGCAAACATATCCAAAAATCGCACGCAAGACTTTTCTCTCGAAAAGACTAATGGCTTCCTCACCCGCTTTTTGTTACGTCTAGGTTTCCGCACCATAAAGTTGGACTGGGATGATCAAGCTGTTATATAAACCGAGCTAAGCCTCCTTCGAGGGAGGGCTTTATTACTCAATTGTTTCTTGAACCCAAAGAAACAGCGATTGGCATGAGTGATTCTGAGTTTGATTTCGGTACTGAAGTTGTTGTCCCTGTTTATCGCGGAGCCGATGTAGGCGAAGTCCTTGACTACCTCGGAGTTTCTGCTGACGCTCTGTCAGAGAAGTCGATCTTGTGTGTCCTTTTTTGATGACGTTATGTACTTTGCTTTGCCCTCTTTTATCGCCAGACCCGTTTAAGCCGCTTTCGCTTCATTGCCAGCAAATACCTCATTAACTGCTCGCTTTGTTCGTCCACTTCAATGTCATCAGCGTAAGCTAGCAAATGAACTGACTCTTGGAAGATCGTGTCTCCGGTGTTGACTTGTGAGTTACGCACGATTTTCTCGACGATGATGTTAAAGAAATCACATGATAGTCCATTGCCTTGTATAAAACCTTTTAACATTGAAGGTCTCGGTGAGTTCGTTACTGACCTTGACGGAGCAGCGAGAGTTCTCAATTGTCGTCCTACACAATCTGATGAGTTTGGTTGGAATGGCAACACTAGACATGGGACTGTATAGCTCCTCTCTGTGCACACTGTCATATGCAGCCTTAAAGTCAACGAAAAGGTGGTGAGTGTCAATTTACTCTTTTTGGGTCTTATCTAGGATCTGACTCAAAGCGAAGATCTGGTCCATCGTAGACTTCCCTGGCCTGAAACCACACAGATAGGGACCTATCAGGTTATTAACAATCGGTTTCAGACGCTCACACAATACGGCAGAGAAGATTTTTTAGGCGATGTTATGAAGGTTGTTCCCTCGATAATTGACTTCTGTGACGTCTCCTTTCTTGTGGACCGGGCAAACGACACAGAGATTCCACTCATCGCGCATGCTTTCCTCCGACCATATCCTACAGATGAGCTAGTGCATGCGCCCAATCAACTCATCTCCAGCTGCTTTAAATAGTTCTGCTTCCATCCGTCCATCCGTCCATCCGTCCATCTGTCCATCCGTCCATCCGTCCATTCGTCCATCCGTCCATCCGTCCAATAATCCATCCGTTCACCTCGTCTAAGTCGAGGGGATGGAATGCTTGTCTATCATCGTCTAAATTGAGTGAAACATTCTGCCTAACAGCGGGATTTGGGCCGTCATCGCCGTTAAGGAGTCTGCAAAAATGATCCTTCCAGATTCTCAGCTCAGACTGCGACTCTACAACTAGGTGTCCATTCTGGTCCCGTCAGGCTTCGATCCGAACCTTGTGTCCTCCGGGTAGCTGTTTTACCTTTCGGTAAAACTTTCGGACTTCATTCCTGCCATAACACCTTTCCATTTCCCTACCCGCGGGTTACGTATAACGTAGCTCACCAAATTGTTAAACTGCACGATGGCACTTTTGCATTAGCAGAATGCCGGAAAGCAGAAATGCAAAATTGATAAGAAACCGAACGAGAAATGCTTGGCTCAGCAATAATGTAATATAAAACCAACCGAATGTCAGAAATCGGGTGGATTATTTGTTGGATACCTAAGTGTGCAGCCAAGCTATAGACAGCGGCACTTGTTGTATTTAAGATTAATAAAGAAATCAATTATTAAGAGTGGGCAGCCAAGCTGAAGACAGCGCCACTCAAATAAAACATTGTCTTTAATTTCTCTTGAATTTAAAGCAAATAATTTAAGTCGCGCGCTTCTCATGCTCCTTCTTTTGCCTTTTGAGAAGCCGGTGCTCCTCCCTTCTTCTCTGTTCGCAGAGCTCACGAATAGCCCTCGTTGTTCGATGTAGCGTCCATACATTTGAAAAAACACCCTTTACAATAACTTTCACTTCGTCGATATGAATAGAGCTCATGCGCCACTCATCCTTGATACAATTACCTGCTAGCATCCACTATCAATTTCAAAAGAAATCAGTCTCCTTTAAGGTCCAGGGCGTCCAAGTTTTACCACCTCCGAGAAATTCGTTGTCAACTCAGTCCTAGTCTAAAGAATAAAGCCTGTGTACCAACATGGTATCTTCAAAATTATTTTCTGTATTCCAGGACTTGTTTTCTACAGGAGCTTTTTAAGTTACATTGAATTTAACTGGACAGGCGCCTGACAAACTTCTATTTCATAAGGTGAAATACTGTCATCTTTATTGGAACTGCAAAATTCGCAAAACTGCCATAAATATATAAAGAGCAACGCCATATGCGACTATGTAGCACTAAACAATAACAATTTGAGACAATATACATCCGCAAAATCATAAAGTTGTTGGCGAACCAAGAACGTAGCACTCGTTGATTTTCCCATCCCAGCCCATGTCCGCGAAGTTATTTCTGTAGTCCCTTCCCCTCCAACTGCCTCTCTCATTTTCTTTTCGTAGTCACAAGTTCCAGTACAAAACGTCCATGTACACCCGATACCCAGGCACGCCAACCAAGTCAGCTGCAGTCTACTTAACTCATCACCTGCACACAGTCAGCCGCTGTTATTTTTCTTGCTCAACAGTCAGCCAACCCCGTTTCTACACACCGCTGACGTACTTAAATAAATCCGGCCAGCACCACCACATCGCACAACCCACTTGCGGTGTCCTCAGGAAAATCGAAACCTAATCCGACCAGCAACATGCTAATCATTGCATAAAACCCGAATAAGCTCCAAAAATAAGACCATTGATTTCTCCTTCACTGGCCAAACCCCAGCACGGACACCCCCAACTTGCCCCCATTGCGGAAACTTTTCTCCGAGAGTCTGATACCTGTAGGCCATTAACCCGGCTACCTACATCGAGGGCGGCTCGTATTCCGCCCGAACTAGGTCAAAGGAATGCGGAAGTTGTGTCAACGGCTCGTTCCGCCTAATGTAGGCAGGCGAACTTTTTAGGCCCGCAACCGGCTCGCATTCAATCGCCAAACGAGACCAAACGAATAGGGTTCGCCTGCCGTCAGCCGAATCGACTCATTACATAAGCTGGTGCAATAAATTCGCACCTAGTCGAGGCGGCCGGCTTGCGCACAGGCTGCGAGGGGAGATGGAATACTTTAAAACATTTAACCGGAAGTGAAGTAATTCTTCGTAATATGGTCGCAGTGTATGCAAATTGCTATCGATTCTGATTTCTTCTGCGAGCGAAAATTCAGTTCCGGTGCCGGGCGAATGTCGGTGGAAGCTCCTGGCCGGCCCTGTGAAGTGCACCCTGCCACATTGCACACCAGTTCCGGTGCAAAATAAATTATTCCCCCTGGACACTTAACAGGCTTTTTTTGCACGGAATTCAAAGAATTAATCTAAAACTCTGCGAAACCCCCCACACGTGCCGCGAAAAAATTCCCCAGAAGTCACGGTCATTCTGCATGTAACACTCACCGGAGCAGCGCAATAATTTATGTCAATGCTGGCAGGACCATGCGAATCACGGTGTTTCAGTGTTTCAGTGCAGCGTGCGACGCGGGTCGCGGCAGAGGCGTCGTCCCTTAGTAAGTGGGGCGTGGGCTTAATTTCTTGGGCAATCCCTTGCAGATCTGACCCGGATTTCGGTGCGGCCCTTTACTCTAAAATGGTCGTGCCAGTGAAAGGTCAATTGGCTCGTTTTGAGTAATTCGCCATTAGATTGATGACTTTTCTTGACGAAGCTATGCAGCACTGCTTTTGCATTCTTGCATGTACGATGGCTGGGGCGTCGTTTCAGAGGTGTGTTACGGCGGTAGCGGCGAGCCCGTGCTCAGCGTGCATGGTTAATTGTACTTTCTGCTGGATCTCGTGAGTTGGATGGAATTGCTGTTCGAAGGTAATCATAAATGAGA
Source organism: Eristalinus aeneus (assembly GCA_955652365.1). Lineage (NCBI taxonomy): Eukaryota > Metazoa > Arthropoda > Insecta > Diptera > Syrphidae > Eristalinus > Eristalinus aeneus. Next base: position 5,828,455 of record OY019131.1, on the reverse strand, counting down.
CTATGATGGAGTGGTCAGACGTCCGTGTCCCTTGCACGATTTACACTCCTTTTTGCCCCTATTGGAACGCCATTAGTTAGTCATGATTTTTAAATACCTCCTGACGTCTGAGGACGGTGCTTTGAGTCATAGTCAGTTAGCGCACCTTGAAACGAAGGATTTTTTAAATGAAATTAAAGAGGGCGGGTGATATTGATGTTTTTGTGTGTTTCCTTCAAACTTAAGTAAATCTAATGGTACTCTTGAAGGGATTGTTACGATCAAGAAATCCTGATTGCAAGATGATCTTGATTTTTAAAGGAAAGTGATGTTCAATATTCTCAATATTGAGTCTTGGATTGTTGTAAGACTTAGAGTCTAATGAATCCTACTCTTAGAAAACATCATTCTTTGAGATCTACACAGGCAGCTAATTCTAGCTTGAGGCAACTGGATACGGACGTTGTTCTGTAGTTCTATGCAAAAAGGCCATTGATGTTATTATTTTTGATTTACGCATTTTGGAAACAAAGATCAAATGAAAATACGTCAACCAACAGTCACGAGGTGTAGTCCTCAAATTCACACCCGCAACTGATGGCTATCCGTTTCCCGTCTTTCTGCAGTCCTCAATGTCAGAATTTAAGAGCTTTAAAGTCAGAATTCGAGTGTCCACATGCAATAAACTATAGACCTAGGTAGTTGGCCACCGAACGATGGCCTTGTGCACAATTCAAAAATCACCTTTCAAACTCTTTCTTGCCAATCGAGGCTCAATAGCAGACGAATATATTTCCCTGAAAGGAGTTACGATATTGTTCGTTCGCTTTGGGATTTTTTCGACATTTTCGAGCTTTACAGTAGATGATCAAGATACTTAAGAAACTCTACATCGGATCGAATGTCGTTTGGGTTAAATTAAGTCTGTTGATAGTCAACTGATAGTTGATTTCCTTTATTTCACCCTTGCCGGTTTTATCAGTTGAAAAGTTTACATCAGAGCGAAGTTGGACAATTACAGTTCTTCGCTACCCTGGTTTCTGTGCCTGTCTTAAGTGACACTTCGACTGGCACACGAAAACGTTGATGAATTCAAACGGTATTCATTGAATCGCAATCAGAGGAGTATCTTGGCACCTTGTCTTGTTGAACAATTCGTTCCAAATTTGCTCAGTTTCAATCAATAACAGCATCACATTTAGGTCGAAAGGAAACTACTGGACTCTGCCCGCGCCGACAAGAATTTACCTCAAAGAGAAATTACTGGTGACACCATAGCTCAACAGAAGTTTTCATACAATTTAGACGTCACGGGTTCAGTATTAGAACCCGTGACGTCTAAATTGTATGATCCTCGCTAAGCATCGTTACTTGTTTACAACTTTTTGCCCTGAAACACAACTTCATATAGAAAGTCATCGTTTTCCCTTGAACTATCATTTCCCTTGTTATCGAAAGTATATCCCTCTTTTCACTTGAGTCACTTGAGGGACGATGCCAATTACCTGGTGAGATGTTGTTCTACACTGACAAAATCACTTCGTAATCTTTTCCATTTGCTCTACTCCTTAGGGCTCTTTTCGAGTAAGTGGAAAACAGCATTTGTCCAGCCCGTCCCTAAAAAGAGCGAACCATCATCACCCACCTCTTACCGATCCATAGCACCTACGTCCCTACTTTGCAAAGTTATGGGAACGTTGATAAAGCGTCTGCTTATAAAATAACTTAAAACCCGGAAGCTTCTTAATGACCGCCAATACGGCTTTCGCAGCCACAGGTCCACTGGTGATTTGATGTCATATCTCATAGAAAAGTGAAACCAATCTGTGCACAATGTAGGAGAAAGCAATATTTTGATATTTCAAATGCATTTGACAGAGTCTGGCATCATGCTCTGTTGTCGAAAATGCATGCCTTTGGCGTCGATGAATTTCTTCTTATATGGATTCGAAATTACCTTTCGAACCGTTCATTACAAGCTGTTATGGATGGGCTCAAGTCTAATATTCATCATACTAACGCTGATGTTCCCCAGGCACCGTTTTGTCTCCGATAGTCTTCCTAATTTTTATAAATGATTTCTTGTCTGTCACTTATAATCCAATTCACTCCTTCACTGATGACAGTACCCTCAGCTTTTCACATTCGTTCCTCGGCTCTAGACCCCCCTCTTTGATCATTGACTTAAAACTGCAGCGTATGTAATGCTGATTAAATTCCGATCGTGACAGCATAACTGATTGGGGCCAAAAGAATGGAATGGAATTTAATGCTTCCATAATTCAATGCTGTCTCAAGTGTTCTCAAAATAACCAGTGATTATCTATGAATGGCTCCCAATGAGTCGGCCAGCTGCTTGCAAGGATTCACATGCAATACCCGCCTCGTTAGGAATGCTCACATGTTCACCTTTTAGCCCACTTTCGGACGTACACTTAAGTTTAGAGACTCGTTCTTTGCCCGCACCACACGAATACTAAAGTTGCCTTCTATATTTCGGGATTGGGCAACCCTTCTGTTGCAATCTGGCAACTGCAAAGTTTGACATTTTTGAGGTTATACGTACTCAGAACGTATTAACATACGAGCGCTATTTGTGTTGTTTACAGTAACTTAAAAGATTCATCTCGCCCAAAAACTGGAATTAAATCGTGAACATTTTCGTGCGATTATTGTTTACAACTTTCGACATGGTTTAACTCAACAACAGTGCATCGACGAACTTAATTTAATTTTTGAAGATGAAGCTCCATCAAGGACCAATGTTTATCGATGGTATGGTGAATTTTACCGAGGTCTTAGTTCACTCCAAGACGAATTTCGTGAAAGTCGTCCAAAATCAGTTATTCTTCCGGAAACTGATATTGCCAACTTTAGGGATTAGTGGGACCCACACGTTCAATATTGCATCAACATTTGACCGTGAAAAAAATTTGTTCGCGTTGGATCCCACATAATTTGTCAGTCGCTCAAAAAAACGTTCATGTCGATTGGTCGAAAGAAATGCTCCAAAAATAAGATCGCGGTGCTTTGAAACACGTCTATGACATCGTGGCAGACGATGAATCATGGATTTACGCGTATGAGCCCGAAAGTAAACAGCAGTCGACTGTATGGGTGTTTCAAATTAAGCCAAATCCAACAAAATTTTCCCGCGCACGAAGCACAAATGGTCGAATGGGGAATATTTTGAAAAAGAATTAAGATATTTTCGATGATTAATGTTTGTTTTTGCTCTCAAATCCTCCCTCCCTCCATTACAATCTACACGCATTTGAAAACAATTTACATCGGTACCTCCGTTAATTCCGTTCACTTAAGGGTATAAACAATCCCAAGTGTCCGCGAATTATAAAAAAAAGGAACACTTGGTAGAGATTGTTCAAAGGCTCCTAGGATTGAAGAAGAATTGGCACAACTTATAGAAGTAGTTTAAGTAGTAGGACACAAAATATATAAATAAAACAATATTTCAAACAATGTTTCTAAAGGCAATATGTTAAGGGTGTTTAAGTTAAAGTCTAACGCTACGTTAACACCCCTTGTAAGCCCTGTGTATATCTGGTCCTAAGCGCCTTGCCCTGACTTATTGATTCAGACTATAGACGTATGGGAATTCCTCGTTGCATTCCCTACCATGTGCTACAACTTAAAGCCCACTTACTATAGGTAATTGGTGAAGTGATGGTCAATAAGCATGAACTCAATTCCAGATTTGTGTACCTTAGGCATGTTTTTAGGCTTGCGTTGTCTACGGCTCTCGGGAAAATGATCCCGTAATAGAAAGCTTTGATTGAAGTGTCGACAATCTGAAAAAGCGGAGAAACATAAATTGTTTTAATTTACCATAAATTAACAATAGCTACCCGAGACAGAATGCAAGGGTCTGCAGTAAATAATAATAATTGATTGGCGCGATAGTCCAAAGGGGGACCAGGGCCTAGCTAGCTTATCAACTGCTCGTGCTGTGGGCGATACTGTTCTCTCACGAGTAGAAGGGACCTACAATTTTTTGCCGAACGGCGGAGTTTGAGAAGCTTTTTCTTAGACAGTTAATAGTCTTTGTGTGTTGGCAGCAGCTCGAAAGAGGTGGTGCCCTGAAAAATTCGTGGCGTAGTGGGTAGAGTGCGACGCTCACACGCCGAAGGGTCTAGGTTCGATTCCCAGCTCAACACAAATTTTTCAAATTTTTCACTGCACCACCTCTTTCGAGCTGCTGACAACACTCAAAGAGTAATAACTGTCTAAGAAAGCTTCTCAAACTTCGCCGTTCGGAGTCGGCAAAAAACTGTAGGTCCCTTCTACTCGTGAGAGAACAGTAGCGCGCACAACACGAGTAGTTGATGATCAAGCTAGGCCTTGGCCCCCCTCTGGACTGTAGCGCCAACAATTATTATTATTATGAATAACAGATTCAGAAAAAAAAAAGAAGATTATGTGTAAAAAAACACTAAGCGACAGTTATGTTTAAAATTAAATTTTCATCAGTCATATGTTGAACGGAATTTCATCTATTTAATGTGTAATGTTCGCAATATTGGCGGCATGTTGGTATAAGTCAGTGATCTTAAGTAGCCCAATATAAAACAATCCAAGATCTTTAATTCAGATGCACGACGCGCCATGCAACGCCTTCTTTTCACTAAAATGAGCGCTTGGGTAAATCGATTATAACATATGCTTTGTGCCTTGTTCATCGTTCTGTGTAAGTCACCAATTAGGTCTGAAAATATTTCTTTATCATGGTGCGATAGCGATTTCTATTCACATTAACATGGCGATAAGCTTAATTAGCGATGGGCGATTGCGCATGAATTTCACAATCGAATAAATTGGCAATTGTTAAAAATTGAATTCGATTGTCGATTTATTTCGTCTCATTAGAAAACAATCGAATAACGAATATATAATTCTACAATTTATTCTCAGTACCTTCTCACCCAATTAGTGACACTCGCTCTCATAAATGTAAAGTTTAAATTTTAGTAGTGAAACGAAATGAGAAAGCAATGGGCAATTGCGAATAAAAAAATTGTTCCAGCAGTACACCTGATCAAATACACACATGATACAATTCAACAATCTCTCTCCGACTTGAAAAATCAGCAAATACACACATTCGTTGACGATTGGAATCGAACCTACAAGAATCAAAAATCAAACAAACGACTCCGCTCAATTTGAATTTGAATAATTGCGATTGCCAAAACAATCAAATTCTTCCATTATTTTTATTCGCAATCGTCCATCGCTAAGCCTAATCAACAAAAAAGTATGACACCTCCAGAATATCATCCACAGCAAAAAGTGACATTAATGTAATGTTGCCTTGTTAAGCACATTGCTGCCTATCCAGTGACAAACATTTTGCCTGTTGACAAACTCAATCGGACGAACATCAGTATTAACGCCGAAAATCATTTTTGCTGCGGTGGCTGAAAGCGAATAACTTGCAAATGTTATTCAAGTGTGTCCTGCTCCATCACGATTTGTCAACTGAATATAAATGTAAAAAATATTGTCGTCGTTCACCATTTCTATACACAGAAATTTAAGGGGGCTTTTGATTTATCGTTACTCACAGTGGGACTGTTTTTTATGCCGCTTCTTCTCCGATAGTCTCAAATGCAGACTTTTGTGTCTCTTCCAGTCTGCCGGATGAATGTCTCAAAATGTCGAACGATCTCTATATTTTAGTTTTCTCTCATATCTACTATTTCGTTTTTCAAACCTGTTAAAATCCATTCGATTCTCTTTCATTTCAGGACAATTACAACGTACTTCACATCGCATCGATGTACTCACGTGAGGATGTCGTTAAGTTGCTGCTAACAAAACGTGGTGTTGATCCATTCTCCACCGGTGGGGTAAGTAATGGTTTTCCCCATCAAGCGGGGAACGAAAACAAACACTTTCACCTACGCCGCCACGAATTTCAATTTTACAGGGTCTTAACCAAACTAAGACAAAAAGTTTGTGCACGTGTAACAACTTGTGTGAGCATTAAGGAATAAATCACATGACTAGCAACTAATGAACAAACTCGTTATGACACCCTTCGGAGAGATTTCCCGATAAAGGCGGCGATTTTTCTCAGGTATTTTCAAGGACCTCGCCTGTATGCTCATTGGTTCGTGTTCATTTGCTGTAAGGGAAGGTCAAAGTAACGGTATTGAGTTGGGGGAATTTTTCAAAAGATTTTCCCAGTCTCTAGGTCGCCCAGCACGAGCAACGGGGTTTCATGCAAAATAATTACAGGCTTGCTGGCATTAAGGTCAGAAAGTGAAATGAATGCACTTACAGTCTGATATGGTAATCAGTGAAATTGTTCAGCCAACTTGAGTGGAGTTTTTTTTCACGGTTTTCCAAACTTCCAGTTAGCATTTTGACTGCATGCAAAAGTGAGAACGATGTTCTGATTAATCGCCTGGTGAACTCCTCTGAATATTATCGCCTTTATTTTGCTTTAAAGAATTCATCATATCTCTTAATTTGGAACTACAGTCTCGCATGAGCTAGAAATGTTGCTGTTCCTGTCAACGAAGTAATATATAAACTGAAATTTTTTTTTGGGATTATCATATTGACATAAGACTTATCGTTTGTTCCCTTCAAGATCATCCATTAAAGTCTTCCATTTTCATGCATGCTTCTATAGCGACCTATTTCATAACAAATTTGCTTCCCGAAATCTGGTGAAAAACTTCCATGCGTCCTTGAACAAGCAGTAGAGCTTCTGTTTCTATGTGGTAACATACACGCATAAGTTATACCCAAGGGGATTCAAAAATCCCTCTTTGCTCTTGTCTACCAAAACTTGTCTTGAGATGAAAATACAACAGGGAAATATGAGGCGATATCGTACTATTGGACCTTTAGAATAGATCGAGAACAACCTGGATATCGTCATGCATAATATTTTTTCTCAATGATCTAACATAAATTAATTATACGGCGCGACAGTCCACAGGGGAACCAGGGACTAGTATCCTCATCAACTACTCGTATTGTGCGCTCTACTGTTCTCTCATGAGTAGATAGGACCTACAACTGTTTGCCGACTCTGAGCCCCTAGGGGCACAAATCAAAACTCGCCGCCGTTTTGTCGATTGTAATGCCAAAGGGACGAACTATACGGTACCATGTCTAGTTTTGGCATAGCTACCAAACTCGTCAGATTGTGTAGTATGGCGATGGAGAACGCTCGCTGCTCGTCAAGGTCGGTAACGAACTCACCGACACTTTTAATGTCAGAAAAGGTTTAAGACAAGGCGACGCACTGTCATGTGACTTTTTAACATCATCCTCGGGAAGATCGTGCGTAACTCACAAGTCAACACCAGAGACACGATCTTTCTAAAGTCAGTTCAATTGCTAGCTTGCGATGATGATATTGACGTGGTTGGACGAATTGGCCATACCTTTAATGTCAAAATAGATTTTAGATAAGGCGAAGCTCTCCCATGTGATTTTTTTACGAAGGTTGCCTTTTACATTTCGGGATTGGGCAACCCTAGTGATGCCATCTGGCAATTGCCAGCTCTTTCGTAATGTTTTACATTTTTGGTGTTATACGTTATCATGACGTTTTGATATACGAGCGCTATTTGTGTTGTTTACAGTAACTTAAAAGATTCATCTCGCCCAAAAAAAAAAAATTAAATCGTGAACATTTTCGTGCGATTATTGTTTACAACTTTCGACATGGTTTAACTCAACAACAGTGCATCGAAGAACTTAATTCAATTTTTTGCAATGAAGCTCCATCAAGGACCAGTATTTATCGATGGTATGGTGAATTCAACCGAGTTCGTAGCTCACTCCAAGACGAATTCGTGAAGGTCATCCAAAATCAGTTGTTGTTCCGGAAACTATTGATGCGGTGCACCAACTGATATTGCAAGATCGTCATGTGACCTATCGTGAGATTGAGACAACCTTTGGCATTAGTGACCAGCATTGATTCCATTTCACATGAACAAATGAAAAAAAAAAAACATTTGACTGTCCAAAAAATGTGTTCGCGTTGTATCCCATACAATTTGTCAATCGCTCAAAAAAGGCTAGTGTCGATTAATCGAAAGAAATGCTCCAAAAATACGATCGCAGTGCTTCGAAGCAAGTCTATGACATCGTGACAGGTAATGAATCGGGGATTTACGCGTATGAGCTCGAAAGTAAACAGCACTGGACTGTATGCGTGTTTCAATTGAGCCAAATCCAACAAAAGTTACTTGCGCACGAAGCACTTCCAAGCAAATGGTCGCCTGTTTTTTTCGGAAAAACTGGACATGTCGCAACCGTACCACTAGAACAAAGCAAACCAGTCAATTCAGAGTGGCACACAGCCATTTGTTTGCCAGTTGTCTTCCAAGAAAGCACGAAAACCAACCGCCGAAGACGGATCACTCTTCAGCACGACAATACGAGCTCTCACACATCGCCTCAAACAACTGCATTTTTGAGTCCTCAAACCATCTATTTGATGAGTCATCCGCCGTATAGTTCTGACTTGGAATGACTTCTTTTTAAAAGAATAATAAAAAAGAAAATAAAATGAGAGGTCAACGTTTTTCGACACCTGAAGAAGCGGTTGATGCGTTCAGAATGCATGTTTTGGAGATATCTCAATCAGAGTGTCAAAAGTGCTTCGACAATTGGTTCAAATGCGTGCAAAAGTGTATAGATCTTAATGGGGAATATTTTGAAAAACAACAAAGCTATTTTCGACGATTAATATTTGTTTTTGCTCTCTAATCCCCCCTCCCCCTAATAACAATCCACAGCCATTTGAAACCAATGTACACCGGTACCTACTTTTCCTCTCTTCCTCTATACCTTCGGCTGGTAACACCATTGTTGAAAAAATCGTGCGTTAACCACAAATCAATACCAAAGGCAGGATCTGCCAGAAGTCAGCTCAGATACTACTCGTAGTTTACCGGGACGACAAACGCTGTCAATGAGGCGTTTGTTGATATTGATGAGGATGTGGTTAAAATAGGTCCAGCGTTAATGATCGCAAAACTAAGTAAATGCTATCATCAAGGACTCACAACATCGGCGTCTCGGACAGACCTTTACATTAGGCAGCAGAAACCTAGAGGGAGTACACTCTGGTAAATAGGGACAACAAAATCAGTAATGAAATCAAACGCAGAATAGAACACATATAAGAAGAGTTTGTGCTGGCTGGAGAGACAAGTTGGTTGAGATTCAGTTCCACCCCGGATAGTAGCGCAACACACAAAGACGAAAAAGAAGGCTGCAGAAGTTTAAGTTCAAATTTATTCAGTTTTCTGAGTGGGAATTTAAGGATTTCGCCCTTTAGAAAAAAAAAATATTTGATTTGTTTTGAATTTGATTTGAATTTTGTTGGCAAATATTTATCTATTTCATACACGAATAAAGTCTCTGTAAAACTTTTTCATTAAACTTGATTGCTTATAATGCCCTGTGCTGCTACCCACCTCCATTACTCCAATTCAATTAATACACTAAACTTAATTTACTCGGCAGCACCTCACCGACATCACGAGGATGTAATGTGTCACGCAAAACTTTATCCCTTAAGTGTGCTCACACCTCAGTGAAAATTATGTTTACGATACAGTTTGAGTTGTTCATTATTCACTGCATTAAACACAAAAATGACTTTCCCTTGTTCCTTTGACAACCACTTCTTCTGCTTTTAAAATGAGATGAGAGCAGTTTATGGAACAGTATTTGTTGTCTAAAAATGGAAAAGTACTTGTTAGGAACAATAAAAGAATATTCAAGCGGACAAAACATTCTTGTTAATTTTTCCTACTTCGATGATAAAATTTGTGGACTGTATAACACGAAAAATACTGCACACTAAAAATACTACAGAAAATGTTGCACAAAATACGCTCCTAGCTGCTCTCGCTGGAAGTAAAATCTGGAGTGAGGAAATTTGATTTTCTAATAACCACCAAACGTCGGTAGACATGATGCATGCAAAAAATGTACCGATGATCAGTCCCGCTAGGTTGTCGCCCTGGTGTACGGGATGATCGGATGTTTTGCTTGTCTCCTTTCGGTGATTCTTCTTCGCGCCGCACAAAAGGGTTGGCTCGCCGTCGTTTCTCTGCACGTGCTGATTTCTAGCACGTAGACATGTGATGATGCGTTGCTCGCTGCTCGTGCTCATTTTATGATGCGTGTGCCCGTGGCTCTATATTGTTTGCTTAGGATGTGTTTTGGTGTGGGGTGATGTGCTTTTATGACAGCCGTTAGGTTGATCGGCTGCGATGTCGATATCATGCCATGGATGATTCAAACAATACTGAATAATCTACTGTAGTACTGTAGTACTGACTCTATTAATTTAATGTCTTTAGAATGAACCATGCATTTATCTCTTTTATCCGTGGAATATGTCTTATACAGTAAAAACAAAGAAAAAGCCTCCTTTATAATTTAAAGGATTAACAAGTTTGGCTATAGGGTATGGAAAATTATAATTGCCTAAAAATGTAGTAATTCCTTTTGGGTTTCTCCACAATATTGAGAACTGTATACATTTTCGACCTTCCATAAATTCGAGGTACAATATCTCTTTGATGTTTGATCACGAAAATCCCCAATGTTCTGTTTAGATGTGTCCAAATATAAGTCTTTGTAAGGAAGTATGTTCGGACACGCATGTTAAAATAAATTTCTCGTATAAGCAGTATTTTGCAATCTTCGACATCTATTTAGTGACAAAATATATTTATAAGTGGCCATTACGATTGAAAGAGTTTCGTAATGGCCACTTATATATACTTTGTTTCTTCTCAAGATTGCCCCTTGGCCAGAAATTGCGCAATTCTTCCGATATTCTGAACATTTTTATTTTCATATTAAATCAAACGATATGTTACTTTTGTACGCCGCTGTTTACACTACAAGTGCCATCAGCAATATCTGACATTACTAGACAAACTGCCACATCAGCAATTTATCACATGTACTTCACGTTCACGTAACTCTTTCATTCACCACTCGCAAGAGTAACTCCACACTCAGAGTTCCACTGTCGTTGTTGCCACATTTCTCACGGAACCTAAATTTGCATCCTACATCTGCACTCTCTCCCCCACGAACCGCGCGGAAGCATATTTCATCGGGATATAGCCTGGGGCTCGTCTCAAATATCAAAAAACTTTCCTTCAACATATGACACGTCCACATCACATCACCAGACATGAAAGCCAAGTTGCCTGATCGAAATTCATTCACTCCAGAACTTTTGGCAATCGGATATGCAGTCAAAATGGGAAACAGTGTTACTATGTAACTGTTATTGTTGTCTTTATACCGTCATTCATGCTTCTGACACTTCAATAAGTTACACCGCTCGGTGTTCACGCTTCGTGTGGTGTTATGTAACGCGACCGTTTGAACAGTAATAAGTATCGGATGAATATTTCGGGAATATTCAGTTTGCACTTGGATTTCGTCCTGAAAGCAAGCACCTGTAGTGGGAGATTTTGTGTAAAATTCAAGCCAGGAGCGGTGTGAATTTTTATTTATTGCACTCTGAAACAAAAAAAAAAAACTTTGAACAATTCAAATTTAATTACAAGACTCTTCTTTTTTTCCTCTTCTTTGCAGTCAAGAGCTCAGACCGCAGTCCATTTGGTGGCAAGTCGACAGACAGGTACGGCAACAAGTATTCTACGTGCCTTATTGGCGGCAGCTGGAAAGGATATACGATTGAAAACAGACGGAGTAAGTACCACTTAAAAGAAGTATTTTATAAATCACTTCAGTGCAAATTAATTCCTCATCCTCGACAACTCCTTCGCAACAGAAACCAACGCCATGAAGGTATGTGTTGCCGAATACTTCCGTTTAATTGCTCCACATAACAAATAGCTGCCTCTTTCCAACCCGCACACCCCAACGTTCAGTGCTGTATGCGTGCTCACCGTGGTCCTCTTTTCCGTCAACTTGGGAAGCCACGCCACACACATGCTATGTAACACCATGTTTGGCAGCCGTGTTTGCGCCATGTTCGCTGTCTACTCTCGAAATTCGAACAAACGGAAGTGCAAGCCAATGACGATGAGAACTGTCTGAGAGGCAGTTGTGTGTAGTATCCGTGATATGATATATCTTGCGTGATAACGTGAAATTCCACCTCATTCTCCACTGAATGACTTTCCCTCGACAGAGAGTTCACTTGCCCTCAGCGATGGCAGGCCCTCCAGCCACCGCCAGCCAACTACAACTCTTTTACGGGTTGTTTACGTTGGAACTGATTGGTACCACGATTTGTACTGAGGGAATTTTATTCCTTCAGAGGGGAGCATGTCTTGTGTGCCTTTCGGGCAAAAACAGGCCAGACCATTATTTCGGCGGTTGAATTCTAGGTTGGCTCCTCAGACACAAACAGTGAGCAGACCGGGTGCCGTGAATCTTATGGCAGGTACTACTGTGATTATATTTTCTGCCATACGTTGTAAATGGTAATTTATTTTGCATAGAGTGCAAGTTTCATAATTGAAAGTATTTTCACGGACCCCAAAGCTACACTTTTCATAGGGTAAAGGTGCATGTCACGGCATTGCATTCTGTGACTTTCATTTCAAATATTCAGATCTCGATTTAAATCTGTTTCCCCGTTTGGCTTTGCAATCGATTTTAATTGACCCCATCATTGGACTCTGGCAGCATAAACTTTTTGATTTCCGTGAACTATTTCCATATCAAATAAATATCCCCCCACACACGAATAATCAACAAAATGCAGGTTAATCGCATGTAAGGCGATGAAATTTATGATCTACTCATAACACAGACAAATTTTATTCTCCATACGTTTGTCTACTGTGTACTGTGATCGAATATTCTTCTTTTGTGTAGACTTTCTGAGGGACATGTACAAAAATCAAAATAAGGCCCTCGTTTGTTATTCGAATTGTAAGGAATCCCATTATGTACGTGCGCTATTGTGCAAAAAAAAGGAGACATTACTGTAAGTGATGTCCTGTTTTCATTTTTCCAATGAAGCCCCAACTTTATCGATCGTTTCGTTCCCTAATCCATGATAAATCCTTTATTGTGGTTTATATTCCACAGGCACATCTCTGCTTGTGGCCACCGTGTCGTAGTGGGTAGAATGCGACGCTCACACGCCGAACGGCTTATGTCTTTGATACAAATTTTTATTTGATTCAGTAGAAGCTGTTATCACAATACAACAGCTTATAAAAAAATAAATAGTTATCAAGAAAACATTTGAATTTGGTCGGTGGCATTATATGCATAAAATCAGACCAGACGCCAAAGATGGAAATGTTCTTAAAGCAAACAAATTGTTAGGGGTCGATGAAAGAAGTAACGAAATTCAAATGACGATGACGGAAAGCGCAGACAGATTAATCCAACATATTATTGTTCTTAATTCTGTCCTGCAGCCAGTGCAATGACGGTGAATCGCAACTCTTCGGGATCGCGAGCCATAAACTCCTTGCATACCTTGGCAGCATCATTGACAAATGTGGCCTCAGATGTTGGGCCATGTTTGATTGCAAAGTTCTTTCTACCGTCTAGCTCATTAAGTTCTCCATTTTTTTCTATGAATGCAACAAAATGGTGGCTAACCTTTTCTTGTGGATCAGCTTCAGTTTGACCTTCTTGAGCTAAGTTTTGGTGATATTCTTGGAATGCTGTATCACCTTCCAAGGCTTTTCCACGTTCTTCAAGATTGAGAGGCGAAGCCTTAGTGAGGAAATTCTTTAACACACCATCTTCCAAAGAGATATCCTTGTTGTTTGTAATACTGTGAATCAATACAACCGTATTACATGCATTTGGAGTACATTGTTTCATGTAAAACAAATCATTTGGTGTCTCCGTTGGATTAGCTGAACGTTTTTCATTTTCTTCTGCGCGATGCTTTTCATACGCATCAGAGCATGGGAAGAGTAAAATAATGGATTTAACTGGTTTTGGAATCCATTCCAACATTTCCGGCTCCAGGCCTACTACATCAATTAAGGACCATTTATCCGACACTGTTTATGTATGTACTTAGTAAGGACATCTGTATTCGATTCCAATGGTAACAAAGTAAACATTTTTTAGTAGCTTTTACTGGGTTGTGAATTACTGATACCAAAAGTATTTCTTGGTTTTTTGTGGCACACGACTTGAAAAAGACAATGAAAGCTTGCAATTCCAAATGCCGGCAAATTGTGTTCGGTTTAGGTTCGGTTCACGGCTAAATACCTCGAATTTTCACTGCACCACCTCTTTCGAGCTTCTGAAAACACTCAAAGAGTAATGACAGTCTAAGAAAGCTGAAGCTAAGAAAGCGTTCGAAGTTGGCAAAAAACTGTAGGTCCCTTCTACTCATGAGAGAGCAGTAGCGCGCAATACACGAGTAATTGATCAGGCCCTGGTCCCCCTGTGGACTGCTACACCAACAATCATTATTATTACATCTCTGCTTGTACTCAAATTTCTGTACGTACTTTTTGTACTGTACTTTTTGAAGTTTAAAAATATGGGACCTAATCAGCGGATTACATTTCATGAACAGAACTCTGATCTTTTATGATGTTAGTCAGTTCATCAAGAACCAAAAAACATGCCAATTGAGACCGTTTCTTCTGCCATGCAGTTTCGAAATTCGGTCAAATCCGAATTAAGTAAGTCTTCGGGTATAGCTGCAATCTCATTTTCGGTGAATTATGCGGTCCATACCCTGGTCGGACCTTGTGCTCACTGTGGAGTATTCGACGATCTTTGATGTTTGTCATTGGGTACATTTTTCGTCGATTGTTATGAAAAGATGCAAAATGAACATCAAATAGCGCCAACAACAGCGGCCAGCTTTACTCTGCAGTGACACCACGAGTCACATGCTTACAACGATGCAGTCTGTACCGATCTTAGCAACAGGAAGAAAAAGTCAAGCCATGTAATGTGAAACGGTATTAGAACAGATGCCATAGAAAACCTCATCACGTATTTGCAACTAATATAAGTCTGCAGGCTGTATTAATATTGACAGCAGAAGCCAAGGCAAGCCATTCGTTGTCAAGCGGTAATCCCATGAGGCCAAACACTCTGTTGATGCATGCTGCCGAAAGCGTACTTATCTCTTTTTTTCTCTACTATTTAGTGCGCTGCATGTAAGCCCAACAACAATGCTCTGCTATTCTTCATTTCTCTCTTGCTAAAAGTGTGAAACTGTGTGAACTGTGTGAAAAAAGGTTTTATTTTTATGTTAACGTAGTTTTAAGTCACTCTTTGTTTGGACTCAAGTGAACAAAGAGCTATTCAAAAAAATATTTTGATCTCTAATTTTTGCGCAACCACAATTGGCTCCCGCTCATATAACTCACGGATGCGCTAGTTGCTTAGAGTTGGTAAACTTGGTGTCAATCACGAAAACTTTAGTGTTTCCTGCATAGTGCTCTGAAATGCGTAGAATTTCTCAATTATTTCCGCCGTTGTGGCCTACTTGCGACCATGTTATAACGTCTTTAGAAAATTTTTGACAGAGAATGGCAACGCTTTTGATTTCGCCGCTAAATTTTATCTTCAAGAAATAAGAATTATATCATCAAACGACATACCTCTAGTTCAACACACGAATACACAGCACATTGTTTCCGATGACAATAGCCATCTTCTAGAATGTTGGTTGTGAACTTAGATTGGTTCCGTGGTGTTATCAGTCGTTAAAGGTGGCAGCAAATTTCTGAAGCCAGTGACAAACAATGAATTCCTCTCTTTCTCTCTATTTTGCTGCTAAAAACGGAGCAAGTATCGCATCTAAATAAATCTACATACTGTGAGCGTCAAAAGTGAGTAAACAAATATCTGATTACTGTATAAAGATGAAACTTGGGTCAAAACAACAACAAAACTCAAATTCCATTGATACACAAAATGAAATGATCAATGAGGACACGATTACCGATTCCAGATGCTGCTACACAACCCCACACCATCACTGAACCTCCCCCATGTTTCACGACCGGCCTAATATTTTTTTCAGTAAATTCTTCATATTTTGCTCTCTAAATTTTTGTATTCATATGGCTCTTAAAAATTTTGAGTTTGTTTTCATCACTAAATAAAATGTTTTCAATAATTGATCAGATTGAATAAAGCTGTTTTTGTGTATCAATTTGAGTTTTGTTGTTGTTTTGACCCAATTTTCATCTTTACCATATACTGTAATCAGATATTTGTTAACTCACTTTTGACGCTCACAGTATGTACTCTATCTCCTGTCTGTTGTGCTGCGTTTCTAGAAAATATGAATTAAGCTGAGGTTTCGAAGGATGAATTTGAAGCTTATGTAAGCGCTGCTGACGTTCCAACGTAAAGATGGATTTTTTTTTTATAATTGACGCGTGCCAAAGGGGTTGCGAGTACCCTTATGTGACCGGATCAAGTCACAGCACGGGCCGAAGGTATAGAGGAAGAGAGGGAGAGGAGGTACCGATGTTTAAAATGCCTGTGGATTGTAATGAGGAGGAAAAATCGAGCTGGGAAGAGCATTCCAGATTCGTGAAGTGCAGCCAAAGAACGAGTCTTTGAATTTGACTGTACGTCCGAAAGAGGGCTTGAGGGTGAATTGGTGGGCATTCCTAGCGAGGCGTGTATTGCGGGTGAATTCTTGAAGGAGAGGAATGCAACTGGCTAATTCATCTGAGCATTTCTTGTTGAACTAGCGATAAAAGAGTGAAAACGACGCGACATTACATCGGCGTTCTAACGGTTTCAACAACACAAGTGCCGTTCATGGATAACGGTTGATTATTTTGTAATCGCTTTAACGACAGTAGACAGCACTGTGTTTTGGAAGCATTAAATTCACTCTATTCTTATTTCCCCAATCGAATATGCTGTCAAGGTCGGAATTTAATGTGCTTAACATACGCTGCCGTTCCGAGTCTAAGGCCGAAGTGGAGGGACGTGAGCCAAGGAACGAATATGAAAAGCTGAGGGTACTGTCATCAGCGAAGGAATGAATAGGATTAGAAGTAGCAGACAAGAGATCATTTATAAAAATGAGAAAGAGTGTCGGAGACAAAACAGAGCCCTGGGAAACACCAGCATTAACATTAGGACCCAGACGATTTACATACTACTAAGCCCAGACCCTTGTTGTGAATCTTTTGCCCAGTTTGAGGGCAGAAAATTACTTAAGTACATAACGTTTGCTTTTGCTGCAGTGGATAAGTAATTTTAAACGACAAAGGAGTTTTGTGTCTTGCTTCTTAAATTTTTATGTCAACAAAGGCCCCACACCAGTAGAAGCAATGAAAAAATCCTGGATATGTGTTTGTTTGGCGAAACCATCGCACTAAGGCATCGTAGAGACTGGAAAGTCATTGTCGTACTTTCTAAAGTTTCTTGATCTCAAGCTGCATCATCTCTTTTGAACTCACGGCAACACACCAGAAGTGCAAATTATCCATCGAAAGTTTCAGAAAACTTGTTGGTCGAACTCAACAATGAACTGAAGGTCCCCTCCAGCCTTGTGGGACTGTAATTACACGCACAAGACGATTAATGGATGAAGACGTTACTTTATTTAGAATCTCACTTATTTTCATATTTTGAACCCATTCGAAAAGCGCTGTTGATGCTACGAAGAGGAAATCTTTTATACTTTTTCCCTAAATTTGTCGTCTTGAACCAAAGGCTTTAATTGCATATGCACTAACGTCAAATCCCTTTTGCAGAGAGGAAAAATTCCACTGCTTCTCGCCGTGGAAGCTGGCAACCAGTCGATGTGTAGAGAACTTTTATCGGCACAAACGGCGGAACAACTAAAGGTAAGTTTAAGTAAAACCTGAACAGTACTGAAGGACAGACCACAACGGGAAGCTTAGCCATTGCTACTCAGACACCCCACAATTGTCTAGTTCAAGGACAAGCATTCTTGACACACTTAGTACAGCCAACAACCACTTGGTTTAATACCACCATGCCCCATCAGCCACTCAATTGCTCTCACAAGAGCTTGACGGGTTCTCGCAATGGGTGTGGACTAATCAACTCTGGCTTTAGGTGTCAGTGCCACTCCACCCGAACGCAGACCTGATTGAATCAGACAGACAAAGCGAACACACACGCGGCGCAAAGGCAAACCAAAGTGATTATGACATTAAACGTATTTTAAAGAAAATTCCATCAAACGATGACAGAGCCGACGACGACGACGACGACGACGACGACGACGACTACAATGACAACAACAAGTGAGCAAGTGTCGCCCATTGCGTGCACCACTGTACACGCGAAACGAATGCAAATCAGTCCGAGGAGATGGTAAAGTCTCCATCCACCCCCACAGACGAGAAACGCGACGTTAACGTTGATTTCACTTTCATCTCACACATCAAAGTTGGCAGCGAAAACTTTATCCTTTGGCAAACGCCTTCTTCCCACAGGCCACGACGGCGAATGGAGACTCGGCCTTGCATTTGGCCGCTAGACGGCGAGACGTCGATATGGTGCGGATTTTAGTTGATTACGGTACGAATGTCGACACCCAAAATGGCGAGGGTCAGACGCCACTGCACATAGCTGCAGCCGAGGGCGACGAATCGCTTCTCAAGTACTTCTACGGAGTTAGGGCATCCGCATCCATTGCTGATAATCAGGGTAAGTGAGGTGGGGCTGCCTTTGTTTGGCCGGAACTCATGTGTCTCGGTAATAGATCGAACGCCAATGCACTTGGCCGCCGAAAATGGTCATGCGCACATCATCGAAATTCTTGCGGATAAGTTTAAGGCGAGTATCTTCGAGCGGACGAAAGATGGCAGCACTCTGATGCACATAGCATCGCTGAACGGCCACGCCGAATGTGCCACAATGCTCTTCAAGAAGGGCGTCTATCTGCATATGCCAAACAAGACCGGCGCTCGGAGCATACACACGGCCGCCAGATACGGCCACACAGGCATTATCAACACGCTCCTGCAGAAGGGCGAGAAGGTCGACGTAACAACCAACGTAAGTCAAAGAAATACCGATTCCTTTGCCCATCTAAATCCATGTGTGTCTTTCTAGGAGAACTACACCGCTCTGCATATAGCGGTCGAGTCGGCAAAGCCAGCGGTTGTTGAGACGCTGCTCGGCTTCGGAGCAGATGTCCATGTAAGAGGCGGCAAATTGCATGAGACACCCCTTCACATTGCAGCACGCGTCAAGGACGGCGACCGTTGCGCCTTGATGCTGCTCAAGTCCGGTGCTAGTCCCAATTTAACTACCGATGATTGTCTGACGCCTGTCCACGTGGCAGCGCGACACGGGAATCTGGCAACGCTGATGCAACTCCTCGAAGACGGCGGCGATCCATTGTACAAGTCCAACGTAAGTTCTCTGTCCGGCAATCTCAATTTTGAAATATTTACGCACATTCCTTACTTGCAGACCGGCGAAACGCCATTGCACATGGCCTGTCGAAGCTGCCACCCGGACATAGTCCGGCATCTCATTGAGACGGTGAAGGAGAAGCATGGCCCAGATAAAGCCACCACCTACATAAACTCTCAGAATGAGGACGGAGCCACCGCCCTGCACTTCACATGCCAAATAACCAAAGAAGAGGTTAAGATCCCAGAGTCTGACAAAGAGATCGTGCGCATGCTGCTAGAGAACGGTGCCGACGTCAACATACAGACCAAAGTGAACTTGGAGACCGCGTTTCACTATTGCGCCGTGGCCGGCAACAACGACGTCCTAATGGAGATGGTCTCGCACATGAATCAGACGGACATCCAGAAAGCGATGAACCGACAGTCTTCCGTTGGATGGACCCCACTCCTGATAGCTTGCAACCGGGGGCACATGGAACTAGTCAATAACCTTTTAGCGAATCATGCCAGAGTCGATGTTTTCGATACGGAAGGCCGCTCTGCACTGCACCTGGCAGCGGAAAGAGGATTCTTGCACGTGTGTGACGCCCTGCTTACGAACAAGGCCTTCATCAACTCGAAGTCGCGTGTAGGCAGAACGGCTCTGCATTTGGCCGCCATGAATGGCTACAGTCATCTGGTGAAGTTCCTTATCAAGGACCACAACGCTGTCATAGATATTCTTACACTGCGCAAGCAGACGCCGCTCCATTTGGCTGCGGCCAGCGGTCAAATGGAGGTATGCCAGCTCCTGCTCGAGCTGGGAGCCAACATCGACGCAACCGACGACCTGGGCCAGAAGCCCATTCACGTGGCGGCGCAGAACAACTACTCAGAAGTGGCCAAACTCTTCCTGCAACAGCATCCGAGCCTGGTGAACGCGACCAGCAAAGACGGAAACACATGCGCGCACATAGCCGCCATGCAAGGCTCCGTCAAGGTGATCGAGGAGCTCATGAAATTCGACAGATCTGGCGTGATTTCGGCTAGAAACAAATTGACTGATGCCACTCCCCTGCAGTTGGCAGCTGAGGGCGGTCACGCGGACGTCGTGAAGGCATTGGTGCGGGCCGGGGCCTCGTGCACCGATGAGAACAAGGCAGGATTCACGGCTGTGCATTTGGCGGCCCAACACGGGCACGGCCAGGTGTTGGACGC
Organism: Eristalinus aeneus; assembly: GCA_955652365.1. Taxonomy (NCBI): domain Eukaryota; kingdom Metazoa; phylum Arthropoda; class Insecta; order Diptera; family Syrphidae; genus Eristalinus; species Eristalinus aeneus. The sequence goes on along the minus strand of OY019131.1, from coordinate 5,807,915 downwards.
TCTCAAGAGCACAAATTCTTTGAGGATTACCAGCAAGAAATTGGGACTGACGCCGTTGCATGTGGCCGCGTACTACGGACAGGCGGACACTGTGCGGGAGCTGTTGACCAGTGTGCCGGCGACGGTGAAGTCAGAACCGCCGACGGGCCAAAGTTTGTTCGGCGATTTGGGTGCAGAGTCCGGAATGACGCCACTCCATTTGGCGTCGTTCTCAGGGAATGAGAATGTTGTGCGCTTGCTATTGAATTCGGCCGGAGTGCAGGTGGACGCGGCGACCACGGAAAATGTAAGTTGCCTCCCGCTGCCTCTTCAGGACATTCCTAACCGGTCTCGTTGCAGGGCTATAACCCACTCCATTTAGCCTGCTTCGGTGGTCACATGTCAGTGGTCGGTTTGCTTCTGAGTCGCTCAGCTGAACTCCTCCAGTCGGTGGACCGGCACGGGAAGACTGGCCTCCACATTGCGGCAATGCACGGGCATTACCAAATGGTGGAGATCCTGCTGGGTCAGGGCGCAGAAATAAACGCAACCGACAAGAACGGTTGGACGCCACTGCATTGTGCTGCCAAAGCCGGATATTTGGATGTTGTGAAGCTTCTATGCGAGGCTGGGGCATCGCCCAAATCGGAGACAAACTACGGATGCGCGGCGATATGGTTCGCTGCTTCGGAAGGCCACAACGACGTGCTGCGGTACCTGATGAACAAGGAGCACGACACCTACGGCCTGATGGAGGACAAGCGGTTTGTCTACAACCTCATGGTCGTCTCGAAGAACCACAACAACAAACCGATCCAGGAGTTCGTCTTAGTGTCTCCGGCTCCAGTGGACACAGCTGCCAAACTGTCGAATATCTACATTAACCTCTCAACGAAGGTATTCTCAACTCGTCCCCAAAATAAATATCAGTCCTTATCCGTGCTTTGTAGGAAAAAGAACGAGCCAAGGACCTCGTCGCAGCAGGCAAGCAGTGTGAGGCCATGGCCACGGAGCTGCTGGCGCTTGCAGCCGGGGCTGACTCAGCGGGGAAGATCCTACAGGCCACCGACAAACGGAACGTCGAGTTCCTCGACGTACTCATCGAGAACGAGCAAAAGGAGGTGATAGCGCACACTGTAGTTCAAAGGTACCTTCAGGTAAGCTGCGCATGTTCTGCCCCATCAAACTCTATGCTTCCTTCGTGTCCGTCTGCAGGAGCTCTGGCGGGGCAGCCTCACCTGGGCGTCGTGGAAGATTCTCCTGCTGCTGGTAGCCTTCATCGTATGCCCGCCCGTCTGGATCGGCTTCACCTTCCCGATGGGCCACAAATTCAACAAGGTTCCGATCATCAAATTCATGTCGTACCTCACCTCGCACATCTACCTTATGCTGCACCTCTCCATCGTGGGCATCACGCCTCTGTACCCCGTGCTGCGGCTGAGCCTGGTCCCCTACTGGTACGAAATTGGTCTGCTCATTTGGTTGAGCGGTCTGCTTTTGTTCGAGCTGACAAATCCTTCAGACAAGTCTGGATTGGGATCGATTAAGTTGCTTGTCCTGCTGCTTGGCATGGCCGGCGTGGGTGTCCATGTGACGGCGTTCATCTTCATTTCAAAGGAGTATTGGCCCACGCTCGTCTACTGCCGGAATCAGTGCTTCGCACTGGCCTTCCTCCTCGCATGCGTGCAAATCCTGGACTTCCTTTCGTTTCATCATCTCTTCGGCCCATGGGCCATCATCATCGGGGATCTTTTGAAGGACTTGGCCAGATTCTTGGCCGTGCTGGCGATCTTCGTCTTCGGGTTCTCCATGCACATCGTGGCGCTGAATCAGTCCTTCGCCAACTGGACGCAGGAGGACATCCGGAACTTCGAGAAGAAGAACCGCAACAAGCCCTACTTCAATGACGGTAAGTCACTCTGTTGCCGTCCACAACCTACCCCTAATCCTTGAAGTGTATTGATAAGTATCTGCCAGCCGTAATGCATGCAAAATGTCTTAGAAATCAGAATAAGGATGTGTGCTGATCCCAATTCCGATTCCTTCCATTCACACAGCTACCGCGAAGCCAGTTTTGCAAGCGACCCGTCCACCCGATAACCGCTACGACAGTCGCAGCCTATACAGTGAATTTCGTCGCAAGCACAAGGATGACAGTAAGTTCGATGCGTGCCTCCCTCGCTCGCATCCGAATGCATTCTCACACCATGTGTCTCGATGTACAGGCTCTGACAATACACACAGTTCTATGTGGATGATGCTTGCTGCGTGTCCTTATAAGCCTTTTTGAATGCAAATAAATTTTGCCGGAATGATCCGCGGATTGTTTGATTATTGCTGTTAATTTAATAATGTTGCAGTTGCTGAGTTCGAGAGAACTCCCATCTACATATATACATACTCGTACATACATGTTCGTTTGCTTTGTGTGAATCATCGGTGTTGTCGATGTCCTTGGAATCTCACGATCGGTGTTGTTGTGAAACTTTGCATTTTTCGTTTTCTTCATTTCATGATTCAGTTGTTTGTTGTTTTCGAATTTCGTTGTTTTTTAGACTGTCAATCTAATCTGTTGTTGAGTCGCATGTTGGATGTGTAGCGTTTATTGTTTTGACGGAATGCGATTGTAATACTCTCAATAATTTAAGGATTTCTTTCTCCTCTGTTTTTTTTCAATAATTTGTTGCACGAATTTGTTGTTTATTTTTTACTTTAATTTAGTTTGAATAATTTAGTTCAAAGCGAATGTCCTTTGATTCTGCATGTTCTGGTCAGGAAAAATAATGTTTCCGAAATGATGAGTAGCTTCTGTGAACAGACAATTTTTCAAACGAACAGATTCAGTTGAAAAATTTAGCTCAATACATAATTTCCAACATTTCTTGCAGGTTAAATAATTTTATTTCGTCACATAAAAGTCGGTTTTATGAGAGGTTTAAAACTTTAAAATGTAATGAAACAATAACGGTTTCCCTTAAATGAAATTATATTTACCTTATTCGAAAGATAATCTTCTGGCATTATAACAACAATAAAGTTTTAGATATTCGACAGTCACGACTGATTCGGACGCAATCTAATCTAAGTGTCTTAGTTCTACAAAATCATCCGGTGCGTGCAAGTTAAACAAAAACATTAAACAAAAGTTTATTTTAAATTCATTTTTTTTATTTAATCTGAAGTTGAATTGAAACCGTATAATTTGGTTGGAGGTTAGATCAGGAATGACAGCTATTCCGCTATCCATAAACAAGAAACAATCAATTTTTGTGGATTTAACGGTGTCATAATATATAAGGTTGTCAAATATCTCCCTTCCGCCTTTTTGTTTTTTTAATTTTCCGGCTAAGTACAAAGCGCTGCAGAGCTCGAATCTGGCAATGATATACATCATTTGAAAGGCCTTGACATAACCTACAGAACAATGCTATGCATGATTAGTTTGGATATTGCGTTCAACAGTTATAGACTTGTAAGCATGGAGTTTACTAATGCCGAAATTTGCGCTGTTTTAAAGTTTTCCTTCGTTAAAGGCAAATCCGCTAGAGAAACTTTCCGTGAGATTTATGGTCTTTTGGGGGATGGTACTCTATCACATCGAATCGCGGAGGAATGTTTTTGACAATTCAGACCCGATGAAAATGATACCATGGAAAAGCCAGCCGTCGGAAGACCTGGACGACGAATACCGATCGAATCATGGAAATCATCGAATTAGACCGGTATGTGGCATCTCGTGACATCGGCCAGAAGATGGAAGTTAGTCACCAAACCATTTTAAGCCATCTGCAGAAGGCTGGATACAAAAAAAAGGCTTGATGTTTGGGTGCTGCATGATTTGACTCAAAAAAACCTTCTGGACCGAATCAACGCCTGCGATAAGCTGCTGAAACGGCACGAACTCGACCGACTTTTGAAGTAGATGGTGACTGGCGACGAAAATGGATCACATACGACAGTATGAAGCGAAAATGGTTGTGATTGAACGCCGGTGAAACGGTCGTGGTTGAAGGCCGGTGAATCGTCCTAAACAGTGGCCAAGCCGGGATTGATGGCCAGGAAGGTTTTACTGTGTGTTTGGTTGGATTGGAAGGGAACGAATTGAGTTGCTCCCATATGGCCAGACGCTTAACTCTACAATCTACTGCGAACAACTGGACCGCATGAAGCAGACGATCGACCAGAGATGTCCAGAATTGGCCAACAGGAAGGGCGTAGTGTTCCACCAGATCACACACTTCATAGATGACCCGTCAGAAGCTACAGGAGCTCGGATGGGAAGTTTAATCGCATCCACCATATAGCCCGGACATAGCGCCAAGTGATTACCACCTGTTCCTGTCCATGGCGAACGCCCTTGCTGGTGTGAAGTTGAACTCAAAAAAGGCTTATGAAAAGTGGCTGTCCGAGTTCTTCTCAAATAAGGATGGGAGCTTCTACGAGGGGGATCTTATAAAGTTGCCGTCTAGATGGAAACAGATTATCGAGCACAACGGCGCATATTTGAACTAAATCCGATTACTGTAACACATTGAAGCATTGAATGAAGAGCAAACAAGCGGAAGGGAGATGTTTGACAATGTTATATAATTGAAGATTAGTTTTACTCAAAATACGGCCATTTTGCTCATTGACTAAGTTGCTTTTCAACCAAAAGTGAACTTGAGTACGGTTTTAGCTGCGTCCATCGAATCTAGGGCTTGGTCCAAATCAAACTTAAATCACTTGATGGCTGCCACCTTAAATAGTGCTGGTCTTTAGAACTAATTTACCTCTGAAGGTGAAGCCCATTGCTTAAAAAAATAGGAACTTTTTCGTAAACAAACACATTTCGTCGGCCTAATTTGCCTACTAATGCCCATTTAGTTTCAAATCCTCCAGACATTCCAAAATATCTACATCCTATTCAATTTCATCTGAACAGGCAAAAGTCGGAGACCAGCTTATAAACGTTCAAAGCAAGTAAGGTTTCAAAAATTAAATTAATTTTCAAAACGGCGAAACGTTTTCATACCAATGTAACATTGCACTTTTTAGGGACTAACATTATCTTATATCTGCATTTGCCACATTCTTAAGTGAACCCATTCTTTATACTGGAAGTTCGGTATGATCATAGAACCCACATATATGTTTTGATTCGGAGATCCGCCTAATGCAATCTGGCCCGTGTTCACTAGAAGTCACCAGTGCTTTTGTTTCTCGATGTCATCCCCACTAAATCTTCCTTTCAATAGACATTCATTCATACGAGTGGCGTTCAAAACATTCACAGCATTGATATGAAGGAAAATGCGAATTTAACTTAAATTGTTTTCATTTTCAATATAATCTCCCCTAACATCAAATCATTTGTTACATCTTCTTTAAACCCTCAAAAAAATTAATTTGTAAAATACACATTTATGGCCGACTTGAGTTTCTCATCTTCATCATCCGAAAATCTTTTTCCACGAAAACATTTTTTCAAATCCGGAAACAGGAACGATCTGGACTATAGGGTGGACATTAGATTTCTTCGAAACCACAATCTCGTGCAGCAGTCCTGGAAACTCGTGTCGTGTGAACAGAAGCGTTGTCATAAAGAAGCAACACACCCCCCAGCGAGTTGTCCCGTCGTTTCTTGTTAATTTTCTCCTGCAAATTATGCAAAGTGGAAACGTAAGATGGTGGCGTTGATGGTTTTACCTTTCTTTAGTACTCAATGAGCAAGATTTCCTTTGAGTCCCAAAAAACTGTGGCCATGAGCTTCCTGGCAGACGGAGTGACTTTGAACTCCTTCCGGGGGTCTGTTCGTTTTTTTGCCACTGCATGGACCCTTGTGTGCTTTCAGGGTCATACTGGTGAACCCATGTTTAGTTCCCAGTAACAATTCGTTCCAAAACACCGTCCGCGTTCTCACTACACATCTCCAAAAGCTCTCTACACCATGCCATTCTCACTTTTTTTGAGGCGTTGTGAGCATTCGTGGCACCCACCCTGCACTGACCTTTGAAAGGTTAAGATAGCCATAAAGAATGGTGTGAATGGTACCAGTTGAAAGCTTGGTGATTTCTGCCATCATTTTAACCCTTATTCGGGCATCCTCAAGAACAAGATTTTCGACTTTTTCAATGCTTTCTCCCATACAAGCAGTAGCCGTGGCGCCGGAGTGGGTGTCGTTCTTAACGCTCTCTCTGCCTCTCTTCAACCCACTTGACCACTTTTGCACAGCTCATAATGAAGGTGCGGAACACTGGTACAGCCACCATCTCTTCATGAATAGGTTTTTCAAGGTTTCCTTGCTTAATTGAGCATCGCATTACAGCGCGATGCTCAATTTTCACCATCATTGTCTCAGTTGCCCTTATGATTCTGTTTAACTAGAGATAAAACGCGAATTAATAATCACATTTATTTGAAATTTGACATGAATGCACTAAAATAATAATATTACTTGATAAATAAGCCAATTTATATATATAACCCCGGCTTCACCCCAATACGCATACGCCGAAGATCCAGGTTCCATTCTCGGCTAAACACCTCGAATTTTTCACGGCACCACTTCTTTAGAGCTGCGCCTTTCGGAGTCCGCAAAAAACTTTGTGTCCTTTCTACTCGTGAGAGAACACAACACGATTGGTTGATGAGAAACCTAGGCCCTGGTTCCTCTGTGGACTGTAGCGCCACACAATTATTATTATTATTAAACGAAGTTTGTGTACCGGGCTAAGAAGATCTTAAATCGCAAGTTTATTTTTGTTTTGTAGGAAAAGGCACTTTTATTGTTTGTAGATCAAGGATAACTTTGTTGAAAAATGTATTTCATTTCGTTTGAAATAACTTAAGATGTCGCGATTTCTTCCTCTTCTTCTTTTTCTTGTCGCACTACAGTCCGGGGTGGATCTTGGCCTCAACCAACATGCCTCTCCAGCTTCGCCAGCTGCCTACCAATTGCGTAATCCAAGTTGGTTGAGGTCCTTCTGCAATTGTGTGTGCCATCTTAGCCTATGCCGTTCTCTGTTGCGTTGTTCCAATAGCTCTGATTCGAAAACTTTTCGTTCTGGATCAGTGGTGCCCACACGATCTACCTGCCATCTTAAAAATTGTATCCAAAGACGCTTGATCAGGCGAACGTCGCTGTACAGCCCATTGAGTTCGTCGTTAAATCGTCTTCTTCAGATGGCACCAACGCAACCAGAACCAAAAATCGCACGCAAATCTTTTCTCTCGAAGAGACTAAGAGGTTCCTCAACCGCTTTTAATTTCCGCGCCATAGAGTAAGACTGGGATGATCAAGCTGATATATAAAGCGAGCTTACTCCTATCTGAGAGGGCTTTATTACTCATTTGCCTCTTGAGTTCAAAGAAACAACAATTGGCAAAAGTGATTCTGCGTTTGATTTTGGAACTTATGTTGTTTTCCCTATTTACCGCGGAGCCGAGGTAGACGAAGTCCTCAACAACCTCGAAGTTTCTGCTGCCTAGTGTGACGCTCTATCCGAGACCTCGATGTTGTGTGTCCTTTCTTGATGACAGCATGTACTTTGTTTTGCCATCATTTATCACCAGACCCATTTTAGCCGCCTCAATACCAACAAACGCCGCATTGACAACTCGCTGTGTTCGTCAAATCACATCAATGTCTCCAGCGTAAGCCAGCAATTGGAACGTCGTGCCTCTGGTGTTGACTTGTGAGTTACGCATGAGAATTGTGTTGAAGAAGTCATATAACAATGCATCGCCGTGTCTAAAACGTTTTGTGATATTGAAGGTCCCGGTGAGCTCCTTACCGACCTTGACGGAGCTTCAAGAGTTCTCTGTTGTCATTCTACACAATTTGACGAGATTGGTAGGCATGCATAAATTCGACATGGTTGTATAGCTCGTCCCTATGCACGCTGTCATATACGGCCTTAAAATTGACGAACAGGTGGTGAGTGTCGATTTGCACTCCTTGAGTCTTTTCCAGGATCTGCCGTAATGTCAACATCTGGTCTATCGCGCTTTCTTAGTTCACATAGAATCTATTAAAGCCTAGTCGCGTCACAACATTATTGAGATCTGCCCATGATATTGAGTTTGAACATTGAATCCCACTTTCTTTCTTTTTTTCTGCAAATAACATTTGATGCAGATATCGTTTCATCACCCGATGACGTAAGTGAACTTCTATGTCTTATAACAAAAGGAATAACTTTACATGTATTTATTGGTTTTTTATAAACTTTGTTTTATATCACACTTTTTGTTAACAATTTCGTTTTTATTTCCTTTGATAAGTTTTGCATGGGAATGCCGCAAACAAAATTGAAAACGATCTCACATTGATGTTTTTCCAATTCGTTTTCAAATGCTCTAACGGAATGTCCTTTGGTACACCAATGTGCTGTAAAAATAAAAAAAAAAAACAAATCGCTTATGGATAAGATTTAACACCATATCGCACCACTCGTTGGGAATGTTGCAACAAAACTCGCTTCAAAATCGTGCATTCTTCTTCATTTTCGCATAAGCTAAATTCAACATCTTCTTTTCTCCCAATTTGCTGCCAAACCTATTCTGGTTGGCACTATAAACGATCGAAAATCTTTCATTTTTTGTGGCACATAAAAAACGAAAAAAAAATCGAAAAAAAAAACAAAACACGCTGCGAATCCAGGACCGATGACGCCATTTCTGGCCTTCGAACGGCTCTTCTTTGCCGTCTTTGGACAAACGACAACCGTGGACATCAACCCGATGCGTCACTTGCGACCCGAATGGACTGAGGTCCTATTCAAGCTGGTCTTCGGTATCTACTTGCTTGTGTCTGTAGTTGTGCTCATTAATCTGCTCATTGCCATGATGTCGGATACTTATCAACGCATACAGGTTGGTATAAAACATTTTTATTAATTTCATTTTTGGTTTTTCGACATTCTTTCCCCCCCGTCAACTGACTAATGTCACGCGACACACACAAATGTGGGGGTGGGGGAATGTCGAAATTTTTGTCCTTCTAGTTCGAATGCACCCGATAAATGCATTTGAGTTGCTGTTCTTCGCCGTGTTCGGTCAGACAACGACCGAGCAGACACAAGTCGACAAAATCAAAAATCTAGCTACGCCCTCCCAGCCCTACTGGGTGGAGTACTTGTTCAAAATTGTATTCGGCATCTACATGTTGGTGTCGGTGGTTGTGCTTATTAACCTCCTGATTGCCATGATGTCAGACACCTATCAACGGATTCAGGTAGTATAGTTCTGAAGGAATTTTTTTTCTCTCTTTTTTTAATTTTTGTTTATAGAGAGATCTGTTTCTGTTTTGGAGAGAGATGTATATTTTTTTGGTGTTCTTGATAGAATGTAGATTTTATTTAATTTAAGGAAATAACTCTTTTTTACAGGAATTCTTCTTATACATATTTTAGATCTTTTAAAAAATATTTTACGTGTCTTCTTTAAATAGTATATTAGTATATTTTTAAAGCTAAATCTTTTCACAATATAAATATTTAAAGAATAAAGAGTAACTGTGGAACACCATTAACTAGTTAAATCCCAATGTCACGACCATATACAATACTTCTCCATAAGCCAATCCCTTTTTTATTTTCATCATCAGCTCAGGCGAATATAAAATAACCAGACTATGAATTAAGCTTAAGTCAGGCTTGATCTGAAGACTATGACATTGTGTGTGCACATAATATGACATTACTTCACTTCGATGGAAGCTGTTGAAGAGTCGATAAGTTTTTCCATTCAATTCAAGCTTAGCACAATACGAAAATATAGACTAGAGGCCTAAGACTGAACTTGAAATCCTTAGCCATGTTCTAAATTTCTGAAATAGTTGCGAAGAAAGTAAAACTGCACTTAAGCAGAAACGTTTTTTCTAGCATTAACATCCGATTTTATAACAAAATTATCTTGCACGCCAGATAATTTCAAAATTATGATAACAATGGGTTTAGACAGAAAAAAATAGCCAAGACATTAGAAGTGCAGCAATAATCATGAAATATGTCTAGAATGCTTATCGTACCACTTGGCGCAAAAATGAACATTGTGTTTTTTAAGTTTGCATTACTTCCTCAGACATCTATGCCGCCGACGATATTTGTGCGTCAAAATACATACAATGCTTGGAAACCGCATTTATAAATTTATTTATAAACATCACCGAAGTGGCTGTCACGACTGCCTTTTAAGTAATCCCCACAGCTCAAAGAATTTGTGCCTAATTTCGGGCTTCTCCAGTTTTCCATAATTCGCGGATTGGTTGCATACAATTAGTCCTTCACAGGACCACACAGAGGGAAATCCTACGGGGTGACCAACTCAGGGGGCTGATAACTCAAAGCAAACATTTTATTGCCACGATCGAATGCGGCTCGATCTACCTGTCATCGCACTCCGTCCCATGCAAGCGTCCAAATCCATGTCTCCATTTTTAGGAAAAAGGAGTCAATTAGAATACACTTGTATTTCCCTTAGTTGACTCGTTTCAAATGCGAAATTGTCCATTGATAGCAGGTCTCGACAATCCCCCACAAAGAGGCACTGTTTATGAATGCTTTGACTTCTCAACAGTACTATGAACATGTTCCTCGATTTTTTGAAACGTTTGCTTGTTAACTTAAGCACCGAAATCCAAATGCACTTCTTCAAAAACTGTTTTCCCAAAATCATTTCGATGTTAAGTTTCTTTATATCCTTGATCTTCGTTGATTCACTTTTTATACTTGCCAATCACCCCTTTCATCTATTATAACTTCTAAAACTTTTAAGAACACCGTTCTCCTCAATCCGAGGTTACCTCGACTTTAGGCACAGCCAAAGTTTCACACAAAATTTGATACAGGTCCTTCTGATGATGTTTTCTGGAATGGACAAATACAACAATTGAAACCAACTCAGAACAGAGCGAAACAGGTTCCAAGAGTTACTAAGAAAGGCATGAGTAATTCAGCATATATTCGCGAGAGTTTTCAAGCAGAATTCATATTTGTCAATGATACTGAAATTCTGTCCCCCATCAAATGGAGCCCGATCAAATGTCAATCTGCCGTACACCCCAGTTAGTTTTTTTAAATGGCACCTACTACTTCTATCGTATGACAAAGGCGTTTTCCACTCTAATTCTTTTGTAGTAAATTAAATTTTGACGTGCAGCAATCCACAAGTAAACCCGGACCTAGTTTCTGCAGCAACTTTTTGTGCGTTTTACTATTATCTCAAAAGTAGAACGGCGCCTTCTACATTTTTTTAACAACTTTCGTCTAAGTAACAGAAGTTTTGTTTACAGTTTTTTATTTTTTGAGTGTTGTCTTGTTTGTGGCACTACAGTCCGGGATGTACTTGGGGCTCAACCATTATGCCTCTACAGCCTGCACGATCTCTTCAGCTGCCTCCAGTTACAATCTCCAAGTTGGTTGAGGTCCTTTTCTCCTCGTGCGCGCTACTAGCGTTCCACGAGTGGAGTCCAATATGTTCTGGGTGTCGATATGAAGGAAAATGCAAATTGAATTTAAGTTGTTTTTATTTTTCCCCTAACATCAATGCATTTGTTACATCTTGAGATAAGTTTTTTAAACCCTCAAAAAAAAAATTTCCTTTTTTTCTGCAAAATACCCATTTATTGCCGACTTGAGTTCTTCATCATCCGAAAATCTTTTTCCACGAAGACATTTATTCAAATCCGGAAACAGGAAATAATCATTAGGGGCAAGGTCTGGACTATAGGGTGGGCGTTGGATTTTTTCGAAAATACAATCTCGCGCAGCAGCCTTGGAAACTCACGCCGTGTGAACATAAGCGTTGTCATGAAGAAGCGACACACCCGCGGCGAGTTTACCCCGTCTTTTCTATTTAATTTCCTCCCGCATTATGCAAAGTGAAAGCGTAGGATGTGGTGTTGATGGTTTCACCTTTTTTGTTGTACTCAATGAGCAAGATTCCCTTTGAGTCCCCAAAAAACTATGCCCATGAGCATCCCGGTACACGGAGTGGCTTTAAACTTTTTCGGTGGGTCTGTTCCTTTTTGATGCCACTGCGTGGACTCTTGTTTGCTTTCAGGATCATAGTGTTGAACCCATGTGTGTCCCCAGTAACAGTTCGATCCATAACACTTTCCGCGTTCTCACTACACATCTCCAAAACTCTCTACAGCATGCGATTCTCACTTTTTTCTGAGGCGCTGTGAGCATTTGTGGCAGCCACCTCGCACTGACCTTTGAAAGGCTAAGATGGTCATAAAGAATGGTGTGAATGGTACCAGTTGAAAGCTTGGTGATTTCTGCCATCATTTTCACCTTTATTCGGGCATCCTCAAGAACAAGATTTTCGATCTTTGATGCTTTCTCCCATACAAGCAGCAGCCGTGGCGCCAGAGCGGGGGTCGTCCTTAACGCTCTCTCTGTTTCTCTTCGACCCGCTTGACCACTTTTGCACAGTTGATTATGAAGGTGCGGTACCCTGGAAAACAGCCACCATCTCTTTTCTTGCTTAGTGAGAAAATTAATTTTAGCGCGATGCTCAATTTTCACCATCATCGTCTCAATTGCCATTATGATTCTGTTTAACTAAAATTAATAATCACAGTTATATTAAATACACTAAAATAATAGTATTACTTGATAAATAAGTCAATTTATATGTTTAAGCACAGCTTCACGCCGATACCGAGAATATATTGAGCACGCCTAGAAGGTCGTGTTCGTTTGCGTTGTCCAAATTGCCCAGATTCGAACACTATTCGGTCCGAAGCAGTGGTGTCCTTACGCTCTACATGGTCTAGCCATCTTTAGCGTTCTATCCGAAGACGCTTGACCAGGCACATGCCACCATACAGCCTATAAAGTTCGTCGTTGAAGCTTCTGCTTCATATGCTATCAACGCGAACAGGACCAAAACTCGGACGGAGAACTTTTCTCTCAAAAATACTAAAGGCTTCCTCATCCGCTTTCAGTGACGTCTGTACAGGACTGGGAAAATAAAGCTGTTTTACGAAGCCGGCTTAGTCCTTCGAGAGAGGGAGGTTTATTACTCGATTGCCTCTAGAGCCCAAAGAAACAGCGATTGGCAAGAGTGATTCTACGTTTGATTTCGGTTCTGATTTTGTTGTCCCTATTTACTGCGGAGCCGAAGTCCTCTACTTCTTCGAAGTTTTTGCTGCCTAATGTGACTTTTTGTACAAGACGTCGATATTGTTTATCCTGTCTTGAAGAGAATATGTTCTTTGTTTGGCCCTCATTAACCCCCAGACCCACGTTCTTTGTGTGATTATTGTCGAAACAGTTAATTCTGTGAAAATATATGAGGTGTCGAGTATGAGTATCAAACCAGGAGTTCAGGAAGTGAGTATTGCAACAGTACTCACATTGGAATGGCGGCCACCATGCTCACTAACTTGAAATCAAAATCTAAAAAGTAATAGAAGCGACTTTAATATTTAACCCCAAACATTTCAACGAACGGCATCTCCATCTTGACGAGAACAATACCTTTCCACATTTTTCACTTCCATCAGCAAGGCCGGGTCCAACGCCTATTTCACAAACTTGGCAAATTTTACAAAATCCACTCTTTAGCAAACTGAAATCGTATCGAGTCCAGGGATATTTTTTGTTTTCTACACATACATAGGTGACAATGCCCGCACACTGGTAGGGTTAGTTATCTAAGGTCCAAGTTTCTTGAATAAGTTCAAGGTAGCACAACAGTGTGGTGTAAATCACAAGATTGATGACAAGCCCTCCCCTCTCTTTGCAATGACTACTAATAATTAACTTTTTACATACTTTGTATTCATAGAAATCGAAAGTATATCCATCAACTGCCAGACTTGTTGCTTCTGCGATGAGAAGTACAAATCTCCTGAACCGAATCCTAAAGATACGGTTTCCCGTATAAGTGTATCTTTATGATTTACTTCAACTTGCAAATAGAATTAAATGTGTAGATCTAGTCTGTGTTTAGCGTAGAAACCCCCGACATACGTAGTTCCACACGCTAGATAGACAACAGTTCTTAGATGAATTTGTAGCAAAGTTCGCATGAAGCGCTGCGACGTTTGTGTTCAAAATGAAAAAAAAAAAAACAAACTCGAAAATCATAAATTACCTTATGTGTTTGAATTAAATGTTGCTTACGTTGTGCTTTTTTCCCGTCCCCCTGCGCTCATCAAACGCACACCATCATGCGCGCGAACCGTCAAACCAATCCAAATGCAGGCGCAATCCGACATCGAATGGAAATTCGGTCTGTCGAAGCTTATCCGCAACATGCATCGCACCACAACAGCCCCATCCCCGCTTAACCTAGTCACCACCTGGTTCATGTGGATCGTCGAGAAGGTCAAGGTAAAATATCAAGTGTGTATAACAGCTGATCGATCGAAACTAAAGTCAAGATAAACGCTTTTCTCCCCACTATCAAATCTATTCTACTTCTTCACCTTCTGACCTTTCCGAAATCCATTCGCATCATCACTCTGATCATCTCCTGCCCATCTCTGCTACTCACTATCGTTTTGATTTGGTTTATTACTCTCTGTGATCTATGCTTTGTGTCCTGTCTTTTCTGTCATCATCCTTTTTGGTTGTGTCTTTCGTTCCGTTGTCTGTGTCTTTGTGTTGAATTCCCGCAGGCACGCATGAAGAAGAAGAAGCGTCCAAGTCTGGTGCAGATGATGGGAATACGACAGGCTAGCCCGCGGACCAAGGCCGGCGCCAAGTGGCTGTCGAAGATCAAGAAAGGTAGGAAATGTATGTGTCTGCCCACTGCGAGCTGCGAGCGGACAAGCGAAACCAGCTTACGCTACAGCTTCACAATCTAATACACCACCATTCGCTCGAATCAATGACTCGGTCTCCTTTCTCTCTCCCTCCCTCTCTTTCAGATTCCGTGGCGCTGTCAGTAGTTCACCTCTCACCACTGGGCTCACAGGCGAGCTTCTCGGCGGCCAATCAAAATCGGATCGAAAACGTTGCGGACTGGGAGGCGATTGCCAAGAAGTACCGATCGCTGGTGGGCGATGAGGACGGCGGCTCCATGAAGGACTCCGACGCCGAGAGTTCATCAGTCAACGAGACCGGTGCTGGGCAACCACCAGGCGCTCCGGCACAGGTGGGCAATAATATTCAAGCAAATGCAATCGGAGGCCAGCAACATGTCTAACTTTACTCATGCGTGTATTCTTTGCAGGTCTAGTGAGTTATGTGTAAAAAAGTAAAAAATTAGAGTATAAAGTAGACTTGTATCTGTAAGTGGTACTTCCATACGAAAACCTAAGACAAATGAAATTGTGCTCGTATATCGAATAGTTTGTTAGCTGTAGGCCCTGTGGCAGATGTTGTAGTTTTTGTAAGACCTTCTGTTTCTAATGCATTCCCGTAGCTGCTTAGGTGTGTATTGTGTATGTAAATATTCAGATATTGTTTTATTACAAGTCCGTCGAGCGTCGCGGTCGAGGGAAACTATAAATAAAAATGTGTAAAATGTTTTGTACGCGCACTTGTAGTTTTATTTGTTGAAGGGCTTGGTCTTTGTTTGTGGACCGTCTGTGTCTCAAAGTTGACGAGGGAATGCAGCCAAACCTGTGGTCTACAAGCCGAACCGGGCCAAATAACGAACAGAAGAAGGAGGAGGTAAAAGGAAGGTCATGTGCCATACTCGCCCAGGAGATAGGAAAGAATTATGTGCAGGGTGGATAGGAGCCTACCCGACCGATGTGGCCGAAATGAAGAAAAGAAACAATCTGCGGTGAGAATTCGAAAAAATTATTTCTGCAGTCCTTTAAGTGCAGATGACGATGCTAATACCTGCCGGGCAGGAGGTCCCTCTCAATGGATAGGATCTCCATCCACGTGAATTAGGCGAGATCCTGACAGTGGCATCGAGGCAGAAATCGAACAACTCAGCAAGAGCTGACTAACAATTCTTTTTTTGTGATGCACCCAAAGATGTGGTTATCTTTTGAAGATAATAGCAGCCCAAGCTGCTAGCCTGCACGGTTTGCAACCCGGGATAGTCGATTACGGGAACACGTATACGTACTGATTCAAACCCTGCACACTTTAACCACTCACCCCATAGAACTGCCGTTAGGTATTACTTCGCAGTGTTGGTTGTGCGACGCTGTACTCTGGAGGGAAACCATTTCTGCTTCAGCCTGTCTTACTGTTACTTTCACAATGAATAAGGATACTTTATTTCAGTTCCATACAGATCGGCATATCGGTTTATCATAAAAGATGGTAAAAATTCATATACGACTAGTGGCGCCCTCTATATGTCCCGGGACTTATTGAGTGATATGCTATGTCTCCTGCGCAGTGAAAAATTGCGTTCTCTGCGTTCTTCACGGAATTTGGACTTTGTGGACACAGTGGCAAGTTGTCGTGCCCAAACCTGTCTAGATATTTTCGGTAGTCATCGTGTCCAGAAAGGAACTGTAAGAGTTAGCGGGACTTGATATTCAGCTCTCGATGCCGGAGATGAGCATATGCGTCCATCTACCTTTTGTTGAGACATCCCGTCTGGCTTTCGGCGTGTCTATGGATGCAGCTTGTTCTTCTCATTTTATAAGTTTTGCTTGGTGCCGGTTCACGGTTCTTCGGGGGTACACCCTTACAAGCTCATCTGCAGGAATGTCTATGGGTAACATTACTGCTGTGACGAACCTGAAACTAGTTATAGTTCGTAGAGTCTGTTTCAGTCTGAATTGAGTGCTCTAACCCAGATTGGAGATTGGATTGCATACAGGAGAACTGAAGTGACCTCTCGTGAGTGTATGACAAACAGACTTCAAAACACTTTTATATCCGATGCATAAACCATTCCGGAGAAGAAGTTCAATGTCTTACGCCACGTCCGTAAGAAAATGTCGATGACTCGTTTTTTTCTATTCTCTTATACAAAAGGAACAGAAAGTGGCGCACAGCTTTTCATGCGCAGTTCTTGACGTAAATACAAGGTACAGTATGACCAGATATAAACTGTATCACCACACACATGATGAATATTTTCGGGAATAGCTTTTCTTCTCGTTTGAGGATCGTGCTTCTTTTTAAAGACTGCCATAAATAGTCTCCATTAGCGTTGGTTGAGTCTCTCCTGTTTGGTGTATTCAACGTCCTTTAAACATCAATAATACAATTCAGCGGAAGTGCTGATGAAACCAGAGACCCGAGGGAACTGACCGCTTAATCAGGGGTATATTCTGTTGCGCCGGAGGTGAGCCGCTCCTGAATCTTCGGTTACAACATGATCTTGCGGTAGCCCGCTTTGCGGGAGTATCATGACGCCGATTGTTTAGAACTTAATATCGCGAGTAGAGTCAAGGTAAGTGTATTGTAATGTCTGGTCTAGACATTGTTGACTTAAAACAAAGCGGTTAACGGACCTTTCCGAGTGTCTGTCAATCTGACGTCCCATTCTGAACCGCGTTTTGCGACCCCGAATGCCGCTGGAGTTTTAGAAAGATCTCGTCATGAACCAAGATGGATAGAGTAACCCTCCAGCATTCTCTCGGTTTGATACCTGTGTAAGTAGTCTTGGGTTATCTATGACTCTTGGGAAAACGAACCCCGTGCTGTACAAAGTTAAAGGGTTTTTTTATAATCGGCGCCCGCTAAAGGGATTATTTATACCCTTTAGTGACCAGAATTAAGTCACAACACGGATCAAAGGTATAGAGGCAGATAGGTAAAGGAGGGGGAGGGGGAGGGGGGAGTTGGGTTGGGAAGAGCAGTCCTGCGAGTGGTGCAGCTGAAGAACGAGTCTCTAACCTTAACTGTACTTCCAAAGGTGGGCTTATGGATGAACGGCTGAGTATTCCTAGCGAGGTGGGTATTATGGGTGAATTTTTTAAGAAAAAGAATGCAGCTGGCTATTTCATTAGAGCATTTTTTGTTTAGATAGCGATAAAATAGTGATGGAGACGCAAAATGTCGTCAATGTTCAAGCGAGTCGATTAGCTTGGCAGCATTATTATTACCAAAAGGTTTTATCACTCGCTGTTGGATTCTATCTAGTAGGTGTAAAGACGTCTTAGGCACACCAGACCAGATAGAAGCGTTGTACATAAGCTTTGGGCAGAGGTACGCATTATATTTTGTTGCCAGGTCAAAAGAGGTGAAATATTTCTTGCATCGCTTTGAGAAACCTTCACATTTCGCTATATTTTTGGCGATCTCGAATATGTGATCGTTCCAACTTAGTGTTGAGTTGATGCACGCACCTAAAATAGAAAGTCGTTCGGTTTCAACAACGCAGAAGCCATTCATATAATACGGCTTGTTATTTTGAGAACGCTTGAGAGACAATAGACAGTACTGAGTCTTGGAAGCATTTAATTCCACTCTATTCTTTTTACCTCAATCAATTATGCTGTCAAGATCGGAATTTAATGAGCCTAACATACGCTGCAGTTCCAAGTCTATTGCCAAAGAGGAGGGTCGAAAACCGGGGAAAAAATATCAAAAGCTGACGGTACTGTCACCAGCGAAGGAGTGAATTAGATTAGAAGTGACAAACAGGAGATCATTTATAGAAAAAGGAAGAGTGTTATGTCCCCGACAGCAAAGAAAATTCTAGCCAGAGGAAAACAAGAAAAATCTGACTCAGCAAGAAAGGCTAATACAGCTCAAGGCAACATAGTAGGACGAGGGTTCCAATTCTCCCAGGCATTTAAAACCAATGTACACCGGTAACCCCATTCCCTCCATTCCTCTTTACATTCGGACCGAGCTGTGACTTATTCCCGGTCACTTAAAAGTATTAAACAATCCTTTTAGCGAGAGCCAATTATGAAAAATATCAGCGAAAGGCAGGGGTATAGTTCAAGGCAGCAAGAAGAAACTTAAGAAGAAGAGACCACGATCGTGATAAGGTTCCAGCAAAGCGTAGAAGGCCAACAGCCGCGAAATAGGTCCCAGAAGCGAGAAGCATCCAAGGAGGTGAACTGAAATTCGCAGACATGAGGATCCAAGACAGGAAGAGGATCCAAGGCAGAAAGAGGATCCAAGGCAGGAAGGACGGTTCAAAATAAAACAGATGAACGATTTAAGCAACGGGTTTGAAAGGAAGCGAAGAAAATTCAATGCAGAGAGCATTGTCCAAGGAAGAAAGAATAAATTAAAAAAAAGTTGACGTTACATAGCCTCTGACTGACAAACTACAAACTTTTGGCTTGTCGAAGATTCCCGCACCGGAAAAAATGCTTCTTTGCCAAATCAGCTTCACCGGTTCTCCCTTCTCGCCATTAAGGATCATTGATTGTGAATCAAAGCATGAAAGAGCATTTTGGCACACCCTATGGTGCTCCTTCGGTATCATCGCCACCCACGACCACCACAAAAATGTATCTTGACCGTCTGATGGGTCATGACCCTCGCGTCGAACACTTACATGCTAGCATGATTACGGTTGCGCAGGTAGTGGGAACTTAGACTCTTAACCCCCTCAGGGTTCACTCAGATGTCCTGAGGCTAGGTAGGGCAACCAACTTCTCTCTTTACAGGTCTTTTTCAGATTTGCTCTTCTATTTACAGCTTTACTCTTTCCAGCCCGACGTTGCGAAGTTTGTAGTTGTGGTAGTAGTTTTAAACTGTCAGTAGGTCGCGTGTAGTTTAGAAGTAGTTTCGTGGTAGACTGCTCCAAGCTCGTTTACCTACTGAGCTTTTCGTGTGGGGTTCCACCAAAGTTGCCTAGCGACCAAAAGCAAACTGGGGTTGTAGAGTGCTTCCAATGTAGATGTAGAACAGGCAACGGACGATGGCACACGTAACATTGTGACATATATCATTCTGTTCGGTCGTAATAGTCGGAAGGTCCTTCCTCTGAGCCTGTCAGCGCCAACAGCACTTCGCCTGAAGTCGCTGAATGGAGCCAGACTAGCCGGACTCGACGGGCACTTCCCCGCTAGAATAAGTTTAGATAACGGAGGGTTGGAACGCATCACATTAAGATGTGGAACAACCCGTCCGTTCGTAGTCGGAGGTCCTCTTCTCCGAGCCTGTCAGCGCCAACAGCACTTTGTCTGAAGTCGCTGAATGGAGCGGGACTAGCCGGACTCGAGGGGCACTTCCCCGCTAGAATAAGTTTAGACAACGGAGGGTTGGAACGCATAACATTAAGATGTGGAACATCCCGTCCGTTCGTAGTCGGAGGTCCTCTTCTCCGAGCCTGTCAGCGCCAACAGCACTTTGTCTGAAGTCGCTGAATGGAGCCGGACTAGCCGGATTCGACGAGCACTTCCCCGCTAGAATAAGTTTAGACAACGGAGGGTTGGAACGCATCACATTAAGATGTGGAACATCCCGTCCGTTCGTAGTCGGAAGTCCTCTCCTCCGAGCCTGTCAGCGCCAACAGCACTTTGTCTGAAGTCGCTGAATGGAGCCGGACTAGCCGGATTCGACGAGCACTTCCCCGCTAGAATAAGTTTAGACAACGGACGGTTGGAACGCATCACATTAAGATGTGGAACAACCCGTCCGTTCGTAGTCGGAAGTCCTCTCCTCCGAGCCTGTCAGCGCCAACAGCACTTCGCCTGAAGTCGCTGAATGGAGCCAAACTAGCCGGACTCGACGAGCACTTTCCATCTAGAATAAGAGTAGATTATCACTGGATGATGTATGTCACAATGTTATAGATGACATTCTGTTCGCTTGTAGTAGACAGAAGATCCTTCATCAAGCCTGTCAACCCGGGGTTGAAAGGTTTTCCTCTTAGATGCGTTTATTCGCTTGTTATAATTAGAAAGCCTTTCATCAAGCTTGTTAGGCCAGGGTTGAAGAGCTTTCCTGACCATACGTGGAAGGCGTCTCATCAAGCTTGACAAGCCAGGGTTGAAAGGCTTTTCTTTTAGATGCGCTTTGTTCGCTTAAACATAGTAGTCGGAAGACCTTTCATCAAGTTTGATAAGCCGGGGTTGAAGGCTTTTTTTTAGAAGCGCTTCGTTCGCTTAGAGTACTTGGAATATCTCTCATCAAGCTTAACAAGCCGGGGTTGAAAGGCTTTTCTTTTAGATGCGCTTTGTTCACTTAAACATAATAGTCGGAAGACCTTTCATCAAGTTTGATAAGCCAGAGTTGAAAGACTTTCCTTTTGGGGCGATTTGTTCGCTTACAGAAGTTGAAAGACCTTTCATCAAGCTTGTCGATCCAGGGTTGAAGGGCTTTTCTTTTAGAAGCGCTTTGGTTGCTTAAACATAGTAGTTGGAAGACCTTTCATCAAGTTTGATAAGCCAGAGTTGAAAGACTTTCCTTTTGGGGCGATTTGTTCGCTTACAGAAGTTGAAAGACCTTTCATCAAGCTTGTCGAGCCAGGGTTGAAGGGTTTCCTCTTTGGGGCGTTTCCTGCGCTCGTAGTAGTCAGAAGGCCTTTCATCAAGCTTGTTAAGCCGGGGTTGCAGAGACCGTTCCCATTAAAGTAGAGTAGACGACGGACGGATGATATGCATCGCTTTAAGATTGACATCATCTTGTCCGTTGATTGTAGTTGGAAGGCCTCTCATCAAGTTTGTCAAGCCGGAGTTGCAGAGAGCTTTCTTCTTAGAGTAGAGTAGACTACGGACGGATGATATGCATCGCCTTAAGATAGACAACATCCTGTCCGTTTGATTGTAGACGGAAGGCCTCTCATCAAGCTTGACAAACCGGGGTTGCAGACAGCTTTCCTCTTAGAGTAGAGTAGACGACGGCCGGATGATATGCATCGCCTTAAGATAGACAACATCCTGTCCGCTCGTAGTAGTCGGAAGTCCTTTCCTCCAATTTGTCTACGCTTTCGGCAATATGGTTGCAGTAATCTCACAGAAGTTACTCAGAATTGTGAACGAGCTGGAGCTTTGCTAGACTTAAAGTAGACAACCGGCAGGTGTGTTCTAACAAACACCCTGTCGGTTTTTGTACGTTTGGTGGAAGGGTATTTTTAGACATGTTTGTTCTTTTTGCGTTTGTCTTGTACCAGGGCCCACATCCTCCAAAGCGCAATAGTCATTCAGAGTTATAGATTTGGTTGTTGCTAGCTCTTGGAGATTTGGATTCCACAGTAGTACGCTTAGCAGATTTAGTATGTAATTCGCGACCTAAGTAGACTCATAGTAGTTAGAAGTGGTTGAAGGTTTCTCACACTTCCTGTGAAGAAACAATTCACGGAAATCGTTTGATGGACAACGTCGACAGCTGTATCCCCTTGAGATATACGACGATACAGAGTCACCTGTATTGTCCTAAGAAAATACTGTTCTCTTTCAATACACACATCGGTTTCCCTTCTAGCCCGGACTCACCGATCATGAGCTAAGTAAGAAGAAAGAAGCTATCTACACATGCTCCTTTAGAGCTCCTTTAGAGCATGTGTAGCATGAAATCTTAGAAAGGACTATCTCGTTTTGGAAATGAACATTTAAGTAAAGTGAAGGTATGCATGCGATTGACTGATTTTGGGAATTTTTCCGCGAGTGTGCGAACAGCTAAGATAGGATGGTTAGGTAAGATAGGCTAGATAGGCTAGATAGGGTAGTTTTCATACAGAATGAGAGTAGGCTTTGGACAGCCAAAGGTGTAGGGGTACATAGGACCAACTTTAGACAGAAAAAAGTTACTTAGGTAGAAGACAGCAGAGTAGGTTCCTTATGTAGATAGGTAGGGACGTAGAATAGCTTGCATTTCCTATAGGCCAGCATAATGTTTTTTTTTTTCAAATATATTTGTACGTCTTGCCACTGCGCTCAAAGTAGGCTTAAATAGCTTAGTGGGGAGACAGCTAGGTAGAGAGCTCTTAAATACAAAATATTTTTAACACACATTTGCAATCTCTTAACATGTAGGGTTTAGAAAGTGCAGCCTTTGCCTCGCAGAGAGCACTTACTGTCGCCGGAGGATGTATTTGTGCGTCGGCCGGTGGAAAAAGTATCCTCCATTTAAAGTGTAGTGAAGTGCGGCTTTTTGGCGGGGGTAAAGTGCTCTCTGGGTGCGCTCTGGTACAGGTTTAGCTCGCGAACTTTGTGTAGGAGCCAAACAGGTTTCCTTGAAGGTAGGTAGGGGACCGCTTAAGGGCCCAAACAGGTGCCCTTGAGGAAAGGCAGGGAACCCCACAGGGGCCCGAACAGGTGCTCCTGAGGATAGGTAGGGTTCTAACACATTTTTCCTTTTCAGGGAGGACAGTCCAGAACAAGCAGCTTCAACAAAAGACTGCAGGCACTTTGGTGCATATGAAGAAAGACATGTAAGTCATTTTTCATCTCTTGTTTGAGTTGATTTTTGTATTTCTACCGCTAAGATAGTCCTTTGGCGCGTATAACATTACGCATGCATACCACGCGAAATTTACTTTGTTTGGAAATATTTACTAACCCCTTGGGGCGGCAAACAGTTGCCTCTAAGGCTAGGTAGGGTACCCCTCAGGACCCAAACAGGCGTTCTGGGGCTAGGTAGGGGACCCCTCAGTACCCAAACAGGAGTCCTGGGGTTAGGTAGGCTTCTTTTCTTCTCTTTTCAGGTTTTCTCTTTTCTTTCCAGAGCGTTCGCGTCGCGATCGGTGCGCGATCGTTTGAGGAACCTCTTTGGGCTCATACGAGGCTCAGTTGAGGAATCATTTATGCAAACATTTGTATAATCATTTGACCACCTCATATGGGAAAATAGTTTAATTTAAAACTTTTTAAAAACACCCTGAAAGAATTGGCGGTTCGGTGTCATTTGTTCGGTTGTAAGGCAGAATTCGGTGTTGACGTATCACTTTTCCCCATCGGACCTTTGCCTTTTTCTGTCAATGATTAGTCATTTTTCAAAGATTCACACTTTTCCAAAATTCCTTTAATGACGGGGATGTTTTATGTTTGTTTACGGTTTCTATTTGAACTTCTTACACTGGCTGCAGGCGAATTTTTAATTTTAATTTTACCCACAATCGCAACCGTCGTCCGTATACCCGTAATTAAAATTATGTCCTTATAAGATCCTGCTCGTGATTGGCCGCGTCGGAATATGTCCTTTCAGGACATGAACTGCGACTACAGCAGGACATTGAAATTGCAATTCCCAGCCTCTGCTTATTTTTCCCCAAGAATATGTGGACCAACGAATTGCAGACAGATATTACATATTTTCAGCAGAAATGCAATTAGGCTTGAAAATGGTGGAAGCGACTGGCCGTACTCTAAGTAGACGGTGTGGGTTCCCTGAAGAACATACGTCTACCTTTGTGTTGAATTGAAGAACTCGCGTACATTATCTGGGAACAGACCGTAATGCACCATTATGAAAATAATTCGTCCTCCGGCTGTGCATAAACACCCCTTCGGGCAGGGGTTAGAATTTGCCCGAGGTAGGCATGCCTGTCGTAAGAGGCGACTAAAATCCACCTCCTTTCCGTTCTTCGATCACGGGCGAATTCATTGGAATTGGCGCGGAACTTTGATCGCTTCTCGCTGTCAAATGGCCTTACATACACTTACATTTCACAGTGTCCTAGACATTCTCGCTTCCCACAGGTGCCCTTGTATGGGGAAGGCGAAAATAAATATGCTGGTCGATATAGTAGAGTTATCTTAAGTTAGAAACGTGAAAAAATCGCAAGAAAAATCCAACAAGCAGCAACAATCCAGCAAGACAGGGACGAGGTTTCTAATTCTCCCAGGCATTTAAAACCAATGTGCACCGGTACCTCCATTCTCTCTTTTCCTCAATACCTTCGGTCTGAGCTATGACTTAATCGCCGTCACTTAAGGGTACAAAACAATTCTTTAAGCGAGCGCCAATTATAAAACAATGCATCGAAAGGCAGGGGTATAGTCCAAGGCAGCAAGAATATGAGACCAGATCTAAAGACGATCTGCCTGCAAGTTAGTTGTAATAACTGGATCTACTAACGTTGAATTTCGAAGTATTGAGCAACAAAACCCTTAACACCGCTCAAAATACCTTTCACACCATCAATAGTCAGGACTTGCGTAGGCCAGTCCGCAGACCTTCACGGTGCGCCTCCAAAGAATACCAATCGTTCCATGCTGACAGATTGCGAAAAATGTGTAAAACAACCAAAAATCGAAAAATCAAGCAAAAATAAAGAGAACATTTAAAAATAATATTACAAATTAAAATCCATCGGAACGGGTTCTCCGGTGGTATATAAGGAGAGGCAGGCGCGGGAGCGAGCTTAGTCTGATGCGGGCCGTCGTCGGGTGTGTTTCGGGGATATTTTTAGTGAGTACGTATTTTCGGCCCCTTTCTCGCGGACAGGTGTACTACGGACATGTGGAAGAGCGTGTGGCTATTACCAGCCACCCTCACCAGTGGAAACGTAGTGTTGTTGTTGTCTCGTGCTGCAGGCGGAAGCAAGATGCTTCATCAATCCAGTTGATGCTGGATGCTGGGTGATGATACTGGATGGTTATATTGGATGCTGGTCTTGTATGCTCATGCTGGATGGTCTTGCTGGGTGCGGATTCCGGATGCCTACATTGGATGCTGGTGTTGGATGTTGATCCCGGATGCTGATGCTGATGCTGGGTGCTGATCGCATATGTTAGCCCTGAAAAGCGAATGCAAATGCAACATTTAGGAAGCCATGCGGTAGATGTCCGGTGATGAGGCTAGATGTTATTGAAGGATTTTGGATGACTTTTGTGGCCTCCTAATTTCCACAAACGGCCAGTGCTGCTAGCTGCTCAGATAGAAGACCGTGAGTATAGTATATTCCTACCAGTTTATATGCCTACAAAAATGTATCTTGACCGTCTGATGGGTCATGACCCTCGCGTCGAACACTTACATGCTAGCATGCTTACGGTTGCGCAGATAGTGGGAACTTAGACTCTTAACCCCCTCAGGGTTCACTCAGATGTCCTGAGGCTAGGTAGGGCAACCACACTTCTCTCTTTACAGGTCTTTTTCAGATTTGCTCTTCTATTTACAGCTCTACTCTTTCCAGCCCGACGTTGCGAAGTTTGTAGTTGTAGTAGTAGTTTTAAACTGTCAGTAGGTCGCGTGTAGTTTAGAAGTAGTTTCGTGGTAGACTGCTCCAAGCTCGTTTACCTACTGAGCTTTTCGTGTGGGGTTCCACCAAAGTTGCCTAGCGACCAAAAGCAAACTGGGGTTGTAGAGTGCTTCCAATGTAGATGTAGAACAGGCAACGGACGATGGCACACGTAACATTGTGACATATATCATTCTGTTCGGTCGTAATAGTCGGAAGGTCCTTCCTCTGAGCCTGTCAGCACCAACAGCACTTCGTCTGAAGTCGCTGTATGGAGCCAGACTAGCCGGACTCGACGGGCACTTCCCCGCTAGAATAAGTTTAGATAACGGAGGGTTGGAACGCATCACATTAAGATGTGGAACAACCCGTCCGTTCGTAGTGGGAAGTCCTCTCCTCCGAGCCTGTCAGCGCCAACAGCACTTCGCCTGAAGTTGCTGAATGGAGCCAGACTAGCCGGACTCGACGGGCACTTCCCCGCTAGAATAAGTTTAGATAACGGAGGGTTGGAACGCATCACATTAAGATGTGGAACAACCCGTCCGTTCGTAGTCGGAAGTCCTCTCCTCCGAGCCTGTCAGCACCAACAGCTCTTCGTCTGAATGGAGCCAGACTAGAAGGATTCGACGAGCACTTCCCCGCTAGAATAAGTTTAGACAACGGAGGGTTGGAACGCATCACATTAAGATGTGGAACAACCCGTCCGTTCGTAGTCGGAAGTCCTCTCCTCCGAGCCTGTCAGCGCCAACAGCACTTCGTCTGAAGTCGCTGAATGGAGCCAGACTAGCCGGACTCGACGGGCACTTCCCCGCTAGAATAAGTTTAGACAACGGACGGTTGGAACGCATCACATTAAGATGTGGTACAACCCGTCCGTTCGTAGTCGGAAGTCCTCTTCTCCGAGCCTGTCAGCGCCAACAGCACTTTGTCTGAAGTCGCTGAATGGAGCGGGACTAGCCGGATTCGACGAGCACTTCCCCGCTAGAATAAGTTTAGACAACGGACGGTTGGAACGCATCACATTAAGATGTGGTACAACCCGTCCGTTCGTAGTCGGAAGTCGTCTCCTCCGAGCCTGTCAGCGCCAACAGCACTTCGCCTGAAGTCGCTGAATGGAGCCAGACTAGCCGGACTCGACGAGCACTTTCCATCTAGAATAAGAGTAGATGATCACTGGATGATGTATGTCACAATGTTATAGATGACATTCTGTGCGCTTGTAGTAGACAGAAGATCCTTCATCAAGCCTGTCAAGCCGGGGTTGGAAGGTTTTCCTCTTAGATGCGTTTATTCGCTTGTTATAATTAGAAAGCCTTTCATCAAGCTTGTTAGGCCAGGGTTGAGGAGCTTTCCTGAGCATACGTGGAAGGCGTCTCATCAAGCTTGACAAGCCAGGGTTGAAAGGCTTTTCTTTTAGATGCGCTTTGTTCGCTTAAACATAGTAGTCGGAAGACCTTTCATCAAGTTTGATAAGCCGGGGTTGAAGGCTTTTTTTTAGAAGCGCTTCGTTCGCTTAGAGTACTTGGAATATCTCTCATCAAGCTTAACAAGCCGGGGTTGAAAGGCTTTTCTTTTAGATGCGCTTTGTTCACTTAAACATAATAGTCGGAAGACCTTTCATCAAGTTTGATAAGCCAGAGTTGAAAGACTTTCCTTTTGGGGCGATTTGTTCGCTTACAGAAGTTGAAAGACCTTTCATCAAGCTTGTCGAGCCAGGGTTGAAGGGTTTCCTCTTTGGAGCGTTTCCTGCGCTCGTAGTAGTCAGAAGGCCTTTCATCAAGCTTGTTAAGCCGGGGTTGCAGAGAGCGTTCCCATTAAAGTAGAGTAGACGACGGACGGATGATATGCATCGCTTTAAGATTGACATCATCTTGTCCGTTGATTGTTGTTGGAAGGCCTCTCATCAAGTTTGTCAAGCCGGAGTTGCAGAGAGCTTTCTTCTTAGAGTAGAGTAGACTACGGACGGATGATATGCATCGCCTTAAGATAGACAACATTTTGTCCGTTTGATTGTAGACGGAAGGCCTCTCATCAAGCTTGACAAACCGGGGTTGCAGACAGCTTTCCTCTTAGAGTAGAGTAGACGACGGCCGGATGATATGCATCGCCTTAAGATAGACAACATCCTGTCCGCTCGTAGTAGTCGGAAGTCCTTTCCTCCAATTTGTCTACGCTTTCGGCAATATGGTTGCAGTAATCTCACAGAAGTTACTCAGAATTGTGAACGAGCTGGAGCTTTGCTAGACTTAAAGTAGACAACCGGCAGGTGTGTTCTAACAAACACCCTGTCTGTTTTTGTACGTTTGGTGGAAGGGTATTTTTAGACATGTTTGTTCTTTTTGCGTTTGTCTTGTAGCAGGGCCCACATCCTCCAAAGCGCAATAGTCATTCAGAGTTATAGATTTGGTTGTTGCTAGCTCTTGGAGATTTGGATTCCACAGTAGTACGTTTAGCAGATTTAGTATGTAATTCGCGACCTAAGTAGACTCATAGTAGTTAGAAGTGGTTGAAGGTTTCTCACACTTCCTGTGAAGAAACAATTCACGGAAATCGTTTGATGGACAACGTCGAGCTGCGGTCGACAGCTGTATCCCCTTGAGATATACGACGATACAGAGTCACCTGTATTGTCCTAAGAAAATACTGTTCTCTTTCAATACACACATCGGTTTCCCTTCTAGCCCGGACTCACCGATCATGAGCTAAGTTTGAACC
Organism: Eristalinus aeneus; assembly: GCA_955652365.1. Classification (NCBI taxonomy): domain Eukaryota; kingdom Metazoa; phylum Arthropoda; class Insecta; order Diptera; family Syrphidae; genus Eristalinus; species Eristalinus aeneus. Next base: position 5,779,268 of record OY019131.1, on the reverse strand, counting down.
CAAACGTAGGCTTCTTTCAGAGATGTAGGTTTTTCCTTTAGAACATGTGTAGATAGCGAAAAAAAGGAATTAACCGTAAACTAAAGGAAATCTTAGAAAGGACTATCTTTTTTTGAGTTTTAAATGAACATTTAAGTAAAGTGAAGGTATGCATGCGATTGACTGATTTCGGGAATTTTTCCGCGAGTGTGCGAACAGCTAAGATAGGATGGTTAGGTTAGATAGGCTAGATAGGGTAGTTTTCATACAGAATGAGAGTAGGCTTTGGACAGCCAAAGGTGTAGGGGTACATAGGACCAACTTTAGACAGAAAAAAGTTACTTAGGTAGAAGACAGCAGAGTAGGTTCCTTATGTAGATAGGTAGGGACGTAGAATAGCTTGCATTTCCTATAGGCCAGCATAATGTTTTTTTTTTCAAATATATTTGTACGTCTTGCCACTGCGCTCAAAGTAGTGGGGAGACAGCTAGGTAGAGAGCTCTTAAATACAAAATATTTTTAACACACATTTGCAATCTCTTAACATGTAGGGTTTAGAAAGTGCAGCCTTTGCCTCGCAGAGAGCACTTACTGTCGCCGGAGGATGTATTTGTGCGTCGGCCGGTGGAAAAAGTATCCTCCATTTAAAGTGTAGTGAAGTGCGGCTTTTTGGCGGGGGTAAAGTGCTCTCTGGGTGCGCTCTGGTCTGTACAGGTTTAGTTCGCGAACTTTGTGTAGGAGCCAAACAGGTTTCCTTGAAGGTAGGTAGGGGACCGCTTAAGGGCCCAAACAGGTGCCCTTGAGGATAGGCAGGGAACCCCACAGGGGCCCGAACAGGTGCTCCTGAGGATAGGTAGGGTTCTAACACATTTTTCCTTTTCAGGGAGGACAGTCCAGAACAAGCAGCTTCAACAAAAGACTGCAGGCACTTTGGTGCATATGAAGAAAGACATGTAAGTCATTTTTCATCTCTTGTTTTAGTTGATTTTTGTATTTCTACCGCTAAGATAGTCCTTTGGCGCGTATAACATTACGCATGCATACCACGCGAAATTTACTTTGTTTGGAAATATTTACTAACCCCCTTGGGGCGGCAAACAGTTGCCTCTAAGGCTAGGTAGGGTACCCCTCAGGACCCAAACAGGCGTTCTGGGGCTAGGTAGGGGACCCCTCAGGACCCAAACAGGAGTCCTGGGGTTAGGTAGGCTTCTTTTCTTCTCTTTTCAGGTTTTCTCTTTTCTTTCCAGGGCGTTCGCGTCGCGATCGGTGCGCGATCGTTTGAGGAACCTCTTTGGGCTCATACGAGGCTCAGTTGAGGAATCATTTATGCAAACATTTGTATAATCATTTGACCACCTCATATGGGAAAATAGTTTAATTTAAAACTTTTTAAAAACACGCTGAAAGAATTGGCGGTTCGGTGTCATTTGTAAAATTCGCATGCATTTGCTCTAAACATGACCCCGGTTGTAAGGCAGAATTCGGTGTTGACGTATCACTTTTCCCCATCGGACCTTTGCCTTTTTCTGTCAATGATTAGTCATTTTTCAAAGATTCACACTTTTCCAAAATTCCTTTAATTACGGGGATGTTTTATGTTTGTTTACGGTTTCTATTTGAACTTCTTACACTGGCTGCAGGCGAATTTTTAATTTTAATTTTACCCACAATCGCAACCGTCGTCCGTATACCCGTAATTAAAATTATGTCCTTATAAGATCCTGCTCGTGATTGGCCGCGTCGGAATATGTCCTTTCAGGACATGAACTGCGACTACAGCAGGACATTGAAATTGCAATTCCCAGCCTCTGCTTATTTTTCCCCAAGAATATGTGGACCAACAAATTGCAGACAGATATTACATATTTTCAGCAGAAATGCAATTAGGCTTGAAAATGGTGGAAGCGACTGGCCGTACTCTAAGTAGACGGTGTGGGTTCCCTGAAGAACATAGACGTATATTTGTTTTGAATTGAAGAACTCGCGTACATTATCTGGGAACAGACCGTAATGCACCATTATGAAAATAATTCGTCCTCCGGCTGTGCATAAACACCCCTTCGGGCAGGGGTTAGAATTTGCCCGAGGTAGGCATGCCTGTCGTAAGAGGCGACTAAAATCCACCTCCTTTCCGTTCTTCGATCACGGGCGAATTCATTGGAATTGGCGCGGAACTTTGATCGCTTCTCGCTGTCAAATGGCCTTACATACACTTACATTTCACAGTGTACTAGACATTCTCGCTTCCCACAGGTGCCCTTGTATGGGGAAGGCGAAAATAAATATGCTGGTTGATATAGTAGAGTTATCTTAAGTTAGAAACGTGAAATAATCGCAAGAAAAATCCAACAAGCAGCAACAATCCAGCAAGACAGGGACGAGGTTTCTAATTCTCCCAGGCATTTAAAACCAATGTGCACCGGTACCTCCATTCTCTCTTTTCCTCAATACCTTCGGTCTGAGCTATGACTTAATCGCCGTCACTTAAGGGTACAAAACAATTCTTTAAGCGAGCGCCAATTATAAAACAATGCATCGAAAGGCAGGGGTATAGTCCAAGGCAGCAAGAATATGAGACCAGATCTAAAGACGATCTGCCTGCAAGTTAGTTGTAATAACTGGATCTACTAACGTTGAATTTCGAAGTATTGAGCAACAAAACCCTTAACACCGCTCAAAATACCTTTCACACCATCAATAGTCAGGACTTGCGTAGGCCAGTCCGCAGACCTTCACGGTGCGCCTCCAAAGAATACCAATCGTTCCATGCTGACAGATTGCGAAAAATGTGTAAAAAAACCAAAAATCGAAAAATCAAACCAAAATAAAGAGAAAATTTAAAAAAAAATATTAAAAATTAAAATCCATCGGAACGGGTTCTCCGGTGGTATATAAGGAGAGGCAGGCGCGGGAGCGAGTTTAGTCTGATGCGGGCCGTCGTCGGGTGTGTTTCGGGGGTATTATTAGTGACTACGTATTTTCGGCTTCTCTCTCGCGGACAGGTGTACTACGGACATGTGGAAGAGCGTGTGGCTATTACCAGCCACCCTCACCAGTGGAAACGTAGTGTTGTTTTTGTCTCGTGCTGCAGGCGGAAGCAAGATGCTTCATCAATCCAGTTGATGCTGGATGCTGGGTGATGATACTGGAGGGTTATATTGGATGCTGGTCTTGTATGGTCATGCTGGATGCTCTTGCTGGGTGCGGATTCCGGATGCCTACATTGGATGCTGGTGTTGGATGTTGATCCCGGATGCTGATGCTGGGTGCTGATCGCATATTTTAACCCTGAAAAGCGAATGCAAATGCAACATTTAGGAAGCCATGCGGTAGATGTCCGGTGATGAGGCTAGATGTTATTGAAGGATTTTGGATGACTTTTGTGGCCTCCTAATTTCCACAAACGGCCAGTGCTGCTAGCTGCTCAGATAGAAGACCGTGAGTATAGTATATTCCTACCAGTTTATATGCCTACAAAAATGTATCTTGACCGTCTGATGGGTCATGACCCTCGCGTCGAACACTTACATGCTAGCATGATTACGGTTGCGCAGATAGTGGGAACTTAGACTCTTAACCCCCTCAGGGTTCACTCAGATGTCCTGAGGCTAGGTAGGGCAACCACACTTCTCTCTTTACAGGTCTTTTTCAGATTTGCTCTTCTATTTACAGCTCTACTCTTTCCAGCCCGACGTTGCGAAGTTTGTAGTTGTAGTAGTAGTTTTAAACTGTCAGTAGGTCGCGTGTAGTTTAGAAGTAGTTTCGTGGTAGACTGCTCCAAGCTCGTTTACCTACTGAGCTTTTCGTGTGGGGTTCCACCAAAGTTACCTGGCGACCAAAAGTAAACTGGAGTTGTAGAGTGCTTCCAATGTAGATGTAGAACAGGCAACGGACGATGGCACACGAAACATTGTGACATATATCATTCTGTTCGGTCGTAATAGTCGGAATGTCCTTCCTCTGAGCCTGTCAGCGCCAACAGCACTTCGCCTGAAGTCGCTGAATGGAGCCAGACTAGCCGGACTCGACGGGCACTTCCCCGCTAGAATAAGTTTAGACAACGGACGGTTGGAACGCATCACATTAAGATGTGGAACATCCCGTCCGTTCGTGGTCGGAAGTCCTCTCCTCCGAGCCTGTCAGCGCCAACAGCACTTTGTCTGAAGTCGCTGAATGGAGCGGGACTGGCCGGACTCGACGGGCACTTCCCCGCTAGAATAAGTTTAGACAACGGACGGTTGGAACGCATCACATTAAGATGTGGTACAACCCGTCCGTTCGTAGTCGGAAGTCCTCTCCTCCGAGCCTGTCAGCGCCAACAGCACTTTGTCTGAAGTCGCTGAATGGAGCCGGACTAGCCGTATTCGACGAGCACTTCCCCGCTAGAATAAGTTAAGACAGCGGAGGGTTGGAACGCATCACATTAAGATGTGGTACAACCCGTCCGTTCGTAGTCGGAAGTCCTCTCCTCCGAGCCTGTCAGCGCCAACAGCACTTCGTCTGAAGTCGCTGAATGGAGCCAGACTAGCCGGACTCGACGGGCACTTCCCCGCTAGAATAAGTTTAGACAACGGATGGTTGGAACGCATCACATTAAGATGTGGAACAACCCGTCCGTTCGTAGTCGGAAGTCCTCTCCTCCGAGCCTGTCAGCGCCAACAGCACTTCGCCTGAAGTCGCTGAATGGAGCCAGACTAGCCGGACTCGACGAGCACTTTCCATCTAGAATAAGAGTAGATGATCACTGGATGATGTATGTCACAATGTTATAGATGACATTCTGTGCGCTTGTAGTAGACAGAAGATCCTTCATCAAGCCTGTCAAGCCGGGGTTGGAAGGTTTTCCTCTTAGATGCGTTTATTCGCTTGTTATAATTAGAAAGCCTTTCATCAAGCTTGTTAGGCCAGGGTTGAGGAGCTTTCCTGACCATACGTGGAAGGCGTCTCATCAAGCTTGACAAGCCAGGGTTGAAAGGCTTTTCTTTTAGATGCGCTTTGTTCGCTTAAACATAGTAGTCGGAAGACCTTTCATCAAGTTTGATAAGCCGGGGTTGAAGGCTTTTTTTTAGAAGCGCTTCGTTCGCTTAGAGTACTTGGAATATCTCTCATCAAGCTTAACAAGCCGGGGTTGAAAGGCTTTTCTTTTAGATGCGCTTTGTTCACTTAAACATAATAGTCGGAAGACCTTTCATCAAGTTTGATAAGCCAGAGTTAAAAGACTTTCCTTTTGGGGCGATTTGTTCGCTTACAGAAGTTGAAAGACCTTTCATCAAGCTTGTCGATCCAGGGTTGAAGGGCTTTTCTTTTAGAAGCGCTTTGGTTGCTTAAACATAGTAGTTGGAAGACCTTTCATCAAGTTTGATAAGCCAGAGTTGAAAGACTTTCCTTTTGGGGCGATTTGTTCGCTTACAGAAGTTGAAAGACCTTTCATCAAGCTTGTCGATCCAGGGTTGAAGGGCTTTTCTTTTAGAAGCGCTTTGGTTGCTTAAACATAGTAGTTGGAAGACCTTTCATCAAGTTTGATAAGCCAGAGTTGAAAGACTTTCCTTTTGGGGCGATTTGTTCGCTTACAGAAGTTGAAAGACCTTTCATCAAGCTTGTCGAGCCAGGGTTGAAGGGCTTTTCTTTTAGAAGCGCTTTGGTTGCTTAAACATAGTAGTTGGAAGACCTTTCATCAAGTTTGATAAGCCAGAGTTGAAAGACTTTCCTTTTGGGGCGATTTGTTCGCTTACAGAAGTTGAAAGACCTTTCATCAAGCTTGTCGAGCCAGGGTTGAAGGGTTTCCTCTTTGGAGCGTTTCCTGCGCTCGTAGTAGTCAGAAGGCCTTTCATCAAGCTTGTTAAGCCGGGGTTGCAGAGACCGTTCCGCTTTAAGATTGACATCATCTTGTCCGTTGATTGTAGTTGGAAGGCCTCTCATCAGGTTTGTCAAGCCGGAGTTGCAGAGAGCTTTCTTCTTAGAGTAGAGTAGACTACGGACGGATGATATGCATCGCCTTAAGATAGACAACATCCTGTCCGTTTGATTGTAGACGGAAGGCCTCTCATCAAGCTTGACAAACCGGGGTTGCAGACAGCTTTCCTCTTAGAGTAGAGTAGACGACGGCCGGATGATATGCATCGCCTTAAGATAGACAACATCCTGTCCGCTCGTAGTAGTCGGAAGTCCTTTCCTCCAATTTGTCCACGCTTTCGGCAATATGGTTGCAGTAATCTCACAGAAGTTACTCAGAATTGTGAACGAGCTGGAGCTTTGCTAGACTTAAAGTAGACAACCGGCAGGTGTGTTCTAACAAACACCCTGTCGGTTTTTGTACGTTTGGTGGAAGGTTATTTTTAGACATGTTTGTTCTTTTTGCGTTTGTATTGTAGCAGGGCCCACACCCTCCAAAGCGCAATAGTCATTCAGAGTTATAGAGTTGGTTGTTGCTAGCTCTTGGAGATTTGGATTCCACAGTAGTACGCTTAGCAGATTTAGTATGTAATTCGCGACCTAAGTAGACTCATAGTAGTTAGAAGTGGTTGAAGGTTTCTCACACTTCCTGTGAAGAAACAATTCACGGAAATCGTTTGATGGACAACGTCGAGCTGCGGTTGACAGCTGTATCCCCTTGAGATATACGACGATATAGAGACACCTGTATTGTCCTAAGAAAATACTGTTCTCTTTCAATACACAAATCGGTTTTCCTTCTAGCCCAGACTCACTGATCATGAGCTAAGTTTGAACCCCAAGGTAGGCTTCTTCTTTCAGAGATGTAGGTTTTTCCTTTAGAGCATGTGTAGATAGCGAAAGAAAGGAATTAACCATAAACTAAAGGAAATCTTAGAAAGGACTATCTTTTTTTGAGTTTTAAATGAACATTTAAGTAAAGTGAAGGTATGCATGCGATTGACTGATTTCGGGAATTTTTCCGCGAGTGTGCGAACAGCTAAGATAGGATGGTTAGGTTAGATAGGCTAGATAGGGTAGTTTTCATACAGAATGAGAGTAGGCTTTGGACAGCCAAAGGTGTAGGGGTACATAGGACCAACTTTAGACAGAAAAAAGTTACTTAGGTAGAAGACAGCAGAGTAGGTTCCTTATGTAGATAGGTAGGGACGTAGAATAGCTTGCATTTCCTATAGGCCAGCATAATGTTTTTTTTTTCAAATATATTTGTACGTCTTGCCACTGCGCTCAAAGTAGTGGGGAGACAGCTAGGTAGAGAGCTCTTAAATACAAAATATTTTTAACACACATTTGCAATCTCTTAACATGTAGGGTTTAGAAAGTGCAGCCTTTGCCTCGCAGAGAGCACTTACTGTCGCCGGAGGATGTATTTGTGCGTCGGCCGGTGGAAAAAGTATCCTCCATTTAAAGTGTAGTGAAGTGCGGCTTTTTGGCGGGGGTAAAGTGCTCTCTGGGTGCGCTCTGGTCTGTACAGGTTTAGTTCGCGAACTTTGTGTAGGAGCCAAACAGGTTTCCTTGAAGGTAGGTAGGGGACCGCTTAAGGGCCCAAACAGGTGCCCTTGAGGATAGGCAGGGAACCCCACAGGGGCCCGAACAGGTGCTCCTGAGGATAGGTAGGGTTCTAACACATTTTTCCTTTTCAGGGAGGACAGTCCAGAACAAGCAGCTTCAACAAAAGACTGCAGGCACTTTGGTGCATATGAAGAAAGACATGTAAGTCATTTTTCATCTCTTGTTTTAGTTGATTTTTGTATTTCTACCGCTAAGATAGTCCTTTGGCGCGTATAACATTACGCATGCATACCACGCGAAATTTACTTTGTTTGGAAATATTTACTAACCCCCTTGGGGCGGCAAACAGTTGCCTCTAAGGCTAGGTAGGGTACCCCTCAGGACCCAAACAGGCGTTCTGGGGCTAGGTAGGGGACCCCTCAGGACCCAAACAGGAGTCCTGGGGTTAGGTAGGCTTCTTTTCTTCTCTTTTCAGGTTTTCTCTTTTCTTTCCAGGGCGTTCGCGTCGCGATCGGTGCGCGATCGTTTGAGGAACCTCTTTGGGCTCATACGAGGCTCAGTTGAGGAATCATTTATGCAAACATTTGTATAATCATTTGACCACCTCATATGGGAAAATAGTTTAATTTAAAACTTTTTAAAAACACGCTGAAAGAATTGGCGGTTCGGTGTCATTTGTTCGGTTGTAAGGCAGAATTCGGTGTTGACGTATCACTTTTCCCCATCGGACCTTTGCCTTTTTCTGTCAATGATTAGTCATTTTTCAAAGATTCACACTTTTCCAAAATTCCTTTAATTACGGGGATGTTTTATGTTTGTTTACGGTTTCTATTTGAACTTCTTACACTGGCTGCAGGCGAATTTTTAATTTTAATTTTACCCACAATCGCAACCGTCGTCCGTATACCCGTAATTAAAATTATGTCCTTATAAGATCCTGCTCGTGATTGGCCGCGTCGGAATATGTCCTTTCAGGACATGAACTGCGACTACAGCAGGACATTGAAATTGCAATTCCCAGCCTCTGCTTATTTTTCCCCAAGAATATGTGGACCAACGAATTGCAGACAGATATTACATATTTTCAGCAGAAATGCAATTAGGCTTGAAAATGGTGGAAGCGACTGGCCGTACTCTAAGTAGACGGTGTGGGTTCCCTGAAGAACATACGTCTACCTTTGTGTTGAATTGAAGAACTCGCGTACATTATCTGGGAACAGACCGTAATGCACCATTATGAAAATAATTCGTCCTCCGGCTGTGCATAAACACCCCTTCGGGCAGGGGTTAGAATTTGCCCGAGGTAGGCATGCCTGTCGTAAGAGGCGACTAAAATCCACCTCCTTTCCGTTCTTCGATCACGGGCGAATTCATTGGAATTGGCGCGGAACTTTGATCGCTTCTCGCTGTCAAATGGCCTTACATACACTTACATTTCACAGTGTACTAGACATTCTCGCTTCCCACAGGTGCCCTTGTATGGGGAAGGCGAAAATAAATATGCTGGTTGATATAGTAGAGTTATCTTAAGTTAGAAACGTGAAATAATCGCAAGAAAAATCCAACAAGCAGCAACAATCCAGCAAGACAGGGACGAGGTTTCTAATTCTCCCAGGCATTTAAAACCAATGTGCACCGGTACCTCCATTCTCTCTTTTCCTCAATACCTTCGGTCTGAGCTATGACTTAATCGCCGTCACTTAAGGGTACAAAACAATTCTTTAAGCGAGCGCCAATTATAAAACAATGCATCGAAAGGCAGGGGTATAGTCCAAGGCAGCAAGAATATGAGACCAGATCTAAAGACGATCTGCCTGCAAGTTAGTTGTAATAACTGGATCTACTAACGTTGAATTTCGAAGTATTGAGCAACAAAACCCTTAACACCGCTCAAAATACCTTTCACACCATCAATAGTCAGGACTTGCGTAGGCCAGTCCGCAGACCTTCACGGTGCGCCTCCAAAGAATACCAATCGTTCCATGCTGACAGATTGCGAAAAATGTGTAAAACAACCAAAAATCGAAAAATCAAGCAAAAATAAAGAGAAAATTTACAAATAATATTACAAATTAAAATCCATCGGAACGGGTTCTCCGGTGGTATATAAGGAGAGGCAGGCGCGGGAGCGAGTTTAGTCTGATGCGGGCCGTCGTCGGGTGTGTTTCGGGGATATTTTTAGTGAGTACGTATTTTCGGCCCCCTTCTCGCGGACAGGTGTACTACGGACATGTGGAAGAGCGTGTGGCTATTACCAGCCACCCTCACCAGTGGAAACGTAGTGTTGTTTTTGTCTCGTGCTGCAGGCGGAAGCAAGATGCTTCATCAATCCAGTTGATGCTGGATGCTGGGTGATGATACTGGATGGTTATATTGGATGCTGGTCTTGTATGGTCATGCTGGATGCTCTTGCTGGGTGCGGATTCCGGATGCCTACATTGGATGCTGGTGTTGGATGTTGATCCCGGATGCTGATGCTGATGCTGGGTGCTGATCGCATATGTTAACCCTGAAAAGCGAATGCAAATGCAACATTTAGGAAGCCATGCGGTAGATGTCCGGTGATGAGGCTAGATGTTATTGAAGGATTTTGGATGACTTTTGTGGCCTCCTAATTTCCACAAACGGCCAGTGCTGCTAGCTGCTCAGATAGAAGACCGTGAGTATAGTATATTCCTACCAGTTTATATGCCTACAAAAATGTATCTTGACCGTCTGATGGGTCATGACCCTCGCGTCGAACACTTACATGCTAGCATGCTTACGGTTGCGCAGATAGTGGGAACTTAGACTCTTAACCCCCTCAGGGTTCACTCAGATGTCCTGAGGCTAGGTAGGGCAACCACACTTCTCTCTTTACAGGTCTTTTTCAGATTTGCTCTTCTATTTACAGCTCTACTCTTTCCAGCCCGACGTTGCGAAGTTTGTAGTTGTAGTAGTAGTTTTAAACTGTCAGTAGGTCGCGTGTAATTTAGAAGTAGTTTCGTGGTAGACTGCTCCAAGCTCGTTTACCTACTGAGCTTTTCGTGTGGGGTTCCACCAAAGTTGCCTAGCGACCAAAAGCAAACTGGGGTTGTAGAGTGCTTCCAATGTAGATGTAGAACAGGCAACGGACGATGGCACACGTAACATTGTGACATATATCATCCTGTTCGGTCGTAATAGTCGGAAGGTCCTTCCTCTGAGCCTGTCAGCACCAACAGCACTTTGTCTGAAGTCGCTGAATGGAGCCGGACTAGCCGTATTCGACGAGAACTTCCCCGCTAGAATAAGTTAAGACAACGGAGGGTTGGAACGCATCACATTAAGATGTGGAACATCCCGTCCGTTCGTAGTCGGAAGTCCTCTCCTCCGAGCCTGTCAGCGCCAACAGCACTTTGTCTGAAGTCGCTGAATGGAGCGGGACTAGCCGGATTCGACGAGCACTTCCCCGCTAGAATAAGTTTAGACAACGGACGGTTGGAACGCATCACATTAAGATGTGGTACAACCCGTCCGTTCGTAGTCGGAAGTCCTCTCCTCCGAGCCTGTCAGCGCCAACAGTACTTCGTCTGAAGTCGCTGAATGGAGCCAGACTAGCCGGACTCGACGGGCACTTCCCCGCTAGAATAAGTTTAGACAACGGACGGTTGGAACGCATCACATTAAGATGTGGTACAACCCGTCCGTTCGTAGTCGGAAGTCCTCTCCTCCGAGCCTGTCAGCGCCAACAGCACTTCGTCTGAAGTCGCTGAATGGAGCCAGACTAGCCGGACTCGACGGGCACTTCCCCGCTAGAATAAGTTTAGACAACGGACGGTTGGAACGCATCACATTAAGATGTGGTACAACCCGTCCGTTCGTAGTCGGAAGTCCTCTCCTCCGAGCCTGTCAGCGCCAACAGCACTTCGTCTGAAGTCGCTGAATGGAGCCAGACTAGCCGGACTCGACGGGCACTTCCCCGCTAGAATAAGTTTAGACAACGGACGGTTGGAACGCATCACATTAAGATGTGGTACATCCCGTCCGTTCGTAGTCGGAAGTCCTCTTCTCCGAGCCTGTCAGCGCCAACAGCACTTTGTCTGAAGTCGCTGAATGGAGCGGGACTAGCCGGATTCGACGAGCACTTCCCCGCTAGAATAAGTTTAGACAACGGACGGTTGGAACGCATCACATTAAGATGTGGTACATCCCGTCCGTTCGTAGTCGGAAGTCCTCTTCTCCGAGCCTGTCAGCGCCAACAGCACTTCGCCTGAAGTCGCTGAATGGAGCCAGACTAGCCGGACTCGACGAGCACTTTCCATCTAGAATAAGAGTAGATGATCACTGGATGATGTATGTCACAATGTTATAGATGACATTCTGTGCGCTTGTAGTAGACAGAAGATCCTTCATCAAGCCTGTCAAGCCGGGGTTGGAAGGTTTTCCTCTTAGATGCGTTTATTCGCTTGTTATAATTAGAAAGCCTTTCATCAAGCTTGTTAGGCCAGGGTTGAGGAGCTTTCCTGAGCATACGTGGAAGGCGTCTCATCAAGCTTGACAAGCCAGGGTTGAAAGGCTTTTCTTTTAGATGCGCTTTGTTCGCTTAAACATAGTAGTCGGAAGACCTTTCATCAAGTTTGACATGCCGGGGTTGAAGGCTTTTTTTAGAAGCGCTTCGTACGCTTAGAGTACTTGGAATATCTCTCATCAAGCTTAACAAGCCGGGGTTGAAAGGCTTTTCTTTAAGAAGCGCTATGGTTTTTTAAACATAGTAATTGGAAGACCTTTCATCAAGTTTGATAAGCCAGAGTTGAAAGACTTTCCTTTTGGGGCGATTTGTTCGCTTACAGAAGTTGAAAGACCTTTCATCAAGCTTGTCGATCCAGGGTTGAAGGGCTTTTCTTTTAGAAGCGCTTTGGTTGCTTAAACATAGTAGTTGGAAGACCTTTCATCAAGTTTGATAAGCCAGAGTTGAAAGACTTTCCTTTTGGGGCGATTTGTTCGCTTACAGAAGTTGAAAGACCTTTCATCAAGCTTGTCGAGCCAGGGTTGAAGGGTTTCCTCTTTGGAGCGTTTCCTGCGCTCGTAGTAGTCAGAAGGCCTTTCATCAAGCTTGTTAAGCCGGGGTTGCAGAGACCGTTCCCATTAAAGTAGAGTAGACGACGGACGGATGATATGCATCGCTTTAAGATTGACATCATCTTGTCCGTTGATTGTAGTTGGAAGGCCTCTCATCAGGTTTGTCAAGCCGGAGTTGCAGAGAGCTTTCTTCTTAGAGTAGAGTAGACTACGAACGGATGATATGCATCGCCTTAAGATAGACAACATCCTGTCCGTTTGATTGTAGACGGAAGGCCTCTCATCAAGCTTGACAAACCGGGGTTGCAGACAGCTTTCCTCTTAGAGTAGAGTAGACGACGGCCGGATGATATGCATCGCCTTAAGATAGACAACATCCTGTCCGCTCGTAGTAGTCGGAAGTCCTTTCCTCCAATTTGTCCACGCTTTCGGCAATATGGTTGCAGTAATCTCACAGAAGTTACTCAGAATTGTGAACGAGCTGGAGCTTTGCTAGACTTAAAGTAGACAACCGGCAGGTGTGTTCTAACAAACACCCTGTCGGTTTTTGTACGTTTGGTGGAAGGTTATTTTTAGACATGTTTGTTCTTTTTGCGTTTGTATTGTAGCAGGGCCCACACCCTCCAAAGCGCAATAGTCATTCAGAGTTATAGAGTTGGTTGTTGCTAGCTCTTGGAGATTTGGATTCCACAGTAGTACGCTTAGCAGATTTAGTATGTAATTCGCGACCTAAGTAGACTCATAGTAGTTAGAAGTGGTTGAAGGTTTCTCACACTTCCTGTGAAGAAACAATTCACGGAAATCGTTTGATGGACAACGTCGAGCTGCGGTTGACAGCTGTATCCCCTTGAGATATACGACGATATAGAGACACCTGTATTGTCCTAAGAAAATACTGTTCTCTTTCAATACACAAATCGGTTTTCCTTCTAGCCCAGACTCACCGATCATGAGCTAAGTTTGAACCCCAAGGTAGGCTTCTTCTTTCAGAGATGTAGGTTTTTCCTTTAGAGCATGTGTAGATAGCGAAAGAAAGGAATTAACCATAAACTAAAGGAAATCTTAGAAAGGACTATCTTTTTTTGAGTTTTAAATGAACATTTAAGTAAAGTGAAGGTATGCATGCGATTGACTGATTTCGGGAATTTTTCCGCGAGTGTGCGAACAGCTAAGATAGGATGGTTAGGTTAGATAGGCTAGATAGGGTAGTTTTCATACAGAATGAGAGTAGGCTTTGGACAGCCAAAGGTGTAGGGGTACATAGGACCAACTTTAGACAGAAAAAAGTTACTTAGGTAGAAGACAGCAGAGTAGGTTCCTTATGTAGATAGGTAGGGACGTAGAATAGCTTGCATTTCCTATAGGCCAGCATAATGTTTTTTTTTTTCAAATATATTTGTACGTCTTGCCACTGCGCTCAAAGTAGTGGGGAGACAGCTAGGTAGAGAGCTCTTAAATACAAAATATTTTTAACACACATTTGCAATCTCTTAACATGTAGGGTTTAGAAAGTGCAGCCTTTGCCTCGCAGAGAGCACTTACTGTCGCCGGAGGATGTATTTGTGCGTCGGCCGGTGGAAAAAGTATCCTCCATTTAAAGTGTAGTGAAGTGAGGCTTTTTGGCGGGGGTAAAGTGCTCTCTGGGTGCGCTCTGGTCTGTACAGGTTTAGTTCGCGAACTTTGTGTAGGAGCCAAACAGGTTTCCTTGAAGGTAGGTAGGGGACCGCTTAAGGGCCCAAACAGGTGCCCTTGAGGATAGGCAGGGAACCCCACAGGGGCCCGAACAGGTGCTCCTGAGGATAGGTAGGGTTCTAACACATTTTTCCTTTTCAGGGAGGACAGTCCAGAACAAGCAGCTTCAACAAAAGACTGCAGGCACTTTGGTGCATATGAAGAAAGACATGTAAGTCATTTTTCATCTCTTGTTTTAGTTGATTTTTGTATTTCTACCGCTAAGATAGTCCTTTGGCGCGAATAACATTACGCATGCATACCACGCGAAATTTACTTTGTTTGGAAATATTTACTAACCCCCTTGTGGCGGCAAACAGTTGCCTCTAAGGCTAGGTAGGGGACCCCTCAGGACCCAAACAGGAGTCCTGGGGTTAGGTAGGCTTCTTTTCTTCTCTTTTCAGGTTTTCTCTTTTCTTTCCAGGGCGTTCGCGTCGCGATCGGTGCGCGATCGTTTGAGGAACCTCTTTGGGCTCATACGAGGCTCAGTTGAGGAATCATTTATGCAAACATTTGTATAATCATTTGACCACCTCATATGGGAAAATAGTTTAATTTAAAACTTTTTAAAAACACGCTGAAAGAATTGGCGGTTCGGTGTCATTTGTTCGGTTGTAAGGCAGAATTCGGTGTTGACGTATCACTTTTCCCCATCGGACCTTTGCCTTTTTCTGTCAATGATTAGTCATTTTTCAAAGATTCACACTTTTCCAAAATTCCTTTAATGACGGGGATGTTTTATGTTTGTTTACGGTTTCTATTTGAACTTCTTACACTGGCTGCAGGCGAATTTTTAATTTTAATTTTACCCACAATCGCAACCGTCGTCCGTATACCCGTAATTAAAATTATGTCCTTATAAGATCCTGCTCGTGATTGGCCGCGTCGGAATATGTCCTTTCAGGACATGAACTGCGACTACAGCAGGACATTGAAATTGCAATTCCCAGCCTCTGCTTATTTTTCCCCAAGAATATGTGGACCAACGAATTGCAGACAGATATTACATATTTTCAGCAGAAATGCAATTAGGCTTGAAAATGGTGGAAGCGACTGGCCGTACTCTAAGTAGACGGTGTGGGTTCCCTGAAGAACATACGTCTACCTTTGTGTTGAATTGAAGAACTCGCGTACATTATCTGGGAACAGACCGTAATGCACCATTATGAAAATAATTCGTCCTCCGGCTGTGCATAAACACCCCTTCGGGCAGGGGTTAGAATTCGCCCGTGGTAGGCATGCCTGTCGTAAGAGGCGACTAAAATCCACCTTCTTTCCGTTCTTCGATCACGGGCGAATTCATTGGAATCGGGGCGGAACTTTGGTTGCCGCTAGCCGTCAGACGATTTTACATACACTTAAGGCTCCGGCACATAAAATATTTTGCTAGCCGACGGTCGGCGTCGCATTGCTTTGACATATACATTGACATATACATTGAACTACATGTACGGATGACCCATCAAATCGATGGTTTGAGGACTCAAAAATGCAGTTGTTTGAGCCGATGTATGAAAGCTCGCATTGTCGGGGTGAAGAGTGATCTGTCTTCGGCAGTTGGTTTTCCAGATAACAGAAGACAACTGGGAAACAAATGGTTGTGTACCACTCAAAATTGACTGTTCTGCGTTGGAGGAGGTACGGGGCACGGTTGCGACATTTTTCCGAAGAAACGGGCGACCATATGCTTGGAAGTGCTTCGTGCGCTAGCAACTTTTGTTGGATTTGGTTCAATTTGAAACACCAATACAGATGACTGCTGTTTACTTTCGGGCTCAAACGCGTAAATCCACGATTCATCACCGGTCACGATATCATAGACGTGTTTCGAAGCACCGCGATTGTATTTTTGGAGCATTGCTTTCTACCAATCGACACGAGCAATTGAGCGATTGACAAATTGCATGGGACCCAACGCGAACAAATGTTTTTTACGGTCAAATGTTCATGCAATATTGAATGTATGCTGGTTCCACTTATGCCTGGGGTTGTCTCAATATCACGATAGGTCACATGACGATCTTGCAATATTAGTTGGCAGCATAACACCATACCATCGATAAACACTGGTCCTCGATTGAGCTTCATCGTAGAAAATAATCGCACGAAAATGTTCACAACTTAATTCCATTTTTTGGGCGAGATGAATCTTTTAAGTTACTGTAAACAGCACAAATAGCGCTCGTATGTGAAAACGTTTTGAGTACGTTTAACCTCAAAAATGTCAAATTTACGAAAGAGCTGGTAGATTGCAGCACTTGTGTTGCCCAATCCCAAAATATAAAAGGCAACCGTCGTAGAAACCTTAAACAGATCTTGGTCGGTTAGGTTTTCCAATTACCAATGGCTTCATAAAGTGATCTCCGGAATCATTACTACAAAGAAGAATCTTTTGCAGCCTTGTGCCCGCTGGCTGATTTATTATATTTTGCTAGAAAGGTCCTTTTAAAATAATCCTGAGCGGAATATCTGGTATTGGCTTTATAGCATTGTAGACATTTTTCTACTCCTTCCAAATTTTTGGTTTTCCGATGCATTTTTTATTAGTTATTATATTCCTTCTTTTTCGTATATTCTAGACAAAAATACTTATACTAGCTTATTAATCTAATCTACTGATCTTTATTCTAACTTACTGACTCTTGACAAGTGCCCTAAGCTAAGCTGTCTTTGCTTTAATCACTGGAACCAGCCACGACTTGCGTTAAAAGGCATCTTATCCGCAAAAGTAGACTGCACTTGATTTCGCAGTGTGTTATAAATTATTACAGCTTTATTTTGTATTGCATTTGTATTGATTGGTATTCTTTTTGGATTTTGGTATTGTAACCATATTCTTAAAGCATTTTCCATTTTGTCCATCATATCATGGCGTTGCACTCATACTCGTTTGCATTCCAACTGCTACACTACTTGAGTCTTCGTTAACTTTATTGTCCTTATTGTTGATTCTTTCATTGAATAAGAGAAGGCAACCTCCACCATTCATCTTTATTTCAATAGAAATACATCCAAAATTGCAATTTTTCTGTTCATCTTTGTTTTGGTAAACTTTGAATTTATGAAAATGATATTCTAAATTAGTTCAATTATTATTATTATTACTTCAATTATTAATTATCTGTAGAAAATTGGAAATATGAAAAGTTAGTTAGTTAGTTTGACTTTTATTTTCAATAAATGTTTTACAATGTAAAGTTTAACCTAAGTCATTTATGGTTTGGCCTATGGCCGTCTACCAGGTTGACAAAATACATACAAAAGTTTTAGATTAAAAATCTCCATCTATGATACGTTTTCTATAACAAAGTGCTGCTACTGAATAATCGTATAAGGCCTTCCATCCCTTTTCTCCATTTAAGATGCACGTTACTTCATATTCGTCTAAAACAAGTTTTTCGAAAATTGCTAGTCGAAATTCTTTTAGAATCGGACACACACCAATAAAATGTAAGATGTCTTCTCTCTTCCTCATGTTGCATAGGTTACAAAGAATTGGTAAATCTGGTCTGTGGGGGATAAAGTTTAACTGAACGAGTTCTCCTCTCAGTTTAAAAATTGTGCTTATTTTTTCGATTGAGTGACTGTCAAGGAAGTATGTTTTTTGTATTTGTCATATGTGTGTCTACCAAAATTCTCCAAAACATTTTTTTCTCAAAAGATGAGGCTCGTCCGCCTCAATAGACAGATTTAGACCGCATTCAGAAGCTGTTTTTTTCCATTCCTCGCAAATGTATCCGTTTGTTCTAATTATACTTCTTAAAACTACGTTTGGTAATCTGCATTCGCTCATCTGTAGTATTTTTAAAACATAGTTGAAGTGCATTTTGATGGTATACAGGAGCAACGGAGGAGTTCCCGTTTCAATATGTAGCATATAGTAGGGGGAAATTTTTTGGTAACCGAAAGATCTTCTTCAAAAAGTAGCGAAGGAATTTTTCCACACCATCATAGCCTTTGTAGCCCCATACCTAAGCTCCGTAAAGCATTTTTGAAGCTGCAGTTGAGTGGAATAAAGTTTGTTTTGCACTTTTCGATACGTATTTATTTTTGAAGCAACGTTCCCAAATCGAACAGATAGCTCTTTAAGCAACAGCTAATTTTTCCTCAAAGTGTGGTTTCAAATTTAAAGAGGACGGTATTAGGATACCTAGGTATTTGTATCTGGATACTACCTCAATTTCTTCCCCGTCCAACTTTCACTTTTCCAAAGATGAGACGCGTCCCCCTGCGTTTCTGAATATCATCATTTTCGATTTACCAAGGTTTATAGTCAGATTCCAATTTTTACAGAAATCGTTAATCCTGTCTATCATTAATTGCATACCTTGGATAGTGTCACACAGAAAGACGATATCATCAGCATACATCAGCGCGGGAATGGATACATCGTTGAATCTGAAAAGTGTAGATAAACAATGCTGATATTCTTTTTGAGGATTTAAATCATTTGATTTTTACATTTCTCTTTTGCATTGAAAGGGAACTTCCCTTTTTTTGTGTTTTGTCAAAGTATTGTGACAGATTAGTAGGAAGCGTGGCAGCCGTGGTATGGTAGGTAGACACCACCTCTTTCGAGCTGCTGACAACACTCAAAGAGTAATAACTGTCTACGAAAGCTTCTCAAACTTCGCCGTTCGGAGTCTGCAAAAAACTATAGGTTTCTTCTACCCGTGAGAGAACAGTAGCGCGCACAACACGAGTAGTTAATGAGCAAGCTCGGCCCCGGTCCCCTGTGGACGGTCTCGCCAACAATTATTATAAAAAGAAACTCGAAGGAATCAGCTATGGAAATTGTCAAAACTTTGAAGTGTTGTCAGCAGCTCGAAAGAGGTGGTGCCGTGCAAAAATTCGAGGTGTTCAGCCGGGAATCGAGCATAGACCCTTCGGCGTGTGAGCGTTGCACTCTACCCACTACGCCACGGCGGGTTTCTATTTACCACCCTTAAAATTCTTCGCTTACTTTGAAGAGTACAAATTTTGGAAAGCCTTCCAGTTCCCGAAACGCGGTGAAGAAAACCGTTATCATTAAAAGACTGTAATATTGAAGACTGTTGATTTAAGTTTTTTAACCACTGAAGAAATTTCGCGAATACTACAAATTTTGTTCATAATAATCAATTATTAAAGCTTCCATATCATGGGTCGTCTGTTTATTTTCCATTTTTTCAACAACAAAATTTAATTACATAAATATGCAATTGTAAACAACTTGACAAAAAAAAAATATATATATATATATAAGCAACGGTATAATATTTTGGGTCTTGGAAAACAAGTGTCCCAGTGTTTTTTAAGCCGATGAATTTGCACCAGTTTTGATTTAAGCCTTTAGTTGCTAAAATTAAAAAAATACAATAAATGTGTTTACTGCAACCGTAGTAAACTGCAGTTTCATATGCAATCTATTTCGTTTTAATATATTATAAAATGGTTGAGATATTTCAAGCTGAATTTGGAGGTTATAAGTGTCCCAATTTTTTTTTTTATTTTACATTTTGCAATACTTATGTTAGTTAATTATAAATCTGGTAACGCTTTGTGCTCATGTGAATTTGAATTGGAATCCGCGTCAACCGAGATGTGTGTGCTACGACTATGATTTTTTTGTCTGCTGTGTCCATGGTTGCCCGACTTACGATATTTCTCATACACGCACCATTAGTGACGCCATCTGAGTGTTGACGGTTGAACAACTCATGCGGTTCTTATATGTGGCGCCAGCTGAGCGTTGACTGTTGAACAACTCTTGCGGTTCTGATATTCGTATTGGAAACTCTAGTTTTACCAACAGGTGGCCAAAAGTATTGTAAACAGAAAAGTGATTTTCAAATGAACAGTAATAGAGAAGGACGACGATGAGATTCCACTCATCGGTCATGCTTTCTTCCGACCATATCTTACAGATGAGCTGGTGCATGCGCCCAACCAATTCATCTCCAGCTGCTTTAAATAGCTCTGCTTGCATTCCATCCGCTCCACCAGTTTTGTTCGACTTCAGCTTGGATATTACCACCTTCTCCTCGTCTAAGTCGAAGGGGCGGAATTCGTCCACATCCAGTGGAACATTCTGCCTAACAGCGGGACTTGGGCCGTCATTGCCGTTAAGGAGTCTGCAGAAATGATCCTTCCAGATTCTCAGCACAGACTGCGACTCTACCACGAGTTGTACATATTGATTCTGGCAGGCTTCGGTCCGAAATTTGTATCCTTTGGATAGTTGTTTTCTTCTTCTTCTTCTTCTTCTTCTTGTGGCGCTACAGTCCGGGGTGGACCTGGGCCTCAACCAACATGCCTCTCCAGCCAACACGATCTTTCGCCAGCTGTCTCCAGTTGCGCACTCCAAGTTAGTTGAGGTCCTTCTCCACTTGTGTGCGCCACTTTAGTCTAGGTCGTCCTCTGTTGCGTTGTCCCAATAGCACGGATTCAAAGACTTTTCGGGCCGGAGCAGTGGTGTCCATACGCTGTACATGGTCTAGCCATCTTAAGCGTTGTATCCGTAGACGCTTGACCAGGCGCATTTCGCTGTACAGCCCATAGAGTTCGTCATTAAATCTTCTCCTCCACATCATCAACGCAAACAGGCCCGCCTTTGCTAACGTCCAAGATGCCGCGCTTTACCTTTCGATAAAACGTTCGGACTCCATTCCTGCCATAGCACCTTTCCATTTCCTCGACCGCGCGCTCATGATCCTCCTTTTTCCTTCTGAGAAGCCGGTGCTCTTCCCTTCTTCTCTGTTGGTAGAGCTCACGAACAGAGAAGAAAGGAAATTTCAAACACATTTTTTTACTTGATAGTTGGAATTTCTGTCAATCAGTAAAAATATATATTTTTTTTTTTTTGGAAAGGTTGTGTAGTTCTTCGTCTTTTTTATTTTTATTTTTAAAATCCGAGAAAAACGCATGACAAGCTCACAAAAAGTTGTGTTATGTTTATGATGACGAAGCCTTAGAACAAAGGCGGTGTCAAAATTGGTTTGTCAAATTTCGTTCTGGTGATTTTTTCACTCAAAGATGAAAAACGCTCTGGTCGTCCAATTTAAAAAATCAAAGCAGTAATCGGTTCAAATCATTAGAATACAACACGTGAGATTGCAGAGACGGTTCATGTATCACATAGATGTAATGAAAATCACTTAAAACAACTTTGCTATGCACGAAAACTCGATAAATCTGTTCCTCATGAACTGAAAGAAAATAGTTTAACGCAACGTATTAGCACCTGCGGTTTGTCAAGGGAACGTTATAAATCCATTTTTAAAACGATTGATACTGGTGATAACAATTGGTTGTTTGCTGCAATAATAATTGTTGGGGCAACATTCCACAGGGGGGCCAGGGACTAGCTTGCTCATCAACTACTCGTGTTGTGCGAGCTACTGTTCTTTCACAAGCAGAAGGAACCTACAGTTTTTTGCCGACTCCGAATGGCGAAATTTGAGAAGCTTTCTTAGACAGTTATTACTCTTTCAGTGTTGTCAGCAGCTGGAAATACGAAGGTTGCCTTTTATATTTCGGGATTGGCCAACCCTAGTGTTGCTATCTACCAACTCTTTCGTAAAGTTTCACATTTTTGAGGTTATACGCACTCAGAACATTTTGACATACGAGCGCTATTTGTGTTGTTTACAGTAACTTAAAAGATTCATCTCTCCCAAAAAATCGAATTAAATCGTAAAAATGTTCGCGCGATTATTTTTAACAACGACGTGGATTAACTCAACGACCGTGCATCGATGAACTTAATTCAATTTTCGGCGATGAAGCTCCATCAAGTACCAGTGTTTATCGATAGTATGGTGAATTCAACCGAGGTCGTAGTTCACTTCAATACGAATTTCGTGAACGTCGTCCAAAATCAGTTGTTGTTCCGGAAAGCATTGATGCTGCGCTCCAACTGATATTGCAAGATCATCATGTGACCTATCGTGAGATTGAGACAACCCCAGGCATTAGTGGGGCCAGCAAGTAAACAGCATTCGACTGAATGGGTGTTTCAAATTGAGCCAAATCCAACAAAAGTTGTTCGCACACGAAGCACTTCCAAGCATATGGTCGCCTGTTTCATCGGAAAAACTTGCCCCGAACCCCGTACAACGCAGAACAGTCAATTTTGAGTGGCACACAACCATTTGTTTGCCAGTTGTCTTCCAAGAAATCAGGAAATCCAATCGCCGAAGACGGATCACTTCTTCAAACAAGTGCATTTTTGAGCACTCAAAACAAACATACGGCCATCCGCCGTATAGTCCTGACTTGGCACCGAACGACTTCTTTTTATTCCCGTACGTAAAAAATTAAATGAGAAGTCAACGTCTTTCGACACCTGAAGAAGCGGTTGATGCGTTCAGAATTCATGTTTTGGAGACACCTCAATCAGAGTGGCAAAAGTGCTTCGACAAAAACGCATGAAAAGGTGTATAGATCTTAATGGGGAATATTTTGAACACCAATAAAGCTATTTTCGATGATTAATATTTGTTTTTGTATTCTAATCCCGAAGTATAAAAGGCAACCCGTGTAGGTGGTGCCGTGATAAATTCGAGGTGTTCAGCAATGATTCGAACCTAGACCATTCGTCGTGTGAGCGTCGCAGTCTACCCACTACGCCTTGGCGGCCACTACAATGTCAATCAATCAGAAAAGATCGTCGACCAATCCAGGGAACCAGCTCAAACAACATCAAAAGTTGATTTCATCAATAGAACGTTATGTTTTCAGTTTGGTGAGATTACAGAGGAATAATCTACTTTGAACTTTTGCCACCCAACCAAACGATCAATTCGGATGTCTACATTGAGCTATTAACAAAATTGAACAATGCAGTTGAAGAAAAGCGGCGCGAATTGACAAATCGAAAAGGCATTATATTCCATTATGGCAATGAAAGGCCGCACATATTTTTGGAACAAATTATTGGAGCTTGGTGAGGATGTTTTGCCAACTCCGCCATACAGTCCTGAACTTCGACCATCTGATAAGTTTTTAGATCTTTGCATAACTCCCCGAATGGTAAAAATCTCAAATATGATGATGATGTCAAATCGTATTTGGTTCAGTGTTTTTATGATGCTGCCTGAAAGACGGCAAAAGGTCATTGCTAAATACATTACAGAATTAAGTTATTTCTTTCCGTGAAAAAATTGTCGTTTATTTTTAAAAAACCTACTTAGTTGTCAACCTTCAAAACATTTTCATGTCGCAACCAAAAATCCGTGAGCAGAACTTGTTTCCTTGCAGAGCCTTAATAAATACATCACCGTGATTTATATTTCGTCCGCTTGAGCCAAACAATTTGTCCATCATCTAAGACAATTCATTTTCGGAAAACATGTCTGTTCTCAAAATTCTGGAGGGACGATTAAGTACTTTTCTGAGAACTCGTTTTTCTTCGTCTTCTTGGCTTCTTTCTTTTCTTTATCAGGCAAACGATGCATGAATGGTCTAAGCCTGAGCTATGGCTGCCTTTTATTCTTGATGGTCCCTGGCCATTTGCTTCCAATCATCAGGACGATGCTGTCAAGCGTCCGCGAACACTAAGTCTCTGTACTGAAAAATCGATCTCTTTCCCTGAAGATGAAATTCAGAGACCCACTAAGTTGGAGCGATGTTGTCCATTTGCTCAATGAGGCCGCGCCAATGTAATGAAGATTTTTTACCTTGCATTCCGCGGTTGTGTCTTCTTCTTCAAAGCCATCTCTCCAGTCTTAAAGCATAAGTAAATAAAGAAAACAGTCTTCCTGTCTGCTGTTGTTTTCCACGACAACCATAGTTTTCAATTTGCACTTTTTCTACACTCATTTATGGTTTCGTGAATAGTTTTTTTGCAGTGCGATATCAAAGATTTGGAGAGAAAACCCAAAGCAAGAAGAGACTTCAGAGCAGTCATGAAGTCAGTTGGCATATCCCAGACCACTAATTTTCATCGCATCCATAAAACTGAACAAGGCGTCTCAAACAAAATCTACCACACTTGACAAACCCGATTCGCTACGGCTGCCAGCGGGTTCTCTCAATGCTCACTTCCGACACCATCGCTTACGCTCGGTACTTTCTAAACAGATGCCACTTACTGCTTTCACTCTTTTGTCCCGAGTTCTGGAGAGCACCGAATGCAAAATCAATTGGCACAGACCGACTGTGAAAAACAAAGCAAACGAAGGAGAAAAAATCACCGAGAAAGGCACCCCGTGGCTCAAGAGTCCCACCACACCACGTGGTTCCTCACCCAGCGCGATGTGCCAAAACAATCTCTCTTGATCTGTCCCCGACACGGCACGGCGACGCGACGCAGTCAGTACTCGAACCGCATGCGAGTACGGAATATTCACTTAAACTCCGCAATCAATCAACTTCACCTGGAAGCTTAACCTCTCCACTATGAGCGGTTAATGCAATTTGTAGACGATGCACGAGATCCCCGGTCCACACCAATGGCCACGACGACGAAGAGATGATATATCGCTGAAATCAATTTGCAGCAATGCGCCTGCGTCCGTGGTTTGCACCTGATACCCGGTATCATCGTTCGCCCAGTCAACGCTGTTGTCTCGCGGACCGCGGCAATGGGGAAAGGTCTCCGCGGATGGACGACTAGACATGGTCGCAGCTCCGGTTGAGTGAGCAGGGAGGAGAATCGCACTGCTCCGAGGATCTCGCACGGCCGGTGCGGCATACAAATGATCAGCACATTAGCGTGGCGATTTTTCAACTCTCGACTCGAGGTGTGAAAACCTTGAGGGTCCCAGGCACGTTTCAGCCGACCAGAGACAACTCGCGGATGGAGGCGCTCGCTCCTACGATGACCCAGCCTACAAGCTGCTTGAGTGAAACTATCGCTCGGGGCATATCACGGGATGAGCGATTTTGTCGTTAGAGAGCCCTTCATGTGAATTCAATTAATTGTGCCCATCGGAGGACCGTTGCGCACCGTCGGAGATCGCTGGAGCCGCTCAAGAATTATTGAACTTCGCGTCCAAGTTGACAGGTTGCATGAGCTGCCGCGTGACGGGTGACAGAGCTTCCGAAGGTGGTTGGTCGCTTTAAATTATTCCACCAGCTGTGTGGCCGCCGCCGCGCAGGCAGATGCAGTGATTAATGATTCCTTGCGACTCGATGGGCGTCCGGTTAGGGAACAGTTCCCACAGCAGCTCCCGATACTTAATATTCATAAGCGAAGCACACTCTAATTAAAATCACACCCTCCAAACGCCGCATCCTTCCGCTGCGAGGTCCCCCGGCCAACAGGTGCCGGATACTGCTCGGGATGGGAAACCCTTTCGCCTCCGCGCGTTCCTTCGTCAGCCGATTGGGCATGGTCGGCGGTTCTTTCTCCACCAATATTGCAGATCCCTCTAGGTGTCAAGCAATAAGGTGCCGGCCTGTAATCATCGTCAGTCCTAAATAGGTACGTACACAGCGAAGGTCCTTAATTATCCTCTAAGAGCGCGCACCGATATCGATGTGTGCCGATTATGCCGCCACCACCATGCTGGCTCCGTTTTGCTCCTCTGCTTCGCCGTCCCACAAGGACTTCCATTCTCCCTGGCGGTGGCGAGCCTGTGCTCGCCTTAGTAGATGAGTGAGTGGAGGAGGAGAAGGATTTTTTGATCGATTTGATCGGTGCCGACGATCAAAGGAAACCACAGAACAACTCGGGAATTGGCAATGGTCATGGATTACATCGCACCGGCGCGCAGATTCGTCGTTCCCTCGGCTGGCGTGAATGAAAATGTGATTGGCACGAGGAATTGCACGAAATTACCTGGCAATCGGTGGCAGAGCACTTGTTCGTCGTCCGGGTCGGTGTTCTTTGGTGCGGTTGACATGCGCTCGAAACGCCTCCGCAATTAGTCGGAACTCTGCTTTGAGCTTCCGACCGCAAGCACTTGGGCCTGGGTCCTTGCCAATTGCGGCCGCTTCTGAGGGGATTATGCAATATTAGACGGCCGGGCGTGTTGTAATTATTTAATTTGATGCGGCCTGAGGCGACCTTTTAGGAGTCTCAATTTATTGGCCTGCCAGTCGGCGCAGCCAAAGGGGAGGGTCTCCGGCCATTGTTTGCGAAAACAAAACAATAGATGCCATCGCTTTGCCACCCGCGGACTGGAGGGACGGCATCTTTGCACCTTAAGAAGTCAATGTGGGAGGGAAGAAGATCAAAGGTGCCTTGCGGTGCGGGGTGTGAATGGATATTTGTTAATGTCGTGGCTACAAGATGCGGCGTTTCTTTCTTTGTGATGACTTTGATCACATGCAGGTCGAGTGTTTTTTTGCAAGCTACGCTGTTGCGATAATCCGGAAGTTTAAGACGTAAACTGAAAAAACAAAAAAAATTGTGTGAAAGGTGAGTATTGTTCTTTTGCTCAAATATTGGATTCTTAATTCTAACAAATAAGGAGGTGTCTGCAGATGTTTTTGTTCCTTAAAGCGAACTAAGAAGAAGTGAGTGTCACAAAGCTATCAGAAAAAATTCTACACTTAAGGAGAACTCAAGGCATGGAGCAACCTCCGTTGAATCATCAATATGACCTTTTGTTTTGCCCTTGTGACACAGACTTCATTTCTCAAGTTTTAAACTGATAAAGGAAGGGTCCCTGGTGAAGAAACAAATAAGAAGAAGGTCGACTACTACCACTATCGAGTGGCTCAAAGAAACCTAGAAAGAAGTAGAAGGCGCAAGTATTTAAAGCTTCATCGCTTCAGCCGCGACAGCAACGGAACGGTCGGTAGAAGTTTCACCAACCGAAGCTGACCAGACTTCTCAAGCAAACGCTGCTTCATGGTGAAGTGCTCCACACAAATCCATTGAGTGGCGAAGCACTTTCGTGCTGAAGATCGCAACCACCACTCCCCCTGGGAACCAAAAATGTTGAGGTTCTTAAGCCTCCTAAGCTCAGCTGGATCCCGGGGCCACTCAGGGACATGGCAGATGTGTTTGCGCGACATCATATAACATACAGAACCCAGGTCTCGAAAGCAAGAACAAGAGTCCGAAAGAACAAAGACAATGTTGGAGGGTTTGAAACACTGCAATGCAGCTTTGCACTTCCAGCTAATTACCTTTTTTGATATAATTCAGGACTTGCAGAGGAATACCAGCAAGCGCTTCCGTATAAAGGAGCCTAGGTTTTCAGCTCCAACCACATTTGTACCAAACAACCGCCACCTGATCCAAGCGAAATTGAGACATTGACAGATTAAGTGCTCAGCAGTGCCTTTACCTTCCCTACAGGTATCGCAGAAGGTTTCACTAAGCTCAGGCGCACTGAAATGTACAGAAAATGCCCGTTTGTACGCCAAAAAGACGTCTGCAGTCTTTCCTGTCTAGAGTCAAGAAATACCGCGTATTTCTTGCTGTCGCTTGGGAACATGCGCTTGACCGGCCTGTACTCTGAAGAGTCATGCCATCTCTGGCTGTGCTGTCGAGAGCCTCAGCTGTCAATGGAATCTTTGACCAATGACTCCGACAGTCCGAATGTGAGTTCTTGTCCTAAGAACGTCATACGAAGGTTGCCGTCTTCTTTCTGTTTCTTCTTTTCACTTCTCGTATTTTTCAGGCTTCAAATCTCTCTGTAGTTAAAATAGAACCAGAAAGCTGTGCAATTTGTTCATTATACGGAGAACTTCATTATATAGGAGTCCACTATAGGGAAGTTCGACTGTGCTATGGACTATCGACTTTCGATTAATACTAATTAATTGTTGGCGCTACAGTCCAAAGGGGGACCAGGGCCTAGCTTGGTCATTAACTACTCGTGTTGTGCGCGCTACTGTTCTTTCACGAGTAGAAGGGACCTACAGTTTTTTGCCGACTCCGAACGGCGAAATTTGAGAAGCTTTCTTAGACAGTTATTACTCTTTGAGCGTTGTCAGCAGCTCGAAAGAGGTGGTTCCGTGAAAAATTAGAAAAATTGTTGTTGAGCTGGGAGTCGAACCTAGACCCTTCGGCGTGTGAGCGGCGACCACGACTTTCGATTACCAACTTTTTTTATTTTGGTATGTTGGTACACTCGTTTCGTATAGTGTTAGCCATAGTTACAGGTGTTTTACGATTTCTTGCAGTCGAAAAAATGGTTCAAAGTATTTCCATTCGATTTTGTGTGAAAAATTGAACTAAGCAACGAGTGTACTCGGAGTAAAAAAATAACGCTTACAAGTGGTACAAGCTTTTCAAGAAGATCGAGAAGATGTGAATGATGACACACGCCCTGGACGTCCCTGCACATCAACAATTGAGGTATCTCCAAAACATGCATTCTGAACGCATCAACCGCTTCTTCAGGTGTCGAAAAACGTTGAGTTCTCATTTAATTTTTTACGTACGGGAATAAAAAGAAGTCATTCGGTGCCTAGTCAGGACTATACGGCGGATGACTCATCAAATCGATGGTTTGAGGGCTCAAAACTGCAGTTGTTTGAGCCGATGTGTGAGAGTTCGCATAGTCATGGTGAAAAGTGATCCGTCTTCGGCGATTGGATTTCCTGATTTCTTGGAAGACAACTGGCAAACAAATGGTTGTGTGCCACTCAAAATTGACTGTTCTGCGTTGTACGGGGTTCGGGGCAAGTTTTTCCGATGAAACAGGCGACCATATGCTTGGAAGTGCTTCGTGCGCGGGCAACTTTTGTTGGATTTGGCTCAATTTGAAACAATAATTCTACGATTCGTCACCTGTCGCGATATCATAGACGTGTTTCGAAGCACCACGATCGTATTTTTAGAGCATTTCTTTCGAACAATCGATACGAGCCTTTTTTTGAACGATTGACAAATATTTTGACGTTAAAATGTTCATGCAATATTAAATGTATACTGGTCCCACTAATGCCTTAGGTTGTCTCAATCTCACGATAGGTCACATGACGATCCTGCAATATCAGTTGGCAAACAGCATCAATGATCTTCGAAACAAGAACTGATTTTGAACGACCTTCACGAAATTCGTCTTGGAGTGAATTACGACCTCGTTTGAATTCATCATAGCACCAATAAACACTGGTCCATGACGGAGCTTCATCGCCAAAAATTGAATTAAGTTCATCGATGCACTGTTGTTGAGTTGTTAAAAATTATTCGCACGAAAATTCTCACGATTTAACACCAATTTTTGGGCGAGATGAATCTTTTGAGTTACTGTAAACAACACAAATAGCGCTCGTATGTAAAAACGTTCGGAGTACGTATAACCTAAAAAATGTCAAACTTTAAGATAGAACTGGCAGTTGGCAGATTGCAACACTAGGGTTGCCCAATCTCGAGATATAAAAGGAAACCTACTGGCATGACATAGAAAAAACTCAAATTCCCCAAATAAAAGATATGAGGAAAGCGAGGGTCATAAAAAGCACGCCAAGTTCGATTAAATTTGAAGGTTTTGCTGACTGTTTTTTTTTTCGATAACGGTGTCTTAGTTACAATAGGTTCTTCCCGGATGGTCTCTCAGTTAATAATGAATATCAAGAAAACGTACGGGATTGTGGAAAAAAACAATTTATAGCTTTTGCTCACTCGTTATTGCTTGTTCTTAATTTTCTGGCCAAAAATGACATCGATTCTTCAAACAGTTCATCTTTATCCCATATAATCTCTTTGCATTCAACTTCGAATAACATTTGTGGGACCGTGTCTTTGCATACATTAACATCTGTTGTAGAGTGTGTAAAGTAAGCAAAATAAAGCTATGGTTTGTATGATATTTGTAATCATGTATCATGTATTCTTTTCGCTTGGTATGCATACTCCAAGCTCTAAGGACGATAAATGGAGTGGAGGTTGCAACAAGTAGACGTGCTGTTCAAAATTAAGATGTACTATGCTGATGATGCTGAAATGATGTACTACACATATATCAAGTACGCGATCACTAATGTTTTCGTGAAATGTGTTTTCATGACATCCAGTCTGTAGTTTCAAAAAAAAAAAAAAAAAAAAAAATGGGCCATTCGATCTGGGAACACAAAGCAGGTCAAAGTTTATTAAAATTTTTCGATAACTGTCCTGATTGTTCAATAACTTAAACCCAAAAGCACATATCATAAACAACTGACCCTTAAGGCTCCGCTTTGTCTCAGATCCACGTCTTATTCGTATTCGTGTCCCAATTCGACGAAACCATTATAAACATATTTTAATGGGAAAACACATAAAAGTTTATTCCCCATAGAATAGTAATGAGAAACGTTTAATATCAAACGTTTCAAATGACTTATGACGCTGGCTGCAGGGCGTCACCGCTTATTGGCGCAACACAGTTTGGACGTTGTCGGTGTCACTGTGAATTTCGAACTCTTTATATCCGGAAGTTGAGTTTGTCACCTTAAGACCCGGTTTCCATATAATATGAAAGAAGGAAGGAAATTCTGACTATTTCTTTCCCTTCATGTGTCAATAAAGTCCGAGGTGGATTTGGATCACAACCAAGAAGCCCTTCTGGCAGGCGCAATCTTTGGACAACTGCATTCAGTTTTTTACGGCACTTTTAAGATGTCCTTTTCCACTTCTGTGCATCATCAGGTCTGTGGAGGATCTCTATTGCGATGTCCGACTAGTGTTAAGGTAAAGCTGGAACAGTGCTATTCAATAACAGCAATTGTTGGCGCTACAGTCCAAAGAGCGACCAGGGCGACCAGATACAGCCCAAAGAGCGACCAGGGCCTAGCTTGCTCATTAACTGCTCGTGTTGTGCGCGCTACTGTTCTCTTACGAGTAGAAGGGACCTACAGTTTTTTGCCGACTCCAAACGGCGATATTTGAGAAGCTTTCTTAGACAGTTATTACTCTTTGAGTGCTGTCAGCAGCTCGAAAGAGGTAGTGCCATGAAAAATTCGAAAAATTGGTGCTGGGAATCGAACCTACACCCTTCAGCGTGTTAGCGTCGCACTCTACAAACTACGCCACGGCGGCCACAGTGCTATCCAGGCACTTTATAAAACCTATCGTAAGCACCTGGCTAGATCCATACCGCAGATGTCCTGCGTCCATACCTAAAATATGAGACTGCAGTACTGAACATAAATCAATGGTGAACTACTTTTGGAAGTGATGGCTCCCTAAGTTCTTTGAATTCGGTTAGGTCATCCAAGGATGTATCCGACAAGGAACTCAAACTCCTAGTCTTCATTTTGGTAAACTCAGTCTGAGGTGCTTTGCAGGAACAACTTAAGGCAATAACAACAATACATTATGTGCTTCAGCATAGAAAGCCTCCCCACCAGTCTAGTAATCACAAACCCCCCGTATTGCTTACAAAATTTACTTTTTTAACGAGTTCGCGTGTGAAAGTGTCGCTAGACCATATGTCAGGTGCCAACTGCCAGCCACCCCCTGCAGCGCACCAACGGCCATTGTGCAAACAATCACTTAGCATATTATGACACTTATCATCAACTTAACAGGTCTTTCAATTTTCAATCAGCGACTGTCCCATCAGCCATGGGAACTCTTCTCATTAGCCCGCTATTGGATTTCCCATGAAAGTCCAGCCGGCCACTTGCTCTTGAATAATTCACCGCAGAAATGTCAAAACATCTCGTAGCCGAAATGCTAAATCACCGCCACCTACTGTTCCCGCATGCAAATTTAATTTAATCAGAGCTCTCGATAGGGTCCACGGAACAAGCTCGTTTTCAGATTCCCACTTGCGAGCGGACACATTTTTCAAAAACACTAATATTTCCAATTATTTTTTACGAGCTCCAGAACACATTTCCCCCGCTCGCGAATAGCTGCGAGCGTCTGTCAGTCGCTCGCAATTAAAATCAACACACTCGCAGATACGCGCCTGCGTTTTGTTTCTATCAACAGAAAATTTATTGGCGCTCGTAAGCGATCGCGAACATGCGAGGTCCAAAACCAGACGCTTTTGGATCGATGAAATATCTGCTCCACAGGTGGCAGCAGCATAAATCAATCAGAAATTACATTCGGGAACTGTTGGTCACAGCGACACGGGGCGAGCGCGAAGGTTTGTGGTGTCAATACACAAGAAATGCGCGATGTCACCTGCCGTGTTAATTGGACTCATCTCTCAGAGATGTGTACACGTTGGTTTCTGGTGCTCTGAGGTGACGATGACGATTTTTATGGGAGGCACTGCAGTGCTGGACCCCAGTATTTTGTGGCAGACGCTCTGGCTTGACTGCGTGTGTATAGGCTTTAATTGATTTTTACGATCGGCAGTTGATTGCGGGATGGACATATCATTTCGGTTGACAGGTTGTCAGTATGAAATTATGTGACCTGTGATGAATGGGATGGCATTAACTTGTGCGGAGGGGTTGGATCCATTCTGCTGTTTATGACGAGGCACCTGCAGCGAGCATGATTCCAAGTGTGATGTGGCGTTGAAATGTGGTGACACCCAAGCGAAGAATTCCTTTAAAACTCAATTTTCTACTAAGTTGAATTTGTTGGAAAGTTTTCTATTTTTTTTCGATTTTTGATTTTTTTGTGCCCACTGTACATGCATTCAATTCGGAATGCACTAGTGATCGACACTGTTGCGTTACTGCACCAAATGATGTGCTGATGGTATCGAGTGATCTGCCTCCTTGAAAATATACAAAGAAGTTGTTTGTTCCGAAAACGGTCTCTGTTTCTTTGATTCAAAAAGAAACTGTCATTCGTGTTTTTTTTACGAATCATCCAATGTCTGACTTAATTCGATGAATTCGGGATAAGCAAGAAGTATATATTTAACTAAAAAATATTGCGATAAGCCTCCTGCAGGAAACTTTTTCGAAAGAAAGCGTTAAAGACAATACATATCCAAGCCCGCCAAGAACCGTCCTCAATCTTAACTGATAAGCCTTTGACATGTAACAGGATCAAGGAGTTCCCAATGCGACCAACTTTCTGACTCTGTTGGAATATCGAAAGGATAAGTGACCACTTTGGCTTTGGACAAGAGTTGTTAATAAGGATGCTTGATTTTGACTTGACCGTAACTCACCATGTCAGACTGAACTCGTAAATCGTGGACATTTCCCTAAGACCGAGACTAAAGCTGTTAAGAATTAAAATGTTAATTCGTGACCGTATAACGCGACCGTAAATCATGACCATAATCGTGACCGTAAATCGTGACCATAATTCGTGAAAATATTTCGTGACCGCAATTCGTGACCATAATTCGTAACCATAAATCGCGACCGTAAATCGTGACCGTAAATCGTGACCGTAAATTGGGACCGTATATCGTGACCATAATTCGTGACCGTAATTCGTGACCGTTATTCGTGACCGTAATTCGTGACCGTGGTTCGTGACCGTAATTAATGACCATAAATTATGACCGTTGATCGTGACCATGCCCTCAAGCACTCCAAATAACCGTCTAAGCCGGACCCAACACCAACTTAAAGGTTTTTAAATCTACGTAATAAAAAGTTCAGTTTATTTCTGTCTCTGTTCTCAGTGGTCGCCGTGGCGTAGTGGGTAGAGTGCGACGCTCACACTCCGAAGGGTCTAGGTTCGACTCCCAGCACAACACCAATTTTTCAAATTTTTTACGGCACCACCTCTTTTGAGCTGCTGACAACACTCAAAGAGTAATAACTGTATAAGAAAGCTTCTCAAACTTCGCCGTTCGTAGTCGGCAAAAAACTGTAGGTCCCTTCTACTCGTGAGAGAACAGTGGCGCGCACAACACGATCAGTTGATGAGCAAGCTAGGCTTTGGCTACCTTTGCAATCTAGCGTCAACAATTATTATTATAAAAATCACAAATATTTCAAGGCGGGTGATTTTTTAAAAGCTATAGGAAAGTTTTTCAGAAAAAGACACATATAATTCAGAAAAATGTATGAAATCTTTATTTGAAACGATAGTACGGTCCATATAATTTAATGCTTGAAGATTATTTCATGCAAAAGTTAATGTTGACCTTGACTGCGCTTTAAATTGTCCATCCGCTTAGTCCAGTTGCGGCATACTCTTTCCAACATTTCGGCCGGTATCTCACGAATAAATGCTTCAATGTTGTCTTCCAAGGCGTCAAT
Source organism: Eristalinus aeneus (assembly GCA_955652365.1). Lineage (NCBI taxonomy): Eukaryota > Metazoa > Arthropoda > Insecta > Diptera > Syrphidae > Eristalinus > Eristalinus aeneus. The sequence goes on along the minus strand of OY019131.1, from coordinate 5,745,053 downwards.
TGAAGCAGGATTGTCTATGTAGACATGAGCTTTAACATAGCCCCACAATAATATAGTCGAAAGGCGTTAAATCAAACGATCTAGGCGCCCAATTGACCGGTCCCGAAGGTGAAATAAAATTTTCACCTCTCAATAAGTGCATTGTTGCGCGTGCTGTGTGGCATGTGGCACCAACTTGTTGAAACCACATGTTATGCAAGTCACACTCTTGCATTTGGGCAAAAAAAGTTGGATATCATCTCACGGTAACGCTCACCATTCACAGTTACGTTACGATTCGTATCATTTTTGAAGAAGTACTGTCCAATGATGCCACCACACCAAACTCTGACTTTTTCTCGATGCATTAGCAGCTCTTGCAATGCGATTCCCTATTTACTCCGAAGTCGACAATTCTGCTTATTTACGTACCCATGTAGCCAAAAATGACTTTCGTCCATTTTTGACCATCAAATGAATCCATCAAAGAATCGCGCGATGAACTTTTTCAACAGAGCACCCATTTTGATAATAATAATAATAATTGTTGGCGCTAGTCCAAAGGGGGAAAGGGGCCTATATTGCTCATCAACTTCTCGTGCTGTGCGCGCTACTGTTCTCTCACGAGTATAAGGGACCTACAGTTTTTTGCCGACTCTGAACGGCGAAATTTGAGAAGCTTTCTTAGACAGTTATGACTCTTTGAGTTTTGTCAGCATCTAGAAAGAGATGGTGCCGTGAAAAATTTCGAAAAATTGGTGTTGAGCTGGGTATTGAACCTAGATTCTTCGGCGTGTGAGCGTCGCACTCTACCCACTAAGCCACGGCGACCAAATTTTTGATAAAAAAATTCAATAATTTGCAAGCGTTGTTCATTTGTAAGACAATTCATGGTTTAATAATAGACCAAACTGAAAATGTTTGACAGTGAAACAAAACACGAAACGTGCGTCAGCTGTTTAAACCAATGTTGCCAAAAAGATAATAGCTAAAAAATAACCCTCTACTTGGTGTGGAACCCATTTGCATCAGTTATGGCTTGTAATCGCCTGGACATCGAATAAACCGAATTTCTTGTTGCTTCTGTTGGAATGTTATTCTACTCAATAAGAATTCTCTTTAAATCTGATTTGGACGAAATTTTTGTTTAAATAAAATTAGTTTTCAGAGAAATAATGTTGAGTTTGTGTGAAATTGAAAAAAAAAAAACTTTTATTGCCAATTTTTTGATCCACTGTATGTTTCCAACAGAACAACAAGCCACGCGTTTTACTGCTTCAAAAGTTTCGTTACAGCCTAACATCAGATTTTGAGGACATCAATTTGTCAACATGACCAGCCGTTGTGGCATCATTCAATCACAGATCGACGCAGTTCTAATCCTCAGCTCGATCTGATTGTTTGCAAAAAGATCGTCTTTAAACGAACATTTATGGACCTCAAGACACTTTGAAAAATTTCGCTTCTCAAGAAGGAACTCAGATATAGCCTGATATTCGCGAAAAAGTGATTTAAAATAGGAGAACGCAATACAAACGGACCTGGACGCATGTTCTTCAGTAAATGCGCGCTTTGACCACGACATTATCTCGCAAGTAGAAGGGGAATATTAGAAGGAAACGGTGAAATTGAAGGAGTGATCACAGCATGCCGTCATGGAGTGTTGTCAGAGAAGTGATAGGATTAAAAGGGTAAGGAAATGTTCAGTCCAACTGGCTTCGAAGCAGACACCAGTAATAGTGTCAACCTTCTCTGGCGGACTATTCGCTATATCGGGTGAAAATCGCCCTACTAAAATGAAAAAATTCCTCGTTTCTACAAGTGACGTCCAGTTGGTGTTGGAGGCGCCTTTTCACTGTTCGATGTACAACATGGAACAAAAGTGGACATCCTTCTGTATTCTGTATCAACCCTTTAGAATCCAAATAGAGATGGCTTCTGGGGGCATAAAACCGTTTGACCGCACATTTTCATGGTGTAGAATGTTTGACCCAAGGATCAGACTATTGAACGAAGTCAACATTCGTGCAGTGAGCCCTGGAGTCTTAATAATAAAATTATCCAGTTTTGCCTCATTGTACACGACTTCGTTGGCACACAATTTTTTGTTATCAGATTCTGGTGTTCGATGCAACCGGAGGCAGGCCAGAAGACATTGCTTCGTGAACACCCTCATCTTTTCCAACCATTATAAGTGATTTAAAAATTCCTCATGACTGACTCGACTGACACTCGGAGCACATAGCTTAGACTGTATTTAAAGAACGTGCACGATTGTGTTAGGTGATAAAAGCATTTCGTGCAGGTTGCATGTCTCTACCAAAATGACACGTTTTAACGTTAAATCGCATTAAACTTGAGATAAATATGGCGCCTAGTAAATTGTGGTTATGTCAGTGCACGCTTCCAAGCCTAATAATGTATCATTCACTAGATTATGTCACATCAATTCAGTGACATTCAGGGCTAAACATGAGTTTACAGTAACGAAAAAATACGGAAGTTTTAATTTTCCTGTCAAACTACATCCAGGGGGAGGGACAAAAAAAATTTCTTGAAACTCAAAGTCCTGCAACCTACTAAGACAGATGAACAACAACATTCTCACATCCAACCGATCTAGGATCCTGCAACCTACTAAGACATATGAACAACAGCATTCTTACACCCAACCGATCTAAGATCTACGCTTTTTGAATTTGAAATCGCACTATCCAGCATCGCACCCTCCAGCTTTCTATGACTTAATGCAGTCAAACTGAAGAGAACGTGCACCCAGTTGGTGTTGAACACAAACAAAGCTCACTTAGTCGAGGCAAACAAATTAACCACGAGTGCTATGAAGCGAGTGGAGATAAATTTTCGCAGGCTCTTCGCGTGTCTGCTCACACTTAAGTTTGCGTCTTTAAATCCATTAAACGGCTTAAGTGAACGTTTAAAGCACAGACTGCCATCACCACCTGTTTGCAATAAAGGCACACACTCGTTTATCGTATTTGATTCCCAAAGTAATCACTATGACCGGCCGCAGGCCTAGCAGGTCCTATCTTCAATTATTTAATTTAACCAAACTAATTTGGTTCGCTCTCGTAACCCATCATCATCACCATTTGCGCGAGCGACACGGTCTGCACTCCGTATGCAAAAACGACGACGCGAGCCCATCAGCGACCAAGACCGCCACCACCGGCAGTCGCTGCAAAAAGCGCAAAAAGCGCCCCTACTACACACGGTCATTATAGCCGTCGTCAACCCACCCGAACCTGACAACACACATTCATCTGGGACATTCAGGCGGTTGTTATGGGGCTCATAAACGCATATTCCACAACACCACGTCCATCCAGGGCCCATGATTGCAGTGACGGTGATTGCAATGGCGATGACGATGACGGCAGCGGCAGCGGCAGCGCGGCGTTGGCGACGATGGCAGTAGCGGGGATAGTGGCGGTGGAGCTCGGCCCACTGAATATGGATGCGTAAACGAGGTCTCCACTCGCCGGCACGGCGCGAGAATCGAGTCGTCGTCGGCAACGGCCGCCGAGATGTACGCTGGACAAATGATTACTCGCTGTTGATTGTTTCCCACACACAACACTCTCCGAGTGGCAACAACATGCCCAAATTGCCATTTAATGCCGCACTCGATGCCAGTGCGAGTGTAATTTTGTGCGATAATCGAAATGGCCATTCCGGGATTAATTCTGGACGTGGCAGCAAAAGCAGCACCAACAGTGGCGTCAGCAGCGGCTGTGGCAGTGGCGGAGGCTCCTCCGCTTGCTGAAAATTAAAATCGAATGGCGATGGTGGAGTTTGATAGCCGGCAATATTGCCGAAAGCTGCCGTCTCGCTTGTCCCAGTGCAGTGCATGCGTGCCGAGGTGTCGTTTGAACGTTTTAATCAATTTCAAATGTAAATTTCAATTACGGTCCTCCGAGGCGGGCTACCGATATGCCGTCGCCACTCGATTCTCAGAGAGTTGTGCGCGCATTCCAAGGAGGTGACCCAGCGCGTTGGTGGCCATGTCCAATCGCTGATAGTTCCCGGACGGGCCCAGCCGAAGCGCACAAATCTGGCAAATGACCGGCTAGGTAGTCGACTGAGCCATTACACCCGGTTCTGCTTCACAGCTTCTGCAGGAGGCTTGGATGCAATTTTCAAATACTCCACGGTCACAAAGCAACATCCAGCATCAAATTGCGGTGCGCGGCGTACGTGCGCGCTTCGAAACTGACGCTAACTCGAAGCTGGACATCGGGTTTCCCACAGCTGGTGGTCACGTCCAGGCTCAGCTACCTGTTTAAGCCGTTCTCAAAGCCTCGCTCTGACCCGCGCCGTAACCTTTGCGTTTCTATCGATTTCGGCAGCGACGATGGCGGTGGTGTTGGTGGCACCAATGAGGATAATAAATCAAAGTGGATGTGTCATTAGTCATTCCTTCGACGGATGAAGGAGGAAGGACATGTGTCATGTTGTTGTGTCTCAAGTTACACATGCGAAGATACACATCGCACAAGTGGCAGTCGTCAACTTCGGTGGTCCCACGGAGAGAGGAAGCGCCCACTCGAGAACAGCAGCGATTAACAAAATGCTCTCGCAGGAGTGCGTCCTCGCCCTCGCCATCGCTCTGGTCTCCATGTCCGCCCTATTCTCCGCTAATTCATGTGTCCCATGTCAGTTCGAGGACCACTCGGATGGGTCTTGAGGTGCGAAGAAGATGTATCTAATAGAATGATTAGGACGAGAGTGACGTGAGGAGAGGGAGAGAGAACTCAATCCAAATTGGTGGCACTTATCCTTTTGGCGGCAGCTGTGATGTGCTGGATTTAATTAGGCTGGCTTACGGCAAAGTGCGAAAAAATCAACAGGAGCGGGGGATTGATTGAGATTTGGTGTCGGTTCGCTGCGCAGATGTGAATCAGTTCGTGCTTGTGGTGAGTTTACGATATGTCGTAAAGTTCGGATCGGGAATGTGTCAAATTGGCAGGGCGAAGGATTCTCCGGAACAGTGGCACAGCATGGAGGCGATTAAGACTTGGAAATGTTGGGCGTTGCCTTTTTGTGTTGAAGTTTCTTTGAAGTGGAATGAAGTTGCGTGGGTATTCGAGGAGAGCCGAGGTTTATGATCCTTCAGCGAACAATTTGACTGAAGTGTAGACTTATTTGATGATCAAGAAATGAGAAAAATGATTTAAAGGATGCAGCTGCATATCAAAATGTGTAATCCTCTGTTGATTTTATAAGTGAAGAGCCGTTTCCGTTGCTTGTTTGCGAGAGACTGCTTTGAGAGCTTAACGCTCAGGAGTACTGAACTACAACAAGATGGTAGTGGCTTCTGATGGTTGTGCCAACATTTATGAAATTTCTTTTTGTTTACCGTGTAAGCAGATCCTTATGCTCTTAAATTTTTCAGTAAAGGAAACCAACAAGATTTAAAGACAATTTCTACAAAGGCTAACCAGAGAATACCGCCTAGTACATGCACCGAGAATGGAAAAGTACGAGGGAGTACAGAATTTGTCTAGTACAGCAAACTTAACATGTCTTCTTTACTTGATAATTATAATAGTTACTGGATTTGATTATCAGCATTTTCCCCGAAGGAGAGAAAGCTACATTAAAATATACTGAGCGAGTGTGAGTTACATTCGATCACTGAGGGTTTCGTTTGTTGATTGTTACAAGTAAACCAAGAACGTAGAAGACTTCGGATGAAGTGGGTAATGTGGGTAATGCTTAAAAAAATTTAACTGTAATGTAGTCCCTTGTTCACGTCCAACCGACATTTTAATTAAAAGGGGCAAATCGACGGGCTTATTTTATGTTCAAAAATATGGCGGTGGTTCAACCAACAAGCGCGTTCGATCTACTGTGGTAGCCATTTCGGGATACCTGGACATAGTGCATAATAAAGCTTGGTGGAACCACGTAACATAAGATGCACAGTATTCAAGCGCTTTTTAACATCGATTTCGCCTCTCATGACATAAATTGAAAATCCGGTCAACATTGCCTTCTTTTTCTGTTTTCTAAAATGCGCTTATTCTCGTCCGTTAAAACGAAACTATTTCAATTCACTCCAAATTCACTGAAATGTTTTGGGCAATAGTAAATGTCGTTCATGGGAGCATTTGTACTAATCGTACAGTCCGTGTAGAATTTATTTAATCTTCCTTTTTAGGTCTGCAAAGCCCCATATCTATGGATTCGTTTTCAAGAAAGAACATTTTCGTTTTTTAAGGCTCTTTAAGTTCATAGGATTCCTAGTTATACAAGGAACCTCAAATTTGTTTTAAGATATTGACGGGATATGATGCAATTTCCAGTTTTATCTCGACTTCAGGAATGCGGAAACCACATCTCATTACCAGCCAAAACTTAAGCTATCATACACAGTCCGTATCAGTGTATGGCACCAATCTCCAAAAGTTCATCAAAATTACTAACTCTAACTTCAGGGAGCATGTCAGACATGACAGTGGGGGTCAGCCATATATTTTGGAAAGGAAACCTTCAAAACAACTTCGTCGTCAAGTCGAAATCACACTTTGAAAGAGCCTTATGAAAAGTGGTATACACTCCCGTCTGTTTTCCTTCTTGTTGTGACATAGGTCAGAGTCACAGTTTTCTTTGTAGCATCTATAAATTTTATGACTGTGGACCACCCAACCACGGAGATAACTTGTCAGCTGAACTTCCGCAAAAGCCTTTTACGTCGGTGCCTCAAAAAGGAGAACAGACGTCATACGAACAAAAATGACGATACGCTCGTATATTATCACACTTTAAACGGTCTCTTAAACCAGTCAATATTTCATACTTTACACATGGGCGCATCATCTAAATGTGATTGTGAGCCGACTTCAACTTGTCATAGCGCGTGGGCTTTATTGACACCCGCAATAAATTATTCGAGCCGTGAGCACGAGTACGTAAATGCAGCCCGCAGTCACTCTGACATGTCATCGAAGATCACAACCAAACAGAAACGCCAGCGGAGCTAAACTTTGCGCAGCTACGTTCGCATGCGAAAAATTGTTAACAAAATGCAGGCAAGCACCCTAAAGGCGCACCGGGCCGGGCGACAGGAGTAATGGCCTCCAAAGTGGTCGGGATCTCCATCATATTCACACTTTAGAGCGAGGTGAGAAAATTGTGCAACATTAATATTTGCGCCAAAAGTGGGAATGTAGCCGCGGCGAGTGTGCGTCGGGTACTCGCTGTCTGCCGCACACTGAAACGACGACCCATTTCGGCGCATCATCATCGCTCTCGCGCCCATCATCCTTCACCATTAACCTGGCAGAGACGCCGGCTTGTAATTAAATTTTTCGCCGCTATCCACCGCCGCGGAGGACGATCCGTTGGGTAGCCCGCTAAGAGATCATTTAGGGGCTCCCTGACACCAGCACACCCCTCGTGGCACGGAGCACTCATAACGTTCGCAGCGCCGAACGCAATCTCTCAAGCTACCAGGATGAATTATTTCTTATTAGCCTCCTTTTGCGGGCACCGCGCCGCACTGCAGCACCGTGTGCGAAAAAGGGTGCATCGACGACGACCTCACGGAACGCAGTCGCGAACCTGCACTACGTGGCGCGGCTGTGTGCGGCGGCGGCAAGATTGATGGGAATCTTTCAACCGAATTAAAAGCATTCACCGGCCGACAGAGATCATTCGGAGATCATGCGTCGACTGATTTGCGTAAGGCGATCGTTTTGATGACTTGTGTCGTGTTGCACGATGGCAGTGGTGATGGTGGGCGCGTAGGGCAGAATTCTCAGGTGCCTGGATACCCAGAAGAAGAGAGATTACTTCTTGTGGGGAATTTGCCACCTGTTTGATGTGAAATGAAGTGAAAACAATTTTCAGAAGTGCGAATGTTGGCCTCTTTGAACAATTTCATGTCCTAAGACGACACGACGACGACAATATTCTTCCTTTCACCTTGACAAGCAGACCGTTTGTAAGGACGTGTTTTCGACATGTCGTGTTTCAGTTAAAGACATCGTCGAGGTATCACCTACAACCCTTTAACCGAAGCGGACACAGTCGGCTCCGCGCACAATGACCGCAACCACTTGTACAGCGCTGTCCAGCGCCACAAGGCCTGAGGCCAAGCCACGGATCACATTACAGCGCAGAAAACAAGTTCCTAATTAATTATGTAAGTTTGTGGCAATAAAACTCCATCATTGTCTTCCTCATCTGAACCCGCTGATAATTTTGATTAAGCGGGGTGTGAATGCATAAATTTGTGTTTCTCGCATTCGAGCAGTGGCTGTCGGCTTCGTGCCCCCTGTCACCCATTGATTATGACAAGTTGTCGCGTATCAGCTGCCGTCCGGACCGTGACCGAACACGGGACCTCTGTGTCTTTTTGGCGAACTCATTAATCCAATTTAAATTACCCCCGGATTGGGGGATGTTATTGCATTGTAAGCCAGTGAGTGGTGTGCTTATCCTTGGCACAGATCTCACACCGCCCCGCCGCCGACGATGACGACGGCGACCGAGGAACGGATTAACTTCATTAAGGGCTGCCTGCCAGCTCGGCAGCTCGCACGGGAAAGGTGCTGAATTGAAATATTAATTTTCCTGCGGATTAATTCTCATTTAGAAGGTCTTGGCGAGCAGGTGTCTGGTTTTGTACGTCACTGGTGGCGGCGTCGCACGTTGATTGCTGCGTGTAGTAGGAATTCGGTGCCGTGCATAGCTGTTCTTATCGATGGCAGGATTTTTATGTTATTCGTACGTGATGAGAGACTCACTTCGCAGAGCTGACAGTGTACCGAGGTATGGCGTGCGAATTGTGGATTCGAATGATGAAAGGACGATTGTGAGCATATGCTGGGGAATGATAGTTATCATTATTTATGGAGACAACCAAGGAGTAGTATGTAGATTTGGCGATAATAGAAGGCTGTCTGTGGAAACGAGTGAAATGTGGGCTCTCCACTTGCTAAGTGTCATTTAGTCAGCGGGATAAGATCGATTTCTTCAACTAAAGCTGTTCTTTCCTGAATTCAAATTGGAGGCATTTGGGCTGTCGGCGTTCGAGAATATAACGAATTGAGGACGGTTTTCCTTTAAATGAAAGTGCTTCTCAACAGAGCACTCGTCGATACTTAAAAAGAATATTTCAACATTTGGGGTATTTGCCTCTTTGTAAATTTAAGGTCTGCTGACATTAGTATTTCAACACAACTCTCTTTCTTTGAACTCCATATTGATCATATCTAGGTTTTCTTAAGTGGTCCCCGTGGCGTAGTGGGTAGAGTGCGACGCTCACACGCCGAAGGGTCTAGGTTCGACTCCCAGTTCAACACCAATTTTTCTAATATTTCACGGCACCACCTCTTTCGAGCTGCTGACAACACTCAAAGAGTAATAACTGTCTAAGAAAGCTTCTCAAATTTCGCCGTTCGGAGTCGGCAAAAAACTGTAGGTCCCTTCTACTCGTGAGAGGACAGTAGCGCGCACAACACGAGTAGTTGACGAGCAAGCTAGGCCCTGGTCCCCCTTTGGACTGAAGCGCCAACAATTATTATTATTATTATTAGGTTTTCTTAAGATCACCGAAGTCTGGGATTTCTAAAAGTCTACCAGCAGAGCCCCGATCAGTTGGATGGGAGAGCTTGGTTGTTAGATCTGAGTACATTAAGAAGTATGGACCTTCGGACTCTTTCATGGCCACCACACAAAAGACGACGGATTGTAACCAACTTGGTGACTGACAGTGGAGTCAGTTAGTTTATTGGGACCTAAAAGCAGTGTGGTGTGAGACTGCAATGAAAATTCACTGATTTCATAGTCAAACAACATTTTCCATGTACTTCGACAAGAGGAAGGCTTGGGTTATCTTCTCTTGTACCTAGCGTTGGAGAAAACAAATCTATGACTCTGGCACTTCGATTGAATGTGTCATTCTCACCAGTTTAGCCAGACGTTGGCTAACGCAAAGAATATAGACTTCTTCTTCTTCTCCTTGTGGCGCTACAGTCCGGGGTGGATCTGGGCCTCAGCCAACATGCCTCTCCAGCCAGCACGATCTTCCGCTAGCTGTCTCCAGTTGCGCACTTCAAGTTGGTTGAGGTCCTTTTCCACTTGTGTGCGCCACTTTAGTCTAGGTCGTCCTCTGTTGCGTTGTCCCAATGGCACGGATTCAAAGACTTTTCGCCCCGGAGCAGTGGTTTCCATACGCTCTACATGGCCTAGCTATCTTAAGCGTTCTATCCGTAGACTCTTGACCAGGCGCATGTTGTTGTACAGCCCATAGAGTTCGTCATTAAATCTTCTCCTCCAGATGCCATCAACGCAAACAGGACCAAAAATTGCACGCAGAACTTTTCTCTCGAAGATACTAAGGGCTTCCTCATCCGCCTTTGCTAACGTCCAAGATTCCGCGCCATACAGTAGGACGGTGATGATCAAGCTGTTATATAAAGCGAGCTTCGTCTTTCGAGAGAGGGCTTTATTACTCAATTGCCTCTTGACCCCAAATAAACAGCGATTGGCAAGAGTGATTCTGCGTTTGATTTCAAATCAAATCAAAATCAAAGAATATAGACATCAGCGGGAAAAAGCAAGAAGTCGACAAGAAACCTCGGGCTGCATGTCAATGAAGGAAAAGGAAAGCATATGCTGCCGTTTGCGGGTGAAGTAATTGACCATTAGTGCAGTGGAGCACGGATTTCAGCTATCTTGAGTTTGCAGAAGCAGCCGAAAATTATTCGGTTGAAAGATGAAATACGTGGGTAGCTGCTCGAAAACAACAAAGTCTACTCTTATGTGTCGAAACGCTTTAAACCAGCCAATTTCACCAGAATATCGAACCTGTTGCTGTACAGAATCATGTTTTGGTAGTAGGTACTGACATATGGACCCCAAACAAGAGTGCTTAAAATAGCCACTCTGATCTCTTGGCGGCGTTCGTGAGAAAAGTTTTTACGGAAAATTGTTGATCCCGTATGTAAAAAGGGACAGAAAGGCAATCACTAACTGAATGCTACGTTGAAGCTGATGACATGACAGAAATTAAGCTTTTGCAGAATTCGTAACACATCACATATAGGGGGCGCCACAAACAACAAAATTTAAGCTAATCATTTTTGTTAGTGGCGCCCCGTATATGCCGCGGGACTTATCAAGTGATATGTTAGTCTGAGCAAAACTAAAACCCAAGCAGGCCGAATACACTAGCTATACTTGTAGCTAGTTTTATGGTAGGCGACATCATGGAAAACTATGACTACAGTATAGAGATGGCGTAGTTCACTACGACTGAAACCCTGTGTGTACTGGGGGATGACGTGAACGAGCGACCGAGATGAATGGGCTCTTGTTTGTTGGCGCGCCGATGTTGATGATATATGTACATAGCTACAACATATATGTAAGATGCACTGGAAAAATTTTAGTTTTACAGACTTTTTTAAACAATTTTTTTTAATGCTCTACATGTTTTGTCCCCAGTAACAATTCGATCCATACACATCTCCGAAAGCTCTCTACAGAATGAAGTGACTTTTTTCTGAGGCGCTGTGCACATTCGTGGCATCCACCTTGCACTGACCTTTGAAAGGTTAAGATGGTCATGAAGAACGGTACCAGTTGAAAGCTTGGTGATCTCTGTCATCATTTTCACCTTTATTCTAGCATCCTCAAGAATAAGTTTTTCGACTTCTTTGATGCCTTCTCCTGTACAAGCAGTAGGAGGGGCGCCGGACCGGGGTTCATCTTCAATGCTCTCTGCCTCTCTTGAACTTACTTGACAACTTTTGCACAGTTGATAATGAAGGTACGGAACCCTGGTAAACAGCCACCATCTCTTCATGATTAGTTTTTTTACTTTTTTCTTGCTTAACGGGAAATTTAATTACAGCGCGCTGTTAAATTTTCACCATCATCGTCTCAGTTGCAATTATGATATTCTTTAACTAGAGATAAAACGCGAATTAATAATTACATTTATATGATTTTACATGAAAGCACTAACCACAGCTTCACCCCGATACCGAGAATGTATTGAACGCCCATCGCAAGTTATTCTTCTCTGCAGATTAAACCTTCCAATGGCAAAGTCTACTGAGTCTGACGACCCGTCTCTCATCTGCTTGACTTGTTTTAGAAGCTGTTACACGACATTAAAACGAAACTAAATCAAGTCGGCAGAAAAATTTCGAAATTTAACGTCAGATGCCTCCTTACACAGAGTGTGCTGAACGGCTAGTACTTACCTCGATATACGTTGTGTCACTCCTTCTGGAGCAGTGGTACGAGGATTGTCTTATAGATTTCGGGTTTAGAGAACAAACAGAAATATTAATCATCGAAAATAGCTTTATTGGTTTTCAAAATATTCCCCATTAAGATCTATACACTTTTGCATGCGCTTGAACCAATTGTCGAAGCACTTTTGCCACTCTGAGTGAGGTATCTTCGAAACATGAATTCTGAACTCGCTTTTCAGGTGTTGAAAAACGTTGACCTCTTATTTTATTTTTTACGTACGGAAATAAAAACAAGTCATTCTGTGCCAAATTAGGACTATACGGCGGATGACTCATCAAATCGATGGTTTGAGTGCTTAAAAATATAGATGCTTGAGCCGATGTGTAAGAGCTCCCATTGTCGTAGTGAAGAGTGATCCGTCTTCGACGGTTGGTTATCCTGATTTCTTGGAAGACAACTGGCAAACAAATGGTTGTGTACCACTCGGAATTAACTGTTCTGCGTTGTTACAGTGGTACGATTGCGACATGTCCAGTTTTTCCGAAAAATCAGGCGACCAGTTGCTTGGAAGTGCTTTGCTGCTTAACTTTTGTTAAATTTGGCTCAATTTAAAACATGAAGCAGCGCGAACGTATTTTTTGAGCATTTCCTTCGACCAATCGACGCGAGCCTTTTCTTGAGCGATTGACATATTTTTTTGACGGTCAAATGTTCATGGAATAATGAATGTATGCTGGTCCCACTAATGCCTAAGGTTGTCTCAATCTCACGATAGGTTACATGACGATCTCGCAATATCAGTTGGCGCACAGCATCAATGGTTTCCGGAACAACTACTGATTTTGAACTACCTTCACGAAATTCGTCTTGGAGTGAACTACGACCTCGGTTGAATTCACCATACCATCGATAAACACTGGTCCTTGATGGAGCTTCATCGCTAAAAATTGAATTAAGTTCATCGATGCACTGTTGTTGAGTTAATCTAAGTCGAAAGTTGCTTGCAAATAGGAAAATTCTTAGGGTCCTCCTAGAGGTTAAGTAGAGAGAGAGAATTAATTGAAGTAAACAACGTGCCAATTTTGACAGCTGGACAGTCTTGTGCAAAAAATTTATGAAAATTTCGATTAGCACTTCCAAATTTTTAACAATTTTGTTACAAAAAACGACGATCTGCATCGCGACTTTCTGCTATATTGCATATTAAATGCGGGCATGAATTTAGAATGGAGTTAATATAAGAAAATAGGTAGTTTCTGGTTTTTTTGAGGGTACAACTAGAACAGGTCGTGGCCACAGTGACTGCGACACTCTTCTTTTTCTTCTTGTGGCGCTTCTGTCCGGGGTGGGCCCTATAGAAATGATCCTTCAATGTTCTCAGCACAGCGACTCTACCAAAGTTGTTCAATTTGGTCCCGGTAGGCTTCGGTCCGAACCTTGTATCCTCCGGATACCTGTTTTACCTTTCGGACTCCATTCTTGCCATAACACCAATCCATTTCCTCGACCGCACGCTTCTCATGCTCCTTCTTTTTTCTTCTGAGAAGCCGGTGCTTTTCCCTTCTTCTCTGTTCGTAGAGCTCATTAGCAGCCCTCGTTGTTCGATGCAGCGTCGCCTTATAGGTATCTTGTTTGGCTTGTGTGCTTGCCTGCACTCGTGGTCACATTTTGGGTTCCTTCTGGGTGGTGACGGGAAACGCACATCAGCGAAATCTTCTTTGATGGCTTCTTGACAACGTTTCTAGTCTTCTTCTATGGTTAGTGCAAGTAGCGTCGAGATCTGAGCGAGTTTCAGAGAGACTCGGTCGGCAAAGTTCCCAGCGATCAGTTGCGATTATACATAGCTTTCCAACGTCAAACCGTATTGGCCTGTCTCGACTCCATTGATCTTTCTATATCGGGGTTCTTACGTCGGCTACAACAAGGCAATGATTCGAGTCGATGTTTGCACCACTGAATGTTCGGACATCTAGAATACTGGAGTAGTGTCTGATCGATCTTAACGTGATCAATCTGCTTGACGGTGGATTGAACAGGAGATCGCCAGGTCCCTTTGTGAATGTTCAGGTACGGGAATCGCGTGCTACCCACAGAGGTGTCCAACAGCCTAAGACCGTTGCCGGATGTGTTGTCGCGCAGGCTGTTTTCCGATGACTCCAGCAAAGATGTCCTTTCCCAGATGAGCGTTGAAATCTTCTAGAACGATTCTGGTGTCGTAGCTGTGGCATCGATCGTATGTTCTTTCTGGGAAATCGTAAAGGTCATCCTTGGTGTTGTCATCCTTCTTCTTTGTCGGGGCGTGAGTGCATATTAGGCTGATGTTCCCGAATTTAGCCTTGATGCGTATTGTCATGAGGCGTTCGCTGACGAGGTCGCAGCTCAAGACTTTTTGTCTTAGTCTACCTCGAACAACAAATCCGCATTCGAATAAGCACTGCATTCTCTCTCTGTAGCAATCGCTGTCGTAGATGGCGCAGTTTTTCATCGCGTTTTTTCCCGGGTACATCCCATCGCATTTCCTGGATGGCGGTGATGTCTACTTTGTAGCAGCCAAGGGCCTCCGCCAGTTGTTCGGCTGCACGTGGTCTGTTAAGGGACCTCATATTCCACGTGCAAAACGGAAAGTCATTGTCTTTAAAACGTTTGCTTGGGGTCGGCAGCAGTTGATCCGTCCTTTTCTGAGACATGTTGTCGTCTCTAAACTGTTGTTGTTTTACGTGGTGAGGAAGTTACCCTCACCCACAACTCACACACTTGTAGGGCAGACCCATTATTTAATCCTCGGGCAGAGGGGTTCGCTGCATACATGGGCTCACCACATAACGGTGTGATGGCTAACCAGGGGGCGCCGCGTGGAGGCTGTATGTCAACTTAACCTGTGCTCTAATGTTGTCAGCTGGCAGCTTCTTGAGCGCAATCAACAACGTTACTTCGTGTGGACAAGCTCATGCTCCACTGCGACTGCGATGGTCACGCGCCGAAAATCCCATGTTCGATTCATGGACTTAAGACAACTTTCATTGACCATCTGTTTTGAGCCGCTGACAAAACTCAAAAAATAATACGGTCCATAAAAAGGCTTTTCAAACTTCGCCGTTCGTATTCGGCAAAAAAGCATAACAAGGGTACAGCTTCGTGTTATATTTCCCACAGCGTAAGAACTAAGATCTTCCCTAAATCACAACTAGATTATTATAATTATTGTTGACATTGCAGCCGACTTTCTCTCCTTAAGGATTATCCAACCACCACTTCTCGTAGATAGTTACACCTCCCCGCCAATCGAAGAAATTTCTCGGAACCAAAACCATCAACAGTTGGCAAAAGTTTCGGCAATTCATTTCCAATCGTTCATCCACATGCCAGTGGAGTATAACAAATTAATTTCGATTTCACCATTCACACAACGCACCGTCCATAATTACCCTTCACTGTTTCGAAAATCGAAACGCCTCAAAACTCGCCAAATCGGCCGACATCAAGTATCACCTACTACCGACACACAATCGGCTCAATGCATCAACACCGGATATTAAGTTATTATAAACTAATTATCCATTCGCCGCTCCGCTTCACACCAAACAAAGATCCGTCGATACCACGAAAAACACCACCACCAGCAACAACAAAAAACCGTCCACAGAATTAAAAACAATTAGGGAGTTTTGACGTTTTGTTTTCGAAATTTTGAAAACCGATAACGCGATCTCATTACCCCCAGTAATTTGTTTATAATTGGAAGTCAAACAGACAGTTTAGATGTGTGCTGCCCGCACACAACCGCCTTCCGGGGGTTGCGCGCCGCGCTCGCCAGCGAATGTATTTCACTCTGCACCCCATCAAAGCCGCTCCCGATAGCCATCGGATAATTTCAATTTAGAATTTAGCGATTAGGCTAGCGCAGCTCCGGTCTACCCCCGGCGGGGGTATAATGTCAGGTGTCAGGCAGTTTGTCGAATGGAAAACCATTAGATCGCTTTTATCGCAACGAAACAAGTGTTCCTGGTAATTACACACAAATTATCCGGCGAACGGGCTCCTGTCGGCTGCCCCACTTCCGATGGACCGTGTCCAGTTGTGTGGAGGACAGTTCTTCGCCTCGGCGAACAGCGATGGAGACGCTGCCACAGCAGGGCTGTGTAATGAAATCGAGAATTTCTCTAATTAGTAACCAATCACCAGGAGTCGTCGTCGCATTCGCATGATACGAGGTGATGGAGCACATCATCATCATTATCCCCAACTTCGTCAGCTTCTTCGCAGTGGATCCTGCGAGTTCGATAGGGCCCTGCCGCTGCCTAACTTACTCAGCGAGTGGCGGCTTTTGCCACTTGGATCAAAGATAAATGAGTTGCCCTGTAATTTGGTGCGCTAATCCCGCCTCGAAATTATATCAACTCAGAAGATGCCCTTCTTCCCTCCATTGAACACCAAGCAGTGCGCTGCAATGCGTGACGAGGTGAGATGTGAAGTTAATTTTCGCCCCAAGCCGTGTGTCTAGAGAGCACCCAAGTCCCACCGCACCACCACCCCGGCCAATAGAACATATCGCCAGACAATCATCGAGGTAACAAAACACTTTACACAACCGATCCGAAGACGGAGAGCGCCTCACTGGGTCGGTGGCGACTGGTGGCTGCTGGCTGTTGTTGGCCGGTGGCCGGGAAGTATCTTTTCGGCGGCGGTTTGGCGTTTAATTGTGTTTTGATAGCTCTAATTCGACGCCAGGCATACGGAGATTGTGCTAATCGGGCGGATAATATCCCCAACGGCGGTATCACGCACACGGCGTGCACTCAAGATCGATTGATCTTGTATCTACAGTGTGTTCCTCTCCATTGTTGATTCGTCACAATTGTAAGGGAACGCTCGCTGCCCGTACGTGTGTCAGTCTGTGAGCCTAATCGATCATTGCCTGGTCATTGTCTTGTGGCTTTCACGAGGGACTATGCGAGAGGACATGCCGGCCAGGCAGTGTCTCCTAGAGTGATCGATAGTGAGAAAGGCGAATAAAAGGACACTTTCACTTGTAAATGGGATTGTGTTGTGATTGACTTGCAAGTTGAATTGCCTCATTGTTGTCACGGGTGCATTCTTGTGGCTGCGCAGAGGGGAGATGTGTCGTAGTCGGGGTTTTGACTGTCCGTCCTAACAATCGGCATGGTAAATTGGATATTTGATGGATATTACTGATTTGGGTGGTCTCGCGGTTGTGTGGATGCGACTTATGCGAACGAACTCATTTGATTAAGACCAAGTGGAAGGGGAAGAGCAGCGCCATACCGGCTGGGATTAGGATGATTGAAAAGGAGTGGAGAAATTTTTGTGGATGCAAATTATGTGGGTTTTTCCCTTGATGTACAGTCTGCCTAATTTTAATTTAGAAAATGAGAAAAGCAATGTGACGAAGTGAGGACCAGTATTTTCACGATCCTTTCACCCATGGCAAGCTGTTGTTTGAAATAAGTCATTCTTTAAACAACTCAGTCGTAAAGGCCTTTTTTAGTATTTCAAGAGCTTAAATGAGTTGGAGTACGTTAGTGTTTACGATTTAATAGTTAATAGGTATGGTGGGAATTGCTGTCCTAACTTTGAAGCGGCGTTTGCCGCGTCACCTGTCAACAATTGAATTTGGTTTGCAAAATGAAAAAGAACAGGAGAATCATGCACCTAGATCGTTTGATCTAGTTGCATAATGATTGATATATTCGAGTTATAATTAAGATATCGCTCAATAAGTCCCGGGACTAACCAATGTAATCGCATTATCTAGTTAAAATTCAAGTTTATTCATCAATATACGAGCGGCGTTCAATATATTCTCGGTATCGATATGCAGGAAAATTCAATTTAAATTGTTATTTTTTTTTCAATATAATCTCTCCTAACATCAATGCATTTGTTACATCTTGAGATAAGCTTTTTTTAAACCCTCAAAAAAATAAATTTCCTCTTCCTCTGCAAAATACCCATTTATTATACCCGTATGAAGTGAAGATACAAATGTCTCGATAGGGAACATTTGTTGTGAGCGAGCCCTAATTTTTTTTTGTTTGTTTGCTATGACATCTGTGAAAAATATTTAGTATACATCAAGTCATTGAACAGACAAAATAATATTTTTTCATCGTGTTAAAAAATGTCGAATTTTGTACCAGAAATTTATGATTTGCGGAAAGCATTAATTTTTTGTTTTCATTTGAAGAAAAGTGCTGCAGAGTCGGATCGAATACTTGTTTGCAACATGCAAAAAATGGTTTCAACAGTTCAGAAATAATGACTTTGATGTGAGAAATGAAGAACGTGGAAGACCACAACAAAAGTTTGAAGATGCCGAATTGCAAACGATATTGGATGGAGATAACATTTTGAGTCAAAAGCAAATGGCAGCAATGTTAAATGTTTTACAACAAACAATTTCTGATCTTTTACAACAGCCAGCTCGATGCGAGGGTGAAGGTAATCTTCTACATGGCCCTCATACGGCCAATGCTCACCTATGGCTGTCCCGTGTGGTTCAACGTGAGTGCAAGCTTGATGGAAAAGATTCGGGTGTTTGAGAGGGCTTGTCTTAGGGCTTGCCTTTGCCTCTACAGAACACCAGAATCCCAGTACATGAAATTCTACCCCAATGAGGTCTTATACAACAGGGCGAAACTGATACGAGTGGACAATTTCCTGGTGAAGTTGATTCGAGGTCACACTGCGAGAGCGATGAACGCGGTTCTTGATCTCTAGGGCGAACTACCCCAACCCGAAGTACCAGGAAAGGGTACGTCAAACTGGCTTCGTCTCCCCAGAAGCATTTCTCTATTTTGATAGGCATGGTTTTATACAAGACATAAATGGGGAACCGCTCCTCTTTCACATCGCCCGTTCAACTGTGAATGGGCGACTCAACTTCGACCGCTCCGTCGCACAACGAGCTGAAGAAGACCTTCTCCGCTTTAGTATGGCGGCGTCGAGTCGGGATAAGAGAGATGTTGCATTACAACATCAAACGTTTTGGTGGCTGAGAGAGGGAATTAACTCGTCGAACCTTTTAGACCCGGGGTAGAATGGGTAGCACAGATCTCCTTCAAGGGAGTTGCAGCAGATGTGATCCAGCTACCTATGGCCGACTTACAGACTTAGTGTAAGATAGTTGTAAGTTTAATATATAAATGTACATACAAACAAAAACAAAAAAAAAATGTATACACATTTGTACATTGAGTGTACTCATGTGTATACAAATGTACATAGGTCAGGTCTACGCATGTATATATGGGCGTATAGTATTATACACCCATGTATATATGTGTGTATGTTTAGTTAAGGTAGTTTTAAGTTATTTCACGGTAGTATGTAAGTTAGCTCATAAGTTTTGACTCAAAAAAAAAAAAAAGTTCAGTTATAAAGTTTTTCCTTAAAATTTTTTTAAATTATAAGTAGTAAGCATAATGATAGTAATAATAATAATAATTGTTGGCGCTACAGTCCAGAGGGGGACCAGGGCCTAGCTTGCTCATCAACTACTCGTGTTGTGCGCGCTACTGTTCTCTCACGAGTAGAAAGGACCTACAGTTTTTTGCCGACTCCGAACGGCGAAATTTGAGAAGCTTTCTTAGACAGTTATTGCTCTTTGAGTGTTGTCAGCAGCTCGAAAGAGGTGGTGCCGTGAAATATTCGAAAAATTGGTGTTGAGCTGGGAATAGAACCTAGACCCTTCGGCGTGTGAGCGTCGCACTCTACCCACTACGCCACGGCGGCCACGAGCCGAATGATAGTGAACTCCATAAATATATGAAATGTAAGGTTAGGTCGAAAGACAATAGATTAAGAATAAGTTTAGCTTAGAGTGCCCGTAGAAGGCCAGTAAGTTAGATTGTAGGACAAAGAAAACAAGGTACATACGTCCAACTAGTTTTAAGCATTTTTTGTCTAGTACGTAAGTCTGCAATGAATTTGAAATAAAAATGTATTAAAAATGAAAAAAAAAAATGAATGAAGCTGACCGTTTAAAAGCTATGGGAAAGATCCAAAAGTGCGGAAAATGGATGCCACATGAATTGAATGAAAGACAGATGAAAAACCCAAAAAACACTTGTGAAATTTTGCTTCAAAGACACGAAAGAAAATCGGTTCTGCATCGGATTGTTACTGGTGATGAAAAATGGTTTCATTTTAAGAATCCTAAACGGAAAAGATCATGGGTTAATCTGGGACAACCATCAACATCGACTGCAAAACCAGATCGATTCTGCGATACGACCACGAGCTCCTAAAACCTGGTCAAACCGTTAATACTGATCGCGACCGACAACAAATGATCAATTTGAACAATCCATTGATCGAGAAACGACCAGAAAGGGCCAGAAGACACGGCAAGGTAATTTTGTTCCATGACAATGCACCTGAACACAAAGCAAGGTTCAGGTTCAGGATACAATCAAAACACTTGGCTGGGAGCAGCTATCCCACACGCCGTATTAACCAGACTTGGCTCCTTTCGACTACCATTTGTTTCCATCAATGGGACACGTATTGGCTGAGCAGCACTTTGATTCCTACGAGGAGGTCGAAAATTGGGTGTCTGATTGGTTTGCTTTAAAAGACGAACAATTTTATTGGCGTGGTATTCACAAATTGCCAGAAAGGTGGCCAAAATGTGTAAAAAATAATGGCGAATACTTTGAATAAAATGTTTTTACTTTCTATTAATAATTAGTGTTTTATTTTCAAGGAAAAAACGCTCATTTTATACAGTTATACCTGGTATTGTCGACTTTCTTCGATCTTTCACGAAAACATTTTTTTAAATCCTTAAACAGGAAATAATCTCTAGGGGCAAGGTTTGGACTATAGGGTGGGTTTTGGATTTCTTCGAAACCGCAATCTCGCGCAACAGCCTTGAAAGCTCGCGCCTACTCTAACCTAACTATGAGCTGCCCCAAAGGCAGCCATTCTATCTCTTCGTCTATTAAAAACTTCCCTTGCAAAGCCCCTGATGGTGTCTGTACTCTGTCTTGTCTGGAGAACTAGGCTGACATCGTAAGTCCCATCAGTGTAAGATAGGTTCATACCTCCAAGGTCCCGAATGTCATTATGAAGACGACAATTGGCACAACACGTGCAACTAATCCTCACAGCTATACAATGCACAAGTAGGTCTCTGAGTTGCTTATGGACCGCTTGAACAAGAACGAGTTCAAGCAACCGTGTCCAGCAGCAAGTACCTCAGATGCATTCTGAAATTTAGACCATCAATGGACTTAACGAGTGACACATCGCGAAGGCCCAGGTCCACCCCGGACTGTAGCGCCACAAGAAGAAGAAGAAGAACATCGCGAAGGAAGCTGTATGTCATGTTGCCATTTTCACAAGTCTCTCATCTATCCTGCCATTTTCGTCCGAGCAGCTTATCTAGGAGGTCTTTGCGGTTGCTAAGAGCTAGTCCCTCCAACCCGCTGGAGTAGATCCCTCCAGCACTTGGTGCTGGAATACCTCTCTTTAAGGCGAAAAGGATACTTCTTTTGATAATCTCCAGGTCAAGTGGCAGTACACCCATGAACACCTGAAGAGCCTCCGTGGAGACAGTATGGCAAACTGGAAGACGCGCCAGAAGGCACACCCTCTGACATAACTGAATTCGTCCCATACCCCAAGCAACGTCACACCATATAAGTATGGGCACTATACGTTGCACAGGCAACAACAGACCAGAGTATATAGTGCGTGCCGCTGTTTCGCTCAAATGGATTGCACTCCTGCAAGAGAAATAACTCTCCCAGAGAGCAATTTCATAGCAGCCAACATTTCTGAGGCGGTCGATGATGCCCCTCCAACTCAGGTAATTAAGTGTGTGAAGGCAGAGTTTTTCGCCTGAGGGTATTAAAAGTTGAAGAAAATACTCTCCTTCACTCCTCTCTAATAATTAGTAAGTCTTTGCCGCAGCCGCCTTCTACTACACTGCCAACCGTCTGCAACAATCTGTGTTATTTTTTGGCCCAATCCTGAGACCGCTGCTTTCAATGACTGCTCTCATTGAGTAGTCATTGCGGTCTGGCATCCGTGATTGACTCTTCCTTGTACTTGAGACTTAGTCTTGCAGTTATTTTCAATCTTCGGGTTCAAAGTTGCTCTAAGCTCGAGAGGTTTTGTTCCATTCACCCGACTGAGAAATGGAGCGATTGCAGTCTTTCTTAAAGTTCTTTGCGGTGTCACTTCACTTGCCGTATATCGACTTATAACTCTCCATTTTCCTCCATATAATAAAGAATGAGTTTGGTTCTACGAGTCACAAGATTTTAGTTACAATCACCGACTGCCAAGTGCAATTTTATTTCGGATCTCTACCAGAATGCCGCTTTGGGAAGTCAAGAATCGGTTCAAAATTTTTAAATACTCTATGTAGTTAAAATTCTTGAATCCAGGACGAAGCCATAACCTTTCCGGCTAATGGAACAGTCTTTGCCTTCTTCCGAAATTCCGATTGTCATTTGATCTTTTGGTGAAGTCCACAATTTCATAGCAATCTCTGTCGTAAGCCAATATATCGAAGTTTCATTGATGGTCATAAACCGAAGAGGAGGCTCTCTCCCTTGTGGTTTATTTCCCACTGACTACTGCACCAGGTCTACTGCACATTTTCATACGGAGATCTGTTTTTTCAACATGGTGAATTTTTGTCACGTTAGCCTCTGTAGAAACTCTTTTCCTGATACCTGGGAGTAGCTTGTTGAAAACCTAAGCGAGAAGTCTGCAAAGTATCATTGTACACGAAGTTCAATTCGTTTTGAGGTCACAATTTCCCTTTCATCCATAAAACAAATTACTTTCATTAATCTAAAACACCTTTAGCACAACAAGGCTTCGAAAAGGACTCTTTGTCACTAAAGGCCTTACAAGTGAGTGCAAACCTGTAGAATGACGTGAGAAAGTCACCTTAAACGAGATAAGGCATTTTGAGCAAAAACCAATTCATCTTCGCACTTTATAAGTCTATCTCTTCTGGACATGAGCTATTTTTAGTAGAATGTTACAACAAGGTCCGACACAGTAATTGCCAAGCAGGACGGATAGTTACGTTCATGTTTTTTCCAAAGCGAATTACAAGCCGGCCACCGGTTCTACAGCATGCCGTTGCCAACCCGAGGCTATTTTAACACGAGATTAGCGACTAAAACCACCATAAATGCACAAACTGTCGTGTGGTGTTATTTAAAAGGACCATTATGCAACACTCCTGCAATTTGCGGCAGCGAGTAGCTTTCCGCCACAGTAAGCACCGACAGTAGCTGCAGCGCAACAGCACTGCTAATAATCGCGTACCTTCTCACTCGTCAACTCGCTGTATAATTTTATGGCAATTTCTGCGATATTAATGATCTGCGAATCGTACGTGACAATTTGTTGCGCTCTACGATTTCTCCTTTCCACCGTCGCCGCCACCGCCTCTGCGTTTTTGATGTTCACCTCGAGCCTCCCGAACACCGAAAGACTCTTGTATTTATATGCACAATGAGCACATAATTAGCACTTGCATTCGAATGCGATGCGTCTGTGAGTTTTCGCAGCGCTCGAAAGCAGGTGTAATGCGATCCGGAAAGTTCCGCGGGCGCTCTTGAGTGCGCTGTTCAAGTGCAGTAGCTGTGAAGGAAGTAAACTTCATTATCAGCAAGTGAAATATACTTTCAACTCGCCTCTGACAGATGATGCACCAGTTGTCAGCTCTATCTGGTGGATCGTTCACCATTTGTCACTGACGCGATAGCTTCGCACTGTAGTTAGCGAAACGTAGCACACAGTGAAAATTTTATAATTAGCGAGATGACGACGAAATATGGAGTGTTGGGAAATGTGGCAGGTAGCATTGCGTAGTGCGAAATGTGAACAAGGAAGTTAATTTACTGCACCCTCGTTGTGCTAGGAAGGGGGTCGAAAGGTGAGGGGCGCAATGCGGGCTTTAAACCCATTAGCGTCGTTGATAAATTAGACGTCCATCTCCACTTGATAACGAGAGACTTGATTTATAACACCCGACATGCCGGTGGCATGCAGATAGTCTGAATGCGAAATTTGGCGGTGTTGGTCCAATGAAGCCAGCTGCAACTTAAAATGCTTGAGTGCCCAGTTGATTGGAATGTGAACTAAAACAGGTTGCTGTTCATTGACGACATATGTATATAACATTCCCACCACAATGGGGCAATCGCGGAGACCACCCCGACGTCATACAAACAATCCTGACCACTAAACTGAACCCCGATGTCTCATAAACTCCACCGCATTGCATGCCCCATAGACATTTGGTCACCGAAATCCCTTTCACATTCTCCAATAGCCCCGGTGACGATGATACTTTCTCATCACAAAACCACCCGCAGCTCCTGTGGCATCCCATCGTGCACCAATAATTTCCCCGTGATCTACGTGCACTCCATCCCCACACAGCGTCTCGAAGACTCTCAGGCTTGTGCAGCCACGAAACAGTCTCACGCAGCGTGCAGCCATTGTGTCTGGCTTTGTCCACCGGCCAGTCGAGTGTCAACTCATTGCGTGCGTCCCAGACGCCCCTTCGAGTGAGAGAGAGAACACTTTGAATAACAATGCAGAGGTTCTCTTGAGGGCCAGCCATAATGGCCCGTCGCTTAATTGAGTTAACAAAATGTCTGGTGCTGTACCCCAAATCGAATTTTACGGATCTCACAAGATTTTACTGCCACCAAGAGGTCTGCCAGTGCCGGTGATGACACGGCAGACGCGCACAGCCCGGCCTGGCCCCCATCGATGAATGAAAACCGGGCCAGAGCCAAACTCTCAGTCGGCTCTCGGAAATTATAAATCAAAACTAAAACACACGAGGTGAGGGTCCTTACGACCGAACGTTCGTTTACGACCGCAACCAGACCGTTTCACACCTCGGGGAGTCCTTCGCGCTCCCCGAGGAACGTCGTAAAGTGTGTGAGATGACCGGGCTCAAGCGCACAAACCCACATGTCAACTTGAACAAATTATTGGCGGACAAGCGGCATGTTCCGAGGTGTTACGCTTGACAGATACTTGAATGTCGTGCAATGTGTCTGCAGGCGTTTCTTTTCCGGCCATCGGAGCGGTCGTATCTTTCGGTAATTTATGAAGCTGCAGTTGCCGGGAATCTGCATAGGCCCGCACACAACAGCCCCAGTGCTCCGCACTGACAAGCCGAGGGGGTTGGCCAATTTAGTGACAATTGTGGTATTGTTCCGATTGTTGAGCTAATAGGACCGCCCCCATCCCGCAGGCGGCCATAAATTCTCAATTATATGTGAGATATTTTCGCGTCCTCAAGCCTACGCGTGACAGAGTGACTTGTGCGCCTCATGACATGAACCTTTTATTGGCATAATAGGTGCGCGCTCGCGCTCGCGCCTGCTCCTTCTCCTTCTCCACTCGGCGCTGACGCATGTGGGCTAGAAGAAACACTGCACTCGCACTCGGCCGTAGAGGTGCGGCCTAATGAGCGAGTTGAGGAATTAATGAGTTGGCCGCACAATGAAGGCATCTCAGCTCCACTCTAGGCGGCACGAGGCATGATTTAGTGCGGTTCGGCCCACGGACGAAAGGGCCCATAGCGTGAGAGTGCTATTGGGACCGCCGCGGTTAGGGGGTAATTGATTTCAACGGAATGTCATCGATGGGTGACTACTTCGGATTTATATTTGGGAGACGTCGGCGGTGTCGTGGAAGTGATTTGCATACGGGTCCGCTTTGTTTGTCCTGACAGGGCGCTGGAGAGCGGGAAGGCCGAAGCAACTCATCAGGCGTGGCCGTGCTGCGCCGTCAACAATGGTGTCTAGCTTGATTATGATTTCATTACGGGGGGCGTTGGCTGTTACAGAATTTATTTGCTGCCGCACAATGCAAACGGAATACGTTTAGGCAAAGTTTTGATTGCATTAGTTCGAAGTGAATGCGCGCCCAGCGCTGCGGGCTGGAGGCGTCGCATTGTTGCAACTGTTGAAGTGAATGGCAGTGGCACGATGTTGACTGTAACATGGCATAATAATGGGCTGCTATAAAGTGAGGTGTTCAAGAATTCAAGCTTCGAGTGGTGGGTGATCCGGCTGAAGTATTCAAGTTAACAGCAGTTGCTATTTAAAGTCAGCTTTTAAATTTGATCCCTTTCAAGTGTTTGTAGGAAATCCATTTGAAGGCTAAAAAGATTTTGGAATCCCCGTATTTTTGATGATATCTACCAGACATCGCCCTGAGTTCCTTGTTTCATGGAAAGCGAAAATTTTATAAGAGAAGCCATTTCATTTGCAAGAAAAACTCGGCCCTTGTTCAAAAATTAGTAGAAAAAAAATTACAAGAATGTCTGACATATTATATTTTCTTTAAGAAAAAGATAAACAAGATCAAGATCAAGATTAAGCCGCTGAAGTATCATAAGAATCGTGGAAGTACATATAAAAATTTCAAAGTGATCACTTATTTCCCGGCGTACTAGAAACCACTTGAATCGTGTATGCTCCGGCAAATAGATGTTTTCCAAATATTCAATCAGTCAGGTGAAAAACCTGAGAAAAATTGACAGTATGACAAGTTTAATCTTTTCCCAGCGCTCAACGAGTTTGCTCTAAAGGTTCCAATGATGTCAAGACTTGGAATAGGTGTACAGTCGTTAAGCAAATGTTAAGATAGAGCCCTTTGGATGTGTTTACATATGTAAGTATAAGTGAAAGTATAAGTTGCTCTCGTGCCCATGGCCACCGTGTCGTAGTGGGTAGAGTGCGACACTCAAACGAAGAAGGTCAAGGTTCGCTTCCCTACTGAACACCTCGAGTTTTTCCAACACCACCTCTCTAGAGCTGCTGACAACACTCAAAGAAAAAGCTTCTCAAACTTCGCCGTTCGGAGTCGGTCCTTTTTACTCGTGAGGGAACACAACACGAGTAGTTAATGAGCAAGCTATCAGTTATATCAGTATAAAGTGAGCCATTGTTTTCTACACATTATGACCACCTTTCTGGCAATTTGTGAATACAACGCCAATAAAATTGTTCGTCTTTTAAAGCAAACCAATCAGACACCCAATTTTCGATCTCCTCGTAGGAATCAAAGTACTGCTCAGCCAATGCGTGTCCCATCGATGAAAACAAATGGTAGTCGGAAGGAGCTAAGTCTGGTAAGTGAGGCGGGTGGTAGCTGCTCCCAGCCAAGTGTTTCGATTGTATCCTGAACCGGTTTTGCTTTGTGTGCAGGTGCATTGTCATGGAGCAAACTTACCTTGCCGTGTCTTCTGGCCCATTCTGGTCGTTTCTCAATCAATGTCTGGTTTAAATTGATCATTTGTTGTCGGTAGCGATCAGTATTAACGGTTTCACCTGGTCTTAGGAGCTCGTGGTACAACACACCTTCTTGGTCCCACCAAACACACAGCAATGTCTTTTTGCCGAATCGATCTGGTTTTGCAGTCGATGTTGATGGTTGTCCCAGATTAACCCATGACTTTTTCCGTTTAGGATTCTTAAAATGAAACCATTTTTCGTCACCAGTAACAATCCAATGCAGACCCGATTTTCTTTCGTGTCTTTGAAGCAAAATTTCACAAGTGTTTTTTTTAGTTTTCCATCTGTCTTTCATTCAATTCATGTGGCACCCATTTTCCACACTTTTGGGTCTTTCTCATAGCTTTTAAACGGTCAGTTTCATTTTTTTTTTTTTTTCATTTTTAATACATTTTTATTTCAAATTCATTGCAGACTAGACAAAAAATGCTTATAACTAGTTGAACGTACTTTGTTTTCTTTGCCCTACAATCTAACTTACTGGCCCTCGACGGGCACTCGAAGCTAAATCTATCCTTAATCTATTGTCTTTCGACCTAACCTTACATTTCATATATTTATGGAGTTCACTATCATTCGGCTCGTGGCCGCCGTGGCGTAGTGGGTAGAGTGCGACGCTGACACGCCGAAGGATCTAGGTTCTATTCCCAGCTCAACACCAATTTTTCGAATATTTCACGGCACCACCTCTTTCGAGCTGCTGA
The DNA here is from genome assembly GCA_955652365.1 of Eristalinus aeneus. Lineage (NCBI taxonomy): Eukaryota > Metazoa > Arthropoda > Insecta > Diptera > Syrphidae > Eristalinus > Eristalinus aeneus. Next base: position 5,716,822 of record OY019131.1, on the reverse strand, counting down.
CAACACTCAAGCTAGGCCCTGGTCCCCCTCTGGACTGTAGCGCCAACAATTATTATTATTATTACTATCATTATGCTTACTACTTATAATTTAGAAAAATTTTAAGGAAAAACTTAATCACTGAACTTTTTTTTTTTCAGTCAAAACTTATGAGATAACTTACATACTACCGTGAAATAACTTAAAACTACCTTAACTAAACATACACACATATATACATGGGTGTATAATACTATACGCCCATATATACATGCGTGCACCTAACCTATGTACATTTGTATACACATGAGTACACTTAATGTATAAATGTGTATACTTTTGTTTTCTTTTTTTTTGTATGTACATTTATCTACAAAACTGACAACTATCTTACACTAAGTCTGTAAGTCGGCCATAGGTAGCTGGATCACATCCGCTGCAACTCCCTTCAAGGAGATCTGTGCTACCCATTCTACCCCGGGTCTAAAGGGTTCAACGATCGAGTTCCCTCTCTCAGCCACCAAAACTTTCAATGTAACGCAACATCTCCCTTATACCGACTCGACACCGCCATACTAAAGCGGAGGAGATCTTCCTCAGCTCGTTGTGCAACGGAACGGTCGTAGTTGAGTCGCCCATCCACAGTTGAACGGGCCATGTGAAAGAGGAGCGGTACCCCATCTATGTCTTGTATAAGACCATGCATATCAAAATGGAGAAATGCTTCTGGGGGGACGAAGCCAGTTTGACGTACCCTTTCCTGGTACTATGGGTTGGGGTAGTACGCCCCAGAGATCAAGTTATTAACCGCGTTCATCGCTCTCGCAGTGTGACCTCGAATCAACTTCACCAGGAAATTGTCCACTCGTATCAGTTTCGCCCTGTTGTATAAGACCTCATTGGAGTAGAATTTCATGTACTGGGACTCTGGTGTTCTGTAGAGGCGAAGGCAAGCCCTAAGGCAAGCCCTCTCAAACACCCGAATCTTTTCCATCAAGCTTGCACTCACGGTGAACCACACGGGACAGCCATAGGTGAGCATTGGCCGTATAAGGGGCATGTAGGAGATTACCTTTACCCTCGCATCGAGCTGGCTGTTGTAAACGGTCAGAAATTGTTTGCTGTGCAACATTTAACATTGCTGCCCTTTGCTTTTGACTCAAAGTGTCATCTCCATCCAATATCGATTGCAATTCGGCGTCTTCAAACTTTTTTGGTGGTTTTCCACGTTCTTCGTTTCTCACATAAAAACTATTATTTCTGAAATGTTGAAACCATCTTTTGCATGTTGCTTCTGATAGAGCATGATCATCATATGCGTCGACAAGCATTCGACGCGACTCTGGAGCACGTTTCTTCAAATGAAAAAAAAAAAAATTAATGCTTTCCGCAAATCATAACTTTCTGGTACAAAATTTGACACTTTTAACACGATGAAAAAATATTATTTTGTCTATTCAATGACTTGATGTATACTTAATATTTTTCACAGATGTCATAGCAAACAAACCAAAGAAAAATAAGGGCTCGTTCACAACAAATGTTCCCTATCGAGACTTTTGTATCTTGACGCTCACTTCACACGTACGTACGGTAGGCCTCCTGTGGACTGTAGCGCCACCAAATAATTATTATAATTAAGTTGCTCTCTTAATTTCAGTTAAAGTGGATAGTGAAGACAGAGAAATAAAATTAATAAAAATTCAAACGTCTTGTTTTCTTACAAACTAAATTTTTTGACTTGGGTATGGAACGACAATGTCCACAGGGAACTAGGGCCTTGCTTGCCCATCAACTACTCTACTTTTCCCTTACGAGTTTAATGAAGGTTTTATATTTGCCTTTCCTTCTAAATTTGATAAATTGTATCATATTATTTTAAACAATTGTACTTTTATTAAAGTAGTAAGGTACTTTCACCATATCTCTGTGATTAAAAATTTCAAAATTGTATAAATTTAGATTTTTCTCCACAGTAAAAGAAAAGGAACCTACAGTTGTTACCGATTCCGAACGGCGAAGTTTGAGAAGCTTTCCTCGACAGTTACTACTCTTTACTCTTTAAATGTTGTCAATAGCTCGGAAGAGGTGGTGTTCGAGGTGTTCAACCGGGAATCGTACCTAGACCTTCGGCGTGTGAGCGTCGCACTTTCCCCCCAACGCCACGCGGCCACTACACAAATGTATGGATGCTTGGAAATCCTGATTAAAAGTCCTCATTTGAATTCCATGCTGTTTTAAATGAGGAATTCAGACAATGATTCCACTTTCTTTGCTTCTCAATGCTTGCATTTCAAGGTAAAATGTTAAAATAAACACTCACTCCACAGTCAATAGTCTTAAATAAAATGCAGCATTAGCACGGTAATTTAGGTACAACAAAATATCGATAGCACAGAGTGACTTTTAATTTTATGTATTTTACGTGAGTTTTTGCCAACGAGCGACCTCCCAACAGTGGACAAATTGGAATGGAATACATTTTTCTATGAACCCAACTGTAAGCCAAGAAATATCTTACACGAGAACTGTCCAACTTATGTGAGCATATTCAAATCCATTTTTTTAATCGATCATTATTGTTCTTAGTGAGGAAATCGCTTGTGCATAGCAAAACAAGCAGATGAATACATATACCTCCGACTAATTAGAGAAAAGTCCCATTAGTGTTATGCCATGGCGTTCGCTCTTCATTCCTGTGTAAAAGATTTATGATTTAACACAAATATACCACAGAATGCGTGAAAAACCATCCGCACGACGGCGAATTATCCGTAATGAACATAACCAGCAACGGCTCCGGTTGTGTTAAACAACACAACCACAACAGCTGTGATATCAACTAAAGGAAACTCTTACTCACCGACACTTTTTTGATCTAAGTAGATCTAAGTAAGCAATTGACTATTAAGGACACCTCTTGCACAAGTAACACCCCATAAGGCCTTCGAAGATATACTATGCAAAATATGAACTCGAAGAGGACGAGCCTGCTTATTGTTCTGCTGCTTATGATCAACATTTGTGTTTCTGTTCTATCTGCATTAATGGTGAATGGAGAAAAAAAATTAAACAATGAACTGTTTGTGGTGTTCACTTTAAAGTCGCCTTTTGACATTTATTTTAACTAAAGATTCAACAATTGTTTAAAAACATGTAAATGGAATGGAAACCATTACTCTGGCTTAAAAGCTTTCGAATCCAAATTCTGATTCATGCAGCACGCACAAGTGCATAGAGAACTGCAAAAACTATATACTGTGAGCGTCAAAGGAGAGTAAAGGTTACTGTATAGAGGTGAAAATTGGGTCAACACAATAACAAAACTCAAATTCCATTGATACACAAAAACCGCTTTACTCAATGTGATCAATTATTCAAAAAAACAAAAATAAATACATTTTTTGAATGAAAATTAAGCAAACAGTATATATTTCTATCAACAAATGTACTTATTTATTGCTTAAAAAATTAAATTTAGTACTTTGTTGGTCCTCCTTCAGACTTTATTAATTCCTTGAATGTACGTGGCACAGACATTACCAGTTTATTGGTAAGATCGGGGGAAATTTTTGACCATTCTTTTGTTATAGCTTTTTTCAGGTCTTCCTTGTTGTTAATAGTACTCTGTCGAATTCTTCTTTCCAAATGCTTCCATAAGTGTTCTATTGTTTTAAGGTCCGGTGATTGCGTGTGATGATCAAGCTGTTTTGGAGTCCTATAAAGCAACCATTCCTTAACAAGGCGTGAGGTATACTTAGGATCATTGTCTTGCTGAAAGATCCAATTCCTAGGTAAACTCATTAAATTAAATTAAATTAAATTAAACTAAATAAAATAAATATAAAAATTAAATTAAACTAAACCTAATTTGTCTACGCTCGGTTGCAAGTTGGTCCTGAGAATTTTTAGATAATCTTCCTTCTTTATTGTTCTATCAATGAAGACAAGATTACCGACCCCAGACGCTGCTACACACCCCCACACCATCACTGAACCTCCCTGAACCTATTTTTTCAGTAAATTCCTAAATTTTTGGTTCCCAAATTTTTTTTATTCTTATGGCTCTTAAAAATTTAGAATTTGTTTTTTCAAAAAGGAAATGTCATTGTTTATATATTTTTTTGCAAATTTTAAATGTTTTTATTTATTCATTTTTGAAAGAATTGGCTTCTTTCTTGTAATCAGATATTTGTTTACTCGCTTTTGACGCTCACAATATATTCGAAAATATATTCAGCTATTCAAATTCGGGCTAGATGGAGACGTTATGGCGTAGTGGGTAGAGTGCGATGCTCACACGCCGAAGGTGTATGTTCGATTTCCGGCTGAACGCATCGAATTTTTCAAGGCACCAGCTCTTGCGAGCTGCTGACAACACTCAAAGAGTAATAACTATCTAAGAAAGATCTTCTCAAACTTCGCCGTTCGGAGTCGGAAAATATTTGTAGGTCCCTTTTACTAGTGAGAGAACAGTAGCGCGCACAACACGAGTAGTTGATAAGCAAGCTAGGCTCTGGTCCCTCTGGGGACTGTTGTGCCATCTAATTTTTATTATTATTATCTTGTAGGTAAAGATCCAGTTTAACCTCGGTCTCACTCGACCTACTAATAAAAACTTATTAAAAGCAAGTTTACAACAATGACATTCTTTTGAATATCAATAGAAAAGTATATTTTTGGAATTGGTATCACCCCAAGTACAAATTGATACATTTTCTTTTTATATATATTGCCTCTATCTTGGCTGTTTTGTGATTACTTCAGAAATATCTTAAATATTACATTTTTGTAATTTTTGAATATTTATATATTGCAAAACGCGCTGTTTCATTGCAACTGCGAAGATAAAGTTATAAATATTAACACATTTTGTAAAAAATAGTTGAGTATGGATCTCAGAAAAATGACTGAAGTCCTAAGGACCTCAAGCTAAATCAATGCAGTTCCAAAGAACTCAACTGAATGCGGTTAGCTTTAAGTGAATGTAAAAGACTGCAAGGCGACTCCAAGAAGGCAAAGTTAGAGAACGCAAAAGACTTGCATTCAATTGATTTCAATCTACAGACTACTCCAATTACTGACTTCAATTGGAATACTGATTTCGTAAATGAAATCTAAGTTCTTAAACTGAATAAATCGTAACATATAAAACGATATCTTGGATTAAGAGATTGCATTACCTTTCGGTAATTGCAGTCCTTTAAAACTCTAATAAAAATGGACGTGTCACATCTTTGCTTTCCGTCATTTTCGCCCCATTGTAAACCAGTTATAGTTACAAGTAGAGATACCACAGAGGGCTTGATTCTGTTTATGTAAATTTATTAGAAGATTAGAGCTGGGAATCGGGTTAAGAATGTGGCTGAAAATAGAGCTAAGCACTTAAAACAATATGGTAACTGATGAGGTAAGTAATTGTTTGAAAGAATTTTATTCACGTAAATTTTTATCAAGGGAATGTAAAATTTAAGAAACTACTTCAAAAACAAATTCATTTTGAATAAATTGTACATAACAAAAACAATTTTTTTGTGCGCTGAAATTAGCTTGGACGCTTTTACTTATCGACGATTTAAAGTTTTCTATAGAAAGTCCTTGGGCAAAAGCTTGGATTGCGAGAAAACTACATGCGTTACAAGCAAATTCCACACTACGAGGGGCGTTCAATATGTTCTCGGTATCGATATGAAGGAAAATGAGAATTCAATTTAAATTGTTTTCAGTTTTCAATATAATCTCCCCTAACATCAATGTATTTGTTACATCTTGAGATAAGTTTTTTTAAACCCTCAAAAAAAAAATTTTCCTTTTTCTCTGCAAAATACCCATTTATTGCCAACTTGAGTTCTTCATCATCCGAAAATCTTTTTCCACGAAGACATTTATTCAAATCCGGAAGCAGGAAATAATCACTAGGGGCATGGTCTCGACTATAGGGTGGGTGTTGGATTTCTTTGAAATCACAATCTCGGGCAGCAGAAGCAGATTGTGTATTGCAGAAGCAATATACCCGCTGCGAGTTTATCTTGTCTTTTCTTTTTAATTTCCTTCCGCAAATTATGCAAAATGGAAGCTTAAGATGAGGCGTTGATGGTTTCACCTTTTTTATTGTACTCAATGAACAAGATTCCCTTTGAGTCCAAAAAAAACTGTGGTCATGCGCTTCTCGGCAGACGCAATGACTTTGAATCTATCCGGGTGGTCTGCTCCCTTTTTATGACACTGCATGGACTCTTGTTTTCTTTCAGGGACATACTGGTGGACCCATGTTTGGTCTCCAGTAACAATTCAATCCATGACACCGTACGCGTTCTCACTACAACATCCCCAAAAGCTCTCTAAAGCATGCGATCCTCGCTTTTTTCTGAGGCACTGTGAGCATTCGTGGGACCCACCTTGCACTGACCTTTGAAAGGTTAAGATGGCCATGAAGAATGGTCTGAATGGTACCAGTTGAAAGATTGGTAATCATTTTCACCTTTATATGGGCATCCTCAAGAACAAGTTTTTCAACTTCTTTGATGCTTTCTCCTGTAGCCAGGGAGCCGGAGCGGTAGTCGTCTTCAATGCTCTCTCTGGATCTCTTGAACTCACTTGACCACTTTTTCACAGTTAATAATGAAGGTGCGAAATCCTGGTAAACAGCCACCACCTCTTCATGAATAGTTTTTTGACTGTTTCCTTGCTTAGTGAGAAATTGAATTACAGCGCGCTGTTCAATTTTCACCATCATCGTCTCAGTTGCCATCATGATTCTGTTTAACTAGAGATAAAACGCGAATTAATAATCACAGTTTTATGAAATTTTACATGAATGTACTAAAATAATAGTATTAATTGATAAATAAGTCAATTTATATATATAAGAACAGCTTCATTGAATTATTCGTGTCTTTACTTGTAGAAAGAAAGAAGTAAACGAACTTTATTATTTATTATCGCTTTCATTGTATGAAATATTGTGCAACAAAATTCTCTTAAATTTTTCCCCCATTTCTCCGCAACAATTTTATTAATTTAAACAAAGCAAAGAAGATTTCCATCGCAATGACGTTACACACTAAATGTGATTTACGAGAATTTCAAGAAGATTTGTGCCTCTTTATTCATCGAAGTGCACCAGGGTTCTCGATTAAGTTGGCTAACAACCTAAGCAGAAGTACCATATAACCTTAGTGTCTTCAAATTTAAAGACGTTTTTCGATATTTGGGTTCATTCTTTCATCTCTGTACAAATCTTGGAGACTTAGACGTATTCCTTCATCAGATTTCAAGAAATCGAAACAAATCAAGCAATAAGGCGACAAAGTCTGAACTATATGATGGATGTAGCAAAAGGTTCTAAGAAAGCATTCTTCATTTCCGACGGATCATAGGGAATGCAAAGATGACCAGATTCAACATATCAGATTGCTGAAGCGTAAATTCCTCTTCATTCTGGTAACATACAACACTAATTTGTTTGATGTCAGTCCTGGCTTTGGGTTTGCTGTTGCGAGTTTCTTCCAATTATTTTTTGTATTTTTTATTTCCTTTAGGCATCATATTGCAGATTGGGATATTAACAAATTCTACAACATCGAAGCTATTTTGCTTTGCCCAATTTTCGTCACACTCTGCCCACTATGCCACCGCGGCCACAAACAAAATAAATTAGCTTATCCACAGTAGAATCTCCTTACACATATATTGCAAATGCAAACATTTCTTGCAGTGTCTGTATTCGAAAGTAATTTCATGACGTTTGAGACGTCAACTTGTAAGAAAGAGTTCGTATTGTCAAAAACATTTCAGAGCCATCTTAATACATTTCTCATTTTTTAATAACTACTTCAAAGATTTCATCAAAGTACCTCGAGGATAATCGTCAATCAATCATCACAGCTCAGGCGTATCGTAGGGTTCGTGAGATGGAGAAAATATGTGCATATGTCCCAAAAGCGAGATCTCTATCAAGCAATGCTTCACCCAATCCGAAATTCCTCGCTTCCACCCACTTAGAAATACCCATTCTCGTTACAAATGCGTTGCGAACGCACTCATCTCGTCAATCTAACAAAAAATTGTTCCCCCACCTCACCGACACAAAAACAACTGTTTGCAAGTAGGTGCCTGCAATTATCTCCACTCCATTCGATTCGACAACCAGCCGCTCTCAAATCCTTTCAAATCGCACGGCCACCATCGGCTCGCTGCATCCACTAAGTCATCGTGCCCTGATACATTCCTCGTTCCAATTCGAGCCTGTGCACACTCCCACCAATCGCCTTCTCCGCAGCCTATCCCTCCCCCAGAGGAGCGCACGAGAAAAACATACAAAAAGAAAAGAGAACAAAAGAAAAACTCACCACACTTCACGAGCGTTTTGTTCTCCAACTCACCGCCGATCCGCGAGCCGCGACCCGGCCCGGTTCGATCACCTACTCTTCAACTTGACTCCGGCTTTGGTTGGTTATGCCAGTAAACTTCATCTTAATCGTGAAATGGGCTCGGTTTGGGGAACCGGTTTTCGGAGGTGTCTCCACTTATACTCATGCTTTGCTGCCATCCACACTGGGCACCGCCCAATCGCGAAAATGGCTGCGAGGCATTCGCACCTAAACTTGACTTGGCTTGTGGCTTCCTCCCTCGTCGGCAGTGGCAGTCAGCGCGTTGTTTTGTGTTTTGATTGGCACTCTGACTTGCTGCTGCCACCGCCGTCGCCGCACCGTGACCGCTCGTCAGCCACCATAATGAGAGGCTCGCCGAAGAGGTGGAGGCGATTTGGAGAGGGCGCCCACGGACTTTCGGCGAAGAAGATGTTAAGCTGCGAGTAGTTTAGGAAATGGGTGGGATGCGTTTCTTCTTCGGCATCGGGTGCGATTTAAATGTTCATTCCCCTCGATGCAAAGTGAGTTTTTCTGCCGTGGGGAATCCTTGAATTTGATACCCGTGAAAAATGTGTTCTTCGTCCCTCGGTGTCATTCGGTTCGAAGGATTCTCACTCCCATAACGAATGGTCGCACATCCTGCACTTGTTCCTGCTCACTTGTGCGTCTTTTCCATTGTGGAGCTTGTCAGTGCAGGATTTCACAGTCATTTGGAACTGTGTCCCTACTGCTAATCCGAGAGTCCCTCCTTCCACCGCGGTACACGTACCTGCTTCGCTCGTATGGGACGGATTTCTTTCTTCGTCCTGCACTTAGCCACACACATGCCTCGTGAACAAGAGTCACCGTGAAATGGGCCGTTCAACGTTCAACAGAGATGCTCAAGGCTTCTCTATCTTTTCAATTAAAAACAAAGCACAGTTCCAGAATCCGATTACACACCATGTCTCCATGGCCATCCATCTTCGATGTGTAACATGTTGCTGTGTATCTGGCGGTGGCGTGTCATTGCGTCGTTCGTCTTTCACGCACTTCACGTGTAATTTTTGGTACCAAACAGTTTCGGATTTTAGTCTTGGATTTATGAACAAGGCTTTTGTTGTTCGGGCTTGGTGTTTGAACGCGTGTGGTTGTCATATTTTGATGTGGGAATGATGTTTACAAATTACAGCTTTTTTGTGGGTTCTTTGTGCTCCGGGCTGCGACTCCGTTTCTGAGCATGAACGTAAACACATTTTGTGTACAGGCTAAATTATATTTTACCGCGCACCCACATCAAAGGCCGGGCCCCATTGATGTTTTGCTTTGTATCTGGTTTGGAAGATGGCGAGTCAGAGATCGTGATGGGATCCATTTAGATTCTGAAGTAATTTTTTTGATTTTGCAATCGTTAGTTTAGCAGCAAGTTGCTGTTATCATGTAAAGAAGTTGGATCAACAGAAGCCAACTGCGGTTCAGGTCGGCCTTTAATTTATTATTACATTTTTTATTGCTAATGCACCGACGGCATCTCGTTGGGGTTCGGTTATAGTTGAAATTAATTATGCGCTCTAGACTAATATTTCATTGAAATACTTAGTATACATGTAACATCCTCTTGAGTCGAACTTGTCACTTTGGAGATATAAGTTACTCTACGGGTGTTGGTTGGTCTTATAGTTCGGGCTTAGAGAACAAAAACAAATATTATTAATCGAAAATAGCTTTAGTGTTTTTCAAAATATTCCGTATTAAGATCTATACACTTTTGCATGCATTTGAACCAATTGTCGAAGCACTTTTGCTACTCTGATTGAGGTATCTGAAAAACATGCATTCTGAACGCATCAACCGCTTCTTCAGGTGTGGAAAAACATTGACCTCATATTTTATTTTTTACGTACGGGAATAAAAATAAGTCGTTCGGTGACAAGTCAGGACTATACGGCGGATGACTCATCAAGTCGATGTTTTGAGTGCTCAAAAATGTAGTTGCTTGAGCCGATGTGTGAGAGCTCGCATTGACGTGGTGAAAAGTGATCCGTTTTCGGCGGCTGGTTTTTCAGATTTGTTGGAAGACAACTGGCAAACAAATGGCTGTGTACCACTCAGTATTGACTGTTCTGCGTTGTTCTAATGGCATGGTTGCGACATGTCCAGTTTTTCTGAAAGCACGGGCAACCATTTGCTTGGAAGTCCTTCGAGCGCGAGCAGCTTTTATTGGATTTGTCTTAATTTGAAACGCACATACAGTCGACTGTTTTTTACTTTCGGACTCATGCGCATAAATCCACGATTCATCACCTGTCACGATGTCATAGACTTGTTTCGGAGCACCGCGATCGTATTTTTAGAGCATTTCTTTCGACCAATCGACACGAGCCTTTGTTTTTGAGCGATTGACAAATTGTGTGAAATCCAACGCGAACCATTTTTTTGACGGACAAATGTTCATGCAAAATTGAATATATGCTGGTCCCACTAATGCCTAAGGTTGTCTCAATCTCACGACAGGTCACATGACGATCTTGCAATATCAGTTGGCGCACAGCATCAATGGTTTCCGGAACAACAACTGATTTTGGACGACCTTCACGAAACTCGTCTTGGAGTGAACTACGATCTCGGCTGAATTCACCATACCATCGATAAACACTGATCCTTGATTGAGCTTCATCGCCAAAAATTGAACTGAGGTTATCGATGCACTATTGTTGAGTTAATCTACGTCGAAAGTTGTCAAAAATAATCGCACGAAAATGTTCACGACTTAAGCCCATTTTTGGGGGGAGATGAATCTTTTAAGTTACTGTAAACAAAACAAAAACCGCTCGTTCTGAATACGTATAACCTCAAAAATGTGAAACTTTGCGATAGAGCTGGCAGTTGCCAGATCGCATCACTAGGGTTGCCCAATCTCGAAATAAAAGACAACCTTCGTATTTGCCAATATTCACAGGTTTTCAATTGTTCTGTCAATGACCTACAAATGATCTGACAATACTTTGGTATGAATCTCTTCGGTATGTATATGACCAGTGAATGTGAAGCAGGTGAATCTAGGTAGTTCGCCGTTAGCAGAAGGGACTTTATGTAAAATTGCTGGTTTAATTAAGGGCTTAAAGGTCGAAATCGTTGTCAATTTGTTTGCATGTGCATTCTCTTGCTTTGGTGACTCTGTACATCGTACAGCATGAACTGAATATTAGCGTAAGCATTTTAGCGACTGAGCAACTTATATTTTGCTTCGATTTTCGATTATTTCCATAAAAACATTGGTGTCTTTCCTAGTTTCAGAGTCAATTACTTCATTTTAACACGGACCTCCGCTTTGGCGTATTTGGTAAAGTATGACTTTCACACGCCAAAGATTCCAGTTTCGATTCCTGGACTGAACACATCGCAATAATTGACTAGAAGATAATTTTATTTCGCTGGAAGGTCTATGGTAACATATTACAATATAGTATTACGCATCTTACAGAGATTTGATATATTTTATCTTTCTTCTGAAACATTATTTCAGATTGATGATGAGATGAGTATGAAGAAAATGGACAAACATTTATAAGGAACATACGAAAAAACAAACACCTTCTACATGATCAAAAAAAAAATAAAGAAATAATAATAATAATAAATAAATAAGTAATAAATAAATCAAATAAGTTACTATGTAACAGAATAATCCATTTTATAATAATAATAATAATTGTTGGCGCGGATGACCAGGGCCTAGCTTTGCTCATCAACTACTTCTGTTGTGCGCGCTACTGTTCTCTCACGATTAGAAGGGACTTACAGTTTCTTGCCGACTCCGAACGGCGTAGTTTGAGAAGCTTTCTTAGACAGTTATTACTCCTTGAGTGTTGTGAGCAGCTCGAAAGAGGTGCTGCCGTGAAATTCGGGGTGTTCAGCCGGGAATCGGACCTGGACCCTTCGGCGTGTGAGCTTCGCACTCTACCCACTACTCCACGGCGACCACGAACCGGTTACTCTCCAAATAATTTCATTTTAATTTTAATTTATTCAGTAGCCAATTCAATACAATTCATGAAAGTAATTACATAACAAGTTAGAGATTTAGGAGAGTTTCCTTTACAACTGTAATTCAATGTTTTTATAAAATGAAGTCTCTATTGCTGGATTAATTTTACTTTAAGGGAAAAGCTACCAACAAAAACCCTTACTTAAATCTTAAACCTACTATTGCACATTAACCCTCTTGCACACTTAATTGAGCAATTAGTCTATGTTCCGAAAAAGAACAATTATTGTAGAATTTTATTTTAATTTTATTTAACATAGTTGTTATAAGGTTGACGCAGGTTATATCATGAAGAGAATAATTTCATATCCATCGAAAATCCAGTAGCCGAAAGGAGCTATGTCTGAGGAACACGGGTCGTGGTATAAGATTTCCTATTTCAACTTATCTAGGTAGTCCGCTACAGTCTCATGGGACCAAGCGATATCATTTTGGTATACTATTCGGTCATTTCTGTTCATTGAGTTTACTTTACATTTGGAACGGATCGTGATCCAGTAACGCCTTCAAATTCTTATTTTTGAACTTTTAAGGCCAGACAAAAAGGCTGTTTGTTTTCGACACTTAACGACGTCGATCAGAAGACAACTGTCTGCATGATGCACCATGGAAAACTACAACGAGCACAAGCATTCGATGGGTTTCATCGTCATCATTTTTCGTCCGCCTCCAAGATCGGCGAAAACCATGCAAGTCAGGCTATCTTTTGAAAAAAAACCGAATTAAATTATATTCTAAATATAACAAGGCTTTCTGTGGTTTCCTTTGCCACAAGTATTCAATCCTCCAATCCATTGTTTTACAGAAAAGGGGACGAAAAGGTCTGATATGAAAACGGGTCAATCGCATCGGGTGCTTAAAAAATCGAATAAAATTTGAAAGAAATATAAAGTAATCCCAAATTTGTGACGATCACAAAGTCAACATTAGTCTCTTTCCCCATACTATTCGCAAAAGCTTACAAAATGTGAATCTCAACCGAGAACGCAACCCTATTCACCCGGGAAAATATCACTTCTCTCACCATTATCCTTACTCTTACTCCTTACTCTTATCCATTATCCGACTTCTGCTCATTCACTTACTCATTAACTTTTGATAGATGACGTTTTCAATTAATTAAGCCCCCCCCTTTGAGCCCGCATCGCCATGCATCCGTTAATCAAGAGCCACTCGTAGGCATTAAGTATTAACAAGCAGTTCACTCGTAATGCTGTCACTTTTTCTGTAATCAAATTTATCTCCGGCCCATCGCGCCCTGCGAACCCATTAATTCTGCGCGCAGTTCGTTCGTCCTGATTTCCCGCCGCAGCAGCACCGACCGACGTGCCCAAGTCTCCCGGTGCACATCCATCAAATTACTCGAAAATCGTAATAATACACACATGCGAGATGCTTTTTTAATCAGACAGAAACAAAGAGGCTCACACTGTCCTGATTGATCCCGAGTGCCTCTGTGCCTCGTGTTCGAATGCAAACAAAAAACCTGGGGTAGGCATTCGCCTACCATGTGAGCACTCGCATCCCCACAGAACATGATGTACCTCATAAATAATTTCAATTTTTAAAATCTCTAAAAAACAAAAAATAAAAATCCAAAGAAGGACTCCACCTCAGTGGCACTCGGGTGGAACCACCTCCCTGTTCGTCATCGCCGTGAAGGGGAGGCAAAAAACAAACAGAAACCAAACAGAATTCCGATCAAACTCTGACACGACAGTGACGCCAGATAAAATATTGCTCCTCTGCTGGGTGTTGTGTGTGCGGATACTACTTTGAATGCTGCAGAGTTGTCTCTGATGATGATGGGTGGTGGCTGGCGACTGGTGACTGCTGGTGGCTGGTGTAGGTAACCGGTAGCAACTGCTGCTGTTCGAAAGGATTTCTCGGTGTTCACGTTGTTCTGTACACGGTTCGTTGTTGCTTTTCGAAGAGGTCCCAGTGCGGAAGGTTGCAGCAGGTTTTTACCATGTAAAAGTGTTATCTTTCGTGACAGCGAATTTTTTACACATCACACGAATGCAAATAAATTTCTGCGTGTTTCTGTTTCCCTGTCTTTTGTTTTTTTTTGTCTTCCGGAGGTGCTCTCATAGGTGAGATACATATTTTGGATTTGTTTCTGTTGGATTTACGGTTGCAGATATATTTTGCATTAAATTCTGACGGCTGTGGGTTGTAGTCGCAGGGTGGGATTGAATTGGGTCAGATGGGATCTTCAGTTGAGGTCCTGTGAAAGCGCACCATTTGTAAATTTTAAAAATTTCACCACACAAGTGAAACTCACCCAATGAAATGTTGCATCAACACACGGCTCTTAGCTTCAGCGATCGGGTCGATTACCCCGCACACCATCCACCCACCACTCTGTCACACAGTCACAAGTGTAATGGTTAGAAAATTACAAAATAATTAAAGTGCAGCCATTAGACAGGCGAAACTAGGGTCGCCTCTAATTAGATGGGCAATGAGCATAATTACAACGGACAATTATGTAAACAAAAAGTTGACAAAACCAACTGCGATCACTGATCTGACTGATCGCCGATAAGCGAAAGACCTCACATTTCGGTTTGTTTGCTGTTGCTCAAGCCGAAATTGCCGCTGCCATCGCAGCCGAAAGATCGGCTATCTGTGTGCGCGTCTAAACCTTTGGGCGGACGTCTGTGCAATGGGTATATCCACAAAAACAGTTTGCTAATGATGATCTTTGCCGATACCACTGCTGGCTACCTGGTTTAATGATCGCCGTCAACTGCAGGTGAGAGTTGATCGTCGGCTGTGAATGTTTCGGGGGTGGGTGGAGTTGAGGTTTGTGTCATTATTTGTTTGACGTGTGATCTGGAATACGCCTTCGCAATGATCGCACAGCTACCCGCTCTGTAATTTGCGGCTGCAGGAAGGTGCCGTGAATTGGCGCGGCATGCCGGTGGATGGGGACTTTGGCAGATCGTGCCAGCATTTTTTTTCTCCCCTCCCCCACCCGCTATTGTAAATATGAAATTCGAGGCAACTGTATCCGTGTTCCCCTCCCCACTCAAATGAAGGGCCATTTGGCCATGACAAACGATCGAAATTCAAACGCGCCGGCCTGCCAGTTGACCTCTCATATCATGATTTGTCAGACTTAGCCCCATGATTACTGCCTCATGACACGAGATTGACACGAAAATCTTCCCATGATAGCTCATTAACGATATCAATCATCACTCCATCTCAGAATCGGTCCACGCGGTCGCTTTCGAAACGTCCAAGCAGCTAATCCGCTTACAAATTCCTCAACCTTCCATCCCATATCCACATCTCCGCCCCGTCGTCCACCCTCGGACAAATTACGATAATCACGGAAGAGAACGATCAACTTTGATCTTTCAACTTCGATTTCTCGCTAAAGTTGGATAATCTCAACAGCACAACACGCTACACGGCACAAATGTGTTCTTTCTTCATTTCATTTTTGTGTTACTCAGTTGTTGTTGCTGTTCGTGTCTCTGAAAGGATTTGTTCACCTTTTGTAGCGCAGCTCTAACCCCGACGCTTATAGCTGCGAGTGAAACTCTTCCACGAATTAGGTCAGCAATTGTTGTCTAAGCCTCCCCAGAGATATACCGATGCCGGAGCCGATGAACATGGACAAAATGAATCTGAAAAATCTTAAAAACCTTATCGACGATTACATCTACACGAAACTCCCCCGTCCCAATCGCTGAATGCCGACGATAGTGAAAAAGGTTCTGTTCGACAACGATGGCGGTGACGGTGATGGCGAGCGACGGTAAAGGCGGCTGTCAAAAAGCCGCTTGTGTAAACATCAAATGCGTTGACATCGAACCGAAGGGGAAAGCGATCGCCACTACCACCTCGCTGCCGTCTTCGGCCGTCACAGAGCCGATACGGGTACGCTCCTCAGTCACGACTTCTTGTACTCGAAAAGTGCTTACATCAATACACTCAATGCGCGGCATCGTCGGCAGAGCCGTTGGCGGTAACGGTGGCGGCAGCGGCAGCAGCAGCGTCAGCGGTGGCTACACATTTTCACGCCATTAAATCTAAAGCAAGCCGGTCCCCGAGTGTCTCTCGGTGCGGTTGACAAGACAAGCCCCAGCCGACAGCTCTGGGGAGCGGTGCACAAGACCGTTTTGTCGCTGTGTCGGTTTTGCATAACCCCACCGAGAGACCTGAAGCAGGCAACACAGTCTGTGACTGCTAAACGCTCAGCAGCACTTACACTCCACGACGTACGATGTGGTGATTGATTGCGGCGACGTCGCGTAGATTTCCATCATCCAAAACACCGTAAATCTCGTAACGCCGATCGAAGGTTATCCCTGGAAGCCGTTGGAAGACAGCATTCCGCAAGATAGCAGCACACTAGCGCGGAATGCACATCTACCCCAGTCGGAGCCTTCAATTAATTTAGTTGTTTAGACGCTTCGGACAGATAGTTTGGCAGGAACCCCGTTTTTATACAGCTACCAGTTGTGTGTGCGGTAGCAGGCCCGGGGCTACGTTAAGGTCTGGTGAGCTTGTTCCAGCGCGTCGCAGTGTCACTTTCATTTGCATTTTTTTATTTCAGCTTTTTTGGCGCACTTACTCGATTGGACTTTCACTTTGCCCGCCGCTGGACCTAGTTGAAGCCGCCGAATGTCAATTGTCGATTTGTTTAGTGCCTAAGCATGACAAAGTGACATTGATTCGCACGAGTGAGTGGGGTCTTGGTGCCGATGAATGTGGGTCGGTTGCGGATTTGGTGATCGATGAGAGACAAAGTACGTTGGATGCTGTCAAGGAAAGTGTTTTATAAATCAAACAAGCAATTTGGAATGTGTATAACAAGGAGAAGCAAGCAAAAGCAGAACAAATTGTTTTTATTTGCTTTTGGGGTGTGCTTTGTGCAATGCGGAGTATGTAAATTTTGAACTCATTCAATAACTACCGGGTATAGGGATTATTTAGTTCTTTTTCTTCTTCTTCTTCTTATTCTTCTTTTCCATGTGGCTCTACAGTCCGGGGTGGATCTGGGCGTCAACCAACAGCTGTCAACTTGACCTTTGCACTAACGAGGATAGTGTTGCCAGCCCACCTTGTGGAGCGCGATCAATAACGTTGCCACGTGTGGCCAGACCCATGCCCGCCGGATACTATACTTAGCCCCTGTGAAAAACCGATAAGATGCAACGGCATTAGGAAGATCAGCTCTAGTACCAAACCCATTTTATCGAATAGGATTTCTCGTTTTTTTTTTTTAAACCAGTGTAAACTTTTTTATATAGAGCGAAAGAGGTTGTAAGTTTCAAACTCTATACTTCTTAGTTCAACAATTCTGTCTTGTGACCAGGTATTTCATACCTCGGAACTACTTTTGTTAGCCAAATATCCGTGACCATTTTTAAATTTTGTCTGCGCTTTACTTGTGCTCTAGAAGGCCGAAATACCAGGTAAATGCTTTTTTACAGCAGACCCTGAAAAGATCCACATTCACCACTTATTTGTCGATTTTAAGGCTGCGTTTGTCGCCGGGGCGTAGTGGGTAGAGTGCGATATACACGCCGAAGATTCAGGTTTGTTTCTCGGCAACACCTTTTTCGAACGCTCAACGCGTGGTCATTGCCTAAGAAAAAGTTTCACAATCTTCGCCGTTCGGAGTCGGCGAAAAACTGTAGGTCCCTTCTACTAGTCATGGTATTTCTACCAAGCTCATCAGATTGTGTAGGATAACGATGGAGAACTCTCGCTGGTCCGTCAAGGTCGGTAACGAACTCACCGGAGCCTTCAATGTCAAAAAAGTTTTAGACAAGGCGACACACTGTCATGTGACTTCTTTAACATCATCCTCGAGAAGATCGTGCGTAACTCACAAGTCAACGCCAGAGGCACGATCTTCCAGAAGTCAGTTCAATTGTTAGCTTACGCTGATGACACTGACGTGATTGGACGAACACAGCGAGCCGTCATTGAGGCGTTTGCTGGCATTGAAGCGGAAGCGGCTAAAATGGGTCTAGTGGTAAATGAGGGCAAAACGAAGTACATGCTGTCATCAAGGAAGGACACACAACATCGACGTCTCAGACGGAGCATCACACTAGGCAGCAGAAACTTCGAGGTAGTTAAGGACTTCGTCTACCTCGGCTCTGCGATAAATAGGGACAACAACATCAGTACCGAAAACAAACGCAGAATCACTCTTGCCAATCGCTGTTTCTTTGGGCTCAAGAAGCAATTGAGTAATAAAGTCCTCTCTCGAAGGACTAAGCTCGCTTTATAAAACAGCTTGATCATCCCAGTCCTACTTTATGGCACAGAAATCTGGACATTATCAAAGGCGGATGAGGAAGCCCTTAGTCTTTTCGAGAGAAAAGTTTTCCGTGCGATTTTTGGTCCTGTTCACGTTGATGGCATCTGGAGGAGAAGATTTAATGACGAAATCTATAGGCTGTACAGCGACATGCGCCTGGTAAAGCGTCTAAGGATACAACGCTTAAGATGGCTAGACCATGTAGAGCGTATGTACACCACTGCTCCGGCCCGAAAAGTCTTTGAATCCGAGCCATTGGGACAACGCAACAGAGGACGACCTAGACTAAAGTGGCGCACACAAGTGGAGAAGGACCTCAACCAACTTGGAGTGCACAACTGGAGACAGCTGGCGAAAGATCGTGCTGGCTGGAGAGGCGTGTTGGTTGAGGCCCAGGTCTACCCCGGACTATAGCGCCACAAGAAGAAGAATAACTATTTACATAACTCTTAACTATGCCCGTAACATTACACGGACGCGTGCACCCGGACGTATGTGTCATTGATATGCCTTACATATATATCTGATACCCCCTGGTGCACCTGCTATTCGATGTTGTGCAGGTTGCGTGGAAGAACATCCCTGTTCAACGATGTCAGGCCTTAAGGAACTCGATGCCACGACGTTGTGACGCTGTTCTTAAAAAAAGGATTATACCATCAAGTACTAAACCAATAACAGAAACGAAAACAAGAAACTTCACTATTTCTTTGACTTTTACTTCATATTTATACATTTTTGGACTTGGTGCTATTATTTTGCACAATCCGGAATTCGGTGTCATTCCGAATAATGAGCTTTTGTCTAAGTTCAGAATGCACATTTTTCTTATTTTGTGTATGGTTTCATTACTGATGGAACAAGGATGTTGTGCAGTGAACGTGGTGTGTCTGCATGACGGTAGGAAAAAGTTCTTACAAAAATAGTGACAAAGTCGAACATGGTGCTATTACCAGGGTTGCATCTTATATTTTGGAATTAGAGAACAGAAAGAAATATTAACCATAGAAACTAGATTTATTGTCTTTCAAAATATTCCCCATTAAGATCTATACACTTTGGCATGCAAAAACTCCTGCAAACAAACGACATGCTTCAGCTGTACTTTAATTTTATTAAAAATCTTCCCTCAAATGTTGTTTATTTAAGACAAATTTTGAGTTTTTTTGAAAACGGAATAAACAATGTTAGTGTCTGAAGCAGATTACTTATTGCTCATGCACTCAGTTACATGCTAACAAATGTCACACCTTTCCAATGAAACAGATTGTCACTTCCAAAAACAGTCACAACTTGCAGGTGGCTCCATTTTTTGGACCCTCAGTACTCTACAAATGACAGCACCACAATTATCTTGACATCAAAAAAATGGGCCGAAATCAAATTCAGATCCTTGTCGTCCTTTTGAAACGACACATTTGAAAGATTCGAACTACTTATTGAAGAGTGCATATCCTAATCATGAATATAATAATAATATAAGTTGTGAGCGCAGTAGCGCTCTCACTAGTAGAAGGGACCTACAGTTTTTTTGCCGACTCCAAGCGGCGAAATTTGAGAACCTTTCTTAGACTTGAGTGTTGTCAGAAGCTCGAAAGAGGTGGTGAATCGAACATAGACCTTCGGCGTGTTGTCAGCAGCTTGAAAGAGGTGGTGCCGTGAAAAATTCGAGGTGTTCAGCCGGGAAACCATGAATATTTTGCTTTAAAATTTTTCATTTCAAACTTCACCGTTCTAAGTCGGGAAAAAAACTTTACGTCCCTTCTCCCTTCTATATATCGGGATTAGAGAACAAAAACAAATATTAATCATCGAAAATAGCTTTATTGGTTTTCAAAATATTCCCCATTAAGATCTATACACTTTTGCATGCGTTTGAACCATTTGTCGAAGCACTTTTGCCAGACTGATTGAGGTATCTCCAAAACATGCACTCTGAACGCATCAACCGCATCTTCAAGTGTCGAAATATGTTGACCTCTCATTTTATATACGTACGGGAATAAAACGAAGTCATATGGTGCCAAGTCAGCACTTTACGGTGCCAAGTCAGGACTATACGGCGGATGACACTTCAAATCGATATTTTGAGTGCTCAAAAATGCAGTTGTATGAGCCGATGTGTGAGAGCTCTCGTTGTCGTGGTGAAGAGTGATCCGTCTTCGGCGGTTGATTATACTGATTTCTTGGAAGATAACTGGCAAACAAATAGTTGTGTACCACTCAGAATTAACTGTTCTGCGTCGTTCTAGTGGTACGGTTGTGACATGCCCAGTGTTTCCGAAAAACAGGCGACCATTTGCTTGGAAGTACTTCGTGCGCGAGGAATTTTGTTGGATTCGGGTCAATTTGAAACACCCATACAGTCGGCCGCTGATTGATTTTGAGGCCATACGAATAAATGCACGATTCATCACCTGTCACGAAGCCATAGACGTGTTTCGAAGCACCGCGATTGTATTTTTAGAGCATTTCTTTTGACCAATCGACACGAGCCTTTTTTGAGCTATTGACAAATTGTGTGGGATCCAACGCTAACAAATTTTTTTGACGGTCAAATGTTCGTGCAGTATTGAATGTATGCTGGTCCCACTAATGCCTGGGGTTGTCTTAATCTCACTAAATGTCACATGACGATCTTGCAATATCACTTGGCGCACAGCATCAGTGGTTTCCGGAACGGCAACTGATTTTGGACGACCTTCACCAAATTCGTCTTGGAGTAAATTAAGACCTCGATTGAATTCACCATACCATCGATAAACACTGGTCCTTGATGGAGCTTAATCGCCAAAATTTGAACTATTGTCATCGATGCACTCTTGTTGAGTTAATCTAAGTCGAAAGTTGTAAAAAATAATCGCACGAGAATTTTGACGATTTAAATTCATTTTTGGGCGAGATGAATCTTCTAAGTTACTGTAAACAACACAAATTTCGCCCGTGTGTCAAAACGTTCTGAGTACGTATAGCCTCAAAAATGTCAAACCTTACGATAGAACTAGCAGTTGGCAGATTGCAAGGCTAGGGTTGCCCTATCCCGAAATATAAAATGCAACCTTCGTTACTCTTCATTCAGAAGCGGCATGAAAAGTTGGAATAATTGTGGAATTTTGAGAAAGCACAAAATTGTATAAACGCGCAAAAGTTTTTTTTCGAAAATGCTTGGCTTTCATTTTAAAATAAATCCTCAAATGGGACTAATCCCAAGTTGGAATCCACAAAATGCAAACTCTCTCCGAAACAATTTCAGAACACATTCCCCCACCCCAAGCCACCAAGAGCGCCAGCTTCAAATCAATTTCCCACCGACCTGTAATCATCGACGTTATTGGGTTAGTGCTCAGCGCAAACCTCTAATTGTCCTAAATGCAGCACCGTAGCCGCCGAGGCGCACCGCACAGCCCAGATCAATCGAAATTGCACGTTGTCCGCCGCAAGTGCAGAAAATCCAATGTGGGATCGGCAGAATCATTTGGTGTGCTTGTTTGTAGGTTCCGTCTAGCAGGCAACACCCAGAGCATTGCGCTCCGAGAAGTCTCCCATTCCGCTCAGGTGTGCATACCTTAACTGCGATTACGTGACTCTCAAAACAAATTGTTGCAACACCTTTTCGATTCACAAACAATGGCATGTCCTTTGAACTGGAACCCTGCACCTGATAAGCACTCAGTCGGCGGGCGACGGAACGGAGAGAAATTAGTTAATTACGGTGCGCAGCAGGTTAAACGCAGCGCTGCGTGTGTGCGGAGCGAGCACCGCCCCTCAGGTGACTGCTGACCAAAATCTACACTCGTCCCTCACTCCGATTCCCTAGGTTATCTTCGAATGTTCGCCTCACCCTCTCCTGTGTCATCCGCTGCTGATAACTTATAATCGTAAAGTTCACGAAACTGGAAAAGTTGGTAAGGTTCCCGTTTAACTGGCAAATGTGCTCCTGTTTAATAACTCCCTCCCCACAGTCCATTCGACCGGCACTGGACATGATGCATGGTCAGCACGAACCAACAATTCGGTTTAATATCCTGCAAAGCGTTCGTACGTTCCTACCACAACGCATGGCCACACCACCCGCCCGCCCGCGCCGGACAATCGAAAGGGATCCCAAAAATATGATTTTGTAAATGGCATATCCCTTTGTTTTCCTCTGTCTCACCCTGGCCGCCGAGGACGAAGGAGATTGGTTCAAGTTGCGAGTCATCCTCACCCGTCGTCCTCGTATCTGAGGGCAGATCCAATAAACTTTTAGTCCTTATCTCCGAGTGTTGTTTCTTGTTTGCTTTCGTCGTTTTGCTTTCTTTTTACCTTCCACCCAACACAACACACCCCGCCCCGGTTCGTTCACAATCGAATTTATGTAAATCCTTGGACGGTGGCTTAATATTAAAAACGGAGAAACATGTCCTTCGGTTATTGGATTGGACACTCGGAATAGAAATGGTCGAATTATGACGGTGACCACTGGA
This sequence comes from Eristalinus aeneus, assembly GCA_955652365.1. Classification (NCBI taxonomy): domain Eukaryota; kingdom Metazoa; phylum Arthropoda; class Insecta; order Diptera; family Syrphidae; genus Eristalinus; species Eristalinus aeneus. The sequence continues at coordinate 5,693,686 of OY019131.1, read as the reverse complement.
AGTTGACTGCCTCCTCTCACTCACAGTCCACCTCCCATCGCCCACCGCCTGTCGCCTGCTGTGAAGCAGTGGTCCGTTGTTGTCATATTGTCCGTCGCAGGATGAAGATGAAGATGGAGATCCATTTTGCAAATGTAGCACAAATTGCTTCTAAGATGCTATTCCACCCCATTTCTCGGGCCGTAGCTGTGATTCGTTGCGATTGTGTTTGCTTATTTATGCGTTTCATATGTCCGCAAGAAAATTACTTTTGAGATACTTTTTTGCTGTTGCCTCTCTGGCTGTGGTTGGTTGTGTGGGTGGTGGGGGAAGGCGAGCTCGAAGAAGCCCTTTTTATGACAGATACCTGGTTTGACTGTTCGCTGCGGAATAGCCACAACATTTGGGGCATAAATTTTGGATTTTCTATGCGGAGGGTTCTTTTTTATTAATTTCGTAGTGCAATTTGGGTGAATTGGTAAAGCGATTTTGGTCCAGATAGATAAGTCGAGAAGGGACAAAAGGTTTATGGACACCACTTTCGGGAGGTTCGAGATGCCTTGTGTCTTAGGAGAGCCGCCCAAGCATGATGATGCAGAAAAATGGGACCAACGCGAGTACGGTCATAATCTCACAAATTGGATCTTACCGCATAAATATGTCGTCAGTGAAATGAAGGTGGTCGGTGGGCTCACCGATTCGCTGGGAAACTACTACTTAGCATTTTGGAAATTAAAGATAAATTAGAAATTTACATCTACATTTGGATATGTGTCATTTGGAAAGGGATTGATGCAAGGGGAGTATGAATGGTTTGTGATTGGGAAGGAACTGGTACCCGAGTTCATCGAATAGGGGGTACGGATGGTTATAGAAAAACTTAACTTATCGAATCTGATCAAATTTGAAATGTTTATTCTGTGCCTGTGGGTTGCAGGAACATCTGAACTTCATGACGGTTACTAAGTGAATCAGTGAAAGGTTTCAAGGTTCCTCTTTGTTGGAGGTTGGGAAACTCTGCGCTCAAAAACTGGTCCATTATATTACCAGACAGAAACCTACATTTTATGTAACTTCTTGGCCTTCCGGAGAAACACCATCAATCGCTTCGGCTGCCTATTTTTATCGCGCCCACCACATAAGTGCCAAACAGCCGCCAACTGATCCGAACATTGGCTGAACATTGACAAAGGAAGTGCGCTGCAGTGTCTTCACCTTTTCTACAGACGTCACATAGGGTACCATCACTTAGCACAAGCACGCTTAAGTGCTTAGCGAAGTTGAAGTGACCCAACAAGTCGTCTGCGGTCTTAAGAGATAGTAGAAAAGCAGCTGATCTGCCATCTGTGGTTGTGCTATTGAAATTCCCAACCACGGACGCGAACAATCTCAAGGTTGGTTCGGGTCTTGTGAATGCCTCTTCTGATCCTTGACCAGCAAATACAGGCAATCTTACTCACCACTATCCAGTAGTGTCCCTGGGCCCCGGGTCTTAGCGAATTTAGTCTGCCAACCAAATTGAGGGAAGACCTGTATTTCTGTGATATCTTGGAAGTGGTTATGCGGTTGAGTATGGCCTAGTGCACAGCTTAACTGTCTCACAGACGCAGACACATCGCCACTTCCATTTGTTTCTTACAATACAGTTTGTGAAGTACGTTTCGGCCTAAAAAACCGATGCGAAATGTGCAAAAGGTGCGTGAATCTTATGTTTTCGTTTTCAACAATTGCGTCAGTTCTAGATCCGTCCAACATCTTGGAGCCATTCGGTATAGTCCGAGTTAATTCCCTTCATTGCTGAGTTTTTGCCCAGAACTTGTCCTGGACACAGCGACTTTGTATGAACGATGCAACTAGCTGGTTGGTGTCGCCGCATCATAAGACTTGGGTCATAGGATATGCGATGCAGCTTCCAATGCGTGTTGAACCAAAGACGATTTCCTTTTCCATGATATAGATGTCAAGTGGAGAAAGGTTTAGCAGTGCATCAAGAGCAGAGCCGGGCGTGCTAGGATATGCCCTGTGCAGCGAGAACAAACTGTTTGTTGAAACTATGTAAAAGCAGCATTCATGTACTTGCGCAAAAGCTTGTTCCACCAAAAGACTGATGAGAAAGAAAGAGGTTTTGTTTCACATTCTTTGTACCAGCAGTTTCAATTTGTTTCCTTCTTGAAGCTGCCCACCCTTTATCACGCTCAATCTTACTGAATTATAGCGAATACAAGAGGAGTACATTGTAAGTCAATAATTATTGAGGTCTGCACAGGCAATACTTAATGCGGTCTTTCAACAAAGACTCAAAACACACAAATATCTCCCCTCCGCTTTTTTGCTATTCATTCAATGTTTCATAAAAAGTGTTACAGTGATCAGATTTGGTTCAAATATGCGCCGTTTTGATCGATAACCTGTTTCCATCTAGACGGCAACTTCATAATACCCCCCTTGTAGAAGCCCCCATCCTTATTTGCGAAGAACTCGGACAGCCACTTTTCATAAGCCTCTTTTGAGTTTAACTTCACACCACCAAGGGCGTTCGCCATGAACAGGAACAGGTGGTAATCACTTGGCGCTATGTCCGGGCTATATTGTGGATGCGATAAAACATCCCATCCGAGCTCCTGTAGTTTCTGACGACGTCACCTACGAAGTGTGAAGTCTGGCGTTGTCCTGGTGGAGCACTACACCCCTCGTGTTGACCAATTCTGGACGCTTCTGGTCGATCGCCTGCTTCAAGCGGTCCAGTTGTTCGCAGTAGATGGTAGAATTAAGCGTTTAGCCATATGGGAGCAGCTCATAGAGGATGATTCCCTTCTAATCCCACCAAACACACAGCAAAACCTTCCTGGCCGTCAATTCCGGTTTGGCCACTGTTTAGGACGATTCACTGGCCTACAACAACGACCGTTTTCACTTGATATTGTCGTATGTGATTCACTTTTCGTCGCCAATCACCATCTTCTTCAAAAATGGGTCGAGTTTGTTCCGTTTCAGCAGCATATCGCAGGCGTTGATTCGGTCCAGAAGGTTTTTTTGCGTCAAATCATGCGGCATCCAAACATCAAGCTTTTCTTTGTATCCAGTCTTCTGCAGATGGTTTAAAATGGTTTGGTGACTAACGCCCATCTCCTGGGCGATGTCACGGGATGCCACATGCCGATCTAACTCGATGATTTCCATGATTCGATCGGTATTCGTCGTCACAGGTATTCCGCCGGCTGGCATATCCATGGTGTCGGTTTTCACCGGCTCTGAATCGTCGAAACCATTCGAAGTGATAGAGTACCAACCCTCAAAACAACATTAATCTCACAGAACGTTTCTTTAGCGGATCCGCCTTTAACGAAGGAAAACTTTAAAATAGCACGATTTTCGACGTTGGTGAACTGCATGCTTACACGTCTATAATTGTTGAATGCAAAGTTCAGACTAATCATGCATAGCGTCGTTCCGCAGGTTATGTCAAGACCTTTCAAATGATGTATAGTATGGCCAGATACGAGCTCTGTAGCTCTTTGTACATAGCCGGAAATTTCAAAAGACCAAAAGGCGGAAGGGAGATATTTGACAACCTTATCTCGTACATGTTTTGGGCAAAGTTATTCGTTATTCATGGTTTTTGATGGGGAAAAAACATATTTTCATTTCAAATATGGCAATGTTAGCAGCCGCAATTCCTTCTTTTGTTTTAGGTTTTATTCAACTCTGTAATTCGCTGCGCACATATCAGTCTCTTGAATATATCTAAATGACAGAACTTACAAGATCTTGATTTGTTATGAACACGTGAGATTCTGATGCAACAAGTGGGAAATCCTTCTCCATAAATGCATTACGCAAACGTTACATTATGCTGTATTATCAGTTTGACTGGTTGAAATGATCGAAATGAATTTTTAATGCACCGGAACACGTTAAGCAAAAAAAACTGCCAACAAAACCGTGAATTTTGATTTTCTTTTATTATGAAGCGTTTCTTCATCTTTTTCTGTTTGTGGCGCTACAGTCCGGAGTGGACTTTGGCATCAACCAACATTAATCTCAAGCCAGCACGTCCCCTCGCCACTTGCCTTCAATTACGCAGTTCAAGTTAGTTGAGGTTCTTCTGCACTCGTGTGAGCTATCTGATCCTATGCCGTTCTTTGTTGCTTTGTCTCAATGGCTAGGAAGCGAAGATTTTTCGGACTGGAGAAGTGGTGTCTAAACGTCTTTGCATCCGATAGCGCTTGACCAGTTTGTCGTTAAATCTTTCCTTGAAGAATCTATAGCGTGAAGCTATTCATATTGTCTTTGTAGTACAATATCATTTTTCCCACACTTCAACGCGGCATTAAGTTTCCTTGAATTTGAGGCTTTTGAACACGAATGAAGAGTTAAATATTCAGAAGCACAAATTATCTCACACAGATTTGTGTGATTTTTTTTTCACAGATTCTCCAACAGATCCAGAATAGAATTATACTCTAAGCTCATCGACTCCTTGGTCTTGATGACGTGTAGCATATCAGTTGGCATTGATTGCCTCTCTGGTCCTAAAGTAATTGTATCAAGTATTTTATAATACAATAGTAAAAAAAATAAAAAAATTAAAATGAATGTATAATCTGAGCGTAATTTTACAGCCCACAAGACGAACAGGAACTTGCTCCCTCAGCACCCTTTTCGCCGACTCCGAGCGACGAAGTTTGAAAAGCTTTTTCGTAGACAATTTTTACTGTTTGTGTGTTGGCGAAGTGTTCAGTCCTGAAATCCAACCTGGACGCAAGGTGGATGTGGCAACTTTATCCACTACGTTCGGCGTTACGGCGTTACACTCTTAATATGTTTTAATTATATAATATGTGAACTTCATAAAGATTCTCTCATTGATTCAGCTTGATTGGCGAAAACTGTTCAGTCAACTGCCCGGCGATTGATATTTTTAAGTTTCTCAGCAGAAGGAAGGCCCTCAAAAACAAACCTGGAACACGCGGGGCATGGCGCAGCTACGAGTACATCTATGCAGCCAAATTACAAAATTTTAACGTTGGCGGTAGGAAGAGTAGGTTAGCAGAGTGGAAAAAAATCATTCGCTAAATGAGATCTTCTGAAGTTGGCGCCAAATTCTCACTATGCACTGGATTGTAAAGTCTTGTGGTAAGTTCCAGAATACGGTGGTCATCATTTGTTATTCAATTTGATAATAGCCCCTTTCTTTAAAGCTCAACGTTCCCAAATTGGAAATCCACTGTTGTTTTTCATTGTTCTCAGATATGTGTCGGCTGTTTATTCCGCGATCAGCGCCATGTGCTAGACGATGCATGCTTAATCAACTATTCGAGGGCTGCCATTTATATTTCGGGATTGGAGAACAGAAACAAATATTAATCATCGGAAATTTATTGTTTTTCAAAATATTTCCCATTAAGGTCTATACACTTTTGCATGCGTTTAAACTAATTGTCGAAGCACTTTTGCCACTCTGATTGAGGTATCTCCAAAACATGCATTCTGAACGCATCAACCGCTTCTTTAGGTGTTGAAAAATGTTGACCTCTCATTTTACTTTTTTAATTACGAGAATAAAAAGAAGTCAATAGGTGCCAAGTCAAGACAATCGATCAAATCGATGATGCTCAAAACTGCAGTTGTTTGAGCCGATGTGTGAGAGCTCGTATTGTCGTGGTGAAGAGTAATTCGTTTTCGGCGGTTGGTTTTCCTGATTTCTTGGAAGACAACTGGCAAGCAAACGGTTGTGTACCACTCAGAATTGACTGTTCTGCGTTGTTCTAGTGGTACGGTTGCGACATGTTCAGTTTTTCCGAAACAACAGGCGACCATTTACTTGGAAGTGCTTCCTTCGCGAGCAACCTTTGTTGGATTTGGCTCAATTTGAAACACCCATACAGTCGACTGCTTCTTATTTTCGGGCTCATAGACATAAGTCCACGATGCATCACCTGTCACGATGTCATAGACGTGTTTCGAAGCAGCGCGATCGTATTTTTGGAGCATTTCTTTTGACCAATCGACACGAGCCTTTTTTTGAACGATTGACAAATTGTGTGAAATCCAACGCGAACAAATTTTTTTGACGGTCAAATGTTCATGCAATATTGAATGTATGCGGGTCCCACTAATGCTTGGGGCTGTCTCAATCTCACTACAGGTCACATGATAATCTTGCAATATCAGTTGGCGCACAGCGTCAGTAGTTTCCGGAACAACAACTGATTTTGGACGACCTTCGTAAATCGTCTTGGAGTGAACTACGACCTCGATTGAATTCACCATACCATCGATAAACACTGGTCCTCAATGGATCTTCATTGCTAAAAATTTAGTTAGGTTCATCGATGCATTGTTGTTGAGTTAATCCACGTCGAAAATTGTAAAAACAAATCGCACGAAAATGTTCACGATATAATTCCATTATTTGGGCGAGATGAATCTTTTAAGTTAGTGTAAGCAACACAAATTTCGCTCGTATGTGAAAACGTTCTGAGTACGTATAACCTCAAAAGTGTCAAACTTTACGATAGAGCTGGCAGGTTGCAACGCTATGTGTTGCCCAATAATAATTAATACTAATAATTGTTGGCGCTACAGTCCAAAGGGGGACTAGGGCCTAGCTTACTCATCAACTACTCGTGTTGTGTGCGCTACTCATCTCTCACGAATAGAAGGGACCTACAGTTTTTTGCCGACTCCGAACGGTGAGATTTGAGAAACTTTCTTAAACAGTTTTTTCTCTTTGAGTGTTGTCAGCAGCTCGAAAGAGGTGGTGCCGTGAAAAATTCGAAAAATTGGTGTTGCGCTGGGAGTCGAACCTAGACCCTTCGGCGTGTGAGCGTCGCACTCTACCTACTACGCCACGGCGACCAGTTTTGCCCAAGCCCGAAATATAAATGGCAACCTTCGTACCTTGCTCACTGAAATAAAGTCCTCTTGCTTACTTCAAACTAGTAGAAAATGTAAAGCGAAGGCTTTTGAGATGCCTGCTTTTGTATCAATTTTGTCCACTTTCAGTCTGCCCTCGCATGTCTCTTAAAGCGATATTAACATATTTCTGTATGATAATATCCATGCAGAAACGGGGCTGTCAAAAGCCAGAAAAGCTTCGCTCTGGCAAGCAGGTTGTTTTACAGCAGCCAGCTTGACCATTGAGAAGGTTATATGCTACAAGACACTTGTCCGGTTAATCGTGGTGTATGGCTGTCCGGTGTGCTTCAACTTGGGTCTTTCCAAAGTGGAAAGGATGAGGGTCTTCGAGAGGCAATATCTTCGGGCCTGCCTTAAGATGTACAGAACCCCAGAGGAATTTCTATGCTAATAAAATCTTGTACAATGCAGCAAACGTGAAAAGGCTGGATAATTTTATTATTAAGCTGATTCGAAGACTTCTCGCTCGTGCAATGACCTTGGAAAAGTAGTTGATATTATGAGCTTACTACCCAAATGTCATATATTATGAGAGCGCTCGCCAAAGTGGACTAATTCCGTCGGAAGCGCAGTTGTATCTGGACCGACGTGGCTTGGTCCCAGATGCAGAGGGATGTCCACTTCTCTAACACGTCGTAAGACGGACAGTGGACAAGCGGCTGCTCTATGAGAGTAATGTAAGAACCGTAAGTTCGGGTGATCTTTGTTTCAGCACATCCATCCCCATTCGTGACACATATGAAAGGGAAGTGGATAGGTATTTTAATTGGTGGCTAGAGCCACATCAAGTGCCCCAGCTGCTGTCAACTTAGAAAGCTGATTGTTGGTCCCCTACGGCCAATTTACATTTAGGTACAGTAAGGTAGGATAGATTAGTATGTTGAAACTAAATTTTGAAAAAAAATTGCAAATTAGTTTGAAAAGTTTAGGGTACTTAGTTATACACCTGCTGTACTCCAATTTTCCGCACTACATCCATTAAGCTCTCCTTATTCTATCCAACATCGAGAGTTGGGGTTTAAAATATTGAAAACTAAATCATATTATATCGCAGTTTATATTCGGTTAGACTCCTTCACCTAAGTTACTTATGTTTTGAAAACAAAAACCTTTAATCAATGCCTCACCTGGATCCCAGCTTAAACTCTCCAAATGCATCGGTGATCATTTCATCTTCCTCAACGCGTGAAAATCTTCCCTCCTCCATAAAATATCAAACCCTTCATCTTATCCCACCGAATCTCAATTATAAAACAAAATTTTCTAGAACCCATATCTCACAGCGCGATCTACATCACTTCATACCGACAGCCTCCCACACGCCACAGCTCTCCGCCATATTTACCCAAGCAGACCGCAGACAATTGAACGCATCCATTTCGGTTGCATTCAACCACGACCGCGTGTCATTTCTCAAAACCTGATAAAAAGATACTTCTGTCGTAAGCCTCAACTCGTAGGCCGTACAACGGTTTAACACCTCAACCCACTTAACCGTCAGACGAACAAGAAGCACCGAAGGTACGTACGCTGCGCATGTGTGCTCGCTTCCGCGCACCCTCACGCGCACACGTCTCACTACCCATCAGCGTCAAAAGCAAGCGCACATCTACACTATATGCAAATATCCGCGCCTCATTAAGCAGCGGAATTGATCGGCGGTCTGACATGTCATTTGGGTGGCCCTGGCGTGAATTTGTTAACTTCAACTTGACGCACCACAAAGAGCGAACACGACGACTCACAAAAAGATCTGAAAAAAAAAAACAAGTCGGATTATAAAGCCAGCCCCATTATAATCCTTCGGACGGCTGAACGCTTTGGCCTCTTGAGTCAACGAACCTGTTGCTACCGCAACAACAACACGGCCTCAGCGTCAGAGCACAACAAGAAAAGCTGCTGGTAAGCCTCAGGTTGTGTGTACAATCGCTGGTACTGTAACATGATGGATCAGTTGCCATTAACAAAAAGAGAAGAGGAAATGGGAATAAAAAGAGCTAGAGACTCAAATCCCCACCGATGACAAATGACGAGCGCACAAAAACCCAATCAAAGATCCCAGCGCACAAGTCTACACGGTCCTCAACAATTGCCACCAACCAACCGCGTGTAGCAGCCGATCACCGATCGCTGAGCAGCGACGCGTCGCTTTCAGCTCTCCTTGCATCTCGCAGAGCACACAGCACAACACAGACAGAAGACAGACACATGAGGCAATCGAATGAGGAGAGGGAATTAATCGTGAAATTATGACACCCGTGGCGGACCTCGAATTGAGAATCATTCAACATCGTCGTCGTCGTCGTCGTTCAGAAGTAAAAAACCAGGCCAGAGGACCACATTCATGGGCTCCCTTTCCAGCCATCCAGCCGCACAGCCAACCATCCACGAGGCGAGGATCAGCCAAGTGACACCCATTTAAATGGGTGACGTACAAAATGACGACATTTGATGTTGCCCGGATCCCTCTGCCGGCTCTTCACACTCTCCTAGCGACGAAGACGACGATGAGATGCCATGTCATCTGTCTTCCCGGCCGCGGCCGCCCGAAGACGAACCGCACCACAGCGAACCGCACCAACAACAGAAGACATCTCAGGAGTTTGCGAGATTTCAAAATCTTTGACTTCTTCGATAGATGCGCGCACACGCGATGTGGAAATGTGGACGTGGAATGCCAAGTCATCATTAGCATCCTCGCTGTCGTGATGATCAGCAGAAGCAGGCACAGATGTGGAGAGATACTCGGGCCCCGGCTGCTTCCAGTGGAGTGGCGAGTCTTTTGTTATGTTAAGCGTTTTCGTTGCCGTCGTCATAATCATCTGGCACCTCGTCTCTTGATTAACCAGATTAGCCTGAAAGGTGAGGTTTCCAAGGAACTCCAACTCGCATAGGAGTGAGTCTGGAACTGGGTAGGGAAGAGGTCTTCTTCGTTTTTTTTTTTCGTTCTTGCCCCCTTCCATTCTTGTGGCGTATGTCGGAGTTGTGCAGAGTGAAGTATTGAGTGAGGTATTTAGCGTAAGAGGAGGGGTTCCCGGTTCCACTTGGAGATTTTTGTTTCGGGAATGTGCTGAGTCAATGGCGATGGGGAACTGAATGGACGAATTGACACTTCAAGTGAACTCGACAAAAGGGATAAAACACGCCACTCAGTGCTGACTATTAGATGAGTGGTTGGGTGTTGTTTTTCGTTTTGTTTCTGCGGTTGAACATGGTTTCTGGAGGGTCTAACAATTTTCAAGAATTTATTCGTTACAGGAAATGGACCGGATGAGCAAACATATGTTATTCCATCGAAAATTCCGAAGTTCCTGAATTTCTCATATTCAGAGTTTTATGGTTTGCCGAAATTAATTTTATTGTTTTTGAAGTAATGGTTTTTTTTTTGTTAATTTTTTTTCTTTTTTATGGAAAATCTTCACTCAAACTGGTGCCTGTTTGAAGCTACTTTTTCCCACCTCTCTCATCATTTTTGAACCCTTTCTGGCATCGATCCAATAATATAGCCATTCTTTGATTTCTTGTTGCTTCCGTCGAAAAAGTTAGTAGTCGGAAGAAACAAGGTCTGGGGAATACAGCTTGTTGGGTTAGACCTTCCATTTCGGTGTTTCAAGGTAAATTTGACAGCTACAGCCACAAGGGCCAAAGCCTTATCAGGTTACGAAATCACATTGAAATGCCTTTCTGTAATTTCTGCACGATTTTTGAGTAAGAAACGACTCAAAGGCATTCGTTGTAGCCAAAGATGTTACCTAGACTATGCAGCTCAAAGTGCACCACACTCTTCTGGCCCCACCATATGCTTAACATGACCTATAAAAGGTGGATGGTTTCCATTGGCGTCGATGTAGGCGATGATGGAATGGGATCACTAAGTTTTGCATATTATGTGTTTTTTTAGCGTATGCACATCCAGTTACGATCCGATGCAAGAATCTCGTTTATTGGTGTTCTTTAGGAAGCAGTTAAGAGGTGGCTACCCTTCCGACATCGTTTGATTCTAACGCATACGGTACCCATATTCCTTGGTTTTTACTTAAACGAAATTTCTTTAAATGAAATGGATTTGTATGCTGAGTCACTTTTAAGGAATCGACGATGTCACATGGCTTTCGGCACGAATGTAAATCCAGTTAAGCCTTCAGTTCATAAACTTTTCGAGCTTAATAAAAACTGAACTCTCAAAAGGACTCTCTGCGTGATGTATCGGTCGAAATAGATTCACCATCAACTCCTGTAAACAAATGATATGCTTCAGCTGTACTTTAATTTTATTAAAAATCTTCCCTCAAATGTTGTTCATTTAAGACAAATTTTGGGTTTTTTTTCGAAAATTCATAAAAACAATGTTGGTGTCTGAAGTAGATTACAAGGCCACATGCTGACAAATGTCACATCTTTCCAATGAAACAGATTGTCAATTTCAAAAACAGTCACAACTTGCAGGAGGCTCCATCTCTTAAACTCTCAGTACTCTACCAATGACGGCACCACACTATTAATGACGGCACCACTCTTGACACCAACTAAAATGGGCCGAAATCAAATTCACATCCGTGTCGTCCTTTTGAAACGACACATTTTAAAGATTCGAACTACATACTGAAAGGATGCATATCCTAATCATGAATATAATAATAATAATAATTTTTGGCGCGACAGCCCACAGGGGATCAGGTCAAGCTTGCTCATCAACTACTCGTGCTGTGCGCGCTACTGTTCTCTTACGAGTAGAAGGCACCTACAGTTGTTTGCCGACTTCGAGCTGCGAAGTTTGAGAAGCTTTCTTAGATAGTTATTACTCCTTGAGTGTTGTCTGCAGCTCGAAAGATGTAGTGCCGTAAAAAATTCGAGGTGTTCAGCCGGGAAGACCCTTCGGCGTGTGAGCGTCGCACTCTATCCACTACGCCACGGCGGAAACCATGAATATTTTGCTTTAAAAGTTTTCATTTCAAACTTGGCCGCTCTAAGTCGGGAAAAAAACTTTACGTCCCTTCTCTCTTCTATATATCGCGATTAGAGAAAAAAAAAAAAAGCAAATATTAATCATCGAAAGTAGCTTTATTGTTTTTCAAAATATTCCCCATTAAGATCTATACACTTTTGTTTAAACCATTTGTCGAAGCACTTTTGCCACTCTGATTGACGTATCTGCAAAACATGCATCCTGAACGCATCAACCGCTTCTTCAGGTGTCGAAAAATGTTAACCTCTCATTTTATTTTTTACGTACGGCAATAAAAAGAAGTCATTCGATGCCAGGACTATACGGTGGATGACTCATCAAGTCGATGTTTTGAGTGTTCAAAAAGTTGTTTAAGCCGATGTCTCTCACTCGCATTGTCTTGGCGAAGAGAGATCCGTCTACGGCGGTTGGTTTTCCTGATATCCTGGAAGACAACTTGCAAACAAATGGTTGTGCACCACTTATAAGTAACTGTTCTGCGTTGTTCTAGTGGTACGTTTGCGGCTTGTCCAGTTTTTCCGAAAAACAGGCGACTATTTGCTTGGAAGTGCTTCGTGCGCGAGCAACTTTTGTTGGATTTGGCTCAATTTGAAACACCCATACAGTCGACTGCTGTTTACTTTCGGGCTCATACGCGTAAATCCACGATTGATCTTACCTGTCACGATGTTAAAGACGTGTTTCGAAGCACCGTGATTGTATTTTTGGATCATTTCTTTCGACCAATCGATAATAACGATTGTTGGCGCTACAGTCCAAAGGGGGACCAGGGCCTAGTTTGCTTATCAACTACTCGTGTTGTGCGCGCTACTCATCTCTCACGAATAGAAGGGACCTACAATTTTTTGCCGACTCCGAACGGTGAGATTTGAGAAGCTGTCTTAGACAGTTATAACTCTTTGAGTGTTGTCAGCAGCTCGAAAGAGGTGGTGAAACGAACATAGACCTTGGGCGTGTGAGCGTCGCACTCTACCCACTACGCTACGGCGACCAATCGATACAAGCCAATTTTTAGCGATTGATAGATTGTGTGGAATCCAACGCGAAAAAATTTGTTTGACGGTTCATGCTAAATTGAATGTATGCTGGTCCCACTAATGCCTTAGTTTGTCTCAATCTCACGATAGGTCACATGACGATTGTGCAACCTTCGTACAATACGAACAGTTGATGAGCAAGCTAAAACCTGGTTCCCCTGTGGAATGTCGCGCCATCCAATTATTATTATAAATCACTTATAATAGTGCCAACTTAAAAGTAATTTCAGTTTGCACATTATTCAGTGGTAAATTATTCTTATTTTTTTAGTGATACAGTCTCAGTGTTCCTCAACCTCGACCTCAATCAACATGCATCTCCACCCAGAAGGTTTTCTAGCCAGCTGCCTCCACGTTGGGGGAAGTCCACCTGTGTGTGCTAAAAAGTAGCTCATGTTTTCAAAAGCTTCAAATCGCAGGATAAAAAACATTTCTGTTACGAGCCAATTACCTTGTATGTACACATTTAAGGTGCACCTGAAGGCATAGCCAACAAGTTTTTGCAAATTCTTCACAGAACACAAAGTAGTATAATCTCCTTATTTTTTATCAGAATCGATATTGTTGACTTTAAGCAACTATACATTCGATCAAGCGCACGTGTGCCAGCAACTTCAAGGAATTTTCAATCCTGTTTTTTGCTCTGGCCTTTTTAATATGTTCCTTTCAATGAACAATGCCGCTCCACGAAATGGTATACTGACTCGATCAAGAAGAATCCAGCCAGAACCCTTCAATTCTTGATTTCCTGATGCTATTCCACTCACGGATAGCTATGGTAACGTGTTTTAAAATTAAACGTCAATCAGATGTACATTATTCGTAAAAGTCAGAACTTTTACGAATGTCACGCTATGACACTGCATTTCTAGAGGCTATGAATGATTGATGGCCGCCGTGGCGTAGTGGGTAGAGTTCGACGCTCACACGCCGAAGGGTCTAGGTTCTATTCCCGGCTGAACACCTCGAATTTTTCATGGCACCACCTTTTTCGAGCTGCTGACAATACTCAAAGAGTAATAACTGTCTAAGAAAGCTTCTCAAACTTCGCCGTTCGGAGTCGGCAAAAAGCTGTATGTAGCTTCTACTCGTGAGAAGCACGCACAACGCGAGTAATTGAAGAGCAAGCTAGACCCTGGTCCCCCCCGTGGATTGTCGCGCCAAGAATTATTATTATTATTTATTATTATTATGAATGACTGATGTTACAATCTAAAAACAAATTACGAGCTAACGGACCTTGAAGATTAAAAGAACTGTCTAATGTATGGTCCATACCCTTCGAATATCACGTCGCCTTTGATTTTGAATGCGCCGTTGATTGCTTTTCTGTGTAGGAGTGTGCCAAACTATCAAAATATAGCAGAAAATGAGTCGAAAGAAGTGCAACGTGTGCTTGAGGCCAAACAATTTCCAACGATATTTTTGCCTGAGATATGAGACTTTGAATGAAAGTTTGGTTTTTCATTGGCTTCAGTATTTAAATTTCATTGGCTTGTGCTTTTTAGTAAATCGTCGAGGAAGTACTCCGAAAACTTCGCCTGTTAAAGTCAAGATGTTACAGCTTCGGACAACTAATTAGAAACGATGCAGCAATCATTGAATGAATTCACCCTCCCGATCGATCTGTTCGTCTGCTGATTATTCATCCGGTTACTCCTGAAGTGCAAGGTTGATTATTCCGTCCCTTGAAAATGATAAGAAAATTTGATTTTTTCAAAACAACTTGTAAACACAAAGAAAGCGCCAAGGAGCAGATAAATGAAACAAGGAGTCATAATTTGGTAAAAATAGTTTTCTGAAATTTAATTTCGGTAAGCGTTAATATATAGAAATACGGTTATTTTCGTTTACATTTACCGTAAGCAAATTATTAGAAATGGAAAAAACTGGCAGCAGGTCTCCAGCTAGTTTTCCAGCTTATCTTCCTGTCCATCAAGAAAAATTCATCAACTTCGGCATGATGACAAGCGTTCTACTTACATGGCCAACGGTGTCCCATTGCACTCATTTTCATATCCTGCTCCAGTCCCTCTGCCCACACTCACGCTGAAGCACACTTCTTTGATTCACCTCCGATGGATGAGTTATATCAACGCGCCGCGCGCATACATCTTACACCTATCGCTTCTCTCCCAAGGCTGCACATAGCCACACAAGCACCGCCATCTCCGGTGGGTAACATTAAAAATCTATTTAGCCAACCCGCCACAGCATCGCGCGGCGTAATTTCTCCGCAAATGATCGCATTTGCACGATCGCACATGAGTTATGCTAACGAAACCCGAACTGCTAGTTCCAGAGATAGAAAGTCTTAAATGTCGGAGCGCAGGTAATAGCGGCTAATAGCGGCGGGCTTTAATCAATCACTCGGCCTTTTGCAGTGCATGACGCCTGTGCTGCGTTGCACTCTCTTCCCCCACGGGTGCTGCCGGCCAGCGACTTGGAATTGTTTCAAGACTAATCGCCAGGTTCGCTGACCTCGAGTGCGATTCAATTACCCCAGATTCAATGGAATGGATTTCCCGGAATTCTGGGCAACCCTTCTCACGCGTAGGGCTTCAAATTGAGCCATTACCTCACGGAGCAATCATTAATCGTCTCCGGCACTGAACACTGAAAAATAGATCTTAAGCCGATTTGCCCTGTCCACGCCCTCGGTGTGTGTGTGTGCTAGGACCTCACACGTTCACATGAGAACGCATGATTACGTCAGCAAACGGATCATTAGTTTGAAAACGTTCGATTCCAAAGCCTAACGAAGAAGGACACCCAAGCCGAGAATCCTTACTACACACAACTCCTTGGCAAACGCCCCTTAATCCGCAATTCATTACACTTTCACACATCGCTCTCCGTGTGTGCAGCAACAGCGGGAATGGGATTAGAGTGCACACACGGGAAACAACGAAACAGGACACCCGAATGCAACCGACAGCGGACACTTTTGCCAACACCTTCCTGCCAAAAAGGATGAGCCGGACCTCCCGCGTTGCCGTCCTCGCACTCGTTCGGTGGTCGCATTACTTCCGTGCTGTTTGTGGGTGGGAACGGTGTCAGTCAATTGAATTGGAATAAATTAAAGGGACATTACCGGAGCAGCCATCCATCTCGAGTAAATCTGACGTGCGATATTGTCTGTGCAAGGATGCATTCAACCGCAGCCAGGAGAACACCAAAAAGGACATACTCGGCATATTTCAATATATTTTGACTCCGGGAATGATTGATACCCGATGCGCTCTCGCTGCGAGCCAATTAAGTGTCCTTTTCTGTCCTCCTCACACCATGCTGAGGATTCCACACATCTCCTTGGCATTGTTGGCACAACAGCGACAGGAGCTCCAGCAGCAGATGCTAAGGAATACGATTTCAATTTAGAGCATCTTGCAGTTTGATTCAATGACTTTGCCATAGAGTCTGCTGTCGCCCGAGTGAAAAGATAATGGAGGACATTTACCTGAGATTATGGGTTATGTGATCTGGATGATGAGCTCGCTCCGTCACGGAGTGTGGTTTTATGAGTGTGCTGCACAGCGGAGGGGCATGTCGTTGCAATGAGAAGGATGTCTTAGGGCGCGCACAATAGAGCACTCAGACAATGAACGTTTGATGATACGAGAACACATTAACCGCATTTGGCAATGCAAACAGAGCGGGCAGCACAATGGAATTAGTTTTTATTATTTGCGGGATATGATTCCTTTCTTTGGATGGGTAGTCTAAAGGTGGATAAGTGACTTAAGAGATTTGCACGATGGCAGTGAAGAATAAAAAAACAAACAACTAGTTCTTGGACATCGTCTGACTGATGAAAGACATGGATCACATTTTAAAGGAAAACAACCTTCTTTTTCGGATGGCGCTACAGGGTTGACTTGGGCCTCAACCAACATTCCTCTCCAGCTAGCACGATCTCTTGCCAGCTGCCTCAAATTGCGCACTCCAAGTTGGTTGAGGTCCTTTTCCACTTGTGTGAGTCATCTCAGTCTAGGACGTCCTCTGTTGCGTTCCCCCTGTGGCTTGGATTCGGAGACTCTTCGGGCCGGAGCAGTACTGTCCATATGCCCTACATGGCCTAGCCACCTTAAGCGTTGAAGGAAAGGAAAACAATCAGAGCCAGTATATTATTAAATTTGGATTGTGACGCAAGTTTGCTTTATTCTTATTCTCTCTACAGATCGGGTGGTTCGAAAAAGAGTATTTTCGGGCGGTTGTTGTAGTGTCCAGTCATCTTTAAGCGTAATATCGGAAGACACTTGGCTAGATGCATGCTACTGTAAATTCCATAAAGCTTGAACCTGAACCTTCTCCTCCAAACGCCATCAATACAAAAAGGACCAAAGATTTTACGCAGAACACTTCTTTCAAATAAATCAGTAGGGTTTATGGCTATCTGTGGTCGCCTTGGCGTAGTGGGCAGACTGCGACGCTCACACGCAGAAGGGTCTAGGTTCGATTCCCGGCTGAACACCTCGAATTTTTCACTTCACCACCTCTTTCGAGCTGCTGACAACACTCAAAGAGTAACAACTGTCTAAGAAAGCTTCCCAAACTTCGCCGCTCGGAGTCGTCAAAAAACTGTAGGTCCCTTCTACTCGTGAGAGAGCAATAGCGTGCACAACACGAGTAGTTGATGAGCAAGCTAAGCCCTGGTCTCCCTGTGGACTGTCGCGCCAACAATTTTTACTATTTTATGTCTATCTGCCTTAGAACAAGACGGGAATAAGGTTGGTTTTTTGAAGGAAGCTGCTTCTACTTAATTGTTTATTGGGCCAGAAGAAGAGGTTGTCAAGAGTAATTCCACGCTTTACTTCGGTTCTGATGCAATCGTCCTTTTTGACTTTAGAGCCAACGTAAACGAAGTCCCTGACTTGTTTCTGCTTCCCTTTGCTACACTATTCAAGACGTCAATATTGTGCGTTTTCCATGACGCCAATATTTCTTTTTAGCCTCAACACCACGAAACGCCTTCTTGACGGCTCGCTGCGATCACAGCAACGTCGTTTACGAAAGCTAGCAACTTTTGTTGACATTCGAATTTCTTTTCAAGAAGGATGTTGATGAAATCAAGTGACATAGAAATTGTTTCTAATTAAAGGCCCAGTTGAGTTCATTACCGACCTTAATGGAGCAGTTAGTGTTCTTTATCGCCAGGTCTGTTTACCAGGTATACCGGTAAGCATCAAGATGCAAATTGTTGTGAACGAGCCCTTATTTTTTCTTTTTTGTTTGTTTGCTATGACATCTGTGAACAATATTATGTATACATCAAGTCATTAAACAGACAAAATCATATTTTTTCATCGTGTTATAAATGTAGAATTTTGTACCAGAAAGTGATCATTTGCGGAAAGCATTAATTTTTTGTTTTCATTTGAAGAAAAGTGCTGCAGAGTCGCATCGAATGCTTGTCGAGGCATATGGTAATCATGCTCTATCAGAAGCAACATGCAAAAGATGGTTTCAAGGGTTCAGAAATAATGATTTTGATGTGAGAGTGATGAACGTGGACGACCACCAAAAAAGTTTGAAGACACCGAATTGCAAACGATATTGGATGGAGATGACACTTTGAGTCAAAAGCAAATGGCAGCAATGTTAAATGTTGCACAACAAACAATTTCTGACCGTTTAAGAGCTATGGGAAAGATCCAAAAGTGTGGAAAATGGGTGCCACATGAATTGAATGAAAGACAGATGGAAAACCGAAAAAACACTTGTGAAATTTTGCTTCAAACACACGAAAATCGGTCTTGCATCGGATTGTTACTGGAGATGAGAAATGGATTTATTTTAAGAATCCTTAACTGAAAAATTCATGGGGTAATCTGGGACAACCATCAACATTGACTGCAAAACCAGATCTATTCGGCAAGAAGACAATGCTGTGTGTTTGGTGGGACCAGAAAGATGTGTTGTACCACGAGCTCCTAAAACCTGGTGAAACCGTTAATTCTGATCGCTACCGACAAAAAATGATTAATTTGAAACATGCATTGACCGAGAAACGGCCAAAATGGGCCAGAAGACACGGCAAGGTAATTTTGGTCCATGACAATGCACCTGCACACAATGCAAAACCGTTTCAGGATACATTCAAAACACTTGGCTGGGAGCAGCTACCCCACCCACCGTGTTCACCAGACTTGGTTCCTTCCGACTACCATTTGTTTTCATCGATGGGACACGCATTGGCTGAGCAGCACTTTGATTCCTACGAGGAGGTCGAAAATTGGGTGTCTGATTGGTTTGCTTTAAAAGACGAAAAATTTTATTGGTGTGGTATTCACAAATTGCCAGAAAGATGATCAAAATGTGTAGAAAACAATGGCTAATACTTTGAATAAAATGATTTTACTTTCCCATTAATAATTAGTGTATACCTGGTAATTAAGAAAAAATGGCATAATTGGAAAAGAAATTGTATGAATGTAGTGCATGTCTATGCTCACTGTCATATGGGGCCTTGAAGTCTACGACGATGGGTGTCGATTTTCATCTCTTAGGTTTTCTTTCATTTTATTGGCATATGATGAAAGCCTCACACCACACTGGTAAAAACTTGTAATACCATTGATGAATTATTTCAGTCGTTCATACAAAACGACAGAAAGGATCTTGTGTAAAAGGAAACTGATATATGGAGATTGACTCCTACGCACTTTCTTGTGAGCAGACTGGACACACGACCCAGACATTCCACTTTCCTCGAACAGATGACTCGACATGCGCCCTATCAGATTGTCGCCAGATCCTGCGAAAAGTTCTGCGTTATGTTTCCGTTCCAGCAGCTTTGTTCGACTGCAGTCTTTAAATCGCTCTCGAACCTACGTATACCGAGGGGAGAAATTATATTTCATTTTCGTCCAGATTTCGTGAAGTTTTCTGTCAGACGGCGGAAGTCGAACTGTCATTGCTTTTAAACTGTCTGCAGGCCTTACCAACATTTTTAAAAAATATATATAGAAACTGTCCAAGCAAACAAACGCTGCACTGTGATAATACTGCCCAAACGATGAGGAGCGCTTTAGTGCTCATAAGTTGCTTCCAATATTAACCTAGCATAAACCGTAGCTGTAAGGTTTATTATATATTCAATGGCGCGATTGTCCTCAAAACGACTAGGGTGGTGCTTCCTCAGCAATTACTCGTGTTGTGCGCGCTTCAGCTCTGTCAGGAGCACAAGTAAGCTATAGTTTTTCTGACTCCGTCTTAGTTTGGGGCAGTTTTTTTTAATTTGTCAGCAGTTCGAAAGAGGCGATGCCGTGATAAATGCGAGGTGTTCAGTCTTCATATCGAGCCTGGGGCCAACGGCGTGCGATATGTCTCAATCTAGGCATATCCTCACTGCGACTTCCAGGTCTTACACTGCAAATCTAAAATAAGTTGCGTTTTCTGGCACAAATGGATCCGCCAAATAGTCAAGTTTCGGTTTCGAAGGAAAAAAAATAAAAAAAAATTACCGACAGTCAGTCTTAGCCACAGTGGCACTCAGATGTGGGATTTGATTTTACGTGATCACCTGCCTTGACGGCTTATATCACGAGGTCAATTTCCCCAAGAGTATTTAAAACTCTGCTCTTGGGAATCAGCGCAAGACTAAACGCCTTAGTAACCCATGTACCAAAATGGAGATCATGCTTGAGGGACAGTTACCCCGCCTTGATTTGATGCGAGGCCTTCCTAAAATCTCTTCCGCTCTATGGGTCGCAGCGCCCGGTTGAGAATGCAACTCCACACTAAGCCAAGGTAGTCTCCTAACCGCCTTGCCTAGCCATTGGTTATCAAATAACTAGAAAAGTCAGCACCGTACACTATCCTCGACTTTACCCGCGATGTTAGGTGGTAAACCACAGCCACCACGAAACTCCCACAAGGGGGCCTACCTCACGGTCAGGCTTGAACCGAAATTCCAGGGGCCCCTGACCTCCCGTGGCACCAGAATATGGCCTCTGGTTAAGATGTCACTACCAGTCAGGTTCCCTCAAAGCCTGGGTCTGTTAGCC
This sequence comes from Eristalinus aeneus, assembly GCA_955652365.1. Lineage (NCBI taxonomy): Eukaryota > Metazoa > Arthropoda > Insecta > Diptera > Syrphidae > Eristalinus > Eristalinus aeneus. Next base: position 5,672,774 of record OY019131.1, on the reverse strand, counting down.
GCCATCCCGCCACAGATGGACTTTTTTCCATCAGTGTTTCTGTTGTCACTATAAATAATTATAGGGATGTGATTTTGAATCATGTGATTCATTAATCCAGTCACATCATCTGGGGTACAGTGACACACAGTGTTAATTAAATTAAACAATCAATTCCAATAGAAAAAAAGTTTATTTTGAGAAAACAAAATAACGAAATAAATAAAAAATAAACAGCCATCAAACTTACCAGATCTAGTGGAATTTTTAAAGAGAAAATATTTACACGTAATGTCAAACAGTCCACAGGGGACCAGGGCCTAGCTTGCTCTTCAACTGCTCGTGTTGTGCGTGCTACTGTTCTCTCACAAGTAGAAAGGATCTACAGTTTTTTGCCGAGTCCGAGCGGCGAAGTTTGAGAAACTTTTACTTACACTGTTTATACTCTTTGAGTATTGTCGGTAGTAGGGATGGTGCCGTGAAAAATTCGAAACGTTCAGCTGGGCGAACTTAGACTTTCGGCGTGTGAGTGTCGCACTCTACCCACTACGTCACGGCGGCCACTAAGCCGTACTATGGGATAATCTTAAATATGTGGAAATGAGAAATTTATTATAAAAATTGGTGGGTGGTATTGTATTGCGTACGAGATTGTATTACTAAATAATGCATAATATAACCGACTGAAACTAGGACCGAAATTTGAACAAGGACTGGAATTGGTTTCTGGACGAAGAATTGATCGGGCTTCGTCCAGAATTTGAAGGATTTTCTACTTGAAATAGATAGGCTTCTACGTTGTTGACATTGAACGACACTCCATCCTAGGAATGTGTATCAACTAAACACTTAGTTGAAACTATCACATGTTCGTACAGCGAAATGTCTTGCTTTCTTAAAGCGATGCTCGAAATATAAGGTTGTCCTTTCCGCCTTATATCTTTTGAAATTTCCGGCTATGTACAAAGCGCTACAGACCTTCTCTCTGGCAATACTATACATCATGTAAAAGGTCTTGACATAACGTACAAAACGACGCTATGCATGATTAGTCTGAATATTGCATTCAACAGTTATAGATGTGTAAACATGGAGTGCACTAGCGTCGAAATTAGTGCAATTTTAAAGATTTCCTTCGTTAAAGGCAAATCCGCTAGAGAAACGTTCCGTGTTAATGATGTTTTGGGGGATGGTACTCTTACACTTCAAACGGTGAAGGAATAGTTTTGACAATTCAGAGCAGGTGAAAACAACACCATGCATAAGCCAGCCGGCGGAAGACCTGTAACGACGAATACCGATCGAATCATGGAAATCATCGAGTTAGACCGGCATGCGGCATCTCGTGGCATCGACCAGAAGATGGGAGTTAGTCACCAAACCATTTTAAGCCATCTGCAGAAGGCTGGATACGAAAGAAAAGCTTGATGTTTGGGTGCCGCATGATTTGACGCAGAAAAAACCTTCTGAACCGAATCAACGCCTGCGATATGCTGCTTAAACGGAATGAACTCGACCCATTTTTGAAGCAGATGGTGATTGGCGACAAAAAGTGGATCACATACGACAATATCAAGCGAAAACTGTAGTGGTTGTAGTCCGGTGAATCGTCCCAAAGAGTAGCCAAGCCAGATTGACGGCCAGGAAGAATTCGTTGTGGGATTGGAAGGGAATCATCCACTGTGAGCTGCTCCCATATGGCCAGACGCTTAATCCTACCATCTACTGCGAACAACTGGACAGCAGGAACAGCAGGCGATCGACCAGAAGTGTCCAGAATTGGCCAACAGGTAGGGTGTAGTGTTCCACCATGAAAACGCCAGACCACACACTCCGTTGATGACTCATCAGATGCTACGGAAGCTCGGGTGGAAGGTCTTATCGCATCCACCACAAGTAATTACCACCTGTTCCTGTCCATGGCGAACGCCCTTGGTGGTGTGAAGTAGATCTCAAAAGAGGCTTGTGAAAAGTGGCTGTCCGAGTTCTTCGCAAATAAGGTTGGGGGCTTCTATGAGGGGATTTTATGAAGTTGCCGTCTAGATGGAAGCAGGCTATCGAACAAAACGGCGCATATTTGAACTAAATCCGATCACTATAACACTTTTTATGAGGCATGGAATGAAGAACAAAAAAGGAAGGGAAATATTTAAAAATTGTTGGCGCTACAATCCAAAGGGGGACGAAGGCTTAGCTTGCACATCAATTGCTCGTGCTGTGCGCGCTAATGTTTTCTCACGAGTAGAAGAGACCAACAGTTTTTTGCCGACTCCGAACGGCGAAATTTGAGAAGCTTTCTTATACACTAACTCATATTGCACTACGCCACGGCGGTCACAAGGGGAGATATTTGGCAACATTTTATTTCACTCCTTTACTTGGCAGTAATATGTAAGGCGTTTATCCGTCCAAAGCTTAAATATAACGCTCCTATCTGGTCTGGTGCTCCAAAGACCCTTCTGCACCTAATACATTAAAACCAACAACGAGCGATGAAACCTACAGGTTATAATAATGCTGCAAACTTAATGGACTTGCTAGAACATCGACGAAATGTTGCGTCTCTATCACTATTTTTGCCAGCTGCATTGATCCCTTTAAGAATTCACCCACAATACCCGTCTCGCTAGGAATGCTCCTCTGTTTGCCTTCAAGCCTAGCTTCGGACGCACAGTTAAGTTTAGAGACTCGTTCTTCAGCAGCACGACACGAATTTGGAATGCTCTTCCCAGCTGAACTTTCTCCCCTATTACAATCCACAGGCATTTTAAACCAATGTACATGGGTACTTCCTTTCCCTCTCTTTCTGTATATATTCGGTCCATGCTGTGACTTAATTCCAGTCAGTCCAGAGTATAAACAATCGCTTTAGCGCCAATTTAAAAAAAAATACGGTGGCTTTTATAATAAACTTGTATACAATTTTGGTTAAGACGCTTAACTGCTTAAGCAGTGGAATAGATTCTGATATGCGAGTACACATAGTCTAACTGCTGCCACCAATCATTGAAGAGAAGAGTATTATGTAGCTTGACAACCTATCCTATCCATTTCTTTTTCGTGAAATTTAAGGTTTGCACCTCTGTACCATGTGTTTCGATTTTTTTTCCATTTCTAGTACCGAACTGATGAAGCAGCCGGGTTACAAGTATTTTCCATTTCCTTACCATTTCTATAATGTCCTCCAGAATAAAATCTATGGTCTTTGTGAGTCTGCTGATATATTGGCACTCCTTAACCAAGCATCGAAGACACTATGGAACTTTCAGCAAACCACAGATCATTTTTAAAAAACATCTAATGCATAAAGAAATTGTATGCAACAACACGGTCACTCAATAAGGAGTAAGAAAAAAAATCCTTCGGTGCCAGCTTATCAGGAAACACTTTACCTAATACAGGCAGCAAAATATAAGAAAGCTCAAAGTCAAATTTTAGAGAAATGAATACACGTAGAATATGAAGGAAATAATGGCCTTAGTCCAGACAGAACATGGACAGAAGGCGTCACTGTACTCACTGAATACAACCTGATGGGTTACCATGTGGGCCTCGCCTGTTTACGGCGAGACAAAGGGAAGTGTTGTCTTATTCGAAAACTATTTCAGTCCTAATAAAGCTCTTTCGTCTAGAAAAATTATGAAATTCCCGCATGGAAACAAACTGACTTGTGCGGTTACATATGAAAAAGTTGGCATTTAGTATGATTTCCGCACACGTGCTGTCTCAACACTTCCATTGGAGGTCTTGGTAGGTTTCTGTGTTCAAGCAATCGCATTAAACTTACAAAACTTAGGTCCCTAGTCGACTGTTGACTTTGTCAAACAAAAATTGTCTGAGTACACATTAAAAACTAATTTTGGCTTCAATTCGAGTTCTCAACAATATTCCACAAAATGTGCTGGAACCCGAACAAATTATTCGTTTCTCACACATTCATAAAAATTACATAGTCCCCTTTACGCACCCACCTCTGCGCCCATTCCCGTTAAATATCCCAAACCGTCCACTCTTAGCTCTCATCGTCACTTCCCACCTGTGATCAATCCCATATTCATTCGATTCCCGTAACCCCAGCAATTCATCAAGGATCTCAGCGATTCTTATCTGTGATATGTTTTGACTCGAAACAAATGATTCCGATTTGTCAATTTCCATACTAAGCATGGATTAAACTCCAGCCAACCAGGCAGTCGTCCAACCATGCACCAGTCCCTCCAGAAAGGGATCAGTGACGATGAAATTAATTTTCTCACCCAAAATAACCCAAAAACCAACAGAAGATGCGCCGAGCAACACGGCCGGCCGCTGGGCGCAAACAAAGCAGAACACACGGCATATGTTTGAGGAGTCCCGCTGAGAGCTTATGCCGAGGCCCAGGCCCAGGTGATCGCTCTCCGGCCAGACCCGAAGCGAAACGAAACAGAGGCATGTTACACATCATCTAGAAGAGTGCACGTCACATGATAAAGAACCGAATCGTATCAAGAGATTGAATTTGGCTTACACGGTGGCTGTCAAAATATTCGTTTTGCCTGCGCGCATCCATCCGCCAGAAGTCGCAGCGACGGCGGCAGCGGCGATGGAGATTTATGTCGTCGATGGATGGGTGTACCTGTGCTCAGGCATCAGCCACGGCGGTGGATTCACATTGTCTCTCCGTTGTTTGATTTTAATTGATTGCCAATCATTTTTCCACTTCACCGGGACTCTCCTAATTTTCACAGTTGGACAATGGATGGGGTCCCCTCGGAAATCGATTCCAATTAAGCGCGGCTCTGCGTTTCCGCGGTCATTTTTCAAGGCATTTCCCGGGGCTACGCTGTCTCTGCCTGTTGCCCAGCCCGCTTCTGATTACGCTGTGATTTATGGGCCGTGGGCGAGACCCGTCCACAGAGGTGGTGGTCAGTCAACAGAAAAGGGTGACAAAGCTCTCCCCCAGTGGACCACCCTGTTGTCGCGCGGAGCTGAATTAATGTCCGACTCATAAACCCATTTACAACTTCATTCACACGCATCACCGTGACCATGACGCGTCTCCTTTTACAACCGTGCGCATTCGTTCGGTTTGACCAGCCGGCCAAGTGGACCTCAGCGGTGTGTGGCGAGCCACGGCAGCAGCGGCGGTGGCGGCGGCGGTGACGATGGCGGTGGCTAATGGTAGCGAATTAAGTCAGCCGCAGGCTGTTAATTGCTGCGATTCGATGCCGAATGAGGGACTTTCCACCTGCGCTGCGAACAGCAGCCGCCCGGCCCTTTGCTCGCTCAGAGCCTGGCCCGCAAATTAATTTGGGATCCTGTCGAGAATGCGAACACAGGCCGGAGTATTTTCACTGCTGCCACCGCCGTCGCTGCGGAAATTACATGAATAACAATCGGGCCGAACGAGTTACCTAATTGCGGGGATCACATAGGATGCGAGCGGGCCCAAAGCGTCGCTTAATCGTGATTCGTGATGACGGTGTGCGTTGCGTTGAGTTGCGCATGTTCGCCGATCGCCCCATTCGCCGATCGAGTTTGGGCTAATTATGCCATAAAAGTGGGCTTCGATGTGGGCCCCAGCAAACAAAGGCAACAGCACAGGCCCGAGTGGGGCACCGAGTAATTGCCACAAATTTGAATCGAATTAATACATAAAGGAGAGCGTTTGCGCGCCATTTTAGAACGGCGATCGGACAGATCGGGAGCGTTTATGAGGTGAGTGAGTGCGCAATGCATTGTTTTCCTTTCCCGTGCGGATTTCGGCGCTGCAGGGCGAGCTGTTCTCGATCTGCGAGTCATTAGCGGGCCTTGTAATTTGCCCTAGCCTGTAATTCGTGAGCCTCTTTGGTTTGGTGGTTTCATGTCTTTTTTGCGGTTTGATCGCATGGAGCGAGGCGCGCAATTATATTCGTGGTTCAGGCACACCTTGGCAGTTTAGTGACGCATGCCACGCCCGCTGTGGAAAGGTGCTGCATTCGCGTGATCAGCGAAGTAATTTGATGCTGAAGCAGAGCTTTTAAGGAACACAACATGAATGCAAGTGGAATGTGAACGCCGAGCTGTTGGATTTCAGTTTCAGTCTAATGGACACCCTCCGCCATCATTTTCCAAACAAACAGAAATTGTCACAAACTCAATTTGAAACCGCGTTCAACAGCCTCTCAAATTATCTGCAACTTAACGCATGTCACACCTTTTACATCCCTCCACGCTGTGAGAGCGTGAGTCGTCTTCTCAGGCCATACGATCCTCACCGTACCGCCCCACAGAGCCGCCACGCAACGCAACAAGGTCCATAATTTATGACACCTCTCAGCTTACCTTTTCACAGGATCTCGCTTGTAACAATATCACCGCCGCAGCGCAGCGGACAACCCTCTTAAACGATCCGTGTCCACAACAACAGGGGATGAAAACACGGCTGCCGTTGCGGCTGCATTCCATGTTTGTTTGTTTATTAAAACAGACACCAAACCGGAGGAGAGCAAGAAAAAATGGTGAACCTACATGCATTCCCTGGAACGCAGGCGAGCCTCGGATAGGATAATTTATGACCATCTTCACAAATCATTCCCAATAGAAGACTCATATTGTCACTCCCATAAACGGGCCCCAGTTGTCACAGATCTTAGGGCGAGTGCACTCGTACTCGTGTTGTGGTCGGCGGCGGGTTTGTGGCCCTAGGGATTGTACACATACGCGCAGTCACACAGTTGACAGGCAGTGTGTTGATTATCCGTCTCCTGTGCCAAGCCGCCTAAGCCCGGACTGAAAGGTGATATATTCCAGAATTTGATGTAAATGGCTGGGTAATTATTTGATTGTATTGTTATCGGGGCATCAGTTTGTGAGTTGTTGCTCTGGCCAGGGCAGAACAATGGAGTGCCTGCCATTGGTCCAGTTGAGTAATAATGCCACAGGGAAAGGTGTTAAATTGACAAAATACACATTCATTGTGTGGTGCGATGCTGAGATACACAATGGTCTGCTCAGGAAGTACGGGAGGCGATTGTGTGTAGTCTGTGGCTTCGCTTAGGCAGCGGGGGGAATGAAAATCAATGAGACTTTTGAGTCTGCTGTTGGCTGTAAATGTTTTGTCTAGGTTCACTGGACGGCAGAAAACTGAAAGTCTGCCTAATGACATTGGGTGATGGAACCATATTTTGAAAACGTCAAACAATGGTATGTCTACTGATGGTCTTGGTGGAGAAAACCGCTTTGGCAAATTATTTGGTAAGTTAGAATCCGAGCCGTAACGTTGGTGAATCACTTTGATGCTCATTTTAGAGAAATGTCAGCGATTTCTTTACTTTGGAGGGATATTCATGCAGCTTAATGCTGATGTAGCCGCTGTGGCGTTATGGGTCGAATGCGACACTTACACGCCGAAAGACCATGTTCGATTCCCGGACACTTAAAGAGTAAAGCTGTCGAAGAAAAAGTTTTTCAAACTTCGCCGTTCGGAGTCTGTAAAAAAACTGTAGTTCCCTACTACACGTGAGAGAACAGAAGTGGCAGCTATACAGGAGGGCCAGCGGTTTTGAGAAACCATCGAACGCACAACCAGATGTTTCCGCAAAAATAATGGAAACTTGTCTGGCAATGTTATGCAGCTATACGGTCGCTAGAGACGCAGGCACTTTTCCCTTGCCACCGTTTCTTCGCAATGTACTTCGCGGCCTTTAGATTCGCAAAAGTTTCCGCTGCCCTTCGTCCTCTTGGAGCTGTTTGTGAAAGTCCGATCACTTTCCCTCTCCTATTCATTTTCTGCCCAGATCCAGTCCTGGACACAGGATAGTTACAAAAACGACAAAGCTGGATTGTTGATTTCTTCGCATCAGATGTCATATTCGTCAGACTAGTATCATAGGAGCGTCACATTAGGCAGCAGAAACTTCGAGTTAGTTAAGGACTTCATCTACCTCGGCTCCGCGGTAAACAGGGACAACAACATCAGTACCAAAATCAAACGCAAAATCACTCTTGCCAATAGCTGTTTCTTTGGACTCAAGAGGCAATTGAGTAATAAAGCCCTCTCTCAAAGAACTAAGATAGCTTTATATAACAGCTTGATCATCTCAGTCCTACTTTATGGCGCGGAGTCTTGGACGTTACAAAGGCGGATGAGGAAGCCCTAAGTCTTTTCGAGAGAAAAGTTTTGCGTGCGATTTTTGGTCCTGTTTGCGTTGATGGCATCTGGAGGAGAAGATTTAATGACGAACTCTATAGGCTGTACAGCGACATGCGCCTGGTCAAGCGTCTACGGATACAACGCTTAAGATGGCTAGGCCATGTAGAGCGTATGGACACCACTGCTCCGGCCCGAAAAGTCTTTGAATCCGAGCCATTGGGGCAACGCAACAGAGGACGACCTGGACTAAAGTGGCGCACACAAGTGGAGAAGGACCTCAACCAACTTGGAGACAGCTGGCGAAAGATCGCGCTGGCTGGAGAGGCATGTTGGTTGAGGCCCAGGTCCACCCCGAACTGTAGCGCCACAAGAAGAAGAAGAAGAAGTGTCATAGGAGAAGCGGTTCGCGATGTCATCAAAGCGCTAGTTAAACAACAACTTTTGCTTTTTAGTCGAGAGATAGCCTTGCAGTCCCTGATGTGAATATGAAGGGAATGAAGATTTAGCAATGCATCAAGAGTAGAGAAGAGAGAGTAGCGTAGTGGGCCAACGCCAAGAATTTTTCACGGCACCACCTCTTTCGAGGTGGTAGGTCTCTTCTACTCGTGACAAAACAGTAACTCGCACCACACGAGCAAGCCAGCCCCTGGTCTCCCTGTGGACTGTGGCGTCAACCAATTACTATTATTATTATTATCAAGCGTAGAGCCACTAACGTAATCTCACGTGCATCCACGAAAATTGATAGTACTATGCCCCAAATTTTGCCAAAAACTCCCTCACACTGTCAACAAATTGACAACGATTTGGAAGTTTTCGTCTCAATGTATTTGTTCCCAAGAAGAAGAGGGGACCTACAGTTTTGTGCCGACTCCGAACGGTGAAGTTTAAGAAGCTTTTTCTTTCACAGTTATTTCCCTTTGAGTGTTGTCAGCAGCTCAAAAGAAGTTGTGCCGTGAAATACTCGGGTGTTCAGCCGGAAATCGAAACTGAACCTCCGGCGTGTGAGTGTCGCACTCTACCCACTTCGCTACTGCCGTAAGGGTTAGAATAAGCAACTATAAATCACACACGTTTCCTGAACATGCATCTGTACAGTAAACCAACTGTATTTTGCTACGAACGAGGTTATGTAGAGCAACACAGAAAGAAACGTATTCTGTACAGTTCTAAACTTAAGAAGCTTACAAATTGAATAGACTGACCAAGCATATACTCACACATAGGCGGTTTCGTACAAATTTTGTATTTATCTAAACAATGTGCCCAACTAAACGTTACTCTTCGTACTTTTGGCTGCAGGCAAAAGTAAGTCTCACCATAATTTGGTCAACAGAACACCCTTGTCACACCCATCACAACAATTTTTGAAGCCTTAACAGCCCACATGTCTGTCTGTAATCCACGAGAAAGTGTGGCTACGTAAGAGTAAGTTCGAGTTAGTTTTGGTATTACTAAAGAATTTATGAAAAAGCTCATCAACTTGCTTAAAAAAACCTACGATTGTGGGAAGCTACAACTTAATGTCGTCTCCAAAAGCGGAATTTTTTAAATTTAAAAGTGCTATGGAATAACGAAGCTCAAAGCTGTATATATGAGACAGCGCACATGACTGTCAATTTCAGAAAATGTTTGACGACAGAGTGGGAGCAGGATTCAAAGAGATGTCGTTCAGCCTGAAAAAGTGGAAGTAAAGTCACAGAAATTCTATTTTTCGGAATAAACTCAGCATTCGGACTGCAATCCCATCCGTGGCAAAGATAATAAGTTCTCATTAAAAGGGCTTCTCGGAGAATAAAGATTATCCGCCAGGTTCATAACAGCTAGATTCCGTAACTCTAGCAGTTATGCGAACTATGCGAGTCGTATTCGCACTCATTCTAAATCAACGGCTGCTTCCAGAAGACACCTTGAAGCCCCATCATTGAACAGAGCCAAGCACAAACCTCAAAGTAACTTTACCATAAAAGCACTTTCAGCCCGAAGCAACACTTGAGAGTAACACATAACACCGACTGAATAATGTTTCCATAATTAAGGAAATCACCTCGATGAATACCACAGGCATTATCGTCTCATAAGGAAGGTAGTGATTGACCATTTCGCCAGCCAGCAATTTGCATGTCACAACGATTACCGCTGACACCTCGAGTCACTTTTCCGGTCACTGCGCATGCAAGGCAGTCCGGTTGGATAACCTGAAGATAACGCCCCATGTGATCTCCATAGGCCACCGGATCAAAGCAATTAGCTGCACTTCGTTCAGCCACGTCATTGTCGTGGCATCGACACCATTTCGATGGCAATTCATTGCCGAAGAAGTAAAGTGCCACTCCATGCATGAACATGCCATATCAGTCAATCTCCCCGCACTGACACAGAGAACGTCGTCAGAGGCTATTTATTTCTCTTCAATCAAGACGACCTGGTAGTTGTCGATGTCGCCGAAAGCGACAACAGCGGACCGCTTAATTCGGACTGCGATGAGCCGCGGCCGGCTACACCCCCTTGAAACATGCAGCCTTGAGCTGCGATCGGGGCGAATGGGGCAGAGATCTCTTAATTGTCAATCCGGCAGCTTTCGGCGGTCCTTCGTGCGAACTTTACGAGCGCTCACCTTTTATAGAGATGTTTCTGCTTCGGATGATTGCCTGATTGCCTGCCCCCATCGTCTTGACGCCGACGTTGACGAACATCTTCTTCGTCTCCACCTCTCTTTCTGGATGACTGTAGCAGACCCAGTGCATATGTGTGCATGTGCGATCGTTCGTTTTATTTGGGTGGCACTAATTTGAACGGCTACCGAATGCCACTTCCTCTACACTGTGCAGCCGTAATTCGTAGCCACGACTGAGTTGTCGTAAAAATAGCGAACCGAAGCGCGGGCGCACACTAAAAGAAGAACACGACGATGATTGTGCGGCAATGATGGCCAACGTCTTCACTTCCTCAACTTGGTGGAGTCGGCTTCAGTCCTAGGTTTTAGTGAGTTAATCAGTTAGACTGTCTGTCTCCCGGTCTGTTGGTGCGCCTGTTGTTGCGCAGGAGTTTTATGGCGAGCGCCGTCGGAGAGATTCCCAGAGTTATGTCGACTAAGCGGATCCCATACACGTTCCCAACGTTTTATTGCAATCGTTTCGCTTTTATGTGGCTCGACGTTTGATGTGGGTTCCGATGGTTTTATGCTCAGGCGCTGCGATGGAGACCGTGGTCCGGCTGTAGATTGGGGAGGAAAGTCTCTCGACTTGTTGTCAGTTGGTTGCATTCCGCAGAGGAAATGCACAAAAGTTTGCACGTTGGCGCTTTGGGCGTGAAACTGTTCCGTTGATTCGTTTCGAATTGTTGCGATAAAAGAATTACACTCGTCTGCGGTATGCGCTCATCTGCTAATTGGGCATGTATGAATGTCTTAATTAATGATCTCAGTGGGGATGAGCTGTGTGCATTTTACGTGAAAAGTTGGTACTCCCATGAGGAAGTTTATGGAAAAGTTATGACCAGCAATGCAAGAAAACAATTTTGAAAGTGTAGTGGGAATCTGGAACTTTTTGCCACTTTAAGAGTTCTTCATTTTTCTTGAGTTGGAGTAGTTACTGAATTTGTTCCATTAATCAATTTGCACCGTTTTTGTGCATGGAGTGGCATTCCGATTTCGAATTTGTAATTTGCTCGCCAACAGGATATGTCCTTAGATCGCTCTGCATAATAAATTGCTGTTTCTGAGGAAACGGTGTCCACCCCTTGTCGCTCCTATGAGTTTGTTTCGCGAGTTTGGAAGCGCTAAAGAGTTATCTTCATGTTCTTATCTATTTTGGACTGTCTTATACCATCAGTTTTATTTCAGGCTTTTGCCAGGCCGGTTCTTTGCAACTTCTTCTTTGAGGACGTGTATTCTTTTGTGTCTTCTAGAGAGGTAGGCTTCAGAGCCAATCACTGGTTCAGGGACTATTACTGGTTTTGCTTTTTCTCTTTTCTTTAATTCTGATATACAGGTGCATGAGTCTAGTGGCATATAGGCACCCAACAATGTCGGATTGTCGAATGGTTATGTCGCAGTTGGTATAGTTGTTTGTTTAATACTGTTTGGTGAATAAATTTATGTTTGAACGCCAAATCTCCTTCCCTGAGTTCTATAAATTGTTTAAACGTTTAGCAAACTCGCACCTATCCTTTCCTACATGTTATTTAATAGAGAGAAATCGACTTACCGGCGATTTATTGAACGAAGTGAAACTAATTTTCAAGGCGTCAGTAGTCGAAGGGGCATGTCGAAGGGCCATGTCAAAACTGAAATTGACTGCTACCTTTTTACAGAAGAAAGACAGAAAAGGTAGAACATTTATGATTCGTTAATTATAATGCTTCAACATTGAGCCAGTCGCGTACTTTACATTTGTATGTTCGAACTCGTTGCACTTTTGTGTTTGAGGGCTTAAGAATAATAATAATAATTGAATGGCGCGGCAGTCAACAGGGGGACCAGGGCCAAGCTTGCTCATCAACTAATCGTGTTGTGCGCACTACTGTTCTACAACGGCAGAAGGGACCTACAGGTTTCGTCTACTCCGAACGGCGAAGTTTGACAGCTTTGCCAGTTTTTACGCTTTAAGTGTTATCAGCAGCTCGAAAGATGCGGTATTGTGAAAAATGTGAGGTGTTCAGCCGGGAATCGAACATTTCTCGGTGCATATGCTGATATGACCATTCGTTCAAACAAGTTTGGTTAGACGACCTTCGACGTGTGATTGTCGCTCTCTACGCCACGTTTGAGAGCTTAACCGAACTTTTAATTAAACGAATATTCATATGAGCATATGCACCAGCAACATATGCTGCAGCAACAAATTTACCGTCCATTTGTTGGATGCTTCAGAAGAAATCGCGAATGACTGTAACCGCTATCTTGCGGAACTCCAGTTTGAATTTTCTCGTTAAGTGGCCTTCAATTGTGGGACGCTTCGAGTGAAATCGTAAATGGCATTAAGCGCTTCTTTATGGAACCGCAATCTGGATTTATTTCTTCAATTTTTAACTTGACTCTAAATATACCACTTGTGTTGCAGAATACTCTCGTAAACCCGATATTTCTTTTATTTCCGACCTAAAAAGTATATTAGCAAAGATTCAAACCATACTTTTTTCTCCTCGATCATGTTTTTAATTTTATGTTCTATTTTGATCAATAATAATAATAATAATTGTTGGCGCTACAGTCCAAAGGGGGGCCAAGTCCAAGCTTACTCATCAACCACTCGTGTTGTGCGCGCTACTGTTCTCTCACGAGTAGAAGGCACATACAGTTTTTTGCCGACTCCAAACAGCGAAATTTGAGAATTGAGACAGTTATTACTCTTTAAGTGTTGTCAGCAGCTCGAAAGAGGTGTTGCCGTGAAAAATTCGAAAAATTGGTGTTGAGCTGGGAATCAAACCTAGACCCTTCGGCGTGTGAGCGTCGCAATCTACCCACTACGCCACGGCGACCACATTCTGATTAAACTTTACTTAAATCGATGATGAGTTTGGCATTAACTCTTTTATATTTAAGGCAAATCATCATTTATTTTTTCACAAAACTGTGTCCGATCCATATCACTCCTCTGAAAATCGAACGACTGTTACAACAAAACCAAAAAAAAAATCTAACGAAATTGCCTTCAAACGAATCGATATACACATCCTGCAAAATCAAACTGTCCAACAAAATGGACAACACTTGTGGTGGAAGGAGATTGGAGGGATATCAAGAATGCTTTTGAAACAATTGGTGAAGTTCGATGGTTTGAAACGTCTTTTACTCACTAAAATCTCAACTTTCTTTCAGTTATTTCAATTTAGTTCTCTTTATTGAATAAATATTGGTTTTTCAATTTTAAATCTATCACCATTTTAAATCTATCATCATTTTAAATCTATCATTCTTAAGGCTTTTGTGAATGTCTACATGTGTCGGCTCAACAACAGGAGACCGACGGATGAACAATTGTCTTATATAACACATCACTCAATAAGTCTCGAAACTGAAATATGTATAGGGGGCGCCACTAACAAGAAATTTTTATTATTTTTAGCAAGTAAATGAGTTATAGTGCTTCAAGTGACGCTACTTTTGCGATTTTTTTAACAATGGAAGAAAAAGAAATTTCGTGTGTTCTTTAAACACTGCTTTTTGATGGGAAAAAAAGTGCAATCTCACCAATGGTTTGGAAATTTTTACAAAGAACTCTGCTCCATAAGAACCAACTATTTATCGGCAGTTTGCTGACTTTAAACCTGGCGCTAAAGGCACTTACGATTATGAACGCTCTGGAAGGCCCGCCAAACGAGGTGGTTACACCTGAAAACGTCTAAAAAGTACACCAAATCGTTTTGGAAAACCGCAAAGTGAAATTGCATGAGATAGCTGACACCTTATAGATATCACAAGGCAGTTTGTACACTATTTTTCGTAAACATATGGTCATGAGAAAGCTGTTTTCAAAGTGGGTGTCGCGTTTGATCAGAATAGACCGAAAACAACAACCTATCGATGATACTTAGAGCTGTTTCGCGAGAATAAACAGAAACTTCTGCGTCGAAATGCCACAATGGATTAAACATAAACCCCCCACTACACTCCAGACTCAAATTGGCAGTCATCAGAGTGGGCAGCAGCCAGTGAACCACGCCCAAAGCGTCCAATAACACAAAAGTCGGCTTGCAAAGTATGGCATCAACATTTTGGGATGCTCTCGGAGTTTTATTCATCGACTATCTTGCGAATGGCAAAATGATCAACAGCAAACACTACATGGCATTATGGGTGCATTTGACGGAAGAAATTGCAAACAAATCAGTCCCATATGAAAAAGAAAAAAAAAGCACCGTGTCAGTAGTCGTTGGCTACCATGGCCAAATTGCGTGAATTGGGCCTTGAATTGGTTCTGCGCCCACCCTATTTTCCAGAGGTGGCCCCCAGGGACTTCTACCTCTTCTCAGACCTCAAAAAGACCCTCGCCGAAAAAAAATGGCCCGAATGAAGAGGTGATCGCTGAAATTGAAGCCTAGTTTGAGGCTAAATATAAATCGCTCTCTAAAAAAACTATCGTAATGTTAGAGCGTCGTTTGACTTGAAGAAAACTATGTTGATGAATAAAGTCGAATTTTGTCTAGAAAATGTGTTCTTTTCGTTTAGTCCCGGGATTTGGAGTGAGGATTGATCTTCAATCTCTCTGTAAAGTTCACTCCAATATACTTTGGCTTTTCCATTGTTGCTAGTGCTGTCTCGTTGGGGAGCACTACCTCGAAGCTACGGCATTTTCCGCCTGTTTGGAAGCCTCTTTGTGTTGTTCTTCGCAGGCGCATTAAGAGCTATTTTTGGTGCTGATCCTGCAGTTATTTGAATAACAGAAATAAAGTTCAATTCATGTTCCTTTCGTCTAATTCTTAACGATGACCCCATTAATTCAATCCAATTAGAGGACTTTATTCAGTACTGTTACTAGTGCTTGTCCATCGAGTGACTTCAAAGTTCTTCCATTTATCCGTTAATCAGTCAATTGGACTGCATTTGTATGTTTCTCTTGTTTTTTCTTATGTTCAAGATAAGCTTTCAACTTTCGATCGGTTATCGACCAAGTACCTCAAGTGAGCTTAAGTTGGAAGGCACGGCCTTGTTTCCAATTCTTCTTTTCCAATTCCTTCTTTTCCTGAGATTTTTTATTTGTATTCATTTTTTCTTGTTAATGAGTTCGGACAAAGCCTTATAAAAAACCAAACTTTCAAATCTAATTCTTTAAATCAAGGTTCTCGTTCAGTGGTGCGCTTAAAATAAAACTTATGGTTTGTCATAAGCCCGTCTAATAGTCTGCCTACTATGCAATTCCTTGGAGCTCTTCAATTTTTTTATGATCGTAGGATTGGAGATTGATTAAAATAGGAGAGAATTACAACCGTAGTTTGGCCTTTTCACATCCAATTTCAGAAAACTCTCTAACAAGGCATTTACAACAACTGATTTAACAAGTCAACAATTCCAGTATCCACCGGCCGGCCAAAAGGTTTTACGCTGAAAATAATAAGTCAACTCTGCACCGCATACAAACTTCCTTCAATTGGCTGCCCTTTGTTAGGTGTAGTATCAGATTACTGCATCACCGCACGAGCCGAAGAACCCAGACTCGATTCCTGAACGAAAATTCGTAGCGTACCGTCGTGAAAATCAGAAGTGGAGTCCAAACAAATATGAAGAAGTGAAAAGTTCCCTAAGGACATCTGTTCAAAGACTCCAAGTTTGCTCTTACATCCCAACCCAAACCCAAGTGATCTCATTCTAGGAACTGCGCCAAGATCTCATCGCCTTCCGACATAACCTGCCAAACCAAAGTCTTTGTCCATTATTTCCGTCAACACACTCCACAAATGTTAAACAATTAGCACAAGATCCAGCAACCAATGCAAGCCGCATGCGATCCCTATCCGCACTGACCCCACATTTGCATTATACGAGGCCACACCAAGCTGTTTACGGCGACGCATGGGTGGCTTTATTAGAATCCATCACACAACACTTTGAAAGGTCTTGAATAAATTATGCCTTCAATCACTTTCGTAGAAAATTAACGAATGCACGGTCCCTCTGAGGGCGATGAGCCATCTTTCCCACTCCACGGTCCCGGCCGGCCGTCATATTCTGCTTTCTAATGAATTGCAAATCTTTTCTTTGCACAACACATTTTGCGGACTGGAATTAAACCTGCTAATTACGAACAATTATAGCCTTCGTGACTGCCATTAAATAGCGAATCGCCGCCGCCGCCACCACTGCAGCTCCGACGTCAGCGCCACATCCACTCCAGGGTGCCCCATTCCGATCGCACTACGCAGATTGAAAACCAACTATTACTAACCTCAATCAACGGTTATTACCTGACGGGCAGTGAGGAAAGGAGAAAGAGAAGCAACGCCCTTCACCCCCTCACTATTTGCTAGACGAGTCGCCACGGATCATGTTTCCAGCTGAGGGGTCCCGGAGCCGAGGAGGGGCCCGCAGCACAATTCTCTATAATCGACCAGGAGAAAGGAGTGTGAAGTGTAATTTCCTCCAACCAGTCTCTTGGAATCTCCAACGAAAGGTTATGGCACAACTCGTGCTGGCTAGGCTTTCTTCCTGCGCCATTCAGCCATCGCTACCGTCACCGTCACCGTCGCACAAATTCACTCGGCCTCTGCACACCGAAGGGTATCTCTCTCCAGACCACGAACTCGTCGCAGGGGTGCACGGTGCACTATTGCCACTGATTTCGGGTCTTGAGTGTGTAATTGATGGCAGATTTGTTCAGTGTACCGTGGCAAATTGTTGTTGTTCGGCTGCGTCGAATGAAATTAATAGCTCCGTTGCGGTTT
Source organism: Eristalinus aeneus (assembly GCA_955652365.1). Lineage (NCBI taxonomy): Eukaryota > Metazoa > Arthropoda > Insecta > Diptera > Syrphidae > Eristalinus > Eristalinus aeneus. Next base: position 5,655,301 of record OY019131.1, on the reverse strand, counting down.
TTAATTCTGCACGAGTACATTGGTGTGGGGAGAGAGAGAGGGAGGAAAATCCGTTTTTACCACTTAATTTATGAATTTTTTATTGCGGAGGCCTGGCGAAAGGGACCGGCTTCGCGAAACGCCCCTTAAATGGAAGTCTGCGATAGCGACAGGGGCGAGGAGTTGTCATCTATGACATAATTGCTGGGGTTTGACGGAGGAGGGTATTTCAATTATACTGTGTATTTTCTAGTGAGCGGTAAGAAGAAGGGGTTAGAGGTGAATGCTTTTGTTTGAGAGGGACATTTTCGAGGAAGAAATTATTGGGCCTGAGGACGAAGAGAATTTTAGATGAATCCAAGTTCGTTGGAAGCCTATGTATCGAAGGACACATTATTCGTCGGAAGTAGTGCTCCCAGCTTCGAGTTTCTTCACAAGCTGACCGAGAAGACTAGCGTGAAGTTCGAGAGAACACAGTTCCCAGCACTACTAGGGATAGTCAGAAACTTGATTCGATTTTCAAATTTCGAAAGAGAACCTGGCTCAATAACTAGAGTAAGAGTAAAGCCACCGCTTTCTTTGTGAAATGTGATGTTTCGGGCTGAATAATCTTCGAATCCAAGCCATTAGAACAGATAACGCACAGAAGTGGAGAAGAACCTCAACTTACTTTAAGTGCATTAAAGGCACCTGCAAAGAAGGTGAAAAAGAACTTTGGTCTTGTGGGCACGCTTACACACCAAAGGAGCAATGTTCGATTACAGGACTGAAAATGTCGCATGTTAACATCATCACTTTCTTTCCACACTTAAAGAGTATGAAGAATTCTAGTTTTAAGGAGTCGGCCAGTCGTAAGAGAACTTGTTGACGCACAAGACAAGCAGATGCTGAAGTAGTGTGTCATCAGATGAAGAACTCTACGGATGGTGACAGCTTGACCACAGCCCATAGAAGTACTGGGATGCCCAAAGAATTGGTTTGGAGACGGAGCCCAAAGAATTAGTTTCAGCATGTAGATCGGATTGTCGAGGTGATTTGTCCTTAACCCCGAATCGCAGTTAAGATAGTCCGCTTAAGCAATTTTGTGTACCCCACTTCAGATCCGAAACTTTTGGATACAATGCATTTGATTCAGGTTCAATGACTAAAAGAGCGATAAAGGTATTAAAATGCACGGCGTTCCGTTTTAGGATGTAAAGATTTTTGCTTCTGACAAATGTTCTCTCTGTGCTGAGAATCTGGAACGATCATTTCTGCAAACTCCGTAATGACGGCCCCAAATCCGCTGTAAGGCTAAATGTTCTACTCGATTTGGACGATGATAGACAAGAATTCCGTTTACCCGACTAAGAAGAGGTGGCAATATCCAAGCTGAAGTCGAATAAAGCTGTTGAATCGGACGGACTGCCCGCAGAACAATTTAAAGCAGCTGAAGATGAGTTGGTTGAGTGCATCAACCAGTTCATCTATTATATATGGTTCTAGGAAAACATGCCCGTTGAGTGAAATCTAACCGTCGTTTACTCGGTCCACAAGAAAGAAGACCCCTTTGGCTGCGCCAAATTTCGAGGGATTAGTCTTCTTAACATCGCCTACAAGATCCACTCTGCCGTATTGTGTGTTTGTCCGGAACCTGATAGGTCCCTATCAGTGTGGTTTCAGACCAGGGAAGCCCATGATAGACCAGATCTTCACTTTACGGCAAATCCTGGAAAGGACCCAAGAAGTACAAATCGGCACCCACTACCTATTCGTCGATTTTAAGGCCGCATATGACAGTGTGCAGAGAGACGAGCTATACAGTGTCATGTCTAGTTTTGGCACTCGTACCAAACTCGTCAAACAGTGCAGGATGACGAGTGGGAACTCTCGCTACTCCGTCAAGGTCGGTAACGAACTGACCGAGACCTTCAATGTCGAAAAGGTTTTGGACAATGCGACGCACTGTCATGTGACTTCTTTAATATCACCCTCGAGGAGATCGTGTGTAACTCGCAAGTCAACACCAGGCGCACGATGTTCCAGAAGTCAGTTCAATTGCTAACTTACGCTGATGACATGACGTGATTGGAACACAGCGAGCCGTCAATGAGACGTTTGCTGGCATTGAACCGGAAGCGGCTAAAATGGGTCTGGCGGTAAATGAGGGCAAAATTAAGTACATGCTGTTATCAAGGAAGGACACGTAACATTGACGTCTCGGGCAGAGCATCACACTAGGCAGCAGAAACTTCGAGGTAGTCGAGGACTTCGTCGACCACGGCTCCGCGGTAAACAGGAGCAACAACATCAGTACCGAAATCAAACGCAGAACCACTCTTGCCAATCGCAGGGAACTGAGTAATAAAGTCCTCTCTCGAAGGACTAAACTCGCTTTATAAAACAGCTTGATCATCCCAGTCCTACTTTATGGCGCCGAAATCTGGACATTATCAAAAGCGGATGAAGAAGCCCTTAGTCTTTTCGAGAGAAAAGTTTTGCGTGTTTTATTTCGTCCTGTTTGCTTTGATCGCATCTGGAGGAGAGGATTTAACGACGAACTCTATAGGCTGTACAGCGACATGCGCCTGGTCATGCGTCTTCGGGTACAACGTTTAAAATAACTAAGCCATGTAAAGCGTATGGATATCACTGCTCCGGCCCGAAAAGTCTTTGAATCCAAGCCATTTGGACAACGCAACAAAAGACGGCCTTGACTAAGGTGGCGCACACAAGTGGAGAAAGACCTCAACCAACGTGCGGAACTGGAGGCAGCTGGCGAAAGATTGTGCTGACTGGTTGAGGCCCAGGTCCACCTCAGGAGGTAGCTTCACAACAAGAAGAAGAAGGAGAGCCAATCGATATGCCGACATCTTCATGCAACTTCTCTAATAGTGGTTCGAGGATTCTCCATAGCAAATTTCTTCACTTTTTCAATATTTTCATCGGTTGTTAATGTGCTGGAGCGTCATAACTGACATCTCCTCGAAATTTTTTGAAATGCTGGTACCACTTGTATCACATAAACACCTTATGCCACTGTCAACATTTCAAGTGTCTTTGAACACCTCATACCATTTTCACACAATTTTGAAAGCAAATTCTTTGATCCATTTTTTCCACCGGAAAGAAATCGCCGAATACGCAAAATACGTTTATTTTGAACGTTTCCAATTAACAAAATAAATATGTAAACGTATATTCGAAACACCAACATAAGAAAATTAAGAAGAATCGATATTCCAAGAAATTTTAAAATTTACCTTTTTGAACAGGCCTCGTGTATGATGTACCGGTGTATGCATTTATTGGATTGAATTTAAACAAGAACTTGGGTTAGGATTGGAACATAAACGTGAACAAAAAATGAAAGAACGACTTAGGCTAGAACTTGTACAAGAAATTGTACCAGAACTTGGGCAAGGATCTGTGAACGAAAATTATAACTTAGACTTAAACAAAGATTTAGGCAATTAATTAGAAAATTTTGACAACAATCTGGACAAAAACTTAACAAACCATTTCTTTTCCTCAAAGGTCATTGGACCAACAGACACAGTCGTTTTACAGAAACTTAGCACACAGGAACAGACGGATCTTATATCAGATGAGTGTAAAGAAACCGTTTAGATAGATAGTTTTTATTTCGTAATAAAATGTTTACATTGATATTAGCTATCGCACAGCACCTGTTTCAGAGATTTGATATATCATATATCTTACTAATGAACAATGAGTTTAACTTATATTAAATCTATATAAATTTGATAGAAATAAAAGCAAACAAACTGAAGGAAAATACGACAAAAACCTTCAACGAAAATAAAAAAAATAAATAAATAAATAAATAATAAAAATAAAAATAAATAAAAATAAATAAATGATTAAATAAATCAATATATAAGTAAATAAATAAATTAATACAAAATAAAAAAAATAAATAAATAGATAAATTATTAAATAAATAAACAGATAAATAAATAAACACAATAAATATATAATATATAATAATAATATATAATATATAAGTAAACAAAAAAAATTAAATAAACAAGTATATGAATAAACAAATAAATTAATTTATTAATGTTTAATAAGTAAGGTAATGACATACGAAAGACATTAAACATATTGAGGAATACAGTCACTCAACTCATTGACTAGTGGATTGTCAGCAAAAGAACATGAATTATAAAACTCATCCGTCAAGTTTAATATTTATAAGCGAACAGCTCAACAACCGCTCTTTTGTGCAGTTTTAAGGTGGAATAATCCCGAGGTAGGTCCAACATCATTTTTAGAACTTTGTTCTGAGCTATTTGTAATTGCTTGATGTGGCACAGTGCGGCTTTTCCTCATACTGGGCAACCGTAAAGCATAATTGCTTGAAATATCGATTTAAGAATAATTACTTGTTTGGTGAAGGACAAATAAGATTTTCTGTTGATTAAAGGGTAAAGCATTTTTTTTCAATGCTTACTTTCTTAAGAGTTTGTTTGATGTGCTCATGAAAAGTCAATTTGCTGTCAAGATGTATACCAAGATACCTTACGGAGTTCTTCCACTCAACGCTGATTCCATTTACCCGCAAGCTAGTACTAGGGAGAAAACAAGGTTTCATTTTCCGTGTGAAAAAGATCGCTTGTAATTTATCTTCATTGTACTTTATCTTCCATGTATCACAGTAACCAAAGACAATTTCCATCGCATATTTGTGATTGCTCTCAATGTTAAGAGCAAACACATGTGATGAAAATATATCTGTGTCATCAGCAAAGATAGCAGTTTCACATTCGGGTAGTTCATACAAATCCGATGTATACAAATTGTATAGAATTGGCGCTAAGACAGACCCTTGGGGTACACCTGCATTATACGTTATCAAATCGGATACACCACTATTAACATGGACTTGGAAACAACGATCAGACAGAAAACTTAGAACTATTTTACACAAATAAGGTGGAAAATTGAAATTGTTAATTTTGAAAAGTAGCCCATTATGCCAAACAGTGTCAAATGCCTTCTCTATGTCAAGTAAAATCATGCCAGTCGATTTAGCATCTGCACGATTACTTTTTATATGATTACAGATTCTCTTAACTTGATGAGATGTGTTGTGATAACGCCTAAACCCGAACTGTACTCTGGGAAAGATGTTCCTATCTTCAACAATCTTCATTATTTTTTCTTTTAAAATCTGTTCAAATACTTTGCTCAGGCTGCTAAGTAAGCTTATTGGTAAAGAAACCGTTTAATTTTTCTTAATTTTTCGTCTTCTGCGTCGTTTCGTTTCTTAACTTCCTCCCGAATGTACTCTGATTCATTTTACATACTGCGAAAAAGTCAAACAATTCTGACTTCTGTAGTCTTTCAAGTTTGTCGGTTAGACTGTAAACATTGCTTCTATGTTGAGTTGACGACCTCTTATGCCACTTTTACTTCTTTTCGTCTTAGATTCTGTTGGTAACTTTGCTATTTGATTTTTCCTTTACTATTTATCGGACTAGATTCTCTTTCGTTACAATTCTGCTTATGACATTCGAATAGGTCTTATTTGTAATTTTTTGTGATTTTTGGTATGTTCACAACAATTTTCTGTACTCTTCTCAGTCCAGTTAGAATCTATTGCTACGCCGTCTACGTATCTCATACCAATATCGTGCAGAAGTCTGACTTTTGTGAATTTTGAGTCCCACTAATATCATACCCAAAACAGACACTTTTCCCCACTCCATTTGAACTTCTGTGAAGAACGTGAGGTCTTGCATTATGGAAGTGTGAAGATATGGTTTCCAACAAGGGCTCCTGACATCTGAGTCTCTAGAGAAAATCTAAAACAATACTTCAGTTTAGCTGTATACTCAAACTTTCATCTGTTGAACATACTGGACCAGATCACTTCCTAGTCCATAGTGACATCAAAACTCTTGGATTTCCAAAATGTTTCACCTCACATCAATAATAACTCTTAGGATCCCTTTCGATTGCACATCATCAGGAAACAAACATTCCATCCCATTGACGTTCGGCTGACTCAGATGTCTCATGCGCCACCAAAGTAGCACGTCACGTCACATCTGTTCAGTGCTCCTCGTTTCACACTTCCGGCAATGAAAATGTTTTTATTTTGTTTATCAAACATTCCTGCTGGAGTCCATAAAGCTGATTTCAACCACATCACAGTCCGTGGCGCAGTCCCACATCCCCCACATCAACGACGGCGACGGTGATTCTGAGCAGCGGTGTTTACTGATCTGTGGCACACATGAAGTTTCTCGAATTCTATGCGCATCCCCATCGACAGCAATTATTAGCAACATCACGCGTCGAGCTTTGAATTTACGACAACGAGCGACGATCGCAACCACTTCAAACGGGCGAGCGCTCTTTCTGTGGGACGCGCTCGCGCCGCACTACAATGCTCCACAATAAAACATCCTTTAAACACGAAAAGCGTGAAACATCAAAGCAGGCCGCTCGAAAACACCTCATTCATTGCACGCCGGAGCCCATCAATGAATTTTCATCAGCCATAATCATCTCGGCGGTCGATCACTATGATCAGCGCGAGCGTCGTCGATGTTCGTGCGGGTCAACTGCAGCACAGGACCAAGGAAGACACTTGCTTAATTTGATTTCATTACCGCGCCTCCAATGTTTATCTCGGGATGCGATGATACCGCACTAAGGACCTGCCGTCCTGCTCGATAGGCGGAGCTGTGTTGATCATTTGCACACTTTGATGCAGAAAAGGCACAAGAGAAACCAAAAGAGGCCACTTGGCGATCTCACAGCCCGGAGTCTACCGCTCCTCCGCACACATGGAAAATGTATCGAATCTAGATTGGACCGGCGCAAGAGCGAATCTGCACAGCGGCGGCGGTGCGGCAACTGTGTGTGAGAAAATCGCATTCCTTTGTTGAGGAAGAGGAAGGCGGCAAAGGAGCTGATGCAGCTAACCCGCCTTTTCGCAGCAGCACACAGCGCTGAAATCTCTTTGTCGGCATCGGAAAGTGATCGAACTGAATGATGATGATGATGATCTGGCACGCCCCCTCATGTGTCTGCGTTTAATGCAATGCACATGCGGCGGGGTAGGTAGGTGCGGAGCGCGATTGTGCACTCAACCCAACGCAGGTGAATATCATTGGACGGTTTCGCGCTGGTGTTGATTTTTCGTCGAGACGCGGTTGCGCGGTGAACTCGACGCAGTGGATGAGTGGTTAGTTAATTTTAGATCCTGGGGGTGTGAGCGAGATTGATGGGTTGATGGCATTCTGGGGCAAATGGGAAATAGATTCATAGAGTGGGTGGGATGCGAACATTGCGGATCAAAAATCGATATGCATGATCTTCACTCGACAGATTGATTGGGCGTCAACTGAGTCATGAGAGGCTATGGAACGGCTCTGGCTTGTGTCTTGATTGATCGGGAAATACATTTTCGAAGAAACATAAAAAACTCATTTACAGCAGCAAGGATCGATAATTTCTAAGTAGTCTAGGCAACATCTTTAGTTACTTTGGCTTTAAAAAGTCGTTTAGTTGATTTACAAAAATGTGGTTGTTGCTTAATGCCCGCCCTCAATTCCTGCACATTCTGTAGGTGTACATATGGCCAATAAGCCGCTGTTAATTAATTCGGTTGTAATGTTCTGGATCCTTTCTCGGGAATGCTCCCGCTTACCCCACAATGTTTAAGGTCGTGTAACACACTTTGCCGCACTCAATTAAATTAGATAACACACGAGTGAAGTCTAAGTTTTCTTTCTCTCAGCCCCCAGCAAGTTATCGATCATAATGATAGGATTTAGCAAAACCGCATAACTAAATTACAAGAAACTGGAGTAATCTAAAAGGACATTAAACATCTTACTAGAGTCCTGCCTGGATATTGCCCAAATGGAGACAGCTTGCTTTTGTAATCAAAATAGTCATTTTGTGTTTCTATGTCTAGCGAATTTTGAAACGAACTGTGGGTGGGAGTGTACAGTATGACTTGAAACTTATTCAAATGTTGGAGATGAATTTTTCAAAACATTTTATTTGTAGAATCTTAGAATCTTAAAAAACACCACGCAGCGCATTAGTTCAAAATGGTCCTTGATCACTGATCCGTGTAGCATTCATGAAAAGCAGAGTCGGACAGTACCGAGAACAGATGCTGTGCAATGGAGATATTTCATTTTTTAATTCTCCACATTGGCGCATCCTCTAGATAGAAGAGTCTACCCTTAAGTTTTGTGAAAAAAATTACTTTTTGTTTACGAAAATTTTGCTGTTAAACTTTTTCGCACATAAAGGCGACTTCAGAGCACGTGCCTTTCTACATTGAAATGAAAACATATTATTTTCAGGAGTCCAACGATTGATTTGCTCAAGAAGCAGGAACCGATTTCAATTTTATTATCATACAGCATTATGTGCCATTCCCTTATTTTAAAATCATTGGACTCCTTTACATCGCACAAAATTTACTGGCTGGAGTTTCTGTAAGAATAGTTTTCAATAGCGCTGTTGGGGTCAGACATTGAAAAAATTTTTACACAAATCACAGTTCTTGGAAAATGCCCAAAAGGTGAACTCAAAACATAATCAGAAAAAACAGGGTGGAATGAGACGACCTACATCTATGGTGACATTCCTCGTTTTAGGGTATATATTCATCTCCTCAGATTGTATACCCGATCAAAGTTAGCATGAGCTTTAATGCCTAGTGAATTGTTTGGGCAAGGTTGTGGGTCTAATCAACTTTCTTCTTCGTCTTCTTGTGGCGCTACAGTCCACAGGAGGCCACGGGCTCAACCAACATGCTTTTCCAGCCAGCACTTGTTAGCTGCCTCCAGTTGCGCACTCCAAGTTGTTTGAGGTCCTTCTCCACCTATGTGCGCCACCTTAGTCTAGGCCGTCGTCTGTTGCGTTATCCCAATTTCTCTGATTGGAAGACTTTTCGGGCCGGAGCAGCGGTGTTCATATGCTCTACATGGCCATCTTAAGCGTTGTATCCGAAGATGCTTGACCAGGCGCATGTCGCTGTATAGCCCATAGAGTTCTTATAATATCTTCTCCTCCAGATGCCATCAACGCAAACAGGACCACAAATCGCACACAATACTTTTTTTTCGAAAAGACTAAATTCCTCCTTATCCGCATTTAGTAACGTCCAGGTTTCCGCGACATAAAGTAGAACTGTAATGATTACGCTATTATATAAAGCGAGCCTAAAAGTTACGCTAACCACCGCAACCCATGTCACGGTTCCCACCGTAGTCTTAAAGAAAAACACAATTTGCTACATGTGTAATGAACAATCGATCCGATGACCCACGAATTTCAAGTCAAGCGTCTGCGACACATCCGTTCAACACAAAAATGCATGGAACCATCGACCGCTTGTGCAAATTGTGCAAACGAGGCAAATGCGTTGCGCTCCTTTGTATTTACCTTTTTTTGATAATTAATATTGTAAGTTCAGTTCGTATCGAAACTCAATAAAGTACAGACGAAGTTGTCTGAATAAAATTAAAACGCTGTTTTTTTTTTCCAAGAGGAAATTTTCAGTTTTATTTGTCTTAAACTTTCTAGAGAGGGCTTTATTACTCAATTGCCTCTTGAGCGCAGAGAAACAGCGATTGGCAAGAGCGATTCTGCGTTTGATTTCGGTTTTCATGTTGTTATCCCTGTTTACCGCGGAGCCGAGTTGGACGAAGTCCTTGACTGCCTCGAAGTTTCTGCTATCTAGTGTGACGCTCTGTCCGAGACGTTAATGTTGTGTGTCCTTCCTTGATGACAGCATGTACTTAGTTTTGCCCTCATTTACCGCCAGACCCATTTTAACCGCTTCCGCTTCCGCTTCAATGCCAGCAAACGCCTCATTGACAGCTCGCTGTGTTCCAATCACGTCAATGTCATCAGCGTAAGTTAGCAATTGAACGGACATCTGGAAGATCGTGCCTCTGGTGTCGACTTGTGAGCTACGCGCGTTCTTCTCGATGAAGAAGAAGTCACATGCCAGTGCGTCGCCTTGTCTAAAACCTTTTTTGACATTAAAGGTCCCGGTGAGTTCGGTACCGACCTTGACGGAGCAGCGAGAGTTTTCATTCGTCATCCTACTCAAACTGAAGAGCTTGGGAGGAATGCCAAAACTAAACATGGCACTGTATAGCTCGTCTCTATGCTCACTGTCATATTATAATTAATAATAATAATTGTTGGCGCTACAGTCCAAAGGGCGACCCAGGCCTAGCGTGCTCGTCAACTGCTAGTGTTGTGCGCGCTACTGTTCTCGCTACTGTTCTCACGAGTAGAAGGGACCTACAGTTTTTTACCGACTCCAAACGGCGAAATTTGAAAAGCTTTCTTAGACAGTTATTACTCTTTGAGTGTTGTCAGTAGCTCGAAAGAGGTGGTGCCGTGAAAAATTCGAAAAATCGGTGTTGAGCTGGGAGTCGAACCCAAAGCCTTCGGCGTGTGAGCGTCGCACTCTATACACTACGACACGGCGACCACTTGGTTTACACTTACCGGTATATAATACCAGGCATAATTTTTTAGGTACAGTTCCCTTGTTTGCATAGCTTTTAAAAGCAGTATCAATTGGGAACTCAGACCCAAGAGCTTCTAGGATGACATGAAACTTTTTGATCATTTCCCTATTAATTCCTGTAACTTGTGCAGTTTTTTCTTCATCTCTAAAGAATCTTCTAGCCGTGTTTCGATCATTAGAATTGCCAGAGTGTTGAGTTGGCATATCAACTAATAACCGTTTCACTTTTAAATCTTTCTTGGATTAATTTTTTTCTTTCTGCACTTTTTCTTTACTTTCTTGGTCTCTTACCTATCACACTATTACATCTAGTCTATACGTTACATGAAGGATACATTCCATAAATCGTATCCATGAGTGAAGGGGGCTTAATCCAAAGGACATTGCTTGTTGGTACACATGCTTTCCTGAAAGATTAGCTAAATTGTCATCAAATCTTTTTCTCGGTCTTCTTACTCTAGTAGAATTTGATGAGAAGGTATTTGATCTTAAACATGTTGTGGTAGTAACAGGGTTTCATTTAGCTATGCACCATTTGTATTTTCGAAGCTCTCTCTATGCCGACCACTTTTAACCCATCTTACGTCAAATCTCATGCATAAAGTTTTTAAGGTTGGTTAAATTGTCTTCATGCTGCCTCGGAAAACGATATATTACTCAAATCACCCATAACAAAAGAAAAAAAGCAGCATCTAAGCGCTTTAGAAATCCATACATCAAAATCTTGTTTTTTCCGTAATTTTGGGTTCCATCCTAGAAAATGAAAAATTTTGCATGGGTGTCGTACCTGTGCGCAAAAAGTGAAAACGCAGTTTTGTTGCTAACAATCACAGCTTTACAACAAATACGACCTCCAATTTGAACAACAGTGAACAATTTTACTTTTCGTAAAATAGACACAACAAAACACATATTTTATCTCTAATTTATCATTTCATTCCTCCCTAATTCTTCTTCTTCTTCTTGTGGCGCTACAGTCCGGGGTGGACCTGGGCCTCAACCAACATGCCTCTCCAGCCAGCACGATCTTTCGCCAGCTGTCTCCAGTTGCGCACTCCAAGTTGGTTGAGGTCCTTCTCCACTTGTGTGTGCCACTTCAGTCTAGGCCGTCCTCTGTTGCGTTGTCCCAATGGCTCGGATTCAAAGACTTTTCGGGCCAGAGCAGTGGTGTCCATACGCTCTACATGGCCTAGCCATCTTAAGGCGCATGTCGCTGTACAGCCTATAGAGTTCGTCATTAAATCTTCTCCTCCAGATGCCATCAACGCAAACAGGACAAAAAATCGCACGCAAAACTTTTCTCTCAAAAAGACTAAGGGCTTCCTCATCCGCCTTTGCTAACGTCCAAGATTCTGCGCCATATAGTAGGACGGGGATGATCAAGCTGTTATATAAAGCCAGCTTAGTCCTTCGAGAGAGGGCTTTATTACTCAATTGCCTCTTGAGCCCAAAGAAACAGCGGTTGGCAAGAGTGATTCTGCGTTTGATTTCGGTACTGATGTTGTTGTCCCTGTTTACCGCGGAGCCGAGGTAGACGAAGTCCTTAACTACCTCGAAGTTTCTGCTGCCTAGTGTGACGCTCCGTCCGAGACGTCGATGTTGTGTGTCCTTCCTTGATGACAGCATGTACTTCGTTTTGCCCTCATTTATCGCAAGACCCACTTTGGCCGCTTCCGCTTCAATGCAAGCAAACGCCTCATTGACGGCTCGCTGTGTTCGTCCAATCACGTCAATGTCATCAGCGTAAGCTAACAATTGAACTGACTTCTGGAAGATCGTGCCTCTGGTGTTGACTTGTGAGTTACGCACGATCTTCTCGAGGATGATGTTAAAGAAGTCACATGACAGTGCGTCGCCTTGTCTAAAACCTTTTTTGACATTGAAGGTCTCGGTGATTTCGGTACCGACCTTGACGGAGCAGCGAGAGTTCTCCATCGTCATCCTACACAATCTGACGAGTTTGGTAGGAATGCCAAAACTAGACATGGCACTGTATAGCTCGTCTCTATGCACACTGTCATATGCAGCCTTGAAATCGACGAATAGGTGGTGGGTGTCAATTTGCATTTCTTGGGTCTTTTCCAGGATCTGCCGTAATGTGAAGATCTGGTCTATTGTGGACTTCCCTGGTCTGAAACCACACTGATAGGGACCTATCAGGTCATGGACAAATGGTTTCAGACGCTCACACAATACGGCAGAGAGGATCTTGTATGCGATGTTCAGGAGACTAATCCCTCTGTAGTTGGCGCAGTCAAAGGGGTCTCCTTTTTTGTGGACCGGGCTCCCTAATATGGACAAAAAAACCCTTTATATATTGAAGCTACAGTGGCCGCCATGGCGTTTTTATATTCAGTACGAGGCTACTAACTCCAAAAGGAAAAAAATTAAAAGAATCGGTGCACGAACCACTGACAAAACGAAATAAACACGTGCTCCTCAAATTGACTTTCTTATCAACGAATTACATAAACTTTGGACTTTGCGATCATTTTGATTGTTGTCACAGTACCTGTACAAAAAAAAATTACACAGTCATTACGTGGGACGTTTAAGCTGTGAAAAAAGTCGGGTTTGCTTACTTTTGAGCACGTAATTTTTTTTTATTTTATATGAGCGATTCGCCACGCTGTGCGCTGTGGCATACTGGGTAGAGTGCTACATTCACACACCGAAGAACCTCTTTCGAGCTTCTAACGACACTCTAAGACTAAGAACAATTATCATTACTATTATTTACCATAGAGAAAGAAACGTTGGACCGAGATAGATTCAGAATGTACCAGTTTCGTTTTTGGTTTTCCAAAGAAACTTCCGGGCCGAAAAGAGCAGTTGTCCTTTGTGACACGGTATCTTCCCGCCAGAAAATATTTCTCCAGCAGCAAACATGCAATAGAACAGCCGTCGAAGTGAGGGAACTCTTGCATTTGGAGGGTAATATGAAGATGATATGTAGAGCCTTGCAAGTGCCTATAGAAAGCAGCACTCTTCTTATATGCACTTCACTTGTTTAGGCGGGTGGAGAGAGGAACGTACGAGGGGCGTTCAATATATTCTCGGCATCCGTATGAAGGTTAATGCGAATTCATTAATTTTTAATATAATCTCCCCTAACATCCATGCATTTATTACTTCATGAGATAAATTGTTTTAAACCTTCAGAAATAAATTTCCTCTTCCTCTGCCAAATACACAATTATTACCGACTTGAATGCTTCATCATCCGAAAATCTTTTTCAACGAAGACAATGTAGCAATGTTTGGACTACAGGGTGGGTGTTGGATTTCTTCGAAACTACAATCTCCCGCAGCAGCCTTGGAAACTCGCGCCGTCTGAACAGGAGCGTTGTCATGAAGAAGCAACACACCCGCTGCGAGTTTACTCCGTCTTTTCTTTTTAATTTCCTCCAACAAATTATGCAAAGTGGAAGTTTAGGATGTGGCGTTGACCGTTTTACGTTTTCTTTTTTGTACTCAATGAGCAAGATTGCCTTTGAGTCCCAAAACACTGTAGGCATGAGCTTCCCGGCAAACAGAGTGGCTTTGAACTTCGTCGAGGGTCTATTCCTTTTTATACCACTGCATGTACTCTTCTTTGCTTTCAGGGTTATAGTGGTGAACCCATGTTTCGTCCCCAGTAACAACTCGATCCATGACACCGTCCGCGTTCTCACGACAAATCTCCGAAAGCTCTCTACAGCATTCGAATCTCACTTTTTTCTGAGGCGCTGTGAGAATTCGTGATAAATAAGTCAATGTATATATTTAACCAAGGCTCCTCGTAGTTTTAAGTGAAAATAGATTACAAGACCTATCAGAACAGTTTTTCGGATAAATTATCCTCGAGTAGCCACCTTAAGGAAAGTGAACGTACCACACTAGACAAACAAGTATTCTTTCTTGGAGGAAATTAAAAAAATATTTATATATATAGATAAGCACTAAATTCAAATACATATATAAGAACCCGAAAGACACAAAGCAAAAACCCTAGATTAGTCTAGAGTACTCGAGAAGAGTCAGTAAGTTATGATTAAGATCGGTAGATTATATAAGTAAGCTAGATTTATGTATTTTCGTCTAGCAGATAAGAAAATGGATTTTAAGAATAAAAAGGCATTAAAAACAAAAACCCTAACAAGTATTTCAATGTTTTCGTGTGTACAAAAAACTTAGTTAAAATGAAACTACAACTGAATGATTATTTTTCGAAAGCTACAACAGACTCAACCCTTTTGACTGGCTGCTGAGTCCGCAAGCACCCATGACGCTTAGAACTTCTTCCCTCAATCTGGGGTCGCCGAAATCATCTTTGCGTATCAGAGAGTAGAACAGTCTTCACTCATTTGAAAGTGACGTTAAAGTTAAATAAATCTCGGATGACGTCTGTGCGCACTTAAACGAAAACAAATGCCCACCGCCTTTGTCTGCGCACATGTTATCATCGGATTACACGAGCGATTGGCGGCATCATTCCCCGCACTGGCACCACTTTGCCAGCAATTCAAATAGACTCATCTCGTGCTTTCGAAAATAATCCTTCGCCGAGCATTAAACTTACGTTTCGCATACGTTCGCTACGCCTAGGGGGTGCGTGGACGCCATCGCATTCCTGCTAGTGGTGGAGGACACACGCAAAGTTCTGAAAAAGTCGTAAAAGCATGAACTCAGCCCTCACCCCGACAAGGTTCATCATCCGCACGAGTGAGGAAAAAATTTCAAACAACAAAATCCCGTGTTATTAAAGGATTTGCGGACCCTATCGCTAAAGTAGCAGTTTGTCAATTTTTTTATGGATCAACCAGATTGTCTATCGTTCGAGATACGTTTTTCCTTCATTTTTTCTCTGCACCCTGGGGGTGTTTGCGTTTTTTTAAGAACCGCGCAGGTGATGCCGGCTTATGGCCGAAGATGGGTGAGTCTATTTCTTGTCGTTTTTTTTCTCGTCCTGTTTGCGCTGCGGGGAAATTACTGGCAAGACATTTTCATTGTTTTGTCCTCGTCGTCGTCAGATTTGCAGCCATTTTGCGGTCGAAATCCTCACGTTTCTTTCAATTATCTTTTGCCTGACTGCTCTTGCTGCTGCTCCCGGTGTTGGTGCTGTGGCAGCACCCCTCCCTTCCGAGAGATAAATTTTTTATGACACTAAACAAATCCTCTCCGGTGGAGTGGATACCGATACAGTTTGCCAGGCAACTCCTGTATTCATTTTGCATTATTTTGTAATCCCCATCTATTTAAGGATAATTGAGGGAAGCTAGCCCAGCGTTGCTTCCTGCGCTGCGGAGGGTCGTAAAATTCCTCCTCTAATTTTGTGGGTGGGACTTTGGTTGAACCTGTGTCGCCATTGCGAGAGCCCGTAGGTGGTTTGTGGGGTGGGTGGGTATTAGCCCAAGAAGGACATGATCAGGATGCCATGAAACACGTCCCACACGAGTGTGGAGAGATGAGAGACGGGGAGGAAGTGAGATAAAAATTGAGCCAAAGTAAACAAAACGGATTTTCTTTATTAGAGTTTAATTAAATATTTCTAGAAGATGAGGAAATCTTGAGGGATAATAAAAAGAAGGAAGCAGACAACGACGACCACTAGGATGAAGGCTGAGATGAGAAAAAAAAGTGGAATGAGGAGGAAAAGAACTTTGGACTCAGGTGTCCACGGAGCGGTTGATCCTTTTATGGTTGGGAAGATGAATGGAAGGGTAGTCGGTCAATCTGAGAAAGAGAGAGCACGTTTTCGTTCTTTGTTCATTTGTCCCTTGATGGAATTGTAAGGTGAACTGCAACTAATTCCCGTGATGGGAGATGAATGAGTTTGTGTGTGAATGCTAGACTCGAATGCCTCTTGCTTGATTACAAGGATATTTTCGGTTTTATTACCGCCCATAGGCATGGATTAGTTCATGTCTTTAATGGATGACTCAGCTGAGAGATGAGGAAATTGTACGTAATTGACATGTAATCACGTACGGCGGCGAGTGAACCCTTCTGCTGTGGCAGAGATTTTATGGAGAACATGCTGGAATTAGGAGTTTTTTTCTTTGTTTTGGAGATATTCTTTGTGTTTAGTGAATGGAAGGCGATTTAATCACTTAATCCAGGTGAATTTGAGGGATGTCTTTATAAAATAAAAGGGTTACTTGAATTTGTGGATTTCGTCCTTCGATAGAAAAATGGTTGTCAAATATCTAAAAATGTCGTTTTGTTGTAATAAACGTAACAAATGTAGCTGCGCTAAAAATGCTTCATTTTTAATTTTTCCTAGCGAATGTTATTTTCTTCCCCTGTGCTAACCGGAGTTCGAAAACTTTAGTGATAGCTTAGCATATTTTGGTCCTGGCTATAAACAAGGAGTTATCAGTTCTGCTTCTTCTTCTAGTACATTTCTGTTCATAAAAATAACAGTCACTATATGACTTATATAAATAGCAATAAATTTTTAAAAAGATCCTTTTTCCAAATGTATATCCGGTTTAATTGTATTTTCCGTTAACTAAGATACCATACCATAAATAAAAAATAAAGGCTTTACTTTCTCCTTTTTTCAATCATTCGTTGAAATCTGTTGATTGAAGCCTGTTCATAAAAATAGCAGTTTTGTTTTGTTTTACTATAAAGTGTCTCAGAAATTGTTGTTTAGAGTTAAAAAATATTTGTGTACT
Source organism: Eristalinus aeneus (assembly GCA_955652365.1). Classification (NCBI taxonomy): domain Eukaryota; kingdom Metazoa; phylum Arthropoda; class Insecta; order Diptera; family Syrphidae; genus Eristalinus; species Eristalinus aeneus. Next base: position 5,638,132 of record OY019131.1, on the reverse strand, counting down.
ACTAATAATTGCGTACAAACAAGATTGGTAAGTGAATACATGTATATGTTGTCTTTTATTAACATACTTTAAAGTTAGAAATATTGGTCGTGCAAAACAGTGTACCGAAGATATGCGGAATTTGATTAAGAAATTGCGTTCGGAGGAAAAAAAATATGCTTCAAATTTTGTTTTTTATAATTGACGCGTGCAAAAGGGGTTGCGAGTACCCTTAAGTGATCGGATCAAGTAACAACACGGGCCGAAGGTATAGAGGTAGAGAGGGAGGGGAGGTACCGATGCACATTGGTTTTAAATGCTTGTGGATTGTAATGAGGAGGAAAAATCGAGCTGGGAAGAGCATTCCAGATTCGTGTAGTGCGGCTAAAGAACGAGTCTCTGAGTTTGACTGTACGTCCGAAAGAGGGCTTGAGGGTGAATTAATAGGCACTTCTAGAGAGGCGTGTATTGCGGGTGAATTCTTAAAAGGGAGGAATGCAACTGGCTAATTCATCTGAGCATTTCTTGTTAAAACAGCGATAAAAGAGTGACAACGACGCGACATTACGTCGGTGTTCTAACGAGTCAATCGACCTCGCAATATTACTGTCACCTATAAGTTTTATCGCTCGCTTTTGAACTTTATCCAGCAGGTGCAGGGAGGTCTTAGAAGCACCTGACCAAATTGAAGCGTTATACTCGAGTCTTGGGCGTATGTAGGCCTTGTATATTGTAGCCAGATCAGAGGGGGTGAAGTACTTCTTGCATCGTTTAAGGAAGCCTAGACATTTTTGGCGGCCTCAAATATGTGATCGTTCCAACTAATTGTTGGGTTGATACACATACCGTGGATGGAAAGTCTTTCGGTTTCAACAACGCAAGTGCCGTTCATGGATAACGGCTGATTGTTTTGTGATCGCTTGAACGACAGTAAACAGCACTGGTTTTTGGAAGCATTAAATTCCACTCTATTCTTATTTCCCCAATCTATTATGCTGTCAAGGTCGGAATTTAATGTGCTTAACATACGCTGCCGTTCCGAGTCTATGGCCGAAGTGGAGGGACGTGAGCCAAGGAACGAATATGAAAAGCTGAGGCTACTGTCATCAGCGAAGGAATGAATACAATTAGAAGTAGCAGACAAGAGATCATTTATAAAAATGAGGAAGAGTGTCGGAGACAAAACAGAGCCCTGGGGAACACCAGCATTAATATGGTGAATATCAGACTTGAATCCATACAAAACGACTTGTATTGAACGATTCGAAAGGTAATTTCTAATCCCTTGAAGAAGAGACTCATCGGGAGCCTGGTGCCAGACCCGGCTTTTGAACTATCAAGCGCAACAATCTTGCTTTCTCCTACATTGTGCAAAGATTGGTTCCACTTTTCAGTGAGATATGCCATCAGATCACCAGTGGAACGGTTGCTTCGGAAGCCGTACTACCAGTCATTAAGAAGCTTCTGGGACTCAAGATGTTTCATAATCTGGCGGTTTATCAACGTTTACATGACCTTGGAGAGAAGGGATGTTAGTGCTATGGGTCGGTAGGAGGTGGGTGACGAACATTCGCCCTTTTTAGGGACGAGCTGGGCAAATGCAGTTTTCCACTTACTCAGAAAGAGCCCTGAAGAGTAGGATAGATGGAAAAGCTTACGCAGTGGTTTTGCCATCGTAGAAGAACACCTCTTCAGAAGAACAGGGGGTATACCATCCGGGCCAGCGGATTTGTGTATGTTTAGATCTTTAAGTACTCTTGCTACTGCACGAGTGCGAAAGTAGACTTACCCCATGGAGAAATGTACGCTTTTAAGTACAGGCGGGGACAAAGTGCTATCTGGCAGTGTAGAGCTAGCTGCAAAGTGCAGAAAGACAGAGCTGACAGCTGGAATTTCATTGCAAATGAGCGTTGGGATCGAAGACGAGGCTAAATTCCTTATGTTTTGTATAAGATGTTCAGCGAAAATGGTCAGCATACGCTAAACTGGAAAGCTAGGCCCCAAAAACACGCGCTCCAAAAAGAGTGACGGCTAAGCGAACTGACCGAAAAATTATCAACATGGCAAAGGAGAACCCTTCAATAAGCTTTAGACAGATAAGGGATGAACTCCAACTTCCGGTGAGTTCTGTGACTGTTAGAAGACGTCTTCTAGAGGCTAAACTATCAGCTCCAAGCCCGCGAAAAGTGCCGCTTTTGACAAAAAAGCATGTGCAAAAAGATTGGCATTCGCAAAGTTTCACAAAGATTGGCCTAAGTAGAAATGGAGGAATATTCTGTGGAGCGATGAAAGCAAAATAGTCTCATTTGAGTCCAAGGTTCGTCGCGAATGTGTAAGAAGACCAAAGAATGAAGAAAATAATCCCAAAAATAATCACACGGAGGAGTAAAACTAATGATTTGGGCCTGTTCCTCATATAATGCAATTGGGCCTATATATCCTATCAAGGGTATAATGGATGATGGTAAAATGTTAGAAGAGGTTATGCCGAGGAGAAAATGCCACTAGTTTGGGTATATCAACAAAATAATGACCCAAAACATACGTCAAAACGGGCAAAATCTTGGTTTGATGAAAAAAGAATAACCGTTATGGAGTGGCCAGCACAATCCCCTGACCTAAACCCCATGTAGAACTTGTGGGGCGATGTTGAAATTTCTGTCCATGAGGCCAAACCAATAAACGCCAAGGAATTGTGGGAGGTAGTGCGAGAGTCATGGGAAGCTATACCAGTTGAGAGATGTCGGAGTCTGGTGGACTCAATGCCACGAAGATGCAGCGCAGTGATAAAAAACAAAGGCTTTGCTACAAAGTACCAATGGTAATCTGTAGATAATAATGATTTCATATTGCTTCATTGATTTCTATTGTCTAGGCACAGCATAATTCTAAACACTGCTATTTTTATAAACAACTGCGAAATATTACTATGACAAACAAAATAGTTAAATTTATGAAAAACGTTTATTTTGTGATTTACCTGTAAAGACTAAAATACTTTACTTTTGTACACCTTCTTTGAAAAAATAATAAAGGAATTTAAATTAATAAAAAATTATTATTTTATATATATATATACATATATAATATATATATATATATATATGTATATATATATATATATATATATATATATTCGACAGAGTTTGACGTCGGGTCCTCTCTCGAAAATGCGTATTTACAACATCGATGGATTCTTTCTTAAATGGATCAGAAACTCCCTTTCGAACTGCTCTTCAATGGGTGTTGTGTCAAACGTGTTGAAGTCTGATATCCACCATATTAATTCTGGTCTTCCCCAGGGCCCCATTTTATCTTTGATACTCTTCCTCACTTTAATTAGTGATCTTCTGTCTGAGACATTCAATTCCTTAACTTCTCCGCCGATGACAGTGTCCTCAGATTCCAAATTTGTTCCTTGACTCATCTTCCTCCCCTTAGAGTGAAGTCGCAGAGTGTTAGCGTATGTAAGTTAATTTTATTTCAATTAAGACAGCATAATTGATTATGATATATAGTTGAATTTCATGCTTCCAAGACCAAGTGCTGTCTACTGTCACGTACGCGTCATCAAAATAACCAGCAGTTATCTATCCATGCCTCTTCAATTGTTGAAACCAAACGACTTTCTATTCTCGTTATGTGTATCAACACAGCACTTAGTGTAAATCAACACATAACATATCACTCAATAAGTGACGGGACATGCAGTTGGCGTCACTAACAAAAAAAATAATATTAAATTATTTATATATTTGAGATTTCCAAAATGCATCGAAATATCTAAAATTTTTCTTCTATTAATAGAGCCCTCTCTCGAAAGAATAAGCTTCCTTTATATAACAGCTTTATAATCCCAATTCTGCTTTATGGCGTGAAAACTTGGACGTTAATAAAAGCGAAGCCCTAAGTACTGCGTATTACTTTTGGCCCTGTTTGCGATGGTGCCATTGGGAGGAGAAAATGCAGCGATGAGCTTCGTTGGCTATTCAGCGTCATATGTCAAGTCAAGCGTCTAAGGATACAACGTGGAAAAATTGATTAGGACTAAGGACACCACTGTTATGGCACAAAAAGTCTTCAAATTCGTGTCGTTGGGGCATCACAACAAAAAACGGCCTAGGCTGTGATAGCGTCGATAAGGACCTCAATCAACTTTGAATGTGAAACTGGAGGCAACAGGCGAGAGATTGTACTGGCTAGAGAGGCATGTTGTTTGAGTTTCACCGCGAACTAAAGCGCCACACGGAAAAGGTTTTCTGCCAAAGCTTAGGAATAACGTTCCTATCTGGTTTAAGCTCCCAAGTCCCCCCTAGTTCCAGTGGATAGACTTCATCAGAGAGCGATGAAAACTGTAGGTAACATATGTAAATGCGGCGAATTCAGACGACTTTCCTTGTGAGGTGTGTATTGCAGGTGAGTTCTTGCAAATGACTTGCGTTACCTTATCATCATAATGGTGCGTCTACGTCACCATATAAAGTGGGTATAGTTATTTCAAAAAGTAAAGCTAGTTCACCTGCAATACACACCTCACAAGGGATGCCCATCTTACCTACTTTCTTATCATGCGGACGAACCATGAAGGGTCTGAGCCTAAGCAATTGCTGCCTTGCACCGGTGACGGTTTTGGGCACGTTGCTCGAACCAGGAGGCTCGGATTCGAAGACCCACTTTTCTTGAGCATTGTTGTCCATTTGCTCAATGTGGCCGCGCCAGTGTAGTCGACGGATTCTTTCCTTCCGGACTACATCCACATTCTTGTCCAGCTTGTAGAGCTCGCGGTTGTGTCTTCTCCTCCATTCGCCTTTTTCGCAGACGAGACCATATATCCGACGTAGAATTTTTCTTTTAAAGACACAAAGAATCAGCTCTGCAGTCTTACTTAATGTCCAGATTTCGGCTCCATAAAGCAGGACTGGCGGAATAAAGGTTTTGTAGAGCATGACCTTGGTCCTTCGAGTCAGGAGTTTCGAGCCAGTTGTTTTGACAGACCGAAGTAACATCGGTTGCCAAGGACGATTTTACGTCGTATCTCCACTACGATATCATTCGTGGAGTTTAAGTTTGCCCCAAAGTAGACAAACTTCTTTCTTCTTCTTCTTTTTGTGGCGCTACAGTCCGCAGGAGACCTGGGCCTCAACCAACATGCCTCTCAAGCCAGCACGATCGTTCGCCACCTGCCTCCAGTTGCGCACTCCAAGTTGGTTGAGGTCCTTCTCCACTTGTGTGCGCCACCTTAGCCTAGACCTCTGTTGCGTTGTCCCAATGGTTCGGATTCTAAGACTATTCGGGCCGGAGCAGTGGTGTCCATACGCTCTACATGGCCTTGCCATCTTAAGCGTTGTATCCGTAAACGCTTGACCAGGCGCATGTCGCTGTACAGCCTATACAGTTCGTCGTCAAATCCTCTCCTCCAGATGCCATCAAAGCAAACGAGACCAAATATAGCACGGAAAACTTTTCTCTCGAAAAGACTAAGGGCTTCCTCATCCGCCTTTGTAACGTACAAGACTCCGCACCATAAAGTAAAACTGGGATGGTCAACCTGTTTTATAAAGCGAGCTTAGTCCTTCGAGAGAGGGCTTTATTACTCAATTGCCTCTTGAGCCCAAAGAAACAGCAATTGACAAGAGTAATTCTACGATTGATTTCTGTACCGATGTTGTTGCCCCTATTTACCGCGGAGCCGAGGTAGACGAAGTCTTTGACTATCTCGCAGTTTCTGCAGTCTAGTGTGCCGCTCTGTCCGAGACGTCGATGTTGTGTGTTCTTCCCTGATGACAGCATGTACTTAGTTTTGCCATCATTTACTATCTGTCCTATTTTAGCCGCTTCCGCTTCAATGCCAGCAAACGCCTCATTGACGGCTCTCTGTGTTCGTCCTATCACGTCAATGTCATCAGTATAAGCCAGCAATTGAACTGACTTCTGGAAGATCGTGCCTCTGGTGTTGACTTGTGATTTACGCACGATCTTTTCGAAAATGATGTTGAAGAAGTCACATGACAGTGCGTCGCCTTGTTTAAAACCTTGTTTGACATTGAAGGTCTCGGTAAGTTCGTTACCGACCTTGACGGGGTAGCGAGAGTTCCTACTCGTCATCCTGCACAACTATACATGGCACTGTATAGCTCGTCTCGATGCCCACTGTCATATGCGGCCTTAAAATCGACGAATATGTGGTGGGTGTCGATTTTCACGTCTTGGGTCTTTTCAAGGATATGCCGTAATGTGAAAATCTGGTCTATTGTAGATTTCCCTGAAACCACACTGATATGGACCTATCAGGTCATGGACAAACGGTTTCAGACGCTCACACAATACGGCAGAGAGGATCTTGTATGCGATGTTAAGGAGACTGATCCCTCGAAAATTGGCACAGGCAGAGGAGTTTCCTTTCTTGTGGACTACAAACTCCGTTACTACCTTGAAATTGTAGCTGCTTATTGTTACGTTTTGGCCTAGGTGGTGTGCGGCAGATCGTTTTTTGCTCGCCAGCATATATTTGGTTTGGTCCTAGTTTACCTGTTCCTCAATTGCCGTGAAAGCTTCCACTACGGCGCCTTGGGACCGCGCTTTAATGTCATTGTCATCAGCGTATCTGAACTGGCTTTTAAGAGATAGTGCTTTCCGTGTTGACTTTTGCCTGCCGCACTATCTTCTCCAGTACCAAATTGAAGAAATCACACGACAAAGCATGGAGCTGTCGATGATCCAGTCGTCGGACATGATTTCGTCTTGTCTTGGCGTGTTCGCCAGAAATCGAGTCTCACACAACAAGCACCGAGAGTCTTCTTCTGTGTTTGGTCTTGAGAAACGGTATGTTTGCCAAGGCCTAGCCTAGCGACACCTCTCCAGGGGTTCCTGCTTTGACAGGGATGTGCCAAAACACACTCGTACATGCCAGACAATAAGGCTCACTGCAAGAGAAGTGGTCAGTATTGTCCCTACCATCACATTGCCCAGCTTTCAAAAGCTCCAATGGTAAGCCATATGAGCCTGCGGCTTTGTAGTTCTTCAGCCTTTCAATGACTGTACCGACTTCTCCAGGTAGAAGGACTACTTCGACGACTGGAGTTGATATTTCCTGGTTCACTCTCTCCTGGTCAGGCTCGCTAAGCAGCTGTTGGAATTGTTGTTTAAGCACATCGACTATTCCCTGTGGGTCCGTAACTAGATTACCCTTGCAATTTCGAAGAGCCTGAGTGAATGCTGTTTTTGTATCACAAATAGAAGCTTCCAACAGATTTTGACCGACTCGAAGATTCAAAATTTGAAAAGCTCTTTGATTGAAAATAAGCAGCTCAACAGAAGTGCAGCCGCGGTTAGCTGCAACGTGCTCAATCCAATCTGAGACCTTGCATTCAAACCAACAGCAGCCACTACAAGTCATTCAGAAGCGTGGTCTTTACAGACTTACAAATGAACCTATATTTTACGGCTGTACCTTTGCCACATGTCAATTTTGAAAAAAACAAAAAAAAAACACGATCTGTATAGCAGCAGCAATGAACTTCGTCTACCTCGAATATAAACTTGGTAGGTATGCATGTTTTGAATTTGTAGCTGCTGATAGAGTACATTGAAAACATACATTCGGGCGACGTAGAGAGCGAATTATATTTCAATGTGTATCGCAGTTCCCGGGTTTTTGTCTTTTGTGTCAGATCTTGAAAAATTTTCTTCGAAAATTTCTTGCCACAGACACAGAGACTTGGAATATCTTTCCGTCAGTGTGAATTGTACTGGCAATAATTCCACCCTGTGTTAAAAACAGCGAATGCCCCTTTCCAACATGCCCCTTCCACCGACACGTACTCTTGCTAGCTACCCCAATTTCGCACGGCAAATGCATCATTTAAAAAATACAACACACTTTAATAAGAGCCGTCGTTCATCTTAAAGTTCAAAAAGATCTGAGGAAAGTGATAATAATTTGTCCAGTCTATTTACTAGTCCAACTTATTGGACAATTGGTCATTCGATAAATGATATCATTCTCCAAATAATAAAATTTGAGTTGTCCTTTGCGCTTAATCGATCGTGACGGCATTTAGTTGAGTACGTTTAGCTTGCTCGTTGTTTGTTACATACGCAAACTATTCCAAAAGTAGTGTAACAAGAAGAAAAGTTAATCTCCTTCAAGAGAAGCCATTTGCCTTCCAATCTGCATCCTCAGTTTGCAACCATCTCCAAACAGCTGCGCACACAAGTCCCTCACAAGTCGCGCAAAGTTTACATTTCCACAGGACACTAAGAGCACCTCATCTGTCATAATTATAAAAGAGTTACCTTCCCATCAACCAATTACGACTCTCCACCTCGTAATTGCATCCACACAAATCATCACGACTCTCGCCACCAGTCAGTCCGTCCTCGTCGATAAATCCCAGCCACACGCTATTGTCTCGTCGAATTCAAATGCAAATTAGCCTGAAAAATCACAAGCGCGCTAGCTGCGCAGCCCTTCGTCCTCACTATTTGCCCAACAGACAACAATGGAAAGCCGCAAAATTTGAATATGTTTCCCTTTTTTTCGGAGCCTCCGCCAAAAGAGTTGCGTCACTTTGATAAATGCACATTAAATCCCTGCGACGATTGGAAGGCGGAGTCGACTTCCAATTTCAAGTTGTAACTTCAACAGTTCCTCCAGCAGCAGAGAGACAGCAACCAGCAGTCGTCGACAAAGTCTCCGTCCTCGCTATGATGAAAACGATTGCGACACATCACCATCACCAGACCGTAAACTAATTTGCCTATGCAAATACCGGGAGAGAGTCGCACCAAATGTGAGCTTCCACCGACAGATGTCGACAGGGGCTACGAGGGACGCCTGAACTCAAACCGAAATCAGAGAGAGAGAAAATAGGAAACGAGTCCTCAGGGAAATGGGACGACTGCTCATCGCCGCACATACAACTGCAACCGCAAACGGCACACACGCACGCACTGAGACGGCAAACTTCTGCCGAGATATGCAAATTACGGTAAAAGAAACGGTAAAAGCAATTCTGGGACAAAGCGGAGTTCTGCAGAAACCAACAGAATCGGTGCGGCACGAATTAAAGGTTCCTGCGGTAGCGGTCCGGTGCGCTTTGAACCGCTCCTACGGTACTCCTACGACAGCCCCGACTTACCCATTCATCGTCCTGGGCAATGGGCAATCGGCCCCTTGAGGAAAATATTAGCAACAAGACGCGCAAAGACGCCAATAGAAGAGAAGAGATCTCCTTCAAACATAATGAGAAGCAGCAGCAGTAGCAGCAGCAGAAGAAAAACCCCAGCAGTCTCCAGGGATGCGCTCAATGGCGAGCCAATCGCAATAAAATCGAACGAAATAGGACCCAGCTACCGTGCGGCAGTTTGTTTTGGTCGGCAATCACACCCCTGAGGGTACAGCGCACACACGGAATTCAATTAATAACTCTAAGTAAACACCTAGACCAGCAGGCACCCAAGCATCCTTTTGAAAGGAACCATCCCAATGTTTACCTCGGCAAACAATCCTTTTCATACGTTATTGCCCTGCCAATACAAAAGGGCGGGGCGTATTCGCCAGAAATCCAGTCTCACACAACGAGCACCGAGAGTCTTCTTTTGTGTTTGGTCTTGAGAAACGGTATGTTTGCTAAGGCATTAGCGACACCTCTCCAGGGGGTCCTGCTTTGACAGGGATGTGCCAAAACACACTCGTACATGCCAGACAATACGACTCACCGCAAGGGAAGTTGCTCGGCCACGGACATGGCGCGCGGTCAGGTGTGAAAACCGGTGACAATTCCTCTGCACTTCGCCGCTCGCTGGTCCTTTCCTGTTTGTGCCCCGGCCGGTGTCGAACATGTGGGCGTTATCGATGCGAAGTTGCACGCCTTCAAGGAAACGCTTTCAATTTTTTTCTTTCATTTTTTTGTGTCTTTTTTGAACCGGGAGGCTACACACTGCGGAGGACCCTCTCAGAAAGTCGATTAATTTTAGGCAAACAACGGGATAATTTATTGGAAATTCGGGACATGGTTCGAGCCAGCATGGAAGGTGGTTTATTGGCTCGCATACATGGTCCGAGAACGGCGACGAGACCAGGAGTCTGTGCGGGTTATCCCTTTTTTTGCAGGTTTTCGAAATTAATGATCGGCCAGTGTTTACTTTGTCATTGCATTGTGTGGCGTTGTTAGTTTGACGCGTGGACAAAATTGTTTGTTGCGGTTGTCATAACTTTTGTCCCGGAGACGCGGTGGAGGCGAGTGAGTTGTGATTTGTTGGACGATTTTTCATTTGCTTGAGCCCGGGTACGGATGAATGAATCGGGTGTGGTGTCCCTTTTGTGACTTGATTTATTTCTGATTTTCTTGTTAACTGGAGAACAGAGTGCTAAACGAAACAAATGAATGCAATTGGGGCCAACAATGGATTCGATGATTGATGATGACTTTGCTTAGCTTTGACAGTGCGTGGTAGTAGACGGAAAATAGTGTCTGTGTTGGAAATGACAATTTTTCGATGTGGTCAGTAAGAAACGGTGACAAGTTTATTTAAAGATGCAGGAACATACTAAATGTGAAGATTCTTGTGTATGTTGGAGACCGCAACATATGGTTACAAAATGGAAAGTAAGGAAATTTTGGGCTTAGTTCAGCTTTATGCTATAAATGATTGCAAAACATTCTGGCTCCATTTGACACTTGGGTTTTTGAAATTTTGATAACACATTGTCTGAACCTTATCACTATTGCGTTGTGATATTTTAGTTCAAAATTCTACGTGACTGACTGTCTAGATGTAGGATCATTGAAAACATGCGAACTTGTGGAAATAAATCGCCCAAGATATGTGTTCCACATAGTCCATATTCCATTTATTTTGGTTTTATTGGTAAGAACTAGATAAAATTAAACAACGTCGTGTATGTGGCTCCTTCGATAGATTTAAGAGATAGAACATTAGTCCAGTCCAACGTTTTGAGACCTTGTTGATGGGTTAAGACTGAAACTCATGTTTTTATTGGATTTTATGGGTCGTTAGGTCTTGAGCTGCTTTCACTATCCGAAGGAGTGAAGGAGATTAGAACCTGGCTTCATCCTCAACTGCCTGCGTGGTACGCGCCTTGCTTTCTCACAAGTAGGACTGATCAAACAAATTTTACCAAGTCAGAGCGACTTAATTTGGCGAATTTCTTAAACGTTTCCTCCCAATTGCCTGAACCCAAATCTTAGTGAGAGAACCTCGAACCTCTCTGATGGCAAATAATGTTAAAGTGCCCCAACAAGAACGCAAGATTTAAATTTGGCGCCATTCGAATTGTCATTGTTTGACATTTGAACAATGAACCCAATGGCCGATATGTTATTCCACACATAACATCATCCTGTCTACTTTACGATATAATAAAGAATTCACGACTTTTTTTAAATATCTGCGTTTAATTTAAAATTGAAGTCTTGCGTTCTTTTTGGGACACCCTTTATTAAGAATTCAGTTTGCCTTTGCATGGCGACAAATTCAACACGAACCGTAAATCTCAAACTTTAGTACGAAAAATTCTTCATTACCACCCTAGACAGAAACCTTTCCCCCAGTCTCATGTTCGATAAAAAGTGTTCGAAGGAAACCACTACTCAACAATTAAGGCTCCGGCACATAGAATACTTTACGGTGAAGAACGTGAAGAAGAATGTGACACAAGAAGATGGTGACACAATGAATACTTCAACGCTCAGCTTATTTCATTGAACAGTAGCTTTAAATTCAATTTATTTTGGTAATACTATAGAGCGGTTTGATATTTGTTTTGCAAAAATGCCTGCAGACGAGTTATTAATGAACTAATGTGCCTAATCATACTGCTCGGACTTAAAGAGTATACTAATACCTAAAACGCAACTGTCGATTTTTGTTCAGACTTTATACATACAGCAGTGGCCGCCGTGGCGTAGTGGGTAGAGTGCGACGCTCACATGCCGAAGGCTTTGGGTTCGACTCCCAGCTCAACACCGATTTTTCGAATTTTTCACGGCACCACCTCTTTCGAGCTACTGACAACACTCAAAGAGTAACAACTGTCTAAGAAAGCTTCTCAAACTTCGCCGCTCGGAGTCGGCAAAAAACTGTAGGTCCCTTCTACTTGTGAGAGAACAGTAGCGCGCACAACACGAGTAGTTGATGAGGAAGCTAGGCCCTGGTCCCCCTGTGGACTGTAGCGCCAACAATTATTATTATACATACAGCTCTGTGCAAAAAAATAGCATCACGTTGAGGTCTGCACTTTGGATGCTAATTACTTTTCTCCATGATCATGTAAAGACACGATATTGTAGGACAATTGTTTGGGTATCAGTAATAAAATGCAAAAAACAAGATAAGCAAAGCTGCATTTTAAGACAAGAAAATTCCCGTTATACGAAATGAAACCGAAATTTTGGTGTGCAAAATAATACCACCAAAAGTAAACCGTCGTAAATAAAATGCAACATTTAGTGGAAAAGTACGGTTTTTTTTTTCATTTATACTACTGTTCTAGTACTTCGTCTTATAACCCTTATTTTTAAGCACAGCGGCACAACGTCGTGGCATAGAGTCGATTAGTGCCTGACATCGCCGAATTGTAATATCCCTCCACGCAGCCTGCACAGCTTCCCATAGCTGTAGTGTATTTTTTTGTTTCGCTTTAAAAGAAGCTTTCTTAACATCTGTCCAAAGATTTTCAATGAGGTTAAGGTCTGCAGATTGCGGCGGCCATTCCATAACTTGAACCCCATTCCTCGCAAAAAATTCCTTGGTCAATTTGCTTGTATGTTTCGGGTCATTGTCTTGCAGGACCTATCTGAGAGGCATATTCAACTCGGCGTAGGGCAGCATGGTTTCCCTCATTATGTCAACATAAACTTCGGCGGTCATCATTGGTTTTATCCAAAATATAGGACCAGTACCGTTGTAGGAGAAGCATCCCCATATGTTAATTTTCGCGCCGCCCTGCTTAATGGTTTTTAAAGTACACTCCGGCTTAAACTCTTGGCTTTTTGGCCTGCGAACAAATGTCCTGGTCCCAGGAGTTCCAAATAAAACAATTTTAGACTCATTTGTCCATAATAGTACGCCATTTGTTCAAATGTTCTTGCGCAAATTGTTTTCTTTTATAAAGATGGACCTTTGTCAGCAAGGGTACTTTTCTAGGACTTCTGGCAGGTAGTTCCTTCTATATCAACTTTCTTCTTATGGTTGATGTTGATACGGGCAGATTTAGTCCCTCTTTAATTTTGTTTGATGTGATGAATGGGTTTTGTTTCACTAATCTTATCATTCTTCGCTCGTCGGTAGAGGTTAATTTCGATTTTCTACAATTTGTTTCTTCTTTTTCGACGTGTTCTTTGCATTAGTTATCATTTTATTCGAACAACCAACGATTTCCCGAATAAATTTGTACGTTTTTCCGTCAGAAATTAATTTTTTTATAAGTTCACGTTTCTTAGGAGTACAATGCACACCGCGACCCATTTTAATTGTTTATAACGTTGTATTTTAAGAATACTAGTTTCAAAATACTAAATTATTTTTACTTAAATCTTTTGACGCACAAAAAAGAAACTAAACACCACCAAACACTTCGAAAACACTTTTTAGAATGACATGGTGCTATTATTTTGCACACCAAAATTTCGGTTTCATTTCGTATAACGTGAATTTTCTTGTCTTAAAATGCATTTTTGCTTATCATGTTTTTTGCATTTTATTACTGATACCCAACAGATGTCCTACAATAAATATCGTGTCTTTAGATGAGCATGGAGAAAAGTAATTAGCATCCAAAGTCAACATGAGCATGGAGAAAAGTAATTAGCATCAAAGTCAACTCAACGTGGTGCTATTTTTTTGCACAGAGCTGTATATATATATATTCTTCGTAATACTTTTCTCTCGAGGCTAAGTTTCGTATTCATATGCAAGTACTTATTTGTCAAAAAATATCGCCCTGTACAACAGCGGGTTCAATTTATTGGGGGGATGGTTTGGACGGTCCTTGATACACTAGAATTGACTTTGCTAGATTTGAGAAGCCGCCAGCGTTTTTCTTTTTCCATGTAGTAATCGGCTATTACAGTTGCCTTAAGACAACTGAAGGGTTACACTTCCAGAAGTTCGTGGCCGCTACCACACTCATTTGACCAATTGTCACTCAGCAAAATATTTTTCACTATGCATGTCCAGCCTGTCTGCGATCTATTTAATAAAAGCAGTATGACATGATATTTGTTCTCTGGGAGATTGCCTGCGAAATCACGCAGAGAAAACAAAGTCCGTGGTACACACGTCTTTGATATCTTTCATATTCAAAGGACTCTCACCCAGACAAGAAACGTATTTCCATGTAGTAAATCCCCATCCTCGTCTCATCTGTGTACCGTAAGAGTCTTCATCACACGTTTGTCAAAAATAGTCTTAGTAACCTGGCGAACTTAGAAGGAAGACCAACTTGAAGTAATAATTGATTAACGCTTCCATCTGATTAACAAGATCAACCACGGACTTCCAAAAAGTCTTCCAAAACACAGTTTTACTAGCTTTCTGTTTCCTTTTTTTTTGTCTCTTTCTTAAGTAAGCAATATACTGCGTGATCCATGTTCTTCATTCATATGTAGGTCTTACATATTTTAAAAATCATAAATTGAGTAGACATAGATCGCCGTTAAAACACCAATCAGAGGAATGATAACTCTTCGCCTCGCATATTCCCAGCCTTTAAACTCGAAAAAAACGAATATTCAGCCGGATGAAGTGCAGCGATAGGTCAGGTAATACAAGTAAACACCACAAAACTTACAAGTCGTATCCCACCAGCGGGTACAATACCCTTACTTCCGCCACATGCACCCGAAAGTTCACACACTACCTCAATCCCGGGAAGTGGATCTCGAAGCACCTGCACGACATAAGATTCAGTTGCACACCACATGCTCTCAGAAGCAGCAGACGCTTAGGTAAACATTTTCTGCAGTATCGTTCAACAGCAACGATCCGATCGCAAACTGCCCTAATCAACAACCTGTCGCGCTGATGGTGACTCTATGAATATTTGAAAAATAGATTTAAGTTCAGTTCTGATTGGTACAATAAAGTGGGCTATTGTTCCAGAAGAAAATAATTCTTATTTCGCAGGGTGCAAAACTTGAAATTTTCATAGTTCTGCATTTTCATAGTTCTGAGGAAATCTTTAGCTCATGAATTTGAAACTTTCATAAGGCGAACTATACTACCCAAAGATTAGAAACAACGCAATCATCATTTTCCGATGAAACTCCAGACTTCAGACTCATTTCACCGAAAGAAAATCAAATCCAATCACCCATTGGCCGACCGGAAATACCCTCCATCGGCACTCTTGCAATGCGTGTTAATCAGAAACGTCCTTCGAATAGTCAAAGTTACACACCCCAATGAAAGATTCGTGATGAGAGCAAGAACGAAAATCCACACATCCCAGCACAGCACGTCAATGCGGACCGCGCCGCCAACCTCATCAGCAAAGTTAATTGCCAAGCTTATCGCCAAATTAAAAACTCAATTCCACACGATGTTGCTTATGGCAACGCCAAGCCACGTATCCCACATCCTCGGCAGGCGACTTCACTCACTGCCCCACCAGCGCCGTTCGGCAGAGGATCAAAGAGAATTTTCCAAAGCCATTATCCCCGTGCCAGTGGCATATGGTCTCTGCTCTGGGGGAATTTCACTTGCCGATCATCCGCCGCTTATCGGTGGAAAATTATTAATTTCATTAAAATCTCGTAAATACCTCCACATCCGCGCACGAAGAGCGCGAGCGGCAGAGGAGCCGGCCAAATAGCTCGCGCCTTTCGTCATCCATTGGCGCGACAGGGATCGATTGAATGGAGACCAGAACCAGATCGCCCCCATGAAGAGGGTGAGCAACGAACGCACTTGAATCGCGCGCCATTAGCTTTCGAAAGAAATTAATTGTTCCTCCAAAACCGAGAGTAGTCCTCTTCAGATACACAGATACGCGCCGGAGATTATGGATTTTTAACGAGTTTTCCAGAAGGAATTCGACCGGCGCGCACAGGAAGCACTCAAGAGCCGGGATGTAGTGGCGTCTGCTAGGTGCTTTTGCAGCGCAGATGAGTGAAATGCTGGCCCCCTCGGTGGCGAGGGTGGAAAGTGGCGAGGCTCATTGAGGCGAAGATCCATCAGAGCACGATAACGAGTCATGGGGCCATCCGGTTTGGAAGTACTTCGAGCCCTTTGATAAGAGGGCCTCTTTTGAACCGAAAATCGGTTTCGAAACAAAAACAGACAACACACCCGAAATGTCGAGATGCAGCACTTCAGAGCCGCGGCAACACGTGCTGGACTCATCCAGATACCGGAAAGTGATCCAGTTGACCATAAATCGAGGCAAAGGGAGCACTGACTCCCCTCACTCCCCAGCAAACACCTCCGGCAGGCGGCTGGTGTGAGTTATTAATAAGAAATGCCCTCCACTCCAGAGCAGATCCCGAAATAGATCCAGAGGAAGAGACAGCCGCAGACACTCGGAGTGGTGCGGATATGTGTGTGTACTCTAGGCACTGCGGCGCTGTGCAGTACAATCGTAATCGCTAATCGCTCGCGCGACCAATCCAGGCCGAGCCTTTCTGCTATGTTGAGTCGAAAAGCGGTACGGCGGGATTTTCACGCCGCCGCAGCCGTCGCCTCTCTGCTATCCTCACGCCGGTACTGCGCTGCGACTGCACTCCGGCGAAACTTTTCGCAGGCTATCGCCGCCGTCGATTAACCGCCTGCGATAAGGAACGCATTAAAAATCCATAAATCAATGCGATAAGCATGATTTCCCGAGTGTTTTATTGACTATTGTTCCATCGGCCCAGGTCGGGATGTCGATGGCGATGCTGAAGCTGGTTGCGGTGGATTATGACTGCAGGCAATTATGGTCTGCAGGACTTTGAAGTTGCGCGATGCTGCACACCGTCCGGCACTGTGGCGGTAGATGCAGAGAGCCCAAGTGCGATGAAATACACGCCGCTCTGCGCCAAAGGAAGAGGTTCGTCCTCTCCCAATTTGAATGAAACTCCAATTTGGACCAGTGAGCGCCTCCAGGTCGGAGTGTTCGTTCGCAATCCATGTTCTTCTGGTAGAGCTAAATGCTTTTTTTTCTTGTGTTTTGATTTGCCTGAACGTCCTCTTGGTGGAAGTTGTCCATTTGAGGTGGCAAAGCCAATGAGAGAAAGATCCCAGATAACTGAAGTTCAACGTGAAAGGTTAGTGCGATGTTGCTAAACGATGGCGGTAGGTGCACATAATTGGAAAAGGGTGGCTTGTGAGAACGAGAGAGAAATGATCCAATGGGAATGGTCTGCGACCAGTAAGTTTGTTTTGACTTTTTTCGCTTGTGGTGCTCATGATGTTGCACGTGAAGAACTAATCTTTAAGAAATGAGCTTGCTTGTGCCTTGAATTTTCCTATAGCTAAAATTTTGTTTTCTAGTGTTCTGCGGGAGTATTTCAAATTGTATCAAGAGCACGAGGGTTGCCTTATATATTTCGGGATTAGAGATCAAAAACAAACATTAATCATCGAAAATAGCTCTATTGTTTTTCAAAATATTTCCCTTTATGATCTATACACTTTTGCATGCGTTTGAACCAATTGTCGAAGCACTTTTGCCACTCTGATTGAGGTATCTCCAAAACATGCATTCTGAACACATCAACCGCTTCTTCAGGTGTCGAAACACGTTGACCTCTCATTTTATTTTTTTGTACGGGAATAAAAAGAAGTCATTCGGTGCCAAGTCAGGACTATACGGCGGGTGGCTCATCAAATCGATGTTTTGAGTGCTCAAAAATGGAGTTGTTTGAGCCGATGTGTGAGAGCTCGCATTATCGTGGTGAAGAGTGATCCGTCTTCGGCGGTTGGTTTTCCAGATTTTTTTGAAGACAACTGGCAAACAAATGGTTGTGTATCACTCAGAATTGACTGTTCTGAGTTGTTCTAATGGTACGATTGCGATATGTCCAGTTTCCGAAAAAACAGGCGACCATTTGCTTGGAAGAGTTTGTTGCGCGAGCAACTTTTGTTGGATTTGGCTCAATTTGAAACACCCATACAGTGGACTGCTGTTTACTTAAGGGCTCATAAGCGTAAATCCACGATTCGTTACCTGTCACAATGTCATAGACGTGTTTCGAAGCACCGCGATGGTCCTTTCGAGGCATTTCTTTCGACCAATCGACACGAGCCTTTTTTGAGCGATTGAAAAATTGTTCATGCAATGTCAAATGTTCATTGAATATTGAATGTATACTAGTCCCACTAATGCCTAAGGTTGTCTCAATCTCACGATAGGTCAGATGACGATTTTGAAATATCAGTTGGGACACATCATCAATGGTTTCCGGAACAACAACCGATTTTGGACGACGTTCACGAAATTCATCTTGGAGTGAACTACGACCTCGGTTGAATTCACCATACTCGGTTGAATTCACCATACCATAGATAAACACTGATCCTTGATGGAGCTTCATCGCTAAAAATTGAATTAAGTTCATCGATGCGCTGTTGTTGAGTTAATCCACGTTAAAAGTTGTAAAAAATAATAGCACTAAAATTTTCACGATTTAATTACATTTTTTGGGCGAGATGAATCTTTAAAGTTAATGTAAACAACACAAATAGCGTTCATACGTCAAAACGTTCTGAGTACGTATAGCCTCAAAAATGTCAAACCTTACGATAGAGCTGGCAGTTGCCAGATGGCAACACTAGAGTTGCCCAATCCCGAAATATAAGAGGCAACCTGCGTAGTAGGAGAATATCGCATAAAATGAATAGCTGCTTTACATATTGAGTACATATGTAAGTTGGGCTTTGACAGAGTCAAACCTTGGGGGGCATAATAACCTAGCCTTTTTTTCTAAAATATATACGCTGTAGTTTCGAACAAAACACAATTTAGAAAAACATATTCTTAAAGATTACACGCTTACACGCTGATAACGCTTTCGCCCTCTATAACACATCACTCAATAAGTCCCGGGACACATAGGAGGCGCCACTAACAAAAAAAAACAAAGTAAAATATACAATTTTTGTTCGTTCGCACATAAAATAGTGGGCAAAACAGTACGGAGGACATTTACCCTATTTTCACTGAAATAAAATTCAATATGATGTCTGTTTCCATGTTTCTCTTTGTTGGTAACGGTTCTTTCTTCCCAACAAAAAAAAATTTCTAAAAAACAAGAACCTTAGGAGAAAATTTGTTTTTGAATGTTAAGGCAGTGCCTCAACGTTCGAACAAAATAATAAATCCAGCTGAATTGTTTTTTAGTGTGAATAATTGTGTCTTATATTATTTTTAAACCAATTGTATCGAATTATTCATGAAAGTAGGTAAAATGAGCCGCGGCGTGCACTGCTCTGCAACCGAAAGGGACTTGTTCCGAAAACTTACAGAGGGGAAGATTAAAGACATTTGTTTTGAATGAAAATCTTACATGCCAAAACATCTTCAAAAGATGACGTCCACATTAAACGCTTGTCTCAAAAGACCGGTTTTTTTTTTTGGGTGCACGCGTCAAACGTGAACTGAACTTTCCTGTTTATTCTAGAACAGTGCAAAGGAGGCTAGAAGAACAAAATCTCTTTGGAAGAAGCTCCAGAGAGACACCACTTCTTAGCAAAAAACATACGAAAAGTAGAATCCAATTTGTTAAAGAATATTTCGAATAGAAATGCCAGAAAACGAAAAATATGGCAAAAATTCCTTTGGAAGAATGAAAGTAATATCATTTTGGTGGGATCATATGATAAGAGGTGGGTGAGGTGGGTGAGGCGTCCAAAAAATGCAGCATACCAGCCTCAACACACAAGGAATACCATAAACATGGAGGCGGAAGTCCGTTTTTTTTTTAAATAAAACACTAATCATTAATTAGAAAGGAAAACCATTTTATTCACAGTATTGGCCATTGTTTTCAACATCAATTTTTGTCTTAATTAAAGTTTGTCTTAAGTAAAGATTTTCTTTTTAAATTGGAAGAAGGGTACACCTAGAGCGCATGCAATGATTTAGAAGTTAATGTTCAATCTGCTCCGATCGTTAAATCAAGCAGAGTGTGGTTTCAACGTTTTAAAAGTGGTAATTTTAGCATTGTCAACATCGACGCGGAAGAAAATCATCAAAATGTCATGCTCTGCATATGGTGGAAAAAGATGCGTGTAGTGTGCTATGAGTAGCTAAAACTGGACGAAGTTATTGATGGGCAACGTTATCGACAACATTGGCGTTTGAACCATGCGCTGATGAAATATGGCCAGAAACCAACGAAAGGCTTGAGAAGGTGCTTTTGCAGAATTAAAACACTTAGCCCCACTAGTTGTTGCGATAGAAGACTGCCTTAAAGCGCCAAAATGGGAGGTGTTACCCCACCTGCCGCATTCGGAAGACTTCGCTTCTTCCGACTTCTGGCCTTTTCGACAGATGCAAAATGATCTGGGAAATCACCGGTGTATGTAAGTCTTTTAAAGAAATCGAAGAACGGCTGCATAAGTGATGCAGGACAGGACTCATTTGCTTGAAGACTACTAGGGAGATGAAAAAGAGTCGCTTCTGACGATTGAGTTCCAAAGATGTTCGTTTGAGCTAGTGCAAAACAAAAGCGGGTCAGGGTCAGGTTGATCGTGGTGTTATCGCATTGCGACCTCGTGTATATTGCTAACCATCTTTGAAGCTACCGAACATTATTGGTTTATACCAACAAGACGCCAGCGGTGATGAACGAGCTAAATATTGAAAACTGCATTCAAGCCAATTTATGACGAAAAGTGTGTTCAACAACTGGACTCTTGTGAACTTGTCCGTGTGGTCTTGCAAATGATATTGAATTTCATACAGAATTGCTGCCAAATTTCCTTGAACGCTATTTCTATTTCTGGTATGTCTTTACTAATTTTAAAAATAGAAAAATCCTCTGCAGATTATATTCAATACTGCAATTTGTAATAAAATAATAAAGCCTTTGTGATTTTTCTGACGTCACTCTAAGTGTACCTGTACCCGACGTCGATTGAAATTTGTGAACTAAAAATTGGAAGCAAAAAACCACACACCAATATACGCCAAAATCTGAATTTGAATGAATCCCTTCGAACATACATGAAATCAACAAACATCAATCCCGCTAACACACTGCCAATAATCAATCCAAAACTCTTCCCCTCTCCTAACTGCAGATCAATAAATCACTCCGAAGACGGCACAGATTCAACAACAAACAAACACGTCAAAGTTCTGAACTCCTAAAACTACCATAACCGGAGCGAGTGTCAATTTAAAACTCTTGCTCCACAACAATCACGGATGATTCCCGGCAAAGGTATCCTTAATTGCAGATATCTCTCCTCCCAAGCGCAATCAACACAGACTGTTCGAAAATTTCACATGGTCTCACCCACTCCCCGCCATTCTGTGCTTAATCCTCTTAAGCACGCATTTAGAGTCGAGATGAAAACTTCCAGCAAAATTGAACCTCACATACTGTTGACGTTTTCCCAAGGCGCCGCAATTCGTAGTACATCACCACCGCCAATAACACTCCATATGTTACCACCACCAATACCATCCGCAGCTACAGCCGCAACGGAGACGGTGAGGAGGTTGAGGAAGATGACGAAGACTTCTACTACGACGACGACGACGACGACACATTTAATCAGTCATTCAGATTTTCATTATGGGACTCAATTTCAATTTCACCCAACGATTCGTCTCCTCGAAAACAACTTCATTAAAACTGTGTGGCATCCCTCGCCCATGGCGGCGGCAGAGCAGCATCAGGAGCAGATTGTGCGCGAACACGAAATCCACCGAATCTGTAACCTAATCAAATCAAAATCCCCGAAGCCAACCACCGAAATTTAAGCGAATCACATCAAGCACCATATGCCAGCGATTGCTGCTCCCGCTAGAGGGATCCACATCCCTGCACAATGGATGTCTGGCCCCTTCCTCCGCACACACAGAGCCACCCCTTAGCAGCCATGACGGTTCGTCATTACGAAAGTCTCGGGTTCTCTCGCTCTTAAGGGATGACACATCGTGCTCAGAACTTTTGCGTGGCTTACATCAATTTACAGGCAGCCAGCTTGAGCCGCCACGACGTGTCGGGAAGCACAAGTGTTTTTGCCTGTTGTTCTTCTCTGCTTTCTGCCTATGGTGCATGCCTCCATAATTGCATATCATGCAACCTGTTTAATTACAGAGCCCGGCTAACACGCCGGTCATTGTTTAGAGCCGATCGGTGTAGTTTTTTCGCCGCATAACGATGGTGCATCCCTCTCGCGGAGCCGAGGTGAAAATCTATCACAAGACTTTGCGTGAATTTGTGAAGGTTTAGAGCTTCATTGTGCCCCGCACGGAGCACACTGCACGATGCATCAAACGCAAGCCGGTACCGCCCCGAATAATTACCCTAATAATGGCTCAGGCGGACGTCTGTGTGTGTGCAGGTGAGTTCGTAACATCAATACCTACCTCCGTTCCATGTCACATCGTAAACACGGCAACTAGCATTCTCATGCAACCCTCAACAGGGTAGCAGCGCTCGCTCGGACTCACTGGCCATTTCTCCGGTCTCCATTCCAGCGACCTTATCGCGATTCATGCTGCAATGTCGCCTGCTCATGACAGCGCTCTTGATAATGCGGCGGTTATTAGGAGGGCGGTTCTTGGATTTCCCCCCGAATGAGCTTGTGTACAGCCAGCTGGACGGTGGCGGCAAAGGGGTAACCCGGCTGCCCATATTGAAAAGTATGATGGCATTCGATGATTGTCGATGTTTGCTGTTTGTGCGCGATTGTGTGAGTGCGTGTGCGCGAGTGTATGCCGGATGGACATGGCCGGTGTACGTGTTTACTTTAGTCGGGCCAGCCAAGCGTGGGCTATTAGCGTGTGCAATCGAGCACAGGCGCCTATTTGGGAATGGAATAATGGCCGATGGCTGTGCGGAGAAGGCACCCTTTCTTGTCGCAGCAGCAGTTGACAGTTGAGTCGGAGCTGCGAGTGGAAATTAATTGAGGACGATGAGGCTCGTTGAAGACTGGTTAACTGAATGCGAGGGGTGGTGTTATCCGTTTTCAATTACCCACGCAGTTACAGTGCAGAATAGCTAACAAGGGGAGGTGGCAGACAATCATTGGAATGGAATGGTCTGTAGTCTATACTTTTTTCAAGCGAGTGCAGTGCTTGTTGGAGAATTGATCAGATATTGCAATTCGGTTACTGTCCTTATTATTTTTTAGGAGATTCAAAAAAGAATGAAAACAGAAACTAAGTAAGTTGAGTTTTATCCAAACTGAGGCAGAGCACACACTCTTGAGTCAGCACATCGTTTACCAACGGGAACAGAACACAGAATTCATATTAACACTACGACCACAGGCTGCCTCACTGAGCCATTCTGATTACAGATGCTTTTAGTTATGTCAAAATTTAACCAGCTTGGTCAGCCTAGCAAAGAAACACGGCTTTTCCCACTTTAAGTTCTTAGAAATTAGCACGAGATGTTTAAACTGACTGTTTTCAAAAGCGCAGTTGGAGGGCTGTTTTCATCAAGGATACAATTCGCGCTGATGCTTACATATCCAACCTTGAAGGGAATCGTCGTACCAGTACAGAGCTGAAGCATAACACATGTTTCTTATGCTGCTTGTGCCACAAACAAATCCATCCAAAAAAGCACTTTCTTTCCTCTTGGCAGCGATTGGTCTACAAAATGTCCCGATTTTCATCGTGCTTTCTACAGCTTTTCAAAGCTGTAATGTCTGCTGTGTAACCAGAGTCTCCCTCAAAGTTCATCGTCTGCACGTATTCATACCTTACGTTCAACATAAACAATTAAAACTCGGCTCAGCTTGCACTGATATCAACTCTTTGAGAAGGTTAATCGAAGAACTCTTAATACTTAATGGCGAAATGCGCTTAGTCATGTGAGCAAGGAAGCACTTAGGATGAGCTTATTGCAATAAAGAACGTAACGCTAAAGACTTTAAGACTTAACTGAGACAAAAAGTGAACCTGAGGCACCAAGGTGTGAAACAGTTGTTGTAGTTGTCGAAAGCCTAGAATATTTAACATATGATTGCATTTATTCTTTGGAAATTGTACCCCTTAGGCTTTGTTTCCAAAGACTGAAAATTTTTAGTTCGCTATCCAAAACTTAAAATCTTGTTTTAAACTTGTCAAACAAGGCTTTCTCCTTTCTGCGAATTTACGTAGTTCTGTTTTAGAACTTTTTTTGACGTGTTTTAACTGTCATCTATGATTGGAGGTAGGGACAGACTTCGTCTGATGCGTACTCCCATGTTAACAGAATCAGCAAGAGGAATAATTGCGGAATTGTTCTTGCTAATAGCTGCTTCCTTGGACTCAGGAGGCAATAGAATAGTATAACCTGTTTTGAAGAACGCCTTGTCGATAGCTGTTCTACCTTACATCGCATTAGCCTGGACAATTTTAAGAGCAGATAATAGTAATAATAATTGTTGGCGCGACAGTCCACAGGGTGACCAAGGCCTAGCTTGCTCACTAACTACCCTTGTTGTGCGCGCTACTGTTCTCTCACTAGTAGAAGGGACCTACAGTTTTTTGCCGACTCCGAACGGCGAAATTTGAAAAACTTTCTTAGACAATTATTACTTTTTGAGTGTTGTCAGCAGCTCGACAGAGGTGGTACCGTGAAAAATTCGAGGTGTTCAGCCAGGAATCGAACCTAGACCCTCCAGCAGATAAAGAAGCTTTATTCGAGAGGAAGAGACTTTTTGGTCCTCTTTTCATTGTAAAAAAGATTTTACCAAGAACTCTGAATGCTGCAAGGCGACATGAGCCTAGCCAGGCATAATTGGATTCAGTGCCTATTGTGGCTTTGATAGGAAAAGCAGGACAATACTCCTCCATTCCGGGAAGTTTTTAACTTCAAACCAACGCAATGGGGGATGCCCACAAACCCGATGACGTACACAATTTGAAAAGGATTTTAGTCAACTTGCAGTGTGAAATTGAATAGCTGGAAACGCTTGTCGGTTGGGCCCGGACTCACCAAAAATTTTAGCTCCGAATGAAGAATAAAAAAGAAAGAAGACACCCTTCCTTATGTGCTATATGGAGTCTATTTTACAAGCGGTTTTCAATAAAATGTTCATAAATTTTGTCTGTCGTAATGCCTTGTGCGATTTTGCCATAACAGAGGGATATCAACCCCATAGTTCTAAAGAATACTCCACACTTTACCTCGGAGAACTCCGTGGTATAACAAATGAAGTTGTTAACTGCAATTTACACTTGCACAATAATGGTTTTGTTATTTAGTTGATTCAATTTAAGTGTGCGCGGAAATTTCACTGCCACTCCAACTTAAATGTAAACATATAGAGTTGCGTTCAAAATATAAGCAGGGCAAAATCAAACATAGTAATCTTCCTCATAATCAAATAAGTATGCTCATCTATTCTTATTCTCCTATCAATGTAACCTTCGTTCTTCTACTGAAATATCGATGCAAAATAATAAATGCATGTAATGTCTGTCACATCATCTTATTGAATTCAAGTTGCTCTATGTTTCATTTATTTTTGATTTTTTGAGGTAATCGTGAATACTAAAATAAAAAAAATTGTTTAATTTCTTGATCCTACAGACATATTTTTGCTACGGACTGAAACGCACAAGACATTAAACTAAAGAAAAGCGATCTCTTATTCGAAAGTTTCTTCTTCTTCTTCTTGTGGCGCTACAGTCCTGGGTGGACCTGGGCCTCAACCAGCATGCCTATCACGCCAGCCAGGCAGACTCGCTTGCTGCCTCCAATTGTGCACTCCAAGTTGGTTGAGGTCCTTCTCCACTTGTGTGCGCCATCTTAGCCCAAGAAGTCCGCCGTTGCGTTGTTTCAATGGCTTAGATTCAAAGACTTATTGGGTCGGAGCAATGGTGTCCATGCGCTCTACATGGGTAGGCCATGCCATGTAGAGCAAGCATCCGAAGACGCTTGACCAGACGCATGTTACTGCACAGACCATAAAGTTCGGTATTATATCTTCTCCTCCAGACGCCATCAACGCAAACATAACAGCAAGTACTGTAGCCGCTACCTCTTCAATGTCAGCAAACGCCTCATTGATGGCTCTCTGTGTTCGTCCAATTATTTTAATCGCATCAGTGTAAGCTAGCAATTGAACTGACTTTTGGAAGATCGTGCCTCTGGTGTTGGCTTGTGAGTTACGCACGATCTTCTCAAGGATGATGTTGAAGAAGTCACATGACAGTGCGTCGCCTTGTCTAAAACCTTTTTCAAAATTGAAGGTCTCAGTGAATTCGTTACTGACCTTAACGGAGCAGCGAGAGTTCTCCATTGTCATGCTACATAATCTGACGAGTTTAAAAGGAATGCCAAAATTAGACATGGCACTGTATAACTCGTCTCTATTCACACAGTAATATGAGGCCTTAAAATTGAAAGCTTCTCCATGATAGCTAAATATATACAGAAATATACAAAAGTAAATCTTTTCTAATGTCAAGTAGTATAAGAAAAGCGTTAAACTCGAGGTCAAAATGTATTGTCCATCATTCCATGAATAATCCCAGTGTCCCAGCTATAGTGAGTAATTTATTTGTCAAAGGTGTACTGATAGCGTACAAACTCGCAGTTCAAGAAAAGTCCCATTGCTGAAAAACTGACACCTCTCAAAAAGGCTTAAAGCTGCTTAATACAGTAGTAACTGGTCCATCGAGCATTGGCGAAATATTCTCTGAACAGACGATAGCAAAATTGTGTCTGCTCTTAGTTCGGGGAATATCTAAGACACACACCTAATGCTGACAACAACCCAAGCGAGGCAAGAAGAACATTGAAACATGGAGGGTTTAATGTTATGGTGTAAGCATGCTTCACGCACTACAGCGTATGCCCAATATTTTGGATTCTAGGGAAAATGACTCATATGTTGACATCCAAGAGCATACTCTGCTTCATTATGATGATTTGAAATGCCTTTGAAATGTGTGTTTCATTGATTGACATTGATTCTAAACACATCAGAAAGAAAGAAGATTCATTCCAGGAAAGTTGCTCAATTTCCTGACATCAACCCAATTTTAAACCTTTAAACGAATGTAAAAAAATTCTGTTTCTGATGCAAAATTTCGGGTAGTATTATAAACCGAAACGTAAGCACAAAGGAAGAAAATACCACTTAAGAGGTGCCAATCTTCAGTGAACTCAATCCAGTGCAGATGTCAGGCGCGACCAATTCAAATGAAGTATTGGCTTGTCCAAATGTAGAATGTTCTATCCTAAACTCGATCCTGAGAACTTTGGCGTGTGAGTCAAAGCACTTATCCACCACCCTACTGCGGCCATCCGATATTTTCTTTAATCAAACGGACAACCATTTTTCATTTTACTACGTCTTCTCCATCGGTTTTTAATTTTCTGAAAAGTTTCTTCTCCTAAAAGCCACTCTGTTCATTGCATTTTCAAAGTTGTATAACGCTAAGATTGGTACTGACTTTCAGGGGAATCCTTTCGTAGATATGCCCCCGCAGCACACGCTTGTGTTCCCTTACTGAAAAACAGACAATCGTGACAATTTGTCGATCTCTAGGAGGAAATCAGTTTCAGTTTCTTTCACAAAATTTTCTTAACACACCCTCAGTCATATCCTTGGGAAGTGCGGTCTGTTAACTTTCTTCACTCGCCCCGCACTCAACTTCTGGCTCCTTAACTCACAGTTCTAAACTCTTATCAAATGACGCATAGAATTCCCAACCTATTCCACCCCCTCGATACCATCACAAATTTTTTTTTTTTTTTTTGTCTTCAGTCGAAAACAATTTATCGGACTGTTGCAAGGATAAAATTCCATTTGCATCGTCAATTGAACCGTGACAATTTAAAATTCTAACGGGGAGATAAAAAATAGAAAACAAAAACCGAAGGACACAGCAGTGGTACGCCTAACCGGGGTGCACCACGAATAATGGCAGCAAATTGGTATGCCGTTCTGCCAAAAAGGATTTGATTTTGATTCTGCAATATTGCCGTGGCAGTTTTGTGAGAATTGCCTACGCAGGATTTAAATGGGAATGAAGGACGGTGTGGGGCGACACTATGCACTGACACTTGATCGAAATGCTGCACGATTGAGGCGCACCCTATGAAGTAGATGGTATGCGAATGCTCATTCGGAGAGATAACCCTTGAATCCTTTAATCAAAGCTGCCCAGCGGTGGGAGGTTCTCGCGGTGATGGAGAAGACTGGACGCAGCTCACTGCACAGTGTTCTAAATTCTCCATCTATCCTACACACCCTATCTGCGCAACGAGATAGAATGGCACTAGATAATTGCTTCGGACAAAGTACAGAGGGAGCAGCCCGGCTCCCATTCCCGGCCACAGAGCCACTAAATCTGCTGCCAAATCGCAGCAATCCCTATCCATCGCGTCCATTTATTCACGTCCAATTCGTTTCGTGCATCCGTACGCCACTTTGCTTATGTGTTGTGACAATTCCTCAAATTGACTTTTTTTTGGTCCTGACGGGTCCTTAGCAGCAGCATTCCCTCGCCTCACAACTTTAATTCGTTGTGTGTCTCCTTTTTTTCTGTTATTTACATGTAAGGACATTTATGCCTGCTGTTTGTTTGGACAATGCACACATTGCTTTGTGCACGCAACGAACAATGAATCCTTTTTGGTACTGTTCTTGTGACTGCGTGTACACATCCTTGTAGTCGCCCTATCGCCTAGTACTCTCTCTCTCTCTCTCTCTCTCTTCCTCTCTCTTACTCTGACAAACAACTTTCCGGCAATGATCCTGTTAAAAGGATTTGGTGCGTGTCGCACTATGTCACATTGTTGTCTTTGTTTATTCGTCCTTTGTTCGTAATAACTTTCTGTCATTCTGTCCAATCGGCTCTGTTGCCTCATATCTTGACTATCGGCAGGACTGCTGTTGGTGTGCTGCTGCCATCCCTTTCGTGACCTTGCAGGGCGGTGTGGTGACTGGCGGGGGTGGTGTGCTCGGTCACATGTGTATGAGCGCAAGGGGGCGGCAGCCATATATAATTCCAATCGTTACGGCAAATATTGTTAAATGCGACTGTAAAGTTGTAAATCATAAAAAAATGTTCTTTTGTCTTTTTATTGCGTTTTAAAATTGTACAATCGCTTTTGTTGTTTTGCCGTTTGGGAAACGGTGGGTGGAAGGCGGTGGAGAACTGATCCACACAAACGATAAGATGTGAGGCATCGTGCGAGAAGATGTCGAAACGGCAGTTAAATTTGAAATGTTCCCGTTTTTAAGTTTCCGAAATGTGAATGTGCGCGCTATGTGCATAGATAAGGCGAAATGAGTTGTAGATACGGATATGTTTGGAAAATGACAAATTTAACGACACGGGCAAGCAGGGGATGAACAGTGGCGGTGGTGGTAACAACGGTGGATGGTTGCTATCGCTTAGAATTTGGATTTGGTTTTGTTTTTGTTTCGCCTCGGCCTTTGTTTTAATGTCTTTTCGCGGGTCGCGTGGTAGAGGTTGAGGCGGGCACCGCCTGAAGTCATCCGTGGTTTTATGGTCGCAAGTAAGCTGGAGCCAATTCGGTGACATAAAAATATTGTTCCCATGTAAATGGAAATTTGTTTCGAAACGGAATGGGGTTGGTCCGTGAAGTTAATCTAATCTCATCTATTCAGCTACAGAAAAACTGGATGATGACATATAATGCTCTTGATTTGTGAATTTACAATATACGACGGTAACTCACAATTTTAAAATTTTGATTCTCTAGCCACTAGCCAGTCTTGGGTTATATACATAAAGGCGCCTCCATTAACGGAATATGACACTATGCTTCGTCTCGTTTTATGACCGTGAATTTTCTAACAAAAACAACAATGGATGTATCATCTACCAAAAGTATAAGAAGTCAAACCGTCAGCATAGATTACTAATATACGTTACTGATACAGAAGGCGTCAGCATAGTACATTCTTTCGACTCTACCCGCGATGTTAGGTGGTAAACCACAGCCTCCACGAAACTTCCACAAGAGAGCTTACCGCACGGTCAGGCTGGAGCCGAAGTTCCAGGGGCCCCTGATCCCCCGTGGCACCAGAATATAGTCTCTGGTCAAGCTGTCACTACCAGTGTGGTTCCCTCAAAGCCTGGACCTGTTAGCCGCCATCCTGTCACAGATGGTCTTTTCTCCATCAGTGTTTCCGTTATCACTGTAAATAGTGATACAGCTGTGATTTTGAATCATGTGATTCATAAATCCAGTCACACAGCAACATCAGTACCGAAATAAAAACGCAGAATCACTCTTGCCAATCGCTGTTCTTTTTGAGCTCAAGAGGCAATTGAGTAATAAAGCCCACTCTCGAAGAATTATGCGCGCTTTATATAACAGCTCGATCATCAAAGTCCTCTATGGCGCAGAATCCTGAACGTTACTAAAAGCGGATGAGGAAGCCCTTAGTCTGTTCGAGAAAAAAGTTTTGCGTGCGATTTTTGGCCTTGGTTGCGCTAATGGCATCTGGAGAAGAAGACTTAACGACGAACTTTAGGGAATGTACGGGGGCATGCGCCTGGTCAAGCGTCTTCAAATAAAACACTTAAGATGACATGGCCATGTAGAGCCTATAGACACCACTGCTTCGGCCCGAAAAGTCTTCGAATCAGAGCCATTGGGACAACACAACAGAGGACGGGCCTAGGCTAAGATGGCGTACACAAGGGGAGAAGGACCTCAACCAACTTGGAGTGCGCAATTGGAGGAAACTAGCGAAAGATCGTGCTGGCAGGAGGGACATTTTGGTTAAGGCCCAGTTCCACTCCGGACTGTAGCGCCACAAAATGAAGAACAAGAAGACTCGATCGTAGTTTGTAGATGAGAAATTTCTCGGTGTAATCGCCCTATGTAAGTTAAACACTTTCATAGGGCGTGACTTTTCTCATTCGACGACGACCGTCAAATTCACAAAATACGTCTAACTTTTATGCCTTTCACAAACAAAATAAATATGCTATTGTAGCTGAAACTGTAAACATGCGATTGAGACAAGTGAACCGACATATCAAAATAAAACAATTGACAGTCGAATGTACTTGACCCGCTAAATTTAAAAATTATTTTTGTTTTTTGAACAAAATTCATACTTTCATATGTAGGTGTACTGTACATCTAAAGGTGATCTATTTACTCAAATTCTCAAATTTTGTTATTATTGATCAACTATTAATATTCTGCCAATTGTCACTACTGACAATAAGTGAAGCCGTGGGACCACTTCAGAGCAGTGTTCATGAAGAAGCTTCTTCTTCTGTGTTTTTGGATTCACTGATGCACAGCAAAGGAAATGAGCGCCCGTGAAACCCAAAGCAACGCTGTATACAACGATTCAGAGTCGAATTTAAAAAAAATTGTCCATTGGGCAAAGAAATACTTCTTTTCCACCGTGACACATATCACGTCTAAAAGGTCAAAACGAGCAAATTGGGTCCATAACGCTTTGGCCTATTGGTCTATATACTTTTCCAAGGACAAGGATGTTCTGCAGGCTGAATTCATTGTGAATTCCTTTTCAAATTGATAATCCTGTACACTTTCGCAAAAATTGCTTGTTTTCTTAGTGACAAGGATACATTTTGCTGGAAATACTTCTCAAAGAAGGCAAGACATGTGATCCACCAATTCATCCATGCATTCCATAAATAATAATTGTTGTCACTACAGTCCAAAGGGGGGCCAGGGCCTAACTTGCTCATCAACTCTCCGTGTTGTGCGCGCTACTGTTCTTTCACTAGTGAAGAGACCTACAGTTTTTTGCCGACTCCGAACGGCGAAATTTGAGAAGCTTCCTTAGACAGTTATTATTCTTTGAGTGTTGTCAGCAGCTCGAAAGAGGTGGTGCCGTGAAAAATTCGAAAAATTGGTGTTGGGGTGGGAATTGAACCTAGACCCTTCGGCGTGTGAGCGTCGCACTCTTTTCCTTTGACGAATTAGAAAGTGCACATCAAGATCAGAAGGTCAGTTGGTCCCACCATAAATTTTCCTTGAATATGAAGTTGTGAATTTTATTAAAGCCACCCGGCGTCAATTCTTCACTTCAGTTTACAGACTAATTCACTTAAAATTGTCGCTCGTCCTTATATGCAAGTTCCGTTCCAACGCCATAATTTGAAAATATTGTAGACACTCGTTGCTTAAACCAATCAAAATTTATACGTACTTATGTATGGATTTCTAGAAAACTCGTATCAAAATAAGTGCATGGATAAGATGAGTTGCAAGTAGCTATTTGAAGCAATTCTTGTGTTGACAAAAAATGGTGCCATTTTCTGTGTAGTGATCAGTTTCTGCAATGTGCCTCATTCTTTGTAACTTCTACATAATCTATAGTTTCTCATCGTTAGATATTTTTCATCACATCTCACTGTCATGACGAATGTCATGGGTGAATGCAGTGAAAGTTTCTGAGGTTTCATTCAGTCAATCACCTTAATTTTACATTATTTCACATTGTGCGTAGGTTTCTAGAGAACCTTCTTTCAATCATCACATCCTCTGACAAAGGGCACCTCACCTCAACACACAAGTAATTTAACCCTGAGAAAAAAATAATCATGATTGTCACATTTCTTAGTGCCCCCGGGAATTCAAGTCGGGAACTGTCTAAAATCACTTTCAGCCTTGATCTAATCAACTTTCACCTCAACAAGGACACACAGCCACATTCAAGAATTCAAAAAAACCAAAACTCACATCTTTCTGGGTGACATAACACCAACTCGTCCTTGAAAAAAAATGTCAGATCCGAAAAAAAAACGACAAACACTTATAATCATTTCAAATGTCATTCTCAAAAAATGTCGTGCACCCTGGGAGAAACAACAAACAGGCAATAAAACAACAAAACGAAATTATGATTGACCTCTCTCATCCGTGTCGGCATTTTCCGCCAAACGGCAGCAAACACAAAGAGAACGGAAACAAACAAACTCCAAGACGAGACCCGATCGAGGGGCAGGCGGAAGGAATAACAAAAACCAAAATTGCATGACTTTTGATGACTTCAAAACTGTCTCAACGGACTCGAATGACATGTGTGTCGGTCGGTCTATGCCGCAAAGCCATCCGTCGATCGGTTGATCAGGCTCGACCCCAGATGACTCTATTGGTGGTCTCGGTTGCACTTTCATTCGGAGGGGAACCACACCGCAGAAGACAACGGAAAATTCAATCAGGACCCTATTGACTTCCTCAGCAGAGGCAATGGAATGCCCGTTGCCCTTCCTAATTCCAATTAAGTCCTTCCTTGCATGTGGAATGTGCGGTCCCTGTGTGAGTCTTGGAGAAGTAAGAAAAATATCAAAACCACATCGCATCGGAATCCTCTTGTATTATTACGCGTACTGCAGCAATAAAATGTTATCCTTTCCATCTGTGACCCATCGGTGTCCATTAGAAAAGCCAACATAGCAAAACTCCATGAAATTCATGTGTGACGGGTAGTGAGGGGGCGAATGGCAAAGGGGCTCCAGCCAGGGAGAACAAACAAAAACAAACGTCAGCTTGGCAAATATCCCTATTAAGGATTGTAAATCCTTGATGATATAAATGTGAACTGCTCGCTCTATGAGAAAACAACGTTCGTGTTGGCCATTAGATTCGATATGAGAATGCGACATGTGACGACGGTGGACTGTGCGCTCTCAAACCAACCAACGACACGTCGACTGCCATGCCAACAACAACGACAACGACAAATCCTTTCCACGTTCTGCATTAAGTGCTACTCTGGCACACATGCTGCGCTGCGTTTTGCATAATAAAATTGATATACCGACATCGCACTATTTCTGCAGACCGACCGGTGTGTAGTTTTTTTTTCTTTTTTGTGTTGGGTGTCTTCTTTCAACCGCCGCCCATCCCAACACAATAAAGGATAATGGAAGGATTCAAAAGCGGATTGAAACCAATATTGCACGGCTAAAAAGACCACAGTCTTGACGCTCTTCGACAGCGGCAGGAACCACTTAAGAGCGGCAAGACACGCGGGAAGCAATCAAAGGACCGCAGTGGCTAATTCCGACTTTGAAACAGGATATCGAGAGCGGCACGACAGAGAAAAGAATAACACTGTTGTTATTGCCTCCAGGGTTGTGCTCTGCTCAAGTGTGTTCTATTGTAGTCAGTGAGGTTCTCCATGAAGGCGCAATTTCGGAGTTTGGTATTTGCAATCCAATATTTTACTCTGTTTTGATGGCGGCTCTTGTCTTTGAGCCTCTCAAGTGGGTGTTGGACTCGCATGGGTGGTCCAAGCACATCAGTCGCCATGTGTGAAACGGACTCGAATGTCAATGGTATCAACACTCTGGGTACTTTTGGAATTCTCAAAAATCATTTCACCACCACTGAGTGTCCTAAAACAAGGACGAAAACGTGCGACGCATTTCTATTCTCAGTGGCAACGTCTGCCTTAATCACTTGCTTTGTCTTTTAATGCTTCGGTTCCTGTTCGCCTTTTCTGCGATTTTCAATCACCCTTAATCACCTCACGTCACCTTGAGTTGACATTTTGAGTAAGCGTGTCACTGCTCAATGGGTGGCGCATGCGCACGCATTGCGTTACCTTGAGAGAAATTGATTGACATTGGTTCATCAGCGTGAGTGAATAGGTGACGATGGGTGCACCGTAATGAGTGACTTAAGTCCTTGAAGTCGTTTCGAGTGAAATGAAAAAAATGTGAAATTTTAACTTTTCTTTTTCGAAATGACATTGAATGGAGATCGATAACGTAAGTAAGGCATTCTTTTGATTTTAGGAGCTGAACAAATTCCCCTATAGTCCCTGTGAATTGGGAAAATAACAGGAGAAAGGAACAGTGCACAGTGAAACAAGGAATTTGATGACACGTTGCTAATCAGAGTGCATTCAGTCTTTGGTTTTTTATGTCCTTAATGTTAGCAAACATTTTCAACAGATGCATAAAGTATATTAATTGTAGAGGATTTTAAAATGTCGGTAAGGTGGCTTCTTAAGCAAACTTGAATCAGATTAAGTCGCCGATTGGGTTGTTTATTCTCAGGTTTAGCGGGTTTCTTTCAAATATATGCTTTCGACTTTATAGGCTTACCCGTTTTGTTTACTTTAAGAAATTACCCGATCATCCCACCTCTGTCATCAGATAATCCGTGAAAACTGTTGTACAAGAAGTTTTTGATCGTAGCGTTTTCTTATTTTAAATGATGTGGGAAGGTTTCTGGACTGTGATATCTGGGTTATTCGTCTTCCTTATCTCGATAGCCTTAACAGATTGTTATGTTACTTATGGCATTTCCTCCATTATCAGTGCTATAAGACGTCTCATTTCTGTCACCCTGATATCAGGGTAAGACTTCCTTCGTATAACTCACGTTTTCATTTGACTTAATCTTTTTTGTTAACTCTCGATGGAATTTGTAAGTAATTTTATTTGTATTACACTAAAGGAAGGAAAATTGTTACCACTTTATTTGGAATTTGGAGAAACCTCTGCATCTAGGGTTGTTTTAAAATCACCTTCCCTTTCCTTCTGAGCTTGTATTGCAATGGAAGTGCATTAATGGGATAAAGTCTTCCGTAATGTGTGTTCTGGTTCTCCGTTGGTGTTCTGGTTCTCCGTTGGTGCTCCGCTGGTAACAAACTGCAGTGGTGTACGTCCCTTTACCACTTTATGTAAAAAGTACAAAAAAATGTTTAATTAACGCGAGGCGTTGAATATATTCTCGGTATCGATATGAAGGAAAATGCGAATTAAATTTAAATTGTTTTTATTTTTCAATATAATCTCCTCTAACTTAAATGCATTTGTCACATCTTGAGATAAGCTTTTTGAGACCCTCAAAGAAATAAATTTGCAAAACACCCATTTATTGCCGACTTGAGTTTTTCATTATCCGAAAATCTTTTTCCACGAAGACAGTTTTTCAAATCCGGAAACAGGAAATAATCACTAGGGGCAAGGGGTGGACTGTAGGGTGGTTGTTGGAATTCTTCGAAACCACAACCTCACGCAGCTGCCTTGGAAACTCGCGCCATGTGAACAGGAGCTTTGTCATGAAGAAGCAACACACCGCTGCGAGTTTACCCCATTCTTTTCTTTTTAATTTCCTCCCGAAAATTATGCAATGTGGAAGCATGGGATGTGGCGTTGACGGTTTCACCTTTTTTTGTACTCAATGAGCAAGATTCCCTTTGAGTCCCAAAAAACAAAATTGCGACCATGAGCTTCCAGGCAGACGGAGTGACTTTGAACTTCTTCGGGGGGCTGTTCCTTTTTTACGCCACTGCTTGCTTTCGGGGTCATAGTGGTGAGCCCATGTTTCGTCCCCAGTAACAATTCGATCCATAACACCGTTCGCGTTCTTACTACACATCCCCAAGAGCTCTCTACAGCATGCGATTTTCACCTATTTCTTAGGCGCTGTGAGCATTCTGTGGCACCCAACTTGCACTGACTTTGAAAGGTTAAGATGGCCATGAAGAATAGTACGAATGGTACCAGTTAAAAGCTTGGTGGTCCCTGCCATCATTTTCACCTTTATTCGGGCATCCTCAAGAACAAGTTTTTCGACTTCTTTGATGCTTGCTCCCATACAAGCAGTAGCCAAGGAGCCGGAGCGGGGGTCGTCTTCAATGCTCTCTCTGCCTCACTTGAACTCACTTGACCCCTTTTGCACAGTTGACAATGAAAGTGCGGAATCCTGGTAAACAGCCACCATCTCTTCATGAATAGTTTCTTGACTTTTTCCTTGCTTAGTCAGAAATTTAATTACAAAGCGATGTTAAATTTTCACCATCATCGAATTTTTGCTTCCATTGTCATCTAAACCTCTTCTCGTAGAGCTGTACCTGTTTGAGTTTCCCAAGGACCTCTTTTTGCACCAACACAGCATTTAATATATTCCCTGCTATGCCGAACTGCCATGTGGCTCTGTCTGCTGATGACTCAGCTCTTTATGCATTCCAAACAAATGGAACAGTTATTGCAAGTTACTTATAAAATGGCATTAATATAACATATGAATATTTTAAGGTAAAATCAATGCAGAAAAATTTCGATCTATATTTTTAACAAAAAAAGATTACCGTACCAATTTCCTCATAATACCTTAAAAATTAATATCTTCGATATACAAATGGCTAATTCTGTTAAGTACCTTGGGGTTTACTTGAATTCGAAATTAACTTTTGGTAAAGTGCGACGCCCACACGCAGAAGGTCTAGGTTCGATTCCCGGCTCAACACCTCGAATTTTTCACGGCGCTACCTGCTACGAACTGCTGACAACACTCAAAGAGTAATAACTGTTTAAGAAAGCTTCTCGCTCGGAGTCGGCAAAACCCTGTAGGTCCCTTCTACTCATGAGAGAACAGTAGCACGCACAACACGAGTAGTTGATGAGCAAGCTAGGCCCTGGTCCCCTGTGGACTGTCGCGCCAACAATTATTATTATTATTATTCATTTCAAAAATACCCTTAGCAAGTAATATATCGCCATTAAAATGGTGTACCCGCTGATCAATAGGAAGTCGAAGCTGAGTCAGAAAAACAAAATAATGTTTGAGGTAATCTTTCAGGCATTGATTACGTATGGATGGATCTACTGAATGGGGTGCATGTGCCAAAACACACATCAAAGACTGCAAATAGCACAGAACAGAATTTTCAAAATAAATTTACCCTGGGACTTTTCAATAATGAAGTTTCACGAAATACCTGGTGCTATTCAAGTTGCCCGAAAAATACTTTCTTATTTATCAGGCAGACCATGAAGGGTTTGAGCCTGAGCAATTGCTGCCTTCCATCGGTGACGGCCCCAGGCACGCTGTTTCCAGTCCTCAAGACCAAGTAGTCTTACATCCGCGATGACTTGGTCTTTGTACCGGGTGTTCGGTCTTCTTCCCCTTCTCGAACCAGGAGGCTCGGATTCGAAGACCTTCTTTGCTGGAGCGTTGTTGTCCATTCGCTCGATGTGGCCAAGCCAGTATAGTCGACGGATTTTTGCCTTCCGAGCTACATCCACATTTTTGTACAGCTCGTAGAGCTCGAAGTTGTGTCTTCTCCTCCATCCGCCTTCCTCGCAGACAAGACCATATATCCGACGTAGAATTTTTCTTTTGAAGGCACCAAAAATCAGCTCTGCAGTGTTACTTAATGTTCACCTTTCGACTGCAGGACTGGCAGAATAAAGAGCATGACCTTGGCCCTTCGAGTCAGGAGTTTCGAGCCCAGTTGCTGTAAAAACCGAAGTAGCATCGGTTGCCAAGGACGATTCTACGTCGGTTCTCCACTACGATATCATTCGTGGAGTTTACGTTTACCCCGAGGTATACAAACTCCTTTACTACTTGTAACTGTCATTTGTAACGCTTTGGCCTAGGTGGTGTGTGTCGGATTATGTTTTGCTGAACAGCAAAAGAAGAATAGAAGTTCTTAATAAGAAAATTTTTGTGTACTTGCCGAAAATACACTAGTTACTGAGCGTACACTACTCTAACTTATTTATTTACTTATATATGTATATATTCAATTAATTAATCTATTTATTTATTTATTTATTTATTTATTTATTTATTTATTTATTTATTTATTTATTTATTTATTTATTTATTTATTTATTTATTTATTTATTTATTTATTTATTTACTTATTTATTTATTTATTTATTTATTTATTTATTTATTTATTTATTTATTTATTTATTTATTTATTTATTTATTTATTTATTTATTTATTTATTTATTTATTTATTTATTTATTTATTTATTTATTTATTTATTTATTTATTTATTTATTTATTTATTTATTATTAATTTTTTTATTTTTTTCTTTTTTTTAGTTATTTATTTATTCATTTAATTATTATCTGGTTTGTTTAAAATGCGTTAAACAGTAATAACATTAAAATTAACAATTTAAACTACTTAATGTAATATGAGTCTATGTATATTCGTATAAGGAAAATAAATATCTATCTGAAATTACTGTCTTCAGGTAAAACTTTGGAGGCAAGAGCACCTATTGCCTTGCTAATGCACCCTTTTATAACGTGTTTCCCAAATAGTCTAAAGTTCAGTACCACAATGCATTTGACCTACACTTTGAATCCTAGTTTGGAAAGTGTTATAGTCACCAAATTCTTTAAAGCATTACGAATGAAAAAGCCTCTATCTAAGTCGGCGCACACAAGTGGAAAAAGAAAGAGGCTTTTCAAGCTTGAAAGCTAAATTAGTTATGGATCTGTTTCTTCCAGACTCTCGAATGTGAAATAGAAGAAGGACTAATTGGCAAAATCACAAGCTACGCCTTCGGCAGGTTGAAATTGAGTGTCAACCTGCCCAAAACTAAGCTTGTCATTCGAATAGCGACAGTCCACAAGGGGACCAGGGCCTTGCTTACATATCAACTATTCATGTCTTGTGCGCTTCTGTCCCCTTGACAAAGAGAAGGGATTTACAGTGCATTGCCGACTACGAACGCCGAAGTTTCAGAATCCTTTTCATAGTCAATTTTTATTCTTTGAGTGTTGTCAGGAGTTCGAAAGAGGTGGTGCCGTGAAAAATTCGAAAAATTGGTGTTGAGCTGGGAATCGAACCTAGACCCTTCGGCGTGTGAGCGTCGCACTCTACCCACTTCGCCACGGCGACTGCTGCACTTGTGTAAATACTGCACTCTTTTTACTACGCCACAGCAGCTACGACTCTCGATCGCTCTTGTTAGCCAAATTAAGAGGAGTTGATTACAGTGCGGTGTATGAGTTTTTTAGAGATTTTGATGGCTGAACTATTGGCATTAGCCCTAAAGTGACTTACACTGCATTTTCCTTTCTTTTGAAACCGTTCAACTTTGGACGTTCCATAGAACGAGAGGAAGAGCACACCATTGTGGTATTCCTTACAAAATTCTTCTCGCGTTTGGTTGATTGCCTAATTCCGTCTAAACCATTTCAGTAGATGGCGGACTTCGATATATTTCACGTTCACCAAATTTACTCTAAAACTTGACAAGCGCTTTACGTTTCAAATGTAGAAAGATTGCATTCCTTGCTTTGAAAGTGCCTTCTTCGGGCCGAGGCGTGGTTTCTGTTCAACACGTTTTGCGATGGCAGACATATGATTTCGAAACAGATTAGAGGAACTTATAACTCCGATTTTGGGCGTTATTTTGTTATTCGTAATTTCTCAAATTTTCTTATGTCTTGCACGCTTGCCAAGTTATCCCTGGATCAATTTACTATTTTTTTTCAAATTTCTAATTATTCACTTTTACTGTACTAACATTATTTATGTATGTATTTTTACAAGCCGCCATTCCCTCGGCTGTTGTTTACTGCAGAATGAAATAGCTCTCTTTATTGGAAAGGCATGCTAAGGCCCCACAAGAAAACTGAGCGGCGTATCGTGCGTTGGCTTTCTCTGCGGGAGCTCTTATAATTGAATAAATGTGTACAAATATGGTGCACACATACCTGTACATTTAATTCATTTAAAATTTTTCCCACTTAGAAATGGAAATTCGAAAAAATGTTTGCACCAAACACATGAACATTTTTTCAATTAAGTTCAATTGCCCATCAGCAAGTAGCTAGCCCCTGGTCAGAAAGCTTTATGGATGCCTGCACATCGACAATGGAGCTGTAGACAACAGG
This sequence comes from Eristalinus aeneus, assembly GCA_955652365.1. Lineage (NCBI taxonomy): Eukaryota > Metazoa > Arthropoda > Insecta > Diptera > Syrphidae > Eristalinus > Eristalinus aeneus. Next base: position 5,597,385 of record OY019131.1, on the reverse strand, counting down.
TGGTCCACACAAAACTGCACTCAAACATGAACACAAACAGTGCGAATCCAGAGCAGAAGCCACAACACTTCTGGAGGTACGAACTTCCCCCGTTCACCTCATTCCCTCACCGCGGCAATCATTTGTCATCGGTTTTCCCAAGGAAATCAACACCCGGAGCCAAGCTCGATTCAGTCTCGGCGACTATCCGTCTCCCACTGTCGCATAAAAGACCCGCATCAAGCGGCGAACAATGGCTACACTGTGTCTGATCGAAGCGGGCACAAAGCCAGTCCACTCGCCGACGTGGAGAATTTTCCTCAAAACCCCGATAAAATCTGTTGTCAAAGGGTCTCAGATGACAACAACGCCTGGGACACTTATCGAACAGCAGGTAATTCACTAGGCTCTCCTCACCTGACCTCTCCCACCGTGCCCACGGACGGAGTCGATTTAGGAATTGATATGTCATAGTGGAAGTGTGATAGTGCCACACCCCGGGTGAGACAAGCACAAGCGTGAGAAATCGATAAGTGCATGGAGAGACCCTAAGCGCGCGACTCGTCAACCCCCGCCGGGTGAAGGGTGTCGCTGCACAAAGGACAGCATCGAGTCAAGTGCGATGACCATGATGATGATCACCTGAATGTGAATGGCTGAGCTATTAAGCCATCGACGATCGGGGATGACAGTTTTCCTGAAACCGAAACGCGCGTAAGGACATCACCCAGCACAATAGATGTGTCACATAATCACCGTGAAGGACGCTCACCACTCGGAGTCAACCCTGAGAGAGGGACACTGCCGCGGTCCTGTTGTGGGCATTAATCATCGTTGGCACCTTAAAGGATCGTGTCGGCCGGCCGACAATAGAGCCGAACAACGAGCGATAAGCAGAGTCATGCCTCTGAAGCAATCGAAGTGAAGACGACGGTAATTTATGTGCATGACATCCATAAAATAGCAGAAAATATTTTGATTTGAAATTAATTGAACAAAGGAACAGGGTTGACAATAACTGCTTGCTGCTGGTGTGTGTGGTCCGGGCATCCTTCTGCGGAGTGGGATCACCATTTATCACCGAGCGGGGTGGGGCTGCCAGCTCGGGAAAAAATAATTGGTATTCAAATGGCGACTGGGGGTTGGGTGGGCATTCGACTCGACACTCCAGTATCTATTGAACGGAGGAAAATTTGAGAATTTCAATTCGAAATTTTTGCTTGCCTTCCCGGCTGTCAGCTGCGCACGGTGCGGTTGTCTCAGATGTTCCCACTAACCCTTGAGTAAATAACAGACAGACACACTCGCGCACAAAGGCCATGCACGCCACCATCCACAGCCAACAGGGGTGCCATGGCGGACTCATTTGCATATCCTGCTTCCGTTGTCGACGTCTCCGCCGCCGTTGCCGCCACCGTTGGCCGGGAAAAGAATAGAAAATGGAAAATTGTTATTTGCGGTTAGTTGCCATTGGATGTGTCCCTGCACATGCATCTTTGATGAGTTATGTTCTGAATGCGAATGCGAATGCGGAATTGGAAAGGAGTTAGGTCTCGAAGGAGTCCTTTATTTATGCATGCGGGAACGCGTTTATTTGCGGTTGGCATTTTCTCTGTTTGTGTGCGCGATGAATTTTTAAAATGGTGACAAATTATGAATTGAGCAGCCGCCATTGTTTTGCACTGAATAGTGTTGTAAATTGAAAAGTTTATTCGATTCTGGGATTTTGCGAGTGTTCGACGACGACGACGATGGTAGAAGGTAGCTGCGGAAGCGTTTGCCATCGGTTTCGAAATGAGATGAGTGTGTGCCTCAGGTGGGGGATAATTTTCGTTGCTGCTCGTAGCGCACAATGAATGAATTCAGTTGTGAAATGAATAATAAAAGGCCGTCGATGTTGTATATAGATCATTGGCACAATAAATTTTAAAAGAATTGTTCGAGCGTGACGTGAGTTGGCCTGCTCCCGCTAGTCGTAAACTAGTTAGTACCTCAAACGCATTTTGTTCAATATTAATAGATACTCTTTGTATTTCGAACGCACGAGGGTTTTGAGTGCTGGTCGTGTAAGCAGACGCAAGTGTTGTTTGGATTTGGTTGGCGCCATTATTGACCAGTGATTCGAAAAGTTATATGCGTTTGAAGTGAAACTGAGTTTTTTATTTGATCAATGTCATTTTGGTTTTATTACCCAAATCCGTGTGGACTAATTGTGTCGTAATTTCAAAGAGCATATATGATATGAATGCCCATGTTTAATTTGGCGTTATCCAACGAAACATAGGGCCCAGGTGCTTTAAAAACCAGTGTGCACAGCACTATTGTTGCCCCCTGACAGGAAGTGACGTACAGGTCACTGGCTTGAATAACACGTATAAGAATATTTTTCTAAAACTTTGTGCGTTGTCAGCAATTCGAATAAAATGTTCTTCTTGTGGCGCTACAGTCCGGGGTGAATCTGGGCGAGTAAAGTTGAATCGAAAATAAATGGAAAGGACTTTTTTCAAACTTCTGGCTTTAGTAGAACAAAGAAAATTGTTCCACTACTCCATGGTGGTCAAGAATTGATTTATGTCGCCGCTGACTTCTGGTTTATGAATTACCACCAACTGATAAAGTGTAGTTGATGAGCAAGCTAGTCCCCGGTTCCCACTTTGGACTGTAGCGCCAACAATTTTAATTAGAAACTGAAAAAGATGCCGGCAACTGGTCAGATGAAGACGAATTAATATGAGAAGGTCCCTACTCTCTGTAAGTGAGGCTGTAAATCAACATGAGTTTACAAAGTTTACTGTGTCCAAACGCATATCAACTGATGACATGCGTTTAAGCCCGATACTCTACCATAATTACAATTTCGTAGCAGCAGATTAGAAACATTTTTCTTTTTCATAGAATGATTGAACCACGTTTCTATTTTTACAGGAAAACGTTTCTGGACCAATGTAAACTAGACTAACACACGTTTCGTTATAATTCGAGAGTTATTCGTAAGAACCCATGTTGGCGTTCGAGGAAAATGAATTATTTTTTAAAAACTATTTTGAAACCGATGTTTTACAAACAAAATAATTAAGCTTTAAGTGCATGATCATATTCAGCGGGAAATGTGGATTTTTTTTTTCTTAAAACATAGCGGCCGAAGTGATCAACAACCGCATTGCTATGCGTCTGCAACTCCGCAGTTACATTCAAAACCCTATTCTGCAAAACAAAATAATGAAAGGACTTAAATTCAGTCATAAAAAAAACCGTACTTGTCAACTAGCTTTAAGACCGAACTTTTAAAAGAAGAAGTTGTAGTTCAGGTCGGGAGAAGCTAAAAGTGGGTATGGTTTCATCCTGCTTATCACAGCCGATTTGTGATTAGCAGGATTAATCCATGATGATGATGACAATGTCACAAGTTAAGTTCAACAGAATCCGACTAGTCAACCAAGCCAATATTTACAAAAAGGACATTTGCTTCGAAATTACATTGTTACTGCACGAAATTCATGCAAAACACATTAAATACTCTGTTTATAGGAATAGACAAACAATAGTTTGCAAAGACATTCCTTGTTTGTAACCAATTTTAAATCGCAACTTTACAAAATTCAAATATTCAGCTTTCAAACATTTAAAGAGGGTCTGTGTGAATAATAACGAATCTCTTCTTGATTATTTTAGTTTTGTCCGTATTCTGCGCATTTTGTTTTTTATATTCAAGATTTAATGATGGCCGCCGTGGCGTGGAGTTTGTTCGAAACTCACACGTTGAATATCCCCTTTTCCTTTGAATAACTAAACATGTCGCTTTGTTTCTATATTGCCACCTATTTTGAGCAACTTACAGCACTTCAACTACACTTATTGCCAGTGAAAATCTTCGCAACTCGCACTCAGGAAAAAAATCTTTTAGTCTCTTTAAAGATCTCTCATTAAGTCCCAGAACATATAGGGAGCCCCATTATACCACTTATACCGGTATGAAGTGAGCGTCAAGATACAAATGTCTCGATAGGGAACATTTGTTGTGAACGAGCCCTTATTTTTTTGTTTGTTTGCTATGACATCTGTAAAAAATATTTAGTATACATCAAGTCATTGAACAGACAACATCTGGGACAACTATCAACATCGACTGCAAAACCAAATCGATTAGGCAAGAAGACAATGCTGTGTGTTTGGTGGGACCAGAAAGGTGTGCTGTACCACGAGCACCTAAAACCTGGTGAAATCGTTAATACTGATCGCTACCGACAACAAATGATCAATTTGAACCATGCATTGACCGAGAAACGACCAGAATGGGCCAGAAGACACGGCAAGGTGGTTTTCCTCCATGACAATGCACCTGCACACAATGCAATGTTCAGGATATAGTCAAAACACTTGGATGGGAGCAGCTGCCCCACCCGCCGTATTCACCAGACTTGGCTCCTTCCGACTACTATTTGTTTTCATCGATGCGATGCGTGTCCCCATTGGCTGAGCTGCACTTTGATTCCTACTAGGAGGTCGAAAATTGGGTGTCTGATTGGTTTGCTTTAAAAGACGAACAATTTTATTGGTGTGGTATTCACAAATTGCCAGAAAGGTGGTCAAAATGTGTAGAAAACAATGGTTAATACTTTGAATAAAATGTTTTTACTTTCCCAATAATAATAAATGTTTTATTTTCAAAAATAAAAAACGCTCATTTCATACCGCTCATATGTCTCGGGATTTATTGAGTGATGTTTTGTAATGGAAAAACTTCACAAATTTCTTAAGAAACTAGGCGCTGTTCCCCTTACTTACTTAATTTCTGAATAGCTTCAAACCTAAAGTGAAATTTTGTTTGTGCTAGAAAATTTTCATTCTTGAAGAAACTAAAGGTGTGTGAACGTTTCTTTAGCAATCTGCTGAACATTTCTCGAGCAATCTGCTGGAATTTTTGGAATTTTGTTGAAGCTTTTAAATACAATAAAGGGTGAAGTTGCGGATTTCACGCAGGCAATCAAATTCTATACACTGATTGTGAGTGAATTTCTTGTGTCGTATATTTGGTACCGGGAGAATATTCGCGCTGTCTCAAATTGCACACTCCAAATTGGTTGAGGTGTTTCTTCACTTGTATGTATGGTTTAGTACTTTAGTTCATCCGCCATTTTAGATTCTATGACTGAGCTAATCACATCGCCTTTTTCTTCGACAACTTCTTGAGACGATGATTCTTTTCACGACTCGTTGACCCATTAAATATTGCATTGTTCAATTGTCAAGCTCTGACTTGCAGCATATCCGCAGCACAAAGATCTCGCAAATCTCACTATACCCTAGAAAATTCCGAAGAACGAATGTCTGTAATTCGTATAAAGAATGTTTGCAAAAGTAATAATTGTTGGCGTGACAGTCCACAGGTCGACCAGGGCCTAGCTTGCTCATCAACTACTCCTGTTGAGCGCGCCTACAGTGTTTGGCCGACTCCGAACGGCGAGGTTTGAGAAGCTTTCTTAGCCAGTTTGAGTGTTGTAAGCAGCTCAAAAGAGGTGGTGCCATGCAAAATTTGAGGTGTTCAGCCGGGAATCGAACCTAGACCCTTCGGCGTGTGAGCGTCGCACTCTACCCACTACGCCACGGCGGCCATAAGTGCGTATCAAAAAATTGTGACAACCAACCAACACGGGTAAAACTTGCACCTGATCACAGGTGGACCAGGGCCTAGCTTGCTCAACAACTACTCGTGTTAAGCGCGCCTACAGTTTTTTGCCGACTCCGAACGGCGAGGTTTGAGAAGCTTTCTTAGCCAGTTATTACTCTTTGAGTTTTGTCAGCAGCTCAAAAGAGGTGGTGCCGTGCAAAATTCGAGGTTTTCAGCCGGGAATCGAACCTAGACCCTTCGGCGTGAGAGCGTCGCACTCTACCCACTACGCCACGGCGGCCATAAGTGCGTATCAAAAAATTGGTACAACCAACCAACACGGGTAAAACTTGCACCTGATCACTGCACGCAGTGGTTGGCAACCACTCCGCCATGTATGTTCTGTTTGAAAATTAAATACATCTCAAAGGGGCTCAATTTATATAGGAACTAAGTTCTTTAAACTGAAATTTTTATCAGCAAATTAAACTGAAACGTTTTACTGAATTGAAGAAATGTCGTCTGTGCCATAAACGAGTGACAGCGATAATGAATACGTCGAACATTGATAATGCAAACAATTTCTCCCTATAATACATCACTCAATAAGTTCCGAGACATACGCATAGGGGACGCCACTAACAAAAAAAAAGTAATATTAAATTAATAACATTTGTTAGTGGCGCCCTTTATATGCCCCGGGACTTATTGACTGACCGGTTACAATGACTAATAATTCGAAATGAGTGTATGTCATTTTAGTTTTGTATCAACAAGCATCATCATCCAACATACTATTACTTTTGAGACAAGATATTCATCAACGTGTTCCTTTAAAATCAGCACTTAACAGTAATTTTTTTATTTGGCTTGGTTATATAATTTCCACATGCAAAACAAATATACAGTTTTTAGAAATCAAATATCAACAGCGGTTTCACAGTTTTTGAACAGGTTTTCGTTTTTATACACTTTTCTCTTAAATGGAATACATATAATTGCACGTTTAATACTAACGTCTGAACTCGCGGTGAGTCTTTAATTGCTTCAAGATCACTTTTTTCATCTTGCTTTAATTTCTATAATCATCTTTTTTGTACTAAATCTTTAAGTGGATAGTTATTACTTTATTTGAGAATCTGAGAGCTGTAATCTGTTTGTGACAGTGACAGCATGCATATGTTGCACACAGCGCAATCCGCACTTCAATTCAAATAAGTAAAGTAAACAGTCTAGCGCCCGACGGTATTCTTCAGACCCTACAAAATCTAATAAGAAGTTCTGTGCTAATTTTCGAATGAATATTGGAGCTTTGCTTTCGACAGCACAAGTCAACCAAAGAACAGGGTTAATTACTTTTTTGAAATCAGTTGCGACAATATACGCTGTATCATTGAACATTTGACGAAAAGCTAGTGGAGTCCACTGTAGTTTCTTGCGTGGTCATAACTGTTGATTATTTCTTCAAACAAGGATTTGGTATAAACAATCACAGTGTTCGCTGTGGTCTGGTAGGTGGAGTGTTGATGAGCAAGCTAAGCCCTGGTCCTCCCTTGGACTGTGGCTCCACTCAATTATTGATTTCACGGTAAAAGCGTGCAACATGTTTTGTTATGATTAAGGAGAAAGAAGAAAAACTTCTTCCGAGAAAAGGAAAAAACATTTTTCAATAGGCAGAATTATTTAAAAAAAAATCAAATTGTTGTTGACTTATAGAGTTTCCAATAATTGTATTCCCCAAACATTGCTCAAAGCACTCAAGTTTCATTCAAACTAAAATGGTTGCAGATGCCAATGGTCGAAGACGGGTACAGATGTTTAAGGTCTTGTATATTATTCGTAAGGCTCATCTATACAGACTAAGGTTTATTAAAGATAAGATTTATAAATGGCCAAGGAGATATGGTCGCCGTGGAGTAGTGGGTAGAGTGCGACGCTCACACGCCGAAGGGTCTAGGTTCGACTCCCAGCTCAACACCAATCTTTCGAGTTTTTCACGTCACCACCTCTTTCCAGCTGCTGACAACACTCAAAGAGTAATAACTGGCTAAGAAAGCTTCTCAGATTTCGCCGTTCGGATTCGGCAAAAAACTGTATGTCCCTTCTATTCGTGAAAGAACAGTAGCGCGCACAACACGAGTAGTTGATAAGCAAGCTAGGCCCTGATCCCCCTTTGGACTGTAGCGCCAACATTTATTAAGGAAACAAAATACGGCGTACAGAAAACACAAAAAAAAACTGCTTTCACAATTTTAAACACTTGTAAAAAAAATACTTCAATCATCGATACTATGTTAAAAATTTTAACTTAAAAATAAAATAAAAAGATATGGACTTAGGTGACTGCCTTGGGGAAGCCCAAAAATCACTCTGAAAATTGACTCTTGCACAGTTGCTCGAACTAATGGAGAAAAAATTTTCAATTTCAGCCACCAATTACTAGCTGAACTTTCAAATCTCCAAGTCAACCTGACAATTTTTCCTCTATGCCACCTCCTCGTAATGCAATCACAAACGTACATACACAAACAGGGACCCAATTTCTGGCGAATCAAACAAAATCAAACATTCCTCCCTAGTCCTACTCATTCGTAGGCATGAGATGGGTGCCTACACTCATACAACATTCATTAACTCCAATGTCATTGCCGTCGGAAGTAGGATCCCAAGCAGGGTTGAACTAATGCCGCACACTGCTTCCAAGTACGTGAAAATCCCCCTGTTTGTACATAGCCACCTAAGCCGTCTCTCCACACACAGGCACCGCATACACTTTTAACCCCATTTCGCTCCCGTTTAATTAATTAGTATCATCGAACGCTGATTAGACACTTCATCACAGGTGTTAGCGCTTAATAAGTAATCAAATATATCCATCCTTGCCTGAACTTACGACAGCACAGCCGTGCCGGTAATTAAGTTTCGAAATGAATCCAAAGCTGCATAGGCGCACAGAACACCGGTGTGACCGACGTATTGTTAAAATTTACATTTATTTTATAATTGACAATTGCAGATACATCAAAGCTCAGCATCACTGCAATATCTCACGGATATAATTCAAATCTCATCAAAATCCAATTTTCACTGCCGCTGCTGGCCGAGTGGCAGGAGCAACAGGACGGCCGCCATCTCATTACAAAACAATGACAGATACCTATCAGGACATCACTTAGGTGTTAATTTTGTGGCAACAAAAATATAATGAAAATGTTCATTTTCCGTTTATTTGTATTTTTTCTGTATTGCTGTCATATTTCTTTTTTTTTTGCTTGGAATACTGGCGGAGTAAGGCAAACAAATGGGACACTGCACTATGATCCCACATCCAGTCAACTATGTTCTCATTAACGAGACTGGCTCTGTAATATGCCACCACCCACTCTCGGTGGCATCCCTTTTTTCTGTGTCAGATTTCACCGCCACCGAAAATGCTGTCTGCACTCAGTTGTCGCCAGAGTCGGTCTCCACACATCTGCTAAGATTCCCCGCTCACCCCCTCCATTCAAAGGTCCCTGAGCGAGAGGACTACCAAAAATCCGATTTTTCAAATTCTCTGGAATACCCAACGAGAGGGGCACCGACGAGAAGACGACGCGCGCTTGCAGGGTGAATAAAAAAAAGTTCACAATGTGAAGCAAAACCGCAATCAAATATTTTTGTGGGAGACACCGCTCACTAACACACGCAAGAGCCACGCACATTCACAGCGTCAAGAGTAACACTTCTATCCAATTTACATTCGGTAATAAGCACTTCGTAAAAATTAACATGTATCTCAACCCCAGTGATTTTTCTTCCATTGCCCGACGCTCGGATTTTCCTTGGGTTGGTGGTGTTAGCCAGAGGAGGTGTGGTTGGTTCGGCGGTGTATATACAGAATTTGTGTGATTTTCACCAGATTACGGAGGGGAAGGTGATGGCATTTACTTCGGTCGGCTGATGAGGATTTGGTGTGATTGGTCTCAACGGTCTCAACAAGTTCTCGATCACTTCAATATTTTTCACCTCACCCCGCTTGGCTCTTCGATGAGTATCAATCTGAAACAGATATCTATTGGGAAACTCCATGAAACTGTGAGCATTGAAAACTTACCTCAATTCACCACACCTGTGAGTTCAATGGTAAATTCCTTCCCTCATCAACCAGCAGCGTTCATCTCATCTGGGCGTGGTCAAAATTGCTTATTTACACAAACTTCTCACCGGGGAACGAGGTGGAATTGCGAACATGAGTCCACCTCAACGGGATGTCGGTCATAAAACTCAACTCTTATCTAAGGGATGTGCCAACCAGACGTCGATTACCATAAAACAAAATGTCGAAAATGGGGCCTTGAATGTACTTTTTCATTTTTCATCTGTGCCTCCCTCTCTCGCTCTATCCACACCCAAGTGTGGTGTGAAAAGAAACGCAAAGGCAACGGCAAACAAAACATATGTTCCCCTCTCACATTAAACAGGCCGCAGTCGGTTTGTCTCGCTTCTGTGCACAGCGCTGCCGCATGGTGCGAATTGGATTCGAATTGGATTAGAGTTTGTGGTGTGAGTTCTTGGGAGACCTCTCCCTCGTTTGTATCTTTTGCCCTCTTTTTGCTTTGGTCTCTCCCTCACGACTGCTTCTTTTGCTTTTTGTGTGTGGTTGCTGGACATGTTTCAGCATTCGGTGTCCCTCTTCCGCTCGTACGATTCAAGCGGGTGCTTTGAAAAAGAAAAAACAGCAAATAAGGCAAAAAGGAAGAAGAAGGGAAAAATGTATCTTTTCTGTCTACACCGTGTGAGACCACTACGAAGGAAGCAGCTTCGCCCACTGTGAATGAAATTGAATGGTGGTGACGATTGGGTCGTGGCTTTGTTGTGTCTTCAGTTCGGTGTTGTTTGCCTTAAGGTTCGCACACGCACGGCTTTTTCACTACAGAAAATATTACAAATTTTTTTCTCTGCTTCTGTACCTTTGCAAATCCAAAACAACGAACGCGGATAAACACAAGACCAACAACAACAACAGAGTATATCCGACAAAATCTGACAATCCCGGTAAACCGAGATACAAAGACGGAGGAGAAGATACATTCTTTTGTTCTTAAGTGAGACGATATTGTGTGTAAAGTTTTGATTTGTTGTCCCGGTTCGCAGTTGCAATACCGCCGTCGTTCATTCATTCGCTCGCCGTTCACATTTCAACCAGCGTTCGGTTCGCCTTCAGTGATCAGGAGTAGAGTGCATAACCTGTGGACATTCGAAGTGGATTAGATTCATATTGAAATCGACTGAGAGTAGATCCTACTGTGCGACGGAAAATGCAACAATTTGTGCAGAAATTTACATGAGACGCGCACTCGAATGAGAGATGTTCTAGCTTCACTTGAGGTGCAGTGTACCTGATGTTTGCTTAAGTTTTCGAAATTCCATCGGTTCGGTGTTCGTGCGGAAGGAAGAAAGAGGTCGCTTGCTTGTTCATATCGGTTGTGTTTGATTGAAAAATAAAAGGATTTACGGGCATAAGTCGATAGTGAGTGTGTTTGTGGGGGTGTTGGCGACGACTTGAGCAACTTTTTTTTATTTAACACGAGGGGGAAAACATGCTTTTGGGTACACAAAACCATTGCAACGGTAATTTGGCAGCATCAAAAGGCGCAACGGATTTCTCAATAGCAGCAATTATGGCTCGAGGCGGTGCCTCAAGTCGGGAGCCATCCGAGAGGAGTTTGAGTGAGTACCTATCTAGGGCAAATGATTTTAGCAGAGTTATTGCAAAAAATGTATTTATTTGTTTGAGACACGACATCGGGGTCGATGTGGGATTGATGGGAAACGTCATTTCATTCGACCGACGGCTTGTCACTTATATGTCACTCGTGAAGCTTGTCATGCAAAACGAGTGTCAGCTGCAAATTTAAGTCAGATTTTTGGCTTACTATATTTCTGACGATAAAAATAGGATTCCTTTAAGCATGTTAGTGAAACGATACTTTAAAACAGTGAGATTTATCAGGTTGATGAATACACATGTTTATCTTTCCTCGATCAAGCTTTTTCATTGAGAAATGTTTAAGTATGGCTATGTAACATGCCAATTTTATTTAAGTATCGTGGAAATCTTCTACTGCGGCTAAATTTATTCACAAGAAGTTACCCATTTGGATTGAATTCAACACAGAATGAGGCTGCAACTGTCTTTAAGTTTTCAGAACTTCTAAAAAATATTCGAAACTTTAAAGTTTATCATCTTCTTCGCAAAAGATACTTATGTATCTGAGAGATACATTGTATATCTTAACAAAATTTGATGGCAATGTTTAAATCGTTCGGTTTACATCACAAAAAACTGAAACCAAGAGAAAAAATAATACAGAACTCTTCAAAATATCATTGGGAGGTCTAAGGATACATTGAAAAATTCATACAATTTGTTTGAAATGTACCACAAACTTCAAGCTCAATACCATTGCTAAACTTACGATATGACCGTGATTTGAAAATAATTAGGATTGTAAAAAACTCCCGCGATTCATAAACATTTCTTTAAAAATGTCTCTGTTTCCATTTAGAAACCTTTCAACTTTAAGTCACATTATCATTTCGGACATAAATCATTAATAGATACTTTTGTATCTCCCAGATACATAATGTATCTATTGTTGAATTCCTGCTCGGCTGACATAGATTAAACATTTCTCGTAAGAACAAACTTATAAATGAACAAATACTTCTGTATCTCTCAGATGCACAATGTATGTATTGTTGAATTCCTGTTCGGCTGACATGGAGTAACATTTCTCGGAATAACAAACTTATTATTAAATGAATACTTTTGAATCTCTCAGACAAATCTACTACCGAATCCCTATTCTGTTAACGTAGAGTAAAAAAAAAACATTCATTCATTCATTCTCTCTCATTCGAATTCCATCGAAGAGTTATCAAATTTTTCACAATTTTAGGCCAATCATCCCATCCTACGAAGTGTAACTACAAAACCTGAACAAATCATCTCAAATTACTCATTTGCGAGCAAATTTGCCAAAACATTCACAACATCTACCAAATTGCAGGCTATTTGCAAAGTACCTTATTCAACAAAACGTTCTTATTTGTACAATTCAAATATCCATTGACCTACAAAACAACATATTGTCTTAACATGATATCTTCAATTACCGAACAGCGTATTCGCTATGCTCTGCTCGAACTCAAACATCACTCAAAATCAATTCGAACTAGTAATTCCGTTTTGCTAGACTAAACAGCAACTTCTTGCAAAAAGACCCACCAAGAAACAATGCCAAAAGCGTATGCAGCCCCATGCTCGAGTGAGTTCGCAATTGCAATTAAGACCAATCCTAATTGCATGTATCCACTGTCCATTTCCATGACATAGAAATGCGCTACCATTTGCTGAATGCTTACGCAACAATATTACACTTTGTTTGGCATCGCATGTGTGGTGTACACACACGGTCGTTAGTGATTTGCAAGAGAAACCGCAAAAAATGCAGGAAAACAGTTCTTTTATTAATTCTTTGTAATTACCACCTCATAAGAGACAGACGAAAAAAAAACAGACACACACGGCTGAGATACCTACAGCGACGTCGAAGTCTCTCAGTCGCCGTGATGTGGTGTGTTGTTACTTTGCAGCGTATCAACTCTTTCAACAGGTTCAATTAGCGTTTTTTACTGAACTCTCTCAGCTTCACACTTGCCTACACGATTATACACCTTTTTTCGAGTCAAGCCTCTACAGATGACAGACAGACTATGATACATGTGATATGTGCACCGGACCTGCAGTGCGCAGCTAATCGCTAATCGAACCGGATGTGATCTAAGGTGTTGCAACTGCTTCGCACAATTCAGTGTTGACGTGCGGATTTCAAGACGAAAACCATGCAGCGAGACATAATTGAATTTTGCCGAGTGAGAGCTGTTGCTGCTGCAACCCACAGAGATACTTTTACTTTTTCATTCACCACACTGTGCGTGTGTGGACTCATTCTGTTTGATTTAATTTACTTTGCTCTGTGCTGTGTGTTATTTTGCATTTTTAATTATCTAATGGGCAAACAGTTAATGTACTAATCAGAAGGTGTTATAAAATTCAGCGAAGCGTTGAGAAGGCGATCCGTTCGCCACAGCCGCGGCAGCGGGTTGCATTGTTGATGCACATTCATATCTCTCACGCGTAATTGCTCGCGCGCATGGGCTCACATATTTCGTGCGGGCAATGAATATTTTCTATCCTAATCGGAAATGCATGCAAATCTGTATTAGTAGTATCACTTCGCACTGATAGTCGGTTGGCTTGATTTATCGATGAATAAATTGCCTGCTCATTAAGCCTCACCATCACCTCAGGGAGCATGTCATTGACAGTTTTGCAAGCAAAATCCAAAACGCTCAACCCGCTGCCTGTAGAGATGCCGGCCCAGCTTAGCTGCCTCCGTGTCGAAGATCAATATGAATCGATTGTTGTTGATTAATCTGTTCGCCGTGCAGACGTCGTCGGCTCGCACATGTGCGCGGAGTTGATACACAGTCGAGAATGCAATTTCGAGGAGAAAAGGGGAAGCGAAACAAATTTCCACATCATCACGATTAATCCATTATTATCAGGTGGTAGTCGGTCTGATTGGTTCTGGATGGATGCGAGGGAGACAGAGAGATAGAGTGGGTGACAAATGATTCAGAGGCTTGGCAGAGCGGTTACAGAGTCCAGCCAGTTGACTGAATGACAAATTGATAATTTTCACAACGGTTTTATGAGCAACATCCATCAGGAATGTATCCAACACGTCGCATTTTTGCATAGAAAATCCATTTAATGAAATTTGATAACGAAGCTGAGGAAGGTGAGACTGGTGGAACTTGAATAGGTAGGTGTTCCACAAGTGACTTAACTTGGGTGTGTGCTTTTTATATGTATGGTGCAAGTTGAGACTTAAGAATGATCATTGATCGGAAGTGAAACTCAAAGGGGATTGTTGGAGATTTGCATGGGGTGATCATTTTTCTCAAGAATTTTCGAAAACTTTATCTGTGGGAAGAAATTCTGAGCGTAGCGAAGACTTTCACGTTCAGCAGACTCATATCACACTTAACCTAGAATGCATACATAGGATTTGTGATGTGGTGTAGCGTAAAAGCCTTTTAAGTCGATGTTTAGTTAAGTTAAGCAGACATTTTTTTCTTTTCTTTCAGTCTTGTTACTCGTCTTATTCTCTGTTTGGTGTTCCTCTCAGCGGGTATGAAGTATTTAGGATAATTTGGAAAACGGCCCCACATAGTTATGTAGCCGACAGGATAAGCAGTAGTTGAATGTAGTAAGCAAGGAACCACCGTGTGGCATCGAACGCAGAGGTGTCCTCACACTACGCCAATACCAGAATTGTCTGTACTCGTTCTGATTTGCTCAAAAAAACCTTGGTTCGATGCTGTAACTGCAACTCAAGCTTAAACTTCTTGCTAACATGAAAATGTTTCGGATCTTGACACTGATCACATTTAAAGTACACATCCGTTCCTTACAAAATTGATTCTTGATCTCGCTAGACCTTAAGCTCACAAGACAAAAAAATAATATGAGTTATGACTGAAGGTTTTTTTTAAATGCGATCACGATCTTCATTGGTGCTTATCAGGGTGAACATTAAAGTTCGGGTTTGGAAGCTAGCTTCAAAACTGGTTTTTGTAAAGCTTCTTTCTAACGATCGAGAAAATCTACGAAAGGACTTATGTTTTTCAACCACATTTTATATGCACACATAAGGAAACCTTCCATTGAGCAGATAAAACCAATTAAGTATAACTGTTTCTGTTTTCATGAAATATTGAGAGTCATTGACAATGTTGTGGAAAAATACTTAAGAATCTTCAGATCAGACGCAACCCTGTTAGCTATACTCATAACATGATCGCAAAGAGTAAGAAGAATCCCGCAAAACCATATATCTTAGTAAAGCTTTCGTCCGACTTCTCAGTTTTGTCTTTAAATACTAATACTCCAGTATTAGAGCAATTAAGCAATCGAAATCAATATTGATAGGAAGCAGTCTAAGAATCGTTACAAAAAAGCCCTTATGAGCGCTTCTGAATTCATAATACCTTGAAATAAGGATTGATATACTGCTCCGTTCAATAACTTCACGATCCCAAGTCATTTTTCATTATTTTAGTTTGAAAGACCTATCAACTACGCTGCCGTTGCGTAGTGGGTAGATTGTTACGCCTAGGGTCAAGGTTCGATTCCCGGCTAAACGTCTCCAATTTTTCACGACACCACTTCTTTCGAGCGGCTCACAACACTCAAAGAGTAATAACTACCTAAGAACGCTTCTCAAACTTCGCCGTTCAGAGTCCCTGTAGGTCCCTTCTAGTTGCAAACAACACGAATAGTTGATGAGCAAGCTAGGGCCTGGTCCCCTGTGGACTGTCGCGCCATGCAATTAATTAATCAGCTTTCACAAACTTAGCAACTGGACTTAAAGTTTGAAATCTTCAAGATAATAAATAATTGTTGGCGCTACAGTCCAAAGGGGGACCAGGGCCTAGCTTACTTATCAACTACTCTTGTTGTGCGCGCTACTGTTCTCTCACGAGTAGGAGGGACCTACAGATTTTGCCGACTCCGAACGGCGAAATTTGAGAAGCTTTCTTAGACCCTTATTACTCTTTGAGTATTGTCAGCAGCTCGAAAGAGATGGTGGCGTCAAAAATTCGAAAAGTTGGTTTTGAACAGGGTATCGAACCTAGACACTACGCCACGGCGACCACAAAAAAAAATCTTTAAGATAATGGTCAAAAAAACCAGTTCCAATTTTTTTGTTAAAGACTTCTATAAAATACTGCACCAAATCTTGAGCCTAACTCACACACACAGATAATCTTTTTTTGTCCCTACATTTCACGACCTCAAAGAAGAGTACATTTTTTGGAAAAAAATGTCCAATCTTACCAATAGGGGTCTACATTAAATTATTTATCTACTTCAGACAGACCTTAATCGCGAGTACCCGACAGAAGAATGCCTCGCCTCACAAAACATATATTTTTCTTCAAGCAGTCAACATTCGTCGTGTTTTAAGTGCAAACTTTGGAACCTTCTTTCTTTACAACTTACTTTACAACTTACTTTTAAAGTCATATTTTGGTTTGGCAAAGCCATGAAGAGCGTTTTCTTCATTGCACCCTGTTTAAATATTTAAAGACCCCTTATTTTTGATGGATGTACTTTTCAGGCTTCTTTCTATCTACTGATCAGAGAGACAACACGGAACAGCTTTCAAGTTTCAAACCTGATTCACAACTCACAATATATCTTTAAGAGAAACGCATCTCAGTTTGTATTTGAAGCCGTTAGCTTTTTGTCTTCCTTCATGTTCAAAAGGAATAAATATATCAAGGAATCTACAATTTTGTGACTAGAATAGCGAAGTGATTAAGTTCGTCATCTCACACAACAAAGGATTCGATTCCTGCACAGAACATAGGATTTCTCAGAGGATTTCTGATTATTTTCAGCATTAAATGCCTACAAAAAGCTTCTCAAAATATTCGGCTCAGAGCGAACAGAATGTCTAGACCAGTTCTTTTCGTAAATGAACAGTCGAAGCTGGGTCCATCTACATCTGCTTTTGTTTCACCGCCTTATCAAATGATGCACATAGCCACCGTGCCTTAAGTCGTTGGCTTATTTTTTTCCTTAAGCTTCCGCGAAAAAGTTGGTCCCAATATTCCACTATTGCATCATGCAGAGATGCAGCTACGATTTGACCGGTGTCGCTTCTGACCAGAAGAAACATTAAACCCCCATTCAGGCGAAAAAACAGAAACATGCCATACAAAACCGAATCAAGCTCCCAAGTAAATTTCTGTCATCGAACGCACCTAATGAAGTAACTTTCTAGTCGCAGTCCAGTTCATAGACTAATCCATATTTTTGTGTCTGATTATTCAGTAAATCGCCGTCGATATAAAATTCCAAACCCGTTGTCACGTTGTTAACAGAAGAAACCTCGTTAAATTGGCCCATAAGCTCAAATACAAAATTAAATCATTATGTATGCAAAGCAGCACACGTCACCTCAACTCATTATTCACGTCCCGCTGTCACTTAACCGCTGACGCACAGCCTCCTTCATTGCACATTCTCTTTCGACCTCCGCCAGGCAGAGACAAGGCATCCCTGGAACACCCACGTGTGCAGAGTTTCCACCGCTTTGCGTATCAGTCCCATCACGCCAGCCGCTCTCTAATAGTTCCCAGAGCATACTATTCAAATCAATTTCCGCGCGCCGCCGCGGACCAGTATATAATCACAATCTCTGATGATGATGTTGATAATGCCCGTCGATGATAGAACGTGTTTTTATTTTTTGCTTCTTCCCCTGATGGCGTCTGATGGTCGAGCGATTTTAATTTGATTTGAATGTGCGTCTGACAGCGCGGATCGAGGGCAACGGCAAAAAAGAGAGCAGATAAACGCAGGCGAAAATTTCCCAAAATGGCCATTTAAATGAATCCAAATGATGCGCCAATCATATTGAATTTAATTGAACGCTGAATAATGACTTTACAACTTAATCGCCACGGTCGGTGAGTACCGTTGAATTTACGAGGGGTAAAACGAAACCAAATGAATCCAAATGACCGCACCATTGAGTCGTGTTGCGAAAGACACGGCCAGTGGTTAGTTTGACGTCTTGATTTGAAAGTCGATCTCCGGACAACGACGACGCCATCTACTTCCCGATTGGCGCTGTGTGCGTGATGATTATCATAAATTATGAAATTCATACTCGGCGCTGTCAGCCGTACCTTCATTTTTGGGCATTCGTGATTTTTCGTTCCCCCGCAGCGAGGAAGTTGTTAGCGCTTTCAAAGTTCTATGAATGAAAGTTGACACCTTTCTGACTGAATTTTTTTCTTTTCTAATTTTCAGGTCCACTCTCGGTGGATCGATTCCCCGAGGTTGACGACGATGTCGATGTGGACGTCGAACAGTGCAGTGACTCAGAAGCTCCATCCCGATCGTCGCGAGCGCAACAAAATCGCGCCTCACCACAAAGTCCATCCACAGAAGATGATCGATTGTCACCGGAACCAGCTCAGGTTTGAAAAAGATGCCCAACTGTCCCATCGCCAGGTTTATGACTGTCCCCCTTGTCTCTTGCAGCCTCAACCAAAAATTACAGGATCGTGCAATTGCGATGACTTGAAGCCAGTACAATGTCACCTAGAGACGAAGGAGCTGTGGGATAAGTTTCACGAGCTCGGCACCGAGATGATCATTACAAAAACTGGCAGGTAAGTTGTCAAAAACTGTCAAACACGAATGGTGTTACATCATTCGCGGGGGAATGTAAACAATTTGACGAAGCATGTGCGCGTCCCAATACCCCTAAATTACAAAGGATAAGTGCTGGTTACGCGTGTAGAGGAGTTGAGCGCAGTTAAAAACCGATTTTGAGAGTTTTATTGCGTTCCTGTCGCAGAAGTCGGGTCTTTCATGATTGTGGCGGCATCAGTTTTAGAATTGCTGATGGCGATGAGAGCGAAGACAATGTGAAACGCCTGTGTGTGTTGGCATTTCCGAGAGAGGAGGATATCGTGTGGGGACAGAATGTCTGAGAAGCACTGCATTAAGTCGGTGTCGTAAAGAAGCAATTGCTACAAATGTTTACGCGAGCATTTGATCATGAATTTTATACTCGTTCGTGAGAATGAATGTTTTGTCGTTGCTATTGCATGTTCTTGACGACTTCTGACGGCATTTTTTGTTGAATTTCAACTAACAATTTATCCTCTCAACGACGAATGTACAGTTTAGTCAAACAAACATTCAGAAATTTGACTTATTGAACTATAATTTGAAATTTTTGTAGATTCCTCCTTTGATAGAAGCAAAAATGTGTAAATCCCTTAATCCCTTTAAGCCCACTTGCTCTGTTCATTAATTTTTTTTACCAAATCAATCCTCCAATCACGAGCTAAGTCACAAATCCTCAGAGAAAATAATCATCAAACTCATGTCAAGTCCTTTAAACCTGATCTTGGCGTAAGTCTTAACCACAATCATTCTGCCTAACAACGCGATCGTCAATAGTTGACATTTACGGATCTAGTCCAGTTCGGATCTAGCAAATTTTTCCGAGTATTTTCGTTCCCAACTGTAAGCTCGAAAAAGTCAAACTAGTGACAGCAAGATCAGCTGTGATCACTTGGGCTTACTTGCATGTCTAACCGACACAGCCATGATCACCCGCCAGCACCTCGTGCCTCAAAAAAAAAATTAAAATCGACCATGCGACCGATCTTATCCCCACGAGATCGTAATTTACCACGTTTCGGATAAAAGAAAATTTGGATCCACAACGCGATCTCACCTCCACAGCCTAACACTTCTGTTCGTTAGCCGTTTTGAAGCGGGAAGCAGACAATTTTTATTTTTATTGATTTAAATTTTTAATTTATTCATTTATTACTCGAGAAATGATCTCTCTTGGCGCGAGTGTGATAAACAAACATCCTGACAGGATAACGATGTGTATGCATGTAGTACGCGCCGCCGCCACTGCCGCGCAGCCAACGTTCGACAATAAACTCGAACATGTGTACTTTGGTGCGCGCCACGCAGAGTTAATTTCATCCTTTTGACATATTTATGATGGTTCGGGTCATTACTTCGAACTCTTTCTGTTGTTGTTGTGGGGCGAGGAGCGCAAAGAGTCAAACGAGCATAAACCCGAAGACACCTGAGTAGCGAAGAGATGGCGCGTAAGCGCCTTGCACCCTGCACCGTACACCATGCATCGTTGTCGTCTGCGTTTGCGTTTGCTTTCGCGTTGGTGTCGTCATCGTCAACCCGTTCACACTGTTGTGGTGTCGTTGCTGCTGGTTTTGGTGTCGCTGGTCGCTGGTGGTGTTGTGAAGAGCATGCTGTGCGTGGAATTTTTCTGAATTCTCTGTCTCGTGGTAGTTGGAGACGTACCCGTTGCGATGCCGCCGTTGTCTTGTTTTACACTTTTATTCGGTTTTATGATCCGCATCCGTTGACCAACAATCGGTCAAGATAAGACCCACAACGAGGCAAAAGGCGACACAAACACCTCAAGGCACAAACAAACAATATTAATCCTGTTTGACAAGGATATCGATGCACAATTGGTTTGTGTCTGTCCTGTGACAATAACAAACACCCCAGTCGACGGCAGCATGTATCCCTTTCTGTCGCCCTAAGATGACATAATAGGATTCGATACGCACTTTGCCTGGTTTTTGTATTTTTTGCGATCAGGACATATCACACAAACGCCCTCGTCGACGATCACCAGGGTGAAGGTGTAAATAGTTTGTTGCTCTGTGGGAGCGAAACGTGGGCTCTGTCGTTCTCTCTCTCCATGTTGACAGTCTTAGTATTGTCAGGTTGTTTGTTGATCGATTGTGGCCTCAGAAATGGTGTCGACACCATGAGGGCGACCTCACACAGCAGAATTTCTCAGAATGTCCACAGAATACAGACCGTCTCCCCCCTCCGGTGAGCCTGCGTGTGTACGTGTTTTGGCACTTGCGATTCGCAACGGTCATTTTCACCACAGGACATTGAATTTTAATTCGGGAAAGCAGTGACCCTCGCCGGGCATCCACCACCGCCACGGCAGACCTAGCAGGCCCAGGCCAAGCTAGGTTAGGCCATGTGAGCTGGCCATCAAAAGTGACGAAGTATTTGCAGATTGATATCGCCTTGGCGATGACATATGCGCTGCTAATTTTTTTTCTGCTTTTTTTCCCTTCTCTTTGTTGTTTTGTTGGTTTTGCTTATGACGGTGTGTGTGCTCTAAGAACAATTACAACGCCATTTGTACAACTAAGTCGGTGGTCGGTGGTCTGTTGTCGGTGTTCGGCGGTGAGTGCGACCGCCGGCAGTGCTGGCGCGGAAAATGTTGGCGCTAATGCGCGATTTGCATGTCAACTTTGGGAGTAATAAAGAATCACAAGCGATGGAAAAAACGGTAACTGTCGCATACAAAAACATGAACTTAACAAAAGCAACCCAATAATAAAGAACTTCTCATGGAGTGTATTTGCTACAACAGCGGAAAGCTATTAATGCGGTTATAAGAGCAAATGAAAAGGATACCCGTCGTCGATATAATGTTAATCGACAGGATATTATACCGACACGTTTCATAGGCACATACACACAAGGGTATGTGTGTGGGAAACGGTTTTTAGGAGGTGACCTGTAGTCGAATTGGGGTTAACTGCGGGAAATTAACGAAACTTTGGAGTCATAATCCCACACTTCGGTGATGGGGGAGGGCGGCGTGATTTAAGTGTAAGCAATCTGTGTGACGTACAAATGAAATCGTTGTATTTGATGGGACGTGGAGAACGTACGCAAATGTTTTGTTGGGAAGTTTTTTCACGCGGACAGGTGGCCCTATGGTAGAGCAATACAAACAACTGGTCAAGTAGGGTTTCGAGCAGCCAACATTTAGAGGGATGGAAAAAAATGATTGAATTCTCCTACTTTCAGTAAGGGTTGTGGTGTAAAAAGGGTAGCTGCTGCATCACAATCTGGGCCTTGTCCACAACGTGCAAGCGATTCGCGTTGTTTTAACGAACATTTTGACAGGGGAGCAAAAGGCTTGATGTGACTTTGCACTTCTAAATAATATTGGAAGAACAGGCAATAATCGCTCCTACTTTGCTAAAGATTTAATATTCAGTGATTCTATTTGAACAGAGTCTTTACTTGTACTGATGATTCCCTGTCCTTTGAAATGGGATGAAATGGCGATTAAATGGGTCATATGTCAATCATAACGAGGACGTTGCCATCTTCTTCCTGCTTCTTCGAATGCATTTGCTGCTTGTTGCAAGTCTCGCCTTCTGTCATCAGTATTTACAGAAACAGCGCATATTTCGAATGCTTTCTTACACAGAATCCCTTTATGTAATAAATTTGTATCCCGCATGAAATGTTAAAGCTGAATTGCTGGTGGGAAACATGTCCTGTCGTCTTCTTCTACTCTCTGAAAACTCTGAAACTTGTAAAAGAAATGGAATCCACCATCACATGCATGAAAAGCACCATCACACCAAAGCACAAACTACAATCTACAATTCTCTGCTTAAACTTTATAATTTTCCTCTTATCCCACACGCACATGAACGAAATTAAAAATTCCGCCCATTTCCTGGAATTGAATTCGCCTCCCCTAACAAACATTTCAAACATGAAAACAAGTCCTCACCATTAACAGCTACATTCCCGAAGAAAAGGACATGAAATATAAATGGCGACGAACAGTTGTAAATTACTCAGAAAAAATGATTTATGATTTGTCCCACGCAGTCATGCAATCAATTTATTCTCACAGAAATCATTTGAATAGACTTTCCAGCTCCACACGTCTGGTTTGTGAGTGTGCCCACATCTGATCGGGTGGCGCTCCATCCAGTCCAGTTGTCCAGCCACCCCCAACTGAGCTCGAAAAGTAATTTTTAATATTTTCACATTATTCACGTCTCTCCAATCCTCGCCCCCTCTTACGCCCACATTTGTTAATTCGGTTTCTGTAAAATAGTAGCACGCAGAAATTATAATTCAAATATCGTGCTAACGTGTTAACATTACATCATAATAATATTCCGAATGCCTTCCTTCGCCGCCCAGGCCCACCCCACACTCCCATATTGCCGCGAGCCCTCCATTCTTTCGCCCAGAGACTCTGGCGGAACTTAAAATGGTTGAATTCCAAAAAAATTACATGCTCTCCCTGTGCATAGCAGACGACAATATATCATACGTATGTTTGGCCGTTGAATGTTTGATTTAAGCGTCAGGTCTACGCAACGAACGCTGACCAGAGGGCACGCACACCGCACAGTTGGGCAATACATTCACGCCGCCGTGCACTGTGAGTCGCTGGGCCGAACCGAACCGGTGAACGTTAGACAAATAGAAAATATTTAATTGTGGATATTTTTGTTGGAGCATTTTATTTGTTCACCTCAACCACGAGCGCGCTACCCACCTATCGTGCTATTGCTCAATGGCCAGTAAACTGGGAAGAGTTCGAGTGTAAGGCAAGAGCGATGACTCGTCATCGTCGACGACGACGGATGGCTTCTGTTTGTTTTTAGCAGAAGAAGCAATTTTCCTCGGCACCTTTGTTTGGCTTGGAAATTATCAGATACAAATTGTTATTGGCACATTCCGTTTGAATGTGACGGGTGTTGTGCAGAGTTGAGTTGGGGTTTCTTCTGCTTTGCAATTATGTCCTACTCTAGGCCACTATTTTCATTGCTTTGCCGGGTAAACAAAGAGCTGAAAACTAGCAGAGGGAAGAAAAATATAAAAATGAGTCTCATTTAAGTTTGAATTTGCTTGGTTTAAACTTTTAGCCCTTTAAACCCTTAGCCCAAAGTTAGTTGAAAACCTGATCTCCACAGGAACGCAAATAAAGATTACAGAATCAACTAACTTTTACAACTCCTCAAAAGGATCACAAGCAGTCCTTCGGAAGGACGGTAATGTGAAGGATTAAATAGAAACATCGAAACAATACAACTTCTACCAGTTATTTTAAAAGGAAATCAACCTTCGCCTAGCTGTAACCAGTTGTGACAGATATTCGCCAGGTATTGCGGCACTTGCTTCCTATGTCTTAAAACATAAGTAAAGATAGCCTCTGCTGAAAAAGCTTGAGGTTAGACGACACTTTAGTATTTTTCGGTTTTTGAAAATGGCAACGAAACCCGTTGAAAACATTGAACTCTTCGCCCCCATACAGAATACAAAGTTCTAAGAGTCCTTTAAAAATAGGAAGACAGCGAAAGCGTTAAATAAAGCTCATGGCCTCAGTGAAGACAAAAGAATTTTACGTCATTATGAACAAAAACGGACGGAAACATGTGTCAAGGTGAGTTGAACCTACCCCTGTACAGGACTTCCTAGAAGAGCATTTATCGACTTCGGAAACATCTAAGACAAAAGAAGTTAGCAAAAGAGGGCCTTGAATGATTCTGTACTGATCCGAGTGAAACTCCAAAACACGGGCTTAGATCTTTGGGGGATTAGCAAACAAGAGTCAAGCAATTCCATTCGACCATGATTCATACCTTTAAAGATCGGTTTAGCGAGTAGACTTCTCTTTCTTTCTTCTTCCTGTGGCACTACAGTTCGGAGTGGACCTGGGCCTTCAGCAACATGGCTGTTCAGACAGCACGATATCTCGCCAGCTGTTTCTAGCTGCACGCTTCAAGTTGATTAACGTCTTTCATCGCTTGTGTGTTCCATCTCGGTCTAGGACGTCCTCTGTTGCGTTGACCCAATGGCTCAGATTCGAAGAAGCAGTGTTGTCCATACGCTCTACGTAGCCTGGCTATCTTGAGTGTAATATCAGAAGACGCTTTCCCAGTCGAACGGGGCCGGACAGTCCATAAATTTGGTCGCTTCTCCTTTAAATGCCAACAAAGCAATTAACGAAAATACTAAAAGCTTTTTCGTCCGCTTTTATTAACCTTTGAATTTTCGTGAAGCAGAAAGGAATGATCAAGCTGTTTTAGCAAGCTTAGTCTTTCGAGAGAAGTCTAGAGAAACAGCAATTGGCAAGAATTTACTCCCCTTTCTTATTGATTAGGAACATACGAGCAGTAAATAGGAACCACTCTAAAATTAATAAAACGAAAAAAAACAAAATTATTCTCTTCGGGACGGATGTTTCCACCCAAATGTCCCAACATCTAATGTGACAACTTAACTCAGACTCGATGCAAAGCAGACCTACACTCCCAGAGGTTTAATTCTCGTTCCGGAGCCTCGCCCTTGAATACCAACTTAATCAGAGTATTATGTTCCCTCTAATATTTATTGTGACACCAAACCAGACAAATATCTTATTTATGGACCCTAAAGATGCTGAGCTTTCACGTACCTGGTGATTTGATTCAACTCAATTTATAACTTCGCTCCAGTAAGTCTCGCATGAGCAAACATACGCCAAATGCACATCAGTTCACGAATTCACTCTACACATGTGCCAGGGGGAAGAAAAAACTGTGCTCACAAAAAATTATAATTTTTATTGATTAAATTAGTCAGACCACATTTTCACACTTCCAGCACCGCCATAACTCATAAAATGCAAATTTCTAAGACAAGTTTTCGTTGAAAGGAGAGAGATTATAAAAAAAGGAAGAGCAGAAAACGAAATTCCAAGAAGATAACACATCAAAGATACTCTCTGATATTTTATTAATTTTTATCTGTTTGTTCATAATTCGTTCGGTGTGTCGCTCTCTGCGTTTTTTGTGTTTTTTTTGTTATTTTTCATAAATTTTCGTCCCTCCACGTCTGACCAGGGTTACAGTTTTTTTTTCTTTTCATTCATTTTTATGGATCATTCTTTCGGGGTGAACATGCTTGGCTGACTGTGTGTGCAGGAGCTCCCCAGCACTGCGAACACCAACAAAAATTATATTCAAAATGAAAATGAAAATAAATAATTTTTATGGTTCGTTATCGTTGTAAAAGGTGCGTTTAGATTTAATTAAGACGTTTTATTCCACCAAAAAAATGGAAGAGGCGACACTCTCAAGTGAGAAATGTTTCGGTGGTGGTGGTGGACATGTACACGAACTTTGGCGCGTTATCAACGTTATAGATACAAAGATGAGCGGTGGGTTGCTAATTACGTATGCTAATGATGACACATTGCACATCGCATGCATGCTGGCTGCCTGACTGGCTGGCAGGCGCGCTCGCTGAGGTATCTATGGTGTGAATAAGTAAGGCTATTAACAGATTTTTCTCTATCTCGGCGAGCATGTGAATGGCAGTTGTTAAGAGTGTTAGACGAGTCCACAAACTCAGGAACTACAACACTTCTCCCCATTCCCGTGCAACACACACACACGGCAGAGCCGAGTTCTTTTCTTCATTCGCATGTTGGCAGCTTATAAACTTCAGCTGATATACCTGTGATAAGCTCCTGTGTGTGGCGCGGCCATATTCGACGCAGTGGGCATAGGGGTAACCGAACCAGTTAAGAAGGAAGTCGTCGTCGATGCCGGTTGGAGTTTAGCGGCCGGCGCGGTGGCGGCACTGTAGCAGTGTGACGTGGTGTGGCAGAACGTTGTGCGACGCGAAGGACGAACGCGCGATGAAACTCAATTTACATGAATTTCGACGATTTATGTTTTTATTATTCGACCAACAAAAAAGTGGCTTGTGGGGGGAATGTACACTCAGATGCCATGTGCACTGCGCACAGGAATGACATTAATACTAACCTGAGTGCAGGGTGGGTGAGATAGTGGAATGTGCGTGCATTGTTCTGCTTCTTAATTTATTACGTGGAAATTTTTGGCCTCAATTATGTATAGAGAGCTATTTAATCTTTTATTATGTGCATAGCATTAACCCAGACATTGTTTCCCTCTTCTTTATTTACAGACGAATGTTCCCCACTGTGCGTATCAGCTTTTCGGGACCTCTGCGACAAGTACAACCCGCCGACCGGTATGCCGTTCTCTTGGATATTGTGTCGGTTGATTCGCGACGATACCGCTATGCATACCATCGATCATCATGGTTGGTTGCTGGCAAAGCAGATCCACCACCACCGGCCCGGCTGTACGCCCATCCGGATAGCCCAATTAGCTGTGAGGCATTGCGCAAGCAAGTGGTTTCGTTTGAAAAAGTGAAACTCACCAACAATGAGATGGATAAAAATGGACAGGTGAGTCTGAAATTGAAACTAAAGAAAATTGTTTTGATGAGTGAAGTGAATGGCATGGTTTTCATTAGAAAATGTCTGCTGCTGATTGTCGACTGGTTTGCCACTTCCTGGAACAGAAGCAAGGCCGTTGATAATCATACCATAAAGCTATATAGAGGCTTTTTGTGGACATTATCGAAAAGAGATGCTGATTGTTGTGAGAAATGTAAACAGCAAGAACTTGGACAGACATTTTTCTGACACTTAATTTTCAAGGTGTAGCCTTCCGTTGAAATTTGTAAACACCACTACCCCATCTCAAACCTTAGGAAACTCCTGTCTGTTGCTTCCACTAAAGCCCATTCGGAAATTTCCTTCAGTGAAATCCGTCATTTTTTACATTTCTATGCAGACATCGCCCACGGCTCGGGCATGTGCAGAATTCTGTCTGTTGAACTTGTGCCCGTGAAAAATGGTTATCTCACTTTCTTTCCACCACCACCAACCACAGCCACCATTTTCCACCACTCATTCAGACATTTTTATTTCGTTGTTTTTCGCCCCCCGTTCTCTCACCCACATTTCAACCCTCGAAATGTGTCTGAGTTGGCGGCATTCAGAGCGCATGACTGCATAAAATAGCATTACCTTCGAATGGCAACGCTTTTACACTTCTGGAAGAAACAAACTACATTGTCATGAATTCCTGAAGTTTTTCCTCGTTTTTATGAACACCACGCCAATGGCACCTTTTAACCTTTCACTCCCCGGTGTCAAGTCAATAAAGAGAAACCCTGAAAGAAGGGAAAGAATTCCGGCAAAACATTTTATTTTATATTCCCACTCGCTGAGAGATGGGGAGTGGTGGGTTGGTGGGGGTGTTGGTTTATGGCTGTCACGAAATCATTTAGTGTCACACATTTGATATGCCTTACTAAATATCTGTTTCTCTTTTTCTCTCACAGATCGTTCTGAACTCAATGCATCGCTATCAGCCGAGAATACATTTGGTGCGTTTGAGCCACGGGCAGAGCATACCGACCTCACCGAAGGAACTCCAGGAGTTGGATCATAAAACCTTTGTATTCCCAGAAACTGTGTTCACCGCTGTGACAGCGTATCAAAATCAATTGATCACCAAACTGAAAATCGATTCAAATCCTTTCGCGAAGGGATTCAGGGACTCATCGCGATTGACGGACTTCGATAGGTGAGTCTACAGCTGTACTACATTCCCCCCTTCCTCTCCACCTCGCTCTGTAGAAAACAAAAATGCACAAAATAACCACACGCCAAGTGTAAAGGTTACAACAGAGAACTGACAAAGTAAAGTGTGAAAAAAAGCGAACAGACGCAAAAACGACACAGTGGAGAACAAGAAATAAGAACAAACCCCTTTTTCGGGATATGCGCCCAAATTACAGGCCGGCGCGCTTAGCTTTGATGATGGGAAACACGAAAAGTCGGATCATTATATTATCATCTTTTGGCTTGAACTGTGTTCGTGTGTGTGGGTTGTGTGTGCTCTGCAAAGTCAGGTTGCTGAGAAATGCTTTTCATTTTCGGCTTTGCACTGCTACCACACACCATCGTGAAGAGCAGACTTTCGTTTTCGGGGGTTCTCTTTTTGAAATGTATATCGACTTGTAAATTAGTTCGTTTACAGTTCGTTTCATTTTTTATTGGACACAACAACGCGAGGCAGATTATTTTCGATATAATTCCTTGCAACTGAGTGCGAAGGAATTCCTCGTTTTTTTTGTCCTTCTTTCAACTTGTTTCTTGTGATACGGGATCACAGAGAATATTTATGAGCAATGAAAACGATATTCAGAAGGTGGTAGAAGCAGATAGTAGCTGATTGTCACGAGACACGTATAATTCAAGGACTTTGTTGTCAATTGATTGTTGGTATCTTGTTAACTGCCATCCGGTGGATATTTAAATCACACAATTAACTTGTGCCAGTTGATTTAAATTTTTAGTCGTTGGAAGGGGATGTAGAGCAGTTCAGAAGTTCTGAACTTTTTATAGCGCGAATATGTCGGAATGTCTAAAGTTGCTTGAAAATGACATAGAATCAGGTTTGGCACGCGGAACCAAATTTACCTAAACAGCTCCCAAATTCATTAAAGTTTTGGGTCCGTCGATATAAAATAACTTTGTCAAATTTATTTCGAAAGATTTACCGCCTAAATGATAGCTAAGCAAACCCAAATTAGGGTTCCAAAATTAGTACAGAGGAAAGTGTATCAGAAATTTGGAATCAAATATTTTCAAAAAACCATACATTTCCGAACTAAATTTTAAAATCTCAAACTTTATCAGAGAGTTTAGGAAACTAAATCAAAAACACCGAAAATGTGTCAGAAACAGTTTAAATTCAACAATGCGTGCTCAGGCACTCTTCGTCGGCAAGCTGAGATGGTATTTAAGGGTTGCACTTCAAACCACAACCAGTTCAGGCTGGGGCCTCCTTATTAAAATGTAAAAAATGTTTCGATCGATCGCACACAGAAAACAAACAATTTCATTACTTCGTAGATTCCTTCATCTTATTCCTATTGAAGCCAATTTTTTCATAAAACTCATTTAAATTTTGTTTCTCCCCGTTGTACATGTTTGATGGATGTTACCCTCAACACCACTCAACCAATAAATCCTCCTCTTGCGCAAGAAGACTTTGCTTTGAGGATAATAATTTGGGTGACTCAATCATGTCATATTTGGCTGGTAACTATAGGTCCGTTGTCATCCCAATCCAAGCTCCTTACAAAAAAAGTCTCTCTCCAATAAACCACAGCATCAACTAACCACATTTTTCCTTTCTTTCTTTTCTCCTTTCAGAGATCCAATGGATGCCCTTCTATTGGAACAACATTTACGAGCACCATTGCGACTATTCCCTGATCCCATAATGCAACAGTTCACCCAGCAAGATGCCGATGCCGCATCAATGGCCATCCTGGAGAAGGCCCGTCAGCATCTTCAAATGTGGGGTAGGTCGCCATACACTGAATTACTCCTGCCGCAAATGTATCAGCGTCCAACCTTAGGCGCTCTCAATCTCGGCCTGTGGCAGCAGCAATGGCCTCAATTACAAGCCGGCTTCCTGGCCAGTGCTAATGCGGCAAACTCAGCACGTACCCCTCCGCCACCACCGCCAGCATCGACACCATCGAGTTCAGGCTCCCCATCGCCTGATATGCGGGCGAAACATTTTCAACGGTTTAGCCCCTATCAAATACCGCAACATCCCCCAACTCCAAGGAGTCCGCCCAACTAATGTGTTGGCATCATCTGATCCTCCTCCAACCACGGATTATCATCAAGTGTGCGTGTGCGAATGAGAGCGAGTGCAGTGTGAGTGTGCAACCAAATGTCGTGTCAATGTCGCTTTTGTAAATATCATTTATTATCCAATTCCCCCTAACGAACCCTCCCCGTCCCCTTCACTCCCCAAAACATTCATAAATGTAACTCCATTTGCTGAAACATGTTTCATGAACGAATTTCTTTTGTTTTATGGTTTAACCGCGATTTTGTTTATATCTCTCTAGAATACATTTATTTATTATTTATTGCTTTAGTATATATAAAACAAAGTTGAAAAAAACGCAAAATTTGTGCGAGGGTGCTCATGCATTCATGCATCGTTGCCTCCGATATTCCTACACAAATAAACACAACACAAAATTATCGTCCTGTGTATCGAAAATCAAAAAAAAAAAAACAAAAAATCAGTATTATCAGTTTAAAAAAAACAATAATTGTGTAAATAGAAATACAATAACTAATGTAAATAACGGTAATTTGTATATTCATAATAACAGAAAAAGAAACAACACCCTACTCCCATCTTCTCTGTTTGTTGAACAGAAAAACATCAAAATAATTGTTAAATGTTTATTTTAGTTTTAATTTGCATTGAAAACAAAACATGTTCCGTTCCTAAATTTTTTACAATTGTTACTTATTTTTTTTGTTTTTTTTTTAATTGTACAGATTTAGTTAATTTTTGAAATTTAGGCAACAAGCAAGAAAACAAAATCAAAATCAAATTGTAAACAATTTCGTTTTTGTTCGCGATTTATTTACGTTTCTCTTAAATTCATCTCAGTGTTTGTATTATTGAATCTAAGGTATTAGTAGAGGTAAATTGATGAGGAAACTATAACTATAGAGTTTATGTTGCAAAGAAAAGAAAAATGAGAAAAAAAAAAACAAACAAAAAATATAAGTGTAGTAAAATAACCAAGTAAATGTATTTTTTTTTTGTGTGAATAAAAACAATAATAATAAATTGAAGGATGAGTGATATTATGAAAAAGAAAGAATATAAATATATATATATATTAAATTAACTACAACAACAAAAAAGAATTAGTAAGATAAAGTTAGAAAATAAAACGACATTATAAAAGGTAAATATTATACACAAAATAAAACATATTTAAAGAAAAAAATATAAAAGCAAATCTTGTGTTTTTATTTTGTATTTGGGATAATTGAAAGAGACGGCAAGCAATGTAGATTGCGTTTACATTTGATCGGGGCAGCCATTTAACTGACACAGAAAAATAAAATGTTCCCATATCAAAAGAGAACACAATTTGCTACAATGTATATTACATGTACATGATGTCTAAATGTAAGAGAAGCATACTTGAAGCAAACTTTATTTTCATATGGCTGCGTAAATCTGGGCCGTCTTGTAGCTCTTCTTAAGCCAGAATTTACTTTGACACAGACAGCTGTTTGCCTTCTGAAACGCCGCGAGATGATTCTATCTGTACTAGAACAGCGTTGGTATATATAGAACCTTCTTTTGAAAGTGGGTAATGTTCAGCACAAATTTTGAAAGTGAGTAATGTTCAGCGCAAAGAAGGCAGTTTAAAAAGAAAGTTGTTTTTCGAAATGAATTCTTCACTGTGACTGCAGTTGTCAAGCTTGAGCGAAAGCGTCCTGGTAAGCCCAATAAGTCAGCGGATAACATTTATGGCTCACGTCGTCATATGGTGTGCATAAATGAGACCGTGGCTTCTATATCTAGAGCATTAGGTAGATTTGAACAATATTAACATGCAATTCACCCTAACAGTTAAACCTTTCGCCCATTTATCTCGAGTTTGTCAATTACGAAGGTTGCCTTCTATATTTCGGGATTGGGCAACTCTAGTGTTGCAATTTGGCAACTGCCAGCTCTATCGTAAAGTTTGACATTTTTGAGGTTATACGTACTCAGAAAGTTTTGACTTACGAGCGCTATTTGTGTTGTTTACAGTGACTTAAAAGATTCACCTCGCCCTAAAAATGGAAATAAATCGTAAAAATTTTCGTGCGATTTTTTTACAACTTTCGACGCGGATTAACTCAACAACAGTGCATCGATGAACTTAATTCAATTTTTGGCCATGAAGCTCCATCAAGGACCAGTGTTTATTGATGGTATGGTGAATTCAACCGAGGTCGTAGTTCACTCCAAGACGAATTTCGTGAAGTTCGTTCAAAATCAGTTGTTGTTCCGGAAACCATTGATGATGTGCGCCAACTGATATTGCAAGACCGTCATGTGACACATCGTGAGATTGAGACAATCTTAGGCATTAGTGGGACCAGCATACATTCAATATTCAATGAACAGTTGACCGCCAAAAAAATATGTTCGCGTTGGATCCCACACAACTTTTCAATTGCTCAAAAAAAGGCTCGTGTCGATTGGTCGGATGAAATGCTCCAAAGATACGATCGCGGTGCTTCGAAACACGTCTATGACATCGTGACAGGTGATGAATCGTGGATTTACGCGTATGAGTTCGAAAGTAAACAGCAGTCCACTGTATGGGTATTTCAAATTAAGCCAAATCCAACAAAAGTTGTTCTCGCACGAAGCACTTCCACGCAAATGGTATTGTCAATTCTGAGTGGTACACCACCATTTGCTTGCCAGTTGTCTTCCAGAAAATCAGAAAAACCAACTGCCGAAGACGGATCACTCTTCACCACGACAATGCGAGCTCTCACACATCGGTTCAAGCAACTGCATTTTTGAGCACTCAAAACATCGATTTGATGAGTCATCCGCCGTAGAGTCCTGACTTGGCACCGAATGACTTCTTTTTATTCCCGTACGTAAAAAATAAAATGAGAGGTCAACGTTTCTCAACACCGAGAAGCGGTTGATGCGTTCAGAATGCATGTTTTGGAGATATCTCAATCAGAGTGGCAAAAGTGCTTCGTCAATTGCTTCAAACGCATTCCAAAGTGAATAGATATTAATGGGGAATATTTTGAAAAACAATAAAGCTATTTTTAATGATTAATATTTGCTTTTGTTGTCTACTCCCGAAATATAAAAGGCAACCATCGTACATTCTCCAAGTGACTAAGTATAATTCCACCATAGGTTTGGACTTGAACGTGGGCGCTATTTCATGTCGTGTGTTCCGTTTTTTTTTTCTTTTTTGTCTGGCGCTGAAGTGGACCTGGGCCTCAACCAACATGCCTCTCAAGATAGAACGATCTCACGCCACCTGCCTTTAATTGTGCAGTAAGTTTATGTCTTTCTTCACTTACGTGCGCCATCTCAGCCTAGGCCGTCCTCTTTTGAGTTGTTCCAATGACAACGTTGTGTTATTCCAATGGCAACGTTACGATGACCCAAAGTGCAAAAGCTTTCCATGCCCATGTCATCTAAGCGTTGTATACTATTCACCTCCTCGTATTGTAAACCCGATAGAGGTTAGCATGAGCGTCAATGCCTAACAAATATGGGCAAATTTGGGTAAGTTTGTGGGCTAAAGCAACTTAATTTTTCGTCTTCTTGTGGCGCTACAGTCCAAGGTGGACGTGGGCCTCCACAAACATGCCTCTTCAGCCAACAAGGGGTCCTTCTCTACTTGTGTGCGCCATCTTTGCCTAGGCCGTTCTCTATTGCGTTGCCCCAATGGCTCTGATTCGTAAACTTTTTGAGCCGAAGTAGTCGTGTCCATGCGTTCTACGTGTCCTAACCTTCTTAAGCGTTGTATCCGAAGAAGCTTAACAAGGCGCATGCCACCGTACTGCCCCTACTCACCTTTTAATCTCTCTCTCGATATGCCATCAATGCAACTAGGACCCAAAATCGCATGCAGATCTTCCCTCTCGAAAAAACTAAGGCCTTCCTCACCCGCTTTTAGTTACGTACATTTTTCCGCGTACCGCGAATCATTAGTAGAACCACCAAGCTGTTATACAAGACCAGTTTAGTCTTTCGAAGAGCGCAATATTACTCAGTTGCCTCGTCATATTGCAAAATGAATGCTTTTGCTTCAACTTTCTTTTCTATATAGCTGTGTTAACTTATCTTATGACAATAAAGCTAATCGGAAGCGAAGAGTGAATTTGTAAATTCCACTTAATCCGTAGAACGTAAGATTTCGCCTGTATCACTGTAATTGACGCTCAATAAGTTAGCATACATCGTAATTTAGACTTATGCTTTTTATACTTTATGCGGCCCCAAGAATATTCATAGTAGTGCTTCAAAGCCACAATTTGCACGCAGAATTATAACTAAGCACTCTGTCCATTGGCAGAGCCATAAGCTTGGGAATGGAATGGCATTTCTAGCTACGAATACACACGAACGTGAGTGGGTTTTCTTTATACCTTCGGCTGCTCGTCCGTCAGTCTAAAGTAACACTGAGTCTTAACTATCTCCTTGTACTGTCCAATTGTGGTACGATCAAACTTTGCTCCCCTCGTCAATTTTATTCACTATCGTGCGGTACATCTTCGGGGACGAAGACATTCATCATTTCATCCGAATTAAAGTCGCAGTATAGTTTGACTGAGTATGCAAAGGTTGTCGAATTTGTAAAGTCAAAAACAAAAGAAGTTACTCAAAACCGCGAACAGAAAAAATAGGGCGCTTGGATTTTATATACGGCAATAATTCTAAGTCGACGAGGACTTTCCAATAGTTTAAAGAAGCACACATCACTTTGATGAACCGGACTCAAGTGCCCCAAAAACCTCTGCTTTGGAGAATGACAGAGAAATTAATTGGAAGTATTCAGAAAAGTAAAAAAAGACTCGGAGCAATTAAAAGCGCCCTTTGTGCAATGTGTGGCGGTCTTTGTTTATTACGTATGTGGGTTGGTTATATCAGCCTTTTTTCATTTTTCATTTTTATTGAGACAAATATTTACAACTGCAATTTAATTATAATACAAAGCATAATTATTATAGCTGACTTAAAATATGTCTTACTTTATCCAACATACAAATATGATATATCTTTATATCTAAATCAAGATTAATACAGTTAATTTAAATTTTTAATCATTGTGTACGCTTGCTCCCGGCATACATACTCAGAGTCGCTCCTTAGGCTTTCTTTAAATTAATGACTAGAGTTAAACTAAACTTTCAATTTAGGGAGGATATATATTCATTTTCAACTACATGATACATGCAGATCAAGTTTTCAGTAACGCTGAAGATTCCTTAATGATTTAAATATGTATATTCTATATATTCAAAAGGCATTTCCAGGTTTACCGAGTTAAACAAAGGTTCAAATAGCTTTAAAGCCACAATTTGAACGCAGAATTACATATATGTATGTCAAGTTAACCCGTTAAGGTTAAGGGTGAAGATTTCTCATAAAATGGAACCAAGAGATTATCATCAATGGGAGTCACTAGAGGAAGTGAACGTATTCCTAAGATTGAATGGTGAAAGGTAGTAATTTTCCTGGACACCATTGGTAATATTTAAGTTCATTAAAGATCTAATTAGCGGATTGTTGTGCGAACTTATTCGATTTAATTTTTTGAAAAGAAGATCAATTTGATATCTCATTAAGGGGGTTATGTTAGTTGCATCATACAACGTTTTATTAGAAAACCATTTTTTGTCCGGTTTTCTGAATTAACCACAGCAAAATCTTAAAATCATTCTCTCAAAGTTTCCTAATTCATTAGCTGCAGTGGGAAAAATAGTGAACCAGCAAGCGAACCTGTTGCGTAGAACCACAAATTAAAACATGAATTAAAATTGTTAAAACTTAAGACCTTATATAAAAATTGACCAAGTCATTATTGTGAATTAGCCATACAAATGTGAAAAGTTGATTGGTCTAAATTTTGAATTTGGCGCCTATCAGCCATATTTATTTTAAATTAAAATTTAAAATTCATGTAGCATATAACAGAAACAAAACAAACAGTAATAAAATGGCACTCTGTTAATCGCAAGCGAATCGACCGCACGTGTTTCTTTAAGTCGTTTCTTTCTTCTTTTTTTTTTGCCGATCCCGAGAAAGACAAAACGTTCAAAAAAATCGAAAGTAAGTACGCGATACACAAAAAAAAATGTTGTGTAGAATTTTCAGAACCCATACGTGACGTTTTGTACATCATTAGCTTTGTCTTCCCTGACACTATTTTAGAATTTAGTAGCGGTTTAAGAATGGCAGCTGTCATTTTTGCATTACTTAGTGTATATCTCGCGTGTTTGTTGAAGAGGAAACGGTTGTAAAAATAAATTCCTAGATATTTCGATTCTGAATGCAGAGGAATCGGATTATTATTTATATTTAAAGACAAGGTTTAACTGTCTTTCACAGAAGGTAATGTACTTTTCCGGTAGCACTCCTAAAACAAGTAAAACCGCATTTACTTTCATTGATTTTAGGTCTCCATTTTTTTAAATAATTTTCTATTTCGAGCAATTTAGATTTAATTTTGTTGAGAGCTTAATCAGGGCGTAAATCACTTGCTAGTATAACAGTGTCGTCAGCGTAGTGGATGGAGCCTGGAACATTCGACATATGGTCAGAGGAAGGAAAATCATGAATATATATATATTGAATAGGAACGGTCCAAGTATCGAACCTTGCGGAACACCTGATCTTATCCTAAATGTATCTGAGTACTCAGAAGCTATACTAACCGAAGCTGATCGGTTCGTTAAATAATTAAGCATCACTCTTATAAACCAAGGGGATATATTCAATCTGATGAGCTTGAATATGAGACCGTTATGCCAGACTGAATCTAAAGCTTTTTCGAGGTCGAGATCTAGGCTTACTGTACATTTTTTTTCGCAGATTTTTGATTACTACATTCTGAAGCATAAGTATTGCGTGTTCTGGAGAATTACCTTTTCTAAAACCGAATTGATTTTTGGGAATAACTTGCACTTCCTCGCAGTATTCGACTAGGTGTTCAGCTAATACTCTCTCAAACCATTTTCCTATATTAGAGAGCATAGAAATCGAGCGGAAATTAATAACATCTTTCGCAGAATTTTTTTTGCTATCGGTATGAAATTAGATTTTTTCCATATTTCCGGAAAGTATCCGGTTGGTTATATCAAGAAGATATGAATCAAGCCACGTGCACACACGCGCTCAGAACCCAGCCTCCGTGAGCACAAGAACTTTAACTTTTAATATTGTAAATGGAATGATCACTGTTTTTTGCGACTCGCAATGCATGATTAACATCGACTTCCTGCAGAAGAAGAAACCACTGCAGGCATTTGTTCGCAAACTATGGGCTGATTTCGCGGAATTGCAAAAGGAAACAGACCAGTTTGGCGAAGAAAACAGAAACGACAACTTTATTGAATTAAGTATGAAACTGTTGATCCACCTACAATATCTTTCAGACTTGAGAAGAGAGAAGTGGCTATCCAGGAGTAAGCCAAAGACAGGATTACGTCTCAACACTTCTCGAAACTTCTAATTTTTCAGTAAGCTCAGTGATTTACCGACAACCCACTTGTATTGACTTAATTCGGTAAATTACCCAGTCCACTACATGAACTTCAACCATTAATCCTAAAGACAGTTACTTTTCGCCCACTGTGTTTGCCAAAGGATTTGGAGTGCAAAAAAGTTCAAACGTAATTCGGTCGTTTGTTTTTTGACAAGACTCAATTTTCAATATCTGCCCGCACACAAGTCCCATTACCGCACAACACTCTTAATGAGCGTTCCAATCAAATCCTTTCACCCACCATCGGTTTCACTCTCGGCAGTGCCACACTTTCCATCCAATCCCCGCCACGGCTATGCGAGCAAGCGAGCATCTGAACCAGTTTGAGTTGTTTTCATTTCCGAAATATCCATCATCGTGTCTCCTCACTTCGGCTTCATTAATTTACCACCCCACCGCACCGCCACCATCGCCCCCATCGCCACCATCACCAATAGAAGACAACAACATCAATCGTGCGTCTAACGTCCTTTCTCATGGAGCCCACAAAATATGGTTTCTCCATTTTTTCCACTCTTTTGAGTCCGTTAGTTCACTTCTTGTTTATTTTCCAAAATGTTTGATTTATAATTACCTCTGCTGAGTAGACAGTCCACAGTTGGATGAGTGATTGAACGAGCAATCGCTCCAGAGCTCCCCAGCCCCCAACTCCGGAGCGGTCATGCAAGAGACGAGGCTAATAGATTGCGACAGGCCCGCACATATCTCGGGCGGTCGGCCCCATCCGCCGTGCGGCCCCCAAAATAATATTAATTATAATTATAATAATCGCGTTAAGTCGGATGAAAAATTTGTTCGGTAGTCCAAATGACAGTAGGTAGTCAGTGGTCGTCAGTCAGTCAGCGATTCACTTATATCTCCGGTTTTCTCCTCGTTTTCCGGATTTCTGGTCGAAAATTAATAGACGACGCACAAGGTAACCGCGTCGTGGGCACGGGACACGGCACGCGGGGCACGGAGACACACATCGTGCGAAGGCATCATCGAAGGCTTAATTATTGAAAATAAAAGATGAGCCTGTGGTTTTGATTGATTGGGTGGAGTTTCGGGGTATGGGTGAGTTGGCGCTGATTGCTGATTGCACAGGGACGGGGAATTGTGATTTGGTGGAACTCTATCAGAGGATCGACGCGATCGATGATTATTTAGAACGTTGTGCTCGAGGATGTTTCTTTTCTTCTCTTTCTTTGCGCAGCTCGAATGACTTCTTTTGTCAGATGACAGGGGAACTAAATGGAAATTAATGGATCAGGATGATGAAAGATTCTGTGGGGATTCGTGGTGTGGTGAGCAATGTTGCACTGTCAACGCTGTGTAATGACGATTTTGAGTTAACAAAACTTTATTTCTGGGAATTTTGTTGGGGCCTGTGATGACATTGGGAATCGATTGATCATTATGATCTATTAATGGTGTCAAGTGGAGAACGAATTTCGTTGGAAGTGGACTGCTATCTTGTTGAATTATGATGTGGTTCTAAGAAGACCGCTGCGATGTATGGGAACATTCTGTTTGTATCGTAATGAATTCGAGTCAAATTCTCACACTGTGGGAGCGAAATAAAGTCGAATAGACTGAATTTTGATGCGGCTCAGGAGAATAGTTGAAATGCTGAACGAAATTCTGCAATGTCGTCGGTTATGATATTTTAAGCACAACAGACTTGGAAAATTCTTTCATCCGCCGAATTTCTTCAAAATTCTTTCTTCCGCCGAACTTCTTCAAAATTCTTTTATATTTACGAATAAGCCACACCAATACCCACTGTTGTTTGCCACGCACCTCAACTAATAATCCAAAACTCCGCACATAGTCCCCATGAAGTCTCATTTAATCAGCCAACAACCAGTCACTTACGAAGGCACATTAAGCAGCCTCTCCATGCTTCAGTTTATGAAAGTACACAAGCCTTTCTCTTTTCTCCTTAATAAGACCACCATTAGGAAGGTCTACACAAGCCTCCTTGCGCCCTGCAGTCACTTCCGGATCGAATTACAAAAGCAAATATTTTATCTGCTCACCCAAGCCACCCCCTCGCACACAACCGCGGTGTCCAATTACCAAATCACCACATCCAGCATCTGATGAAATCCGCATTCAATGCCACACCAGCCAATCTACCACACCAAGCCCCCGCTCCATCATCGCGTCGTCGTCGTCATCATCTGCCGCGAGGCCCTGAAGCAATGCAATTATTAGCAACACCACTCTAGTCTATCTGCTCGCCGTCACTCAGACGCCCTCTCCCCACCGTCCCACCGTGTGGCAGCCAGATTTGATGATCTCATTTTGTATTCCATTGTGCAGTCCGGGCGAGACTTCCCCAGCGAGTAAATCACCAGCATTGCACTCGCCAGCTTAGAGAAGTTCATGCCCGCGCATGCATCGATCATCGACCGCCTCGACGACAACGGGCGACGTGGCTGCAATGCAAAGGCCACGGTGGCGTCGCCATGAAGTGTTTGTTGGTCGCAGCACCATGAATGCTTGTACCGAATGCATGGGCCACTTTGTGTTGCCCGGAATTGAAAATGTTCGCCTATTTTCGCGCGACTACTCCCAGTGTGGGCGAGTGTTAAGTGGACTCAATGGCATGAATTAGACAGGCCCCGAGGAGGCGGTTGTTGTGGGTGTCCATGTCTGCTGCGCAAAGTCCCACAATTGTTGGTCCTGCCAGTTTATTTCAATTTTATAACACTTCACCTCCACTTCCCCCGGCGTTTCGGGATATGAAAGCCACTCAGGTATAACAAATGGCAATTAAACATTCAATTTCGATGGCTAATTTATCGTCTATTTCGTGTCCTAACCCTTTGGCGCGTCCCTGAATGTCTTCATTAGCAAGACAAACGAGCGACCACACTGCTCGCGGCGAATGGGAAGCGGAAAGCGAGACACGAGGAAGAGCCGCGTCGATGGCAACGGAGGGGAAGACGCGCGAACGAACCCTTTTTTATGTCAGATCGATGTCATTAGTTTTTCTCCTCGTCCGGCAGCGGGCGGTTGGGCCGGTTCCCTTTTTTGACAATAAATTACGATTGTAATGTCTCTCTTGGGCAGATGTCAGCAATTTTCGTCTAAATAGACAACAATAACGGTGATGATAATTTCGGCGACGGCGGTAGTGCTGTGCCGGCTTGGTGACGGTTTTTCCTTGAAAGTGGCGACAGTTAAAAAATGGTGGTGGTTATGAGGTGGGGGAGCTCTGTTCAGCTGGAAGCCATCTGCTTTGGAAATTTCCGTGTGGGGAGATTTTAATAGTCAATTGGAAAGTAGTTACAGCTCTCTGTGAAACTCTATATTTGAAAGGATATTGGTTAACTCCGATGGTACGTGGACACCTTCAACAATGGGAAACTACCTCATCTTATGTTCAGCTGGCGATAAAATCATTTTTGGAGGAGGACGGTAGCAAGAGGCGGTCTCTTGCTTTCAAAAGGGATGCATGTGCAAAGAGTGACGCTTCCTGCATGCAATTCAGAGATTCTCAAAATCATGTAATCACATATGCTTACATCTTTCAGATTTGCTTTCTTTCTCCTTCTGATGCCATCGTAAAGTTAACACCGACTGGGCAAGAAATTTGTGGCTGAGTTTTGAGCGTAGGTACAGCACAATGCAAAGAAATGTACTTGTGCTTCTTGCACAAAATTCTACTTCCTGCACCGAGCTTGTTCGTTTTTGATGCACATGCTGTGTTTATATAAAATTCTCTTGGAGTGTGGCGTGGATAAGTTAGTGGAATTTTTCCATCATTCTGCGACAAATCTATTTTCCATTTTCGATTCTTTTTAGCTGCAAATTTGTTCCTTTGATACGAAGGGCAGAGGTAACCTTAAGGTAGTTGGGAATATTCTATTGGGCTCCTGAGCGCGATTACAAGTGGAAGTATTGAAGAAATAAGTTTGTTTTCTTTTTATCCCTAATTTTGAAAGAAATCGGCACATTTGAGAAAAATAATCATTTGTCTAATTTGTCAGACTCAATAAGTAAAGGACGTCTTAAATAGTTTGTATTTCTTTATGAACCAGGGCGTATTGTACTTGGGATTCAACTAGCAATACCGCAAGGAACTGTTGCCTTTCAGCCGGCGTAAATTGTTGGTTGGTACCGGTGTAATATCTCGGTATATTGTAAATTCGGATATATTTATTCGCATAAGAAGCGGTTTAAGGTGTGAAGTCTTGTGAAACTTTAATTTTTGTTTTTTGTTTGTATTCTTAGTTGCATATCTTAGAACAGAATTTCCTTCTTAATGGAAGAAAATTGATGTCGACACTTACATAATAGTAATAATTAATTGTTGGTGCGACAGTCCACAGGGGAACCAGGGCCAAGCTTGCTCATCAATTACTTGTCTTGTGCTCGCTACTGTTCGCTCACGAGTAGAAGGGACCTACAAATTTTTGCCGACTCCGAACGTCGAAGTTTGAGAAGCTTTCTTAGACAGTTATTACTCTTTGAGTG
Organism: Eristalinus aeneus; assembly: GCA_955652365.1. Taxonomy (NCBI): domain Eukaryota; kingdom Metazoa; phylum Arthropoda; class Insecta; order Diptera; family Syrphidae; genus Eristalinus; species Eristalinus aeneus. The sequence goes on along the minus strand of OY019131.1, from coordinate 5,554,834 downwards.
TTGTCAGCAGCTCAAAAGAGGTGGTACCATGAAAATTCGATATTGGTGTTGAAATGGGAAACGAACCTAGATTCTTCGGCGTGTGAACGTCGCACTCTGCCCACTACGCCACGGCGCTAGCTTGCTCATCAACTACTCGTGTTGTGCGCGCTACTGTTCTCTCACGAGTAGAAGGGACCTACAGGTTTTTGCCGACTCCGAACGGCGAAATTTGAGAAACTTTCTTAGACATTCATTACTCTTTGAGTGTTGTCAGTAGCTCGAAAAAGGTGGTGCCGGTAAAAATTCGACGTGTTCAGGAATCTAGACCCTTCGGCGTGTGAGCGTCGCACTCTTACATACAAAATTTATTACCTCGGCAGCTTATTTTGTATGCTCTACTAATTTGTTGACGAATATGCGGCGTGAATTTCCACGGACAGAATCGTGTGGTATTCCGACATTAATATTGTTTACGTCTTGGTTATGTACGAGTTTTGTTCAAAAAAATATAAATTCTCATTTTTCTCAAAAAATACTTATTTCAATTTATATTTTGTCCCCCTCAAAGTAGCCTCCCTTAAAAATAATACGGTTCTGATACACACTCATTGGTATGTCTTCGACCACTCTCAATAATTCGGTTTGAATCTCCTCAATAGTCGTAAACCATTCATTGGTCTCTTCAATCTGGGGTACGAAAAAGTTACAGGGTGCCAAATCTGGCTAATGAGACTTGATTGTAGTGTTGTTTTCTTCTAAAAAACTAGGAACAACTAAGGAGGTGCACAACTATGTAAAAGTGGTCAAGTGAGTTCAAAAGAATCAAAGAAAACATTGAAGACTACCCCCGCTCCGGCGCCCCGGCTACAGCTTGTACGGGAGAATGCATCAAAGAAGGCGAAAAACTTGTTCTTGAGGATGCCCGAATGAAGGTGAAAAGTATGGCAGAGATCACCAAGCTTTCAACTGGTACCAACTTGTATCTACAGTACCACACCAGCCTTCAAGACCATATTAACCTTTCACGGATCAGTGCAAGGTGGGTGAAACGAATGCTCATAGCGGCTCAGAAAATAGTGAGAATCGCATGCTGTAGAAAGCTTTTGGAGATGTGTAGTGAGAACGCGGACGGTTTTATGGATCGATTTGTTGCTGGGGGCGAAACATGAGTTCACCACTATGACCCTGAAAGCAAAGAAGAGTCCATGCATTGGCATAGAAAAGGAATAGACCCGCCGAAGAAGTTGAAAGTCACTCCGTCTGCCAAGAAATTCATGGTCACAGTTTTTTGGGACTCAAAGGGAATCTTGATCATTGAGTACAAAAAAAGGTGAAATTATCGACGCCACATTCTACGCTTCACTTAGCATAATTTGCTGGGTTTGCGGGGTTTGTTTTCTTCAATTCCTATCAAATTTATATAGATTTAATTATAAGTTAAACTCATTTTCCAGTAGTAAGATATATGATATATCAAATCTCTGAAACATATGCTGTGCGATAGCTAATATCAATGTAAACATTTTATTACGAAATAAAACCTATATAGAATCTAGAAAAAGACGGGGTAAATTCGCCGCGGGTGTGTTGCTTCTGCATGACAACGCTCCTGTTCACACGGCGCGAGTTTTCAAGGCAGCTACGCGAGATTGTGGTTTCGCAGAAATTCAACACTCATCTACACCTTACCCCTAGCGATTATATCCTGTTTCCGGATTTGAAAAAATGTATTTGCGGAAAATGATTTTCGTATGATGAAGAAATGAAAATGGATATTTTGCGGAGAAAGAGGCAATATATTTTTTGAGGGTTTAAAAAAGCTTATCTCAAGAGTAAGTAAGTAACAAATGTCAAGTGACAAATGCACTGATGTTAGGGGCTATACATAGGAAAATAAAAACAATTTAAATTGAATTCGCATTTTCCTTCATACCGATACCCAGCATATATTTAACGCCCCTCGTTGTGTGTAAAATCATCACAATAGAAACAAAATTCATTCCTTAAAGCGAAACAAATAACTGGACAAAGAACGAACAATAACTAAACATTTTACATTAACATTTAGTTGTATAGCCTTAGGCTTGCAAAACTACTTGTAATCGTGTTGGCATCAACATGATTAGTATGAACCAACTTTCTGCACGTTTCAGGCTGAATAGAATGCCATGCCTTTACCAAATCGCTTTTGAACTCTGTCAATGAGTTGAACTTGTTTTCGCATAATTGCCTACCAAGTTTTTCCCAATGGTGCTCAATAAAATTGAGGTCTGGACTCTGTACACGGGTCTGTAACAGTTTGGGGCAGTTGTGGATCAACCAGAGTTTTACTACTTGTCAATTGTGTTTGGAATCATTGTTCTGGTAAAACGTTAAGTCACAATTTTTCTACACTTTGCTTCACGGTTTCCTTTAATATGTTGGGGTAGGCAAATTTGTCCATTCTACCGTTTATAAAATGCATATTACTTACCCCAGCAATGGACACACAGCCCCAAGCCATTACAGAACCTCCTCCATGTTTGACGGTGGTATTTTTGGGCAAAAACCCTTCAATTAGTCTCCGCCAGGGATGCATTTTGCCATCGTATCCATGCAAATTAAATTTGCTTTCATCAGTGAAAAGAAACTTCATATTTCAAAAAAACAAAAGTTGAATGTTGTTTGTTTTTAAAGATATTTAATAAATGACTTAGCGTGTTCCAGAAATCATAAGTTTTCAATAAATATTATTTAGCCAAGTTCACTCCAGCACATTTGATTTTCTGACTTATAAAGGTCGTTTTCTTTGCCACTGTTCCATAGTCATCAACTCGATGCGAAAGTTACGGTAATCTGCTGCATGGTCCTAATCAGGTCAATGCTTGCCTATGGGTGTCCCGTGTGGTTCAATGTGGGAGCTAGTCTAATGGAAAGGACGCGGTTGTTCGAGAGGGCATGCCTTCGGGCCTGTCTTCATATTTACCGAACTACTTGGTCCGAGTATAAGAAATTCTACTCTAATGAAGTCTTATACAACAGGGCTAAATTGATCAGAGTGGTTAATTTCATCCTGAAGCTGATTCGGAGAGCTAGAGCAATGGACTCCGATAACAATCTAATTTCGGGAGCTTACTATCCCAACATACAATACCATGAAAAAGTGCGCCCTAATGGTTTCGTTCCTCCAGAAGCATTCGTCTATTTTGATAAGCTAGGTCTGTTACAAGACAAGAAAGCGTTATCGCCCATCTTTCATTTCGCCCGTTCTGCTGTTGATGGGCGGCTCAACTACGACCGTCCCGTTGCACGACGAGCTGAGGACAATTTCCTCCACTTTAGTACAGCGGTATCGAGATGGGATGTGCGGGATGTTGGTGGTAAACTCCCTCGACAAACCGCCAAACACTGGGTAGGGAATCCAACAGAGGCGGTCGGCTATTGTATTGCAACGGACCAAATACCAGCTCCAATCTTTGGCCGACTTACATATCTTTAGCTTTAGATTTTAGATTAATATAGGTTTTAAGATAACAAAAGTAAAAATAAAAAAAAAATTAAAAAATATAAAAATAATAAAATACAAAAAAAAAAACAAAAAAATTATATTAAAAAAACACAAAAAAAAATAAAACAAAAATACTTGTGAGTGAATATAAGATTATACACACATATATAGGTGTACATAGACGCTCTTGAATGCTTGAACATATGCAGATGAACTGTGTGAAAGTATACATGCACATGTGCGTACGTAGTTTAAGTTAGTAATAGAATAGTTTTAGTTTTAGTTCTAGTTCTTAGTTTTAGTCGTAGCTTTAGTTTAGCTTAGTTTTTTAGGGAAATGGTTAAGATTTTAAGTTTTTATTTTTGTCTTCCTTCTTTTCTTAATAGCAAATAGGTGTTAATATGAATTAATGTTCTTATATTAAATAAATAAAGATGTTGAAAAACACATAAAATTCAGATAATCTTAGAGAGCCTGCGAAGGGCCAGAAAGATTATGATCATACAATGTTATGTAAACTAGTTTTAAGCATTTTTGTCTAGAATTTAAGTGTCCCTTTATCCCCTTATTATAATAAAATGCAATAAAAAAAAAACAAAATAAAAAAAAATCAGACATTTGTAGCGTATTTCCGACGATATCTAAGCTAATATCTTATGCACTCATTTCTTTTAACGAACTTTGTAAGTCATTAGCAGTTTTTAATGGATCTTTTTGGATTTCTTTCAAAATTGACAGTTTCTCTCTTCCATTGAGTATTTTGCCTTCTCCCACACTACTTTAATAAGACAATCTTAAGTCAATGCTGTACCTCTTTATTATGTCATGGACAGTAAATTTCCATTTCCGGACTATTTCAGCAATTTTTCTTCCTGTATTTTCTTCACTATTCAATTTAACGATTGATTGTCCAACATTAAAAGATGCTTGCTTACCAGGTGGAGCTGTTTTCAAAAAAAGGAGTTTTAATGACGGAAGCTTGTTATTCAATGCCAGTATGAAATGAATGCGAATCAAATATCGTCTAGAGCTATATTTTGTGAAAGATGACGGCAGCTTAACAACACTAACACTTTTACTAAAGTGAGTAAAAACATCATAAGAGAAACAAAACTGAAAAAATTTTGTTAAAGTTGCCGTCATGTGCCGTCAAAGAACAAATATATGAAAGACACGGTCGAACTTTCAACATATCTTATAAGTTGTGTTATCCGTAAAGTAATCATAATCTTTGTCCGATGATTCGTTGAAGCCAACCTAACCTACTACTACGTAAGTTACATCGATTTGTTTTGCTTATAACGAATAAACGGAACCATTAATTCGTCAGTGTAACTCGCGTTCATTCATCTTATTTGCAACATCATTACATCAGTGCAACAATGGGGCTTTATATACGGGACTGTTCGAAAGATGGGGCTTTTTGTAAACTCTATCTGAAAGTCTGATTATTAAAATTGTTGTTCTTAAATTTTATTTTGGGAAAATTAATGTTGTTGACTTTCTCGTACTTTGGTATTCTACCGCATGCAAATCAATCTAATCCAAAATTCTTGTTAAAAGCCATGTCTTATTTGTGAAGACGTCTTTAGTTACAGTTTGACTCAGATTGCAAAAGTTGTCCACATCACCTCACGCATTCAAGAATGAGCAAACTTCCAACTTTCTATTCGCAAATTGTTTTAAAAATTGTACGATGCGCCACTTAGGTGGCTCATAATAAGCGCTCCATAGTACGATTTGTCATTTGCGTGGCAACTTTCCGGAGCCACGCCATTTTAACCACGGTTTCTATTCCCTGCAACGCTAACTACCGAAATTTGATGCATCACCCATCGAGAAATCGTCCCATAACGGTGGCAATTATTTAAAATCTCATCACAGCACAAAGTGTTCCCGAAAAAAGCCTCGAAACAATTTCCCAAAGCACCCTCCACGCAGATACCATCTCAAACGGCCAATTACGAGAGTGCTACTCTCAAAATATTTTCACAATCCACGTCTAATTGTAAGCGATTGCCAGCAACAGAAATTAAACGCATCACTCAGAGCTTACCCAGCAGAGCGCCTATCTCCCCCATCTGCCAAAAACCCGTACCGGGCCAAACACCTCTCAACCTAGGCGCAATCTCCATGCAATTACCATGCCCATGAACAGCATAATTACCCAACAATGGTAGGATAATTAAAATATCTCTTTCGACAGGCGGCAAATAGGTTGGAAACTCCCCCGGTCGCCCATTCGGCAGAGTCTGCGTAAGCAGATCAGAATCACGCTCGAGTGTTTTGTGCTCTCGTAGATCTCATCCCCGGTGGATGCGTGCTCCGTGATTTTGGACAAAGAGCGCGGTTATGGGTGGAGCGGAGCACTCCACTGAGCATGACATTAGCGCCGCCGGAGTGTCCACACCATGGGCACGGTCCGACTTTCACCCCCGACTTGGGACGGTGTGGCACCTGGCATTCGCCAAAAGAACCATCACGAAAAAAAAGAAATATGGCCGAATAAATTATCTCCTTATGATCGCCCAAACTTTCTCCACACACAGGGTGTGAAGAAATTAGGCAAACCAGAGATACGGATCCTTAGTGGCTGCTGCCGCTGGCCTACAGCCTTTCATAATTCCCAATCCTAGATAAGGTCCGAGCACCAAGCAAACGCACGAGGAACATGAACGCGAACGCATAAGGGGCAGAGGGAGAGATAAAAATGAGGCGAACAAGGGACGCCGAGGGATGAAGAAAAATCACCCCGAGAGTCCCGTGTTTGCTGATGGGTCGCGCCCGATAAGGTTATAAATTTCATTTTTTTGCTGCTGCTACGCTCGGTGGTGATACTGTTGGCGGCGGTGGCGGCGAGTGGAGCGACTAATGATTCCACTTTGCCTCAAACAAATTGCTTCCTTGTTGCGCTCTGTCTGTGGAGGGACGGTGCGTCGTCGACGGACGAGTGGCTGTTGGTCCGGTCGGTCGGTCTGGTTGGTGCGACCACCGAAGGCAGCCAGGAACACATGAACACCGAGAACAACAGCGAACGAGCAGATAGGACCTCTAATTTGATACATAGCACTTGGGAATCATGTCCGATGCTTATCTCGGCGGTCAATGGTTGTTAGGTCCTGCGTAATTCTTTAACGAGTGATTATTATGTTCTAATATGACGAGGGTGGATATATTTGTGCGGCTAAAGAAGTGGTGCCTTCGAGCGTTTTGGTGTCACGGATTAGTGGGACGGGATCCTTTTGTTGAATTTGTTTAGTCTGTACTTTGTTTTGGTGAAGGGATAAGTTTTTTCTTTTTAATCTTTAACAGTCCTTTGGATAAACCAGGATAAATAGATATATTTTTTTCTGAAATTTAATTACTTTCAAGAATGTATTGTACTTGACTGCAAAAGAGATAACAAACGGTGGTATCGAGGGCTTGTTTAAATGATAATATCTCAAAATGTGTTACCAGATGTGTTTCCAGTGTTGATCTTGGAGTCATTGAAATAACTTCTTTAATAATGTTGATTCAGAAAAATAAATCAAATGCAAACTTTAGGTGGGTCCCAAGAGAAGAACCTTGTGATTCATGTACACAAATTTCAGGAGTAGAGGGTCCAAGACATTTTGGGACTGGAAATATTTTGTGCGATACGCGAAGCAGGTGTTGGTTCAGCAAAGAAATCGAACTTACCACCTACAGTGTTTTAGTCAGACATTACATAACTAGGTAACGACAGCAGTTGCTCGCTGTTGCATTACGGTCTCCTTAAAAGGAGCACAAGTTGGAACTTTTTCCACATAAGTCCAGAGCAGGAAGGCCGCGATACAAAAAACCTTCCTTACAGTGACAAGTTTTAAAAAGAAATCTAATCTAACTTAGAATATGCATATGCCTGCTCTAGAACGAAGGTAAATGGCATTTAAAACTCTTGCAAAATATTGTCAGGTTGTGTAGGATCGAATTGAAAAACTCTCGAGGCTAGTAAATCAGTAGAACAAAATCAACAATATCTATGTAAGATAAGGCGACGCAGCCACTTGTATAAGTTGAATACCACAAGTCACTACCAGACGCGCACTATCCCAAATGTCAATCCAGCTAACAGATATGATGACAATCGGCCTCAGCTTCCGTGGGTCTGAGAGGTAAATTAAATTAAATTACGTCGTCCTTAAGCTGTTGGATTGTTCATGGCTTCCGCTTTTAAATAGCTCTAAAGAAAAATGTGTCAAAACACATGACTATTGCGGCCATAAAGTCATGCATTCGATGACCACTTTCCACAAATAGTAGCACATAGTCTGGAAGCACATATAGTAGCACATATAGAAGACTGGAAGCACATATAATCCTGGTCCATTTAAACAATTACTGGGAACAAAATGTATGTCACCATCTTTACCGTTACTGTTTGCCCGCTCACATTTTCCAAGAATATGACAAACTGCGCCAAAAAGTCGTCCATTGTGGATGCAACGGGTTTATAAAAATTGCTCGTCGATTCTAATTTCCTTAAATGCGGCAAATTTCAATTGTAATTAAGTTGACTGAAAGGAAAGGGAAAGATCATTTGTATAGAATGCATGTTGATTTGGTTATCGTCAAAGTTTTTAACCACCTAGTACTTCTTCATAGTGTCAAATACTGAAACAATATACAGTTTGTCAAGAAAGTGCTTACACAGCAATTTCTACTTTTTCGCTTCAATCTTATACAATTCTATAAACATTTGTAGGCGAAGAGATTGGGTTGAAGAAAACACTTTGTTGTTTGTTTTTGAGATAAGCGTGTTTATTACTCGGCAATCTCCAACTGAGTGACTGCCTTCGATCATGACAAATAGGTTTACATTTATGATCTTAGCGGAATTGGTAACAAGCATGAATAATTGTGTGAGTGCGTAATAGCGTAATGTGCATTAGCAAATTGATGAGCTTTTCGTGCAGATCATTCGATCGGGCCTGGAACGTTAATTAAAGAGATACCGCAAAAGATATAAATTCTCGTATGATCATGTCACCCGAGTATAATATGACAGTGTAGTCAGATATTTTTCGAACGCTCTCAATTTGTTTTTGTTTGTTTGCCTACACTTAATTTAACCATTTTTTTTTTATTTTGATACTTCATGTTTTAAAAAGTAAATAACGTAAACAAAACTTCATATAACACAACAATAAGAACAACAAAAAAACAAAAATCAAAAAGGAACAAAAATTTAATTGCCAAGAAAGCCTTTACACATTCTATTCCGCATCCTTTGCGCTGTGCATAGTTCAAAACGTAGCGTTTTAGCGGTTTTTTCATTTTCTCTTCTGTATGAGATGTAGGAAGTCGAAAGCGATAATGTTCATTGTTACTTCAGCTGTTGAATGAGTAAAAACAATTTTTGGTGATTCATCTTAATATGTCTGGTAAGAGAATTTCTTTTGATGTAAAGCAGTTGGTTCATTATAACCATAATAATAGTAATTGTTGGCACTATAGTCCAAAGGGGGACCAGGGCCTAGTTTGCTCATCAACTACTCGTGTTGTGCGCGCTACTGTTCTCTCACGAGTAGAAGGGACCTACAGTTTTTTGCCGACTCCGAACGGCGAGATTTGAGAAGCTTTCTTAGACAGTTATTACTCGTTGAGTGTTGTCAGCAGCTCGAAAGAGGTGGTGCCGTGAAAAATTTGAAAAGTTGGTGTTGAGCTGGGAGTCGAACCTAGACCCTTCGGCGTGTGAGCGTCGCACTCTACCCACTACGCCACGGCGATCATTATAACCATAATAAAGGTAAAAGTGTGAGTGAGATATGTTTGGTTTATCTGAGAAAATAATTTACTATATTTATATATATATATATTTACTATATATTGCACCAAAAGGCAGGCCAAAAAAGTTTTCGAACAGAAATGAGCGCTTTGTCTAGAGAAATAAACCAAAAGTGCGGTTTACACGTTTCCAACGAAACTGTTAGGCAAGTGCTAGTAAAGAATGAGTACACAACAAGAGAAAACCATTACTTTCGTCTCAAAATGTACAAAAACGCTTCATTTGCTACAGAGTACAGCATTCCACCGAACGAGTACTATGATTATGTCAAATTTTGTGATTAAACAAAAATAATGTTGTATTACAACGAGAGGCCCAATAGAGTGTGGCGCAAACCTTTAAAATCATTGCTTAACAAGAACATTATTCCAACTGTTCAGCAAAGTCGTCGGGGACATAGTTTTTACCGAAAATACCATCTACGCAAGGAAGTGCTTGAGCATTTTGGAAACTCATTTGCTTGCTAGTGCTAACAATTTTGGTTTTAATATCGGTGTTAACGGTAGACAAAGAACTTATAAGACGTGGCTGCTTTATAACTGCACCAAAGTATTGGATACACCAGCTCCGAGCCCAGACCCTAACCCAATAGAAAATCTATGGGCAAATTTGAAAAAGAAGGTACCAAGAATGAGCCACAAAAGTAGAAACAAACAGGTACAATACATCAATGGAGATTGGTTTAACAATCCAAATAATTATGGTGTTAGAAAAGTTAAGTGGATCAATGACAAAGCTGTTAAAGGCGGTTATTGATGCTAAATATAAGGTTGTCAAATATCCGCTTTTTTGCTCTTCATTCAATGCTTCATATAAAGTGTTACAGTGATCGGATTTAGTTCAAGTATGCGCCGTTTTGTTTGATAAACTTTTTCCATCTAGACGGCAACTTCAAAATACCCTCCTCGTAGAAGCTCCCCTCCTTATTTGCGAAGAACTCGGACACCCACTTTTCACAAATCTCTTTTGAGTTCAGCTTCACACCACCAAGGGCATTCGCCATGGACAGGAACAGGTGGTAATCACTTATGTCCGGGTCATATGGTGCATGCGATAGAACCTCCCATCCAAGCTGCGTAGCTTCTGACGAGTCATCAACGAAGTGTGTAGTCTGGCGTTGTCCTGGTAAAACACTACACCCTTCCTGTTGGCCAATTCTGGATGCTTCTGGTCGATCGCCTGCTTTAAGCGGTCCAATTGTTCGTAGTAGATGGACAAATTAAGCGTCTGGCCATATGGGAGCAGCTCATAGTGGATGAGTCCCTTCCAATCCCACCAAACACACAGCAAAACCTTCCTGGGCGTCAATTGCGGCGATATGGGAGCAGCTCAATCCTTTTGCCTCCAATCCCACCAAACATACAGTAAAACCTTCCTGGCCGTCAATCCCGGCTTGGCTTCTGTTTGGGACGATTTTTTTTTTCGCTTGATATTGTTGTATGTGATCCATTTATCGTCGCCAGTCCCCATCCGCTTCAAAAATGGGTCGATTTCGTTTTGTTGCAGCAGCATATCGCAGGCGTTGATTCGGTCCAGAAAATTTGTTTGCGTCAAATCATGCGGCACCCAAACATTTGTATCTACCCTTCTGCAGATGGCTTAAAAGGGTTTGGTGATTAACACCCATATCCTGGGCGATGTCACATAATGCCATATGCCGGTCTAATTCGATGATTTCCATGATTCGATCGGTATTCGTCGTCACAGGTAATGAGCCTTAATGAGCCACCGAACTTCTGTGAGTAAGACTCCAAACCGTTTAAATATACTTTAACTCGAGTGATTGGAGTCTAACCGCTGTGCTGATCACTATCTGTCAACCGATGAGATATAAGTTAACACAAAATTTATTAAGAATCATCATCCCAGTGCAACGAAAACACTACGTGACGGAATTTGTCAAATTTTTGCAAATTCACATCCAAACATCATCCAAGATAGCGCGCAAAGTCACTTGACTCTACGGATCGACAAAGATAAAATTGTCAACGATCATGCCGCCGCTGCTGTAACCCGAGAGACTTGTTTGTCCGTGTTTCCATTTTCCACATTCCTTTCCCACATTTTCCAAATGCACCATAGGTTACTTTCGAAGTAAGAATTGTATTGTAGTTTAGTTTTAATCTGAAAGCGGAATAATAAAGAGGCTAAGCCTCTGAAAATAATTTTTTTTAAACTTTCAATTAACGAAAAGTTAATTTATATCTACTACCAAGATTTAAGGTCATTTTGAGCACTCTCAAAGCACAAGCTGAACGATTTTTATTATAATGCAGCTTGCAGCTTTCACTAATACAAACCTTGAGAGCTTGTTTGCAATGATGCACTTATATAGAATTTTAGGTGTTTCTTTGCTGCTTTAAGAACGTGTGCTTCCAAAGAAAAGCTTTGAGAAGCGCTCCGTCGCATGCTTTTTTCCATACTTGAATTAACTGTATACCGTAATTGTTACTAGCTGCAAAACAAATACGGTGTGATCTGTGATGGTAAGGTGGTAATCTGGAATATTTTATACTAGGCAGTCTCTTCCTTTAATGAATATTTAAATTCAAAAATGAAAAACAAGAAATTTGCAATTAATTCTTGACTCGAACAAATCTGCATTGAGTTGTAACTATTCGAGTCAGCGGCAGTGATGCCACCTTAATCCCTCAAAAAGTCAAGCAAAGTTGAGTCATCACTTATGGCTGCAAGGCACAGGCCCCCAAAACCTAACACCTTCGCATGTGTGCCAGCGGCGCACACAAATTCTAAATTCACTATAAAGTCGGCTTGAGTACGCCCGATTCGTCGGGTGAATGAATTTCATTTTCGCACGCCATTCACATTTCACCTCCCGAACCCGATGATTTATTTCAAATTTGAATATTTCAACATATTTTCCAATTTTTCCTCTCCAGTGGAGGAGCAGAGTAGGGCTTCGTTTCGGTCATGTCGAGGAGCCCCCTACGAACGTGTGCCTGACCGAGCCGCCTCGGCGAACTATAAACTGTGCACTGAGCACGCAAATCAATAAATTATCATCCTTCAGCCCATCATAATCATCATCAGCATGGCATCGGTGAACTCGACGAAGAAGGGTTACGGCACTCTGGTCTGACATGACGTTTCCTCAGATCCCTCAGTTCCCATCGTAAAGTGTTTGGTTTTAATTTTTTCGATTCTTCATGGCATATCCTTTCGAAAATTTTCACACCATGTTAGCGGCTCGTAAAAAAGGAAAACGGAGAATGTGTCTTAGAGGAAAATGGAACTCGATACGTGAAAATGTCTCAATGGAGTGAAGGATGATCACTTGTTCGGTGGATGTGAAACTGGAACTGAGCGGACACGGCCCTTAGACGATTGGGGGTTTCGAATGCCCATTCGTCATGGGCCTCCTAATTAGGAGAGATTTGTGTGAGTGTGTGATTGGATGCGATTGGATGATTACAAGTGCGTGACCCCTGCTCACAAGTGTTGATTGATGTCTGTGGAAACTGAGTGAAATTCCTTAAAGTGAGTGACATATGAATGGATGTGTATCCGATGACGATGACGATGACGGCGACGGCAACTGCGACTCTAGTCGCTGGGGCCTAGGAAACATCATCGTTTGGACATATTTGATGAGTGTAAGCATGCATAATCGTGTATCTTTGAATTAAATTTATCATTCCCCTGTTCACTGCACAACGATCGTGTTCTGTTGTAGTTTCGGGTGAGGAGTCGCTGATGTGGGTTTTGAGATGGAAGTGACACCAGTTTTGTTGTAAAAGATTTGTTGGGGATGATGAATGGAGCGCAGTGAGATGTTATTTATTTTTTGTGATTTTTGAACACTTGTACGGATGCCTGTCTTGGTATGGCACTTAGATGCGCAGTCGTTTGATTGAGAAGCTGGCTTGTCAAAGAGGACAGGTCAACTTCTGGAGGAGATGTGTTAATCCTTGGATTGATTTCTTTGACTACTTGATGACTCAATTCGGGGGTTAGGTTGAGTTTATTTTGTTTTTCTTGTGGAAAGGGATGCGATGATATGTTTCCTATGTTCGAACAAACGAGACGTAAAGACATTCCAACAACAGTAGTACACACTCGAAATAAGTTTTAGATCAAATACAACTTTATTGGGCTGTTACTCCGAACTGACAGAACAATATGGATTTTGGAATTGATAAGGAAACCTGTTCTTCGCCAAGGTATTTGTGTTAACTTAATGTGGAGCGGAAATTCTCCATACGCCTAGCCTGCAGTTCTTCAGTTCATGGGATCACATGTGGATTTACAACAAGTTTGGGTTTAACGTTAATACTCTTAGCGCCGCATCCGTTATATGTTGATAAATGACTTTTGGATGAGGTGAAGGCAGGTGGAGGATGTAACTCGCAACCGAATTGCTGACAGTGTATCTGATGCAACACTCTCAACAATCAATGCTAATGCTATAGTTTTAGCATAGGTATCGTATGATCTGCAACACTCTTTTAGTCATTTTTTTTTTAATATAACTGATTGAGTGGTCGCCGTGGCGTAGTGGGTAGAGTGCGACGCTCTACCCTCGGTTAACTCGCAGTGGGTGTGTTGCTTCTTCATGACAACGCTCCTGTTTACACGGCAAGAGTTTCCAAGGCTGCTGCGCGAGATTGTGGTTTTGAAGAAATCCAACACCCACTCTATAGTCCAGATCTATATTTTGCAGAAAAAGAGGCAATTTATTTTTGAGAGTTTAAAAAAGCTTGAGATAACAAGCTGTAACAAATGCATTGATGTTAGGGGAAATTATATTTAAAGATAAAAACAATTTAAATTGAATTCACATTTTCCTCCATATCGACACCCAGAATATATTGATCGCGACAAGCATCTAATTTTTTCAATCAGATCAATCAATCAATTTTTTTTTATTCTCGATTTTGTACAACAAATCGATTAGAAGTAGGGAGCATGAGGTTACTTTTGTCAGTTTTTACATAGGAATGTTATACTGCTAATATCCTTCAATCATGTGATCGTTAGAATCCAAAAACCTGTTATAAAAAAGACCTAATAAAAGTATATAATATAAGTATATAACATAAAGTATTGAAGAAATCAATAAAATGTTCGTTAAAAAATAAACAGATTGACCGAAGTGGCGTTGTAGATGTAATTGGACACTCATATGCCGAAAGTTTTAGGTTCGATTCTCGGATTGAACACCTCGCATTCATCACACCACCACCACTTTCGAGCTACATAAATTGTTTCTCACAAAGCCTAGGCCCTAATAGAGTGTTATGCAATGGAATAAACACAAATAAACGCAAAACAAACATGCCTGATGTCAAATGTGTTAATTTGTATGTTGTAGCTACTGCCGTTGATATTTCTTTTAATTCAATAAATTTTTTTTTGGAGTACAAATAACACGTTTTTGGCCACAAACGCTATTGATCCGTATACGTGTTGAAAACGGTCGTATAAGGAAGAAAGCAAGCTGATCTACTCGCCCGACCATCAGGTTCAAAAACAACCGGTAATATGAGGAGGCCTAATTAGACATACAGATGAGGAAGGAATGAGTGATTGAGTGACAGCGCATTTGAAATCATTAAAAATCATTGTAAATACAAACTTTGGTAAATGGTTTGTAAGAAAACGTTGTTTAAAACTATTCAAAAATAACTGTTTTATAAAACTTTCAGTGTACACACTTAATTAAAAAGAAGAGCTTCAAGTGCTGAAGATTATTTAAGGAGGGTGAACAAAGTGTTATTATGGCTGCCGTGGCGTAGTGAGTAGAAGCGACGCTCACACGCAGAGAGTCTAGGTTGGCTCCCGACTGAACACCTCGAATTTTTCACGGCACCACCTCTTTCGAGCTGCTGACAACACTCAAAGAGTAACAATTGTCTAAGAAAGCTTCTCAAACTACACCTACCTACACAACAACTGGGAGTCGGCAAAAAACTGTAGGTCCCTTCTACTCGTGAAAGAACAGTAGCGCGCACAACATTAGTACTTATTGAGCAAACTAGACGCTGGTCCCCCTTTGGACTGTAGTGCCAACAATTATTATTTATCAAACCATCACGATATAAGCTATAAAGGCAGTAGGTATTGTAGCACGTTTTGAACTTTGGTAAAATTCGTTTGTATAAGAAAACTTTTTGTAAAAAGCGAATAGAGCCTAATTCGATTTGAAAAATTCTAAAATATGCTGAAACCCCATCCGGGCTGGTTGTAAGCCTCTAACTCATATTTAGTCTTAAATACCACAATCGAGGAACATTTTGGTTGTTCATATGTTCCGATGTGTCATCCAAGCAAGTTAAGGTACAAAATTGAATCTTTTCAAATGAAGCATAGAACATCTCTAATGTTTAATAGGAAGAGAGAGAGAAAGAAACGGAAGTCATTTTATGTTTTGCAATTAAAAACTTAGGACAGATATAAAGTGCATCTTATATATAGATATCAAGCAGCAGCATAACACAATTAAGCTTTATGCAAGCTTTCATATTTGATTTTAAGACTTAGAAGAGTTGATGAGTAAGACTTTACATTTCCAGAGTATTTGATTGAACCTGTCGCGGTTCGTGTTTTATCGGGGACATCCCTAGCCGAAACGCCCTGTAATGTAAGGACCTATTAAATTATTTATGATAAAGGTGGTACTGAGGATCTTACATATAATTCGCCAATCCCTCGGAATTCAATGCAGCCAGAGAAACAGGCCAATAGTCTTAAACCCTGCATGCTTTCCAAAAGATCATTTCCACAGCTAAAAAGTAATTACAGGATGATGTGTTTTCTCTACCTGTTCTGCTTGTCCTCATCCTGACCAATGCTAGAATTTGCCTCTTGATCTCTCCTAAGCTAGAGAGACGGAGTCCGCCGTCATTCGTGCATGTTGCACAAATTCTGTCGTAGTAACAGTTTAACAGTCTGCAGAGATGATATTTCCAAGTTCAACTTTGACTGTGAGTTTAGTGAAATTGGTCATCTTGGAAGCCTTGGGTTCAAGGATTTTTGCCAGAACTGTGGTAAATCCTCTCCCTTATTCGAGCACTTGCCATGATTTCTCTTTTTCCTTTTGAAGAACCAAAGGCGTTTTTCACATTGTAAGTTCGCTAGGGTCACAATCAGTTTTTTATGCAGCGTGGATTTTTGGAACTTCTATTTGTCTGCCTGAACTCGTCCTCATGCAAAATGTTTCTTGTGAATTTTGCTGTTCTTAAGACCCACCATATAAGTGGGGGTTTTCTATTTGATTTACAAGTGCAATCAGTTTTTCAGAGGGTTTCCAAAAGACTCTGTTGGAATATCCCAAGCTCTATCAATGGCTCCAACTGCATTTTGCAGTCCTCCGGGTTCCACTATCGACCTATTTAATCAAAACAGTTTGCTAGAGATCGTTAGATGACAAAACTTTGGCCTCTCAATCAAATTAATGAAAGATGGATAAAAAAAATTAAACAGAACCTCCTGAATATTCATCATCATTTATTTAATCCCAATCCTTATGAGTTTCGAGCCCTTTATTTCACAGTGCCTTCCTTCTATCGGGAAACCGTCCACTCCTCGATAAAACTACGAAGTGAATCTTTTTCGATTTCCACTCCATATGCCTTTGTGAACATGAAAGCTTTTCCTGCACAAGTTTTCTGCTTTCCTTCCTTCCTGCCGTCCATCCTAATCCCGGCTACCCGGCTTCAAAATTTTCCCACCTTCCACCCACCCTTGATCCTGTCACCCACACACCCCAAGATTGATTCTGTTGATTTCGTAATTCAATTTTCTCCTAACACACAAGCACACACACTCGTGCAGCTATAGACAACATCAGACACCCGACGAAGTCCCTCCACTGCTCCGCGTATTTTCCACATGTTTGCATATCAACCACCGACCATACGACCGCTCCAGCAACTTTTCGCGCGAGCTCCCCGTCATCCGTATGTACATAGGTGCCCCATGTTCGCATGCGGAAGTCATCATCCGTTCACATGCTGGCTGGGGCCGCCGCTCCGCTCACCATGGCCCATGGGATGGCATGACATGGATGAGGCTTCCACTCGATAGCTGAAGTGGCTTCTGTGGGGAGTGGCCCCTTCGCCGCTGTTCAACCGCCCGACGAACTCCTAGCACCACCACCAGCACCACCAGCACCACCGGCAGCAAGCAGCAGCATTTGAGCGATTTTCAATTTCTGACAGCGGACGCATGGGTCATCTGTCTTCGTGCCCCCGCTGCTGGCCATGACGGTCAACAAAGTTTCCCGTTCTGTCGATCCGGTGTGACTTTGGAGTTTTTTCATTCGGAGCCGTCCCGTCCGTCACGTCGTTGCCGTTGTCGTGATTTTGATGAATTACGAATTTATTCGATTGTAATTTGTTATAAATTCTATCAATCGTTTCCATCTCTCGATCGATGGGGTCCTTCTGAGAAAGGTCAGCCAGCGAGGTGGACTGGCTGCATGGAGTCACCTGCAGCTATGTGCGCGCCTAAAACACACAGAAAAATGGAAAATGCTCTATCATCAGTAATGGACGCATGCTCTTCGGACTCCACAGACCACACTCACCCTCGCGTTCTCCGCTCTCTAATGAAGACATTCCTTCCCCCTGCGGCCCGTTCGAGGGTGTAATTAATCAAAGGACTGTTGTGTTTGATTCCAATAGCGCCACCGCTGCCGTCGCCGCTGGTGGTGCTTCTTGCCCCCGGTTCGTTTGTTTGCTATTACACTTAATTGCCGGATTGGTTACAGGACATCAGGACACTTCGGGCCGCATATGTTCCCTTCACCTCAGATGCCACGGCATGTGTGTGTGTGTGTGTATGCGAGATTTTAAATAATTCACTTTGTTATTACTAGTGGAATGGCGATAAATAATTCACACAAAGGACCTGTGGTCTGTTCCTGAGTTGCGTAATTGCGAGGTGGCTTGTGAAAGCTGTTAAACGTTGTCACTGTGTGCTGTATGTTGTGTGCTGTACAGCGCGGTGCGGCGGTGTCGTTGGTTGGTAATTAAAAATGGCTGATGGGCTCCGCGTGTGTGTGTTTTGTGTGCGAAGGAGCGTCGGACCTACTGGGGGCTTAAGTTCATTTTCGGGCAATTAAAAAGGATTTTTAATGGGATAGTTAAGGTGGACATTGTGTGATTGGAGATAATAGCTTAATATCCTTAATTGTGAGAAATTCTCGATGGCACCCAGGTTGGGTAGGTGGTGTGGATTTTAATTATCCGTGTGTTCGGTGTCCGGAGAGAGTACCGAAGCCAAAATGTAGGCTGTGCCTATGAATTGTTAATTTCGAAGACACAACCGGCTTAGTAATTAAAAACAGTAAATTTTCCCCAAGTGGATAGTTAACTTAGAGTGTTGTGTTGGGGGTGTGTTAAATGGATTCAAAGAGCACTTAACAGCGGATAACAACACGTCACCTGGAAATAAGAATTGATGGCGTTGGATTGATTGAAAGTGGAGTATCTGAAACTAACCACGGGGCACTCTGATTGAAGGTAGATAGACACAACAAAGGTTTTAGACTAGGCGACGCACTGCTATTTGACTTTTTAAACATCTTCCTCGAGAAGATCGTGCGTAACTCACAAGTCAACACCAGAGGCACGATCTTCCAAGAGTCAGTTCAATTGCTAACTTACGCTAATGACATTGATGTGATTGGACGAACACAGCGAGCAGTCAATGAGGCGTTTGCTGGCATTGAAGCGGAAGCGGCTAAAATACGTCTGGTGGTAAATGAGGGCAAAACTAAGTACATGCTGTCATCAAGGAAGGACACACAATATCGACGTCTCGAACAGAGCGTCACACTAGGCAGCACAATCTTCGAATTTGTTGAAGACTTCGTCTACCTTGGCTGCGTGGCAAACAGGGACAACAACATCAGTACCGAAATCAAACGCAGAATCACTCTTGCTAATGGCTGTTTCTTTGGGTTCAAGAGACAATTGAGTAATAAAGCCTTCTCTCGAAGGACTAAGCTCACTTTATATAACAGCTTGATCATCCCAGTCCTAGTTTATGGCGCGGAAACTTGGAGATTAGCAAGAGCGGATGAGTAAGCTCTTAGTGTTTTTGAGAGTAAAGTTTTGTCTGCGATTTTTGGTCCTGCTTGCGTTGATGGCATCTGGAGGAGAGGATTTAACGACGAACTCTATGGGCTGTACAGCGACATGCGCCTGGTCAAGCGTCTTTGGATACAAAACTTAAGATGGCTAGCCATAGGGACACCACATCTCCGGCCCGAAAAGTCTTCGAATCTGAGCCATTGAGACAATGTAACAGAAGACGGCCTAATCTAATGTGGGGGACGCAAGTGGAGAAGGACTTCAACCAATTTAAAGTGCGCAATTAGAGGCAGCTAGCAAATGACCGTGCTAGCTGGAGAGGCATATAGGTTGAGATCCAGGTCCGGCCGGGACTGTAGCGCCATGAGAAGAAGAAGAAGAAGAAGACACAGCAAAGAGTCTTTAAAGGCTAAGGACTTGTACAGGATTTCTACAAGGATTTGAAAAACTTGAACTCTTCGCTCAAGTTCAATTCCATGATCTCTTTTCTCCATATTGAGTACACAAATAAATTACGTTTTCAAAAGATGGCGCCAAGTCGAAGTTATGGCTAAGCTTGGAAGCGATTACCTACTTCATTGGAAAGGTAAGACTTTTGTCAGCGTCTGCTTCAAACAACAACATTCTTGTTACCTCTTCGAAAATACCCGGACTTGCTTAAACAAACTGCAATTGAGGGAATTTTTGATTTTCTTATTTAATAGAGGAGCGGTTTAGTTGAGGCCCATCGAATTCTTGTAAGAGTTTATGGTGAAATTCCTTCAACCAATAAATATGCAAGGAGTGGTTTTGATGCCTTAAAAGACGTCGAAAGGAAAACGCATCTTGCTCAACCAAGACAAATTTTGAAAAAAGGAATTCAATGCTTATCTTGATCAAGATCCGTGCCAAACGTAAGGTGAACTCGCAATATAAATTCAATTTATGTTAATGATTTATTCAAGAGCCGACAATAGGTTGCCGTACGAGTTGAAACCAAAATGATTTTTCACCTCAAAACTGTTTCTTGAATGAGATCAAAAGAACGGAGTTTTGCACCGGATCTTGACTAGAGAAGGAAAGGGGATATACTACGATAGCCCCAAGAAGAAAAAATGACATTCAAAGCCTGGTGATCACGTCTTCATCGACGCCAAAGAAAAACACCAACTGTTCGAAAGTTATGCTTTGCATATGTTGGTATACAGCGGATGTGGCGTACTATGAACTGCTGAAACCTGGTGACGCCATTGATGGGAAGCACCATTGACTGCAATAAATGTGTTTGATCCGGCAATCACTTGAAAAACGACCACAAATGGTGAATTTGCAAAATTCTTATGTTCGGCTCCACGTTGCTGTACTGATCAAAAACTACCTGAAAACGCTGAAATGAAAGGTTTTACCCTAGCCGCCGTTCTCTCCAAACCTTGCTCCTTTCGACGGATGCCCCGGAAAAGAAACGAACAGGTAAACCTTTTTCATCAAAGAATGGCTCAATAATTGCATCAATGACAGAGATGACAAAATTTTTGGAGATTCAAAAATTACCAGAGAGATGTTAAAAATATAGTCGCTCACGCCAGAATATACTTTAAGTTATGTATTCTTTATGTCTTTTCAAAAAAAAAAAAAAAAAAAAAAACAAACAGTTTGAACACCGAACATGTGATTCTTTATCCATTAGACTTCACCGTCATCATACTTTCACCTATTTTCAGTGTTTGTTCAATAAGAGTTCACCCAAAACTTTATACGAAAATATCTTTAGATCCCGATTAGTACTTAAGAGAATACACATTTCAGACTATTCAAATAAATTGTTTGTATAGCGGACACGCACAAGTCCCTTCGTAATCAAGTGACGCCCGCTTGTTTGGCGACATAGTGCGAAGTGGACTTCAACCAACAGCTGCCTTCAGTTGAACACATTTATCTGGTTGAGATTTTTCTTTACTTCTGTGCGCTATTTTGTTTGAGAATGCCCTTTATTGCATTTTCCTAATAGTTCGGAATTAGGTCGGAACTGTGGTGTCTATTCGATCAACATGACTTGGCTGTCCTAAGTTTGGGATCTGAAGACCCTTTGCCAGGTGCATGCCGCTGACCAGTTCGTGATTGAATCTTTTCCTCCAGACGCCATCTACATAAACAATACAAGAAACGATACGCAGAGCTTTCCCTTCAAAAGAAATAAGAACTTTTTAGCCGAACGGGATGACTGAGTGTTGCATAAAGTCCCGCTGATGGTTTTGTTGCTCCATTGCTTCTTTGGAACCAATGGAATGGAATCATATGCACTTAAATAAAATATACAGAAACTCCACTTGCATTCTCTAGAGATGGGTCTGTTTTCCGTCAAAACTTTCAACAACACTGTAAGCTGTTGGATTGAATTGTATGGCGTGACAGTTCACAAGATGATAAGGGCCTAGCTTGCTCGTGAACCACTCGAGTTATGCGTGCTACTGTTCTCTCACGAGTAGAAGGGACCAACAGTTTTTTACCGATTCCGAACGATGAAATTTGAGAAGCTTTCTTAAAAGAAATTACTCTATGGTTGTTTTCAGCAACCCGAAAGAGTTAAAAATTCGAGGTATTCAGCCGGGAGTTGAATCGGGACCTTCGGCGTGTGAGTGTCGAGTGTCGCACTCTACCCACTACGCCACGACGGTTGGATTACATATTTCAATTCTGAACGGTGAAGTTTGAAAGAGGTAATGCCGTGACAAATTTAAGGTGTTCTGCCGGGAATCGAATCTGAACCTTCGGCGTGAGCGTCGCACTCTACGCACTAGGCCACGGCGGTTGGATTACCTAACTCAATAGTCCTTGCTATTTTTACCTTCTTCAGAAAGCCTTCAAAAAGCTTGAACGCAAATAACTTCTATTTGTCATTTTTCTAAACAAAATCATATTACTTCTGATATCATGTTCTAAATGGGCATTTTTTACATTCTTTTTCGATTTCAAAAATTAAGTTCGTTAGGGCCTCTAACTACTTCTGCGTTTCATCTCTGACCTCAAAGTTTTCTGATGTGTTCTTATATTATTAATTGGTATTCCAAGAGTGTTAACGATCCATATGCTAAGGAGAGTAACGTTTACTGTACGCAAGTCTGTACAATTCGTCGCAAAATTTCATGCAGCAACACAAACCCATACGGAGTGATTTAGCCAAAACGACTGACTTGCTTGGTCGCAGCAGCAATGATTAAATTGATTTAAAAAATTGGAAAAAGGCTCTTTAGGAACAGAATTTGTAGGAATGATTCTATGCTTCATTACGTTGTTAATGCTGTTGTCCCTATCTGCTGTGATGCCAACGTAGACGAAGCTCTTGGCTACCTCAAGGTTGTTGCTACTCACTGAGGAGGATTCGAGAAGTTTTTACGAGACTTTTTTGATGGTTCAAAACCTACTTTGTGACTTAATGTTTTTTTTTCTTTTGTTGGAGATTGGGATAAACTGCACTGGAGCGCTCAGACTCAAATACTGGTCTATTGTACTTCACTTTATGTCTACTCCTGCAACCTTTCGGTCATAACCTTAGCTAGTCCTGGTTTCATGTCAGTGAAATCAGACTTCAACAATGCAACAGATCTTGGATAATCTGCGGAGAAGAGCAATCGACATTCATTATCTAACGGGTGGCGCAACCTGTAAGTTATAACTAATCTTGGACGAAATTTTCTACCTCATTGGAAATTAAATTTATCAGATTACTGTGCATCAGAATCTGTTGCAGAAAAAAATATTGTTCTTACCTTCTCGAAAATGCCCGGGTTTTCATAAATAAACTGCATTTGCGAGAACCTTCACCCACTGTCAAGAAATGGTAGTAATGCACGGCATACATCGAGACGTAAAATGTGAACATTTGATTATGTGGTCATCCTTAATTTTGACATTCCTACAACACTTGCTGATTATGTAGGATGACTGTATTTTACTTTAAGCAGTTTTATGAGTTTTTCAACATCATACATGAGAATAGGTTGACCACAAGTCAACAGGATTAGAACAAAGGCTTATTCTGATGCTAAGGATATCGCAATAATAGGACTGACATGAAGGCGGTTGAAACGGGGTGGTAACAAACTTACCAAGATACCATCAAACTGATCTAATCCAAAATAAGACCTTCGGCACTCAATCGAATAAAGCTCAGCCAGTGCGGTACGAAATAATTCCGTAAGCGCGCCATTGTTACGAAAAACTTGATCAACTGATGTAATCCTTCAATTCTTAGTCTGAACTAAACTGCCAGGGAAAAGTCACACAAAGTAGATTTCAGTTGTCTCGTGTGCTTATGTGGGACCAGTGGTTGCCCGTTTCGTTCAACAATTTAGAACTTTCGCCAATTCTTTTTTGTATCCGCCGAAGCCTTATACAACGGCGTTCTGAACAGAATGGTTTCCGACTTCCGAAAGTTGATATTCAACTTCCAGTCATCGCAATCTCTCATGAATGATTCGGAGTCACCCTACGCTGGCGTAGTGATGTCCTCCATTTTTTTGCCTTATCTGTACACGATCAAGTCGTTGACATACGCAATAGTGTGAGGAAGAGAACTTATTAGATCGCTCAAGAAAATGTTAAAAAGGATCGGCGAATCAACGGCACCCTGTTGGCGACCATTTTTTACGTCAAAAATATTTGTAGAGGTCACGTTTTCATTCTTGACTACTAACCGCCTACCAGTAAGCATGTTATACAGTAGATACATCAGTGGTTTACCAATGCCTAGCCGATTGAGCTTGTAGAAAAGTCCTTCTAACCATACGGTGTCGAAGGCCTTCCCCAGGTCAATCAAGCAAGCCCCCGTACATTATTTCTGGCTCTTATACCATTGGATATCCGACACCAGTTTCGTCGCAGCATGAATAGTGTCATGCCCCGCTCTGAAACCGAATTGGTTATCCGGAATTATGTGTTTGTCCTCTGTCCAGTTGATCAGAGCTCTATTTATCACCTTCTCGAATACCTTGCTGATGTTCGGGAGGAGACTAATTGACCGAAGGTTGCACGGATTCAAAGAATCTTTTCCTCGCTTGGATATGGGTTGTACAATCGCAGATAATGTGCATTATTCAGAGCATTGTTAAACAGGATTGTGTACATAGTAACCACTTCCAGGGGAAGGTGCCTTTGCACAATGTTGGAGATCTCACCGATTCCAACTGACTTTCTTCTCTTTAGTGATGTAGACAAGATCTTGTGTGCATACAATTTCAGTTTCCTGAGTGTACTGTATGCAACTATTGTCGGACTACATACAAAGTTGATTTCATTTTTTTCAAGGAAGTAGATTTCTGATCCGTTGTGCATCGTAGACAGCCGTACGCACCGAATGCCACAACCTCCACATATTTATTGCCAACAGTTTCTTTCATATGGGTATATCTAAAATTCAAACAGCAGATCCTTGCATCAAATCCCGGAACACATACGTACATGTGCATCTCAATTCATGGTAACATTCCCCTGGAGTCAGTAAAAAGATGAATTTAATGGTGAAATAGTCCACAAGAAAAAAGGGTCAGCTTCTTGGTAGAAACCGGTATTGTTCTGTTGTTTTGTCACGAGTAAATAAGATCGTTTAATTTTGCAAATGCTGTATTTCTTAAAGATTTACTGACTATTGTCAGCAACTTTGAGACAAGCAGTATGAAGACTTACATCTGGAATCGAAACTTAAAACTTCAGCATGTGGCCGCCACGGCAATCATATTCCTCTTAAACTACTCAACAATTAAGTGATCTGGAAAAAGTTGGCAGTTTTTCTCTCCAATGAATAAATGGTTAAAAAAACAGTTTCTAGTTCTCTCTTTCCATTTGTGAAGATACACAATCAGAACATTTCATGCCTATGCAAAATACAAACCGATATGCAGTGAAAGCTTTAATTTAGCAGACAATACTCTTTGGCGGCTAATGTCTACGGATCCTTAAATGAATTGACATTCAGTTTCAACTGATGGAGGAACAGCTTCCTTGGTCGGAAAAGAGTCTAAAGGACATAATGGTTGTATCGCTTGATAATTGTAAAAGGGCAAGCTGTGTCTAACAAAGCTGCCAAATATAAGCTTGAAAAAATTAAAATTTTTAAAAAAATGCGCACCCGTAAATCACAAAAATTATGCATTCCCGTGATCGGGGCGCAGCAGCGCCCTCCTGAGATTCCCATGCACAAACATGTCCATTACACATTAACAGCTCTACAGCTCGGGAAAGTTTAATTTTTATTGCACCTCCATAGTCATCGATACCGGAACCTGTTCAACACCCATGCACTCCCCGTTCGATTTTCATTTTTTTTAATATCCAATAAATTGTTTCAAAGCAGCCGAATAAAGATGTATTTCACCCATTGTTCGCTCCCATCGAAAACATCCATATTCACCAATCCGTTACCCAGTGCAGTAAAAATCAAAACTCAGAATCCCTCCCATTAACGTCAGCGACGAACAGTAAAACTATGTTTTAATGTCACACAGAAAGGCACAACAATACAGTCTCGTTAGGGCAGAGGCCAGTCAAAGCGCCAGCACGTTTCTCACAACAACAGCCCATCATGCATCTAATTAAAGATGAAAATTCAAAAGGCATATCTTTGATTGATTTGTGTTGAGCGTAAACGATCGGCGGGGGATCCCTTCGTCCACTGGTCGCTCGTCCACTGCACTGGTTCCGTTTAAAAACACATTATCATATCAATTTGTTTGTTAATTAAAACTTTTGGCGAAGGCTCTTAATTGGGGACATCAGTCGCCGTGCAGGCATTCTCGAATGAAAATTTAAAATTCAAATTCTGTCGAAGACCAACACTGAGATGAAGATGAATTCCCACCCAAAAGACACAGCAACTTGATTAATTACTCACGAATTTAACGACCTAATACCAATCCATTTGCTTCATAGCATCCATCTATTTGTGTCTTCTCCTAATAACCATCAAAAATACACAGGGGACAAACAAGATTCCCGATAGAACTGTCCGAAGCTATCTAATAAAATTAATCTGCTCCCAAACCCCACCCCTGCCTGTCAGGCACCCACTACGAACACGCCTTGGCGAGTTGCTAATTTATTCGCTGAAAATCTGTAGAATTCTTAATTTATACCGGTCGTATCTATTTGTTAAAGGAGTCTGCTTGTTTGTTTTTTTTTGTATCATTTCATCTGGCCTCAGATGTTTAGAAACTACTGACAGAGAGCCAGAGCAGGCACCTGAAAATAAATTCAAAGACGCTGTCGACATCTCATTATGAGTGCAATCTCATAGACTGTGTTTCTCCGCCCACACAAAACTACACACTCACACACACTCAAACTCAAATACACAAACGCCCACGGAGCAGGCAAAGATTTGCCAAAACACACAGAACGAGCTACAAATTTCTCAATTGTCAACACCAAGATGTGATAGTTGTACATTCGCAGAGATAAATAGATTCGAACCGACCGAGCAAAGATGGAGTGGGGAGTGTGACGATAGGATCCTCCGACGGTGATGTAGGCCACCCCATTTCTCAAAATTTATGCATATCCAAACATTTAAAAAAAAAAAAAAATTAAGAAACACACCGCACTGAGAGATACAACATTTTCAGAGGACAGCGAAATTTGTTTGAAGAATCCATTCTTCTTCTATTTCTGTGTTCTATTTGCGAGTCTGTCGTATACTGAGGTGAGTATCTCGGGTGTAGCTAGCGCAAAAAACAAGAAGAAACATCACCACCATTCAGCCATTTTGGTTGAGAGGGCGTGGCACAATTCAATTCAGTTGAATACACACTCAGTCTCAATTTCGCAGGGGAACTCCGTCAGCACACACTCGCAACACGCTCTACCCACCAAAATGTGCACACAGTCAGTGGTGCCGGCGGCGCTCTGCTGGTGGCTCATGTGCAGGGGAAATAAATGTGAGACCGGCGACAGCAGCACTAACCAAAAGAAAATTAGAGAGGCAGAGAAAAAAATGGGCGGAACCACAGTCGCACCCCACCAGCAACGCCGGGGAAAAATGTATGCATTCAGCTTTGTGTGTGCGGCCGCGAAAAAGCAACCAAAACAAAGTCCGAAACGTTTGTGTGAGTGTGCGAGACGATTCCTTTCCTTATCCTTAATCGATCCGCAGCACCGCAGCAGCAGCGGCACAACTGCAAAAGGTGGGAAATAGAGAGGAGAGAATATACCTCATCGTACATGACGTCGTGGATGCCGAGGCGATGGCTGCGAATGATGAAAGAAGGATGTCGCCTTTGTGAGCTCGTTTCTGCTCGGTTTCTGGATTTCTCTCTCTCCTTGCTTTCGTTTGTTTTTTGTGTGTGCTGTTGATGTGCGATGGGATGGATGTGGACCGGGTGGGGATAAGGCACATCCATGGTTGAGCCTGGTGAAGGCTTATTGCTGAAACTGGTCACGTTGTTGCAGCGGTGAGAGACCTCTTTATGCTAAATAATCGACGACCGCCTGGTTGCAGCAGGAACAGGAGCGCGGCAGTAAGATGTGGTGTATGCCCGTCATCGTATCCATCGTGGCCATACATATCGATGGTTGAGCAGCAACAACGAGTTTTGTCAACCTCGCTCTCCCTAGCCACCGTCATTGTCGTCGACATCGACGTCGTCTCTGCTGAAGATGTGAAGCTGGCTTTGGGAAACCGATTTTTATTTTCGCCTCCAGTGACTACGTCCGTCCTGCTCGCTTATTTACTGAAATCTGGATCCTGGCGTCGCTCCTTCTCGCTCCACGACGTCGCTTTCTGCCTTTTTTTAAATGGAGGTTATTTCAGTTTTGGGTTAACACCACCGCCGCCGTCGTTGCCGAGGCGAGGAGCTGAGAGCATCCTCCCCATTTCTGGCCGGCTCGGTGGGTACTACTATGTGCGAAGTTGTGGATGTGACATATTCAACACATGCTCGGGTGAGAAAATTGTGCGCGTTAATGATTTTCTTGTTGGCGAGAGGGGAAGCGGGAGGCTACGCGAAAGATACGGCCGCTGGAAATGTTAAAGAGGTGGTGGCAACGGTGGTGTTGGTTGTGCTCGCCCCCTGGTTGTTTTTTTTTTTTTGGTTTTTCTGTTTTGAGGACGAGGGAGGATGAAAAGGATTTTTCGGGTGTTAAATGATAATGAGCGTCGGAATTTTCCTTCGCTCACACAACGTTCACATTTACGGCTCGCCGTAGAAAAAACGAAATCTAGTTGTTTTGGTGATTTATGTGCGCGTAAGGGCAAACGCAGAGAATAGGAGAAAAGAGGGAATAATCTATTTTACCACAGTGTCGTTTCGTTTCACCTCCATAAAACACCTTTTTGTGTTATTGAGATCATTCCGAGGGCTGTTGATTTATTTTTTAGGCAACAGTTTTACAGCGGCATAATAAAATCGATTCGTATGAGCGAATGCACTGATCCGCCGCCGCCGCCGCCGTCGATGATGATGATGATTCGGTGTCGGCTGTGGTGTAGCTACAAGCGTTTATAGATAATATTTTTATGAGAAGGACCGATGTTTCTTTTTGGTAGTAAAAAATTGTGTTTTTGAGCTATTGATGAAACAAAACGCATAGACATGTCATTAGGGACAATAAGCGGCCTTTTGTGCGACGGAGATGACGACGCTGCTAGATGGACAGATATGATGGTGGTCGCATGTAGGTGAATGACATTTATTGGGTAACAATAAACGGCATTATCCGAAATATGGAGGTTTGTAGTTTATAGTTGAGGGCATTTATCATTATTTCCATTTTATGTGAGATTGTCGTTGCATTTTCCTCTCTCTATCTCGCAGTGGTTTGTTGGGGGGCGATCGGTTTTCACTTGTGATGACAGCAGTTATGTGTGGGACGTCAAATTTATTTCTCATAAATGCCAGTGGACAAAGCAGAGGTTTACTGAGATGAGGGGAATTTGAAAAGAAGAAGTGCAGGGTGCAATCGGGTTTGTTATTTGATTAAATTATACTTCAATGCATTGGAAAGAATTCGATTTTAAATTCAAATCAAGTCAGTCAGTATACAACTGTGGGCAGCAATGCAAAAAATTCAATTTCCGTCAAAAATCTCCCTCTAACAAATGCACCGGCATTTTTAAGATGTTCAAAGATTCAGCTAGCTGTATGGATGTCAATTACTTTTTCACTTTTGTTGCTTGCGGAATAGATTTCAAGTACTTCTTCACTTTGGTTGCTTTTTCTTATTTTAATTGAAAACGTGGTCTTCGACCAGTCTGTTAAGTTTAACGAATAGACGAGAGTTGCATCAAGCTTATTTAGACGAGCATATGAGTCCTTTGCACAGTGATCGCGAACAACAGTGGAATAAAAATTGTATAAAAATACGGTGTTTCTGGACGCACAGTATGATGCATATCACTCAAAAGGAACATTTTATGAAATGCTCGATATCTCAGAACGAATCCACAACAAAATCCTAGTTTTCGACTCATCTTTGGCATCCGAGTGGTCGCTTGTGTCTGGGTCCAATTTTAATTTCTTGTTTTGGTAAGTTTTGTTTTAGCAGTTTTATTTTAGAAGCAGCGCTGCGCTGATTGGCTTTCGCACAAGTTAATGTTTCCTGAAGAAGAAAGATTCATTCAAAACGACTTTACTGATCCTTCTTATAATAAAATCCAAAAGTCTCAGTGTAAGATCTTCACTCGATGATTGAAGCGCCATTTTTTTTGATTTAATCGATATCGTCCTGGTTTTCTCACCTTCAATGCTTACTCCACTCTCTCTGCACATTTAATGCCGCCCAAAAATCATCGCTTTTAAAAGAGCCTACTGCAGATCTCGTTTAGGCTGCAAATATTAAATGAAATAATGATTTTGAAAAGAACACACATTAACAAACAGTTTAACTTGAAATTTTGTACGGATGTAAGTGACAGTAAGGCCAACATGAAAAATAAAACTGAAAAAAAAGATGAGAAAAATCATAAAAATCAAAAGTTCTTTTGCACACAATACCAGGTATCCCCTTATGAAGTAAACGTCAAGATACAAACGTCTCCATAGAGAGCATTTATTGTGAACGAGCCCTTATTATTTGTTTTTGTTTTGTTTGTTTGTTTGCTATGACATCCGTGAAAAATATTAAGTATACATCTAATCATTGAACAGACAACATCATATTTTTTCATCGTGTTAAAAATGTCGAATTTTGAACCAGAAGATCATAATTTGCGGAAAGCATTAATTTCTTGTTTTCATTTGAAGAAAAGTGCTGCAGATTCACAACGAACGTTTGTCGACGTATGCTCTATCAGAAGCAACATGCAAAAGATGGTTTCAACGGTTCAGAAATAATGATTTTGATGTGAGAAATGAGGAACATGGAAGACCAAAAAAAAAAAGCTTGAAGACGCTGAATTGGGATGATATGGGATGAAGATGACACTTTGAGTCAAAAGCAAATGGCAGCAATGTTAAATGTTGCACAAAAAATAATTTTTGACCACTTAAAAGCTATGGGAAAGATCCAAAGATGTGGAAAATGGGTGCCACATGAATTGAATGAAAGACAGATGGAAAACCGAAAAAACACTTGTGAAATTTTGCTTCAAACACGTGAAAGAAAATCGGTTTTGCAACGGATTTTTATTGGCGATGAAAAATGGATTTATTTTAAAAATCCTAAACGGGAAAAATCATGGGTTAATCTAAAACAACCATCACCATCGACTGCAAAACGAGATCGATTCGACAAGAAGACAATGCTGTATGTTTGGTGGGACCAGAAAGGTGTGCTGTACCACGAGCTCCTAAAACCTGGTGAAACCGTTAATACTGATCACTACCGACAACAAATGACCAATTTGAATCATGCATTGATCGAGAAATGACCAGAATGGGCCAGAAGACACGGCAAGGTAATTTTGTTCCATGACAATGCACCTGTACACAAAGCAAAACCGGTTCAAGATACAATTAAAACACTTGGCTGGGAGCAGCTACCCCACCCGCCGTATTCACCAGACTTGGTTCCTTCCGACCACCATTTGCTTTCATCGATGGGACACGCATTGGCTGAGCAGGACTTTGATTCCTTCTATGAGGTCAAAAATTGGGTGTCTAATTGGTTTACTTTAAAAGACGAACAATTTTATTGGCGTGTTTTTTTTTTTTTATAATTGACGCGTGCAAAAGGGGTTGCGAGTACCCTTAAGTGACCGGATCAAGTCACATCACGGGCCGAAGGTATAGAGCAAGAGAGGGAGAGGAGGTACCGATGCACATTGGTTTTAAATGCCTGTGGATTGTAATGAGGAGGAAAAATCGAGCTGGGAAGAGCATTCCAGATTCGTGTAGTGCGGCTAAAGAACGAGTCTCCAATTTTTGACTGGACGTCCGAAAGAGGGCTTGAAGGTGAATTGATGGGCATTCCTAGCGAGGCGTGTATTGCGGGTGAATTCGTGAAGGGGAGGAATGCAACTGGCTAATTCGTCTGAGCATTTCTTGTTGAAATAGCGGTAAAAAAGTGACAACGACGCGACATTACGTCGGTGTTCTAACGAGTCAATCGACTTCGCAATATTACTGTCACCTATAAGTGTTATAGCTCGCTTTTGAATTCTATCCAGCAGGTGCAGGGAGGTCTTAGAAGCACCTGACCAGGGCGTATGTATGCCTTGTATATTGTAGCCAGATCAGAGGGGGTGAAGTACTTCTTGCATCGTTTAAGGAAACCTTCACAAATTGCTAGAAATGTGGTCAAAATGTGTAGAAAACAATGGCCAATACTTTGAATAAAATGTTTTTACTTTCCCATTAATAATTAGTGGTTTTTTTAAAAAAACAAACGCTCATTTCATACCGGTATAACTGGTAAGAGGTGGTAAGATAAAAACACTTGGAATCTTCGTTCAAAATACACTTAAAACAATTTAAGACATTTATGTTAAAAAATTGTAGTGCTATTTGTAAAAATGTCTCAGTAATCTTAGAGAAATATTTTGTTAACTGTTTATTATTTGTAAAGTCCAACATTTGTGCAAGTTGTTGTTAGGCTTTCAAACTGTGATTCGTCATGATCTCTTCCAAAAGAATATAGCTTCATGTTTATTGAAGGTTTAATTGTAAGTATTGAGAGCAAAATAATTGCTTTTCTACTAAATAGTTTGGTGCGCTTATAATTACAATATTGTAAGTGGATACCAAGAATCAGCTTGTAAGGAAGGAACTATGTAAGGAAGCATTTCGCAGTAGTCTATCTGTTAAATTTATTTAAAATTTAAGGAAACAAAACTGACGAAAGCTATTAGGAGATCAGATTATATTAACTGCATCATACTTTCGAATACTTAACGATAGGCTGCATAAGGAAGCTCCATGGTTTAATGACATTTTTATACACCCTATGATTACTTAATAATAAAAATTGTTGGCGCGACAGTCCACAGGGAAACCAGGGCCTAGCTTGGTCATCAACTACTCGTGTTGTGCGCGCTACTGTTCTCTCACGAGTAGAAGGGATCTACAGTTTTTTGCCGACTCCGAACGGCGAAGTTTGAGGAGCTTTCTTAGACAGTTATTACTCTTCGAGTGTTGTCAGCAGCTCGAAAGAGGTGGTGCCGTAATAAATTCGAGGTGTTTAGCCGGGAATGGAACCTAGACCCTTCGGCGTGTGAGCGTCACACTCTACCCACTACGCCATGGCGACCATTTCAAAGATGATTACTTACAAGTTGAATTAACGTGAGGGAAAACCTGCGGAAACGTTACTAAAATGTTAAGAAATGTAGGACATTTTGAGGAGATTAATTTTTTAAGGAATATTCCATTAAATTAACCAATTTATTAGAAGAAAGTATTTCTTTTTAAATAAAATAATACAAACATTAAGCGGTAAATATTTGCGAAACTAAATTTTCTTCTGATGAAGTATTTTAGTAGTTGAACCCAATTTTCTATATTTTGGAAAAAATTGCCCAAAATTTTGGCTACTTTACATTCAATGTTGACTAAACATACATGATGCATGAGCTGTATCACTGTCGTCTTGTTGTTATAAACTTTTCATTCCAGAAAGAAAATAATCTATTAGGCAACCATTTTTTGAACTGACGCTCTCGGCGATCTTGCCTTTAAGTTCATCGACTGCTGTGTAGTTTGCGGACCGTCGTGTTTAAACTTCACATTCAGTGTATATATGACATCATCAACAAAAAATATGACACTTCCGATATGTAATCCCCACTGTGAACTGTGATTTTATGCCTGTGAAGCACGAATGAATTGCTGTCTGCTTCCCAATGAGCCATAAATTAGCCTAATAGGCAAAGATGAGTTTTGCGGTGGCTTGAGTGTTTGATAATTAAACTAGATGGTTATGTATACCAACTGGCTTCGTTTAACATTGCTACCAAAAAATCGGATAAAAAACACTTTACAATACAAGTCATTATGGTCAAAGTCTCCAAAATTTCGATTGACGACGAGAACTATTTGCTTGGCGGGATTAGATAAAAAATTCTTTACTGACTTTGATGAACAAGTTTTGCTTTGCACTTTGCAGCCTCAAATTCCTTTTTTTTGGTTTCGTAGTTGCAAATTAGCCGAAAAGGCATCATGTGGCAAAATTTACGCTGATGAACCCAGGGAGCTCCACACCGAGGAAAATAAGAAATTTCGATGTAAATAAGGAATTATTAAATTCGTACATTAATGCTTCGTGCAAAATCCTGACGATTGCCGATATCAACTAACTTGACCACCATATAACAACCTTATTAGGGCTGATGAAATATATGCACTTTTATCCAAAGCATCGGCAATGATGAATATTCTTAGCTTAATTGAGTGACACTATCTTGTTTGTAGTCGCTTTCTGTCCTTCGGTGGTGCAGTTTTCAAAATGATGAATTTCACTTCAAAAGAATAGCACGTAATAGAATCTACGACGTTGCAATCACTTCTCATACACTGGGCAGCAGCACACTTTACAAGAGACAAGAACATTGCATTTTTTCGTGTGTTGTCAAGAGAATTCATACTAAAACACTGTCTGACAATGAATCTGTTTTGAATCATGGTGCACGGGTAGTGACCAGAGAGTTGTTAACAACTCAAGAAGCCATTAAAATGTCAGATGAACTGAAGTCTGAAATATAGTATGTTCCTCAAATTTTACTTTCTGACCAATATATGTATCAAACGTCTAATTTGTTTACTAAGTTTGCACTTTACTACTATACCATATTCCTACTTCCTTTCTACTACAATATTCCTACTACACACGATGAAGGGTCTAGGTTCGATTCCTGGCTTAGCATTTTTTCACGGCACAGCCTCCTTTAAGCTGCTTGCAACACTCAAAGAGTAATAACTTTCTAAGAACGCTTCTCAAAACTGTAGGTCCCTTATACTCGTAAAATAACAGTAAGGTTCACAACACAAGTAGTTGATAAGCAAGCTAAACCCTGGTCCTCTGTAGACTGTCGCGCCATACAATTATTATTTTTAGTTGTTTTGAGGACGATGTTAAGGTGATCATTTACAGAATGTCTTAAAGGCGATGTCTTAGTCATGCACATATTTTTTGTTGCAACAAGAAAATCCCTGGTGGACGCCGTGGTGTAGTGGGTACAGTGCGACGCTCACACTCCGAATGGTCTAGGTTCGATTTTCGGCTGAACACCTCGATTTTTTTCCTGGCACCACCTCTTTCGAGCTGCTGACAACACTCGAAGAGTAATAACTGTCTAAGAAAGCTTAACAAACTTCGCCGTTCGGTGTCGGCAAGAAACGGAAGGTCCCTTCTACTCGTGCGACGCTCACACGCCGAAGGGTCTAGGTTCGATTTTCGGCCGAACACCTCGAATTTTTTCCTGGCACCACCTCTTTCGAGCTGCTGACAACACTCGAAGAGTAATAACTGTCTAAGAAAGCTTCCCTAACTTCGCCTTTCTGTGTCGGCAAGAACCTGTAGGTCCCGTCTACTAGTGAGAAAACAATACCGCGCACAACACGAGTAGTTGATGAGCAAGCTGGGCCCTGGTCCTCCTGTCGACTGTCGCGCCAAAAATTATTATTTTTATTATAAAAGCCCTGGTTGATCTTATACAGTGAACGCAAGAATGTTTCTTTTCTTTTCTTTCCATAGTCCTTATGTACTCCCTGAGTATTGGTAAGAACAAGCCAAGGAAGTGCTAGATGAACAGACGGTCGGATATGGGCATGCACTCAAACTTACTGTCTCTCCTCACATACATATGCAGCCAATTATTTGACCAACTTTATCAAAAGTTTAGTTTTAGTACAATATTTGTACAATACATCCCTTATTTCATCATAAGCTTATAATCATTTCGAGGGTGATATTGAGATTAACCATAGATCGTGAAAGCACGAAGTACAAGTATCTACATATGACAGTGTGCATAAACACAAATAATACAATGCCATATATAATTGTGCAGGATGACAATCGAGAATTCTCACTTCAATATCAAAAAAGGTTTTGGTCAAAACCTGACTTCTTTAACATCATCCTCGAGAAGATCCTGCGTAACTCACAAGTCAACACCAGTGGCACGATCTTCCAAAACCTAGTTAAATTGCTAGCTTACGCTGATGACATTGACGTGATTTGACGACCACAGCAAGCCGTCAATAAGACGTTTACTTTCAATGAAGCGGAAGCGCCTTAAATGTGTCTGGCAGTTATTAAAGGAAAAGCATAAAGTGATTAATATCATTAAGGAAGGAAACACAAAATCGACGTCACGGGCAGAGCTTTACACTAGGCAGCAGAAAGATCGCACTGGCTGGAGAGCCATGTTGGTTGAGGCTCAGGTCCACCTCGGACTGTAGCGCCACAAGAAGAAGAAGAACTTGAGGTTAACATTCACAGAATGTTTTGAAGACGATTTCTTTGTTACACACGTATCATTTTTTTTTTTAAATAAGGAAAACCCTGGGTGAACTTAAATATTGGACGCAAGAATATCGTTTCTTTTAACTGCTGTTCAATTTTTGATTTCATGAGAGCTTCTTTCTTCTTTTGTCATTCTGCATTATTTCACTTCAAAAGCAATGCTAAAGTATACGGGAATCACTAACTTTGTTGATGCAACCCTGCAGGCCGTAATGCTTGCGAAACAGTCCTCATGACACGAGTTCCGTCTAGTTGTTGACTTTGTGCCAATGAGCAGTGCAAATACCAAGTATCTGGCAACATTTTCGACTTGTCGCAACAACGTCCACATCTTCATGATCCAACAAAACGTCAACGAGTTCAAAGTGTCTTGAATATTTACTTTGAATTCTTTGCTAACAGTTTAAATTGTAAAAACAAAGCAGACCTCGAATATGTTCGGATACGTCTTGAAGTGAATTGGGGAATCATTGCGACGTTCTTAAGCGCCAACTATCTTGTTGCATTTCAGCACAATAGACAAGAGATTTCATCAAACCTTGCCAGAGATCGTCAGCTTAATTTCATCAAATGTCCACTAATGTAATGCCATTCAAAAGCACCCACTCGAGGACGATCCCATGTCTCAAAAGCGAACATCGCATTCCAACTGTCCTTTGTGTCAGTTTAAATATACATTAACAACATTTAACAAATTTTAATAGCTTAGCGGGTCGTTAAACCGCCCTCATCAAGTGAAAATATTTATCGCTGCCGCCACAGCCAGTGCGGTGAACAAAGGAGACCTCGCAGAGACGAAATAATTCAGAATTAATTATTTGGCAACCTCGAAAGCTTCAGTTACAACAATCTTGAAGACATTTCACATTTCAACCCCCGAGCGCTGCCAATTTATCATCTAGAAATCGTCCGCGCCATCGCGCTCACATTGCGCTCCCCCACAAGCACCGCGATCGTGTGTATCTAAGCGCGCTCATAGGCGGTCGGCCAACGCCAACAACTGCGAGCGAAACTTTTCGCATTTAATTAACGAAAAATTCCAAATCCACTTGGCGTTGCAAAATGCCAACATTAATCAAGACGATCGCGTCCGTCCGTCTGCGACTCGTCGGTTCTTCGGGGGTGCTTGTGTGAACATTTCGCTAAGATCTCACCTCATCACATCTAGCTGGCGCGAAATGACAAACGAAACCCCGAAAGCGGAGCGGTCCTTGCTGCCCGTGTCCCTTTGAAGTGACATTGCGAATGCCTAACACATTGCACCTTTAATCACCTAGCAGTGAGAGACGCATCGCTCTACGGCGCGCCAAAGGTGCAGTTCTCTGGCACACTGCAGGAGCTTTCGCGTCCCGCTGCCAACACGCTCGGGAAGTTTAATAATAGGAAGCGCAGTGGTGCACAACGTAGCGCTAGTAAAAAACAAGAACCGCAGCGTTGATGTGACAACATGAACAGATTTGAACCCCCGAAGCCAAGGATCGGCGAATTTTCGATGCATCTCTTCTGAGGGATAGCGGCGATCCGCTCGATGCGCAATCTCAGCGATGCAGATGCAAGCCACTCCACTCTATTGTGTTGCAATAAATCACGAGCATCGCGCGGCGGTTGTCTTAATTAACGCAAACGGTTCATTGAGGATGAAATGTGGAGAGGAGCTGGCTTCGGTGCTGGCGGCCGTGTGAAGTGTGATCACACGAGGAGACACTTGTTCCAATTAAATGCTCGGCGACTGGGTGCACGCACTGGCGTGAGGCGAGGAGCCAAAAATCATCTCGTTGAATGCCGCGGCTAAGTTTGGAATGGAGAATGTCTGGCGTCGTGGCTGATTGGACCACACCGGCGATGCTTGATGACGCTGCGAGAAGCTCCTTCCGTTTTGTACTTATTTTTGTTTTCGGGTTAAGATGGGTGCAGAAGACGAATCTCAATTCAATTGCTGACTGAATTAACTGCCAGTGCCACACACAGACCGAGGTGTGATGGAACCTCGCGGAGACACTTTCGGCTGCCGACGATTGACGGTGCTCCAGTGTGTTGATCGTCGTTTAAGAATGAAGACTGCTCAGGCAGTTCATCGGGGTTTATTGGAATCAGGGTGATGAAAGAGACTCCATGAAATGTCTGCTCTCCTTAGCGATGCAATTGCGGTTGCGGGGATAATTCCTGGAAGAAGGAAGATGAATGAGTTTGGTTGACGTCAACAGAAGAACTCCCTCTCAGGTGGCATGGATTAAAATGCCGTAAACTTGGGGATGACAAACATTTAACAGAAAAATTGTGTAGGCGTTACGGCCCACATTTCACTTGAGAAACCCCTACAAACAATGCGATTAGGAGTTTACTGACCCAACGGCCATTAATGTCTCCGGGACTACTTATAAAAACGCCTCAAGTAACTCGCTCAATTAATTTTTAATTTTCCAGGAATTTTGGCAGTAAAGTTCGTGATTTACTTTCACCGTTCCACTGTCGGGCGCCACACGAGAAGCAATAAAAAATTCAAACTTACGTAAACCACCCTTGTGTTTGTGGCACACTCTCATCCTCTCTCAGTCTCTCGCTCTATTCATTTAATTTGGACACCACACTCGGCCTTATTCAATTAAATCCCGCGACAAATTGACATTTTATGGCCCACAAACGCCAAAGCGGGTCCCTTCGGCGGCCCTCAACCGGTGCACGCCCAACCGATTAGCCAGTCATGGATGTGTCACGTGCACCTCAGATTTCTTGATTCGGATGCGGAACAATAAGACACCGGACACGTGGCGGGGATGATGTCGATGATGATCCTGAAAATGTGAACAAATCGTCCGGAACGCTCACGTAACCCGGCGTGTGTTTGCTTGAGCACCGCGCTGCTGTGCTGAGGTTGACCAAATGGTTGTGCTCGCACTCGTTAGTGTCACCCCCCTTGAGAATTTGCCACCATCCGTGCCTACACATCTAATGCGTCATTGTTTCAATCCGAGATACCAATTACGCGATTGTATCTGGCCACCGGTGCCCATGTCCTTGTGATGCCGGACAAAGTGCGTTATCTTGCAGCCGATCGGCTGTCGGGGTTGTGGAAATAATATTTCGGCGGTGCAAAGTGCCACGGATACTCGTATTTGTATCTAATTACACGAGTCACCGATGCTTTGGCCTGATTAACAATTCACCCAGGTAACGCGGCTCGTGCAGAGTTCGGTTCGGGTTTTGACTAATTTTGTTGATTCGTTTATAATTACCCGTCGCTGGCCCGTGTGCGCCTGCAGAAGATATCCGACAAATTAGGGATTATTGAAAAACACTAACCGCTGCTAGGGGACAAATAGAAAAACAGACATTATCAATCCTTGAGATAGGGATCTCGGGCAGGGTCACTCGGTCAATGGTTGTGTGCGGTTGACTTTGGGCTGCCCTGTCGGAAGTGGGAATAACAGGTGTTGCAGGCAGATAGTGGTTATCCGACATCAAATTGATTTCAAAAGTAAACACAATGTTTCTGCGTAATTTGTTCTCACTCTTGGGCTCATTAGTTGATTGACACCATGAGCTTGTGTGTTTACTTTACGGAATATTTTCATTACTGACGCACATTTTTGGATGCTATTTGGAGGATCAATTATTATTTTGATTTGATTGTTTTGTGTCTGACGCAATAATTAAAAAAATAAGTGACTGTTGTCTACTTGTTGCTATCAAACTTTGTCGGTTGTAGTTTTGCATGTTTTGTTGTTTGGTGCCCTCATCCAGGAGGATACGACATGGGTAGGACGCCTAGCTTAAGTCCGTGGTGATTTAAAAAGGAAACCATTGGCTTTGTGAAAGCAGTATCAGCCGACGCGCCAGCACCTACATTTATTGTTC
Source organism: Eristalinus aeneus (assembly GCA_955652365.1). NCBI lineage: Eukaryota > Metazoa > Arthropoda > Insecta > Diptera > Syrphidae > Eristalinus > Eristalinus aeneus. Next base: position 5,514,774 of record OY019131.1, on the reverse strand, counting down.
AGTCTTCTTCTGCTTCTTCTTCTTGTGGAACTACAGTCTGGGGTGCACATAGGCAGAAACCAACAGCCAGCACGATTTTTCGATTAATTACTAATTGTATGGCGCGACAGTATATAGGGGGACCAGGGCCTAGCTTACTCATCATCTACTCGGGTTGCGCGGGCTACTGTTCCCTCACGAGTAGAAGGGACTTCGAATGACGAAATTTGAGAAACATTTTCTTAGACAGTCATTACTCTTTGAGTGTTGTTAGCAGCTCGAAAAAGGTGGTGCCGTGATAAAATTCGAGGTGCTCAGCCGGGAATCGAACCTAGACCATCGGCACTAGGCGGATCTTTCGCTAGCTGCCTCCAATTGCACACTCCAAGTTGGTTGAGGTCCTTCTCCACTTCTGTGCGCCAACTTAACCTAGGCCCTCCTCTGTTGCTATGTCCCAGTGGATAAGATTGGAAGACTTTTCGGGCCAGGGCAGTGATAACCATACGCTTCCCTCAACTTGGTGGGCAGTCTTAATTCGTTAAGGTTTGTTTTGGTCTCGGTACACCACGGTATTACGGAAAACGATAAAGGAATAAAAGAAGTGTCTATAGGGGCCGAACCCACTTTAGGACCGTCCGCGTTCTTAATAAAGGCTTTTACCAACAATTGGCTCCTTCGTAATGGCAACCAAAGGCACTACTCTTTATAAGGAAGGTTGACCAAGTGCTGGCTCCCGAACTTCAGTAAAAATTTCACGGTAATATTGTTAACTATAGACATATATGGCTGCATACAATTTGTTAGCACTGAAGTGTGTTTGGACTTCGAGGAGAAACCCTCTGCCACGCCTGTAAAGAAGGTAAGGAAACTGCAGAGCACTCTTTCAGTCATTGGCCCGCCTTTGCTTAGATCAGGTGGCGGCTGTTTGGAGCTGATGTGGTTCGAGGTGAAAGTGTAGGTTGTTTTTATCACAGATGTGCTTGTTGGTATTCCCCCGGAAGAAAATGCATTACATGATTACTACTTGGTAGTAAAGTTTACCAGGCTTAGAGTCTGAGTTTTCCCAACCTAAAACAAAAAACAATATGGGAGTTTCATTTCACCAGAACTTCGGTTTTATCAAAAAGTCACAGTGCACACAATTTGGATATTACTTACTTTATTTAAGGCTGTGGTTATATACACGAGGGTTGCCTTTTATATTTCGCGATTAGAGAACAAAACAAAAATAAAAAAAATGTTTTTCAAAATATTCCCCATTAGGATCTATACACTTTTGCATTAAAACCAATTGTCGAAGCACTTTTGCCACTCTGATTGAGGTTCCTCCAAAACATGCATTCTGAACGCATCAACCGCTTCTTCAGGTGCCGAAACACGATGACCTCTCATTTTATTTTTTACGTACGGGAATAAAAAGTAGTCATTCGAAGCCAAGTCAGGAATAAACGGCGATGTTTTGAGTGCTCAAAAATGCAGTTGTTTGAGCCGCTGTCGTGGAAAAGAGTGATCCGTCTTCGGCGGTTGGTTTTCCTGATTTCTTGAAAGAAAACTGGCAAACAAATGGTTGTGTACCACTCAGAATTGACTGCTCTGCGTTGTTCTAGTGGCACGGTTGCGACATGTACAGTTTTTCCGAAAAAACAGGCGACCATTTACTTGGAAGAGCTTCGTCCGTGAGTAGCTTTTGTTGGATTTGGCTCAAATTGATACACCCATTCAGTCGACTGCTGTTTACTTTTGGGCTCATACGCGTAAATCCACGATTCATCACCTGTCACGATGTCATAGACGTTTTTCGAAGCACCGCGATCGTATTTTTGGAGCATTTCTTTGGAACAAACGACACGAGCCTTTTTCTTGAGCGATTGACAAATTGTGTGGTATCCAACGCGAACAAATTTTTTTGACGGTTAAATGTTCATGCAATATTGAATGTATGCTGGTCCTACTAATGCCTAAGGTTGTCTCAATCTCACGGTATGTCACATGACGATATTTCAATATCAGTTGGCGCACAGCATCAATGGTTTCCGGAACAACAACTGATTTATGAGGACCTTCACGAACTTCGTCTTGGAGTGAACTACGACCTCGGTTGAATTCACCATACCATCGATAAGCACTGGTCCTTGATGGTGCTTCATCGCCAACAATTTAGTTAAGTTCATCGACGCACTGTTGTTGAGTTAACCCGCGTTGAAAGTTGTAAAAAATAATCGCACGAAAATTTTTACGATTTAATTCAATTTTTTGGTCGAGATGAACCTTTCAAGTTACTGTAAACAACACTAATGGCGCTATTATGTCAAAACGTTCTGAGTACCAGGTATACCCGTATGAAGTGAGCGTCAAGATACAAATGTCTCGATAGGAAACATTTGTTGTAAAGGAGCCCTTTTTTTGTTTGTTTGTTAATTTGCTATGACATCTGTGAAAAATATTTAGTATACATCAAGTCATTTAACAGACAACATCATATTTTTTCATCGTGTTAAAAATGTCGAATTTTGTATCAGAAAGTGATTTGCGGAAAGCAATAATGTTTTGTTTTCATTTGAAAAGTGCTGCAGAGTCGCAGAGAGGCATATGGTGATCATGCTCTATCAGAAACAACATTCAAAAGATAATTTTAACGGTTTAGAAATAATGATTTTGATGTGAGAAATGAAGAACGTGGAAGACCACCAAAAATGTTTGAAGACGCCGGATTGCAAACGATTTTGGATGAAGATGACACTTTGAGTCAAAAGCAAATGGCAGCACTGTTAAATGTTGCACAACAAACAATTTCTGACCGTTTAAAGGCTATGGGAAAGATCCAAAAGTGTGGAAAATGGGTGCCACATGAATTGAATGAAAAACAGATGGAAAACCGAAAAAACACTTGTGAAATTTTGCTTCAAGGACACGAAAGAAAATCGGTTTTGCATCGGATTGTTACTGGCGATAAAAAATGAATTTATTTTAAGAATCCTAAACGGAAAAAATCATGGGTTAATCTTGGACAACCATCAACATCGACTGCGAAACCAGATCGATTCGACAAGAAGACAATGCTGAGTGCTTAGTGGAACCAGAAAGGTGTGCTTTACCACGAGTACCTAAAACCTGGTGAAACCGTTAATACTGATCGCTACCGACAACAAATGACCAATTCGAACCATGCATTGATCGAGAAAAGACCAGAATGATCCAGAAGACACGGCAAGGTAATTATGTTCTATGACAATGCACCTGTACACAAAGCAAAACCGGTTCAGGATACAATTAAAACACTTTGCGGGGAGCAGCTACCCCACCCGCCGTATTCACCAGACTTGACTCCTTCTGTCTACCATTTGTTTTCATCGATGAGACACCTATTGGCTGAGCAGCACTTTGATTCCTACCAGGAGGTCGAAAATTGGGTGTCTGATTGGTTTGCTTTAAAAGACGAACAATTTTATTGGTGTGGTATTCACAAATTGCCAGAAAGGTGGTCAAAATGTGTAGAAAACAATGGCCAATACTTTGAATAAAATGTTTTTAATTTTCCATTAATAATTAGTGTTTTATTTTCATTTCATAGCGGTACACCTGGTACGTATAGCCGTAAAAATGTCATACTTTACGATAGACCTGGCAGTTGCCAGATTGCAACACCAGGGTTACCCAATCACGAAATATAAAAGGCAACCTTCGTAGTCCTGCAGAATGCAAACAGCAGTCCAACCTTAATTTGATTTGATTGAAATTACAATCCGAACACATTTTTCATTACTTTGGGAAAGGGATGCACGTCTGCTGCTATCTTTGGTCAAGTGGTGAATATAGATGCGGTTGTGATAAATTTAAATAAACCAACCATTCCACTTTCCAAAGTAATGAGAGAGAAAGTAATTTGCGAATCACTTGCTTTCAATTTTGTATTCCCTGCACAAACTTCCATTAAGCACTAGTAGCTCTCCCACAACCACAGCACATGATCTATGAACTCTCCAATCATCATTATGAGGAATCGTTTATTTAAGAGCACAGCCCCCGAAGACATATTCTGCAAAACAAGCATCAATACCCATTCGCACCAGGCACATCGTTGCCCTAAAACAATCAACACAAAAACACTCGCACACGCACCTATCCACAGACACAGTCATATCCACAAGTAGAGCACCGAGAAGTGGCAGACGTAGGAGCAGCAACCTCAAGAAACCTGAAGAAAATTAAATTGAAATGGCCGACCACAAGGACTGTCGGCCAAGCGTAAACACCCAAGCACACACTTGCTAATTGAGTGACCCTTCTGCAAACGCTCAGCCGGCAAATGAAATGTGGTCCACAATGACATACCACTCCAGTGAGCGCCCGGCCCGCAACGACAGCAATAACAACGGGCCCTGGACATTAACTCACGATGTGACAATAATTATTATCCTTGTACCTGATAGGTGACCATCGTCGTCTGTGGACCACAATAACTTCCAAGGGTTTGTCGTCCTCGGCAATTGTGACATCATCAGGCCGACCACCAGTGCCACCATCGCCCGGCTAATGACCACAAATTATGACACTCAACTGCATGATGAGCCTGAGCGGCCAGAAAGCATGACCAGGCCGGTGCCGGTGTCGAGTGGCCGGTCGAGCGCACCCCTCTCCCATGAAATCTGCCAAGACAGTTGATATATCAAGTGTTGCGAGGGTGGAAGGTGTGTGGGCACCAGTGAGCTGGGTGGGCACTAATAACTAAGGGGCTGTCGGGCGGTCGATAAAGGGTTAAGAATGCGACCACCAGAAGGCGTCTGTGGTGGTGAGGAAGCGGGGATGGGTCAGCGGAGATGTGGACAATCAAATTTCAGTTTGACTTTCCGGAGGTCTAATTTGGGGAAGAGCCATCACACACCCGCTCCGGTCACCACCCACCTGCTGTAGTCAGTTCATCAATCATTCATTGACAGGGTCCCTAATTTGATTGAACCGGGCAGCCGGCCGGCTAAGTGCTTTGGCTGGTCTTGGACAGCCTGGGCATTGCGTTGGAGCCTCGCTTTGGGTTGTGCTTCGTTTCGGTCGTTTCTCTGCACCTAATGATAGATGAAATCCCAGTGATTGAGGGGCGTTCGGGTCATGAATTTTTGAGGTTATCGTGATTTAGATATGACAGAGATAGATGTGTGGCCAGGCGGACGGTGCTGGTGCTCACCCTTCGGTCGCGGCGTCAATGCGGAGCAGAGCATTTAGCCGCAGGCGGTGTTTACGAGGTATTTGCATGCGAGCGCGAATAGCGCAAATAACCCGAACGGAGCGATAATTGCGAAGTTTCAGCGCTGAAATTTGCACCTGTCCAGTGATTGCAGGTCTGACTGGGACAGAGGAAAAAAACCGGGCAAGCGAGGCTTTGCTAGTAATACCCCCGTAATTAGCAGCGCTATGATATGTTAATTAATTATCCGCGCACAGTTGGCTTAATTAATTCTTCTCCTTGCCATTGTCCAGGGGCAACAACATCGCAACGTGTTGCCGACGGAGTGGACAATATTTCTGTGTCACTGGGTTATGAGTGGGGATCGCCTACGACTGTCTCGCAGACAGAACCACCTGCCGCAGGGGTGACTAGAGGTCACAATTGATCGCAGTTCAACGCTGACGGCGGTGGTCAAGCGCATACACCCGCCGGACCCCCGCCGATGATGACTTCCCCTTCCGCTAATCACCGGCCGTTTTAATTGTAAATGTCTTCAGCCGCGTTGAGTGGTATGCCATCCGGAACCGCGAGGAATTAACTCACTTCAACCTCACATTGACGCATCTCTCGAACGTGCGAAATTACTTATCGGGACGTCGATTCAGTCTTAGATGTGAACACAGATACCGCGATCGTCTTGATGTGCGGAGCAGTTTCTGGCGTGTCTGTTTGTCACGCTGAGTTGCACACTTCACACTCACACACTTTGGTGGACGACCGGTACATGGCTTTATTAAGTGATAACATAGAAAAGTTGCATGCACACGCTTTGCAAGACAAAGTCCTGACATATCGCCGCAGTCCGAGGCGGCAGAAGCTGTAGTGCATTTCGACAGGCAATTGGCATGTTGCGCGGAAAAGAAGAGTGATGTCGGCGAGGTAGCAAAGGTAAATGATGTGTGCCCGTGTTCCGATGGTGGGGTGTTGGCTGGGTAGCAGCGGCCAGTTGTGATGGGGGAACCCTTGCGAGCGGTCCCTGCATGCAGTTCATGCATCATGCGAAACAATCATCACCAGGTCGGAAGGTGAGATGAAACAATGTGGTAATTAGAGTCGTTAGTGTAAGTAACAAAAAAATTCATGAAAACTACCGCTTCGCTATCCGTTGATCAAGTGGGGGGAAGTGTTGTATGCGATTGCTGTACTTTCTCCATTGAATAAGTTTTGAGGACCAATCATGCTCTTTTCATGAAATCATTTACATTTGAAGTTATTGGTGCCATATCTGAGTTTGAGAACTACGGCACAATAATGGACGATCACCTCAATAAAAACCCTTCATTGAAGTCCTCTGTATGAGAACTCAAGCCAAACTATTATCTGCTGTAGGGCGAAAACGAGTGAAGGGAACACTTGTAAAAAATGGAAATTGTAAAAGTCTTAAGCGTCTACTTTAAAACTTTAAAGAAGTAAAACTTAAAACCCGTGCAATAAATCTTTACACAAAGTGCTCGTATAATGAGTCCAATGAAAAAGAAACACAAAGTGCTAAATTTTCCTTGTAACTCACATGTCAAAACAAGATGCACTCAAGTTCGATTGCCAGCGTATACCGACGACGTTGATGTCTTTTGTTTTGTTGGAATACCTCCTTTGATCCTCGCCTAGTAAGGTCAATAGCAATCTCGTTTCCCATGATTTTGTGGGGTGCCGTGACCCAGACTGGTCTGAGCGAATTTAGTCTGCCGACCAAATTAAGCAAATACTCGCATCCCTGTATTATTTTGGAAATGGTTTAAGGGCTTAGCAAGGCCTTAAGTACAGATTGGCTGTCGCTACAGGCGCAGATGCTTCACCCTTCCTATCTATAGTAATAATAACTGTATGCTCGTTCATCAACTGCTCCTCTTATATGCGCTACTGTTCTCCGAAGAGTAGAAGGGACCTTCTTCTGAGACAATTAATGCATTTTGAGTGTTGTCAAGCTCATTGTTGCACTAGCTCGAAAGAGGTGGTGCCGTCAAAAATTCAAGTTGTTGAGCCGGAAATCAAAAGTAGACTTTCGGCGTGTAAGCGTCGCACTGTACCTACTACGCAACGGCGGCCCTTTTCAACTTTTCTTTACAATATAATCTGTGATCATTAGGATGGCAAACATTTCCGCCTGGAAGATCGACGCGAAGCTCCTTAAAGAGGTATGAAGTCGAATGTTGTCATTTTCCACGAAAGCCAGCTCCAGATCTCTCCATCGTCTTGGAGCCGTCCGTGAAAATCCAAGTGCATTCCCTTTCTGACTCAGATTGTGGCCAGAGCAAGTCCTGCACAGAGGGAAAGTTGATTTTGTATGAATCACGCGGTTGGATTGTTGGTGACAGAGCATCGGAGGGCATATCCATAAGACCAGTGTCATAGGGCTGAGATGAGCGGGATCATCGAAGCTCCAATGTGAGTTGAACCAAAGACTTTTTAGTCGGACGATGGTCTTGACTGTACATCCTTTAGTGTGATTGTCTAGGCGAGGGTGATTAAGCATAACATAATGAGCAAAGCCAGCGGCGCTAAGAAAGCACCTGTGACACTGAGACAGATCGTTCTTTGAAGCTTGGTTTAAGCGGCAGTCACGTACTTGCGCGAAAGCTTGTTCCATGACTGGCGCATGCCATTTAGATCTATATAGATCTTTTTGGTGATAGGCCCCAGATTCTACCAAAAACTCTTTTACACTACTAGAAGGCTGACAGCGTCTTAGAGGATTTCATCTCAACATATATATATTAAAAAAATTAAAAAGTGTTTTATTAAGGATAATACTTAATTCAACGGAAAATGAAATGATAACGCCTTTAAGTACTAGTTGAGTCAGACCAGTCAGATATAACTTCGACATTCGTTTAACTAGACGAACACAGCGAGCCGTCAATGAGGCGTTTGCTGGTATTGAAGCAAAGCGGTTGAAATGAGTCTAGAGGTCAACGAGTCAACGGAGTGCCACGCAAGACAGCAGAAACAAGACGGCGTAGAACAAGACTTTTCTTCCTTGGCTCAGCCGAAATCAAATGCAGAATCACAAGTGTCAACTGCTGTTTCTACATGCGTAAGTGGCAATTGAATGATATCGCCCTCTCTCGAAAGACCAAGCTTGATTTTTATTACAGCTCGCTATAGATCGATAATCCCAGTCCTGCTTTATGTCGAGGAAACTTGGATGTTACTTAAAGTGCATGAGGAAGTCCTTGGTCTTTTCGAGAGAGCGATTCTTGGTCATGGTTGCGTTGATGGCATTTGTAGAAGATGATTCAATGACTGTCATTAGGGTTGTATGGCAGTATGTGGCTGATTAAACGCCTTCGAATACAGGGCTCAAGATAGCTAGGCCATGTATAGATCATTGACACCACTGTCTCTGAATCCGAGCCATTGGGACAGTGCAAGAGAGGACGGCCTATGCTGAGAGAGCGCTTATAGGGGAAGAAGGTATAAACAAATTGAATTGCGCAACCAAGAGCAGCTAGCGAGAAATTGTGCTGGCTGGAAAAGCATGTTTGTTGAAGTCCAGATCTGCCACGGACTGTATCAGCTCATCAAATGCTTCAATTCTCTAAGCAAACATGACTTCATTTCAGACCTCAATAATCCTTTAGAGCTTTAAACTCTATATCCCAAAAATGCAGAAAATATATTTGTCTTTAGGCCGACAAATCCAAAACGTTGACGTCTCCGAATCTCGGAAACTGAAGAACTATAATAACCTTATAGCATATTTATTTTGCTGTTTTTCATAACTGTCAAAGATTTGTTGTTAGAAAACGAGAACCTTAAAAAGGATGTTCAAAAACACTAAAGGAAGCAAACTCAATAACTGTCAAGACACAATCTGATTTGGGAAAACTGAAACGTGTCGAAGCAATGCCCAAGGTCAAAAATTCTTGAAAATACAGGCTAATAAGGTTCTTAGAATTCCAAAAACCTTAAAAATAAAATATGGAGATTAAAAAGCCTGAAAAATGTACTTTAACTAAGGAAAACTCCCAAGGAGAACAACATTGAAGTGAAAACAAGCATTGCGTCAAAAACAAGAAATTTAAAATGCAATAGTTTTGTCAAGCAGTGAGACAAAATTGTATTTTTTAATTTTTAATTGGAAAAGGATTACGAATACTACGGTACTGAAAAACCGTACTAGGATTTGTCCAAATTTTTACAAGCCTTGCAGCTGTAAGCTGTGAAGGAGGGGTCATAAATCAATGAGTGGAATATGATAGTAGGTTGTAAAATAAGAAATTCGAGAATAAAAGAATATTTCCAAATTTCATAATTTGCAAACTCAAATTTTCACTTTTCATTCAACTTTATAGTGAACTCCGAAAGGTCAATTACTTTTAGAACTCCAGAGTGCAGTAAGATGTTGATGTGATTTCTGACTGTTTTGTCGAACACTTTAGTGCAAATCAATGAATTTTCCTCTTGTTTCATCACATCGACTTCATCCATGTTTCTCTTGTTTCATCGTCGTCTTTCCTTTCATAGTCAGTAAGATCTTAAAAACTTGCCAGCTTCCATTCCCTTAAAGGTGATATATTTTCTGGTTAATTATCACAGGAAACTGAAGAAATACCCAATCCAACTCGACTTTTCACACACTGTACAGCTGAAAAGTGAAATAACCTGTCGCCCCTCTTCTCACATTTCTGTATCATTGACACGGCTAATTTCCAGGCAAATTAAAGGCTCATTCACAGTAGAATGCGAAAAAATAACAAAACAGCAGCAGGGAGGAGGCAGCCACCACCATCGCCGCCACAGCCACACGGCCACAGAGGGAGAGAAAGCGAAAATGTGCAAGAGAGAGATGAGAGGAACTTGCCGCATAATTCAAAACAAGAGCATATGGGAAACAATAAAAAATGAGAGCTACAAACTACAAAGAAGTCTCAAGTGCATTACACCACAATCAGGCATCCGTGTGCATTGTGCACACTCGGAACTGTTTTGTCATGAGCTCTTTCTCTCTCACTTGGCCTGCAGCCGCACTTCTCCCTTGCCACCGCAACAAAACCAGCCCAGACCACTGCTCTCCATGCGCTAATGAGAGATTTGCGTGTTGCGATAAGTGAAAAATGGAAAAGAATTTCATAAAAAAATTAAAACAAGCTTAGTACCTTTCTCATTCATTTTCCGCCAGATACTCTGAAGTAGGACTGCACTCTATTACCAGCAGACAAGGTACGAATAGGAACTAATAAGCGAGGAAAGACGTGCAGAAAGCAACATTAACGGGTGGTTGCATTGAATCAGTGCAACTGAGTGTAGAGTGGAAGTGATTAAACGGGGTTGGCGCATTCAAATCCGGTCGAGAGAACAACAAGCGTAAGGAATTCCCTCCTGACCTCAGATCAGCAGCTCATCTCAGTGACCTTGAATCATTCAAACATCGCCTAATTTGCATTACAAATGCGGGAGCAAAGCATCCCAACTGACGTGTCAACTCCAGCAACCCGCTACTCTCGACAAGACACTCCCACAGGCATCAATCCCAGCGGATACGTTTATTTCACACATCATTTAACGCTTCAGGTTCAGTGCGGCACCACCATCATCGTCCTCACAAGTGATTTATGCATCCCCTGACAAGCGTTGCTTATGTGTCCTGTCCTCCTTAAGGATCCCATCCACAGAACGCACAAAAAACCCAAAGCACAATAAGGCGACAAAATCCTGGGCGGTCGATGAAATGCTCTCCAAACGCACAAAAAAGACAGCTCGAATTAAAATTCACAAGACTACACACCACCACCGTCAGCAGAAGCAGCACTTGGCATTTGGCACTCGGCGCAGTCCGCAGGCACACGAAGAGGAAGATGTAAGTGGATGTGTTAACCAGTGGACCGAGCCCGAAGGAAAAACTCATGTCATTCCGGGAGAGAGAAATCCGAACATATGTCAGGATCTGTGTCAATTAGGCGCTTTCGAGAAATAAAACACGTAACACCGACGCCCTGCCACGGACGAGGGTGAAATCCAATCCGGATTCCGAATCTGCTGCTGTTTATGGTAATAAATAATCCAGAAGTGCGATAAGGAGCCGGAATATCTGTCAGTGTGACTTCAAGTAAAACGCAACTAATTGGAGCACCAGAAGTCGTGTAGTCTCTGAGGCGGAACCTGAAATTCCTTTGCGTCTAGACTGCCACCCAAATTGCGAAAAACTACCCCCGTGTAATCGGGGCCAGAAAAATCGATACTCAATGTCTGGGTTAAGTTCATTCCTTATACGCGTGGGTGGTTGGCTGGATCCTTGCATATTCAAATCACATGCCCCACTGGTGTGCCTTTGGCTCACTGGTGCAGAGGCTACGTTTCGACGCCATCACTGCTCGGATTGTTCATCTCTTGTGATTTGGGATAAATCTTCAAATGAAATGGGTTGAAAAGTCTCTGAAATTGGGCGAGATGTGCTTGGGGGGCCGGGCGAAGATGGCGCTTGGCACGGAGGGCGCAGACTCTGGACAAGGAAAAGCACTCCTGCCACCATGTTGTCGTCTGCGATGACTTGTGAAGGATTCCATTCCATATGTCAGTGCGGATGACAAAGTGGACGTTTCGGGAGGCGTTGATGTTGGCGTTGAGATTGCGTACTTGCTGGAGGGGACGTTCTGCGGATCTGTGTTTCGTTGTTGATGTCATGGTGATGTGTGCCTTGGCGGTCTCTCGACAATTGAAATTGGTATGATATCATTCGCTTGGTAAGTCTGTCTTTTGGTGTTTGAGCCAGTTTCGAAAATATTGAAGGAATTTTATAATGTGAGGTGACACTCGACGTCTCGCCAGCTGCCATCAAGTTGATTGAGGTGTTTCTCCACTCGCGTTCTCTATGGTGCTATTTCGTGCCATCTGAATTAAAGACTAATTGGGCCGTATTTGTGTTGTGCGCACGGTGTATATTGGAAAGTCATCTTAAACTTTGTAGTCATACACGCAAGAATGAGGCGCATGCTTGAATGTCCTTCTTTTATGCCGTTTATGTAAAAAGAAAAACAAAAGTATACAAAAATATCTCTCTGAAAAAAATTAAAATGTTTTTCTCTTTCTCTCAGGTCCCTCTCGCATAGATTTAGCTTGATCTTTGAAGGAGCTAACGAAATAACGCAATTTACAATTTAAAATAAGTCATTGGCTGATTAAAAATTGTCGTTTTAATGGTTTTTACTGCCTTTCTTAAGGACAGTATATACTGCTTCTTTGTATTCTAGAAACACCCTATTGATGAAAAAAAACAAATAAAAGTAATTATTCAATATTTAATCGAGTAACCTTTTGTTGCGTGGTCGCCGTGGCGTAGTGGGTAGAGTGCGACGACCCCCAGCTCAACACCAATTTTTCGAGTTTTTCACGGCACCACCTCTTTCGAGCTGCTGACAACACTCAAAGAGTAATAACTGTCTAAGAAAGCTTCTCAAATCTCTCCGTTCGGAGTCGGCAAAAAACTGTAGGTCTTTTCTACTCGTGAGAGAACAGTAGCACGCACAACACGAGTGGTTGGTAAGCAAGCTAGGCCCTGGTCCCCCTTTGGACTGTAGCGCCAACAATTATTATTAACCTTTTGTGGCAATAACATCTGCTAAATAATTTCATATTTGTAACAAATCTTGTATTGTCATTATAAGTGATTTCTGTCCATTCGGACATTATGGGAATTTTCAATGCTTCATTGCTGGAAATGTTATATTTTCTCATTTGACTGTCAAAAAATCTCATGGATGTTCGATAAGATTCACTGTCTGTTTTCTTCATCTTCTTGTGGTGATACAGTCTGGGGTGGACCTGGGCCTCAACTAACATGCCTCTCCAGCCAACACGATCTTTCGCCAGCCGTCTTGTGTGCGCTACCTAAGTCTAGGTTGTCCTCTGTTACGTTGTCCCTATCGGCTCTGATTCGAAGACTTTTTGGGCCGGGGCAGTGGTAACCATACGCTCTACATGGCCCAGCCATTTTAAGCATTGTATCCGCAGACACTTGACCAGGCGCATGTCGCTGTACAGCCTATAGAATTCGTCATTAAATCTTCTCCTTTAGATGCCATCAACGCAAACAGGACCAAAAATCGCACGCAAAACTTTTTTCTCGAAAAGACTAAGGGCTTCTTCATCCGCCTTTGCTAGCGTCCAAGATTCCGCGCCATATAGTAGGACGGGGATGATCAAGCTGTTATATAAAGCGAGCTTAGTCCTAGTAGGGCTTTATTACTCAATTACCTCTTGAGCCCAAGGAAACAGCGATTGGCAAGAGTGATTCTGCGTTTGATTTCGGTACTGACGTTGTTGTCCCTGTTTACCGCGGAGCCGAGGTAGACGAAGTCCTTAACTACCTCGAAGTTTCTGCTGCCTAGTGTGACGCTCCGTCCGAGACGTCGATGTTGTTTGTCCTTCCTTGACAGCATGTACTTGTTTTGCTTTCATTTACCACTAGACCCATTTTAGCCGCTTCGACTTCAATGCCAGCAAATGCCTCATTGACGGCTCGCTGTCTTAGTTCAATGTCATCAGCGTACGCTAGAAATTGAACTGACTTCTGGAAGATCGTTCTTGTGGTGTTGACTTGTTACGCACGATCTTCTCGAGCATGACGTTAAAGAAGTCACATGACTAAAACCTGTTTTGACATTGAAGGTCTCGGTGAGTTCGTTACGGACCTTGACGGATCAGTGAGAGTTTTTCTTCGTCATCTTTTACAATTGGAGTAGTTTGAAAAAATGCCAAACCTAGACATGGCACTGTAACGCTCATCTCTATGCACATGACGGTGTGCGGCCTTAAAATCGACGGGTAGGTTGTGAGTGTCGTTTTGCACTTCTTGAGTCTTTTCCAGGATCTGCTGTAATGTGAAGATCTGGTCTATCGTGGACTTCCCTGGTCTGAATTCACACTAATGGGGACTTATGAGTTTGTGGACAAAAGGTTTCAGGCGCTCGCACAATACGGCAGATAGGATTTTTTATGCGATGTTAAGAAGGCTGATCCCTCTATAATTGGCGCAGTCAAAGGGGTCTCCTTTCTTGTGAACCGGCCAAACGGTGCTGAGATTCCACTCATCGGGCATGCCCTCCTCCGACCATATCTTACAGATGAGCTGGTGCATGCGCCCAACCAGGTCACCTCCAGCTGCTTTAAATAGTTCTGCGGACAGTCCGTCCGCTCCACCAGCTTTGTTCGGCTTCACCTCGTCTAAGTCGGGGGGACGGAATTCTTGTCTATCATCGTCCAAATCGAGTGGAACATTCTGCCTAACAGCGGGATTTAGGCCGTCATCGCAGGAGTCTGCAGAAATGTTCCTTCCAGATTCTCAGCACTGACTGCCACTCTACTACGAGTTGTCCATTCTGGTCCCGGCAGCCCTGGGTCCGAGCCTTGTATCCTCCGAATAGCTGTTTTACCTTTTGGTAAAACTTTCGGACCTCATTCCTGCCATAACACCTTTCCATTTCCTCGACCGCTCGCTTCTCATGCTCCTTGTTTTTCCTTCTGAGAAGCCGGTGCTCTTCCCTTCTTCTCTGTTCATAGAGCTCACGATCAGCCCTCGTTGTTCGATGCAGCGTCGCCTTATAGGCGTCTTATTTAGCTGCATGTGTTTGTTTGTTTAGGTACGTGATACAAGAGGTCATTCCTTCACGACATACGCGCAATGTTTAAGGTCATTCTTGTATAAGAATAAAACTTAAAATTACTTTTGTGTGAATTGTTTTTCAGATTTTGCTTCCTACAGAAATAAGATCTCCAGCAACAGGCGCTGGCGTGCATCCCCACGCCATAAAATTAATATTGCTATGATTGACTGTTGGCACAACATTTTCATTATCAAACCCTTTGTTTGCTTTCCTAAAAAACTTACAGTAGTTCGTCGATCTGATCGCAAAATTTTGAACTTCAATTCGTCTTTAAATACTGCTGATTTCTGGAAATCGACGTTCATATAACTGTATGCTATAGAAAATTGCTGACTTTGGATATGGACGGTTTGTGTATAGCAACTCATTTTCACGATATCCGGGCTTGCTTAAAACATTTCGCTCATTTTGCGAGTTCACCTTTTCATATTTTTTAATTTGTGTTCTTAATTTTGGCGCAGAAGCAATACGCTCTTCTTTTAGCGACTTTTAATCGACAAGAACGCGGCTTTGGAGGCAAGTTTCCTTTATTGAGGTACACATCAATAATGTTCTTGACACTTGATTGTAGTTTACCAATTATATGGTTAATTTTCCCTAATGATTTGTTCTCCGCGTGTTACTTTATTAGTTTCGGAAAAACGATTAAAATCTCTCATATTTTGCCCATTTTTTACGTGAAAACTGACATAGTTATTGGACAGTGCCAACTAGAATTTTCTAAATGTTCCTCGTGTTGATGACGTGTTTGCGAGTTGCCGATTAACATTACAAATTTAATTATAAACAATGAACTCGATTTCCACTTGGTTACAGTATTTGAAGTCTCTTGATTTATTTTATAATATTTTTGAACTATTGTTCTTTCGCGATCCTAATGGCAACCAACTATATTGCGAAATAGGTAGAAGGGACCATGTGTCTGTTTCTGCAGAGAAGGCCATGCTGTGCTGTAGGCCTTACTCAACTCTATAACCACTTCCAAGATAGTCCAAGAATGCAAGTCTTCCCTTAATTTGGTGAGCGGGCTGAATTCGCTAAGACTTGTCTGGGTCCCGGGACATTACGGGATCATGGGAAATGAGATTGCAGGGTAGGCAAGGTTCTAAACAAGTTACCGAACCACCCTTGGGACTATCTGCATCCTTGGTCAGGCCCTTCGCGGACGGTTGGGTCTCCCTATAGCACAACCAGAGATGGAGTGACTCTCCAGGATGCAGTACTTTAGCGAAAAATCTGCGTTTTTTTATATCTCTAGACAGAAACGAGTGCGGACGTATTGCCGGCTTACTAACGGGGTACTACACCTTTAAGCACCTAAGTCGGATTGGGCTTAGTGATGTCCCCCATTGCGACGCCTGTGGAGAAGGTGAAGACACTTCAGAACACTTTCTCTGTCAGTGTCACGCACTTTCTCGTATCAGGTGGCGGCTGTTTGGCGCTGATGTGGTGGAAGCTGAAAACCCAAATTCTATATTACAGAAGCGCCTCCTGTTCTTTCTTCGGAAAACCAAGAAATAACATTAAATGAAGTTTACTGCCTGGTAGTACAAGGACTATTATTGGAGTCTGAGCGCGCCAGTGCAGTATCCCAACATCCAACAAAAAAAAATGTTTTTTTATATAATTAAATGTAGTTACGAGGGTTGCCTTTTATATTTCGGGATTGGGCAACCCTAGTGTTGCAATCTGGCAACTGCCTGCTCTATCGTAAAGTTTGACATTTTTGAGGTTATACGTACTCAGAGCGTTTCGACATACGAGCGCTGTTTGAGTTGTTTACAGTAACTTAAAAGATTCATCTCGCCCGAAAAATAGAATTAAATCCTAAAAATTTTCGTGCGATTATTTTTTACACTTTTCGACGTGGATTAACTTAACAACAGTGCATCGATGAACTTAATTCTATTTTTGGCGATGAAGCTCTATCAAGGACTAGTGCTTATCGATGAAATGGTGAATTCAACCGAGGTCGTAGTGAAGGTCGTCCAAAATCAGTTGTTGTTCGGAAACCATTGATGCTGTGCGATAACTGATATTGCAAGATCGTCATGTGATCTATCGTGATATTGAGACAACCTTAGGCATTAGTAGGACCAGCATACATTCAATATTGCATGAACATTTAACCGTCAAAAAATTTGTTCGCGTTGGATCCCACACAATTTGTCAATCGCTCAAAGAAGGCTCTTGTCGATTGGTCGGAAGAAATGCTCCAAAACTACGATCGCGGTGCTTCGAAACACGTCTATGACATCGCGACAGGTGATGAAACGTGGACTTACGCATTTGAGCTCAAAAGTAAACAGCAGTCAACTGTATGGGTGTTTCAAATTGATCTAAATCCAACAAAAGTTTCTCGCACACGAAGCTCTTCCAAGCAAATGGTCGCCGGTTTTTTCGGAAAAACTGGGCATGTCGCAGTCGTACCACTAGAACAACGCAGAACAGTCAATACTGAGTGGTACACAACCATTTGTTTCGTCTTCCAAGAAATCAGGAAAACCAACCGCCGAAGACGGATCACTCTTCCCCACGACAATGCGAGCTCTCACACATCTACTCAAGCAAATGCATTTCTGAGCACTCAAAACATCAATTTGATGAGTCATTCCCCGTATAGTCCTGACTTGGCACTGAATGATATCTTTGTATTCCCGTACGTTAAAAAAAAAATGAGAGGTCAACGTTTTTCGACACCTGAAGAAGCGGTTTATGCATTCAGAATGCTTGTTTTGGAGGAACCTCAATCAGAGTGGTAAAAGTGCTTCGACAATTGGTTTTAACGCATGCAAAAGTGTATAGATCTTAATGGGGAATATTTTGAAAAACAATAAAGCTGTTTTTGATGATTAATATTTGTTTTTGTTCTCTGATCTCGAAATATAAAAGGCGACCCTCGTATGTTAAGCAAAGTCACAGAAGTTATTGACATTGATTTTATTCGCGTCATGTTTTCTTCTATCGTATACTGTATTTAAACTATTTGCATCGACTATATTTCCGTTAATCACAAGCATAAGATTCATTTGGAGTTAAAAATAATTGTTGGCGCGACAGTTTTCAGGGGACCAGGGCCTAGGTTGCTCATCAACTACTCGTGTTGTGCTCGCTACTGTTCTCTCAGGAGTAGAAGGGACCTACAGTTTTTTGCCGACTCCGAACGGCGAAATTTGAAAAGCTTTCTTAGACAGTTATTAATAATTAATAATAATTGTTGGCGCTACAGTCCAAAGGGGGACCAGGGCCTAGCTTGCTCATCAACTACTCGTGTTGTGCGCGCTACTGTTCTCTCACGACAGTTATTACTCTTTGAGTATTGTCAGCAGCTCGAAAGAGGTGATACCGTGAAAAATTCGAAAATTTGGTGATGACCTGGGAATCGAACCTAGACCCTTCGGCGTGTGAGCGTCGCACTCTACTAACTTCGCCACGGCGACCACATTTATTTGGAGTTGGATCCCATAATTGTTGGAAATCTTAAAGCTTACCAAATACTTTAAAGGTGCCATTAAATAGTTGAAGAACAATTTACAGACATGGGGCATCACTGGAGCATCGCTGGAGCATCGCTGGATCAAGCCCACCAAGCTGTAAGAGGAATATGTTGGGAGTCACAGAAGTCATCATTTTCTTTAAATATCATGGTTGATTGTGCGAGATCAAACCCACAGAAGCATTCAGGGAAAAATTTCAATAAATGTGAATTCTCTTCAAATTGTCAGCCCCAAGAAGGTATTTACTCAAAGTTAAATAAATGTGATAGTAATCAGCCATACACAAATTTAAGTAGAGGATGTTTTGAGCCTTGAAATAGAATAAATCAAATATGCTTTTCCTTAATTGAGATAACGTTAACATTAAACGAAGAATAATCTGCTAGCATAATAATTAAAATAAAGTTTTGAGTACAATGGCTTACTCAGAAGCAATCTAAGCAAGATCAAATTTCCAAAGACTGCCGAACGTTTGTTCTCATATATCGGTAGAAACGCCTCGAGTGTTGCGTTTTGAATAATTCTCTTCAATCTTACCCCTGCAAACTAGCGCCTTCGAGAGTGCCCACAGAAAATAGTCAAACGGCGTGAAATTGAAAGATCTTGGAGGACAATACAGAGATCCGTGGCGAGAAACTATGTATTTCTTTGCCAAATGCTTCCTTCAATAAATCAGTTGTGACTGATATGACGTATAACAACGCTCCGTTGCTGTAGAAAACACAACTCCTGCACACCATGGTTGTTAATTAAAGAACGAAAAGTCTATAATCATGACTCTGCAGCGGCCATTATTGACTTTAACGTTCTTCACAGCATTGTTTTTAAAGAGCCATGTAACCATTCAATTACAAGAGAGCTACATTCCTGAACAAAATTCGTTTAAGCAATTTGGGTCAACGGTAACCTTGTGTTAAGTCCATTTACGGAGCCTACCCCCTGTTTGCCTTGCGACAGTATACTAAATTTCAAATAAATAATTATCTTCACAGCTGACAAAATGTCTCTCAGCTTCAAAAATGTTCCCAACTAAAAGATCCGCACCTCCAAGAAAACTTCCGTGATAAAGTTCAGAATAGAAATTCATTTTCTACTCAACAATTAAAAGTCATCGAAACAATGTCCAAACCAGTCAAAAAAACAGTCATAAAACTCAAACTGTCTCGTGTCAAACCGTACTCAAGCAAAAAAGCATTTCATCAGGACGGACAGCATTATGTTCAGCGATCATCGAGAGTATTCAAAACGAACACAGAACTCATCATCGCAGTTCATGGGCTCATTGCTGACACACAAACCACAAGCCAACTGTTCTCAACTCGATTCATTCATCGATTTAATTTTCAAATATCACGAGATATCCCGTTCGAGCGTTCGAGGAGTCAAGCGCAAAAGGAATCCAATTATATAACAATTTGCTTAGGGACATCCACTAATAAAAAGGATAATTAAGTTGATTGCTTTTTTCCTCCACAGTCCTTGTGTTGACGTTGACGTCGACGTCGTTCGTCCTGTTTTCGAGTGCTTTTTTGCCTCTGTGTTTTTATTGTAAAGGAACTCATCAATATCAACAGCTTCTGGTGTTGTTTTCGGGTCAGTTGCGCCCCGAAGGGGATGTTGCTCCGTGTGCTATCCTGTCTGGCACTTTTCGATATTCATTAAAAGCGGCCAGGTACTTTGAGCCGGGAATCCTTTTTAGAAAATTAGTCACGTAAACACATTTCAGCGGAGCGCACAGGGGCTGCTTGCCCAATTCGTAATTAAACGCATTTGGGATGTGCGGGGGGCAGGTTTGCTATTTCGAGTGAGAGTGGGAGACATTCAATTTGATTACCGAACCAACTTCGATCACAAGACGACGGACGCACCGAACGCTGAAGAAGATGAATTGGTGGTGTCAAGCGTTTAATCTCCCTCGACTCCCTTAAGTGTCTCATATCATATCCGCCTTCAGCATCTGCGTGTTTATGATTAATTCGCCGGCTTAAATCATCTCGACGATCATGATATCCACGCACACAGGCCGGCTCACAACCGGGGGAAATTCAAAACCGAAAAAATTGAATAATTCTGTGTCAAGACCTTCTCAAATGAGCCGTGGAAATATCGGACCACCCACTTGAAGCCGCAGCAGACATCACTGCTGCTGTTGTTACTTCTGCGGCCTTACGGCTGATTTGGATCGAGGTGCCCAGTTGGGGGGCATTCCTTGTGTGCGGAGAGTCCAAAAATCTCGTTGCCACTGATGATGACGATGACGATGACGGCGGAGCGGCAGTGGCGGTGCGGACGACTGGAGCACCGTCAGAGGCATCCAAAGCCGATGTGGAGCGCACACCGTATGCGCCTCTGAACGAGGCGAGACTGTCTGCAGCAACAGCGCACCGCGAACGGTCGCAGCTCACTCGGATTTCGTTAAGAGGAATCTCTGATCTCTTGATGGATTTAGGCCTCCACCTCAACTGCCACTGATGAATGGTCTTGCAGTTGCTCCGGAGCTTGTAGTTCGATGTTTTCGGCGCGGTTCGATAACCTTTTACCGGATTAATTTGTGCACCGCAGACCAGTGGATATGACAGATTGTAAATAGGCGCACAGCCGTGAAATATCGAAGGCGATTTGTTTGCGCTGGCTCAACCGGATCGCAATCTAAAGTGAAACTTATGCCTTTCGTCTTAAATACCTTTCAACGTTGAAACTGAGGATTGATGATTGACAGGGAAAACGCCAGAAATATCGTTCTCCCGCTTCCACCTCGCCCATCATTATCACATCCGGACCACCTAATTATGACACAATTCCTTCACCGACCATTTAAAGTCAAACACGCCTAATAGAATTCCGAACACATTAATCTGAGTCCATAAAACGCGCCACCCAGGCCACTTCCACTGGCTGCCGGATTGACAAATGCACATCCACCCGGCAATAAACCAGAGACAATGGGTCCAACGAGGACATAATGCTGATGCTGTTGCTGTACCAGTGGCTGTGGCTCCCGAAAAACAACACAAAAACAAATAACAACGTGGCGCCCCAATTTATGTGTTTTCGTAAATTACTGCCTGACTTCTAGGGAGGGCGCCCTTCCATCTCTGCTCAGCCCTGCAGTCCTTGATCACCGACGACGCACGACGCTCAGCATAGACGGAGTCGGTAGAGGACCATGTTCCGTGCTGTACGACGCGAACGATTTATTGTTCGCCTGTCGAAGTGTGAGAAATTTTTGATATAAATTTCCCTCTCATTAGAGATGTGTCACCGGCGAACGAAATTTTAATGAGATGAAAACGCTGTTCGCTTGTATGCTGGGCCGGAGATGGGGATAAGGGTCGCAGGGGCTGCGGCCAGGGATGCTGCTGTGGTGGCGCTAACGCCAGGAAGCGGTGAGTGAGCAAACGACTTTGAGGCCACCAACGCGGATGTAGGCTGCCGTTGGCTGGTTCTGACTGGATGTGAGGTCTGCCGGAGTGCATACACTCGACTGTGTTCCGACATCAATAATGTAACGATTGTTGTGACGTTTGTAGGAAGTGTTTTTCCGGCCGGGCACCTTATCTGTGTCTGGACGTTAATTAATTTTTCGAAAATCAGAGATATGATGATAATCCTGGAGGGAGTGCAGGGGGCATTCACGACACGATACGGATCGTGTCGGTGATTTAGTGGGTCTTGCCAATCAGTTGATAATAATTGAAGCCATCTGATATTTTTGCGCGAATTTTGATGGACTTTAAAATCTGGAAACTTATTAATTTTGTACAATTGGCATGTTTACCGTCTTATCGGACGTGATTTTAATTACAGCGTCATATCTGCATAAAAATTACGTCCATTTACAGGCAGTGGTTCTTTGGGCTGAAAATATTTTTTCCTGACGAACGGGTTTCTTTCAAGCTTCCGAGGAGTCAACATAATCAAAAACAGCTCTTTGTATAGATTGCCATTTAGCATTTGGAATATTTGAGAAATGGATTAAAAAGGAAACCTTGATGCTTTTGTATGGGTACGTGGCCGCCGTGGCGTAGGAGGTAGAGTGCGGCGCTCACACGCCTCGAATTTTTCACGACAACAACTTTATTTACTAAAAGGCGTAAATAAAAAGTTTCGGAACAAACTAAGTAATTTTATCTCACCATCAAATAGTAAATCTAAAATTTATAAATTATGACTCATAAGAGGAAGCACCGACAGACGGCACATACTTATAGTAACTTTCCTAAAAAAATTTAAAACTAACAAAACTAGTTTAAGTTAATTTTTTTTGGAAATACAAGTTTCATTTGGGTTCGCGAATGTTGTAATTTTGCGTGTTGTGTGTTCCCTAACACATGCTATAAAGCTTTATTCAGCTTTCAAGACGTGTAGCAAAGTTCGCTTCCAGAACAGCATTGTTGAATTTTTAATAATAATAATAATTGTTGGAGCGACAGTCCACAGGGGGACCAGGGCCTAGGTTGCTCATCAACTACTCGTGATGTGCGCGCTACTGTTCTCTCACAAGTAGAAGGGACCTACAGTTTTTTGCCAACTCCTAAATTTAATAAGCTTTCTTAGACAGTTAGTACTCTTTGAGTGTTGTCATCAGCTCGAAAGAGATAGTGCCATGAAAAATTCGAGGTGTTTAACCGGAAATCGAACCTAGACCCTTCGGCGTGTGACCGTCGCACTCTACCCACTACGCCACGGCGGTCATTTGAATTTTTTTACATTTTTTTGAAAAAATGTTACCTTCAACTAGTTCAAATTTGGTGTAAAATTTAACACAGATATCAGGGTCAGTGCTGTCAACTTTAGAATACACGAGTCTTAGATGAGCCAAAAGGAATGCAAAAGGAATGCAAAAGGAATTAAGTGAACACTCGAATTTACGGAATGTGTTGGTACAAGGCAAACACATCTTGTCTATAGCACATCACTAAGCCAATCCCAGGACCGACATATAGGGGGCGCCACTGATTATTATTTTTAGGAAGTACAGACATTCAAATGATACCAGTCAAATTTTTAATGACAATCTGATTATTAGGTTACAAGCTGCAGTGCTGCGAGTGACGCTTCTTTTGCGAGTTTTTTTTAAAACAATGGAAATTGCGTGTGTTGATTAAACACTGCGTTTCATGGCTTAGCAATGGCTTGAAAGTTTCACAGGGATCCTGCTCCATCAAAAAAAAGTATTTGTCGGTGGTATGCTGACTTTAAGCTTGTCCGTACGGGCATTTACGATGCTGAACGCTCTGGAAGCAAATTGAGTCGGTTACACCTGAAAACGTCAAAAAGTACACAAAATCGTTTTGAAAAACCGCAAAGTAAAATTGCGTGAGATAGCTGACACTTTACCAGGTATACCGGCATGAAGTGAGCGTAAAGATACAAATGTCTCGATAGGGAACATTTGTTGTGAACGAGCCCTTATATTTTTTTGTTTGTTTGCTATGACATCTGTGAAAAATATTTAGTATACATCAAGTCATTGATCAGACAATATCATATATTTTCATCGTGTTGAAAATGTCGAATTTTGTACTAGAAAGTGATGATTTGCGGAAAGCAATAATTTTTTGATTTCATTTGAAGAAAAGTGCTGCAGAGTCGCATCGAATGCTTGTCGAGGCATATGGTGATTATGCTCTATCAGAAGCAACATGCAAAAGATGGTTTCAACGGTTTAGAAATAATGATTTTGATGTGAGAAATGAAGAACAAGGAAGACCACCAAAAAAGTTTGAAGACGCCGAATTGCAAACGATATTGGATGAGGATGACACTTTGAGTCAAAAGCAAATGACAGCAATGTTAAATGTTGCACAACAAATAATTTCTGACCGTTTAAAAGCTATGGGAAAGATCCAAAAGTGTGGAAAATGGGTGCCACATGAATTGAATGAAAGACAGATGGAAAACCGAAAAAACACTAGTGACAAAAGAAAATCGGTTTTGCATCGGATTGTTACTGGCGATGAAAAATGGATTTATTTTAGGAATCATAAACGGAAAAAATCATGGGTTTAATCTGGGACAACTACCAACATCGACTGCAAAACCAGATCGATTTTGCAAGAAGACAATGCTGTGTGTTTGGTGGGAGCAGAAAAGTGTGCTGTACCACGAGCTCCTAAAACCTGGTGAAACCGTTAATACTGATCGCTACCGACAACAAATTATCAATTTGAACCATGCATTGATCGAGAAACGACCAGAATGGGCCAGAAGACACGGCAAGGTAATTTTGCTCCATGACAATGCACCTGCACACAAAGCAAAACCGGTTCAGGATACAATTAAAACACTCGCCGTATTCACCAGACTTGGCTCCCTCCGACTACCATTTGTTTTCATCGATGGGACACGCATTGGCTGCGCAGAACTTTTATTCTTATGAAGAGGTCGAAAATTGGGTGTCTGATTGGTTTGCTTTAAAAGACGAACAATTTTATTGGTGTGGTATTCACAAATTGCCAGAAAGGTGGTCAAAATGTGTAGAAAACAATGGCCAATAGTTTGAATAAAATTTTTTCCCGTTAATAATTAGTGTTTTATTTTCAAAAAAACGCTCATTTCTTACCTCATGATAAAGATATCAGAAAGCAGTGTGCACTATTTTGCATGAACATTTGTCCATGAGAAAGCTGTTCTCGACTGGGTGCCGCGTTTGCTCACAATGGACCAAAAACAACAACTTATCGGTGCTTCTGAGAGCTGTTTGGAGCTGTTTCGACTTTTTCCGTCGGTATGTCTGTGGAGTGGACTGCAGCCGGTGAGCCTCGCCAAAAACGTCCAAAAACACAAAGGTCGGTTCTCAGGGTTATGACATCCGTATTTTGGGAAGCGCACGGAATTTCATTCATCTACTTTCTTGAGGCAAAAAGAGCGAATTAAAGATGGCATTATTCTTGCATCTGTAGGCAGAAATTGCAAACAACGGTCCCATATGAAGAAGAAAAATGTTTTCTTTTACCCAGAAAATGCACCGTGTTACAAGTCGCAGGCTATCATGGCCAAATTGCACATATTGGGCTTTGAATTGCTTGCGCACTCACCGCATTCTCCAGATCTGGGCCACGGCGACTTATACCAATTTTCAGACCTCAAAAAGATGCTCTCAAGAAAAAAAAATAAAGCTCGAAAGAGGAGGTGATTGCGGAGACTGGAGCCTCTCTTGAGGCCAAAGATAAATCGTTCTATAAAAAAGATATCGAAATGTTAAAGCGGCTTTTAACTGATTGCAACACAATCAAAGGAAACTATGTTGGTGAAGAGAGTCGAATTTTTTTATAGAAAATGTGTTTTTTATTGGTTAGTCCCGGGACTTATTGAGTGATGTATAAGAAATTTATTATTCACAACACATTTTAACTCATGGGGCATTGCATTAAGTTCCTGCAAAGCGGGAGGATTTCTGCATGCCCAGATTAGGAGTATATACTGCGAAACGAAGCCTTTTGTTTTCGAGTACATATATTCGTAACTCCCATATGCGTATTTTTCAATTGATTATTGGCGTCAAATTTAAAGCGGGACAACGTATGGCCAAATTATATCTTCAACAACAATTTTTCATTTTTTTCGTGCCACAATCAATGGTTTTTGAAATGAACAAACAGATTTCCCCCAATTCTTTGAAACCGTGGGAATGATCCTTTTGAAAGATTTTCGTATAAATTGCAGCAAGTGCAAAAAAGTCATCAAAATCAAGTTACAATTGCAAACACTTGTTCACATGTGACACCCTCCGTCGAACAATTAGTTACATCTCACTCGATTTTCCATCGAATCCCTTCGATTTTCACTTCAACATTTTTCCCACCGCCATGTGTGCATATGTGAGGATACACCATTTCCACACTTTTCCGGAGTTCTTCCCTTAACAACGTCATCATACACCAATCTGAAGCCGTACTTAATTAGCATCGCGATAGATTGCATAAAGGATGAGCGACAAGGAGGGATGACAGGAGAAAAGGAATGAAAATTCCAAGGAATAGGGTGGAAAAATCCTTCGGGCCATTTGAATAACCCTCTGCTTTGTTCCATCCCTCAGCGGTGCCCGACTCAACGCCGCTTTGATAAGAACATTTTCACGATCGTTAACTTCTACGTAAAATTATCCCTTTTTCGTTCCAAGTACTTTGTAAATTTGATAGTCCACCACCACCTCGGCGGATCCCCCAAGGGGCGTCGTATAATACAAATTACTCTCACACTCGACTCCAGTTCCCGTTCCACGACCTCGTACTCCACGTCGCCGCCACACTTAGGTTTTATGTTATTACATGGCAACAACGAGTTAAAAGACTTTGCCAAAAAATCTCCCCGGACTCCCCCTTGGGGCTTGACGAAACCATCAGCCAGCCGTACCGAACGCTCGTTTCCTCGCATCCCTGCATCCTCATCATATCCTTCGCACACACACAAAGCGCGCAAGAGAGAGCGAAGTAATTTTTAAGGACCTTTTTACAGAAAATTATCTCGGATTTATCTATTTTGCCGCACGCAGTTTGTTGGTGGCGGGGGTGGCAGAGGTGGCGTGGCGCGGCCCTGGAGCAGCGGGGGCAATGGAACGGCGACGGGCAAACGAGAAGGTCTATCATCTCGGTACTTTGGAAAAGTTTCGCTTCGTAGTCTCTAATTCATGTCCTCGAGGGCCCTTGGTATCCCTTTTTTGGGACCGGGATGCGGATGTGGAAAAACTCGAAATTTATTTTACGATAGAGACTTTTATCGAAAGTTTTCCCACCCTCACCCACACACAACCCCTTTCTACTGCGACGAGGGCGACTGCAAGGGGACGCCATGCAAATCAAGGGTGACCCGGACCAGTGGAGATAATGTTGAAAGTTGTTCCTCAAGTCCATGCCGACCGGGCGAGCGAGCAAGCGACGGAGGTAACCTTTTCGCTTTTTGAAAAATTGCCCCAGCGGATGGTCCGGAAAAAACAAGTGAAACAAATGGACATCACTTAGGCGTCTGATGGACACTCAACGACGGGACCATGTTACCGGGAATTGCCTGGGTTCAAGCGACGACTGTTTGTCTCTCGCTCTGACAGAAAAGAGCCCAAAAAAAAGAACACAGAACAAGCCCGCGCATTATTAATTTGGAGAGATCCCTCTTGGACGTAGAACACTTGTTTCACAGTGTGTTCGCTCGAATTATGGAATTTAATCCGACTTAATCTTGCGCGGGACAGGAACCGGGGCTGGGGCCAGTGTCAAGATCTCTGGAGAGGACGCAGGTCCCAGTCTCCGCGGTTGTTGTCTGTCCATCTGTCCGTCAGTCGGTCGGATAGATGGATGGATGGATGGATGGACCGAGTTCGTTGTGCCTCGGTGGCGCACCGTAATGGTGTTTGTTCGTTCATCTCCTCTGGTTTTTGGGAGGGTTTTCGTGCAGTCATCGGGGTGACGTTGATTGAAATGGAATTGGAATATGAAAATTTTGAAATTCCAGCGCCCGCCGTTGTTGATGGTTCGTCGTTGATTGTTGATTGGTGGGTTGTACAATTTGACATTGTGCATTCAACACGACGACGGGGACGTTGTGGGCCCGAGCCGCCGTGATGGGAACTGAATACCTGCTTTCGGGGCATCATTAGCCGTTTTTTATTACGAGAATTAGCCTCCTCTTCGACGGTCTCCCGGAGTTTGATATACAAACGTTTAGCGTCCCAACCTGATCTCGGTGCTTTAAACGGTATTCGAGCGGCTGCTGTTGCTCGTGAGCGGTGGTGATGCTGCCGTGTATCGCTTGGTGTTCCATGATATATTAAACGTTAATCATTCTTAATGATGGATGATGAAATGTGTTGTTGTTGTTTTTAAGATGGGGTTTAATGACGCACACATCCGGCAGCGGCAACAGCAGCAGCGGCGTCTCGGTGGCAAAGTCGGAGTTGAGCAACATCGAGTGATGTCAGATTGAGTGTGGATTGGATTCTCGAACCTATCTCAGTCGGCTGAGTCGCAATAAAACGCCCGATACTGAGTGAATCTGGTCGATCTGGTTTGATGTGAAATTTGATTTTAGTGCGGTGCGAAAGATAGCTGCGATCAGCGATTAACGATAACTTCATCTTGCGATTTAATTTCTTAATTATTCCCACCGCACCATTGCTCAGAGGCTTGCGACTTTCGAGCGATTTTCTGGACGAATTACTGCGCGATTGATGGGATATGCTGTTGATCGAGGAAATTGTTGATTGATCTAGGTGGAGATTAGATCAAGACTGGGGCCGGTGAATGCGGATGACCTACTTTGTTCAAGTTCCTCTTACTTTTCCCTCTAAAAGTGTCTCAAACTGATCATAGTTCTACTTGGAAGCACACAATGGATGGTTGATTGATGGTTTCACAGCCTGCTGCATACAGACAAGGAGCTGACTGAGAGTGTTTTCTGTCGCTGATCGTCTCACTACCAATTTTCACAGATAGCATATCCCTCTGCAGGACCTTATTATTATAATTTCCTTCGTGCCGTCACGTAAAACTTTCATTTTTGATCTCCATGCATTTGAAAATTTCATTTTGCTCTATAAGACTAAATCAAGCCTACCATCCCTCCTTCACATCACTGTCAATGTCAAATCCCCACCCCCCAATTGGGACTCTCAAGCTGCTAAAAAGTCAGTCCCCGGCAACGTCAATCGAATAGAAAGCATGTCACCGCGGAACTGCTTCTAACACTCATACCCTCTGACAAATAGCCGCATTACATGTGCCCTCAGATCCAATCAAAGCAACGCAACGCGACGCAAAATTCCGTCAACTGTTCCAATCAACCTAATTCAGAGCGGAGCTCTTTTGTCTTTCAAACCACCGCCGCCGAGCCGTATCGGACCAAAAATGATTTCCTCACCCGTGTGCGGTTGTTGTTAGGGAACAAGAGAGAGAATCAAAAGTTGACATGCCTGACGTGGAAAACTGCAACCATCACCATCACCACTGTCACCGATGACGTGTTAGAATTTTCATATGCCCGTCAATTTTTCCCTGAGCGCAGCACCGGTTTTCCTCCCGTTGGCGGCCCCTTTTGTTGGGATTACTGGGCGAAACTGTCATGTCAATCGGTGTGTTTTGTTGTTGGACTTCCTGTCAATCTTCTCGTTCGCTTGCTCTTTGTGATTATAAGACCACTAAACACACGACACACTGTGTACACCAGTTTGCCACAATTACCAGTGCCACTGTCGGGCCGTGTAAGCGAACTTAACAATGAATCCATTTAGGAGGATGCCAGGGATTCGTTCCGTAGCCGCTGGTGATGGTGGTGGTGGTTGGACTGAATTGTGCCTGTAGCACATGACAAAACTTAGCAGAAACGACAATGCATTCTGCGAACTGTGGTCGATGGAAAATTTGATTTGACACTGACGAGTGGAACGTAGTTGTTGCGTGAAACTGATACTCTCAGATCAATGTGCCTGCCACGTCCCCCGTGGACAAACGAGGAGATTTTTGACACAAAGAGATGATGAGCAATTGTGTGTGATGTGATGTGGTGTGGCTATGGTTCGAATGGACCAATTAGAGATGTGCCTTCGGGATTGCGATGAAAATTAGATTTTCATTGAGGAACAGGGAAGATGTGGAATGAGAAGAGGATGTGTTTTGGCAGATCTAGAAGGCCCTGCGAACTGAAATTTTCTGGTTTACTGGATGACAGGATTATGTTTCTGGGAAAGTCAACAAGCAGTCACTCACTTGGAAGAAGATGAAGCAACTGTGGGGTCAACTGGGTGATGGAATTTGAAAGAAATTTTAAAATGACAATATTTTAAGGTCATGAGAATTCACAGAAAAAATCATGCTTCTTTTGACTAACTTGGATTTTTCCAAATTTAACAAAATGGTTCTTAAGCCACCTAGACGGGTTTAAGTTTAGTTTGAGAATTTTAAATGACAGTGCTTGGGTAACTTTTCGTCTTCGACTGACACATCTGGGCTTCAGGCAACGTGCTTGTTTATCTAGTCCAGTTGCATGCTAGTCTGCCACTCACTTTTGATTGATTGGGTTCCCTTTTCAAACTCGAGCGCCACTGAAAGTGAGGTGGCCATTTAGCGCGTCAATCCTTAAAGTTGGAGTCCCAGACCTATTCAAAGATAGCCTTGCATTCACTCTAAATGGTCTGAGTCAAAGGAATAAACTTGTTTGACACAAATTGACGAACTGCAAACAAACACGTACAGGTCGTCATTGAGTCTCTTTCTCCAATCATCGTCGATTCAAATCGATCGAAATATAGTTCAAAGAACTTTCTTCCCGAAATGACCTAGAATCCACTTGTTGAGTTGAATTGCTTAACTACATAAGCTTTGCTATTGACTATTCCCCATGTTTATCTATGTAAATCTTTCTTCTTCTAATAAACTCTAAATTAGCTTTCTTTTTTCCAATTATAAATGGATGGTGCAACACTTCAGAAGGGGACAAAGGTTGCTTCTTCAGCAACTACTTGCGTTGTGCGCGGTATTGTTCCCCCAGGAGTAGAACAGTTCTACATTCTTCTGCCGGTTTTCGCGTCAAGAAGAAAAGAAGAAGACGAACATATATTCAAGTGTCGTCCCCAACTCGAAAGAAATGTGAATTTCTCCATTCATGGCCCTTTCAGCCATGATCTGGACAGTGATTCAATACAAAGAATTGTCGTTCAAATCATAAGAAGTTCACGAACCGAACGAGAAACACTCACTATGAGTTATTACAGAGAAGGATCAGAAGCACACTTCTGATCTGAACTTGAGTAAATGATGCAGAGTTGCAGAAACTTGTTTAACTCCTCTAAAAATGCCTCTCCCAGAGATTATAAATAAGCCTTCTTGCCAACGAAAGCCCCCTCATTCGGTTCAAATTTATGTCCCACATTTTCAGTCTTGGAATGAAAGACATTACGGGGCGCTACATCTAGCGAAATAGGCGCATGGGGCTGTAGTTATCCCTTTCATTTTATTGGCTTTGACAACGTCAGATAAGTGAGCCGGTTACTTCGTTAAATAGTGCCTCTTGACATTAAACTTTGAATAAATAATGAACAAACACACATTCTTGATTTAAAGTAAAGTATTTTGCACTCCAGACCAGTGTTACAATGCAATACAGGAGTCCAACGAACCAGATGGCGCACACAAATGGGATAAATTTAAATCAGCTAGCTAAAGAAAGTTCTAGCTAGGGGGGTGTTTTGGTTGAGGCCCTTGTTCAGCCCGGACAATGACGCCAAATGAAAAAGAAGAAGAGTTTTGCATTCCCTATCAAAAGGTGAAGAACATGGACCTTCTTTTTCTTCTTCTTGTGGCGCTACAGCCCGGGTGGATCTGGGCCTCAACCACCATGTCTCTTAATCCAGCACGATCTTTCGACAGCTGCCGCCAGTTCCGCATTCCAAGTTGGTTGAGGTCCTTCTCCACTTGTGTACGACATCTTAGCCTAAGCCGTCCTCTGTTGCGTTGTCCCAATGGCTCTGATTCGATGACTTTTCGGGTCGGAGCAGTGGTGTTTATACGCTCTACATGGTAATCTTAAGCGTTGTATCCGAAGACGCTTGACCAATCGCATGTGGCTGTACAGCCCAACGAGTTTGTCGTTGAATCTTCTCCTCCATATACCATCAACGTATATAGGACCAAAAATCGCACGCAAAACCTTTCTTTCGAACATGCTTAGGGCTTCCTCATGTCCGGGTTTCCGCGCCACAGAGTAAGACTGGGATGATCAGGCTGTTATATAAAGCGGGCTTAGTCCTTCGAGAGAGGGCTTCATTACTCAATTGCCTCTTGAGCCCAAAGAAACAACGATTGGCAAGAGTGATTCTGCGTTTGATTTCGGTACTGATGCTGTTGTCCCTGTTTACCGCGGAACCGAGGTAGGCAAAGTCTACAACTTTCTCGAGGGAGGAAAGTAAAAACATTTTATTCAAAGTATTGGCCATTGTTTTCTACACATTTTGACCACCTTTCTGGCAATTTGTGAATATCACGCTAGCAAATTGTTCGTCTTTTAAAGCAAACCAATCAGACGCCCAATTTTCGACCTCCTCGTAGGATTCAAATTGCTGCTCAGCCAATGCGTGTCCCATCGATGAAAGCAAATGGAAGTCGGAAGGAGCCAAGTCTGGTGAATATGGCGGGTTGGGTAGCTGCTCCCAGCCAAGTGGTTTAATTGTATCCTGAAACGGTTTTGCTTTGTGTGCAGGTGCATTGTCATGGAGCAAAATTACCTTGCCGTGTCTTCTGGCCCATTCTGGTCGTTTCTCGATCAATGCATGGTTCAAATTGCTAATTTGTTGTCGGTAGCGATCAGTATTAACGGTTTCACCAGATTTTAGGAGCTCGTGGTACAGCACACCTTTCTGGTCCCACCAAACACACAGCATTGGCTTCTTGCCAAATCGATCGCGTTTTGCAGTCGATGTTGATGGTTGTCCCAAATTAACTTATGATTTTTTCCGTTTGGGATTCTTAGAATAAATCCATTTTCCAACGCCAGTAACAATCCGATGCAAAACCGATTTTCTTTCATGTGTTTGAAACAAATATTCACAAGTGTTTTTTCGGTTTTCCATCTGTCATGTGGCACCCATTTTCCACACTTTTGGATCTTTCTCATAGCTTTCAAATGGTCAAAAATTGTTTGTTGTGCAACATTTGACAGTGCTGCCATTTGCTATTGACTCAAAGTGTCATCTCCACCAATATCGTTTGCAATTCGGCGTCTTCAAACTTTATTGGTGGTCTTCCACGTTCTTCATTTCTCACATCAAAATCATTATTTCTGAACCGTTTCTTTTGCATGTTGCTTCTGATAGAGCATGATCACTATATGCCTCGACAGTACAAAATTCGACATTTTTAACACGATGAAAAAATATGATGTTGTCTGTTCAGTGACTTGATGTATACTAAATATTTTTCACAGATGTCATAGCAAACAAACAAAAAAATAAGGGCTCGTTCACAACAAATGTTCCTTATCGAGACATTTGTATCTTGACGCTCACTTCATATGGGTAGGCCTGGTAAAAATTTAACTGACTTCTTGAAGATCGTGCCTCTGGTATTGACTGTGAGTTAGGCACGATATGCTCGAGGATGATGTTGAAGAAGTCAGTGCGTTGCCTTGTCTAAAACCTTTTTTGACATTGAAGGTCTCGGTGAGTTCTTTGCCGACCTTGACGAGCAACAAGAGCTCTCCATCGTCATCCTACACAATCTGACGAGTTTGGTAGGAATCCCAAAACTAGGCGTGGTACTGTGAAGCTCGTCACTATTCACACTGTCACATACGGCTTTAAAATCGACGAATAGGTGGTGAGTGTGAATTTGCACTTCTTAGCTCTTTTCCAAGATCTGCCGTAATATGAAGCTATGGTCTATCGTGAACTTCCCTGGTCTGAAACCGCACTGATAGGGACCCATCAGGCTATGGACTAACGATTTTAGACGCTTACACAATACGGAAGAAAAATCTTGTATGCGATGTTAAGTATTGGCGCAGTCAAAGGGGCTTCCTTTCTTGTGGACCAGACAAACGATGTAGAGCTTTCACTCATCGGGCGTGCTTTCCTCCGACCATATCTTACAGATGAGCTGGTGTATGCGCCCAACTAGGTCATCTCTATCTGCTTTCAATCTTTCTGCGGATAATCCGTCCGCTCCTTGTTGAGCGCACTCAACAAGAACATGGGCTAAATTTTCTGAGCTCTCATATTTAACGTTACCATCCACATAATTTACGAGATCTGTTAAAAAAATAAGGATTTTCAAATTTCGCGGGCCGTATATACTCAATCATAGATTTTCTTATTTTGTGGGTCTTCTGTCGAACATATGTTTACAGTTTGAGCTAAAATGCAAATTGGTTTTTTTGTGTGAGAGGCATGAAAGTTAAACACGTTTCGCGTGTTCGGCGATTTCCCGCTGTCAGTAAAGTGGACCAAAAATTTTGCGTTCAACTTTGAGTGACACATTCCATTTTTCATTGGTCGAAAACACTTAAAATGTTGACAGTGGCACACGATGAGTGAACTGTGAGGTAATAAAATGTTTACAAGTCGAACTAACGTTTCAAAGAAGGGCGAGAAGTTATAAATGACAACGCTGCTGTTGGACGTCCAAACACATCAACCGATGAAAATGTTGAAAAAATGAAGAAATTTGTTGTGGAGAATCGTTGAATCATGTTTAGATGTGGGCATCGGTTGACCCATGCAATTTTTCGGAAATTTTAGACTTGAAGTGTGTGCCAGCAAATTTCAAACGGAGAAAAATGTTGCAATGGCGACATTCAATTGTTGAATGAAGTCAATGGGGATCCGGATTTGCTTAAAGGGGTCATAACTTGGGACGAATCATGGATATATGGTTATGACATCGAAACCAAAGTTCAATTGTCTCAATGGAAGAATCCAAAAGAGCCAAGGTCAAAATAGCCGAAAATTGAATTACATTGCATTCATTATAAGGTCCAAAATTATGATGCTTAATTTACCTGTCTTTCATGTGGATGGGTTACAGTCCTAGTGATGGCGGCGTGAATAGAATTGGAAGGTAATTTGAAAAAGATAAATTGTAATGTGGTGCGGTGTGGCGCCTGATATCAATAAAATTACTTAAACAAACTGGATGTGCAAAGTGAATCATAGAGAAGCACTTGAACGAAGACTTAAAGAATATAAAGGACAAAATCTTAAGCGGAAATTAATTGGAATTGGAGAAAGAACTCTGAATTGAACTTAATGTGTGCTAAGAGGTAGTGTAATATCATGTTGGGTAGACGTTTGAATACAATCACAAGCAGTTATAGACAGACACAAAAAAAGGAAAATTGAGTAAAAAATTGCTGGTCACTAAGAACTAAAAGATCAATCTAAATATTTTCCCTTCCTCGCGTATATCCTTTGGGGGTCGTGAAACTACCACCATACTGCAAAGGCAAAGTTCTTTGTCTAACGCATCGAAACCAAACTGTGAATTTCTGAAATTTATTTAAACGCTTAAGTTATTCGTTTCACTTTTAAAGAAGGATTAATTGATGTAAGAAAAAGAAAAACATAGTGCAAGACATCCACAAGTCAGTTGTAGGCGTTTTGGCATTGCCACAAAAATACTTTCAGCATTTTCACCCTGCAACTAAAAGAAACAATTCTATCCAAGAAATGTCTAACAACACCTTGGCTGGTGCTTAGAAGTTGAATTGTGTTTAATATAAGCCCCTGCATCACATATCCCGTCTCTCAATTTCCATACATTCTGGAAAAATCGAAACATGTCCAGAGCGTGCTTCCATGCCAACATCCGGCATGCACCCACCCATCCTCCGCAGCACACCACGTTGCTTTTTTATCAATTTGTAACACCCATCATCCACATCATCACGCTAATAACAGCCAACGGGCTCGCATTGCACTCTCACTCTTCCATCCTTTATCCAGTAGTTGGCTTCTTCTTAGGATTCGACGTGGTCTAGGCAAAAACTCTCCACCTCCTCGTCGTGCATGGGACAAACGGGCTGCAGTCACAGTCGCAGTCGCAGCCGCCACCACATACTGCAGTGCAATTCATCTCGGTAACGCCTCGATGTCGACTACCACTGGGGCATTCCGGGCTTGATGCCCACAAACGAAACGGAACGTCGAAAGGAATCTCGCCCAGAATGCATACCATGCCACAGGAGGCTTTACCTTATCGTCATCGTACACCCAGTCGCCCGCCTGGTCTTGCAACTCTTTCTCGCGTCACAGCACGCCATGGCGTATAGCCCCCGGAGTCGACGAACGGGTTGCACCATGGCGCAAGTAGATTTATGACCGTTTATTAATTATCATACAAATTGAAAATTCGTCACGCTCCAATGGCACACCACCACCGTCCATGCTGCGTCGCCCCGCAGTCGCCGCTGCCGACCACAGTGCTGTCGATTTGCAATGTTAGCCCAACAGATGTCTCCAGGAAGTCCAAAGAATCGCCTTCGATTTGGTCGCAGTCTTTACCGCCGCGTCGCAACTCTTTCCCATGTTCGATGCCATATTGGGCGGATGGAGTAACTCAGGGTGCGGCATCCTCTTCACAGTTCGACACCAGTCGACGACATGCAGCCCATCGACGGCTGTCACACTCATCAAAGCGTGACACAGCCGAATGACCTCTATTGATTTCCTGTGACGCTCCGAGCTCAATCACTCACTCACAGGCGTTCGAACAATCGGATGAGGCGGTAATTTATGAACGTTCGAACACTGGCTTTGACCCTGTGGCCCAA
This sequence comes from Eristalinus aeneus, assembly GCA_955652365.1. NCBI lineage: Eukaryota > Metazoa > Arthropoda > Insecta > Diptera > Syrphidae > Eristalinus > Eristalinus aeneus. The sequence goes on along the minus strand of OY019131.1, from coordinate 5,478,223 downwards.
CCCTTTACTCACTGAAATGTGACACAGATGCGCGGGACTATGTCTTAATGATTTTTATGGTGTTGAGTGCTTTCTCCGAGCGACTAACTGCCCGTGACAAAAGTGTGAACTTCTGCAAGGCGGAAGTTGTCACACCAACGACCATCAACGATGGGACCGACGGTGCCTGGAAACACCCGAAACATGGTGAGCGACTCTCTCGGCCGGTGAGTGATTTATGGCCTCAGCGTTTTATTAGTACGTAATTGCTCTCGATCGATGCGGTGCCTTCGTGTCTGGACGCGAACGTTTATTGGGGGCAATTTGCAGCGAAACAGACGAGGATGCTCCGAGTTACTCGTCCGCCGGGTTGATTTCCATGCCGTCCGCCAAGGTCCCCGCGTGCGTTTGGATCAGACATTTCGTCGGCGCAATTACCGAAAAATATGATAATTAAAGGGCGGCATCGGTGCAGCCGAGTTAACACTTCTTTTAGAACCAGATTCGGGACCGCGCTCCAACGACGACCGACGACTTTGAGGTTTTGACTGATGTCTGGTGGCGTGAATCGGCGTGTCCTCCCTTCGCGCTGGTAGTCGGAATTTATGACGATCGGCGAGACTTTGATAAGAGGTGGCTAAATTAAAATTTCGCTGGTGGTTATGGGGGGAAATCATGATTTTACGATCGAACGGAAGATTATGTGATTACCCTGGTCGGATGGAATGCGACTAATGAGAGAGTTCCACGCGAAATTGGCTGGAAAATGTGATGAGCTTCATTAAAGGAGTCGTCAATAAATCTGACATGAGAATCCCTTGTGATGTGACAAGTTCACTGAACCCTTGGAGATGTTCATGCAGGGAGTAGAAGACGAGTTGGATGTGATGGACATTTTTCACGGCTGAATTGAAATGAAGATATTCCAATTAAAGTTTCGTGTAGCATCCAACAGAGTTGCAAAGTTAAATAAGATGCTTTGGGATTGTGATGTGTCTCTGGAATTAGGGCTGTTGTATTTTTGTCCACATTTTGGGCATAGACCAAGGGGTTGGGGAACATGTCATGAAAGTGATAAACAATTTTGTTCAGGTCTGTACGGCATAAGGAAAACGTCAGTTAATCACCATTTTTAACATAAGGCTCAATAAGCATACACACATTTCTTGACGAAAATTTGAACTTCTTGTAACGGCACACGTTCTTTGAAGAACCTAATAATATCGTTCTAATGGTCGTCTTTGAAATATCATCATCGTTTGAATTTTTTAAGATAATTTTTGGGTCATCCTAAACTACGCACATTTCGAGTGCAAGTGAGGTTAGGTTTTAATTTGTCCACAATTTTAAAATACATAGGCCGACAGAGAAATGTCCGAAGTTGTCGAAACGGTGACATTGTGATACGAATAAAAGCTGGCGAAATTTTTGCATTTCCGACAAACATGCGCAACGATTGGCTGTGAGGGGTGTAATGCGATATTTGGGTATTATGTTGACCCAGTTTCTGTATGGAAGCATTGACGCACCAACGGGTCTGGGAAAAGACAGGAAAACTTTCGCTATGGCTTAAACAGCAGCCAACTTGAGTGAAGATTATCTGCTTGCGGCCTTAGACCGGCTAATCATGGTATATGGCTGTCCGGTGTGGTTTAACTTGAGTCCTTCCCAGTGACTGGACTGGATAATTTATTAAGTGAAAGCATAACTTAAAAATACGATCACATATAATATTTAGAGAACGACGCACATTATGAGAAAGTACGCTGAAGTGGATTCATTCCACCAGCATTGTACACGATGGTTGCCTTTTATATTTCGGGATAAGAGAACAGAAACAGATATTAACCATCGAAAATAGCTGTATTATTTTTCAAAATATTCTCAATTAAGTTCTATTCACTTTTGCTTGTGTTTGAACCAATTGTCGAAGCACTTTTACTGATTGAGGTATCTCCAAAACATGCATTCTGAACGCATAAACCGCTTCTACAGGTGTTGAGAAACGTTGACCTCTCATTTATAAAATAAAAAGAAGTCATTCGGTGCTAACTCAGGATTATACGGCGAATGACTCATCAAATCGATGTGTTGAGTGCTCAAAAATGCGGTTGTTTGAGCCGATTTGTGAGAGCTCGCGTTGTCGTGGTGAAGAGTGATCCGTCTTCGGCGGTTGCTTTTCCTGATTTCTTGGAAGACAACTGGCAAACAAATGGTTGTGTACCACTCAGAACTGACTGTTCTGCGCTGTTCTAGTGGTGCGGTTGCGACATGTCTGTTTTTCCGAAAAATCAGGCAACCATTTGCTTGGTGGTGCTTCGTGCGTGCGCAACTTTTGTTGGATTTGGCTCAATTTGAAACACCCATACAGTCGACTGCTGTTTACTTTCGGGCTCATACGCGTAAATCCACGATTCATCACCTGTCACGATGTCACAGACGTGTTTCGAAGCACCGCGATCGTATTTCTTCAGCATTTCTTTCGACCAATTGACAAGAGCCTTTTTTTTTAGCGCTGTCAATTGTGTGGGATCCAACACCAACAAATTTTTTTGACGGTCATATGTTCATGCAATATTGAATGTATGCTGGTCCCAGTAATGCCTTAGGTTGTCTCAATCTCACGATAGCTCACATGACGATATTTCAATATCAGTTGGTGCACAGCATCAATGGTTTCCGGAACAACAACTGATTTTGGATGACCTTCACGAAATTCGCCTTGGAGTGACCTCGGTTTAATTCACCATACCATCGATAAACACTATTCCTTGATGGAGCTTCATCGCCAAAAATTGAATTAAGTTCATCGATGCACTGCTGTTGAGTTAATCCACGTCGAAATTGTGAATAATAATCGCACGAAATTTTTCACGAATTAATTGATTTTTTTGGACGAGAAGAATCTTTTAAGTTACTGTAAACAACACAAATAGCGCTCGTATGTCAAAACGTTCTGAGTACGTATAACCTCAAAAATGTCAAGCTTTACGATAGAGCTGGCAGTTGATTTATTGCAAAACTAGGGTTTCCCAATCCCGAAATAAAAAAAGCAATCTACGTATGAATCACAATTTTGTATGATATTCAGCTCAGTACCAACAGTGATAGAGAAGAGAGTGAAAGAGATAGAATTTTTTTTATGGCTAGAGCCACTGCTTCTGTCATTTAAAAAGCCAATTTATTGTCCCCTACGTCTTACTCACCTTAAGAACAAGCGACGAGAAGCGTCTATCGTTCACTAAAAACGTGAAAAAGTATAAACGGACCAATGGAACATTTCGACCATAAAGCCTACCAAATGATCACACAGTCATGATGCAACAGCCTCAGCCTCCATGCTTCATATGAGGAGTTTGGTTTAGTTTGCCTCCCCCAAAATGTACTTCATCGTTCATTAAAATGTTAATCGGAAATCGGTGCTTATTGGTTTTCACTTGTGAACAATCCGCAGGATTCAGTTATAACCAAATTAATTGCATGACGCGACAGCCCACCGGGGGGGCCAGGGCCTAGCTTCCTAATCAACTACTCATGTTGTGCGCGCTACTGTTCTCTCACGAGTAGAAGGACCTACAGTTTCTTGCCGACCCCGAACTGCGAAGTTTGAGAAGATTTCATTTCAACAGTAATTACTCTTTGAGTGTTGTCAGCAGCTCGAAAGAGGTGTTGCCGTGAAAATAATGGAAGTGTTGATCTGGGAATCGAACCTTGACTTTAGTGGCACTCTACCAACTATGCCATGGCGACGGTTATAGCGAAAAGTGAACATAATAAGAATTAATATTCAAAGACAGGATGCGTCTTAGTAAGGTAAGCGACAAATTCATCATCGGCCTTCGCACTAACAGCAGCAATAAGCGTCCCAGTTATAAAAGGTGTCAAATGTCAGTGCTACCAGCTTGAAACCATGAAATGAATGAACCTGTTCAAATACTAGGCAAACCTTGAGCTCTCTGTTGTAGATTAAGATTATTACTCTTATCTTAATAAGGACACGAGATAAGTGCGGGTCAGCAGACGTTTGTGCCATAGAGGTGGGCAGGAAGACTGGTCATACACGTAAGAAACCCTGTATTGAAAGTCGAAAGTTCTGTCTGATGATGAAAGACTTCAGTTAATTGGAGAGTTATTGCTGGGTTGACAAAGCCCGTTGAGAATGCAGTTGTTTAGATACTTTTATATTTCTGAAGCACACAAGTGACGCGTACTTGCAGAACAAATGTAAGATGACTTCTTATTCTTTCTTCTTTATCACACTTTTACAGAATTTTTTCCAAGAAACATTCCGTCTATTTGAATCCTTACGTGCCCAGATTGAAATCAACGACTTATTAATTTTTTCGGCCCCTTCCTCAACGAAACTGTGTTCAATCAGACGACCTAGTCCATCCCTACTTGCAGTGTAAACTGTTTGGGATCAAGGCAGTGTTACAATACCGCCATAACGTAGTAGATATGCCGAAGACTCTCGCATTGTACGCCGAAACCTCTTTATAAATAGTTTCTGATGATACTTAGAGAGTACAATTTGTAATTTATCAAATTTGGTGGTTCGGAGTCAGTGCCTCCTACTCGTGACAGAAAAGTAGTACGACCAACATTATCAGTTGATGTTAAGGCTAGACCCCTTTCTGCCAAGTGGACCGTCGAGCCATCCAACATATATTCATTTCTTTTGAAACGCTGAGGAGGAAATGATGATTGGTGGATCACGTATACGTTACGTGTGACATGAGGTGCATATTGCTGAGTGTCATAGCAAACTAAACCTCGGCAAAAAACATACTGCAGTATTTTAGTTAATGCCCCCATCTTCTATCAGTTGAGTTTTTGGATACAAATTAGGGGACGAGCGGCTTAAGAGAAATTTAAATCATTCCCTCCAAATGGACGGCCAACTACTACGCCTTTATTTCATCGTGGTGGAGAAGTGTAGTACTCTAAAATACGTGAAGTTCACATTTTGCAAATACGATAACTCGTGACTTGTTGAAGAGTGTAATGTGGTGAACGAATGTTTTTATCGTTTATTTCAGGAATAAATTCAAAGATTTTAATAGTGGCGACAGCTAAATTTAGAAGGACGATGGCACTTGTCATGCGAACTACTAGACAAATGACGAGGGAAATGATGTCAGCGTACTTTACACGGAATTCTTATGCTTTCTTGTAATATGTTCGTAAGCAAGAGGGTAATCAATACATGTGGCCCTTAATGCCATAATCTTCTTCTTTATGTGACGCTTCAGTCTGGTTCAGACCTAGGCCTCGGCCAACATGTATCTCTAACCAACCAACCATTCCCCAATCACCTTCAGTACTGCATTTAATTTCAGTACTGATGTTGTTGTCAATATTTACCACGGTGCCGAGGTAGATGAAGTCGTCTGCTGCCTAGTGCGACGCTTTGTCCGAAACGTTGATGTTGTGTGCCCTTCTTCCGACTAGTTTGGTAGGAATGGCTAAGTAGACATGGCACTGTATAGCTCATTCCTATTCACACTGCTATATAACCGAATGGGTGACGATGGCCGATTTATATAAATTGGTTCTTTATCAGGATGTCAATTGTGGTTTCCTGCCTTGAAACCATGCAGATAAGACTGCCTCATACAATATGCAGAGAGGATCTTGTATACGATGCTGAGGAGGCTTATCACTCAATAGTTGGGGCCAGGGGCTAGCGTGCTCATCAGTTACTCATGTTTTGCGCTCTGCTGTTCTCCCACAAATAGAAAAGACCTACAGTTATGTGCCGACTCCGAACAGCGAAGTCTGAAAGCTTTTTCTTAGACAATTATTACACGTTGAGTGCTATCAGTTGGAAAGAGGAGGTGCCATGAAAAATGCAAGATGTTCAGCTGAAAACCATGCCGTCGGTTAAATCAGCCATGGGAGCTTGTGGATGTAAGACTATACACGATTCCAACAGAACGTTTTCGCCCCGAAAAGATGCGACGGACATTTAAGGGAAACTTATATTTCGTAAGACGTAAGATCATTGAGAAAGCTTTCAAGTTTATAAAAAGTTTCTAGACATCTCACACCATTCTTTTTTTTTCAAACTTAGGGCGCTTTTTTAATACTGGACTAACTCGAATTTCGGGCCATTTCTGAACTGGACCAGTTCACAATTCTTGTGTGTTATTCTACCGACCTGACAAACGTTGTCGTGTTTCTGCCATGGACGTAAATTGAACAAACAGACCGGCTCCTCCATCGGTCAGTAGTTACTCTGCCCGGTAAAGGGTTACTCCATCATTCCTCGGCAGTCAACTTCAACCACGCGCCATGTGCAGCAAGGAAAAATGACAAACTGCTGGAAGTCATGGAGCAGCTAGAACAACTTCTGGTACATTATGAGTTCATCCCACTGGAATGCAATGCAAAGTGTCATAAAATTACTCCGCCCCACCACTGCCACCAACAACAAATTAATCATTATCGAGCCACCAAGAACCAGATACCTCTGCACAACCATCAGGACACCAGCACCTCTGTGGCGCGATCACGAAACCATGTCTGCGACACGGCTCACAACTCTCTTCCATCATAATTGATGAAGAACCATTCTACGAAACATAAACCAAAAATGTTGCAATCTCCAGCCGGAGTAGCAGCTCCCCGTCCCGCTGTCACCTCCCTCACGGTGGCCAGTGGAACGCGATCATGTCATATTTTTTAACGACAAAACGCTGATCCTTTGTCCACCAAGCCTTCGATCGCACTCGGTGTCCCCGTTGTCTCTGCATTTGCCCCCAATTGACAGCCCGGCACGCAGACGCAGCGCGAGTGAGGGAGAGAGTAATGATGTGTGATGTGTCCACCGACCACATGCTGAGCTAACAACGCGGACAAATTAATACACGGATTGTAGCAGTGCGCGCACACAGTCAGGCGGTTTCGCACACCGGTGCGACTGGCGCGAGGTATCCGCGGCCAGATCATGACGGCAAACCACTGGCATTGATTTAATTAATAATCGATCGGAGGTAATTGCTGCACGACGTTCTCGTTCTCAATTTGTTCGACGGTTTGTTGATGCAACTCGGGCACTGCACACTCGGTGTCTGCATCGGCATCGGTTCAGGCCCCGGGTGAGGTGAGAAAAAGAAGAATCGCCGAACGCTGATGATGATCATCAGCAGCAGCCCCAGCAAAACACTGAGCGGGGCAACAGCAACGATCACCGTCATCTCCTTGCGCGCCGTCGTCCTCACGCGCTCTGCGTTTTCTGTCGCCCTGTCTATCTGCACGAACAACTCTTTCGTCGGTTAATTTTTGTAAGTTAATTACAGGCCGGCGCGAGAGACTAGAGAATGCGAGCGGCTGCAGGAGGCAAGCGGCGGCAGCGCGCAAAGATTCAGCCGAAGGAGGTGGCTTTTTAATTCCCACTTTTTCGAGATCACCGAGAAAGCCACCGCCACGGCATCATTATCATCATCAACACTGCTCGGCGGAGGACTCCACTGGGCTTGGCGGACCCTCGCCTGTGTATCGTTCAAAGTTGCAGAAGCAAGCGGAGGCACAGTATCATCATCATCATCGTAGAGCAAGCGAAGAGGTAATCAAGAATTTTCTCACCTCTCCGACACGGCGGTGGCGACGACGGAGGCATCGGCATCTACAGTGGCACGGCGACTGTGGCGGCGGCAGCGGCGATCAGAATTGGGGGCGTTGATGTTTCTGAACGATCCGTCGGTGTCTTCAGTGCCGAGATAGATCGAGGGCACAGGTCGGTACCGATTGATGACCTGATCCACTCTTTTCCCACTGCCGCTGCCCTCGCCACTGTCCGCCACCGCCTTGGTGAAGATTCTTAATCGATTTAAAATCGTTTTTGATGATATTTTGATCGCGGTTACATGTTTTTGTTGTTTCTGTCGTCCTCCCCTTTTGGCGGATGAGAGCGGTCCGCCGCCGGCCGTCTAATGACGCCGAGGTGGTAATTTCGAGGTGCATTGGCCGCAGGACCCACACACACAATGCAGCACGCAACCGATACCCAATTCCCATTGATTTACCGCCCAGAATCTCGCTGGGCTATCTCTTCATTGAGCCTCAACCCAGCGACCCTCGGCGCTGGGGAATACCGATTTCATGGTGATAATCAGAATCGTGATTTATTTAGCGGAACAATTTCTTGTTTTGCACCCTTATGTGTGCACAGGAGGCGGTTCGGCTCTGCTCGCAAAGGGTGGTGAACGCGACTGGCCAACGATGTTGATGGAAGCATCCGGCTATCTGTCTCCGTATCGGAGCACGTTCGCAATCTCCCATGCCAAGGGGTTGCTAAGCGAACGCCTGATGAAAGTGTGAAACTTCAGCGCGAAGGAGATGACGAGGGGGTGCTTTGGGTGATGGTCAACCCACGCCTGCAGCATTGAGAGGATTCGACGCGCCCAGTGGTTCATGTGACGCAAGTGGAAAATCACCATTACACGGTGTATCATGGTTTTCAATTAGGCTGAGGACTTAGCGATGGGAATGACGGGGCGACAGATAGTTTGTTTCGTATTAAATTTGTCATAGTTGAGTTTTTGAACTGATCTCAGCGGATGCTGAAGGCTGTGTGGGAAAATGTCCTTAAATTCGTTTCAGCCTGGTTTAAATTTTGAATAATTTGTCAGTGGAATTGTTTTAAAATCATTTTAAGTGAATCACCGTGTCACTTAGGCATGCCCGTGATTTTACGAGAGCCTTCAACTATTGACATCTATCGGGGACAGAGGATGCTGGCCAAACTTTCCCCTTTCGAAAAGAGGTCCTAAAGTAATTAAAACTTGAACCAAAACTACCAGACCCCTCCAAGAGAAGACTTCAATTCTTACCCATTCATGCAGTCCGTGCGTCACAGCCATCTGCGATAATGCACCCTAATGTCCTGTGATGTGATTAACAAATGTCATTAGCGCACTCGAAGAATACTTCCTCATTGTGACGAGATCCAAGATTTGCATCGCATTGTGGTCATTCACCTCGTCGTCGTCAGTGTCGTTGTCGCCAGTCCATTTGAACCGGCATATGCGCAGCCAATGCATCACACAGGCAATTGCCTATGAATCTTTTGAAATCGCCTTTGACAAACCTGCCAGCCAGTGAGCGCTCATCGAAATCGACACGTCCCCTGTCTGACACCACCTTACGCATGCACCGCCTGTCCGTGTGTGTGTGTGAGTGCGCCTTCCCCCATTTCGACAAACGGAAAATTCAAATGCATCATTTTCCACGTCACTTATTTTAAAACTCGTAAATAACTGCCGAGACAGAATGATTTATTTCCATTCCTCATGGAGGCATTTAACTGCAATAATTACACGACTTTGACAAGATGATCCTGCCATGCGCTGACTCGCTCGCCCTCTGTCAGAGCTCTGTCTGTCTGTTCGTCTGCCTTTGCCAATGCTGCCAATGACAAGAACGACGGCAGCTATGTGCTGATGCTGGCGGTGGAACCACCATCTAGGCATTGTGATCTAATGAATGAAGTCGGTCTCTTGGAGGTTGAGCGAAGATTTATCTTGCGAACGCCTTCCTATTCGATGTGAAGAGCCGCGCAGGAATATTGATTTATGCCGCGGAGATGCGTTACAACAACGACCGTCGGCGTCGTCGTCGGCGAACATGTCACATGGCTGCTTGGCTGCAAGGCATCCCCCCGATTTGTGGGGAGGGTGGCGCATTAATACGCCAATTAGTGAGCACTTCGCATCGGTATAGCGCGCTATTTGATAACTTCATACGGCGGCCGGTGTCTGCCGCTGCCGCTGCCTTCGCCGAACCTTCCTCGGGCTGTTGAGTTGTCAAAACTGAGAATGTCATACGTCATGTGCGTTGCGGGCACATGTGCACGCTGATCGCGAGATAATAATTTTTCAACGCTTTCCTGAGACCTTACGGTCGCAACTATTTGTCATGATTTTCTGCGCGCACTGCACGACTACTTAAGGCGGCCTGTGCCCGGCCTATGCCCGCTGGCGGCACAGACAAAAGCCATCGAATATGATCTCTCATAATTAACGTTGAACGCCGAATGACTAAGAACGGGTTGGTTCGCCGTCGTCATCGTTCTGTGCTTTATTGCTGCGTCGCATTGCACTTAGCGATTTGACAATTAATTAAGCAAAAGTGTGAACAATTTTAATTAGGTGGATATCGCGAATAGAATTGCACTTGATTGGAGAGGCGTGACGGTGTCAAGATTGGTAACTTAGCCGTGGGCACTTAGTGTGATCGGTGAATAAATGATGCCGGCGCGACAGTCGTTAATCAAAGCAGCTGTGAGGATTTTATGGTGTTTAGCGAATGCATTAAATGTCGAAGGCGAGTGGGGGTCATGTGTTTATAAATGTTTTGAAATAAGGAGTGTCCGTCGGGTAAGTAAGAAGTTTATGGAATCATATTTCTGAAGTGAAGGCGGCCAAGGTTATGCACACATTTCAGTTGAATTTTTGAGTCAGGAAAATGTGAATTTGTTTTTATGAGAAGTTGGCAGAACCATTCTCCCGGATTAGCAAAAGAAAGCAACGATAAATGCAAGGACACCTATTTTTCTCTCATTCTTTTGACTGATTATTGTCAAAGCCTGGCCAAAGATTATTTTCTGTTACGGATTTCAGATTGCAGCTTAACTCCAAATAGGCCTTTGGAGTTGGCAAAATACTGTACGTCCCTTTTAGTCGATAGGGAACAGTAACACGCGCAACACGAGTAGTTGATGCTGAAGCTAAGCCTTGTGGACAGTCGCGTCTTCCATTATGTACATAAAAAAAATATTTTAAATATATATCCTAACAAAAAAAAAGCCCATTTCTGTGCCCTAAAGCAACTGTTGATCTGTCCAAATATTAACTTTGGATTTAAAGCATATCTTGGAGGCTATAACTCGCTCAGGCTTTATATTTAGGCTTAGGCTATTTAGGCTTTATATTTATGCAGACATTTTTTCTGATGCAAGTACGACAAGCAAATCAGAGTTTTTTTCACTTAAGCACTTTTCACTTTAGCAGCTACTGGAAGTACTTGCACTGACTTTGTACTGATAATATTTTATTTTAGAAAACGCTTAATTTACAGGAATTTAATAGAACTTATAATTTGAAACTATGAACTTAGAATTATGAACCTAGAAATTGGGTTGAGACACGAGTGACTACTTTCGATGAACAACTCCAGCGAACTGACTTCCTTCTGATACGAAGATTGCCTTTTCTATTTCGGGATTGCACTGTTGCAATCTGGCAGCTGCCAGCTCTATCGTAAAGTTTGACATTTTTGAGGTTATACGTACTCAGAACGTTTTGACATACGAGCGCTATTTGTGTTGTTTACAGTAACTCAAAAGATGGAACTTTAAAAATGGAATTAAATCGTGAAAATTTTTATGCGATTATTTTTTTAAAACTTTCGACGTGGATTAACTCAACAGCAGTGCATCGATGAACTTAATTCTATTTTTGGCGATGAAGCTCCATCAGGGACCAGTGTTTATTGATGGTATGGTGAACTTAATCGAGGTCGTAGTTCACTCCAAGACGAATTTCGTGAATGTCCTCCAAAATCAGCTGTTCCGGAAACCATTGATGCTGTGCGCCAACTGATATTGAAATATCGTCATGTGACCTATCGTGAGATTGAGACAATCGTAGGCATTAGTAGGACCAGCATACATTCAATATTGCATGAACATTTGACCGTCAAAAAAATTTGTTCGTGTTGGATCCCACAAAATTTGTCAATCGCCCTGAAAAAGGCTCGTGTCGATTGGTCGAAAGAAATGCTCCAAAAATACAATCGCGATGCTTCGAAACACGTCTATGACATCGTGACAGGTGATGGATTTACGCGTATGAGCCCGAAAGTAAACAGCAGTCGACTGTATGGGTGTTTCAAATTGAGCCAAATCCAACAAAAGTTGTTCGCGCATGAAGCTCTTCCAAGCAAATGGTTGCCAGATTTTTCGGAAAAACTGGACATGTCGCAACCGTACCACGAGAACAACGCAGAATAGTCACTTCTAAGTGGTATACTACCATTTGTTTGCCAGTTGTCTTCCAAGAAATCAGGAAAACCAACCGCCGTGGGCGGATCACTCTTCACCACGACAATGCGAGCTCTCACACATCGGCTCAACCAACTGCGTTGTTGAGCACTCAAAACATCAATTTGATGAGCCGTCTGCCGTATAGTCCTGACTTGGCACCGAATGACTTCGTTTTATTCCCGTACGTAAGAAATAAAATAAGAGGTCAACGTTTTTCGACGCCTGAAGAAGAGGTTGATGCGTTCGGAATGCATGTTTTGAAGGTACCTCAATCGAAAGTGCTTCGACAATTGGTTCAAACGCATGCAAAAGTGTAAAGAACTTAATGGGAAATATTTTGAAAAACAATAAATCTATTTTCGATGATTAATATTTGTTTCTGTTCTCTAATCCCGAAATATAAAAGCAACCTTCATATAAGTACTGCTTACTATATAAGGTCCCATACTCTCAGCGTATGTGGTAATCAATATCACCTGATTAACTTCCAAACGAAGGCGGCAACTGACCCTGCGAGTAGGAGACCATCTGATGTATGATGATGATCGTCCACACCATTGTTTGCTTACTGCTCCTATTTCATCGGTTTTATAGTGTAACGGCGACCGTCCCAATTAATCACCAATGATCCCCAAGTGGTATCCGCTATTCGAGTAATAAAAAAAATCCGATCCATTCGTTCCAGTATCGATGCATTGCTCCCACTGGCAGCGTATGACTTAAAAAAATAAACAATTGTTGACGACGACGTCACCGCATTGCTGGCACCGCACTATTGACATACATCAACGCCATTGGAGTGGGTAGAGTGCGACGCTCACACGCCGAAGGGTCGAGGCTCGATTCCAGGCGGAACACCTCGAATTTTTCACGGCATCACCTCTTTCGAGCTGCGGACAACACTCAAAGAGTAATAACTGTTTAACAAAGCTTCTCAAACTTCGCCGTTCGGAGTCTGCAAAAAACTGTAGGTCGTTTCTACTCGTGAGAGAACAGTAGCACGCACAACACGAGTAGTTGATGGGCAAGCTAGGTTAGCTAGGCCTGGTCCCCCTTTGGACTGCAGCGCCCACAATTATTATTATTATTATCTCATTCTAAGGGATTGAATAATAAGCCTGCCGCGAGGTTGTCTCTAATATATTTTCTATTCGAGGACCTACGGAGACTAAGAATATATTAAATTCATTCAATAAAATTTGCCGACCGGTTTGCGGTACTGCAACTTTAAAAAAAGGTACTTTTTCACACAGAAAAGTAGTAAACGTTCCACAAGAACACAACTCTCACACCTTTTTTGGTCAAATGGACCATTTTAGTCTACGCCCTAGCACTCACAGAGTCCATCACATAAAAACTCATGCTACTTCTTTAGCCTAGAGGAGGATTGGACTACCCACGGCGAGTGTTATTAGCACTCACGTAGGATTTCAAGTTCTTGTTGTCTTCAATGGTATTTGTCGTCCCCAATCGCATATGTTGTCACCGGTTCCATTCATAATTTTTTTTTAATAAGATTCCGAAATTCTGAGAAATAATTTTTCGACAGACTAAGTATTCCCTCAGCTAAGGGTAATCCTTTCTGAAAAATTGCTCAGTCCCAAAATATTTTTAAACTCCATAACTCAAACTTTTTAGGACATCACTTCGAAACACTGACAATCCAGATCAACAACCCCATTAAACTCCCGCTGGGCACAGGCGTTTCCATAACAATCACTGTCCGCGAAAATCCAATTCAAATTGAGCAATTAAAACCCACCACGGCTACAGATCACTCGACAAACCATCCTTGAGTCATCAGCCTGTCACCTTAATCCAAAGAAATTACCTGCTAAGAGAAAAATTCGTATTCTTCCGAAACACTGTCCAAAAGGATTAAGCCCCGTCCCACTGCCATTGAAAAATCACTGCACTCAGTCAACTTCATCTTTGGTCAGCACAAGAACAATCGCTCTGGTCCGCAATGCAATGTGCGCATGTGTACCCAAACAAGGATGTCAGAGCAGAGAAGGCTCCGTCAGCCGGCCCACACAACCGCCACCTGCGGCTATGCGGGGGTGCAGCACAGAGTGCAGCCACCACTCCACCAGAGACAAATGGAACTCCGCGCAGAAGGATTAGGACCCAAAAGTCAAACACACATAAATAACAAACAATAACCCACAAACAAATCGATAAATAATACTCCGTTTCGGCGACCATCTTCGGCCGGCCGTTAAAGGCAGCTCTCGGCCCAACAATGGTCCATCACCGGCACTCACATAATGGGAAATCCCGAACGAAATGAAAAATCCACACACCATAGTCCTCCGCGTCGAGACCGAGGCAAAGGAGGAAAAATCCCAATAACCAATGAATAAGATCGCAGCAGGACATCTTTGAGTTCAGTCAACACTCGGTGCGATGGACACACCTTGTCCGTAACTGTGACTGTCGCTGTGGCCCAGGCAGTGGCTCGTCCTCGCGCTCGTCCACAGTCGATCGCCGGACCACGTCATATGCACGTATGAGTTACGACCAAATTCAAATGATCGTAAATATGTCAATCGCGGGACTTGCTGCATCGACCAGCGTCCCGCGAGATCATTAAGGGCGACACTAGCTCGACACTCACTGCAGCGACTCCACTGTGAAGACGATCGGAATTCATCGATAATTTCACGATATCGTGGACCAGCGCGATCGGCAAGCGGCGTTCGAACCGACCGATCCTCGCTGAGCGCGTTTCGACTTGGAACACTTCCAGTGTAAAGATTTAATTAATTAAAATTATGAACGGAGCGGAGGATGTGCTCGCTCGGCATGTTTTATGGTTTATTGGTAAAATCTCGGCTTCGTTAGGGATCGAGTTGCTTGTTGGGGTCGGGATAATTTATAGCCCCGCCAGTGGTGGTGGTGGTGGTGGCCGGTGTCAAGTGGAGGCTGCCAGGTAGTTAGCGCGAGCGAGAGAAAAAAGGCACGTCCCAAGTGTTGACAGGGTATTAATGTTTCATAATTTTCATAAGGTGACGCGTTATACATTTGCATAATTTTGGAGGTAGCCAACGAGACGCGGTGTTGCCGGGTGCCTTGTGCTCGGACGTAGCGGATGACGCATGGTGGGGGCAAAGCAAGAGCCATTGTGCTGCGGCTGCAGGGAGCGCTAGCTTAAGGAACTTATTTTTT
Source organism: Eristalinus aeneus (assembly GCA_955652365.1). NCBI lineage: Eukaryota > Metazoa > Arthropoda > Insecta > Diptera > Syrphidae > Eristalinus > Eristalinus aeneus. Next base: position 5,463,030 of record OY019131.1, on the reverse strand, counting down.
GAAGCAGCGCGACAGAAAGTCATAAATAAACAATAATTCTTTCAGTGGAAGTAATTTGGGAAGAAAAATGGCACGAGTTGAGGATGCAACATAAATCACGGCTTAATACCAGTTGCGGACACAAAGCCAATTCTTGGAGGTGCTTGTGAAGAGGTTGATGTGTTAGTTTTTTTTTTTTGCTGGTTAGGCGTTTACGTCTGTCACTTGGCTCAGAGGTTGGGTTGGGCTGGGCGCATGATATATGATTTATAGAGAAATCAAGATTAGCCGTAAGTCGGTTGGTAGGTCGATGGGTTGGTAACATTCTTTAGCCGTTTAGGGCAGATTTTCGATCAAAATATTTCAGATTTTATGATTTTCATAATTCGGTGATGTGTGCGTGGTTCAGTTTGTTACATGAGCTGGTTGGGGAGATTTCTTGATGGTTGACGTCTCTATCGGGGAAAAATTACATTCCATTTGAAGGAAGTACGTTGTGATTGCAAAAAGTTCGTAAAGTCATTTAGACGCACAAGAGCATCACGGCTAACTTCTTCGAAAAATAATTATTGTTCTTTTTGAGAAGAAGGAATTGCATTTTTTAGAGGCCCTTAAAAGTGAAAGTTTTCTATACGCTTTGAGTTTAGTCAATAGCTCGAAAGAGATGGTACGGTGTACAAATGCGAGGTTTTCTGTCCAAAATTGAATATGACGAATGACTTTTCCACCTATCCCCGAATATCTTTTTAAGGTTTAAAAATCTCGCAAAAAAAGTAATGATATAGGACGAAGATTGCCAACTTGCAGTTTAAACTTTCTAGCCAAGTTTGGGTCCTAGTGCTGATTTATCAGCAAATAGTCGTCTTTCAGCTTATGGGCTGAACGTATTTTAAGGATTTTACATTTTAAGGTTTACAGGTTTCTGCCAACATTGAATTGAGCACAGTAATTTCTAGGCAATGCTTTGCACGCTGCTGTTCCCCAGAAGGAAGTACCCTATTTGGAAAATTATGATATGATAAAGTCTCAAAAGCGCCGGCAAAGATCCTGAAGAAAAATTATTGTTTTCATTGACAAAGCCGTTTTCAATTCACTTTCGATTTTTAAATAATGTCTAAGATTTCCGAAAAATTTCCAATTCCAATTTCCTATTTCGATACAAATGCGGTCATGCCAGGACCAGGCTGAAAGTTTTGGCGTTCTTTTTAAAATTCTATGCTCCATCCACTTGAATTCAGATTAGTGGTCTGCACAGATGCTGAAGCTTTTTAAGTTCTTAAGAGTCTTTTGAGTTTACTCGTATGAACAATAATTGGAATACCTGGAGTTTGCACAATATGCCTCGAATAACACGTTCTCGACAAAGTTACTTATGAGAGTGAGATTCCAACCAATTTGATTTTGTGTGCGAGTCGTGCAACAGCTTGATCCACATCCTTCGCTGAGAAAGAAAAATTGAAAAGCCTGGCGGTGATAATCTGGAAGGAGTAAGGTACGTAGTGGTGCAACATCTCTTATGTCATGTGCAGAGACATGAACAAGATACCCTTTATGAACTGATTATTGTAATTCTTCTTAAATATGTTTCCCTTTTTGACAATAGTTTAGCCTTAGTAATATTCAAGCCATTTTGCTTCTTTTAACTTGCAAAGTCTAGAAGTTTTATCCGATGAAATTAAATTAAATCAATTGATTCTTCTTCTTCTTCTTCTTCTTCTTCTTCTTCTTCTTCTTCTTCTTCTTCTTCTTCTTCTTCTTCTTCTTCTTCTTCCTCTTCTTCTTCCTCTTCTTCCTCTTCTTCTTCTTCTTCTTCTTCGTCGTCGTTGTCTTCTTCTTTTTCTTTTTTCTTTTCGTTCTTCTTGTAACGCTTAAGTCTGAGGTGGACCTGGGCCTCAACAACCATGCATCTTCAGCCAGCACGATCTGTCGACAGTCGCCTCCAGTTCCGCATTCCAAGTTGGTTGAGGTCCTTCTCCACTTGTGTGCGCCATCTTAGCCTAAGCCGTCCTCTGTTGCGTCGTCCTAATGGCTCTGATTCGAAGACTTTTCGAGTCCATACGCTCTGCATGGCCTAGCCATCTTAAGCGTTGTATCCGTAAGCGCTTGACCAGGCGCATGTCGAGGTACAGCCCATAAAGTCAGTAGTTGGATCTTCTTTTCCAGCTGCAAACGCATTCTGCACGCAAAACTCGAGCTTAGTATTTCCAGAGAGGGCTTTATTACTCAATTGCCAACAGTCGTTGGCACGAATGATTCTGCATTTGCTGTTGTTGTCCCTATTTACCGGGGAGCCGAGGAAGACGAAGTCCTTGAATACCTCTAAGTTTCTGCTGCCTGGTGTCTGTCCGGGACGCCGATGTTGTGTGTCCTTTCTTGATGACAGCATGTACTTCGTTTTGCCCTCATTTACAGCCGAACCCATTTCAACCGCTTCCGCTTCAATGCCAGCAAACGCCTCATTGACGGCTCGCTGTGTTCGTCCAATCACGTCAATGTCATCAGCGTATGCTAGCAATTGAACTGACTTCTGGAAGATCGTGCCTCTGGTGTTGACTTGTGAGTTAAGCACGATCTTCTCGAGGATGACGTTAAAGAAGTCACATGACAGTGCGTCGCCTTGTCTTTTTTGACATTAAAGGTCTCGGTGAGTTCGTTACGGACCTTGACGGAGCAGTGAGAGTTTTCCTTCGTCATCTTTCACAATTTGAGTAGTTTGAAGAAATGCCAAAACTATACATGGCACTGTATAGCTCATCAATTTGCACATGACAGTGTGCGGCCTTCAAGTCGACGAATAGGTGGTGAGTGCCTATTTGCACTTCTTCAGTCTTTTCCAGGATCTGCCGTAATGTGAAGATCTGATCTAACGTGGACTTCTCTGGTCTGAATCCACACTGATAGGAACTTATCAGATTGTGGACAAAAGGTTCCAGGGGCTCGCACAATGGGGCAGAGAGGATTTTGTATGCGATGTTAAGAAGGCTGATCCCCCGATAATTGACACAGTCAAAGGGGTCTCGTTTCATGTGCACCACTCATCGGGCATGCTTTTTTCCGAGCATATCTTTTGGATGCGACTAATGAGGTCATCTCAAGCTGCTTTAAATAGTTCAGGGATCTGTCCATCATTACATAAGTAAAATGAAGTTTTCATAATATTATGTGTGAATATGACGAGACATCTTGTATTATCGTGGTTCCACTTCTTGGTCAAAATGTGGAGCCGACTCAAACTCCCAAACAGTTTCAAAAAAATATTAGACGTCGATTAACCTGAATTTTGTGAATCAAGTTTTATAATATCATTCTTAGTCATTGAGGCAGCCCTGCAGAACATCTCTTTTAAGTTGAACTGCATTCGTACTGTTGCAGTACTGAGCTCCTCTGATAAACTATGTTTGGAGACTATTTACTTCAACTCAGAAACTAACGAAAACGTATGTCGCTTCTTTTGTTCTTTTATCTTGATAATCAAAATACAAGCTGAAACGAAATTGCAGTTCGGGCAACGTTCCTAACTACAGGTTCGTGACTGAAGTGTGGTGGCAATGTCAGACGGCCCGAGAATCGCTACATGCGGTGCATAATGTAATTTCACTTTCTTGTAATTCGGCTTCGAAAATTCGAAAATTCCGATTTCGGGGGAAGTAGCTGGCAGTCGTTTTTCAGTCAACGTAGCACAAAGCTTAGCTTACTATAGGGGAAGAATATTTAATACATCTCAGGGTTGTACGGATCACATTTTAATGTATTTTGCTTATCTATCATATAAGCGTCCTCAATTTTTTTAAAAAGCCGACTGATAGTCCCTACAGCATAGCCCATTACCTGAGACATAGAATTACAAAACAAATTCATTACCAAGGACTCCTGGATCTATTTCGATCCAAAATAAATTTAAATTTTTCATCCCCCACACATTAACTCGCCCCTGATAGAATCCGCTCCATTCACTCCGGCAGTTTTTTTCAAAATCCTCGTCAATAAATTCCATACCCAAGCTTCTAATTCCACTCCATTTCTAACAAATGACATACGCTTCCCATTACGCGCCGCACTAGTCGCCCTAACCAGCGTCAAATGGCCAATAAAATTTTGCCACTGATTTGACTGTCATGGATGATTCCGAATCTGGATGACCGCCGCAGTAAATATGTCTCACTTCCAGTCCATCGCCTCGAAATTGATTCAAATCGATGTTTTGGCCAGAGACAATCTCATTCACCTCCACCCCCTACCGTCATGAGAAATGACTGTGTAACTTCAGCCATTGTCCGCCCCTCCCACCACTGTCAGTTGACAACTCAAATTGATTATTTTAGCAGCAATTCGTCGATTTATTTACATCGATGTTGTGCTTTTGCTTGGATTGAAAATTTTATTTATTGACCCGCGGTATTGGTGACCATTCGATGAGAACCGCTCAGTCATAAATCACTGGCTGGGCCTCAGTGTCGAACGGCCTGCACCCCCAAAACGGCCGGCCAACGATGGCACAGCGGTGTTCGATGAAATTTACTAGATGCGGATGCAACCACTACCGCCATTTACTCATCGAGCCCAGCCGCCCGCCGACGCCGCGTCTGCTCACGCTCATTGTAAATAAATCGAGCGTTCGCCGCGCGGACTTCGACATCAAAATTTACGCGAATGAGGTTTCGCTGTGACATTTTTATGCGTGGGAGCTGTGCTCTGCCCTCCAGGCACTTTGTTTTATGAGGTCGCGGCGATGAGATTTATTCCCTTGGTTTCGAATCCTCTTCAATCTTCATTTTCTATCCCATTTAATTCCGCAGTAGCTTCGAGCGGACCCCAGCAGCCGCTGCCGCTACCGCAGGCAACGAAAGCCACAAAGGGGCGTTCAACATGGCAGGTATCCACTATTACGAGACTAGGCCGGCTCCAATTCCAGCTCCAGGTCCGGCAACGGCAGCGCTCAAATAATGACATTTACAATGACACATAATAACAATAAAGCATCACGCTCTGGCATCGTCGCGGTCTCGGTCCTCCCCCTGTTCGGCATTCGGCTGCAGCTACAAATCTCTGCACCGTCGAGTTCGTGAAAGAAAATGACAACTGTTCGGCTACTGTGGACCGACGCGGTAATATCATACGTACTCGTACACCGCATGTACCGGCTATCGGCTACCGGATAAATTATGTTCGAAATGAAATTTGCATTTTCCAATCGACGCCCGCGGCCAGTTGCGAGACAATGGCAGCAGGACGGGAACGACCATTAAGACGGCCGCTCCATAGCCGAGCCGGTACCCAAGACTGTGTAATTATTTTCTGCTCCCGCCAGATGAATTCCTTGGCGGCAGCGGCGACGACGAAGCCACCGAACATGAAGGACTGCACCGCATCTCCGCCATCGCCATCGCCGCTTTCGCCGTCTGTTGTTCGGGGTCCGGTGCCCGATGCCCACTCCTTTCAGCACTAATAAGCCCCGGGGGCTGCGATGAAATTATGCCATCAACCTCGATCAAAGCACATTCGCGCTCGACACAGATCAAAGCGCGCACATCCCAGAGTTCGCCATCACATTATCCACGCTCTAAATAATTCCCCATGCCTGATAATGGGCACCTTTGGCTACCCGAAACCAAAAAAGGAATCGCGTACACGACAATGCCTCGCGCTGGGGTTGAGGGCGGGGACGCTTGCACGGCCGTGTTGCATGCGGATGGGCAATGGAAGGACAACTGGTTGCACGCGGACGAAGACTGTCCAAAGGAAGAAGGCTTGGCCCGTTGATGCTATTACACTGTAATATTCACACTTTGCGAGGTGAGAAAATTGCCGGCTATTAAAAAATCATATAAGCGGGACGGGTTGCGTTTGATGTTGGTTGCTGCTGTTGGTGCTGCGCTATGTGAGTGTTCGCGCGGGAACGCACAAGACTGCTGGGATCGTGTTTGAAATGCAACACAGCGCTGTCCGGCCAGAGAAGTGCTCGCCCCGATCCGATGTTAATGAACGTGATCTAATTTCCAGGAGGCCGTTACGATTCGACAGGAGAAACGTGACGGTCGGCGGTGGGTTCGAAGGGAAATTAATTTTTCTTGATGCGTTCGTTTTGTCCACGGCTGGGACTTGATGAGGAAGACGGAGGGGAAAAATGCAAAAGACGATCTGGAGTCTGGTGGAGGATCTCATGACGCATGATTGAGTTTGACATGAGGTGTAGAGCCTGCGGGTAAAAGGGGAAATGAGTCCGCTGGACTTGAGGCATTCTACTCCGGAATGAAGAGAAAGTGTTTGAATTATTTGCTGAGAGTCAGTATTTTAGGCTTTCTCCTCTGTTGTTTAGAGAGAGTCGCGCAAAACTGGCGTGGTTCCTTAAATTCATTCAAAAACGATCAGGACTATGGCTTTGTTTATTGAGCAGTCTCCCCGTCAAGGGAACAAACTAAGCACAAGTCACCCACTGGCTAGCCATGTTTACCGTCACCATCACCTACAGTTCCCGCAGACTGGTCTCATTGTCTCGAATTAACCACATTCCACATTAGACACAGTCTGCCGGTCAGAGGCGCACTTAATCAAGAGAACCTCTCGTTGAAATGTAACCGTACGAGACGAGTGTTCCCGTCCCCCCGTTAAAGTTGAACGCGTCGAAGTGCAAAAAACCATTTTAATTGCACGCCTTTTTTGCTCAACAGCTGCTCAATTAGCTCAAGTCAACTGAGCACCGTGCATGCGATCCACGGCAAAAGACGCTGACTCATACCCCGCCGCATCAAGGCATTTGGCCAGGTCCAAATTAAAACTTCATTCAATTCGTCTCCGGGGCAGCGAAAGAATAATCGATTTTGACATTTGCAAATATCACAAGTGCCCACGAACACATGTCCTTCAAGGCGAGGCGGGCCTCCTGATTGGTAGCATCCGTAGCCCTCAACACATCCATTCGGGGAATCAGCACTTGCATTTACGAGCTAATTAATGACGACACTGGATTCGTTTGACTTCTCGGAACGCAGCGAGTCGATCGGGTGACCAGCGCGACGGGCAGACGGCAGGGTGACGCACAGGCGCACACACACGCCAGTCAACGGGGCAGGATACAAATCGTTTTATGTTCTCATGTTTTGCTCGGACAATAAGCACCTGTGCAGGGAGTGCTGTAACCCGAGACGGACTCCGTCGTCCATGCCGTGAGTAATCACCTCTGATCGATTGATTTATTGATTCATCAAACCTCGTGGCCGAGGAAGAATTCATGTCCGAGCTCTAACAGCCGATGAAATATCGTCTCCACGGGTGGTTTCCGCATAAATCACTTCCAAAGTGTGTGCACATTGCGTCGTGGTTTGCGCAAGGGTTTGGGTCCTACTTGCGGCGATTAGCCTTTCGCAGAAGTCCACTGGACCGAGAACCTTCGAGTGCCCCGCACTCACCTCTCGACCTCGCGGATATCTAAGTCAAATGGGGGAACCGAACTGATGGAACGATTGCTGCCAGCTAGCGCCACAACCGGCATCCATCATTTTCCATTTGGCATCGCATCCGAATCTCGCCCGAACCGAACAAACTTTTCCGCGGCGCTCGTAGATTTTCCGATTTTTCTTTTTTTTATTTTCCTCTTTCTAAGACTAAGACATCAAAGTTGCTGGAGAGTTAATCATTAAATATTATCGATCGATAGGAGTCGGCCGAAGTCGGTGGGAGACGGAGCCTCCGGTCCGCGGTGAATGAGAGTATGCGTTCCAGTCGCTGAGTTGACACACTCCAGCCGCGCCAAGAATAATGAGCTGGCGAAGAAGATTAATCGATTCGGTCATGAGTTGACTTGGAGTTGAGTTTCGAATGCCAGACGGCAATGGGAATGGCATCGGCAGCGGCAGCGGCTTCGGCGACGGCAGCGGTCCAAAGTAGGAGGAGCATTGGGTCAGTTTCTAATAAATGATTTCTGGGGGACTTTTTTCTCTCTGGTTTCTTGTGTGACGCTGGTGGTTTGTGTGGTAGCAAATGGAAGTGGAATTCGGTAACTATGAGCAGCCGAGATTGGTCACGCTGGCGATATGACGGAGGAATTTATTTAAACGCTGTTCTTACAGCTAATGGTTCTGTTCGAGCGTGTGGGCCTAGACGCTTTCAGATATTTGCTCGAAGTAATTGATATGCTTTGGCTGGGTACGAGGTCACGCTGGAGGTCTGCCGGGGAGATTAATTCGAATTCGAAACGGGTGGCAACATGGACTTATCGGTGCTTTGATGAATCGTTCGGGGTAATGTGGCGTCGAGATTTTGGAAGAGGACACAATCGGCTGGAGCAATTGTGTGTTGTTTTCGTGTATTTCTTTAACAACAGTTTGTAGATCTTTGAACCTCCTTAATTTCCATCAATTGTTTATACTAAACTATGGTATAATGTATTTTGGTATGACCTGAGGGGATTTTTAATCAAACTCGTATTCTTAAGCTTTTTCTTAGACAGTATTACTCGTTGAGTGTTGTCAGCAGCTCGAAAGAGGTGGTGCCATGAAAAATTCGAGGTGTTCGACCGGGAATCGAACCTAGACCTGTTGCGTGCGAGCGTCGCACTGTACCCACTACGCCACGGCGGCTATGAGTTCTTTAGTGACTAGAAGGCGTCAATGAGAATAAGGTTTGTCTAGGTTCGATTCGCATCATCTTTGAAGAAGTACGGTCCAATGATGCCACCAGCCCATAAACCGCACCAAACTGTGACTGTTTCTGGATGCACTGGTAGCTCTTGCAATACTTCTGGCTGATATTCACTCCAATGTTGACAATTCCGCTTACTTACGTACCCATTGAGCCAAAAAGGGAGGTTCGTCTATTTTTGACCACAAAATGGGGCAAGCGCGCGATTAACCTTCTCAACAAAGCACGCATTTTGATAATAAAATTCAATAATTTGCAAGCGTTTTTCGTTTGTAAGACGATTCATGGTTAAATTGTAGACCAAACTGAAGATGTTTCACAGTAAAACAAAACACGAAACGTGCGTCAGCTGTTTAAAACAGTGTTGACAATAAGATAATAGCTAAAAAATCAGCCTTTATTAGCAACCGTATATCAACCTTGAGCTTCTTCTTCTTCTTCTTCTTTTGGCGCTACAGTCCGGGGTGGACCTGGGCCTCAACCAACATGCCTCTCCAGCCAGCACGATCTTTCGCCAGCTGTCTCCAGTTGCGCACTCCAAGTTGGTTGAGGTCCTTCTCCACTTGTGTGCGCCACTTCGGTCTAGGTACAACCTTGAGCTAATGTTTGTTATTTCAGTTTGTTTGGTCTATACTTAATGCGTGCGGTTTGATGGGTTTGCGTAACTTGTATTATTCCATTGTTATCATTTCGTTGGAAACTTCTGTCGCATGTCAGTATATATTTTCGTATATATCATTCATTTCAGCGTTAAAAACAATAATTTTTTTCTCTCAAATATGTCACTCAAATAGCCATTTCAGTTTAAAAACCGGTGGGTATATTCAAAAGCAAGAAAATTTGTTCCACAAGATTTAAAGCCAAGAGACGTCGAAAGGCGGTTTTGCATGTCCGACGAGCTGCTGGAACGTTCGTCATTTTTGCTTCGAATTGTTACTGGTGATGAAAAATGGACTACGACAGTCCCAAGCGTAAAACATGCGAAAGCCGACCAACCAGCAAAATCAATTGGACAACCCTACGGAAAATGTAGCCGGAAAACGCCCGGGATATGCGACCATAAATGAGATAATAAAAGAAACTTGCACGAATTAAGTTAAACACCAAATAATATAGTCGATTAGTTTTAAACGATTTCAATTAAAATTATGTTTAACTTGTCTTTATACAAACGTTTCTCATTTTTGACTTCTTGTCAGAAAAAAGCATGTTTTCAGGTTTAAGTGAGTCATATGTGCGCACAATTATCTTGGTTCTATTGAAATCGGAAAGGGGAATGGTGGAAAGTGAATAGTGAAGAACTAAGCCTATATCGCGCATAAGATTTAACAAGCTTTTGAATTGGGGACTTAGTGTCAAAATTAGATTTGCTGAGTTGTTCTCAAGTGTCTACTATTTTGTATGTACTGAGTTGCCAAAGAAGAGGTTAAGTTTTAAAGTTCCATAAGTATCCAAAGATGTCGGAGGCAGGACTACCAGATAAACTAATATACCACGAACTCTTTCAGTATCTCAAGTCTCTTTCTGAAATCTATGATTACCAGCTATGTAGTTCACTAAATTTTAATATTTTCTAAAAAGCATGCAACGCATTTCTTTATTTATTCAATATTCCGAATGTTTGTCGTTGCGTGTTTCCCATTGAAATAAATATTCCAGATATTGATTCCTCGCCTTAGTGAGTTGAAATTGGAATGAAATGAGATTGTTAATCTTCTTGCCCACCCACAGAATGTACTAATTGTTACTAACATCGTGCATAGTTTCACCCAAGACCCAGGTCCACTCCGGAATGTAGCGCCACACGAAGAATAGTTTTACCCAAGTACTTATCCCAAATCATTTAAGCATTGTCCTCGACAGATCACAATTAGCTTGATATACAGCTATCCCGGAACCTGTCCAAATCATGAATTGTGTTCGATGTCATGACTATACGTCTGAAAAATTGTCTACAGGTCTCTCGGGCACTCGGTTCCCTCTTCAAATTTAATTAACTTGAGTACGAAATTTACCGAAACAATGTTCAAGTAATGATGATCGTTGCGAAACATTACACCACACGTGCTGCTCACACTTCGAGTGTCAAGTGAATTGCACTTTTAACCACCCTTCCAGCAGCCGGCAGAGGCATTCCAAGGTATATCGTCACTTGACACGTGCATCCGTCGCAAGATATGTAATCCCGAGGGGGTCACGGCAAGGTTTTCCTCAAAAATTCTTTCAAAAATACTGCAAACGACAATGTATAACAAAACACACGTCACAGTCACACAGTCAGCGCAGTCAGCGGGCCATTAATCAACAGTCTCCCCAATGAGCGTGACGTGCCGGTGGTGGCACCTCTTCCGAGCGCCACCACGTCAAATCGATGAATTGATGAAGTTGCCCGGTCCCTCGAGTTGAATTCCAATTCCCCGCCCAAATGAATTGACGTGCAATTGATGATCTTTTGATTGTGGCTCTCGATCCCGCCACGGGATGTGGGTAGCGCCATTTCATTTCCCAGTTGATTGCGTAACTCCGCTTGGACGTTGCACTCGCGTCGATCCCCGAGACGATCACGAAAATAACTCGCAGTGACAACTTGATGCCTTTAGCAAAATTCCTTACCGCCACTGAAGTGCGGAGCGTTGCCGCCGCTGCTGGGCATTGGCAGCTTGACACGCTCGCATCACGATGCATTCCACGCAACTTTGAAACTCGAATAGAATCCAATTAACGGATTCACACCGAATTCCTGCTGCCAAGCATCTTCGTTGTGTCCAAAGTAAAGGATCTGTCAAAGGTGAGTCGGCTGCTGCGCTCGGTGGTTCGTCGTTTGTCGAGCCAGCCGCTCCCGAATCCGAATGGCAAAATGTTTTAATTAGTCAATTGACGAATGCACATGCACCGATTCCGCGGTCCTTAATGAAAACATTTCTGGGATGAAGTGATCCTAATTAAACGGTTGTCAGAGTCGCGAGGGAACACCGCACACGGCCACACACTTTGCGCGAGCATAAATTTTCCTCATTCATTGGAGTTTGACGCGATCGGTGGCTGACAGCGTTCGCCGCCCGACCCCGTCCTGGCCTGAGCCGTGGCACACGTTCTATTTTCAGCGCTTGACATCTCTGTGCTCTGGCGTGTGTGCGCGCATCTCTATCGCGCTCCACCGTTGCCTGGATTCGGATTTATTGTCACTTAACGTACAGACATGAATGATCGTTGCGTAATTAGAGGATCATCTGTTCATCCCGAATGAAGAATGAGCGAAAATGTGACAGAGACCGTGCGCATAGATTCTTGTAACAAGTTGATGTTTGTGGTAAAGTGTCAACGATGACAATGTTAAATGTCACACTGGATCAGTGTGTTGTGGTGCTGTGTGTGCGCGTTGTTTTTGTCTGTTTTGTCTTGTTGCTGTCAAATACGATCGGTCGACAGCTGCAGTGGACCCTGCACACCAAATGCTACTGCGGTGGTTTCTGTGGTTTCGTGGCTGGCATTTGACACAGGCGTTTAATATGCGATCAATTTGTGTCAAAACTCTTTTGTTGTGAGATGATTGACAGAATGGGACTCGTCAATGTGGCCATGATTGATACTGGCGGAAGGGACATTTGAAATGTTAATAAATATTTGTTTTGTCGTGTGAAGAAAATATGCTGTTATGGAAATTTTCTATTTTTTGTGACTCCATTGTGAATTAATTTTGGACAAAGGAAAGATGTGATGCAGAGTCAATGGGTGATTCGATTGGACTAGGAAATGGTTGTGAGGTGAGTGGGTTTTATGTCGGATTTGATGTATTAGGCGGACTGTATCATTGCGAAGCGTGTTTGCGGAAACAGTGAAATATGTTGACGGCTGAAACATTTTTTACCGACTTTCTAAGGGTAACTTCGTCCCAGCGATCTTAATATAAGAAGTCCAACACTTCGATGTGAGAACAGATGCTTTTACGTGCCACGATTACGTTATATTTAAGCTTAGAGGTTTATTCACTCATTTTGCATTCTTCGAAAAAAAATGATTTCTTTATGAACTGCTTTGGTTAACACACTCAAACGTTTTGTAATAATAATAATAATAATTGTTGGCGCGACAGGCCACAGGGGGGACCAGGAGCTAGCTTCCTCATCAACTATTCGTGTTGTGCGCGCTACTGTCTCACGAGTAGAAGGGACCTGCAGTTTTTTGCCGATTCCGAACGGCGAAGTTTGAGAAGCTTTCTTAGACAGTTATTACTCTTTGAATGTTTTCAGCAGCTCGAAAGAGGTGGTGTCGTAAAAAATTCGATGTGTTGAGCTGGAAATCAAACCTCGCACTTTAGCCACTATGCCAAGTCGGACACTAAAGAGCCACTAAAAACGTTTATGTGATGTCTATCTATTACCACGTCTTCTGTTGGCGAATCGGCACAAGGTATGTAAAGGGCTTTTCTATAGGAACTTTGATTTGAATTTGTATATGCACTCTTTTACTAACCACCAAATTGTTACTTTTAATGTATATGGTATTAATTTTTTCGTTACGGTAAAGTACTGAAACGAGAAATATCTGCAAATGGTAAAGTCTCGGTTAAAAAAAAATCAAGGGAAAGTTAAGAATGGAGCTAATGAGCTAAAAATAATGAAAGTTAACACCTTTGATGACATCGACGGAGTTGAAAGACATTTCGCGCTGCGGTCTGAAAATTATATGCATAAAAGTTTTTAGTTGAAATAAAAAGCAAGATTAATAAATGAAGGTAAATTAACTTTAACTTGTGTTAATAACTATAATTGTTGGCGCTACAGTTCAAAGGGGTACCAGGGCCTAGCTTGCTCATCAACTACTCGTGTTGTGCGCGCTACTGTTTTCTCACGAGTAGAAGGGACCTACAGATTTTTCCCGACTCCGAACGGCGAGATGTGAGAAGCTTTCTTAGACAGTTATTACTCTTTGAGTGTTGTCAGCAGCCCGAAAGAGGTGGTGCCGTGAAAAATTCGAAAAATTGGTGTTGAGCTGGGAATCGAACCTAGACCCTTCGGCGTGTGAGCGTTGCACTCTACCCACTACGCCAGGTGATTATATAGGGTGTCCCAAAAAGAACGCAAGATTTAAATTTGGCACCATTCGAATTGTCATTGTTTGACATTTGAACAAATATTATTGTTTGTTATAAGAAGGTATAAGGATAATAAAAATGGAGCGCTTCTACGAATGCACAACGCATTCTAATTGTGAATTTGTTTTACCAAAATGGTGAAAGTTTTGCGGCTACAGTTCGCAAATTGCGATCAATTTGGGGTTACAATTATGCTCCGAAAGAGTCAACTGTAAGGCGATTAATGGAAAAATTTGCTAAAACTGAGTCTGCAACTGATGTTAAGACGAGAGAGATGTAAAGAAAATATCGCAGCAGTATGCGATGATGTCGCTCAAATTCCATCCACCTCGATTCGACACCGAGCTCAGCAAATTGGTGTTTCCAAGTCCACTATGCAGCGAATTTTGACGAAAGATTTGCATCTTCATGCATACAAAGCTCCATTGACTCAGGAACTGAGGCCAGTTGACCATGCACTGCGAAGGGAATTCGTTAATTGGGTGTTGGAGAGACAACATGAAAATGCTGATTTTGCCGATAAAATCATCTTTAGTGACGAGGCCCATTTCCATCTTGATGGCTTCGTCAATAGGCAGAATTGTCGAATTTGGGGCGAGGAAAATCCTCGAGTGATTCACGAGAAGCAAATGCATCCTCAACATGTCACTAGTGTGGATTTCGGCCTGGAGGAATCACTGGGCCTTTTTTTATGAAAATGAGTCAGGTCAAGTGTAAACAATCAATGGTGTTCGGTATCGTCAAATGATAACCAATTTTTTCGTGCCTAGAGTTGAAGAAATGAATGTAGAAGGAATGCGGTTTCAACAAGACGGCGCCACATCTCATACAGCCAGAGAAACAATTCAATTGCTGCATTAGTCCTTTCTCGGTCGCGTTATTTCGTGCTTTGGAGACAAGAATTGGCTGCCTAGATTGTGCGATTTAACACCATTGAACTTTTTTCTTTGGGATTTTTTTAAGTCGTTGGTTTATGCGAATAAGCCGAAGACTACTCAAGGATAAAAAGAGGAAATTGGACACTGCATTAATGGAATACCGCAGCGTTTATGCAAAGCTGCAATTCAAAATTTCATTGAAAGTTCGCGTATGTGCCAGCAAATCCGCGGCGGCCATCTGGCTGATGTGTTATTCCACACATAACCTCATCTTGTCTACTCTACAATATAATAAAGAATTCACGATTTTCTTTAGATCTGCCAGTTAGATAAATTTGTTGGTTAAAGCAGGTTTGCATCGGAAGAAAGACACAAAAATAGATCTATTGAGTCTGTGAGTGCTAAAGATCATATTTAAGACATGAGTTTTTCCCTGCTGAGGATGTCGCCTTTTAAAAGTCATACTTTCTGAATGGATATTCACTGCAACACCATAAGAGGGAATGTGGAGGAAAACATCATATTATCAAAACACTCGTCTTAATAAATGTTGAGAATACAAAGCAAAAGTTCAGTCAGCTTCTGATTCAACTGTTATAAAATCATTTCCGGACTTAACATTTGATATTTATATCTCACTGTTTTGAGTAAGAGGACGCACAATAATTTTAGCAGAAGTAAACTATAAAAATATAATAAAATTCTGAAGGATTCGATTTTCCTTAAAACAAAAGTGTTTGGCTCTGCCAGAAGTTAAGTGTCGGAAAAACGAATAAGCAATTTTGTTTTGTAGATTTTTACACCAGGCTGATAAGTCTGCAAGTAAGTTGTACAAATAGCGACATGCACGCTCTCGTCGTAATCTCTGGTCCGCAGAGTATTTTATAATTTTGTCCGAATCCATTTAACATTCTTCTAAAAGAATCCAGGTCTAGGTTCTTTTTATCAAATCTTTGGGTTAATTTCCTAGCTTAGTTTTCATTGTTTGGCATAACGACATAGTCGCCGTACAACAAGGTTGACATCTTGGTACAAAGCTGATTATAACGAATTTAACGATGTTTTACTTCAACGTGAACCAACTGTATGAATAATTGAAATAAGGTCATACTTTTTATACTGTGAGCGTCAAAAGTGAGTAAACAAATATCTGATGAAAATTTATTCAAAACAACAACAAAACTCAAATTCAATTGATACACAAAAACCGCTTTATTCAATGTGATCAATTATTCAAAAAATAAAGTACGGTAAAAAAACAAAAAAAAATACATTTTTTTAATGAAAGTTATAGCTACTTCATATATTACGAGTCAAAAGTGAGTAAACAGTATACGTTTCTATCAAGAAATGCACTTATTTATTGCTTAAAATATTAAATTTAGTACTTTTTTGGTCCTCTTTTAGACTTTATTACTTCCTTGAGTCTACGTGGCAAAGACATTACCAGTTTATTAGTAACATCGGGGGAATTTTTTTACCATTCTTCTGTTATAGCTTTTTTCAGGTCTTCCTTGTTGTTAATAGTACTCTGTCGAATTCTTCTATCCCAATGCTCCCATAAGTGTTCTATTGAGTTAAGCTCCGGTGATTGCGGGGGATGATCAAGCTGTTTTGGGGTCCTATAAAGCAACTATTCCTTAACAAGACGTGAGGTATGCTTAGGATCATTGTCTTGCTGAAAGATCCAATTCCTAGCTAAACCTAATTTGCCGACGCTCGGTTGCAAGTTGGTCCTGAGAATATTTAGATAATCTTCCCTGTATTATCAATGAAGACAAGATTACCAACCAAAGATGCTGCTACACACCCCCACACCATCACTGAACCTCCCCCATGTTTCACGACCGGCCTAATATTTTTTCAGTAAATCCTTCATTTTTTGCCCTCCAAATTTTCTTATTCATATGGCTCTTAAAAATTTCGAATTTGCTTTCATCACTAAATAAAATGTTTTGAATAATTGATCACATTGATTAAAGCGGTTTTTGTGTATCAATGGAATTTTAGTTTTGTTGTTGTTGTTTTTACACAATTTTCATCTTTATACAGTAATCAGATATTTGTTTACTCTCTTTTGACGCTCACAGTATAAAAAGTATGACCTTATTTCAATTATTCGTACAGTTGGTTCACGTTGAAGTAAAACATCGCTAAATTCGTAATGATCAAAATGTCAATGTTCTTCTTATTCTTCTTGTGGCGCTACAGTCCGGGGTGGACCTGGGCCTCAACCAACATGCCTCTCCAGCCAGAACGATCTTTCACCAGCTGTCTCCAGTTGCGCACTCCAAGATGGTTGAGGTCCTTCTCCACTTGTGTGCGTCACCTTAGCCTAGGTCGTCCTCTGTTGCGTTGTTCCAATGGCTCTGATTCATAGACTTTTCGGGACGGAGCAGTGGTGTCCATACGCTCTACATGGCCTAGGCATCGTAAGCGTTGTATCCGTAGACGTTAGACCAAGCGCTTGTAGCTGTACAGCCCATCAAGTTCGTCGTTAAATCTTCTTTTCCAAATGCCATCAACGCAAACAGGACCAAAAATCTCACGCAAAACTTTTCTTTCGAAAAGACTAAGATTCCGCGCTATAAAGTAGGCAGGGATGATCAAGCTGTTATATAAAGCGAGCTTAGTCCTTCGAGAGATGGATTTATTACTCAACCCTCGGGCAGAGGGGCTCGCTGCATACATTGTTTCACCCTACAACGGGTGTTGTGATGGCTATCCAGGGGCTCCGCGTGGAGGCTGTATATCTGTGCTGTGTGTGCTGTGCTGTGTATGCTGTGCTGTGTGTGCTGTGCTGGCTGTGCACTAACGAGTATAACCTTGGCATCTCGCCTTGTTGAGCGCAATCAACGACGTTACCTCCCTGCACAGGCCCATGCCCCCCCAATGTTTCAATGTTACTAACAATTTTATGGCTAGTTAAGAAAAAGCAAGAAATGTAACATGCTTCGATGTCAACTACTCTCACGTGTGTCTTCCTAAATTTAATATTGTCAAAATTAAAGGACTTTTGGGATGTAGGGCATTGCGGAACTTTTTGGTTTCTTGAGTTTTTTTTTTCCCAAGTCGGGGGACTATCCATGAAGGAAAAGGAGAGAGTTCTACCTCTCGCGACAGGAAAAGGTAAGCACTCCGTGGCACTAGTTGAATCAAAGAAAATTAATCAACTTTTTGCGGCATCACCAATGCGCCGTTTATGAAAAGGAGACCATTGCTTGTCATCAGTATGTGGGGTAAGACGTCGACGCATTCCAAAGCTAAAAAAGAAAAATCGCTGGAAATTTCTCGTAATGGGAATCAAATCACAGGAAGTGCGTGTTAGAAACATACAGCGATCGCTGGGTTTCCATGCAACACTAGGACCACGTATCCGAACTACTTTGGAGGGAAATACTTGTATGCGACCAGACCTGTGTTACCTTTAACAACCTGCCTCCAATCTAAGCTTAGTGCAATATGGCTTTGATGCTGTGGCAGTAGACATTTCTTTATTTTTAATGAACACTTTGCAACAACCGCAGAAAATGCATGAGAAACTGTTTCTTTCCGTTGTCGGCTTTTTTGGGCAACAGCAAGCGCCAATCCTGTTCCTGCTGAAAACAAACACCTCCACCTAATATCTTTAATGTGAAGAAACCGTAACCTGAAGCACTTATTTGCTACTACTGCACCTACAACAAGTTAGTGAACATCATTAGCATACACATTAACCGCAGACCTCCACCTCCACCCCACTGATGAACATTCCAATTCACCAGACAAATCTTCAATCAAACAAACCCAAACCGTCACCCAATGGCATGTGTCTCATCAACAGTCCATTATTTTCAAATAAAAATGAAAAACTAAGAAAAAACGAAACAAATCTCACAATAGACCACCAAACATGTAGCCCTCTGGCATTTCGTCTTAATTGGAATGTTTCCCGTTCCCTCCACCCGTCCGCTGAGACTGTCTTTCCAAGCCTTCGCTTGTCTATCGAATCGATTCGATTGTCCATCCAATACAACGCCCATTTCTCAAACGCCCAAATAAAATCCACAGAATCACTTAATAAATTGCCCAAGTCATTCCAACATCTCATCTCGCTCCAGACAGGGCGTCCAGCAAGACCTCGCTCTCATCAAGACCACCACACCGCATCACCGAAGCCCATCCATTCACTTCATAAATTATATCCAAGCATCAAAAACTCAATTTTATTAGCATACAAATCGTTTATCATCCCAGCCGTCCGGTATCGGGGCGAGAACATTTCGGACCGATAATTATTGCCTAACAAGAGTTAACAACAATCAAAATAATCTGTAAACATTTTTCAGAGACAAGTATCCCGAGTATAATGTCAAACATGGCAGCCCAATAAAAACTCGTAATTTATTCACAGTTTAGCTCAAATTGAATCGAGTAGTCCGCTCCGGACTGACATTTCGACTCCTATTCGACAGCCAATCGTCCGATCCGTCGATCGGCCGAGACTGACCGCACGATGGTGACAATGCCATCTGCGGAGGGACAGTGCCAAAACACCGTCATGTCATTGTCATTCGGAATGAGATAACTTTTTTTCCGAAGACAGGGGGAATAAAATTCGATTCTTTAATGACTTCAGCGGATCAAGAGTGAACGGATTAGCATTTGGAGAAGATGCGCGCCGTGTAGAACACATCGAGACAATGGTCATTAACCAAAACGACGCAAATCATCGTCATCATCGCACATCATAAAATTAACAGAATCCGGCGATCAGCCGGTGATGCTAGGAGATAAGGAATAATAAAGAACGATGCAATACCGTTGTGCGGTGCCGCACAAAACAGGTTATATCCGGTCGTCGTGGTTTGGTGGACCTTTCTCTGCAGCGTGCCGCGTTCCATGTGTCATTTGGGGGATTGAGAGAATATGTTAAACGCCGTCAGAAACTATCGGGTGTCATAGAAATCACAACAAATTGGCAGGGACACTTGATACGGCGTGTGTCCGCCGGAGTGCGGATAGGTTTGGCGAATTACGGCGCACTCAAAATGTCAAGTTTGGAGCCGTTTACTCTTGCGTTGGGCATTTAAGGGGACCATTCAAATGGCTAATGAATTGATGTAAGCAGTAGCTCAGTGGAGGGTTTCCTACAAGGGTCGTACGGATGTTGACTTAATGAGCAGTTATTCCTCAGATGACATGATTCACTGTTAAGTTGATTGAATGAGAAACCTGTCGATTCGTTGAGACGAAGATGCTTGGAAATCAGTTGTGGCCAACTTGTAAGAAGACGAAATGATGGATAACGCTGTTGAATTCTCTTTTCAATAAGAGCCCCAAGGTAATGGTGTAGCTGTGAAAACTGCGTTATATAAGTTCATGGCAGCCTAGTGCACCTCTGTGCCCTACATTTCGGTCAAATAGTAGTATACAGTACCATGTCTAGTTTTGGCATTCCTGCCAAACTCGTCAGATTGTGTAGGATGACGCTATGGAACCTTCGCTGCTCCTTCAAGGTCGGTAACGAACTCACCGAGACCTTCAATGTCAAAAAAGGTTTTAGACTAGCGACGCAATGTCATGTGGCTTCTTTAACATCATCCTCAAGAAGATCGTGCGTAACTCACAAGTCAACATCAGAGGCACGATCTTTCAGAAGTCAGTTCAATTGCTAGCTTACACTGATAACATTGACATGATTGGACGAACACAGCGAGCCGTCGATGAGGCGTTTGCTGGCATTGAAGCGGAAGCGGCTAAAGTGGGTCTGGCGGTAAATGAGGGCAAAACTAACTATATGCTGTCATCAAGGAAGGACACACAACATCGACGTCTAGGACAGAGCGTCACACTAGGCAGCAGAAACTTTGAGGTAGTCAAGGACTTCGTCTACCTCGGCTCCGCGGTAAACAGAGACAACAACATCAGTACTGAAATCAAACGCGGAATCACTCTTGCCAATCGCTGTTTTTTTGGGCTCAAGAGGCAATTGAGTAATAAAGCCCTCTCTCGAAGGACGAAACTCGCTTTATATAAGAGCTTGATTATCCTCGTCCTACTTTATGGCGCGAAATCTTGGACGTTAGCAAAGGCGGATGAGGACGTCCTTAGTCTGTTCGAGAGAAAAGTTTTGCGTGCGATGTTTGGTCTTGTTTGCGTTGATGGCATCTGGAGGAGAAGTTTTGACGACGAACTCTATGGGCTGTACAGCGGCATGCGCCTGGTCAAGCGTCTTCGGACTCAAGACGGCTGGGCCATGTAGACTTTATGGAAACCACTGCTCCGGCCCTAAAAGTATTTAAATCAGAACCAATGGGGACAACGCAAAAGAGGACGGCCTAGGCTAAGGTGGCGCACACAATTGGAGAAGGACATTAACCAACTTGGAGTGCGCAACTGGAAACAGCTGGAGAAAGATCGTGTTGGCTGGAGGGGCATGTTGGTTGAGGCCAAGTTCCACCCCGGACTGTTGCGCCACAATAAGAAGAAGAAGTGCGTCTGGTCTTACGAACCTGTGAACCAGGTCCACATTATGGATCTCTTCCTTAAAACTTAAATTTCATGCATTCTTATACTTTGAAGGGTGTCTTATTGCTTTTGAAATACTGAGTTATCATTTTTTGATCGACCCTTTTCAACACTAAACGGGATTTGTTCAGTTTCTAGTCCTTACCATCCGTAGATAATGCAGGTGAATATAGATTTACTTGTGGAAAATGTTTAGGATGTCTCTTATGATAAAAGCGTGATATTGCTTGAATGTTGTAAAATTTTTTAGATGTTGTGTACGTAAAAAAGGTAAATAAAAATATGGATATATTCCGAAAATGCAGTTCACCTGCTTCGACTTTAAGAAATTTGTATATTTTGCCGTTGAATTTATTTTAAAGGAGACACCGCGTTGATTACTTTGGTTATTACTAGGAACGAATCCATTGAACTAAAGGGTGTTTTTTAGTTATTATCTTGTTGGCAAAACTGGTTTAAACAGCTGACGCACGTTTCGTGCCTTGTTTCACTGGGAAACATCTTCAGTTTGGCCTATAATTTAACCATGAATCGTCTTACAAACGAACAACGCTTGCAAATTATTGAAATTTACTATCAAAATGTGTGCTCTGTAAAAAAAGTTCATCGCGCGCTTCTTCCATTTTATGGTCAAAAATAGACTAAGCTCATTTTTGGCTCAATGGGTGCGTATATAAGCAGAATTTTCAACTTTGGAGTGAATATCAGAACCAAGTATTGCAACAACTACGAATGCATCCAGAAAAAGTCACAGTTTGATGCGGTTTATGGGCTAGTGACATCATTGAACCGTACTTCTTCAAAGATGATGCGGATCGTAACGCAACTGTGAATGGTGACCGCTACCATTTTTATTTTTTTTTTGCCCAAATTCAATAGCTTAACTTGCATGACATGTGGTTTCAACAAGACGGTGCCACATGCCACACAGCACGCGCAACACTGAACTTATTTAGAGGCGAGTTCGATGAACATTTTATTTCACTTTCGGACCTAGATCGTGAGTGAAGGCGTTAACCTTTTAGGCTATTTTTTGTGGGAATATGTTAAAGCTCGTGGTCGCCGTGGCGTAGTGGGTAGAATGCGACGCTCACACGCCAAAGGGTCTAGGTTTGATTCCCAGCTCAACATCAATTTTTCGAATTTTTCACGGCACCACCTCTTTCGAGCTGCTGACAACACTCAAAGAGTAATAACTGTCTAAGAAAGCTTCTCAAATTCGCCGTTCGGAGTCGGTAAAAAACTGTAGGTCACTTCTACTCGTGTGAGAACAGTAGCGCACACAACACGAGTAGTTGATGAGCAAGCTAGGCCCTCGTCCCCCTTTGGACTGTAGAGCCAACAATTATTATTATTATGTTAAAGCTCATGTCTATCCAGACAAGCGCGTTTCAATTGACGCATTGGAAGACAACATTGAAACATTTTTTCGTGAGATACCGGCCGAAATGTTGGAAAGAATATGCCAAAATTGGACTAAGCGGATGGACCATTTGAAGGGCAGCCAAAGTCAACATTTGCATGAAATAATCTTCAAACATTAAATTGTATGGACTGCACTATCGATTCAAATAAAGATTTTATGCATTTTTCTGAACTCTATGTGTTTTTTTTTTAAACTTTCCTATAGCTTTTAAAAAATCACCCTTTATATAAGTACCTCAGAATGAAGTTTTGTTGATGTTCCCTCTCATTAATTTTATGTGGATGTCCATCTCATACCATACTATACATACCGCTTTGCTAAATAATAGCACCATGTTTGACTTTTACACACTTGGTCACACGAACAATAATAAGAAGACTGGTTAAGAAGAATTTACCTGTCAAAAGTCTCAGCAAAATACCACTACTGTCAAAAATCAACCAACTAAAGGAACGAAATATGCGAAGGAACACCTTAATTGGGAACCTTCTAAATGACGCAATACAGTATGGACGTATGAATCCAAATAAGTTTTATTTGGTACTCCTGGGACTAGGACATTGGTCGCAGACGAAAAAACAAGAGTTTCTATCTGTAAAGGATGTTAAACACGGCGGAGCAAAACTTAACGTATGGTTTGCTTTTCTTATAATGGTACTGGACCCAGTTTTTGGATAAAACCGATGATGACTGCTAAAGCTTATGTCAGCTAATATAATGGGGGAAACCATGCTACCTTTCGCAGAGTGGAATATGCCACTTAGATGGATTCTACAGCAATGCAATGACCCCAAATATGTTAGCAAACTAAACAAAGAATAGAGTTCAAGTTATGGAGAAGCCGACTCAGATCCCGGACCTGAATTCCATTGAAAATCTTTGGATAGATGTAAAGGAAACACTTCACTATTCCGTTAATTTTACTTCATATTTATATATTTTTGCACTCGGTGCTATTATTTTGCAACACTCCAAAATTCGGTG
The DNA here is from genome assembly GCA_955652365.1 of Eristalinus aeneus. NCBI lineage: Eukaryota > Metazoa > Arthropoda > Insecta > Diptera > Syrphidae > Eristalinus > Eristalinus aeneus. The sequence goes on along the minus strand of OY019131.1, from coordinate 5,439,521 downwards.
ACACTCCGGAGAACGTGCCTTTTATTATTTTGCTGAATATAATAATAACAATTGTTGGCGCTACAGTCCAAAGGGGGACCAAGGCCTAGCTTGCTCATCAACTACTCGTGTTGTGCGTGCTACTGTTCTCTCACGAGTAGAAGGGACCTACAGATTTGAGAAGCTTTCTCAGACAGTTATTACTCTTTGAGTGTTGTCAGTAGCTCGAAAGAGGTGGTGCCGTGAAAAATTCGAAAAATTGGTGTTGAGCTGAGAGTCGAACCTAGACTCTTCGGCGTGTGAGCGTCGCACTCTACCCACTACGCCACGGCGAAAAACTGAAACTACCTATTAAAAAAGAGAAGCACACAATAAGTGTCACTCTTATGAAACTCACTGAGGTAATACTTACATAAAAGTATAATGCAACTTCATCTCGATTCAACATTTTTAATTCATAATCAGTTATCATCAGAATTTTATAATTATAAAAGTTGCACACCTAAATGCTGCACACCTAAAAATCCAACATCTAAAATTCACCTTAATCTCCTCAACTAAAGCTAGACATATTTTTCGTAATTTGATTTAAGCTTAAGCAATGATCTTGAATTGACATTTATCTTGTCTTTTCTTAATCTTCAAAAATGCATTCAGTTAAAGGTTCAAGTGCAAAACTAAGAAAATAGTATTTTACCTTTTCGGTTCGTTTAAGTAAATAATATGCCTTGTCTAGAACAATGATTAATTTTTCCAGAATAGTCTTTATATGAAGTTAGGAGTAAAGAAGAAGAAGAAATTGAGAATGTTAGTATGATTTGCACTTTAGTGCAGTCAGACATATTGAGGATTACAGTGAATTTTCAATTGATCTTAGTCCATTTTCAGATCAGAAGCATATCGAAAGCGGAAAAGCGGGGGAGCCACCAGCCTTTATAGAGGAAGTATTTAAAAATGTTTTACGGAGAATACCTTTAAAGTGGTTAAAGTTTTCTTTATTTAAGATTCAAATATAAATATTTCATTAAAATTTGTTCTGTTTTTCTTTGATATCAACCTGGGACTTCTGGTTAATATTTGCCTTCTTAATAAGGCAATTTTATAAAAAAAATTATATAAGGTTGTCAAATATCCGCCTTTTTGTCTATTAAATTTTCCGGCTGTGGACAAAGCGTTGCAGAGCTTGTATCTGGCAATACTATACAACATTTGAAAGGTGCTGACAAAACGATGCTATGCATGATTAGTTTGGGTATTGCATTCAACAGTTATAGACATGTAAACATGGAGTTCCCTGACGCCGAAATTCGCGCTATTTAAAGTTTTCCTTCGTTAAAGGCAAATCCGCTAGAAAAACGTTCCGTAAGATTAATGGTTGTTTTCTGAGATGGTACTCTATCACTTCGAGCTGCTGAGGAATGGTTTCGATAATTCAGAGCAGGTGGAAACGGCACCATAGATAAGCCAGCCGGCGGAAGACCTGTGACGACGAATACCGTTCGAATCATGGAAATTATTGGGAGTTCGTCATCAAACTACTTTAAGCCTTCTACAAAAGGCTGAATACAAAAAAAGCTTAATGTTTGGGTGCCGTATGATTTGACGCAAAAAACCTTCTGGACCGAATCAACGCCTGCAGTATGATACTGAAACGGAACGAACTCGACCCATTTTTGAAGCATATGGTTACTGGTGACGAAAAATGGATCTCATACAACAATATCATGCGAAAATGGTGGTGGTTGAAAGCCGATGAATCGTCCCAAACAGCGGCCAAGCCGGGATTGACGGCCAGAAAGGTTTTGCTGTGTGTTTGGTGGGACTGGATGGGAATCATCCACTATGAGCTGCTCCCATATGGCCAGACGCTTAATTCTAACATCTTTTGCGAACAACTGGACCACTTGAAGCAGGTTATCGACCAGAAGCGTACAGAATTGGCCAACAGGAATGGTGTAGTATTCCACCAGGACTACGCCGGGCAACACATTTCGTTGATGACTCGTCAGAAGCTACGGGAGCTCGGATGGGAGGTTTTATCACATCCACGAAATAGGCTGGACAAAGTGATTACCACCTGTTCTTTTCCATGGCGAAAGCCCTTGGTGGTGTGAAGTTGAACTCGAAAGAGGCTTGTGAAAAGTGGCAGTCCGAGTTCTTCGCAAATAAGGAGGGGGACTTCTGCGAGGGGGATTTTATGAAGTTGCCGTCTAGATGGAAACAGATTATCGAACAAAACGGCGCAAACTTGATCTAAATCCAATCGCTGTAACACTTTGAAGCAAGAAGAGCAAAAAAGCGGAAATGAAATACCTTATGAAAAAGACTTTCAAGGCCTCTCAATTTAATTCTGAAATTTCTGGAGAAGTGTTGAAAATCGCATTAGTGGGATAGTTTCTTGTCCAAAACTAAGAAGGTGTCCATGAACTTGAACAGGTTCGTAACTTATTAAGTTCCCAGCTCATTAAGTAGGTCTAGGTAATATACAACTTCATCCCACATCCTTTGTGTACCTAGTCACACAAAACGGCTGGTGAAATGAATACATATGTGCATTGATTATAAAAATTAAGTGGACGAAACAAATTTCCTTACGCAAGAAACAAAATGACAGAACAAGCTGAGCGACTCGACGTCAATGAAGGGAACGACTTCTGAAAGTGTTTTTGGATAAATAAGCCTAATAATTCTTTGAAAAGTTGTACAGAGTTGGTAAAAATTGAATCTAAACAAAGTATTTTATTAACACTGTGATTTTCGAAAACGGACGGAGTTTGTACATTCATACAAATCCTGAGCTACAGCTAATTTTGATAATCAAAAACTTTCATTTTTTGAGATGAGCAGCGTTAATACTGTGCATATCGTAGAGTCTTTTAAAAGCACAACAGCTGCATTTCTACCGGGTCGACTCTTACACGAACTTTTATAACGAAGAAGTTTTGTCACGGTCTTAAGATCATACCAACCAACTAAGGGCAACAAATCGTAAGCCTTCTCATCGAAATAATTCCTTTAAGCTTCTTTTGTTCAACGTGCAGTTTCCAGTTCAGAAAGCAGAGGTATACCAAAGTGTACATGTGGCCCATTAGCTCAGTTGGTTAGAGCGTCGTGCTAATAACGCGAAGGTCGTGGGTTCGATCCCCCCATGGGCCATTAGAACATATTATTTTAATTTTATTAAATAAGCTCGCGTGACTCGTTTAGTTCAGTGTATTCTAGGCTTATGTCCACCACCATTTTATTTTGCATTTAATTTCAACTCAGCCAAATGCGACATTAAACTGTTTCAAAGTTTGTCGGTTAATCACCCTAAGTGTTATATCCAAACTGTTGCAGAAGAACACACTTCCTGCACTCCGATGTAAGCAAGCACATCCAAAGTGAAGAATATTGACACAGCATTAAGGTCAGATGTGCCTCAATTCGTCATAAACCGCTTAAACTATCCCACCCACCAAACCCATAATCTTCTCGAAACCTAATCGTTACCACAAACATGTCGATGCCCACGGGTGCTAAAGCTCTGACTAATACCGCCAATAAAACTCTCACCTCCCTGTCTCCGCCGAACCAGACGACACAAAGCCATCGGCCATCATTCAGGAATCCGCCGAGTCCCCAAGCTAGTCTTCTTTTCCCCGCTCTATTACTTAACAAATCGATGGCCAGTGCAAGTTTCAAGAACCACCCCCCTTCGCACGCATACACACACGTCGCACATCGCACATTGTACAGGGAACACGAATCCCCATCAATTCGCGACTGTCTGCGGTAATTATTAATTCCAATCTAAATCATTACATTATTAGCCACTGTCAAATACCCAGCGGGCGACTACGCAGCACACCTTTTCCACATGGTTTACGATCGTCCCATTATTATTCGATCGGCAGACTGCGAGCGAGCGAGAGCACAGACAGGATAGAGCCTTCGAGGAGGAACAGCGCCAAGAAAGACATGCCAATAAAAGTGTCGCCCAGCAAAACACACACAACACCAGGGATCTGGCTGTCAATGGCAGTGCATGTGATTCTGAGCCAAGTACCAGCACCGATCGTCGATTGCGGATCGCGACCCCCATCCGGGCTCGGGTCAACCTATCCGGAGTAAGTGACAGTTTGACCGGCAGTCGGGACGTTCTGTGCCGATCGTTGAATTATTGATAAAACTTCGAGTGATTTATGCGATTCAGCAAGAGCCGCGGGGTGTGGCAGGCAGATCTGTGGTCGAGCATAGCCAAACACTTAATCGGCTTTTCACGGAAAAGCCAAAGAGTATGCCACCCAACCACAGAGGCTGCAGCAGTAGGAGAACGCTGAAAGCCTGAAGGACACGAAGAATGGGAAACGAGAAATCATGGGATCTGTGGATCGGTCTGCAAGACATCGCATCCCGTAGCAAGTGTTGGCGTTAGCGGACGGACAGTGTTGGGTGCGATAAAAGCGCAAAACATTGGCAACACAATGTTTTATGTGGCCTCTCACCACACGATCACTGATCCCTTCGGTACCGGCGCGTGTATTGTGCGCCTGCTGCAGCATGTTCAGCTGTCTCATGACAGATGGGAAACAAGTGACAAGTTTATGACACACATCGGGGTCAAGCGTTCTGTTTCCTCACGTGAGTAGGTGGATGTGTGTAGTGCCACGATCAACGTGATCATCTTTTGGGCGCACAAAGCAACGTAGGCTGTTTCCGGGTAATTAAGTGGCGTCTTGGGAACCCAACCGATCCCCCATTGCGCAGGGAGACTACGCGACTGACTGGTGGCTTAATCGCGCCAACCACTCTATGATAAATTAGAAGCCATCGTTATTTATTGGACGCTTGAGACGCGATCTCGGTCCACTCGCCAGCATCAGTTCATCGGGTCTGCAGCTCTCTCAAGCCATGATATATAGCCAACGTCATACACAACCAACAAGTTGGTATTTTTGATGGCTTCTTATTTTAATTAACACGGTGGCTATTAATTTGTACACGGCCAGCGACGCATCGTGTGCCTCTAGGTCGGGGTCCATGCCTGGGGGTTCTGTTACCTGGTGGACGACTTCAATACCGAACGCTTCACACTGAATTAACAACTTGGGGCCTACTAATTGCTGAGTTGTTAAGCACTTCCCTTGTTGTCCAACAGCTCTGGAAATTATCTCTGATTTGTTAGCCTCAACAGTAATGGTGCAGTACCGTTCTCCCACTGGCATCGGTTGAACTCTCCAGCAGGAGTGATTAGCATTTAATGTCCGCCATCGACCCGTGTACCGCTGTCGTCCTTCAATTATTTACATATCGGTTGTCGAAAATTTCGTGTGCAACCTACTTAGGTCGACACTCCAGCGCTCAAACTGGCGGAGCAACCCCACCCTGCCATCGGCTCTGTGTTCTCTGATTTAATTGAATTAAATTGGAATGCGGCGACGAGTTAGAGTTGATTGGGACCGAGGAAAAATCACATTTGTCACGAATGTCGTCCGTCGTTGTCAGTGGCCGGAGCGGATCGTAGTCGCAATGTCCGACCTTTCGGTGACAAATTGCACCTAATGACATGAAATTGAAACGAGTCGGATGGGGGACGCGCACACCGATGTGGTTTGATTGTTCAGGTGAATGGAGATGGATGTGCCCGTGAATGAGGGGGCGGGCAAAGATGGAGGTAATCTTTTGTGTGTTGGACTTTTATGCGTGCAATTTGCCGAGAGTACAGTCAAATGGGGGGTAATTTGAAAAGCAAACAAATGTCACTTTGGCTGAGAAGACTGATTGGAATTGAAATTGATGAGGATTCACGAAGGAGTTTCCTGAGGTTTTGAGTGCCTTTAACTGCATGCGCATGCAACTGCAACTTGTGAGGGAGCACTCATGTCGCTGAGAAATCAATTTGACGTCTAAACACCGACCGCAGGTAGTTTGATGTGGAATGCTTTCACAACGAGACATGAAGTTGGAAACTGTTTTCCGGTGTGGTGAATTCCTGAAATCCTTGGACTTGATGTTGTGTCCAAATCTGCGGAATGTCTAAGAAGTCTCGTACATAGCGAGAGTGATGTGCCACTGTATCAGTGGTATTATGACATCTTTTTAAGATCTGCACATCATGTCGAAGCGGTGATGTCCTTTAAATAACTGAAAAGAGTAGGGACTTTCTAAACACATCTATAAAGTGCAAAATGAGTAAATGAAAACTAAAGTAATCTTGCTTTCAGAAAGTACACCACAGTCATTAAGTTTTAATGCGTTGACTTTCAATTATTTTCTTTTATTTTTGTGAACCACAAAGAAAAGAAATTGTTGATAGTCGAAAATAAAATATATAGAAGGCTTATATATAACCCTTAAGTACCCAGGATCAAGTCACAGAGCGAGCTGAAAGTATAGATATCTAAATTCAGTTGAGGCAGATTGGTTGAGGCCCGGTTTCACCGCGGACTGGAGTGCCACAAGAAGAGGAAGAAATCCAGTTGAGTAAAAAGATAAAGGCATGTGTAGAGTTATAACACTCAAAACGGTTGCAACAGAATTTACACTAAACAGAAGTAGTTTTAAACCCGAAAAACCTCAATGAAGTTTTTTCGACAGACTGCGCGTGACTCCTTTCATTAGTCATATTTGTTCAGCATCGCTTGGCAAGTAATCACGGAAAGACTCACAATTTTAAAGCATATTCACATAATTTGGCTGTAAAACGAAAATAAGCATTTTGTGGGAAATTCTATTTTCTGCGGTTCAATTGATATTGTTCACTGATGATGCCCATTTTTAAGCCGATGAATAAAATTACAGCCTTTGGAGCGATGAGCAACTCGGACAGCAACAAAAGCTTCAATTGCCAACGGTATGATGTGGTCAATGGGCTGATGGAATCATCATTCTATATTTTTTCATATATAAGCGAAAGCAGGGAGTTACCATACTCTCCAGGGGCTACAGTCCATGGAATGGTCCTGATATTCAAACACATATTCAAGTGACAGCTTAGGAGCCTAACAGCGTCTGAAACAATTGACTTTATTGCTGTAAATTGATCGACTTGTTTCTTAAGTTTCAAATCTTCAGCAAAAAGCCAGCTATGCTACGTTTGAAGCCTGGAAAGCCAATAAAACTCGTTTTATCCGCCGCTTTACTCGAAGAAGTCGCCAAAAATTAGACCCTACCAGACATTGTCTTGCCAAACAGTTACATAACATGATTTTTAAAAAGTAAATGATTTGATCGTGTGGCCGCCGTGGCACAGTAGGCACATCTCGCATTTGTCACGGATTCACCTCTTTCGAACTGTTAACAACAATCAAAGATTATAAAATGTCTATGAAAAAGCTTCCCAAAATACACTGTTTAGAGTTGAGAAAAAAATGTAGGTTCTTTCTACATGTGAGAGCCCGCAAAACACTAGTAGTTGATGAACAAGCTAGGTCCTGGCCCCTGTGTGTACTGTCGCGCCATCCAATAAAGATATAAATTAGTTGCTCGTTTAATTTATAAACAAGTTTAAGTCAACCACTTTACTTTACACTATAAATCAAGTCCCATGATTAATAACTTTATATATAAGAGATATTGGCCGCCGTGGCGTAGTGGGTAGAGTGCGACGCTCACACCCCGTAGGGTCTAGGTTCGATTCCCGGCTGAGTTGAATTTGAATTTTCCACTGCACCACCTCTTTCGAGCTGCTGACAACACTCAAAGAGTAATAACTGTCTAAGAAAGCTTCTCACATCTCGCCGTTCGGAGTTGGAAAAAAACTGTAGGTCCCTTTTACTCGTGAGAGGACATTAGCGCGCACAACTTAGTTGTTGATGAGCAAGCTAGGCCCTGGCGCTGGTCCCCCCGTGGACTGTCGCGCCAACTATTATTATTATTATTAGTATGTGAGAATAGTCGGACAATCTATTGCATATCTGTATGTACGCTATACCCATAAAACTTAGTGTATTTGAGGCTAACAGCACACATCTGCTGTACTTGAAAGTGCATTAACATTCACGTGCAACTTTCAATTATTCGATTTGCATAACATCTAACGAATCACACATTTTGCGAGAGTAATGCATTTATTATACGAATTGAATTCTTTTAACTTTCACCTTTTTGCAGTCTTGCTTCTTTTATTTTGAATGGAACGTGCTTACGGAATGAAATAACAAATTAGAAATATGGTCACTCTGACAGGCTGACCCACACACCTATTTTTTACACTATGCCACAAAAAATATAAAAAAATTAATATATTCTCGATTTGACATGTGTGCGAATTCAGCTTTTGGCTTTAAGTTCGTAAATTTGAATAGTTTACTTCCCGAAAGAGGATAATTCTGTGGTGATGACTAAACTTTTGAAACTGACTTTCTAGCTTCTTTCTTTAAGTTAAATTGTGAAGTTCATTGTTGCGACTTGTTTGATGAACAAATTGCATCATTGCACCACCGTAGGGTGCTTACAAGTTTAATGCAAGTTTTCATAATATTTACAATATTTTTAATTCAATTAAATTTATTTTTATTCGTCAATACATCCTTCTTTAGCATGAACGGATTTATTACGTCCTGAGATGAGCTTAAAAAAATATGTTTCTTTTTCTCTGTAAAATATCTATTTGTTTCCACTTATTCATTATCAGTAAGTTGCTTTCGACGAAATTTTTATTTTTAAAGCAGGAGGCAACAAGAGCAAGCTCGAAATCGTCTTCATTCCGTATCCTCAAGTACACATTTTGCATGAGGAAGCATTGAAAGAAAGACTGTGTTAAGATTGGTTTGGCGAATTCCGTCGAGGTAATTTTTCACTCAAAGATGAATCACGTTAAGGCAGGCCAAGTTAAGAGGTGTCATGTTCCAAAAGGAAACCGCAACTGCTGACTGGGAACTTCTGCTGGATCCACCACATAGGCATGAACTTGCGGCAGCAGTCATTGCAGAGCTCCTTAAACAGTAAAACTTTTAAGATTGATGACTTTGCAAAATCACACATGGTTCAGTTGTTAATTGAGGAACACTTGAAATTTTATAAAACGTCGAATCATGAAGTTTTCAGAAATAACATTGCATCATTGTAAGGATTTAATTTAAATTTATTTTAAATAATGTAACACTCGTCATATTTTAGATAGTGTCTTCTTCTGCTTCTTCTTGTGGCGCTACAGTCCGGGGTGGACCTGGGCCTCAACCAACATGCCTCTCCAGCCAGCACGATCTTTCGCCAGCTGTCTCCAGTTGCGCACTCCAAGTTGGTTGAGGTCCTTCTCCACTTGTGTGCGTCACTTTAGTCTAGGTCGTCCTCTGTTGCGTTGTCCCAATGGCTCGGATTCAAAGACTTTTCGGGCCGGAGCAGTGGTGTCCATACGCTCTACATGGCCTAGCCATCTTAAGCGTTGTATCCGTAGACGCTTGACCAGGCGCATGTCTTCTCCTTCAGATGCCATCAACGCAAACAGGACCAAAAATCGCGCGCAAAACTTTTCTCTGGAAAAGACTAAGGGGTTAGATGGTGTTACAAGCCACAAAAAAAGCTCCCCCATCTCAAAATCTGACCTCCTATTCTTTTACCAGGGGACTCCCAGTTATGTACACAAACTTTATATTTTAAAAGACGTGTGAAAAATTATAAAAATCCCGAAATATCACATGAATTAACGCAGAATGTACACAACAGTTGTCACAATTGAAAATAATAAAGTAAGCCTCCCCTTCCACCACACGGAGTTTTAAATAAATTATCCGGAAAAGCAATGACGACTGGTTCGAGCATTCTGACACGCCTTGAATTTTATAGAAAGTGGGAGAGAGCTATTTCAATGTTTAGTTAGCAATGCTGTTTGTGGTCCACACGTCCAATCAAAAAAGTCACAAAATCGTTTTGGAAAACCGCAAAGTAAAATTGCGTGAGATAGCTGACACCTTAAAAATATCAGAAGGCCGTATGTGCACTATTTTGCATGAAAATTTCTCCATAAGGAAGCTGTTTTCGAAATGGGTGCCGCGTTTGCTCACAATGCATTAAAAATAACAACATGTCCATGATTCTGAGAGCTGTTTGGAACTGTTTCGCCAGAATAAACAGGCCTTTTTGTATCGTTATGTCACAATGGATGAAACATGGATCCACCACTACAACAACAACAACAATTGTTGCTTGCTCATCAACTACTCTAGCTGTGCGTGCTACTGTTCTCTCACGAGTAGAAGGGATCTACAGTTTTTTGCCGGCTCCGCACGGCGAAGTTGAGAAGCTTTCTCAGACAATAATTACTCTTTGAGTGTTGTCAGCAGCTCGAAAGAGGTGGTGCCGTGAAAAATTCTAGGTGTTCAACCGGGAATCGAATCTGGACCCTTCGTTTGAGCATCGCATTCTACCCACTACGCCACGGCGACCACATTCCACATCCACCACTACACTCCAGAGTAAGATCGGCCGTCAGCGGAGTGGACAGCAGCCGGTGAACCACGCCCAAAGCGTCCAAAAACACAAAGGTCGGTTGGGAAGGTTATCGCATCCGTATTTTGGGATGCGCACGGAATTTTGTTCATCGACTATCTTCAGAAAGGCAACAGGAATACTACTTGACATTATTGGTGCATTTGAAGGGAGAAATTGCAAAAAATGCGATTTCATAGGAAGAAGAAAAAAAATTCTTCTCACCAAGACAATGCACCGTGTGATCAGTCGTTGGCTATCTTGGCAAAATTGCATGAATTGGGCTTTGAATTGCTTCGGCACTCACCATGTTCTCCAGATCTGGACCCCAGCGGTTTCTACCTGTTTTCAGTCCTCAAAACGATTCTCGCCTTTTTGGAGATTAAAAAAAAAATAGTTCTATAAAAAGGTATCGAGCTGTTAAAGAGTCGTTGGCCTTTACCAAGAAAAGCTATGAAAACTGGTTGGCGCATTCTGGTCGTAATTGCTCTTAAGCACTTGCTAAATTGGACTTGCACAAAAAGTAGAGGAAATATGGCGTTTCGTTATTTTGACTTTAGCTTCAGCTTCATAGCGTTGTCGCACTCTTTCTTTTCGTTTTTCTTCGAGATTTCGATACTGTATCTGTTCCACATGTCAAATGTTTTTAGCGTTTTAGTTGTTTCACAATATTTGAGACTATTGTACATTACAGATTTGAAAACGGACTTTGCAGGATGTTTCTCAAAAAAGGCCAAATAGAGGGTCTCCCAACAAGAACGATTTAAAGATTTAAATTTAGCGCCATTCGAATTGTCATTGTATGACATTTGAACAATTATTATTGTTTGTTACTATAAAAATTGTTAGCGCTATAGTCCAAAGGGGAACCACGGCCTATAGCTTGCTCATCAACTACTCGTGTTGTGCGTGCTACTGTTCTCTCATAAATAGAAGGGACCTACAGTTTTTTGCCGACTCCGAACGGCGAAAATTGAGGAGCTTTCTTAGACAGTTATTACTCTTTGAGTGTTGTCAGCAGCTCGAAAGAGGTATTGCCGTGAAAAACTCGAAAAATTGGTGTTGAGCTGGGAGTCGAACCTAGACCCTTCGGCGTGTGAGCGTCACACTCTACCCACTACGCCACGACGACCACATTGTTTGTTACTAGAAGGCAATAAAAATGGAGCGCTACACGAATGAACAACGCATTCTCATTGTAAAATTGTTTTACCAAACTGTAGAAAGTTTTGCGGCTACAGTTCGCTAATTGCAATCAATTTGGGGTTACAATAATGCTCCAAAAGTGTCAAATGTAAGGCGATTAATGGAAAAATTTGCTGAAACTGGATCTGTAACTGATGTAAAGACAACAACGCCCCTTCGACCAGGTCGATCGACCCAAAATATCGCAGCAGTACGTGATGATGTCGCTCAATTTCCATCCACCTCAATTCGACACCGAGCTAAGCAAATTGGTGTTTCCAAATCCACTATGCAGCGAATTTTGACGAAAGATTTGCATCTTCATGCATACAAAGTTCAATTGACTCAGGAACTGAAGTCAGATGACCATGCACTGCTAAAGGAGTTCGTTAATTGGGTATTGGAGAGACAACATGAAAATGCTGATTTTGACGATAAAATCTTCTCTAGTGACTAGGCCCATTTCCATCTTGTCAATAGGCAGAATTGTAGCATTTGGGGCGAGGAAAATCCTCGAGTGATTCACGAGAAGCAAATGCATCCTCAACGTGTCACTGTGTCGTGTGGATTCTGGGCTGGAGGAATCACTGGGCCTTTTTTTATGAAAATGAGTCAGGTCAAGCGCAAACAGTCAATGGTGTTCGGTATCGTCAAATGATAACCAATTTTTTTCGTGCCTAGAATTGAAGATATAAATGTGGAGGGGATGCGGTTTTAACAAGATGGAGCCACATCTCATTCAGCCAGAGAAACAATTCAATTGCTGCATCAGTCATTTCCCGGTCGTGGTATTTCGCGTTTTGGAGACCAGAATTGGCCGCCTAGATCGTGCGATTTAACACCATTGGAATTTTTCTTTCGGTTTTTTGAAGTCGATAGTTTATGCGAATAAGCCGACGAAGACTCAAGCCTTAAAAGAGGAAATTGGACGCTGCATTAATAAAATACCGCAGCATTTATGCAAAACGGTCATTGAAAATTTCTTGAATGATCGCGTATGTGCCAGCAAAAGTGCGGCGGCCATCTGGCTGATGTGTTGGTCCCCACATAACCTCATCCTGTCTACTTTACGATATAATAAAGAATTCACGATTTTTGTTTTAAATATCTTCGTTTTATTTAAAATTTAAGTCTTGCGTTCTTGTTGGAACACCCTTTACTTGCAAATTTTATATCCGCAATTCACTATCAATCTGGACATATTTAACCATTGACTTAAAATGTATCGCTAATTGTCTCGGACACTCCCATCCTTCGAAGAAAAAAATATTTTTTCGGAATTTTCTCACAGAATTAAGTACTTCGGCGTTAACGAACTATAGTTTTAATAAAAAAAAATTAACCAACTGACCTCTAGGAACCAGGTTCTAACTCCATAAAAAAAAACTACTCGTGTTGTGCGTGCTATTGTTCTCTCACGAGCGAAAGGGTCTCACAGTTTTTCACCGACTTAGAACGGCGAAATTTGAGAAGCTTCTCCGTAGACAGACTCAATTCTTTGATTACTGGGCAACTTGAAAGAGGGGTGCTCTTAAAAAAGCGAAGCGTTCAATCCTTAAATTCTGGTGTAAGAGTGCGGCTTGTGCCACGGGTTTAATTTTTCAAACACCCAGAAATGAAACCAGAAATAAACGACTAAAATTTCCCCTTAATTTCCTTTGTAACTCATCGTCATGAAATGTATCATGAGAATGTTCGAGAAGTTTTCAGTTTTTCTTGACCAAATGCCATCATTCACGCAGATTCCACCATTTGCACCACCCTCACTATCAACTAAATCGCCATTACCTTAAGACTCATCGACTGGACTGCAATTGAAAATGCTCTTTGGCTAATGTTCGAGCGTTCAAAAATCCATTTGGAACTTCCGCAGACATAACGCCAAGCAGCGACCGAGTGAGGTATTCGAGACCTCTTACGCCTCGTTTCGACACGAAAGTCAAGTTCCGTCCAATTAGAAACTAGAGAATTCCCGCATTCAGCTTTCATCTTCAAGTGCACACCGCTGCGCGTCTATCGAACGAAAAACAACCGATTTCCAGTAAATACCCACTAAAGGCCATCGGCTGATGTGTCCCACATGCAGTGCAGCTTTCATTTGGAATTTCAATACAACTCGGTTCCGAGTGGCGGGCAGTCGTCGGGCTGAATGTTGGGAACGGCGACGGCCGCGGTGGCGGCACCCAGTTTTAAAATTGCCATCGATCAACATCTCAATGTGGCATTAAGATCCATAAAATTGTTAACACGTCCGTTAAAAGTTGAATGATTTTGCAAAAAATAGCAGAAAACAAGCTGAGAGGTACAGTTTGTGTGTGTTCCAGTCGTCCGCGTGTGTCTGGGAGCAGGCAGAAAGCAGAGGAGGTCTGATTGAATGCCAGAGAGTAGAACACTGTGAGACGGGCTAACATTTAATTAGCGTGTCATGCGCGGCGAGAGTTAGCGCAGCAATTAATTAATACGTGGAAACTAATCTAAAGGCGTTACTGTTGGATAAAGCGCTACTACTGTGCGGTACAAGCCCGGCTCAGAGTGCGTGTGTTGGACACAGTCTGGGTGTGTGCGCAGCGTTTTGATTTCAGATACAAATTAACAGCGCTGTCTGTCAGTAGGTTGTGATCGGCAATTAGCGTCGGTTGGCTTACAGTTCAACTCTCGATTGAATGAGTTGTTGATATTGAATAAATGGATGATGAATTGCCGCACATGCAATCGTGCAGAGCGGGGAGTTGCAGGCGGCAGCCGCCGGCCGACGGACTCCGACTAATGAACGACGGGATACGAGTGAGATTGCGAAGTGAAATGGTTTTCGTAATTCCCCTTAATTGACTCTCTCCTCGGGTGTAATCCTCGGTTTAATTGGAAACCTACTTTCTGCAGGAAATGCTAATCCGTTGGGGAAATTGAAAAACGTATCCGTACACCATGCGAATGAACCGGAGTGTGTGTGTGCTACAGACGGTATGTCTAAGAAGTACCCACAACCGGAGTTCAGTCATCAGTTCTAGAGGCAACGGATTATTGCCGACAGTAATACGGCAATGTTTTACGCACTACGAATTTTTAGAGATGGAAACGTAAATCTTGAGTTTTCTCTGCCTCTGGGTGGGTACGGGCTGCACTTCGTTGGAATGTTGATGGACCTTTCATCGCGTGGCGTGAGCAGGAACGCCCACAAGTGCTGGACGGTGATTGTGGCCAGCTGGAGTGGTCATATGTGGTATTTGCATATTCTGAATGTCTTTGGATTCTGTGAAGTCATGGCTCGGAGTAGCATCTGGTAGATGGGGCTGTGACATCTGAATGATTGGAATTTTATTCAGAAAAAGTATTTTGAAAATCGAGTCCGAGAAAAAAAAGGCCTTAGGACACGCTGAATAAGTTTGTATCCGATATGTTCAACATTGATCATCGGATTGAGTGTAGGTTGGCATATTTTATATGGATGATCAATCATATTGTGGCAGCATTACACACGAATCATGTTGATAGCGATACTAAGCAATTCTACCTACACACTTGTGTCATTAGCGTTATCCATCATGAGCGTTGGAACTGGCTTTTGTAAATAATTGTTGCAATAATTCTTGTCTGGTATCTGTACAACAAAGTAGAGGCAAAACAAAGTTGTTCGAAGGATGTCTTGACATTTTTAGAAAACAAAAAAGAAACTTCAATGCGCTTGTCTACTTGTCTATTTCATTGTTCAAATATTTTCGAACTTATCTAGTGTGACACATGATATGATGTGAAAATCTTTGGTTTTAACTTTTATGTCCGAACGCCGGGTCACTCCAAAAGGCTCTAAAAACTCTTCTTTTTAAATCTGATCTTTTTGAATGACAAACCCTGTGTTTTTCAGCAATTTTCACTGGCGGTTTATTTCTTTTTGTACAAGCAAATTATGGAAAAACTTCTCTTTGAGCCAGTTTCTCGATGAACAAATAAAAACAAGAAGGTTCAGCGGTCAACTATTAATTGAATCGGATCCTGCAAAAAAAACATAAAACAGCAGTCATTCAACAAAAAAAAACTGGACCTGCAGTAGAAACGACACTTGATATACTTCAACGCCAAGATGATGTAGTTCGCCGGAAGAACTTAGTACGTTAAAACTCAAGACAAGATAGATAAAACTGTGAATAATAATAATAATAATTGTTGGCGCTACAGTCCAAAGGGGGACCAGGGCCTAGCTTGCTCATCAACTACTCGTGTTGTGCGCGCTACAGTTCTCTCACGAGTAGAAGGAACCTATAGTTTTTTGCCGACTCCGAACGGCGAATTTTGAGAAGCTTTCTTAGACAGTTATTACTCTTTGAGTGTTGTCAGCAGCTCGAAAGAGGTGGTGCCGTGAAATATTAGAAAAATTGGTGTTGAACTGGGAGTCGAACCTAGACCCTTCGGCGTGTGAGCGTCGCACTCTACCCACTACGCCACGGCGACCACTGAATATACAACTGAAATGTCTCGAAACGAAGATGCACATTGTGCGCATTGATCCTTTTAAATCAAAGTTAACAAATAAACCTGGACATAGCACAACAATAATCAATTAAAAAAAAACTTGGGCTATGGTTTCGCCTTTAACGCAATGTTCCTGTTTTCAATCTTTCGGTGCAGCTCCTCAAAAGTTCAAAACAAATTAAAACATTGCGTGAAAAAGAGTCCTTCGATGTGGGTGACAGAAATTATACCACATATATATTTAAAGTCCGGGAGTTTTATCGCATCCACCATATAGCCCGGACATAGCGCCATGTGATTACCACCTGTTCTTGTCCATGGCGAACGCCTTTGGTGGTGTGAAGTTGAACTCCGAAGAGGCTTGTGAAAACTTCTGTCCGAGTTCTTCGCTTCTACGAGGGGGATTTTACGAAGTTCCGAAGTCCGAGTTCTTCGCTTCTACGAGAACAAAACGGCGCATATTTGAACTAAGTCCGATCACTGTAACACTTTTTATGAAGCATTGAAAAGCGAAAGGGAGAAATATTTGACAAACTTATATACGTATGGATTGGTCGTTGCTGCCCAAACACGAACGGCCACAAACGAAGACGTCGGAGCCATTTATTTAATACCCCGGCTTTTAAAACCGACGTTCATAAATGTACAAATGCAAGTAGATCTTCTTCTTCTTCTTCTTGTGGCGCTACAGTCCGGGGTGGACCTGGGCCTCAACCAACATGCCTCTCCAGCCAGCACGATCTTTCGCCAGCTGTCTCCAGTTGCGCACTCCAAGTTGTTTGAGGTCCTTCTCCACTTGTGTGCGCCACTTTAGTCTAGGTCGTCCTCTGTTGCGTTGTCCCAATGGCTCGGATTCAAAGACTTTTCAGGCCGGAGCAGTGGTGTCCATACGCTCTATATGGCCTAGCCATCTTAAGCGTTGTATCCGTAGACGCTTGACAAGGCGCATGTCACTGTACAGCCTATAGAGTTCGTCATTAAATCTTCTCCTCCAGATGCCATCAACGCAAACAGGACAAAAAATCGCACGCAAACCTTTTTTCTCGAAAAGACTTAGGACTCCCTCATCCGCCTTTGCTTACGTCCAAGATTCCGCGCCATATAATAGGACGGGGATGATCAAGCTGTTATATAAAGCGAGCTTAATCCTTCGAGAGAGGGCTTTATTACCCAATTGCCTTTTGAGCCCAAAGAAACAGCAATTGGCAAGAGTGATTCTGCCTTTGATTTCGGTACTGATGTTGTTGTCCCTGTTTACCGCGGAGCCGAGGTAGATGAAGTCCACTCCAAACAGCATGTACTTCGTTTTGCCCACTAGACCCATTTTAGCCTCTTCCGCTTCAATGCCAGCAAACGCCTCATTGACGGCTCGCTATGCTCTTCCAATCACGTCAATGTTATCAGCGTAAGCTAGCAAAGTCAGTTAACTTCTGGAAGATCGTGCCTCTGGTGTTGACTTGTGAGTTACGCACGATCTTCTCAAGGATGATGTTAAAGAAGTCACATGACAGTGCAACGCCTTGTCTAAAACCTTTTTTGACATTGAAGGTCTCGGTGAGTTCGGTATCAACCTTGACGGAGCAGCGAGAGTTCTCCATCGTCATACTACACAATCTGACGAGTTTGGTAGGAATGCCAAAACTATACATGGCACTGTATAGCTCATCACTTTGCACATGACAGTGTGCGGCCTTGAAATCGACGGGGTCTTTTCCAGGATCTGCCGTAATGTGAAGATCTGGTCTATTGTGGACTTCCCTGGCCTGAAGCCACACCCTCCCTTATAAACTGCTTTTATGTTTTAACATCGGGTTGCCCATGTCCTAAAAACTTGAGAATGGAAAATTGTTGTTCACGAAGCCGCAATCGTTCGCAATCCTCTCAAAAAATTATGTTCAACTACCTTCGCCCTTCAGAAGGTAGAGAAGAGAGCAAAAGTGCAGTTGCAAAGGTGAAGCGCAGGTTACTTGTGTATACAGGAGTTGTAAGTAATACTGTAAGATTCAACAATTCTACTTTCATACGAAATTGGCAAAATTGTTTATGTGCACAAGGTGTCCAGGTTTGTTTGCCAGAAAAAAAATAGTTTAAAAAATCATTTCTCAGCCCACAACTGGCCAATTTACTTCAAATTAGAAAAATTCTTGGTTCAATTGAATCAAAACTGTACATCCCTCTCTTACTGATTTAACCATTTGGTCTAGACTAGTGGCCATTCTTTTCGGGAGTGGCTTTCCTTTTGATTTTGCTGTCAGCCGATTATGAGCGTAAATAAAAAATGAGGTATCCCTTTCCCTTGACACTTTTCTTCCGCCGTTTGAGTTTAATCTCCAGTCCCTCGTTCTGTAAAATGTAAAGAGCTGTCCACTTTATTTCTGTGTTAGCACTGCTACGGCACTCAATTAATTACTTTATGGACATCACCGCACAAAATAAACTCACCCATAAAGCGAAAGTTGTAAAACTTAAGAACCTTTTAAAGTATGCATTGTCCATCTAATGAATAATTGAAACGAACGCCCGTGATATACAGCACTCCCAACATTTCTCAAAATAGTTTTGCCCAGCATTGCGCGTCAACAATTAAAGATACAATCTCGGAAAGTGGACACATCCGTGACCATTGATTTACAACTTAATCGCACATACTAACTCACAGCCGCTCTCCCACGGAACAATGTCGCGCGAACCTAACCTCTAAGCCGAAAAACATCACAGTTTCTAAGGTCATTAAACAGCGCACATAAAAATATGAAATATTGTGCTAAATTGTATAAGCAAAGGTGTTTTGTGTTGTCGTGGCATTTAGAACGGCGTTTTCTCGCGCCCTTGCGCTCCAGCGCGTACTCGCTCTCGCTGTACGAAGAAATCGTTAGCATGTCGGCCTAATTAATTCAAATTGAATTCCGCATTAACGCACCGCGACCAACAACGCCATCAGAAAGCGGCAGCAGCAGTGCCTAGATTCCAACTAAACCACACGTTCACACACACTCACGCCTTACGGTCTCACCCCAGGTCCCCCAACCGAAGGAAGCTCTGTGTCGCCGCGCTGCGAGGACACGGAGACACATAAAAATATGAAAATGTTAGGTGAATTTTATTACCACTAAAATTTACACCTGAACGCATAATAAAACCGCTGCTGAATAGCTGAGGTGCCAAAGTCGAGTCGGGCCGAGCCGACCGACACTGGTGAGAGTGAGAATAAAAACTGTAACCGATCCGGGAAATTCATTGTAGGCAGTGGCGGTAGTGAGGCTTACGAATTTATTTAGACATGCATTAGACAAATGAATCCGTCAGAGGGCTGGGCGCGCCATCCTCGCGCAAATGTCTGCTGGGATTGACTTTCCCAAGGTGTTGGACCACCTCAATGAGGCACGGATTCGATGTTTGCGTTGTGTTCAATTGTGTATGGCTCACGGAGAGTTTTACCACGACGACACGGCACTGGACTGCTTCCCGCTTACTTCGCATTGCATACTGCTTACTGCTTTAGGGGAACGTGAACACTCAACATAAATCCGATCGTTGCAACATCTCAATTTACAGCAACCCGGCAAACCGGGGCTTTGGTGCGCTGCGCACTAAACATCACATCCTCCTCCGTCCCATTGAAGTGAGTGGCTGCACAAAGGGTGAGTGAGAGACTTGAGTAGTGAAACGCATCCTTTGTGTCATTATCCCTTTCAATCCGATGAAATGCCAGTGCCCGTGGGTAATTTGATATCCGACACTTGACGGCGGCGCATGCACATACAGTAACACTGGTCGCGTCGTCTTTGCCTAATAAAGACCTTCACTGGTGCTGCTGATGCTGTTGGTGTGGTGTACGCTGCTGCGCTCCTTAAGTCTCCCTCTCTCGCTGTGGGGAGGGTGTTCTGATGGCCGGCAATCGCAGGTTGTTTGGGAGCCCTTTTCCTGTTCTGCGGGATGTGGAAATCGTTCGTATAATTAAGATAAGATACTTCCACTTCACTCACAGCTTCTCTGTCCCTCCCTGTGGGTCTGTGGTGTGCCTGCAGACTGAAGAGCGATCAGGGTATTATCATGCAAGGGCACAGACAGAAAGATGATAGCGCGCTGTTACTTGGGGAGGATAATTATGCCGTGGCACGAGATTGAAACGAACCAAAGAGGTGCTTGAGTTTGGGGAGTCGAAAGTCGAGAGTACGTGTGGGACTCATACATCTGTCAAAACTGGGGAAACCGCATTTTGATGGATGCCAAAGAGGCGCATTGCTTTTAGGTCAGCTCGTGTGGGTATTTTTTCCAGATAGGGTGTGCCGTTTTGAGCTGCCGGAAGAACATTCTTTATCCTGAAGCAAGGAACTGTTGACCACAGATATATCAAAGGGCTCTTGAAAAACACGGCTTGAGAGGAGATCGTCTGGATTTTTGGTTTTATTTTGGAGTTCTTAAGCGTTACATCGGCATTAGCTAGAAAGAATTGGTTATGAGTATTAGGGGCAAGATGTCAAATTGAAAATAGTGCTAGCAACCAATAAAGTGTAGAGCATACGATTCGTATGGTCCGATTAAATGAATAAACATACACTGCTTGCAAAAATAATAAGCACACAGTCTTCCATATCACTACATCTCACACTAATGCATTGGGGGATAATGCAGCCGCAATTCATTCATGCAATATTTTTTATTGGGGGCTAATAACAGTTCTCTCCCTGAAACTCGCTCAGAGTTCGACGCTTCCTGCACTTAGCATAGAAGAAGAATGGAAACGTTGTCAAGAAGCCATCAAAGATGCTGCCACTGATGTGCTGGGTTTCACGTCACCACCCAGAAGGAACCGATGGTTTGACGACGAGTGCAGGCAAGCGCACGCAGCTAAACAAGACGCCTATAAGACGACGCTGCATTGAACAACGCGGGCTGGTCGTGAACTCTACGAACAGAGAAGAAGGGAAGAGCACCGGCTTCTCAGAAGGAAGAAGAAGGAGCATGAGAAGCGCGCGGTCGAGGAAATGAAAAGGTGCTATGGCAGGACTGAAGTCCGAACGTTTTACCTAAAGGTAAAACAGCTATCCGGAGGATACAAGGTTCGGACCAAGGCCTGCCGGGACCAAAACGGACAACTTGTAGTAGAGTCGCAGTCTGTGCTGAGAATCTGGAAGGATCATTTCTGCAGACTCTTTAACGGCGATGACGGCCCAAATCCCGCTGTTAGGCAGAATGTCCCACTCAATTTGGACGATGATAGACAAGCATTCCGTCCCCCCTACTTGGACGAGCTGAAGATAACAATATCCAAGCTGAAGTCGAACAAAGCTGCAGGAGCGGACGGACTATCAGCAGAACTATTTAAAGCAGCTTCAGATGACCTGGTTGAGCGCATGCACCAGCTCATCTGTAAGATATGGTCGGAGGAAAGCATGCCCGATGAGTGGAATCTCAGCGTCGTTTGCCCGGTTCACAAGGAAGGAGACCACTTTGACTGCGAGAACTACCGAGGGATTAGTCTTCTGAACATTGCATACAAGATCCTCTCTGCCGTATTGTGTGAGCGTCTGAAACCGTTTGTCCATGACCTCATAGGTCCCTATCAGTGTGGTCTTAGGCCAGGGAAGTCCACAATAGACCAGATCTTCACATTACGGCAGATCCTGGAAAAGACCCAAGAAATGAAAATTGACACTCACCATCTATTCGTCGATTTCAAGGCCGCACACTGTCATGTGCAAAGTGATGAGCTATACAGTGCCATGTATAGTTTTGGCATTCCTACAGAACTCGTCAGATTGTGTGGGATGACGATGGAGAACTCTCGCTGCTCCGTCAAGGTTGATACCGAACTCACCGAGACCTTCAATGTCAAAGAAGGTTTTAGACAAGGCGACGCACTGTCATGTGACTTCTTTAACATCATCCTCGAGAAGATTGTGAGTAACTCACAAGTCAACACCAGAGGCAGGATCTTCCAGAAGTCAGTTCAATTGCTAGCTTACGCTGATGACATTGACGTGATTGGACGAACACAGCGAGCCGTCAATGAGGCGTTTGCTGGCATTGAAACGGAAGCGGCTAAAATGGGTCTAGTGGCAATGAGGGCAAAACGAAGTACATGCTGTCATCAAGGAAGGACACACAACATCGACGTCTCGGACAGAGCGTCACACTAGGCAGCAGAAATTTCGAGGTAGACAAGGACTTCATCTACCGCGGCTCCGCGGTAAACAGGGACAATAACATCAGTACCGAAATCAGACTCAGAATCACTCTTGCCAATCGCTGTTTCTTTGGGCTCAAGAGGCAATTGAGTAATAAAGCCCTCTCTCGATGGATTAAGCTCGCTTTCTATAACAGCTTGATCATCCCCGTCCTACTTTATGGCGCAGAATCTTGGACGTTAGCAAAGGCGGATGAGGAAGCCCTTAGTCTCTTCGAGAGAAAAGTTCTGCGTGCGATTTTTGGTCCTGTTTGCGTTGATGGCATCTGGAGGAGAAGATTTAATGACGAACTTTATGGGCTCTGCTAATACAATGCTTAAGATAGCTGACCACCTTAAGATAGCTGAATGGACACCACTGCTCCGGCCCGAAAAGTCTTTGAATCCGAGCCATTGGGACAACGCAACAGAGGACGACCTATACTTAAGTGGCGCACACAAGTGGAGAAGGACCTCAACCAACTTGGAGTGCGCAACTGGAGACAGCTGGCGAATGATGGTGCTGGCTGGAGAGGCATGTTGGTTGAGGCCCAGGTCCACCCCGGAATGTAGCGCCACAAGAAGAAGAAGAAGAAGAAGAATAACAGTTCAAGTACGAATAAAAGGATCAACATCTATTCTGTGAAATTAAGTAGCTTAGATTAATTTGAGAAGAAGGTTACTTTCAGTGTGTGCAATATATTAGGCACAAACATTTTTTCCAGCTGCTAATTTCTGCCACACTCATTTTGTGCGCATTTGCATTGTAAGTATTAAAAGAACCTAATAAAAGAGTTAATTTAAAAATTGAAAATCTTATTTTTGTATTGAAAAATGGTCTGGAGGTGCTTCTCCTTTTCTGGTCTTAATTTCATTTATTAGATCGAGAATGTTCTTACACAGGAAAAATATGTCGAAATCTTAAAGAATGGTTTGCTTCCTTATGCAGAAGATAACTTACATATGAATAAGCAGTTCCAACAGGATAACGATCAAAAACATACTGCCAAATTAACAAAAACGTGGTTTCCTGACAATAACGTTAGAGATCTTGAATGAGCAGCACAGTCCCCAGATCTTCACACCGTAGAGGATATGTGGGCACATGTTTTAAGAAATTTAATCGAAACATCTAAACACGGAAAAAGAGCAGATCTATGGAAAGATGTCAACACGAATCGGGTATAAATGCCGGAAACTAGTTTATTCGATGCCCCGTAGGTGCAAAGCTCTTGTAAGGGTAGTAGTAAATTTATTCATTCAATTCCTTTCTACAATTACAAGAGTTTACATGCGGGGCCTAGATTGACCATCAACTACTCATGTTGTGCGCGCTACTACGAACGGGGAAGTTTGAGAACATTAAAGGTTTTTGTTAGAAAATTAATACTCTTTGAGTTTTGTCAGCAGATCGAAAGATGTGATGCCGTGCAAAATGTAGGGTAGTCGAACCCGGACCTTGAGCGTCACACTCTACCGACTACGAAGGTTGCCTTTTATATTTCGGGATTGGACAACCCTAGGATTGCAATCTGGCAACTGCCAGTTCTATCGTAAAATTTGACATTGTAAAGGTTATACGTACTCAGAACGTTTTAACTTACGAGCGCTATTTGTGTTGTTTACAGTAATTTAAGAAATTCATCTCGCCCAAAAATTGGAATTTAATCGTGAAAATTTTCGTGCTATTATTTTATACAACTTTCGACGTGGATTAACCCAACAACAGTGCATCGATGAACTTATTTCAATTTTTGGCGATGAAGCTCCATCAAGGACCAGTGTATATGGATGGTATGGTCAATTCAACAGAGGTCTTAGTTCGAAGACGATGAATTTCGGTAAGGTCATCCAAAATCAGTTTTTGATCCGGAAACCATTGATGCTGTGCGCCAACTGATATTGCAAGATCGTCATGTGAGATTAGTGAGACCACTATAATAATAAATAATTGTTGGCGCTACAGTCCAAAGGGGGACCAGGGCCTAGCTTGCTCATCAACTACTCGTGTTGTGCGCGCTACTGTTCTCCCACGAGTAGAAGGGACCTACAGTTTTTTGCCGACTCCGAACGGCGAAATTTGAGAAGCTTTCTTAGACAGTTATTATTCTTTGAGTGTTGTCAGCAGCTCGAAAGAGGTGGTGCCGTGAAATATTAGAAAAATTGGTGTTGAACTGGGAGTCGAACCTAGACCCTTCGGCGTGTGAGCGTCGCACTCTACCCACTACGCCACGGAGACCACTATACATTCAATACTACATGCACATTTGACCGTCAAAAAAATTTGTTCGCGTTGGATCCGACACAATTTGTCAATCGCTCAAAACAGGCTCGTGTCAATTGGTCGAAAGAAATGCTCCGAAAATACGATCGCGGTGCTTCGAAACACGTCTATGATATCGTGACAGATGATTAATCGTGGATTTACGCGTATGAGCCAGAAAGTAAAAAGCAGTCAACTGTAGGGGTGTTTCGGCTTGTTCAACCGGAAATCGGATCCGGACCTTCGGGGTCCGAGTGTCGCACTGTACCCATTACGTCACGGCGGTCGCACCCAAAATTTTGCTTTTGAAAGATCAAGAGAATCTTTCTTTGACATCAATATCATCTTCTGAAAGGGGCAAAATAAACATACACAGCAAGAAAGATTCGCTGTGCAGTGTAACAAGCAATACTCTGCATTCGTGCCTCAATTTGCTTGAACTGAATTCCCGAAGAAAACAGTCGAAGAACCGCTAGTATTCGGGCAGTAAGAGCAAAAGTGTTCAATCACAACAACGCTCGATTGCGATTAGTTAAAAAAATCGTGAGCTTGCCCAGGTCCATCTTGTTTTTGCCACTGATGAATTTAATTTCATTACCGAAACGGCCTAAAAAAGTATAATCATCTCATCACAATCAAACCATTACTCTCAAGTGCAAGGAGAAGACATCTGAAGGAGTGTGTGAAACCTTGAAGTTTCCTCAGTGACAACAAAACATGATCCGAATTCCTGCTTATTCCGAATTCCTGCTTATTCCGAATTCCTACTTATTCCGAATTTCTACTTATCACGAATATCTTGTCCAGATGCAACCAACCCATTAAAACATTATCTCACAAATGTGGATCAATGACAGGTGCTGCCGAGACCACTGTCAAATTTCCTCCTGCGCCATCTTGCATGCGTAGACTGATATATCAATTATGACAATTTGATTAATTACTTCACAACCATTAAAAAACAGCAAGTAACTGCCATTTGTCCACTTTCACAAAAGCCACAGAGTGACTGTTTGTGAATTTCATTTCTCCAGTCCACCCGCTGCGTGCCGTCACAAAAACAAATACAAGAAGCACCGCTAGCCCAGCCATAACAGATTCCTCAAGATTACCACCAACCACTGGGATCATGCAATGCAACCCTCCGTCACTCCCCCCATATCTCCGAAGTTGCGTATCAATCTTTCATGGACTCGTGGTGGCCTAAAACAATTCCATGCCTCCGAACCATGCTAATGAAGACGTTTTACAAACTACCACCCGCCTAATTAATAACCTCGAAATTATTCAGCAGGT
Organism: Eristalinus aeneus; assembly: GCA_955652365.1. Classification (NCBI taxonomy): domain Eukaryota; kingdom Metazoa; phylum Arthropoda; class Insecta; order Diptera; family Syrphidae; genus Eristalinus; species Eristalinus aeneus. The sequence goes on along the minus strand of OY019131.1, from coordinate 5,413,752 downwards.
CCACACAGTCCAGCAGTCCCCCTCGGCGGTGATTGTCGAGTCATGTCCGTCTTACAATTTTCGTGGAACAAAAAACAACCCACGAAACGCGCGCGACGAGCGCACATCGTGTATGAATAATTAATCAGCGGTTAATTGAGAGACAAAATTGTAACAAATTAATCATCGATCGTTGTGTTTGTTTGAATGATTTGATTGTACCCCAAGGAGCGCACAGTTCCACTCCAATTAGCGGAGATTCTGTTGTACCCTCCTCATTTCAATTCACAGTCACAGCTTGTTGACGAACTTTGCATCTTCACATATTCATGCGAATCCGAGCCGGTGTCGTTGCTGTAACATGGTCCGCAAGTGTTGGCCTAACTGTCATCGGGAAGGCTAAACAAAAGCCAGTAATTTACTGGCCAGGCACCAAGCGGTTTTGACATAAATTTCATCGGAACACACGATTATTTGCATTTAAATTGTCGGAAACTGGATATCTATACATCGATGAATATCGACACGAGGTGATCATAGTTCAACTGGATTGAGAATGCCGCCCGGCGGGGGGCACTCTCTGTCAAAGTGCTGTTTTGTTAACACCTTTGACGCCTTTCTAGCGCGTTAGCAGCCTGTTGCCGAGCACCTCGAAACAATGAACCAAGTTTGATAAATATTTGTTGATTAAATGAATGGAATACGTTTCTAAATGAGATTTTGGTTATTTCTGACCCACTTGTGGCAGTTTAATCAATTTGTTTGTTGTTTCCTTCCCTCTGAGGGGAGCTCTGTTGTCAGCACTGCGGTCAGCATTGTGGGTTCAACGAGTGACAACTGTAAATGGTGGTAACCTGCGGGAGACTGGAAAGACTATGCTCTTAATGATCTGAGCCTTATGTGTATTGATGTGACAGGTTGTAGGTCATTCCTTTTGTAGTCATCCTGCCTCTCGGGGCGGGAAAGCAAAGTTCCACTGGGAGCGACAGGGGGCGCAACTAAGAAAAGCGTTAAAACTAATATTGGAAGTAAATTTATTTCTACGCATTCTTTTGATGAAATCGATGCTTTGTTTAAAGCTACTACTGTGCGGTTTAGGGATTAAGTATAATTTCGTGAATGTTGCTTGAAATTAGTTTATAATGTGATGACATGCAGTTGTCTGGGTATATGCATTATAATTTCAAATCTTCAATCAAATTGGTTACAGCGTCAGTGAATAAGCCATTCTTGGAGTGGAAATCTTTCTGCTTTTATGACACACGTTGATTTTAGTTGCTGAGTTGAGCGTACTGTCTGCGAAAAACGGCATTGAATTCTTTATTTCTCGAGCCGAAAACAATCAGAAGAACCCTTCACCTCATGAGAGGAGAACAGACTGCAGAACGCCTTTATTTTTTGCAATTTAAAATTACAAGGAGAATGATCGTTGGTTCTTCAATGAACGCGTATGAATTTTTGGAATAATATCACGCCACTTATTGCAATGCACTTTATCATTTAATGCCCAAAATATATTTTATGGCAACAACATGGTTCGGACGAAAGAATAGACTCAAAACTTCGAAGTTGCAGGCAGGCAAGTACGGTATCGGTGTGACTTATTTATTAAGTAATACTATTATTTTAGTGCATTCATGTAAAATTTCATATATTATATGATTATTAATTTGCGATTTGTCTCTAGGTAAACAAAATCATAATGGCAACTGCGACGATGATTGTGAAAATTGATCACCGCGCTGTAATTAAATTTCTCACTTAGTATGGAAGAAGTCAAACTATTAATGAAGAGATGGTGCCTGTTTACCAGAGTTTCGCACCTTCAATGTCAACTGTGCAAAAGTGGTCAAGTGCGTTCAAGAGAGGCAGAGAGCGCATTGAAGACGACACCCGCTCCGGCGCCCCGGCTACTGCTTCTACGGGAGAAAGCATAAAAAAGTCGAAAAACTTGTTCTTGAGGATGCCCGAAAAAAGGTGCAAATAATTGCAGAGATCACCAAGCTTTCCACTGGTACCGTTCACACCATTCTTCTTAACCAACTTAACCTATCAAAGCTCAGTGCAAGATGGGTGCCACGAATTCTCACAGCGCCTCAGAAAAATCTGAAAATCGCATGCTGTAGAGAGCTTTGGAGATGTGAAGCGAGAACGCGGATGGTGTTATGGATCGAATTGTTACTGAGGATGAAACATGGGTTCACCACTATGACCCTGAAAGCAAACAAGAGTCCATGAATTGGCATAAAAAATGAAAAGACCCGCCGAAGAAGTTCAAAGTCACTCCGTCTGCCGGGAAGCTCCTCTACACACTTTTTTGGGACTGAAAGCGAATCTTACTCATTCAGAACCAAAAAGAAGTGAAACCATCAACGCCACATTCTACGCTTCCACTTTGCACAATTTTCGGAAGGATATTAAAAAGAAAAGACGGGGTAAACTCGCAGCGGGTGTGTTGCTTCTTCATGACAACGCTCCTGTTCACACGACGCGAGTTTCCAAGGCTGCTGCGCGAGATTGTGGTTTTGAAGAAATCCAACACCCACCCTATAGTCCAGACCTTGCCCCAGTTACTATTTCCTTTTTCCAGGTTTGAAAAACTGTCTTCGAGGAAAAAGATTTTCGGATGATGAAGAACTCAAGTCGGCAATAAATGGGTATTTTGCATAAAAAGAGGAAATTTATTGTTTTGAGGGTTTGAAAAAGCTCTCAATATGTAACAAATGCATTGATGTAAGAGGAGATTATATTCAAAAATAAAAACAATTTAAATTGAATTCGCATTTTCCTTCATATCGATACCGAGAATATATTGAACCTCCCTTGTAGTTTCCGCTTTCAACACCTAAATCAAGGGCAAAATTATTCTCTCCAATTGATGAATTATGTGTCCACATTGGACAAGTAAGGGTTTCTGTATGTGAGATCATTCGAATCCTAAAGTGGATCATGCATGCTTTATGTCATAAGTTTTGTGTTTTTCTACTTTGAAATTCGAAGCAACTAGCGAAAGATCGTGTTGGCTGGAGAGTTATGTTGGTTGAGGCCCAGGTCCAACCCGGACTGTAGCGTCACAAGAAAATGAAGAAGAACCCTTTGAAATTGTAAGACATTGGCATCTTATGATTTTGATGATCAGACCTTCTCTCACATTCGACAAGAAACGTCTGAATGAAAGGAAAGAATGGAAATTTATTTTCCTGAGGATTCAGCAGGCATAAGTTCTGTTGTGTACGCCAAAAATTGGGAACACTTTCATTTTTGAATTAGCTTTCAAAGAAAATTGTGCACACCATAGAAATACTCGCGCTTGCGGAATTGGGTACCTGGGGTTGCTCAAAATTATAAAAAGTTGTTTGGGTGACTTAAATCAGTGACCAACGGTGAAGGTTGAGCGATCGTTTGTAAAGTGCATTATCATTCTGATGATTTTCCTCTTCAGGCTGGACTTACATGTCTCCCCAGCTGGCACGTCGTCTTGCATGTGTTTTTCCTTGAAGCCGATTCGCTTACTTTCTTCCCTGTGTGCTGAACTCTATGATGCAGAATTTCTTTGTACGTCTCCTATTCGAATAAGTGTGTCTGCCTGCACTAATCATGAAACCATGTGCTTCTAGGCGTTGTCGTAGAACCAAGCACCTAAATGGCAGCATTTTCGGTGGCTTCTTCACACACTTTCCATTCTTTTTCTTCTTCAAATGCAAGCGAAATCGAGCTCTCGACACCTGCAAAAAGTCTTAGTCACAAAAGTTTCAAGCGACTGTAACCCTCCGACATAAAACAGTGTTTCCTGTCACGACTTCTTTGCTTTCTTAATACCTTGTTTACACCCAGAAAATTAACCTTCTCGATGTGGGCACGTCGTAGCAGTATCCGACGTCGATGGCAATGACAGTTTATTGACCAGGGGAGGCCAGGTTCCTTTACGGACGTTCAAGTGGGGAAACCGGATACTCACTAAAGAGTTTCCGTTTACAGTTAGAGTTCACAAACTTGCGATCGTATCCAATTGTTTATCTTGTTGACTTTGTTTTCTCAAAGTTCTACAAGAATTGTATTTTTCCTAGACTGATAGTGGCGTCACAGATCATAAAGGAAGGCACAGATCATAAAGGAAGGCACAGATCATAAAGGAATTCTAGGACATCGTAATACTCATCTCTCTCTTCTTCCGGGTGTAGAGGCATTAGTCAAACTTTACCGCCTAAATGCGAACTTTCCTCAGAGGGAACTGTCATTCAAGGCATACAGCCGACCCTCTCATAGCAATCGCTAAAGTAGAAGTCGCATTTTAATGATGTACATATTTCCAAAATATAATAATAATAATTGTTGGCGCTACAGTCCAAAGGGGGACCAGGGCCTAGCTTGCTCATCAACTACTCTTGTTGTGCGCGCTACTGTTCTCTCACGAGCAGAAGGGACCTACAGTTTTTTACCGACTCCGAACGGCGAGATTTGAGAAGCTTTCTCAGTTATTACTCTTTGAGTGTTGTCAGCAGCTCGAAAGAGGTGGTGCCGTGAAAAATTCGAAAAATTGGTGTTGATCTGGGAGTCGAACCTAGACCCTTCAGCGTTTGAGCGTCGCACTCTACCCACTACGCCACGGCGACCACATTTCTAAAATATACGTAACCAAAATATTTTAGGGACCTGCGGTTTTTTCCGAAAGGCGAAAATTGAAGCTCTTTATACACAATTATTATTACTTGATGTCCTGGAATTGAACCTAGACCTCCGGCGTCTGAGTGTCTCGCTCTGCTCACTTTGCTACGGCCGGCAAAGATCCAGAAACTTAAAAACGTAAAGAATTGGAGATAATTTTTTTTTTTTGTTTTGTTCTTTCTGAGACGTTACAGTCTGGAGTGAGCCTGGGCTTCAACCAACACGCCTTTCCAGCCAGAACGATCACTCTCTAGCTGCCTCCGGTTGTGCACTCCATGTTGATTGAGGTTGTTCTCCACTTGTGACCGCCGCCTTAGCCTAGTCCGTCCTCTGTTACGTTGTCCCAATGGCTAGCCTAGTTCGTCCTCTCTTACCTTGTCGCAATGGCTCAGATTTTAAGATTTTTCGGGCCTGAGCAGTGTTGTGCATAGGTTCTACATGGCTTAAACATTTCAAGCAACCCGAAGACACTTGACCAGGCGCACACAACCGCACCGCCCAAAGAATTCGTAATTGCATCTTCTCCTTCAGATACCATCAGCGCAAACAGGACCAAAACCGCACGCATAACTTATATCTCGAAAAGACTAAGAGCTTTCTCATTCGATGTAAGTAAGGTCCAAGTTTCCGCACCATAAAGCAAGACTGGGTGGTCAAGCTTTTATGTACACCACGCTTAGTCTTTCAAGAGAAGGCTTTGCTACTCAATTGACACTTGAGCCCAAAGAAGCAGCAAGATTGATTCTGCGTTTGATATCGGTACTAATGTCATAGTCCCTACTTACCGGGGAGTCAAAGAAGACAAAGACTTTGACTAAATCGTAGTTTCTGTTGCCTAATGTAACGCTCTTTCCGAGACGTCTACATAGTGTGATATTTCTTGACTCTAGAATGTACAAATTTAAATAGGCTTCCACGAATCAGAACTGTCTACCCTAAATATTCCTCACATTTTGTTTAATAACAATGCCCTAAGGCGATAAGAGCATCTATCAGAACAGTTAAAGTGCATTAAACCACAGTCCTTATTCACACAACTATTCATACCTCGAAAGCGAATTGCCGACCAATAAAAAATGCGAATGAGAAGAAAGCCCCTATGTCTCAGACTCTTCATTTGGAGGTCTTCCAATTCAACAGTATTTCAAATATAATAATATAAACCACTGTCATTACAAACCCCATACGATTTTCAAAGCAATAAAAATCCACCCATGCTGCAATTACTTCGCTGAAGGACGCACCATTAATGTGTTCTATGCTCCTAAATGCAGATGATGATTGAACCACCTCCTCCTCCATCGGCTACATCTAACGCACTCGCCTCGGCAATTGTCGCTCGGATCAACCGGCTCACTGCGTTCATAAAATGCGAAAATGTTGCTTTGTCGCTGCCTGTAAGTGAATCTGCTTAATGACGCGTGACACACTCACTACGTCCACAGGAAACGTAAAAACTCTCGTAAAACCTTTGACGCGTTGGATTGTTTCACTCAATTTTCCAAGTAATTCGGTTCTCAGATGTTCGCGGCAGTAATCGACCCACCGGAGCGTCGTCGTCGTCGTCGTCATTGTCGTTTTCGTTTCTCCGAAGTTCTTTTCGTTCAAAATGTTGCAATCGCATGCACAACATTGTAGAGGAAATTTCGCATCGCCCCTCAGCCCCAACACTCTGCTTCACGGGTATGACTGTGTGTGTACATTGACCAAAGGAAAATCATTAACACTCAGAGATTTCCACACCAGAGCATGTGTTGAGTAAATGCCATCACCACACCACATCACTCTGCATCCCGTCCCCAGCTCGCAAAGTGGGCGGTGTTTCTGTGGGTGGTGTAGGGCACATTAACACCGAAATGTGTAAAAGCATTGCCAGAGATATATTTACTGCGAAAAAGGATAACTACCCCTGACGAGACCGAAAGATGCATATGCGAGTGGGTGTGCCGGAAGGATAGCGGCGCGGCGGTAAACAGTGAAAATGAGGAAATTTTCATCTCATGATGTACGAGCACGAGTCATCAGCATCGTTCGCACAGCACCATGGGGAGGGGGTCTGTCGTCGAGTGAAAGTCGGCTGCCACGCTCAAGGATAATGTTCGGTTGTGTGTGTGTATGGCGCTGGGGTTCCGCCCCGGCGAATAAAAATGGCTGTGTGTGAAAGTGCCTTGTAAAATGTTATTTCTCTTTCTTTTGGCACCGACGCTGGGGGAATGTGAAAACTCACCACGATGTGGGTGGAATTTTTGAGAGTGGGCCATATTTGCGTTTGCTAGGAGTACGTGCCGATAGTTTGATTTATATCCAGTCAGGCCGGGAGTCTGCAATGGAATCGGATGTCGCAAAATATAAGGCACACATTTGCACACTATTTGTACAGATTTACCCCCGGAAAAAGGGTTCGACGTGGAGATTGATAGGAGTGCGAAATTGTATGCCGGAGGGACTGTTTTGTCTTAAGAGGACCCGAAATGTTTCAATTCAATGAAAATACTCATCTGGCAATTCGACAGCAAAATTACATTCCGTCGCTGCTGTCAAGAGAAGAGCTTGCATGTCTTATGTAACGACACGTGGAAAGAAACAAGAGGAACTCCACATAACCAATAAACACCACACCGACACATCATATTTTTTCGAGTAAAATTTCTTGCCAAAAATAAATTAAACAAACCGAAGATATGTCGATGACGGAAAATTTACAGCCTTTAAACAACGGGAGACGGACAAGAGCCTCCACATGAGCCATTTCGAACCACCACCCGACACAAACTTGGAATACTTGGCCGCAAAAAGAAGTCACAATGCCCACAAACACACACCTTCTGCATGGCGTATAGTCCATAAAAACACATTTTGACGAATAAATCGCTCAGCAGCTCACAGCACGCCGAGAGTGCCCCTCCGACGAAGGATGCATGTAACCGAAGCACACCTCGAGCAGCCGCGACGAAGCCGCAGGTGGGGGAGCGAGATGCGAAGAAGAAGAACGCGCGCGCGCGAAAATTGAAATATGGTCTGGACAATCATAAAAATGTCAAAAGGCTGAAATGTTTGAAACACGCATATTAATTGGACTTGCCTCCAACGACGCTACACGGTGTTGTCCTGGTAACGACACTGGCCGCAGAGAGGGGACACCTCGTCGCTGTACATCTCAGCTGGAATGGAATTTTCTGTTTGTTTAGCTCCTTCGCCTTCGTCGTCGCTGGGACCGCCTCGCTCGCGATCATGCTCCGCGCCTCCATCATCATCGTCGACAGAATGGTCACGATGTGCATTTAGCAATCTCGCACAATGCAGACTGCGGATCGCGCATAGTTGCGCAGGCACTCTGATTTCACGGAAATCAAAGGGCCATAAATTGGTGGCTTATTGGCGGAACTGTGGGGGATTAAATGCTGCTAAGTGACAAGTGTTAAATTAGCTTTCTGGCTTTTCGACACGTTGGGCGCTGTGTGGCATAAGGCACCCCATCCGCCTCTACGGCGCGTCTTGATGCGAAGTGATTGGCTAACTGCTTGGAGAGGGTGGATCGTTAAGCGAGTGTTTTATGGCTTGAAAGGAAAGCACACTGCAACTCATATCGAAAGCGTTCCAATTTAGATTAAGTGCGGCCATGTGGGCTTTGAGAAACCTAAAGCAATTATTTTGCCTGAGGAGAACGCTCGATACTCAAAGTAGCAACAAATGGATGCGAGACTAAGTGCATCTTAATGTGAGCTTATCGGTACAAAGTGTACATGAAAGCAGAAAGAGTAGCGATATTTCAATATTTTCATTGCGGTGCGGTGGCTAATGATCTTCTTGTGAAATTGAAATTTATTCGGTTTTAAAGATATCGATCGGCATACGATTTTCCTTTGTATACAATGGTGGAGGCTGTCGGCATTTCTGGAAACAAATTACAAATTATTTCGAGGAAGCAGCACAAAGCATATGCTTTGAGAACAATGCAATTCACTTGCAAAAATAATGAAACCAAGAACCTGCACAAATTTGATCGTCTGTCTGATTAAAATTGCGACTATTGGCTATGAAAGTAGCTACAAACGAAGTAAATGAGGTAATACTACATTCTGCATGGGACCAAGCAACTCAACAAATGCCCATGTTGTGGAAAATATTGCCCTCGTATAAGAGAACGATCACTTATTTGAGGTCGCCAAATATGCTGCGAAATGTCTAGGCTTCCTTAAACGATGCAATAAGTACTTCACTCCCTCTGATCTGGCTGCAATATACAAGGCCTACATACGCCAAAGACTAGAGTATAACGCTCCTATTTGGTCAGGTGCTTCTAAGACCTCTCTGCACTTCTTGGACAGAATTCAAAAGCGAGCGATAAAACTTATAGGTGACAGTAATATTACGAGGTCGATTGACTCGTTAGAACACCGACGTAATGTCGCGTCGTTGTTACTCTTTTATCGCTATTTCAACAAGAAATGCCAGTTGCATTCCTCCCCTTCAAGAATTCACCCGCAATACACGTCTCTCTAGGAATGCCCACCAATTCACCCTCAAGCCCTCTTTCGGACTTACAGTCAAATTCAGAGACTCGTTCTTTAGCCGCACTACACGAATCTGGAATGCTCTTCCCAGCTTGATTTTTCCTCCTCATTACAATCCACAGGCATTTAAAACCCATGTGCATCGGTATCTCCTCTCCCTCTCTTCGGCCCGTGCTGTGACTTGATCCGGTCACTTAAAGGTACTCGCAACCCCTTTTGCACGCGTCAATTATTAAAAAAAAAGAGAAAGAGACTGACAATCGACTGCAGCAAATTTCATCCGGAGGTCACATATAAGATAGAAAATGGAAATAAAATCAAATAAATCCATATTCTAAGTACGCATTCATCTTCTTTCGATAATCAACGTTATGACCTAAAATCTACCAAAATATGTTTTTTTCTTATTTTCTTGAAGGAATTGCAAAAAATTTCATGGGCTTAATCATAAAACTGGAAAAATAAAAGGCCGAAATGCAAGTTAACTACGAGTACAAAGGCTGCCTTTTATATTTCGAGACTGGGCAATCCTGTAGCCTACGCCGTGGCGTAGTGGGTAGAGTGCGACGCTCACACGCCTTAGGTTCTAGGTTCGATTCCCGGCTGAATTGAATTTGAATTTTCCACTGCACCACCTCTTTCGAGCTGCTGACAACACTCAAAGATTAATAACTGTCTAAGAAAGCTTCTCAAATTTCGCCGTTCGGAGTCGGCAAAAAAAAGTAGCGCGCACAACACGACTAGTTGATGAGCAAGCTAGGCCCTGGTCCTTTGTGGACTATCCCGCCACAATTATTGTTATTGGGAAACCCTAGTGTTGCACTTTGGCAACTGCCAGTTCTATCGTAAAGTTTGACATTTTTGAGGTACTCAGAACGTTTTGACATACGAGCGCTATTTGTGTTGTTTACGGTAACTTAAAAGATTCATCTTGTCCCAAAAATGGAATTAATTTCTGAAAATTTTCGTGCGATTATTTTTTACAACTTTCGCCGTGGACTAACTCAACAACAGTGCATCGATGAACGTAATTCAATTTTTGCAGATGAAACTCTATCAAGGACCAGTGTTTATCGATGGTATGGTGAATTCAACCGAGGTCGTAGTTCACTCCAAAACGAATTTCGTGAAGGTCGTCCAAAATCAGTTGTTGTTCCGTAAACCATTGATGCTGTGCGCCAACTGATATTGCAAGACCGTCATGTGACACATCGTGAGATTGAGACAATCTTAGGCATTAGTGGGACCAGCATACATTCAATATTCAATCTGTCAATTCAATTCAATTTGTCAATCACTCAGAAAAAGGCTCGTGTCGAGTTATCGAAAGAAATGCTCCGAAAATACGATCGCTGTGCTTCGAAACACGTCTATGATATCGTGACAGGTGACGAATCGTAGATTTATGCGTACGAGACCCGAAAGTAAACAGCAGTCGACTCTATGGGTGATTCAAATTGAGCCAAATCCGACAAAAGTTTCCCGCACACGAAGCACTTTCAAGCAAATGGTCGTCTGTTTGTTCATAAAAACTGGAAATGTCGCAACCGTACCACTAAAACAGTCAATTTTGAGTGGTACACAGCCATTTGTCTGCCAGTTGTCTTCTAAGAATTCAAGAAAACCAACCGCGGAAAACGGATCACTCTTCACTACGCCAATTCGAGCTCTCACACATCGGCTCAAGCAACTGCATTTTTGAGCACTCAAAACATCGATTTGATGAGTCATCCGCCGTACTGTCCTGACTTGGCACCGAATGACTTCGTTTTATTCCCGTACGTAAAAAATAAACTGAGAGGTCAACGTTTTTTGACGCCTGAAGAAGCGGTTGATGCGTTCGGAATGCATGTTTTGGAGATACCTCAATCAGAGTGGCAAAAGTGCCGACAATTGGTTCAAACGCATGCAAGAGTGTATAAATCTTAATGGGGAATATTTAAAAAAACAATAAAGTTATTTCCGATGATTAATACATGTTTTTGTTCTCTAATCCCGAATTATATAAAGGCACTCATATTCATAATTGTGTAGGAATGAAGACCAGTGGATTATGCTGTAAAGCAAGTTTTAAGTATTTATGCCTAGCATGTAAACAAATGAAACAAGAAAAACCAAATACATTAAAAATTAGTCAAAACTTTAACAAACTCTAATTGTTGGCGCTACAGTCCACAGGGGGACCAGGGCCTAGCTTGTTCATCAACTACTCGTGTTGTGCGCGCTACTGTTCTCTCAGAGTAGAAGGGACCTACAGTTTTTTGCCGACTCCGAACGGCGAAATTTGAGAAGCTTTTTTAGACAGTTATTTCTCTTTGAGTGGTGGTGCAGTGAAAAATTTGAAAAATTGGTGTTTTTTACCGACTCCAAACTGCAAAATTTAAGAAACTTATTCTTAGACAATTATTATTACTCTTTGAGTGTTGTCAGGTCGAAAGAAGTGGTCCCGTGAAAAATGCAAGGTGTTCAGCCGGGAATCGAAAATCGTCGTGTGAGCATCTAAATCCACCCTCTACGTCACAGCGGCCAGAAGAAAAATCTCTAACATAATAACCAAAAAATGATGTACGTTCGTATACATTAAACACAGCTGTAGACTACGCACTTAGTCACTATGCGCCTACGAATGCGATTGCAAATGCCAACCACAGCTTGCCTTTAATACTGCGGATATATTCCATTCTAATTTAATTTCTCTTTACCACTTTTTTAATATTCCACTAAGAGCTGTTTTTTTTTTTGGAGGTTGTGAAAGACTTATCTGAAGCCCTCAGACTGAAAAACTGGTCTATTGTACTACCAGGTAGTAACGTGTATTTAATGTAGTGGCTCAGTCTACCGGGAGAGAATCAGCAAGCGTTTCTGTGATAAGGGGCCTAGCTTTACAGCTCCCACCACAGCAGGGACAACAAACGTCACCTTATCCGAGCAAAGTCAGGGCAATGGCTGAGGAAGTGCTCTGCTGTATCTTAAATTTGTTTACAGGCGTCATATAGGGCGCCGTCAGACTTAGTGCTTAGCGATGGTGAAGTCCCCCGTTTGTATACCAACAAGTTGTCTGCATTTTTTTTTCAGACTACAGCAGCGGATTTCTCGCTGACGTTTGAGAACATGCACTTGGTTAGCCTGCATCCTGGAGATTCGTGTCAACTCTGCTTGTCGATCCAACCGCCGCCGGAGACCCTTGCCATGGACGCGGGCAGTCCCAAGGAAGTGGGTAGTCATATTCACGATTCGGTCCATATGAATGCTTCTTCTGATCCTTTCCTAGCAAGCTTAAAGGTAACCTCGCTTGCCATGATACCGTGATGTCCCAAACAAAATCAAGAGAAGACTTGCTTTTCTCTACTATCTTGGAAGTGGTAAGAAAGTTGAATAAGGACTTAAGCACAGCTTGACTATCTCTACAGACGCTGATATTTGACCCCTTGCATTTATGCAGGGGATTAGTTGTGTAAATATGAAAATATCATCTCTGCGGATCCGTTACGGACAATATCGTCGCAGACTGGGGCTATCATTATTGAGAAGCTAATTCATTCACAAAGAATGACAATTTGGTGTGGTTTGTTGAGCGGAGATATTATTCAACCATTTTTCTTTCAAATGTTTGCTAACTTTTTTCGACCGAAAAGTCTTCAAATATGATCCATTGGGATAACTCAACAGAAAACGGCCAGGACAAAGGTAGCGCACACAAGTGGAGAAGGACGTTTACCAACTTGGAGTGCGCAATTGGAGGCAGCTGGCAAAGGATCGTGCTATTTGGAGAGGCATTTTGATTGAGGCCCAGGTGCACCCCGCACACAAGACGAAGAGTTTCATTTCCCCTGCGAGTAAGTTAAGGTAAATAAATAGCTCATATCGGCCTTACTTAAATCGTTCACAAAAAAGTCCCTACACACAATCAAGCCTTAAATATTGCCCTTCGAGTGTTGTCAGAGGCGATGAAATTTGCTAAAGTTATAACTGTCATCTGACGGCATTGTTCATTTGTTCTCGTACGTAGCAATCAACTGCATCTTTTGACAGAAACCCAAACTTTGCCATTGTGAACCTAGTTGGATGATTTAAAAAATCAAATTTTTATTGGAAAGGTAAGGATTCTAAACGATGTTCCACTAAATACTTTAGTCGCTGAAGTTTCAAGTTCTCAAGTTATCCTCACCTTAAACCGTTTACTGGGGATTGTTTGTTGAACAGAAATCATAAGTATTATTCACTGATCGCATATAAAATTCCAATCTCCTCGTCGCATGCTTTGGCCGAGGCAAAACTGTCGGAGTTCCATTTGAAACTGAGACGTCTGTTTCAGCATAAATTGTAACCTTAACAACTGCCAGCCTATGCAGCCGAACACTGTAATTGCCTTCCACCAATAAGACGTTGAAGCGCAAGTCGAATGTATTTTAATCGGGGGTCAGTGAGTAAAGGCAAGCGGCACGAGTGCAACATTAGCCACATGATGCTCAATGCCATATGCGCCCATTGACTGCCATACCCCGTCACACTGACATCGATAAGGCAATTAATCAATTGACTTCCAATAACCCCTTTTTTCCCTGGTTAACCACAAAACATGTCACAACAACTCACCGCAGAGCACGGGCCACAGGACAAAGCAGTCCACTTCTGCTTGCAGAAGAAATTTCACACGTAATTGATTGAGTTTTTATACCCTTGTTAACTTTTAGCCTGCTCTGCCCGTAATTGCATTTTAATAATCCCTTCCTCGGGTGTATACTCCTTCAAATTAACCCCAAACAAAGCGGATTCTGAAGTAACTTCCTTTCGGTACGGCGTGGCGGTGCGGTGGCGGCACGAAAAAAACAAAACTAGGATAAGGACGAACCAGTAGCGAGCTGTATTGACGTCAGATCACCATCTGTCATAAAAGTTTTCAGAATGGCAGTTCTTAAATTTCCATTATCCCCCCTCAATCTCGAAGCATCGAAATCTCTCAGCCACCAATGCGACGGCGGTGGCAAGGGAATTTTCAGCGAAATGAAAATTTGAATTTAATTGAGCGAAAAATGAAACAAAAGCCATCATCGCAAAACGAGGGTCTGTGGGCGAAAACGAAAGGAAAGTTTTGTCATTTCATCGCGGTCGGGCGGAGGGGGGTTGAATTGACTGAGATACACAAGGAAAATTTGTAAAGAATGAATTAATAGATGAAGTCGGTGGTAGCTTATGAATGAAGAGTTGAATTGAGATTTGCTTCAAATTGTTTCCATTAAATAAACATTTGTTTCGGTAAGCATCACGGAATGTTTTGTCGCAGAATGTTGGAAGGACAATGTCAGCTCTAGGGGCTTGATTTAAAGGGAACTGTTTTCAAATATTTCGGCATCAAATTGGACTACATACATATACGTAAGTCCACAAGGAGACCAGGGCCTAGCTTCTCCACCAACTGCTCGCTATTGTTCTCTCACGAATAGTCCCCTATAGCTTTTTGGTGACTCCGAACAACGACGTTTGAGAAGCCCGCTTTTGAAAGACAGTTATTACTCTTTGAGTGTTGTCAGCAGCCCGAAAGACTTGGTGAGGTGTGTTTAGTCCAATGTGTGTGTTTAGTCCGGAAATTAAATCTGGTACAGTCGTGTGCATATTGGGATAAGCATTTTTTTTGATTTTGTTGATGGTTTATACGTCTATGGTTGTACGTTTTTTTTTTTTTTTCAAATATTTTGGTAAGTTTAAGCAGGCTATGGATTAAATGCTCTACCGACTACGGTGGCCACAAATGGCACTGCATGACGCTGTCAAATTTAAAACTTGATGAAATCTGGCTCTGCGTCAATGAATAAGATGTCTCAACCATAAGCCGAATCTTACGCACTGAAAGAATAGAATTATAATGCGCCAGATCTTTAAAATCATTTTGTATTGTATGATATAGCCGATTGTGGCTTGCAAAACTGCTTACACAGTGCTCCACAAAAGTTTGCGTACAATGACGCAATTTGGAAAAAAATGGCTGTCATTCACTTAATATGAGCTAAAAATATTTTTGAAAGGTAAATTCCATTGAAACAACGTCTCAGGTTTCAGTTTTCAACAAAATAAATAAAAAATTATTATTAATTTAAAAATACAAAACATAAGAAAAACCGAAAGAAGTTCCGAAAATCACTCCACAAAAGTTTGCGTAAAGCTGTTGTACTGTTTCTTTAAACACTGTATTTGCAACGGTAATTGTTTCGTGACCGTGATCATATAATTGTTGATGTGCGCATTGACCTTGTTGGCACGAGAAAAAGTTATTGTTTTTTTTTTTAATTTTTCAAAAAAGGACGGTAAAAATGGCTAATAAAGAGTTAAGTGTTAGTGAGCGGCAGTTTATTAGTAATTTGTACGTGGAAAAAAGAATATTGTATACGGAAATATCAAAGGAAACATAAAAAGCCGGTCAACAATTCAGAGAACAATTGATCGCTTTAGATATGACGGACGGGTCGAATCAAAGCTACTATCAGGCCGCACATCGAAGCTCACCGAAAGAGATAAACGTGTTATAAAGCCGATGGTGGACCAAGGACCATTCATAACTGCAAATAAAGTGAGTGCTAACCTTGGGAGAAGCAGTAACATGTGTGTATGGTTAAAATGCGAATAGAATTTGGGGAGAAGAGACAATGCTTGGGGCAACTCTCACTGCAGTTTGGCAAACTACATTTCACTGGCGCCAAGCAAAGTCGGCTAAACCTGTTCCTACTGCTGATTCTTGCTTGAATCTCATCCAGGATTGTAATCCAATTTTGAAAAACGACCCGAAACTAGTGAAGCATGTGACGCCTGTGTGGGAGGCCACTGTATGTATACCTGAGTTGGTCGTCATGTCCATGACACGATTCTTCCGAGAAGAAATATATTTCTAAAGAAGGGTGGAAGGTATGGTGTCCGTTGCAACTGCAAAGCTCTGCCTGCAGACAATTTCAACTCTTTCTAAGGTACTTCGGAATTAAAGTAATTAGAATTGGTTGGACACCTTGTCACAAGGGAGTTCGGGAAAAGTGTTTGCTTTAGAATATGCCAGTTTGTTAACCAGAGGAGCCGCTGTGAAAACTCGAACCCGCGGTTATAATAATAATAATAATTGTTGGCGCTACAGTCCAAATGGGGACCAGGCTCATCATGCTCATCAACTCATCGTGTTGTGCGCGCTACTGTTCTCTTACGAGTAGAAGGGACCTACAGTTTTTTGCCGTCTCCGAACGGCGATATTTGAGAAGTTATTACTCTTTGAGTGTTGTCAGCAGCTCGAAAGAGGTGGTGCCGTGAAAAATTCGAAAAATTAGTGTTGAGCTGGGAGTCGAACCTAGACCCTTCGGCGTGAGCGTCGCACTCTACCCACTACACCACGGCGACCACCGCGAACCCGCAGTAAGGCTGCTCGTATTCTTAGAAAGTGATTCCGTCAATTCGAACAATTTGTAATATCGAGTTTTAAAATATATTCTGGGCTTTGAAACCTTCCTTCACAAAAAGGGAACACCGAAAGGAATTTTGCGACACAAATTAACCCTCGCAACTAAATATTTGTATATTAGCTATGGTTGTTAAGCTACGTTTATGCACAATAGTATATCATCTGAGCAGGAAATAGCTTCAATTGTGCCACGACGGCGCGAAGTTCTTCTTAAAAAATTATTTATTTTGATAGAGGGTGGGGGCGGTGGTACAAAATAATTTGTTCCGCTTGCAAAAGATGCCGGTACCATCAAGTTGTGGTTGACTTTGGAAGTATAATAATATAATTGTATAGCGCTTCAGTCCACAGGGGACCAGAGGCTAGCTTGGTTACCAACTACTCGTATTGTGCACGCTTCTGTTCTCTCACAAACAGAAGGGAACTACAATTTCTTGCTGACTCCGAAAGGCGAAGTTTGAGAAGCTTTTTCTTACAGTCCATCCCAAATTTATATAAAATTAGAATAACGTACGGAATATATTTTAATGAACCATAAAAGAAGTCATCTTCGTTAAATTTCTGTTTAAAAGTTATCCCATACTGTTCGTTGTCCTTTAGTCAAAAGTCTATGTAGAAAATAACTAAGAAGCATTTCCCTTATTTCGAATACTACTCTCTCAATGAACGGCCAATAGACAGCTTAAATGCAATAGTCGCTAAATCTTCACATGATCGAAAGGAAAGAACAGTTCTGATCACTTTCATTTGTAGACGAATCCTGCATTCAAGGTCTGTTTAAGAAATAAGGTGGATATCAAATTTCGAGGGCTACGTACATTCGATTATCGATTTTTATAATTTTTTAATGTTGGTACACTCGTCTGGAACATATATTTACAGTTTAAGCTATTATTAATCTATTATTTCATTTCCAAGAGGTAAACAAGTTAGGCGTGTTCGGCGATATTCTGCTGTCGAAAAAATTGATCAACGAATTTGCATTAAACTTTGTGTAAGAAATGGAATTAAGTGCTGAAAAGACTTGAAATGTTAACAGTGGCATACTGTGAGTATACTCTGAATTACAAAAAATGGTTACAAGTGGTACAAGCTATTTAAAGAAGGTCGAGAAGATTTGAATGCCGACGCCTGTTCTGGACGCCCCAGCACATCAACAACGGATAAAAATGTTCAGAAAGTCAAGAAAATTATAAAACTGTTATGGAGAATCGTTGAATCACTTTTAAGGAAGTTGCTGAATATGTTGACATGTCGGTTGGTTCATGCGATTTAATATTTTCGGAAATTTCGGACATGATGTGTGTGTCAGTGAAGCTCGCTCCAAATTTACTGAATTTTGACCTAATAAAGTCTATGCTCAGGAATTGTTGAATGACATCAAGGATTATTCAGATTTGCTAATTTGATGACAAATCATAGTTATACAGTTATGAATTCGAAACACCCAGCAGAGCAGAGGACGGCATTTTGAGACGATTAAGGAGATACAAACTAAATCGCTGAAAGAGCTCAAGGGCATACCAAAAGGTGTATGCCACAACTGGTTTGAGGATTGGAAAAAGCGCGCTTTGCATTTTAAGTTCTCCAATTCCATAATCCTTCATATAAGATAAAATGCTTCAACTAGTTATATAAAGAAATTCAAATTCAATGTAACCTACTGGCCCTCCACGGGCTCTTTAAGCTAAACTTAATACCTTGATGTCTTTCGACGTGATTTACAATTTCAACAAGAACAAAATTTAACTACTTATAATTCAATTACGAAAAGTTAAGACAAAAAATGTAATGACCCTATCTGAGGAGAATTACTTTGTGGGTCCCCCAAAATAGAAATTGATAAATACGATGGTTACCGTTTATATTTTGGGATTAGAGAACAAAATCAAATATTAATCATCAAAAATAGCTTTATTGGTTTTCAAAATTCCCCCATTAAGATTTATACACTTTTGCACGCGTTTGATGGAGCATTGTCGAAGCACTTTTGCCACTCTGACTGAGGTACATATCTCCAAATATATCAGGTGTCCGTATATATTTTTTACGTACGGGAATAAAAATAAGTCATTCGGTGCCAAGTCAGGACTATACGGCGGATAACTCATCAAATCGATGTTTTGAGTGGTCAAAAATGCAGTTTGTTTGAGCCGATGTGTGAGAGCTCGCATTGTCGTGGTGAAGAGTGATCCGTCTTCGGCGGTTGGTTTCCTTGATTTCTTGGAAGACAACTGGCAAACAAATGGTTGTATACCACTCAGAATTGACTGTTTTGAGTTGTTCTAGTAGTGCGGTTGCGACATGTCCAGTTTTTCCGAGAAAACAGGATTCAATTTGCGTGGAAGTGCTTCGTGCGCGAACAAGTTTTGTTGGATTTGGCTTAATTTGAAACACCCATACAGTCGACTGCTGTTTACTTTCGGGCTCACACGCGTAAATCCACGATTCATCACCTGTCACGATGTCATAAACGTGTTTCGAAGCACCGCGATCGTATTTTTTGAGCATTTCTTTCGACCAATCGACACGAGCCTTATTTTGAGCACTGTCAATTGTTTGGGATCCAACGCGAACAAATTTTTTTGACGGTCATGCAATATTGAATGTATGCTGGACTCACTAATGCCTAAGGTTGTCTCAATCTCACGATAGGTCACATGATGATCTTGCAATATCAGTTGGCGCACAGCGTCAATGGTTTTGGGAACAACAACTGATTTTGAACGACCTTCACGAAATCCGTCTTGGTTGAATTCACCATACCATCGATAAACACTGGTCCTTGATGGAGCTTCATAGCCAAAATTCAATTAAGTTCATCGTTGTTGAGTTAGTCCACGTCGAAAGTTTAAAAAACTAATCGCACAAACATTTTCACGATTAAGTTCCACTTTTTGGGCGAATTGAATCTTTTAAGTTACTGTAAACAACACAAATAACGTTCGTAAGTCACAACGTTCTGAGTACGTATAACCTTAACAATGTCAAACTTTACGATAGAGCTGGCAGTTGCCAGATTGCAACACTAGGATTGCCCAATTTCGAAATATAGAAAGCAACCTTCGTAAATAAATATTTTATGAGGAAAATCAAAATTCACCTTTTGAACAGACCTGGTAACCGATTTAACAACTTAGCTGTCACCACTTTGTAGACTTTCCTTTTCATTATGATAACCAGGCCCATGAAAGAAGAACTCTGGAGAATGAATTGATACCTTTTAGATCAAATGGAAATGACAGAGTCCATTTACTGACGTATTCAATAATTTAGAAATCTGGGACATTACTGTAGGCGACTGGTTGAAGAGCGTTACTCTTCTCCTGTCCTGCAGGCTATTGATCAGGGGAACGTTGTTGCTTATGGCCTCGCAGCTTCAGCTTCAGTAGCAAATTATAAATAAATGATAAATATTCACCACCAATTCAACGGATATCATTGGGTAAACTGTTTTGTCGACGTACCAGTTTAGACTTGTTTATTCTTGAACCTGGGGCTTCAATTTTTCTTATCTTTCTATCATGTGTCTTATACTTTCTGAGACCAACCTGCTTTTAGTGGTTTTTGAAATATAAAACTTAGACTTAAGCCACTCTCCACCATCACTTACTTCAACATCTCACGTTCGGTCTCTTTCTTCGTTTTGAGTTTAGGCACAGGATACCACACTGCAGTACTCGAGTGCATATGTCCTGGGGACGTATTTAGTTCAGTTCAATTATAAAACAATGTAAAGACGATGCTTTCACAGCTGATTACTTCAATAAGCACATAAGCAGTCGCGAGAAAAGTGGCCACAAACTAAATGGCAAAAAAAAAAAACAAACAAACATTTTAAAAAAATCATGATTCCATAATTCCTAGCGTTCTGACTGGTAAATTTACTTGCTTAGTAAAATATTAATAATTGTGTATGGCGACAGTCCACAGATGGACCAGGGCCTAGCTTGTACATGAACTACTCGTGTTGTGCGCGCCACTGTTTTCTCACGAGTAGAAGGGACCTACAGTTTTTTTCCGACTTCGAACGGCGAAGTTTGAGAAGCTTTTCTGCAGCTCGAAAGAGGAGGTGCCGTAGTCGCACTCTACCCACTACGCCACGGCTGCCACTTGGATTAACAAAGGCGAGTATACAAACAAAACGTCAAGGTGTTCAGCCGGGAATCGAATCTGGACCTTCAGGGTGTGAGTGTCGCACTCTACCCACTACGCCACGGCTGCCACTTGGATTAACAAAGGCGAGTATACAAACAAAACGAGTATAAAAAGTAAACATCTTTCCATTATTAATTGGACAAATTCTCAAACGTATGTCAAGATAAAGAGCGAAAGTAATATGAAACAAAAATGACACAGAGGCTAATGAGATTGAAGCCTTTGTAAAGCTCATATCCAACATCGAGCCCCAATCCAAGGCGTTCCTCAAATTTTCAATCAATTATCAATAACAAATCGCACTCGCTCTTAATTGGTCATCAATTCTCCCTACAGTTCGACCGTTTATTTTCGCAAGAGCAGCAACATCAATTACAACCATTTTAATCCCAAGGATTCACAGTCCCTACCACAGAGGTCGCACAATAGATCACAGCATCGTACCACTCCGATCACAATCCATCCTCAATGCGGCGAACCTAATGAAGATTTACTGTAACTACATTTCGAATTGGTAAAACTCCCAAACCCAGGCCGGAGGCGAAGCGCGTATCACACACAGTGTCTAATCCCAATCTAAAACTTGGTAATGTTATTTTTACAGCCCACACAGCCACCCACTCGCCGCAGGCACTTCCTCTGGGGCGCAGTGACCGATGCACAGGACACACAATGAACACTGTTCCGTCCGCCCGCTCTAATTGCTTGACTGAACAATTATTTCACTTGTTTCCAAAGTATCTTCAACCATAAATCAGTTGTCTTTAATCCGATTTAATTGCCATTTGTGGGATAAAGTGACCATTACACACTTATGGCCATTATAATTCCGTGGCAATTCGGACAGCATTGGCAGACGGACGTACCGGGAGACAGAGAGCGTACACTGCAGCCACGTAGTGCTTGCCGCAAGCGAAGCCAACCGTCCTGTTCCCGGGCGACACCAGCAGCAATCGAAGAAAAGAGTGTTTTATGTTGCCTTCCAGAGAGTGCATTGCAGTCGCATAACCAATACCACCACTACCACCAGCACAGCACAGAACTGAAAAGGACATTAGTCCCAACCGGCGACCGACAATATCCTTCTGCACATATGCCACTCATTTAAATTCATTCGATTTTACCAATAAAAGACAAATGGGAGCCAAAACTTTGGTTTATTGTTTTTCTACGTTCCGTTCCCGTTCCGGCACAGCCACGGGGGCGGGGGATGCATGCAGTGTAATCCCGCTTGGTGCAGGGACACCCATTTCGAGAGAATGTAAACTGGCCATTAATAGTCGGATCCCCTAGATGGAGATTTTATTGCTTGTAGCCGTTGTTGGATGTTCCGGCGAAGAACACTTCATGCACACACACATAGTCATACGAGTGTGAAGCATGTGGAACCACTGCAGAGTCCTTGAGCCCTAAAACATCTTTTTATGCTCCTGCGGATTACTCCATGAGCCCCGTCGCGCCCAACTTCTTCCCGTCACCAGGAGGCGTCATGTAAATGCCAGTCGACAGAAAAGAACATTTTCATTGGGCTGTGTCTGCCCAAAATTGAATTGCAAATGCCAAGAGAACCAAACAAGGATTTATGTTGCGAAATTTCGTGGGAAAGTCACACCGCCAGACGGTCTTGCAGACTGTTGATTTGGTGTGAGGGTGCGCACATATGACGCCTCTGGTGACTCGATCCTGCCGCCAATTGAATTTCCACCCCCGATTTTCATGTGTGAACTTTCAATAATCGAATCTGCTATCGATACCCGTCACATAAAAATTATTTTTGCGTGGCATTCACACACTTGACTGGTGGAGGATTGCGATAATCACTCTCGCGGGACAGGTTTTTGTGGGAAATTCAACGAATTTTGCTTGAAATTGTGCACTTGTGGGGTAACAACAGTGTGGAAAACATGGTTCAGAAGGGAGTCGTGCAATACACACCACATCGATGGTTCTCATTGAGAAAATTGAAGGACGTTTTGAGGAGAAGGTCAATTTTCTAAATATGCTCACTTTTCATGTGAGAAAATATAATTCCATCGAAATCGATTTAAATTCTGATCTTGACGACAGACCATTGAAAAAGTGGTCCATTTCCAAGTAATAGAAAGCAACTATTTTTAATTGTGGAAACTGAAGTCGTAATCATTCCTCAATATTTAAATTTATCTCTTAAATAAATTCACCTATTTTCCAAAAGTAATTAATTTGGATTAATTAATTTCTCGTTGATAAAGAACACAGTGAGAGAATTTTGTCTATACGGAAACGAAATTCAATTCCTCTAATTTAAATAAATTGCAGGAGAACATGAACTGAAAATAAAAAGCAAAAAAATTTTCACTAAACGATGCAACCTTTGTGAAAAGTTGTACTTATAAAGTTCGAACGTGTAATACCTAAACATTGCGAAAATGAAGGCAGTGCGCAATCGGGGTTTGCGAGTTTGAACTGTACTCGTATATACGAATATATGAATGTATATTTGATAGTCCTTTATACACATGGCAGAAATACTCAAAATAAAGTTCGAAACACTCGAATAATAGTTTGATTCTTTTAAATAAAAAAAACTACTCCCCAAATAATAACAAGAAAAAGAACAAATATAATATTTCACTGAATTCCTATGTACACATTTCCAATTAACAGAATTTTTTTGCTGAAACACCTAAAGGGAAACAGAAAAAGTAATGCAATGCTTATTTCGAGGAATAAAATTCTACTCTTTAACATATACAGATGCTTTTACCATAAATATATCTATCTATCTACCTTTTGAAAATTTTGATATGGGTGCTTGAGTGACACCCACAGATTCTGCGAGTGCTTCTTTTGTTTGACAACAATCTCTATAGAGCAATGATTCCAGTACCTCATCTTCAAACTATTTTGGCCTTCCAGGAGGTTCGCCGTCTGCCAAGTCAAAATCATCACTTTTAAATCGTGCAAACCACTTTAAGCACGTTCGTTCCGCTAGCGCGTGTTGACCATAATCTTCCACCAAAATGCATCAGCAATTTCCTTCATATTTAAGCAATGAACAAGAACTCCCCGCAAACACTTTTTCAGGCGCAAAGTTTGACACATTTAAATGAAGAAAATTATTGTTTTTTAAGCTTCAAATGAATGACATATTCTGAAATGACGTACAATGATAGTAACTTTCCAACGAATGTTTCAATTTAATAATACTATAATAGCATCTCTTAACGAACCGCGCGAGTTAAGTTATACTTTCAATACTTTAAAATTTAAAAGTCAGGCACGGTTATCCATGTCTTTCTAAGCCTTCGTGTTGACGTTTTTGCATGGAACCAATGTTTTTTTTTTTAAATTTGTGGCCGCCGTGGCGAAGTGGGTAGAGTGCGACGGTCACACGCCGAAGGGTAGGTTCGATTCCCGGCTGAACACCTCGAATTTTTCACGGCGCCACCTCTTTCGAGCTGCTGAAAACACTCAAAGAATAGTAACTGTCGAAGAAAGCTTCTCAAACTTCGCTGTTCGGAGCCAGCAAGAAACTGTAGGTTCCTTCTACTCGTGAGAGTACCGTGGCGCGCACAACACTAGTAGTTGATGAGCAAGCTAGGCTCTGGTCTCTCTGTGGACTGTGCTAGGTTTTAAAATCAACGAATTAGCCTGATCGTGCTGTTATTCATGAAACTAATCTCAGATAGATGTTGGGTAAGAACGCATGCTATACATTGGACCTAGGACCTTTTGGTAGAGTGCTACACATTATCCACTACGCCACGGCCTTATATAAGGTTACCAAATATCTCCCTTTTGCTTTTTTGCTCTTCTTCAATGCTTCAGAAAAAGTGTTACAGTGAACAGATTTCGTTCAAATATGCGCCGTTTTGTTCGATAATCTGTTTCCATCTTGACGGCAACTTCATAATACCCGCCGCGTAGAAGTTCCTCTCCTTATTAGCGAAGAACTCGGAAAGCCACGTTTCACAAACGACTTTTGAGTTCAACTTCACACCACCAAGGGCGTTTACCATGGACACTAACAGGTGGTAATCACTTGGCGCTATGTCCGGGCTATATGGTCGATGCGATAAAACCTCCCATCCGACCTCCCGTAGCTTCTGACGAGTCATCAACGAAATGCGTGGTGTGGCATTAATACGGTGAATATAAGACTTGAATCCATCCATAACGACTTGTATTGAACGATTCGAAAGGTAATTTCTAATCCATTGAAGAAGAGACTCATCGATCCCAAAAGCACACATTTTCGACAAGAGAGCCTGGTGCCAGACCCTGTCAAATGCCTTAGAAATATCAAGCGCAACAATCTTGCTTTCTCCTGCATTGTGCAAAGATTGGTTCCACTTTTCAGTGAGATATGCCATCAGATCACCAGTGGAACGGTTGCTTCGGAAGCCGTACTGCCGGTCATTAAGAAGCTTCCAGGACTCAAGATATTTCATAAGCTGACGGTTGATCAGCATTTCCATGACCTTGGAGAGAAGGGACGTTAGTGCTATGGGTCGGTAGGAGGTGGGTGACGAACATTCGCCCGTTTTAGGGACGGGCTGGACAAATGCAGTTTTCCACTTACTCGGAAAGAGCCCTGAAGAGTAGGACAGATGGAAAAGCTTACGCAGTGGTTTTGCCAGCGTGGAAGAACACCTCTTCAGAAGAACAGGGGGTATACCATCCGGGCCAGCGGATTTGTGTATGTTTAGATCTTTAAGTACTCTTGCTACTGTACGAGTGCGAAAATGGATTTGCCTCATGGAGAAATTTACGCTCTCAAGTACAGGCGGGGACAAAGTGCTATCTGGCAGCGTTGAGCTAGCTGCAAAGTGTGCAGCAAGCAGATTAGCTTTGTCTAAAGAGCTTACAGCTGGAATGTCATTGCAAGTGAGCGTTGGGATCGAAGACGAGGCTGAATTCCTTATGTTTTTTACGAAAGACCAAAAGCTTCTGCTACCCTTGGGGCATTGTAGAACTTATTGCCTCAACTTTTGGTCAAAGGAGAATTTAACACGTCTTATTAATGCATTACAGTCATTACGGATCCGTTTGAACTTTTTCCGGGCTTCCTCAGAAGGGTTGGCTTTATAATCCCGGAAACTCAACTCTCTCATCCTGATAGCCTCTTTGCAGCTCAAGTCAAACCACGCGTTTGCCTTAGGCTTGATGCTCTTCACTCTGTGAGGAATGAAGGACCTCATGCCCAGCGAAATAATGTTTGTGATCGCATCAGTAGCTGCATCCACGTCACTATCGAGGAAGCATAGTGACCAGTTAAAATTCCTAAAGAAGTTGTTAAGTCCGCTCCAGTTGGCTTTGTCGTAGAGCCATACTGTTCTTTTCGGAATTTGTTGTCTAACTGTGTGGGAGAAGTACGAGAATTTGGCTGACACGACACAGTGGTCGGACGAGCCTAGAGGCGACAATATATCAATTGAATATTTTTCCGGATGAGAAGTGAGAAACAGATCCAAGGTGTTGTGATCAACTTTTCCTCGCCAGTCACCATCCGCTTCAAAAATTGGTCGAATTCGTTCCGTTTCAGCAGCATATCTCAGGCGTTGATTCGGTCCAGAAGGTTTTTTTGCGTTTATTTTTGTATCCAGCCTTTTGCAGATGATTTTAAATGGTTTGGTGACTAACTCCCATCTCCTGGGCGATGTCACGAGATGCCACATGCCGGTCTAATGATTTCCATGATTCAATCGGTATTTGTTGTCACAGGTCTTCCGCCGGCTGGCTTATCCATGGTGTCGTTTTCATCGGCTCTGAATTGTGAAAACCATTCCTCCGCGGTTCGAAGTGATAGAGTACCATCCTCCAAAACACCATTAACCTCACGAAGCGTTTCTCCAGCGAATTTGCCCTTAACGATGAAAATTTAAAAATAGCGCGAATTTCGGCGTCACTGAACTCCATGTTTACACGTCTTTAACTGTTAAACGCAATATCCAAACTAATAATGCATAGCGTCGTTTTGTATGTAATGTCAAGACCTTTCATATTATGTATAGTATTGGCAAATACGAGCTCTGTAGCGCTTTGTACATAGTCGAAAAATTCAAAAGACAAAAAGGCGGAAGGAGATATTTGGCAACCTTATATGTATATGCCTATTGTTAATTGTATGGCTATTTTTAGTTTAAGTATATTCCCTAAGATTTATTGAATAACCTCAGTACCTTAAGAATTTCTAAAATTGGACTCCAATTTAATTGGCTTTAAGTGAAATTAAAACTAACTGAACTGATTTGAAATAACAAAACAGAGTGAGAATGAACAATCATGCAATGTTGACATTAAAAATACGGAGTAAGTGGTGGAACATTTTACTCTTAAAGTCATATTCGGATCAAAGCACTCTGTTAAAATGACGAAGGATGCAGATAAGTTTTAAATAGCTCTGAAGTCGAATTCTCTTGTTCGCTTTGAAGCTTTAATTATTCAACTGGTTAACATATTTATAAAAAAAAAAGAGTATGTACCTTCGATGCACATTTTTCTGTAAAAAGTTATGTAATTTAAACATTTGTGAAAGCTCTGAACATTGTTTTTGAATTTTACTGTGTGAACTTTCTTCTCATAGGTGGTCCGCTTTTCATGTCCCATGATTATTCGCATCAAACCAGACAAATAATAATTCAAGCAAAATGAATTTTACTTACAACAACCATAGTGACATACCAACTTTTGCACAAGCGGATTAAATATTGCCAGACGTTTTTATATATTTCAAATAAATTGACAATACTTCAATACCGACATTCTCCAATACTTAAAGTTCGCAGTCCCAACATTTATGGTAGTAATATAGCGTTTTGCTTCTGAAAAAATGAAAACGGTCAGAAAGTAGTCAAAAACTGAGTCGCTAAGGCAATGGCAAAAAAATTGAACTTCACCTGTCAACTTATGTATCATTGAGAATAATTCATTGTGAGGTTCATAACAAATTGGTTCACAATTGCTGTTGGTTTGGTTAATTAATTATGTCACCAAATAATAAACATCCAATCAATAAGCTGCTCGAAAGTCGAGCGGATTTTGTTTAGATCTGAATTCTAAATCCTATAAAAACTACCACCGCTCTAAAACGACAAAGCATTGAGGGTTATAAAAACACAAATGTGTACACTTGTACCAATTCAATTTTACAAATCCCCAAAGCCCCTTTAACAAACGACACTCCAAACACGCACGTCATCTCCGCCCCCAAAAAAAATCCTTTGTCGCATTCAATCTGCCAATTTATTTCCAATTAAGACAGTTTTTTGTTTAATTTACCTAAATCCGCCCAACACACTTCGTCTTTCTGTCACTACAACAGAAGGTCGACACTCATATTGCCATTTTCACCACAATGCCGCCCGTCGCAGGAACGCGAAAGATTTCCCAAAACAAATGACAGGCCGTTAATGTGCAATTGGCATGTCGGTGTCATGAACACCCCACGAAAGGAGATCCCGCTTCACTCTCCTCCAACTCGGGGTAATTGTTAATAACTCCCACAGGCCTGGCAGTGTCCTGGTACCAGGGAAAAATTACCTGAGAGACAAGGAAATTGCCAGTTGCCGTGTAATGTCAGGCGACATGTTAATACGGCACCGAAAGTGTCAGAAACATGACAACTGTCTTTGTCACAAAGCAAACAAAAATTAACACTTACCTTGTGGTGAGCTTCGCATTTGGGACGAGGCGGAGGGAAGACTTGGAAACTTTTCACCGTCAAAAAATCAAACTTGACAGAGGAAACATGCAAATGTCAAGTTGTATCAATTACCCAAGGACAAACAAAGCAATTTAAATTTGGAACAGAAACACGCGAAAGCCAAAACTCGAACTGTCAAAGTGCCTCAGATTTCAAAGCGCCTGTCAAAAATTGACTTCATTAAGCAATTCCGGTGTCGGTCGGCGATGAGTGAAACCATAACCTCAACCTAATTAGGAGGATTATAAATATTTTCCGTCTTGACAGCCAATCTGGGCGGAAAAGGATCTCCTCTTGGTGGTTCTCGTTCCCCGTCACTTGGCCTCTTCCAGCAGAGTCATCGAATTTAATGCCCGTTTCTTTTTTTTTCTTCGAACGAACCGAAGAAAACATCTGTTCGTGCTCTACGGACATTTGAGATGATTTGTCAAAAAAATTTGTCTACAAACGGCGTCGTGTATCAAGAATCCGCTACGCCGCCGTGAATGTCGGTCGGCTACACGGTTTGATGAGCTCTCGCGCACTCACTTAAGATGTGCCGTCCCTGATAAGGGCGTCAGCAGCAATGATGCATTTACGAAACGAAATAAAGTGTGATGTCATAAAAAAGCCAACGCCTCCATACACTAGTCGGGTTTTAGTGTAAATTAGAATTTTTCTTTTCGTTTCCCAAACCACGGATTAGGGTACACGCACATCGGGCTAGTGGGGGTACTCCATAAAAAAGCCGATGATATACGATCTCATACAGGGATGTTTAACGACCGAGAAAGTGTTAAAAAAGATTCCTCATCACTGGACCGTGGATTATTAGTTTTTTTTTTTTTCTGTTTGGGGGATTTTTAATATTTTGTTTCGTTTCTATTTGGGACCGGCTGTCGTATTGTGTTTTAGTGCCTTGTTTGGATTTTGAATTTTGTATTCATTTTCCAGTTTTTTGGGTTTTATGACGCGCGCTGTTGTTTATCCTCCGCAGTGGTTTGGACTTAACCAATCGCGAGATAGATGAACGATTTTATTACACATCGGCTGGGAGTTTGGGAATCTCACCGGCTGACCATATGGGTGCTTGAATATGTTCTCGGTCTTTAAATTTAGATTTAGAGTAGAAAGTGCGCTAACTGGACTTTTCATAGTTGCATTCATAAGTGCCGTGTGGAAATTGATTCTTAAACATGTCATACGATCCGTTACAAATTGGCCTTTCGTTTCTTAATGGGCTATTAAAAGAGGTGACATATGACAAGATGTCGTCGATGTTGAAAACGGTTTAATACCTTATCTGGGGTTATAGTGGATTTGCTTACAACTTTATCGATAAGTTGCTTTACATAAATGGCTATTAACATATCTGAGAAGATTGATCTCCGAGTTAGAAACTACTGATGGTAACTTACCCAGACCGTGGTTTCGTGTTACACAAATCGGTATGTACGTGGCTGAGATTAAGGTTTTGGTTTGTGTGCAAACGAAAAGCATTTTATGCTTTGTTTTGATAGTAAAATCAATGACATTAACGTCATTTTTAACACTTAAATAATCGGCAGCGGGGTACCTGAGAAACTGCACTCCTGAAGTCTAATCAACTTTACTGTGCGGCTCATAAATTTTCACACCAGTTGCCTATAATTTGGTGAACATATGATTTCTATTTTTGTACACCACTAAAGATCAGTGAGCCGTCTTCCAATTGTTCAGATTCGATAGCTCTTCAGGTTGCAGCTGTTTTGTTGTGTTTTTATGCTTTGCCTAGCCATCTGGCGCAATCTAGTTGTCATTCATGTATGATCCAATCCGGTGATACCGACTTAATTTTAGCACACTTATAACATATTTAATTTTCCCTTCCAATTAAAAGGGTTCCCAAGAGAATGTTTAATTAATTCAAATTTTCGCATAAGTTGTGCGAATTTTTTTACGTAAGTAATGTTCAAACAAAATAAAAGCAAAAACGTAAATTATTCTTGCAAATGAAAATGTGGTCTTGGGTCGTTTTATGAAACTGCAATCTACTTTTCGGATTGCTTCGTTGTTACTTCTTCAGTTTGTCTCAAAGTGTCTTATATTTTCGTTATTATTATAAAACTTAAACAAGACTAATATCCGAAAACTAAATTCAGACTTGAAGAGGAACAAATAAATCAAAAATAATGACACGTCATATCAGATAAAGTAAAGTAGAAAAATTGATTACTGAAGAACTACTGAAACTCTTGCGTTTTAAAATTTAAATAAATATATTTTCTTTTTAGCGAAAAGAAACGTTATATATTTTAGATTTCATTTGAGCTTGACATTGTTATTGGACACTCTTTTCGTTTGATACATAAAATGCTTACCCACTATGTCTTCTCTGCAAACAATGTTCTTAACCGAATAGACACTTTTTTTAAAATATTTTTACAAATTACAACTTTCTTACGCTTTGTATATATTTGTATTGGATGTTGTAACACTCCACAAGGAGACCAGGGCTTAGCTTTTTCATCATCTTCTCGTGTAGTGCGTTCTCTCATTGCACAACCTGCAGTTTTTAACCTACTGCGAACAGCGAAGCTTGCAAACATCGACTCGGATCATTTCCTTGTTGTAGCCAAGGTAAGAACCCGGATATCGAGAGAGCAACGGAGTCGAGACAGGCCAAAACGGTTTGATGTCGAAAAGCTACAATCGCAGCCGATCACTAGGGCATTTGCCGATCGATTCTCCCTGAAACTGTCTCAGAGTTCGACTCTGCCTGCACAAACAATAGAACACAAATGGAAACGTTGTCAAAAAGCCATTTATGAGGCCGCCACTGATGTGCTGGTTTCACGTCACCACCTAAGGGGAACCCATAGTTTGACGACGAGTGCAGGCAGGCGCATGCAGCCAAGCAAGAAGCATACAAGGCAACTGTTTGTGAGCTCTACAAACAGAGAAGAAGGGAAGATAACGCGCGGTCGGGGAAATGGAGAGGTGCTATGGCAGGAATGACGTCCAAAATTTTTACCGCAAGATAAAACAGTTATCCGGCGGTTACCAACCTCGGTCAGAAGCCTGCCGGGACCAAAATGGATATCTGGTGGTAGAGTCGCAGTCTGTGCTGAGAATCTGGAAGGATCATTTCTGAAGACTCCTTAACGGCGATGACGGCCCAAATCCCGCTGTTAGGCAGAATGTCCCACTCAATTTGGACGCTGATAGACAAGCATTCCGTCCCCCCGACTTAGACGAGGTGAAGTTAGCAATATCCAAGCTGAAGTCGACCAAAGCTGCTGGAGCGGACGGACTGTCCGCAGAACAATTTAAATCAGTTGGAGATGACCCATCTGTAAGATATGGTCGAAGGAAAGCATGCCCGATGAGTGGAATCTCAGCGTCGTTTGCCCGGTCCACAAGAAAGGAGACCCCTTTGACTGCGCCAACTACAGAGGGATTAGTCTCCTGAACATCGCATACAAGATCCTCTCTGCCGTATTGTGTGAGCGCCTGAAACCGTTCGTCAACAACCTGATAGGTCCTTATCAGTGTGGTTTCAGGCCAGGGAAGTCGACAATACACCAGATCTTCACACTGCGGCAGATCCTGGAGAAGTCTCAAGAAGTACAAATCGACACCCACCATCTATTCGTCGATTTCAAGGCCGCGTATGACAGCGTGCATAGAGACGAGCTATACAGTGCCATGTCTAGTTTTGGCATCCCTACCAAACTCGTTAGATTGATTGCGATGGAGAACTCTTGCTGCTCCGTCAAGGTCGGTAACGAACTCACCGAGACCTTCGTTGTCAAAAAAGGATTTAGACTAGGCGACGCGCTGTCATGCGACCATTAACACCATTCTTGAGGGAATCGTGTGGAATTCACACGTCAACATATCATAGGCATGATCTTCCACAAGTCCGTTCAACTGCTAGCTTATGCGGATGACATTGACGTGATCGGCCGAACTCAGCGAGTCGTCAATGAGGCGTTTGCTAGCATCGAAGCGGAAGCGGCTAAAGTGGGACTGGTGGTAAACGAGGGCAGAACTATATGCTGTCATCGAAAAAGGACGCAGAACATCGACGTCTCGGACAGAGAGTCACTATGGGCAGCAGACACTTCGAGGTAGTCAAGGACTTCGTCTATCTCGGCTCCGCGGTGAATAGGGACAACAACATCAGTACCGAAATCAAACGCAGAATCACTCTTGCCAATCGCTGTTTCTTTGGGCTTAAGAGGCAATTGAGTAATAAAGCCCTGTCCAAAGTGACTTTGTACAACACCTTGATCATCCCAGTCCTGCTTTACGGCGCAGAAACCTGAACGATACTAAAAGCGGATAAGGAAGCCCTTGGTCTCTTCGAGAGAAAAGTTCTACGTGTGATTTTTGATCCTGTTTGCGTTGATGGCATCTAGAGGAGAAGATTCAACCACGAACTGTATAGGCTATACGGCGGCTAAAGTGGGACTGGTGGTAAACGAGGGCAGAACTATATGCTGTCATCGAAAAAGGACGCAGAACATCGACGTCTCGGACAGAGAGTCACTATGGGCAGCAGACACTTCGAGGTAGTCAAGGACTTCGTCTATCTCGGCTCCGCGGTGAATAGGGACAACAACATCAGTACCGAAATCAAACGCAGAATCACTCTTGCCAATCGCTGTTTCTTTGGGCTTAAGAGGCAATTGAGTAATAAAGCCCTCACCCGAATGACCAAAGTGACTTTGTACAACACCTTGATCATCCCAGTCCTGCTTTACGGCGCAGAAACCTGAACGATACTAAAAGCGGATAAGGAAGCCTTTGGTCTCTTCGAGAGAAATGTTCTACGTGTGATTTTTGATCCTGTTTGCGTTGATGGCACCTAGAGGAGAAGATTCAACCACGAACTGTATAGGCTATACGGCGGCATGAACCTAGTCTGCGGATACAACACTTGATGTGGCTAGGCCATGTAGAGCGTATGGACAGTACTGCTCCGGTCCAAAAAGTCTTCGAACCCGAACCGCAGGGACGGGACAACGCAACAGAGGACATCATAGACTGAGATGGTGCGCACAAGTGGAAAAGGACCTCAACCAACTTAGAGTGCGCAATTGGAGGCAGCTGGCAAGAGATCGTGCTAGCTGGAGAGGCATGTTGGTTGAGGCCCAGGTCCACCCCGGACTGTAGCTTTTTTTAGACAGTTATTATTTTCTATGGGATGTCAGTAGCTCAAAGGAGGTGAAGCCGTGAAAAGCGATGTGTTCAGCCCGGGAATCAAACCTGGACCTTAGGCGTGTCAGTGTGGCACTACGATAAAGCGGCCATGCTGTTTACTTATGTCTTCATTTTTTCTCAAACTGAGAACGGTGGAGTTTAATCAATTTTCGACTCTGTTAGTGTTGTTAATTGTGTGAGCACCATTTTGTTACTGTAAACAACGCAAATAGCGCTTGTATGTCAAAACGTTCTGAATACGTATAACCTAAAAAATGTTAAGCGTTACGATAGAGCTGGCAGTTACCAGATCGCAACACTAGGGTTGCCCAATCCCGAAACATAAAGGACAACTTTCGTATGTATGAACGCCCCTCGTATTTAATTTTGACTAGATTGCCGAGAATATTTTTTCAAGGAAGTTATCAAACCGCAATTTACAAACAGTCATGCTTGTATTTATTTCCCAATATAAAGTACTTTTAACAAGCTTTCAAATTAGGCACATCTCCTCTAAGGGCCCTCGCGATCAAAATCGAACTGCATCTAAAGTGCAAACTGTTGCTGAAGCAGCATATACTTTGGATTCGTTTATCATAAACTTTTAATAAAAACTTATTCGAAATTAAACTCTCATCTCCTCTGGGAGAAAAAAATCCAATATTTCAACTTTCCACAACTGAAACTAATACCCCTCCCAACCATCCCAATCCACCCACCCACCAACCTCAACCCAACCCATCCAGTCGGTGTAAAACTTTCCCAATCTATATTCCGTAATTCTTCTTCAAAACTTGAAGAACTCTTGCAATAAACTTCGCCCCTTCATGAAACTAACGAACTTTTAAATTCATTCGTCCCTAAACTAGTTTAAAGGTGAACTCGGAAACTAAAAAATGGGTATCCTTGTGAAAAAAATCGATAATGTCCTGTAAGCGAGCAAAAGCAGCAGAAAGGCGAAGCGAGAGCAACCAAAAACAAAAACAAAATCGACACACACCCGATAAAACACACGAAAAGAGGGAAAAGAAGCTGCGAAAACTTCCATTTTCATCCTTTCACCCTGCTTGATATTCTGTGGAGCATCAATTCGCCATAGCCGAGGCGAAGATGGGTGGAAGGCGGGAAATGCCTCCAAGGAGTTGTTGAAGTGGCAAATTTTCACGAGAGCACTACCACCAAATACATGAAGCGAAGGGACGAGAGCCAGAACAAGAGCCGGAACCAGAACGAGAACGACGAGTACGACGCCATGGTCTATCTCGTTACTTACGGCAAATACAACGAAGTGTCATCACATACTTTCGAAATGGTTTTCCAAAAACAGGCAAAATAAAAGCATATCGAGCAGCCCTGCTGGGTATCGGTTCCGGCTCCGGCTTTGGCATAACTCGCCGTGAGTCCTCCTTATGTACACAACACACCAGCACCGTGACCGTGTTGAACTTTGGCTGTCCTTCTCTGTTATGAGATGAAGGATACACACAGTGGTGGACACCGACGACGACGAGCAGGGTGAATATGCCGGAGATGGATTCAAGAAAACGGAGTAACCGTCGAGGGCGCAATCTCACAAAATTTCCCCTGAGACCGGAGCACACAAGGAGAGAGCCACCAGCCGCACGGAGACTGAACGAACTCAAAAAGGGGTGACTGCGAAGCATGTCCTTCTCCATGGGGACGGAGGTTATGGTTGGGTGGCTGAAGCAGGAGGAGGTACATAAAAGAGTTTACGTGAGACGAATACTTGTCAGAGTCAGTGGGGGCATACATCGCGGAGAGCCGAGAGCGAGTGAAAGAGATGCCGAGCCACAGGCTACCCATCAGCATGTCAGGGTGGTTTGTCGCCGCGCTGATCTAGAATTCAAGTCGAAATGTTTAATTTTCAGGATGCCTTGGAGCATATGTTACCCGATAATTTGCCGAAAGTTTTAATGAAAGACTTGGGAGCCATTAACTTTGGGGCGGCACAGCTATACGGCCAGCAGTTTGTGTGTATGTATCGGATGGATACACCCAAAGCGCCCCACCACCATCAGTCAGTGTTTCGGTGCCGTGCACGATGAGGCTGTGTGAGAGGAGTCTCGATTGCTCCTGATTTCTGATTTCCTATGCACGACGAGGCGTTGGCAGGCGTTTTTGATTTCATTTTTGTGTGTCTTGCGCTTCTCCTTATTGCCTCTGCTGCTCGCTTTCGTTCTTTATTGATGCGGTGCGGCAGGAAGGTTTCTACGGAGTTGGCAAGTTAATTAACGCACAAACCGATGGAAATTTCCGAAGTTCGGAGTGAAGGATGGCAGCAGTGGCTGCTGGAGAATGGGGTCACACAGGCATAAAGTTATACGGCGTTTTATTTTTATGAACGGAATTATGTGTCGGTGGCAAGTGACTTAATTACAGAGCGGTACAATGATGAAAGCGGAACTTGCAAAGATTATCGACTCCGAGAAATTGTATCAAACTGCAACTTTCACGTAAAGAGTTTGATAAGTCTTAACGCACGGGAAATTGAACACTTACTGGCTTGATCTCGGGGAATGGAATACAAAAATGGATCATTCCGTTTATTAGGTAATTGCAGACTTTGCAGATGTTGGGAAATAATAGCAAGAAGTGAAGATAAGAAACTGCAAGATTGTGAATACTGGTAGAGATGGCGTAGATCAAATCACTAAAAGATGACGAGTCATTTATTTTTCCCACGGATTTTCAAACTTTTTAATAAGAAAAGTGTGTTTGGAGCACATTGCCAGCATTAAATAAAATGTTGTTGCATTTGTGCGTCGCTTCTCGAACTGAGTTTGATACATGATGGTTCCATTAAATGTCTTGTAGCATGTGCTTATGCCCCTGATCGCAGTTGTAGTACTCAACCCTTCTTTACTTCCCTTGCAGAATATTCAGCTCAGTATGAGCATGTTATTGTTTGTGGTGACTTCAACGTTGACCTGCTCAAAGACAATGTTCGAGCTTTTCATATGAAAGACTCAACTCTCTCACTTGGGCTCACAATTTATAATACACTGTACCCCACGCGTTTTGCTAACGGTGACAGACCTAGTCTTCTTGATTTAGCTATAGTTTCTGACCCATCATCTGTTCTTCTTTTTGACCAGCTTTCTTTAGACTACATTTCGGATCATGACCTCATCTTCTTTACTTACAATTTACAGTTTGATCATACATAATATTCAAACCTTTTCATACAGAGACTATAAGTCTTTAAACAGAGATGTGCTTGAATTAGCTGCCCTGAACGCCCCATGGCTGTGTTGTCGATTGAGCTCTAATATAGATGACAAACTTTATGGTTTTCAGAATATACTAGTTAATCTGTTTGACCAACATATACCGCTGAAGACTGTCAAGATTCGTAACAAATGTTGTCCCTGGTATACTACTGAAGTAATGAATAGTATTAAACTGCGCAACCGGCTCTATACTAAATGGAAAGAAAAGTCCCTCGGATTTCAACTGAAATGCTTATAAAATAGTCTGAAACCAATCAGCTATTACTGTACGTAATGCTAAAAAGTTATTCTATGCTTCTCAGCTGAGTTCTTCACTTCTCCCTAAGAAGCTATGGAACAACCTACGACGCATAGGAGTCTCCGATAGCAAACATAATGGAAAATGTATGATTGACCCAGATACTCTCAACAACTTCTTTCTTGAAAGCCAGCCTGAGGAGATTTGCTGCAACTTTGCTGATGTTTTAAATCACACGGGCTTAAGACCCTTTGAAGTGGAAACCGTCAGTGAAATTGAGGTGATTAATGCATTCAGGGAGATACGATCAAATGCTGTTGGGGAAGATGGAGTTCCCTTGAAATTTGTAAAATTAATCCTCCCTATCATAGTATCTCACGTAACCCATATTATTAATCAATAGCCCGAGTTATACCTATTGCTAAACGAATAAATCCATCCTCTCCTTCAGACTTTAGACCGATCAGCAGTCTACCTTGCTTATCTAAAGTCTTAGAGAAACTCATAGCAAAGCAGCTGATTGAACATCTATCTCGTAATAGCCTACAGTATGAAGCACAATCTGGTTTTATAGCTAATCACAGTACTTCTACTGCCATGGTTAACATCGTAGAAGTATTAGGAAAAACTATGACAAAAAGCAGATTACACTTCTCTGCTTACTTGATTTCTCTAAGGCTTTTGATACAGTCAATCACAAGATACTTTCCTGGAAATTTAAAAATTTCTTTGCATTTAGTGATACAGCTGTAAGTCTTATTTCAAGCTTTCTATCATATAGGTTCCAAAGAGTTGTTATCGACCTCCTTAATTTTTCTGTTCTCTTACCAGTTAAAGTAGGTGTACCCCAGGGTTCAATTCGGAGACCTATTCTTTTCTCCATGTTTATCAACGATCTTCCGTATGTGTGTAATTATTCCACTGTATATTTGTATGCTGATGATGTGTAATTTTATTTAGCAAAATGTCCTGACAACGTAGGTGAATTGATAGTTTTAATTAATAAAGAGCTATTCAATATCCACAGCTGGTCTCAAAAAAATGGATTGCAATTGAATCCGAAAAAGTCACAGGTAATTCCTGTTTCCAATTTGACTGTGTCCTTCGATAATTTGCCGAGTATAGTACTGGGTGTGGCCGCCGTGGCGTAGTGGGTAGAGAGCGACGCTCACACGCCGAAGGGTCTAAGTTCGATTCCCAGCTCAACACCAATTTTTCGAATATTTCACGGCACCACCTCTTTCGAGCTGTTGACAACACTCAAAGAGTAATAACTGCCTAAGAAAGCTTCTCAATTTTCGCCGTTCGTATTTCACAAAAAAAAAAACGGTACCTCCCTTCTACTCGTGAGAGAACAGTAGCGCGCACAACACGAGTAGTTGATGAGCAAGCTAGGCCTTGGTCCCCCTCTGGACTGTAGCGCCAACAATTATTATTATAGTACTGGGTGGTGATATACTCAAAGTAGTTAAAACTGTTACCAGTTTAGGTTTTATTATCAATTCAAAGTTGTCTGGATACGACCGCACAAATTTCGTAATTAGAAGAGCATATGGCTGTCTACGCAAGTTATGGTTGACCTCTAACTACACTCCACTTGATACACGAAAAAACTTGTCCAAAGCCTCATTCTTCCGCTTATTACTTATGCTGAAGTAGTATACAGTAAAGTTGACTCACTGTCTCAACGAAAAATACAGGTGGCATTTAATGATGCGGTGAGATATGTATTATAGATAGATATTATAGATATTTCGAAGATTCGATCATGTATCTCAGTACAGTAAAAGCTTACTGTGAATTTCCCTAGATCATTTCATGAAAATGAGAAATTTGATATTTCTGTATAAAATAATTGTTAACAAGTTTCCATCGTATCTTTATAAAAAACTTAATTTTGGTCGATCTATCGGAACGCATGCTCTTATACCATCTCATCATCTTTATTTAAATTCATCGCGTCTTTTTTACATTCATGCTATTAAACTTTGGAACTCTCTACCAAATCACATAAGAACAATTTCTAATGCCAAGCGCTTTAAACATGTCACTTTCCTACACTTCTCTTCCCTTCCTTAAGTCCCCTTCCTATACCCTTCTATTTTGTTTTTTGTACTATTAGTTTTAAGTAATATGAAAAATTTTATAACTATCTGAATTTTTCACAACTTAGTACTATAAAAGACTCATGACTTATTGTACCTTTACAGTAATAATAATAAATTGAATTGAATTGAATTGAATTGAATTGATTTTGCTTGCCTTAAATTTGTTTCCGAGTTTTTATAAAATCTTCATTCAATCTTCGAAATGAAGGGCAATGTTCAAATAAAATAAATTTGTTTTATTGAAGGTCACAAGTTTCGCCGATGCAATCACAGTTTATGCCTCAAACGAGTCCATCTTCCACATCTGTGGCATACATTTCAACTAACATTCAACCCTTCATATCCCAACACTGTTCATACGGTCAAGGGATTCCATCCACACGTACCCCACATAATACCAACTGTAACCAATCCCTTTAAACTATCAAACACCATAACCCGAATCATTTATATTCACTCACGTGTGGTTCCTCTCGCTGCGCCCATCGCTTCGTTACCCCTCATTTGTCGACTTAATTTTAAGTCATCATACTTTGATAGTGATTAGCCGTATAGCGCAGGAGACACAAATTGCCATAACATCAGCAACCAATACCGCCGGGCGTTCCATAAGCCGTGGAGCGATAAAATTTTCGAAAACGCCTCGAAATGTTCCTTAACTCGCTCAATCATCTCGCAACTGTCACAACACACCATACCGCACCACAACCGTCACCGGCACCACCGTTGCCATCGCCCTCGTCCTCACACGACAGACATATTGAGTTTATGACAGAAATCATATTTGCTGCGGTAGATTAGCAGAGAAATTAACGACGACATATAATTTGTGTTGTGTGCCTTTGTGGGATGCTTCTTGATTTTATGTTAATTTTTAACGCCGCCATCCCGCTCCTCTGCGGTGTAGGGGGATGGTTAACTGCTGGCGACCGGAATGAGGGATGTGGCACTGGTGTATCCTTTCTATTTCTTCTTTTATTTATTAGTCAAACAGATTGCGTGATTAATGAGTGAGGTTGAGGTTGACAAAATATTTATGTTTCGCTTCAAACACATGAACCTGTCATAAAACACACACCCTCCCCTTTGATTCACGACGGCTGTTTCCTCATTTTACGATCGCCGATGACTAATCCCCGAAAACCGCCTCATAGCCGGAACAAGCAGACACAGTGGGACACGATTAGATCACCGTGACAAAAGCACTGTCCATCACAAACATATGCGAGAGAGAGCGAGCTCTGCCAAGTTGATGAAATTACCTATCCCTTGGCGATTTTTGATACTCTGGCAGTTTACACCTTTCAAGAGGAACTCGGCATCAATCGGTGTGTGTCGACACGAAGAGCCACTGCCCTGCAGAAGGAACTGATTAACGTCGGAACCCACAATTATCTCGTATCCTTTGATTCGCTTCATTTCACAACCGAACTCTTACAAGTCGACCTCGGGTGAATGTCGTATGAAGGATAAACGTTTTCGTCGAACGGAATCGACACATTTGGTGCATGCCAGGCGGTGTGATCACCAAGTGCGTGAGAGTTTAACCCGCCCGATGATGAGGTCCTTTAGACACTTCAGCAGTGAAAAAATTATTTGTGTGCGAGAAACGCTCGTAAGGTAGCAGCCACTTAATGACTTCAAATGCATCTAACACGCAAGTTGAGGTTAAATGGCTTTCTCACAAATATTTTGGAACTGTACTTTGCAAAGGAACTTTACATGTTCTAATAGAGTCTACTTATTTGCAGTCATATTCAGTAAAGAATGAGTGAGGTGTTTTGAGAAAGACGATCGATTGTCATGAAAGTCTAATTAAAAGTTTTTTGCTTCTTACAGGTGTCTGGTATCTGTGCTGTGTGCTTTTATGTTGCTCCTTCACATGAAACTTCTATTGTTGGTGTCAATGTTATCACACCAAGAATTTAGTTTCCTTTTTATTCGTCGTCTCGCGCGTTGAGCACTTCTGTACTTGAATGTCATATGCATTGTGTTAATGATGAACTTTGTTGGACTGTGTTGACAATAGTCAATACGTTATAGATAGACAGAGCCTTTTTAAAGATTGTGGACATTGTTGCACATTGTGTAAATACCAAGAAAGCGAAGAAGATATACTTGCCCTGATCATTTTTTTTTTTTTTTTTTATAATAGACGCGTGCAAAAGGGGTTGCGAGTATTCTTAAGTGACCGGATCAAGTCACAGCATGGGCCGGAGGTATAGAGGAAGAGAGGGAGAGGAGGTACCGATGCACATTGGTTTTAAATGCCTGTAGATTGTAATGAGGAGGAAAAATCGAGCT
The DNA here is from genome assembly GCA_955652365.1 of Eristalinus aeneus. Taxonomy (NCBI): domain Eukaryota; kingdom Metazoa; phylum Arthropoda; class Insecta; order Diptera; family Syrphidae; genus Eristalinus; species Eristalinus aeneus. The sequence continues at coordinate 5,372,247 of OY019131.1, read as the reverse complement.
GGGAAGAGCTCTGAATTTGACTGTACGTCCGAAAGAGGGCTTGAGGGTGAATTGGTGGGCATTCCTAGCGAGGCGTGTATTGCGGGTGAATTCTTGAAGGGGAGGAATGCAACTGGCTAATTCAACTGAGCATTTCTTGTTAAAATAGCGATAAAAGAGTGACAACGACGCGACATTACGTCGGTGTTCTAACGAGTCAATCGACCTCGCAATATTACTGTCACCTATAAGTTTTATCGCTCGCTTTTGAATTCTATCCAGCAGGTGCAGGGAGGTCTTAGGAGCACCTGACCAAATGGGAGCGTTATAATCAAGTTTTGGGCGTATGTAGGCCTTGTATATTGTAGCCAGATCAGAGGAGATGAAGTACTTCTTGCATCGTTTAAGGAAGCCTAGACATTTCGCAGCATTTTTGGCGACCTCAAATATGTGATCGTTCCAACTAATTGTTGGATTGATACACATACCGAGGATGGAAAGTCTTTCGGTTTCAACAACACAAGTACCGTTCATGGATAATTTATAAAAATGAGAAAGAGTGTCGGAGACAAAACAGACCCCTGGGGAACACCAGTATTAATATGGTGAATATCAGACTTGAATCCATCCAAAACGACTTGTATTGAACGATTCGAAAGGTAATTTCTTATCCATTGAAGAAGAGACTCATCGATCCCAAAAGCACGCATTTTCGACAAGAGAGCCTTATGCCAGACCCTGTCAAATGCCTTTAAAATATCAAGCGCAACAATCTTGCTTTCTTCTAAATTGAGCGAAGATTGGTTCCACTTTTCAGTGAGATATGCCATTAGATCACCAGTGGAACGGTTGCTTCGGAAGCCGTACTGCCGGTCATTAAGAAGCTTCCGGGACTCAAGATATTTCATAAGCTGACGGTTGATCAGCGTTAATGAGATTTTTAGGATCCTAACTTGCTAATAGTGGGAATGAAATGGTGATTAGATTCCTTCAGCTGTGTACATTTCAAAGAAGCCATTCGAAGATTTGAACAACCTCCTGTTGACAATAGATTGTGTTCTATTCGTTTAGTTCCCAAAAATATTGAACGAAGTAGATGAAATATTACACAGCTATCAACACTATTAAGACCTCTTGGACTTTGCAAAGGCAAAGCTTTCCAATGGAATACATAAAACTTCTCCCCTTCTTCGTTTAGTTCCCAAAAATATTTAACAAAGTAGATGAAATCTCACAAAGCTACGAAGGTTGCCTTTTATATTTCGGGATTGGGCAATCCTAGTGTTGCAATCTAGCAACTATCATTTCTATCGTAAAGTTTAACATTTTTGAGGTTATTCGTAATCAGAACGTTTTGTCACACGAGCTATGTATATTTGTGCTGTTTACAGTAACTTATCTCGTCCAAAAGATGGAATTAAATCGTGAAAATTTTCGTGCAATTATTTTTTACAGCTTTCGACGTGAACTAACTCAACAACAGTGCATAGATAAACTTAATTCAATTTTTGGGGATGAAGCTCCATCAAGGACCAGTGTTTATCGATGGTATGATGAGCTTAACCGAGGTCGTAGTTCACTTTAAGACGAATTTGGTGAAGGTCGTCCAAAATCAGTTGTTGTTCCGGAAACCATTGATACTGTGCGCCAACTGACATTGCTAGATCGTCATGTGACTTATCGTGAGATTGAGACAACTTTAGGCATTAGTGGGACCAGCATACATTCAATACTGCATGAATATTTGACCGTCAAAAAAATTTGTTCGCGTTGGATCCCACACAATTTGTCAATAGCTCGTGTCGAGTTGCCGAAAGAAATGCTCCGAAAATACGATCGCGGTGCTTCGAAACACGTCTATGACATCGTGACAGGTGACGAATCGTGGATTTACGCGTATGAGCCCGAAAGTAAACAGCAGTCGACTGTATGGGTGTTTCAAATTGAGCCAAATCCAACAAAAGTTGCTCGAGCACGAAGCACTTCCAAGCAAATGGGCGCCTGATTTTTCGTAAAATCTGTATGGTCCTGACTTGGCACTTCTTTTTATTCCCGTACATCACATTTTCTGTGAAGAAAGTATTCACACTCATTTCAGAAGTATCAGCCTCACTGGGTACTGCCAAGTAAAACTCCAATTGCCAAAAAAATGTTTATATATCCTTTTGTTTTATTTTTCAATTTAACAATTGAAGAAGTAAAAACGTTAAGCCACCTTCTTTTAGGTGGCTGTTTCATGTTTGCGGTTTCAGCGATAGCACGCTACCTTCCACACAGCAATCATCATCCTCTAAATTTGCTGTGAGAAAGGTGTTCGTTTCATTTAAGTGTTCCAAGGATAATTTCTATTATCTCTCCCTCCTCCGAGAAACGCCTCTTCCTTCCATCCCGGTCATGTTTACCAATTCCATCCCGGTCATGTTTACCAATTGACTTTCGTTAGAAAACAGAGAATAACAAAAAAAGAAAACAGAGCAAAACAAACCGACCAACTGGCAGAGCGTCAGAAGACGACTTTGACGACACACAGCCATAAACCGCTATGCGTACGAAAATTGTGAAACGCCAAATGATCCTGGTGTCGGTCGAATCCAATTTGTAGCAATTTGTCGGACCACTAAATGAAAGGGGCCATTAGGATAATTAGATCTTTGTTTCTCTGCACGTCTAACTGTAGCTGTTTGCGTTTTGTAGAGTGGATGTCCTGACAGCAGTGGTACCGCTGCGTGTGTCATTCGTTTCGCCTGTACAGTGGCTTCCCATCCCAACCAACCGTCCCGGGGAAATGATAGCGTTATTTACTTGGGTCGATGGCAAAGCCATGAAAGGGACATGTCTCGGTCCTTTTGTCTATTCGGTGTGTTCATGTTCTTGGTTATGCGTCTTTCACCTATAAAATGTTTGTTTTTAGTGCTTGTAATTATATTGTCTGCAGAGGAAGAGTGCGGGGTGGCTGGTTAGCTGGTAGCTGAGCCGGGTCATCAGCATCGTGATGTTGGACTCTGCTGGCCCATCATCATCATCATCAAGTTGGTTCGTCGGTACATTTTGATAGTTAATGAAACGCTTTGAAGAAGATTGCCTTTGTGAGTGTCAATGGTCACGTAATGTTGGCTTTAACATGGTCCGGTGCCAGACTGGTCTTAGATGCATTAACGTAATTGAATTTAGAAAGTGATCACTTGTGCTTTTTGACCAGAACGTATTTTAATGCATGCGATCTTGTGTGGGAGGTACATAAGTGCTTAATGAGTACAGATGATTGATTCGAGGCAATGAGTTGAGTCTAAGTAGACCCGTAAATAGGGATGACTGATGCCTCAAATGATGCAACATTGGCAGATGACTGTAATTACTAATCAAAGCAAGAAACTTTCAGTGTAGTTCATAAAGAATAGTTGCAGTTTGAATACTGGAACATGAGAACGAACTGCTCCTCACCTTAACGTTCACGTACAAAATTGTTTACCAATTCCTTTTTAGACAATTCATCTCAATTTTTGTAAAACATTTTGAAATGTCTTACGTCCGCCTTTTTCAGGAGCTGCTGCAGAAGTCGGTTAATTTAATTTTCCTGATTGAAATTATGTGGTATGTCAGCTTCCCCTTTTCGGGTTAAGTCACAAATTGACTTTTTTTTGCAAATAATGTACCTATTTACAACATTTCACTATAGGACACTTTTTATGTATGAAGCAAATTTTGTAAGACAAAGGACTGTTTATATCCAACATTTTACAGAGTTCAGGAATGTAATATGGAATAGGAATTCCATTGCCTCGCCAAACCGCCCAACCACTATTTCAAAGAAATCTACTGAATTTGTACATTCTCGGAGATGGCTGCTTTTATTATGATCGCATTCATTTAATTTTGTATTTGAGAAGAAAGATATCTCAGCAAAATCAAATATACGGTGGCGTAATTTACGAAGGGTGACTTTTTTCAATCGATGATGACCATGTCTTAAGTCAGTTACCACAATAAGGATAACGAAACTAAATTCCGCGTATAATACAACATTTAAGTTGTGCAGATAGCCTTTGTGTTAAGAATTTGAACATCTAAATACAAGGTTGTCAAATATCTCCCTTTCGCCATTTTGTCTTTTGAATTTTCCAGGTCTGTACAGAGCGCTACAGAGCTCGTATCTGGCGATACTGTACATCATTTGAAAGGTCTTGACATAACCTTTCGACGCTATGAATGATTACCTTGGATATTGTGTTCAATAGTTATAGACGTGTAAACATGGAGTTCCCCTAAATTCGCGTTATTTAAAGTTTTCCTTCGTTAAAGGCAAATCCGCTAGAGAAACGTTCCGTGAGATCAATGGTATTTTGGGGGATGGTACTCTATCACTTCGAATAGCGGAGGAATGATGTCGACGATTCAGATCCGGTGAAAACAACACCATGGATAAGCCAGCCGGCGGAAGACCTGTGACGACGAATACCGATCGAATCTTGGAAATCATCGAATTAGATCGGCATGTGGCATCTCGTGACATCGCCCAAGAGATAGTAGTTAGTCACCAAGCCATTTTAAGTCATCTGCAGAAGGCTGAATACAAAAAAAGCTTGATGTTTGAGTGGCGCATGATTTGAGGCCAAAAAAACTTCTGGACCGAATCAACGCCTGCGATATGCTGCTGAAACGGAACGAACTCGACCCATTTTTGAAGCGGATGGTGACTGGCAACGAAAGATGGATCACATACGATAATATCAAGCGAAATCGGCCTGTGAATCGTCCCAAACAGTGGGCAAGCCAGAATTTTCAGACAGGAGGGTTTTGCTGTGTATTTTATGGGATTGGAGGGGAATCATCCACTACGAGCTGCTCCCATATGGCAAGACGCTTAATTCTACCATCTATTACAAACAACTGGACCCCTTGAAGCAGATGATCGACCTAAAGCGTCTAGAATTGACGAACAGAAAGGGTTTAGTGTTCTACCAGGACAACGCCAGACCACACACTTCGTTGATGACTCGTCAGCAGCTACGGGAGGTCGGATGGGAGGTTTTATCGCATACACAATATAGCCCGGACATAGCGCCAAGTGATTACTACCTGTTCTTCTCCATGGCGAACGCCCTTGGTGGTGTGAAGTTGAACTCAAAAGTCGCTTGTGAAAAGTTTTGTCCGAGTTCTTCGCTAATAAGGAAGTAGGCTTCTACGAGGGGGGTATTATGCAGTTGCCGTTTAGATGGAATCAGATTATCGAACAAAACGGTACATATTTGAACTAAATCCGACCACTGTAACACTTTTTATGAAGCATTGAATGAAGAGCAAAATAGCGGAAGGGATATTTGACAAACTTATATTAAGCTAGAGTGTTACGTTTTTATTCACTTCAAAGCTGTTTCACCCAAACCCGAAGTAGTTTTCGCGTCTTCTTGTGACTGTTGATTAAATATGAACTATGTTGATTTAATTTGTTCATAACAACTACCGACGAATAGTCAAAACACAGCTCTTGTTTCTACCGAACTTGGATCTAAGAAGGCGAAGAATCTTGTATTGTATGAAAAAGGTAAGGGGAACATTTTTGGCAATTCTTAAGATTTGCTTGACCTAGAAAAAATAGTCACTACACAAAGTTGTTGGATGTTTCTAAGCGAATTGCAGAAAAAAGTTATCTGCGCATATTCTATAAAGCTTGCAACTTATAACAGTTGAAAATTAGTGTGCTTTCAACCTGGTATTTACATTTCGGAACAGAAATTTAATCCAAATAAGAGGGATATCTTCGCCTTCGAAACCTGCACTGCAAGCACCGAGACAATTTAGTTTTTAGCGCATCGGAGAGACAAGTGTATCAATATAAAAGCAGGATGTGTTGGGAAATAAGTTGCAAATTTTCAAAATGTTGTTTTTTAAATCGGCTTCTACTTATCAAACCGTTAACTTCTCATTTTATTTTTAACGTACGGGAATAAAAATAAGTTATTCGGTGCCAAGTCAGGACTATACGGTGGGTGACTCTTCAAATAGGTGTTTTGAGTGCTCAAAAATGCAGTTGTTTGAGCCGATGTGTGAGAGCTCGCATTGTCGTAGTGAAGAGTAAACCGTCTTTGGCGGTTGTTTTTTCTGATTTCTTGGAAAACACGTGCCAAACAAATGGTTGTGTACCACTCAGAATTGACTGTTCTGCGTTGTTCTAGTGGTACGGTTGCAACATGTCCAGTTTTTACGAAAAATCAGGCGCCCATTTGCTTGGAAGTGCTTCGTGCGCGAACAAGTTTTGTTGGATTTGGCTTAATTTGAAACACCCATACAGTTGACTGCTGTTTACTTTAGGGCTCATACGTGTAAATCCACGATTCATCACCTGTAACGATGTCATAGACGTGTTTCGAAGCACCGCGATCGTATTTTTGGAGCATTTCTTTCGACCAATCGACACGAGCCTTTTTTTTGACAAATTGTGTGGTTTCCAACGCGAACAATTTTTTTTGACGGTCATGCAATATTGAATGTATGCTGGACTCACTAATGCCTAAGGTTGTCTCAATCTCACGATAGGTCACATGATGATCTTGCAATATCAGTTGGCGCACAGCGTCAATGGTTTTGGGAACAACAACTGATTTTGAACGACCTTCACGAAATTCGTCTTGGAGTGAACTACGACTTCGTTTGAATTCACCATACCATCGATAAACACTGGTACTTGATGGAGCTTCATCCCCAAAAATTTAATTAAGTTCATCTATGCACTGTTGTTGAGTTAACCCACGTCGAAAGTTGTAAAAAATAATCGCACGAAAATTTTCACGATTAAATTCCATTTTTTGGGCGAGATAAGTTACTGTAAACAGCACAAATATACATAGCTCGTATGACAAAACGTTCTGATTACGAATAACCTCAAAAATGTCAAACTCTACGATAGAGCTGGCAGTTGCCAGATTGCAACACTAGGGTTGCCCAATCCCGAAATATAAAAGCATATATAAAGCAACCTACGTAACACTATATGGAAGTCATCAGTAGAAATCGTTTTTCTTGGTCTACCTCGTGTTTCTTTTGCTGGGGTTCTGGAGAGTGCATTGAAAACAAAATTAACCGATCTTCTCAACTCGTCGGCAATAAATTTTAAAGTCTTTCCCTGTTGATGATACGGTATTCATAAAATTAACTACAGTTCTTACAAACAACAAACACAAACAAATACCTTTTACTTGTTTTTGAATAATGATATGAAGAAGAAAACAAAATTTCCTATTTTTTTGAACACTTTTTCCGTAATTTACACTATTGTACCTCTAATATGAATGATAAGCTGACATTACATATGTGCATGCATAGTAAAGGCAATGCAGCTGTGCAAATAACGGTACCGCATACAGATGCGAAAAGTTAGAAAAAATGTGTAAATAAGTAGAAATATCGAGTATGTGTGATCATCCCTATTATTTTGAACAGCTCTGTATATCACGTTCAATTATGAATCGCAGCCAATCTATAGTTGCTAGCCTGACTTTGATGAAAGTAGTCTTGAAATAACACCTTCGCTGAACTTCAGTAATCCAACTGCAGCTTATGCAGTGGCACCGTTCCATGAACAACACATATTGGACAAGTTAACCTTATATTTTACGCCAAAAACAATCACCTATTATGCTGCGAAAACAATTTTCTGTCAAAGCTAAGTGACGATTAGCATCATCAACAAACAATGATGGTCCAATGGCACCTCCTGTACTCCACACTAAGCAGTAATATTTTCGGAAAGTAGTGCTTCTCCGCGCGTGGCCGCCGTGGTGTACCTACTACGCTCGCGATGCTCACACGCCGAAATGTATAGGTCCGATTCCTGGCTAAACATCTTGAATATTTCACGGTACCACCTCTTTCGAGCTGCTGAAAACACCCAAAGAGTATTAACCGTCTAAGAAAAGCTTCTCAAATTTCGCCGTTCGGAGTCGGCAAGAAACTGTTGGTTCTTTCTAATCGTAAGAGAACAATAGCACGAACAACACGAGTAGTTGATGGGCAAGCTAGGCCCTGGTCCCCCTGTGGACTGTCGCGCCAACAATTGTTATCAATGGTACTCCGTAAAGCACATATGAATCACTGCCTACTTATTACATCATTCTTTCCTTGTGCACAAACCTATTCAGTCAGAAATTATTCTCACCGCTGAATAGTATATGTGCCTTTAAATCTGTGGTGAACGCCAATTTCGGTAATTAACTTGAATTACTAGCAAACGTGGTTCCGATATGTACTACTGCACAAAACTAAAAAACAAAGATGTTTATATTCGCATTAATGCCGAGACGGTCTTTAGGGAGGCCATGACCTGTTTTACTTATCTACTGCTCAGGTTGTGTGCGCTACTGTTCTCTCGCTTGTATAAGGAATCTATAGTTTTTTTCGACTTCGAACGGCGAGGTATGAGAAGCTGTTTCATTCTTATTATTTGATTCTTAGAAAAAATATTCTCCTTATGCTGCAGTACTAAATTTCATTTTTCTTTATAATTTATATTGCTTATTCAGTCTTTTTGTAACCCCCGCAGACCCTATGTAAACGCATTGTTTGATTCTAACCACCTTTTTATTTTACTTCAAGTGTCGTCTTGATTTATCGGCATATCGCTTTCAATTTGTTTTTGTCTTGTTCCTCACTCCTCCCGATTTCCATTGAATTTCCAATAATCAAATAATAAGGCTGAATTTACTTAAGAAATAATAAGTTCCCCTTAGTTACAAGACATTCTCCGAACACACACAACATATCTTGTTAGGTTCCATAGAATTATAAAAATAAATGGTGCCAACCACTGGCACCCAATTTTCAATTCAACTAAACAAAGAAAAACCAACCCCAAGCGACATTCCTCTCACCACCGAAAGAACCTATTTACAATTGCAAATATTTATATTTTTCCCCAGGCCGTTTCCGTAATTCTCTCCCATGTCCCTGACCATTCGACCTGTCCATAGCTCGCGATTCCTTCAACATACAAACAACACCCCCACTAACACAGAGCCACGACGGCGAAGCCCCACAGCGAAAAGGGGAAAATGTATCTTCTGTCCCCATCAACAAGATGGCAACTTGCTTGCTCTCATAATAACTGAACACGTTAACAGAAAAGTGGATTCAAAATAAAAGCAAAATGGGGGGCAAAATGAAGGAAAAAAAAAATGAAAAAGTATATGAAAGCAGAAACTCGCGCTAACATCCCCGTCTGACGGTGCCATGTCCCACATCACCATGGTCACCAGGGCGTGTAATTGAGTGCTACAAGACCCTTTTTGCCATTTTTATTTGCGCATTAGCACAGGGGTGGAATGTCCACCCGCAATCAACTCGAACTTCCCTCCCACTTGCACATACAGAAACAAATTACAGATGGAAGCACCGCTGGAGCAACAGCGGAGCAGGATCACGGCACCGAAGACGCACATAAACCACTTTATGTCAGCCAGTGCGGTTGCCGGAGCAGAGAGTGGTGCATGAAAAGAGAAACGAACGAAAAAATCAGGAAAACTCAGCAATTTTTCACCCACAAGGGTGAGTGCCAGGACAAGGACCACGAGCAGGCGAAAGCTGCCATTTTACGATGGGTTTTTATCATGGGTGAAAATGTGTGTAAAAATACCACCCACCCAGTGGCAGTGCACCAACACGAGACGACGACGACAAGAACGACGCCTGGACCGATTACGCGAGAGGGCAATTTTAAACCTCCTTCCATTACCCAACCCATGCTCGTGTTGAGTGAAGACAAGGGAGCCACCAGAAAGGTGGTAAGGACACAATGGCTTGCTCTCTGTGCACAGTGTATCCAGCCCCTTGGCGCAGGATGTCTGCCGGTGGGGTGGGGCGGTTAAAAAAGAAATAAGTGAGTATCTTTCTTCAATTTTGTGGGTTTGCCCTGTGCCACTTGTGAATTTGAAAAAGAAAAACGAAAAAGACTAACAAAAAAGGAACACAGAAAATGTGGAACCATAACCCACCCCCACCACAGGTTGACGGGGTTGGTTTTTATTCCTTGAACCCGAGAGAATAAGGTGATTCGATTTTTTCCCCACCTTATCTCCTCTCTTTTGTTTGTTTTCATCATCGTTATTTACATTTTTTTTCTCGTTGGTCTCGCTGTTTGCGAGTGCTCAGGACTCAGCCATATGTTGCACGCCCTTGTTTGATTGATTTAACGGGAACGATTTAAGGATTACAAGGAGTACCCTGCTGCACGAGGGGACATTTCAAATGAGTCAATTTCGTAATAAGAACAATCAAGGGATGGAGGGCATGAAGCACATTTGTTTGCGTATCAATATGCAAATTTTGCATAAATTGAACATTTGTTTCGAAACATGATGTTTGTCTGCATTTCTGTGTCTTGTGAGCAATTTATTTGTTCGGTTTGTGTGGTGAATTTATTGCGGGATTTGATTTTGGTTTATTTACTTTTTTGCAGCGGAGAGATAGAATTGGATTTGGAAGGCTTAAGGAGGTTCATATGTGGGTGGAATGAGACTGGCAGTTTGAAATCTAATTTTTGAAGGTCTATTTGTGAGTGTATAGGGCTCTATTTTAGTTGCTATGTTTTTTTAGTTCTCTGCTGCTCAAGTGGGCATTTAAAGGAAGATTGAACGATTTATTCGTAAATTTTATTGCCTTGAAATTCGGAATTATGTCTTTTGGAAATGTGGGTATACATTGCTAAGTGTAAAGTTTCTTGATAAATAACAATCTGTATTCACTTTGACAATAGGTATGTAGGTTAAGGTGGCTGATGAATGCACTTAGTCAAATGGAGGACCATTGTGCTACCACAGCATGTGTGAAGAACCTCAAACCAGCTATAGCCGATAATAAAGTTTAAAATATCGGCGGGTGGGGTTTTATTGAGGTCATGTAAGCCGTTAAGGAAATAGCTTCAAAAGTGTTTGTGTCTGAGGCGCAAGAGCGCCGGGCATGTGCATAACAGGTGTAGGAGAGTTTCTGATTCTTCCTCATTCCTGCAGCTTCTGCAAAAATCGTTTGGGGGAGCCCCTAGCCTGCTAGCGTGCTCACCGATTAGACAGTGCGGGGTTTGGCTCCCATGACCAGGCTTATGTCTAATCTCTTGAGCGATAGTAGCAGTCTGGAGTGTTTGGGTTCAAGAGAGGGCCACACCTCCTTGGAGACGCGACAAAGGTTATGGTTAGACCACCTTTGATTAGTCTGATGGATCGCGTTCAAGTGCAGTACTAACTTGCATGTGGCAAGAGGGATACCGAGGTGTTCGTGTTCCTGAAGTAGTGGTCGCGTTGTGGCAAGCCTGGCCAATTCATCTGCTTGACAGTTGCCCGGAATGTCTCTGTAACCTGGCACCCAGCACAGGCGTATGTTGAACTGCTCAGCCATCTCATCTAAGGATGTGCGGCAGTTCATGACCGTCTTGGAGTTTGTTGAGACAGATTCCAGGGCCATGAGTGCTGCCTGACTATCCGTAAGAATAAGGATATCAGCTGAGGATATACTATTCCTCTTAATCCAAGGCAGTGCTTCGCGAATGGCCATTACTTCAGCTTGGAACACGCTACAGTAATTGGGAAGTCTGAATTTAAGGTTAAGGTTCAGATCCACAGAGTAGACTCCGCAACCAACGCCTTCGTTTGTGCGACAATAAAACAATAAGACTTTGACAATAAGAAACTAAAAATAAAAATGTATTCTCGGGTCAGGAGCAGATATCAGGACAATCGGAATGTATGCCAACAATGAACGTATACAGCAATGTGCAAAATAATACTTTGTCACTTTTATGCTTTTATTACTCTTTCTTATGGGCAGGTAGGAACTTCATATTTATTGCACAACATCTTTATTATATCAGCCATGAAACCCATATACAAGATTAAAAAAAAATGCACCTTGTTATTGAAAAACATCCCGTTACCGGAAATGCAGCCGAATTTAAATGTGCAAAATAATAGCACCACGTCATTCTAAGGCACATTTTTGAAGTGTACACCAGACTTTTGAATTTTTTTCTTTTATAAACTAATTCTACACATATTATTGTAATTATTAAAAGATAACATTTCAATGTGCAACGTTGTTAGCAAAGTAAAATTTGTCGTGGTGTGCCTTGTACTCCCGAGAAATGTGCTTTCTGAAAGTAAAACTTACAAATTTATAAGTGAAATTGTTGCGTGTTCAGATAAAATGATAGATAATGCATAAAAATACACTCAACAGAAAGAAAAAAGAAAAAAATTTAAACTGGCCCCCGCCGATGAACAACAAATAGTATGATTAGTCAAACGCAACCCGTTTATGAAAGCTAGGGAAATAAAAGAGGAATTAAATTTACCCTCGGAGGCATCAAAAATAAGAACAAAGCTGCTAAAGATAAATTTACATGCCAGAAGTCCCAGAAAAGTACCGCTATTGTCAAAAATCAACCTACTAAAAGGAACTAAATTTGCGAAAGAGCACCTGAAATGGGAACCATTTAAATGGCGGAACATATTATGGACGGACGAAACCACAATAGTCCGCAGGCGAAAAAACCAAGAGCAAAAATTAACGTATGGGGATGATTTTCCTATTACGATACTGGAATTTCTTGGACAAGACCGGTGATTACCACCGGAATGAGAGAAACCATGCTACCTTACGCGGAGTGAAACATGCACACCAGAAACATACGAGAAAACTGGCCATAAAATGTTTTTCTAAGCAATGGAGTTGAAGTTATTAAGTGGCCGCCTTAATCAACGGATCTGAATTCCATTAAAAACCTTTTGACAGACATTAAGAAAGCTGTATCTGAAGTAAAACCCAAAAACACAAAACAGCAATGGGATGTTGTGCAGTTGCGTGAAAGAATATCCCTGTTCAGCAATGTCAGGAGTTAATCTGACTCCATGCCATGATGTTTTTACGATGCACTTAAAATTAAAGATTATACGACCAAGTACTAACCCAATAAAAAGAAAAAGAAAACAAAATGCTTTACTATTCCATTGGCTTTTACTTCATATTCATGAATGTTCAAACTTGGTGCTATTATTTTGCACGCACCGAAATTCGGTGTTGTTTTCTAAGTTCAGGATTCACTCTTTTCTTATCTTGTTTATGGGTTTAATTACTGATGGAATAAGGATACCGTGGTCGACGTGGCGTAGTGCGTACAGTGCGACGCTCACACGCCGAAGGGTCTGGGTTCGACTCCCAGCTCAACACAAATTTTTCGAATTTTTCACGGCACCACCTCTTTCGAGCTGCTGACAACACTCAACGAGTAATAACTGTCTAAGAAAGCTTCTCAATTTTCGCCGTTTGAAGTCGGCAAAAAACTGTAGGTCCCTTCTACTCGTGAGAGAACAGTAGCGCGCACAACACGAGTAGTTGATGAGCAAGCTAACAACAATTATTGTTATTATTTTTAATAAGGATGCTGTGGCATTAATATGATGTGTTAACATGACGGTAGAAAGAAGTTATTATCAAAGTAGTGACGAAATTGTGACAAGGTTGAACATGGTGCTATTATTTGGCACAGTGCTGTAGATAAGTAATAATACACAATACTGAAGCTTAGATTTGAAAAGAGCATTCTTCTGTAAAGTTGAGGTCATTCATGTAGGAACGCTGATTCTATTAATACTCTTTTCCTGTCTGTTAAAATGATGACACTTCTTTTATACTCTGACAGCTACTCTCAGCCCAGTTCGCGACACTATACAGTTGATATGCATATTCGGTAATGACAAGCGTTCATAAAGCCAACTATAAAGCTCACAGTGGTGAGCAAAATAATTCATACTCAATGGCCACATGTGTCGTTGTCGTTTCCGCCGACAGAGTGTTAGCTGTTTAAGTTAACAAAGAGAAGGGGGATGAACTTTTTTACTTAATATTGCTTGATGATTACTGTTTCAACTTCCACAACTGAACAGGAAACCGAGTGGAATGTAGGAAAAATTGTTTCCACATAGTTTCAGAAATCAAGGAAACTATGTGGACATCTTACAAACTTTTGTTAAAATGAAAAAAGTTAAGCAATTGAACACGTATTACACAACCACTAACCTTTCTGACAAACCAAGACGTACAACATTAATCAAACATTTATTTTATACCCTATAGGAGCATGTGGATCTGTATTTTAGTATAATTTCCCAATTCAATTTGTTTAAACAACAAATCCTATGTCAACTATTAAAATTGTAAAAGTTGCAAGAGTCTCTGTAAGCTTCACTCACCAATCCCAATCTAAAGTGCTACAATATCTAGCTCGATGAGGTGTTATTTGCCCCATCCCTCCCCGTTCCCACCGATGTGAACAAATAACACAGTTTCGTTGAAATTTAAGATTTGTCCTGATCCAAGCCATTCGGGGCAATTGAACTGAAATTTGCACAATCATTCAACATTGTTAGTCTTGTAGCAGTTAAAACAGTTCGTGGTCAGCTCTTGAGCCATACATACATACATAATAATTAATATTTTGGTCATTTAGGTTTCGGAAACAAAATCTGAAAAAATAATTTTTTTGCTTTTTGTCATAAAAAAACTAGCTATTAAATATAAGCGCCTCCATAGAGCAAACCTTTATAGTTTTGGCCCATTTGCTCGACTGTCTACTTAGGTTTCGCCTGTCTTTTAAGGTGTTTGAAGCGATTTTCAGAAAAATTTGAGACGCGTTGTCTTCAACCAAATAGGCAATTCTTGCGCATAATTGTTCTAAATGTGGGAATCCGTGAAAGTGGCTCCCATATATGTCAGCCATCACATATATGGGAGCCAGTTTCACGTATTCCCACGTAAATACGTAAAACTAATCGCATACAAACATGTTTCATATCAGTCCAATGTTCAGTAGCTTAACATCTTCTTCTTCTTATTCTTCTTGTGGCGCTACAGTCCGGGGTGGACCTGGGCCTCAACCAACATGCCTCTCCTGCCAGCACGATCGTTCGCCAGCTGTCTCCAGTTGCGCACTCCAAGTTGGTTGAGGTCGTTCTCCACTTGTGTGCGCCACTTTAGTCTAGGTCGTCCTCTGTTGCGTTGTCCCAATGGCACGGATTCAAAGACTTTTCGGGCCGGAGCAGTGGTGTCCATACGCTCTACATGGCCCAGCCATCTTAAGCGTTGTATCCGTAGACTCTTGACCAGACGCATGTTGCTGTACAGCCCATAGAGTTCGTCATTAAATCTTCTCCTCCAGATGCCATCAACGCAAACAGGACAGCTTAACATCGCTACCCTGAAAACGGCTACTAGTTTCAATAAAGCGGTGAATGGCACTTATTTGAACTTCCGAGGCTATAGGATTTGCAAAATTCGACACACGTCATAGTTTTTGTGAAACCTTGAGACCGAGAATGCATCCTGCTTATCACAAACAGTTACTGCCATCGTGCGATGCTATTAAGGTATAGTCTTAATTAAGTACAGCATCAGACAACTTTTCTTCAACTGGGCAAAGGTAATTCGAAGAAGGTGCGGAATCTATTTTCAAGCAGAATGGTTTTCTTTTAAGTATAATGACCCGTTCTTTACGAATTATTGGTCTGGTCTTACCTTAAAGCAGATAAAACGTAGATTCTATTATTAAAATAATAATAATAATTGGGTGGCGCTACAGTCCACAGGGGTCCAGAGCCTAACTTGTTCATCAACAACTCGTGTTGTGCGCGCTACTGTTCTCGCACCAGTAGAAGGGACCTATAGTTTCTTGCCGGCTCCCAGCGGCGAGGTTTGAGAAGCTTTCTTAGACAGTTATTACTCTTTGAGTGTTGTCAGCAGCTCGAAAGAGGTGGTGCCATGAAAAATTCGAGATGTTCAGCTGGGAATTAAACATAGACCATCGCACTCTACCCACTACGCCGCGGTGGCCACAATTATTATTATAACTATCTGGTTAATACTACTAGACATTATGTCTTCAATATCATATATCATAGTCCGTGAGTCAGAAGAAACAAGATCTGGAGTTACTATTTCAGCCTTTCAAGTTATTTTTGACCGCAACAGGCACACATAACCGATGATGTTACAAAATTACCTTGTTATATCTTTATGTTCCCACTTATCTCTTTTTTTAGGCAAAGGATGTCATTAGTTGTAGTCGATAATGTTTCTCATCTTAAAGCATCTAAAAGTACGGCACACCCGTCCAGTTCCACCATATGTAGAGCATGATCTTTCTTTGGCGTCGGTGTAGATGGCGATGAAACGGATTCCGCAAGATTTTCATGGCGCTTTTTCTTCTTACGGTTATTGTTGTATAAGTTAATAATAATTGTTGGCGCGACAGTCCACAAGAGGACCAGGGACTAGCTTGCTCATTAACTACTCGTGTTGTGCGCGCTACTGTGGTGCCGTGCAAAATTCGAGGTGTTCAGCCGGGAATCGAACCAAGACCCTTCGGCGTGTGAGCGTCGCATTCTACACACTACGTCACTACGGCCACGTTGTGTAAATTAAGGCACAACATATTTTTTTCCTCAACATTTGTTCCACGTAGGCGTCACGACATCGATATCGTTTCCCGCAGGTGAAAAACGCTGCTTCACATCTTGTGAAACGGAGACATCAAGATCACGGTCACATTCCATCACGTCGGCGTGCGGAGAACGGACCGAATTAATTTATACCAATAATATAACAAAAATAAATAGTAGTAATATTTGCCGCCGGACATTGAAACAATATATCGTATTGTAAGTGTAGAACCTAATGCTGACAAGTGGCTGGAAGGGTGTGTATTTCGATGATATGAACATGAAGCGCAACCAACTTTCTTAAATTTGAAGCCACCAGGCTGGGTTTGGGCATGTTGGAATGTCGATAAGAATATGTGACACTCGAAAAATTCAAAATATTGTGTTTTGCAAAAACGAAAAATAAATACTTAAAACTGTGTAGTGCAGAAAGATCCGCTGATCGCCAAGTTCGATCGTAGAAATATTCTTTAAAAACACCGTATCACATAAAAGTTGTAATACGTCAATCTGAAATTGAAGAAAAATTACACGGTCCTCAAATATTCTGTTTTGATCAGCTTTTTTGCAAATCTTATAGACTTTCTATTAGACTTATAGAATTTCCAATTCATCCCCCATTCCCAAAGACTTTCCAACCGCAAAACAGAAGCAGAAAAAAACTCCTGATCCATACGAGGAGTTAAAAGATGAAGAAGAACTACCAACTCTCAGCTTCCCCGAAACGCAACGACGACGGGCCAAAGATTTATTGCCCTCCAGAAGCCGACCACACAATCAGTGACACATTATTTGGCACTTGGAGTCATTGCGGCGTTAAAAGAGTTATCATCCGACTCACCTCGAGTGCTCGCTGTATGTCTGCAGATCCACTGGGGATCACCCCAGCAGCCAACGAGCAGCCGACACACGACAACAGTCATGGCATTCGTAGATTTCAAATACGACACATCGCATTGTTGGACGGGCAGGAAGCAGCGCTAGAAATACAATTTTGGGTGAAAGGGCGTGCGGCGACGGCGACACCAACGAACAGAACGTACAGTGACTAATGCGGTGTTTTCAACGTTTTTCCTTTTGTGGTCATTCACGGGTGATGCTGCTACCTTCGGCGTCGGATGCTGTTCGTTGTTTGATTTGTTGTCAATGGGGTTCGAAACCGAGCCACTCCAGCTGGAGTGGCTTTGTGGTTGTTTTCGAGTGTTTTTCCTCGGTTCACATTCTCAAGAGCTTCCGCAGTTGTACCACTGAAGTGAAATGAGATACGAAATGGTTCCCCGAGCTGACAACGGAGAGGCACTCACACAAAGCCAACCCAGGCTTCAGAACGAATGTGGCGGGGCTTGCCTCAGAAAGTCATTCATTTAATTTCGCTTTTGGGGTTTTGTCAGTGGAAGCAGCGTCGACCATCGAGCGTTGGCGGTGGCAGTAGCAATGCTGCTAGGGTCAGAGGCAAACCGATAAGCGATGTGATGTTGTCGTCGTCGTCGTCGTAGTCGTCGTCGTTGTTGAAGTTATTGTCGTCGACGAATGTGGCATGGCGGGGCGTGGATAGTGTGGGCACCCATCAAAGGAGAGGTTAAATGGGTGCGGTATGTGAATAAATGAGCTAAAGTCGAGTGTGTGCTCATGTGTGTGTATGAGCGAGTGCAGAGAGAAATACGGTGGCGATTGTGGCAATGAATTATTGACCCGCATTAATTATTTATTTTCTTTCTTTGAATTTGATTAAGGCTCGAATAAATCACACAGTAGTCGGTGACCACCGAATGGGATTCATACGTGAACAGTAGCACAATTCGTCATGCTTTCCGAGTGAGGAATGCATCTACTCTAACATAGGTCACTCGGAAAGATATTTCACCAAACAATCGTAAGCCGCAACACTTCGTTCCACCGCCTCGCTTCTCCCGCCGCAGTAAATCATAATCGCAGTGCCTCTTCCCTCAGATAATAAATTCGATTGCCAAAGTCAAACAAATTAACCTCTTCCCAAGTCAATTTGTGGACTTCCACTTCCACTTGCACCCCTGTCAAAATCACCGAAAGATAAACTGTCATCTAATTCGCATAATTTTTATGTCATCTCAACACAACTTAATCTGTGAGTGTGTACACTCAGTCACCCTTGGGGTTACGGATACATCCCGTCGCCGCCGAACCAACTTCTTCATCACTCACAAACACCACCCACCCTTAGAAACGGATTACGCTTCGAACTCTAACCACCCTGTCGCGTTGTTCTCTTTGTGGTAGTCACTTTTGGATGCTGCGGAAAATTGTAATGTGATGGAAATACATGTGTTGTAGCATCTTTTATCATTTCCCATCACACCCTCTGATAGACTCGCACCCGCTTTGCGTTCCGTCTGGTCGACGGATGAAATGAAAGCAATTTGTTAGACCTTTGTCGTGTACATTTCACCCTCTACCAGCGACACCCGACAACCGAGTTTTCATAACTTTTTCGATTAACTTTATGTTCGGCCATTTGGCAAATAGACTTCGTCGTGTGTGATGAGGGATTTCCGCAAACACAACCCTTTTGTCGGTGGAGTAGAACCAAATTAGAGGGAATTATGAATTGCGGACTGTTCACGGGTATTTCCGATTATGGGGTGTGAGGGTTGTATTTGTGGGTTTTTGGAGGGAATGCGATTGAGGATATGCTCTTTTTTGGGAACAAGACTCACTTTGTTGTTGTAAACTGTACTGAAAAGTACTAATGTCTGTTAAAAAAAAGAGGAATATTTCGATCCCTAAACTTTTCTCTCCATTTTTAGGCTATGTATGGAAAGAAATTATTTTGAGGTTTCCATTAAAGGACCTAAACATAAAGAATCATTCATTCACTACCTGCCTTCAACTGCACGTAGCTTCCAAGTCTAAGTGTTGGGCCTCTTTAGGCCGTAACGCCACACAAAGTAGTAGCGACAATTGAAGCGTCATTAAGTGTAATTTATAGTTTTCAATCTTCAACTAAATTTCAGATGAAGCTCTTGACGTATTCAGAGAGTATGAACGAGCAGTCATCATCGTCATTGTCTCCATTTACTGATATGGTCCACTAAACAGGACCAAGTGTGTTTATATTTGATCGTGTTTTTTAGCTTATTTGATCCCGTTAAAGGACAAAATTACAACCCTCCAAAATTGTATACATTGTCCAACCAAATGGCTTTGGGCCAGCTTTTACATTTTAAAACATACTCTGAATATCCTGGACATGCGCGTTACGTTATCAGACCATGTAAGCCCTAAGCTCAATACCATCATGGTATGTTTCACCCTTTAAATCATTTCCTTATATTCAAGATCACGACCAAGGCATAACGATTCTTTAAAACGTTTGTATAGGGGACCTAGCAAATACATAAACCTATCCAACAGCTTCAAAGGAATGCCACTAACATAAGACTGTTACGCAACAACTACCATCCTTCTTGACTTTTACTCTTTGATTTTGGTCTTTCCAATGCCTAAATTCAGGCTTAAAACTTTCGGTTCTGTCATCGTTTACGGCATCTCTAGTAGAAGATTAAATTTGCGAACTCGACATTCTTGTAGTGACCAGTCAAGCATAAATAAAATGCGTTTCAGACCGAGAAATTTTCAAACGCAATAAGTGAAAGGTGAAAAAATGCAGAAGCGCATATAGTACACAGTCATAGGCAAGGGCTATACAGTGTCATGTGAGGCTTTGGCATTCCTCGTCAGATAGTGTAGGATGAAGACGGGAAATCTCACCGCTCCGTTAAGTTTGGTAACGAAACCATCAATGTCATTAAAGGTTTAAGACAAGGCGACGCGAGATAGAGGATCGTGTGAAACTCACAAGTAAACACCAAAGGCACGAATTCCCAAAAATTAGTTCAACCGCTAGCTTTCGCGGACGGCATTGACGTGATTGAACGGACACAAAATGGGTCTGTCGGTAAATGAGAGCAAAACGAAGTACATTTTATCGTCGAGGAAGGACACACAACATCGACGTCTCGGACAGAGTGTCACATTATGCAGCGGAAACGAGATGGTTAGTGACGTCGAAAACCTCGGCACCGCGGTAAATAGGGACAACAACTTCAGTTCCGAATTCAAACGCAGAACCACTCTTGTTAATCGGTGTTTCTTTGGGCTCCAGAGGCAACTGAGTACTGGAACCCTCATTCGAAAGACTAAGCCTGTTTTATAAAAGAAACTGATCGTCCAAGCACTAATCTGGGACATTATTTAAACAGGTCCTTAATCCTTTAGACAGAAACGTTTTGCTTGCGATTTTTCTGTTTGCGTGGATGATTGATATTTTGGGCCGCCGTGGCGTAGTGGGTAGTGTGCGACGCTCACACGCCGAAGGGTCTAGGCTCGATTCCCGGCTGAACACTGATTTTTTTACGGCACTACCTCTTTCGAGCTGCTGAAAACACTCAAAGAGTAAAAACCGTCTAAGAAAGCTTCTCGAATTTCGCGGTTCAGAGTCGGCAAAAAACTGTAGGTCCCTTCTACTCGTGAGGGAACAGTAGCGCGCACAACACCAGTAGTTGATGAGCAAGCTAGGCCCTGGTCCCCTGTGGACTGTCGCGCCATACAATTATTATTAGTTCATGTTATTTAAAGGAGAAGTTTCAGTGTTGAACATCATGGAACGTATGACGGCACAAACTTTGGTAACACTTAAGATGGCTAGACCACGTAGAGCGTATGGACACCACTGCTCCCGCTGGAAAAATTTTCGAATCCTAGCCATCGGGACAACGCAGCGGAAGAATGCCTAGACTGAAGTGGCGCGCACAAGTAAAGAAGGTCCTTAACCAGCCTGGTGTGCGAAATTGGAAGCAGTCGGCTAGAAATCGTACGAGATGAAGAGACATATTGGTAAAGGCCCACGATCACCCCAGACTGTAGCGCCAATCAAAAAAGTAGAAAAAGCAGACAGCAACCGTTAAATAAGCTTTTATTCTTTGATTTTATTATTTTCAAGACAAAATTTAGGCGTAAAATATTTGGTTCTCTTAATGAGTCGGAGCAGTATATTAAATCTCAAATTTAGTATGCTTTCCAGCGACCAGTCTAACATAAGCACACATAAAAGAGGACGGCGAGGGCATGACATATATTTCGGCCTGAACAAATTTCAAACGCAATAAGTGCAAAGTGAAGAAGTGATTAAACCAACTTGGTGCACAGACAGTTGCAGAGAATGCTGGAATGACCTAGCTCAAAGTAAGAATGTTGCGCTAACCTGAAAAAAAAATTATCTTTTTCCCAGCAAAAGGCAAATATGTACATACGAACGTCTGCAAAATGAGGTAGTAAGGCTAATCTCGGCCAAAAGAAATGAGACCACGATTAAGCATCTTATTATTTAAAAAAAAAAAGATCCTCCGAAAAGTTTAGTAATAAATTCAAACAAAAATATCACAATAATTTTTCTTACAAAATAGTGGTTTGATAGTAAATAATACGGACTTTAAACCATGTTCTGGAAACCCCCGCAAATCACACGATTTTTCTAATTGATTTCAAATCTGACTTCGTCACGGTTTGTTATTTTTTTAATGTGCTTAATTTTTTTTCATCTAAATCTTGTAAGGTCAATAGCAACTGGTTTCCAGATGATTACATCGGTCGGCGCATTCGTACCAATCTGTTTGGAAAGCATTCTGGACTGAAGAACATTTGCACCGAACTGCTTTTTAAACAAATGGGAATAGAGCAGTTTTGGGCTGTAAACAAATGCTTAAGAACATTCCACATACACACAACACCGTGGATTTCCAAATTTCCCCATACACCATTCCATACACCACCGGCTACACTGCGCCAGCTAGCACCGGCTACACTGCATCAACTATCACTAGCTTCAAATCCCAGCTTTTAGGCAGACAATGTAATCGCAGATGTTTAGATGACGACGTGTCCGGGACCATCAAAGAGAGCGGAGCTTACATCCCCTGTCCGAATCAATATTTGACTTTTTCAACTTGGCTCAGCCGATGTGTAGGTTAAGGTTAAGGCAAACAGTTCTGCCTCCATAGTCACGACAATGCCTTCGACCATGTTTCTTGAATGCACCACTCATACCACAACTTCTGCCCCAATTTCCTGCATTTTTCTTTTTCAAGAAGAAGAACGATGAATTGAGTGTGAAATTCGCCAGATGCTTCGTTTCTTGGACAATAAAACGGAAGGATGGGCGATTTCGTTACTGGTTCACATTTGAGTCTCTCTGGAAAGTATAATATACGATCTACAAAATCACTGCAGTTTCCATAAGAAAAACACCTGATCGTATTTTTTATTCATTCATTCAGCCCCACCCCTGCATTTATTCAATTGAATCAGCCTCAAATAGAGCAACGTTCAGTAAACACAGAGATGAAAAAAAAATTATCCTTCAGACAGTATGTTGTATATTAATTTAAATCAATCAGTTCAACCCCCAAGAGTGTTTAGCAGTTCGGTAGCTAAATACACACCCCTCGATTCTGTCCAGATGAAAAACAAACTCTGCTAGTGTCAAAAAGTAGAAACATCCTAAAGGAAGGACAAACGCAACCACACTCAGAGTGAACCCAAAACACCCACCCCATACAAACTAGCTGGGAACAATAAATTATAGATGATCATCCCTAAGTAATAAGACACCATCCACGGAGACTGAATTGGGGTGGACCAAGCATACAAACACACCGCACCAAGGAAAATTAACCAAAGACCAACGAAAGATTGAAGTCAACAAGGGATGGAGGCGAAGACAAACACAATAAAATGTTAAACCACCCTCAAACATATCAAGTGCTACTACACGGTTCACTCCCTGACATCTCTGACGGTGGTTCGCTCTTATTTTTGTGGCAAGTTGCGAAAGTTAATTCAACACCAATTAGGGATGATCGAGGGTGGTTTCTTGTCAGGCAGTTCTTTCAATATCGTTGTAACGTTACAACAGAGCAGCAGCTAATTTTCTCAAGAGCTTCACGCTTGTTCTATTGTCCTGCCCCGTGGAAGTGTTTGCAATGTTCTTCCGCCCCTTTGTTATGCCTGTGAGGGATGAAAACAAAAAATCATCTCGTCCAACCTCGCAGACGATGTGTTCAATGGCTGGCTGGCTGGCTCATCCCCCTCCTGTTAATTTCACCTCGGAAACATTAGAAAACATGAATTATGAATTGATATCAAGATTGATACACTGTTTACTTACCGCTCTGCGTTCTGTGTTTAGGGCGGACGGTGGGCGATGGGCGATATTGGTGGTGGCACTGATGGGATGCCATGCTGAGTAATTGTGTGTTATAAGAGGGCGCGGTTGCGGTTTGGAGCGATGACTTGATTTCGTTGAGGCAGGGGTCCGTGTCGGGTGTACGTACGCATATAATTTTTCTATCTTAATTTCGTTATGGGCGATTTATCGTTTGAATGTAGGAAATTATGGGATCATTGTTATGAATTATACGAGATGTTGATGGAGGGTGTGCAGCTTAGATTCATAGTTTCGGGCGGGAAGGTTATTTGGTGGACACTAGTTTTATTGATTATGGCCAACTATTTACACTCACAACAGTGACCAAGAGCTTTGATTGAGTGACTTCTTTTGCGGAATTGTAGAGGCAGTCACGGAAATATGCAAACCCCATTAGAAGGCAAAGAATCGCGCGAGGAAAAGCTACAGAGATTGTTGGTCCAGTCCTTGTTGTGTACCGGTCCGAAACAAGAAGGCTAAGAAGGCAACTTGGAGAAGCGCCTAACATTTACCACTATCTGGATCAGACGTTTTTAAAAAACCCTTGAGAAACTATGGAATTTCTTAAATTAAAAAGTTTTAGATCCTTTTTCCGGATATTTGCTGTGGTCGTGAATGGCATTCTCGAGCGTAAATCGACTTCGAAAAGGTTTCCAAGGCACTCATTAATAACTGCATTTTAATAATCAGTTAAGCCGTAAGTGGAGTGAGCTGTTTACAGCTGCAATTGAGCCGCTTTCCTTCAACTTAGTCCTCTTCCCCGTCCTCCTTGCAGACTTATTTAAAATAGCAATTAAAAACCAAATCCCTCATGGCTCCATCTCAGCACCGGAGATATCTTCAGCGCCTGGGCACTGGTCCATGGCCACCACCCCCGTCGCATTGCCTTCGATCTTCCACAGACATAAAAACTAATTTCAAGTGGATTTTCTTCACCACATTAAGCTCAACGAAACAGACGGCCAACCATCGCCGTCGCCACACCGTCGCTCCGCCTCTTGTCATCCAACTACGTCCTTTAATCCCTTGGCTACAATACACTCAACCCATAGCCCCCCTCCAAGCATTAGATAATTAAAACGAAGATTTCACTTTATTACGAGTCGATTTCTTAAGCTCTGAAGCGCCCGCTACCCCATCGCCCGCCAGTCGGAATTAGGCACAATCCTTGTATTGTTTCCTGCAAATGATTTCCAAAGCACACTGACATTATTTCAAGACTCCGGCCTGCCGCACCGCTGTCCTTGTTTCTGAGCCAATTGTGCTTGAGGGAAGAAATGAAGGGGGAGATTGGGCTTGTTAAACTGATGGCGGCAGTTGAAGCAGCCAGTATTTCGCACAAAATCCTTCTAAGGATTTTCATTTCATTTTTATTCGGAAAATACGAAGTGCTAGGAATATCCCTAGTTGGGTGTTACAATCTAAATCTTTGAATCACATTTGCAAGGATTTGCCTCTTGCCGCCACCAAAGCTTCGACTTTCACAGAAAGGAAGTGTTTCCTGATCCACATTTGGTATACTATATCCTTAGTACTCGTAAGGAACAATTCCATCCCGCACATACAAACGCACACTCACCCAGACACATTTCGGCCGGAGCTGCGGAGAAACGGATCTCGATTCAATTTAAGAGGAATTAAGTGCAAAATTTTACGTTTCCATTTGTTGGTAGTCAGGGAGTTTTATGGGAATTCTATTCGTTGGGATTAGCAACGGGATTAAGGCATTTCAATATTACGAAACAAAATGGTTGGTAATTTCGGCATGGAATCCTCGAAATGGTTCAAATCATTGAGTGGTTGTTGGTTGTTACAATGAAGGAATGTGTGTGTATGGGGGGAGGATTACATATGAAATCCTTTAACAACGGAGTTAGTTGGTCGTGCGAGCTGTTGGCTGACTTTGAGCAGAAAGAAAGATATTCTAATTGAAGTTCTAATTGGTGTTTAAAAATTAGTTCACACCGAAGTGTCAGCTTTGAATGTGGAAATATGTCGGTAGCTCATTGATAACCAACCTTCATAATTTTAAGGTCTAACCGAACACATATTTTTTCGTCGCAAAGCGATTTTTTAAGGCCAACTCGTATGTGTCTGCATTCAATTGACAGGTCCGACTTTTGGACTTTTGTTTTTAACTGACAGCTTGTGGAAATAAAGTTAAACATAAAATTTCTCCTAAGAACCAAAACATAAAGATTTCACTTGTATAACCCGTTTAAAATGTTTACAATGAATGGTAGCACTTTCCAACTTCCACGCCTAATCTAAAGCCTTCATCCACCCGAAGCATGCACCTCTCTGGTGTTTTTTTATTTTTTATTTAGTTTTTCGTGATGTTTTCCTTTCTACGAAACAATTCAATTTTTGCATGTAAATTTAACACACAGTATTCGAAAAAACTTTTAAAAACGCAACTAGATGTTGTTCAAGGGAAAGGTTCAAATTGTGTCCTTTGTTCAATCAAATATCTCCCTTCCGCCTTTTTGTCTCTTGCATTTTCCGGCTATATACAAAGCGCTACAGAGCTCATGTCTAGCAATACTATACATCATTTGAAAGGTCTTGACATAACCTACAAAACGACGCTATGCAACGGAACGAACTTGACCCATTTTTGAAGCGAATGGTGACTGGCGGCCGTCGTGGCGTAGTGGGTAGAGTGCGACGCTCAAACGCCGATGGGTCTAGGTTCGATTCCCAGCTGAACACCTCGAATTTTTCACGGCACAACCTCTTTCGAGCTGCTGACAACACTCAAAGAGTAATAGCTGTCTAAGAAAGCTTCTCAAACTTCTCCGTTCGGAGTCGGCAAAAAACTGTAGGTCCCTTCTACTCGTGAGAGAACAGTGGCGCGCACAACGCAAGTAGTTGATGAGCAAGCTACGCCCTCCGTGGACTGTCGCGCCAACAATTATTATTATTATTATGGTAACTGCTGACGAAAAATGGATCACATACGACAATGTCAAGCGAAAACGTTCGTTGTTGAAGGCCGGTGAATCGTCCTAAACTGTGGCCAACCCGGAATTGACGGCCAGGAAGGTTTAGCTATGTGTTTGGTGGGTTTGGAATTGAATCATCCATTATGAGCTGCTCTCATATGCCCATGTATTTGAAAACGGTTGACTAGGTACATGACGCCGTACAGCCTATAAAGTTTCGATGAATCTTTCCCTTCAAATGCCATCAACGCAAAGAGGACCAAAAGTCGCCCACAGAACTTTTCTCTCGATAAGACTAAGTGCTTCTAAGCCGCTTTTGGTAACGTCGAGGTTTCCGTGCCTTAAAGCAGATCGAGGATGATCAAGCTGTTATACAGAGCATACTCAGTTCCTCGGAAGGAAGATTTTCAACAATAAATAAAAATGTTATACGAAAATAAGTGGAATGTAGGAAATGATTCTGCTCTTCTCAATTTTTATTATCAAGAAACAAATTTAGTGCCACTGCAGTCCACAGATTACTACCATATAGCAGCTAAACTTGTAATAATAAAATACCAGTTTCGATTAGCTAAACTTGGAATATTATTTATTCTATTGTTTCTTAAGTTTAAAAGGGATCTGGATGCAGAGGATCTGCACAACTTGGAAACATTTTAGAAGGCAGTCAATACTTTTTGAGTACTCTAGGGAAGTGCAAGAAAGTGATACGGTGAAAAAGTGCGTAATAATCGAAGACCATTATAGACCTGCTGTGCTTTGTTTTTACAACATTTTTAAGAAAACCTTGAGACACGTCTGCTATTGTTGCCTCAAAAAAAAGTTCAAGACTTCACAAAAGTCACAAAATCAATTGCAGGGCAGTCTTCTCATACTCACTGTCTGGGTAGCGTGAAGCCCTGATTGCGTAAGCACTCATTTTGCGGTACATATATTTATATAACTTAAACATAAACATCGATAATGTGAACCAAAAGTTGGAACTGTTCATTCTTTCATTCGCTGACTTACTAGTTATTTCATATATTTAAAACAGTGCAGTGAAGATAAGTGTTTACTTGCAAAAATTTCTTTTAAAAAGTCGAAATGTTTGCGTATTACTCGTAACAGGGGGCGCCACAAACAACGAATTCATAGTCGACTATGGACTGTTCACAGTCGATTATTGATATTTTGTTATTGTTGTACTTTGCGTCGGGCTTGCACAGGCGAAGGGCATAGTTCAGATAAAGAGAATACGAAACACATTAAGCCAGCAGCGAAGAAAAAGCTAATCAATTGCA
This sequence comes from Eristalinus aeneus, assembly GCA_955652365.1. Classification (NCBI taxonomy): domain Eukaryota; kingdom Metazoa; phylum Arthropoda; class Insecta; order Diptera; family Syrphidae; genus Eristalinus; species Eristalinus aeneus. The sequence continues at coordinate 5,344,328 of OY019131.1, read as the reverse complement.
AGCTTTGCTACAAATAAGTACACTTGTCCGCATTAGTTAACCAAAAACGGAATAAAATCATAAACATTAACTTTAAACGCTAATATTTTAGGTATTATAAATATTTTTATGTGATTGTTGTTTTATCCTATAATAATTTTTCTTCGAAATAAATTTTTTTTCGTTTACTTCTTAAGAAAGAGCAGTGTAAATGTTTATTTTTTCTTAGCAATGTAAAAACCACACACGCAAAACTCTGCGTAAAGTTTGCAGCTGCGCATGCGTGTTTAGATTCTACATGCGGTGAGAAGAAAATTATTTTCAAGCTTTATGTTGAGGATACTACGCAGCCGTGGCGTAGTGGGTAGAGTGCGAAGCTCACACGCCGGAGGGACTAGGTTCGATTCCCGGCTGAACACCCCCAACTTTTTTCAGCGCACCACCTCTTTCGAGCTGCTGACAACACTCAAAGAGTAATAACTGTCTTAGAAAGCTTCTCAAACTTCGCCGTTCGTGGTCGGCAAAAAACTGTAGGTCCCTTCTACTCGTGAAAGAAGAGTAGCGCGCACAACACAAGTAGTTAATGAGCAAGATAGGCCCTGGTCCCCTTGTGGACTGTAGCGCCAGCAATTATTATTATAATACCTATAGGCAGATTGAACGGATAGTTTGAAGAGCACATTCATCTATCCAGAGAGTAATTGAGAACTAAGTTCGACAGGTTCCAGAGATGGTCAACCCTCCTTACCAGGTATACCGATTTTTTTTTTTTTTTTTTGAAAATAAAACACTTATTATTAATTGGAAGGTAAAAACATTTTATTCAAAGGATTGGCCATTTTCTACACATTTTGACCATCTTTCTGGCGACTTTTGAATACCACACCAATAAAATTGTTCGTCTTTTGAAGCAAACCAATCAGACACCCAATTTTCGACCTCCTCGAAGGAATCAAAGTGCTGCTCAGCCAATGCGCGTCCTATCGATGAAAACAAATTGTAACCGGAAGGAGCCAAGTCTAGTGAATACGGCGGGTGGGGTAGCTGCTCCCAACCAAGTGTTTTGATTGTATCCCAAACCGGTTTTGCTTTGTGTGCAGGTGCATTATCATGGTACAAAATTACTTTACCTTGTCTTTTGGCCCATTCTGGTCGTTTCTCGTTCAGTGTTGTCGGTAGTGATCAGTATTAACGATTTCACCAGGTTTTAGGAGCTCGTGGTACAGCACACCTTTCTGGTCCCACCAAACACACAGCATTGTCTTCTTGCTGATTTGCAGTCGATGTTGATACACAAACCCATGATTTTTCCGTTAAGGATTCTTGAAATAAATTCATATTTCATCGCCAGTAACAATCCAGGCCACTCAACAAGCTACTAGTAAGCACTGAAAAGAAATTTTTTGTACTCTAAGGATCTTTTACGCGGACTTCGGCGTATGTTTTATTGTTAATTCTTAAGAAATAGGGTAAGAAAACACTATAAGATAATGTGAACAATCGCTTTTACGGAAACGGCATGTGCGATAGTTCATTCACGCTATCCAGACAGCACTGGCCGAGTATGTTCAGTCTTCCAGAAACAAAATTGGAACAAGATCTGCAAGATATTTCGAAAGTGGCTCATTAACTATTTACACAAAAGAAATAGTAAATCTGCCAAAAACGTATTTTTGTTGAGCTTTATAAAATATAAATACAATGACATGATTCTTCCTTTAAGTCGACTTATTTTTTTTAATTTTTAAAATTAATTTTCTGATTATTAAGAAGTATCTTTGGGAAATGTGTGAAGTATTTGTATCCACTATATTTGTCATCGTTTTTAATTACAAAAAACTAAATATTTTTATACTTAATGCATTCACACTTTACAAACCCAGGTAATAAGTAAATATTAAATAAAAACTTCCAACTTAATCCATCTCAATGCACAGCAAACAAGATTTTCTCGTGTCGAAAAAAACAAGAAAACACCAAGCCACCAACACCTTCCTCACAAATGAACACCACATCACCATGCCATCCTGTGTAACCCGATCCATTCATTTCGTCCAAAGGAGAGAAAACACAACAGCCTCCACCACATCCTTGGTAAAAGAAGATGCATCCAGTGGTGAACGCAGCACTCAAAGCTGATATTAATTATACGTAAGTAAGCCCCCAAAAGTCTGGACCTTTCCCTCGTTCAGACCCACTTCCATAATTCATAAGCCAGCACACACAATCACACGTTCCGGCTAAACATATTTATTACACAATTTATGATCGGGGAATTGTTTGACAATTCTTTATGGCAAAATTGTCCAGAGAGCATAAACATAAAACTCTAGGTGGTCCACTAGATTACACACCTCCTCGGGTGTGTTGAACACGCAACACAGCCGGAGTCGCATCGCGACGCGAGACTTCCCCGTTGCCCGTGGATTGAATGAACCCTGTACATGGCCTCTCAGGTAAATGGTCTTTATTGCATTTGCATCTTCCTTGTTCGAGACTGCAGCGCACGGCGACTGGATGCGCGAGTAAGCAGAAGTTATGGGCTCCATTCGACAGAGAGGCCTCACTTTGAGAAGCGGATAATTTTCATTCATAATTTCGTGGTGTTGAGCGTAAGAGTCTCGCTGTGGTGTTGATAGGCGGATTAGTGGTTGGGGCTGCGACAGAGATGCCTGTGTCATACCTAGGACCTTTGAATTTGGTTTTTGCTGTGAGATAGTGTGCGTCTGGCTTTTGAATGGAACACATTGAATCTCTGCGTCACCACTGTGACCCTTTCCACAGGATGATCCGGTTATTTGTTGGACGTTGTCATCGATTGTTAGAACTCGAAAATATTGTGACGGGTCAAGAGACACTCACCGCTCACGAAGAGTGGATATCTGACTAATATCTCGTTGTGTGGATGTCTTTATTATTTCGTGAAGCGTTTACGGTTTGTTTGTTTGGAAACAACTCTTCTATTGGAGAGAATCTTTCAAAGGGTGCTACGGCGGTAAATTGGAATCAAATCTTTACTTGAGGTAAACTGTTTAGCAGTTAACGATCTAAATGAGAGGATTTTTATTCAAATTTAAATCGCCGCCGACACACAGATATTGACAGGTATTATCTTAACTTTATTACATCTTAAGAAAACAATACTCATTTCAAAAGTAAGAAGATGATTTTTTGGGAGAACTATATATTTTAGACTTAATATGAAAATCAGAGAGCTACTTCGAAATGCTATCCCTTACGTCTTTGCTTAAAAATTTGAAAGAGGGAAGAAGTATCTTTAGGTCTAGGGGAATTTGTATTCCAAACATTCACACGCCCAGCAGTCGATGAAATCGTAGGGTCTACTTATTATTATTGTCACTGTATATCTTGGTCTATTAATGTCCTGATTTTAAGTATCTTATTTGTACAATATTTCCACCTATTGACATTGAACCTTTAGACTTCTTGAGATTACTTTGTAAGCCAACCTTTTGCGAAATATTTCGAGAGTAGAGTAGAGTAGAGAGACACTACTGAGTGATAGTGTCTATTCCGGGTGAATGGAAAAATCATAATCTAAGATTTCATTTGAATCCAGAGCGACTGTCTTTCGTGAACTCTAGGATGAGTAGGAGTACAGTATAATGCCTCCTAGTACATACGACTGTGACCACCGTGACGTAGTGGGTAGTGTGCAACACTCACTTGTCGAAGGGTCTAGGTTCGATTCCCGGCTGAACACCTCGAATTTTTCACGGCACCACCTCTTTCGAGCTACTGAAAACACTCAAGGAGTAAAAACCGTCTAAGAAAGCTTCGCAAATCTCGCCGTTCGGAGTCGGCAAAAAATTTTAGGTCCCTTCTACTCGTAACAGAACAGTAGCGCTCACGAATGATTGAAAAGAAGATTGCGCAATAGAATGTAGTTTTTTCTCATATGCTGCTCTGCTGACGTCATGGGAGACAACTGATTTGACAGCCGCTTGTCATTGTTCATTATTTACATTGAATTGTTAGACAGGAAATTTGTGAACTCTTTTTTAATAATAAAACTTGTGTTGTAAAAGCATTTTAATAAGAAAATAAATTTCAAATATATTGTCTATTAAATTTTGTAGACGTTTCCATTACTTTGTTTTATTGAAGTGGAGAATTATAGTGCTGTGAAACGAATGATAAGAAAAGTCATACAGTTTGGTATTTCTTTTTAATGAATTATTTTATTTAGTTTTCTTTTTCTTTTTTTTTCTAAAATTTCTTTGTTTAATTTACGTATACGAAAATACATTCGCGCCGTGAAAAATAGTTTTTTAACACTGCCTTCGCAGTTAACATTGCGCACGAGTTCTGATAATGTTTTCAAGAAATTGTTCGAAATGAACAAGTCGTCTCCGTTGACTCTGTTGAAAATTTCCTCCAATTGCTGCATATGACTGACTAGGTTTGCTGTTGGCTTCGAAAGACATCCTTCACTTAAGTGATTTACCCAGGTAAAGGATGAGTCTTTCGAAGTGTCAGATTTTAAATCGGGAATCTGGTCCCCCAATTTATGGCATATATACCCAGCCAAATTCTCGAGTCCATCGTGAGCCAATGTTTCCAACTCCAGGGTTTATTGAAATGTTTTTTCAATATTGTACCTGATAGGAAAAAGCACAATTAGTACAATACTAACTATAATCATCGAAAATTTACCTGTAAGTGTGCAATCATAATCTAAATCCGGAGTGTCATCTATACCAACATTTGCGTTGTTCGTTAGGGCACCTTCATTATATCCCAGGATATATGACCGTAGCCTGTATTTGAATTCCTGGCGATCAGGATGGTCATGAAGGCCCCCTTTGCTTCTGATGACACCGAAGAAATTTTCCAGTACATCCTGATTGAGGCGATACGTCAGTATGTACTTTAATTGGAAACGGCACTCTCATTAAATTCATTAAATCGAATCAGTCATTCGTCTAAAAGAATAATTAATTCAATTAATTATTTCCTACACATGTATTACTGAATGTATATCTTACAATTTTAAACAATTTGGAGCATTCTTCCCAATTGCAATTTTTAAGATGACCCAAACTTGCAGCCCTCGTTATGGCTTGGGAAATTGTGTGTGAAAACAATTTTGTTGCCATTTTCACTTTCTGCCTTTCAGCCCCAACAACATTTAGGTGACTTGCAGATATTTTGTGGGTTATTGATAGTTTCGAGGAAGTTAAGGAAAGAAGTGCAAGAATAATTTCTTTCCTTACCTCCTTACCATTTATTTCAAACCCATGATCGACAAAATGATTTCGCAGGAGTTTGATTAAATGGGGAACATCAGAGAACACAAAAATCTTATTTTAATTGAATTTTGAAAGCAATAAAAGTGAAGATTCGATTTACCTCTATTGTTGTTTTCATTGCAATTAAACACTGCACACCTCATATTAATAAATTTTATTTTAATATAAATACAATTTAATTTCACAATCCAATTTAAATTTTACGGTTGCAGTAAATTCCAATTAGAAATCAAATTTCGCGCGCGGAAATTGAAGGCAAAGCCTATTTCCGTATTATAGAAGGAAATATACCGATGTCTCCTGTGACGTAGGCAAAATCAGCTGATATAAAAACAAACATGGCGGACGTGGGGATTGCGTAATCTGTAATACATCATTCTTGAGTAGCGCTCACAACACGAGTAGTGGATGAGCAAGCTAAGCCTTGGTCCCCTTGTGGATTGTCTACAATTATTTTTATTATAAGTACATACGACGGCCATTTTTTTTACTTATACTTTATTTATTTACTTTATAACATCATCAAGTATTTCTTTTGTTATCAAGAAAGTCCTCATGGCAAGAGTCTTATTTCGGACTTCTGGGTCTGCCTACTTCTTTGAATTGTTTTTATGGGGACTTACCTATACCATAGAACGGTGAGCATTGTGTTGGGCGCCTACATTTCAGTTGGATTGTGGACACTGAATGTGAATGATGATGATGAGGATAATACCGATGCTAGTGCACATGATGGCGCTGCTGCTTATGATAATAACAAAAATTACACTGAATAGGATGATGATGATTTGAAGGGTAGGGATCCGTAAGGCCGATGGATGCTTGCACATAGAGCTTCGACACCTAGAATTCGTAAGTTAGCAACAAAGGTACTTTGAAAGATTCTTAAAATACATATGTACGTTACTATGGCAGGTGACATAGGATCCATCGACTTTGTCCCTATTTTGCAAATTTCTTTTTCCTTTTGTTTTGTGAGGGTAAAAGTTACAAATTTATTAGTGAAATTGTTGGGTGTCCAAATTAAATGATCACAAATGCAACAAAAAAAACGAAAGAAAAAAGAGGAAGAAAACCGAAACTATCCTCAGCCGATAAACGACAAACTGAATTGCTGGTCAAACGTAACCCGCTTATGAACGCTAAGAAGATAAAAGAGGAGTTAAATTGACCTGTGGCGACATCAACAATAAGAAGAAGGCTGGTAAGGAAGAATTTACCTACCAGAAGTCACAGAAAAGTAAAACTACTGTCAGAAACCGACTACTAAAACGAACCAAATTTACGAAACAACACCTGAACTGGGAACTCTCTAAATGGCGCAATATATTATGAATCCAAAATAGTTTAATTTGGTACATTTGTCGCAGGCGAAAGAACCAAGAGTTTCAACCTGTAAAGATTATTAAGCACGGTGGAGCAAAAGTTAACGTATGAGGATGCTTTTCCTATTATGGTACTTATCCCATCTTTCGGATAAAACCGATGATGACTGCTGGAGTTTATGTCAGCATAATGGGAGAAACCATGCTGCCTTATGCAGAGTGAAATTTGCCGCTTAGACGGATTCTACAGGAAGACAAAGACCCCAAACATACTAGCAAACTGACCAAAGAATTTTTCGAAAGCATTCGGTCTCCGAACCTGAATCCCATTGAAAACTTTTGGACAGATGTTAGAAAGCTGTATAGGTATATTATTGTATAAAGTAAAACCTAAAAGTACAAGACAGCTATTAGATATGGTGCAGGTTGCGTGGAAGAATTTCCCTGTTCAGCGATGTCAAGCCTTTATCGACTCCATGTCACGAAGTTGTAACACAGTACTTAAAAATAAGGCTTATATGACCACGAAAACTTACTAACCCAATAACAAAAAATAAAACAAAAAACTTCACTATTCCATTGACTTTTACTTAATACTTATGAATTTTTGCAATTTGGAGCTATTATTTTGCACGCCCCGAAATTCGGTGTCATTCCGGATAACTGGCATTTTCTAAATTCAGAATGTACTTTTTTATTATCTTGTTTATGGGTCATATTTCTGATGGAATAAGGATGATGTACAGTAAATATGATCCGTTTGCATGATGGTAAGAAGAAGATATTAGTAAAATATCGACAAAAACAAACCTAGTGCTATTATTTTGCACAGTGCTGTACGTGTAATTGACGGGTGCAAAATTGGTTGCGAGTACCCTTAAGTGACCGGATCAAGTCACAGCACGGGCCGAAGGTATAGAGGAAGAGAGGGAGAGGAGGTACTGATGCACATTGGTTTTAAGTGCCTGTGGATTGTAATGAGGAGGAAAAATCGAGCTGGGAAGAACATTCCAGATTCGTGTAGCGCGGCTAAAGAATGAATCTCTGAATTTGACTGTACGTCCGAAAAAGGGCTTGAGGGTGAATTGGTGGGCATTCCTAGCGAGGCGTGTATTGCGGGTGAATTCTTGAAGGGGAGGAATGCAACTGGAATTTTTTGTTGAAATAGCGATAAAAGAGTGACAACGACGCGACATTACGTCGGTGTTCTAACGAGTCAATCGACTTCGCAATATTACTGTCACCTATAAGTTTTATCGCTCGCTTTTGAATTCTATCCAGCAGGCGCAGGGAGGTCTTAGAAGCACCTGACCAAATAGCGTTATACTCAAGTTTTGGGCGTATGTAGGCCTTGTATATTGTAGCCAGATCAGAGGGGGTGAAGTACTTCTTGCATCGTTTAAGGAAGCGTAGACATTCCCCGCAGCATTTTTGGCGACCTCAAATATGTGATCGTTCCAACTAATTGTTGAGTTGATACACATACAGAGGATGGAAAGTCTTTCGGTTTCAACAACGCAAGTGTTCATGGATAACGGCTGATTATTTTGTGATCACTATAACGACAGTAGACAACACTGGGTTTTGGAAGCATTAAATTCCACTCTATTCTTATTTCCCCAATCGATTATGCTGTCAAATGTCGGAATTTAATGTGCTTAACATACTTAACATACTTGAAAGTATCATTTTCCTTAAGGTTTACATATTACTTAGCAAATAAGTAAATCCGCTTATTCTTCTGGAGACATTTTTGCGCAAACCATCAAATCGCCAACTGTGGAATAAAGTCAGCTTTGCCTTGAAGTGTCCGTTGTGTTACTCCTTGTGTGGTGTCTTCACTGCGAACAGATGTCTTATTTTAACATGGAAGCCACTTCTTAAGAGAACGACACATTTAATGATATTGGCAAGTTGTTTAATGATCGATTGGTAGTATTTGGCTTTCTTGTGAATTATAATCTACTTCCGCAGAAGGCTCGTACTCTGTACTCTGCTCAAAGCTTTATTCGTTTGAAGGGACCCAACAACAAAATCTATAAATTTAACACCCGATTTTCTGAGTAGTTTGTTCACAACCTGATCATCACCTTATCAGTCTGGTTTCATACCGGGGAAGTCAATAATGGATCAGATATTAATTTTACATCAGATCCTCGAAAAGACTCAAGAAGTACAAATCGGCACTAGCAATATACTCGTCGATTTTAAAGCCACAGAAAGGATGAGGTATACAGTGCTATGTCTAGTTTTGGCATTCCCATCAAAATCGACTGTGTAGAATGCGATGGAGAACTCTGGCAGCTCCATTAAGTTGGGCTACAAACTGACCGAGATCTTCAATGTCAAAAATGATCTAAGATAAGGCGACGAGCTATCATATGACTTCTTTAGCAGCACTCTTGGAAAAATCGTGCATAACACACAAATCAACACCAGAGGCACGATCTTCCTCAAGTCAGCTCAATTGCTAGCTTTCGTTGACGACTTTGACGTGATAGGATAAAATACAGCGAGCCTTCAGTGAAATATTTACCGGTATTGAAGCTGAGTCTGGCAGTCCAGATAATAGCCTAGATTTTATGAATCACAGGATTCAAAAATCACATCCTTATCACTATTTATAGTGACAACGGAATCATTAATGGAGACCATCTTGCGGTGGGATGGCGGCTAACAGACCCAGCTTTTGAGGGTGCCAACATGGTAGTGACAGCTTGACCAAAGGCTATATTCAGGTGCCACGGGAGGTCAGGAGCCCCTGGAACTTCGGTTCCAGCCTGACGAGTGGTAGGCCTCCCTGTGGGAGTATCGTGCTGGCTGTGGCAAGGAAAGTAGTCAAGGCTGTGGCAAGGAAAGTAGTCAAGGAAAGTGTACTGTGCTGACTTGTCCAGTTATTTATTAACCCATGGCTAGGCAAGGGCCTGGGGTATTCCCCCAGTTCAGAGTGGAGTTGTATGCTCCACCGGACGCTGCGACCCAGAGAGCGGAAAAGATTTTAGGAAGGCCTCAAACCAAGGTGGGGTGATTGTCCCTCAAGCATGACCTCAATTTAGTACTTCGGTAACTAAAGCGTTTAGTCTAGCGTTATCTACGACTCTTGCGAAATTGACCCCGTGATATAAGCCGTCAAGGCAGGTGATCACGTAAAACCAAATTCCACATCTGAGTCTGGCGGTTAATGAAGGAAAAGCGAAGTATATGCTGTCCTCAAGGAACGAAACACAACATCGACGTCTCGCACAGAGCATTACACCAGGCAGGAGAAACTTGGAGGTAGTCAAGGACTTCTTCTACATCGGGTCCGCGGTGAATCAGAACAACAACTTCAGTTGTGAAATCAAACGCAGAACTACTCTAGTCAATTGCTGTCAATTGCTTTGTGCTCAAGAGGCTGGTTTTGATCATCCAAGTCTTGTTTTATAGCGCTTAAACCTGGACATTACTCAAGTCGGATGAGGCAGGCCATAGGCATGCTTGCGTTGATGGAATTTGGAGGAGAAGAGTCATCGACGAACAGCGGCATTCGCCTGGATTAGGAAAGGAAGGATTTCAACCAACTTGATGTGCGAAATTGGAATCAGATGACCAGTTGAGACCCATGTCCATCCCGGACGAAGAATTGAATACATAAATCAAAACTTTTGAAAAAGGTGAAATCCAAAAATGATCAAGATGTTATCACTTGCAAAGTCGGGTTAACTCGCAACATCGGTTTAATAATAATAATAATAATTGTTGGCGCGACAGTCCACAGGGGGACCAGGGCCTAGCTTGCTCATCAACTACTCGTGTTGTGCGCGCTACTGTTCTCTCACGAGTAGAAGGGACCTACAGTTTTTTGCCGACTCCGAATGGCGACATTTGAGAAGCTTTCTTAGACAGTTATTACTCTTTGAGTGTTGTCAGCGGCTCGAAAGAGGTGGTACCGTGAAAAATTCGAGGTGTTCAGCCAGGAATCGAACCTAGACCCTTCGGCGTGTGAGCGTCGCACACTACTCACTACGCCACTCCCAAAATGCAATTTTTCATTAGTTTTTAAGACCGTTTTTCACAGGTTTTCACTCAGCGAGTCTTTTTGTCGGAACCGTTTCATCCCACGGTTATGTCGTTTTTTAATTCCCCTCATGAGCGAGCATTATGTTCTTTGGAAAAGTGTTCAAAGTGCAATTAGATAACTAGAACAAAATTCGTTTTTCATTGCCCCTTTCTGCCACTCCGTCAACAAGACGCATTCAATTATTGTCCACCCGTCACCTGTCAGCTGCAGCCTTTATTGTGACCACTTTGCCTTATCGCCTTCAATTGCCTCAACTAATCCCCGATGACTCCATCTCAAAGAGATGCCCCGTTCCGATCTGATTTCTGTTTATACCTTCACAGCTTATATTGTCCGTGGCGTAAGGCGAACCGATAATAAGCCCGCTTATATCGGCCCACACGTCCGTCCGAAAATCGCTCGCTCACCGCTCACGATAATTTAATCTCGACGCGGCTGCAGTGTACCGCGGTCTTTGATGATGTCCGTCACGGGGTGTAATCGGCCAGATGCCACCTTTAAGATTACTTTGACACTTTGATGCTGACGCGTGATTCATGAGCGATGATCTCAGTGTATACAGCGCTGGCAGCCGCGATAGGCGAGGTTACGGGTCCAGATCTCTTAGTTGAGAACCGGAAAATCCCATTTGGATAACGTTGCATTGATAGCCGAAGACACGAAATGGCCGGACTTGCGGCCGGCTTGAGGAGGGCCTTGGGTAGCGCGTCTAGTGCCACACTCGAGTGCTATTTCACGAGCGGGATCGTAAATTCGAAGCTTATGGCCGCCTTGTTAACAATTTAACACGTCTTAATCGTTAAATTTGTTACCAAAAGCGTTGCGGCTGAGCCGTTGGGGCTCTCGTGACATTTCACACACAGACTGCTCTCACACATCGGCGGATTAACGTACTTTAAGATTCATCGCTGTGCCAGCCACCTAGCCAGCACTTTGTGTGTCACCCAATAACCGTATACCATCCACGATGCTGCGCATTGCCGGCCGTTGGCTGTTGGCTGCTTAACCGCCTTTAACCCCATGCCTATTCTTCTGCATCTCTGCGTCTCGAATTGGTGGACGTCGCACATCGCACATCGCACATCGCACTTCGGACATCGGACAGATAATGACGTTATAAAAATCTTTGTAATTCGCTCATAAAAACGACAATCAATAACTTTCGATGAACATGGCCGATAAGCTCGTGAATGTGGACGCAGCGATATTTGTTCTCTCTGCTCTCGGTTTGGTAACTGGTGACTGGTGACACTGGAGCAGGGCCCCGGCTCGGTGAAGGGGTCGCGTGGGGACGCTGGACAATCGATTTGTCGATATGGAAACACTTGAGATGGCCCCACCGAGCTCCGGGGATGTGGAAGTCTTCTCCGCTTGGCCGATTATAATCTGATGAAGTTGAGGCCGTGGCAATGGTGGCGGTTTGGGATTTCACTTGATGCTGCTGTTGCTGCTCCTGGCTGCCAGTGGTGTTGATTGTGTTGTTCGCCTTTTTTCTCTTAATTTTGGGTTTTTTTTTTGCGGTCCAAGCGTCGTCATCTTTGTCGTTGTCGGTTGTTGCCGGGGTCCGGGCTAAGTAATCACCGGTGGTGTTGGAGGTGTAGACCTCAGGGTGCACTGAAGTAACCATCATATTTTTCAACAAGACACTTTCAAATGCAATAAACCGCTTAACTTGTTCGCATATACTTCAATTTTTATTGCAGCTCGCTTCTTCTTTTCTCGTTTCTTACTCGTTTCGTTGGATTGCTCTTTTTTTGGGGGGGGGGATCTACCTTTTTATTTGGGAGATAGTGAGAGTGAAAGGGTTGAGCAAGAGCACTAAATTGCTGAGTTTAATCTCCATTTGTCAGTGGAGTGAAGGTTCGACTGGCAGGGAAATAAATTGTTTTTTTTTAGTTTTCGAATATTAGTTTTGTCACAACACCATGCATTGTATTGTGCAAGGTGTCACATACACCTACAAATGCTTTTTCCTGCACCAAAGATGGAGGAAACACATGAGTGGTATTTTTTGTACAGATTATGGTTCAAACTAAACATTACAAGCAAACTGTTTAGACAACTCTGTTTGAACTTTTTTGAATAAGAACCTGTTTAGCACGGTTTAAATTGTGCAAGCAAGCTGCACAATTGCAAGCTGTAACTAATTAAACACAGCTTTTGGGAACGAAAATCGAATATATAACAATTTCGTACTTGGTGATAAAGCGCCTACAAAGTTTGACTTTTGAACTTCAGTCATTAGCCATTTAATAATCATGGTTTCCCAAGTGACCATTGGAATGTACGAAAGACTCAAAGTTTTTTTTTTTTTTTTTGTATTTGAATCCACCCACAATAATTTTTCACAAGACGATGCAAGTTGAACTATTCGAAAATCGTTTGTTCTGCATTTTTTTCAGTACTGAGTGCGGTTCAGCAACAATTGGCATTTTACGCTTGCCTTCCTTGGAATGTGTTTTTTTCTTCAATATCACGTCTCACCCGCGAGAAACGGCGAACTAGCGCACAGAGCTTAGAATATGATGAGTGGAACATGTTTCAAAGAACAACAGTTTTTCCGCAAATTCGAGAAAACATGGCAATAATTTACAAAACAGTCGTATGTAACAGGAATTGACTCTCAAAACAGTCCATCTGAAAAAATCGTTGAATATAAACCCAGGCAAATACAGTATTCGTTAGCAATAGTAATCAAATTCTATTTGATTCCTATTTTCAGGCGTTGTTCTGAGTTCTGAAACTTATTTCGTTTGATTGATTTCGCGCCGAGAACTATGGACATCTAACGGAGAATAGTGGCACTTTCTCCCTTTCTCAAGGAAACTTGGAATATGTTAATTCATAGTAATGACATACAGATGTCTCACCATTGCGTAAAAGGCTGGCGCCAATCTTATGCAGATGCCTTGTTAATAGGTCCGTGCCAATTACTCTGAATTGCTACGAATGTCTACGAATTCGCCCGAAAAACTACGAAAACGCGGTCTATTAGCTGATTTTTTCATAGAAGATAGAGCTCACGAGAGAGCAAAATATTTTTCCTTCCTACGAATTTCTGCCACAGAAAAAATTGTGGGCAGCAGCTTAGCAGCAGATGGCTGTCAAATCGAAAATAAAAAACCTCTGACATTTCATGTCTGATAGCTGCTTACGAATTTCTACGAAAAGTCGTTTCACAATTTTCGGTAGAGTTACTTTCTACAAGAGAGATTTTTGCCCTAACTACTCAACTACAAATTTATGTACAAAAAAAAATTCAATCAAACAGACCTACTATAGAAAAAAGGCTGGGATATGAAATTAAAAAAAAAAGCTTATATAAAAAGTTCATGCTGTCAAACTTTGTCTTTTAAACATTAAGTCTGTTTTAATTGCTCTGATATGCTACAAATGCCTACGAATTTCGAAAAACCCTCAAAAGGCGATCCATTTGCTGATTTTTTCGTAGAAGAGAGAGTTCATGGGAGAATAAAGTATTTCCGCTTCCTACGAATTTCTGCCGAAGAAATTTTTATGGGCAGCAGATGGCTGTCAAATTGAAAATATAAAAACCTCTGACACTTCATATATCTGATACCGTCAATAAAAATATATTTTTTTTACGGTTAGTTAATTCTGCGAATTTCTACAAACAAGTTTTGTTTTTATACAAGTTTCGGTAGTTACTCTTTTCAAGAGAGATTTTTACTCAACTACGAATTTCTATGCACAATAGAATTGAAACAGACATTTTGTCTTTTAAACATTATAGGAAGCAAATCGATTTAAGTGAGAGGCGGTCCCTTATAAGGATCTCCGCCATCAACGCAACAGTATAACAGCTACACTATCACACACGAAGTCTAGCTGTAAGCATGATACGAACACAACTGTGGAAATTATTACAAGTGAAACTCAACAGCTTTTGATAGTTATTATATTCCACTTTATTTAGCAGTAAGAAAAACTTGATTCGATTTAAATAAAATTTCGGAGCAAAAGACATCATTTGCCAACTGCGCGGACACAAAATTTGCTTCCTCGGGCTATGCAAAATTTATTGGTGCTGGACTCGCATGAGGGGCCAATTGAGATGTTGCCACCCAACCCTGCGTGTATTATCAGAAATAGTCATGCTGAAACCTTTCTGCAATTATGGAAGTTTCAACTTCACAGCGGACTTTAATGAAATCCAATGGGCAATCACCAAGAGTTAGTTAAAACAACATACTGTATGCAACTCCAACGTCTAGCAAATGAAGAGAAATGTTAAACTTTAGAAACAAGTATTTCTTGAACGCAAATGCATACTCGTCTTACGTATTTCGATGCATTTGCATCATTTCTTCCGTTTTCGGAATGGTATATGTAGAAAAGCAGTTATATTCTGTACAACGGAGAATCGTGTTTTGTCTCCGACACTCTTTTTCATTTTTACTAATGATATCTTCTCTGTGACAGGTTTTCATATTTGTTCCTTTGCTCACGTCCCTCTACGTCATCAAAATAAGCCGCGGTGATCCATGAATGGGTTTTGCGTTATTTTAACAGAAGGACTACTTTAAATTCATATTAAAAAGCCGTAAGAATGCATCGAAATGTCTTTATTTTCTAAACGATGCAAGAAATTCGTCACCTCTTCTGGTACAATAACCAACCGTATAATTGTCCAAAGCTTAATTATAATGTTCCTACTTGGTTTGGTGCTTCTAGAACCTCCTTGCATTTACTGTAAGGAATTCTACAGCGAGTATAGTTACAGAAATATTGCGAAGTTAGCATCCCTTACAGCTTTTTCAGCAAGAAATCTTCAATAGAATAAACAGGTGCTTTTCTCCTTTTCAAACGTTCACCTGCAATATTGGTCTCGCAAGGAAAGTCCAACAGTTCATTCCCAAGTCCCCTTAAAGTTAAGAGATTCGTTCTTTAGTCGCAGTACACGAACATGGAATGTTCTCTTCCACTTTTCCATATCATTACAATCCACTTCGGACATTGTGACTGTGAATTTATTCCGGTTGCTCAAACTTACCGGCGATTATGAAAAAGAGAAAAGCATATTTAACAGTTGTCCTTGTTGGACTCGCAAGATATGTAGCATTTGTCGATATTTTCTCTGTATTTCTCTCTCCAAAATATTGAACCATGTCATTTGTCTGGTTCTCAAAACGATAACCACTTTTTTGGATGGTGGGTGCACGGACTGAGAAATCTATCATAGCTAGTGTCTGTGGTATATCATTGATACCAAGTCTCCTAAGCTCAGAACCGAATGTGTCTCCCTCTTCAATCACGGACAAATACTGACATCCCAATACGCCCAAGAGTAGACAATAAAACTGAAGATATTCGAAAATTGAACAGTTATGATTGCTAGAGGGCACTAAAGACTGTAAAAAGAATATTTCCTAGCAACCGATTTGCTAACTGCCCTCAAAAACACAACAGGCATCAGTTTGCTGAAATAATTTTACCAAACAAGATGAAATTCATACCACTGCACACGAAAAACACATCAATTGTGTATAAAAACTCTCTTTGTTCCTCTGCAACATTGGTTGTTTTTGTCTTCATCATGCTGTCCGTTATGATTCCGGTGTTGTTGGTTTCCATTCTCAGTCCGTACTCTGGAATCTCGGAAAGTCGAATACTCTACGAACAACCAAAGGTTTCCTACAAGTTTCAATACCTTTTCCTGGGTGAACTAAGTGGGGGAAGTGACGTGGTTGCCTGCAGTACCTTTCCTTACTTCAATAGACGAACGGAAGACTGGCAAAGAAGTTGTGATACTGCAAAAGTAAGTAAAGGATGTTCAGAGAAGAAATTGCAATCCATTTCTGTTTTAGTTCTCTTCACAGGATTTTAATCACGATTTTCGAATGGATCGTTCAAATTTCGATCTTCACTTTGACAGCTTGAGCAAGAAACTCAAGCGATTTGACCTCCTGGTAGTTTTTGAAGCTTCCTTTAAGCACAAGTGTCGTCTTTCCCCACCGGCTGTGCTTCTCTCCCACTTAGAGATACCGGAAAGAGGTCAATCCGCTGGATCTATATCTGTGAAAGGAAATTTGAAACTGGCACAAAATTCCGAATTTATTTGCCCATTTTATGGACGCAGCATTAAGACCCATTTCAACACAGACATTCTTCCAGTGAATGCTTCGTCAATGAACAGCTTTAAATTTGAACATATTTGGGAGAAAATTCGAAAGAATCCGGGATATCTCGAACTCGACGTCGCGGAAGTCTACTACAAAGAGACACACGACGATGGTCTCACGATTAAACTCCAAATGGATGTGGTTCAAACTCCAGCCAGGTACCATCTTAGTCTTTGGGAACGGCTTGGTCAATTCTGGCTGTACTTTGCATCGTTCTTCGGAATATCCTTCTACATAATGAACAAAGTCAAGGACTTCCTTTTTGGCCGACACATCATCCGCGCCTGGGAAGTGATTCCGTGGAAGAAGCTCTACTGAGTTCAGTTCCTTTATTCTTAGCCTAGTGTAACAATAATCGAAACAATATGAATAACAAATTTTGAAAATGTTCAGTTCTTGCACTTTCATTGCGTCAACTCCATGTTAGAGCCTAACGCTTGTTTGTCTGATAGGCGGTTGTCCTCCAAAATGATGGTGGTGTGTGGATAATGGTCAAGCTGAACAAACAAGTATCTGTACACAAACTTTCCCGATTGGTCCTGGAACAGAAAAATATTGAGTTGTGGGAAGCTTTCGGGATGATGACACTTACTTCTTTCATTTCCAAATGCACTGTGGCTTTGTTGCGAATGCCTTGAATGTAGAACCTCATTCTCATATGAGGGACACCGTTTCTTTCGAATTTTGTGTGGGCCACGTGCTGACGACGGCCTCTCCTCGATTCCTCGCCAAATCCTTTGATTGGGGCACCAATAGCGTCTTGAACTCGGGTATCCTACAAAGAAATCCCTTCATCATCTGAGGCAGCTGTTATTTTATCAAATCTTACATTCTTCACCCTCTCCAGGGATTGCGAGTAAACATTGTTCGGACTGTCCGATGCAAAGAGTTCACGGAAGATCGCATAAAACAAGGCGCCGGTTACTCCAATGCCAAGCAGAATCACACCCATATAACTGGCAGTCTTGGTGTTCTCTTTGATTTTTTCACCCAGTGGTCTCACATCCGTTGACACATCCGTACGACCATTAGAAGATGTCAGAGATCCCCGGGAAGGGGGCTTTTCCTGGGCCTGCGAATAGCTCCGATGCTGACATGTCGAAATCAGGGGTAAATGGAGCCGGTTTTGATGAGAAATCAATCTTCGAAATATGACTAGATGCGACATGATGATTTTTTCTGGTAGAGAATTTGATAAACATTAAAATTAATCAATGTTATGTAAAAATCAACTTAATATTTTAGAATTAACTAAAAAAGTGCCGACAGAAATGTCAAAATATTGACAGCTTCGGCTATCAGCGGTTCGAGAAAGTGCATGGACTTGGGAGCACTCAACAAGATAATTTTGAGCGTGTTCGGCAGGATGCATTCGACTTAAAAGAATTGTATTCACTTATCAATATGTATGTCAGTTACGCGGAATGTATTGTTCCGCTGTATATTTTAATTTCTATGAAAACTTTTTTACGTGATGACATTTTGTTTCTAATTTGTCCGTTTCTTTCTTTTTATATATACTTCTTCAAATATTTTATATTGTCTTTTAAAAGAGAATAATCGAATGGTCCCGTTTATCGTTTAGCGGTCACACCTGCTACATATTCACCAAATTTCATTTTCAACTTAGCCTTGGGCTACCCCAAGTGTTCATAAGGCATACGTGAAACTTACGTCTTGAACCTAGTCGAAATAAAATGCGTGTTGCAAAAGAATTGTTAAATCGTTTTTACTATTCACTTATTTATAATTTGCCCTACATACAATATCTGAAGATTTGCTAATATATATCTGATACAAATACTTCTACTTCTATACTGAATTTGGCATCACTTCCAGATACCCATTTTAACCTCAAGTCGTTCCAAGCTAATCCAATGAAGAATTCCTTCTTCCTCTGTCACCTCTTACTAACGCCCACGCATTCTACCCACCATCTCTCTCGCACTTATCAATACAATTCCGAAAATAAAAAACAACAATTTCCATTTCCCACTCCGTTCCAATTGTCATCTTCGCGGGAGAGTTGAACGATTTTTCCCTTTTGCTCTTTTGACAGAAGGAGAAGTCGCGCGTCGAACAAAACACGTCAAGCTAACACGCCAAGAGAGACGCAAAGCAAGGCGAAAAAAAATTCAAACACTCACCAGTGATCGCCAATTCACACTAAATTATCCTCACAACGATAATTTTTCGTGCGATGTGCAAGTGCAAATAACAACTGCAACAAAATGCAATTAGTGTTAAATATTTCCAAGTTTTTGTGAGCAACAAAATGTAGGAGGAAATCAGTTTGTTCACCGAAGAGAAAAAAATACAGCCGAAATGCAAATGCATTTCCTCTATCGAAGTTCTTTCGTTTGTGCCGTGCGCTTCTTGTTGTCGAATGGAAGGAGAGCTCTTCCGCAGTTAGATAAGCAAGAGAAAATATAAGTCCCTGGTGGTTTGGTTGCTTGTTGTCTGTCTTTTGACGTGTGCAGTGCATTTTCTCTGTCTACAGTTCATCAGTGATAAATAAAAACGAAGAGAAAAGTGTATATACGAGTTCTCAATGTTACGCAAAAAATAACAAAAAAAAGTATCAATTTCGAAACATAACAAATTAATTATCTGTCGCACATTACCCGTGAGCTTCCACTTATTCATAGATACAGATTTTCTTTCCAATAAAAGTTCACAGAGAATCAATCGGTAGGATTAGGCGAAAGACGAAAAGTCTGCTGCGTTAACTCTCTCCACTTGCTCTCAGTGAACGTGTTTAGTTTTGTTTTGAAAAAAAAAGGGAAACTTTGTACACAGCCGTTTATGCATCACATTGGTGCGGATCTCTAACCGCGGACCGGACATCCATCATCCGCAGGGCAATTAAGAAAGGGTCACCACCACACTGTGGACACAAAATCCAGCTACGCCACTATAGGGCTTCAACCACAGCAGGAGCTGTGGACGTCGTCGGCTGTCACCGAAATACAGAATGGATTGGATAATTAACGATGAGCTGGGACTCACAGTGGGTCACCTGGTTGGATGGGCAGCAGCATCAGCGATGGTTGTCGGTGGGGTTATCCCGTATGTGCCACAGTATCGTGAGATAAAAAAGACCCAGGACGCAGAAGGTTTCTCTCTTCATGTATGTTTTGCGCTGCTAATAGCAAACTCTTTAAGGATACTTTTTTGGTGAGTGACCTAATTTTTGATCCTTTAATAAACTTAAATGAAAAGGGAGATAATCTGGATTGGGATGTGTGTGGCGGAAGCTTTTTCTTATCTGTGAATATTAAATTAAATATAATTCTTATCTCGGGCGATGTAGGCATTCACAGTAAGCATTCATTTCGAAGAAGGTCGGAAATAGGATTATGTAAATTGTCTAAGCCTGAGGATATTCTTTGTGGAGCACGTTCTTATGTTATCTCCTTCACCAGCCTGTTCAAGAGGACCTTAATCAGATTGTATTTCTTTGTTGTGTGCGCTTGAATGCAGATCTGTCGTGTCTCCCTTTTCGATCTCCACTGCAAATGTCAGAAGTCATTCAATGAAAACCGGTTGCACTTGCTTTCAGAACAATAACATTTGTCACACTTGGACCTTGTCAAAAGCTTGATTGAGCGAACATTCATTTGCCTCTGCGTGAACATGTTTTCCTGGTCGTTATTCACTCATTGTTCGCCGGCAGAGGTTATCTATTTATTGATTCGCTGATCTATAATCGATCGTGGTATTAGAGACATGTTTATATGGCTTTCGTCAATCACTTAATCGGACTTTGTTGCGATTGTCTATACAACAGTGCTCAGGCCTTTGATGAAGTCTGTAAACACACTTATCCTTTTATAGAAGCCAGTTTGTGGTGCTCTTCACTAAATTGTTTCAGTTTAATTTGTAGTTCTCTTATTTTTCATCAGTCAATGATCCGATCATTCACTAAGAACATCCCCCCCTCCGCAGTTCAATGCGCGTGTGGAATAGTTGACGAGACTGCACGCATGTGCGTAGTTTCCGGTTTTCGTTGAGACTTCTTTTGTTCGTGTTTCGCCTTCCCATTGACTCCACATCACGTCTGCACCCTCATTAACGCCAATAGGCGTTTTTGATTAAAAAGGTTTCCTCATTGAATTGCTTCTTATCACGTTTCATGTCAATGGCAAATGCTCTCGGTAGCCTCTAACGTTTATCACCGCCGTGATTCCGCCTAGCATCGAGCACCCATCACATCTATGAGTTTGTCATTAACTAATGAAAAGCGAAAAAATAGAACCGACAAAAAATAGGGGCGTAACATGATTGTATCTGCGAAAGTCTCAAATAATGCCAATTAATGCTGTTGGCAATGTGAAGCGCTTTACTGCCTCAAACAGGAGTTATCGCAATGGCAACCAGCATTCCAACCATTTTGCCTTATCAGTTTCACTTCAGGCAATGTTAGCGACTCCACGGTCGGTTCGAGGCGTATCTTTATAGTAGTGCTCTCATGCGATTTTCAATTTTTTAGTTGTAGTGTGGAAGTGGATCGAATTAGATTTCGCCTTATCACCAAACAAAGTCTCAACCTCATCGAAGTTTCGCCTTGGAATGTAACTTCGCGTGCATGTACTTCAGCGAGTGTGATCGTGCGATTGAGTGAATGCGGTGGTCACTGGCCTTTGTCTTACAGTTATTTGCGAATTTTAAAGAACAACTAAGAATAGTGATGAAGCAAAGAAGAAACAAAAAGGGAATAGAGAAGCACATATCACATTGTGTTAGAATGAATTGTATTTCTGAAGTTGGCACTCGGAGTTAAGTGCTCCACCGATTGACCCTGGAGAGGCACAATGCCTGTGTTCGCTGCCAACGCAAAGTCATGAAAAATTCAGATTTTTGCGATCAATAAACCCGTCACATCATTGTTCCCCATTCACATATGAGACCAGTGTCGTACGCATGCCGATGCCGATGCACTTGTCATGTGTCCCCGCGCTCCTTCCGAAATTAAGGCGTCGCACAGCCATAACGGTTGTCACCACTTAGCACATCATTGAGCGTAGACCTTACGACCGGCATGAGCTTCAGCTACAGCGGCATCAATGTAATTCGCCTCTAATGCTTGGTTAATCTAATTTCCAAAATAGGATGCCACGCTGGGCGACGGGTGCATGTGTCTGTTGTTGTGCTTGTGGGGCTGTATCATTTAATTCGGCGAGTGTAATTTTATTTATTCGATTAAATTAAACTTATATGTGACAGGAGAGGTTATCGGGAGCCGTTCACACACGAGAGCATTTGCTGTGCTCAGTGATTTGGCCGCTCACTGAGTTACTGTGCCTGCGTTGTTTGGTTGAGGACGAGTGGGTATTGATTTTCTGTTTCATTGGACCATAAATCTAAGAGAGTCATATAATCCATGCTGGGATTATAGCTCAGTTCCGCAGCATTTTGCTGTGTCAAAATCGTTGTGGAATTGATATGATTTGGAAAATTATAATTTAATGATGTTAGGGTGGTTGGGGCCGCGGCGTTGTGTATTATGATTGGAGTGGACCTCATTTGCATGAATTTGTGTGATTGGCTAGAATTATGAGTGCTCATTTCTTTCCTTTGATGCTCCGCTCCGTGCTGACTATTAAGTAGTCAATCAATCAACTGTACGACTTTTGCTGAGAGGTTGCTTGATAATTAGCTTCGCAGTGATCAATCGTTTCTACTTCATTTCATAGTTGCACTGTTCATACTGCAATTACTCATATGTATATGCGTATACAAACTACAAAAGAAAACATTTTTTTTTCTAATTTGCGTCGTGTGCCAACGTCAAAGTCACACGCAGACTTATTTAACATGCCTATTAACAATAATTATGAAAACTATTTGTTTT
Organism: Eristalinus aeneus; assembly: GCA_955652365.1. Lineage (NCBI taxonomy): Eukaryota > Metazoa > Arthropoda > Insecta > Diptera > Syrphidae > Eristalinus > Eristalinus aeneus. Next base: position 5,321,694 of record OY019131.1, on the reverse strand, counting down.
TATTTCGCCTGTTAATTGACCGACGAAAAAAGCGCGTTTTTGACTGGAGTTATCAACTTGTATACTTGCGTATGCTTTGAGAACCTACAATGCCTCTATGTCTCTTTAATTAAACAATTCTTTTATTCCGTCCTGAAAAACAAAGTCTCATTCCAAACAAAAGCAGGTATTCTCGCACTATACTGCTCTTTCCGTTGAAGTCACGTACAGTACAAAGCAATCTTTAACACAGATTGACAGATGTGACATTACGGTAGGAAACTTTTATAAAATTTATTGTTTTCTGGCTTTTTTGCATGCTCCTTGTTTGAGGCTCCGAATAAGCCTTTATGATGCACGGCAAAATGGTTCCATAGATGTTTAATTGCTAATCATTATTAAAAATGTCGGTTTTGGGAACATACTGTTTTGACCAAACTTGTCCAAGTTGCATTTTAACCGTCACTTTGAAGTTACATTGAACTTGCGAACGTTGAGAAATGCTTATGTCATAACAAATTTCGTAGTCAGGACTCGGTAAAGGTACAGGTGCTTTCCGCGTGAGAGAATAGCAACACAGTCCTATTTTCAAAGGACAATAAAAATAATTATCAGATGGCTTTGCAATCCACGAGGGACTTGTTTTGTATGCAACGATGTTATTTTACATCTGATGGGGGCTGCAGTTCACTGCAGACTCCAAACGGAATGGAAAGTTACATCCTACTCAGTATTGTCTATAAATGTAGAAAATTGATTACAATTTTATCCAGGCCTCAAATCTAGGTCTTTCGTGTAGGCCACACAATTTCCCTCTAAGCCATAGGGCACTGCTGTGGATATGACACAAGCCTAGATGAGTAAAATAAAAAACAAAGCTATAAGTGGGTGTGCCAAAATTTTTAGTTTGGATGAAACCGTAAACGTCAGAAACACAAACAGCGTCATTCAAAATTTCAAACTTTGTTTTAAATTTATTATAATTCACTTTTCAAGAATTATACGTGGGGACATTACTCCTAACATCGATTTCGAACCCCCGATTCCAGGTTTACGCAGTACTGTCTAAGGATAAATTGCGGTTGATATGGGCGTGTGTATGTCTTTCGAGTACCAGAATTTGTGTATGATGCATACAAATGTGTTTGCTCATCAAAGGATTAAGTAAATAGCAAAACTTTAGAATATGTATCACTTATCATAATTTGTCATTTTATTTGATTTGCTGCATGACAGTTTTAATTTTTACCAAACGAATACTTTCTTAGTATCGTGTACCTATTTGCACATTCTCATTTCTGTTGTATCGCAAACGTAACCATCAATGTGTCAATTTTGCATTTTTGAGACACAAATTATCCTAAATTTAAATCGACGTATAAACTTTAACACTTTTTGGCACTTTTTGGTCCCCTTCGCTAGACTGCTTAAACAAATATATATAAGGTTGTCAAATATCTCCCTCCCGCTTTTTTGCTTTTCATTGAATGCTTCATAAAACGTGTTACAGTGTATGGTCTGGCGTTGTCCTGGTGGAACACTACACCCTTCCTGTTGGCCAATTCTGGACACTTTTGGCTGATCGCCTGCTTCAAGCGGCCCAGTTGTTCGCAGTAGATGGTAGAATTAAGTGTCTGGCCCTATGGGAGAGGTCATAGTGGATGATTCCCTTCCAATCCCACCAACCTTTCTGACCATCAATCCCGGCTTGACCACTATTTGGGACGATTCACCGGCCTTCAACCACGACCGTTTTCGCTTGATATTGCCGTATGTGATCCATTTTTCGTCGCCAGTCACCATCCGCTTCAAAAATGGACTGAGTTCGTTCCGTTTTAGCAGCATATCGCAGGTGTTCATTCGGTTCGTTTCGTTTCAGCAGCATATCCCAGGTGTTCATTTGGTCCAGAAGGTTTTTTGCGTCAAACATGCGGCACCCAAACATCAAGTTTGTTTTTGTATCCAGCCTTTTGCAGATAGTTTAAAATGGTTTGGTGACTAGCTCCCATCTCCTGGGCTATGTCACGAGATGATATATGCCGGTCGAACTCAATGATTTCCATGATTCGATCGGTATTTGTCGTCACAAGTCTTCCGTCGGCTGGCTTATCCACAGTGTCGTTTTCATCGGCTCTGAATCGGTGAAACCATTCCTCCGCCGTTCGAAGTAACAAGACACCCAAACATCTTTAATCTCAGGGAACGTTTCTTTAGCGGATTTGCCTTTAACGAAGGAAAGCCCTAAAATAGCGCGAATTTCGGCGTTAGTGAACTCTATGTTTACACGTCTATAACTGTTGAACGCAATATCCAAACTAATCATCCAAACATCATAGCGTCGTTTTGTAGGTCATGTCAAGATCTTTCAAATGATGTATAGTATCGCCAGATACGAGCTCTGTAGTGCATTGTACCTAGCTGGAAAATTCAAAAGACAAAAAAAAAAGATATTTGACAACCTTATATTTCTCGTGTAATCAGTTTGTGGTCGACGTGGCGTAGTGGGCAGAGTGCGACGCTCACACGCCGAAGGGTCTAAGTTCGACTCCCAGCTCAACACCAATTTTTTCGAATTTTTCATGGCATCACCTCTTTCGAGCTGCTGACAACACTCAAAGATTAATAACTGTCTAAGAAAGCTTCTCAAATTTCGCCGTTCGGAGTCGGCAAAAAACTGTAGGTCCCTTCTACTCGTGAGAGAACAGTAGCGCGCAAAACACGAGTAGTTGATGAACAAGCTAGGCCCTGGAACCCTGTGGACTGTAGCGCCAACAATTATTATTATTATTATCGAATATAATGCAAAATAGCATTTCTTATCAATTCTGTAGTTTGTATGTAAAATTAAAAGATCTTCGCCGTAGAAAAAGGAGTACACAACCTAAAAAAACGAAAAGAAAGAGGATCTGCAACTGCTCTGCTATAATGGTGAGGCCAAAAGCGATTATTCGAAGACATTTACATTGTTCATTACAAGTGAGTAAGGAGAAAGGGGAAATTTCTATCACTCCACCGATGCAACACCCTACCGAATTATACAAAGAACGCCATTCTCATGGACAAGGTCAGTTCTAAAAAATTGATTCGCATATTTCAAGTGAATTGATTGGATATACACATAATCCATTACACATTCATACTGCAGCATTGAAATGCATACCAAAAAACTCTTGAATACGTGTATATTCTCCAATTTATTTACGGAATAACATTGCGTATCGATGCTGAAAACCTAACGAACCCTTTTTTGCAGCACGAATCGATAGTCGTACGGGGGATTAAATGCAACTCTTAACTACTTCCTCCCTTCTTCGTTACACATCCAATTAAGCTGCTCGGATTACAAACAGAACTGGAATTTCGTATTTCTGTGCTCTGTTCGGCATGGGCGGTTCTTAAGATACGAACAGAGGATAATTGTGTTATTTCAGGAACACGACAAAAGTTAACCCAAATTAAATGTGAATTTACTTTTCAATTAGACATGTGTCCCTCCCACTTAGCACCTTTGTTCAAACAGACGCAAATCCATGTGTGTTTGCATTGTTCCTTTATTGCTTTCATATTTGTATGTAAACATGAGTGAATTGTTGATTAGATCACGCCTTAAAGGTCCCTATTCTCATCATTATTCAGATGTTTCATGTAAAATGAGCAAATAACAACTTTTCATGGGATATGTGAAGTCTCAATACTCAGACGATTTTGTTTGTTTCAATTCAGTTTGGTATCAAGTAACATTAGATTTTCGAGCTTGAACAGTGTGTTAGAAACGTCAGTTGTATGTTGGGTTGAATAAATTCCTCTGTTCATTAAGCGGAGAATTAATCGATTTTAAGCTACATTAAAGTATTTACAGACCAACTTTTAGGAGTGGATGTTGACCTCTACCAACATGTCTATTCGCCTAGTATCATCTGTCTTCAGCTGCCTGCAGTTGTGCACACTGAGTTGGTTAGGGATCTTCTCCTCGTCCTCTATTGGGTTGTCAAATGTCTCGAATCAAAGACTCTTCTTAGGGACGGATCTGTGGTGTCCTTTTGCTCTACTTGACCTCTCCATCTTTAACTTAGAACTAGGTACATGTCACTATACAGGTTTTTTAACGTAGAACTAGGTACACGCCGCTATATTAGTTCGTAGTTGAATCATCCATTTCAGACGCCTTCAACGAAAACAACAAAAGATTGCAAGCAGAACTTTTCTCTTAAAACCGTCGAGAGTTCCTTCATGAGGTGTCACCAGCTGCCGAACCTCTGTGCCATTGCACAAGACAGGCAAAATGAAAGTCATATTCTATATAATGTTAGTTTAGCGTTTCAAGAGAAAGTTCAGTACCCCCTATGCCAGAAATAGGAGCGATTAGCAAGTGTAATTCTGCGCTTATCTGGCTGCTGCTGTTATAGTCTTTGTTTACACCAGAGCCTAGGCTGACAAAATCCTTATATAATTTGGTTTGCGCTGCTCAAGATATTGTTAAGTCAATGTGAGGCGTAACGTCACAATAAATAAGTTAAGAAGTCCAGAAAAGAACAGCGGAAGCTGGTAACCAACTCATAAAATCTTCGTGGAGGCGTAACAAAACTAGCTAGTCTGTCTTTTTTTTCAATTGGAGCACTACCTTTATCGTGTAGCTCTGATCGCCCTTTCTTGCGAGGCGCCAAGCACATGCTACCAATGAATTAATCAAACGAACTGCTTCTTCTTTGAATCCTATCCCAATCAATGCAAGAACAAATCTGCCAAACAAAGATGTCGATTCGGGTAGCATAAAATTACAAAAGCTCTCCTTTGCTCTGCAATTAGTATGTACACTTATTTGCGTCGCCGAGGTGAAGAAAACCCCAAAATGCATTGGCAAACGAAATTCGGTCAATGGAAACGGAAGGGCGAATGAAAAAGTTCTTCTGCTCTGAATACCCATTCATTTATCAAAATCAAGGCTAGAAACTTTCAAGAAGCATTGCATCGAAATTGGTAAACCAGAAGCATTTCAATGAACTTAAGTAAGTTTGCTCTGTGATGTTGTTGTAACATTGTAAGTTCTGCTGCTACTTCACTTGCGTGAATAGGTTCGTATTTGAAAATGCCAGGTGACCGAGAGAAGAAAAGCAATCATGTGCCTGCCGCTTACTTTCGGCACGTGATTCCAAAAAACGAGTTCACTTTCTACTTTCTTTACCCTCCTAATATGCAACTATCCCTTTAAAGCGATCAAGGTCAATGCGGCACGTAAGTTATGAGTGTAAGAACTCTGGGTTCATGCCGCTCAACAGAAATGAAGTCATTTACGTAAAGAGCAATTCAAAAGAACTTCCTCTCAGGTCTGCCAAACGGTGAATGTGTGTCAACAAACGACAATCATCTCCGGGAGTCATCTTTCTTTTTTACAACCTCAGTCTTGCTCAATTTACTTATTAGACTGTCAGCCTCACACAGTGAAGTAATTATAAAATTTGAAGGAATTCCAACCGACAAATTCTGATTGTCTGATATATACGGTTCCAAACCCTCAATCCCCTCGCGGATTTGCGCTGCAGACGGGTACACACAAAAACATTTACCGCCTGAGCACCCCCAAATGCCGACAGTGCCTTGTCGCTTCTGTGTCGTCGGGAATTCTTTCGAATGAGAGGGTGGGCGGTTATCTGTGTATGAAATTGCAAAAACTTACACAATCATTGTGCGCTGATTTCACAGCCAAGATAAGGCCGCGTTTATATTTTGATAATTAATTTCGAAGTACATTTAGATAAATTGTTTCCACTTTAGATGATTCCCTGGGTCGGGAAACTTTCGATACAATCGTTTTTTTCTGATAAAGTCGAATGGCTCAGCAGTTTTTGGCGATTTTGTAAATAGTTTAAGCATAGCATTAGGAAATGTCAATGGTTGCCTTTTTTGCAAATTATTTACCCAATTTCTGGCTTTCTGCGAGACCTGCGCGGGGATGTGTTAACTGTTGGAGGGTGGGTTGTGCATAGGGCTTCGCAGCCAGCGTGTCAGCGGTAAACTAATGCATGGCATTTAATTCTCGCGTGATGTTCACGATTTAAGCCTTTATTGTGTGTCGCATGTATTGGTATGGGGACGGCTGCAGAGGAATGTGAATATCGATTTTGGTTTCATTGAGTTCCGGACTTGTTGATGGAAGTGTTTACAAGAATTTGCGATAAGGTTATGAACGTATCGACAGTAAAAATCGTTAAGGTGATGTAGACAACATGTGTGTTTTAATTATTTGGCTACTAACCACATTCCCTGAAGAGCCACTTTTTAGCGAAGGTGTGGATATATTCCACAGATTTCTACGCTTTAGCATTTATTGGGAATGCCTAAGTATTACTCATGAACACGCCTTTGATCAGTTCATAGACAAATAAACGCAAAAGATTTTGTTTGAAGTAATTGTTAATCTTAGATCTGCTTTTTTATAGGGACATTAATGTGTGTTTCTATGAATCATTTATGATATCAAGAGTATAAACTGCTGACTCCTCCAGAAAAAAATATGTACCTGTTCGTTTACAGAAAAATAATTTACTTAGCTGACATCTGGGTAGAAGTATGTTCACTGTTTCAGTGATGTGTAGGTTTCTCTTTAATCTTAATTTGTCTGGTAAGAACCACTAATACCTACAAAACTAATTATTTTTGCTTTAAAATGAGCGACTCAGACAATAGTTGACTGGTGGATATTTAATAGGTACATATCTTGAAAGACTGAAACTTTCGTTGTCGTTCTATTTGACAAGATAAACAAAGATTAAAATTTATTTTTCCTCAATGGAATTTTTCTAATTCAATCTCGAGGGGCATATCGGGTTAGGCATGTGTGAGTAGGAATTCTTAATATTTATCAATTGCTGAACTGCTTTTGAATATCAGTGCTAAAAGCATGGTATGAAATACATTTTTGAGCACTTTTTAGAATGACATGCACCCTTATTTTGAAATTTAGAACTCTGTGCTTTTATTAAACTAAGAGTGTAGAAGGAGGAGTGCATCTGAATACTTCGGGGATCATGCCTTTATTGAATATTCAACTGTTGGACCTAGGCTTGGACCCCAGAAATTCAAATTAATTTATTTATTTCATAGTTAAATAAAAAACAAAAACCTTTGTTTAAAAAATCAGTACAATTTAAATATTAAAAATATGAAATGTGACGAACACGACTAGGCCGTCCAAGGACTGGACCGTCTGACGAATGGAGCTCGATTGCCTTTTTTAAGAAGCTGGCCGGAGTATGTCACCACGTTTTCTTGTGGATGGGGTTTGAAATGTAACCCGATGTACTTGTTTGAAAATCGTTCCGAGGCTCAAGTGGTTTCTTGGATTTACGGACCGCTTGGGCCATATTGCTTATAAATTTCAGATTGTATTGTTTGTCCAGCATTATTTGCGAGTAGATCGAAGTGTTAACTAGCACAAAGCGGCACGCTGATAATACAAAAAGAGGATCTAAAGACGCCACCGAAAGGAATCGCTTGCGCCATTGGAGGGGAAGGATCAGCGACGAACTCTGTGGGCTGTACGGCGGCATCCGCCTGATCAAGCGTTTTCGGATGGCTTAAGATGGGTATACCATGTAGAGAGTATGGACACCACTGCTCCGGCCCAAAAATTCTTCGAATCCGTGCCATTGTAATAAGGCAACAGAGGACGGTCTAAGCTAAGGTGGTGTACACAAATGAAGAAGAGACGCAATCAACTTGGAGTGCGCTACTGGATGAAGGTGGTGAGAAACCGTGCTGGGGAGATATGCTGGTTATGGCCCAGCTCCACCGCGGATTGCAGCGCCATACGAGGAAAAAGAAGAAGGACACCACAATGACACAAACCACGGAAAATAGTCTGCATTTTTATATTTTGTTTACTTCGAATCAGTGACCTCCGTGGTGTAGTGGGTAGAATGCGACACTCACATGCAGAAGGCTTAGGTTCGATTTCCGGGTGAATACCTCGAATTTTCTACGGCACTGTCTTCTTCGAGCTGCTGACAGCACTCAAAGAGTAATAACTTTGTATGCAAGCTTCTGAAACTTCGGCGTTAGGAGTCGACAAAAAACTGTACGTCCTTTCTACTCGTGAGAGAACAGTAGCTCTCGTACAACACGAGTAGTTGATGAACAAGTTAGGCCTTGGTCCCCTGTGGACTGTCTCGACATACAACTAAAATTACTTCGCATCAACATTTGGTTGCGGGGTTTCAGTGAGCATGTGCGATGTTTATATGCTGAAGGACCCGGGTTCGATTTCTGGGGTGAAGACCTAGCACTTTTCACAGTATCCCCTTTTTCGAGCTTTTGACAATACTCTGAGAGAACTTTAAAAATTTCGTCATTCGAAATTAGCAAAACCTGAATGTTTGTTCTACTTATAATAGATCAACAGCACTCGCACTACGAGTAGTTATTGAAAAAACTAATCTACGATCGCCTAGTCAACTGTTGCGCTATCCGAAGTTTGCGTCCAGATTCATACATTTTCGATAAAGAGGTTTAAAAAGATGGGTTTTCGAGTGTAAATAAAGTCACTGAGCACTTTTGTTGAATATTCCTGTCACGAATAAAACAATACTAGCTAAGATTTAAAAGTTAAGAAGAAAAAACTTACAAAGATAATCGCTCTGCCTGTCTCACGATTTAATTACCTATCAATTCCATTTCATGCTGCAGTTCATAAAACAAAAGAACAGTAAATGCGCTATTCCATAATTTCCCTGTCTCGAAGTACACTATCCTACAGAGATTAAAAGTTGAGGCAACCACGTCAAGTTCTTCAAGTACAACTTCAAGTTTTGTTTGCTTTCACATTGTGCATCACCACAATGCCAACCAGAGCAGACGCAAAAACAGACAACAGACAACAGCCAATGAAGTTGCAGAAACTGGTTGGCGCGTGTCATTTACGAGTGTTTTTAAAATTGGGCTAGCAACAAGCGATTACCACAAAATGAGACCCATAATGAATAAACAATACGATAAATACACCAAATAAACATTTATGAGACTCGGCTGAGATATTTGGCAGATCTTACAGAATCAAAAGATAAAGGCGTCTGTGGATGTGTACCCCAAAGTGGTGTTTGAATTTTATGTTTGTGCATGAAAAACAAATGTCGCTTCTATTTATATTCGTGTTTATCATTGTTTACTCAGCCGATCGACGTAGACGTGTCGAGTGTGCCTACTTTTCCTGTTCTGTCCATCTCGGAGTCAGTTTGACATTAGAATGACGTTGCAAATTGTTGATAAACAAATACCTCTGTTACCATAGATAAATCGCAAATGCAGGTTCCTTTCGTCCACAAGTAAATCACCAGGCAGCACAAAAGTCAGACAAGTTGTAAAGATAAACAAAACGATAAGTGCTGCGATAATGCTAAACAAAGGCCACGCAGCGAGTATTCTTCCGAATTCTCCCGGTGTGAGCAGCAAGTGATTTTCTTTTTTTAAACGCGAAACATCATCTAGCCGCGTGTGCGTGTGTGCGGCCGATGATACCGTCCAGTCGTAGCCTTCGAATGAATTTGAGGAAATGTTTAAATTTAATGAAGAATCTCTTATATCCAAGATGGCTAAGCTTGACTAATTCCTTATTGAACTCTAATTTATATTCACGCACATGTGGTGAATCTGAAAGCAAGAAAGTTACTTTTTATGGAGCGGGTGAGCTAATCGAACGTAAATTTGTTGAAACTCGTCATTGATTTTCCGCAGAGTCGTCACCCTCAAACGGGTTTTCCGGCAAAAAGACCTTAAGCGGCGATTCAACTCTGTCATGTCACGATCATCGCCATTGTCCTCAGAAGTCATTGTCGCCAGCAACGTGATGTGTCATATGAAAATCTGTGAATTCTTCCAACTTTATCAACATCGAATCGTTAGCAAAATGCTAATTTCATTCATCATTCATTTTTTATGGATAGAGAATTCTTAAAATCTCTATTAACCGCTGACGTGTTGTTTTCCTTTTCGATGCCACGAGACATACCTTTGTGTTCAGTGATTAAATTCAATTGCCACGGTGACAGGTTTGGCTTGAAAAGTAACTCTGGTGACTGCATGGCTTTAAATGCCATCGCCGATACGTCGCACAACTGAATTAAGTTCGGAGATTTTAAAATTTAGCATGACGGTGGGATAATTGTGTAGAAAATACACTATGACATAAATCGGTTGTATTCTGGTTCCGCTTGACTGTTCTGGCGTTAACAGAATTTAATTGACTTAAAATTTTAGTATCCATGTCCACATAGAGCACACGAATGAGGGTTATTTGAAAAGCGGTAGCAATGAACTTGTTAACACGATCACACCTTTTGATGGCATTAAAAGTCATTAAGCGTAGCAAAAAGTGAGCAGTTTCACTTGGGAGAGAGACGAATAAACTACTTGACGTTTCTATCAGAGAGTTCGGCCAACGCTAAAATTCTAAACAAATGCAAGGTATTTAAGTATGCGCTGGGTGTCCGCCAGCAAGCCAAATAATGATGCATAGTGTCGCCAGAGAACTTGGTTCAATGCAAATCAAACCTCAAGTATATCAATCTAGCCTTTTGTATCTTTTATAGATCACGAACACATTCACACACGCAGTCGCATGCACTTGATAATTTTTTTGATACACTGGAAATTTAATTTCAGTAATTAAATTAAATGAGATTGTTAAATCACAGCTGTGAGTCAGAAGGAAAGCTTGTGAATTCTTTAATGCTACTTTGAAACTTCGTAACTTTCGGAAGTGAATTTATTTGTTGTGCCTTTTCTTTATTGTGAATTTCACCCGAAAACGTTTGGCGTAGTATAGTCAACTTTTGTAGTACACTTTTGAATTCGCCCTACATTTGGAAAAGTTGACTCTTAAGAGGAAATAGTTGATGTTGAATTGAAAGGATTTTATTATATTCATGTACATATGTAGGTTGAGCTGATAGTCTGGCAGGGATCAGATTCCAGTTTCATCAGTTTTGTTGTTCATGCTTATGCTGTTTTATTGCTCAAGATGATGTTTTCATGAACTTACTTGTCCTTTCTAAAAAAAAAACATAATTTTTTAATTCTGTCTGCGCTTTTATTTCTTAAATATATAGTTCATGCCATTGTGCTGTAATGTTTTAATTGCTACACCCACACACCAAAGGTCCCAGGTTCGATCCTCGAACTGAACACATCGCATTTTACACGGCACCATCTCTGTCGAGCTACTGACGAACCAAAAGACCACTAACTGTTTATAAATAAGCCTCTTAATTTTCTGCTGTCTGAAGTCGGCAAAACACGGAATATCCCTTCTAGTAGTAGTTGACAACGCCCTGGGTCCCTTGTATACTGTTGCGTCATTCAATATATATGATAACGGAAAAAACAATCTCTTAAATCCATGTATGTCAATAGGCATATTCTTTCGAATTTTCCAAGTCCAAGTCATGAGAAAACAATTTGATGTAATTTTGAAGTGGCAGTCTGATCAAGTGCGATCGTTGACCCACAAGCCAATTTTAAAGACCGAATTTCAGGTCCAACATAGGAATGGTTAAAAGCTTTTTCATAAGATCCTAGTATACTATTAAAGAAAGGAAGCACATAATATTACAAAAGAAACTTAAATTCTAAACCGGGGAACAGGCGCCCTGAAGCGCAACGCTATGTGCGCTTCGTATCGAGGATTTCCAAATTTCTTTAATTTTTTCATAATACGTAAGCAATATAATCATCACGTTTTAAAAAATCTATTTGAGATAAAAAATTTCTAGAAAATTAAATTAAATTAAAAATGTCTGCAAGTTCTGCAATTTCATGCTTTCCACTCCATCATGTTTTTAATTAAAAAAATTATGTTGTTATTTGTTGCTTCACTAAACTGTTCAGTATGAACTTTGTGACTCTGAAAACTGTTATGTCAATAAACGTACTCTGCCCTATACAGGTTCAATGGACATTTCCATTACAAAAAACTAAATTACAAAGGGAAAGAGAAACAAGTGACACATTTGTAGATCAACGCTGCATGTCCATGCAAAAAAAAGGAAGTTCGATTAAACGTAACAACAACTTTCAATTCCTTGTTCATCTAAAGTTCAGAACGCAATTAACTCTCCGCACATATTCACACACAGCAGCTCACAATAGATCCAGCAAAATTCAATCCACATGTCGCTGCAGCTTAATGTATTCAATAGACTTGAATAGAAGAGCCAGACATTTATTCAATCTTTTATTCATGTTTCTGTCTTTGAATTATCCATCCACCCCTTCAATTAGCAAGATTCATCATGCTTCCATGTTGATCGTATTTAAGTTGTTTTCAATCAAACATTAGCTTAATTAACAGATCCGCTGCTCTAATTAATTACACCGAGTGTGCGAATTTTAGACCTCATCTCAGCAATTTTGATCCAGAGAATGAGATAAAAATTCTATTTTTAAAGCGATTTGTTAATTTGATGGAGGCTAGAAGAAATTTTATTGATTAAGGAACTTCGGTTTCGATGAATCTTAGGCTGTATGTAAGTAAATTTTGTTTGGAACAACTTGAAGGACGGACAACTGAGAATAAGTTACCCAGTCACATGTAGATTCAATCAGAATATGTTTATGAATGTAGTCTTCTATGGACGCACAGTATGTTCTATGTGGCGCAGTAGGTAGGTAGTAGGTGGCCGCGGTGGGTAGAGTGTGACGCTCACACACTGAAGGGTCTTAGTTCGAACCCCTAAAAAAAAGCTTCTCAAACTTCGCCGTTCGGAGTCGGCAAAAACTGTAGGTCCCTTCTACTCGTGAGTTGTGAGTAGTGAGAAGTTGATGAGCAAGCTCGGCCCTGGTCCCGTGTGGACTGTCGCGCCATACAATTATTAATTCCTAAAAAGTTGCAAGAACGTGTACATTTTATAAGATTCTCGCGGTACCTCAAATGCTTGCAAATAAACTTGACTGCATCTTTGATTGCAGCATTGCAATAAGTAAGGAAACTCACATTTATAACGCAGAAAGATAAATGTAAGTTCCCTTACTTTTTGCAATGTTGCAATTCAAGGTGTAGCTCAGCTAACTTTTGCATGGGCAACCACGGCACCACCTCTTTCGAGCTGCTGACAACACTCAAAGAGTAATAACTGTCTAAGAAAGCTTCTCAAATTTCGCCGTTTGGAGTCGGCAAAAAAACTGTAAGTTCCTTCTACTCGTGAGAGAACAGTAGCGCCCACAACACGAGATATTGATGAGCAAGCTAGGCCCTGGTCCCCCTGTGGACTGTAGCGCCAACAATTATTATTATTAAATAGGAAATTTATTCGCAGAAAATGTGAATAGAAAAACTTAATTTTGGCGGCTTTAGCATTACGAGCATGATCTTCTTTCAACATATTGTCACAAATCGCGTGATTTTTGGTCCCGTCTGATCAAATGCATAGGAGTATCGCCCCCCAGCAGAATTTTTTAATAGTATGACAATGATTTGCATGGAAATACATAAACAGTAGGACTAAGAGATGATTGTCGACAAGACTCAGCAGCTTGGCACATATGCATAAATGTAAAACAAAAAAATGAAAGTCAAACCTTGTTCACTGACTTCGATTGGATTTTCTCGAACGAAAATGTGCTCATAAATCTCTCCATTTTGTGTAGTGCTTTAAAACCTAAACTAACAGAACGAACCGTTCAACCCCAATGAGAGGGACGATAAAGATCAACAATGAGGTCAACATGATTAACAGTGAGGATTTCCATATTTAAACTTAAAAATCTAACCTAAATCTTGAGTGAAGTATGACATAAGCAAATGTTGAACTAATATCGTTTCGAAACGACACAGCAGTGTGTCAATTGCAATTCATTTCTTACTTTGAAATTTCGTTCAAAAATAATGCTCCATGACATATTAGCACTGACAATGCACTTGCCCGAGTTGGTTAATTGGTAACTTCCATGTATCTAGCCAAACGGCTACGATGGCAACTGGTAAGCCGCCACTCGTGCTACGGTTTATGATGTCATCAGTGCTCATAGCAGTCGTGCTCCTCGGCGCTGATACGATTCAAAAGCGGTAAAACGTGTTTGTGTCCGACTTCCATGGCTAAAGGTACGCAATCACCCGTCGGCCGTCAGCCAGCGCATTCGAGTGTATGACACAATGTTTCATTGACATTGACATAAAGAATGCTAATAATAGAAATATGTTGCCATAAGACCGCCCAGTTAAGACCGCTTAAGCGGAAGACAATGCTCGGAACGCGTGCACTTGTAGTAGAGCCCTAGTGAAGCGTAACGAATTGCTATTTTATATTTTCTTGGATATTTACTTGTAAAAGAAGGTATGCCGTGTATTCACTCAGATTACCTCGATGGAATGCCGGTGCATCACGCTTTGAGTGTTTTGCAGCAGTCGAACAACCACCAGCAGCCATTAGGTGTAGAACCCATTCGAGCGGGAATCCATTTCTCTGATTTATCGCAACCAGCGACTGTTGCGGGGAGCGACATACATGTACACACAAAACAGCAAACACCACAAAAAAATCCCTCACCGACACGACACATAGCGTGTCCTTGTGGGCTATTTAATTAAGGCAAGGATTTTACCTTTTATTTCCATATATCATAGGATACTGCCCATCCCATGGGCACCACATATTAATGACTTCTGATTAAAACAGCACGTAAACCAGATACAGTTGCTGTTATTCTTGCCACCACAGCGATGGCGGTTGAATTACGTTCGGTAAACAAAAAGGTTACTTTATAAGGCACGCTTAGTGTAGACACACGCTGGCAAAGGCAAAAATAATTTGCAGTACTTGTCGAGCAGATCCATCCACCTCCAACTTCCGCAGGGAAATAGAGTACTCACACCATGCCACTCTTGCTGCTTTCCTTTATCTTTTTTTGCAAACACTTTAGCTGTATAACACAGAATTTCTAAATTAAAGGGCGACTCCGGTTCGTAGGGACCGTAAAAGAGAGTTGGCGGCACAAATGAAAAGAAAACGTCATCAAAGTAAAGTACACAAAAGCAATAAAAGCAACAGACCGTAGTGGGGAGAAGTGTGTGGACTTAGATATCCCTATTGCGCTTCCACAGTTTTGCCCTTAATATTTCTGTTTTGTATTTGAACCTTTCTGCAATTTTAGCGAGCGCCACAAACTATGGGCAGCAGGGACTAACTTGCATTCGAAATCGAAAGGCGGTGAACGCTTCGCTTGTGATGGCAGGAACTCTTTTGTGACCAGTACAAGGATGGGTATTGGTGTAGGAATGCTCCGGATTGCATTGGGATGGTTGTCTCTACCCGTAAAGGCTAAGTGCTTGTTTTCGTTTATATTTATGGCTTTTGGGAAAGGAAAAAGTTTGCTAGAGGAAATTCGAAATCCCAATTCACTGGAGAAATTAAAATACAGTGACTGCAGAGTGCTGTGCGGAGAAAGAAGTTGAAATATTGAGTAAGCAGCTTAATATCAAAATAATATTCTGTTAATGGATTGATGTGGGAGGGGAGGGGATACAATTCTGCTTTAGTTTTTAACCCATGGAATGAAAAGTCATTGCAAGAAGTTTAGCAAGAGATCGATACGTATGTTGCCATTTTATGTCCACTTTTGTTTCTTTCTCCTTTTAAGTGAAGTCTATTGGTCCAATGACTTTGAAGAGCGGTTCCCACATCTAGGAAGAAGGATCAAAAATTAAATTGATGTATATTATGAAAATCGATGACAGTCTTGACGTTTTAACATCAAAGAGAGAGGGTAAAACTAGTTTTTCCCTGTTTTTGTGTACGATGTCTGTTCTACGAATTTTTCTTTTTTCTCAGAAAGTATTTATTCACTCATCAATTTCAATATTTTTTTTTACAATCAAAGCAGTATCTTTCGGATATAAAGCACTTGTGTCAATGTTTTTTTCTCCATTCCCTGAAATATAATGCACTTTGTGCCCTTGAGATCCTTCGGCGTTTCGGTTTGTTTCCCTTCAGTATTCGCAAAACGGATGGATTCATGGATTTTTTCAATTTTGGAAAAGGAAAAGGTCGCAAAGGGCCAAATCTGGTGAATAAAGTGACTGAAGCATGATTACGATGTGGTTTTTGGCCAAAAAGTTACGAACAAGCATAGACCAGTGAGCTGGCCTTGAATTGTTTTTCAACAATTCCGGACGTTATCTTCGTATCGATTTTCGCAAGCGGAGCCTAACCAAACTCCTGATATACTACGCTACGGTAATCAAACAAAAAATGAAAAAAAAAAATAGTCAGCAAAGCCTTCACATTTGATCGAACTTTGCGTGATTTTTTGAACTCTTCTGTGTTCTCCCATAGGGACGATTGGACTTTGACTTCAATGTCATAACCATATACCCATGATTCCTCACCAGCTATGACGTTTTTAAGCAAATCCGAATCGCCGTTGATTTCATTCAACAATTCCTTAGCGAAGCTCTTGCGAGATATGTTGTCAAATTTTGCTGTCACAGCTTCATGCCCAGAATTTCCGAAAAAATTGCATGGCATGAGATTGCCGATATGCCAACATCTTTAGAAACTTTTCTAATAGTGATTCAAGGTTTCTGTATAGCAATTTTAATTACTTACTCACTTCTTCAGCGGTTTTTGATGTAATGGGGCGTTCAGGGCGAGCGTTGTCATTCATATCTTTTCGGCCTTCTATGAAAAGTTTGCACCACTTATAAAAATAAACACTCACCGTATGCATTTGTCATTATTTCAAGGGCACCTAATTCCATTTTTCATACAAAACTGAAGGGAAGTTTTGAACCATTTTTTCGACAGCAGGAAATCGCCGAACATGCAAAACACGTCTAATTTCTATTCCTCTCACAAATAAAATTAATATGCTTTATAGCTGACACATCATATGTTCGAGACGGGTGTACCACCATAACAAAATAATTAAGTAGCCAACAAAATTAGAGAATTCAACTTATTTTTTTAAAGCAATTGTTTCACTGTACGTTTGAGATTTACAAATGATTTTCGTCGCTCAAAGGTTATTTTTAATAGTTTTGTAGTTCTTCAGTTCGGCAAAGGCTCTTTCTTTAAAATATCCTTACGGAAAAGCTCTAGGCGAAAAGGAAGCACTCGACTTCAACCCCAAGTGACTTCAAACAGCAAATTTCCTCAATATCCCGGTACTTTTTCGTCGGTCTTTTTCATCGGCTCAAGATCAAAACTTAAACGTTTGAATTCTTTCAAAAATCTTGCATTTGCAACACTTTTACTTTCTTTGGGGTATCAAAAGAAACGATTTTGGTGATCGACTAGCCTCAGAATAGTATTTATGGCCCATTTCTGTTTAATTCAAATAGTTTCGATTATAATAATAATAATTATATGGCGCGACAGTTCACAGAAGACCAGGGCCTAGCTTGTTTATCTACTAACTACATGTGCTGTAGGTGGTCGCCGTGGCGTAGTGGGTAGAGTGCGACGCTCACACGCCGAAGGGTCTAGGTTCGACTCCCAGTTCAACACCAATTTTTCTAATATTTCACGGCACCACCTCTTTCGAGCTGCTGACAACACTCAAAGAGTAATAACTGTCTAAGAAAGCTTCTCAAATTTCGCCGTTCGGAGTCGGCAAAAAACTATAGGTCCCTTCTACTCGTGAGAGAACAGTAGCACGCACAACACGAGAAGATGATGAGCAAGCTAGGCCCTGGTCCCCCTTTGGACTGTAGCGCCAACAATTATTATTACATGTGCTGTAGGCGATACTATTCTCGCACGAGTAGAAAGGACCTACATTTTTTGCTGGCACCGAACGGTGAAGTTTGAGAAGCTGTCTTAGACAGTTATCACTCTTTGAGCATTGTCAGCATCTCGGAAGAGGTGATGCCGTGAAATATATGAGGTGTTGAGCCGGGAATCGAACCGAGACCTTCAGCGTGTGTACGTCTCACTCTACCCACTACGCCATCGCGGCCACTATGATAATAATACGATAACAAAGCGAATTAACTACCAAGGAACTTCACAGCTGTCAGAAAAATCATGTAAATATGTCTTATGACCAAGTTTATTGTTGTATTCCATATCTACCTAGAGTATATTATAAAACCTGGTATCCCAAGATCCGTTATAACCCCGAAACACTGCCCAGAACACAATGCTCGCAATCCATGTTTGCATAAGCTCAAACTCAGAAAGACGGTTGGCAAACATTCGGACCCATATGCATAATCCAAGCATGATACCAATTGTTCCGTATCCAGTCTCTCATTCCTGCTTCTCTTCGTCTTTTCCGATCCATGAATTTTACTCAACTCCGATGATCTAAAAATATACTTTTTGGAATTTCACAATGCCACTTTACGTGTCTTAAGTGAGTTGGTTTAATTTATGGCTTATTCAAAACATTCTAAATTGCCACCATCTGTCCTGCCACCAACTCCAAGTCGTTACGTGCATGGGCGCGCGTTGGTATATTGAAAAGGCTTTCCACAGATCCATCCACCTGACCTAAATTTTTCGAATTTACCACACCACCGGACAAAGGATGCAAAACGTTTCACACATCTCAAGTGCATAACTTTACAACCTGACGGATGCAGTTGCTCTTGAGGTGCATTTGTTAGGATTCAGAAGCAAAAGTTGTGCGGTAATACTTGTCATTCGCATCATCCCTTGCCATTTCCTGAGATGCACAATATTTCTAAAACAATGTGTTCATTTGGTATGACAGCTTTCAAAAGTTGGTATTGCATAAATGCGATGTGTAGAGTCGTGTGCAAGAATTTTCTTAATTTTCAAATAAACATTTCATTTGCTTATCCAGACATTGAATTTGATTTCTCGTCACAGGGGATGATTGAAAGGTGTCATTGCCCCGCACAAAAGCGGTTATTTTTACAATCCCAGAAATAAGACAAAGACGAGATGACGGTGTTCGTGACATTCAGCGGAGAACGACGTTGCCCATCGGAATTCATTCTCGAATATTGTCCTTGCAACAGATGTTTGCAAAGTTTTCCCTGGTGAATACGAATATTTGATGGCATTAGATATTTCTCCACTTGAGTAAAACTCTTCAAGTCTACTTAAACAAACTTCTCACGAAAGCAAACGTGATATGGGATGCAGAACTTGAGAACTTGCTGGAAATCGTGGTAATTTGTGTTTAGAAAACAAATTATGGCAGCATCACAAGTTGAATTTTAATATTTCCTCGAAGTGAGGTCGATTTGGGAGAGGGAGGTTTATACGCAAAACGCTCCTATAAACTTTTGCATTTGTTAATGAGTGGTTATTTCCCGGAACCGACTTTGTATAATTGTGGTTTGTTTATCTCAAAAGTTTTCGAACGAAAGCCAAGATGACGTGTAGGTGTGTAAGATGCGGTATATTCCGTGCAAGTGATGTCACGTTAATAAATATTCAGAAATGTCTAAATAATGACGACCATTTTAACACGACAGGTAAACAACATGTTGTGATAAGAGGTTGCGTATGCAAATGCATTTTTAACGGTAGCATTTGATGTCCGTAGAAAATAAATCTGGTTTTAAAAACAATATACAATAATTCACATGCAACAGTAGCAACGGATTAAAATCAACTCCATCAAATTCGATTTATTTCAGGGAAGTCCTTAATTCGTGCCACTAGATATGAACTTATGCGCTAAGACAATAAAGACCACCAAGAGGTCGGAGAAAATAATTTCTTACTGTTTAATATTAGGAAAATATATATCTAACTAAAATATAAGTAAGAAAATTACCACCAAATAAAAGGAAACCACACCCTAACTAAACTCTCGTCACTTCCGTCCACAGCAACCTTTTTTGGTCCTAATTTGTGCGCTTCCACATTATTGAATGCCCTTTTCTCCGCCAAATGTAACTGTCAGAAGTGAGTTACACAATCAGAATAGAACTAGAGCTGTCACATCTCCTCCCCATCATTTGAGCCGCAACGTGAATTCATTTATTCACCCTGATGTGGCAATAATGATTTTCGCATATTAAATTTCACTAAAACCACATGTTTCACTTCTTGCCTTCAATATCCTCTGCACATGTCTCCCCCGCGCTCAGGAAATCAGATACTATCTTCCCAACGGCTGAGTGTGGTTTTAAATGCCTGTGCTTACATAAGAGGGTAGAACATGGTGTGCACCGCGTTCTCATTCCAGCGTCGACAGACATGCACTGCGTATCAGTAATTAAAGTTTTATTAATGTATCTTTGATCGTCATGAACTCTCGCCGTCTGAGACCATGACCCAGTAGCCCAGTTCAAATGCATCACATCTGGGAAGCACATATCCTATTCCATTTGTCTTAGCCGTGTATCCGCACACATTGTCCTTTGCGAATAGTTATTAATTGGGACGGGGTGAAATCGATTCGCATAAGACGTTTCTTATTCGTTCTCAAAAATAAATCACCGACCAAGGAGCACGGGCTTCGAGTGAGAGCACTTGACCTAAAGATGATTAAATGTAAACATCTCAGCTAACTAACAAAAGCCTCCTCCTGTGGGCCTCGATAATCTTAAATTTCTCATTTCATACTTCGACATCTATTCTCCGTCGACCGGACGATAAGGATTATATAATGAAATTTATAAGAGCCCGCCGTTCCTCCAATTTTACATAAAATTAAGGGCGGCCTTGTTTTCTGGGAAGAGTATTAGTTTTGTGGAGGACAACAGAACACTGGAGGGGATGGCATACAATTTATGGGGATCATGTCCTTATGAGATTTTTTTTTATCACAGGAGGCCACAAGTTTTAAATTAAAAATTTGCAAAGCCCATCAAACAGTGATGACAACATTTACTCTGGAGTCAGAATTAATTCAGTGCGTAATGAAAGCATCGAGTGGTACAGGTTAATGTGGCTGATGAATGCACTTAGTCCCATACAAGACCATTGTGCTGAAAGTGGTACAACACGTAACGTAAATTTGCATGAAGGAATGATTTTCTAACTTATTTGCGGTAAGGAAGGTTATGGTTTACCCCAAAACAATCTCACACCTTTTTCGGTTTAAAGAGAGCTTTATGTTTTTGTTTAGAAATTCACCATACTGATGGTGTTGGACTTTGTCACCAGCCCGGGACGAACATGAATAATTTATAAAGGACTTAGTTGGAAGCTTTTAAAGTCCATTTCCCGTTCTTTTTTACTCTACTTGGAAATGTGACAGTTTAAGTAGGAAGGTTTGCCAAATGCATTATGCATCATGTTGTGTGACAATTTCTGGGGGAATGAAATGTGTGAAATACCAGCGGGTGAATGAAAATTATGTGGCATTAAATGAGGCGGGTGAGGTATCAAAAACAACATTATTCTATGGTATCCTTTTTTCAAAAGTTAGAATCACATGCAGACAGCAGTAAACAGACGATGGGTCAATAGAAATAATAATAACTGAAATGGAAACTGAATGCTACATGCACACATATTCTAGAAAAAGTTTTCAATGAGCACAAAAATAAAATATGGATTTACTGCAGCACATTGAATAAATAATTTGGAAACTGGGCATCCATTCTTTATGTAATAGTAATAATAGTTGGCGCGGCAGTCTTGCTCATCAACTACTCGCGTTGTGCGCGCTACTGTTTTCCCACGAGTAAAAGGGACTCTTTGAGTGTTGTCTGAAACTCGAGGTAGGTGGTGCCGTGATAAATTCGAAAAATTCGCGTTGAGCTGGAAATCGAACCTAGACTTCGCGCTCCACTCACTACGCTATTGCGACCATTTTTTTATGTCCCTTGTTAAAATATTAAGCTTTCTGTCTGAATGAATTGTTATTTACGTGAATTAAGAATTAAATTTGCGGTATGCCCTTGAGATTGTTTTTTAAGGAAGCCAAAACTAGGTTGTAGTCAGAAAGATGGGAAGGCGCTTTACCTGCCGCAAATTATGTCACACTAAGACACATGTCACACTAAAACTTGCTTTGCCCAGTTGTGTTACATGGCGGGTCTGAAATCGTTAATTTCAGAGGGAATTTCAAAGGATGAAATCAATATCGGAAGCTAGACACAAACCTTGTTATCACGCAAAGCTAGAGTTTATATTTTGATGTTGTAGACTTCGTGGTTGAGCTGTTATTGTGTACTTTGAACAGGTTTTTTTTCGCTCAAGGTCTCGTTGAAAGTGTTGAAGTATCACATTAAGTACGTTTCTGAGTACTGAGAAATAATTGTGTTTAAAAAGCTCTTCAAATGTGGCCATCTTCGCGTGAGGAAATACTACGCCAAACAAGATTGTTGGAAAAAAATAAAACCCTAGCTCTGTGGACCCTGTGAATTCTTCTTATCAATTATTTAATAATTTAATTATTATTTAATTTATTCTTTGTTTTACAGAAAATGGTCTGTTTCATACTATTGTTGGTGATATTTAAACGAATTTTGTAGACGAATCAAATACCTCCGAAGATTTGAATTCTTAATTATTTATTTAAATTTAGATGCCATTAAGATGACTAAGAGACCAAATAAAACAGGAACATTTAGTTTCTTTCTTTCTTTTGTTTGAGTATAAAAAGAATTTAATCTCTGCATAAGTTCTTTAATTAATTCAAGTTTGTGTTTCGCCATTAAATTTAATTCAACATGTGTTTAATGAATTAATGTGAACATTTTAAATCGAACGGCCGCTGTATGACTTATTGCATCTGGTTTTGATTTATTTCTTTATTTGAAATCCAAGCAAGGCCACATGTGATTAAAATGAACAGCAATACGATTTGCGAAAATAGACAACGTTCGACTTGTGTGTTTTACATTGTGCTATCGAAAAATAATAAAAACAATTTAATTTGTTTTGAGACGAAAAAATATATTTTTGTGTATTTCTATACAGCGAGCATAGAAAGACTAATAAAAGACATTATACCAAGTATACCAGTATGAAATGAGCGCTTTTTTTTAAATAAAACACTAATTATTAACGGAATGGGAAAGTAAAAACATTTTATTCAAATTATTGGCCATTGTTTTCTACACATTTTGACCACCTTTCTGGCAATTTGTGAATGCCACGCCAATAAAATCGTTCGTCTTTTAAATCAAACCATTCAGACACCCAATTTTCGACCTCCTCGTAGGAATCAAAGTGCTGCTCAGCCAAAGCGTGTCCCATGGATGAAAACAATTTGTAGTCGGAAGGAGCCAAGTCTGGTGAATACGGCGGGTGGGGTAGCTGCTCCCAGCCAAGTGTTTTGAGTGTATCCTGTACTGAAAATTACCTTGCCGTGACTTCTGGCCCATTCTGGTCGTTTCTAGATCAATGCATGGTTCAAATTGATCATTTTTTGTCGGTAGCGATCAGTATTAACGGTTTCACCAGGTTTTAGGAGCTCGTGGTACAGCACACCTTTCTGGTCCCACCAAACACACAGCATTGTCTTCTTGCCGAATTGATTTGGTTTTGCAGTCGATGTTGATGGTTGTCCCAGATTAAACTATGATTTTTCCCGTTTAGGATTCTTAAATTAAATCCATTTTTGATCGCCCGTAACAATCCGATGCAAAACCGATTTTCTTTCGTGTCTTTGAAGCAAAATTTCACAAGAGTTTTTTCGGTTTTCAATCTGTCTTTATTTCAATTCCTGTGACACCCATTTTCCACACGTTTGGATCTTTCCCATAGCTCTTAAACGGTCAGAAATTATTTGTTGTGCAACATTTAACATTGCTGCCATTTGCTTTTGACTCAAAGTGTCATCCCCATTCAATATCGTTTGCAATTCGACGTCTTCAAACTTTGTTGGTGGTCTTTCACGTTCTTCATTTCTCACATCAAAATCATTATATCTGAACCGTTGAAACCATCTTTTGCATGTTGCTTCTGATAGAGCATGATCACCATATGCCTCGACAAGCATTCGATGCGACTCCGTAGAAGTTTTCTTCAAATGAAAACAAAAAAATGTGTGCTTTCCACAAATCATCACTTTCTGGTACAAAATTCGAAATTTTCAACACGATGAAAAAATATGATGTCAAACAAACAAAAAAAAAAAAAATAAGGGCTCGTTCACAACAAATGTTTCCTATCGAGACATTTGTATCTTGACACTCACTTCATACGGGTATACCTGCTATATTTATTCTTAGTTCGCAATTTGTACACCACTCCCAGTTCAGGTTCGATGAAATGTTCATAAGTTTAGGGATGTACCAAACGTAGAACTAACTATTTACATTTTTGTTCTTTTCCTGTGAAATGAGTCGCCGTCTTAAAGACTTTGCTATACAAAATTTACACTACACAAGAATTTACTCTGTAAACGTTGAATATTTTTTTAATACCTTTTCACTTTCTTTTTTTCGTCTGTATGTATGTATAGTATGTATGTATAGAATATTTCGATATGAAGTATTAAAAGTGCGTAACTTGTTGGAAAGGAAAAGCCTCAACCGGGTATTTTTCATTTACCAACAGCCCTTTGCCTGTTCCATTGACAATGCTCTGAGAGTGGAAATGTCATTAAGAGAAGTTTAAAGTTGGCGTAACACTTCCGCGCAAAGTACAAATGGTGGCAAGTGAAAAATAGCATTTTCACTTTTTTCTCAACGACAACACATACAAAAGCGTGCACAAGCTCATATTAAAATTCCTGACAAAAGCCGTACTTCTTAAGTCCCTCATTTGGAATGCACGCCTCGACGGAAATGAAAATGCTTTTTGTTGAAATGAATTTAAAAGGGCAGAAATGAAAAATCGCGCTTTCTCAACTTATAAATGTCAGCATTTCGCGCTAATTAGCCAGCCAACAACGTCGGTTAAGGCCCAGAGCCGCTTTGAGTTGAAGAAGAGAATATGAAATAGAGAAGAAATGCTCAGTTATCCTTCAGAGCTGCTTATCCTTGACTGCCTGACGCAAAAACTTTGTACATTCGCCGATAAACCGAGCAATAGCTTTCTTGATATCTAAGGAGTGTGTTCAAAGAGCAATAAATATAGATTAGGGTAATCTGATGTTTTTAATATCCAACTCAACAAATTCTGAATCGTAAGCATCCAAAGTATGGAAGTGTTTTCTACATTTGCAAATATATGAAAATGAGAAAACTGTATCACTTAAATGCTAATCGAATTATTCACACTAAAAAACTCAACTAAGACGAGGAGACGCTTTTCAAAATTTGTTGGCATCCGTAAATAACATCCTGGGTACGATGGTCTAAGTGGATTCAGACATACCACGCCACTAGTATTCAACGGTAGAGTGAGAAGCTAAATAAAACTACAAGCCTGTTTAACTAATAGCCCCTCTGGGGGAAACAAATTTCCAACATGCATCGCCGTCATCATCATAATTAAGCATCTTTTTGCAATATTTAGTGCGGGGAGGAAATACAGAATTTTGTCGTTTGCATCTGGATCGATGGTAGGGTCTTCACCGCTTCTGCACGAGGATATGTATCACCATTAATCCCCGACGCCGCACCACTTACCGATGACATAGTTAGACTTTTCTTTTTTAATGAAAATTCGCAAGTTTGGTTGGTTGGGCGGTGATTAATTATACTCTTTTCTCTAAAGTTCTCCAACTAGGGCGCCGCGGATGCAGGCATCCTCCCCCCAGCCAAGTTTTTATGCATCGAGTTTAGCGAGGTGATTTATTTGGGTGAACGAAGGGAGATATAATCCGTTCATGTTTCAGGTTAAAGTACTTACTGGAAAACGGAGGGTGAATTTAAAATCATAGTGTATGTATCTAAAGAAGCATATGTGATATTAGGACGTCACTTTCAGGATCCCTTTAAATTAAAACTCTAAATTTGGTTCTATTGCTTTTGTGCTTGAATTAAAAAAAAAAAACTTGATTGACCTGGTTGCAATGATGTAAGAATCTGTTAAAGCTGGGAGAGGACTGTTTATTGTTGAATTTTACTTGGTTTAAAAAAATGTTTAAGTGATAATCTAAAAGCAAAAATAGCGTGTTTTAAGTAAAGGGCCTTGAATAAAATACGCGGATGTGCAATAGCGCTGAGCTCAATATCGTTGATTGTTGGAATTCGATGTAAAGGGATGTATGAGCGTAGTCCGTTCTTCTTCTTTGATTGGCGCTACAGTCCGGTGTGGACTTGGGCCTCAACCAACATGCCTTGCCAGCCAGTTCGATCCTTCGCCAGCTGCCTCTAATTGTGGACTTCGATTTAGTTGAGGTTTTTCTCCATTTATGTATGTGCGCCTCAGCCGAGGCCGTTCTCTGCTGCGTTATCCCAATGAGTCAGATGTGGAGACTTTCGGCATACGCTCCAGATGGCCTAGCCATTTTAAGCCATCTTAAGACGCTTGACCAGGCACATGCTGCTGGTCGTTGAATCTTCTCCCCTAAATAACAGTTACGCAAACAGGGCCAAAAATCGCACACAGAACTTCTCTACCAAATAGGTTAAGGGTTTCCTCATCCGATTTTAGTAATATCCAAGCTTTCACACCATAAAGCACGACTGGGTGATCAAGCTGTTCTATAAACAGCCTTAGTCTATTGAGAGAGGGTTCTGTTACAGAATTGCCTCTTGATCGTAAAAAAACAGCGCTTGGCAAGGGTGTTTCTGCGTTTGACTTCGGTACTGATGTTGATTCTATTTAAAGCAGAGTCGAAGTACACGAAGTCCCTGACTACTATAAAATTTCTGCTGCTTAATGGGATGCTTTGTCCGAGACGTCGGTCTAATGTGTCCTTTCTTTATGACAGCATACACTTTTGCCCTCATTAACCGCAAGACCTGTTTTAGTCGCTTTCGCTAAATTATATTATCAATCGTCACAAACAAACAAAAATCGTCGTCAATGAGGCGTTTGCTGGCATTGAAACAGCAAACGCCTCATTGACGATTTGCTGTGTTCCGCCAATCACGTATGTTGAATGTTACCGTTTATAAAACCTTTTTGGCAACAGGCGAAACTTGAGAAAGGGGCAAGATTTGGGTGATGTGGCAACTTTTAGCTTATGGAAGAAAACGGGGTTATAGTCGCTCCTATCTCAAATTATATCCGTACCCAAAGTCTACTTAACATGCATCTTTTGTTTTCTGTTACAAGCAACAAAGGGAATATTCAAATATTAACTTTCTGGTGTTTTCCTTTACTTTTCAAAATTAAATTCTTGCTGAAAGTAGGTAAATCATGAATAAGAAGGTTGCTTTTTATATTTCGGGATTGGGCAACCCTAGTGTTGTAATCTGATAATCGCCAGCTCTATCGTAAATTTTGTCATTTTTGAGG
Source organism: Eristalinus aeneus (assembly GCA_955652365.1). Classification (NCBI taxonomy): domain Eukaryota; kingdom Metazoa; phylum Arthropoda; class Insecta; order Diptera; family Syrphidae; genus Eristalinus; species Eristalinus aeneus. Next base: position 5,294,494 of record OY019131.1, on the reverse strand, counting down.
TTATGCGTACTCAGCACGTGTTGACATGCTAGGGTTGTTTGTGTTGTTTACAGCAACTTCTCGCCCAAAAAATGGAACTTAATTGTGAAAATTTTCCTGCGTTTTTTTTACAATTTTCGACGTGGATTAACTCAACAACAGTTCATCGATGAACTTAATTAAATTTTTGCGATGAAGCTCCATCAAGGACCAGTGTTTATCGATGGTATGGTGAATTCAAACGAGGTTGTAGATCACTCCATGACGAATTTCGTGAAGGTCGTCCAAAATAAGTTGCTGTTCCGGAAACCATTGATGCTGTGCGCCAACTGATATTGCAAGATATTCATGTGACATATCGTGAGATTGAGACAACCTTAGGCATTAGTTGGACCAGCATACATTCAAAATTGGATGAACATTCGACCGTCAAAAAAATTGATTCTTGTTGGATCCCACGCAACTTGTCAATCGCTCAAAATAAGGCTCGTGTCAATTGGTCCAAAGAAATGTTCCAAAAATAAGATCACGGTGCTTCGAAACACGTCTATGACATCGTGACAGGTGATGAATCGTGGATTTACGCGTCTGAGCCCGAAAGTAAACAGTAGTCGACTGTATGGATGTTGCAAATTCAGGCAAATCCAAAAAAAGTTGCTCGCGCACGATGCACGTCCAAGCATGTGGTTTTTCTGTTTGTTCAGAAAAAATGGACATGTCGCAACCGTACCACTAGAACAACGCAGAGTGGTACACAACCATTTGTGTGCCAGTTGTCTTTCAGGAAAACCAACCGCCGAAGACGGATCACTCTTCACCACGACAATGAGAGCTCTCACACATCGGCTAAAACAACTGCATTTTTGAGAACTCAAAACATCGATTTGATGAGCCATCCACCGTATAGTCCTGACTTGGCACCGAATGACTTCTTTTTATTCGCGTACGTAAAAAAATAAAATGAGAGGTTAACGTTTTTCGACACCTGAAGAAGCCGTTGATGCGTTCAGAATGCATGTTTTGGAGAAACCTCAATCAGAGTGGCAAAAGTGCTTCGACAATTGGTTCAAACGCATGCAAACGTGTATAGATATTAATGGGGAATATTTTGAAAAACAATAAATCTATTTTCGATGTTTAATATTTGTTTTTGTTCTCTAATCCCGAAATATAAAAGGAACCCTCGTAAGAAGCGATTTAAATCGTAGTAGCATCAGATAAGTAAGAGATGTTTTCTGTTTGCATTTCCCCGCACAATTTTTATTCAATATAGAGACATTTGAAAATTTGCGCACGTTGTAATCATAACTATAGGAAGTGTCTACTTCCCTTAAAGACAACAGCGTTGCCTTTTTGGGTTTCACTAGTCGGAAAGAAATAAAACGTCACGAACTTTCGCAGTATGGTATTCTTCTTCTCAGCAATCAAGGTTGCACGTCAGGTTTCTACATTAAACTGATTGTAACATTTTAGAACCCTCCACTCAAGATAGTATCTGCTGTCATCGTTTTAACTCACATCACGGCCCAAATTGCCTCTCCTACGGTGCTTTTTATCCATTTACCAGAGAGAAAGTCCCTTTCTCAGTACAAAGAAAACCCAAAGTCCCATCTCAACCACCCTGCTGTACAATAACTCCAAGGGAAAAAAGTCACCAATAAAAAATACAAAAGATTTAGCCCATACCAAAAAAAAAATCAAAATACCAACCACCACCGCCCATTTGTGTCAATTTACTTAGAAGGAATGTAGCACGTTTTATCCATTCTTTTTACCAACGGAATCAGAGCCTTTCTCGCGTTCGCCGAAACGACCTTGGCTATAGCCTTGAAAACTGCGAAATATTTCTACCCACCCTAAGCGAAAACTTCCGTTACCCGGCATATTTCTCAGGGAGGGTTTCACGTTTGGCGTGCGCTGCAGAATGATTGGCAAGATTGGGGTATAAACAGGGCGCGGGCACAATCCAAGAATGGCATTTACACCGTCGCTGCTGGTTTTACTGCCAGGGGGTGCCGCTGATAGCTGATACAATGAATCTGCCTGTTGGGTACGAGCCCTTTTCACGTGCATGTCGTTACATCATGACTCATAAATCAACGGACAGTGGAGATATTTCGCATATGCATGCGAAAGTTGAAAAGGAGAGTTAGTGCACTTTCTTTGAGTGAAATGTCGCTGGAGCACATCTAGTCAGTGACATGCAAGCCTGGCGATCGATATTATTTTAATTAAGGGTAAAATGAAATGCAATCCTCCACTAAAGGGTGACCAGGCAAAATGCGGATAGGGTAAAAGTTATTTTGTGAACTTTCACAAACTGCACCAATGGCATTTACTTGCAGTGCTTGGCAGGTGCAACTTCGCTCTCTAAAAGTTATCCATCCAATCAAATCACTTTAAAATCTCAATCAGACATAGTGCCGCCGGTAGTTTCTGCTGTCTCTGCATCCACCGACTTTTGCGTAAACTACATGAAATGCTTTTCTTGCCTTGGTTTCTAAACGAGCCATGCAACGATTCAGGTGCTTTTGCAGAAGCATCCGTGACCTTTGTGGTTGAGGGAAATTAAGAGGGCAAAATATTGCACCTCGTTTACTTCCTGACGTAATGACGAAACGTTGCGGTGAACTGATTTTTCACGATAATTTTACGCTAAGTAATTTGATTTAACTTGGGTGGTGGTTACCTAATTAAACTCAAAGACTCTGTTAAAAGTTGAGATGATGTGATGCGGTTTCGGAGCTATTTGAGATGTCAAACAATTTGTTCAATACTTTTGAGTGTTCAGCGCTTTCGTTGGTGTTACTCGAAGAAATGGTACTCTCTGAAGATGTAATAATTTATTTCAAATGCGAATTTTTACTTTAATTTTTAATTACCGTAGCCTTTTTTAATGCATTGCGTTGATGGCATCTGGAGGAGAAGATTCAACCACGAACTGTATGGGCTGTACGGCGGCATGAGCCTAGTCAAGCGTCTACGGATACAACGCTTAAGGTGGCTAGGCCATGGACAGCACTGCTCCGGCCCGAAGAGTTTTCGAATCCGAACCACAGGGACAACGCAACAGAGGACGTCCTAGACTGAGATAGTGCACACAAGTGGAAAAGGACCTCAACCAACTTGGAGTGCGCAATTGGAGGCAGCTGCCAAGAGATCGTGCTAGCTGGAGAGGCATGTTGGTTGAGGCCCAGGTCCACCCCGCACTGTAGCGCCATCCGAAGAAGAAGCCTTTATTAAGTCGTTTCATTTAACGCACATATTTTAATGTTGGTATATAAACAATTATATACCCCAAGGGTTATGCGTACTCAGTTTGTTAGTTAAATTTTACGTTCCGAGAATGTCTTAACTTTTGACGAGCGTATATGCCTCTAAAGTACTTTAATCGAAAGGAGAGTATAGAACACTATAGTTGAAAATCCATCGTCCGATTAGTTTCACGAGATATTTCTAATCCACACTACGGTGGATTTCTTCTATAAGATTTTTATAACGATTCTAGAAAGAGAAAGAAAGCGTTTGGAATTGGATGTTGTAACCATTGATATTCTCTATTATCATGTCATACTCGTATGAGGGAACATATTTGGTATTCCAACATCACAGAGATCTGTGCCAAACATCACGTGAAAAAAGAAACTGAAATAACTGTTTGTGGTTGAAACAAGTTAACTTTTAGATGGTTGCAAAGTATTTCTTCTTTTTCATGTTTTTCCTGCAAATACAGGTTCTTGCCGACAATCGCCAATTCGCACTAAAAGTTGGTTAAGGTCCTCCTACCAATGAAATTTATTTAGAGTAAAATATAAATATATGGCCGCCGTGGCGTAGTGGGTAGAGTGCGACACTCACAGGCCGAAGGTCCAGGTTCAATTCGCACTAAATACCTTGAATTTTTCACGGCAGCACCTCTTTCGAGCTGCTGACAACACTCAAAGAGCAATTATTGTCTGAGAAAAAAGCTTCTCAAACTTCACTGTTCGGAGTCGGCAAAAAAGCTGTAGGTCCCTTCTCCTCAGAGAACAGAAGCACGCACAATACGAGTAGTTGATAAGTAAGCTAGGCCCTGGTCAGCTTGTGGTCTGTTGCACCATACAATTATTATCATCAAAATATAAAGAAACTTGTAATTTTTATCCATTTGCAAACTAAAAGTGACTTGCTTACATGCATTCTTTAAGACGAAATTTTCATCGCCAAAAATCATTCGCTAAGACGGCATGTCCACAGTTTGATACTACGCTTGACTATTTTTTAAGTTATTCACTTTTTCACTTTTCTACACCTTTCACGTAGAGTTGATGTTGTGATTTAGCAGTCTATAACTTCTTTGGGATTAACTCAACACCAATTTTTCGAATTTTTCACGGCACCACCTCTTTCGAGCTGCTGACAACACTCAAAAAGTAATAACTGTCTAAGAAAGCTTCTCAAATTTCGCCGTTCGGAATCGGCGTGAGAGAACTCGTGAGAGAACAATAGCGCGCACAACACGACTAGTTGGTGAGCAAGCTAGGGCCTGGCCCCCCTGTGACCTGTCGCTCCAAAAACTATTATTATTATTATTAAAGTGAATGTTAAACTGATTTTGATTGTTATTTTGGTTAAAATCACTTATTTAAACAACATTTTTCACAATTCCTTCTTCAAACCCACTTTTGCCAATTTGTTCGAAGATCTAATTAAATATCAATGAAAGGCAAAAAATTAACGCTTAAATTTTTCCGAAATGTATATATTTTTTCTCATCGTCAGTGACATCCACAACAAAAAATATCTCATCCAATTCTGTTTATATAAGCATTTATTTGACTTCCTCTCCTTCGGCGGGAGTTCTATCAAATTTAGAGATTTCAAATGTCAACATTGCAACCGGAGGTAAATCGAAATTTACACGTGAATGATTCAATTTAAATGGATCTGGAGAGAGGGAATATTCAATTTCGGTAGACCTTTCCCCTTTTTGACTATAGGGTTAAATTTTACTAAATTTTACTTTCGATTTGTTTTGGAGAATAAAATGCATTTCCTGACTAACAATTACTTTGTTTAGAAATCCAAAAGATCATGAATAGACCAGGAAATTGATTATCAGATATTATAATTTTGGGTTAACGAAACACTGGTCGGTAGTGAGCTGCGATTTTATGAGTCAAAGGTACGGAGTAACTAGTTTTCGAGTAGATGTTGTATTTTCCATAGGCACTTGGTAACTTTTTTCTAAAATTGAACTTGCGGACGTTGCTTGTTCATGTACTCTACCACGGTGGATATCATTTGCTTGATGTCCTTTTGCAATTGTTCGCACTCTACCAAAATACCTTGCTGTGTGCGTGTTTATAAAACTCTGTTTTTATAATATCCACACCAAATTTATTCCTTGGCTTACGCCGTTGTTGAAGAACTTTATAAAGGCACTATGTCCAAAATGGATTTTATTATTTTGCAATCAAATTTGAAAACCAAATATAGGGTCATAACACACAGTTATCAATTCTGTCTATCACAATGGCATTGTGATAAGCCCTTTATTAGCCATCGAACTATATGCTTTAAAATTGTATTTGCGTCACAAATATAATAGACCTTTGAATTTTTTCCCGAGACTCGGAGTAAATTGTGTATTGTGGAATATTTCCTTCTTCAGTGGTTTAAAAGATTTACTCTGACAGTTAATTCCATTCATAATGTCAAATGTCTTGTTAAAATGAAATATTGAACAATCTTTCTTCTATAAATATATCACTCCTGGGAACTGAGAACGAGTTTATGACTTCTGACAGACAAAACAACAATAAATGCTATTTTAACGAATCACCTTGCAAATGGCCTCACCACGATTTGCTAAACTAATGTGTCTTAATCTGTTGACTAGGAACTCTGTCAATACAAGCAAGATAAGTGGCTTTTAAAGGCTACTTGTTTCTGCTTATCAATTAGCGTGGAGATTACTTAACAATTTTGTTCAATGAAACAGATAACCCATTCGTGCGACTTATCAATTAAAAAAACGCTTAAACCGTAATTCATTTGATGTTTCAAGTGATAAATTCGATTTGTCATATTGAAAATCATTAATTTTCGATTTGTTACTGCCGCGGCGCATCGTAAAGTGGTAAAGGTCACTTGTACAAAGTAAAAAACATCCAAGATATGACGAGAAAATCAATATCAAAAGAATGTACTGTGCAGAAACTGATGATTCCTGTGTCCCATTTCAGGCGTCAAGGGAAATATATGTAGCTGCAGATAAACACTATCAGCAGAATGAGATATTTAATGGGCGGGAAAACGAACTTTCTGTTGGGAGGATACAGAATCGATTTCTTTTTATCTCTGAGTGGGATTCCAACATATTTCCACCCCCAAGGGTGTGTACGAATTATTTCAGTTAATGCTGCAGAAGGGGGAGGTGCTTGGTTATGTTTTGAAAGAAAATAAACGAAAGCACCTAGTTTTAGTGCGGTGATTAATGTTTTGGGTAAATTGTACTGGCCTGGGTCAACAGCAAAGTAGGCACGTCCCACCAGTAAATGAGATTTTTGGTTCATGGAAGAGTGTGTCTCTCATTTATCATCGCTGATATCTAAATCATCTAGCTTTTTGGTATTCAAAAAACGTTTCCTACTTTCTTCTTGACGTGGTTGAACATTTCAGAGTTTATTAGGGTTGCCTTGACAGGTGACAATAATTTGTCATTTAAGTATTGAAAATGGAATTTTCCGCACACAGATTTGTTTTTGAAAATCAAAGGCGTTTGAAACCATGCCTCCATCTAAGCCCAGTAGTAGGACGCATAGAGGCAAACATTGTTTTAACACATCAATTAACTGATTAAGCAATTCTTAGAACGTGCTATTTTTGAAGCTTCGTAAATAAGGTGAATAAATGACAGCCACTTGATTTTTACAAGATTGGTTATATATATATTTGAGCATTGTAAGAAAGGGATATTCCCTTTTAAAAATGTACAACTTCAAGCAATATTTAAAAGAAACACACTTCTAATAAATTCTTTCGTCTATTTTTCTCTACAGGTTTTCCAAACGCTATGAGCTTCCTCTCCTAGTCCAGAGTGTAGTAATGAATATCACCATGTTCCTAATGATTCATCTTTGTGTTAAGGTCAAACGAAACAATGCCGGTCCATCGATTCGAGAACGTGAATTCGGAGGTTTGTATACATAATTTTCATCCTATTCAGTATTGACTGTCCTTCTATGCAATCAAAAGTATTTTCTCAGAACATGTAGTAAAATTTATTTTCACAAGAAAATAATAAATGCCAAATTTTGAAAAGGTAAATGTGCTTCTTAAAATAAACGAAAATATTATTCACTATACAAGGTGATGACCACTGTGATCTACGTCTACCAAAGGTAGTTGGAGACACTGATACTGGTGCTGGGGCCTCATCTCCTCCTGCTGGCGCATTAAAACGCAGTCGCTCTAGACATTATTTAAGCGGTATGTGTTCAATTTCCGAACTCGAAAGACTTCTATTTCACCATTTCTTTTCAACTTTTAATTTGTCTCGTCCTCATGTTTGTGTTGTTCAATTTTTTCAATTTTGTTCAGTTGTCGTTGTTGTTCATTTATGTTTCTTCGTACATTTTCAAAGCATCCTCTTTTAATTCGCTTTCGTATACATGTGTGTGTTGGATTCATTTAACCATTCTGTTGGGTAAGGTCATTGTAGTTAAAATTTTTGCATGTACTTCTATTTGTGTTTCACTGGGCTTAACTGCTTCATTTCATATTTAGATAAATTTTTGTTTGCTTTTCCTTTTGTATTACAAGTTTCAACTGTAGTTGAAAATGTGTAAATGTAAAGGAACGGCATTGGCGGAGTGCCCAGTGTGTGAATTAGCGAAAGCCTACGTTGGAAACAAGGTCTGCTGCAAATGAACGAAAATAAAGGATCTCTGGAAACAGACCTAGAGTCGTAAAAGTTGAGAGGAAAGCAACAATCTCTCGCATCTACTGTACAATAACATGCATTTGCACCGTGGGGAGAGTTTATAAATTATGACAATAAATCATCGCTTAATGACTGCGACTGCATTCACAGTTAGTGTTTAAGTGCAGATAGTGAGCTCGGTCGTAAACTTATTTTCAAATTATTGTGAACGTGTAGTTTTTGTGTACAAGTTGAACAAAATAAATCTACGCATTAGGTTGTGTCCGATTGCTGTGTAGACTTTGTTTTTTTTTATTGACAGCAAATAATTTTGGACAAAAAACCCAAATGCCATAGCACTTTGACTAATGTACGAAAGTGAC